>CM070709.1:11644494-14486291 GCA_036346265.1 Melocanna baccifera
TCATATTCTAATGCTGCCACAGGGGCTCACTAAGCTCACAAGTGTGGTCGGTCAATGCTTTGACCATGAAGACCAAGCCAAAAATCTTTGCTCGTTAAGCGCTGACCTCTCTAGGGTAGCCTTTCACTACACATTTCATGCTCGCCCTGCAGTTGCCCAGTTGTAGAGGCCCCAGTGTCATCAAGGTTTCCTGGCACCATGCGTATGAAATTCACGTACACCATTGGCCTTGTGTAAATGGCCACCTTGGGCTATGAGGTAATCTGCATGTACTGGCTCCATGCTATACTTCCATTCGCCTTGATGATGT
Organism: Melocanna baccifera; assembly: GCA_036346265.1. NCBI lineage: Eukaryota > Viridiplantae > Streptophyta > Magnoliopsida > Poales > Poaceae > Melocanna > Melocanna baccifera. Next base: position 11,644,805 of record CM070709.1, read on the forward strand.
CCCACACACCATTCGTGCAAGTGATCCCCTCGATTGCAAGTTTCATCATTATTGCCTCTGTGGCGAACTCTCTCCGAATGCAACTTTGAAGTTCATGAATATTCATCGCGTCGAGCCCCACCGCCTAGACCACCTTGTACAGACATCCGATAGGTCCAACCCATCAGGTCCTACTGTACAAGACTATCACCATAGAACACTAATAAGTCTTACATATTTGAGATTACCTAAAGCCACAACAACCCAGTCCGCACTGCGCGTTACAACAAATAATGACGATAAATAGAATGCAAGTGCTCGATTACATGTGTGTAATTACATATGAATAATTCATTAATTACCAATAATTTCTTTACTCATCTGAAAAATTAATTACGAGTGTTGTGGGGGTGGCCCCCACCTAAGCCCAGCTAGCCTGTTAGCGAGTTATGAACCCGTGTACGACGACAAGATGGTCTCGGGAAGAATACTCGAGTGTAAGGGCACTATTGTAATGATACTCCCTCGGGATATATGTATGTACATGACGAAGCCTCTGGGGGACGAGAGGTCATTTGTTCACATAACTCTCCACTACCATACTCTCTCTCTATTTGGTCTGTAGCCACAACAGTTGGCGCCATCCGTGGGGACGACGGAAGCAAGAAGACCTCAAGAAGGATGGCACCAACATCGTCGGCGGCAAGGAGGAAAGGGGTCACGGAGGCAGCACCTTGCGTCAACGTCGGCACCGCGGTGTCGGCATTGGCGGCTGTAGGAGTGAACGATAACGCTCACGACACAGCCGTCGACTCCAACCCCACCTTCGCCGACGCAGCCGTCGACTCCAACTCCGCCTCCGCCAACGTAGCCATCGACTCCAACCCCGCCGCCAACGCGGCGTCGCTCCAACCCGCCTCGCCGGCGCGGCCGACTCGACCCAACCCGCTCAACGCCGCGGCGCAACGTCGATGCCAACCCCGCCTCCACCACTGGCGCCGGCACCCAAGGAGACACAGATATGTCCAACGGCCCCGGTACTACTGCGACTCGGGCGATGCGAGAATCCGCCACCACGCAGGCGAGGCGGGCGGCGCGGGCGCGGCGTGATGCGCTGCGCTGCCAAGCCAGCGCGATCAGGTGCGCCGCCCGTTTTGACTACGCCCGCAGTACAAAGATCCCTGCCGGCTGCCCTCCATGCGCTCCAGCGGGCGCAGATCTGCGACAACGTGGCGTCATGCAAGAGGCTTGAGCTGCAGTCCGGCGGCCGTCGCGCTGGGGGCCCGTCCACAGCACCCGCAACAAGCGCCCCCGCAGATTCAGGCCGTCAACGTCATCTCCGGGGGTTCGTCGTCGGGAGCCTCGCAGTAGCCATAGCTGGGAGTAGCTCAGGGCGAAGTCACCTTCGCGCCCGCCGATGCCTGGGGCGTCGAGTTTCCTCACCACGACCCCGCCGTCCGTCGGGTCGACATTGCGAGATCACGGCGTGCAGCGCGTCCTCATCGGCGAGGCGATTCGCGAATGTGCTTTTCACGGAGGCCCTCGGCCGCATGGGAATCCCTCACCGTCGATTGCAACCATCCAGGACCCCATTATGTGGCCTCGCCGGCCAACCCCTAAGTGCATTAGGCCAAGTACACCTCCAAGTCTCCTTCTATCAAGGCGATAATGTCAGGACCGAGGGCGTCGTCTTTGACATCGCGGACACCCCAAGCCCGTACAATGCCATTCTGGGCCGCCCTGCCCTCATATCCTTCGGGGCGGTCCCACATCATGGCATCCTGTGCCTGAAGCTCCCGGGCCCGCGAGGCGTCATCACTATCTTGGCAACGGGACCTCGCCGGCGCGCCAGAGTTCACAACTCCCGCCGTAGGTGTGCGCCCTCGCGAGTAAGCTCTGCCTTTATCGAGACCGAATATGCAAATTCGGTCTCTGTATAAACTTGCACTAGTCGAGGATCACGCTAGTACACACGATCAAACATAGATGTCATCATAGTCATACACGATAATAATAAAGGAAAACTCGAATATCGATAAAATATCAAAGTGCGACCTTATGGCCAAGCTTACAATATCTCTAGCGGAAGGGCTTAACAAAATAGCGGCGGAATCCAAAATAAAGCGTAGCGACCAATCGACAAACCACGAGGCTATCGAGTGGAGAAACGAAGCCTAATCAGTGAAGTCGTCGTAGTACTCTCATTACGGCACCTCCTGTGGTAGTACTCCTCTCCTCAAGCCGAGCAACATAGGCGTAAAGCCGTGAGTACATTAATACTCGGCAAGTCGTTTGTAACAATAAATGCAATATAATATGCAAGGCTTACCAAAGGAAGGCTGAAAGGTTAATTTGCATAAAGGCATTTATTGATGAAATATATTAAATAACTTGAAAGCGAAAGTTAACTGAAAATAGTAACAATAGATAATCAAAGGAATAAACATGAACCACTTGTGAACACCAATTCACAAGTTAAACCAACAGTGAACTACCTGTCCACTCCCAACATAAACCACCAAGTTATAAATGAAACACTAACCCTCGTGTGAAATCCCGAGCACCTTTGTCCATGGCCAGAGGCGCGCTATTCGAATAGTTTTACACTCTGCAGAGGTTGCACAACTGTACCCACACGATGTGATTAGCCTAGGCCTAAGGAAATCACAACAAGGCCTTTACAATGCTCTACCTCAATACAATCCTGCCCGCTAGGGTTTCGCATCACACCCCCCCTTGCGCCACATGGAAATCAGCAACCATGTCCATCACAATGGCAGAATTGAATTGAAATATTACAAATTAATCAGCCAGGTCCATCCCATAATAGACATGTGGTTTGCGATTAAGCTCGGATCAATGGCGCACAAAGTTAAGTCCTTAACATTACCCGGCGAGACTACCACATCCCCAAAGTACAACCGTACTTCCCCCTTTCTTGCCACGATCACTCGTCCGAGTGCAAAACCAATTTGTATAACCAAGCCAGCGTCACACCAATGGCGTGGCACAAATTTTAATACCGTGGCACCAACCACGGTTCCATATATCATTAAGTCAAATTAATAATTTAACATGTGCGATGAGACCAATCGTAAATATAAACTGGCTAAGCAATCTAATCGTAACAACCAAAGTGATAAATAAACTAGCATCACTAATAAATTTCCCAACCTATGGTGACAATGGCATCATGGTATTTCAAAGTGTCAAGGAGGTATATTTGCAATTGGGACAATAACTACACATACAGCGGTTTGAATAAAAATAGCAATGCAATGTAATTTAAAGCAAAATAATTAAATAATAGTTTGTAAAATTGGGTTCAACATGATCAAGGGACACGACTTGCCTTCGTTATGCTCGTGAGGTACTCACGGTCTTACAGCGCGAAACCTGCTCCTCGGAATCGAATCTAACGAGAGAAAGATCGGAAACAAAGAAACACATAAAATGACAAGCAAAAGAACTCAAAAATTCACAAAACCAGAACCAACAGCTAGAGCTCGATTTTAGATGAATTTAGAAAAAGAAGCGGGTCAATCGGAGCTAGGGACGGAGGAGAACGGGCTCGGAAAATTAATTCAAAATTAATTCAGGAAAAACGGAAAAATTCTTGTCTTGTGGACCCGGTCCATGAAATTCCGAGTCCACCGTGGACTCGGTCCACGTGACGATGCGGGGCGGCGGGTGGCGGCGGGGGAGCGCTGGCGGCGGCATATCTTGCGCCACGTGGCGCATCGACGCGTGGCGCCACGTGGCTCGGGAGCGGCTAGGGCTGGCGTGGCGGCGTGGCATGCCACGTGTCATGCCACGTGGCCTAGGGCTGGCGTGGCACGCGCTGGTGCTGCCACGTGGCTAGGCCGAGCTGGCGGCTCGGGCGGGCGCGGCGGCGTCGGCGATCCGGCGGCGGGGATGCGGGCGCGCGGCGGTCTGAGCCTCGGCTCGATCTGGCGGCAGCGGCGGGATTGCGCGCGCGGCGCGGCGGCGTGGCGATTGGCGGCAGCGTGGCGGCTCGCCGCGCGGCGTCGCGGGCGCGGCGGCGCGAGATCGCGCGGCGCGGCAACGTGGCGGCGCGGAGGGCGGATCGGCGACGCGTGGCGGCGTGCGCGGCGCAGCGGCGGTCAGCGCGCTTGGCCTTGCGCGCGCGCCGAGGCGAGCGGCGGCGGCGGCGGCGGCGAGGCGGCGGCGCGCGGCGAGAGCTCACCGGCGGCGGCAGCGGCGGCGGCTGCTCCGGCGACCTCGAGCGGCGCGGGCGCAAAGCGGCGGGCGGCAGCGAGCGGCTCCGGCGGCAGCGCGCGCGCGGCAGCGAGGCGGCGGCGAGGGTTTCGGCGAGGCGTGCACGTGAACCGAGGACGGCCGACCGGTTTTATCACGCGAGCGAGGCAATCAATCCGATTCTGGCGGCGGTCGCAGCGCGACAAGTTTGGATGGTCGGATTCAGCGAGAGAGATCGGACGGCTCGGGCGCACGCGAGGTTAGGGTTAGGGTTTGCGGCGCGGGCGCGAGGATGGGCGGCGGGATCGCGCGCCTTGCGATCGAGGCGGCCGAGGGCGCGAAGCGCGCGCGGCGGCACGGCGCCCGAGTGCCGCCGCGTGTCAGCGCGGATCACGCGACACGTGGCGCGAGCGGGATCGAGCGGCGGCGAAGCGTGGCGCGGGGAAAGGAATACGGCGCGCGCGGCGCGGGATGGGCGGCGCGTGGAGGAGAGGGAGATCGGGCGGCGAGGATTAAATCCTTTTCTTTTCTTTTTCAGAAATTCAAATAAACTTCTAAAAGCTCTAGAAAATAGCAAATAAATCTCAAAAATTCACCAAAAATACGAGAAAATTCCTTGAGACACGAGGAACACAAATAAAATATTTTCCACTTATGTTAATGTTTATTTTAATCATATTAAATCATTTAAAACTTTAAAAATTCATTTGAAGCTTCAATTAATTTCAGAAAATTCAGAAAATTCATTTTTGAAATCCAGCTTTAAAAATCTCGAAAAAGCAGGATGTTACAAACCTTACCCCTTAAGCGAGATCTCGACCCGAGATCTGGGCCAACTAAGAGAATAGGTTGGGAACTCCGCTCTGAGATCCTCCTCGCGCTCCCAGGTGGCTTCCTCCTCGGAATGGTTGCTCCACTGAACTTTGCAAAAACGGACCGCTTTATTACGGGTGACTCGCTCTGACACTTCCAAGATTTTGACTAGGTGCTCTTTGTATGACAGATCCTCCTGCAGTCAACGGCCTCAAGCGGCACAACCTCCTGCAGTGCGCGAGCACTTCTTGGTGGGACACATGAAAGGCGTCATGTACCCCAGAAAGGCGCGAGTAGCTCAAGCGATAAGCAACCTCTCCCTGCGTTTGAGAATCTGAACGGACCAACATATCTCGGTGCAAGCTTCCCTTTTAGCTGAAACCTCTTCACACCCTTGAATGGTGTGATCCTAAGGTACACAATATCATCTGGCTCAAAACTCGGCTCTCGGCGTGCGGTATCTGCATAGCTTTTACATGCGGCACAGGCGACTTTCAACCTTTCTGAATCAAGCGGACCTTATCCTCGGCTTCTTTCAAACAATGCGGGCCAAAAACGACCTTCCCCGTCTCTTTCCAATTGAGAGGGTCTGCATTTCTGCCATACAATGCCTCAAGCGGTGACATCTGCAAGCGGCACGATAAGCGTTGTTGTATGAGAACTCTGCAAAGGGTAAACAAGTGTCCCACTTAGACCCATGATCAAGCACACGGGCTCTCAACATGTCCTCGAATCGATTAACTCGCTCTGTCGACCATGCATGCGGGGTGATATCTTTGTCTTGAAATTCGGTGAGTTCCCATAGCCTTATGGAAACTACCCCAAAACCGAGAGGTGAAGCTGCGATCCACGATCGACACAATCTTCTTGGGCACACCATGCAAGCGACAATCTGGACATATATAGCTCGCCAATCTGTCACCACCGTAAGTCGTCTTAAGCTGGAATGAAATGAGCAACCTTGGTCAATCGGTCCACAATGACCCAAATCGAATCATGACCCTCTTTGGTTTTAGGCAAGCCGACTATAAAGTCCATACCAATTTCTTCCCACTTCCACTCGGGGACTTTTAATGGTGTAGCAAACTGCGGTCTCTCAGTGCTCTGCCTTTACTCTCGACAAACATCACAAAGGGCTACATACTCGGCGATCTCACGCTTCATGCTTGGCCACCAATACTTATCCTTAATGTCTTGGTACATCTTGGTGCTGCTGGATGAATCGAATCTGATGACTCATGAGCCTCTTTTAACAACACATCCTTTAGTTCTTGCTTGTTGGGCACACACAAGCTTGCTTGAACCACAAGGTTCACTGGTCATCCACTTGAAAATCGACTCTTTACCTTCACTTAAATTCTTTACGATCCATTGAAATGCCTCATCATCTGAGTGAGCTGCGAATCGACCATCAAAGTAATTTGCATCTCCATAGTGCCAAAAATCACAGCTCAACCAACTCAAGGCTAAGCACGAAATTCCTCATGCAAAGTGGTGACTCTCTCGAACCATCACCGAATTGCGGTATACCTTTACTGCTCAAGGCATCTGCAACAACATTAGCTTTCCCGGGATGATAATGTATGCCCACATTATAATCCTTTATCAGCTCTAACCACCTCCTCTCTGCTGAGGTTAAGCTCGGGTGGGTAAAGATGTATTTAGGACTCTTATGATCCGTGTAAACCTCACATCTGTTACCCATCGGATAATGGCGCCAAATCTTTAAAGCATGCACTACGGTGCCAACTCTAAATCATGGGTAGGGTAGTTCTCCTCATGCGGTCTCAAGCGGCGTGAGGCATAGGCTACCACTCTCTTGTCTTGCATCAAGACACAACCCAAACAACTGCGCGAGGCATTGCAAAATATCTCAAAATCCTTGTTAATATCGAGGCAACACAAGCCTTTGGGGCTGTGGTCAAACTCTCCTTAAGTTTAGAAAACTCTTCTCGCACTCTGGCGTCCAAGTGAATTTCTTTTCCTTTTTGAGCAAGCTGCGTGAAGTGCAGCCACCTGGAAAATCCCTCAATAAAGCGGCGGTAGTATCTGCCATACCAGAAAACTCGACTGGAGTAAGCGAAGTGGGTATTGCCAATCCAAAACATCACTTACTTTCCACGGGTCAGCTGCGACTCCTTCTGCTCAACACATGCCCTAGAAAGCGACTTTCTTCATCCAAAACTCACATTTGCTGAACTTTGCATACAACCGATTATCTCTCAATTTACGCAATGCTAACCTCAAGTGTTCTGATGTTCCTCCTCATCTTGGAATATATCAAAATGTCGTCAATGAACACAACGACAAACTTGTCCAAATATTCCATAAACACTTTATTCATCAAATACATGAAATATCTTTGGGCATTAGTCAAACCAAATGACATCACTTTGAACTCGTATAGACCATAGCAGTCGAGAAGGTTTGTCTTGGGTATGTCCTCCTACGTATCCTCATCGATGATATCCCGATCTCAAATCAATCTTGGAGAACACTCCTGCTCCTTAAGCTGGTCAAGCGGTCATCGATCACAGGCGGAGGTACTTATTTTTGACGGTGACCTCATTAAGTGCTCTGTAGTCCACACACATGCGACTACCATCCTTTTTCTTGACGAACAACACTGGCGCTCCCCACGGGGACGAACTCGGTCTGATGTAACCCTTATCCAAAAGCTCCTGAATTTGCTTCTTCAACTCTGCTAAATCATTGGCTGGCATCCGGTAGGGTCTCTTGGAAATCGGGCGGTACAGCACAAGCTCAATCGAAACTCAACCTCCCTCTCTGGTGGCATACCTGGAAGATCATCTGGAAACACGTCGGGGTACTCTCCGACAACTGGTACTCCCTCCAACTGGATTACCTTACTCTGGCAAATCATGGTAGCTCTGGTGGCACTCAGCGCCGCGAATCGCACCTTAACTCCATCTGAATTGGTTAAGGTCACTGCTCTGCTCCCACAGTCTAACACTGCCTGCTGCTTCTGAAGCCAATCCATTCCCAAGATTACATCTAGGGACTGCATATCCAACAAAATCAGTCGGCCTGAACTCAACTCCTGAATGGTTATCCTAACTCTGGACAACCTAGGTTGGATCTCAACTCGGATCAGGGATTGGATTAAAAGAACAGATCCAAGAGCAACGATTTTCAATTGTTGCTTTAAAGCAAAACTCAGAAACAAGCGAATCGAGCTCGAAATCAAATAAAGCGGTGGCGAGGCCAGATATGCGAAACGTCATCGATCACAACGTCTGGTGCTGCACAGGCATCCTCTGCGGTGGCGTGGTTCACGACCTCTCACCACCGGCCCCGCTGCTCGTCCCGAGGCGGGGTGCTCCTAAATCTGCTCGGGGTAGAAGTGCGGCCGGGTGTGGCTCCCAAGTCAAAACGAATCGGCGTCGGGGCACGCCTCGAGGGCACTTGCTAGCATAGTGTCCCACCTCATGACACTTGAAGCAAGTGATGGATCTTTGCTGAATTATTGCTTTTCTGCTGCTGCTGTCCACTGGAACCACTAGGGCGTTGTCTGGATCAAATCGGCGCGGTGTCCAGTGGGGTCCGAAATCTCGAGGCTGCTGCTGCTGCTCTTCTTTGTGGCGCTCGTGCAGTGGTAGGAACCAAAACGAGGCCTCTGAGGCTCGGTGTGGTGTGATCCTCTTTGGATCAACCTCCTCTTGCGAGACTCCTCGAGCTCGCGCGACTCTCCTCGATGAGAATGGCCTTATCCACCAACTGCTGAAATCGCATAGTCGTTGCCTCGACTTGCACCTTCAAAGCTGGGTTCAAGCCTTTCTTGAACCTCTTACGCGAGCTGCATCATCGCTACATCCTCAGCGCGTGGCGAAGCCAAGCGAGTGAATTTATTGAGATATTCACTCACCGGCGAGTTCCTCTCTGGAACTCCCGAAACTCATCCTTCTTCATCTCAACCACTCCCTCCATGACATGAGCGGTGTGGAAAGCCTTTGCGAATTCCTTCCGGTGATGTTGTCTTTGGTTCTCATGGGCGGCACATGGTTCTCCACCACTCTGCTTCTTTGGTCCCTCAAGGCGATGTCTTGCATACAAAACCTTCTCTCTGCCGGTGCAGGAGCCAAGTTCGATTTCTTCTCAATCGAACGGACCCAATCGTCGGCCTCCAAAGGCTCGATGAACTGGAGAAAACAGCGGTCTCGTCCTCATAAACTCTGCATAGCCGGTGCGCGACGAGTCTTTGGCGGTGGTATCGCTCTGGTCTTTGTCGCTGCATCATAGTCTGCATACCCTGCATCATAGTCTGCATCATCTGAGTTTGGGCCATCAAGAACGGCGAGGCGGGGTCAAGGTAGGTGGCAGGCTGCGTGACCTCGTTCTCTGGTCTGGTTCCCGATTGCGGTGGAGGAGTTCTGGTATCAACCATCTTGCTCTGAAAAAACAAGCTGATGGTGACCAAAGGTAAAAGACGAGAGGAAGCATAGATAAGAGGTAAATGCGTCTAAGGGGTTTTGCTTAATGGAGACCTAACCTAAACAAACACTTAGCCAAAAGGCTAACTAAGAAACGAACAAAATAAACTCCAATAAAAGATTTGACATGATCGCAATATAATGCTTTTAAGGCAATATTTGCAGCTCACATCACACTCAGCGCAAATAAAATCCAACGTGTCTACTCGCACTATCTACTCTGAAGGCTCCCACTCGGGTCTCGACAAATAGGGTATCTTGCTATCGTCCTCGGAATCGCGTAGACAACCCACGAGTTGCGGATCGGCGGCATCTCTCGATCGGGCTGGAGGAACCGGCCGAGGTAGGCGCGACGATCTCGGTGATCTGACGTCTCTCCTCTGGGCTCGGCGGTGTAGGCGGCGGTAGAGGTCTTGGCGGCTGCGGTCGGGCTCCTCGGGCATCTCTCGTAGTCTCGGGTGGCTCCGTCTCGCTCCTTGAACTTCCGGACGAGTCCGCCATGTTGATCTTGTATAGCTTGCAAAGTCGACGGATGGCTTTGTGCGCAACTCCTTGTCCGACATCTCCCACCGCACCGGTGTTCTTGAAGCTGTGATGTAGCACACCTTGCCGACTCGGGTGGTGAAGTATAGCCCGGAGATGCTCCGATCGTTGACCTTTTGCTTCTCATCCTTGGTGAGGTAGGCGGGCAATCTCTTAAATCCGAGGCACCGCAACAAAGCGCGTAAAGTGACCTCCATCCTCTGTCAGGTGTAGGAAGTTTGGGACATCTAATGCATTTATAAAGGAAAGATCGGTTTATAACTTTAGGAAAAACAAATTTTGCAAGAGTTGGGGCGAGAGACAAGAATCCTTAAGAATGAGGTAAGAAGATAGAGATATTACTAAATATCAAGTTTAGTTGGTTTGATTTAGAAAATAAATTTTTGGGCTATCGACCAGTTTAACTAGGGCTTCGTCCTCTACGATCGATATGGCTCGATACCATCTCTGTCGAGACCGAATATGCAAATTCGGTCTCTCTGTAAACCGCACTAGTCGAGGATCACGCTAGTGCACACATCAAACATAGATGTCATCATAGTCATACACACGATAATAATAAAGGAAAACTCGAATATCGATAAAATATCAAAGTGCGACCTTATGGCCAAGCTTACAATATCTCTAGCGGAAGGGCTTAACAAAATAGCGGCGGAATCCAAAATAAAGCGTAGCGACCAATCGACAAGCCACAGGCTATCGAGTGGAGAACGAAGCCTAATCCCGTGAAGTCGTCGTAGTACTCTCCTTCTGGCACCTCCTGCTGATAGTACTCCTCTCCCTCAACTGAGCAACATAGGCGTAAAGCCGTGAGTACATTGGTACTCAGCAAGTCGTTTGTAACAATAAATGCAATATAATATGCAAGGCTTACCAAAGGAAGGCTGAAAGGTTAATTTGCATAAAGGCATTTATTGATGAAATATATTAAATAACTTGAAAGCGAAAGTTAATTGAAAATAGTAACAATAGATAATCAAAGGAATAAACATGAACCACTTGTGAACACCAATTCACAAGTTAAACCAACAGTGAACTACCTGTCCACTCCCAACATAAACCACCAAGTTATAAATGAAACACTAACCCTCGTGTGAAATCCCGAGCACCGCCCATGACCGAGGACGCGCTATTCGAATAGTTTTACACTCTGCAGAGGTTGCACAATCTGTACCCACACGATGTGATTAGCCTAGGCCTAAGGAAATCACAACAAGGCCTTTACAATGCTCTACCTCAATACAATCCTCGCCCGCTAGGTTTCGCATCACACCCCCTTGCGCCACATGGAAATCGGCAACCATGTCCATCACAATGGCGAATTGAATTGAAATATTACAAATTAATCACCAGTCCATCCCATAATAGACATGTGGTTTGCACGATTAAGCTCAGATCAATGGCGCACAAAGTTAAGTCCTTAACATTACCCGGGCGAGACTACCACATCCCCCAAAGTACAACTGTACTTCCCCCTTTACTGCACGATCACTCGCCCGAGTGCAAAACCAATTTGTATAACCAAGCCAACGTCACACCAATGACGTGGCACAAATTTTAATACACGTGGCACCAACCACAGTTCCATATATCATTAAGTCAAATTAATAATTTAACATGTGCGATGAGACCAATCGTAAATATAAACTGGCTAAGCAATCTAATCGTAACAACCCAAGTGATAAATAAACTAGCATCACTAATAAATTTCCCAACCTATGGTGACAATGGCATCATGGTATTTCAAAGTGTCAAGGAGGTATATTTGCAATTGGGACAATAACTACCTGTGCAACGGTTTGAATAAAAATAGCAATGCAATGTAATTTAAAGCAAAATAATTAAATAATAGTTTGTAAAATTGGGTTCAACATGATCAAGGGACACGACTTGCCTTCGTTATGCTCGTGAGGTACTCTGGTCTTACAGCGCGAAACCCGCTCCTCCTAATCCGAATCTAACGAGAGAAAGACCGGAAACAAAGAAACACATAAAATGACAAGCAAAAGAACTCAAAATTCACAAAACCAGAACCAACAGCTAGAGCTCGATTTTAGATGAATTTAGAAAAAAACGGGTCAATCGGAGCTAGGACGGAGGAGAACGGGCTCCGAAAAATTAATTCAAAATTAATTCAGGAAAAACGGAAAAATTCTTGTCTTTGTGGACCCGGTCCATGAAATTCCGAGTCCACCGTGGACTCGGTCCACGTAATGATTGCACGGGGGCGGCGGACGGCGGGAGCGCGACGTGGCGGCGGATATCTTTGCCACGTGGCGCATCTTGGCGTGGCGGTAGCGTGGCTGCCACGTGGCTCGGGGAGGCGGCTAGGCTGGCGTGGCGCCGTGGCTGGTGCTGCCACGTGGCTAGGCTGAGCCGGCGGCTCGGCGCGGCGGCGTCAGCGGGATTCGGCGGCGGGATGCGGGCACGCGGCGATCCGAGCCCTTGGCTCGATCCGAAGCAGCAGCGAGGATTGCGGCGGCGCGCGGCGACGGCGATTGGCGATGGCGGCAGCGTGGCGGCTCGCCGCTGCGGCGGCGCGATGCGGCGGCGAAGCGAGATCGCAGCGGCGGGCGACGCGTGGTCGGGCGCGGAGGGCGGATCGGCGACGCGTGGCGGAGTGCGCGGCGCGAGGCGACGGGTCACGGCGCGCTGCGCGCACGCCGCCGAGGCGAGGCGAGGCGAGGGCGAAGCGCGACGGCGAGGCGACGGCAGCGACGCGCGAGAACGGCGCGCGGAGCTCACCGCGGCGCGGCGGCGGCTGCTGCTCCGGCGACCTCGCGACGGCAGCGAGGCGCAAAGACGGCGACGGCGGAGCGGCTCCGCGATGGCGCGCGGCGCGAGGGCGAGCGAGGCGCGGCGAGGGTTTCGGCGAGGCGTGCACGCGAACCGAGGACGGCCGACCGGTTTTATCACGCGAACCGAGGCAATCCAATCCGGTTACGGCGACGGTCGCAACGCGGACAAGTTTGGACGGTCGGGATTCAACGCGAAGATCGGACGGCTCGGACGCGCGCGAGGTTAGGGTTAGGGTTTGCGGCGCGGCGCGAGGATGGACGGCGGGATCGCGCGCGCGCGCGATCGGCGGCGAGGGCGCGGCGCGCGCGGCGGCGCACGGCGCGTTGTGCCGCCGCGTGTCGGCCGCGATGCGCGACACGTGGCGCGGGCGGATCGGGCGGCGGAGAGCGCGCGCGCGGGAAAGGGTACGCGGCGGCGGCGGGCGCGGATGGGCGACAGCGTGGAGGAGAGAGGAGATCGGGCGGCGAGGATTAAATCCTTTTCTTTTCTTTTTCCAGAAATTCAAATAAACTTCTAAAAACTCTAGAAAATAGCAAATAAATCCCAAAAATTCACCAAAAATACCAGAAAATTCCTTGAGACCTGAGGAACACAAATAAAATATTTTCCACTTATGTTAATTTTTAATTTAATCATATTAAATCATTTAAAACTTTAAAAATTCATCTGAAGCTTCAATTAATTTCAGAAAATTCCAGAAAATTCATTTTTGAAATCCAGGCTTTAAAAATCTCAGAAAAACAGGATGTTACATGCACGCTGGCGTCATTCGCAAAGTTCAACACCTGGATTGGCTCGCCAATCCGGTGCTAGTGAAGAAAGCCAGCGGTGCCTGGCGCATGTGCATCGATTTCACCGCCCTCAACAAGGCGTGCCCAAAGGATGACTACCCCCTCCCGCGCGTCGACCAACTAGTCGACGCTACGGCCAGCTGCGAACTCATGAGCTTCTTGGACGCTTACTCTGAGTTATCATCAAATCTACATGGTCAAGGATGATGAAGACAAAACTAGCTTTATCACTCCGATAGGAACATACTGCTTTGTCAGAATGCCCTTTGGCCTGAAGAATGCCGGCGCAACTTTCACCCGCCTAATTGCGCTGGCGCTGGCCTCCCAGCTAGGGAGGAATGTCGAGGCGTACGTTGACGACGTAGTCGTCAAAACCAAGCAATTGGCGACTCACGGCCACGATCTCCAAGAGACCTTCGACAATCTCCGGAAGGCAGGCATCAAGCTCAACCCGAACAAGTGCGTTTTCGGTGTACGGGTGGGCAAGCTTTTGGGCTTCTTGGTGTCGGGGCGCGGTATCCAAGCCAACCCCGACAAAGTCGACGCAATCCTTGCCATGGAACCGCCCAAAACGACACGGGAGGTCCAAAGGCTCGCCGGCCGTATGGCCGCACTGAGCCGCTTTTTGTCCAGGGCAGCGGAGCGCGGCCTGCCCTTCTTCAAAACCGTGCACGGTTGCGACGGGTTTCGTTGGGACGCCGACTGCACCAGCGCCTTCGACGATCTCAAGAAGCACCTTGCAAGCCTACCTACACTGGTCGCCCCGGCACCAGAGGCTCCCATTTTACTTTACCTTGCCACCTCTGCGACAGCCGTTAGCGCCGTCCTCGCTCTCGAGGAGGGCGTTTGCCAACGCCCAGTCTACTTTGTCTCTGAAGCCTTCCAAGGCGCCAAGACGCGATACACGGAGCTTGAGAAGTTGGCTTATGCCTTAGTCATGGCCTCGAGAAAGCTCCGACATTACTTCCTCGCCCACCCAATCACTGTGCCGTCCTCGTTCCCTCTGGCAGAGATGTTGCACAACAAAGAGGCCACGGGACGCATCGGCAAGTGGACAGCCGAACTCGCTCCTTTTTCCCTGACATATGCTTCGCGCACAGCTATCAAGTTCGAAATCCTTACGGACTTCCTCGCGAGTGGACCCAGCGGTCCGGCCGACGCCGAGCAAAGGACCGGTATGGGCGCCGACACCGGCAGCGCATCTTGCATCTCCGCGGCGTGGGGCGGTGGTCACTACGCCGGAGCGACGCCGCCTGTTATACTCGACGCGCCTCGCATTTCCTACCACCAATAACACCGCGGAGTACGAGGCGCTACTCTTCGGCCTAGCAAAGCTCAAAGCTCTGGGGGCGTGGCGAGTTCTCGTCCGCACAGACTCCAGGCTGGTGGCGGGGCAAGTCGACAAGTCTTACCAGGCCAAGGACCCCGACCTGGCCAAGTACCTAGCAGCTGTGCGAGCCAAGGAGCGACATTTCCTGGGTGTCACGGTCAAGGCCATCCCCCGCGCAGAAAGCGAGCAAGCGGACATTCTTGCAAAGGCCGCCAGCCAACAGCTCCCCGCCCCCGAAGGCGCATTATACGAGATCCTGCACGTGGCGACCATCGCGCAGGACAATCGCAACGCTGCCTTAGTCCACCAGATCACCCATCAGGGCGACTGGTGAGAGCCAATTCACGCCTTCTTACAGGGCATCGCCGAGCCTGACGACCCACCACGCTGACCTTCGTCGCCTACAGTGCCGCGCCAGATCCTTCCAGCTCCTTGACGGAGTACTCTACAAAAGAGGAGTCTGCGCACCGCTCCTACGGTGCCTCTCACGCGAAGAAGGACAGCACCTTCTGGCGGAAATCCACGCGGGCCTTTGCGGCTCGCATCTGGCGCCAAGGTTGCTCGTCGGCAAGGCATTTAGGCAGGGCTTCTACTGGCCAACCGCCGTCGCTGACACCCAAGAACTGTTGCGCCAGTGTCAAGGCTGCCAGTGGATGGGGCGGGTAATTCATAGACCCCCCACCGGCCTCAACCCCATCCCCCCTGTATGGCCGTTGGCGCGGTGGGGCATCGACGTGGTCGGACCTCTGCCCCGAGCCCCAGGAGATTTGCGCTTCATCGTGGTCGCTTTGGAATATTTTTCCAGGTGGCCAGAGGCTGTGGCGCTAGCCAAAATCATCTCGACAGCCATGCAGCGCTTCCTTTGGCAGAACATCATATGCCGCTTCGGAGTGCCCAAGGAGATCACTGCCGACAATGGCCTGTAGTTCGACTCTGCTCCGTTCAGGGAGTTCTGCGACGACATGGGCATTATGCTTCGGTTCGCCTCGGTAGGACACCGACAGTCCAACGGAGCAGTTGAGCGGGCGAATGGCGCCATCTTCGCCGGAATCAAAAAACGCCTTGTCGGGCTACCAAAAGGCAAGTGGCCCGGCGAGCTCCACAACGTCCGCTGGTCGCTTCGCACAACAGCGACACGTCCGACGGGATTCACGCCGTTCAAACTCCTCATCGGTGATGAGGCAATGACGCCCGAAGAGATCAAGACCGGCTCACGAAGGGTCCTCGCCCAGGCACCAGATGAAGAGCGCCAGCTGTCCCTGGACCTCCTCGACGGAGAACGCATCAAGGCCACCCAACACGTCACCAAGTACGCCCACCAAATGGCCCGCAGCCAGAACCGTTCCGTGTATCCGCGAGCATTCCAGCCGGGGGACCTTGTCCTCAAGAGGGCGCTTCGCGCGGACACGGTCGGCAAGCTGGAGTCCAAGTGGGAAGGCCCGTACATTGTCGCAGCAGCACTGCAGCGAGGAGCTTATCACCTCGCCACGCTGGAATGGCAGACGCTCCGCCACACATGGAATGCAGACAGGTTGCGGCAGTATTATGTCTAAGCCAATAAGGGCCGTCTCGCAGCAACCACTCCAGCGGTTAGTCCCAGATTTCTTGTACTCGCTCACCCAAGCAAACGAGAATTTAATAAAGTTCGCCGTTTGCGAGGCTATTCATGCCCCCCCACCAAAAGTGTGCGGAGGCTAGCCCTCGCACGCACTCCACGGAGTATAAATAAGACACGTATGTTTTCCCTACGCACTCTACTGAGTATAAACAAGATGCGGGATTCCGCACACGCGCTGGTGTTGTCACCGCGCGTACTCCCCGGAGTATAAAGACGTGGTTGATGTTCCCGCGCACAACACGGAGACTCACCTCCGCACGCGCACCACATGGAGACTCACCTCCGCACACGTAGGCATAGAGACTCACCTCCGCACGCACACCACATGGAGACTCACCTCCGCACACGCACTCCACAGAGGTCCGCCTCCGCACGCACTCTACGGAGTATAAATAAGATGTAGCGCCGAGGTCCCCCTCCGCACGCACTCTACGGAGTATAAATAAGACGTAGCGCCGAGGTCCCCCTCCGCACGCACTCTACGGAGTATAAATAAGACGTAGCGCCGAGGTCCGCCTCCGCACGCACTCTACGGAGTATAAATAAGACGTAGCGTCGAGGTCCGCCTCCGCATGCACTCTACGGAGTATAAATAAGACGTAGCGATGAGGTCCGCCTCCGCACGCACTCTACGGAGTATAAAGAAGACGTAGCGATGAGGTCCGCCTCCGCACGCACTCTACGGAGTATAAATAAGACGCAGCAGGGGGACGCCCCCGCGCGCACTCTACGGAGTATAAATAAGATGTAGATATTTTCCCTGCGCACTCTACTGAGTCTAAACAAGACGCGGATGTCCTGTGCACGTGTTGGCGTACCCTTCGGAGCCTAAATAAGCCGTGGTTGATAGTCCCACGCACGCTCCGGAGTATAAACTAGACGTGGATGTTTTTCCTGCACACTCTACTGAGTCTAAACAACACGCGGATGTCCCGCGCATGCGTTGGCGTACCCTCCGGAGCCTAACTAAGCCGTGGTTGATAGTCCCACGCACGCTCCGGAGTATAAACTAGACGTGGATGTTTTCCCTGTGCACTCTACTGAGTCTAAAGAAGATGCGGATGTCCCGCGCACACGTTGGCGTACCCTCCGGAGCGTAACTAAGCCGTGATTGATAGTCCCACGCACGCTCCGGAGTATAAACTAGACGCGGGCGTCCCGCGCACGCGTCAGCGTACCCTCCGGAGCCTAGCTAAGCCGTGGTTGAGAATTCCACGCGTGCGGCGAAGGGTACGGGACGGAACACGATCGCGTCTACTCCAACTACGCGCCAGCTCCGCTGTCACCACTTCGAAGGGTAGAGGCCGGAGCGCGATCGCGTCTACTCCAACCAGGCGCCAGCTCCGCTGTCACCACTTCGAAGGGTAGGGGACGGAGCGCAATTGCGTCTACTCCAACCAGGCGCCAGCTCCGCTGCCACCATTTCGAAGGGTAGGGAACGGAGCGCGATCGCGTTTACTCCAACTAGGCACCAGCTCCGCTGCCACCACTTCGAAGGGTAGGGGACGGAGCGCGATCGCATCTACTCCAATTAGGCGCCAGCTCCGCTACCACCACTTCGAAGGGTAGGGGACGGAGCGCGATCGCGTCTACTCCAACTAGGCGTCAGCTCCGCTGCCACCACTTCGGAGGGTAGGGGACGGAGCGCGATCACGTCTACTCCACCTAGGCGCATCACACATGCGCCGGCCCCATCACCACCACTCTTCACCCACAGGGCACCGTTGCCTCTACAACAAGTGAACGCGGTGGGAAGGTGCCAACCTCCGCCGTGTTAACAATCAATCGTACAAGCAGCATGCAGTTATGCAGTACTCGACATAATGGTCATCTTTTCCGTTAGCAAGCAAAAGAAAACAACAGCAAAAGCAAAAGTTACATCACACCACCAGCTCCCGGATGACACTAGGAGTCGGCGCCGTCTTCGATGCACTAACGAGCCTCCTCCAACCACTCGAGGAAGTTGCCTTCCCGGTGTAGCGTCCACTGCAACAACGCCTTGACCGCTTCCTCTCCAAAGTGGCACCAGATCCCCTCGTAGAAGCTCTGCACGGCGGGCAGGGTGGTGCGGACTACGCCGGACCATACCCCGGCCCCGGTCGGAGCCCTCAAGCCGGGAGCTACTAGCCCCTCCATGTGCTCGCACCCCCGGGCGTGGAGCGTGGCAAAGGCAAGGCACGCGCTGGCGTAGCCACAGTGATCGCCGAAGGCTTTTGCACCGTCAAGCGCCAAGCTCGAGCCCTCCTCAATCCGCGCCAACGACTGCCTCACATTCGCGGCGTTGTGGGTGAGGTCCGGCACGATGACGGAAAGGCCCCGTAGGGCCCCCTCCAAAGACCCCATGGCCCTCCAAGCTGCCGCGGACATGTCACTCAGAGCCTGGCTCTTCTCCTCCAGGGCCATGGTAAGCTGGGCCCTCTCCTCCTCCAACGCGCTGATTCGCCTGAGTAAGCCGGCACGATCCTCTACCGCGACACGTTGGGCCTCTTCGGCAGCGCGTTGTGACGCCCCCGCTGCACGAACTTCTGCCTCTAACACACAGATGCGGTCGTCCTTCGTGGCATGAGCCTCATCGGCATCACGAAGCTGCTCCTCCAGCGCCCTCCGTTCGCGGAGGCGTGCCTCATCTAGAGCCCGGCCGATGGCGATCGCCTAACAACAGAAGGACATGGCTGCTTAGCGTGCACGCGGTAGGTGATGTCAATGGCGGGCTGAGGAGCTTACCTTCATCCCCGCGGCACCTAGTGCAAGCGCAAGCAGGTCCACCCCGCATGACGACAGCGCTCGCCGATCCAACATGCCGTCACCACATTCCGCGGCTAAGTTGAGGGCACGAAGCGCCTCCGGTTGTGACACGAAGTCAGACACGGTGAGCCGTGCGGGCCTCGCGGTAGCATCAGGTGTCCGCGATGCGTTTCGCGCAGCGTCACCACTGACCTCGCAGACACCACCGCTGCTCGCTCCTTGCCCGCGCCCGGGTGACTTCCCCTCTCCTGACGTCGACGACGGCATAAGCGAACAAATCGGAGAGAGCTTCGCGAAGTGACGGGGAGAAAAGGAGTTACGCCTACCTCCGCCACCCCCCACTATGGCGTGGGGAGGTGTCGGCTCAGTCCCTACCTGGGAAGTAATAACCCCCTCCTCAGTCGGGGTGGCCTCGCGGTCGGATCTTAGGCCACCGCCGACCGCGCCCGCCACATGGAATTGCCCCGCCCGCAAAGGCGATTGCACCCGGCGGCGTTTCACCGCTAGAGAGCCAGAGGATGCACCCCCGACCGCTCTGTTAGTGATATGCCCTAGAGGCAACATGGAGATGTTGTATATATCACATACTATGTTTATGATACATTATTTTGTTCCTTGGAATAGACATCATCATTATTGATCAATGAGTATGTGACTTATTCATGAGACTCTTAATTACTAAGATGTTGCTATTTCTAAATGATCCCTGATCGTATATCATATGAGGAACAAATATGATTTAAAGACAAAGATCAGCATATGTATTGATTGATGATCATGTCTCATGGATCATGGTATGGTGATACCAAATCAATAATATGGACATGTGTTAGTGAACATATGTTGGATAGACCTGCCATGAGACACCGCAGAGATTCCATGTGTCATCGGTTGGTCTCAAGTAGTGTTTATGTAGAATCCTTAGACTTGAGATCATCATGGTTCCCAACATGAGTAGTAGCTTATTTTGGGACTACTAAACACTACTCCGTAATCGGGTAGTCATAAAAGTAGTCTTGGGTTTGCCATGAAACATGTAGTGGGATGTGAATGATCAAGATAGAATTTGCCCCTCCTTATGGGAGAGATATCTCTGGGCCTCGATGTAATGGATTATGAAAGTGCATGGCCATGCCAAGGTGATTGAGAGTCAATCACGAGTTTATAATCCATCACGGAATCGAGAGAGTGATTGAGCTATTAAGAGGATGACACAGTCTCGCCTTGAGCTCAATCTATATCGTGAGGCAAAGGGATTCGTACATGAGAGAACATTACGAGTTCAACCGATATGATCTTTACATATACTTTGGGGTTAATATGTCTTACTAGAGGCCGCTATTAACATGGTAACCGGAAGGCGTTTCGGGTCACGACCAAGTATCGTGAACCTCTGTGGTCGCACGCTTAACGAGTTGGAACACTAATTCGAATATGATTCGGATATGGGCTCAATTCGAATAAAGATCGAATAGACTCCTAATGGGCCTTGGTCCGCAAGGCCCACGTGAGGAGGTCTATATATATGGAGGCGAGGGTGGGGATTCGTCCTGTTAACATCTAGCAAAACCCTAGCCGCCACCTCCCGAGCCAAACCCTAGCTGCTCACGAGTGCTAGTACACTCGCGATCGGCGTTCAGCCCGAACGTGTGGATACCGGTGGAGGCGCTTGCTCGTTCTTGATGTTGATCGGCGTGCGTGGAGGAGACGATCTATTCGGGACGATCGACTACTTCCACTACTACCTCGACGCGCGTGATTGGATCGGTTTCCAATTCTTCTTCCACTGCGCTGCGCGTCTAAGTGGTAACGATCCATGATCCTTCCTTAGCATGATGTTCTTGGGTGCGCGGTAGAAAAAAATTTGTTTTCTACTTACGTAGCCTACGCGTATTTCTTTACGCTCCAGTACCCACACCTTCCAGCGCGTGTATCCCCCCTTTTATAGCGTCGTGGGTTCACATCGTTAGGTAGAATGCGATTCTACGTCTAACTTATTTTTGCAGGGAATGGTGTGAATAGTATGGCCCTATAGCTTATTTGAATGTATGAGATGTATGTGATGCATGTAACATTCGTTCATGGCCTGCGTATCATGATTATTACAGCTATTGTTAGCTGTATATATATATGGTATTTAACGACCTGCGTGTCGACCTTAATGCTTGAATCTATCTTTGTAATCTTCAATTTCTAGCTATTATAGGTAGTAGCCTAGTTTTGAGGTTACAAGCTTTTAAGCATGGTGGCCTGAAGGGGTGATGTGGAGGATGGAGATCGTCTACACCTACTTGGAGTTGGATATCACCATTTTTTTGGGCCATACTACTTCACAGTTAAATGTGTTTATCTATTATGTTATCTATCTTATTCTTATGCAATGATATATGTGATATGTTGCTTTGGTAGGATAGAATCCCTCTTAAAATTAGGTGTTAATGCCCTTCCATATGCTGCACCAAAAGATAATGATCACCGCATGGTAGGTCTACCAAAGTAGAGTGCCATCGGTTATCATCATCATTTGGGGTAGATATCGGACATCTACATGCGGAAGCATTTGGTTTACTTAACAAGGTTATCAAAATAGTTTTGGACCTTGGGGCATAGATTGGGGCCGAGGCATACTGATGTCACCCAAAGTAGAGTCACATAGGGATGTGATTAGCAAAGTGTTGCTTACCCATGTCACTAGTTTTCTAGCCGTGATGCCAAAGCTCACTAGGAATTAGTGAAATGAGGATCTTTACCCACTATGTAACTTAGAGGAGTTTTTGTTGCAAAACTCATAGTGGGAGTCTTTTGCTAAATAGTTTAATAAAGATGAACATAAACATAGTGCTAAACTTTGCATATTCTTATGTTGTAGATCATGTCATTCTAACGCGCATCCAAGACTTTTAATTTGCGATCTGTTCTTGAGAAAGAAAAACTCAATGGAACAAACTTTTTGGATTGGTATCGCAACTTGAGAATTGTTCTCAAGCAAGAGCGCAAGGAGTATGTCCTTGAGTCTCCTTACCCAAGACTTGCTCGATAATGCTACTGTGGCTGCACGGAGAGCTTATGAGAAGCAAGCGAATGATTGCCTTGATGTGAGCTGTCTCATGCTTGCCACAATGTCCTCTGAGCTTGAAGCAATATGAGAACACAGATGCCTACAATATCATTGTGGGGCTCGTGGTATGTTTGAGAACCAAGCAAGGGTGAGAGGTTCAATACTTCAAAGTCCTTATTTGCGTGCGAGGCTTGTAAGGAATCCGTCGACCCTCATGTGATTAAGATGATTGGCTACATTGAGAGTCCGGAAAAGCTTGGTTTTCCCTTAGCCAAGAGTTGGCTACGATGTGATTCTCCGTCGCTTCCCGAGCTTTGAGCCATTCATAATGAACTTTCACATGAACAACTGGACAAGACCACGCCGAGTTGCATGGGATGCTAAAATCTGCGAGGAAAGCATTAAGAAAAGCAGCAATCATGTGATGATGATGCAGAAAGGCAAGGGCAAGCCCTATGTCAAGAGAAGCGCGGTCAAAAGAAAGAAAGCTCTGATGCGATCGCGGCGGTTCTAAGGCCAAGAAAGACAAGAAGGGTGATGCTCATCCCGATGCGATTGTTTCTCTGTAAGCAATCGGGACATTGGAAAAGAAATTGCCCAAAGTACTTGGAGGATCTTGAGAAGAAGAAGGAAGTATGACTTCCACTCCAGTATAAATGTTATAGAAATCAATCTTGCTACTTCTTCCACTAATTCTTGGGTATTTGATACCGGATCGGTTGCTCACATTTGCAAATCGTTGCGGGGCTAATAAAAGTAGAAGTTTGAGGAGGAGCGAAGTGGATCTTCGCGTTGGCAATGGAGCAAAAGTTGCTGCGGTAGTGTTGGCACCATGCCATTGTCTTTACCTTCGAGATTAGTTTTGGAATTGAATAATTGTTATTGTGTTCCATCTCTTTCAAAGAACATTATTTACGCTTCATGTTTGCAAGCGAAGGTTATGACTTTAAATCTATGGACAATGGTTGTTCTCTTTATTTCAAAGATATGTTCTATTGTCATACTCCATTGGTGAATGGGTTATCGTTCTTACTCTTGAAGGGTCACGGTCTATAACATTAATGCAAAGAGGCAGCGTCAGGATGATTTGAATCCACGTTTATTTGGCATCGCCGCTTAGGTCACATAAATGAGAAACGCATGCGAAGCTCCATAGAGATGGTATTCGCACTCATTTGATTTTGAATCATTAGAGACATGCGAATCTTGTTTACTTGGCAAGATGACAAAGGCACCTTTCACCGGTCAAGGTGAGCGGGCAAATGACTTATTGGCACTCGTACATGCCGATGTATGTGGACCAATGAGCTTAACGACGAGGTGGTTTTCGATGACTTCATAACTTTTATCGATGACTTTAGTAGATATGGGTATATCTACGATGAAGCATAAGTCGAATCCTTTGAAAAGTTCAAAGAATTCCAAAATGAAGTGCAAAATCATTTAGGCAAGACAATCAAGTTTCTACGATCGATCGTGGAGGCGAGTATTTGAGCCATGAGTTTGGCAATCATCTAAAGGATTGTGGAATTGTTCCACAATTGACTCCGCCAGAACACCTCAATGGAATGGGGTATCGAGCGGAGAAATCGCACCTTATTAGATATGGTGCGCTCCATGATGAGCCAAAGTGATCTTCCGTTGTCTTTTGGGGTATGCTCTTGAAATAGCCGCGTTCACACTAAGCAGGGTTCCATCAAAATCGGTAGAAAAGACACCATATGAGATGTGGGCGGGACAACGTCTAGCTTGTCTTTTCTTAAGATTTGGGGATGTGAGGCTTATGTAAAACGTTTACAATCTGATAAGCTCACTCCTAAATCGATAAATGCTTCTTTATCGGGTATCCTAAGGAAACAAAGGATATTACTTTTATAATCAAGGAGAAGGCAAAGTGTTTGTCGCTTGGCATGGTGTCTTCTTAGAGAAAGAGTTTCTCTCAAGAAGGGATAGTGGGAGCACAGTGCAACTTGAAGAAATTCAAGAAACACACGATAACGTTTCAGCTCCTCTGAGAACCACAACAGGATGAACAAGCGTTGAAGAACTGTTGTGGACACACCAAAGACCACGTAGGTCGAAAAGGTCACGTCGTGCACACGAGAGGTACATGTTCTTGACTACTCAACAACGGGACATATTGTTGTTAGACAACGATGAGCCTAAGACCTATGAAGAAGCGATGGTGGGACCGGACTACGAGAAATGGCTTGAAGCCATGAGATCCAAATTGAATCCATGCACGATAATCAAGTTTGGAACTTGGTTGATCCACTGATGGTGTTAAAACCATTGAATGCAAATGGGTTTTCAAGAAAAGATAGACATAGATGGAAATGTTCACATCTATAAAGCGCGATTGGTGGCCAAAGGTTTCAAACAAATTCAAGGTGTTGATTATGATGAAACTTTTAGCGTCGCAATGCTAAAGTCTATTCGGATCATTCTAGCGATTGCTGCATATTTCGACTATGAAATATGGCAAATGGATGTCAAAACAACTTTCCTTAATGGAAATCGAGTGAGGATGTGTACATGACACAGCCCACGGGTTTTGTCGATCCGCAATCGATTGGAAAGATATGCAAGCTCCAAAGATCCATTTATGGATTAAAGCGAGCATCTCGGAGTTGGAACATTCGTTTTGATGAAGTAATCAAAGGGTTTGGTTTCATCAAGAACGAAGAAGAGCCTTGTGTTTACAAAAGGCTAGTGGGAGCGCACTCGTATTTACGGTCTTATATGTGGATGACATATTCTGATCGGAAATGACATTCCTTTGCTCGAATCATTAAGTCTTCATTAAAAATAGTTTCTCTATGAAAGACTTAGGAGAGGCAGATATATTCAGGCATCAAGATCTATAGAGATAGATCAAAAGGCTAATTGGATTAAGCCAAGATACGTACATTGACAAAGTGTTGAAAAGGTTCAACATGCATGATTCCAAGAAAGGTTTTCTACCTATGTCACATGGTATAAATCTTAGCAAGAATCGGTGTCCTAGTACACCGATGAGCGGGATAAAATGAATGCGATTCCATATGCTTGGCTATTGGGTCCATTATGTATGCCATGCTTTGTACACGTCCGGATGTTTAGTATGCTTTAAGTGCTACGAGTAGATACGATCGGATCCAGTGAAAGTCACCTGGATTGCCGTAAAGAACATCTTGAAGTACTTGAGAAGAACTAAAGATGTGTTCCTTGTCTATGGAGGTGAGGAAGAGCTCGTTGTAAATGGTTACACCGATGCTAGCTTCCAAGCCGACAAAGATGATTTTAGATCGCAATCTGGATTTGTGTTACTGCTGAATGGCGGTGCGGTAAGTGGAAGAGTTCCAAGCGTGAGCGGTTCTTGATTCTACAACGAAGCCGAGTACATAGCAGCTTCAAGCGCCAAAGAGGTTGTTTGGATCAAGAAATTTATTTACGAGCTTGGTGTGATGGCTAGTGCCTCCAGCCCAATGGACCTCTCTTGTGACAATAGTGGGGCCATTGCACAAGCCAAGGAGCCTAGATCGCACTGAAGTCCAAGCACATTTTGCGGCGATTTCATCTCATCCGCGAGATAGTGGAGAGAGGCGATGTGAAGATATGCAAAGTACAAGCGGATTTGAACATTGCAGATCCGTTGACAAAGCCGCTTCCCGACCAAAGCATGAGGCTCACACTAGGGCAATGGGTATTAGATACCTACATGGTTGACTCTAGTGCAAGTGGGAGATCATAGTGATATGCCCTAGAGGCAACATGGAGATGTTGTATATATCACATACTATGTTTATGATACATTACTTTGTTCCTTGGAATAGACATCATCATTATTGATCAATGAGTATGTGACTTATTCATGAGACTCTTAAATACTAAGATGTTGCTATTTCTAAATGATCCTGATCGTATATCATATGAGGAACAAATATGATTCAAAGACAAAGATCAAGCATATGTATTGATTGATGATCATGTCTCATGGATCATGGTATGGTGATACCAAATCAATAATATGGACATGTGTTAGTGAACATATGTTGGATAGACTGCCATGAGACACTGCAGAGATTCCATGTGTCATCGGTTGGTCTCAAGTAGTGTTTATGTAGAATCCTTAGACTTGAGATCATCATGGTTCCCAACATGAGTAGTAGCTTATTTTGGGACTACTAAACACTACTCCGTGAATGGGTAGTCATAAAAGTAGTCTTGGGTTTGCCATGAAACATGTAGTGGGATGTGAATGATCAAGATAGAATTTGCCCCTCCTTATGGGAGAGATATCTCTGGCCCTCGATGTAATGGATTATGAAAGTGCATGGCCATGCCAAGGTGATTGAGGAGTCAATCACGAGTTTATAATCCATCACGGAATCGAGAGAGTGATTGAGCTATTAAGAGGATGACACGTCTCTCGCCTTGAGCTCAATCTATATCGTGAGGCAAAGGGATTCGTACATGAGAGAACATTACGAGTTCAAAGATATGATCTTTACATATACTTTGGGGTTAATATGTCTTACTAGAGGCGCTATTAACATGGTAACCGGAAAGGCGTTTCGGTCACGACCAAGTATCGTGAACCTCTGAGGTCGCACGCTTAACGGGTTGGAACACTAATTCGAATATGATTCGGATATGGGCTCAATTCGGATAAAGATCCGAATAGACTCCTAATGGGCCTTGGTCCGCAAGGCCCACGTGAGGAGGTCTATATATATGGAGGCGAGGGGCGGAGGATTCGTCCTGTTAACATCTAGCAAAACCCTAGCCGCCACCTCCCGAGCCAAACCCTAGCTGCTCACGAGTGCTAGTACACTCGCGATCGGCGTTCGACCCGACGTGTGGATACCGGTGGAGGCGCTGCTCGTTCTGATGTTGATCGGCGTGCGTGGAGGAGACGATCTGTTGGGACGATCGGCTACTTCCACTACTACCTCGACGCGTGATTGGATCGGTTTCCAATTCTTCTTCACTGCATTTGCGCGTCTAAGTAGTAACGATCCATGATCCTTCCTTAGCATGATGTTCTTGGGTGCGCGGTAGAAAAAATTTTGTTTTCTGCTTGCGTAGCCTACGCGTATTTCTTTACGCTCCAGTACCCACACCTTCCGGCGCGGGCGGCATGCTCGCGGCGGCGCGATGAGTGGCGGCGGCGAGTGCTCCGCTGCTCGGATCGTTGCCGAACTGGCGGCGGCCGGAAGGCTTGTGGCAGCCATCACGGGTGACGGCGGCACGGGAGGTAGGTCCTCGCCGACTGGCATCGGTGACAAGGTGTCGTCTCCAGCGACGTCACCGCCAAGGCCCGCCTCGCCACCTAGGTCCTCGCTGGCCGCAGCGTGACCCTCCGCGTTGCCATGCTCGGACCCACCCCCTGACACGTCGTCCGGATCAGCGGCCTCTGCCGCTAAGCCGACGGACGGTTCAGAAATAGTAGCTTAGGATCGGGACCTTTGCCGCCGGGAAGACGCCCCTGCCCCGCCGGCACCATCACGGCGACGGGGTGAACTCCGCACCAGCACTGGGCGCTCGGGCACAGCGAGGCCTAGGACCTCGCACACCCGGTTTATCCGCCCTAACCTCGCAGGCCTGGTTGCGGCTTCGCGCAGGGTGTGCTCTTTCCACGTGTACGACCCCAGGAAGGCATCGATGGCGCGCTCAGCGTCCCGCAACGAAAGCACTGCACACCCGGGTGGGCTGCTGTAGCGACGACACCGAGGGGCGGACGCCATCCCTCCGCGTATCACGCCGTTCATATTTCCACAGGCCGGAGAGCGGAGACACCCCGTACATGGTAAATTCTTCAGCAAGATCGCACATGTTGAACCGAAGGGTCACGCCGCCAAGTCTCCGCGCCTGCCACTGATCCTCGCTCACTGGCTTTAGCCTTGGGCAGCAGTCGAAGGCTATCGGCTGATCCCGGCACCGTAGATTGCTGGTCGGTGTCACGCGGTAGTAGAACCACTGCCGCATCCACCCCTCCCACTTCTCCTTCATCGCCAGAGCGGGGACCAGATGCGCGTAGCCCGACCGCACCACGAAGTGAACGCTGCCAAAATTGGACAGTGCCCCTCCTCCGACTCTCTTTGGCTGGCAGCGCGCATCATGAAGAAGGGCGAATAAGCTCGCGCGGGGATGACCGCCTTCCACTTCGATTGCCCAGGCAAACACTGCCAAGCGAACTATTGCATTCGGGGTCAGTTGCGCCAACTCCAATCCATAAGCCTTCAAGACCTCACCGACAAAGAGCGTCGACGGCATCCGGAGTCCCGCCTCGAAGAATGCGGCGAAGACAATCGCCTCTGACTCCTCGGGATGAGGCTCCGCCGTCGGGAGAGCGGGCGGCGGGCTCCGTGCTTCGATCGTCTATCTTCTTCTCCGCGAGAGCTTCGATCGTCTCCTTGGTGGCATGGCCGCCCTAGCACCACGAGCACGCGCCTCGTGAGCTCTGCCGGGCGTTGTACACCTTCCGGGTCTGCACTGACTCACGAGCCACCACCGAATATTCCGCCTGAGGTGGCGTCAAGCCACGCTGGCCCGATGAAGCGCTACCACTAAGCGGCGGCGGAATCTCCATGGCTTGCCATCTTTCTTTCCGCCTGACCGATTTCTTGGAGCGAGTGAGTGGATTTCACTTCCAAAAATAAAAAAACACATTTATTTTATTAAAAAAATATTTACTTTTGGTTGTTTAAGTTTATTTGCTCGATTTTACGCTTTTAAAAGGGTTTCACGTGAGAAAGGTGATTTAAGAAAAAAATAAAACAATAAATAAATAAATAAATAAGGTATTAAATAAGTTAGTTTGAAATAAAAATCAAAGTTATTTGATTTCTTGAAATTTTAAAATTTTTAGCTAACTTTGATTTTCTGTAAAGAAAATAGCCTTTACTGTTAAACAAAAAAATATTTTATAAGGAAAAATATTCAAATTTGAGTTGGAATTTTTTTTATAAGTTCCAAATATCCTAAGAAACTTCCATGAATTTTTCTAAGATTTTTAAGCTTTATTTGTTATTTATTGTATTATTTAAAGCTAGAAAAAGGAAAACATTTTTTAAAATTAAAATAAACGTCAAAAAATTCTGAAACTATTTTTTTTATTCTTTTCAGGTTCCAAGGATTCTAAA
This sequence comes from Melocanna baccifera, assembly GCA_036346265.1. Lineage (NCBI taxonomy): Eukaryota > Viridiplantae > Streptophyta > Magnoliopsida > Poales > Poaceae > Melocanna > Melocanna baccifera. The sequence goes on from CM070709.1 coordinate 11,674,277, forward strand.
AATATTTTTTTTTGGAATTTTTCCGAATTTTCTTTTTCTTTTTCTTTTTTCTCTTTTCTCACTCTTCCTTTCTCCTTCTTCTTCCTCCTCCCATTTACTGTTCACGCGGACAGCACGCGAGCAGCCATTAGAGCATTCTTGGAGCTTTGATATCTCGTGATTTACTCAACGGTTTTCAGTGAAATCAATTGCATTTACTTCCCCTCATCAAGCTCTTCCATTCCCCACCGTTTCCCCTCCAATTGATGCCTATTTTCATGGGATTTAAACCATGCCATTCAAAGACATGCCCCATTGATCTCCCTCCTCGGTCCACCTCCACCCCTATAAAGAGAGCCCGTGAGCCTCTCCTCATCCTCACTCAACCCCGAAAATCTCAAGTCCCCACTCCTCTCCTTTTGGGCGCAATCGAAGTTTTAGTTTTGTGTTCCAAGCGCGTTTCTTCAGCTTATTGCGCCTCGTCGGTGAAGCGCCGCGCGTTTGACCACACCGTTGGCCGCCTCGCCGCGTTCTCACGCGGTGCTCACCTCGCCTTCGCCGGAACTTCGCCGGAGCACCGTCGCCACCGTGGGCCAAAACGGGTCGCCGTTCTTCGCGTCGCCACCGGCCGACCGTGCATGCCCGACCAAAACCAAGGTGAGCATCACGATCCCCACGCTCTACTCTTCGATTCGCCGCATGTCTCGCATGTTAATTCCACTCCGTTTGTCCGGAACGCCGATGTCAGCCTGTAGGCTGTTTAACGTCCTGTCCACCATATTTCGCTAGTCCGTTGACCGAGCCGTCTGCGGCGTTGAGTTCATCTCGACTCGTTCTACGCCGTGCTCCCCTCCGTTTGCCCAAAAACTATCCACAACTATTTGCGCCTGATACCTTGCCATGGCCGCAAATTGCACTTCGCGTCCCCGCCTGTCCGGGAATGCTTTCAACGATCCGTCCACGTCAAAACGTGCCAAACCATCCCAGGTGGCTACGTTTGAGCGGTTTGGATTCGCGACCGAGCACAAAGATATTGAATTTTTAGTGTTTGGTACCGTCGTCGTTCAAGCGACAATTGCGTCGCCTCGGTGAGTTTCGGCTTAGCCGATATTTTTCTAGACTCACCTTACGCGTTCTACGCCGTGGTTACCTTACTTCATCATATTCTTTGCCGAAAATTATTCTTCTCTTCACGCCTATATAGTTTATCGCATTTGTCACGTCGTCACGTGCTCCGTTTGATGTGCGTCACTTCCTACATGTGCCTCGGGTCCCTAGCAAACCATTTTGCTAGTTGGCTTCACCTCTGTGCCTTTTCTCACCGGCGCGCGACCAAAAGCAGTGGAAGGGCTGTTCTGCTGAGGAATATTGAATATTCCTTTGGAATATTCCTGATTTTTCTTTTTCAGGATTTTCTAATCCGACAATCTTCCAATCGCTTCGTTCTCCTCCGTCGAACTCCGAATCAGGTGATTCGAGTTTCTAAATTCATCTAAATTCATAATATATTTTTCAGTATATATTTCATAATTTTTGAATTTTCTCGACCGCCCTTGGTTGAGTCTCTCACCGCCAGAATACTACATACGCCGCCCGAGTTCGCCATCGCTCCAACTCGCCACCGACCACCCTCCAACCACTACGGTATTGCAGAAAGCACCAATGCACTCCTCGCAATCCCTCTCTCTTTTCTTCACCTCGCCACCCCTCAGCAAGCAATTTCCCCAGCGGAGTGTCTCTTTCGCCGACAAGCGCCACCACTTTACCTTGCCGCCCGACCACCTTCCAGCCACTTGTGGTGTTACACAAGACACGAGCACTCCTCGTGGTCCCCACTCTCTTTGTGCCCCTCGCCAACCCCGCGTGCCCCGCGCGCTAGCGAGCCCACGGGCTTTGTGCGCGCACCACGAGTCATGGGCTCGGTTCCACTGTTCCCCTCACCCAATTGTCTGGTTCACTCAAGTAAACCTGTGCACCAAGCAACTTCTACCTTCTTCGTCCGAGGAGCTCGGCGAGTGGTTGCCTCGAACCTTCTTGCGCCCACGATGCCACGATAATCGTACCCACCTCCTGAACCTTGCACAAAGAAATCCGGACTCATACTCTTCTCCCTCTTTTCTACACCTCCCGGTCTTGCCGCCGTTGGATCACTCGGATCTTGTCACGCGAAGCCGTCCAGGCTTCTCCCAACCATCCGATTCTAAGACTCGATATCAGAAGGCTCTTAAGACTCCGGCGTCGAGAGGTTCTTTAGACTCTAACCGTTCGGAGGTTCCTTAGACAAGCGGTTCAAAGACTTCCTTAGACTCCGGACTCGGAGGCTTTTAGACTCGACCGCGAACCTTCGACCGACCGAAGACTTCAATTTTGACTTTGATCTTGAGATTTCAACTCCAATCCTTTCGACCACAATTATTTTTCCGACTACAGTCACTCGACCACGATCGCTCCCAACCACTGCCGTCTCCATCTACCTCCAACCGTAGTAAAGCTTCCGACCACTTGTCACTCTTCGCTCTAAGTCTCAAAGTACCTTCGCTTTTCAGCGAGTAGTTGGAAGAATACTCGGTAGTCGAAGTTGTAGCGACTACGAGTACCTTCGCCTTCCACGGTGTTCATTGTCGTCCCGACCACTCGACTCAGACTACCATTTGTTTCTCATTGTTATAGTGTTCTTCGACCACTTATGCGATTTGCGACCAAGTCTTCGACCAAATCTTAATCTTGAATTCGACTCGCCTTCGATCATGGTTTCGACCATACACAAATATTGTAGCTCCGACTACTTTTCCTTCACAAAGAAAAGAATTCAAGAATTCCTTTTATTTATTTCTTTGGAATTCAAACTTCAGAAGCGCTCTCCTTCATCCTAACTCCGATTGGACCTATCTAAATTTCTAAATTCATATTCTATCTCCCGGCATTTATTTTGTAAATTTTGGATTTTATTTGGATTTTATTTGAGTTTAGTTTGTTCTTGCTTTCACGTGTAGACTACGACTATTTCGAGAGTATAACTTGAACAGCAACAAACTTGAAGCAAGGCAAGTTACACCTTTGACCATGTTGAACCTAATATTTCAAATTTAATTATATTGTTTTACTGTATATGCATGCGTACTTCTATTCAAATTTAATTTAAATTCAGTTTAAACTTTAGTTATGCCCATGATCCTTTGATTATAGCCCATTTGAATCTCGAATTCATATACCTTGTCACCCTAGTGAAAACTAGTTAGTACCATAGTATTGACTAGAAAATTTTATAGAGATGCTTAGCACGGCTTAGTATAATTTTAGGTGGGATCAATCTTTCATATGAAATGTCGGACTTTGGAAATGAACTAGGCTTTGCTTATCCTTACCTCTCAATCTATGCTTTGCGCGCACCTTTGTACTCATCACCAAGCAAAGCTGGACAAGGAAGTCTTCGCGCGCTTTAAAGGAAACGATTACTAGTTTGAAAGAGCCAAGCAAGAAGCCACTCGGTTCTTAGCCTCTGCCATCATTTCAATCTTTGCATTGAAGGGCGCTCTTTGTACCAGAGCCACGAAGGATCACACCAAGACCACCATTATCCATTTAGGATTAAGTTGTTAAGTTAGCTATTAGAGCGATGTTACGAGCTATCAAATTTTCTCTTTTTTGGATAGCCGTAAGTTATTCTTGCTATTTTCTTAATAAAGGTTTTGCTAGTAAGTGTTTTGTTGGATTGTGCAAAAGCGACCCTATTCCTCCTTTGTCTTAAGTCTACTCTTTCCTAATCTTTGGAAGCATCAAGTTGGAACACCGATCGTCAATACCCTTCAAACAACAATTAGAAAGCCATAAAAGTTTACAAATGGATATCTGAACAAGATCAAAGCTCAAGCCATGCGGAGTAGAATCCAAACCCATTTCTTTGCTGGCAGATGCGAATCTAGGGCGAGATTCTCTTTAAGAAAGTAGTTTGTAACGACCAATTGTTTATTCCAAAAAAAAAAAAAACACATTTATTTAATTAAAAAAATATTTACTTTTGGTTGTTTAAGTTTATTTGCTGATTTTTACTTTTTAAAAGGGTTTCACGTGAGAAAGGTGATTTAAGAAAAAAAAAAAACAATAAATAAATAAATAAATAAGGTATTAAATAAGTTAGTTTGAAATAAAAATCAAAGTTATTTGATTTCTTGAAATTTTAAAATTTTTAGCTAACTTTGATTTTAGCTAAAAAAATAGCCTTTCATTAAACAAAAAATATTTTATAAGGAAAAATATTCAAATTTGAGTTGGAATTTTTTTATAAGTTCCAAATAGCCTAAGAAACTTCCATGAATTTTCTAAGATTTTTAAGCTTTATTTGTTATTTATTGTATTATTTAAAGCTAGAAAAAGAAAACATTTTTAAAATTAAAATAAACGTCAAAAATTCCGAAAATATTTTTTATTCTTTTCAGGTTCAAGGATTCTAAAAATATTTTTTTGAATTTTTCCGAATTTTCTTTTTCTTTTTCTTTTTCTCTTTCTCTCTCTCTTTTCTCCTTCTTCTTCCTCCTCCCATTTACTGTTCCTGCGCGGACAGCATACGAGCAACCATTAAGAGCATTCTTGAAGCTTTGATATCTCGTGATTTACTCAACGGTTTTCAGTGAAATCAATTGCATTTACTTCCCCTCATCAAGCTCTTTCATTCCCCACCGTTTCCCCTCATTGATGCCTATTTTCGCGGATTTAAACCACGCGAATGGGATGCACGCCGTATGCCAATAAAGCACCTTTATACAGCCGATTTACTTCGCCCCGCCATCGGACGGCAACCGGCGGAGCCGCCGGTCCCACCCACGGTCGGGATCAGCCCATGGCGGCGCGGGATGGCTCGCCGCGTGTCTCGCCTCCCTTGGGAACAGACGCGGGCGCACGGTCGTAAGGCTCCTGACATCCCACGGCGCACCAACCAGGCAGCGCCGCGTGTACCCTCACCTCGGGACCATGCGTCGACGGTCGCGATCCGCTGACCTTTCCAACGAGCGGCAATGACTCGGATCGACCGCGGGACCGCCCCGCGCCAAACAAAGTTTTTCGGCTCCGCAGCACGGCCCCGGCAATAGCTGTAGCCCCGTGGAGGGAAGACTCCGCGACTTCCCCGAAGCCTTCACCTCTGCGGGACCAGCCCGTGTTCGCCCTCGGCACAAAGATCGCAGCGAGCCGCGTGCGTCGCGCGCGCGCGCCAAAGCGTCCCTTCCACTCCGGCAGGACAACCCGGCGTCTGCCGCACACTATACCCCTTCGCTCTTACCACAAACGTTTTTGTACTCTGACGTGTCCCATGTCTTTCTATGGATGCTAGGTCACAGAAAGCACTAGTGCAGCGGTCGGCAGCGGGGCAGCTACGGCCGCTTTGATGCGCTTCTGCCTCGCGCCGACGAGGTCCCCACCTCCGCGGCGGCCGAGCCCGACCTCGGCTTCATCCCTACAAAGACACCTCGCCACGCACTGCACCGGCGTCGTGCGCCCGCAGATGCCCCCACTTCAGTGCCTTTTGGCAGCCTAGCCGCCCACTGCATCCCACATTCCCTTACCTTTGGCACAAGGGCCAGTCATTCGGTCGAAACATGCGCTGGTCACGGCATAGCCAACCGGCGGCCGATGATGCGTCACGGTCAAAATGAGCACACGGCGCACTCACCAGGATGCGGGACACCACAGGACACGTCGGAGTAGACTCCCCGCGCTGTGCAACCGACGGAAGTCGAGCCGCGCGATGCGCTGCGCGTCGCGGCGTGCCGTTTCAGCTTGCCGCCCCTACGTATCTGACCCACATCGGCGAGATCTTCGCCTTCGCGGAGCAGCTCAGCTCCGCCTTCGGCGAAGTCTTCGCGCCCGCGGAGCAGCTCAGCTCCGCCTTTGGCAAGGTCTTCACCCCCGCGCAGCAGCTTGGCTCCAACGTCACCCTCGCCCAATATCACACAACTCACAGGCCGCAGGGACGGAGGGGGCCAAAGGGCACTATGAACCCGTGTACGACGACAAGATGGTCTCGGGAAGAATACTCGAGTGTAAGGGCACTATTGTAAAGACACTCCCTCGGGATATATGTATGTACATGACGAAGCCTCCGGGGGACGAGAGGTCATTTGTTCACCTAACTCTCCACTACCATACTCTCTCTCTGTTTGGTCTGTAGCCACAACAACAAGTAATTCATTACCATCATCCTTACCACTATTAAACCACATTTTCATTACCACTTAATTACTTACCACTAACTCATTACTTTTGCATAACTAATTGGCACTAAACTAATTACAACTGATTAATTACCACTAAATTAATTATAACTGATTAATCCCCACAAAGTACCATGCACTAATAAATTATAGATACTATACCAACGATTGTATTATAAACAGTACAAAACTATGGCTAAATTACTATAACCTACTTACTTCATAATACAAGCTGCATTAATTACGACTAACGACTAACACTAATTAACTACAACTACGAGAATAACGATGAAAGCATGCGAGAAAAAATTAGCTTCCTTTCGGGGGGAAGCAATCAGCACTGCTATGATCTTGACGACTACTCCTATAGTTACTCTCCAAAAACATCTTAATTATGTTATGCTCTCTTAATTTTTAGCGAGGTGCGCGAGAACAAGAAGTAAAATGCAGTTGAGATGAGCAATGAGCGACTGCGAGAGCACGGTATTTATAGCTGAGTGAAAAGGGAACCCGTTGCATTGCCGACAAGAATTCCGGAGTCATTGTCAATGCGCACCACTCCAGACAAGGGGGACAGCATGGACGGGTGACATATGTGCGAAGGTGAGAGGGGGCAAGGGGGGACGGCATGGATGAGGCGACATATGCGTGGAAGAGAGAGGGAGCAAGGGGGTTAGCGGCAAGGGGGTGACATGTGTACGGAGGAGGGAGGCTAGGCATTGCAAAAGATGGTCCGTGTGTCACTAATTATGATTAAATTAATATGATAAATTCAAAGCACATAAAATTCTCAAAAACATGTACAATTAGTTCCGCTGTGTCGAGATGCTTCACAAAAAATTTTGTAGTTTTTTGAGCTCATTTACTATATGTAACAATTCCTACAAATAGCATAATTCAATGAATTTTGGAGTAAAATTCACAATGCATAAAATTATGAAAAACAATTATACAGTCAACTACACTATGCCAGAAGGCTCCAGAAAAAAAATTATAAATTTTTTAGCTCATTTATTATATCTAAAAATTTCTAAAAGCAATAGATAAAGATAAATTTTCTAATTACAAGAAAATTCCCTAATTAACTACCGCTCTAATTGGGCACCACACGACCATCGTGCGGCACTGACTCCACCTCACGATGGCCGTGCGGCAGCGTCTGGCTGCATAGCAACAGTGTGGTCCCTTGACATGTCGGCCTCGTGGCCTCCATCGTACGGTGGCCATGCAATGAAGACATCATTTTTGCTATTTTCATAAAACTACTGCTATTCTTATAAATACGGATCCAAAAAACATCAACACTGCCAAAAACTGCAGCACATAGATTTTTGTTGCCTCGAATCACACCTCTCTCCTCACACTGTCACGGACGCTGTGGTACTGGCACTGCAGAAAATTTTCCAGATGGCTCTTCCGTGCTATATAAATCAATTTACTGCAGGCCCATTTAGTATAGTTCCTGCCTCGACTTAATGGTCTCTTCATGCCTTCAAGATCTATGTTGCAAGTTAGACTATATCTAACTCAATCAATGCACTCTGTTTAGGACTACCTCTGATTCATTTAGGAGTGAGAAAGTTGTAGGATTTCATTGCATCTAGGCCGAATAAAGTTGCAGGGTTCAAAAAACCATAAAAGAGAACGACTATATATAGTGACATTTAGTTAAATACATTCATTTGAAAAACAAAATTGCTTTAGGCTATCTGGCTTCTGCCTGTCTCGCAATACCCTCCAAACAGCTTGTCCTATAGCAGTACCTTGAGCAAGTGGCTTACTCTATGTAACTTGAATAGTAATCTAAAAAAATATTTCACAAACAGATGCCATAAGAAGCCAGATCAAATTCAATTTTTAATATAGATTAAAGAAAAAAGATCTTTTTCTAACCCTGGATATTGTTAAGTAGAAGTTGGTTACATTTGGGGTTAAGGGCGTATGACTTTACGAGCCCAAGCTAGGCTGCTCTAGTAGTCTGCCTCGAACCTTTATTCACTTGGAAGAGAAAAGCAGAAATTGACGGAGAATTAGATCGAATTTGGGTTAGGCGACACAGATGGGAAATTGATAGATAGGAGATGGAACAATTCAACAATTGTCCACCCAACTCACGCCTCAACCATGCCTTGTATATCGAGTTAAGTCTTAAAATAGCATTGTACGTGGCAGATTTAGCCAACGAACATCCTTTTTGCAAATCTAATTTTCTCTGTGAATCTACTGTACGTGACAAGCACCTCTTGAGCTACATTAGCTCAGTAGCTACTATAGCTTGGCGGGTCGTCGAGGGGCCTGCTGATTGCGATAGATGCACAGAAGAGGTTAGATTTATAAAAACAGATATTTAGCCTATAAATTTGAAAAAAAAATTACTATAGCGATATTTGTGTGCTCAGTACCTGTATATCCGGCCCAATACCACTCACACGCTGTACGGAAGAAGTTAGATTTATAAAAATGGATATTTAGACTACAAATTTGAAAAAAAAATTACTATAACGATATTTGTGTGCTCAGTACCTGTATATCCGGCGCAATACCACTCACACGCCACCTTGGCTCACAGCCCACAGGCCACCTAAAATTTTTGCTTTTTAGTCTAAAATTCGAAAGTTTCTTACAAATAGACCCCTGGGAAAACGATTTCCAAAAATGGACCCCAAGAACGGCGCCAAAGAACATGGCGCCTATGGTACATAGCACGGCACCATGGCCTTCGGCGCCGAGCTATACCACGTAGGATTCCACTGTGGCATAGCACGGCGCCAAAGGTAATGGCGCCGTTCTATATATACTCGGTGCTAACTGTCGTGGCGCCGTTCTGTGGGACTTAGGCCCGAGCACGGCCCCCGGCCCCCCACGCCCTCATTCCATTCTTCAGCCCGAGCAAACACAGCCCCGCCCCCCAACTCTCTCCCCTCCAAATCCACGCTAATCCGTTGTTTTTTCTCGCGATTTTGCTTACAAACCGACCAAGCAAGGTAAGCTCCCTCTCCTCCCTTGATTTTTGGCAATAGATATGTTGTGTTTGAGGTACATTTCGTGGGGGGAAGATTTGAAACCCTAGATAAAATTAGTTTGATTTGGCTCGATTTTAGGTTGTATTAGCGTTGAGTATGCGTAATATAAGAATAGTTGTAGGTGTAGATTCGTTTTTACGGTTTGATTTAGGGTTTGATTTGGGTAACAATGATAGATACTCGTTTATAGTTGTTTTATTAATTTTGCGTTTTAGGCTGTGATGGGCTTCACCCGTTTGCCACCTCCACCCGGTGTTGCCGTGCCGATGTGTTTTTGCGGCGATCCTTGCAAGGTCAAGAGGTCGGACGAACCGGAGACATATAGGCAGAGGTACTGGATGTGCGGCAACTGGGAGTTCCATCCGCCACGTGGCACTGTCGTCCTCGACAAGATGGTATGTTGTATTGTCGATTCATCGATTTGGTATTAATCATATTGGTTTAACGAATGCGTACATCTGCAGGAGCCTCCACTGATTTGTGATTTTGAGCAGTGGATCGACACCGAGATCGCTGAGGATGACAAGAAGTACCTTAACGCCACCAAGAAGTGGGATGAAGAAAGAAAGGATAGGTGGGAAAGGGAGATGAAACAGAAGGAGGCCACGAGGGAGCACCGCGAGGAGGAGCGTAGGAGGGACGCGGCAAGGCTCAAGGGTGAAAGGAAGAAGAAGATAGAGAGAGCGTGACGTGTCAAGGTAGCCCTTGAGGAGTACCGATGCACAGAGGAAGGGAAGTGGCCTCGATGTACTCGATGAGGTTATTGATATGTATGTTTGATCTGGACGTATATGTATGTTTTGAGAATTTATGAACTATGTATGTGGACCTATTTATGTTTTTAGAATCTGTGAAATATTTTATGATATTGTGTCGTAATGCTATGTATCGTGCTTATTTATTTGATGGAATATCAATTGATGTTGTTCTACGTTATTCAGACTTGAATGTATATGTACATTGTATGCTGTTTTGTATATTGAGACTTGATTTGGCTCGATTAGTTTTTTTTAGGGTTTCCTGAATGTAGGGTATAGAATTCGTATGTATTTGTAAAGTTATATTTAGGAAAAAAATTAATTTTGGATATATTAAATTATGTTTCAAAAATAAGAATTTTATTTGGTAGAGTAGGAATGAATTTTGTGTGAAGTAATGAATGAGCTATTTGTGAATTTCGTACATTGCTGACCGTGAAAAATATGATCAACTGGCAATAACATTTTACGATCATGTTATATTGTTTTATTAGAAGAAATTTAATGATATTTTTTTAGGACAACTGTGATAGGAACAATTGGACGAAAGGAAGGAAAGTAATATTGAACACGTGGAAAAAATGAATGCGAAAAGATGAGATCTTATGTTGATAATTAAAATATACTTCATCATCAACCTGGGAAGGTACAACCATATTACTAACTTAATCACTCTCTCTAGTCTATATCATAGAGAGCGTGCATACTGGTAGAAGGTACAACCATACATCTCGTTGATTATATACCAAACGAGCCCGTGGCACCCACATGGAGTATTACTGAGGGGGCCGCCTCGGACGTAGCTGGCCGTCGTGGTAGTGGCACGCACATATGCAGCTAGGGTTCGCGCAGCAACATCTGGGATCGTACGAGCTTCCTATGTTCACGACCTCCTCGTTGCCCCTCTCGCGTTGCATCTGCTGGCGGAGGTTGTTGTTCTCCTCGTTGAGAGTCTCGATTCGCTTCTTCAACTGAAATATTCGTTCCCATAATGTATTCACATAGACGGCAACATACCGTTTATGAGGAGGGTCGATCCAGCATGAGAAGTCGCATTGCGCCATCTGCGGGAAGAACGATTAACAAGGATGCTCCATAAGTAGTAATGAAAATTGTACTAATAGCAATTTCTACCTCAGAGTGTGGGCATCGGAAGAAACGTCGCCCGCCGTCGACTGGGCCATCCAAGACCTGCACGACTGCGACTTCATTGTGTCTGCATTTTCGCCATGCGGGTTGAGCACGCCGGCTTGGCACCAAGTGGTAGTTTGGACCGAAGTCCTCCCTCCTTTCGAAGGGAAGATATTCCTTTGGTGACCCAAATCCGACTGGCCCCTCAACTTCCGACATGGTAAGTTTCACAACAAAAGAGAAGGTGCTTGTTTGTTCGATTTACAGGGTTCTCTAGGTACAATGTCATGGCACCCCAATCGTGCTATTTATATCAAACGAGATAACGTACTGTAGTTACCACATGACAAAAGAGGACAACTTTGCACGATGACATGATAAAAGAGAGCAGCTCTGCGCACAGATATGACAAAAGAGGGCTGCTTTGTGCAGAGACATGATAAAAGAGGGCAGCTTTGTGCAGTGACATGATATGAAAGGGCAGCTTTGTGCAGTGACATGACAAAAAAGGGCAGCTTTGTGCAGTGACATGACAAAAGAGGGCTACTTTGTGCAGTGACATGATAAAAGAGGGCTGCTCCGCCCAGAGATATGACAACAGAGGGCTGCTCTGCCCAGAGATATGACAAAAGAGGGATGCTTTCCGCAGAGACATGATAAAAGATGGCTGCTTTCCGCAGAGACATGACAAATGCTCAACTCCAGAAAAACAAAACAAAGATTGACTCCATCATATTCCAAAAAAGTTTCTATCGCATAAAATACTAGTTTTTGCAGGGTCAGGCCGCTCGGCGCCATAACATACGGCGCCAGGCATGCATACCTCGGCGCCATAACCTTTGGCGCCGTAATTGTATAGTACAGCTCTCCCCTGATGGGAAGTCCGAGTATCATCGCCACGTCCTCCAGCGTGACGGTCATCTCCCCACACGGCAGGTGGAATGTGTGCGTCTCTGGCCTCCACCTGTTAGTAGTACACGGAGAAAAGAATTAGTTACGTACGTAGAAATATAAAAACGAAAACAAACGGACCCGATAGAGATGTACCTGTCGATAAGTGCGGTCAAGGCTGTGGGGTTGAAGGCCGGTGTTGTAGGGGTGGCCCCCACCTAAATCCAGCTAGCCTGTGGAGAAGGATGTAAATCATGTAAATGATGTAGCTTGTCCTCGGTGAGGGGCTCCGGGAAAGGTTACGATGGTAATGTCACTCTGTACCATCGGAGAGTACTTATGTATGTGACCAGTCCTTGGGAAAGACAGAAGAGGTCATTTGTTCACCTAACTCTCCACTACCATACTCTCTCTCTGTTTGGTTTGTAGCCACAACAGTTGGCGCCGTCCGTGGGGACGACGGAAGCAAACCTCAAGACCACAAGAAGAAGGATGGCACCGAAAAAAGCTTCGTCATCGGCGGCAAGGAAGAAGGAAGCGGCGGCGGCGAGGCCCCGCGTCAGCACCAAAACTTCGGCATCGGCGGTCGGGGAAGGAAATGACGATGCTCATCGTGCAACCATCGACGTCATCAACCCCGCCACCTGCGACGCCATCGACCCCGCCACCACCGACGCCATCGACCCCGCTGCCATTGGCATGATGATCGACCCCAACCCGCCCGTTGCACCCCAACCCGCCATTGGCGTGACAAGTATCCTTGACGACACCGGCCGGGTGCTAGGGAGTGGTAGCCTCGACGGCCGTCGAGGCGCGACCACCGGCTCTGCACCCGGTGCGGAAGTGCCAGGCGGCCCCGCCGGCGACACGGGCCCCACCGTCGGCACTGAACTCCATCACACGGACGGGAGGAGCAGCCTAAGAGCACAAGCAGCGGCCGCGACAACCTCGACCGCGCAACCAGGTGCGCCCGTCGCCCCATCTACGCCCGTCGCCCCATATGCCCTGCTGGCAGCCCTTAGCACGCTCCAGCGGGAGTTGGCGGACCTCGGGGGCCGTGCGAAGCATGCAAGAGGCTCGGAGTCAGCCGCCCCCACCGGTGGTCGCGCCGGAACCTGTGCCCGAGAGGGCGGACAGCCGCGACGCCCCAACTTCCAGCCGCGCCTCGCTACGACGCGTGGACCCGGAATCCCCGCTATCGCCGGGCCTGCAGCAAGTAGCGTGGCCGGAGGATTTCAAATTTTCCAGCTCCGTTACATCGTACAAAGGCGACACGGACCCCCGAGAGTTTGTGCGCGTGTACGAGACCGCCATTGAGGTGGAAGGCGGGGATGACACCACCAAGGCGAAAGGGCTCCCGCTCGCATTACAGGGAGTGGCGCTCTCATGGTTCTTTACCATAGAGCCAAACTCCATTACGCATGGGAGCAGCTACGCGACCTCCTCTATAACAACTTCCAGGGGAACTACATCGAGCGTGTAGACGCGGATCAACTCTTCGCCATCAAGCAACAACCATCGGAAAGGCTCCACGAGTATTTCAAACGCTTCGCGAAGGTCCGCTGCCAGGTCAAAGACGTCAACGAGACAACAATAATCAACACAGCAGTGCAGGGTCTTCGCCCGGGGCCACTGGCCGAATATAACGCGCGCAAGCCAATCAAGACAGTGGCGAAACTCTTCGACAAGATGGAGGAATATGCTCAGGCGGAAGAAGACGCGAAGCGGCGCCAGGATAACGAAGCCGACGTCAACCCAGTGGGAAGCGTCGCGAAGAACGCCGACCCATCACAAGCAACTTCCTCGCGGAGCAAGCGCCGACAGGAGATATCGAAGGACACCTCCCGGCACAAGGACATGCCGGCCGACAAGCCCCAGTGCGGCCATCAGACGTCCTGGCGAGCCCGGTACGTCTTTGACATTGAGGCCGGCTCCGAGGATAACGCCCCTACTAACCGCGGGACTAGGGCCCGACAAGGTCGGGGGCGAGGCCGAGGCTGGGGTTGCGACGGTTGGGCCCGCGTGGAGTACGGCAACCAACAACGCCCACAGTGGTGCGAGGTGCATGGTCAAGGCAATCATGATACCCGCTCCTGCACCACCATCGCAGCACTTCGCCAAAGCGTCGCTAGAGATAGGGATCTCGCCAGGGAGCTAGGGGGTGGAGTTCCCCCATCAGGATCCCCTAGTCATCCAGGTCGCGGTTGCTGGGTGTGATGTCCGGCGCGTCCTGGTCGACGGGGGCAGCTCCACGAACGTCTTGTTCGCACAGGCCTTCGATCAGATGGCGATCCCTCGGAGTCGCCTAGGCCCCTCACGAATCCCGTTGCAGGGCTTCGGAGGTCAGCCCCTATTGGCGTTGGGTCAAATATGTTTACAGGTCTCCTTCAGCCAGGATGACAACGTGGCGACCAGGGACGTCACTTTTGAAGTCGTCGATATCCAGTACCCCTATAACGCCATTTTGGGGCAACCAACTCTTAACTCCTTCGGAGCAGTACCACACCATAGCTTCCTATGTGTGAAGCTTTCGGGCCCGCGAGGCGTTATCACCATCTTCGACGATCAGCACGTGGCTCGGCACCTAGAGCATGGAACCCGAAGCCCAAGCCTGGGAACCCAACGCGGTTCTTAGGTCAGGCGTGCCCGTACACGCCCTGCGGTAGCCCAAGCACAAGAGGCTTCACATCTCATCACCACGACAACGAGTCCTGTGGTTAGTTCATAACCCCTTTTGTACTCGCTCACTCGCATAAACGGGAATTTAATAAAGTTCGCCATTTGCGAGGCTATTCGTGACTCCCCCACTACAAATGTGCGGAGGCTCACCCCCGCACGCACTCCACGAAGTATAAATAAGACGCGGATGTTTTCCCTGCGCACTCTACCGAGTATAAACAAGACGCGGGATTCCGCGCACGCACTGGTGTTGTCACCACGCGTACTCCCCGGAGTATAAAGACGTGGTTGATGTTCCCACGCACATCACGGAGACCTACCTCCGCACGCGCACCACATGGAGACTCACCTCCGCACACACAGGCATAGAGACTCACCTCCGCACACGCACTCCACGGAGGTCCGCCTCCGCACGCACTCTACGGAGTATAAATAAGACGTAGCATCGAGGTTTGCCTCCGCACACACTCTACGGAGTATAAATAAGACGTAGCATCGAGGTCCGCCTCCGCACGCACTCTACGGAGTATAAATAAGATGTAGCGTCGAGGTCCGCCTCCACACGCACTCTACGGAGTATAAATAAGACGTAGCGACGAGGTCCGCCTCCACGCGCACTCTGCGGAGTATAAATAAGACGCGGATGTTTTCCCTGCGCACTCTACTGAGTATAAACAAGACACGGATGTCCTGCGCGCGCGATGGCGTACGCTTTGGAGCCTAAATAAATCGTGATTGATAGTCTCACGCATTCTCCGAAGTACAAACAAAGACGCGGATGATTTCCCCGCGCACTCTACTGAGTCTAAACAAGACGCGGATGTTCCGCGCATGCACGGGCGTACCCTCCGGAATTTAAGTAAGTCGTGGTTGATAGCCCCACGCATTCTCCAGAGTACAAACAAAGACGCGGATGATTTCCCTGCGCACTCTACTGAGTCTAAACTAAAGGAATACGCGTAGGCTACGGAAGCAGAAAACAAAACTTTTCTACCGCGCACCCAAGAACATCATGCTAAGGAAGGATCATGGATTGTTACCACTTAGACGCGCAGCGCAATGAAGAAGAATTGAAACCGATCCAATCACGCGTCGAGGTAGTAGTGGAAGTAGCCGATCGTCCCGAACAGATCGTCTCCTCCACGCACGCCGATCAACCTCGCAGCGAGCGGCGCCTCCACCGGTATCCACACGTCCGGGGCTGGAACGCCGATCGCGAGTGTACTAGCACTCGTGAGCAGCTAGGGTTTGGCTCGGGAGGTGGCGGCTAGGGTTTTGCTAGATGTTAACAGGCACACATCCCCTCCGCCCCTCGCCTCCATATATATAGACCTCCTCACGTGGGCCTCGTGGACCGAGGCCCAATAGGAGTCTATTCGGATCTCTATCCGAATTGAGCCCATATCCGAATCATATTCGAATTAGTGTTCCAACCCGTTAAGCGTGCGACCCTGTAGGTTCACGTATACTTGGTCGTGACCCGGAAACGCCTTTCCGGTTACCATGTTAATAGCGGTCTCTAGTAAGACATATTAACCCCAAAGTATATGTAAAGATCATATCGGCTGAACCTGTAATGTCCTCTCATGTACGAATCCCTTTGCCTCACGATATAGATTGAGCTCAAGGCGAGACCTGTGTCATCCTCTTAATAGCTCAATCACTCTCTCGATTCCGTGATGGATTATAAACTCGTGATTGACTCCTCAATCACCTTGGCATGGCCATGCACTTTCATAATCCATTACATCGAGGGCCGAGATATCTCTCCCATAAGGAGGGCAAATTCTATCTTGATCATTCACATCCCACTACATGTTTCATGGCAAACCCGAAGACTACTTTTATGACTACCCGATTCGGGAGTAGTGATTAGTAGTCCCAAAATAAGCTACTACTCATGTTGGGAACCATGATGACCTCAAGTCTAAGGACTCTACATAAACACTACTTGAGACCAGCGATGACACATGGAATCTCTGCGGTGTCTCATGGCGAGTCTATCCAACATATGTTCACTAACACATGTCCATATTATTGATTTGGTATCACCATACCATGATCCATGAGACATGATCATCAATCAATACATATCTTGATCTTTGTCTTTGAATCATATTTGTTCCTCATATGATATCGATCGAGGATCATTTAGAAATAGCAACATCTTAGTATTTAAGAGTCTCATGAATAAGTCACATACTCATTGATCAATAATGATGATGTCTATTCCAAGGAACAAAGTAATGTATCATAAACATAGTATGTGATATATACAACATCTCCATGTTGCCTCTAGGGCATATCACTATGATCTCCCACTTGCACTAGAGTCAACCATGTAGGTATCTAATACCCATTGCCTAGTGTGAGCCTCATGCTTTGGTGGGAAGCGGCTTTGTCAGCGGATCTGCAATGTTCAAATCCGTTTGTACTTTGCATATCTTAACATCGCCTCTCTCCACTATCTCGCGGATGAGATGAAATCGCCGTAAAATGTGCTTGGACTTACAGTGCGATCTAGGCTCCTTGGCTTGTGCAATGGCCCCACTATTGTCACATGAGAGTCCATTGGGCCGAGGCACTAGCCATCACACCAAGCTCGAAATAAATTTCTTGATCCAAACGACCTCTTTGGCGGCTTGAAGCTGCTATGTACTCGGCCACATTGTAGAATCGAGCAACCGTCTGCTTGCTTGGAACTCTTCCACTTACCGCACCGCCATTCGAGCAGAACACAAATCCAGTTGCGATCTAAAATCATCTTTGTCGGTTTGGAAGCTAGCATCGGTGTAACCATTTACAACGAGCTCTTCCTCACCTCCATAGACAAGGAACACATCTTTAGTTCTTCTCAAGTACTTCAAGATGTTCTTTACGCAATCGGTGACTTTCACTGGATCTCGATCGTATCTACTCGTAGCACTTAAAGCATCTGAAACATGCGGGCGTGTACAAAGCATGGCATACATAATGGACCCAATAGCGAAGCATATGGAATCGTATTCATTTTATCCCGCTCATCGGTGTACTAGGACACCGATTCTTGCTAAGATTTATACCATGTGACATAGGTAGAAAACCTTTCTTGGAATCATGCATGTTGAACCTTTTCAACACCTTGTCAATGTACATATCTTGGCTTAATCCAATTAGCCTTTTGATCTATCTCTATAGATCTTGATGCCCAGAATATATCTTGCCTCTCCTAAGTCTTTCATAGAGAAACTATTTTTAATGAAGACTTAACAGATTCGAACAAAGGAATGTCATTTCCGATCGGTAATATGTCATCCACATATAAGACCGTAAATACGAGTGCGCTCCCACTAGCCTTTTGTAAACACAAGGCTCTTCTTCGTTCTTGATGAAACCAAACCCTTTGATTACTTCATCAAAGCGAATGTTCCAACTCCGAGATGCTGCTTTAATCCATAAATGGATCTTTGGAGCTTGCATATCTTTCCAACGGATTGCGGATCGACAAAACACGTGGGCTGTGTCATGTACACATCCTCACTCAGATTTCCATTAAGGAAAGCTGTTTTGACATCCATTTGCCATATTTCATAGTCGAAATATGCAGCAATCGCTAGAATGATCGAATAGACTTTAGCATTGCGACCAGGCGAAAAGTTTCATCATAATCAATACCTTGAATTTGTTTGAAACCTTTGGCCTGTCGCGCTTTATAGATGTGAACATTTCCATCTATGTCTATCTTTTCTTGAAAACCCATTTGCATTCAATGGTTTTAACACCATCAGTGGATCAACCAAGTTCCAAACTTGATTACTATGCATGGATTCAATTTGGATCTCATGGCTTCAAGCCATTTCTCGAGTCTGGTCCCACCATTGCTTCTTCATAGGTCTTAGGCTCATCGTTGTCTAACAACAATATGTCCCGTTGTTGAGTAGTCAAGAACATGTACCTCTCAGTGCACGACGTGACCTTCGACCTACGTGGTGCTTTGGTGTGTCCACAACAGTTCTTCAACGGTTTGTTCATCTGTTGTGGTTACTGTAGGAGCTGAAACGTTATCGTGTGTTTCTTGAATTTCTTCAAGTTGCCTTTGTGCTCCCACTATCCCTTCTTGAGAGAAACTCTTTCTCTAAGAAGACACCATCTTAGGCGACAAACACTTTGCCTTCTCCTCGATTATAAAAGTAATATCCTTTTGTTTCCTTAGGATACCCGATAAAGAAGCATTTATCAGTTTAGGAGTGAGCTTATCAGATTGTAAACGTTTTACATAAGCCTCACATCCCCAAATCTTAAGAAAAGACAAGCTAGGGCGTTGTCTGTCCACATCTCATATGGTGTCTTTTCTCACGATTTTGATGGAACCTGTTTAGTGTGAGCGCGGTTTGTTTCAGAGCGTACCCCAAAAAGACAACGGAAGATCACTTTGGCTCATCATGGGCGCACCATATCTAATAAGGTGCGATTTCTCCGTTCAGATACCCCATTCCATTGAGGTGTTCTGGCGAGTCAATTGTGGAACAATTCCACAATCCTTTAGATGATTGCCAAACTCATGGCTCAAATACTCGCCTCCACGATCGGATCGTAGAAACTTGATTGTCTTGCCTAAATGATTTTGCACTTCATTTTGGAATTCTTTGAACTTTTCAAAGGATTCGGACTTATGCTTCATCGGTAGATATACCCATATCTACTAAAGTCATCGATAAAAGTTATGAAATCATCGAAAACCACCTCTGTTTATTAAGCTCATTGGTCCACATACATCGGTATGTACGAGTGCCAATAAGTCATTTGCCCGTTCACCTTGACCGGTGAAAGGTGCCTTTGTCATCTTGCCAAGTAAACAAGATTCGCATGTCTCTAATGATTCAAAATCAAATGAGTGCGAATACCATCTCTATGGAGCTTACGCATGCGTTTCTCATTTATGTGACCTAGCGGCGATGCCAAATAAGCGTGGGATTCAAATCATTGGACGTTGCCTCTTTGCATTAATGTTATAGACCGGTGACCCTTCAAGAGTAAGAACGTATAACCCATTCACCAATGGAGTATGACAATAGAACATATCTTTGAAATAAAGAGAACAACCATTGTCCATAGATTTAAAGTCATAACATACGCTTGCAAACATGAAGCGAAATAATGTTCTTTGAAAGAGATGGAACACAATAACAATTATTCAATTCCAAAACTAATCCTGAAGGTAAAGACAATGGCATGGTGCCAACAGCTACCGCAGCAACTTTTGCTCCATTGCCAGCGAAGATCCACTTCGCTCCTCCTCAAACTTCTACTTCTTATTAGCCCACGCAACGATTTGCGGATGTGAGCAACCGATCCGGTATCAAATACCCAAGAATTAGTGGAAGAAGTAGCAAGATTGATTTCTATAACATTTATACAGGTGGAAGTCATACTTCCCTTCTTCTTCTCAAGATCCTCCAAGTACTTTGGGCGTTCCTTTTCCAATGTCACGATTGCTTACAGATGGTAACAATCGCATCGGGATGAGCATCGCCTTTCTTGTCTTTCTTGGCCTTAGAACCGCTCGCGATCGCATCGGGAGCTTTCTTTCTTTTGACCGCGATTCTCTTGACATAGGGCTTGCCCTTGCCTTTCTGCATCATCATCACATGATTGCTGCTTTTCTTAATGCTTTCCTCGGCAGATTTTAGCATCCCATGCAACTCGGCCGAGGTCTTGTCAAGATTGTTCATGTGAAAGTTCATTATGAATGGCTCAAAGCTCGGGAGCGGCGGAGAATCACATCGATAGCCAACTCTTGGCTAAGGGAAAACCAAGCTTTTCGGACTCTCAATGTAACCAATCATCTTAATCACATGAGGGTGTGGGATTCCCTTACGCAAGCTTTGCACGCAAATAAGGACTTTGAAGTATTGAACCTCTCGGCCCTTGCTTGGTTCTCAAACATACCACGTAGCCCCACAATGATATTGTAGGCATCTGTGTTCTCATATTGCTACAAGCTCGAGAGGACATTGTGGCAAGCATGAGGCAGCTCACATCAAGGCAATCATTCGTGTGCTTCTCATAAGCTCTCCGTGCAGCCACAGTAGCATTATCGAGCAAGTCTTGGGTAAGGAGACTCAAGGACATACTCCTTGCGCTCTTGCTTGAGAACAATTCTCAAGTTGCGATACCAATCCAAAAGTTTGTTCCATTGAGTTTTCTTTCTCAAGAACAGATCGCAAATTAAAAATCTTGGATGCGGCGTTAGTGACATGATCTACAACACAAGAATATGCAAAGTTTAGCACTATGTTTATGTTCATCTTTTATTAAACTATTTAGCAAAAGACTCCCACTATGAGTTTTGCAACAAAAACTCCCTCTAAGTTACATAGTGGGTAAAGATCCTCATTTCACTAATTCCTAGTGAGCTTTGGCATCACGGCTAGAAAACTAGTGACATGGGTAAGCAACACTTTGCTAATCACATCCCTATGTGACTCTACTTTGGGTGACATTAGTATGCCTCGGCCCCAATCTATGCCCCAAGGTCCAAAACTATTTTGATAACCTTGTTAAGTAAACCAAATGCTTCCGCATGTAGATGTCCGACATCTACCCCAAATGATGATGATAACCGATGGCACTCTACTTTGGTAGACCTACCATGCGGTGATCATTATCTTTTAGTGCAACATATGGAAGGGCATTAACACCTAATTTTAAGAGGATTCTATCCTACCAAAGCAACATATCACATATATCATTGCATAAGAATAAGATAGATAACATCATAGATAAACACATTTAACTGTGAAGTAGTATGGCCCAAAATTGGTGATATCCATCTCCAAGTAGGTGTAGACGATCTCCATCCTCCACATCACTACTTTAGGCCACCATGCTTAAAAGCTTGTAACCTCAAAACTAGGCTACTACCTATAATAGCTAGAAATTGAAGATTACAAAGATAGATTCAAGCATTAAGGTCGACACGCAGTCGTTAAATACAATATATACAGCTAACAATAGCTGAAATAATCATGACACGCAGCCATGAGCAGATGTTACATGCATCACATACATCTCATACATTCAAATAAGCTATAGGGCCATACTATTCACATCATTCTCTGCAAAAACAAGTTAGGCGTAGAATCGCATTCTACCTAACGATGTGAACCCAAGGCGCTATACAAGGGGATACACACGGCGCGCTAAAAACCTCACGAATTACATAGATCGCATCTATGAAATCGCTATGAAAATCTTATCGAGCCGATCAAATCAACCCAAATTCGAGCCATTCAAAATGTCTCAATTTTCATTAGATCAATCATATTGATCATCGCGATCGGTATACTTGAGGAGACCACAACACAAGACCTCGATCTGTTGGCTCGATCTACTGATTGTGCGCGCAGTTAGCCCCGATGGTGATTCCAGCCGGTAGGGGCAAGTCGCGCGTACATCAAAGAAGAAGCACGAACTAATCTTTTTGGCCTTATGATGCTATCAACTCATACCTATTTCAACCCCTTATGACCGATTGATCTCATCAACCCGTGCTACCGATTTAGGCGTAATAGATCCAATCTACTACTATCGCATATCAACATATGCGCTGATCCAGATGCAAACTAAGCAAGATGGCTCGATACCACTAAAGGAATACGCGTAGGCTACGAGCGAGAAAACAAAACTTTTCTACCGCGCACCCAAGAACATCATGCTAAGGAAGGATCATGGATCGTTACCACTTAGACGCCATTGCGCAATGAAGAAGAATTGAAACCGATCAATCACGCGCGTCGAGGTAGTAGTGGAAGTAGCCGATCGTCCCGAACAGATCGTCTCCTCCACGCCGCACGCCGATCGGCCTACAACGAGCAGCGGCGCCTCCACCGGTATCCACACGTCCCGGGGTGGGCGCCGATCGCGAGTGTACTAGCACTCGTGAGCGGCTAGGGTTTGGCTCGGGAGGTGGCGGCTAGGGTTTTGCTAGATGTTAACAGGCACACATCCCCTCCCCCTCGCCTCCATATATAGACCTCCTCACGTGGGCCTCGTGGACCGAGGCCCAATAGGAGTCTATTCGGATCTCTATCCGAATTGAGCCCATATCCGAATCATATTCGAATTAGTGTTCCAACCCGTTAAGCGTGCGACCACAGCAGGTTCACGTATACTTGGTCGTGACCGAAACGCCTTTCGGTTACCATGTTAATAGCGGTCTCTAGTAAGACATATTAACCCCAAAGTATATGTAAAGATCATATCGGTGAACTGTAATGTCCTCTCATGTACGAATCCCTTTGCCTCACGATATAGATTGAGCTCAAGGCGAGACTGTGTCATCCTCTTAATAGCTCAATCACTCTCTCGATTCCGTGATGGATTATAAACTCGTGATTGACTCCTCAATCACCTTGGCATGGCCATGCACTTTCATAATCCATTACATCGAGGGCCCAGAGATATCTCTCCCATAAGGAGGGCAAATTCTATCTTGATCATTCACATCCCACTACATGTTTCATGGCAAACCCGAAGACTACTTTTATGACTACCCGATTCACGGAGTAGTGATTAGTAGTCCCAAAATAAGCTACTACTCATGTTGGGAACCATGATGACCTCAAGTCTAAGGACTCTACATAAACACTACTTGAGACCAGCGATGACACATGGAATCTCTGCGGTGTCTCATGGCAGTCTATCAACATATGTTCACTAACACATGTCCATATTATTGATTTGGTATCACCATACCATGATCCATGAGACATGATCATCAATCAATACATATGCTGATCTTTGTCTTTGAATCATATTTGTTCCTCATATGATATACGACCAGGGATCATTTAGAAATAGCAACATCTTAGTATTTAAGAGTCTCATGAATAAGTCACATACTCATTGATCAATAATGATGATGTCTATTCCAAGGAACAAAGTAATGTATCATAAACATAGTATGTGATATATACAACATCTCCATGTTGCCTCTACGGCATATCACTAACATAAACAAGACGCGGATGTCCCGCGCACGCACTGGTATTGTCACCACGCGTACTCTCCGGAGTATAAATAAGACGTGGATGATATTCCCACGCACTTGCCGGAACCCACACAATGGCGCACTGACTCCAGAGGCTCCGCGTGATCCCGGCAAACCGTGCGAGCCGCACGGACGGGCGGCCGCGAGTACAAGAGCAAGGCGTAGGAGCTCAACGTGGGGCCTGCGCTTTGTACTTCTGCATGCCGATCAAGCAGGCGGCTCAAGAGCTCGATGGCCAGCGCCTCCGCAGAAGGGCCGAGCAACCAAACGCTCCCGGCGAACGCGCCCTTGGCGCCCCAAGACGGAGAGTGCCCAGGGCTCCCCTGAGAGCCTGCCGCCCCGAGCTGAAGGAGCCAGCACCTGCCCTCGAAGCAGCGTGGCTCCCTACAGCACCACGGCCCCCCTCCTCTCCTCACCCCCAAGCATCCACTAGCTAGGGGAGGAGACAGGGGAGAGAACTGGCGCTTGTATGGGACAGCAGGGCGGGATGAGCCCTCGCCGGCGCGCCGTAACAGTCTACTCCTGAAGCTAGGAGTGGCCCGGATGAAGTACAAGTGAATTGCCCACTACCCCGCACCAATCGCAACTCTTCGGCGCGCGGGCGAGGGGAAAACATATCGTGGCGTTGCATCCCCCCGCATGGGCGGGATACCCGACCCCGCGACCGCCTAGGCAGCATCAGCCGCGTTCTGGAGCCATCCACGCTATTGAGCGAAGTTGGAACAAAATGAGTATGGGGTGCGATGTCTAGAAGGCAAGTGCCGCTCCACTCAGCCACCCGCCCCTTTTAAAGAGCCCCAGAGGCAAGACAGCGGACAGTACGCTCAAGAGTCCTATCGACGCCTCAGGGGCACGTGGTGCGGCAAGGTTGCCATGCTCCACGCGTCCCCCCATCTTGCGGGGCCCGAAGCGAGGGACGACGGCCAAGAAACACCTCCCTTCCAGCCGTACAGCACCATGTGCGGACCTCCGTTGATCCTGCCTCACCTGTCCCATTGGCGCTCGAAAATATAGCGAAACAGCGCCACCCGTGAGGTCCTCCATTGACCACCAGGGGCAGGACCTATGAGGCTAGGTACCAGTCCCTCCTCAAGCGTACCCTGTCCTGCCCAACACAAGCGATAGGGGACAGAGCGCTCGCGCGTCTGCATCGACTAAGGCGCCAGCTCCACTGCCACCACTTCGGAGGGTAGGTGACGGAGCGCTCACGCGTCCATATCGACTAAGGCGCCAGCTCGCGCCATCGCCGGGTAGGGGCGGGCGCTCGCGCGTCTACATCGAAACGCGCTAGCCGCGCCACCACCGGAGGTAGGGGCGGGCGCTCGCGCGTCTACATCGACTAAGCGCCCGGCTCGCTGCCACCGCCGGAGGGTAGGGGCGGGCGCTCGCGCGTCTACATCGACTAGGCGCCAGCTCTGCTGCCACCACTTAGGAGGGTAGGGGACGGAGCGCTCGCGCGTCTACATCGCCTAAGGCACCAGCTCCGTTGCCACCACTTCGGAGGGTAGGAGACGGAGCGCTCATGCGTCTACATCGCCTAAGGCGCCAGCTCCACTGCCACCACTTCGAAGGGTAGGTGACGGAGCGCTCACGCGTCCATATCGACTAAGGCGCGAGCTCCGCTGCCACCACTTCGGAGGGTAGGGGACGGAGCGCTCGCGCGTCTACATCGACTAGGCGCCAGCTCTGCTGCCACCACTTAGGAGGGTAGGGGACGGAGCGCTCGCGCGTCTACATCGCCTAAGGCACCAGCTCCGTTGCCACCACTTCGGAGGGTAGGAGACGGAGCGCTCATGCGTCTACATCGCCTAAGTTGCCAGCTCCGTTGCCACCACTTCGGAGGGTAGGAGACGGAGCGCTCGCGTGTCTACATCGCCTAAGGCGCCCGGCTCGCTGCCACCACCGGAGGTAGGGGCGGGCGCTCGCGCGTCTACATTGACTAGGCGCCAGCTCTGCTGCCACCACTTAGGAGGGTAGGGGACGGAGCGCTCGCGCGTCTACATCGCCTGGGCGCCAGCTCGTTGCCACCGCCGGAGTAGGGGCGGGCGCTCTCGCGTCTACATCGCCTAAGGCACCAGCTCCGTTGCCACCACTTCGGAGGATAGGAGACGGAGCGCTCGCGTGTCTACATCGCCTAAGCGCCCGGCTCCGTTGCCACCACTTGGGGTAGGGGCGGGCGCTGCGCGTCTACATCGACCAGGCACCAGCTCGCTGCCACCGCCGGGGTAGGGGCGGGCGCTCGCGCGTCTACATCGACTGGCGCCCGGCTCGCGCCACCGCCGGAGTAGGGGCGGGCGCTCGCGCGTCTACATCGCCTAAGGCACCAGCTCGTTGCCACCGCCGGAGGATAGAGAGCGGGCGCTCGCGTGTCTACATCGCCTAAGCGCCAGCTCGTTGCCACCACCGGGGGGTAGGGGCGGGCGCTGCGCGTCTACACCGACTAGGCACCAGCCACCGCCGGGTAGGGGCGGGCGCTCGCGCATCTACGCCGACTAGCGCCGGCTCGCGCCACCACTTGGAGTAGGGGCGGGCGCTCGCGCGTCTACATCGCCTAAGGCACCAGCTCGTTGCCACCGCCGGAGAGATAGGGAGCGGGCGCTCGCGTGTCTACATCGCCTAGCGCCCGGCTCGTGCCACCGACCAGGCGCTGCCACGTCTACACCGGCAGGCACCAGCTCGCTGCCACCGCCGGGGTAGGGGCGGGCGCTCGCGGGACATCGACTGCGCCCGGCTCGCTGCCACCACCCGGAGTAGGGGCGGGCGCTCGCGGCGTCTACATCGACTGGCGCCCGGCTCTGCCACTACTTTGGAGGGTAGGGGGGAGCTCGCGGCGTCTACAACGACTCGCCCCACCTCCACACCTACCCGGCGTGCGCCCCACCAAAGAAACCCTACCACGAAGAAGACACCAGCGGGCGCATCCAAAAACAACGGCAAGGATAAATTTCCGACTTATCCACCACACGCAGGCTCGTTCTTACAAAACCCGCGGGCGGCACTACTCGTCGGCCGCTGGGGCGACCTTTAGCGCCAAGTCTCGCGCGAGGGTCGATTCACCAGTCAAGTGAGTCTTGACCCGCCACGGCCGACGTAAGCGGCGCCGAGTTACAACGTTAGAAACCAGCAGCAGGTCCCCATCGAACAGCTGCTCGGAGCAAAGTGGCAAGATCGATCAACGGAGTGAAGCAGTTTGTAATTCATTCGCGGCAGGGAGTATACAAGGTTACAACACACACCAAGCGTACAAGAACCCGGGGTCACACCTGCTTTGAGCCGTCGGCCCCGCCATCGCCGCGTCGGGCAACTTTGTCAAGCCACTCGCCAAGGTTCCCCTCGCCATACATGTTCCGCCGTAGCTCCACCTTCGCGCGGCCTCCGATGTACTCCCGGATCCGCTCGTGAAAAATCCGAGCAGCGGGCGAGCAGCGTGCGATGCCGACATCACCCCGGCTCCAACGGGCATCTCCAGCTGCGGGTCACCCAATTCATCGACATGGCGGCAGCCTCGGTGTTGGAGAAGAGCGCATACCGAGCAGCGATCACGTAGGAGCGGTGATTGCCAAAGGGCGTCGCGACCGGCGAGGCGAGATCGGCGCTTCCGCAATCCGTCAAAGAGTCCATGACTCCTCGGGTCCGAAGGAGCGGGCGGTACCTCGACGCGAGATTCTCAAGGTACCTTCGGGGCGGCATAGCCTCCCATGCCGTTGCGGCGGCACCAGTGCCTCATCCGCTCTGCGATGGCGCAGGCGGCGGCGTTCTCTTCCTCCAGTGAGGCAACCTACTAGAGCAGCCCGTCACGCTCCACCACCACCACCTACCACGTCGAGGCCACAGGCTCCACGGCATATGAGACAGCTGCCGCGCGTTCCGCTTCCAGGAGCCGCATGCGGTCATCCTTAGCGAAATGCACCTCCTCCGATGCGCGAAGGGCCCCTTCGACGGCGCGTAGCCGGCCCTCCAAGGCCCCCCGTTCTCGCGCATTGGCCGCCTGTAGCGCCCGGCTGAGGACGAAGGCCTACACAATGAAGCAATCAGTACACCTCCCTAAAGGCTACGGGCCGCTCGGGTCAAGCACTTACCCTCAGTTGAGAGACCTCAAGAACCCCCTCAAGCAAGTCAGGCCCGCACCACAAGCGTCGCGATCTAAGTCGCGGCGCATCGCCGGCCCCCGCCAAGCGCCAACACCTGCGCTCGAGCGAAGTCCGCTAGGCGGCCAGGCGGCATCCGCGCAACGATCCGATGGCGCCAGATGCCCCTCCCAAGAAGCCGTCTTCGGGCTCCGCAGGCCGCCCGTGCTCGGAGAACACTGTTGCTGTAAAAGCACACGACGGTCAGCTCTGCGAATATCTAGCAGGTCACAATTAAGGAAGGTCTACCTTGACCCGCCCGAATCCACAAGGACCTCGCATCCTCGCCCACCTCGCCAGCCGGAGAACTTGATGTCGGGCTCGGCTCCACCAAGCCCTCGCCAGCGGCGACGCGGACTTGATCGGGGCGGCGGGCACACCGCGCTTCGGTGTCGGGTCGAGTCCCATAGGGCTCCAACTCGGCTCGCTACAAAAAACCTCGGGCGGCGAAGAGGCGGCCGTATGCGGGGGTCGCCGCTTTGGGGAGTAGGAAGCGGCCCGCCTCGAAACCACCGCGAAGAAGGTCCCATGGCTCGAACGCGGCTCCGCCCCGCCCCTCCGCGATGATGGCTCCGTTCCAACATCGGTGGTGGCGGCGCGGCACTTGCCCTAGCCTCGAGTGCGCATCACCCGCGAGCCGGATCCGTGTCTGCTAGTACCCCCTCCCCCGTGGCGTCGCGGCGGGCCAGGCTGGGAACTGGAATAACGCGTGCGGGCACCCTAATACCCAAGGCTTTGCACACGTGGTTCAAGCGCCCCGGACACCGCCTCGCGATTGCGGCCGCGCGGTGTGCTCCACGGGCGTATGCGGTCCAAGGCGTACCGCGCGCTCCGTGTCCCCAGGAAGTACTGCGAGGGGCACGGGGGCTGTAAAAATAACAGCCTCGACGAATACCGCACGAAAGCCAACTCCAACATGACTTACGCGGACCGGAGGGCCTCGACAGCGAAGACACGGAGGGGCGGACGTTGTCATGCCAAAGCCTCCCAGGAGCAACGCGCCACTCCGCAGCAAGCGGCGCCACGCCGTACATGACGAACTCCTCAGCAAGGTCGTGCATGTTGAACCGGGCGGTGATCCCCACAAGATTCCGTGCTATCCACTCGTCATCAGCATCTAGGGGCGCGCTGGGCATGGCGCTAACCACCACCGGTCGCCCCGAGCACTCAAGGCCGCTACCACTCGCCACGCGGTGGTAAAACCACCGCCTTGTCCAGCCTGGCCCCCACTCGGCCCGACTCGACTCCGCGGGAAATATCTTCTGGCACTGCGGGCGCAACGCGAGATCGACGCTGCCGAAGACGGGCAGCGCCCCATGCCCCCGATCCTCCACTGCGGACCGGACATCATGGAGAAACGTGAACAGTGATGCGGTCGGCCAGCAGGCCTCGTGCGCGTAGCCCAACTATACACGACAAGCCGGGCTATCACACTCGGCGTTACCTGCGCCAGCTCAAGCCCAAAGGACCGCAGGACATCCCCGACAAAGCCCGACGGCCGGAATGCGTAACCCAGCCTCCAGGTAGGCGACGAACACGATCGTCTCCGATGTGTCGGGGTGCGGTTTGACCTCGTCGCCCGCGGGCAGTCGCACATCCCGGCGGTCCGACAGCTTTCCCTCATGAAGAAGGCCACGGATCATCTCTTCCGTCACCGGCGTTGAGCCCAGGATGCGGGAGCACGGCCCCCCTCCTCTCTTCACCACCGTCCACCACTCGTCCACAGCCGCGGCGCAGCGCCCCTCGAGGGTGTACTTCACCTCGAGCGGCGAGGCCATTGGAAACGGCAGCTTGTCGTCGGCCGTCCTTGTGCGTGCCGTCGCCGGCCATCGTTCTTCTGGAACACCGGGACGTACAATGAAGCAAGGAGGCCAGGAGATTGGGACGCGTGATCAGGAGTTAGAAGACAAGAGGATGAGATGGCAAGTGGCCTAATGCAAGGGGTACTTAATACCCCTGTGCCCCTCACGCCCTTGATAAACATAACTGCTGGGAGGTGAACTGCCCACATCCCCACGATAGCCGCCGTACCAGCGCACCTACCCATCCGCACCACGCCCGGTCAAGCGGCGGTCACACCAAAGGCCCCGGCAGAGCACGGCGCGCCAATAGCACCTCGCCGCGTGTCTGATCGGGCATTTATGCAACATCACCTGGCGTCGCCTTCGGCGACATCTTGGCGCCGCGGCGCGATCTCGGCTCTGCCCCGGCGTCAACACGCACCCGCGCGGTGCGCTAGCGAGCGATCCGTTCGGCGAGTCTCGCCCGATCAACGCGAGGCGGCGGCGCGGGCACCCAGGCATGCGCGCCAAGTACAACGCAGCGGCCTCCTTCCCCTGTGCCGCGCGCGCAACGGCGTCGCCGCGTGGTTCGCGACCGAGATCAAAGATCATCTCAGCTGGCTCGGATGACCCTGCGGCCCTCTGAAGCGCACTCGCCAGAAGCCGACGCGTCGCCCACGCGTCCAGAAGCGCAATCGGTGGAGGTCTAAGCACCGCCCGCGCGCGGAGAGGTGCACCCAGAGGAAGCTGATGCAGCACGACCGCTCACACATGTATGGCATCCCCGCGGGGTTGCACGTGCGCGCATGGCTGCGCTGGTCGGGTCTCCACCCTCGTAGGCCACATGCGACACTGCCAAGGGCCCGCCAACTCGCCTTTCGCGAAGCCTTCGTCTCAGCGGGACGACTTCGACTCCGACCTCAACGCGATCTTTGCCCCCGCGACGCAGCCTTGAGACCGCCCTCGGCCCGGGCACTTCATCACGCAGCCACGCGCCCGCAAGTCGCGCCGCAAGGGCGCCCCTTCTGCTCCACTGACTCGAGACATCCCTGGCGCTTGCTGCACACTATACCTCTTCGCTCTTTCTACAACCGTTCTACTATTCTAATGTGTCCCATACCCTTCCATGGATGCCAGGTTGCAAAGAACAACGCGCGGTCACTCGGTGAAAGTCCGCATAACCGCCGCGAAGAGCGGCCGCCCGGCAAGCGCGTGCACTCCGCGATCGCTGGCGCACACAGCGTCCTCATCACCGCCGGTGGATGCCCCAAACGCACTCCCAGTACTTCCTCGTCAGCATGGGGCGCGAGCCTTCCTGCCAACTCAAGAACGTACCTTCTTCCTTCCACAAGCATGCACACGAGTACCTTGGCCGACGCCAACCCTGTCGCATGCTTGTGAGAGGAAGAGGTATCTTCTTGAGACAGGCTGTCCCACCGGTCCTCTATCACATCGCTAAGATCGCATATATAGCCACGCTCGGAGGCGCGCGATGGATGCCCAACGTCGCGACCGACCACCGTGTCCTACCAGCGATTGGACCGGCGCGGCTGCTCGGCGAGGCCTTGGCTCCGCGGCATACATGTCGCGCCCTTGCCTTCGCGTGCGACGCGACTCCGTTATGAGCCCCGACCCGACTCCGCCGCGCCCGCAATCACACAACGTCCACGGGCGCGAGGGCGGAGGGCCAAGGATTCGGCGGCATGGCCCGGCTGTGAAGCCCTTCACCATGAGAGGCTTCTGTTGTAGGGGTGGCCCCACCTAAACCCAGCTAGCCTGCGGAGAAGGTTGTAAATCATGTAAATGACGTAGCTTGTCCTCGGTGAGGGGCTCCGGGAAAGGTTACGATGGTAATGTCACTCTGTACCATCGGAGAGTACTTATGTATGTGACCAGTCCTTGGGAAAGACAGAAGAGGTCATTTGTTCACCTAACTCTCCACTACCATACTTTCTCTCTGTTTGGTCTGTAGCCACAACAGCCGGCATTCCCCGACGCACTAGGTTAGCAACCGTGTGAAGGCCAGCACGGCGCAGCAGTGGGGTGTAGCGGTCGTCGTAGACCATCCACTCGAACCCACTATGGGTTAGAGGATGAAGTATGAGAAGTTCCTGGGAAATACTTTAACAGTTAGCTGCATGATGACAACACATGTAACACGAGAAAAATACATTTTGATAACACATGTACCACGCCATCCTCCGTGAGCCTGCCGCGGTGGTCCGCCTTGTAGAACGGGTCCAGTAGCCGATACCTCGCCATCCTGTTCATTCAAAAATACGTTAATGATAAGAATAACAAAATACATTAATGATAAGAATAACAAAATACGTTACTGATAAGAATAACAAAATCATGTACATTCCAAAATTTATGCCTGCCGCTTACCTGACCAGAACGACGTTGACACGTCTGTGAATTATGACCCATTAGACCACACGTACCGCAGTGTGTCTCCTGTGGGTCCTCAACGAAGGGATTTTCCCTACCCCTCTTGGTGCGACCAGATATCCGATCCATGTCCATCTTGTACCTTGACCGCTTCCTGCTGCCCCTCTTGTGCCAACGTAACCCCTAGTCCGCTATGTACCTGAGACCCGTGTAAATTGGCCACTCGCCTTCATCACAATATGGCTCGAACCGTGGGGCCCAGGTCCTGAGCAAAGCAGCCACACTGAACACCGTCAGGACTTTGGTGTCAACATCGACATTCCGGGCCCTACATACGGTCACCATGTGGGAGCATGGAAAATGGAACTTGTCGGGAACACCGCACGTGCATGTGAATGATATAATCACGACCTTATGCATTCGGGCCTCTTAGAGCTCTCCATCCTCGGTCGTCCCTCCACCCTCAACAATCTCATACGTGCCCGTCACATAGTCAAAACACTCGTACTCATGTTCATTGGCTTGCAGCTTCGCTTTCTCAAGGAAGCCGTGAGGATGACGTGGCCAACGTGCATGTGCCCTCAACATGTCTGAGGCGGCCCGGTGCCGGTTAACAAACCATGCAACACACTTGTAGAAAGTGAAGGTGGCAATTGCGGTAACTGGCAATCCACGTGATCCCTTAAGCAGCCCGTTGAAGCATTCTGCCATGTTGCTAGTCATGAACCCGTACCTCCTCCCCCCTGCATCATGAGCCCTTGACCATTTATGCACATCTCTCATTAAACCCTTGATCCAATCACGGCCCTCGCATTAGTTTTTGTTTTCAACTCCTCCAACTTCTCCTCAAACAGCTGTACCTCCCTCTGCCGACATACCTCCTCGAAAAGTGTGAAGTTGTCCTTCACCCTACTTTTTTGAACAAGTTCTCCGCAAGGTGCTATGTGCACCAACGATGATGCACAGGAGAGTGTTCTGGTATAACTTCCTTAACGGCGCTCAAGATACCAACGTGCCTGTCAGACAACACACATACCTCCCTCCCCGGACCAATCACATGGATCCGTACAAGCCGTAGAAAACAAGCCCAGCTTGATCTGTCCTCCTTCTCCACCAAACCAAAAGCCAACGGCACAAGCGAGTTGTCCGCATCACAACCAATAGAAATCAACAATATCTCCTCATATTTGCCCAATAAGAACGTCCCATCTATTAACAGAACAGGCCTGCAATGTTTGAAAGCCTCGACACACTGACCAAAACACCAGAATGCTCGAAAGAAAACCTGCCACCCATTAACCCATACATCGGGCTTAGGCACATAGTCATACTGCATTCCTGCATTCACCGCTTTCATTGCGTTTAACATGGCCGGCAAACGCTCATACGCCTCCTCCCAATCACCATAAATCAACTTCAAAGCACGTTGTTGCGCCCTCCATGCTTTCCCATACTTGATTGTGTAGTGCCACTTTAGCTTAACGGCCTCTATTACTGTTGTCACGCGCATCGTCGGCATGTGCTTTATCATAGGGTACAAGCGGGTTGCAATAAACCGAGAAGTCAACTGACGATATTTCTAGCCGGGCTCAGAAGACCCACAGTTGTGCGGTCCATCCACATTTGTAATCTTAAACTTCTCCGTACCCTTCACCTTCCTCGCACAGACTTTTCATGCACACCCTACGCTCTCACATTTGATGGTGTACCGACTTGGGCGTATGAGTTCTTAACCTGGTATGGACGGTTGTGCACGATCGAGTACTCTTTCAACCACATCTTCAATGCCGACATATCCTCAAAGACATGACCCTTCTGAATTATGATACTAGCCCCAGGCCTAGGTATGTCCCTCTGCGTTTGCCCTCCATCCACTACAGCCATATGTGCGTTGCTTAGGTCATTGTAATCGGACACCAGCGGATCATGGCCAGGAAACATTCTTCTCAACAGCTCAATTTCGCTGGACGTCAAACCTGGGACCTGCCTGTCATCATCTGAGTCCACAGCCCTCGCATCCTCATAAGCAGTCTCGTCTCCCGCAAGCTCTACATCCACTCTGTTAGATGCTACACAAATCATGGGTTCCTCAAACACTGCCTGCTCGTTGAATCCACCAACAGACCGGTCATCGACATCCTCAGAGTCAGCTTCTACCTGAGTCAATGGAACCTCATATACTTGAGGCGAGGGTTCAACTTGCATCTCGACCTCTTCATGACCCGGTGACCCAACCAACGGTGAGTCATTGCGATCGATTGCAGCCCTAGGAGGTGATGGATCTCTCACCACCATATGCACGATCAAGTCAGGTGCTCTGACCTCTGTGTCCAAAATGACGGCCACATAGTCATCCCATTCACCGTCGCTGCCAATCGGAACCAATCTCTTTATACGCGGCCCCTTTGACGATCAAACATCAATCAATCCTTCCATAACAACATCACCATGCTCATCTGTCCATCCCAGCCTCTCTTTCAAGCGACAAACGACCTCACCATACGACGGACTTGACCTAAATAGCAACGTGGTCTCTTCCATGCCCTCCAAATCAACACCTCCATTGTCACTTCTCTTCACAGTTCCACCATGGTGCAAAGTCACAATCTTATTCATCTATAATCAACAAACAAACATACCTCAGTCCACTCGGCCACGACAACAAAATGCTATGACTTTTAACGAAAATCAAACTCTATTTCTAAACCTGTTTCTAAAATCATATCAAACCATATTATACGTACAATATAAAATAAAACCCTATTTCTAAATCTATTTCTCAAATCATATCAATCCATATCAAACCCTAAACCTAACATTTCAAGAAATGGACCCTAAAATCAAACCCTATTTCTAATTTCATATCAAATCATATCATATCTACACCCTAAAATCAAACCCTACCACATAGATTCATATCATATTAAATCAAACCCTAAAATCAAATATATATCATATTTCCAAACCTAGCACATGGATTCATCAATTTCATTCAAATCAAACCCTAAAAACGAATCTACACCCATAACTACTCTTATATTTCGCATATTCAACGCAAATCAAACCTAAAATCGAGCCAAATACATCAAATTTCATCTAGGGTTCAACTATTCCCCCACAAAATGTAGCCTAAATAAACAATATCTATTCGAAAAAATTAAGGGAGGGGAGGGAGTTAACCTTGCTTTGTGGATTTGGAACAAAAATCACGAGAAAAACCGAGCAAAATCAAACGATTTGGAGGAAGGAAGAGGAGGGGTGGCACGCGGTTTGGGGAAGAACAGAGAACAATGAGGGGGCCGGGCGGCCGTGCTCGGGTTAAAGTCCCAGAGCACGGCGCCAGATCCTTTAACGCCGTTTGTGCATAGCACGGCGCCATGGCCTTTGGCACCGTGCTATGCCACCGTGGAATCCTACGTGGCATATCACGGCGCCAAAGGCTATGGCGCCGTGCTATGTACCCTCGGCGCCATGTGCTTTGGCGCCGTTCTGGGAGTTCAGTTTTGCAAATCGTTTCTCCAGGGGTCTATTTGTAAGAAACTTTCAAATTTTGGACTAAAAAGCAAAAAAATTTCACAGGCCACCTTCAAAGGAATTCAAAACACACGTGCACGGTCCATTGGCTCAGCTGCAGCCACTGTCGCTTCGCGGCCTTCCCCTCTGCTTGCTAGTTACACCAACCCGACCTAATGTGCCAACAAAGGGGTCTGAACTATTCAGTAGTGGTTCTGTGATAAGTTGTTTTTTTAGTAAATAACTTTTCTATCTAGTTTTTAAATAGAGTATCTTTTTAAGATGGATTGTAGCAACTTATTTATATGGACCAAAATTGCACATAAATATTTCTCTCTATAAACTCTTCTATAAGTTACTGCTATTTAAAAACTAAAATCAAAAGGTATCAATAAAAATCAATATAAATACCGCCGCCTCTCCTTTGTTCCCGCTTAGACCGTCCTTCCTCAGTGCTAGCTTCATGCGCTTCTGATAATGGAGCTGTACGACCTTCCGGGCCAACGAATAAAACGAAACGGCTGCCTGTCCCTCTCCCGTCCATCGCTGCGATGCCGGTGGATCGACTCATCGACAAAACCCATCGATTCCATCGGGTGAGAAAACCGCTGATGCCGACTCGGTAGTGCTGCTGAAACCTCTGTGTTGCCCAGGACGCGCTGGGCTGGGTCACGTCCAGCACGTCACGCTTTCTCATACCGAAGCGAAGGAGAGAACGCGGGAGACAGGATGACGTCGGCACAACAAGTCAGACTTAAAACAACCCATTCGGCGCTTCAGGGCTACCAACCAACCGGACGTTGAGGGCAAGGCATACCATACAAATGACGGCTTCGGCTGCTGTAAGAAAAAGCTTGTTTAGCCTTGCTGTTGACTCCCATGCACGACAAATTCACTGCGAAACTTGAATTGACTCACCAAGAAACTTGAATTGTCGAAGAAAGATGGACAATCTACTCGTACTGCAATACTCTCCCTTACATCTACGCTCCATCAAACCTACCAAGTGCACTTAAGATGGGCCGGACGTCTTTTTTTCTTAAATTTTTTTGTCTTGAACTCAGAGCTAGCTCTTATATTAAGGGGCCTCTCCAGACGGCTGAAGCTATAACTTTCGGCTGTGGCTGTTCGATTTTGGTTGGAGTTGCACGGTAACAACTGTTAGTTTTTTTAATCCTTCAATTAAATGAAAATATAAAAATATAAAAAAAAATCAGAAATCAAAACCGTTTGAAGCGGGCCATAAATTTCATGCATCCATCCGTTCACCCTAAAGCTCAGGATGTGGATGAAAGATGGACAATGAACCTGTACTTGAACGCAACCCAATAAGATGAAGGGAAAACATGCATGGCCAGATGGCTCCAAGGTACAGGGTGCATGTTCAACCAGCAGCTTATCAGGTTATCTTCTAATTATTTGCTTGCTGCGAGGCTAATGTTTTGGAGCACCCGATGGCATATAAACTCCAAACGCTATTCGGAACAAATGAATCTGAATTTGGCATTTGTTTAGAACAGGTTGGATGCCTTCAACCTGCCCACTACTTGTCGGTGAAGCGAGGTGCTTGGGAGTTTTGTAATGTATTGATGTGCCGTAGACAAGCCAGTTAAACTGAAGCTAAATTTTCGCATCCTCTGCCTCCAGTTCAAACAGCAAGTACCACTCCCTTCCTTGCGCGAGCATGTCAGGGCATACGGTACGGGTGGGCGTAGTTGTAGGATCAGGCGATGAACTCGATCGATGGATCGGTAGGATGCACCTATAAATGCTGAAATGCGAGTTCAATGCAGGCAGGCTGTAGCGGAGGGGTGCACCCTGTTCGCTCGTCCCTCTTAATGTCTTGCTGTGCGCAGCGCAGTGCGGCTGGGGTGCCTTGATGAGTTCTATCCATCCATGGGGCCTGCCGTGTTCCATTCAAAGATCTCAACTGATCGATCAACCTGCATGTGTGCAGCTCTGATTAATTATTTTCATTTTCCTTGCTGAAAATTAAGGATATGCTGGTTAATTAACTGTTATGCATGGTTTAACGACATATCATGAAAAATTATGCTCGCTCTCATAGTATTTCTCACATTCTGTTCTATTCTATTCTATTCTAAACGTTCCATAAGTGTTTATATCCTTTTTGAAAAAAAAAATCTTTTGTGAACGGGACCTTATTGCAAGTGGTTAGCCTAGTTATTTTCAACTTATGACTTCCCTTAAAGAAATAAACGGGATAGTTTCTTGGTTACCATTTCGAAACAGTTTATCAAGACAGCTTTCTTGAAGCGACTTATCAGTATTTAGTGTTCAAATACATGCTCGTGTTAGAACTAAAAATTATAAACCACAACCATAAATTATAAACCACAGCAAAAAAAAAAAAACGCCCACTACCTATCGTCAAGCACTCCCTCCACCTCCTCTGTATTGGGCCACTGGCTCGCGGCATTTGTTGTCTCAGCTAATCCGCTATCTCCTCTCGCTGGTCTACTCTCCATTTGTTGACCACACTGGCAGAGTGAGACTTCATTACACATGGGGTCAAATGAATAAGTATGCTTTAATGTATGGGATCAAATCTATTAAAATCTCAATTTTTTTGGATAACTATAGTGTAATTTTCTACTGATGTATCCCATTTAAAAAATGATATAAGGGTGAACTAACACTATATCTCTCCACGTAATTCCATCATTGCCAAAAGCCCAAAAGAACACAGCATTATTATTGGAATACGCGTAGGCTACGGAAGCAGAAAACAAAACTTTTCTACCGCGCACCCAAGAACATCATGTTAAGGAAGGATCATGGATCGTTACCACTTAGACGCAGCGCGCAAATGAAGAAGAATTGAAATCGATCCAATCTCGCGCCGAGGTAGTAGTGGAAGTAGCCGATCGTCCCGAACAGATCGTCTCCTCCACGCACGCCGATCAAGATCGCAACGAGCAACGCCTCCACCGGTATCCACACGTCCCGGGCTGGGCGCCGATCGCGAGTGTACTAGCACTCGTGAGCAGCTAGGGTTTGGCTCGGGAGGTGGCGGCTAGGGTTTTGCTAGATGTTAATCGGGGCGAATCCTCTCGCCCCTCGCCTCCATATATAGACCTCCTCACGTGGGCCTCGTGGACCGAGGCCCAATAGGAGTCTATTCGGATCTCTATCCGAATTGAGCCCATATCCGAATCATATTCGAATTAGTGTTCCAACCCGTTAAGCGTGCGACCACAGCAGGTTCACGTATACTTGGTCGTGACCCGAAACGCCTTTCGCTACCATGTTAATAGCGGCCTCTAGTAAGACATATTAACCCCAAAGTATATGTAAAGATCATATCGGCTGAACTGTAATGTTCTCTCATGTACGAATCCCTTTGCCTCACGATATAGATTGAGCTCAAGGCGAGACACATGTCATCCTCTTAATAGCTCAATCACTCTCTCGATTCCGTGATGGATTATAAACTCGTGATTGACTCCTCAATCACCTTGGCATGGCCATGCACTTTCATAATCCATTACATCGAGGGCCCAGAGATATCTCTCCCATAAGGAGGGGCAAATTCTATCTTGATCATTCACATCCCACCGCATGTTTCATAGCAAACCCGAAGACTACTTTTATGACTACCCATTACGGAGTAGTGTTTAGTAGTCCCAAAATAAGCTACTACTCATGTTGGGAACCATGATGATCTCAAGTCTAAGGACTCTACATAAACACTACTTGAGACCAACGATGACACATGGAATCTCTGCAGTGTCTCATGGCAGGTCTATCCAACATATGTTCACTAACACATGTCCATATTATTGATTTGGTATCACCATACCATGATCCATGAGACATGATCATCAATCAATACATATGCTGATCTTTGTCTTTGAATCATATTTGTTCCTCATATGATATACGATCAGGGATCATTTAGAAATAGCAACATCTTAGTATTTAAGAGTCTCATGAATAAGTCACATACTCATTGATCAATAATGATGATGTCTATTCCAAGGAACAAAGTAATGTATCATAAACATAGTATGTGATATATACAACATCTCCATGTTGCCTCTAGGGCATATCACTAACAATTATTCACCTCGTTGCCACAAGCCATCGTCCTCGACTCCACCCTAGACCATTCCAGCCATGGCCCTCCAAGCTTAGGGTAGGAGCTGCCAACACTGCCTCTACCCTAGGATACTAGGTCACTGGCCTCCCAGGAAGTCCAAGATCCTAGTGGGTTAGGGATGGAAACACATTAGATACATCAAATAGTCTTAAATACGAATATAAATATATATATATATATATATATATATATATATATATATAAAACGAATGCGAATATGAGTTTAAATATTCTTGAATACAAACATGAATCGAATGTTGTCACAAATACAAATTCAAATCAAATATATACTTAATTTGGTCAAATACGAATATCCTTCTACAACTTCTGTAACAAATCTTTTTAGAATAAATTTATGTAACATGATTACATGACTACACCGTCTATACTAACATCTACATAGAAAATAGAACAAATACAAATCGAATAGTCTCGAATACAAATATGAATGTTCTTGAATACGAATATTCTTAAATACGGATACGAATATTATCGAATACAAATATTTTTTAATAAGGATTTTGCTTACCATATTCATATTTTCTCATATATGAATATTGGATAAAACAAATTATCTATTACCGTTTTCCATCCCTAGTAGAGGTGCACTGTCAATTCTAAGACTTGGCGTACCACAAGTTGTCACTGCATTCCATCGTTGTTCCTGTTTTTCTCCTCAAATCAAGCTAGGTCAACAGTGTATGTAATTTTGCGATAATTAAAAAACACCTAACGGCTTAGGAAGTATTCAAAATGACGTTGACTTATGATTTTTTTACTGTAGCTAGCTTATTTTTTACTGTAATTAATGTGGCTTATTTGGCATAATTAAATTTAAAAAATTTAAAAATAAAAAAACATGTTAGCCCATCACAACATGCAAAGGGATAAAAAAACAAAAATCTAAAAAAAATAAACAGAAAAAGACAAAAAATTAAACAGTAAAAAAACGGACGCTACCGCCGAACATAGCGTTTGCTGACCGCGGCCTTAGTAGCCACTCCAATTGTCGTTTGACTTTTAGTAAAATATTGGGTGCAACTATTGTTGATCCAAGCTAATCAAAGGTTCGCAAGAAAAATATATTCGAACCTGCAATGGAGCAAATATGTCTGGACTGGGAGCTAAAGTTTGAGCTTGAATATTTTTTTAGCACCATGCCCCAATTTCCGGTTATTTATTTCTTGAATAACTTCGTATTCGGCGCATATAATACAAGTCTAACATTGATACCATGCTATACCTAAATAAATTTATGTTGACAAGCATATGTCACCTAACCAAAGTAATGCTCTATACATTTATCAGCAATGTTCAACAATTATTGACGAATCGTAGAGAAAAAGTTTATCAGCAATGTTCAACAATTCTTGACAAATCTTAAAGCAAAACAGTTGGGGTTTGAAATTAATGATACATTCTTCTTCATTTTGCGGAATTTAAGATGAACTCTTGGGCAATTTGAGTTGGGCAACACTCAAGTCATCCATGAGTTGGAATCTTGGAAACTCGTCTCAAGAAGGGTTTAGTACTGCAGAGAAGGTTATAGTGGACACCTCATCATAAACGGTTTTACAGAATCCGTCAGTGTTAAGCTGTAGTATAGTTTTCATAGACGGTTTTATTATTATGACCATCTATGATGCAATTGATATAAGAATCGTTAGTGATGACCTACTTATCATAGATGGTTTATATTACGAACTGTCTGTGATTATGGACTTATCACATATGGTTTTTGTGAAAAGTCATTTGTGATGATTGTGAATGGAAGCGTCTGTGATATTCATTGCGTTATTAAATATCTTTGGTGAAAGGAGACCAGAAATTTGGAAGGGTACTTGTGCATCTATTTGTTCTTGATAATCTAAAGTTAATAATTGGTACTATATATAATAAAATGTATTATATTCTTACTAGATCTGCGCACTTTTTAGTTACAAAGAAAGAGATATCTAACTTGGTAGTTTTTGCTCTAATTTAATAGTAGGTCTCACTTCTATCTACTTTAATATTTGTTGGATTGATCTATGAATCATGGCTAGCTACTTTAGATGAACAAATTATGGTGAATGACAATTATATGTAAGACTGTACGTACACTGTGGAATAACAGGTTAAGAATGGGAATACGAAGAAAACACAGAAATTGAATGTCACGTTCTGTGTCGAGATCCTGGCCACTATTGGTGGTCCGACAACAGGCGACACTGAAGATCTTCAGGAGATGGAGGCAGGAGAAGTTCAGACCCCAGGCACATCACATTCGATTGGGTTGCCGAATCCGGGATCGCCAGCTACACCTACACCAAGTCCCACAACGACAATGCCACTGACGTCACCAGGCATTGAGTGGGCGACTCCACTGACTGATGGAGCAGCAGATTCAGATAATGTGCCTCTCAGGTACTGAA
Source organism: Melocanna baccifera (assembly GCA_036346265.1). Classification (NCBI taxonomy): domain Eukaryota; kingdom Viridiplantae; phylum Streptophyta; class Magnoliopsida; order Poales; family Poaceae; genus Melocanna; species Melocanna baccifera. The sequence continues at coordinate 11,716,324 of CM070709.1, forward strand.
CACTGTCAAATATTTACAGCACCACTGACGAAATCCACGATTTCAAGTAAAGCAGCTTGTGTTTGCTGGGTGCGGATGAACCAAGCAGCGTCGAGCAGGCGCTAGTGGAACCGTGCTGGTGAAAGGCAATGGAGGCCCAGCTAAAGTCAATCCGCGAGAACAAGACTTGGACACCGTCGGAGCTTCCGAGTGGCCATCGTGCCATTGGGCTAAAATGGGTGTTCAAAGTGAAGAGAGATCCAGCCGGCAACATCGTGAAGTACAAAGCTCGACTAGTCGCTAAAGGGTTGCTCAGCGCTAGGGGGTGAACTTCGATGAGGTGTTCGCGCTGGTGGCATAGATGGAGACTGTGCGGTTGCTATTGGCGCTCGCCGCGCACGGTGGCTAGGAGGTACACCATATGGACGTTAAAACGGCTTTCTTGAATGGTGATCTCCTCGAACAGGTCTACGTCCATTAGCCGCCGGGTTTCATCAATGACAAACAAGCTGGCAAGGTGTTGAAGTTGAAGAAGACACTCTATGAACTGCGTCAAGCCCCGCGTGCGTGGAACGCGCGGCTGGACCAGGAGCTGGCTAAACTCGGCTTCAAGCGGAGCACGTCGTATACAAGAAGGGAGACAGTGACTCTCTCCTTCTGGTGGGTGTGTATGTCGACGACTTGATCATCTACGGGCCGAACAACGATGACATCGCCATCTTCAAGCAACAAATGATGAAACATTTCAAGATGAGTGATCTTGGTCTCCTGAGTTATTACTTGGGGATTGAAGTGAAGTAGAAGAACGGAGAGATCACGCTGTGCCAAGGTGCATACACGGCAAAGATCCTTGAGCAGGCGGGACTGGCAGGATGCAACACTTGTGACACGCCCATGGAGAATTGAGTACGGCTCAGCAAGCGGGACGGTGCCACCACTGTAGACGCAACCAAGTTCAGGAGCATCATCGGGAGTCTCCTCTACCTAGTCAACACCAGACTGGACATTGCTCACACAGTAGGAATGGTGAGCCGGTTCATGGAAGCACCGTCGGAGCAGCATTGGGTGACGGTGAAACACATTCTCCGTTACCTGGCCTGTACTATCAGCTGTGGCTGCCGATACACGAAAGGGCGAGGTCTGCATCAAGACTTGGTGGGCTACAACGATAGTGATCATGCCAGAGACATTGACGAGCGCAAGAGTGCAACAGGCGTGGTTTTCTTCCTCGGTCCGAACCTCATCACTTGAGCGTCCCAGAAGCAGAAGGTGGTGGCTCTCTCGTCTTGTGAAGCAGAATACATCGCAGCTGCTACAGCCGCATGTCAAGGAGTATGGCTGAGCAGGCTGATCGAGGAGCTTACCGACGCTAGCGTTCAGAAGTTCAAGCTACTGGTTGACAACAAGTCGGCAATTGAGCTTAGCAAGAACCCAATCCATCATGATCGCAGCAAACACATTGACACTCGGTATCACTTGATTCACGAGTGCAATGAAGAAGGGAGACTTGACATTAACCACGTCAGCACTGAAGGGCAGCTGGCAGATATTCTGACCAAGGCACTTGGCTAGGTGAAGTTCGTGGAACTCCGTCAGCGTCTGGGCGTTGTTCAAGTGCAACAAGATTAAGGGGGTGAATGTTTGGCTCTAAATCTAGTTGCATATCGGAGTTAGTCTTCATATCGGAGTTAGCTGCTTGGATACATCTCGTATTCGTTTCCTTGCTCCGCTCGGTGATGTTTCCTGATTCTCTTACAGATTTGTATCCTATATAAGCATGCAAGGTGAAGCAATGTAAGCATCAAAACAGGCAGCGCCTCTTGTATCAATTGAACAGGGCAGCACCAAATAAATCTCTCTCACTTGTGTTTGTGTCCTTGGTGATCATCTTGCTAGCAGCACTCTACTGGAGATTACGCTTGGTCCAAGCCGAGTTCAATGATCGGCTCCAACAGCAAGATAATCAATTCATGTCTGCGATTGACGATCGACATTTGGACACATTAATTTCCTCTCGTAGTTCGCTATCGTGTCTACCCCAAGTCAAGATCCATATAAAAACTCACGATAAGCTAGTTCTCATGATGGTTACTGAATGCCAACACATATCAGGTTGCTGTTGATTTCTTTTAGACAATTTTTGCACAGGAAGATATGAGATGAGCGGGGCGCAAGTTTGTTAGGTGTCGTGGTGGTGAGATTAGGGTAACAAAGACATTGTTATAGTTACACATCAAACAGTGACACCTAAGCTTTGGAAGTTCCAAAGAGACAACCAAAGCCTAAAATTCAAGAGATGGTAGAGATATAAAGTGTGTATCTTGTATTTAATTCTTTCCATGGTGCCTTAGGGGTCATATTTATAGACATGAATAAGGATGCTACATAAATGCCTCTCTTTGGGTCCTAACAGTGGGGGTAAAAATGTTATTTCTTTCGCACAACCCTCATGAGCCTGCCTTCTACTTATATTTATACTTGGGCTTGTTCCTGGTGGGCCAATAGGACCAAGGTGGGGGTCACCCCCAATAGTAGCCTCTCATGGTCAAGGGCTTCGTAACCGGTAGGCTAAAACCATGTCTTTTGCACTTTGGCCCTATCCGTCCCTTCAGCCCACTGTTGCAATCATTGAGGCAGTTAGGAAGCTCCGTTGTATTGCCCACGGTTGGGTCAGGACTTTGGCATGGTTATGATAAGTATGCCTAAATCACCGATCTCACGGTCCATTCACCAATCATGCTCCTATGCGGGCCTCCTTCAGCTAATGCCACATGTCCTTAGTCTAGCTCAAGCCTCACGGTTGTCAGACAAGTAGTCATGGTGGTAGTTGGCCTTCACTCTATTGCTTGGGCGCTAGGTGCTCCATGCCCGCTTTGCGCCTGGGGTTCGCAAGGTTACGCACTAGGGTCGCTCTGAGTGCTACCGAGGTCTTTCTTTAGACCCTTTTTTTGAGGCCTGGTCCGCATGCTCCACCTTTGTCCATGTGTCCCGCCGCCTGGGGTATCATGCTAGCCTCGTATGGTGGTCTAGAGCATGCACCGGGGTACTGCACATGTGGCATGATCAGTCCTATGTGTAGGCATTCCTGCACATGTGGCAATGATCCCGCCTTAGGGACATGGGCAGTTTGCCTCTTTGCATTTCTTGCTCGCATTCAATCTTGTTCATCTCCAATGCTACCCTTTTCGCTCTCCATATTGCCCTATCTTCTTCCCCGTGTTTGTGACTACCACTTGGCTCCCTAGCGTCGGTGTACATTCACGCACCCACCATCTCCACCATGACTCGAGGAGGTCCACATGTGTCGGTTGGGCGGATGCGGATTCTGCATCATTGAGCCGTGGACGTGGTGGCCATGGCAGCGTGTCCGATGAGGATGCGTGGTTTGAGTTGGCCGTCAGAAAGTGTTAGAGAGGGTCGGAGTGTGTTGGCGTATTGTGAACATGCTCGGTCATTCGCTAGTGATAGATGACCTCCTGTACATGCTCGTGTAGGATGGAAAGGTCTCCAATCGACAGCTTGTTCATTGCCCGAACGCTGAGGAGGGGTCCCCCGACTGAGGGACGGTGAAACCTTGGTCTTCACCATGTACTTCAACATCGGTCTTCACATCTCGGCCGCTCGCTTCATGGGTGATGTGCTCCAGTCATACGACCTTGAGCTTCTATAGCTGACCATGAATGCCATCGCTCGGCTGACGATTTTCTTGTGGGTCGTGTGGTCATAAACAACCATGCTAAGCATGACGCTATTCGTATCCTTGCATGATGCTGGTTCCAACCGAAGTGTCTAGCTGATGGCAAATATTTGAATCAGGCGAGCATGAATTTCTAGGTCCAGTCAGGGTTCTTGAAGGACTTTCCCTCCAACTCTATGTGCACAAAGTGGGAGTTCAATTGGGTGTGTCGATGGTTCTACAACAGTGTTGCTAGGCAACTGCCTCCACTAGACCAGGCAGAGTGTGGACTTTGTGCCATCGCTGCGCATAAAGCTTGATCAGGATGATGATGGTAACGTGAAGAGGCTCCATGTGCTTGCATAGCGGATGAATATGTGGGACCTCACTGAGGAGTTTTGCATGCTCTGCATGGCCTCGCTAGCCCAGAGTTGGGTGCTAAAGACTAGGGCACCTCGGGAGGTGGGAGGTCAAAATCCAGGGTCCCTTGACCCAGTTGTGAGGCTGATCAGTCCCCATAAGATTCGAATTTTGTGTCCACCCCTTTGGCTATGCTCAATGCCACTGATCCTATTTTATGCCCCCTTATATTATAACATTTTTGTCAGTATTGTCACTAGAGGAGGCCGAAAGGTCCACGGCTGTGTTCTTGGACCGTTACATACTGAAGTAGCACAGCCTTCGAGCCGACTCCACCTCCGATGTTTGAGAGGCCCTTAATCCATCGGTCCTCATGTGTTCCATCCCCTACACAGGCAGTGGCCACTGTTTTGGCTCGTGAGGTAGTGACAGTAAGGATGGTGGTGGTCATGAGTACCCTGATGGCTATGAAGACTTGCCTGCCCCATTGCCACAATGTCAGTTTCATCGGCGCCCCCTCATGGCAGATGCTGGAGTGGAGGAACTCAATGAGGACGAGGAGGGTGTAGTGGAGGAGGGGGAGAGCGCGGAGGGAGCCCGCTAGTCAGAGGCCCGGGGACTGCCCCTAAAGGTTAGGCAAAAGGTGATGATGCGGGAGTAGATCCACACACCTCGAGGTCTTCCATGACGGCGAGTGACCTAGCCTCACCTAGATGTTTAGTGAAGAGTGTCCGGTTCAACTCCCCGCCAGCTGGTGTAGCTGTAGGGTACATGGTGGCCCTGGATGTGATGGAAGAGAGTTCCAATTCTGAGGTGATGGCCCCCAAGTCCCCACGATGAAGGAATGGATTTCACTTCTCACAGTCCCATTGTGCGAAGCCCTATCCACCCTGATGATGATTGGACCCCCGTTCACACGCCTGGTGGCTCCATTATAGGTTTGATTCCTTCCTTCAGTTCCCTAGACTTTGTGTGGCTGCCTCTGCTATCTTCACTAATGTTGTCACCCTGCAAAATTATGAGAATTTAGATCAGCACATGGTTCATTCAAGTCAATACAAAGAATATCAAAAGATTACACTACAGCAGGTATATACTCACAAGGTTGCTCTATGTTTTGTTGTAGCACCAAATAAGTACCTTTGTCATCATCGTCCTCATAAGATACTATAGGTACCTCAAACTTCTCCTCTAATGACATAAGATGCGCCAGATCATCCTTCATCTCTTCAAGCGTCTCGACGATATATATAGATGGAGTAGGAGCCAAAACAATGTTAGCATTTTCAATTACCTTAGGTTACACCTCTCTTGTGACCATGGGTGATGGAGGTACAAAACGACGTTGTAATTTCTTCTTCATCTCCTCCCATGTGTACATGTAGTGGTACTCGAGATTTGACCACCAATGTTAAATATCACTGATCAGCACTGTCCTTACCATGCTTATCTTCTCATAAGGATCAAGGTCCTATCTTTTAAAGTAGCTATCTAACATAGTAACCCACAGGTAGTCCGACGACGTACTCTCAGCGGTGAGTGGCAAGATGTATGTCGGTAGTTGTTTCCCTTTGAGTTCAAATCTGCCCACGATGTCATCATAATCTACCAACTTTCCCAAGCCTATCATTATTAGTAGAAAACAAGGAAATAAATCACAAGTATATGTTCATAACAACTACTAGAATCTGCAGGCTCAGTCGCTCACACTTAAGCTCTTACTAATTCTTACTAATGCAAATAGGTGGTGCAATCAGTGGCTGGTTTGTAATAAACTTGACTCAAGTGATGAGTAAAGTGATTGCAAGGGCCGGCTTGACGTGATCTTCTCGATTAGTAGAAGGGATAGCTTGAAAGGCTAAATATGCAGCAATGGAGAACACTCAGTTAATTTCAAAAATTACACATAATTAAATTATATTTCGTATCTAGCACTTAGCCTAAGTTGCTGATCAACCAAGGATGGAAGAAGGCTAAAATAAGTGTAAAATAATATATAGGAGTGATAGACACAACATAATTCAATAGAATACAATCTGGAATTGAAAAGCACAAACTGAAGATTTCTGTCATCTGGACAGTACGCCGGTATTTTGCTCGTAACTTCTCGTTAGTTGCCTTTTTCAATAATTATTTTTTAATGTTTCATGATAGCTTTTTCTATAACTTTTCTTTTGGATCCAAGTTCCGAAATAGACCAAACAATTTGCACAAAAATCACAACTGTTGGCTATTGTAGATTCAATCTAGAAATTTGGGTTAAATTTCACCATAGATATCATTTAAACTGCCTTTTTGGAATGAAGCAAAATTTTAGGGGCTGATAGATAAGGAAGTTATGGATCAAATGGCTGTGGTTTATCTCAAAAAGGATCTCAAAAATGAAAGTTATGACATTTTTCATGGAGGTGGCAGAAAAGCCATTGATCTGGCCGAAATTGAAAATTATGGTGTGGAGTGTTCTTAATGGATTTTGATGTGAAGATTTTTTTTGGATTTTTATAGGAACAAGGATATGACTAGCAACTAGACAAAGCTAAAATGGATGCAAATTCAATTTAACAAACCAAAAGCAATAGATTGAAAAGCCCAACGGGGTTTGGACAGTGAAAATTAACTCTTTTTGTTTGGCAATTTTCTAGACTATAGAAAATAAAAATCAATCTACTAACTAGGGATACATACAAAAAAATTCCTTCGAGTCAACTGAAACTCTGATATCACTTGATGAGACAATAGGGTCCCGATCTCCTGATAGGATGATAACTTTGGTTTAGAGGAGAACGACTTTGATGATACAGTCTTTTAACTAGTCATGACCAGAACACTAACCAATCACTAAATCACACTCTGAATCATTATCAACCATGCCAAGAACGCAGTTGACCTGACCACGAAGGTCTATTATTGCATGCAACTGAAGAACACACAAGAACAAGCTAATAAGCAATCTATAAAGTGCAAATAGGATTGAAATACTCAATATGGTGGGATTCTAAAGTAGTATTCATGGTTAGTCTAGTCAACATAAGCCAATACATGAAGTTGCAATGTAGCAAACTTTTAACTAAATGAGATCCAAGAAAACTAGAGGGGTGTGGCCTCCTTAAATAGGAAAGGGGAAGTCGCACATAGCTAAAAAAATAAGGGAATGATACTATTCACATATTGTTCCCATGAATAGTACAGACCAAGAGGGGGCACCTTCCCCTTGGGTCCAAGCATTACAAGGCCCACTTTAGCCCAAACAGGTGATATAGCACTTTCTTTTAGTGATTGTGGTGTGCATACAAAGAATTTAGAGATAAGTATAGATCCGTTGGAAAAAATAAGATAAGCTTTCCATCAAGTACTCATGGACCTCAAACGGACTCCGTATGTGAAAATTATGCATGTTTGAAGTCGAAGCTATCTTCGGAGGCCGAATTGGATTCCAGAATGTGTCCAACTTTAACTCTTGCTTAGCTTGTACAAAAAATGATGTAGTGCTGCATAAATATATATGTTCGTCATTAGATAGCATCATATACTTCATATAATATAAAGGCAGTCCTAAAAATAAGCATCATATAATCAGAATAGCAAGCATAGCAACTATGGTTGTATCCACAGGTGTCATGTTCTCATCACACAAGGCCTTGGCGGAGCCACCTGTCTTGATCACAATGTTGAATATCTTCATAAAGACAAGGTCGTAGAGCCATTAAAGCATTGTGTAGTCATCCTATTGTGAGTCAGGATCAGTAGATGTGCTAGTGCTATCAAGTGGCTAGAGAGGGAGTTTCTTGAGGGTGACAAGGAAGATTTCATGCCACTTCGCCTAGTTGGAGACTTGGGGATCGAACACAAGGGGCACATGAGTCATGATGCTGGCAACATGGATTGCTTGAGAAGGGGCAGTGACAGGGATAGTAGCTAGAGGAATAGTGGCAGCTGTTGCAGCGTCCTTGTCCTTCTTGATGACATCGCCTATGGCTTAGACCATATGACAGAGGGCGCAGGAAGAAGAAGAGGGTGGGTGAAAGAAGTATGGACCCTTAATGCACAAGAAAAAAGAGCCTAGAGCTCGATACCATGTAAACTTGGCAAAGTATATTGGGAAAAACCTGCATCATGGTATATTGCATTCCTTGCTGTTAAAGTATGATCTGCATTCATCATCGTATTTGTGCCAGACACTACGCTAGATCTGGTTCCAAGTGGTGCATGTGCCAAGCCATGTCAGACATGGCAATAGCAAGCACATCCGAATCTATTCGGTTTCCTTCTCCATTCAAGACTCTGGTACCAACATATATGTACCCCAGTAGTCTCCCAGTTTAGATGCGCCAAAGTTCCCAATTCGTTTAATTTCTCCTTATATAGTGATTTTTTCCTTCATGCATTCATGGTTTTCTCGTAAGGGTTTTCCACGTTAAATCCTTGACTCCTATTCTTTTGATTCTCTGCTTTCTACCATGTGTTTTGTATTAGAGCTACGGTTCAAAATCCTAGGCACTACCCCTGGGAGGAAATGACTCCCAGGGGGCAGCCAACATGTAGCATCAATGGGTGGCCATCTCACAGCACTGACACATGACTTCAAGGTGAGCAAGTCATTGGATTGCTACGATCTATCGAATTGGTGTCTCAGCCTCATCGACTGCTCAACATTCTTGACATCTTTTCTGGAGTCATCAAGTTCAAAATGAATCATGCCTCATCAAAACCAAAGCCAACTTAAGTCACTTGTCCCAAGAGTAATTCGAGGCAGCAATTGTTCTTAAGGACATAAATTTTGAAGTCTCATTCCATGCAAAGCACCAAAGCCCAAGGAGAGAAGCAACCAAGCATGTCTCAAGCCACATGAAAAGGAGGAGGAAGCCAGATCGCATCCAAACACAGCAAAACCAGGGAACAACATACTAGATATCCATTCATGACTTTTATGTTATTTTGGTGGATTCGGCCACAAGTACATGAAAAGTGTACCAGGAGGTTACAGAATTCTTTTGCTTGGTGCACTCAACAAGGCATCCAAGGTTCATTGATTCACGTACACAATAGTGTACCAACAGATTATCAGAAGCATCAACTTAGCAATTTTGACACACCTTGACTCTATTTTGCATCTTGACTTTGACTTAGTGCCAACCCACACCATATTGAGTGTCAACCATCACTCTACCTCAGCGACTGTTTTAGCACTAGGTTTGCTAATAATGTTGCCTGCAACACATGACACCATGCTCTGGTGTTGTACTGTGTCATCTCCATCAATGATCTTTTGCCTCAGTCGATCGTCATCTTTCATCAAGAGACTGTGTCGTTGGCTCTACATATTTTTTGTTGGAAGTGGAGTTTATTGTAATTTAGGCCATTGTGACTACTATAGGAGGCATCAATGTAGGGTTAATCATTGGAGATTTATTTGATGATCCGTCATCTACTAAGGATTACTATGACAAAATCTGCACATATAGAGTCTAAGGTGGAATTGTAGGCATTCAGCACAACAATGGTATAGACTTAATTTGGGCTATGCTTGATTGAGGCTTTGAAAAAAAAATAATATTAGTTGTTGGGATAACTGAATTTGTTATTTTATTCATTGTTTGGATATGTTGCAATTTGGATTGCTTGCGTGACCATTATATAGGTTTGGCAACATTCAATTTTTAGAATTTTGATAACACCATGATAGTAGATAGCATGATGCTCTCTAGAGTTTTGCTATCTGAAAGTGAAGGTTTGACTCCAATTTTAGTTTGAGATGAAGAATTTAAGTGCAAGAAAGAGTTTGTTTTTGCGTGAAGACCACAACGTTTGTCTAGTTGTCGTAGCTCAATATAAGGGGGTCTACTGTAATTTATACTCCATTGATGGCACAAGAGTTCCTCTCACTCAAACAATTTTAAAGGGCAGATTACAACTATATCATGGATTTCACTTACTTTTACAACTGGCAGTTTGACATACATGATGGCCACACGTGTGAATTGCTCTATCAATGAGTGTTGTTTACCAAGTTTTGTGCTCCAGGTAAAGCATGTCAGATTCCATGATATGAGTACTTCACTATCTATCAAGTGCCATAAGTGATATTTTGGCTTATGTCGTTCGATGATTGAGCATTTGTCTTAGGAGATCAGTTGCACAGACTTAGACTTTTGCTAGTCTGGTTCACCTGTAGACTACTCAAGCATAAGGATTTTTAGTTGTCCTACTTATGCTCATACTGATGAAGGCAAACTTGAGCCAAGTGTCATTAAGTGCATCTTTCTTGGCTATAAGCCTGGAGTTAAAGTATATACGTTGTAAAATCCTAAGACCCAAAAGGTGGTCATTAGTAGAAGTGTTAATTTTGATGAGTCTGCTTTATTAAAATGAATTATGACCAGTGATACTCCCATTGAGTAGCTGTAGAAGACTATTGTGCAGGTGGAGCACATTACTGATTTAGGATTCTCACCAAAGGCCGACAAGGAGAAACACAAGATATCCCTGTTCAAGATTTGACCAATAATCCTTTGATGGGAACTGGTCAGAACCAATTATCCGTTGTAGTTGGTCGGGAAAGCAGAAAAATCCAGCCTTCGAAGAGGTTAAGTGAAGAAGCCAACATTGTGGCTTATTATTTCAACATGGCAAAAGATATTGAAAGCACTGCTGAACCTTCAATTTTTTCAGAGGCCATTTGTTCTGATGAGTTAGAGAAGTGGATGACTGCCATGCATGTAGAAATGGAATCCCTCGAGAAGAATTCCACTTCGGAGTTGGTCGAGCTTTGATTGAAAAGAAACCCACACGCTACAAGTAGATTTACAAAAAGAAAGAAGACATATCTCCAACCAATCAGGTCAGGTACAAGGTGAGGCTCGTTGCTAAAGAATACAACCAAATTTTAGGTATTGATTTTACAGATATTTTCTTTCCAGTTGTGAAGCATAGTTCCATTCAAAGCTTACTTGTATTGTAGATATGCATGATTATGAGATCAAGCAACAAGATGTTTAGATCGCGTTCTTACACGGGAAGTTGGTAGAAGATATCTATATGGAGCAGCTGTAAGTTTTTGTTGTTCTTGGAAAGGAGAATTTTGCATGCAAATTGAAGAAGTCTTTTTATGGGTTGGAGCAATCACCCAGATAATTGTACAAGAGATTGACTCCTTTATAATCTCTCAAGACTTCAAAAGATCTAACTATGATAGCTATATTTATTTGAATATCATCAACGGTTTAGCTATCTACTTGTTCCCATATGTTGATGATATGTTGATCGCGACAAAAAAACAAGAGTGAAATATCAAAGTTAAAGGCACTATTTAGTAGTGAATTCAAGATGAAAGATCTCGATGTAGCAAAGAAGATTCTTGGTATAGAAATCATCAGAGATCATCAGTTTGAAAAGTTATACCTGAGTCAGTGAGGGTATATTAAAAACATGCTTCATCGTTTCAACATGCACAAGGCTAAACTGACCAGTACTTCATTAGCTGCACACTTCAAACTCTCTTCATCAAGTCTACAAATAGTTGAAAAAATTGAACACATACCAAGTGTTCATATGCAAGTGCAATTGGATCAATTATGTATGCCATGATCTACTCGCCTCGACCTATCTCATGCTTTGAGTGTTGTTAGCAGATATATGGTCAATGCAAGGAAAGAGCACTTGAGGCAGTTCAGTAGATCTTCAGATATTTGAGGGCACTTCTGATGCTTGTTTGCAATTTGAAAAGACCAATGATGGAATGGTCGTATATGTGGATTCTGATTTTACTGGAGATTTAGATAATAGAAGATCTCTTACCAGTTATATATTTACTATTGGAGAATATGCTGTAAGCTTAAAAGTTTGTCTACAATATACTATTGCTCTTTCAACCAGTACATGGCTATTTTAGAAGCATGTAAAGAAGTTGTTTGGCTAAGAGGTCTGTACGGTGAGCTTTATGGAATTACATCTTGCACTTTGTAATAGTCAGAGTGTTATTTGCCTTACAAAAGACCAAATGTTCCATGAGAGAACAAAACATATTGATATCAGATATCACTTCATTCAAGGAGTTATTTCTCAAGATAATGTTAAAGTTTACAAGATTTGTACTCATGATAATCCAGCTGATATGATGACAAAACTAGTTCCTATTGCCAAGTTCGAGCTCTGCTTAGATTTGGTCGGTATTACTTATTAGTCATTTCGAATGTTTGATATACAAGAAGTGTTTTACAAGTTATTCGAGAAATTTTCTAGTTCTTTTTCGCTATAGAAGGAATTCGACTCAAGGTAGAGATTGTTGTCTTTTGTGATCTAAATCTGGTCGAGTCCAACCATTTGAAGAATTCGATCAGGTTTTCCTCAAAAGGGCATATTCTAACTAGTATGACTAGTCGGTAATGCGAACTAGTTGGAGATTATGATTGGGATCATCTTTTATGTTAATGGTGGACTCTGCACTGACTTGCATCAGTTGTGGTGTCCAAAGGTGTTTTCATTGACTTGAGTCAGACGCGGCTAATCGAGATGTTTCTGATTGCAACTCTTCACCATCATCTTTCGAGACTCTATTTCATCTCTGAGTGGGGTGTTGTTCCCATCTCTGAGCAAATTATTATTTCAATTTCTGAGTAGGTCTCTGTTTTCATTGCCGACTAGGACTCTGTTCCTTCCTCTTCTGGGACTCTTGTTTCCAAGACTATTTATACCTCCTGTAAGCCTCATAATAGAATAATGCACCACAAGTTATCTACACATGTAATATGCCAAACGCATTATGTAACTTCATCTCTATATAGCAATTTCACCAATTGTGTGTCCATGGTTTTTTCGGTAAGGATTTTCCAAGTTAAATTTTTGTCTCATGCTCTTGATTATTCTTCATTAGACACACACACACACAAAGGGAGATTGATATCTGATTACAACACATCAAGGATTACATATATGCCTTGGTGTATGAGTCACATATGATAACAACTATAGGTTGTACACGGTAACAAACAAATCCTAGCACTGATCTTGTGCGTGTGCATGCAGAAGAACCAAGATATGATACATTATCGGTTGTGTTGCCAACTGATGGCTGCCTAGTTCAACCGATGTGGCACCTATATTATGTTGCTAAATGCTAGTGATATACTCTGGAGGCAACCATGGAGATGATTATATCACTTCTATATTTATAATTTTTGAGTAATATGTTATTTTGTCCCTTGAATAAATATCTTTCATATTGATCATGTATGTGACTTCTAAGTGGAACTCTTATTCATGTTTTAATGTTATTCTAAGTTATCCTTGATCTTGTGTCATTATGTGAAATAATTATGATTTACAGATCAGCATATGCATTAATTGAAGATCATGTTTCACGGATCATGGATATGAGGATATCAAATCAATAATATGGACATATGTTAGAGAATATGGTATTAGATTGACCTACCATGAGACACTACAGGAATTGTTATATTCTTAAGTATCATCAGTTGATCTCATATATAGTGTATGTAGGATCTTTAGACCTAAGATTGTCACAGTTTCTTACATGTGTAATAGTTTATTTAGGAATTGTCAAACACTACTTTGTAATTGGGTGGTCATAAACATAACTTTTGGGTTTACTATAGAACAAGTAGAGGAATGCGAGCGATCAAGATATAATTTGCCCCTCCAATATAATTGGAGAGATATTTCTGGGCCTCTCGATATGTTTGGATTAAGGAAGTGCATGGACATGCCAAATGTGGTTGAGAAGTCAATCACAACTAAGTAATTCACTACAGATTCGAGTGAAGGACCAAGCTATCATAGGATAGCATGCTTCTTGCCTTGATTTCAATTTGGTATAATGAGGCAAAGAGATCTGTATATAATCACTATATAGATTTGTTTGATATGATCTTTATGTATATTTGGGAGTCGTTATATCCTGCTGGAGACCGCTACCCAATTATGGAATAGAAAGGAATTTTTCGCCCATGGCAATGTACATGAACCTATAGGGTCACATACTTAACAGGTCAGAATGATGAGGGTCTCTTTGGAAGTTCTCCAAGTAGGATACGATATCTATATATATTTGATAAAGATCCAGCTTGAGGCTTTTTGAGTTGGATACAATATCTGAATGTATCAGATAAGCATCCGATTGGACGCTATATAAAGGGAGAAGCGGGGGTAGAGGGAGAAAGGAGAGACACACCCATCGAAACCCTAACCGCACTCATTTGATTTTAAATCATTCGAAACATGTCAATCTTGTTCACTTGACAAAATGACTAAGGCACCTGTCACTACTTTAGGTGAGAGGGAAAATAATTGTTGGCCTTAGTACATTCAGATGTATGTGGACCAATGAGCTCAATAGCCAGAGGTGGTTTTTAATACTTCATAATTTTTATCGATGACTTTAGTATATATGGTCACATCTACCTAATGAGGTATAAGTCTGAATTCTTTCAAAAGTTTAAGAAAGTTTAGAACAAGACACAAAATCAACTTGGCAAGATAATTAAAGCCCTACAATCATATCATAGATGTGAACATTTGAGCAATGAGTTTGGTGATCATCTAAAGCAATGTGTAAAATGTTCCATAACTAACTTCGCTGGGAACATCTCAATGGAATGGGGTGTTTGAATGATGAAATCGGACATTGTTAGACATGGTTCAGTCTATGATAAGTCAATCTAATTTGCCATTGTCTTTATGGGTGTATGCTCTAGAAACAACTATTGTCACATTAAATAGGATCCCATCAAAAGTCGTAGAGAAGACACCATATGAGATATGAGCCGAAAAGCGTCTCTGTTTGTCTTTTGTCAAAAATATGGAGATGTGAAGTTATGTAAAATATTTGGCATCTAACAAGCTCACACCTAAATCTGATAAATATTTCTTCGTGGGGTACGCTAAGGAACTAAAGGATATTACTTTTACAAAAGTGATGAGAACAAAGTGTTTATTGCCCAAAATGGTGTTTTTTGGAGAAAGAGTTTCTTTCAAAAGAAGTTAGTGGGAGCATAGTGAGACTCAAAGAAATTCGAAAGCCATTAGAAAATATTTCAAGTTCTATTGAACCTCTACAGAATGTACAAGATTTTGTAGAACTTAGAGAAGAGGCACCAACCTTACGTAGGTTTGAAAGGTCACGTCAATTACTAAAAAGATATCGATATGATATTTTACTATTAGACAATGATGAGCCAAACACTTATGAGGAAATGATGATGGGCCTGAACTCTGAGAAATATCTTAAAGCCATGAGATCCAAAATTCAATCCATATATGATAATGAAATTTGAAATTGGTTGATCCGCCTAATGGTGTAAAATCTTTGAGTGCAAGTAGGTTTTTAATAAAAAGATAGAAATGGATACAAATGTTCATATCCATAAGGCATGATTGATGGTGAAGGATTTCAAACAAATTAAAGGTATAGATTATGATAAAACTTTTTTGCCCATCACTATGCATAAGTCTATCATGATAATTCTAACTATTGCAGCATATTTCGATTATGAGATATGACAAATGGATGTTAAAATGATTTTTCTAAATGAAAACCTAAGTGAGGATATATACTAGAAAGATATGCAAACTTTAGAGATCTATCTATGGATTGAAGCAAGCTTCTTGGAGTTAGAACATTCATTCTGATAAGATAGCCAAAGATTTTAGCTTCATCAAGAATAAAGAATAGACTTGTGTTTACAAAAGGCTACTAAGAGCGTACTTGTTTTCTAGTTCTATATGTGGATGACATGTTATTAATCAGAAATGATATTCTTATGCTTGAATCTATCAAGTATTCATTAAAAAATAATTTCTTTATGAAAGACTTAAGTGATACGGGGTGCTCGATCTTCCTGACGTATGATCTCTCTTGAACGGTAAATATGTGGCTAACCTAAAATCCCATGGATTCTAATAAACAGAAGCACACAACTAAATGTCTCAATTACAGACTATCATGTACCCGAATTCAACTATCAACATGCTCTAGATCTCCGTCTTCTCACCACACCAAGGAAGATGACTTTGCTGGTCCGTAAAGAACAACAAGAACAATGGTAATCGGTAATTTGGTGGAACCCTAACTAGTTGGCTTCTCAACTCCTATGGCAACACATGGCATAAATCAAAGAGCAAGAAATTGTTTTGACTCAAAATGAACATTCGAGAGTTACAAGGGACGGTGGCCAAGGCTTTATACCCTCTTATAAGCCTAGCCGGACTCAAAGTAGAGAAACAACTAGAATCATATTCTAATTCCTAATTTAAATCAAAAGCAATAAGAAGTAACTAACTGGTCATCTTGGTCTGGGCGCCCTTGAGGAGGGCCCCACATGGTGGCTGGCCCATGAGGGTGGCACAGAACATTTGAAGTTTCGGCATCGCCATCACTTCAAAACTGAACCAAAAGAAATACTAAAGCCCAAAAATATCTTAATATGGCTTATTGTAGATACTGTCGAGACCCAGAACAACACTCTAAGTCCCTCTATGTAAATCGCACTATTCCAGGAAAAGCTAGTGCACACAAGGTAAACAGTGATGTATATCACGCAAAATCACCATGATTATATTAAGCAAATTGACGGCCATATGGCCAAGTCTTACAATAAAATTGTACAAGGCCAACTGAAAATAAAAACAGCGAAAAACAATAAAGGTAGTAGCGCAGCCCATCCAGCCTCCCACAGGCGAATGACTGTAAGACGCGTCCTGCTCGCTGAAGTAGTCCTCACCGTCGTAGTCACCGTCGAAGTCTGGCAACAGATTTTAGCAAGGTGAGTACTTTGAAGTACTCCACAAGTCACACCGGGAGATATAACAGAGGGATGCATGCATCATGGATTTCAAGGAAGGTTTAATAGGGTAGATGTGCGTAAAAGTAGTACTGAATTTTAAATACGATAACGTAAGTATGAAAAGCTGAATTTGAATACATCATAAAAACATTATTTATTCAAATAATAACGTTAGTGTAGGCTCCGACCTACACTAACCTATCCACGGGTATCCCACCCGACAAGTCCAAAACACTGCTGTTTGCCAAAACCAAGTTTTCCTAAAATCAAGTCTAATCTATGAATATTCTACTCAGCATGTCCATGACTGTGGACACAGTTATCTAGGATAAATTTTTAACTCTGCAGAGGTGTACAACTTTACCCACAAGACATTCCCTCTCACTTGAGCCACGCGATAAACACAATGCCTTAGGTGTGCGGCGGAGAGTTCATGACAAGGCTGTTCTACTGATCCATAACCAAAACAGTCACACCGTCATTAAGGTTTCACCACAACTCGAATCCACGAGTTGGAGCCCCCGCTGGTGCCATGTGAGACTTCTCGCGGCCTACGCCACGCTTACACTCAGCCTATAGCGAAACTATATTTCAAACTTCACAAATTACTTAGCTAGGTCTGTCCCATACCGGACTTGTGGTAGTACGAAATGACTTCGTAAAAAGATTTACAGAAATGGTCCTTAAATTGACTTAGGCTCATCCACATACCCACATGCACGACAATCAACCAGGTGTCACCAAACACGAGGCATGCCGGCACCCACCACCTAACCAATAGCCTAAGTCCAAACCATAATTTTCTATTTTCATTTTTAAATCATTTCCATGAACCATCCTTGACTCACCGAAGTCAAGAATTCATTTCTAAAGTCTGTCATTTCATGTGAAAGAGTTGATCCCATCTAAAATTGTACTAAGCCAGGCTAAGCAATTCTATAAAATTTCTTGTTAATACTAAGGTACTAACTAGTTTTCAGCTAGGGTGACAAGGTGTATGAATTCAAGATTCAAATTAGCTATAATCAAATGACCATGGCATAACTAACATTTAAATCAAATTTGAATTATGTTTGAATAAAGTACGCATGCATATACAGTAAAATAATATAAATAAATTTGAAATAATAGGGTCAACATGGTCAAAGGTGTAACTTGCCTTGCTCGAAGTCCTGCTGGAAATCGTCGTCGAAATCGAACTCTCCGGAATCGTCAAAATCTAACGTAAAGAGTCAATTCAAAAGAAATTCAAAAACACAATTCAAATAAATTAAAAAAATCAAAAGATTGCAGAAATGGAAAGTTCACGATTTTAGAAAAATTTAGAAATTTTAACGGGTCAATTTGGAATTAAAATGAAGAAGTTATGGCTTTCTGTTTCTAGAAATTCCTGTTTTCTGGAATTATTTTTAAACCGAAAGTATTTATGACGTCGGTATGAATTATTTTTCTAACGGAAATAAAAGATTATGACGTCAGCGTCCTAAATCATTTTTGGCCGAATTATTTTTATACTGAAAATTGGATTTATTGCATCAGCATGACGTCAGCGATGATTTTTGGATTTAAATAAATAATAGAATGCTGACGTGGAAAAAAGGGGGCCGACGTGGCTTGTGATGGGGCACCATGTGGCTGCCTCATCACAGCATCGGGCTGGCGTGGCCGGCCTATGCTACGCGGCGATCGGCTACCCGGGTGGCAGGGGCGTGGCGCCTGCCTGGCAGCCATCTCGCTGCCACGCAGCTGCCACCTGTGCGTCGCCGTCAACGTGGCACGGCCACCGCAGGGAGGGGGCATGGGACCCGAAGGTCGCCGGCGCTCCGACGGGCGGTGGCACCGGCCGGTGTGTGCAAAAGCAAGAGGGAGGGGAGGGGAATTCGGAGGTACCGGTGGGGAGGCCTGGCGGTGGTTGGAGGGGGCTGCTAATGGCGAGGGGTAGTGGTCGTCGGCGGGGTGAGATCGGCGGCGAAGTGCTCCAGCGGCTCTCGAGCTTGGCCAAGCGGTGCAAAAGATGCGCACTGCTCCACTAAGGCTCGGAGTGGCGGCTGCGTAGCACGAGGATGCCCGAGGCAGTGGGAATTGCTTGTCGAGCTTTTGCGGCGGAGGAGTAGAAGTGCGTGCGGTGCAAGGCACTCACAGGTGCTGAGGTTTGCAATTGGGTGAGGGGAAATGGTTGGTGTGCTGAGGGGGGGTCTCGGGGATGGCCTTATATAGGCGGAGGAGCTCGCATGGGGATTTAATGCCTCGCCGGAGTGGGGAGGCCGAGAATGGCGCACAACGGCGATCGTGGGCTTAAATCGAGGGAAAACGGACCGATTGATGGCGGCGGGAAATAGGGAGTTTAATGCGCACAGGTACGGGAGGAATGGCGGAAGGTAACCGAAGTTTTAATACTTCGGTTACGGGTGTCAATGGCGGCAGCGGTCGCGGCGATGGCGCGAGGAGGAAGGAAAGAAGTGGGGACAACGTACCTGACATGTGGTCCCCGCTGGTCAGAGAGAGAGAAAAGAAGAAAAGGGGAGAGGCAACGGTCGGATCTGCAACAGGTGGCAAAGAGGGAAGAGGGCGGCCATTGGATCTTCAACGAACCGGTAAGTGAGCACGAAGGGCTAAGATTCAATCCGGCAACAGGATTTTAATCGGAGCCGTTCGAGATTTAAACTGGCAACGGGGAGTGGTTCGGATTGAGCCACGTGTCGATCGGAGGGAAGGGAGGAGTGGGCGAAGCGGTAAGTGGCCGCTGGCAGCTGAGATCGAAGCAGGCGGGGAGGTCTGTGGTCGGATGCGCGACAGGTGTCGGTTAAAGAGAGAGGGGAGGCGGGATGGAGGGGTAAGTGAGATCGGACGGTCGGGATAGAATCCGCGGGCGGATTGATCCTATGGGCGACAAGTGTCAGCCCTGGGAGGGTTTTTGGATTTCACTTTTCTTTTTGATTTTCAGAAAGGCTAGGAGGCTTTAAAATACTCAGAAAAATACCAAATAAACTTTAAAAATTCTAGAAAAATTTAGAGAACCTCCTGGAACTACTTTAGACTTAATAAAAATATTTTCAACCCAATTTGATATTTAGATTTTGCAAAAACATAAATTGACTTTAAAAGGAGAGTTTTAAATCTTTATAAATTCCTAAAAATTATTATAATTACATATTTGACTTAGCAAAGTAAAAATGCATTTAATTTGACCTTTATAATATGAAATAACTTTATTTTGGTTTTTATAAAATGAAAATTTTAACTTCTCTCATTTCGGGGTTTGGAATAAAATCCAGAAAAATCCAATAAATTCCAAAAAATGCTTTAAAAGAGGAATAGAATTTTTGGGATGTTACAAACCTACCCCCCTGAAAAGAAATCTCGCCCTCGAGATTTGCACTGGCTAGCAAAAGAGATGGGGATGGCTGGCCTTCAAATCCTCTTCTCGCTCCCAGGTGGCTTCATCTTCGGTGTGGTAGCTCCACTAGATCTTGCAGAATCTGATGGTCTTCCTTCTGATTTGACGCTCTGCGGTCTCGAGGATATTGATTGGCTGCTCTTGATGGGTGAGATCATCTTGGAGGTCTAAGGTTTCCAACGTGGCTTGCTCTGTGGGAACTCGGAGTCACTTCTTCAGTTGAGAGACATGAAAGACGTTGTGCACTCCTGACATGCTCGACGGTAACTCTAACTGATATGCATCTTCACCTCTTCAGCTCAGGATTTTGAAAGGTCCGACATATCTTGGTGCAAGTTTTCCTCTGACTTGAAACCTCTTGACTCCTATGTCGGGACCCGGAACAACAACTCCAAGTCCCTCTGTGTAAATCGCACTATCCCAAGAAAAGCTAGTGCACACAGGGTTCACAGTAATGTATATCATGCAACAATCACCATTGAAGATATTATTAAAAGACAAAGTACGGCCTCAAGGCCAAGTCTTACAATATAGGGGCACAAGGCCAACGAAAGAAATAAAACAGCGGAAAGCAAATAAAGGTAGCAGAACAGCCCATCCAGCCTCCCACATGCGAATGACTATAAGACACGTCCTACTCGCTGAAGTAATCCTCACCGTCGTAGTCGCCCTCGAAGTCTGGCAACAGATTAAGCAAGGTGAGTACGAGAGTACTCCCAAGGTAAGCAAGCAAATGCTTACGCAAGTCACACCAGGAATTATAACAGAGTTGATGCATGCATAATGGATATCAAAGGAAAGCTTAATAGGGCAATGTGCTGAAAGCAATACTTGAATTTAAATACAATAACGTAAATACGAAAAGCTGAGCTTTAATACAGTATATGAAACATTGTTTTTAACAAGTATTATCGTTAGTGTAGGCTCCAACCCACACTAACCTATCCACGGAATCCACCCGACCGTAATCAAGACCGCCATTTGTTTGCTCAAAAACCAAGTTTATAAAATCCAAGTCTAATCTGTGATGACTTTACTCAGCATGTCCATGACCGTGGACACGGCTATCTAGATAGGTTTTTAACTCTGCAGAGGTGTACAACTTTACCCACAAGACATTCCCTCTCACTTGAGCCACGCGATAAACACACTGCCTTAGGTGTGCGGCGGAGAGTTCATGACAAGGCTGTTCCGATGATCCATCGCCAAAATAATCACGCCGCCACTAAGGTTTCACCACAACTCGAATCCACGAGTTGGAGCCCCCTCTGGTGCCATGTGAGACTTCCCACAGCCTACGCCGCGCTCACATTCAGCCTATAGCGAGACTATGTTTGGAACTACACAAATTACTTACCCAGGTCCGTCCCATACCGGACTTGTGGTAGTACGAAGTGACTTTGTAAAATGAATCACAGAAACGGTCCTTATGTTGGTTTAGGCCCAACCACATTTCCCCCGTGCACGATAATCAACCAGGTTTCACCAAACACGAGGCATACCGGCACCCACCACCTAACCATTAGCCTAAGTCCAAATCATAAGTTTATATTTTTATTTTTAAACAATTTTCATAAACCATTATTGACTCATCGAAGTCAAGTCTTTATTTTTATATCGTCATTCCATGTGAAACATATGATCCCACCTAAAGTTATACTAAGCCAGGCTAAGCATTTCTATAAAATTTTCTAGTCAATACTATGGTACTAACTAGTTTTCAGCTAGGGTGACAAGGTATAGGATTTTTGAAATTCAAATTGGCTATATACAAAGGATCATGGGAATATCTAAGTTTCAAATCCAATTTGAATTACACTTGAATAAAGATACGCATGCATATACAGAAAAATAATATAAATAATTTAAAATATTAGGTTCAACATGGTCAAAGGTGTAACTTGCCTTGATCGAAGTCTTGCTGCGATTCGTCGAATTCAAACTCTCCGGAATCGTCAATATCTAACGAAAGAGCCAATTCAAAGAAAAAAATTCAAACCAAAATTCAAACGAAATCCAAATAACTTCCAAAAATTATAAAATAAACTGCGAGATAGAATTTTGAATTTTGGATGTGGACTAACAATTCTTGGAAAGGAATTGAGGCTTTTAAAAGAAATTGGAAATTTTAATTTAAATTTAAATCTTGGGATTACAAAATATATTCAAACAAAATTTAAATAAATTTCAAAAATTCAAAATTATTCCAGAAATGGATAGATCATGATTTTAGAAAAATTTAGAAATTTGAATGGGTCAATTTGGAGTTAAAATGCAAAAGTTATAGCCTTCCAAAGTTTAAATTCAAAATAAAAGAAAAAGGGTATTTTCTGGATTTATTTTTAAACCGAAAAGGATTTATGACGTCAGCACGAATTATTTTTCTAAAGGAAATCACAGTTTATGACGTCAGCCCTAGGATTAATATATTCGGGCAGAGGCTGATATGTGGGGCCTGGGTGTCATGGACCGAGTCCATGGACCGGAGAGGTGGGTGAGGTGGCAGGCGGGCGCGCGGAGGCGGGGGTGGCGCTGACGTGGCTTCCACGTGGCTGCCACTTGGCACCACGTGGTCGCTACGTGGCTGCCACATCACGGCTTTACGCCGACGTGGCTGCGTGCGCGTGAGGTGGCGAGGGGGCGTGCGGGTGGCGCTGGCGTGGCGCCGACCGCCGCCACCGGCCGCCACGCACCGCCAGTCGGACCGACGGCCGACGTGGCCCGACCGGCGGCGGCGCTCGGGGCCCAATGGTCGCCGGAGCTCCGGTGAGCGGCGGCGCCGGCCGAGGGTATCAAAATGTAGAGGGGAACACGGGATCGCATCTGCATTTTGCGCGAGGCCGAGGTGACCGGAGAGAGAATCGGCGGAGGGCGGCGGCCGGAGAAGGGGTTCACGGCGCGGGAGCTCGGTGGCGCACTTGCTTGGGAAGGAGGTCGCCGAGGGTCGCCGGGCACCAGCTACGCTCGAGAGGCACCGGCGAGGAGCGGAAGCCCGAGGTGGCGCGATTGCTCGCCGGAGTTGCCGGTGGCCGGCGGGAAAATCGAGCGCAGGAGGTCTCCGAGGCTTGGATTTGTGAATTGGAGGCAAAGGGGCAGCGGTGTGGGCGTAAGGTGCTCGGGAGGCCTTTTATAGGCGGGAGGGGTGGTAACCGCCGCGCGCAACTCGCCGGATTCGGGAAATTAACGCGACGGTGAAGGAAGGCGAATTGGGGAATTAAGCCCAGAACGGACGCGTGGAGTGGCTATTTGAATGTGCCGTGGCGCGGATTAATTTGGCAAGAAACCGGCTTTCAAAGCTTTGGTTTTCTAATCAATGGCGCGCGCAATGCGGAGATCGCGGGGAAGAAGGAAGGTGGTGGGGACGGCGGACTGATGGTAGGGCCCGCGGGTCGCGAGAGAAGAAAATCGGAAAGGGTTGGGGTGACGGTCGGATTTGGCGACGTGTGGCATGGGGAGGAGATCGGGACCGCCGCATCGCGCGAAGGGTAAGTGAACGTGAACGCCCCGATTTGATCCGACAATCGCGAGAATCCGGCCGTGAGGCGCGGCGATAGGAACGGTCGAGATTGTTTTCGCAATAGAGGGCGGTGTGGATCGCGCCACGCGCGGCGAAGGAAAGAGGAGCCGCGGCGGTAAGTGACAGCGGGCGGTGGAGATTGAGTCGGGTGGGGGAGTGAACGGCCCGATGCACGACACGTGTCGCGAGCGGAGAGAGGGAAGGCGGGGGAGAGGGTTAAGTTAGATCGGACAGCTGAGGGGGAATCCGGCGGGCGGAGGGGGCTCCGATGGCTGACACGCGGCAGCCCGAGGAAGTTTTAGGATTTTTATTTTCTTTTTGATTTCCAGAAATGCTATTTAGCTTTAGAAAACTCAGAAAAATACCAAATAAATTTTGAAAAATCCAGAAAAATTCAGAGAACCTTCTGGGACTAATTGGGACTTAATAAAAATATTTTCCACCTAATTTGATAAGTATATTTTGAAAAAGCACAGTTTGACTTAAGAGGGAAGTTTTTAATTCTTTATAACATTCTGAAAATTAATATAATTACAGATTTGACTTTAGGAAAGTGAAATACATTTGTTTGATTTACAAGAAATGCAATGAACTTAATTTGATCTTTTTAATAAAAGAAGTTTTTAATTTTCTTTAAATCGGGACTTTGAAATAAACTCCAGGAAAATCCAATAAATTCCAGAATGATTTTCATAAAGGAATAAAATTTTTGGGATGTTACGAACCTACCCCCTTAAAGAAATCTCGCCCTCGAGATTTGCACCGGCTAGCAAAAGAGATTGGGATGGCTGGCCTTTAAATCTTCTTCTCGCTCCCAGGTGGCTTCGTCTTCGGTGTGGTTGCTCCACTGAACCTTGCAGAATTTTATGGTCTTCCTTCTAGTCTGACGCTCTACTGTCTCGAGAATCTTGATTGGTTGCTCTTGGTAGGTGAGATCATCCTGAAGGTCCAGAGTTTCTAATGCTGCTTGCTCTGTGGGTACTCAGAGGCACTTCTTTAGTTGGGAGACATGGAAGACATTGTGTATCCTCTTCGGTCCAGAATCTTGAAAGGGCCCACATATCGTGGTGCTAGTTTCCCTCTAACTTGAAACCTTTTTACACCTCTGAGTGGGGATACTCTAAGATAGACGTAGTCCCCAACCTCGAAGGTCAAGTCTCGACGACAGTTGTCCGCATAGCTCTTCTGTCGAGATTGGGCTATCTTTAGTCTGTCTCTGATCTTCTTTACTTGATCTTCTGCGTCTTGCAGCAGATTTGGCCCAGCTTCTTGAGGTTCCCCTTGCTGATCCCAGAGCAAGGGTGTCCCGCACTTTCACCATACAAGGCTTCAAAGGTGCCATCCGCAGATCGGCTTGGTAGCTATTATTGTACGAGAACTCGCATAAGGCAATGAACGGTCCCACTGTTTCCAAAGTCCAGTACAAGCTCTCAAAGATATCCTCGAGCACTTGATTAACTCTCTGCTTGACCATCCGTCTAGGGGTGGTAAGCGGCATCAAACCGAGCTTACTCCTAACTCTTCATGCGCGACTGCGTAATCGAGAAGTGAACCGACTTCCTCGATCTGACACGATTTTCTTGGGAACACCATACAGGCACACGATCCGGGACATGTACAGCTCAACTAATTTACTCCCGGAGTAAGTGGTTTTGACTGGTATAAAGTGAGCCACTTTAGTTAATCGGTCTATGATCACCCAGATTGAATCATAACCCGATTGTGTCCTTGGGAGTCCGGTTATGAAATCCATACCGATTTCTTCCCACTTCCATTCTGGTATAGGCAGGGGTTGCAAGAGTCCAGCTGGCCTCTGATGCTCGGCTTTGACTCGTTGGCAGGTGTCGCAGGCTTCAACAAACTCCGCTATTTCTCTCTTCATACTAACCCACCAATATTTTTCCCTTAGGTCCTGGTACATCTTGGTACGACCTGGGTGGATTGAGTATAGGGTGTCATGGGCTTCTTTCAGAATTATGGTTTTGATTTCCTGATTATTTGGCACACAGATGCGGTTCTCGAACCAAACCGCACTCATGTTCGCTCTTCATCAACCCCGGGCCTTGCCCCTTCTCATATTCTTTCTGATTTCCTGGATATCCTCGTCAACCTTCTGAGCTTCCATAATTTGATCAGGCAAGCCAAGTTGTATCTCCAGGGTGGTGAGGATGTTTGGTCTCATCGGATTTAGACTTAGACGGGCGACTCCCTCCTGAAGTCGGGTCTGGTCTTCTTCCGATATCACCATGTTTGCATAAGACTTCCTGCTTAAGGCATCGGCTACAACATTCGCTTTTCCGAGGTGGTAATGTATACCGACGTCGTAGTCCTTTATCAACTCCAACCATCTTCGCTGCCTCAGGTTGAGTTCTGCCTGGGTGAAAATATACTTCAAACTCTTATGGTCCGTGTATACTTCACAACGGTTACCGATAAGATAGTGGCGCCAGATTTTTAAGGCATGCACTACTGCGGCTAACTCCAAGTCATGAGTGGGATAATTGCACTCATGGGGCTTGAGTTGGCGCGATGCATAGGCTACCACTTTGCCTTCTTGCATCAGAACACAGCCTAAGCCTAGGCGAGAGGCATCACAGAAGACCTCGAAGCCTTTATGCACGTCCGGCAAAACAAGCACGGGTGCTGAGACTAGCCTTTTCTTGAGGGTCTGAAAACTTTGCTCACAAGCCTTCGTCCATTCGAACTTCTTTTCCTTTTTCAACAACTGAGTCATTGGCTTGGCTGTCTCGGAGAACCCTGCTATAAACCGACGGTAATAACCCGTAAGTCCAAGGAAGCTCCTGACTTCTGTTATGGACTTTGGTGGCTTCCACTCCATTACTGCTTCTACCTTGGAAGGATCTACAGCGATTCCTTCGGCTGTCACGATATGTCCGAGGAAGGCAACCTCTTTTAGCCAGAATTCACATTTGCTGAACTTGGCAAAGAGTTGATGCTCTCGAAGCTTTTCCAACGTTATTCGGAGATGCTGCTCATGCTCTTCTTCATTCTTGGAGTAGATGAGGATGTCGTCGATGAAGATTACTACAAACTTGTCTAAGTATTTCATGAATACACTGTTCATCATACTCATGAAGTAGGTCGTGCATTGGTCACCCAAATGACATGACCGTGAACTCATAATGTCCATATCCGTGGAGAAGGCGTTTTGGGAATGTCTTCTTCACGAATCTTCAACTGATGATATCTTGATCGCAGATCAATCTTGGAGAAGACACCGGCTCCTTTCAACTGATCGAACAGGTCATCGATCCTGGGGAGGGGGTATTTATTCTTGATGGTGACGTCGTTGAGTGCTCTGTAGTCCACACATAGCCTCAAACTCTCATCCTTTTTCTTGACGAACAGGACGGGTGCTCCCCAAGGTGACGAACTGGGTCGGATGTACCCTTTGTCTTCCAATTCCTTGAGTTGATTCTTCAATTCTGCTAACTCGTTAGCAGGCATCCGATATGGTCTCTTGGAAATTGGGGCGGTGCCTGGGACTAGGTCAATCACAAATTTCCCTATCCGGTGGCATTCCTGGCAGTTCTTCGGAAAAAACATCTGGGTATTCCCGTACGATCGGCACTTCCTCCAAGACTTGAAGATGGAAAAGGGCACCTTCGTCTGCCTTCGGGATTTGAGGAGAGAAGATCACTTCTATACCTTGGTCATTGGTGAGGGTGATGGATCTGGTAGCGCAATCAATCTGTCCTCGATTCTTGGCTAACCAGTTCATCCCGAGAATGACATCTAATCCTTGCGATTCCAAAACCAAAAGGTCGGCTAGGAATCGGGTTCCGTCTATGAGCAATTCCACTTTGGGGCACAAGGTCCCTGCTCTCATTTCTGCTCCAGGGGAGTGAACTATCATAGGGTTGCTAAGGGTTACCCTGCCCAACCCATGCTTATCCACAAAAGTTTTTGATACAAATGAATGTGATGCTCCGAATCGAAAAGGACTGATGCTTGATATCGAATTGACAAGGAACATACCCAGCACGACGTCCGGTGCAGCCTGAGCTTCTTCAGCTGTCACGTGGTTCACTCTCCCCTTGACGAAGGTCTGCGGCTTCTGCTGCCCCTGGTTCTGACTTCCGTAGGCTAATGGAGTTGCTGCCGCTTGAATCTTCTTGGGGCACGCCTTGGCAAAGTGCCCTGGTTCCTTGCAGTAGTAGCAGGTTAATCCGTCAGTTGGCGGACTACTCTTCTGCACTTGGCCACCGGTTGTTGGGTGCGTTGCTTTGGAATCGCCGGCGGTTGGCTCGAACGCAGCGGCGGTTGAGGACTTGAACCTGCCTGACTAGTTCTTGAAGTTGCTGCCCTGGGGTCTGAACTTGTTTGAGTGCGGGGGAGTATTGCGATTCTTGAAAGAACCTCCAGAGTTGTTCCTCTGGTCCGCCATTCTTTTCTTCCGTGTTTCCATTTCCATGTGTTTGCCCTCCTGGCGGATGGCCTTACTGACTAGCTGGTGGAAGTCAGTATAGTCACCCGATATCAGCTGTACTGATATGTTGTCATTCAGGCCCTCCATGAACCTTTCTTGCTTGGCTTCATCGGAAGCCACATCCTCTGGCGCATAGCGGGCTAGTTGGTTAAACTTCTGCACGTACTCATTGACAGTACGACTTCCTTGGCACAGAGACCTGAACTCCTTCTTTTTCAGTGCCATGGTGCCGGTGGGGATGTGAGCCTTGCGAAAGCTTTGCTTGAACTCGTTCCACGTCACCGTCTGCGGGTTGGCGTGCGAAGCGGTGAAAGTATCCCACCATTGAGACGCGGGCCCATTCAGCTGATGGGAGGCGAACAGGACTCGCTCCCGATCAGTGCACTGCAGTATGTCCAGCTTCTTGCAAATCGACCTGAGCCAGTCGTCGGCGTCCATTGGTTCAAGAGATTGCCGCGAAGGTGGGTGGTTTGATCCTCAGGAACTCAGAAAGACGATTGGGAGGTACTTGGGCAGGTTGATGATGAACCTGAGGGTTGTTGATCGTCTGAGCTAACAGTTGGATCAACTGGTTTTGATTGGCCATCAATTGTGCCCAATTCGGTCCCGCTTCAAGCGGGGCGGTGGAATCGAGCCGATCGGCTTCCTTGTGCTCCGGGTTGGTGTTGTCCAGCCGAGTTCCTTCTTGTGTTCACCATCTATTGAGGCTTTCAGATTTAGAGAGAGAACTAAAGGAGAGGTTCTAGTAACAATCCCACCAAAATAACACACAAGAGCAAGGAAAACACGAATAAGATCCAAACAAAACTTTTTATTTTCTTATAATAGTCTCGTGGTGTTAACAAAGGACTACACTCACGGATAACGCTTTAGGACTAAGACTCGTGGTTGTCTAGACACTAGCGCCGCGCCGAGTCTCCTCGGAAAAGGCCCGAATCAATGGAGCTCGCATCCTCGCCACGAGCTCGGCAAGTTCTTCTTGCGCGCGCGAGCTTCACAGGCGGTGTGTAGCTCGTCCAGGGTGGTCTGTACATGTGATCCATGGACTTGGTGAACTCCACCACCGTGACGAGGCGGGGTTGCTCTCATACTCTGTAGACGAGAAGTTGCTGGCAGCCCACAGAGGAGTCTTCATGGGGAAGTAGCGAAAGTCCGTGCGCCGCAGTCCCGAGCGTAGATGTTCCTCACCGCGAATGGCCTCTCGGGCTGCATCCTGCATCCGCCAAGAAGGTGTCTCGAGGTAGGGGTGCGTCGAACACGTGAATGGCTCCGTGCTCGAAATCTTTGAAGATCTTCACTTCCACCTCCAGCGTTCCTCGTCTCCATACATGCCAACATATCCCTGGTAGAGGGGGTATGGGCGGAAGTTGAGCTCTTGCATGAGGTTGTACAGATCATCGGCGAAGAGTCCGGCAAGGGTTCCATGGGAGATGCGGGTGGGTTGCTCCATCTAAAATTTGGAAGGGGAGAGGAGTTAGTAATCAGTTTTGGTAAAGAGATTGAGAAAAGGAAGAGATAATTTAAAAGGGACATTTCTTATTAAAATATATCCTTAAAGTTGGTCTCTAGCTAAGGTCACGTCTTAGAGTCATTGTTGCTCTGATACCATTTCTGTCGGGACCCGGAACAACAACTCCAAGTCCCTCTGTGTAAATCGCACTATCCCAGGAAAAGCTAGTGCACACAGGGTTCACAGTAATGTATATCATGCAACAATCACCATTGAAAATATTATTAAAAGACAAAGTATGGCCTCAAGGCCAAGTCTTACAATATAGGGGCACAAGGCCAACGAAAGAAATAAAACAGCGGAAAGCAAATAAAGGTAGCAGAACAGCCCATCCAAATCTCCCACAGCGAATGATCAGAAGACGCGCCCTACTACAAGTAATCCTCACCGCCGTAGTCGCCTCAAGTCCGCAACAGATTAAGCAAGGTGAGTACGAGTACTCCCAAGGTAAGCAAGCAAATGCTTACGCAAGTCACACCAGAATTATAACAGAGTTGATGCATGCATAATGGATATCAAAGGAAAGCTTAATAGGCAATGTGGAAAGCAATACTTGAATTTAAATACAATAACGTAAATACGAAAAGTGAGCTTTAATACAAGATATGAAACATTGTTTTTAACAAGTAATATCGTTAGTGTAGGCTCCAACCCACACTAACCTATCCACGGAATCCACCCGACTGAAATCAAGACCGCCATTTGTTTGCTCAAAACCAAGTTTATAAAATCCAAGTCTAATCTGTGATGACTTTACTCAAGATGTCCATGACCGTGACACGGCTATCTAGATAGGTTTTTAACTCGCAGAGGTGTACAACTTTACCCACAAGACATTCCTCTCACTTGAGCCACGCGATAAACACACCGCCTTAGGTGTGCGGCGGAGAGTTCATGACAAGGCTGTTCCGATGATCCATCGCCAAAATAATCACGCCGCCACTAAGGTTTCACCACAACTCGAATCCACGAGTTGGAGCCCCCTCTGGTGCCATGTGAGACTTCCCACAGCCTACACCGCGCTCACATTCAGCCTATAGCGAGACTATGTTTGGAACTTCACAAATTATTTAGCCAGGTCCGTCCCATACCGGACTTGTGGTAGTACGAAGTGACTTCGTAAAATGAATCACAGAAACGGTCCTTATGTTGGTTTAGGCCCAACCATATTCCCCCCGTGCACGATAATCAACCAGGTGTCACCAAACACGAGGCATACCGGCACCCACCACCTAACCATTAGCCTAAGTCCAAATCATAAGTTTATATTTTCATTTTTAAATAATTTTCATAAACCATTATTGACTCATCGAAGTCAAGTCTTTATTTTTATATCGTCATTCCATGTGAAACATATGATCCCACCTAAAGTTATACTAAGCCAGGCTAAGCATTTCTATAAAATTTTCTAGTCAATACTAAGGTATAGGAATTCGAAATTCAAATTGGCTATATACAAAGGATCATGGGAATATCTAAGTTTCAAATCCAATTTGAATTACACTTGAATAAAGATACGCATGCATATACAGTAAAAAAATATAAATAATTTAAAATATTAGGTTCAACATGGTCAAAGGTGTAACTTGCCTTTATCGAAGTCTTGCTGCGATTCGTCGAATTCAAACTCTCCGGAATCGTCAATATCTAACGAAAGAGCCAATTCAAAGAAAAAAAATTCAAACCAAAATTCAAACGAAATCCAAATAACTTCCAAAAATTATAAAATAAACTGGGAGACAGAATTTTGAATTTTGGATGTGGACTAACAATTCTTGGAAAGGAATTGAGGCTTTTAAAAGAAATTGGAAATTTTAATTTAAATTTAAATCTTGGGATTACAAAATATATTCAAACAAAATTTAAATAAATTTCAAAAATTCAAAATTATTCCAGAAATGGATAGATCATGATTTTAGAAAAATTTAGAAATTTGAATGGGTCAATTTGGAGTTAAAATGCAAAAGTTATAGCCTTCCAAAGTTTAAATTCAAAATAAAAGAAAAAGGGTATTTTCTGGATTTATTTTTAAACCGAAAAGGATTTATGACGTCAGCACGAATTATTTTTCTAAAGGAAATCACAGTTTATGACGTCAGCCCTAGGATTAATATATTCGGGCAGAGGCTGATATGTGGGGCCTGGGTGTCATGGACCGAGTCCATGGACCGGAGAGGTGGGTGAGGTGGCAGGCGGGCGCGCGGAGGCGGGGGTGGCGCTGATGTGGCTTCCACGTGGCTGCCACTTGGCACCACGTGGTCGCTACGTGGCTGCCACATCACGACTTTACGCCGACGTGGCTGCGTGCGCGTGAGGTGGCGAGGGGGCGTGCGGGTGGCGCTGGCGTGGCGCCGATCTGGCCGCCACCTGGTTGCCACGTAGTCGCCGTCGGCCCGACGGCCGACGTGCTTCGACCGGCGGCGGTGGCGCTCGGGGCCCGATGGTCGCCGGAGCTCCGGTGAGCGGCGGCGCCGGCCGAGGGTATCAAAATGTAGAGGGGAACGCGGGGAGTGCATCTGTACCTTGCGCGGAGGCCGAGGGTGACCGGAGAGGAGAATCGGCGGAGAGGGGCGGCGGCCGGAGAAGGGGTTCACGGCGGCGGGGAGCTCCGGTGGCGCACTTGCTTGGGAAGGAGGTCGCCGAGGGTCGCCTGGGCATAGCTACGTCGAAGAGTTACCGGCGAGGAGCGGGGAAGCCCGAGGTGGCCGCGATTGCTCGCCGGAGTTGCTGGTGGCCGGCGGGGAAAATCGAGCGCAGGGAGGTCTCGAGGCTTGGATTTGTGAATTGGAGGCAAAGGGGGCAGCGGTGTGGGTAGAAGGTGCTCGGGGAGGCCTTTTTATAGGCGGGGAGGGGTGGTAACCGTCGCGCGCAACTCGCCGGATTCGGGAAATTAACGCGACGGTGAAGGAGGGCGTAATTGGGGGGAATTAAGCCTGTAACGGACGCGGTGGAGTGGCTATTTGAATGTGCCGTGGCGCGGGGGATTAATTTGCACGAAACCGAAGCTTTCAAAGCTTTGGTTTTCTAATCAATGGCGGCGGCAGCGGCGGAGATCGCGCGGGGAAGAAGGAAGGTGGTGGGGACGAAGGACCTGACAGGTAGGGCCCGCGGGTCAGTGAGAGAAGAAAATCGGGAAAGGGTTGGGGTGACGGCCGGATGGCGACGTGGCATGGGGAGGAGATCGGGACCGCCGCACCGCGCGCGAAGGGTAAGTGAACGTGAACGCCCCGATTTGATCCGGCAATCGCGAGAATCCGGCCGTGAGGCGCGGTGATAGGAACGGTCGAGATTGTTTTCGCAATAGAGGGCGGTGTGGATCGCGCCACGTGCCGCGAAAGAAAGAGGAGCCGCGGCGTAAGTGACAATGGCGGTGGAGATTGAGTCGGGTGGGGAGTGAACGCCCGATGCACGACACGTGTCGCGAGCGGAGAGAGGGAAGGCGGGAGAGGTTAAGTTAGATCGGACGGATGAGGGGGAATCCGGCGGGCGGAGGGGGCTCCGATGGCTGACACGCGGCAGCCTGAGGAAGTTTTAGGATTTTTATTTTCTTTTGATTTTAAATGCTATTTAGCTTTAGAAAACTCGAGAAAAATACCAAATAAATTTTGAAAAATCCAGAAAAATTCAGAGAACCTTCTGGGACTAATTGGGACTTAATAAAAATATTTTCCACCAAATTTGATAAGTATATTTTGAAAAAGCACAGTTTGACTTAAGAGGGAAGTTTTTAATTCTTTATAACATTCTGAAAATTAATATAATTACAGATTTGACTTTAGGAAAGTGAAATACATTTGTTTGATTTACAAGAAATGCAATGAACTTAATTTGATCTTTTTAATAACAGAAGTTTTTAATTTTCTTTAAATCAGGACTTTGAAATAAACTCCAGGAAAATCCAATAAATTCCAAAATGATTTTCATAAAGGAATAAAATTTTTGGGATGTTACATCCTATCAGTGGGGTTACTCTGAGATAGACATAGTCCCCGACCTCAAAGGCCAAGTCCTGTCGATGGTTGTCCGCATAACTCTTTTGTCGAGATTGGGCTATCTTCAGTCTATCCTTGATCTTTCTCAGTTTGTCTTCGGCGTCTTGAAGTAGGTTTGGACCGGCTTCTTGAGGTTCTCCTTGCTGTTCCCAAAGCAAAGGCGTCCTGCACTTTCTACCGTATAAGGCTTCGAAGGGTGCCATCTGCAGACTGCTTCCAAAATCCAGAGTGCAAGCTCTTAGCATATCCTCGAGTATCTGGTTTACTCTTTCGGTTTGACCATTTGTCTGGGGATGGTAAGCTGTACTGAAACTGAGCTTACTCCCTAACTCTTCATGCAGTTTTTGCCAAAATCGAGAAGTGAACTGGCTGCCTCGATCTGACACTATCTTCTTGAGAACTCCATGCAGACACACAATCCGAGACATGTAATGTTCAACCAACTTACTTCCGGAATAAGTGGTCTTGACTGGTATAAAGTGAGCTACTTTCGTCAATCGGTCGATGGTTACCCAAATCGAATCATAACCCGATTAAGTTCTCGGAAGTTCGGTTATAAAATCCATACTAATTTCTTCCCACTTCCAATCTGGGATCGGTAATGGTTGTAGAAGTTCAGCAGGCCTCTGATGCAATGCTTTAACTCATTGACAGGTGTCACAGGCTTCATTAAACTCTGCTATCTCTCTTTTCATATAACCCACCAGTATCTTTCTCTCAGGTCCTGGTACATATTGGTACGACCTGGGTGAATGGAGTATGGGGTGCCATGAGCTTCTTTGAGAATCAGGGTTTTGATTTCTTGATTATTGGGCACGCAGATACGGTTCTCGAACCAAATAGTGCCCTGCTCATCTTCGCTGAATCCTGGTGCTTTGCCTCTCCTCATATTCTTTCTTATTTCCTGAATATCCTCGTCAACCTTCTGAGTTTCTTTGATCTGATCAGGCAAGGTAGGTTGTATTTCCAGAGTGGCGAGAATGCTTGGATTCACTGGATTTAGACTTAGACGGGCAACTCCCTCCTGAAGTCGGGTCTGGTCTTCCTCCAATAACACCACATTCGTATAAGACTTCCTGCTCAAGGCATCGGCCACAACATTTGCTTTTCCGGGATGGTAGTGTATACCAATATCATAGTCCTTTATCAACTCTAACCATCTTCACTGCCTCAGGTTGAGTTCTGCCTGGGTGAAAATATACTTCAGACTCTTATGATCCGTGTATACTTCACAACGGTTACCAATAAGATAGTGGCGCCAGATCTTTAAAGCATGCACTACAGCTGCTAATTCCAAGTCATGAGTAGGATAATTGCACACATGAGGCCTTAGTTGGCACGATGCATAGGCTACTACTTTGCCTTCTTGCATCAAGACACAGCCTAAGCCTAGGTGAGAGGCATCACAGAAAACCTCAAAGTCTTTATGCACATCTGGCAAAACAAGCACGGGTGCAGAGACTAGCCTTTTCTTTATGGTTTGAAAACTCTACTCACAAACCTTCGTCTATTCGAACTTCTTTTCCTTCTTTAACAACTGTGTCATGGGCTTGGCTAATTCGAAAAATCCTGCTATGAACCGACGGTAATAACCCGCAAGTCCAAGGAAACTCCTTACTTCTGTCACGGACTTTGGTTGCTTCCATTCTATTACTGCTTCTATCTTGGAAGGATCCACAGCTATTCCTTTAACTGTCACAATATATCCAAGGAAGGTAACCTCCTTTAGCCAAAATTCACATTTACTGAATTTGGCGAAAAGCTGATGTTCTCGAAGGTTTTCTAAGGTTATCTGGAGATGCTGCTTATGCTCTTCTTCATTTTTGGAGTAGATGAGGATGTCATCGATGAAGATCACCATAAATTTATCCAGATACTTCAGGAATACACTGTTCATCATGCTCATGAAATAGGCAGGTGCATTGGTCAATCCAAACGACATGACAGTGAACTCATAATGTCTATATCGGGTAGAGAATGCAGTCTTGGGGATATCTTCTTCACGGATCTTCAACTGGTGATATCTTGACCGCAAATCAATCTTGGAGAAGATGCCGACACCTTTTAACTGGTCAAACAGGTCGTCGATTCTGGGCAGAGGGTACTTGTTTTTGATTGTGACATCATTGAGGGCTCGGTAATCCACACATAGCCTCAAACTTTTATCCTTTTTCTTGACGAACAGCACTGGTGCTCCCCAAGGTGACGAGCTTGGATGGATGTATCCCTTATCTTCCAATCCTTGAAGCTGCTTCTTCAGTTCTACTAACTCGTTAGCAAGCATCCGATAAGGTCTCTTGGAAATTGGGGCAGTGCCTGGGACTAGGTCAATCACAAACTCGATTTTCCTATCCGGTGGCATTCCGGGTAACTCCTCAGGAAATACATCTGGGTATTCCCGCACCACTAGCACTTCTTCCAAGGCCTGAAGGTGATAGAGGGCACACTCTTCTTCCGGAATTTGAGGAGAGAAGATTACTTCTATGCCTTGGTCATTGGTGAGGGTGATGGACCTGGTAGCACAATTGATCTGGCCTTGATTCTTAGCTAACCAGTTCATCCCGAGAATGACATCCAACCCTTGAGATTCCAAAACTAAAAGGTTAGCCAGGAATTGGGTTCCATTTATGAGCAATTCTACTTTTGGGCACAAAGTCCCTGCTCTTATTTTTGCTCTAGGGGAGTGAACTATCATAGGATTTCTAAGGGTCACCATGCCCAACCCACACTTATCCACAAAAGCCTTTGACACAAAAGAATGCGAAGCTCCGGAATCGAAAAGAATTGATGCTGGGTCTAAGTTAACAAGGAACATACCCAGCACGACGTCC
Source organism: Melocanna baccifera (assembly GCA_036346265.1). Classification (NCBI taxonomy): domain Eukaryota; kingdom Viridiplantae; phylum Streptophyta; class Magnoliopsida; order Poales; family Poaceae; genus Melocanna; species Melocanna baccifera. The sequence continues at coordinate 11,752,836 of CM070709.1, forward strand.
GATGCAGCTTGAGCTTTTTCAGCCGTCACATGGTTCTCTCTCCCCTTGATGAAGGTCTACATCTTCTGCTGCCCCTGGTTCTGGCTTCCTGATGCTCCTAAGTTGGCTGCAGTTTGCATCTTCTTAGGGTATGCCTTGGCATAGTGCCTTGTTTCCTTGCAATAGAAACAGGTCACTCCGTCCGAAGGGGGACTGCTCTTCTAGACTTGACCACCAGCAACCGGGGTGCGGTTGGCCTGGAACTGTGAGCGGTTGGCTTGAAACGGTGGACGGCTAGCTGATGGCTTGAACTTGCTTGACGAAGTCTTGAAGTTGCTGCCTTGGGGCCTAAACTTGTTCATTTGAGGAGGGGTGCTGTGAGCCTTATGAGGACCTCCAGAGGTACTCCTCTGATCAGCCATTCTTCTCTTCTGGTTCTCCATCTCCAAATGCTTGCCCTCCTGGTGAATAGCCTTACTGACTAACTGGTGGAAATCAACGTAGTCGCCTGATATCAGCTGTATCGATAAGTTATCATTCAGGCCCTCCATTGACCTTTCCTGTTTGGCTTCATCGGAGGCCACATCTTCTGGGGCATAGCGAGCTGGCTAGTTGAATTTTTGCACGTACTCGTTGACTGTACAGCTTCCTTAGCGAAGGGCTCAAAATTTCTTCTTTTTCAGGGTCCTGGTACCGGTGGGGATGTGAGCTTTACGGAAGCTCTGCACAAACTCATTCCATGTCGCGGCCTGGGGGTTGGCATGCGAGGCCATGAAGGTATCCCACCACTGAGACGCAGGTCCATTCAGCTGATGAGAAGCTAACAGGACTCGCTCTCGTTCAGTGCACTGTAAAATGTCCAGCTTCTTGCCGATTGCCCGGAGCCAGTCATCGGAGTCCATGGGCTCCGAGCTGCATGCAAAGGTCAGAGGCTTAATCCTCAGGAACTCTGACAATCTGTTGGGCAGAGCTTGAGCCGGTTGGTGATGGGCTTCATGAGTGGGGTTGTTGATGGCTTGAGCTAGCAGTTGGATAAGCTGATTCTGGTTGGCGATCAACTGATTCCAATCTGGTCCTGCTGCTGGCGGGGGCGGAGGGATGGGAGCAGACTAGCTTCCCTGAGCTTCGGGGTTGGCACCGTCGTTGAGGATCCTCCTCATGTTCACCATCTATCGAAATCTTCCAGATTTAGAGGAAAGAGAGAGAACTAGAAAGAAGGGTTTCTCGTAACATTCCCACAACCAAGCACACAAGAAAAGCACAGAAATCATCGAATAAGAGTCAATGAAAATTCCTTTTATTGTATAATAATAATATTGAGGCTGCTAACAAGGGACTGCAGCTCACAAGTAGCGTTCTTAGGATTTAAACTCAGGGCTCTCTATACACTGGCGCTATGCTTGAGCCTCTTCGGGGGTGGCTCAGAGGTAGTGGAGTCTTCATCCTTGGCACGGAGGTCGGCCAGTTCTTCTTCCGCTGCACGGAGCTTCTGAGTCGCAGTGTGCAGCTCATCCAAGGTGGTCTGGTACATGTAATCCATAGACTTAGTGAATTCCACCTGTCGTACAAGGCGAGGGTTGCTCTCATATTCTATGGATGAAAAGTTGCTGGCAGCACCAAGAGGAGTCTTCATGGGGTAGTAGCGGAAGTCTGTGCGTTGTAGTTCGAGCGCGTAGATGTTCCTTAATTGGCGAATGGCCTCCCGGGTTGCATCCTGTACACCGTCGAAGAAAGTCGCTCGTGGTATGGGGGCATCGAAGGTGTGGATGGCCGCTTCAGCTGCAAAATGATCGAAGATCTTCACTTCGACCCTCCAACGCTCCTCGTCTCCGTACATGCCTAAGTATCCTTGGTAGAGGGGACGAGGTCAGAAGTTCAGCTCCCACAGAGATATTTCTTATCAAAATGTATCCTTAAGGTTGGTCTCTATCTAAGGTCCCGTCTTAGGGTCATTTTGCTCTGATACCATCTCTGTTGGGACCCGGAACAACACTCCAAATCCCTTTATATAAATCGCACTATACCAGGAAAAGCTAGTGCACACAAGGTAAACAGTGATGTATATCACGTGAAATCACCATGATTATATTAAGCAAATTTACAGCCATATGGCCAAGTCTTACAATAAAATGGCATGAGGCCAACTGAAAATAAAAACAATGGAAAACAATAAAGGTAGCAGCGCAGCCCATCCAGCCTCCCATAGGTGAATGACTATAAGACGCGTCCTACTCGCTGACGTAGTCCTCACCGTCGTAGTCGCCGTCGAAGTCTGGCAACAGATTTTAGCAAGGTGAGTACTTTGAAGTACTCCACAAGTCACACCGGGAGATATAACAGAGGGATGCATGCATAATGGATTTCAAGGAAGGCTTAAAAGGGTAAATGTGCGTAAAAGCAATATTGAATTTAAATACGATAACGTAAGTATGAAAAGCTGAATTTGAATACATCATAAAAATAGTATTTATTCAAATACACTAACCTATCCACGGGTATCCCACCCGGACCAGTCCAAAACACTGCTGTTTGCCAAAACCAAGTTTTCCTAAAATCAAGTCTAATCTGTAAATATTCTACTCAGCATGTCCATGACCGTAGACACGGTTATCCAGGATAAATTTTTAACTCTGCAGAAGTGTACAACTTTACCCATAAGACATGCCCCCTCACATGAGCCACGCAATAAACACACTGCTTTAGGTGTGCGGCGGAGAGTTCATGACAAGGCTGTTCTACTGATCCATAACCAAAATAGTCACGCCGCCACTAAGGTTTCACCACAACTCGAATCCACGAGTTGGAGCCCCCTCTAGTGCCATGTGAGACTTCTCGCAGCCTATGCCACGCTCACACTCAGCCTATAGCGAAACTATATTTCAAACTTGACAAATTACTTAGCCAGATCCGTCCTATACCAGACTTGTGGTAGTACGAAATGACTTCGTAAAAAGATTCATAGAAACGGTCCTTAAATTGACTTAGGCTCATCCACATACCCACATGCATGACAATCAACCAGGTGTCACCAAACACGAGGCATGCCGACACCCACCAGCTAACCAATAACCTAAGTTCAAACCATAATTTTCTATTTTCATTTTTTAAACCATTTCCATGAACCATCCTTTACTCACCGAAGTCAAGAATTCATTTCCAAAGTCTGTCATTTCATGTGAAAGAGTTGATCCCACCTAAAATTATACTAAGCCAGGCTAAGTAATTCTATAGAATTTCTAGTTAATGCAAAGTTATTAACTAGTTTTCAGCTTGGGTGACAAGGTATATGAATTCGACATTCAAATTGGCTATAATCAAATGATCATGGCATAACTAACATTTAAATCAAATTTGAATTACATTTGAATAAAGTACGCATACATATACAGTAAAACAAAATAAATAAATTTGAAATAATAGGGTCAACATGGTCAAAGGTGTAACTTGCCTTGCTCGAAGTCATGCTGGAAATCGTCGTCGAAATCGAACTCTCAGGAATCGTTAAAATCTAACGTAAAGAGCCAATTCAAAAAAAATTCAAAAATAAAATTCAAATAAATTCAAAAATTCAAAAGAGTTGCAGAAATAGAAATTTCATGATTTTAGAAAAAATTAGAAATTTGAACCGGTCAATTTGGAATTAAAATGAAGAAGTTATGGCTTTCCAAAGTTTTCATACAAATTAAAAGAAAAATTCCCTATTTCTGGAATTATTTTTAAACCGAAAGTATTTATGACGTCAGCATGAATTATTTTTCAAAAGGAAATAAAAGATTATGACGTCAACCTCCTAAATCATTTTCGGCCGAATTATTTTTACGCTAAAAATTGGATTTATTGCATCAGCATGACGTCAGCGATGATTTTTGGATTTAAATAAATAAAAGAATGCTGACGTGGCAAAAAGGGGGCGACGTGGCTTGTGACGGGGCACCACGTGGCTGGCGCATGGCTGCCTCGTCACGGCATCAGGCTGGCGTGGCAGGGGCGTGGCGCCTGCCTGGCAGCCATCTCGCTGCCACCTGTGCATCACCGTCGACGTGGCACGACCGCTGGAGGGAGGGGGGTGCGGGACCCGAAGGTCACCGACGCTCCATTGGGCGGCGCCGCCGACCGGTGCGCGCAAAAGCGAGAGGGAGGGGAGGGGAATTCAGAGGTACCAATGGGGAGGCCTGGGGTGGTCGGAGGGGGCTACCGACAGCGAGGGGCGGCGGTCGAAGGGGTGAGATCGGCGGCGAAGTGCTCCGACGGCTCTCGAGATTGGCCAAATGGTGGAGGAGATGCACACTGCTCCACTGAGGCTCGGAGTGGCGGCTGCGCAGCACGAGGATGCTCGAGGCAGCGGGAATTGCTTGTCGGAGCATTGGCGGTGGAGGAGTAGAAGTGCATGCGGTGCGAGGCACTCACAGGTGCTGAGGTTTGCAATTGGGTGAGGGGAAATGGTTGGTGTGTTGAAGGGGGGTCTCGGGGATGGCCTTATATAGGCGGAGGAGCTCACATGGGGAGTTAATGCCTCGCCGGAGTGGGGAGGCCAAGAATGGCGCACAACGGCGATCGCGGGCTTAAATCGAGGGAAGACTGACGGATTGATGGCGGCGGGAAATAGGGAGTTTAATGCGCACAGGCACGGGAGGAATGGCGGAAGGTAACCGAAGTTTTAAAACTTCGGTTACTGGTGTCAATGGCGGCGGCGGCGATGGCACGAGGAGGAAGGAAAGAAGTGGGGATGACGTAGCTGACATGTGGTCCCCATTGGTCAGAGAGAGAGAAAAGAAGAAAAGGGAGAGGTAACAGTCAGATCTGCGACAGGTGGCAGAGAGGGAAGAGGGCGGCCATCGAATCTTCAATGAACCGGTAAGTGAGCACAGAGGGCTAAGATTCAATCCGGCAACAGGATTTTAATCGGAGCCGCTAGAGTGCAATAAGTGGCAAGGGACGTTCGAGATTTAAACCGGCAATGGGGAGGGGTTCGGAAGCAGCCACGTGTCGATCGGAGGGAAGAGAGGAGTGGGCGAAGTGGTAAGTGGCCGCTGGCGGCTGAGATTGAAGCAGGCGGGGAGGTCTGTGGTCTGATGCGCGACAGGTGTCAGTCAAAGAGAGAGGGGAGGCGGGATGGAGGGGTAAGTGAGATCGGACAGACGGGATAGAATCCGGCGGGTGGATTGATCCAATGGGTGACAAGTGTCAACCCCGGGAGGGTTTTTGGATTTGATTTTTCTTTTTGATTTTCAAAAAGGCTAGGAGGCTTTAAAATACTTAGAAAAATACCAAATAAACTTTGAAAATTCCAGAAAAATGTAGAGAACCTCCTGGAACTACTTTAGACTTAAAAAATATATTTTCAACCCAATTTGATATTTAGATTTTGCAAAAACACAAATTGACTTTAAAAGAAGAGTTTTAAATCTTTATAAATTCCTGAAAATTATTATAATTATATATTTGACTTTCAAGGTAAAAATGCATTTAATTTGACCTTTATAACATGAAATAACTTTATTTTAGTTTTTATGAAATAAAAAATTTAACTTCTCTCATTTCAGGGTTTGGAATAAAATCCAGGAAAATCCAATAAACTCTAGAAAACACTTAAAAGAGGAATAGAATTTTTGGGATGTTACATATACAAACCAGCCCATGACGTATGTATAGGTTTTCAGATGTATACGTTTTACAAAATCAACATATTCAGAAGCATCAATATTAACTCTTTCAATGAAAGGAAATCGTAATAAGTCTAATGGTGTATGTGGCTGAAAACCATAAACAATTTCAAACAGAAAGAGTTGAGTTGTAGAGTGTACTGCCCTATTGTATGCAAACTCAACATGTGGTAAACAATCTTCCCACTCTTTCAAATTCTTCTTTATCATGGTTTGCAGCATTTTTCTAAGAGTACGATTGTCGGGATCCGGAACAACAACTCTAAGTCCCTCTGTGTAAATTGCACTATCCTAGGAAAAGCTAGTGCACACAGGGTCAACAGTAATAGGTATCATGCATAATCACCATAAATATTATTAAAACAAGGTGCGGCCTTATAACCAAGTCTTACAATAAAAAGTCTCAAGGCCAACAGAATAAAGATAATGAAAAAGTAATCTGCAGAAGCACAGCCCATCCAGCCTGCCCACAGGAAAATGACTATAAGACGCGTCCTATTCGTCGAAGTTCTCACCGTGGTCATCGTCGTCGACGTCTGGCAACAGAAATAAGCAAGGTGAGCACTTTAAAGTACTCCACAAGTTACACCAGGAGATATAACAGAATTGATGCATGCATAAGGAATTTCAAAGGAAGGCTTAATATGGTGTACAACTCTGTAGAGGTGTACAACTTTACCCACAAGACGTGTCTTCCTACTTGAGCCACACGATCAACACACTGCCTTAGGTGTGCGACGGGGAATTCACGACAAGGCTGTTACAATGATCCATAGTTAAAACAGTCACGCCGCCACTAAGATTTCACCACAACTCGAATCCACGAGTTGGAGCCCCTTCTTGTGCCATATGAGACTTCTCGCAGCCCACACCACGCTCACATTCAGCCTATAGCGAAACTATATTTGGAATTTTACAAATTACTTAGCCAAATCCATCCCATACCGGACTGGTGATAGTACGAAGTGACTTCGTAAATTGATTCACAGAAACGGTCCTTAAGTTGACTTAGGCTCAATACACATACCCACATGCTCGACAATCAACTGCGTGTCACTAAACACAAAGCATGCCGGCACCCCACCACCTAACCAATAGCCTAAGTCCAAACCACAGTTTTCTATTTTCAATTTTAAAACTATTTTATAAACTATCCTTGACTCACGAAATCAAGAATTTATTTAAAAGAAACTGTCATTTCATGTGAAATAGTTGATCCCACCAAAATTATCTTAGGATAGGCTAAGCGATTTACTAAAATTTTGCTAAGTAATACTAATTTTCAGCTAAGGTGACAAGGTAGGGAAAAATTCGAAGTCAAATTGGCCATATTCAAAGGATCATGGGTATAACTAAACTTAAATCGAATTTAAATTATATTTGAATAAAAGTACGCATGCATATACAGTAAAACAACGTAATTAAGTTTGAAATATTAGGGTCAACATGGTCAAAGGTGTAACTTGCCTTGCTCGAAGTCCTGCTGCGGAACGTTGTCAAAATCGAACTAATTTAAAATAGAAAATTGGGTTTTATTGCGTCAACATGACGTCAGCCCTGGGATTATTAAATTTGGAGAGAGGCTGACAGGTGGGGCCAGTCTATGGTGGACCGAGCCTACCCAAAAGAGGGTGGCTGAGGTGGCACGTGGGCGCACAGGGAGTGAGGTGGCACTGGCGTGGAGGGGTTGGGCAGACGTGGCGACTAGACTTAATAAAAATATTTTCAACCCAATTTGCTATTTAGATTTTGCAAAAACACAATTTAACTTTAAAAGTAGAGTTTTTAATTTCTAGAAAATCCTAAGAAAATTTTTATAAAAACAGAAATGACTTAGGAAAATGAAATGCACTTATTTTGACTTTTATAAAATGAAAATTTTAATTTCTCACAACCAGGCTTGAAATAAAATCCAGGAAAATCCAATTAAATTCCAGAAAAACACTTAAAAAGGAAAATAAAATTTTAGGATGTTACAACGATTCACCACTTGAGTTTGCCCATCCGTTTATAGGTGACAAGTTATGAAAAATAACAACTTCGTCCCAAGCTTATCCCATAATGCCTTCTAAAAGTAGCTTATGAACTTGACCATCACAATCAGAAACAATAATCTTCGGTATACCATGCAAACGCACTATGCCCCTGAAAAATAAGTTAGTTACATACGACGCATCATTTCTCTTATGACAGGGAATAAAATACACCATTTTTAATAATCTATCCACAACAACAAATATCAAATCCCTCCCCCTCTTAGTTCTAGGCAATCCCAAAATAAAATCCATAATAATGTTTCCCAAGGAATTATAGGAACTGGAAAATGAGTACACAAACCATGTGGATTTTGCTTCGATTTAGCTTTGTGACATGTCATACACCGCTGTACGTACCGTTCAATGTCACGTCTCATCTTCGGCCAATAAAAGTCATTGGACAGCATGCTCAACGTCTTATCGCTCCCAAAATGTCCTATCAATCCCCCACAATGTGATTCGTGCACAAGAAATAAACGAATAGACAAATCTAGAATGCAAAGTTTGTTAGCACGAAACAAGAACCCATCATGAACATGAAATTTGTCTCGTCCTTTCCCATGTGAACAGCGAGCAAAAGGTTCGGTAAAATCACAATCAGCAGCATATAACTCTTTCAAACTCTCTAAACTAAGCACCTCAGTATCTAATTGAGTTAAAAGAATACTCTTTCGAGACAAAGCATCTACAACAACATTACCTTTGCCCTTCTTATACATAACAACATATGAAAAAGTTTCTATGAATTCCATCCACTTAGTATATCTATAGTTCAACTTAGATTGACCTTTCAAGTACTTGAGAGATTCATGGTCAGAATGTATGACAAAAGTAGTAGGCTATAAGTAATGTTGCCAAGTTTCAAGAACACGTATTAATACATAGAGCTCCTTACCATAGATAGGATAATTCAGCTGAGCTCCATTCAATTTTTCGAAAAGATAAGCTATTGGCTTACCGTCCTGCATAAGAACACCATCAATACCTATTCCACTAGCATCACATTCAACCTCAAAAGTTTTAGTAAAATCAGATAGGGCAAGCAGTGGCTCCTCTGTGAGCTTTGTTTTTAGAGTATCAAAAGCTCCCTATTGTGCCATCCCCCCACACAAAAGGCACTCCCTTTTTGTCAATTCATTTAACGGAGCAGCAATAGTACTGAATTCTCTCATGAATCGATGATAAAACCCAGCAAGATCATGAAAACTACGTACTGACTCACATTAATAGGAACAGGCCAATTCTTAATTGAATCAATTTTAGAGTCATCAACTTCAATTCCATGTACAGAAATAACAAACCCAAGAAACACTACTTTATCAGTGCAAAACGTGCATTTAACAAAGTTAGCAAATAGTTTCTCAGTTCTAAGCATATCAAGCACTTGTTTCAAATGATCTAAGTGTTTAGCCATGGTTTTGCTATATATTAGAATATCACCAAAGTAGACCACCATAAAGCGACCAATGAAAACTCTTAAAACATGATTCATCAAGCGCATGAATATACTAGGTGCATTAGTTAAATCAAAAGGCATGACTAACCACTCATACAATCCAAACATTATTTTAAAAGTAGTTTTCCATTCATCTCCTAGTTTCATGTGAATCTGGTGGTATTCACATTTCAGATCAATTTTTGAAAATAAGTGTGCTCCACTAAACTCATCTAGCATATCATCAAACCTAGCTACGGAGTGACAATATCTAATAGTAATAATATTGATAGCATGACAATCGACACATATTCTCTATGTACCATATTTTTTAGGAATAAGAATAACAGGGACAACAAAAGGAAAAAGACTCTCGCATACATACCCTTTGTCTAAAAGCTCTTGCACTTGCTACTGTATTTCCTTTGTTTCAGTTGGATTGCTGTGGTATGGTAGTCGGTTTGGCAGTGAGGCATCTGACATGAAATCGATCTAGTGTTCAATCCCACGATGTGGTAGAAGTCTGAGCGGCGTCTCCTTAGGAAAAACATCATCGTATGCCTGCAACAACGACTGGACAACACTAGGTAGAGTGTTTAGATCATTAGTTGTAAGCATAACCTTAGTGTCCTTATAAACAAGAACAAAGTGCATAACATTAGGATCATTGCTCACCTCTTTCAGATATGTTTTCATCACAATCAGGACCTTTTGAGTGCTTACATTTGCCTTACCTTGCTGAACAACAAGCTGTGACTTCTACTAGCATTTTTGTTCAGCAGCTTGTATTTGAGGAGTAAACGGTAGTAAAACCCTGTTCTTACCCTCCCACTTGAAACTATAAGTATTGGCTCGTCTATCATGTTGTACATTGCAATCAAACAATCATAGACGGCTCAGCGGTAAATGACATACTGTCATAGGCACAACATCACATAAAACAATATATTCATATTTATTAACCTTGAAAGGAACTTCCACACGGTGTTGAATTTTAATTTTTTTTCCATCATGAAACCATTGCACACAATATGGATGAGGATGTTTTAAGCAATTTTAGGTTAAGCTTTTTCACACATCTCAACATAAGCAAGATATTGGCATGAATCACTATCAATGATCATTTTAATATTAGTATCTTTAAGTTTAGCACTATTCATGAATAAATTATGACGTTGATATTGGTTGTGTATTTAAAAAGCATGGATAAACATGGAGTAACAACCAAAGCAAACTTACCTTCACCAGGGCATTGATCATCAAAATCAGATTCATTCTTAGTGTTGTTATCATCACATGGAATAGGTTCAATTTTAGAATCAGAAGCTAAATCATCACCAGTTTCAGTGACATCATAACTTTAGCATTAGGGCAATCACAAGAATAATGACCACATCTTTGACAACACAAACATTGAATTGCACTTGTTTTAGTGTTAGAACCAGCAGAATATTACAGTGATTTAGACGAACTAGTATATTTAACACTAGATGATAAAGAAAATTTCATATTCAAAGCATTAGACACAACATGTGATTGTATATTAAAACTTGAAGGTTTGTTGAATATACCTTTATTGATGTCTATCTTCAACCTATTCCTGGGCGTGTAGGATGAGGTGGATGGATGGCGCATCTTGGGTGTGAAAGTGCTGCGCCTGGATTGCAATAGCGCCTCTTCCTAAAGTTACTTTTCCACTTTGATCGCTAAGTATTATAGTTCAGTCATGGTGGAATATGGCTGAAAGTTGATCAGCTTATAAATGTTGCGGTTCAGCCCATGCAAGAATCTCACCATTATTTGTTCGTTGTCCTCCAGGACTCGGCCCCAAATTAAGAGTTGCTCCATGTTTGTAGTAGTTTTCCATGGATTATGAGTCGTGCTTTAGCTCCTGCAATTGAATAAGAACATTTCAACAGAAATGTATAGGAACCAAATGAGTACGCATCTCTCACTTCACAGCTTCCCATATTGTGATAGGAGGGTGACCATCGTCTCTGTGGTCGCTTTGCACTTTCTCCCACCACATCAACACATAATTTTCAAATTCTAAGGAAGCAAGCTTGATTTAATGGTCTTCGTTGAAGTTGTGCATATGGAAGATATTGTCCACATGCATCTCCCATTTTTTGTATTCTCCTGGATCTATACCACCAACAAATTTATGTATAGAGATTTTTACCTTAATGAGGGGATCCTCCCCACGTGGTACTAGAACACATCCAGCATGGCCGCGGTGATGGACGCGATCTATCGGTGCCTAGTTGGCATCGTAGTCCTTAAAGGCTCAACGCAGTGCCCATCAACATCGTTGGATCCTGGCCCATAGTGACGAAGCCCTCCTCCACGGGCACCACCACGTGTTGCAGCTTGCCCACATGCGGCTCCGGGTGGAAGAAGACGTACATCTTGCGGTACATGAGGTAGACGTGTTTGTTGTGCTTGCTCACCATGCTGGTGTTCACGAGCAAGGAAAGCAACTTCTTTGTGCCTTTGAACTTGCTTCTTCTTCCTCTCGATAAACTCAGGCAGCCATCTCTACATCAGTCTCATTGAGTCCACGCTCCGCCATTGCATTTTCACCTATAATAGGGTTAGCTACAAAATTATTACATCATTCTTTTAATTCTTGCAAGTCAGCACAAATCTCCTCAAGCAAAGTTATCACAATTCAAATGCTCAAGATATTGTAAAGTTAGTAAACAATCCACAAAGTTATCAAAAGACTAGTTGTAATGTCCAAGATATAAGTAATGCACACATATGCAACAAATAATGTAACTTGATGTAAGCAAAGGAAGTTCTCATACAAGTACTAGAAGAGATGCTAGTCTACTACTCAAACTTTCATTTACGATATAAGATTGTTCACATGATGTAGAGCACCAAAAAGAATATAACGATGCAATGTAAATAACCCTCTAATTTAAGCAAAAAAACAGCTAGTCTCAAAACAACAGCAAAGTTTTATATGGCACATATATACTTGTTTGAAAGGTTTTGACGAGATCTACAACTTTATAGTTGAGGTAAACCCCAAATTTTGAAGGGAAGATCACAATTTTTGACAAAAAGATAATCCAAAAATTTGTGACGCAAATTTGGGGCTGAAGATGGCCGATTTTGATGATCTTGAAGAAATAAAAAAGATGTGTCTCATCGTTAGCTTTCTAACAAGCATAAGAATATTGCAAATAGACTCTGTATGAAAAAGTTATGCCTTATTTACTAAAGGTGTCTTGGAGTCAGAATCCTACCCGGACTAGAAACCGACTTGGACTCAATTTGAAACCGCTATATCTTTCAATTCCGTGGGCCAAACATTTTGCAATTTTTTGTGAAAGTTTGTGGCTCTATGTAGAAGGTCTCCACTAATTTGCACTAGATTTGGCATCGATTTGCTATGCTTCTAAAGTTTTGGAATGGTGACCTATTTTTAGAAAGCTCTGCACGATTTCTTTGTGGGATTCCGAAACACACTCAATGGGAGGCTCTGAAAATATATTGTACACATTTGTGATACTTTCAAATGCAAGCCCCAATACCAAGATAAGTTATAGATGCAAAGTTAGGAGATTAACCACACCGGATTTTGGATTTTAGGAGATCCAACAACTCAAAAAGGGTAACAGAATGTTTTTGTTGTGATTTAGGGGGTATAAACCACAATAATTTTTTGATAAAGATTAGAGGAGTTCTAACCCACAAATTTCTTTTTGTAGATGCAAAAACTAAGAACCCTAAAAGAACGATCAAGCAATACAAAGGAAACACAAGATGCAATGGACAACAAGTATGCAATTGAAACTAACGGATTAAAAACTAACAAAACTCACAAGATATAAATGAATTGAAAACTAAGGCTAGTATTTTTTTGGATTTGTATATAGGATAGAAAATAAAATCTAATTAAAGATAAAAGATTGATCCTACCGTATGAACCCGACGCTCTGATACCAAGATGATACCGGGGGTACCCGATCTACATGACGTAGGATCTCTCTTGAATGATAAATATATGGCTAACCTGAAATCCCATGGATTCTGATGAATAGAAGCACACAATTATATGTCTCGATTACAGACTCCCATATACCGAAATTCAACTAGCAACATGCTTTGGATCTCCGTCTTCTCACCACACCAAGGAAGATAACTTTGTTGGTCTGTAAAGAACAACAAGAACACTGGTAACTGGTAATTTGGTGGAACGCTAACTAGTCGGCTTCTCAACTCCCATGGTAGCACATGGCATAAACCAAAGATGTCGAACCCGGATTTTATCAATCCAAATCCTCTGTGATATTGCTGCACTATTCCCTGGATCAGTAGATAGTGCTCATAGTTACATAACTGGATCATTTCATTCATGGTACATTCTTATTACAATACCGGAATTACGATAGTTCGTTACATAAGGCTGTCGGGCCAAATAGTATCATTACATTCCAAGGCAGCGGAAAAATAGAAAGAAAAGGAAGGCGCATTTCCCTACAGGCAGCGACTGGGGGTAGCTCAACAGAATATAACATTTGATCGACTCGACTAATGTGGAATTCCCTTGCTATCTAGAATGGTCGACTGAACTGTGAAGGAACGAAAGTGCCAATGGCTAAGCCTAGTTATTATCGTTGCCTCCATCATCTTGAGCTAGCTCCTCATAGTATTCATAATGTCCTTGATGCTCCATTTCTGGAAGGGGTTTTAGAGCGAGGGTGAGCACTTGCAACTGTGCTCCGCAAGCCAACACACAAAGTGCAATAATATAATATGCATGGCCGTTCAAAGGATGGCTTGGGTTTCTTTTAGTTGCAGAAAGCGATTTTATCAAATATTTATGGTACAATTGAAATCCTATGATTTAGCAGATTTTGGTAAACATGAGTAGTATTTGAATGTGCAATAAATATATTGTAGATGATTCCATCCACCTATTACATGGTTCCATCCACCCATGCTAGTTTTTGATTACTGGGTTACATCCACCCTAATTAGCCATCGCTGGAGTACATCCCTCCAGGTAAAATTAAAAGTGAAGTACTTCCCTCCACTTAGTTTTATTCCCACCCATAAAAGATTTTTGTAAATAGAACTAACTCGAGGAAATTCCCATGTCCGCCCTTAACCGTGGGTACGACTATTCGAATAGTTTTATTCTCTACAGAGATTGTACATCTTTACCCACAAGAGATAATCCAGTTGCTTTATCTCCCATGTTTCCTTAGACATGCAGATCAAAAAGGATTATCACATGACTTTTACAATACACCTAGTAAAGGGTCACACTCGCTAAGGTTTCGTCTGTGGGATAGCTATGTTGCTTCACCCAGACCCCCTCTTGCGCCACACGACGGCTTAAACCCAACGACACGACCCATGTCCATGACGGCTTAAACCAACACCACAACCTGTGGGTCACTCCGAAGTGCTTACCTTTACTGGCAATGCAAATTATTTGGTCATGCCTACACTTTGCTAGCTTATGGTTTTTACTGTTGTACATGGAGAGGTCAACACAAGATTAAGTCTTTAATTTATCCAGGCGGTACTTACCGCAACCATAAGTTCTCGTGTTACATCCACACCATCCTTTCTTACCATCCGCCCAGATAGAGAAGCATATTTTTAGGGTTTTGAGAAGCATAAGATAAGCTTGTACCAAACTATCAATCATGTACATCCCATGATTGCCCAAAAGTTGATTCTTGTATTTTTGAGAAGAGATAATCAGGATAATCTAGTGCCCTGAGATTTTAGTTGGACTCGCTTAGCAATTTATATAGCTTATTTTGAGAAGAATTTAATAATAGCAATAACTAGGGCGACAATGGTAGAGAATAACAATTTCAACAAGGAAGGTGTAGCTAAGTACTGCTATAATAACGACTTGGGTATTTAACTAATGGAAGAATAGTAAACTAGTGTACATAAAATAACGCATGCAGGTTGAATATTTTTAAACAACATAAGTGATGAAAATTAGGGATTCAATATGATCAAAGTGTTGACTCGCCTGGATCAGAAGTATGGAAGTCCTGAGGATATGGCGAAGCATCAAATTGTTGCTCAGGGGCGTTGTCGTAATCTATTCGAGCGAGAATACCGGAAAGAGAAATAGGCAAGAAAGCAATAAATACCCTAAATAAAATTCAAATGGACTCCAAATTGAACAAAACTTGAACTAACAGAAATATCTTGAATTTAGAAAATTTTAGAAACTAGTTTCACTCAAATCGGAGTTACGGTGAGAAAGAACGAGCTCTCCAAAGTTTATTTTCAGGAAAATCCTAAAAATAAAAAGAGGAGAGAGAGTTCTCTCTCTGACATGTGGGTCCCACCGGTTTTATTAAATTTTATTTAAAATTCAAGAATTTAAATGCTGAGAGTATGACACGTGGGGCTCACTTATTAATTAAAATTTGAAAAATCCTGAAATTGTCAAAGACTGACATGTGGGGCCTTGGTACAGGTGGTGCAGTTGCCTGTACGGTGGGGTCCACCTATCAGTGAGATAGCTTTTAAATTCAGTTTTTATTAGTTTAATTAACTAAGGTGGGGCCCGAATGTCAGCAGTATTTAACGGTTAAACCGTTATGGGCCCACTCGTCAGTGAGTCATTAGTTTTAACTAACCACAGTTATTAACATTTAATGAAAGATTTGGTTCATTAATGGTGTCAGAACAGGACGGCTTCGGCCGAACGGCGGCGCGACCTGTCGGCGGCGAGGGAGGGCGCGGCCTCACGGGAGAGTTCCAAAATCGGCTTCACTAGGCTTTGGCAAATCCCTTGGGGAAGTGGCGTGGCCTCATTTGGCCCATGCCATCACCGGTAGTGAGCTTGGCAGCAGAGGTAATAGGGCAGATGACGTGACGGTCAAATCGACAATGAGAATTCAATTCAAGGCCAGGGGAGCATCTCGGGGATGGCAGTAGCTCACCAAGGGAGGTAGAAGAGCTCAGGGTGGCTTGGATTGAACTAGTGACGGTGACGACCGGCGGCAAAAAGGGGGCGCTCGACGTCGGGGAAGAAGGGATGGTGCGCTTCCAAATTGGTGCCGGAATTGACTTCGCCTCGATCCGGGGAAGGTCCTGGCGAGTGCAATTGTCACGAGGTGGTCCGGCTCGTAGGGGAGGCTAGATGGCTGGAGTTGGGGAAGAAGGGAGGCCGGTGAGCTGCACGATGACAGGGACCGATTAGACTTCACAGGAGCATCAGAGGGGTCCAAGAAATAGATTGAAGGGGTCAAGGAAGCTTGCGGGGGTTTGGGGATGGCTGGCGCCGGAGACGACCGAGGGGACTTCAAGCGATGGCGACGTGAAACTGCAAACTCGCGCGTTAAGAAAGGGGGTGAACACTGGATGGGTTACCACGGGGATTTTGTTGTGGATTTATAGCGGAATCAGGAGTGGGAAGCGTTGGCAGCATTAAGGCAAGTGGCGACGAGGCGGCGCACGCTCAATTGCTCCCTACTACCGCTAGGCGGAAGAGGGGCGAGAGGGAAGCGCGGGTGCAACGTCACGCTGCTTCGATGCTCCACAGTAGGGCACAGTGGAAATAGTACCGTTGAGGCGACGAGCACTCGTAAGGCAGAGTGGCGGCGTCGCCACGAGGATGGGCTATGGGCAGCAGGGGGCGCAAGGCTGGTGCAAGCGCAGCAATGGTGGGCGAGGCTTGAGGCACAACCTCGGGTGCGACGGAGAGGACTCGGGGAGCTGATTGGCGATAGCGACAGGGAGTACGGCAAAGCGCCCGAGGGGAGAGGGGAGAGGGAGCATCTAGCGTGGCAGCCTTGCATGGAAGGGATGCAGCGATGCCACGGGGAAAGCTCACGCCAAGGTAGGTGAGTAGGGGGCGGAGAAGATGATGGAGGCGGCATCAGCAGCGCGCGCGAGGGGGGAAAAACCATGGGCGCGAGCGGCTGTTTTGGCTAAATGAATTCTTTTCTTTTTCTTTTTCTTTTTCTTTCTTTTCTAAATTCTTTTCTTTTTCCTATTGAATTTTTTGCAAGGAGGAGAATAGAGATTTTTAGATAAGCACAAAAAATCCAACAACTCCCAAATGAAATTACGGAAATATCAAAAATTTTCACATTTTAAAATTTTAAATTGTCCTCAACAAGAAATTTAAAATAAATCAAAATTGGGATGTTACAAAAGAGCAAGAAATTGCTTTGACCCATAATTAACGTTCGAGAGTTACAAGGGACGGTGGCCAAGGCTTTATACCCTCGTACAAGCATAGCTAGATACAAAATAGGGAAACATGTGGAATCCTATTCTAATTCCTAATTTAAACAAAAAGCAATAAGAAGTGGCTGACTAGTTGTCTTGGTTTGGGCACCCATGAGGTGGGCCCCATGCGGTGGCTGGCCCATGAGAGTGGCACACAACTCCCTTGACAATAGCCAAACTTCTCTTGTGGCTAAAGTATTCGTTTTCAGCCCGTTTGAAGCTTTAGCATCACCATCACCTCAAAACTGAACCAAAACAAATACTAAAACCTAAAATAATCTTAATATGTCTTATTATAGATACAAATCAGCCCATGACACATAGAACTTGGCGAAAAACTCAAACCAACTCAGAATTGAAGACTAGACACAATCGAGCTTCTGAATCGTAGTCTTCTCCAATCTTCAACTTAAAGTTTGAAAATTTGATTCTGGCATATTGGTGGTATTTTCCACTAATATAAGTGAAGTGTTATCGTCTCCTCCTTTTGGGCCTTCTCTTGGTGCGCCAGCCTCCCTCACCTCCCGCTTGGTAGCACTATATTCTTACTCTCCTAATAACCTGAGAATACATAAAGTGGAAGTATTAGGTAGCAAGCTATCCTTAGTAGTGAAATAAAAGGAACTTCAGATCAGATTTACCTGTTTAGTGAGTTTTCTTGCTCTAACTCGAGTGATTGGTCTTTTGTACAATTGCTACAAATTTTCAACCGTAGAACCAACACTAGTCTTATATTGTTATTGTTACTTGAATATGATGATAGAGATGATGATTGTGTAGATGAAACCTTGATAATAGTGATGTCCTCATCATTAAGAGAGGTAGCGTATATTTTCGGCATAAATATTTATAGAGATAGAACTAAAAGGCTAATTGGATTAAGTCAAGATACGTGCATTGATAAAATATTGAAGCATTTCGATATGCAGGACTCCAAAAAAGGGTTTATTGCCTATGTTACATGGTATTAGTCTTAGCAAGACTCAGTGTCCTCTGACAACTGATGAGCGAGACCTGATGAGTAAGATTTTATATGTTTCTGCCATTGAGTCTATCATGTATGCTATGCTTTGTACACACTTAGATGTGTCATATGCTTTAAGTGTTATGAGTATATATCAATCAGATCTAGGTAAAGGTCACTACATAGCTATAAAGAATATATTCTGAAATACTTGAAAATGACTAGGGATGTGTTCCTTGTTTACAGAGGTGAGGAAGAGCTAATCGTAAATAGGTCACTGATGCTAGCTTTTAAACTGATAAAGATAATTTTCAATCGTAGTCTAGGTTTGTGTTTTATCTTAATAGAGGAGTAGTGAGTAGGAAAAGTTTCAACCAAGATATGGTTGCTGATTCTACAACGGAGGCTAAGTATATAGTAGCTTCTGAAGCTACAATGGAGGTTGTTAGGATAAAGAAGTTCACCTCTGAGCTAGGTGTGGTCTCTAGTATTTCTACTCCAATGGATCTCTATTGTGGTAATAGTGGAGCCATTACGCAAACCAATGAGCCTAGATCATATCAAAAATCCAAGCATATACTTCAGCATTTTTACCTCATTAGCGAGATCGTTGATAGAGGTATGAGAAGTATGCAACATGCGCACGGATTTAAATATTGTTGATCCGTTGAGAAATTGTTAGTGATATACTCTAGAGGCAATTACGGATATGATTGTATCACTTCTATATTTATGATCTTTTGAATAATATGTTATTTTGTCTTTTGAATAAATATCTTTCATATTGATCAACAAGTATGTAACTTGTTCATGGAACTATTTATTCAAGTTTTGATGTTATTCTAAATTATCCCTGATCTTCTGTCATTATGTATGACAATTAGGATTTACAAATCAGCACATATATTGATTGATGATCATCTTTCACGAATCATGGATATAAGGATATCAAATCAATAATATAGACACATATTAGAGAACATGGTATTGAATTGACATACCATAAGACACTACGAAAATTGTTACATTCTTAAGTGTCATCAGTTGGTCTCATACATAGTGTTTGTAGGATCCCTAGACCTAAGATCGGCACGATTTCCTACATGTATAATAGTTTACTTAGGAACTGTCAAACACTACTCTGTAACTGAGTGGTTATAAAGTTAGCTTTCGGGTTACTATAAAATATACGGAGGAATATGAGCTATGAAGATAGAATTTGCCCCTCCAATACAACGGGAGAGGTATCTTTGGGCCACTTGATGTGGTTGGATTAAACAAGTGCATGGCCATTGATGAGGGTGGCCTGACCTTCCGATGAGAAGGGTAACTTCGATTTGATATGACGTTGACATGAGGCTACTAGACCGAGACGACCAAGTCCGTCCTGTAATTACTACACCACACCCTAGTCGATATCAACCGTGCTAAAAATACGGTTGACCTGAAGACGAGGTTCAATTCCTGCAAGCAATCGAAGAACAAGCAATAACAAAATAAAGAGCAATCTGACAATTGCGAATATGAATGAGGAAAACAAAGGGTTGAGGCCTACAATCGCAGTTGCTGGTCTAGTCAACACAAGAACACACGATGAAATTTCACGGTGGAAAACTAATCTAAATAAGCCTGAGTTACATGACCAATTGAGTCTCTATTTATAGGGGCACGCATGCCCTTGCTTATGGAAAGTTCTCAACACATGGAAAGTAATCAAATTATAGCTGATTCTATCTCTGTTTTCAAAACCGAAAGATTATTTTGATGATTTCATCACACACAAAAGGAATTTTGGGATGGAACTAGATCTGTTGGAAAGAGAACGAAATAAGCTTTCCATGCTATACTCACACATTCCAATTGGACTCTTGATGCGAAATCTATGAGCATTTAAAGTTGGACCTTTCAGGCTGAGTCAGCGTTGACTTGTTTTGATGATTGTGGTGCGCACAGAAAGAATTTGGAGGTGGGGCCAGATCCATTGGAAATTAGACGAATTCTTCTTTCTATGCTGTACTCGCACACCTCAAACGAAGTTTGTATTCAAAAGTTATGCTCATTTGAAGTTGGACCTATCGGGCTGACTACGAATTGACCTGCAGGCCAAATTGGATTCCAAGATATGTCCCACTGATGTTGTTCCATGAGCTGGCAACAAAGTGATGTGGTGACTCTTGTACTTTTCTTGCACATGCTCCTCTTATTTTTGTAGTCCTTGCGCTTGATCAGCTCCTAAGTTCCTAAGTAAAATAATATTACATGCATCAGGTAGCAGTCTCTTCTCTATTAAATAGTTATGCATTCCTAGGAAAGAGTTGTGAGACCCTGGAGTAGAAACTCCTGGACCCCCTGTGTATTGCAGTACTAGTCCCAGATCAACGCTAGTACACACAGATAATCAGAAAATGATACATTGCCAACCACGCTTTATTACAATGATAACTGAAGTTCATACTTCTTGGCCATTGCCTTACAACTGAGGTTCACAGAACCTCTCACAAAAAAATAAAGATAACAACAGAAGCAAAATATCTCGAAAAGACGTCCCAACAATCTGCTACAGGCAATTGACTTGAGCAACGCAGCCTAGTCCCCTGCAAAGCCTTCTTCACACGCTCCTTCAAAGTAACGGAAATCCTCCTCCTGGGCTTCATAGTCTTCTGATATGGGATTTGAAGTGCAGCATATGAGTACAAGATTGTACTCCGCAAGTCTTGGAAAAATGCATTAGATGCGGGGTTGAAGAAAGGAATGCTATATGGTTCTTTTGCATAAATACTTATTTTTAGTGAAGGTTACATTCTAAAAGCATTTTGTTAAACACTTATTTTTCCATAATTTGAAATTAGATACGTAATTTAGTGAAGGTTACATCCACCATCACTGATAGAATAGGCTATATCCGCCAAGATGTAAAATGATGGTTACAACCACCTAAACTGGTTCTATCCACCAGACCAAAATCACGAGAGTTCCTTCCACTCCCGTGTTTTTCAGAATATTTTATTTTTAAATTTCAAAGTCAAAGGTCTACCATGTGAATGCATTCCTTGTTCGCCCTTGACCGTGGGCACAGCTATTCGAATAGTTTATTAATCTGCAGAGTTTGTACAGCTTTACCCACAAGAGATAAATTATCTTAATAGTCAGCACGCTTCCATTGGCATGAGACCCAGATAAAATATCACAAAGCCTTTCCCTTACTCTAGACTAGTTATATACCACCCGCTGAGGTTTCACCGCTGAAGGGTTAAATCCACCACAGTCAGAAGCCCCCTCTTTCGCTATGTGAGTACAGTAAATCTCTGTCCCTCACTTTGAGTAACCAGTAAATCCCTGGTACCCATTTTCCAATGGTGGCATATAAACTAAACTATTGTAGGTTAATTAACTAGGTTGTACCCATTTTAACTTGTGGTTGTACGGAATTGCTCAGTTTGGACAAACACAAGAGTCGGTCCTTAAGTGACTAGGGTGGAACATTCACATTTCCAGTTCTTGTGCTAAAGCCGCACCAGCCAAACTTTCCATCCACCCTGGTCTAATTTTTAATTTAACTTTCCTTTTTATTTTAAAATTACAGTGGTATCTTCTATTATCACTTTTCAAACAAATAATTAAATCCAAAACACTCATTAACCCTTTTTTTATATGAGCATGTTATAATGAAGCTAAACTAAGCATTGCATAATAGTCTAAATTTCAAAAAATATCCTATGTTGACAAGGGTTCATGGCAAGTAAATTTCAAAGGAGGGCATAACAAGTTTGGGTATTTATCTAAGTTTTCGACAATTAAAATTAATATTTCATACAACATAGCCATGCAAGTAAATTTAAAATAATTCATAAAATCATTTACAAAACATAGGAGCAAAATGGACAAGGAGACTTGCCTTCTTGAATTAGGTTGGACTCTTCCCGAAATTGCTCTTGAAAATCTTCCGAGAATTCGGACTCTACACGAGAAACGAGAAGAACCAATAAAATAAAATAAAAATTCAAAAATTAATAGTAAATATACCAAATGAAATTTTAGAATTTTAGATGAATTTAGAAATTTGAATGGGTCAATTTGGAGTTAAACTGAGGAAGACATGGCTTTTGAAAGTTTAAAATCAAAGAAAAGAAAAATAACTGATTTTTGGAATTAAATTTCTACTGAAAGAGAATTATGACGTCAGCAAGAATTATTTTCCTAAAGAAAAATCAGAATAATGACGTCAGCACAGAATTAAAAATAAATTACAGTGGCTGACAGGTGGGGCCGGTCCACGGAAAATCAAAAATGCTGACGTGGCACGAGGAGGGAGTGACACGTGGCATCCGATGTGGCACTGCTGACGTGGCAACTGGGCTCAGATTTGCTGATGTGGCAGCTGACATGGTGACACGTGGCAGGTAGGGCTGACGTGTCGTGCCACGTGCATTAGGGCTGACGTGTCGGCTCGGGTGGCGGCGGCAGTGGGAGATTGGACGGTCGAAGTTGTACCACGTGGCAAAATCCAGACCGTCACTTCAGATCTGGATGAGCGGCTGTGATTGCGCGGTTCGGAGGCGGGAGACAACGCATGGCTGCCACATGGCTCGGGTTCGCCGTGCGAGGCGTCGCGCGGACGCGAGCGTGTGCGCGAGGCGCGGACGCGGGCGGCGGGACCGAGACGGGGCGCGGATCGGGTGGCCGAGATTGGGACGCGCGGGCGCATCCAGGCCATCGATTGGATGAACGGGTGAGATGGAGCGGCGCGGAGGCAAGGTTGGTCCGATCGCCGACGCGTGGCTTGGCGCGTCGCACGAAGCGTCGCACAGACGCGAGTGCGCGCAGGCGCGGACGCGGGCGGCGCGACCGAGGGAGCGGGCGTGCGGAGGCACGGTGCTGGCGCGGGGACCGTGGGGCGGAGCAGGGTGACGGGCGCGGCGGAGGTCCAACAGTGACTTACCGGCGGCGGTGAGGACGCGCGGCGACGGCGAACGCGACTGAGGCTGGAGGGGAGGGAGTGCGCGAAGAGATGAAATGGCTTCCCAGTGACATTTTTATAAGCCACGGAGACAGAAACGGCCGCACGAGCTCACCGGGGTTAATGGCGGTGGTTACCAGCACTTCAATCGGCGGAAATTGAATACGCGCGACGAGTGGATGCTCCGGAGCCATTAATGGCGGAACAAAACGGCCAGGAGAAGTGGGAACGAAGCTCGGGGCGGCGCGGTAATGGCGACGGTGCGCTGAGGAAGAAACAGGTGGGGACGACGGCCTGACAGGTGGGGCCCACCTGTCGGTGAGAGGGTGAGGGGAGAAGAAGCGGTGAACGGCCAGATTTGTGACAAGTGGCGAGGGAAAAGAATCGGGGCCGTTGGATGAAGAGTGAAGGGGTAAGTGAAGACAAGCGGCGTGGATTAAATTGGGCGGAAAAGATCTGATCTGGACCGTCCAGTGCAATAAGTAGCTTCGGGCGGCTCCGATTAAATCAAAAAAATGGGATGGCTCCGATGCACGCCACGTGGCAGCCGGAGAGAGAAAAGGAATTTAAATCTTTTAAAGATTTCAGAAAATACCAGGAAGCTTTAAAATTCTCAGAAAAATACCAAATAAATTTTGAAAATTCCAGAAAAATTCACAGAAATCCCTGGGGAGGTTTTAGACTTAAGAAAAATATTTCCAACTTATTTTATTATAAATTTTATTTTTAAACAAAAACTTTGACTCTGGAAAATCCAAATAATTTGAATTAATTATTTTAAAATTATTCTTTCCAAAGAAATTCAAAATTTGGGATGTTACAAACCTACCCCCCTTAGAAAGAATCTCGACCCCGAGATTCGGAAGGACTGGGAAAGAGACTAGGGAACTCTGCTCTGAGATCCTCTTCACGCTCACAGGTTACTTCCGACTTGGAATGGTTGCTCCATTGCACTTTGCAAAATTTGATAGTCTTGTTTCTGGTACGACGTTCCGCTTCTTCCAAAATCTTGACTGGAAACTCAGGGTACGTCAAATCCTCTTTCAAATCCACTTCCTCTAAAGGCATTAGCTCCTCTGGCACTCTTAGGCACTTTTTCAACTGTGACACATGAAAAACATCATGCACATCTGACAGCTGGGGAGGAAGGTTCAACTGATAGGCAACCTCTCCTTTTCTGGCTAAAACTAAAAATGGTCCAATATATCTTGGAGCAAACTTACCACTAACTCTGAAATGATGCATCCCTTTTAGAGGTGACACTTTCAAATACACATTATCTCCTGGTGCAAACTCTAACATTCTGTGATGATTATCCGCATAACTCTTTTGCCTGGTCTCTGCTGTTTTCAACTTATCTCGAATTAAACGAACTTGCTCTTCTGCTAGCTTCAAAACATCAGGTCCAAATACTTGATTTTCTCCTGTCTCTGACCAATACAAAGGTGTCCTGCATTTTCTGCCATATAAAGTTTCAAATGAGGACATTTGCAGACTAGATTGATAACTGTTATTGTAGGAAAATCATGCGTAAGGCAAACTTTGATCCCAACTGGCTTTATTTGCTAATGCATACGCTCTCAATATATCTTCCAATATTTGATTTACTCTCTCTGTTTGACCATCTGTTTGAGGATGATAAGCAGTACTGAAATTTAAATTAGTGCCTAGAACTTCATGAAGCTTCCGCCAAAACCTTGAGGTAAATTGAGATCCTCTATCCGATACAATCTTCTTTGGAACTCCGTGTAAACACACAATTCTTGACATACAAAGCTCCGCCAATCTATCTCCTGAATAAGTAGTCTTTACTGGTATAAAATGTCCAACTTTCGTTAAGCGATCCACTATAACCCATATTGAATCATAACCTGACTTGGTCCTTGGCAATCCAGTTATAAAATCCATTCCGATTTCCTCCCATTTCCATTCAGGTATCTGCAGAGGTTGCAAAAGACCAGCAGGTCTTTGATGCTCCGCTTTAACTCTTTGGCATACATCACACAAAGCTACATACTCTGCAATCTCTCTTTTCATACTAGACCACCAATAACTTTCCTTGAGATCCTAGTACATTTTTGTGCTTCCGGGATGAATAGAGTATCCTGCTTCATGAGCTTCCTTTAGTATCAAATCTTTTATTTCCTTTTTCTCGGGTACTAAAATTCTCTTCCCAAACTAAAGAATTCCTTCTTCATCTTCTGAGAATCCAGGTGCTTTACCTTTCTTCATATTCTCTTTAATTTCTTTAACATATTTATCCTCTCTTTGGGCTGCCTTAATCTGTTCTACTAGAGTAGGGTGAACCTTCAACGTAGAAAGAACTCCTTTATTTACCATTTCTAGGTTAAGTCGCTGAAAATCCTCATGAAAAATTGACTGACTATCTTGAATCAACAGTTTGTTAGCATGGCTCTTCTGACTCAAAGCATCGGCTACTACATTAGCCTTTCCTGGATGATAGTGTATTCCCACATCATAATCCTTTATCAATTCGAGCTATCTCCTTTGTCTTAAGTTAAGATCAGGTTGTGTAAATATATACTTCAAACTTTTATGATCTGTATATATTTCACATCGATTACTGATTAAGTAATGCCTCCACAACTTTAGAGCATGCACAACAGCAGCTAGCTCTAAATCGTGAGTGGGGTAGTTTTCCTCATGAGGTCTTAACTGTCTTGAAGCATAGGCTACCACTTTTCCTTCTTGCATTAGTACACAACCAAGACCTTGTCTCGACGCATCACAATAAACTTCAAAATCCTTTCTGATATCGGGTAACCGCAAAACTGGTGCAGAAGTTAATCTCTTCTTTAACTCTCGAAAACTGTCCTCACAAGATTTACCTCATTCAAATT
Organism: Melocanna baccifera; assembly: GCA_036346265.1. Taxonomy (NCBI): domain Eukaryota; kingdom Viridiplantae; phylum Streptophyta; class Magnoliopsida; order Poales; family Poaceae; genus Melocanna; species Melocanna baccifera. The sequence continues at coordinate 11,778,963 of CM070709.1, forward strand.
TCTTTTCCTTCTTTAATAACTGGGTGAGAGGTCTAGCAATCTTGGAAAATCCTTCAATGAAACGACGATAGTAACCTGCTAATCCCAGGAAACTCCAGATTTCTGTTACGGTCTTGGGTTGAGTCCAATTTAACACATCCTTAATTTTTCCTGGATTCATAGATACTCCTTCTGCAGAAATTACATGTCCCAAGAATTCAACTTCTTTCAACCAAAATGCACATTTGCTGAACTTGGCGTACAACTGATGTTCTCTGAGCCTTTGCAAAACTATCCTTAGATGCTCTTCGTGTTCTTTCTTATTCTTGGAATAGATAAGAATGTCATCTATGAAGACAACAACAAACTTATCTAAATAGTCCATGAATACTTTATTTATCAAATTCATAAAGTATGCCGGTGCATTTGTCAAACCAAAAGACATCACCGTATACTCATATAATCCATATCGAGTAGAGAAGGCTGTTTTAGGTATATCTTCTGGTCTAATTTTCAATTGATGGTATCCTGACCGGAGGTCAATCTTAGAAAAGACACTTGATCCTTTTAGCTGATCAAACAGATCATCAATCTGAGGTAGAGGATACTTATTCTTGATTGTAACCTCATTCAGAGCTCTATAATCCACACACATATGCTGGCTACCATCCTTCTTGTTTACTAGAAGCACTAGGGGTCCCCAAGGTGAAGAACTTGGTCTAATGAAACCTTTTTCTTACAATTCCTGAATTTGCCTCTTGACTTCTGCTAAATCATTGGCTGACATCCGATAAGGTCTCTTAGAAATTGGGGCTGTACCAGGTACTAGATTTATAACAAATTCAATCTCTCTATCTGGTGACATTCCTGGCAAATCCTCAGGGAATACATCAGGGTACTCACTTACTACAGGCACATCCTCCAAACTTCTTCCTTTTAAACTGGTTAACACACTTTCCTTCTTTGAGGGTGTACTGGACTCATACCTTATCTGAATTCCATCAGAGTTGGTGAGGATAATGGCACGATTGGCACAATCTATCTGCCCTTTATACTTGGTCAACCAATCCATACCAAGTATTATATCTATACCTTCGGAGTCTATTATAATATGGTTCGCTAGAAACTTTACTCCGTTTATATCTATGGTTGCTCTAGGGCAAACCAAATTAGTTCTCAATTCTTTTCCAGGTGATTGGACTAACATAAGGTTCTTTAGCAAACAAACACTCCAATTATTTCTTTCCACAAAAACTTTTGTTACGAAGGAATGTGAAGCTCTAGAATCAAATAATGAAATTGCGGGAACTGAATTAACAAGAAACTTACCCAGAACCACGTCTGGTGTATCCTGTGCTGCCTCTGCTGTAACATGGTTGATACGACCCTTACTGAACATCTGTGGAGTCTTGGGAGTCTGAGGGCTTCCACGTCCTTGACCAGTGTTTGGAGCTCTTGCCGGTGTAGAATCAAGATTGAAGCGAACCGGAGTTATTGTTTGACGCTTCTGGGGACAGTTATTAGCATAATGCCCCATTTTCTTACAGTTGAAGCACTGTACTCCTGCAGCTGCAGTCTTATTCTGCTGAGGTTGAACTACATTCCCAGCTCGAGAAGCTTGAGGAAAAGGGCGAGGTGCAGAAATCGGTGTCCTCGGCTGACTGGGCAATGGAGGCCGGCTGAATTGTTGTGGAGTGGAGCAATGACGAGAGCTACTTGCATTCTGCTGAGCTTGAAACTTCCTCTTCCTAGATTCATAAAGCTGGCGCTGGGCATCTTCTTGAACAAGTGCTTTATTTACCAAATGCTGAAAAGTAGGATAATCGTTGGACACTAACTGCACTTTGAGATTGGGATCCAAACCTCCCATAAACCTCCAAATCATTGCAGCATCATTTGCTACATCCTCTGGTGCATACCTTGATAGTTGAATGAACTTACTTAAGTACGCAGAAACGCTAAGGTTTCCCTGCTGCAGTTGATGAAATTCTTTCCTTTTCATTTCCCTGATGCTCAAAGGTATGTGAGTGGTTCGAAAAGCTCGCACAAAGTCTGCCCAAACAATATTCTAGCATCTTGGCGTGCAGCGCAAAAGTTTTCCCACCAATTTGCTGCCACTCCATTGAGTTGATGGGCAGCATACAAGACTTTTTCATTCTCATTACATTGAGCTAAATTTAACTTCCTTTCCACTTCCTTAATCCAATCATCTGCTTCCAATGGATCAGCAGATCCTGCGAAAATTGGAGGTCGAGTCCTCATGAATTCACCAAGCTTAGACTGAGGTGGTTGAACAGGTGCTTGATGAGCCTGATTAACTTGATTCTGAGCTAAAGCTTGAAAAAGCTGCAGTTGCATGGCCATCATCTGCTCCAAGTTCGGGGCTTGAGCTGGCGAAGGTGGAATTGAGGCATTGTTGTCATTGGGCCCTTGATTATTACTGACATTGCTCCTTGTATTCACCATTTGAAGCTCCACCAAGAAAAGCACAAGATAAGGGGGAAAAACATAGGTAAGGAACAGGGGCAACTAACAACATCCCAAACCAACACACAAGAACAAAGCAACAGCTAGAAAATGCAACTTTGAAATTCAATTTAGTTTTAAGAATGGTTGTACCACAAGTGCACAAGGCTCGGTACAATCCATTTTATTACATCAGAATATTATAAAGCGTTCTAATATCGGAAACAACTCAAAAGGGGTACTACTGCCTAGCATCTATTCATCCTCCACGATGATGCGCTCCTCTGGATCCTCCTCTGGGTCCTCCTCCGAGTCATCTGGATGGCTCGCCCGCATAGCGCGCGCTTGTTCGTGAACGGGACCGCGACGGCTCGCTAAAATCAGCGAATCGAACGAGCGGCAGGCGTCCTCTGCTAGAATCTCCAATGTCGATGTCGGGTAACGGACTGGGGCGTCGCACACTCTTCCTCGCAGTAAGTCTGGTGCGCGGTCCTGAAAGTCTGACTGGTGCAGAAACAGGGGCTAGCAGGGCCGGTGCAGTCGATGAGGCTCGAAGACGTTCCACCTCGGCCTCGGCAGCAATCCTCTCTTGGTCTGCATCAGCGTGAGCAGACTCACTCTGTAGAAGCTGCATGCGAAGAGTATCGGAGTGCTCGTGCTCGAAGTGAGAAGCATCCGAAGAATTCCTATCTCCTGTTGTGCTCTGGCGAAGATTGCTGACGTCGCCTGTGTGAGCTGTACCTGATGGGACAGGCGAGGATCGTCCACCACGATCTGGAAAGGCTCCGGATGAATCTGTCCTGCTCTCGTGGTCAGGAAGAAACTGAAGGGTGACTGCCGTAGTATATCCTTATGCTTCTTGCACAAGTCTACGATCGCCAACTAGGCTGCATCCTGAATAGCATCCGAGCAATGGGTCCGAGGATGCTCAATCTTGCATTCAATGGAGTCAAACTTCCCCTCCTGTGCGTAGACGAACACCTCCATGGTCCATGAATCCATATCCATAATTCTGGTATTCCGCCCTCTGAAGATAGGCTACTGAGTATACTTCAAGAATTGCACCAGCTGCCGCAGAAGACTCACAAATGCTCCCTCGCTCTCACCGTGAGAAAGGTAATCCCATGAAGCTGACGACGACGAACCTGCCATCTACAAATTTGAAAATAGAAGAGATCAGTAAAGATTTTTAAAGAGTGAAAAGGAAGACAAGAACAAGATACTAAGTAGAGAAGAGTAGAAGCAAAGAAACATATATTTTGTACATAACTTTTTATTAAATATAGATCCTTAAGGCTTTGCTAAAATCTAGGGCTCGTCCTACAATCAAGTTGGCTCTGATACCACTTCTGTGAGACCCTAGAGTAGAAACTCCTGGACCCCCTGTGTATTGCAGTACTAGTCCCAGATCAACGCTAGTACACACAGATAATCAGAAAATGATACATTGCCAACCACGCTTTATTACAATGATAACTGAAGTTCATACTTTTTGGCCATTGCCTTACAACTGAGGTTCACAGAACCTCTCACACAAAAATAAAGATAACATCAGAAGCAAAATATCTCGAAAAGACGGCCCAACAATCTGCCACAGGCAATTGACTTGAGCAACGCAACCTAGTCCTCTACAAAGCCTTCTTCACACGCTCCTTCGAAGTAACAGAAATCCTCCTCCTGGGCTTCATAGTCTTCTGATATGGGATTTGAAGTGCAGCATGTGAGTACAAGAATGTACTCCGCAAGTCTTGGGAAAAATGCATTAGATGCGGGGTTGAACAAAGGAAGGCTATATGGTTCTTTTGCATAAATTAGCATTTTATTTCAAATTTATATATTTATTCTAAAAGCATTTTGTTAAACACTTATTTTTCCATAATTTGAAATTAGATACGTAATTTAGTGAAGGTTACATCCACCATCACTGATAGAATAGGCTATATCCGCCAAGATGTAAAATGATGGTTACAACCACCTAAACTGGTTCTATCCACCAGACCAAAATCATGAGAGTTCCTTCCACTCCCGTGTTTTTCAGAATATTTTATTTTTAAATTTCAAAGTCAAAGGTCTACCATGTGAATGCATTCCTTGTTCGCCCTTGACCGTGGGCACAGCTATTCGAATAGTTTATTAATCTGCAGAGTTTGTACAGCTTTACCCACAAGAGATAAATTATCTTAATAGTCAGCACGCTTCCTTTGGCATGAGACCCAGATAAAATATCACAAAGCCTTTCCCTTACTCTAGACTAGTTATATACCACCCGCTGAGGTTTCACCGCTGAAGGGTTAAATCCACCACAGTCAGAAGCCCCCTCTTGCGCCATGTGAGTACAGTAAATCCCTGTCCCTCACTTTGAGTAACCAGTAAATCCCTGGTACCCATTTTCCAATGGTGGCATATAAACTAAACTATTGTAGGTTAATTAGCTAGGTTGTACCCATTTTAACTTGTGGTTGTACGGAATTGCTCAGTTTGGACAAACACAAGAGTCGGTCCTTAAGTAACTAGGGTGGAACATTCACATTTCCAGTTCTTGTGTTAAAGCCGCACCAGCCAAACATTCCATCCACCCTGGTCTAATTTTTAATTTAACTTTCCTTTTTATTTTAAAATTACAGTGGTATCTTCTATTATCACTTTTCAAACAAATAATTAAATCCAAAACACTCATTAACCCTTTTTTTATATGAGCATGTTATAATGAAGCTAAACTAAGCATTGCATAAAAGTCTAAATTTAACAAAAGATATTCTATGTTGACAAATAATTAAATCCAAAACACTCATTAACCCATTTATGAGTCAAAGAATATCCTAGGTTGACAAGGGTTCATGGCAAGTAAATTTCAAAGGAGGGCATAACAAGTTTGGGTATTTATCTAAGTTTTCGACAATTAAAATTAATATTTCACACAACATAGCCATGCAAGTAAATTTAAAATAATTCATAAAATCATTTACAAAACATAGGAGCAAAATGGACAAGGAGACTTGCCTTCTTGAATTAGGTTGCACTCTTCCCGAAGTTGCTCTTGGAAATCTTCCGAGAATTCGGACTCTACACGGGAAACGAGAAGAACCAATAAAATAAAATAAAATAAAAATTCAAAAATTAATAGTAAATATACCAAATGAAATTTTGGAATTTTAGATGAATTTAGAAATTTCAATGGGTCAATTTGGAGTTAAATTGAGGAAGATATGGCTTTTGAAAGTTTAAAATCAAAGAAAAGAAAAAGAACTGATTTCTGGAATTAAATTTCTACTGAAAGAGAATTATGACGTCAGCAAGAATTATTTTCCTAAAGAAAAATTGGAATAATGACGTCAGCACAGAATTAAAAATAAATTACAGTGGCTGACAGGTGGGGCCGGTCCACGGTGGACCGAGTCCACGGAAAAACAAAAATGCTGACGTGGCACGAGGAGGGAGTGACACGTGGCATCCGACGTGGCACTGCTGACGTGGCAACTAGGCTCAGATTTGCTGACGTGGCAGCTGACGTGGCGATACATGGCATGACACGTGGCAGGTAGGGCTGACATGTCGTGCCACGTGCATTAGGGCTGACGTGTCGGCTCGGGTGGCGGCGGTGGGAGATTGGACGGTCGAAGTTGTACCACGTGGCAAAGTCCGGGCCGTCACTTCAGATATGGATGAGCGGCTGTGATTGTGCGGTTCGGAGGCGGGAAACGGCGGATGGCTGCCACGTGGCTCGGGTTCGCCGTGCGAGGCGTCGCGCGGACGCGGGCGGTGGGACCGAGACGAGGCGCGGATCGGGCGGCCGAGATTGGGACGCGCGGGCGCATCCAGGCCGTCGATTGGATGAACGGGTGAGATGGAGCGGCGCGGAGGCGAGGTTGGTCCGATCGCCGACGCGTGGCTTGGAGCGTCGCGCGGCATCGCGACAACGCGACGCGCTTGCGGCGCGCGCGACGCGCGCGCGAGGGAGCGAGCGTGCGGCGTGGCGCAGGCCGCGCAGGACCGAGGGGCTGAGCAGGGTGACGGGCGCAGCGGAGGTCCAACGGCGACTTACCGGCGGCGGCGAGGACACGCGGCGACGGCGAACGCGACTGAGGCTGGAGGGGAGGGAGTGCGCGAAGGGATGAAATGGCTTCCCGGCGACATTTTTATAAGCCGCGGAGAGATAAACGTCCGCACGAGCTCACCAGGGTTAATGGCGGCGGTTACCGGCACTTCAATCGGCGGAAATTGAATGCGCGCGACGAGCGGATGCTCCGGAGCCATTAATGGCGGAATGAAACGGCCGGGAGAAGCGGGAACGGAAGCTCGGGGCGGCGCGGTAATGGCGACGGCGCGCTGAGGAAGAAACAGGCGGGGACAACGGCCTGACAGGTGGGGCCCACCTGTCGGCGAGAGGGAGAGGGGAGTAGAAGCGATGAACCGCCAGATTTGCGACAAGTGGCGAGGGAAAAGAATTGGGGCCGTTGGATGAAGAGTGAAGGGGTAAGTGAAGACAAGCGGCGTGGATTAAATCGGGCGGAAAAGATCTGATCTGGACCGTCCGGTGCAATAAGTGGCTTCGGTGGCTCCGATTAAATCAGAAAACTGGGATGGCTCCGATGCACGCCACGTGGCAGCCGGAGAGAGAAAAGGAATTTAAATCTTTTAAAGATTTCAGAAAATACCAGGAAGCTTTAAAATATTCAGAAAAATACCAAATAAGTTTTGAAAATTCCAGAAAAATTCACAGAAATCCCTGGGGAGGTTTTAGACTTAAGAAAAATATTTCCAACTTATTTTATTATAAATTTTTATTTTTAAACAAAAACTTCGACTCTGAAAAATCCAAATAATTTGAATTAATTATTTTAAAATTATTCTTTCCAAAGAAATTCAAAAATTGGGATGTTACAAGAGTTCACCTGATAATTTAGTTGTCATGCACGTGCCCTTGTAATTGGCCCTTGTATTGCTTCAAATTGAGAAATCTTATTTGTATCCAAAAGTGTGATGCCCTCATCATCCTCCCTCTCTTGAATTGTAGTTATCCTCGACTCGAGCTCATCTTCTTCTCCTAAGTAAGGTTTCAAGTCTGAAATGTTAAATGTAGGACTAACCCCAAACTCTGTAGGCAGATCAAGCTTATAGGCATTATCATTAATCTTTTCTAATACTTTGATTGGACCATCTGATGTAGGCATAAGTTTTGACTTTCTCAATTCAGGGAATCTTTCTTTTCTTAAATGTAGCCAAACAAGATCACTAGGTGCAAATGTAATTTCTTTTTTACCTTGACTTCCTGAAACTCGATACTTCTCACTCATGCGTTCAATGTTCTCTTTAGCAGTCTCATGCATTTTAACAATAAATTTAGCACGTACCTTTGCATCAAAATTTACCCTTTTCGAAGTTGGTAGAGGTAGTAGATCAATTGGAGCACGTGGAGCAAAACCATATACAATCTGAAAAGGGCTCATCTTTGTGGTTGAATGCAATAACCGATTGTAGGCAAAATCTATATGAGTTAGACATTCTTCCCACATCTTCAAGTTTTTCTTCAAAACAGCCCTCAACATTGTTGACAAGGTACGATTGACGACTTCAGTTTGTCTATCAGTATGGGGATGACAAGTAGTTGAAAACAGTAGCTTTGTCCCAAGCTTTCTCCAAAGTCTCCTCCAAAAGTGACTAAAAAACTTTGCATCACGGTCTGACACAATTGTGTTTGGCAGACCATGTAGACGAACAATCTCCCTGAAAAAATTCAGCAACATGTGTAGCATCATCGCTCTTATGACAAGAAATAAAATGTGCCATCTTAGAAAACCTATCTACTATAATAAAAATACTATCCCTCTCCATCTTTGTCCTAGGCAATCCTAATACAAAATCTATAGAAATATCCTCCCAAGGAACACTAGGAATAGGAACAGACATATATAAGTCATGTAGATTCAGTCGTGACTTAGCTTTTTGGCATGTAGTGTATCGCGAAACATAGTGCTCGACATCGCGCCGCATCCTTGGCCAATAGAAATGCTCAGTGAGGATGTCCTCCATCTTCTTGATGCCAAAATGTCCCATTAATCCTCCCCCATGCGCCTCCTGTAACAACAAAAGACGCACAGAGCCAGCTGGAATGCATAGCTTGTTAGCTCTAAATAAAAATCCGTCATTGAAAACAAATTTGTTCCAGCTTCTACCATCTTTGCAATTGGACATAGCATCTTTAAACTCATTATCAGAATCATATAGTTCTTTTACTGTCTCTAGGCCAAAAATTCTACAATTAGGTTGAGACAGCAAAATATACCGCCGAGATAAGGTATCAGCAATCACATTTTCCCTCCATTTCTTGTGTTTTATGACATAAGGAAATGATTCTATGAATTCAACCCAACGAGCATGTCTTCGATTCAGTTTAGCTTGACTTCTAATGTGTTTCAACGATTCATGATCGGAATGAATAATAAACTCTTTGGGCTATAAATAATGTTGCCAAGTTTCAAGCGCATGAACAAGAGCATATAATTCTTTATCATAAATTGAATAATTAAGACTTGGCCCATTCAATTTCTCACTAAAGTAAGCAACAGGTTTACCTTCTTGAAGTAATACACCACCAATTCCACTAGCATCACACTCAAGTTCAAAAGTCTTACCGAAATCAGGAAGTTGAAGTAATGGTGCATTTGTGAGCATTTCTTTGAGAATGTTAAAAGCTTCTTCTTGTGCTTGTCCCCATTTGAAAGGAACACCTTTTTTGTCAATTCATTAAGTGGTGCGGCGATGGTGTTGAAATCTTTCAAAAAGTGACGATAGAATCCTGCAAGTCCATAAAAGCTCCGCACTTATGTGACTGTTTGTGATGTCGGCCAACTCTTTATCGCTTCAATCTTGGCTTCATCTACCTCAATTCTCTGCGGAGTAACAATATAGCCACGGAAACAAACTAGATTGGTGCAAAAAGTGCACTTTTCAATGTTACCAAACAAACGTGCATCTCTCAAAGAAATAAAGACAGCACGTAAGTGTTCAAGATGTTCATCAAGTGACTGGCTGTAGATTAATATATCATCAAAATATACCACCACAAATTTACCAATAAAAGAACATAAAACTCCGTTCATTAATCTCATGAAAGTGCTAGGTGCATTAGTTAAACCAAAAGGCATCACTAACCACTCATATAATCTGAACTTAGTTTTAAAAGTAGTTTTCTATTCATCTCCAAGTTTCATTCTAATTTGGTGGTATCTACTACGTAAGTCAACTTTAGAGAAAACAATAGAGCCACTCAATTCATCAAGCATATCATCTAACCTAGGAATAGGATAACGATATCTAACAATGATATTATTAATTGCTCTACAGTCAACACACATTCGCCAAGATCCATCTTTCGTAGGAACTAAAATCACAGGGACATCACAAGGACTAAGGCTTTCACGTACGTACCCCTTGTCAAGCAAATCTTGCACTTGACGCTGAATTTTCTTAGTCTCCTCTGGATTAGTCCTATATGGTGCACGGTTTGGCAAAGAAGCTCCTGGGATCAAGTCAATTTGATGCTCAATTCCTCTCATAGGTGGCAGCCCCAGGTGTATTTCAGATGGGAACACATCATTAAACTCCTGCAAAAGGTTAGTGACAACAGGAGGCAAAGATGCAAGCAAATCCTCAAATGAAAAGAAAGCATCTTTGCAAAGTAAGGCATAGCAAACAGAATTTTTTACTTCCAAGTCATTGAAATCAGATTTAGTAGCTAATAGAACAACATCTTTCAATTTAATTTCATTCTTTCTAGCATTTGATTCTTTGGCTTCTTCCTTTTTAGGTGGAAAGCATTCTTTAGCTACTATCTGATTCTCACTTTTAGCATTCTCCTTTTTCTCATGTTCAGATCGTTCAATTTCATCTTTAACAATCGCTTCAAGAGACATTGGATGTAAAAAAATTTTCTTGCTCTTATGCATAAGAGTATATTGATTAGTTCTACCATGATGAGTGGAATCCTTATCAAACTGCCATGGCCTATCTAAAAGTAAGGAGTATGCTTGCATAGGAACGACATCGCAATTAACATAATTATGATATGAACCAAGTGAAAATGGTACTCTCACAGTTTTAATTACCTTCAACTTACCACATGAGTTGAACCACTAAATGTAGTAGGGCCGTGGGTGAGGATTTATGGTTAAGTGAACCTTCTCGACCATCTCCAAACTAGCTAAGTTGTTGCAACTTCCCCCATCAATGATGACACGACACGAATGATCCTTGATGACAAACTTGGTTTGAAACAAATTGTGTCGTTGGTCTTGTTCGGCACTCTCCATTTGTGCACTAAGAACACGCTTCACTATAAGGTTCATGTACTTATTTGAAGCTTCAGCACTCAAGTGTTCTTCTTGTTCATCATTAGAGTCAATCTCATCACCTGCATGGTCATTTGCAACATATATATATATATTCTTCATCAATTTCATTAGCTGAAGTATACCCACCATCTCCTCTCACATGAGAGCCCGCTGACTTGGGCAATCTCCCATGAAGTGTCCAAACCCTTTGCATTTGTGACATTGGATGTCCCTTGTACGTCCAGTGGAAGCAACCGAAGATACACTCTTTGTTGGAGCAGGTTTTGAGGGAGCTTGAACAGTTGTAGCCTTGCTTGCTTCGGGTGCACATGTGGGCATGGAAGTAGAAGTAGAGCACCCTCGGCTTGGTATAGATGGAAGGGGTGCCCTTGCTATTCCGACACTTTGTTTGGAGGAAGAAGAGCCTCTAAAATGACTCCTTGTTCTTATGTGTCGCCCCTACACTTCCCTTTCATCTTTGCAAGCAAGATAAAAGAAACGGGTGATAGAATTGTATTTCTTATAGTCATGTATGTCCTGAATTTTCCGGTTAAGCCCTCCCAAAATTCTAGCCATTTTAGCTTCTTCAGTTTCTTCCAAACCACGACGCAATAAGTCAATTTGCAATTCTTGATAGTATTCCTCTACTGATCTATTGCCTTGTTTTAAGCATTGCAATTTATTTAACATATCACGTGAAAAGTATGAAGACACAAATCTAGCTCTCATGATTCTTTTCAAAGCATCCCAAGTTCTAGGTACATGTGGTAGTCTACATTGTTCCCTCCACCAAATTGATGCAAAATTAGTAAATTCACTAGTAGCAGTCCTAACTCTTTTATCGTTAGGAAAATCATGGTATACAAATTTTTGATCTAATTGTAATTCCCAATCAAGATAAGCTTCAGGGTCATATCTACCAGCAAATGGAGGAATTGTAAACTTAACTTTAGTTAATGCATCATCATTATGTACCTCTCGTTGTAACCAATTTAACTTTAGTTAATGCATCATCATTATGTACCTCTCATTGTAACCTGCCCATACCTCATCGGTTTTGCCGAAATCGATGACAGTCGCGGTTATCAAGGCCCTCAACTTCAGTGTCAGCGTCACAGTTGTTATTTTCAACACCGTCATCCTCATCTGCCGAAGAGTGAGGGGAAGATAGAGCGCGTGGAGCAACTGGGGATGGACGTTGCTCAAGATTCTCAATTCTATTGTTGATGGTGGTGAGGGTGTCATTGAGCCGATCCAACACATTGTAGATCTCCTCTATTTTCTTGTTGACCTCACGGTTGAAGTGTTGCACCAACATCCGAGTGCGAGGAGTGAGTGGTCCAACACTCTCAAGTTCACAGATGAACCATCATCCTTGCCACCATATTTTGAATTTTGTGATCCTGCCATTATTAGTGGAAAACAAGAAACTCACAAGAAAGATGTTAGTTTCCTATCACTACTAGGTGCTTGGAGGTTTACAAAAGTCACACACAGCGATAGTCCTGACTGATTCGTGATTTGTGATAGTCCTGACTTGAGTGACGAGTATAGCGATTAGCGGTACATCAAGGCCTGTAACGGTTAGTAGTAGGTGTAGCTTGGAAGGCTCTAGATATGTAGCAATGGAGAACAATCAGTTAATTTCAGAAATTGCATGGAATTGAATTATAGTTCGTATCTAGCACTTAGCCGTATATTACTGATCAAAGAAGGATGATGAAGACTAAAATAAGTGGATATCAAAGTATATGAGTGGTAGATACAAGATAATTCAATTGAATGCAATTGGAAGTGGAAAGCACAAGTATTTGGTCGTAACTTTTTGTCAATTGCCTCTTTTTTAAGGATTCTTGTTTCCTCTTTACTGATGGTTTTTTTTACAACTTTCCTTTTGGGGCCAACTTTTGAAAACCTACAAAAAATTCTTATAAAAATTGCAAATTTTGACTATTGCATATTCGGAACAGAAATTTAGGTCAAATTTCATTAACGATATATTCTAATTGCCACACTGGAATGAAGCGAAATTTTGCAAATAGATGGATATTGAAGTTATAAGTCTAATGGAATTGGTCTCACTCAAAAAGGAGCAAAGAATCAAAAGTTATGATATTTTGGTGGCGGCTGCACAAGAGGGAGTGTTCTAGCCGAAAATGGGAATTAGGGTTTGATGTGTTCTTGATGGTTTTGGACGTGGAGATTTTTTTTTGTATTCTTATGGGACCAAGAAAAAAGACCAACAACAAGACAAAGCTAAAACGAACACAAATTCAATTTAACAAACCAAAACTAACAAATTGAAAGGCACAACAGGGTTTGGACAGTGAAAAATAACTCTTTTTGTAGGGCAATTTTTTGGTTATAGGTATGAAAAACAAATCTAAAACTAAAATCTCACCGAGCAATCTGGGATCTGATACCAACTGATGAGGGTGGCCCGATCTTCCAATGAGAAGGGTAACTTCGATTTCATATGACGTTGATGATGAGGCTACTTGACTGAGACGACCAAATCCGTCCTGCAATCACTACACCACACCCTAGTCGATATCAACCGTGCCAAGACCTCGGTTGACCTGAACACGAAGTTCAATTCCTGCAAGCAATCGAAGAACAAGCAAGAATAAGATAAAGAGCAATATGACTATTGCGAATATGAATGAGGAACATAAAGGGTTGAGGTCTGCAATCGCAGTAGTTGGTCAAGTCGACATAAGAACACACGATGAAATTTCACGGTGGAAAACTAATCTACTACAGGTTCGAATAAATGATCGAGCTATCATAGCATGGCACGCTTCTCGCCTTGAGTTTGATCTAGTATCATGAGACAAAAGGATCAGTACAAAATCACTATATAGATTCATCCGATATGATCTTTATGTATATTTAGAAGTAGTTATGTTCTGTTAGGGACCGCCACCGACTTATGGATCGAAAAGAAGTTTTCGACCTATGGCCAACTATACATGAACCTATAGGATCACACACTTAATGAGTCTGCTTGGAATTTTTCAAATGGGATACGATCTCTACTCGTATTGGATAAAGATCCAACTTGAGGCTTTCCGAGTTGGATGTGACACCTGGGCCAGATCCGGCCCAGCCCAGCTCACAACCACCCACATAAAAAGGGGGAGACAGCAGGGAGACAGATCCATTCGCTCCCCTGTTGCTTATCCTTGCGCTCTCTCCAGTCATTGCTGTTCCTGTCGTGCTCGCGCCGCCGTTGTCCCCCAGCGCCGCCACTCCCCGCCGCACCTCGCCGCCTCCACTCTCCCTGCCTGTTGCCGCCGTGCGCCGCTACTCCTCTTCCTCTTGCAGACGCCGCCGCTGCTCCTTCCCCTTCCCCTGTGCAGCCATGCCGCTGCCTAGTTGCGACACCCCATGGGAAGAGGAAAGGGGAGCCAGCCGTTGGTGACAAGGAGGGGAAGGGAAGGGGCTTTTGCCTGCCGGTGTGAGGAAAAGGAGGAGCGGAGGAGCTGCTGACGGGGAGGGAGGAAAAAGGAGGCGCGCACGCGTGAGAAAAAGAGAAGGAGGAGGGCGGCTACGCCAGGCATGAGAAAAGGAAAGAAGAAGGAGGAAGGGAGCGGCTGTACACACGTGGCAAGAAAAGAAAGGGAGAGAGGAGCAGAAGAAAAAAAGAAGAGGAGGCCGGCCGGCGTGGGAAAAGAGGAAGGAGGAAAGAAGAAAAGACAAAGAGAAAGAAAAGGAAGAGAGGAAAAAAGGGGGATTGCCAGATCTGCCAGGGACGACAGATCAGGGCCTGATCCAGTCGTCGGGTTCGGGTAACGGTTCAAGAACCCCTTTTCAGTTATTTGCCATTTCTCACGTACCGTAGTATGCCGATTAAAAAAAACTGGGACAGCGGGACTATGTTCGGTGAGAGGGAGCTCGACGACACTGGGGTTACACGTAACAGTGATGTTTTTGCTCGCGTGTGTTTGTACTGCGTTAGCGATGTATTAAAATTGTTAATATTTGCACAGGTGGCGGTTCGAGTCAGGTGCAGTCCACGCACCGTCCGCCAGGTTAACAGGCAAGTGCATGTTAAAACAATAATTTGTGTTGAACAATGGCTATTTGTGTTTCTATGCCATGATTTATAACAAGCAAGAGATGATGTATATGATTATGCATTAATCATATATGGAGCAATACAGTTTATAAGTAAACAGTCTCATTTGAAAAGCATTGCATCATGCAAAGTGCATAAGGGCTAGGTCGGTGAGAAAGTCGTATGACTAATCCGGAGTGCTCTTAAGTAAGCCCTACAGAGGTAGGCACCTCCATGGGATGGAGGGAGAGGGTGACATCGATGGGTGTACCCTTCGCTATACCGATATAAGCTTACAATTACAGGTGCATTGCATATCATTACATTGCATGAACAGAGAAACAGATAGCGATATAGTTACAGAGATTTGTTTTATAGTTATAGTTATAAATGTATTGAATTTTGATGCACTGCATACAGAATGCTACAGACGGTAGTACAATAAATGAATTTTATAGTTTACAGTCACAGTAGAGTTGATTTATAGTTTACAGCTATAGTAAAGTTGATTTACAATTTACAGCTACAGTAGATACGATTTACATTCCACAGTCACAGAATTGATTTACAGTTTACAGTAGATGTGATATACAGTTTACAGTAAATTGACTTCACAGTTCACGGTAGACTTGACTTACAGTTTGCAGTCATAGAATGGAATTACAGTTTACAGATATGGATTGATGTACTACTTTGTCATGTGCTTGCTGGATCTTCGGACTCACCCTTGCTTTGTGGTTTTTTTTAGGGTGATCCGGAAAGCGGCATGTATGGAAAAGGGAGTAGTTCCTTTTGCACTGTTGATATGCAATAACAGCTTAGTCCTGCACTGAGCATTATGTTTAAACTTTTGTTAGGAAGTTTGTGTAAATGTTCTAGTTACAGTATGTCTCAGGAGAACAGACTCTTGTTAATACAGGTCTCGTGCGTGATCTCTGTTTGTGGTACGCTTTTGGTGAGATAGTACAGTTTGGTGGTAGCATCTTGGACCCTGTGGAGGGTTGGGATGTTACATTGGATACGATGTATGATCATATTGGATAAGAATCTGATTGGAAGCTATATAAAAGGAGGTGTAGGGCTGAGGGAGGATGAAAAGATACACCCATCGAACCCTAGCCGCTACCTCTCATAACTCCTATCAGCGCGCTGGTGCTAGCACACTAATACACGGTGTTCCATTCCTAAACGTGTGGACATCGGTAAAGGTGCTGCTGCGACTGTAGCGCTGATCGGAAGGAGGAGACAATTGGCTAGAGGATGATCGACACTACACCGGCACGCGCTTCATTGAGCTAACCGCTTTAACTCTGCTTTCGCTGCACTACGCGTCTCATGGTAACAATCTATGATCTTTTACTCGCATAGCTTCCTAATTTATATGTTAGAAAATTTTAATCAACATTGATATAGTCTACCCTATCCCAGTACTAAATGCCACGGTTTGACTGTCCCACAAACCACATGTTGGCTAGGTTTATGTATGGATTTGATCCCATGACATTTGATTGCTAAGCTTCAAGGGTAACTCTTTAACCAAGAAAGGAAGATGTAGCGTCATCTAAATAAAGATAAAAAGAAAGATACTGTGTCCTTGGTCAGGGAAGTACAGCTCTTGCCTAAGACTATATAGCATTATGGCCCATGGCCCCAGCTACTGGTCCTTTGAACTGTGATTGCTACAAAGTGTTCCATTAATGTTCTATTATAACAAAACTACGATTAACAACACCCATGATCCTGTACAACGAGTTGACAAGAATAGGTGCATGCAACCATGCAACCAAACAATGTTTGCAACATATATCCAACTCCTATTTAGGCCCATTAATTTTTATGCAACCAAGCAACCTTTCCATATGTCGGGCGTTGTTCACTTCATCTCTACCATTACTGTACACTTGTAGCGGAAGCGATTTCAATTGCTCTAGAACTGCAATAGGCCCCACTAATTAGCAATTGGAGCAAGTATTCAGGCCTGCCTAGTCCATCTCCAATATATGCCATTTCTTCCCTATTTTTTCGAGATTCTTATGTAATATGTATTTTCCAAAGACCATGTTTGGATGAGCGTGACTGACCCGGATTTAGTTGGATTAGCAAATTTCAACTGTGTCCTAATACAATCCCCTCGTCCAGGGCTCGAGACATCGTTTGGAACATGCGAATTTTCTTATTTCCTGTAAAAATTGAAGTATTTGTTTTATAAAACTTCTATGTTCCAGATAGGGCAAAGGTGTTCTTCTTGTCCCTTCTAGAACCTCCTTGAGTGTTGACCAATACTGACAGTAAGAAACGTGTTACATACGGTAATTAAAAATTGAACTCAACTGAGACACCAATTCATTCACCACGACTCAACAGTGGCCAGCATGTCTTCTAACCTGGGCTGTGCTGCAAATGGTAATAGCAAACGTATTAATATGTTGGTCTACGCCAATAGTGCATGCGACCGGTGGAAGATATAGGGCTTGTTTTTTGCGATTTTTAAAAGTCGTTTTTGACTTTTGTTACAGTAACTAACTTTTAAACGGAGTATTTTTTTAAGATGAGGTTTACAAGTTAATTGTAGTACACGTTAAAAAACTAATATCTGTACCATCAAAAATCGTAAACGAGTATCTCTTTTTCCGCAATCTCTGTCACAAACAGCTAAAAAACCATCAGCCGCAACCAAAAACCATCAGCCGCAACCAAAAAGAACAGGCCCATAAGTTCCTCGTGTACTCGGCTGCTGAAGACATGATTGTCATTGGGAACAGGTATCCATACCGACAGTGAGTGAGCAGCCAATTGGCTGATTTGCCATGTGCATTACAAGCATGAAACAATCATGATATATACATTGTAGAATGAGAATCTATTTCATGAGCCATCTAATCAGCGTGAAAGGAGATATGGATGCAATTCACAAGCAAGCCGCTCCCACGATGCTCAAACAATTCGGTTCGCTAACACTCCCTTGTTTTCTTAACTGTTAACGGTCGTACATGGTTACATACTTGAACAAAGTAGAAAATCTTGAATCGAGATTGCACTTCTAGCTCAACAGAGTTTTCAGCCATTAGCACCACAATAGAATTGGGAGGACACTAGTTGATCCATGGCAGGCTGAGAAGGTTCCTTGGCAGAAAATCACACGCGTACTGTCAAGGAGAAGTCGCTCGCATCACTTAAAGAGCAAGTACCTATCCATTCATTGCCCTGAATGGGGGCCAATCGTCCAACAACATAGGCAGGCTCTTTCAATTGTGCAATGCAGCACATTACACACAGGGCATGGACCATGTAAGCATCTTTAGATCGATGTAAGATCATCTGGATGAAAAATATCATGGTTCGAAAACTAGATTTGCTGTTGATAAGGCAGTTTCCCATGTGACGTCGTCGCATAGCTGCGGCCTTGAATAGGATGTGAATCTCTTAATTGGCAGGTGGGTCCACGTGGTTGCAACTCCATCCGGGCTTCTCATTCTGATTCTACGATAGGATGATCTTAAGTTTGATTTCTCTAGGAGATGGCAATGAAAACAAGCAAAGATGAAAGTAACAAATAATACAAAATACTTAGCCTGGACAGTGGACAATAAGCTCCAAAGTTGGCTCGAGTCATTCAAGATATAGAACCATTTTGGACTAGACATTATAGTTTCAGTGATATACTAATGTACTCAAGGATAGAAAACCTGGAACCAGAGGAAAACTCGGCTGGCGGGAGGGACCTGTAACCGGTCGGTTACTAGAAAACTCAGGAAAAAATGGATGAAATGCGTGAATCAAATTTTGAATATGGGTGGTTTGAAAACCGATAATCTTTGCGGTAACCGGAAAAACCGCTAAAAACTAGAAAAACCACTAAAAACCGAAAAACCAAAGTTGGGAGTACAATAATAAATGCATATTTAGTTTATACAATAAGTAATTTAGCACAAAAAAAGTCTAAACCAATTTAGAAAGTGCATTATATAGTCATAGATTTAATTCACATAGGAAAATTTTCGGCCAGTTTTTAAATCCCAATACCCACTGGTTTTTTCGGTAATCGCCGGTTTTTCTATTCCTGAGTGTACTATGATAGGAAAGCAACGAGAGAAGAGCTTACATCCATAGAAGGTTACAATGGAAACAGCACATTCCTCCGCGGTGTTCTCTTTAGTTTTAAACTGCAAGGTGACTAGGTCAGCGGTTCAGTAAAATGTGCCAACAGAAATTGTCATCACTGCTTGCTACAAGCTACCGCAAAGCTTCACATAAAAGCTAAAAAATTCCAGAATTGGAAGTGTGATGTTCATGTGTTCTTCAGCGTCGAAACCTAAGGTCTTAATTCCTAAACCACAAGCTACAAAGACATTCCTTACTCAAATGTCAATGGAAGTACTCAAAGCTATTTCGCCTGACATCAGGTGGGTTCTTTTGGACTGAGTTTTGAATTCTAACTGTTCGTGAAAGAGAGTACGAAGAGAGATAGTCGTATACGATTTTGGCCAGTATAGCTGAAGTTAGTATAGTGTCTACTACAATCGATTTATAATCTCACGTTGAAAAGACGCATTGTTTGAAAGCTAGTTGTATAGCAAAAGCTGAAAACCACAAGCAGCAAGCCCAAAACAACCTAGCCGAATCATCAAGGAGGAGATACACCAGCTAACAGTAATAGAAAGCAGAATTTGGTCTCAAATCAAGATTGTGTTCGTGTTGTTATAAAAAAAATCAAGAACTAACCATATGGCAAAACTCCTGTCCTGCCAACCAAACCCCTGGCCCCCAGAAGAAGATGATGACGCAAGACGAGGAAGAACCTATCTCTACTATTTGTAAACCCTATATAAATCTCATCAATAACCATTCAGTAAAGTAAGGAGTAACATTAGGTCCTTTTACTTGTCAGTTTCCATAAACATAGTGAAGAAATTATTCATCCACGTAGTGGGGAGTCAAAGAAAATTAATGGAGCAACCGTTTAAATGATCTCTGTATTGAGTTATATGTACCAATCAATTTATCCAAAAACTTAAATTGATGAGTAAATACGGACAATTCACTTATACTTTAACACTTCCTATCATATATAGGTTCTTACAGGCTAAAGATGTGGAATAGAAATAGGCTGTAATTATTTTTTTAATCACGTCAGCCGAGTCTTGAACTTAAAATCTCTTGGCTCTGATACTATATTGAGTTGCATATACTAGTAAATTTATCCAAAAGCTTAAGTTAATAAGAAAATACGAATAATTCATTTATATTTCAACACTATGACATACCTTCAGTGGTTTATGTGTTGCAGAGTTCATGTCTCATGGCCACCAGTCTTTAAAAAATGCCTTTTGGCCACCTCAGGTGTATGATTAAGATAGAATAACTGATGCACGGCAAGGTAAATGCCAAGGTAGAATAATCCCTGTGCATCCTTAACTACGAGTATACAACCTAAGGGTACATGCTCAATTTAGACCCTGAAATAAAAAAAAGGCAATAATATAGAGGTCCATCTTCAGCGGGAATGACATTATCCACAACACCTTTGGTTTGTCAAGGTCAAACCAAAATTATTTATCTTCTTATCTTGTCTGTCTTATTTATTTAGAAAGATTAAATTACAATTATTTTGTTGTATATCGAAAATGATAATGTTATATATTGTGCATCTAATTCTTATCCATAAATGTTCCAACAAAAAAACCATATACATCTGCACTAGTACTTATCTATTAGCCATATCTGTATGGTCTTCAAAGTAGAAATGAAGACCGTTGGTACTAATAGAACCATCTTCACTCCTAGCAACCAGCAATCCTCCAAGTAATGGTTTTGTGATTTTTTTTTCCACATGTTCTATCTACAACAATCAACACTAATAAATTTCTGGAATAATTGACATCATGAAAGGTGAAGGAATGAAACCCCCCTAAAAAAAGGAATGACTAGCACAGGGAAATGTTATCTGCACGAACTTATATACTGATCAAGATATATATATATATATATATATATATATATATATATATATATATATATATATATATATATATATATATATATATATATATATATATATATATATATATATATATATAATCATGTTTAGGTGCCGGAGCATTAGTTGGCAAGTAGTAGAAGCACGTGTTCTTTTGGACTGAGACTTATGGCTTATGGTTATGATTTTAAAATTTTGATATGTTCTTGAGAGGCAATATGCAAAGGAAAATATTCGTATGCGATTTTGGTCAATACAGATGAAATCAGCACAATATATATTACAATTGACCTTTAGACCCTGTCTTAAAAAACATACTAATTTTAAAGCGATTATTGTAGCAAAAAGCATAAGCTCGTAAGCAAAAGTCATCTCCAACCCAGCTCAGGTCACAAGCTGATCAAAACCATTTACATGCAATGCTTGCAAAAGATCCGTGCGCAGTGAACTGTCCAAATACTTGGTAGTACTCCATTAACTTATCATCAGCCTGTTAAAGAAGAATAGACGACATCAAATCAACAGGGCGTCTGGACGAATTAATAGAGAAACATAGAACACCAAAACTTAAATGGATCGTGCCTCCAACAACCAAAGAGAGGGCGCCTTTATTTATTGTTGTTGTTGGCACTGGTGAGGAGGCCCAACAAGCCTTATTTATTCCTTCCTAATGTCTTGGCCTATTTACTGCATGGGGCTTGGGTGGTGAGGCTTCTGTTTTTATTATGCATCAGCACCCCTTACTCCCTCTGCTGCTTCTTTATGAGAATTAGAGTTATGGTGCAAAAGCCATGAATGCTCACCCACAAGAAGCAGTTCATGATTACAACGTAGTTAATGGTGTAGATATAGAAGTATGACGGTCAGACAGTACAAGAGAGATTTTAAGGCGTGGAGGACACTGCCTTGTAGGTTTCACTCTAGTGTCCATCGCCATGAATTGAGCCATCCTGTCCAGAGCTCACACGCTAGCTATCCCACTCCTGTGCTGTTAAATTCAGCAGAGCACAATTGCAGCAATAGATGGCCTTTGTATGTAGCTCCTACTAACGTGCACCGGTTCCTCCATTGGGCAGGGAAATGGATAAATCCTTCTAGCATATCTTGAACTGATACTAAGTATACGTCTTTAAATTCTTCCATCTGCAAGGCCCCACCCTCCTTAACTCCAATCCGGTACTGTTCCGAACAGAACCATCACCTCAGTCACAGCTGCTGCCTGAGCCTGAGCTGGGCAGCTGCTGCTGATCTTGCCCCAATCCTACCACCCTTCACCACAACTTACAAGGCAAGCAAGGGCAGGGCCTTGTGGCTGCTCTCCTGGGCTGGGTGGCATTATGACGTGTACAGTCCGGGCATGTAGAGCAAGGCCGCCGTAAATGGGAGGAGGTGGAGAGATTTGAGTCATTTAAGGTCACTCTACTTGCCATCTTCAATGCCTGGCCTGCCTCTCCTTAATGGGGTTGGATGAAGGCCATTTAAAAAAAAACTTCTTCCACGCCCTCCCCTGCATGACCCCATCAATCAAATGCCCAGTGTAGAAGAGAAGCGGATAGCTCCCCACAGAATTCTCCTCCTACGACGACTAGTATAACCTCCCAGGCTCACTCCCTAGAACTACACATATATAGAGAGGGAGCGGTGGCATCATCAGCCAAAATGACCACTGAATTCCATAGAGTGGACAAGTTTCAGGAGGTGAGCGTGAAGAGGATGGAGCTGCAGCCGGAGCTGTCGCTCGGGCCGGCGCCGTGCTTCGCCGCGGCCAAGAGCACCAAGAGCTCGTCGTCCGAGTCGGACGGCAGCTACCGGAAGAAGAGGAAGCACCACACCTGGGAGGAGCCCGTCTCACACGCTAACCTGGAGCTCCAGCTCAATGACCCCCTTCCCCTGGACTGGGAGCAGTGCCTTGACCTCCAAGTGAGTCCCTCTCGATCACAACTACGTTTGGATTCACAGGTCAGTTACCTATGAATAATATTACTCCTAGCTAGTTAATTTACACTGCATAGAACTCATTTTTCAGTCCATTACTCTCATCAACTAAAACTATAGCAAGTATCTCATCCTATCGTGTGTTTATGAGCCTGTCTATGTCTATGACGCCGACACGTGTTAATAGTTAAAGCTAACTAACCAAGTTATTTTCGGCGCGCGACTCCTATTCTTAGAAGTGTCCTGCCACCGACGTGCACGTACTGTGAAACTGACGCAATATCTAGCTGGCAGAAATAGCAGAGCAACTAGACAAGCCTATGCACCCACATGGTTATTGGTGGCAAAATGCATGCAGTTCCAACGTGCATGCGGCAGCAGCTGCACTTGTGATAGTTGCCCTACTATTTGTGACGCTCCAGAGGGATCTTTGCAGTACCACTTTGCCTAGAGCATGCAAGTTCGATGGATGCTGCCATGATGACCTCATCATTTGATGTGCTGTGATTTTTCTTTAATGCTATCTGCTATGGTTTTGGCAGTCTGGAAGGATGTATTACCTGAACAGGAAGACCTTGAAGAAGAGCTGGATCAGGCCCAAGGAGCAGAGCGTGAACCTGGAGCTCAACATCTCGACAACCCCGGCGACCGTCGTCGTCGTCGTCGACAGCAACGCGGGCGCTGCTCCCGCCATTGAAGACGAGCCAAAGAGGGGCACCGTGAGCTCCGAGGGCAACATGGTGGCCGTGCCGTGCGCCAACTGCCACCTCCTCGTCATGCTCTGCAAGTCCTCCCCCTCCTGCCCCAACTGCAAGTTTGTGCAGCCGTTGCCACCCGCGACGCCGCAGGCGGCTCACCGCAGGCTTGACGCCGTCAAGCCGCTGGAGACCCTGAGCCTTCTCCACTAGGAGCATGCATGCCGGCGCGCTCGGCGGGCAGATGATTGTAGAAAGAAAACCCTATCAGTGGATGAGGGTTAGTGTGTTTGGGGAGGGACTATGTTAATCAAGGGCCTTGACATAGAATGGTGAGGTGAGGGGTGCAAGTAAAACTATAAATGTATTAATCAGTTAATTAATCAATCAATATTAATGGTGATAGATGTGCTAGCGATCGATATGTATGCGTTACTGTTGCAGCTCGGAGGAGAGGACGACCGGACGGGTGCAGCGTGCCACCAGCCTTCTACATACACTGCTGGATTCAATGAAACTGAGGCAATCAGGCAGTGAATGTGTCGTCCTTGGCCTTGCCTTCTCCATTAAAGAAGGGGAGGTGGTGCTAGCTCCACGGCACCACCATTAAGGCCACAACTAACATCACACAAAAACGTAAAGGGAGCAACTAGCGCCTTCCCATCGTATTCTCCCTACCCACTAGATCTCATTTAAATAAATTTCGGCCATTCAATTTAGCGTAAATAAAAAATCATAAAAACTTCATCTCGGGGGTGATATCTAGCCGCCGCTAGCTCATCGGAGCTCTAGCTTGCCAGAGGCGGTGGCAGCGAACAACCTCCCTAGAGCATGAGCAACCTTAAACCAGCGATTGACGTTGGACCTCGGGACACCGTGATCGCAATCTACTTCCAAAGCCTTAGAAACATAGGGTCGGAGAGACGTTCATCTCTGGTGACAATCTCCGGCTGCCACTGGCTTGCGGAGCTCTAAATTGGCGAAGGAGTAGGGAGGGAGGAGGAGGATCTAGATGGTAGTATTCCTGATTTGACGCAACAAAAATTCGTGATCTGCGACAATTAGTTTCCATTGTTGCAACAAAATTCTCATTCGATGCAACAAACACAAACTCAAACTAAAAATTGTGCAACAAATAAGAACTATGGCAACAAATACAAGAATATATTGCAACAAAATTGAAATATTGTTACAACAAAAATAAAAACCCACTAAATTTGACCCAACATTTTGGAGAGAGTACTGCAACATTCAAAAATAACCACTACAACAACTTAACTTACTAGTGCTAACTTTTTAAATGGGCTCGAAGGAGGACAGCCCACACGCCACCACATCGATGGCCTGATCTAATTCAACAAATACATCATTTTACAACACTACAACATTCCCTTTTAGGGTGCAACGAAAACATTGTTGGTGGAACAAATCCCCCACTCGGTATGAAAAAATTATAGATTACTCCGTGCAACAAATAGATATCTCTACCGCAACAAAAATAAAAATATGGTGCAAGAAATTAAAAACCCAACAACCAAAAGCTGAAGTGCAACACTTCTCAACATTTAAAAAGATAGGCGTGACAAATTTTTTCACTTCATGCAACAAACTGAGAAAGGTGTTGCAATAATTTAGAAAATACCAACACCCAACCTACCAAAGGAGGACATGGGCTGTGGCAATGGTTGAGCTCATGCGAGGGCCAAGGAGGATGCGTCAGCTGGCCAGGTTCCTCGTCGCTTGCAAGCTCATATTCGACACCCTAGCTCCTCCAACTGTGTATCCATATGATATAGCCCTGGGTTTTCTCAAGTTCCCACGGTCAAGCTGCTAGCCCTCGCCATGGGGGCACTTCGGCTGCTTGGGCCGCCATTCGTCGTGGCACCGTTGCTTCGCTTGCTTGGAGAGAGAAGTGAGGGGAGGGGGAGCTTGGAGGACATAGGGATGATGTGTAGAAGTGTGGAGGTCAGACTAGTGAAGGTAGAGTTACTGTAGTAGGGAACGGGAGAGCAGGGCTGTAGAGGATGAAGATAAAGTGGGGGAAGAGGTGCTGCTATGGACGTGACCTCGCATTATGCCACGTTGCTGAAAAGCATGGTTCGTGTTTCGGAACTATGTAGGTTGCATGATTGCATGCGAACCAACCCAAAACACGTGGGGTTAAGCAACTGACTTGAGTGAATAATAACCTGAGCTACAGGGACTGGGGACTCTGCTAGAAAAAGGTGAAGGATCCTAGGTAGGATTCGAGGGGATGCAATGCAAGTGAAGGTAGGCACCTCCACAACAGCCAGCTGATCAAAAGTGATCAGTTCAGAAACACCTCCTCCCCATGCTGATGTCTACAAGCTACCTGATGGAGAGCTAGCTCTTGTGCGCTTTCCCACGCAAAGTGTCCGATCTGCATGTGCATGTGCCCATTGCTCATTGCCTCCCGGGAATCAGGGTGTGGCTCTGCTCTGCTCTTTCGCCTTTGGCCATAGGTAGAAAAAGTAAGCTCGGTTCTTCGTCACAGAACATTTTAGAGAGCTCATCAGATGACTCAGCTCAACTGTTCTGTATGACGAAAGAAAAGATGGATCATGAGCTAGATGGTGAGCAGTGAGAATGTGGTGAGTTGAATTGTGCACAGTGACATGCAATTGCACCCCATGGACGGTTGACATGTCTCTGAAGTGCAGGTGCCACAATGTGCCGGATGGGTATAATGTAATGCTAGAGAGAGAAAGAAGGGGATTAGGACGGCTGGGCTAGGACCCAAACCCAAGCCGGCCCAGCCCGCACCACCCCCCATATGGATAACCCAGGGGAAGGCAGCAGCCTTATCCTCTCCCTAACTCCATTGCCCTCAGCTGTAGCCATCCTTAGGCCATCCCCTCGATGGCCAGCGCTGCCATCGGTTGCTCGTGCGCCGCATGCCGCCATCGTGACCGCTCTCTAGCGCATCAACATCCTCTTGCCATCCCCATCCTCTAGCGTCGTCGTTGTCATCCCAGGGCCTCGCCATGGGGTGCTACCACGGCAAGAGAAGAGAAGACCGAAAGGAGAAGGAGAGAGGAGGCCAGTCGTGCTACTGCAGCAAGGTGAGAAGGAAGATGGGGAAGAAGGAAGGAGGGCAGCGACTGTAGCAGGAGGAAGAGGAGAGAGGAGAAGAGAGGTGCTTCGTGTTCATGTCGATTTCGTCGTCCGATCTGTAGGGTAATGAACCGAAACTTTTATTCTACTAACTCTTGGACTAGTTAAGGATTAGAGTAGGGAATAGCAAGATAGGTGTGTTTGGAATGGCTAAAACTCAGTTAGTAAATGGATTCCTTCTACTAAGATTTTGGATATGTTAAAGGGATAATTTGAGAATTTGAACTATTAGGAACTTGTAGATAATTTTATTAGCTTTCTTTTGAGTGCTTCAACACCTAATTTGGTGGGGGTAGATTGAATGTTATGGTTGTTTAATCACCGAACAATGGGAAGATGTCTGGTGAAAGGGGGTTCTACGTACCAGGTTTACGTGTACGAGCGATGCCGCTCCCTTCTGTGTGTATGTACTACTTGGTGAGTTATTGAGATTAGGTCATGATTGTTCAAGTGGGCACTCGGGATCGATGCCATCTACGCATCGTCCACAAGATTAAATAGGTAAATGCATGGTAAAACGGTAAATTAGGTTGATGATTGTTGTTAGTTAAATTTGACGCAATATTACCATGCTTTATTTCTATATTTTTTCATATTTCCATGATGATTAAATGATGATGATAATGATAGCTAAATGATGAAGAAAAAGAATGCTAAATAATGATGAAACTCATACATTGTAGTAAGTGCATATTCATGGCACAAAAGAGACCCACTTCAGTAAACATAAAAGACCTATTTCAGTAGACATCTCCATAGGATAGAGATAACAAGAGGGTGATACATCATCATGTGTCCACTCAGTTATACCGGTATAAACTATGGAGAGAAAGTAGATATGTGCATTTCACGAGAGTGGAGATTAAGGTTGCCTATATGAAAGAGGACGGGCTAATAAGGCCCACATGAAAGAGGGCGTGTTTGAGTCAGCATCGACGCATGCTGACTCTGCTATACTGGTATAAGCTAAATAAAATAGTAGATATGTGTGTATGCATTTGTATTGCATTAATGATAATAAAAGTTAATGTAGAATGAAGTATTAACGTATATGAAAGAGCTAATGGATAATGAACAGTACATAAAATGTGATTTAAGATGGTATCATATGTGTATTGATGTTTACTGCTTTGTTGTATACTTATTGAGTCTTAAATATATACTTGCTTTGTTGTTGTTTTTAGATGGCCATTAAGGACGTCATGCATCGAGAATGGGAGTAGCACATCTGCACCATATCTAATAATAATGATTTAGAAGTTCACCTCTACTTTCATTAATATTATCTGAGTAAGGCAGCTTGCTAATCTGAAACTTAGTTAATAGAACTCTCATAAACTGATAATAAATGTTATGGAGTTGTAACACCCCAACCCCTTCCCTAAGCCCAAAGTGCTACCACCTACTCTATGATGCTACTAATTTCAACTTTTGCCGCTGATCTTGTGCAACGACTCCTTTAGTTAAATAACAACCAAACGACAAAGTCATAGACTTGACACTAAGCGCAGAGGCAAAGGTATAAATATGCTAACCGCTAAAAGAAACTCATGTGCAATACAAGGTTAAATAATTCTTATTGTGACATGCTTTTAATATTAACTACCTATCATGCTATCAAAGTTTAAACTTATCGATTAAAGGTGATCTGTAAATTATTGTACATGGAGTAATTATGCTAGTCTCGCCTGTGCATGTCGTCTTCAACGATTACCTAAAAAGGGTCAACAAGGCAAGAGTGAGTCCGAAGACTTAACAAGCACATAATAAAATAGTGGTGATAACAAAAACAATTCAATAATCTTTGTTAAACGCAATCCTTATAACTATCAGTAACTCACATATCTTACAAAACTATAACATAAACTCTGCAATTGTTCCATTGTCACCAGTTTATTCCATGCAATACAATATAATGCAATGCAATGCCATGTCTACATGCAACTACCAAGCTCATACCGGTAAAGCTGAGTGTTCACTCGTCGATGAACCACTCGTGTCTCGCCCTCTTTCATGTAGGCCACAAACTCCACTTCCGTAAAGCGCCTACCTCAGTAAATCTTACTTGTGAGCATTCCGGATTACTCATATATCTTTCTCACCGACCTCACCAAAATAGTTACATGACTTTGTCTACGGCTTGGCTCGTGCAACTCATGTCATAATGAATGTAAATGATATAACATCCTTTCAGCATTCACAAGCAACTCTACGCAAACTTCTCTCCCATAGAGTGTCAACCGAAGTAGGTCTTTATCCCACTACCACAGGATGCCCTACGTGAAGTAGGTCTTTAGCATGAGGGCGCAACACAACGCAATATTATTTCAATATAACAATCAACCATAAACATCTCTCATCACAATGTAATCAATCGATAACAAAGATATCATTTCATAAAATGACATAAAGCATAGAATACAAAAGCAAATACCAGGCATTCATCTCAACCCACTATTCTACCATGCACTTGCCTATTAATCTGACGGACGACGCATGGATGGTACCAAACTCGAAACGCCACCTGGACAAGCATTACCCATTACCCATTTCAATTCATTGCAAATGGCATCGCTCTACGCGTGTAGACAACCAACAACGTTCCTACACACAAACTCGATACCAACGATCTCTCTCTCATCGGACACCTTTCCGATGCCCCGGTGTTCACCAACCATAATTTCACAGGTTTCGTCATCTATTCTCGCAAATTTCATTTATTTACACACACTTAATATCTTTCCCCTTTTTTCCCTTCTACCCGGTCAACCAGCCTTTTTTCCTTTCCTTTCCTTCCTTCTTAACCGGCTAAACCGGTCTTATCCCTCCCTTCTCTCTCCTCTCCCCTTACTTCTTCCTCCTCCTGATCCAGATCAGTAGTGGCTCCTCCCCTTCATGCCACCAGTGGGCGGTGCTTCTGCGCCTCCCCTACTTGCTCCCCAGGTGTGGCCTTCGGCCCCTATGGCGTCCGCCGGTATTGCGCGTCCCCGACCTCCAGTTCGATGTGCTACCGCCCTGGGCCTGGGCTTGGTTCCCTGCGCCGGCCACTTGGCACCGGTCGACGGCTCAGCCCCCAAGCCATCACCCTTGCCCACTGCTCAGCCCATGCCGCTGGTCCCTCTAGGTCGTGCCGCCCTGGGTCCCTAGCATTGGCTCCGGCCACTGGATCCGTGGCCTAAGGCTCGGATCTGGCGCCTCCTCACTTGGTTGTATTTTCTCCCGTGCTCTCTCCTCATTGCTATTTACTTCCCATGTGGAGCTTGTGCTACTATTTTGATTTGCTTTGATGTTTAGTCCATGACGATGAAAGGCATGGAAATGCGCTGTCGTGGCTAGTCACAGTAGAGCTCGAAGCCGCCCTCACGCTGGGGGAGTGCGGGGTGGCGGTCGAGTGCGACTACTAAGTCACAGGTAGTGCGCCACCGCCGATGCTCATCTACGATAACCTCCCTCCCCTCTACTTCCTTCCCTTCTGCGCATATACTTTGGGGTGCCTCAGTGAGAATGTGATGCTATCACTGAGAGTGGATAGGGGTACCTTTGTTGATTGCTGCTTGATTCGATTGTGCTGGTTCTTGTTGGGGAAGGTGGTGGTTGCCTCCTAGGGTGGCTATTCTTGGTCGCTTGTGCCTTCCCCACCTGGCGCCCACTTCCCTTCCTGTTTTGTGGCCGAGCTCCTCCTTTCCTTTCCTTCTGGCTGGTTTGGTGGTGGTGGCTTTGGGTGAGAAGAAACTGGCGTTTGTTGTGGCTCTGCTGGTAGTGTTGGTGACCAAATGGGGTTTTACCCCTCTCTTGCTTGGTTGGCTTCGGCCTGGGCTTTAACACCTTACTGTGCTGGTTGTCCCCTCTGGTGCCTTCTCGATTGCTTTCCTGTCCCTCCTCTAGCTGTGGCATCCAGAGGTGTTGTGCTGGCCCTTACTGTTGCCTTGTGGTTGCTGGTTGATATTTTTGGTGGTTTGGAACAGTTGGTTGTTGCTATGGTATTTTACATGCCAAATGATGACTTTATGGTTGTGAGAGGTGCTGACTAGTCCCCAGACAATCAATTATCTCTATGAACAGATTGCCCTACCCGAAACTAACCTCTAGGGTTCTAACGGCAATTTATTTCTCTTTCTTTAATATACTTAATTTCTATTCTCTTTTAACCCAAATGTAACTGAGTGAAAGAAATGATTTCCCCTTTGTAATTGATTCCTCTTTATTGTAAACTATGAATTTATTTCATTCTTTGCTTTCCTTTTCATTTTCTTTCTCACGAGTACTACAGGAGTTTTTATATGGTAATGTATAGTTTCTTAGTAATATTCTATTTGCAAGTTTAATTTTGCTCCCAAACATATGGTTCCGGGTGTTATTGGGTGCGAAGTCCTGAGCTTTCTCGGACGTGAGGTCCCAAACTTCAATTACGACATATTTTCATTCATAGTACTAGTTGTTTTAATGCACATTGTTAAATGCAAGTTGTGCACCATTTCGCACTAGAGGAAGTGCTACCGAAATCTAGTATTGATGGATATAATTTAGAGTGATATAGAATAGCGGCAGCATTTTGAGCTCAGATGTTTAGTGTGCACCGTTTCGCAGTAGTTTAACTAGAGGAAGTGCTACCGAAATCTAGTATTGATGGATATAATTTAGAGTGATATAGAATAGCGCCAGCATTTTGAGCTCAGATGTTTAGCCAGGGTTTAACCAGGGTGTTACATATAAATACGCTGTAAAGGCGGCGTTCAATTAGGGCTTTGGCGTTTATACCATATTAGGCTGCTGTTTGCCAACAAGTTAGGTGGTTTCAGTTGCCCATCCATGGATTTGGATAGGCCTTCAAGGAATACAATGTAGGTACTAGCAGAGAGGGGTAACAGCTTATTAGTTTACATTTAAGACTGGAATGAACTTGCTCAACCAGAACTAATACTGCGAAAGGACTAGAAAATTGTTACTGCACTAATGGTCAGACGAAAAATGAAGTTGTGTCATGTGGAGCGGTGATGTCGATATCAATCAGTCGGTAGAGTGCCACAAGTCTACACTCTACAGGAGTGGCATTGACAAAGTATCTAAAACATCAGTCCACCACCTTCGAGAAGAATACTAAGCAGACACAAAAGCACATGCACGGATGTATCATGAGTTGAACCATAAGCAAAATCTAAAGTTTAATTTCCTCTATGTATCTCAGATAAAACCATATCAGTTTGCTCTGCAAATCTTAAGCCAACTCTAGCTTTGCCCTATTGCGCATATTAGATGAGAGATGAATAGAAGGGAAATGTTCGGGTTAACATATCTTAGGCTACACGTGGTCAGAGTTTTTTATTCCTACTTCTGTGTAATTTTCTCCCATGTCCCTGAGACCCTGAGTACTATAGAAGAAATTGAATGATTCCATTAGAGTCATTAGTTCTATGCATGTATGTTCGCAATACTAGCATTTCATGTATTTTCTTACTCCAATAGTTGCTAGAATATGCCTTTCAGTGGTTAAATTTCACCACGTTTGTCACAAAATGGGGAGAAAATAAAACATATGGTAGCATCAGTCCTATGATATCCTTCCTTAATAATCAATCTAGTAATAGAATGTCAATGATACTGGTTACCTGAATAACCTCAAGAAAGGCCTTGCCCAAGGTGTATTTTGGACATTGGAAAGGATATGTTTCACCTAGCAAAAGCTCCACAGCTTGCCATCTGAACATGTTTGCATAATAATTAGGGCATCTACATGATAAAAACAGTGCTAAGTAAAAGTTTCAGGAAGGACTTACAGTTTGTTTATCGGAAAGAATAGCTGAGGTTTAATCAAGTTCCTTAACAGCACAACAGTTTCTTCCACATGACAAATCTGACCAAAACAGAGACTATCGCATAATAATCAGAGTGATCCTCCATCAGAGGTGCATTACCTCCTTTTTCTTCCCATGTAAGCAATTTCTTTTTGAAGACTGAGAATTTATCTCATTTTCAGGCCACGTTGCATGAACCAAACGTATAACAGTAGGAGTTAAAGAAAATATGTCCAGCAGGAAGCTGAGCTTTAAATATGTAAAATCCTACCTGCTGCTAAGTTTTCTTTCTACAGTCAAGGCTAATTGTGAGGTGGGTGAACAAGGAACAAAGAACCTTCGCCACACTCATGTCAAGTTAGAGGAACATAACATTCCCATTTTAAATGAAAATAAATATTCTTCAATGCTGCATATATATCTTCTGAATCAACATGTGAAACATCTGCCACCAAAAACTCATGGACTTTTCCATCCACCTCAATAGAACTACAGCCAGGATTTTTCTTTACGCCTCTATCTCTCATCATCATCCTCAGCATCTTCACATGATCCCATTTATTTTTATTTGCATATATTTGGCTCATAAGTACATAGATTCCACTGTCTGAAGGATCGCGTTTTATCAGCTTATCTGCAGCACATTCACCAATCTCTACATTGCCATGCATTCAGCATGCATTTAAAAGAGCACCCCAACTGGCCTCATAAGCATCCATTGGTATGCTCCTTGCAACTTCAAATGACTCTTCCAGAAGACTAACTTTACCCAAAAGATCAATCATGCATGCATAATGTTCTGCCCTGGGTTCAATCCCATAAACAATTTTCATTTCTTTGAAAAAGCGCCGCCCTTCTGAAACTAAACCACTATGACTGCATGCAGAAAGTAACTCAAGGAATGTGATCCCATCAGGCACAATACCTGTTCCTGTCAACTGCTCAAGGAGATAAGGGGCTGCTTCAGACTGACCCTGCAGGGCATGGGCCATGATCATCGAATTCCAACTCACTATATTCCTCTCTGCCATCTCACCAAATAATCTTGATGCTGCACCCAAATCTCCACATTTTGCATACATATCAATGAATGCATTACCTAAATTCATGGTAAACCCAACCTTATTACTGACAATGTAGTTATCGTATATCCACCTACCAAGATCCAAGCAACCCAAATGAGCACATGCTGAAAGCACACTCACAAGAGCAGCATCAACTTCAATCATCTCCTTAAACAACCTCACTGCTTCCTCAGGTCGATTTGCCTGTAAGCTGAAATCATGCAACTCCAAGAAACCGCATTCCTCCTAGGCATATAATCAAACAGCCGAGCTGCACTTTGTACATCACCACACTTCGCATAAGCATTAACCATGGTCGTCCAGGAGTACACCATCCCTGACCACCATGCCATCGAAAACCTCCCTGGCAGAAGCCACGCACCCGCACTTCCGAAACATATTGATTAGTGCATTCTTCGAATTAACACTCACACTCACACCACCCTCTGCAACATACTGATGCACCATCCTCCCCAGCGCCAGCAACCCCATCTGCCCGATCGCTGAGACCACAGTAACCAGCGTTACCTTGTTCGGCTGCAGCCCCCCAGCCACCACCATTATGCAGAACACCCGCCACGCCTCGTCAGCCAACCCTCCCCGCGTGCACCCTTCCATCAGCGTCGTCCACGAAACCATGTCCCTCTCAGGCATTTCATCAAACACCTTCCGCGCATGTGCTTGTGACTTACGGTTAGCATAGAAGGGCACCAGCGCGTTCCCCACGAGCACGCTCTGGCGAAGAAACCCCCACTTGAGGGCCACGCACTGGACGGCCACGCCGCCGGATGGGGAGCCGTGCCCGGCGGCGGCCTTGACAGCGAAGATGAGTGTGCGCGCGTCGGCGGACAGGCGATCTCGGATGACGCGGCGGAAGAGGGCGAGGGCGCGGTGGGGTAGGCGGGCGCGGAGGAAGGCGCGCATCATGGTAGCGAGCATGTAGGCGTTGGGGCCGGGGGGCGGCGCAGGCAAGGATTGCGGCGGAGTGGTCGATGCGGGGAGGCATGGAGGGGGCGCAGAAGGCGAGGAGGCGGGAGGCCGGGAAGCGGTGCGCGGCGAGGCCGGCGACGGTGAGGAGCGCGTGGAGCTGGAGGAGGCGGCTGAAGGAGGCGCAGGACTCGAGGAGGGAGAGCAGCGGGTGGGTCACGACGAGGTTTCGGTTGGTGTTCCACGCCGGCCGGGGAGGCGCCGCCGGGGTGGGGAGGGGAGGCAACGGAAACCCAAGCACGCGTCCACGAGAAACTTATCTCGCGCACTCCCGCATCCATCGTTCGTCATATAGGCGGGTTGAGGTGCAACCTAGCTTTGATCATTTTTGTCATGGCTTGGTTCAATTTCGTAGTTGAAATTTTCAGTTATGGTCGAAAGTCCCAAGAGCATCCCGACGACATAAGGTCTATTCTTTTTACATTCTTAAAACGATTTTTAACTTTTATTATAGTATCTAACTTTTAAACAGAGTATTTTTTTAAGATAGAGTCTACAAGTTAATTAAAATACACGTTAAAATCCCAATATCTATACCATCTAAAATCACAAGCGAGTATCTCTCTCCATAATCTCTGTCGCAAACAGCTAAAATTCAAAAAATTCAGCCAAAAAACATAAACCGCAACCAAAAAGAACAGGCCTATAGTCCCTTGCGCTGCCCCTCCCCTCCCTTTCTCTCAAAGCACTGTCTCTCCCCTTGCCCTCTCTTCTACTGCTCCAACGTTGGCCATCCCCTCCTCTCTCTCTCTTTCTTCTCTGCGCCCGCCGCCCTCCTCGTCTTCTTCTCTAGTATCGGCTGCAGCTCCACGCTCCTCCTCCACCTCCCCCCGCCCTCTCCTCCACCACCGATGGCCAGCAACAACCCCACAGCCACACCACGCCGCCCTCTCCCCCTCCCCCGCCATTCCCATCCTACCCAACCTAAAATTCACCGCGCCATCGCATCGTCGTGCCGCCCTGCGCCGTCACCCGACGCCCTCTACATTGCCCATTGCCTCCCTGGCCACCCTCTATGTCTAAAGGGCCACGGTGAACCCGTCCGGGAAAGGCGACGGCGGCGCCCCCCTTGTTGGAGCTCGAGTGCAAGAGAGTTAGATCGCTGAAGATGGAGATATACCGTCGAATCGCAATAAATGATATGTCGTTCTAGATTTTCTCAAGTCCAAAACCCTCTCTTGTTTTTTAGTTGAAAGTTCAATTTTGTAGTTGGAGTGATACGCTCTGATACCAAGATGATATGGGGTCCCCCGATTTTCTCGATGTAGGATTGGATACTCGCGGGAGTCTTAATGAATCGCAATGATCCTCCAATGCTAGTGCAAGGGACGAACACTCTTTAATCCGCCAAAACACGCTCGCGTTGATTTCGCCGACCACCAAGCGAAGATCTATTGTGCACCCAATTTCCAGCGAAAAGACTGAACGACCTTGATTGAAGAACACTCCTAATTCTCTATCGAATTTCGACAGCAATGATAAACTCGAACAAACTGTATTGGATTGATTTTTCTCAAAGGTGGTCTGAACCCTAAGGCTGCCAATACATGGCTAATATAGCCCCTTGAAACATCCATATAGTCCTCAAACCGATTACAACTCAACTCTATATGGTTTTATATACGAACTCTCATAAAAAAGAAACTAGATTTTACAGCTGTTATATTGTTTTGGTCATAACTTTTGATTCGTAATGTATTCGAAGGTGGGACCAGATCCATTGCGTAGCCCTTGAAATCATCTTTCCAACGAGTACAAGAACACCCAAATCGGACTCCGTTTGTGAAAGTTACGGCCTTTTTAGTATCTGTCTGTTAGGCTGTCCCGAACCGAATTCACCGAATTCGAATTGAATTCTGAATTGAATCCGAATTTGAATCCAGTTAGACTTGTGGGAGGTATGAATTAGGCTTAAAAGCTTATCCAAAACTTATAGTTTAAGTCATTGGGCTCATTCCTTTTGCTCTCCCACTGCATGGGGTTTCTTCCTTCATATCTTTTGGCACCTAATGTGGTTATCCTCTTCCTTTTGCCTCTCCATTGCTTTGCCATTGACAAACCTAAGAATGCACCATATAATAATATGAGTTAGTATTCCATCCTTATGAATAACAACATGATGTTTACTTTAGAATGAGTTCACTTGGCCATATTTCATGCGGCTCAATAATTCTTTCCAGTTGAGTAATATATTTAACTGAAAAGTACAAAACACATGCGTATCTGCATCATCCTCCCCTTCTTTAAGAAAAGCCATCCGCGGCTTTTGATAGCCTGAAATTATACTAAACAAATAATACAACGTGTATGCGTGGTATATATATTTGTCATCAACACTTCTTCTGCTTAGCACATCATGAACATCTGAAAGTGTAATAAACGAAAAGAACAACACATATGTATGGTACATGTAAGAATCAATTGTTGTGTCATTCTCATTATTTTGTACAATCCGATTAGTGTAACAGCGATCGAAAGATGTATACATTGCAATATTGTTATTCACATTATTCTCCCTCCCATAAAAGAAAGTCGTTCTCGACTTTTTCTAATGACATGGATAGATCATTAATAGGTAAAATTAGATTTAATTGTACAGATACGGGAAAAAAATTTTGAGTGCTTTCTAGGCTTCAATTGCACTACTCTGATTACTTGTACATAATTGTTTGTCAAAGGGTAAACAAATAGGTTTAGGAAATCTTTTAAAACAGCAATCTCTATTGTTGACACTTATCCCATTGTGATCATGACATGACATAAAAGGTTGTTTATCTGTAATATGCAATTTCAGGTCAACAAGCTTATCACATGTAATACAAATTCTGTGAACATAAAATTTTTCATCTACATCATAATCTCCAATCAAATTGAACTTATATGTGTAGGTATGAGTACTAACTAGTGATCTTGAACATGAAATTTCAGCAACATTATCAATCACACTAGATAACTCTTTAGGATCATCAAATATGATATAGTATAAAGAATCATTAGGAGATATTTTAGTAAGAACTTTTTTATGTATAATCAATTCCATATTATGTAAATTGAGCACAGAAATTTCAGAATATGAAATTTTCGGTTGATCATATGAGTCCTCATAATTACTCACCTTTACACAATTAAATTCAGCACCACTATTGTTTCCTTTGATGTTCTCCTCAGATGATGTAGGTACTGGAGGTTTAAAATTATTGGGATGTACCCACGAGGCAGCAAGCACTTCATCTTCTCCCGTGGTTATCTCCTTCTCATGCTTCAAAGGTGCCGATTGTTGAACATTCAATTCTTCATCTTTAATGTCATCCTGCACAATATGAGAAACAACACTAGAAAAAGATATTAATATATTAGTTTCATAATCAACCTCTCTTTGTCTCTCTCTTTTCTTTCAATGTATCTCTCACACTCTCAATTGGGATGCTCTCAACCTCATATATGGTGGAATCACACAACTCACTCTTTTTATCTCTCTCGCTCAATTTGGCTATGTGGCTTTCATCTTCACATGGGTTGTGGTATATCTCAGGAGCTATATTAGCTTTGGAATACTATATGTCTCCTTAACCGAATGGAAAATCCCATGCTCAGTCATCTTCTCATGTGTCACACTAGTAGAGGCAGCAGAATTGAAGTATGAACAGGGAGAAAACTGTGGTGTGCGTCTCTCCATAAGTCTCTTCTCCTCTTGAATAGCACAATTCATAAGATTTTGCACAATACCAAAATATTTATGTTGAAGTGTAGCAGCGATCTTAGAATTTAATTCTCTTTTGAAGTATGTCTTTTTTTGTAGTTCACTAGTGACACCGGCCCGACGTAATGCATCTTGTAGCTCAAAATAATATTTTTGCACAATGTTACTCCCTTGTGTGATACTCTCCAAATAGCGAAGCAATTCCTGTACATAATAGGATGGCACAAATTCTCTCCTCATGAATGCCTTCAAATCTGACCAAGATTTAATGAATTCATTTCCAAATCGTTGATGCCACCAACTATAAGTATAATCTTCAAATTTTCTAGTGGCACACATCACCTCTTAGTCTTTAGGAAGCTTTTGAAATCTAAATAATTTCTCTATTTGCCATTCCCACTCAACATATTCCTCTGGATCTTCACTGCCATAGAAAGGATTATAGCTATCTTCGATTTGTTGTGGATGAAGTGCCCGCACAATATCATTCACGATGTTCGAACGTAACACTTTCATTTGATGATTGAATTCAATGCGCATATCTTGCGCAGAATTGTTGATCTCCACCTTGAGTTGCTCATTCAAAGTGGAAGAAGTGGCGGTAAGCTCATTGCGCAAAGTCCCTCTCAAAGGTTGTAATTGAAAATGACTCGTCGGGGTATACTTCTCTCCCATATTATTGTCTCCACCTGTCATGGTTAGTTCTACAAAGAATGCACAAATACCAAAACATATATACGATATGTGGAGTTCACGCTATCTCACTTTTTTCTTCTCCAAGTAAAGTTCTTACTTTTCCGAAGTGAATTGAGGCAAAAAAGAAACTTACACTTGGTGGTGGCTACAACAGCAAGTGATGATCAAGCGGATTTAAAAGTGACTCACAATTGCACGGTAAAGGATATTTAGTGGAGCTTGGTTAGAAGATATTTATCCTACACAATTTGAATTTCACGGTGTTGTTGAATTAAGTAATAATTCAAGCAAGAAAACTCTTGCCTGTGTGCTGATCCAAAAGATATAACTGAGGTATATGAACGCACATACAATGATCAATGTGACTCAATGCAAACAAAGGAATGAGTTAAAGGAAACAATCGAGAAATATTAGTTTGTTTTGCACCAAGCACTAGGAGAGACGCTAACCAATTGCAATATTATGAAAATAAGGGCACAAGATTGCTCAAAAAAATTAAATATTCCAACTAAATTTATATCATAAATTCTCACCCAAGTTCGGACCTTTTTTTCACCCTTTTTTAGCTCTCTATTTTTTTTGCTCTCTTTTTTTGCTACCCTGCTAGTGACTTAAAAGATACAAATTCTTATTTTGAGTCTAATGAGATATATGAGTCACAAACTTTTTTTTGAAAAATGAAGGGGTATAAACTTTCTTTTTTTTTGATCGGCCGAGTGTGTGATGCACAAGTCTAATGTTCAGTTGAAAGTAAATTATTCAAGAGCAGCCCACGATGCAATATCAATGACTAGTCTCAAGGATGAAGGATTTAAATGAAAACCTCAACAGATGCTCGGAATTCAAACCACGACAAATATCGGACTGTCTGAATGTGTCCAACTAGGATTCTTTGCGACGCAAACTTGTGACAACTAAGGTTTCTTGTGGTCGAATCAAATAAGAAAAAGGAAACCCAGATATGTTCAGATATGATATTTTTTTTAAATACGCAGAGATCTTACGTGGATAGCTAGATCAAGAATTCAAATGGTAAATTGAATCTCTTTTTTTCTGGATACTAATTGAAAGATCAACTAGTGGGTTTTCAAGAAAATTGTTATGCAACGATTAAGCTACGCAAAAGACACGATGATCAGTACGTAAATAAAATTTCTAATGGATAAAGACTTAATAAAACTCACAAAAATAACAGATGCGAAACTAGGATTTGGATTTTTTTTTATGTAGCAATTTTTGGATATATCGATTATAGGACAAGAAGTAATAAACTAAAAAAAGTAAAGGGATAAGATCCTACCGAGTAAACCGCGCTCTGATACCAAGATATACTGGGTCACCCGATCTTCTGAACGTAGGATGGATACTCACGGGAGTCTTGATGAATCGCAATGATCTTTTAATGCCAGTGCAAAGGACGGATACTCTTTAGTCCGTCAAAACATGCACACGTTGATTTCGTCGACCACCAAGTGAAGATCTATCGTGCACCCAATTCCCAGCAGAATGGCTGAACGATATTGATTGAAGAACACTCCTAATTCTCTATGGAATTTCGGTAGCAATGATAAACTTAAATAAACTGTAGTAGTTTGATTTTTCTCAAAGGTGGTCTGAACCCTAAGACTGTCAATACATGGCTTATATAGCCCCTTGGGACATCCATATGGTCCCCAAACCGAGTACAACTCAACCCTATATATTTTTAGATACGAACTCTCACAAAAAGAAAACTACATTTTACAGCTGTCATATTGTTTTAGTTATAACTTTTGATTCGTGATGAATTCAAAGGTAGGACCAGATCCATTGCGTAGCCCTTGAAATTATCTTTCCAACGAGTACAAGAACACCCAAATTGGACTCTGTTTGTGAAAGTTATGGACTTTTTAGTATCTGTCTGTCAGACTGTCCCGAACCGAATCCAAGTTTGAATCCAATTGGGCTTGTGAGAGGTACGAATTAGGCTTAAAAATCTTATCCAAAACTTGTAGTTTAAGTTCTTGGGCTCCTCCCTTTTGCTCTCCCACTGCTGGGCTTTCTTTCTTCATGTGTTTGCCACCTAATGTGGTTATACTCTTCCTTTTGCCTCTCTATTACTTTGTTATTGACAAATCTAAGAATGCATCATGTAATAACATGAGGTAGTATTTCATCCTTATGAATAACAACATGATGTATAGTTTGGAATGAGTTCACCTGGCCATATTTCATGCGGCTCAATAATTCTTTCTAGTTGAATAATATATTTAATTGAAAAGTGTAAGACACATACGTATCCGCATCATGGAGATTCAATTTTCCAAATAAAAGCTTTGTTTTATGAAATATTCAAAATCTAATTGAAATTTTCTTAAGGGAGGGACCATCTATGGATGTATAATATAGATACTTAAGAGAGGTGCTTCGTAACTAAAAATAGTTTTTTCTTACCATATAGGACATATAAGGTGCTGATGTTATAGCATCAATGCTTAAGTAGGCACTCATGTTTATGTATATAATTATATCTAATTAATATAGAGAGAGTTACTACGGCACAGTATGCCGTCAGGAAGCATCCCGACGGCATATCCCCTTGCGCCACCCCTCCCCTCCCCCTCTCTTCTCCTACTCCGGTGCCGGCCGTCACCCTCCTCACCCTCTCTCTTCTCCGCACCCGCCGCTCTCCCCGCCTTCTTCTCTAGTGCCGGCCACAGCTCCGCGCCCCTCCTCCACCGACGGCCGTTAGCGACCCCGCAGCCTCGCCATGCCGCCCTCTCCCCTTCCCTTGCCATCCCCACCCCGCACAACCTAAAATTCACCGCACCGCCGTGTCACCGTGTCGCCCTCCAGCATTGCGTACCACCCTTCGCCACCACCCGACACCCTCCACTGCCATCCACCGCCTCTCTGGCCTTCCTCTATGTCCGAGGTGTTGGAAATATGCCCTAGAGGCAATCATAGAAATGATGATATTTCGTTGTATCCATGATTTAATAAATGTTCCTTGAATATTACCTTTGTATTGATTAACAAGTATGTGACTTGTTTGTGAAACTCTTTACTTGTATGGTTATTCTAAAGTTGTCCCTAGTCGGAGTTCATGTAAGGACACACATGAATGATGGATTAGCACATGTATCGGTTGATGACCATGTTTCACAGGTCATAGACATGGAGATGTCAAACCAATAATGTGGACACATGTTTAAGACATGGGGTTGGACTGACCCAACATGAGACATAGCTATTATACTTATGATTCTCTCTACACAATGTGTACGCCTTGTCCTTAGACCTGAGATTGTCGCATGTAATTGAGATGTGAATCGACCTACTTAGGGGTTATCAAACGCTACTCCGTAACTGGGTAGTTATAAAGGTAGCTTTCGGGTTTTTCATGAAGCATGCTGCAAGGCATGGTCACGAGATGGGATTTGCCCTCTCTACCGAGAGAGATATCTCTGGCCCTCGAGTGATCGGATCCGTAAATGCATGGCCATGCTACTTAAGGTTAAGAGTTAACCTAGTAAGGGATTTCAATCACAGATCGAGAAAGAGTGGTCAGCTTGGAGCTCGACCGAATATCGTGAGACAAAAGGATTGGCATGTACATAACGCTGTGATGGTTCGTCCGTATGATCTTTATGTGCGTTTAGGAGTTAGTACGCCTTGCTAGAGGTCGCTACCAACTATTGACCGAGTAGGTGTACTCGCCAAGTCTAAACATACGTGAACCTATAGGGTCACACACTTAAGGGTCAAGCCTAATTCGGATTGGATCCGAGTTAGATCGGGCATTGAGTCCTAATGGGCCTCTATTCGTAAAAGCCCATTGTAAGGACGTCTATAAAAGGAGGGCAGGGGCACACAGTTTGAGAGAGAGTTTTTCGTGACATCCTCAAACCCCGCCGCCACCCTCCCACGCCCTTGTCGCCGCGGATCTAGTAATCCGGCGTGCGTCGCTTCCTCCCGTATGTGTGGATACCTTTGGCGGCGCTGCATCTGTAGCGTTTGGACGAACCGCAAACAAGGAAGTAGTACGACTACTCTGCCCCGACGTGCTGCATCATCTTTCGCACCTACGCGTCTAGTGGTAAGATCGTGATCTATAACTGCAGTGATCTTGGTTTACGGGTAGAAATTTTTAATATGCGCTAGTGTAGCCTACCCGTAGTCCTTCACGAGGGGCCATGGTGAACCCATGCAAGAAAGGCAACGGTGGCACCCCCCTCGCCAGAGCTCGAGCACAAGAGAGCTGGATCATCGGAAATAGAGCTATATCTTCGAATCGCAACAAATCGTATGTCGTTTTCTAGATTTTCTCTAATATATAATACAACATCTAAGCATCTATAAAAAGGATGCTTGCATTGGAGGAAATGAATTTTACATGAATGTTTGATGACGTGGCTATATTATCTCTGTAAGCACTCATGTATAAAGTATCATGCATTGTATATGCCCTAAGACAAATAATGCTACAGTTATATATGTATTTTATGAGTGTTGCTAGCATCTAAACAACGGACGGAATATTTCCATTAGCGGCCCTCAAAATGACATTTTGGTACAACGTCATGACACATTTTCTCACAACAAGTGTAACAATGTAAAATACCATATGATAATGTCGAGAAAACGTTTGAAGAAAGCCTCACTCTCAACAATTTTGACAAATCCTGAGTAGAATTGGAGATTAATTTGGCATGACACTTTGATATGTCCGAATGCAGAATTTTCAAAACAACAAATTGTTTTGAGAAACTAATGTTACAATGCTACACCATTTAAACATGCATATGAAACCACCGAAAAGCTCCTTGCAAAACAAAATCACAAGAAAATTGAAAGTAAGTACATAACATTTCTAGAAAAAACATTACTGCAATATGCAAACGTGACTATTGCAACATTTAGAAAGAAAATATGTAACTTATCAAGATAATTACAAGAACATTAGAAAGAATTATTGATACAACTCTTACAATAACACTTGCAACATCTTGAGTACACAAAAAAAACTCTTCCCATTCTTCTAGGTTGTGGCTGGTATATCTGATAAATAGTATATCTGATAAATAGTACCAGTAAAAAAAGTTGAAGCCAAAATCGGACTGAAAGGCCAAAATGATCAGGCCTCTCTCATCCCCTTTTCTCTAAAGTACCTAAAAAATCTCTCTTCCTTCTATAATCACCTGACGGTGGGGGGATGATTTGGACTTTTGGAGGCTACGAGCTACGGACGTACCAAAATAAGACAAGGCGTGTGGGGGTGAGGCATGGCCTAGTGGCGGCTAAGGGCAGTGAATGTGGTTTCATGACGAGGAGAACCCAAGTCACGGTGATCCGTGGGGCAAAGTGGCTACACGAGTGGAGAGGTGTTCAGTGGTATCCGAAACCTGTTGTCAAGAAATACCCATATAAACTATTATCCTATGATTGTCATTCAGAAGCTTCTAACACTCTAGGATCATGGTGAGGTCATTGTAATGGTGTACATCGGTTGGGGAGGGTTCAATCCCTAAGGCGCACATATTTGTGACGATTGACAAGCATGTTGCATTGATATGAGACTTGCAAAAAAAGTTACAAGGCCATTTATGGGGACGTTTGGAATAGCGATAACTTTTGGCATTTGCTGAAATTTTACTATAGCTGGCTGATTTTTTACTGTAGCTGAGTTGACTTATTGGGCATAATTAAATCTAAAAAAATATAAAAATAAAACGCACGCTGCCCTTCGAACTTGATGGGGAAACCCCCACCCTTATCCGGAGATTGCGAATCTATGCATAACTTGTTTTTGCAGGATGTATGTGACCAGTATGGCCTAATGTGTATGTGATGCATGTTTGTAATATTTTCATGACCTGCGTGTCGTGGGTTCGGCAACACGGCTGGAGCCATTGTGTTGTCAAAGTATTGTATTAACGGCTGCGTGCCGACTTGTGATGATTCCTTGTAACCATGTATTTTATTACTAGTCATTATGAGTAATAGCTTATATTAGTACTTGGAGGACACATCACTTGGAGGATGGCACACATGAACCATGGAGATGAAGATCATCATGGTGGATAGATTCGATGG
This sequence comes from Melocanna baccifera, assembly GCA_036346265.1. NCBI lineage: Eukaryota > Viridiplantae > Streptophyta > Magnoliopsida > Poales > Poaceae > Melocanna > Melocanna baccifera. The sequence continues at coordinate 11,823,855 of CM070709.1, forward strand.
CGATGGAGATCACCATGAGAAAATGGGCCATACCGAGTCACAACCGTGTGAATGCTATTCTGTTGTTATACTCCTATGCATGTTTGAATGGTAGAAGTATAGCGATCCTCACATAATGTTAAGTTAAACATATGCCCTCCCAACTAAACTCTGCACCATCCCATGTCCTGTAAATTGATGGTGGGTCTATAAAATTAGGGCACCATCAACCTTCCTTGACTAGATGGGTTTGTATCGGATACCTACATGCATAAGGATTGGTGAACTTAACAAGGTTATCATAAAGGTTATAGACCTTGGGGCATAAAGGTTGGGCGCCGAGGCATAGAGATGTCACCCAACAACAAAAGTTATATAGAGATATGATTAGTAAGGTGTTACTTATCGAATTACCTTGTCTCCTAGCGGTGATGCAAAAGCTCACTAGTAGACTAGTTAATTGCGGATCTTGAATCGCTAAGAATCAATAGAGGGATATTGATTTTAGTGGGAGTACATTCTATTAAATTTGTTTAATACATTTTACTCTATCATGGTTTTATTTGTCTTAGTATTTTGCATTTTCTGTTGTAGATCAATGGCATCTAGCAACCGCGCAAACCCTTTTGCTTTGCGATCGATTCTTGAGAAAGAAAAATTAAATGGAACAAACTATTCGGACTGGGTCCGTAACCTGAGAATTGTTCTCAGGGCAGATAAAAGGAAAACGTTCTAGGCACCCAAATTCCAGAAGAACCTGCTATCAATGCGGCTGCTGCTGTTAAAACTACCTACAAGAAAGCATGTGATGACTCTCTTGAGGTTAGCTGTCTTATGCTTGCATGCATGGAACCTGACCTTCAAAAGCAGTTTGAGGATCAGGAAGCGTATGATATGATCATGGCGCTTAAGGACATGTTCCGCATACGTGCCAGACTGAAAAGTTCAATGTCTCTAAGGCTTTTCTGGAATGCAAGTTAACAGAAGGTGCACCCGTAGGCCCACATGTGATCAAAATGGTTGGTTACAGTCAGACTTTGGATAAACTTGGTTTTTCAATTAGCCAAGAGTTGGCAATCGATTTCATTTTACGTCTCTTCCACCTAGCTATGGACATTTCATTTCGAACTACCATATGCATGGGGTGGAAAAGGGCCTTAATGAGCTTTGTGGGATGCTCAAAACAGCAGAGAGTGACATTAAGAAGTGTGCGGGGCCTAGCCATGTGATGGCCGTGCGCAAACAAGTCTAGCTTCAAGAAAAGGGTAAGAAGTCATGGGCAAAGAATAAGGGCAAGGTTAAAGATATGATCTCGGCCAACGCCTAAGCCTAATCTCGACTCGAGCCGAGACATTATGCTTCTATTGTAAAGAGATCGCCACTGGAAGAGAAACGCAAGAAGTACTTGGATTCCGATGAATGCAAAAGAATGCCGAAGTAAGACTTCCACCCATGGTACACTTATCATAAATGTTTTAGATATTTTTCTCGCGATTCTCCTATTAATTCTTGGGTATTTGATACCGGATCGCTTGCTCACATTTGCAACTCGATGCAGGGTTAATAAGAAGTAGAGGAGTCGCAAGAGGTGAAGTTGATTTTCGCGTCGGAAATAAAGCAAGGGTTGCTGCGTTAACCGCCGGCACTATGCAACTTCAGCTTCCTTCAAGATTTATTATGGAATTGAATAATTGTTATTATGTTCCTAGTATGAGTCTAAACATTCCATCCCCTCATGTTTGATGAGAGATGGCTATTCATTTGCAAGTAAAGACAATGGTTGTTTGATTACTAAAAATGAAATGTTTATGGCTTTTGCCCATTGTGAATGGGTTATTTATTTTAAATCTTGATGATGCGCCTATCACCTAATGATTTGAATCCCACATATGTTTGGCATTGTCGCTTGGGTCACATATGAAAAGCGCATGAAGAAGCTCCATGTCGATGGTCTTCTAACTTCGCTTGATTTTGAATCATACGAGACATGTGAAGCTTGTTTGCTTGGTAAGATGACCAAGTCACCTTTCAATGGTACTTTTGAGAGGGCGTCAGACTTATTGGAAATCATACATACTAATGTATGTGGGCCAATGAGCACGACTGCTAGAGGTGGATTTCATTACTTCATAACTTTCACTGATGATTTTAGTAGATATGGCTATGTCTACTTAATGAAGCATAAGTCTGAAACTTTTGAAAAGTTCAAAGAGTTCTAGAATGAAGTTGAAAATCAATGTGCCAAGAAAATTAAGACTCTGCGATCTGATCGTGGTGGCGAGTATTTGAGTCATGAGTTTAGCAATCATCTGAAGAGTTGCGGAATTGTTCCACAGCTAACGCCGCCCGGAACGCCTCAAAGAAACGGGGTATCCGAGCGGCGTAATCAGACCTTGTTGGACATGGTTCGATCGATGATGAGCCACCGATCTACCATTATCATTTTGGGGTTACGCCTAGAAACGGCAGCTTTCACACTTAATAGGTACCGTCTAAATCAGTAGTTAAGACACCATATGAGATATGGACCGGAAGAGTCACGCTTTGTCTTTTCTAAAGATTTGGGGATGTGAGGCGTTTGTCAAACGACTTCACTGGACAAGCTCACACCCAAGTCGGATAAATGCATTTTCGTGGGATATCCGAAGGAAACTTTTGGATATTACTTCTACAACCGACTAAAGGGGCAAAGTGTTTGTCGCTCGAAGTGGTGTTTTCCTAGAGAAAGAGTTTCTCAACAGGGAGACTAGTGGAAAAACGGTGCAGCTTGAAGAGGTTCAAGATGAACCAATCAGGGAAGACTCGACGAATGATGCCCACATGGCAGAACAAGTTGAGAAACCCATGGCAAAGGAAGCACCACCACCACGAAGGTCGGAAAGGCTCCGCAATACGTGGGATATGTTATTGTTAGACAATGATGAGCCTTCGACCTATGCGGAAGCAATGACGGACCCAGACTCTGAGAAATGGCACAGTGCCATGAGATCCGAGATAGCATCCATGGGAGACAATCAAGTTTGGAACTTGGTTGACCCGCCTGATGGTGTTAAAACCATAGAGTGCAAATGGATCTATAAAAGGAAGATTGATATGGATGGAAATGTTCATATCCATAAAGCTCGACTTGTCGCAAAAGGTTTTCGGCAAGTTCAAGGAGTTGACTACGATGAGACCTTCTCGCCTGTAGTGATGATTAAATCTATACGGATCATTCTAGCTATTGCTGCATATTTCGACTATGAGATATGGCAGATGGATGTCAAAACGGCTTTCCTTAATGGAAATTTAACCGAGGACGTGTATATGATACAGCCCGAGGGTTTTGTCGATCCAAACAATGCTAGAAAAGTATGCAAACTTCAAAAATCCATTTATGGATTGAAGCAAGCATCTCGGAGTTGGAACATTCATTTTGATGAAGTGGTCAAAGGTTTTGGCTTCATAAAAAACGAAGAAGAATCTTGCGCTTACAAAAGGCAAGTGGAGCTCGCTCTTATTTCTAATCTTATATGTAGATGACATATTACTGATTGGAAATGATATTCCTATGCTCGAGTCCGTTAAGACCTCACTGAAAAATAGTTTTTCAATGAAGGACTTAGGGGAAGCGGCATATATTTTGGGTATTAAGATCTATAGAGATAGATCAAAAAGGCTAATAGGATTAAGCCAGAGTACTTACATTGACAAAGTGTTGAAACGGTTCAACATGGAGGAGGCAAAGAAAGTATTCTTGCCCATGTCTCATGGCATAAATCTTGGCAAGACTCAGTGTCCTTCGACAACTGATGAGCGAGATTGCATGAGTAAGATTCCATATGCTTCGGCAATTGGATCTATCATGTATACTATGATATGTACTCGCCCAGATATTTCTTATGCTCTAAGTGTTACGAGCAGATACCAGGCTGATCCCGGTGAGAGTCACTGGACAGCGGTTAAAAACATCCTTAAGTATTTGAAAAGAACTAAGGATGTGTTCCTAGTCTACGGAGGTGAGGAAGAGCTCGTTGTAAATGGTTACACCGATGCAAGCTTCCAAACCGACAAAGACGATTACAAATCGCAATCGGGTTTTGTGTTCATTTTGAACGGTGGTGCGGTAAGTTGGAAGAGTTCCAAGCAGAGATCGTGTCGACTCTACAACGGAGGTCGAGTACATTGCGCTTCAAGCAAAGAAAGGAAGGTGTTTGGATAAGGAAGTTCATAACTGAACTAAGTGTGGTTCCTAGTGCGTGCAGTCCTCTGGATCTTTACTGTGATAACAGTGGAGCCATTGCGCAAGCCAAAGAGCCAAGGAATCACCAAAAGAACAAACACGTACTGTGGCGGTTTCATCTCATTCGAGAGATCCTCAATCGAGGAGATTTAAAGATATGCAAAATACATACGGATTTGAATATTTCAGATCCTTTGACGAAGCCTCTCCCACAACCTAAGCATGAGGCGCACACAAGAGCTATGGGTATTAGATATCTTCTAGAGTGACTCTAGTGCAAGTGGGAAACTGTTGGAAATATGCCTAGAGGCAATCATAGAAATGATGATATTTCGTTGTATCCATGATTTAATAAATGTTCCTTGAATATTACCTTTGTATTGATTAACAAGTATGTGACTTGTTTGTGAAACTCTTTACTTGTATGGTTATTCTAAAGTTGTCCCTAGTCGGAGTTCATGTAAGGACACACGTGAATGATGGATTAGCACATGTATCGGTTGATGACCATGTTTCACAGGTCATAGACATGGAGATGTCAAACCAATAATGTGGACACATATTTAAGACATGGGGTTGGACCGACCCAACATGAGACATAGCTATTATACTTATGATTCTCTCTACACAATGTGTACGCCTTGTCCTTAGACCTGAGATTGTCGCATGTAATTGAGATGTGAATCGACCTACTTAGGGGTTATCAAACGCTACTCCGTAACTGGGTAGTTATAAAGGTAGCTTTCGGATTTGTCATGAAGCATGCTGCAAGGCATGGTCACGAGATGGATTTGCCCTCTCTACCGTGAGAGATATCTCTCGGCCTCGAGTGATCGGATCCGTAAATGCATGGCCATGCTACTTAAGGTTAAGAGTTAACCTAGTAAAGGATTTCGAATCACAGGATCGAGAAAGAGTGGTCAGCTTGGAGCTCGACCGAATATCGTGAGACAAAAGGATTGGCATGTACATAACGTTGTGATGGTTCGTCCGATATGATCTTTATGTGCGCTTAGGAGTTGGTACGCCTTGCTAGAGGTCGCTACCAACTATTGACCGAGTAGGTGTACTCGCGCCAAGTCTAAACATACGTGAACCTATAGGGTCACACACTTAAGGGCTGAAGCCTAATTCGGATTGGTTCCGAGTTGGACTGGGCATTGAGTCCTAATGGGCCTCTATTCGTAAAAGCCCATTGTAAGGATGTCTATAAAAGGAGGGCAGGGGCACACAGGTTTGAGAGAGAGTTTTTCGTGACATCCTCAAACCCTGGCTGCCACCCCTCCCACGCCCTTGTCGCCGCGCGATCTAGTAATCCGGCGTGCGCCGCTTCTCCGCACGTGTGGATACCTTTGGCGCGCTACATCTGTAGCGCTTGGATGAACCGCAAACAAGGAAGTAGTACGACTACTCTGCCCCGACGTGCTGCATCATATTCCGCACCTGCGCGTCTAGTGGTAAGATCGTGATCTATAACTGCAGTGATCTTGGTTTACGGGTAGAAATTTTTAATATGCGCTAGTGTAGCCTACCCGTAGTCCTTCACGAGGGGCCATGGTGAACCCATGCAAGAAAGGCAACGGTGGCACCCCCCTCGCCAGAGCTCGAGCACAAGAGAGCTGGATCATCGGAAATAGAGCTATATCTTCGAATCGCAACAAATCGTATGTCGTTTTCTAGATTTTCTCTAATATATATTGTCGGGACCCGAACAACAACTCCGAGCCCTCTGGTAAATCGCACTATCCTGTGAAAAGCTAGTGCACACAGGTTTAACAGTAATGTATATCATGCAAAAATAACCACGAGATATTATTAAACGAAAATACGGCCTTAAGGCCAAGTCTTACAATAAGGCACCAGGCCAACAAAGTAAACAAAACAGCGGAAATAAAAGTAAAGGTGGCAGCATAGCTCATCCAAATTCTCCCACAAAGCGAATGATCAGAAGACGATCCTACTCATTTGCAGTCCTCACCGTCGTGAGTCGCCCTCAAGTCCGGCAACAGATTTAGCAAGGTGAGTACTGTATACTCCCAAGGTAAGCAAGTAAATGCTTACGCAAGTTACACCAGGAAATATAACAGAGTTGATGCATGCATAAGGGATTTCAAAGGAAGCTTAATAGGGTAATGTGCGGAAAGCAATACTTGAATTTAAATACAATAACGTAAGTACGAAAAGCTGAATTTAAATACAGTATATGAAACATTGTTTTTAATAAGTAATATCATTAGTGTAGGCTCCAACCCACACTAACCTATCCACGGGAATCCACCCGGACCATTACCAAATCCAACGTTTGTTTGACAAAACCAAGTTTTATGAAAATTCAAGTCTAATCTGTGAAGACTCTACTCAAGATGTCCATGACCGTGGACACGGCTATCCGTGATAGTTTGTTACTCGCAGAGGTGTACAGCTTTACCCACAAGACATTCCCTCTCACTTGAGCCACGCGATCAACACACTGCCTTAGGTGTGCGGCGGAGAGTTCATGACAAGGCTGTTCCGATGATTCATAGCCAACATAATCACGCCGCCACTAAGGTTTCACCACAACTCGAATCCACGAGTTGGAGCCCTCTCGTGCCATGTGAGACTTCCCACACCTACGCCACACACATTCAATTTATAGCGAGACTATAGTTGGAACTTCACAAATTACTTAGCCAGTCCGTCCCATACCGGACTTGTGGTAGTACGAAGTGACTTCGTAAAATAATTCACAGAAACGGTCCTTAGGTTGATTTAGGCTCAACCACATACCCCCGTGCACGATAATCAACCAGTGTCACCAAACACGAGGCATACCAAGCACCCACCACCTAACCATTAGCCTAAGTCCAAAGCATGTTTTCTATTTTCATTTTTAAATAATTTCAGAAACCACCCTTGACTCACAAGTCAAGATATCGATTTTCAAAATCCGTCATTTCATGTGAAAGATCGATCCCACCTAAAATTATACTAAGCCGTGCTAAGCATTGCTACAAAAATTTCTAGCTAATACTATAGTACTAACTAGTTTTCAGCTAGGGTGACAAGGTATATGAATTCAAGATTCAAATTGGCCATATACAAAGGATCGTGGTATATCTAAAATTCAAATCAAATTTGAATTACATTTGAATAAAGATACGCATGCATATACAATAAAACAATATAAATAATTTAAAATATTAGGTTCAACATGGTCAAAGGTGTAACTTGCCTTGATCATAATCCTGCTGTAATTAAGTCGAATTCAAACTCTCCTAATCACAATATGTAACTAAATAATCAATTCAAAGCAAATTCAAAACAAAAATTCAAATGAAATCCAAATAACTTCCAAAAATTATCAAATAAATTGGGAGACAGAATTTTGAATTTTTGGATGTGGGTCAACAATTTTTAAAAAGGAATTGAGGCTTTAAAAGAAGTTGGAAGTTTTAATTTAAATTTAAACCTTGGAATTAAAAATATATTCAAATCAAATTTAAATAAATTTCAAAATTTCAAAATTATTCCAGAAATGGATAGATCATGATTTTAGAAAAATTTAGAAATTTGAATGGGTCAATTTGGAGTTAAAATGCAAAAGTTATAGCCTTCCAAAGTTTGAATTCAAAATAAAAGAAAAAGGGTATTTTCTGGATTTATTTTTAAACCGAAAAGGATTTATGACGTCAGCACGAATTATTTTTCTAAAGGAAATTATAGATTATGACGTCAGCCCTAGGATTAATATATTCGGGCAGAGGCTGACAGGTGGGGCCCGGGTGTCATGGACCGAGTCCATGGACCCGGGGAAGCGTGAGGTGGCAAGCGCGCGGGAGCGGGTGGCGCCGGCGTGGCGCCACGGGCTGCCGCGTGGTCACCACGCGGTCGCCACGCCGCGCTTTATGCCGACGCATGCGCGCCGCGAGGTGGCGAGGGCGGCGGGTGGCGCCGGCGTGGCGCGCTCGCCGCCACTGGCTGCCACGCCATCGCCAACTCGCCCGACGGCCGACGCGGCCGGGCGGCGGCGCAGCTGGGTCGCCAAGCTCGGTGGCGCGGCGCGCCGCCGAGGCACCAAAATGACGAGGAGAACGCGGGAGTGCATCGGTACCTTGCGCGAGGTCGAGGATGACCGAGAGGGAAATCGACGGAGAGGCGGCGGTCGGAGAAGACTTCACGCGCGGCGGCAGCTCCGGTGGTGCACGTGCCGGGAGGTGGTCGCCGAGATCGCCTGGGCACCAAAGAAGGTCGGGAGGCACCAGCGAGGAGCGGGAAGCTCGAGGCGGCGGCGATTGCTCGCCGGAGTTGCCGTGGTCGGGCGGGAGAAACAAGTGCGCTCAATTTCGGGGAGGCACGAGGGTGGCGTGGAGGAGGACCTCGGGAGTCCTTATATAGGCGGGAGAGAGGTGGTAACTGCCGCGCGCAACTCGCCGGATTTGGGGAATTAACGCGACGGTGAAGGAGGGCGAATCGGGGGAATTAATGCCTATAACGGACGCGGTGGAGGATCAATTGCGACGGCAGCTGGCGCGGGGCATCAATCGGAAGAAACCAAGCTTTAAAAGCTTCGTTTGCGCGGCAAAGAATGGCGCAATGGGCGAGATCGCGCGAGGAAGAAGGAAAGGGGCGGGGGAGACGGAACTGACGAGTGGGGCCCGCATGTCAGCGAGAGAGAAAGAAAGGAAGGAGCGAGGGGGACGGTCGGATGCTGTTAGTGATATGCCCTAGAGGCAACATGGAGATGTTGTATATATCACATACTATGTTTATGATACATTACTTTGTTCCTTGGAATAGACATCATCATTATTGATCAATGAGTATGTGACTTATTCATGAGACTCTTAAATACTAAGATGTTGCTATTTCTAAATGATCCTCGATCGTATATCATATGAGGAACAAATATGATTCAAAGACAAAGATCAAGATATGTATTGATTGATGATCATGTCTCATGGATCATGGTATGGTGATACCAAATCAATAATATGGACATGTGTTAGTGAACATATGTTGATAGACTCGCCATGAGACACCGCAGAGATTCCATGTGTCATCGCTGGTCTCAAGTAGTGTTTATGTAGAGTCCTTAGACTTGAGATCATCATGGTTCCCAACATGAGTAGTAGCTTATTTTGGGACTACTAAACACTACTCCGTGAATCGGGTAGTCATAAAAGTAGTCTTCGGGTTTGCCATGAAACATGTAGTGGGATGTGAATGATCAAGATAGAATTTGCCCCTCCTTATGGGAGAGATATCTCGGCCCTCGATGTAATGGATTATGAAAGTGCATGGCCATGCCAAGGTGATTGAGGAGTCAATCACGAGTTTATAATCCATCACGGAATCGAGAGAGTGATTGAGCTATTAAGAGGATGACACAGTCTCGCCTTGAGCTCAATCTATATCGTGAGGCAAAGGGATTCGTACATGAGAGAACATTACAGTTCAAATGATATGATCTTTACATATACTTTGGGGTTAATATGTCTTACTAGAGGCCGCTATTAACATGGTAATCGGAAAGGCGTTTCGGGTCACGACCAAGTATACGTGAACCTGCTGTGGTCGCACGCTTAACGGGTTGGAACACTAATTCGAATATGATTCGGATATGGGCTCAATTCGGATAGAGATCCGAATAGACTCCTATTGGGCCTCGGTCCACGAGGCCCACGTGAGGAGGTCTATATATGGAGGCGAGGGGCGAGGGGATTCGTCCCGCTAACATCTAGCAAAACCCTAGCCGCCACCTCCCGAGCCAAACCCTAGCCGCCACGAGTGCTAGTACACTCGCGATCGGCGCCCAGCCCGGGACGTGTGGATACCGGTGGAGGCGCTGCTCGTTGCGATCTTGATCGGCGTGCGTGGAGAGACGATCTGTTCGGGACGATCGGCTACTTCCACTACTACCTCGACGCGCGAGATTGGATCGGTTTCAATTTTTCTTCATTGCACGCTGCGGCTAAGTGGTAACGATCCATGATCCTTCCTTAGCATGATGTTCTTGGGTGCGCGGTAGAAAAGTTTTGTTTTCTCGCTCGTAGCCTCGCGTATTCCAATAGTGGTATCGAGCCATCTTGCTTAGTTTGCATCCGGATCAGCGCATATATGTTGATATGCGATAGTAGTAGATTGGATCTATTACAGTCTAAATAAGGTAGCACGGGTTGATGAGATCAATCGGTCATAAGGGGTTGAAATTGGTATGAGTTGATAGCATCACAAGGCCAAAAAGATTAGTTCGTGCTCCTTCTTTGATGTACGCGCGACTTGCCCCTACCGGCCGGAATCACCATCGGGGCTAATCACGCGCACAATCGATGAGATCGAGCCAACAGATCGAGGTCTTGTGTTGTGGTCTCCTCAAGTATACCGATCGCGATGATCAATATGATTGATCTAATGAAAATTGAGACATTTTGAATGGCTCGGATTTGGGTTGATTTGATCGGCTCGATAAGATTTTCATAGTGATTTCATAGATGCGATCTATGCGATCGATAAGATTGGATCGGTTAATTCTATGTAATACCGATCGCGATGATCAATATGATTGATCTAATGAAAATGGACCGCCGTGTGTATCCCCCCCTTGTATAGCGTCTTGGGTTCACATCGTTAGGTAGAATGCGATTCTACGTCTAACTTGTTTTTGCAGAGAATGATGTGAATAGTATGGCCCTATAGCTTATTTGAATGTATGAGATGTATGTGATGCATGTAACATCTGCTCATGGCCTGCGTGTCATGATTATTTCAGCTATTGTTAGCTGTATATATTGTATTTAACGACTGCGTGTCGACCTTAATGCTTGAATCTATCTTTGTAATCTTCAATTTCTAGCTATTATAGGTAGTAGCCTAGTTTTGAGGTTACAAGCTTTTAAGCATGGTGGCCTAAAGGAGTGATGTGGAGGATGGAGATCATCTACACCTACTTGGAGATGGATATCACCATTTTTAGGCCATACTACTTCACAGTTAAATGTGTTTATCTATGATGTTATCTATCTTATTCTTATGCAATGATATATGTGATATGTTGCTTTGGTAGGATAGAATCCCTCTTAAAATTAGGTGTTAATGCCCTTCCATATGTTGCACCAAAAGATAATGATCACCGCATGGTAGGTCTACCAAAGTAGAGTGCCATCGGTTATCATCATCATTTGGGGTAGATGTCGGACATCTACATGCGGAAGCATTTGGTTTACTTAACAAGGTTATCAAAATAGTTTTGGACCTTGGGGCATAGATTGGGGCCGAGGCATACTGATGTCACCCAATGTAGAGTCACATAGGGATGTGATTAGCAAAGTGTTGCTTACCCATGTCACTAGTTTTCTAGCCGTGATGCCAAAGCTCACTAGGAATTAGTGAAATGAGGATCTTTACCCACTATGTAACTTAGAGGAGTTTTGTTGCAAAACTCATAGTGGGAGTCTTTTGCTAAATAGTTTAATAAAAGATGAACATAAACATAGTGCTAAACTTTGCATATTCTTGTGTTGTAGATCATGTCACTAACGCCGCATCCAAGATTTTTAATTTGCGATCTGTTCTTGAGAAAGAAAACTCAATGGAACAAACTTTTGGATTGGTATCGCAACTTGAGAATTGTTCTCAAGCAAGAGCGCAAGGAGTATGTCCTTGAGTCTCCTTACCCGAAGACTTGCTCGATAATGCTACTGTGGCTGCACGGAGAGCTTATGAGAAGCAAACGAATGATTGCCTTGATGTGAGCTGTCTCATGCTTGCCACAATGTCCTCTCGAGCTTGAAGCAATATGAGAACACAGATGCCTACAATATCATTGTGGGGTTACGTGGTATGTTTGAGAACCAAGCAAGGGCCGAGAGGTTCAATACTTCAAAGTCCTTATTTGCGTGCAGGCTTGCAGAAGGGAATCCCGTCAGCCCTCATGTGATTAAGATGATTGGCTACATTGAGAGTCTGGAAAAGCTTGGTTTTCCCCTTAGCCAAGAGTTGGCTACTGATGTGATTCTCTAGTCGCTTCCCCCGAGCTTTGAGCCATTCATAATGAACTTTCACATGAACAACCTGGACAAGACCCTGGCTGAGTTGCATGGGATGCTAAAATCTGCCGAGGAAAGCATTAAGAAAAGCAGCAATCATGTGATGATGATGCAGAAAGGCAAGGGCAAGCCCTATGTCAAGAGAATCGCGGTCAAAAGAAAGAAAGCTCCTGATGCGATCGCGAGCAGTTCTAAGGCCAAGAAAGACAAGAAGGGCGATGCTCATCTCCGATGCAGATTGTTACTCTCAGAAGCAATCGTGACATTGGAAAAGGAACCGCCCAAAGTACTTGGAGGATCTTGAGAAGAAGAAGGAAGTACGACTTCCACTCCAGGTATAAATGTTATAGAGATCAATCTTGCTACTTCATCAACTGATTCTTGGGTATTTGATACCGGATCGGTTGCTCACATTTGCAAATCGTTGCAGGGGCTAATAAGAAGTAGAAGTTTGAGGAGGAGCGAAGTGGATCTTCGCGTTGGCAATGGAGCAAAAGTTGCTGCGGTAGCTGTTGGCACCATGCCATTGTCTTTACCTTCGAGATTAGTTTTGGAATTGAATAATTGTTATTGTGTTCCATCTCTTTCAAAGAACATTATTTCGCTTCATGTTTGCAAGCGTAAGGTTATGACTTTAAATCTATGGACAATGGTTGTTCTCTTTATTTCAAAGATATGTTCTATTGTCATACTCCATTGGTGAATGGGTTATACGTTCTTACTCTTGAAGGGTCACGGTCTATAACATTAATGCAAAGAGGCAACGTCCAATGATTTGAATCCCACGCTTATTTGGCATCGCCGCTAGGTCACATAAATGAGAAACGCATGCAGAAGCTCCATAGAGATGGTATTCTGCACTCATTTGATTTTGAATCATTAGAGACATGCGAATCTTGTTTACTTGGCAAGATGACAAAGGCACCTTTCACCGGTCAAGGTGAACGGGCAAATGACTTATTGGCACTCGTACATACTGATGTATGTGGACCAATGAGCTTAACAGCCAGAGGTGGTTTTCAGTACTTCATAACTTTTACTGATGACTTTAGTAGATATGGGTATATCTACCTGATGAAGCATAAGTCCGAATCCTTTGAAAAATTCAAGGAATTCCAAAATGAAGTGCAAAATCATTTAGGCAAGACAATCAAGTTTCTACGATCTGATCGTGGAGGCGAGTATTTGAGCCATGAGTTTGGCAATCATCTAAAGGATTGTGGAATTGTTCCACAATTGACTCGCCAGAACACCTCAATGGAATGGGGTATTCGAACGGAGAAATCGCACCTTATTAGATATGGTGCGCTCCATGATGAGCCAAAGTGATCTTCCGTTGTCTTTTTGGGTACGCTCTTGAAACAAACGCGTTCACACTAAACAGGTTCCATCAAAATCGTAGAAAAGACACCATATGAGATGTGGACAGACAACGCCCTAGCTTGTCTTTTCTTAAGATTTGGGGATGTGAGGCTTATGTAAAACGTTTACAATCTGATAAGCTCACTCCTAAATCGATAAATGCTTCTTTATCGGGTATCCTAAGGAAACAAAAGGATATTACTTTTATAATCGAGGAGAAGGCAAAGTGTTTGTCGCCTGGCATGGTGTCTTCTTAGAGAAAGAGTTTCTCTCAAGAAGGGATAGTGGGAGCACAAAGGCAACTTGAAGAAATTCAAGAAACACTGATAACGTTTCAGCTCTCTGAGTAACCACAACAGATGAACAAACTGTTGAAGAACTCGTTGTGGACACACCAAACCACGTAGGTCGAAGGTCACGTCGTGCACCGAGAGGTACATGTTCTTGACTACTCAACAACGGGACATATTGTTGTTAGACAACGATGAGCCTAAGACCTATGAAGAAGCAATGGTGGGACCAGACTGAGAAATGGCTTGAAGCCATGAGATCCAAATTGAATCCATGCATAGTAATCAAGTTTGGAACTTGGTTGATCCACTGATGGTGTTAAAACCATTGAATGCAAATGGGTTTTCAAGAAAAGATAGACATAGATGGAAATGTTCACATCTATAAAGCGCGATTAGGCCAAAGGTTTCAAACAAATTCAAGGTATTGATTATGATGAAACTTTTAGCCCGTCGCAATGCTAAAGTCTATTCGGATCATTCTAGCGATTGCTGCATATTTCGACTATGAAATATGGCAAATGGATGTCAAAACAGCTTTCCTAAATGGAAATCTGAGTGAGGATGTGTACATGACACAGCCCACGTGTTTTGTCGATCCGCAATCGCTTGGAAAGATATGCAAGCTCCAAAGATCCATTTATGGATTAAAGCAGCATCTCGGAGTTGGAACATTCGCTTTGATGAAGTAATCAAAGGGTTTGGTTTCATCAAGAACGAAGAAGAGCCTTGTGTTTACAAAAGGCTAGTGGGAGCGCACTCGTATTTCGGTCTTATATGTGGATGACATATTACTGATCGGAAATGACATTCCTTTGCTCGAATCATTAAGTCTTCATTAAAAATAGTTTCTCTATGAAAGACTTAGGAGAGGCAAATATATATTCTGGCATCAAGATCTATAGAGATAGATCAAAAGGCTAATTGGATTAAGCCAAGATACGTACATTGACAAGGTGTTGAAAAGGTTCAATATGCATGATTCCAAGAAAGGTTTTCTACCTATGTCACATGGTATAAATCTTAGCAAGAATCGGTGTCCTAGTACACCGATGAGCGGGATAAAATGAATGCGATTCCATATGCTTCGCTATTGGGTCCATTATGTATGCCATGCTTTGTACACGCCCGATGTTTCAGTATGCTTTAAGTGCTACGAGTAGATACGATCGGATCCAGTGAAAGTCACCGGATTGCCGTAAAGAACATCTTGAAGTACTTGAGAAGAACTAAAGATGTGTTCCTTGTCTATGGAGGTGAGGAAGAGCTCGTTGTAAATGGTTACACCGATGCTAGCTTCCAAACCGACAAAGATGATTTTAGATCGCAACTGGATTTGTGTTCTGCTGAATGGCGGTGCGGTAAGTGGAAGAGTTCCAAGCGTGAGGCGGTTGCTGATTCTACAATGTAAGCCGAGTACATAGCAGCTTCAAAGTCGCCAAAGAGGCCGCTTGGATCAAGAAATTTATTTCGAGCTTGGTGTGATGGCTAGTGCCTCCACCCAATGGACCTCATCAGACAATAGTGGGGCCATTGCGCAAGCCAAAGAGCCTAGATCGCACTGTAAGTCCAAGCACATTTTACGCGATTTCATCTCATCCGCGAGATAGTGGAGAGAGGCGATGTGAAGATATGCAAAGTACAAACGGATTTGAACATTGCAGATCCGTTGACAAAGCCGCTTCCCACCAAAGCATGAGGCTCACACTAGGGCAATGGGTATTAGATACCTACATGGTTGACTCTAGTGCAAGTGGGAGCTGTTAGTGATATGCCCTAGAGGCAACATGGAGATGTTGTATATATCACATACTATGTTTATGATACATTACTTTGTTCCTTGGAATAGACATCATCATTATTGATCAATGAGTATGTGACTTATTCATGAGACTCTTAAATACTAAGATGTTGCTATTTCTAAATGATCCTGATCGTATATCATATGAGGAACAAATATGATTCAAAGACAAAGATCAGCATATGTATTGATTGATGATCATGTCTCATGGATCATGGTATGGTGATACCAAATCAATAATATGGACATGTGTTAGTGAACATATGTTGGATAGACTGCCATGAGACACTGCAGAGATTCCATGTGTCATCGCTTGGTCTCAAGTAGTGTTTATGTAGAGTCCTTAGACTTGAGATCATCATGGTTCCCAACATGAGTAGTAGCTTATTTTGGGACTACTAAACACTACTCCGTGAATCGGGTAGTCATAAAAGTAGTCTTCGGGTTTGCCATGAAACATGTAGTGGGATGTGAATGATCAAGATAGAATTTGCCCCTCCTTATGGGAGAGATATCTCTGTGCCCCTCGATGTAATGGATTATGAAAGTGCATGGCCATGCCAAGGTGATTGAGGAGTCAATCACGAGTTTATAATCCATCACGGAATCGAGAGAGTGATTGAGCTATTAAGAGGATGACACAGTCTCGCCTTGAGCTCAATCTATATCGTGAGGCAAAGGGATTCGTACATGAGAGAACATTACAGAGTTCACCGATATGATCTTTACATATACTTTGGGGTTAATATGTCTTACTAGAGGCCGCTATTAACATGGTAACTGGAAAGGCGTTTCCGGGTCACGACCAAGTATACGTGAACCTACAGGGTCGCACGCTTAACGGGTTGGAACACTAATTCGAATATGATTCGGATATGGGCTCAATCGGATAGAGATCCGAATAGACTCCTATTGGGCCTCGGTCCACGAGGCCCACGTGAGGAGGTCTATATATGGAGGCGAGGCGGAGGGGATTCGTCCCCGCTTAACATCTAGCGAAACCCTAGCCGCCACCTCCCGAGCCAAACCCTAGCGCTCACGAGTGCTAGTACACTCGCGATCGGCGTTCAGCCCGGACGTGTGGATACCGGTGGAGGCGCTGCTCGTTGCGATCTTGATCGGCGTGCGTGGAGAGACGATCCGTTCGGGACGATCGGCTACTTCCACTACTACCTCGACGCAGCGAGATTGGATCGGTTTCAATTTTTCTTCACGCGCCATGCTGGCGTCTAAGTGGTAACGATCCATGATCCTTCCTTAGCATGATGTTCTTGGGTGCGCGGTAGAAAAGTTTTGTTTTCGCTTCCGTAGCCTCACGCGTATTCCAATAGATGCTTGACGGTGGCACGGGGAGAGATCGGGACCGCTGGCGCGTTGCGAAGGGGTAAGTGAAGGGGGACGGCTGAGATTCGATCCGACAACGAAGATCGACGGGGGCGGCCGGTGCTTAAGTGGGAAGGGGCGCCACGATGAGGTACGGCAATAGGGGACGGCTCGGATAAAACCACGTGGCGGCAGGAGCGGAGGGGAGCGGTGAAGCGGTAAGTTGCGCGGCGGCGAGGATTAAATCCGCGCGGAGTGGACGGTCCGATGCGACACGCGTCGCCGCACGCGGGAGGAAGGCGGGAGAGGGTTTAAGTTAGATCGGACGGCTGAGGGGGAATCCGGCGGGCGGAGGGGACGCCGATGCTTGACACCTGGCGGCCGGGAGGGTTTTTGGGATTTTCTTTCTTTTTGATTTTCCAGAAATGCTATTAAGCTTTAGAAAACTCAGAAAAATACCAAATAAATTTTGAAAAATCCAGAAAAATTCAGGGAACTATCTGGAGCTATTCTAGACTTAATAAAAATATGTCCCACTCATTTTAATAAGTATAATTTGCAAAGGTACAATTTGATTGTAAAGGGGAGGTTTTTAATTCCTTCTAAAATCTAGAAAAATTAATATAATCTCACATTTGACTTAAGGAAGTGAAATACATTTGTTTTAACATTCAAGAATGCAATAAATTCATTTTGCCTTTTATAAATTAAAGTTTATAATTTTCTCAAACCAGGACTTTAACATAACTCCGTAAAATCCAATAAACTCAGTTAAATTTTCAATAAAGGAACAAAATTTTGGGATGTTACAAACCTACCTTTAAAGGAAATCTCGCCTCGAGATTTGCATCAACTAACAAAAGAGATGGGGATGGCTGGTCTTTAAGTCTTCTCTCGCTCTTCTCGCCTCCACGAACTTTGTGGTCTTCCTTACGTGGATACTCTAAGATAGACATAGTCCCAAGGTTTCAGTCGGCTTGACTGTGGGTACTCGGAGGCACTTCTTTAAGCGTGAGACATGAAGACACATGCAAGGTCTTTGGTCTCGAAAGGGCCCACATATCGTGGTGCTATCCTTTTCACACCTCACGAGTGGGGATACTCTAAGATAGACATAGTCCTCGACCTCAAAGGTCGCTCGACTTATTCGCGTAGCTCTTATATCTTTAGTCCTGTCTCGATCTTCTTCACTTGATCTTCTCTGCGTCTTGCAGCGGGTTTGGTCCCGTTTCTTGGGGTTCACCTTGCTGGTCCCAAAGCAAGGGGTTACGCACTTTCGACCATAGAAGGCTTGAAGGGTGCCATCTGCGCAGATCGGCTTGGTAGTCATTATTGTACGAGAATTCCGCATAGGGCAGTGAACGGTCCCAACTGTTCCCGAAATCCAGCGTACAATCCCTTAGCATATCCTCGAGTATCTGATTAACTCTTTCGGTTTGACCGTCTGTCTGGGGATGGTAAGCGGTACTGAAACTGAGCTTACTACCCAATTCTTCGTGCAGCCTTTGCCAAAATCGAGAAGTAAACCGACTACCTCGATCTGACACTATCTTCTTGGGTACGCCATACAGGCACACAATTCGAGACATGTACAGTTCAGCCAACTTGCTTCCTGAATAAGTGGTCTTGACTGGTATGAAGTGAGCCACTTTAATCAATTGGTCTATGATTACCCAAATTGAATCATAACCCGATTGCGTCCTTGGGAGTCCGTTTATGAAATCCATACCGATTTCTTCCCACTTCCATTCTGGAATCGGCAATGGTTGCAAGAGTCCCGCTGGCCTCTGATGTTCAGCTTTGACTCGTTGACAGGTGTCGCAGGCTTCAATGAACTCTGCGATTTCCCTTTTCATACTAACCCACCAATATCTCTCCCTCAGATCCTGGTACATCTTGGTACGACCTGGGTGGATTGAGTATGGGGTATCATGAGCCTCTTTCAGAATCAGGTTTTGATTTCCGATTATTCGCACCACGATGCGGTTCTCGAACCAAACCGTGCCATGTTCATCTTCGCTGAATCCTGGTGCTTTGCCTCTTCTCATATTCTTCTTGATTTCTTGAATATCCTCGTCCACGATCTGAGCTTCCTTAATTTGATCAGGCAAGCCGGGTCGCACTTCCAATGTGGTGAGGGTGCTTGGTCCCATTGGGTTTAGACTTAGACGGGCGACTCCCTCCTGAAGTCGGGTCTGGTCTTCCTCCGATATCACCATGTTTGCATAAGACTTCCTGCTTAAGGCATCGGCTACCACATTTGCCTTTCCGGGGTGGTAATGTATACCGATGTCGTAGTCCTTTATCAACTCCAACCATCTTCGCTGCCTCAGGTTGAGTTCTGCCTGGGTGAAGATATACTTCAAACTCTTATGGTCCGTGTATACTTCACAACGGTTACCAATAAGATAGTGGCGCCAGATTTTTAAGGCGTGCACTACTGCGGCTAACTCCAAGTCATGAGTAGGATAATGTCGGGACTCGGAACAACAACTCCGAGCCCCTCTGTGTAAGTCGCACTATCCCAGGAAAAGCTAGTGCACACAGGTTTAACAGCAATGTATATCATGCAAAAATAACCACGAGATATTATTAAACGAAAATACGGCCTTAAGGCCAAGTCTTACAATAAGGCACCAGGCCAGCAAAGTAAACAAAACAGCGGAAAGAAAATAAAGGTGGCAAAGACACCCCATCCAAACCTCCACAGCGAATGATCAGAAGACGATCCTACTCATTGAAGTAGTCCTCACCGTCGTAGTCGCCCTCGAAGTCTGGCAACAGATTTAGCAAGGTGAGTACAGAAGTACTCCCAAGGTAAGCAAGTAAATGCTTACGCAAGTTACACCAGGAAATATAACAGAGTTGATGCATGCATAAGGGATTTCAAAGGAAGCTTAATAGGGTAATGTGCGGAAAGCAATACTTGAATTTAAATACAATAACGTAAGTACGAAAAGCTGAATTTAAATACAGTATATGAAACATTGTTTTTCACAAGTAATATCGTTAGTGTAGGCTCCAACCCACACTAACCTATCCACGGGAATCCACCCGGACCATTTCCAAATCCAACGTTTATTTGCCAAAACCAAGTTTTATGAAAATTCAAGTCTAATCTGTGAAGACTCTACTCAGCAAGTCCATGACCGTGGACACGGCTATCCAGATAGTTTGTTACTCTGCAGAGGTGTACAACTTTACCCACAAGACATTCCCTCTCACTTGAGCCACGCGATCAACACACTGCCTTAGGTGTGCGGCGGAGAGTTCATGACAAGGCTGTTCCGATGATTCATAGCCAACATAATCACGCCGCCACTAAGGTTTCACCACAACTCGAATCCACGAGTTGGAGCCCCCTCTGGTGCCATGTGAGACTTCCCACAGCCTACGCGCGCTCACATTCACCTATAGCGAGACTATAGTTGGAACTTCACAAATTACTTAGCCAGTCCGTCCCATACCGACTTGTGGTAGTCTGAAGTGACTTCAAAATAATTCACGAAACGGTCCTTAAGTTGATTTAGGCTCAACCACATACCCCGCACGATAATCAACCAGTGTCACCAAACACGAGGCATACCGCACCCACCACCTAACCATTAGCCTAAGTCCAAAACATGTTTTCTATTTTCATTTTTAAATAATTTCAGTAAAACCACCCTTGACTCACCGAAGTCAAGATATCGATTTTCAAAGTCCGTCATTTCATGTGAAAGATCGATCCCACCTAAAATTATACTAAGCCAGGCTAAGCATTGCTACAAAAATTTCTAGCTAATACTATAGTACTAACTAGTTTTCAGCTAGGGTGACAAGGTATATGAATTCAAGATTCAAATTGGCCATATACAAAGGATCGTGGGTATAACTAAAATTCAAATCAAATTTGAATTACATTTGAATAAAGATACGCATGCATATTCAGTAAAACAATATAAATAATTTAAAATATTAGGTTCAACATGGTCAAAGGTGTAACTTGCCTTGATCGAAGTCCTGCTGCGATTCGTCGAATTCAAACTCTCCGGAATCGTCAATATCTAACGAGAAATCAATTCAAAGCAAATTCAAAACAAAAATTCAAATGGAATCCAAATAACTTCCAAAAATTATCAAATAAATTGGGAGACAGAATTTGAATTTTGGATGTGGGTCAACAATTTTAAAAGGAATTGAGGCTTTTAAAAGAAGTTGGAAGTTTTAATTTAAATTTGAACCTTGGAATTACAAAATATATTCAAATCAAATTTAAATAAGTTTCAAAATTTCAAAATTATTCCAGAAATGGATAGATCATGATTTTAGAAAAATTTAGAAATTTGAATGGGTCAATTTGGAGTTAAAATGCAAAAGTTATAGCCTTCCAAAGCTTGAATTCAAAATAAAAGAAAAAGGTTATTTCTGGATTTATTTTTAAACCGAAAAGGATTTATGACGTCAGCACGAATTATTTTTCTAAAGGAAATTATAGATTATGACGTCAGCCCTAGGATTAATATATTCGGCAGGGTCGACAGTGGGGCCCGGTGTCATGGACCGAGTCCATGGACCCGAGGAAGGGTGAGGTGGCGGCGCGCGCGGAGCGGGTGGCGCCGACGTGGCGCCACGGGCTGCCGCGTGGTCGCCGCGTGGCTGCCCACGCCACGGCTTTATGCCGACGCGGCGGCACGCGCGCGAGTGGCGGCGTCGGGGTGGCGCCGGCGTGGCGCCGACCGCCGCCACTGGCTGCCACGCCGCCGCCCGGCTTCGCCCGACGGCCGACGTGGCTGGCGGCGGCGCGCGCGCCGGCCGATGGTCGCCGAGCTCGGTGGCGGCGCCGCCGAGGGTACCAAAACGACGAGGAGAACGCGGGAGCGTCGGTACCTTGCACGGAGGCCGAGGATGATCGGAGAGGGAAACCGCGGAGAGGCGGCGGTCGGAGAAGCCTTCACGGCGGCGGAGTAGTTCCGGTGGTGCACGTGCCCGGGGAGGTGGTCGCCGAGGGTCGCCTGGGCACCAGCAAGGCCGGGGAGGTGTCGGCGAGGGGCGAGGGGGCTCGAGCCGGCGGCGATTGCTCGCCGGAGTCGCTTGAAGCCGCGGAGGGAAATCGGGCGCAGGGGGACCTTCGGGGCTGGATTAAGCGCTCTGGAGGCTCGGGGGGTGGCGGTGTGGGTAGAGGGACCTCGGGGCACCCCTTTTATAGGCTGGGGAGGAGGGTAACGGCCGCGCGAAGTTCGCCAGAGTGCAACGGGCGGGGAGGTTTATTGCGACGGTGATAACGGCTGCGATTATGCGTGATTATGCCCGCAATGGACGCGTGGAGGTGCAATGCGATCGGCCGCTGGCGCGGGCATCAGTCGGAAGAAACCGAAGCTTTAAAAGCTTCGGTTTGCGGCAGCAATGGCGGCAGCGGGCGGAGATCGCACGAGGAAGAAAGGAAAGGGGCGGGGGAGACGGAACTGACGAGTGGGGCCCGCACGTCAGCGAGAGAGAAAAGAAAGGAAGGAGCGAGGGGGACGGTCAGATGCCTGACGGGTGGCACGGGGGAGAGATCGGGACCGCTGGCGCATTGCGAAGGGGTAAGTGAAGGGGGACGGCTGAGATTTGATCCGACAACGAAGGTTAGATCGGGGCCGGTCGGTGCTTAAGTGGGAAGGGGCGGCCGAGATGAGATACGGCAATAGGGGACGGCTTGGATAATACCACGTGGCGGCAGGAGCGGAGAGGGGAGCGGTGAAGCGGTAAGTGGGTGCGGGCGGCGAGGATTAAATCCGGCGCGGGAGTGGACGGCCCGATGCGCAACACGCGTCGCACGCGGAGAGAGGGAAGGCGGGGAGAGGGTTTAAGTTAGATCGGACGGCTGAGGGGGATTCCGGCGGGCGGAGGGGACGCCGATGGTTGACACCTGGCGGCCGGGAGGGATTTTTGGGATTTTCTTTCTTTTTGATTTTCCAGAAATGTTATTAAGCTTTAGAAAACTCAGAAAAATACCAAATAAATTTTGAAAAATCCAGAAAAATTCTGGGAACTATCTGGAGCTATTATAGACTTAATAAAAATATGTCCCACCCATTTTAACAAGTATATTTTGCAAAGGTACAATTTGATTTTGTAGGGAGGGTTTTAATTCCTTCTAAAATCCAGAAAAAAATTAATATAATCTCATATTTGACTTAAGGAAGCTGAAATACATTGGTTTAAGCTTTTAGGAATGCAATAAATTTAATTTTGACTTTTACACAATAAAGTTTAAAATTTTTCTCAAATCAGGATTTTAACATAACTCCAGAAAATCCAAATAAACTCCAGATTAAATTTTCAATAAAGGGACAAAATTTTGGGATGTTACAGATAATTGCACTCATGAGGCTTGAGTTGACGCGATGCATAGGCTACCACTTTGCCTTCTTGCATCAGAACACAGCCTAAGCCTAGGCGAGAGGCGTCACGAAAACCTCAAGCCTTTATGCACGCCCGCAAGACAAGCACGAGCCGAGACTAGTCTCTTCTTAAGGGTTTGGAAACTCGCTCACAAGCCTTCGTCCATTCAACTTCTTTTCCTTTTTCAGCAATTGGGTCATTGGCTTGGCTGTCTCGGAGAATCCTGCTATGAACCGACGGTAATAACCCGCAAGTCCAAGAAAGCTCCTGACTTCAGTTACGGACTTTGGTGGCTTCCACTCCATTATCGCTTCTACCTTGGAAGGATCTACAATGATTCCTTCCTACTGTTACGATATGTCCGAGGAAGGCAACCTCTTTTAGCCGTAATTCACACTTATCGAATTTGGCGAAAAGTCGATGCTCTCTAAGCTTTTCCAGAGTGATCTGAGGTGCTTTGCTCGTGCTCTTCTTCATTCTTGGAGTAGATGAGGATGTCGCCGATGAAGATTACTACGAACTTGTCCAAGTATTTCATGAACACACCGCTCATCATGCTCATGAAGTAGGTCGTGCATTGGTCACCCAAATGACATGACCGTGAACTCATAATGCCCATATCCGTGGAGAAGGCGGTCTTAGGAATGTCCTCTTCACGAATCTTCACCGATGGTATCCTCGATCGCAGATCAATCTTGGAGAAGATACTGGCTCCTTTCAACCGATCGAACAGTCATCGATCCCGGGAGGGGGTATTTATTCTTGATGGTGACGCCATTGAGTGCTCAGTAGTCCACACATAGCCTCGGACTCTCATCCTTCTTCTTGACGAACAGACGGGTGCTCCCAAGGCGTTTAACCGGGTCGGATGTACCTTTGTCTTCTAACTCCTTGAGTTGATTCTTCAATTCGCTAACTCGTTAGCGTGCATCCGATATGGTCTCTTGGAAATCGGGCGGTGCACGGGACTAGGTCAATCACAAATTCGATCTCCTATCCGATGGCATCCCCGCGGTTCCTCGGGAAAAACATCCGGTATTCCCGTCGATCGGCACTTCCTCCAAGACTTGGAGGTGGAAGAGGGCACATTCTTCCGCCTTCGAATCTGGGAGAGAAGATTACTTCCATGCCTTGGTCATTGGTGAGGGTGATGGATCTGTAGCACAATCGATCCGACCTCGATTCTTGGCTAACCAGCTCATCCCGAGAATGACATCTAATCCTTGCGATTCCAAAACCAAAAGATCGGCGAGAATCGGGTCCCATCTATGAGCAATTCCACTTTGGGGCACAAGGTCCCCGCTCTCATTTCTGCTCCAGGAGTGAACTATCATAGGGTTGCTAAGGGTTACCCCGCCCAACCCATGCTTATCCATAAAAGTTTTGACACAAAGGAATGCGATGCTCGGAATCGAAAAGAAGCGATGCTTGGTATCGAATTGACAAGGAACATACCCAAAGACGACATCCGTGCACTGGGCCTCTTCCGCATGCCACGTGGTTCACTCGCCCCTTGATGAAGGTCTCGCCTTCGCGCCCACAGTTACGACTTCCGAGGCTCCTCGAAGTTTCGCCGCTTGAATCTTCTTAGGCATGCCTTGGCAAAGTGCCACAGTTCCTTGCGATAGTAGCAGTCAATCCGCCGACGGCGGATCGCTCTTACGTGTCCGCCACCGATTCTTTGGGTGCGGTTGCTTGGGAACTCGCGGCGGTTGGCCCAAACGGCGGCGGTGGTTGAGGACTTGAACTCGCTGGATCGTTCTTGAAGTTCTTTGCCACAGGTCCGAACTTGTTTGAGTGAGGAGGGGTACTGCGATTCTTGAAAGAACTTCCAGAGTTGTTCCTCTGGTCCGCCATCCTTTTCTTCCGGGTCTCCATTTCCATGTGTTTGCCCTCCTGGCGGATGGCCTTACTGACTAGCTGGTGGAAGTCAGTATAGTCACCCGATATCAGTTGTACTGATATGTTGTCATTCGGGCCCTCCATGAACCTTTCTTGCTTGGCTTCATCGGAAGCCACATCCTCTGGCGCATAGCGGGCCAGTTGGTTAAACTTCTGTACGTACTCATTGACAGTACGACTTCCTTGGCGCAGAGATCTGAACTCCTTCTTCTTCAATGCCATGGTGCCGGTGGGGATATGAGCTTTGCGAAAGCTTTGCTCGAACTCGATCCACGTCACCGTCTGAGGGTTGGCGTGCGAAGCGGTGAAAGTGTCCCACCATTGAGATGCGGGCCCGTTCAGCTGATGGGAGGCGAACAGGACTCGCTCCCGATCAGTGCACTTAAGAATGTCCAGCTTCTTGCCAATCGACCTGAGCCAGTCGTCGGCGTCCATCGGTTCAGCACTGCCGGCGAAGGTGGGTGGCTTGATCCTTAGGAACTCAGAGAGACGATTGGGAGGCACTTGGGCAGGTTGATGATGAGCCTGAGGGTTGTTGATTGTCTGGGCTAAAAGCTGGATCAACTGGGTTTGATTGGCCATCAATTGTGCCCAATCTGGTCCTGCCGCTGGCGGGGGTGGTGGAATCGGAGCTGACTGGCTTCCTTGCGCTCCGGGGTTGGCGTTGTCCATGTTGGAGTTTCTTCTTGTGTTCACCATCTATTGAGACTTTCAGATTTAGAGAGAGAACTAAAGGAAAGGTTCTAGTAACAATCCCACCAAAACAACACACAAGAGCAAGGAAAACACGAATAAGAGCCAAACAAAACTTTTTATTTTATTATAATAGTCTCGTGGCTGTTTACAAAGGTCCACAGCCCACGGGTAGCGTTCTAAGACTCGGGGTTGTCTACACACTAGCGCTGCGCTCGAGTCTCCTTGGAAAAGGCCCGAATCAGTGGAACCTGCATCTTCTGCACGGAGCTCGGCAAGTTCCTCTTCGCGTGCGCGGAGCTTCTGCTGTGCGGTGTGCAGCTCGTCCAGGGTGGTCTGGTACATGTGATCCATGGACTTGGTGTACTCCACCAGTCGTATGAGGCGGGGGTTGCTCTCATACTCTGTGAGACGAAGTCGCAGCCCACTGTGAGTCTTCATGGGGAAGTAGCGGAAGTCGGTGCGCAGCAAGTCTCGAGCGTAGATGTTCCGCAGCTGGCGAATGGCCTCTCGGGCTGCATCCTGAACTCCATCGAAGAAGGTGGCTCGAGGTAGGGGTGCGTCGAACACGTAAATGGCTCCGTGTGCTCCGAAATCCTTGAAGATCTTCACTTCCACCCTCCAGCGTTCTTCGTCTCCATACATGCCAACATATCCCTGGTAGAGGGGGCACGGGCGGAAGTTGAGCTCTTGCATGAGGTTGTACAGATCGTCGGTGAAGAGTCCGGCAAGGGTTCCATGGGAGACGCGGGTGGGTTGCTCCATCTAAAATTTGGAAGGGGAGAGCAGTTAGTAATCGGTTTTGGTAAAGAGATTTGAGAAAAGGGAGGGATAATTTAAAAGGGGCATTTCTTATTAAAATATATCCTTAAAGTTGGTCTCTAGCTAAGGTCACGTCTTAGAGTCATTTGTTGCTCTGATACCATTTCTGTCGGGACCCGGAACAACAACTCCGAGCCCCTCTGTGTAAATCGCACTATCCCAGGAAAAGCTAGTGCACACAGGTTTAACAGTAATGTATATCATGCAAAAATAACCACGAGATATTATTAAACGAAAATACGGCCTTAAGGCCAAGTCTTACAATAAGGCACCAGGCCAACAAAGTAAACAAAACAGCGGAAAGAAAGTAAAGGTGGCAAGACACCCCATCCAAACCTCCCACAGCGAATGATCGTAGACGATCCTACTCATTGAAGCAGTCCTCACCGTCGTAGTCGCCCTCGAAGTCTGGCAACAGATTTAGCAAGGTGAGTACAGAAGTACTCCCAAGGTAAGCAAGTAAATGCTTACGCAAGTTACACCAGGAAATATAACAGAGTTGATGCATGCATAAGGGATTTCAAAGGAAGCTTAATAGGGTAATGTGCGGAAAGCAATACTTGAATTTAAATACAATAACGTAAGTACGAAAAGCTGAATTTAAATACAGTATATGAAACATTGTTTTTAACAAGTAATATTGTTAGTGTAGGCTCCAACCCACACTAACCTATCCACGGGAATCCACCCGAACCATTACCAAATCCAACGTTTGTTTGCCAAAACCAAGTTTTATGAAAATTCAAGTCTAATCTGTGAAGACTCTACTCAGCATGTCCATGACCGTGGACACGGCTATCCAGATAGTTTGTTACTCTGCAGAGGTGTACAACTTTACCCACAAGACATTCCCTCTCACTTGAGCCACGCGATCAACACACTGCCTTAGGTGTGCGGCGGAGAGTTCATGACAAGGCTGTTCCGATGATTCATAGCCAACATAATCACGCCGCCACTAAGGTTTCACCACAACTCGAATCCACGAGTTGGAGCCCCCTCTGGTGCCATGTGAGACTTCCCACACCTACGCGCGCTCACATTCACCTATAGCGAGACTATAGTTGGAACTTCACAAATTACTTAGCCAGTCCGTCCCATACCGACTTGTGGTAGTACGAAGTGACTTCGTAAAATAATTCACAGAAACGGTCCTTAGGTTGATTTAGGCTCAACCACATACCCCCGTGCACGATAATCAACCAGGTGTCACCAAACACGAGGCATACCGGCACCCACCACCTAACCATTAGCCTAAGTCCAAAGCATGTTTTCTATTTTCATTTTTAAATAATTTCCGTAAAACCACCCTTGACTCACCGAAGTCAAGATATCGATTTTCAAAATCCGTCATTTCATGTGAAAGATCGATCCCACCTAAAATTATACTAAGCCAGGTTAAGCATTGCTACAAAAATTTCTAGCTAATACTATAGTACTAACTAGTTTTCAGCTAGGGTGACAAGGTATATGAATTCAAGATTCAAATTGGCCATATACAAAGGATCAGGGGTATATCTAAAATTCAAATCAAATTTGAATTACATTTGAATAAAGATACGCATGCATATACAGTAAAACAATATAAATAATTTAAAATATTAGGTTCAACATGGTCAAAGGTGTAACTTGCCTTGATCGTAATCCTGCTGTGATTCGTCGAATTCAAACTCTCCGGAATCGTAAATATCTAACGAAATAATCAATTCAAAACAAATTCAAAACAAAAATTCAAATGAAATCCAAATAACTTCCAAAAATTATCAAATAAATTGGGAGATAGAATTTTGAATTTTTGGATGTGGGTCAACAATTTTTAAAAAGGAATTGAGGCTTTTAAAAGAAGTTGGAAGTTTTAATTTAAATTTAAACCTTGGAATTACAAAATATATTCAAATCAAATTTAAATAAATTTCAAAATTTTAAAATTATTCCAGAAATGGATAGATCATGATTTTAGAAAAATTTAGAAATTTGAATGGGTCAATTTGGAGTTAAAATGCAAAAGTTATAGCCTTCCAAAGTTTGAATTCAAAATAAAAGAAAAAGGGTATTTTCTGGATTTATTTTTAAACCGAAAAGGATTTATGACGTCAGCACGAATTATTTTTCTAAAGGAAATTATAGATTATGACGTCAGCCCTAGGATTAATATATTCGGCAGAGGCTGACAGGTGGGGCCCGGGTGTCATGGACCGAGTCCATGGACCCGAGGGAAGGGTGAGGTGGCAAGCGGGTGCGCGGGGAGCGGGGTGGCGCTGACGTGGCGCCACGGGGCAGCCGCGTGGTCACCACGTGGCTGCCACGTCACGACTTTATGCCGACGTGGCGGCACGCGCGCGAGGTGGCGAGGGGGCGTGCGGGTGGCGCTGGCGTGGCGCCGCTCTGGCCGCCACCTGGCTGCCACGCCACTGCCAACTCGGCCCGACGGGCTGACGTGGCCTGGCCGACGGCGGCGGCGCTCGGGGCCCGATGGTCGCCGGAGCTCCGGTGAGCGGCGGCGCCGGCCGAGGGCACCAAAATGACGAGGAGAACGCGGGGAGTGCATCGGTACCTTGCGCGGAGGTCGAGGATGATCGGAGAGGGAAATCGGCGGAGAGGGGCGGCGGTCGGAGAAGACTTCACGGCGGCGGAGTAGCTCCGGTGGTGCACGTGCCCGGGGAGGTGGTCGCCGAGGATCGCCTGGGCACCAGCAAGGTCGGGGAGGCACCAGCGAGGAGCGGGGAAGCTCGAGGCGGCGGCGATTGCTCGCCGGAGTTGCTGGTGGCCGGCGGGGAGAAACAAGCGCAGGGGGGGCTCCGAAGCTCAATTTCGCGAATTGGAGGCACGAGGGGTGGCGGTGTGGGTGGAGGAACCTCGGGGGAGTCCTTATATAGGCGGGGAGAGGCGGTAACCGTCGCGCGCAACTCGCCGGATTTGGGGAATTAACGCGACGGTGAAGGAGGGCGTGTCGGGAATTAATGCCCAGAACGGACGCGTGGAGGATCAATTGCGATCGGCGCTTGGCGCGGGCATCAGTCGGAGGAAACCGGCTTTAAAAGCTTCGTTTGCGGCAATGGCGGCGATGGCGGAGATCGCGCGAGGAAGAAGGAAAGGGGCCGGGGGAGACGGAACTGACGAGTGGGGCCCGCACGCCGAGAGAGAAAGAAAGGAAGGAGCGAGGGGACGGTCGGATGCTTGACGGGTGGTGCGGGGAGATCGGGACGGCGGCGCGTTGCGAAGGTAAGTGAAGGGGACGGCCGAGATTCGATCCGACAACGAAGATCGGTCGGGGCGGCCGGTGCTTAAGTGGGAAGGCGGCGCCACGATGAGGTGCGGCAATAGGGGACGGCTCGGATAAAACCACGTGGCGGCAGGAGCGGAGAGGAGCGGTGAAGCGGTAAGTTGGTGCGGCGGCGAGGATTAAATCCGCGCGGAGTGGACGGTCCGATCGCGCGACACGCGTGCCGCACGCGAGGGAGGAAGGCGGGAGAGAGTTTAAGTTAGATCGGACGGTGAGAATCCGCGGGCGGAGGGGACGCCGATGCTTGACACTGGCGGCGGGAGGGTTTTGGGATTTTCTTTCTTTTGATTTTCCGAAATGCTATTAAGCTTTAGAAAACTCAGAAAAATACCAAATAAAATTTGAAAAATCCAAAAAATTCAGGGAACTATCTGGAGCTATTCTAGACTTAATAAAAATATGTCCCACTCATTTTAATAAGTATAATTTGCAAAGGTACAATTTGATTGTAAAGGGGAGGTTTTAATTCCTTGTAAAATCTAGAAAAATTAATATAATCTCACATTTGACTTAAGGAAGCTGAAATACATTTGTTTTAACATTCAGTAATGCAATAAATTCATTTTTGCCTTTTATAAATTAAAGTTTATAATTTTCTCAAACCAGGACTTTAACATAACTCCAGAAAATCCAATAAACTCCAGATTAAATTTTCAATAGAGGAACAAAATTTTGGGATGTTACATATAATACAACATCTAAGCATCTATAAAAAGGATGCTTGCATTGGAGGAAATGAATTTTACATGAATGTTTGATGACGTTGCTATATTATCTCTGTAAGCACTCATGTATAAAGTATCATGCATTGTACATGCCCTAAGACAAATAATGCTACAGTTATATATGTATTTTATGAGTGTTGCTAGCATCTAAACAACGGACGGGAATATTTCCATTAGCGGCCCTCAAAATGACATTTTGGTACAACGTCTGCGACATTTTTTCTGTCAACAAGTGTAACAATGTAAAATACCATATGATAATGTCGAGAAAACGTTTGAAGAAAGCCTCACTCTCAACAATTTTGACAAATCCTGAGTAGAATTGGAGATTAATTTGGCATGACACTTTGATATGTCCGAATGCAAAATTTTCAAAACAACAAATTGTTTTGAGAAACTAATGTTACAATGCTACACCATTTAAACATGCATATGAAACCACCGAAAAGCTCCTTGCAAAACAAAATCACAAGAAAATTGAAAGTAAGTACATAACATTTCTAGAAAAAAAAACATTACTGCAATATGCAAACGTGACTATTGCAACATTTAGAAAGAAAATATGTAACTTATCAAGATAATTACAAGAACATTAGAAAGAATTATTGATACAACTCTTACAATAACACTTGCAACATCTTGAGTACACAAAAAAAACTCTTCCCATTCTTCTAGGTTGTGGCTGGTATATCTGATAAATAGTATATCTGATAAATAGTACCAGTAAAAAAAGTTGAAGCCAAAATCGGACTGAAAGGCCAAAATGATCAGGCCTCTCTCATCCCCTTTTCTCTAAAGTACCTAAAAAATCTCTCTTCCTTCTATAATCACCTGACGGTGGGGGGATGATTTGGACTTTTGGAGGCTACGAGCTACGGACGTACCAAAATAAGACAAGGCGTGTGGGGGTGAGGCATGGCCTAGTGGCGGCTAAGGGCAGTGAATGTGGTTTCATGACGAGGAGAACCCAAGTCACGGTGATCCGTGGGGCAAAGTGGCTACACGAGTGGAGAGGTGTTCGATGGTATCCAAACTCGTTGTCAAGAAATACCCATATAAACTATTATCCTATGATTGTCATTCAGAAGCTTCTAACACTCTAGGATCATGGTGAGGTCATTGTAATGGTGTACATCGGTTGGGGAGGGTTCAATCCCTAAGGCGCACATATTTGTGACGATTGACAAGCATGTTGCATTGATATGAGACTTGCAAAAAAAGTTACAAGGCCATTTATGGGGACGTTTGGAATAGCGATAACTTTTGGCATTTGCTGAAATTTTACTATAGCTGGCTGATTTTTTACTGTAGCTGAGTTGACTTATTGGGCATAATTAAATCTAAAAAAATATAAAAATAAAAACGGCACGCTGCCCCTTCGAACCCCGCGGGGGGAAACCCCCTCGACCCCTTATCCGGTAGATTGCGAATCTATGCATAACTTGTTTTTGCAGGATGTATGTGACCAGTATGGCCTAATGTGTATGTGATGCATGTTTGTAATATTTTCATGACTGCGTGTCGTGGGTTCGCAACACGGCCGAGCCATTGTGTTGTCAAAGTATTGTATTAACGGCTGCGTGCCGACTTGTGATGATTCCTTGTAACCATGTATTTTATTACTAGTCGTTTATGGTTATTAGCTTATATTATTACTTGGAGGACACATCACTTGGAGGGATGGCACACATGAACCATGGAGATGAAGATCATCATGGTGGATAGATTCGATGGCGATGGAGATCACCATGAGAAAATGGGCCATACTGAGTCACAACTGTGTGAATGCTATTCCTGTTGTTATACTCCTATGCATGTTTGAATGGTAGAAGTATAGCGATCCCTCACATAATGTTAAGTTAAACATATGCCCTCCCAACTAAACTCTGCACCATCCCATGTCCTGTAAATTGATGGTGGGTCTATAAAATTAGGGCACCATCAACCTTCCTTGACTAGATGGGTTTGTATCGGATACCTACATGCATAAGGATTGGTGAACTTAACAAGGTTATCATAAAGGTTATAGACCTTGGGGCATAAAGGTTGGGCGCCGAGGCATAGAGATGTCACCCAACAACAAAAGTCATATAGAGATATGATTAGTAAGGTGTTACTTATCGAATTACCTTGTCTCCTAGCGGTGATGCAAAAGCTCACTAGTAGACTAGTTAATTGCGGATCTTGAATCGCTAAGAATCAATAGAGGGATATTGATTTTAGTGGGAGTACATTCTATTAAATTTGTTTAATACATTTTACTCTATCATGGTTTTATTTGTCTTAGTATTTTGCATTTTCTGTTGTAGATCAATGGCATCTAGCAACCGCGCAAACCCTTTTGCTTTGCGATCGATTCTTGAGAAAGAAAAATTAAATGGAACAAACTATTCGGACTGGGTCCGTAACCTGAGAATTGTTCTCAGGGCAGATAAAAAGGAAAACGTTCTAGGCACCCAAATTCCAGAAGAACCTGCTATCAATGCGGCTGCTGCTGTTAAAACTACCTACAAGAAAGCATGTGATGACTCTCTTGAGGTTAGCTGTCTTATGCTTGTATGCATGGAACCTGACCTTCAAAAGCAGTTTGAGGATCAGGAAGCGTATGATATGATCATGGCGCTTAAGGACATGTTCCAGACACAGGCCAGGACTGAAAGGTTCAATGTCTCTAAGGCTTTTCTGGAATGCAAGTTAACAGAAGGTGCACCCGTAGGCCCACATGTGATCAAAATGGTTGGTTACAGTCAGACTTTGGATAAACTTGGTTTTCCAATTAGCCAAGAGTTGGCAATCGATTTCATTTTACGTCTCTTCCACCTAGCTATGGACATTTCATTTGAACTACCATATGCATGGGGTGGAAAAGGGCCTTAATGAGCTTTGTGGGATGCTCAAAACAGCAGAGAGTGACATTAAGAAGTGTGCGGGGCCTAGCCATGTGATGGTCATGTGAGAACAAGTCTAGCTTCAAGAAAAAGGGTAAGAAGTCATGGGCAAAGAATAAGGGCAAGGTTAAAGATATGATCTCGAAGCCAACGCCTAAGCCTAATACTGGACCTGGAGCCGAGACATTATGCTTCTATTGTAAAGAGACTGGCCACTGGAAGAGAAACTGCAAGAAGTACTTGGATTCCGATGAATGCAAAAAGAATGCTGGAAGTAAGACTTCCACCCATGGTACACTTATCATAAATGTTTTAGATATTTTTCTCGCTGATTCTCCTATTAATTCTTGGGTATTTGATACCGGATCAGTTGCTCACATTTGCAACTCGATGCAGGGGTTAATAAGAAGTAGAGGAGTCGCAAGAGGTGAAGTTGATTTTCGCGTCGGAAATAAAGCAAGGGTTGCTGCGTTAACCGTCGGCACTATGCAACTTCAGCTTCCTTCAAGATTTATTATGGAATTGAATAATTGTTATTATGTTCCTAGTATGAGTCGAAACATTCCATCCCCCTCATGTTTGATGAGAGATGGTTATTCATTTGCAAGTAAAGACAATGGTTGTTTGATTACTAAAAATGAAATGTTTATGGCTTTTGCGCCCATTGTGAATGGGTTATTTATTTTAAATCTTGATGATGCGCCTATCACCTAATGATTTGAATCCCACATATGTTTGGCATTGTCGTTTGGGTCACATAAGTGAAAAGCGCATGAAGAAGCTCCATGCTGATGGTCTTCTAACTTCGTTTGATTTTGAATCATACGAGACATGTGAAGCTTGTTTGCTTGGTAAGATGACCAAGTCACCTTTCAATGGTACTTTTGAGAGGGCGTCAGACTTATTGGAAATCATACATACTGATGTATGTGGGCCAATGAGCACGACTGCTAGAGGTGGATTTCATTACTTCATAACTTTCACTGATGATTTTAGTAGATATGGCTATGTCTACTTAATGAAGCATAAGTCTGAAACTTTTGAAAAGTTCAAAGAGTTCTAGAATGAAGTTGAAAATCAATGTGCCAAGAAAATTAAGACTCTGCGATCTGATCGTGGTGGCGAGTATTTGAGTCATGAGTTTAGCAATCATCTGAAGAGTTGCGGAATTGTTCCACACTAACACCGCCGGAACGCCTCAAAGAAACGGGTATCCGAGCGCGTGTCGGACCTTGTTGGACATGGTTCGATCGATGATGAGCGATCAGATCTACCATTATCATTTTGGGGTTACGCTCTAGAAACGGCAGCTTTCACACTTAATAGGTACCGTCTAAATCCGTAGTTAAGACACCATATGAGATATGGGTAGGAAGAGTCACGCTTGTCTTTTCTAAAGATTTGGGGATGTGAGGCGTTTGTCAAATGACTTCAGTCGGACAAGCTCACACCCAAGTCGGATAAATGCATTTTCGTGGGATATCCGAAGGAAACTTTTGGATATTACTTCTACAACCGACTAAAGGGGCAAAGTGTTTGTCGCTCGAAGTGGTGTTTTCCTAGAGAAAGAGTTTCTCAACAGGGAGACTAGTGGAAAAACGGTGCAGCTTGAAGAGGTTCAAGATGAACCAATCAGGGAAGACTCGACGAATGATGCCCACATGGCAGAACAAGTTGAGAAACCCATGGCAAAGGAAGCACCACCACCACGAAGGTCGGAAAGGCTCCGCAATACGCGGGATATGTTATTGTTAGACAATGATGAGCCTTCGACCTATGCGGAAGCAATGACGGACCAGCACTCGAGAAATGGCACGCAGTGCCATGAGATCCGAGATAGCATCCATGGGAGACAATCAAGTTTGGAACTTGGTTGACCCGCCTGATGGTGTTAAAACCATAGAGTGCAAATGGATCTATAAAAGGAAGATTGATATGGATGGAAATGTTCATATCCATAAAGCTCGACTTGTCGCAAAGGTTTCGGCAAGTTCAAGGAGTTGACTACGATGAGACCTTCTCGCCTGTAGTGATGATTAAATCTATACGGATCATTCTAGCTATTGCTGCATATTTCGACTATGAGATATGGCAGATGGATGTCAAAACGGCTTTCCTTAATGGAAATTTAACCGAGGACGTGTATATGATACAGCCCGAGGGTTTTGTCGATCCAAACAATGCTAGAAAAGTATGCAAACTTCAAAAATCCATTTATGGATTGAAGCAAGCATCTCGGAGTTGGAACATTCGTTTTGATGAAGTGGTCAAAGGTTTTGGCTTCATAAAAAACGAAGAAGAATCTTGCGTTTACAAAAAGGCAAGTGGGAGCTCGCTCGTATTTCTAATCTTATATGTAGATGACATATTACTGATTGGAAATGATATTCCTATGCTCGAGTCCGTTAAGACCTCACTGAAAAATAGTTTTTCAATGAAGGACTTAGGGGAAGCGGCATATATTTTGGGTATTAAGATCTATAGAGATAGATCAAAAAGGCTAATAGGATTAAGCCAGAGTACTTACATTGACAAAGTGTTGAAACGGTTCAACATGGAGGAGGCAAAGAAAGGGTTCTTGCCCATGTCTCATGGCATAAATCTTGGCAAGACTCAGTGTCCTTCGACAACTGATGAGTGAGATTGCATGAGTAAGATTCCATATGCTTCGGCAATTGGATCTATCATGTATACTATGATATGTACTCCAGATATTTCTTATGCTCTAAGTGTTACGAGCAGATACCAGGCTGATCCCGGTGAGAGTCACTGGACAGCGGTTAAAAACATCCTTAAGTATTTGAAAAGAACTAAGGATGTGTTCCTAGTCTACGGAGGTGAGGAAGAGCTCGTTGTAAATGGTTACACCGATGCAAGCTTCCAAACCGACAAAGACGATTACAAATCACAATCGGGTTTTGTGTTCATTTTGAACGGTGGTGCGGTAAGTTGGAAGAGTTCCAAGCAGGAGACTGTTGCTGACTCTACAACGGAGGTTTAGTACATTGCGCTTCAAGCAAAGCAAAGGAAGGTGTTTGGATAAGGAAGTTCATAACTGAACTAAGTGTGGTTCCTAGTGCGTGCAGTCCTCTGGATCTTTACTGTGATAACAGTGGAGCCATTGCGCAAGCCAAAGAGCCAAGGAATCACCAAAAGAACAAACACGTCTTCTTGGGCGGTTTCATCTCATTCGAGAGATCCTCAATCGAGGAGATTTAAAGATATGCAAAATACATACGGATTTGAATATTTCAGATCCTTTGACGAAGCCTCTCCCACAACCTAAGCATGAGGCGCACACAAGAGCTATGGGTATTAGATATCTTCTAGATTGACTCTAGTGCAAGTGGGAGACTGTTGGAAATATGCCTAGAGGCAATCATAGAAATGATGATATTTCGTTGTATCCATGATTTAATAAATGTTCCTTGAATATTACCTTTGTATTGATTAACAAGTATGTGACTTGTTTGTGAAACTCTTACTTGTATGGTTATTCTAAAGTTGTCCCTAGTCGGAGTTCATGTAAGGACACACGTGAATGATGGATTAGCACATGTATCGGTTGATGACCATGTTTCACAGGTCATAGACATGGAGATGTCAAACCAATAATGTGGACACATATTTAAGACATGGGGTTGGACCGACCCAACATGAGACATAGCTATTATACTTATGATTCTCTCTACACAATGTGTACGTCTTGTCCTTAGACCTGAGATTGTCGCATGTAATTGAGATGTGAATCGACCTACTTAGGGGTTATCAAACGCTACTCCGTAACTGGGTAGTTATAAAGGTAGCTTTCGGGTTTGTCATGAAGCATGCTGCAAGGCATGGTCAGTCGAGATGGGATTTGCCCTCTCTACCTGTGAGAGATATCTCTGGGCCCCTCGAGTGATCGGATCCAGAAATGCATGGCCATGCTACTTAAGGTTAAGAGTTAACCTAGTAAAGGATTTCGAATCACAGGATCGAGAAAGAGTGGTCAGCTTGGAGCTCGACCGAATATCGTGAGACAAAAGGATTGGCATGTACATAACGTTGTGATGGTTCGTCCGATATGATCTTTATGTGCGTTTAGGAGTTGGTACGTCTTGCTAGAGGCCGCTACCAACTATTGACCGAGTAGGTGTACTCGCGTCAAGTCTAAACATACGTGAACCTATAGGGTCACACACTTAAGGGCTGAAGCCTAATTCGGATTGGTTCCGAGTTGGACTGGGCATTGAGTCCTAATGGGCCTCTATTCGTAAAAGCCCATTGTAAGGATGTCTATAAAAGGAGGGCAGGGGCACACAGGTTTGAGAGAGAGTTTTTCGTGACATCCTCAAACCCTGGCTGCCACCCCTCCCACGCCCTTGTCGCTCGCGCGGATCTAGTAATCCGGCGTGCGTCGCTTTCTCCCGTACGTGTGGATACCTTTGGCGGCGCTACATCTGTAGCGTTTGGATGAACCGCAAACAAGGAAGTAGTACGACTACTCTGCCCCGACGTGCTGCATCATCTTCCGCACCTGCGCGTCTAGTGGTAAGATCGTGATCTATAACTGCAGTGATCTTGGTTTACGGGTAGAAATTTTTAATATGCGCTAGTGTAGCCTACCCGTAGTCCTTCACGAGGGGCCATGGTGAACCCATGCAAGAAAGGCAACGGTGGCACCCCCCTCGCCAGAGCTCGAGCACAAGAGAGCTGGATCATCGGAAATAGAGCTATATCTTCGAATCGCAACAAATCGTATGTCGTTTTCTAGATTTTCTCTAATATATAATGTCGGGACCCGGAACAACAACTCCGAGCCCCTCTGTGTAAATCGCACTATCCCAGGAAAAGCTAGTGCACACAGGTTTAACAGCAATGTATATCATGCAACAATAACCACGAGATATTATTAAACGAAAATACGGCCTTAAGGCCAAGTCTTACAATAAGGCACCAGGCCAACAAAGTAAACAAAACAGCGGAAAGAAAGTAAAGGTGGCAGCACAGCCCATCCAGCCTCCCACAGGCGAATGACTGTAAGACGCATCCTACTCGCTGATGTAGTCCTCACCGTCGTAGTCGCCCTCGAAGTCTAGCAACAGATTTAGCAAGGTGAGTACAGAGGTACTCCCAAGGTAAGCAAGTAAATGCTTACGCAAGTTACACCAGGAAATATAACAGAGTTGATGCATGCATAAGGGATTTCAAAGGAAGCTTAATAGGGTAATGTGCGGAAAGCAATACTTGAATTTAAATACAATAACGTAAGTACGAAAAGCTGAATTTAAATACAGTATATGAAACATTGTTTTTAACAAATAATATCGTTAGTGTAGGTTCCAACCCACACTAACCTATCCACGGGAATCCACCCGGACCATTACCAAATCCAACGTTTGTTTGCCGAAACCAAGTTTTATGAAAATTCAAGTCTAATCTGTGAAGACTCTACTCAGCAAGTCCATGACCGTGGACACGGCTATCCAGATAGTTTGTTACTCTGCAGAGGTGTACAGCTTTACCCACAAGACATTCCCTCTCACTTGAGCCACGCGATCAACACACTGCCTTAGGTGTGCGGCGGAGAGTTCATGACAAGGCTGTTCCGATGATTCATAGCCAACATAATCACGCCGCCACTAAGGTTTCACCACAACTCGAATCCACGAGTTGGAGCCCCCTCTGGTGCCATGTGAGACTTCCCACAGCCTACGCCGCGCTCACATTCAGCCTATAGCGAGACTATAGTTGGAACTTCACAAATTACTTAGCCAGGTCCGTCCCATACCGGACTTGTGGTAGTACGAAGTGACTTCGTAAAATAATTCACAGAAACGGTCCTTAGGTTGATTTAGGCTCAACCACATACCCCCGTGCACGATAATCAACCAGGTGTCACCAAACACGAGGCATACCGGCACCCACCACCTAACCATTAGCCTAAGTCCAAAGCATGTTTTCTATTTTCATTTTTAAATAATTTCCGTAAAACCACCCTTGACTCACCGAAGTCAAGATATCGATTTTCAAAATCCGTCATTTCATGTGAAAGATCGATCCCACCTAAAATTATACTAAGCCAGGCTAAGCATTGCTACAAAAATTTCTAGCTAATACTATAGTACTAACTAGTTTTCAGCTAGGGTGACAAGGTATATGAATTCAATATTCAAATTGGCCATATACAAAGGATCAGGGGTATATATAAAATTCAAATCAAATTTGAATTACATTTGAATAAAGATACGCATGCATATACAGTAAAACAATATAAATAATTTAAAATATTAGGTTCAACATGGTCAAAGGTGTAACTTGCCTTGATCGTAATCCTGCTGCGATTCGTCGAATTCAAACTCTCCGGAATCGTCAATATCTAACGAGAAATCAATTCAAAGCAAATTCAAAACAAAAATTCAAATGGAATCCAAATAACTTCCAAAAATTATCAAATAAATTGGGA
Organism: Melocanna baccifera; assembly: GCA_036346265.1. Lineage (NCBI taxonomy): Eukaryota > Viridiplantae > Streptophyta > Magnoliopsida > Poales > Poaceae > Melocanna > Melocanna baccifera. Next base: position 11,863,983 of record CM070709.1, read on the forward strand.
GACAGAATTCTGAATTTTTGGATGTGGGTCAACAATTTTTAAAAAGGAATTGAGGCTTTTAAAAGAAGTTGGAAGTTTTAATTTAAATTTAAACCTTGGAATTACAAAATATATTCAAATCAAATTTAAATAAATTTCAAAATTTCAAAATTATTCCAGAAATGGATAGATCATGATTTTAGAAAAATTTAGAAATTTGAATGGGTCAATTTGGAGTTAAAATGCAAAAGTTATAGCCTTCCAAAGTTTGAATTCAAAATAAAAGAAAAAGGTTATTTCCTGGATTTAATTTTAAACCGAAAAGGATTTATGACGTCAGCACGAATTATTTTTCTAAAGGAAATTATAGATTATGACGTCAGCCCTAGGATTAATATATTCGGGCGAGGTCGACAGTGGGGCGGTGTCATGGACCGAGTCCATGGACCCGAGGGAAGGGTGAGGTGGCAGGCGGGCGCGCGCGGGAGCGGGGTGGCGCTGACGTGGCGCCACGGGCTGCCGCGTGGTCGCCGCGTGGCTGCCACGTCACGGCTTTATGCCGACGTGGCGGCACGCGCGAGGTGGCGAGCGGCGCGGGGTGGCGCCGGCGTGGCGCCGACCGCCGCCACTGGCTGCCACGCCATCGCCGGCGCCCGACGGCCGACGTGGCGTGCCGGCGGCGGCGGCGCTCGGGGCCCGATGGTCGCGGAGCTCGGTGGCGGCGGCCGCGCCGAGGGTACCAAAATGACGAGGAGAACGCGGGAGTGCGTCGGTACCTTGCGCGAGGCCGAGGATGACCGGAGAGGGAAACCGCGGAGAGGCGGCGGTCGGAGAAGCCTTCACGGCGGCGGAGTAGTTCCGGTGGTGCACGTGCCGGGAGGTGGTCGCCGAGGGTCGCTGGGCACCAAAGAAGGTCGGGAGGTGTCGGCGAGGCGAGGGGCTCGAGCCGGCGGCGATTGCTCGCGGAGTCGCTTGAGCCGCGGAGGGAAATCGGGCGCAGGGGACCTTCGGGCTGGATTAAGCGCTCCGAGGCTCGGGGTGGCGGTGTGGGTAGAGGACCTCGGGGCACCCCTTTATAGGCGGGGAGGAGGGTAACGGCCGCGCGCAGTTCGCCGGAGTGCAACGGGGGAGGTTTATTGCGGCGGTGATAGGGCCGCGATTATGCGTGATTATGCCCGCAATGGACGCGGTGGAGGTGCAATGCGATCGGCGTTGGCGCGGGCATCAATCGGAAGAAACCGAAGCTTTAAAAGCTTCGGTTTGCGCAGCAGAATGGCGGCGGCGGGCGGAGATCGCGCGAGGAAGAAAGGAAAGGGGGGGGAGACGGAATCGACGAGTGGGGCCCGCACGTCGAGAGAGAAAAGAAAGGAAGGAGCGAGGGGACGGTCGGATGACCGACGGGTGGCACGGGAGAGATCGGGACGGCCGGCGCATTGCGAAGGGGTAAGTGAAGGGGGACGGCCGAGATTTGATCCGACAACGAAGGTTAGATCGGGCGGTTGGTGCTTAAGTGGGAAGGGCGCGCCGAGATGAGATACGGCAATAGGGGCGGCTTGGATAATACCACGTGGCGGCAGGAGCGAGAGGAGGCGGTGAAGCGGTAAGTGGGTGCGGCGGCGAGGATTAAATCCGGCGCGGGAGTGGACGCCGGCCGATCGCGACACGCGTGCCGCACGCGAGAGAGGAAGGCGGGAGAGGGTTTAAGTTAGATCGGACGGCCGAGGGGATTCCGGGCGAGCGGGGGACGCCGATGGTTGACACCGCGGCGGGAGGATTTTTGGGATTTTCTTTCTTTTGATTTTCCGAAATGTTATTAAGCTTTAGAAAACTCTAAAAATACCAAATAAATTTTGAAAAATCCAAAAAATTCAGGGAACTATCTGAGCTATTATAGACTTAATAAAAATATGTCCCACCCATTTTAACAAGTATATTTTGCAAAGGTACAATTTGATTTTGTAGGAGGTTTTAATTCCTTCTAAAATCCAGAAAAAAATTAATATAATCTCATATTTGACTTAAGGAAGCTGAAATACATTGGTTTAAGCTTTTAGGAATGCAATAAATTTAATTTTGACTTTTACACAATAAAGTTTAAAATTTTTCTCAAATCAGGATTTTAACATAACTCCAGAAAATCCAAATAAACTCCAGATTAAATTTTCAATAAAGGGACAAAATTTTGGGATGTTACAGATAATTGCACTCATGAGGCTTGAGTTGACGCGATGCATAGGCTACCACTTTGCCTTCTTGCATCAGAACACAGCCTAAGCCTAGGCGAGAGGCGTCACAGAAAACCTCGAAGCCTTTATGCACGTCTGGCAAGACAAGCACGGGTGCTGAGACTAGTCTCTTCTTAAGGGTTTGGAAACTCTGCTCACAAGCCTTCGTCCATTCGAACTTCTTTTCCTTTTTCAGCAATTGGGTCATTGGCTTGGCTGTCTCGGAGAATCCTGCTATGAACCGACGGTAATAACCCGCAAGTCCAAGAAAGCTCCTGACTTCTGTTACGGACTTTGGTGGCTTCCACTCCATTACTGCTTCTACCTTGGAAGGATCTACAGCGATTCCTTCGGCTGTTACGATATGTCCGAGGAAGGCAACCTCTTTTAGCCAGAATTCACACTTACTGAATTTGGCGAAAAGCTGATGCTCTCTAAGCTTTTCCAGAGTGATCCTGAGGTGCTGCTCGTGCTCTTCTTCATTCTTGGAGTAGATGAGGATGTCGTCGATGAAGATTACTACGAACTTGTCCAAGTATTTCATGAACACACTGTTCATCATGCTCATGAAGTAGGCTGGTGCATTGGTCACCCAAATGACATGACCGTGAACTCATAATGCCCATATCCGTGGAGAAGGCAGTCTTAGGAATGTCCTCTTCACGAATCTTCAGCTGATGGTATCCTGATCGCAGATCAATCTTGGAGAAGATACCGGCTCCTTTCAACTGATCGAACAGGTCATCGATCCTGGGGAGGGGGTATTTATTCTTGATGGTGACGTCATTGAGTGCTCTGTAGTCCACACATAGCCTCAGACTCTCATCCTTCTTCTTGACGAACAGGACGGGTGCTCCCCAAGGCGTGGCCGGGTCGGATGTACCCTTTGTCTTCTAACTCCTTGAGTTGATTCTTCAATTCGCTAACTCGTTAGCGGGCATCCGATATGGTCTCTTGGAAATCGGGCGGTGCACTGGACTAGGTCAATCACAAATTCGATCTCCTATCCGATGGCATCCTGGCGGTTCCTCGGAAAAACATCCGGTATTCCGTGCGATCGGCACTTCCTCCAAGACTTGGAGGTGGAAGAGGGCACATTCTTCTGCCTTCGGAATCTGGGGAGAGAAGATTACTTCCATGCCTTGGTCATTGGTGAGGGTGATGGATCTGGTAGCACAATCGATCCGACCTCGATTCTTGGCTAACCAGTTCATCCCGAGAATGACATCTAATCCTTGCGATTCCAAAACCAAAAGATCGGCGAGGAATCGGGTCCCATCTATGAGCAATTCCACTTTGGGGCACAAGGTCCCTGCTCTCATTTCTGCTCCAGGGGAGTGAACTATCATAGGGTTGCTAAGGGTTACCCTGCCCAACCCATGCTTATCCATAAAAGTTTTCGACACAAAGGAATGCGATGCTCCGGAATCGAAAAGAACTGATGCTGGTACTGAATTGACAAGGAACATACCCAGCACGACATCTGGTGCAGCCTGGGCCTCTTCCACTGTCACGTGGTTCACTCGCCCCTTGATGAAGGTCTCGGCCTGCGCCCCGGGTTACGACTTCCGAGGCTCCTGAAGTTTCTGCCGCTTGAATCTTCTTAGGGCATGCCTTGGCAAAGTGCCCTGGTTCCTTGCGATAATAGCAGTCAATCCGCCGACGGCGGATCGCTCTTACGTGTCCGCCACCGCTTCTTTGGGTGCGTTGCTTGGGAACTGCTGGCGGTTGGCTTGAAACGGCGGGCGGCTGGTTGAGGACTTGAACTCTTTGGATCGTTCTTGAAGTTGCCGCCACGGGTGCGAACTTGTTTGAGTGAGGAGGGGTACTGCGATTCTTGAAAGAACTTCCAGAGTTGTTCCTCTGGTCCGCCATCCTTTTCTTCCGGGTCTCCATTTCCATGTGTTTGCCCTCCTGGCGGATGGCCTTACTGACTAGCTGGTGGAAGTCAGTATAGTCACCCGATATCAGTTGTACTGATATGTTGTCATTCAGGCCCTCCATGAACCTTTCTTGCTTGGCTTCATCGGAAGCCACATCCTCTGGCGCATAGCGGGCCAGTTGGTTAAACTTCTGTACGTACTCATTGACAGTACGACTTCCTTGGCGCAGAGATCTGAACTCCTTCTTCTTCAATGCCATGGTGCCGGTGGGGATATGAGCTTTGCGAAAGCTTTGCTCGAACTCGATCCACGTCACCGTCTGAGGGTTGGCGTGCGAAGCGGTGAAAGTGTCCCACCATTGAGATGCGGGCCCGTTCAGCTGATGGGAGGCGAACAGGACTCGCTCCCGATCAGTGCACTTAAGAATGTCCAGCTTCTTGCCAATCGACTGAGCCAGTCGTCGGCGTCCATCGGTTCAAAGATGCCGCGAAGGTGGGTGGCTTGATCCTTAGGAACTCGAGAGAGCGATTGGGAGGCACTTGGGCAGGTTGATGATGAGCACGAGGGTTGTTGATCGTCCGGCTAAAAGCTGGATCAATCGGGTTTGATTGGCCATCAATCGTGCCCAATCCGTCCTGCACACGGCGGGTGGTGGAATCGGAGCCGACCGCTTCCTTGCGCTCGGGGTTGGCGTTGTCCATGTTGGAGTTTCTTCTTGTGTTCACCATCTATTGAGACTTTCAGATTTAGAGAGAGAACTAAAGGAAAGGTTCTAGTAACAATCCCACCAAAACAACACACAAGAGCAAGGAAAACACGAATAAGAGCCAAACAAAACTTTTTATTTTATTATAATAGTCTCGTGGCTGTTTACAAGGTCCACACCCACGGGTAGCGTTCTAAGACTCGGGTTGTCTACACACTAGCGCTGCGCCGAGTCTCCTTGGAAAAGGCCCAAATCGTGGAACTCGCATCTTCCGCACGGAGCTCGGCAAGTTCCTCTTCGCGTGCGCGAGCTTCACATGCGGTGTGCAGCTCGTCCAGTGGTGTCAGGTACATGTGATCCATGGACTTGGTGTACTCCACCGATCGTATGAGGCGGGGTTGCTCTCATACTCTGTAGACGAAAGTCGCCGCAGCCCACTGAGAGTCTTCATGGGAAGTAGCGGAAGTCGGTGCGCAGCAAGTCTCGGCGTAGATGTTCCGCACCGGCGAATGGCCTCTCGGGCTGCATCCCGAACTCCATCGAAGAAGGTGGCTCGAGGTAGGGTGCGTCGAACACGTAAATGGCTCCGTGTGCTCGAAATCCTTGAAGATCTTCACTTCCACCCTCCAGCGTTCTTCGTCTCCATACATGCCAACATATCCTCGGTAGAGGGGCAGGCGGAAGTTGAGCTCTTGCATGAGGTTGTACAGATCGTCGGCGAAGAGTCCGCAAGGGTTCCATGGGAGATGCGGGTGGGTTGCTCCATCTAAAATTTGGAAGGGAGAGGAGTTAGTAATCGGTTTTGGTAAAGAGATTTGAGAAAAGGAGGATAATTTAAAAGGGCATTTCTTATTAAAATATATCCTTAAAGTTGGTCTCTAGCTAAGGTCACGTCTTAGAGTCATTTGTTGCTCGATACCATTTCTGGGACCCGAACAACAACTCCGAGCCCTCTCAGTAAATCGCACTATCCTAGGAAAAGCTAGTGCACACAAAGTTTAACAATAATGTATATCATGCAAAAATAACCACGAGATATTATTAAACGAAAATACGGCCTTAAGGCCAAGTCTTACAATAAGGCACCAGCCAACAAAGTAAACAAAACAATGGAAAGAAAGTAAAGGTGGCAGCACAGCCCATCCAAATCCTCCCACAGCGAATGATCAGAAGACGATCCTACTCACCAAGCAGTCCTCACCGTCGTAGTCGCCCTCGAAGTTTGGCAACAGATTTAGCAAGGTAAGTACAGAAGTACTCCCAAGGTAAGCAAGTAAATGCTTACGCAAGTTACACCAGGAAATATAACAGAGTTGATGCATGCATAAGGGATTTCAAAGGAAGCTTAATAGGGTAATGTGCGGAAAGCAATACTTGAATTTAAATACAATAACGTAAGTACGAAAAGCTGAATTTAAATACAGTATATGAAACATTGTTTTTCACAAGTAATATCGTTAGTGTAGGCTCCAACCCACACTAACCTATCCACGGGAATCCACCCGGACCATTACCAAATCCAACGTTTGTTTGCCAAAACCAAGTTTTATGAAAATTCAAGTCTAATCTGTGAAGACTCTACTCAAGATGTCCATGACCGTGGACACGGCTATCCGATAGTTTGTTACTCAGAGAGGTGTACAACTTTACCCACAAGACATTCCCTCTCACTTGAGCCACGCGATCAACACACCGCCTTAGGTGTGCGGCGGAGAGTTCATGACAAGGCTGTTCGATGATTCATAGCCAACATAATCACGCCGCCACTAAGGTTTCACCACAACTCGAATCCACGAGTTGGAGCCCTCTCGGTGCCATGTGAGACTTCCCACACCTACGCGCGCTCACATTCACCTATAGCGAGACTATAGTTGGAACTTCACAAATTACTTAGCTAGGTCCGTCCCATACCGGACTTGTGGTAGTCTGAAGTGACTTCAAAATAATTCACGAAAACGGTCCTTAGGTTGATTTAGGCTCAACCACATACCCCCGTGCACGATAATCAACCAGGTGTCACCAAACACGAGGCATACCGACACCCACCACCTAACCATTAGCCTAAGTCCAAAGCATGTTTTCTATTTTCATTTTTAAATAATTTCAGAAACCACCCTTGACTCACCAAGTCAAGATATCGATTTTCAAAATCCGTCATTTCATGTGAAAGATCGATCCCACCTAAAATTATACTAAGCCAGGCTAAGCATTGCTACAAAAATTTCTAGCTAATACTATAGTACTAACTAGTTTTCAGCTAGGGTGACAAGGTATATGAATTCAAGATTCAAATTGGCCATATACAAAGGATCAGGGGTATATCTAAAATTCAAATCAAATTTGAATTACATTTGAATAAAGATACGCATGCATATACAGTAAAACAATATAAATAATTTAAAATATTAGGTTCAACATGGTCAAAGGTGTAACTTGCCTTGATCATAATCCTGCTGTGATTAAATCGATTCAAACTCTCCTAATCGTCAATATCTAACGAAATAATCAATTCAAAGCAAATTCAAAACAAAAATTCAAATGAAATCCAAATAACTTCCAAAAATTATCAAATAAATTGGGAGATAGAATTTTGAATTTTTGGATGTGGGTCAACAATTTTTAAAAAGGAATTGAGGCTTTTAAAAGAAGTTGGAAGTTTTAATTTAAATTTAAACCTTGGAATTACAAAATATATTCAAATCAAATTTAAATAAATTTCAAAATTTCAAAATTATTCCAGAAATGGATAGATCATGATTTTAGAAAAATTTAGAAATTTGAATGGGTCAATTTGGAGTTAAAATGCAAAAGTTATAGCCTTCCAAAGTTTGAATTCAAAATAAAAGAAAAAGGGTATTTTCTGGATTTATTTTTAAACCGAAAAGGATTTATGACGTCAGCACGAATTATTTTTCTAAAGGAAATTATAGATTATGACGTCAGCCCTAGGATTAATATATTCGGCGCAGGTCGACAGTGGGGCCCGGTGTCATGGACCGAGTCCATGGACCCGGGAAAGGTGAGGTGGCAGCGGGCGCGGGGCGGGTGGCGCGACGTGGCGCCACGGCAGCCGCGCGTGGTCACCACGTGGCTGCCACGCCACGCTTTATGCCGACGTGGCGGCGCGCGCGAGGTGGCGGGGGCGTGCGGGTGGCGCCGGCGTGGCGCCGCTCGCCGCCACTGCTGCCACGCCATCGCCAACTCGCCCGACGGCCGACGGCGTGCTGGCGGCGGCGGCGCTCGGGGCCCGATGGTCGCCGGAGCTCCGGTGAGCGGCGGCGCCGGCCGAGGGCACCAAAATGACGAGGAGAACGCGGGGAGTGCATCGGTACCTTGCGCGGAGGTCGAGGATGACCGGAGAGGGAAATCGGCGGAGAGGGGCGGCGGTCGGAGAAGACTTCACGGCGGCGGAGTAGCTCCGGTGGTGCACGTGCCCGGGGAGGTGGTCGCCGAGGATCGCCTGGGCACCAGCAAGGTCGGGGAGGCACCAGCGAGGAGCGGGGAAGCTCGAGGCGGCGGCGATTGCTCGCCGGAGTTGCTGGTGGCCGGCGGGGAGAAACAAGCGCAGGGGGGGCTCCGAAGCTCAATTTCGCGAATTGGAGGCACGAGGGGTGGCGGTGTGGGTGGAGGAACCTCGGGGGAGTCCTTATATAGGCGGGGAGAGGCGGTAACCGTCGCGCGCAACTCGCCGGATTTGGGGAATTAACGCGACGGTGAAGGAGGGCGTAATCGGGGGAATTAATGCCTGTAACGGACGCGGTGGAGGATCAATTGCGATCGGCAGTTGGCGCGGGGCATCAATTCGGAAGGAAACCGAAGCTTTAAAAGCTTCGGTTTGCGGCAGCAATGGCGGCAGTGGGCGGAGATCGCGCGAGGAAGAAGGAAAGGGGGCGGGGGAGACGGAACTGACGAGTGGGGCCCGCACGTCAGCGAGAGAGAAAGAAAGGAAGGAGCGAGGGGGACGGTCGGATGCTTGACGGGTGGCACGGGGGAGAGATCGGGACGGCGAGCGCTGGCGAAGGGTAAGTGAAGGGGACGGCCGAGATTCGATCCGACAACGAAGATCGACGGGGCGGTCGGTGCTTAAGTGGGAAGGCGCGCCACGATGAGGTACGGCAATAGGGGCGGCTCGGATAAAACCACGTGGCGGCGGGAGCGAGAGGAGCGGTGAAGCGGTAAGTTTGTGCTGGCGGCGAGGATTAAATCCGGCGCGGGAGTGGACGGTCCGATGCGCGACACGCGTCGCACGCGGAGGGAGGGGAGGCGGGGAGAGGGTTTAAATTAGATCGGACGGCTGAGGGGGAATCCGGCGGGCGGAGGGGACGCCGATGCTTGACACCGCGCGGGGGGAGGGTTTTGGGATTTTCTTTCTTTTGATTTTCCGAAATGCTATTAAGCTTTAGAAAACTCAGAAAAATACCAAATAAATTTTGAAAAATCCAGAAAAATTCAGGGAACTATCTGGAGCTATTCTAGACTTAATAAAAATATGTCCCACTCATTTTAATAAGTATAATTTGCAAAGGTACAATTTGATTGTAAAGGGGAGGTTTTTAATTCCTTCTAAAATCTAGAAAAATTAATATAATCTCACATTTGACTTAAGGAAGCTGAAATACATTTGTTTTAACATTCAGTAATGCAATAAATTCATTTTTGCCTTTTATAAATTAAAGTTTATAATTTTCTCAAACCAGGACTTTAACATAACTCCAGAAAATCCAATAAACTCCAGATTAAATTTTCAATAAAGGAACAAAATTTTGGGATGTTACATATAATACAACATCTAAGCATCTATAAAAAGGATGCTTGCATTGGAGGAAATGAATTTTACATGAATGTTTGATGACGTGGCTATATTATCTCTGTAAGCACTCATGTATAAAGTATCATGCATTGTACATGCCCTAAGACAAATAATGCTACAGTTATATATGTATTTTATGAGTGTTGCTAGCATCTAAACAACGGACGGGAATATTTCCATTAGCGGCCCTCAAAATGACATTTTGGTACAACGTCTGCGACATTTTTTCTGTCAACAAGTGTAACAATGTAAAATACCATATGATAATGTCGAGAAAACGTTTGAAGAAAGCCTCACTCTCAACAATTTTGACAAATCTGAGTAGAATTGGAGATTAATTTGGCATGACACTTTGATATGTCCGAATGCGAAATTTTCAAAACAACAAATTGTTTTGAGAAACTAATGTTACAATGCTACACCATTTAAACATGCATATGAAACCACCGAAAAGCTCCTTGCAAAACAAAATCACAAGAAAATTGAAAGTAAGTACATAACATTTCTAGAAAAAAAAAACATTACTGCAATATGCAAACGTGACTATTGCAACATTTAGAAAGAAAATATGTAACTTATCAAGATAATTACAAGAACATTAGAAAGAATTATTGATACAACTCTTACAATAACACTTGCAACATCTTGAGTACACAAAAAAAACTCTTCCCATTCTTCTAGGTTGTGGCTGGTATATCTAATAAATAGTATATCTGATAAATAGTACCAGTAAAAAAAGTTGAAGCCAAAATCGGACTGAAAGGCCAAAATGATCAGGCCTCTCTCATCCCCTTTTCTCTAAAGTACCTAAAAAATCTCTCTTCCTTCTATAATCACCTGACGGTGGGGGGATGATTTGGACTTTTGGAGGCTACGAGCTACGGACGTACCAAAATAAGACAAGGCGTGCGGGGGTGAGGCATGGCCTAGTGGCGGCTAAGGGCAGTGAATGTGGTTTCATGATGAGGAGAACCCAAGTCACGGTGATCCGTGGGGCAAAGTGGCTACACGAGTGGAGAGGTGTTCAGTGGTATCCGAAACCTGTTGTCAAGAAATACCCATATAAACTATTATCCTATGATTGTCATTCAGAAGCTTCTAATACTCTAGGATCATGGTGAGGTCATTGTAATGGTGTACATCGGTTGGGGAGGGTTCAATCCCCAAGGCGCACATATTTGTGACGATTGACAAGCATGTTGCATTGATATGAGACTTGCAAAAAAAGTTACAAGGCCATTTATGGGGACGTTTGGAATAGCGATAACTTTTGGCATTTGCTGAAATTTTACTGTAGCTGGCTGATTTTTTACTGTAGCTGAGTTGACTTATTGGGCATAATTAAATCTAAAAAAATATAAAAATAAAAACGGCACGCTGCCCCTCCGAACCCCGCGGGGGGAAACCCCCTCGACCCCTTATCCGGTAGATTGCGAATCTATGCATAACTTGTTTTTGCAGGATGTATGTGACCAGTATGGCCTAATGTGTATGTGATGCATGTTTGTAATATTTTCATGACCTGCGTGTCGTGGGTTCGGCAACACGGCTGGAGCCATTGTGTTGTCAAAGTATTGTATTAACGGCCTGCGTGCCGACTTGTGATGATTCCTTGTAACCATGTATTTTATTTAACTGTTATGAGTAATAGCTTATATTAGTACTTGGAGGACACATCACTTGGAGGGATGGCACACATGAACCATGGAGATGAAGATCATCATGGTGGATAGATTCTATGGCGATGGAGATCACCCTGAGAAAATGGGCCATACTGAGTCACAACTGTGGGCATAATTAAATCTAAAAAAATATAAAAATAAAAATGGCACACTAATCTAGAGTGGATGATGCAAAGGAATACAGGAAAAAAACAAAACTCAAAAAAACTAAAAAACAAAAAAAATCAAATAGAGACAAAAGTGCTACAGTACTGCTACAGTATTCCAGAAGCAAAAGCCGAACGCAACGCTGAGAAAAAGCCGTCATGAGCGCTCCCATAATCATTTGGCACGTATAATTTAAACGCAAGATACCCTGAGCAAAGTAAAAATGGAGAGGTTAGGGGTTGTATTCTAGGTTGATAACAAGTGGGCTCTATGGTTCAATAGTGGATAACCTGTACGAGTAGATAGAAAGATGAGTTGACTGGGCAGAATATGGATTATAAGAACCTAGGTTCATATGTACCTAGTGTCTCAACCAATGGTGATGTTCTAAGATACATGCATCAAATTCTGTTTGATTTATGTTGTTATTTTCATAATTCCTTAATGGGAGATAATGCGGTACATGTGGGCCCTGCACCTGTCCATTTAATTAAAATTATTTCCCCCCTCTCTCTCACCGTTACTTCCCTTGGTCTCTCTCTGTCTCTCTCCAACCTCTCCATGGTAAGCAAATGAGCCGGCGGCGCATGAGTGAAGGATCCAAAGTGGTGGTGTGGCGGTCCACAAATGGGGAAGGAGACAAGGCAAAGAAGAAGACAGTAGCTGTGCACGTCAGAGAAGGTGTCAGGCAACAGTGCAACCGAGGGGAGGCGGTGCACCTCTGCCCAAATTTGGTGCTAGTGAGCCTACATCTGGAACTGGTTAGGCCCCTCGTTTGAGTTGAGGAGTGGTAGCTGACGGCGAGTACCGGCCTACACGGAGGCCACAGCTTGTTCTGTTGGCGTGCAAGTTGATGAGTTGGTGGACTGAGGTGCACCACAACGACCTTGCACGAGATGGAGTGGTGGCTAGCCCAGTAAGGCAACAGGGCTTCTTCGCCAACTTGGTCATCAATGATGTAGTGAGGTGGCAACACTTCTTCCCCCAATCCGATTAGATCCGGCCATCCCCCCACCGCTACTGCCAGATTTGGCCATCCCCAACTCCACTGTCTCCAGATTCGGCCATCCCCGACCCGTCCACCACCATCTTCATCCTCTCCATCATCATCCACCTCGCTGTCATCGACATTGACGAGGAGTACACGATAGCCATGGTGTCAACATTGACATCAATAGTTCATATCCTCCACCCCAGATCTGTATATCTTCCTTGACTCTTAGCATAGTGCACTAAAGCTATCACCGCCCTGTCATCGTCCTCATTAGCGGTTCACCACCTCCATTCCGAATCTGTACATCTTCGTCACCTCCAGTACAATACTCTATATTCAGTGCCTTTCTCTCCTTGCGTACAATATCCTTTACGTATCCTCTATGTTGACGATCAAGTCGCTGATCTTACGGAATAATATAAGAAAAATGACTAAAATCCTTAGGAGCAAACAGTGATGCTATTTATTACTATGAACTGGTTGTAGGTTGCCTTTAACAAGGCGAGAGACTAGCTCTAATTACACTGAATTGAACGAGATATAAATTATCTTCATCGTCCAGCCTTAAATACCAACGAAGAGACGCTAATTATCTACCGGGGAAGACCCCTTGTGGAACCGACGAGTCTGGTAGAGGAGGCAGTTATTGTCAAAGAGAGAACGTCTAATCGTCAGTTATTATCAGCAGGAGACAAACGTGGGAAATAATTGTATGGCAGTTGTTGTCAAAGACTCAGGACCGAAACATCGTGCTGTTTGGAGTGGATAAGAAATGTGTTCCATCCAACGTATGGAAGGAATATCCTAGCATCGGGTCCAGGGGTAGTTCATAGACGTTCTGAGCAGTCATCCGGTCGGGCAACACGCACAATGTTTCTTCGACCAGGGTACTTCGGGAGTAACCTTTGGAGGTTAATGACCATGGGGCTCCCTCGGCCTTAATTATATATTAAAACCATATTTAGGAATTTATTCAATCCTCATCAGCTAGCCCCAAAAATTTGAAGTGAATTTATAATCTTTCAATCAAATTTTCAATCAGGAAACTACTCCCTTAAACAATAAGAGTAAAGAAGTGGTTTGTATTCACTTTAAAGTTGAGAAATTAACCAAGAAACTAAAAGCTTTTGGTGTCTGTTGGGCTTCAGATCAGGAAACCTCTTTTTGCAGTTGGAGAGAAGCCCTTATAAATCCTTAGTGTGTCACCTTGGGGTTTCATGCTTTAAGGAAAACCTTTCATTTTTTCTCCGCTTTGCGCTCCTCGACTATAGCCTTGAGTCCTTTCAATCCCCTTTTTGTTCTTCGACCACCTAGCCAAAATGTCGGATCTAATCATCAATTGGCCAGCATCTAAGGTTGGATTGAAGAAACTCAAGGCCATGGAGAAGGAAGGGATGTTTTCTAACAAGGTTCTGGTCCTGTGGAGATCAGTGGTCGAGAGAAATTTCCAAGTGGGAATGAAGGCGAGATTTCAATCATCTAGGCATACATGGAGTGTGGGTTTCAATTACCGGCGCACACGTTCCTCTCCCAAGTCTTGGAGTGCTATAGAATCAAGCTGGAAAACCTCACCCCAATTTGATTGATAATCTGAGTATTTTTGTCTACCTCTACAAAGCATATTTGGTGATTCCACCAAGCTTGGTGCTCCTCAAACTTCCATAGGATGACGAAGTTGGAAAACTTGGTGGCATCACCTAGAGAATGTGCTTTGCGCTTTCATGATGAGAAGGTTGAAGAATACATTCCTATGTATTCTAAATCACCATGGTTGTCATGCAAGAAATTGTCGTTCTACATAACACTATGTTTATGTTCATCTTTTATTAAACTATTTAGCAAAAGACTCCCACTATGAGTTTTGCAACAAAAACTCCCTCTAAGTTACATAGTGGGTAAAGATCCTCATTTCACTAATTCCTAGTGAGCTTTGGCATCACGGCTAGAAAACTAGTGACATGGGTAAGCAATACCTTGCTAATCACATCTCTATGTGACTCTACTTTGGGTGACATCAGTATGCCTCGGCCCCAATCTATGTCCCAAGGTCCAAAACTATTTTGATAACCTTGTTAAGTAAACCAAATGCTTCCGCATGTAGATGTCCGACATCTACCCCAAATGATGATGATAACCGATGGCACTCTACTTTGGTAGACCTGCCATGCGGTGATCATTATCTTTTGGTGCAGCATATAGAAGGGCATTAACACCTAATTTTAAGAGGGATTCTATCCTACCAAAGCAACATATCACATATATCATTGCATAAGAATAAGATAGATAACATCATAGATAAACACATTTAACTGTGAAGTAGTATGGCCCAAAAATGGTGATATCCATCTCCAAGTAGGTGTAGACGATCTTCATCATCCACATCACTCCTTTAGGCCACCATGCTTAAAAGCTTGTAACCTCAAAACTAGGCTACTACCTATAATAGCTAGAAATTGAAGATTACAAAGATAGATTCAAGCATTAAGGTCGACACGCAGGTCGTTAAATACAATATATACAGCTAACAATAGCTGAAATAATCATGACACGCAGGCCATGACCGAATGTTACATGCATCACATACATCTCGTACATTCAAATAAGCTATAGGGCCATACTATTCACATCATTCCCTGCAAAAATAAGTTAGACGTAGAATCGCATTCTACCTAACGATGTGAACCCAAGACGCTATACAAGGGGGGATACACACGGCGGTCCATTTTCATTAGATCAATCATATTGATCATCGCGATCGGTATACTTGAGGAGACCACAACACAAGACCTCGATCTGTTGGCTCGATCTACTGATTGTGCGCGCAGTTAGCCCCGATGGTGATTCCAAATGTAGGGGTAAGTCGCGCGTACATCAAAGAAGGAGCACGAACTAATCTTTTGGCCTTATGATGCTATCAACTCATACCTATTTCAACCCCTTATGACCGATTGATCTCATCAACTTTGTGCTACCACCGATTCATCATATGAACCACCGATCTAGACGTAATAGATCCAATCTACTACTACCGCATATCTACATATGCGCTAATCCGATTCCAAACTAAGCAAGATGGCTCGATACCACTAAAGGAATACGCGTGAGGCTACGGAGCGAAAAACAAAACTTTTCTATCGCGCACCCAAGAAATCATGCTAAGGAAGGATCATGGATTGTTACCACTTAGACGCAGCAGTGCAATGGAAGAAGAATTGAAACCGATCCAATCACGCACGTCGAGGTAGTAGTGGAAGTAGCCGATCATCCCGAACAGATCGTCTCCTCCACGCACGCCGATCAACACTGCAACGAGCAGCGCCTCCTTTGTATCCACACGTCCGGGCTGGGCGCCGATCGCGAGTGTACTAGCACTCGTGAGCGGCTAGGGTTTGGCTCGGGAGGTGGCGGCTAGGGTTTTGCTAGATGTTAACAGGGACGAATCCCCTCTGCCCCTCTCCTCCATATATATAGACCTCCTCACGTGGGCCTCGTGGACCGAGGCCCAATAGGAGTCTATTCGGATCTCTATCCGAATTGAGCCCATATCCGAATCATATTCGAATTAGTGTTCCAACCCGTTAAGCGTGCGACCACAGAGGTTCACGATACTTGGTCGTAACCGAAACGCCTTTCCGGTTACCATGTTAATAGCAGCCTCTAGTAAGACATATTAACCCCAAAGTATATGTAAAGATCATATCGGCTGAACCTGTAATGTTCTCTCATGTACGAATCCCTTTGCCTCACGATATAGATTGAGCTCAAGGCGAGACCTGTGTCATCTTCTTAATAGCTCAATCACTCTCTCGATTCCGTGATGGATTATAAACTTATGATTGACTCCTCAATCACCTTGGCATGGCCATGCACTTTCATAATCCATTACATCGAGGGCCCAGATATCTCTCCCATAAGGAGGGGCAAATTCTATCTTGATCATTCACATCCCACTACATGTTTCATGGCAAACCCGAAGACTACTTTTATGACTACCCAGTTACGGAGTAGTGTTTAGTAGTCCCAAAATAAGCTACTACTCATGTTGAGAACCATGATGATCTCAAGTCTAAGGATTCTACATAAACACTACTTGAGACCAACTGATGACACATCGAATCTCTGCAGTGTCTCATGGCAGGTCTATCCAACATATGTTCACTAACACATGTCCATATTATTGATTTGGTATCACCATACCATGATCCATGAGACATGATCATCAATCAATACATATGCTGATCTTTGTCTTTGAATCATATTTGTTCCTCATATGATATACGATCAGGGATCATTTAGAAATAGCAACATTTTAGTATTTAAGAGTCTCATGAATAAGTCACATACTCATTGATCAATAATGATGATGTCTATTCCAAGGAACAAAGTAATGTATCATAAACATAGTATGTGATATACAACATCTCCATGTTGCCTCTAGGGCATATCACTAACAGTCTTCCACTTGCACTAGAGTCAACCATGTAGGTATCTAATACCCATTGCCCTAGTGTGAGCCTCATGCTTTGGCTGGAGAAGTGGCTTTGTCAACGGATCTGCAATGTTCAAATCCGTTTGTACTTTGCATATCTTCACATCGCCTCTCTCCACTATCTCGCGGATGAGATGAAATCGCCGTAAAATGTGCTTGGACTTCTGGTGCGATCTAGGCTCCTTGGCTTGTGCAATGGCCCCACTATTGTCACAGTAGAGGTCCATTGGGCTGGAGGCACTAACCATCACACCAAGCTCAGAAGAAACTCCAAGCATGTGCTAGTAAAAATTTATGTAAATTTATACCTTCAGGTTTTCTAGTATTTTTTAAGTTCTCACTTCTCCCTTTTCATTCTTCTTTCTTCATAGTGCCTCTTGTACCCCGATCAGCCCAGATCTAAGTACTCCTCGTGAGGAAACTCCAAAGAAGGAAGTAGCCGAGACAACCCCTAAGCTAGCAGAAGGATCAACATATGCTATTGCTACTTAGGAACCTTTGGCAACTCCAACCTTGTCAAAGGACATAAAAACAGAAGAGAAATCTCGGTAAGATCCAACTAATGCCGAGGAACAAGTGGTCAAAGAGGAGGGAGCATGTATGCTTCCTCCTTTCTTTGAAGGTCCTGAGGTGGAGAGCTTTTTCTTGGTCAGGAAGTCTCCTCATCCAAGGGATATCTCCGATCAGCTCTGGATCTTCAACAACAAAAGACTCAAAGAGCCCTAGTGAAGGAAAATCTCAGACTGTCAATTAAAGATAGGTAGGTCCTAAGGTGTTTTATTCCACCTATGTTGACAAAGCAATCTAGGTAACTTCCCACAACCACTTCATGTTGCATTTCTGAAGTTTTTTCAAAAATTTTCTAAGTTTTCTTTTTGCTTTTTGTAGCATATGGTGGACATCATCGCTATGGTCAGAGAACTGGCCAGGCAAACATCATCCTCAAAAAAGGAAAACCTTTAATTGAGGAGTAAGTATGTCAAGACTTGAATATGCAAATCCGAATCTCTTTATGTATTCTGCACTAGTCTAGGATCATGCTAGTCCACACATTTAAATATTATTAATTATCATAGTTGTGACCTTATCGCCAAGCTTATAACTATAGGGGAACGGGTAGGCTGCACTAGCTACAACATTTGATTTTCTACCGCGTTCAACCAGAAAACATGCGTATAAGGGAGTCATGGATAGTTACCACTAAATGCGCTGCGCAGCGGAAGAAGAGTTGGAGCAGCCCGGTCCAACGTAGATGCGCGTTGATGAAGAGGAAGCAGACGATCGTTTCATAAATTGAACGTCTCCTCCTCGCGTCCTAGCAATAGCCTTGCGCTTCTCGCCGATCAGCACAGCAGCAACAGCAGCGGTACCTCTACGGAGTCCACACGTGCGGGATGGAACGCCATGCGCTGGTGTGCTAGCACCGCGCGCCCGGCTAGGGTTTTCGGGATGGTTTCCTACCCCCTGCAGCCCCACCTCCACATATTTATAGAGCATGCTAATGGGCTTCTACGTTGTAGGCCCATTAGAACCCTAATCTCATATGGATTAATATCCCTTTTAGCTTTAATACCGAATTATTTATGATTACCTCTTGGGCATATCACTAACAATAACTTAGCAGCCGGAAGGGATTAACAGAATAAGCAGCAAAAACACAATGAAACAAAGTGACCATTCAACATGCCCACAGGCAATCGACTGGAAAGCGAGGCCCTAATCTGAGAAGTCATCGACATATCCTTCAGGTACCTCTAGTTGATATGGTTCTTCTTCAACTGAGCAAATATAGATATAGCCGTGAGCACATAGAGTACTCAGCAAATCATTTGTAATAAGAATACAATATAGTATGCAAGACTTACCAAATGATAGTTGAGTGGTTATTTTGCGGAAAGCAATAATTTAAAATAAATACAATAAATAGATTGAAAGCAAATTTAAAGAAAATGACTTAATAAATAAATAATCAAAGTAATTGAATAAACCATAAGTGAACTGACTATTCACCCAATGAACTACCCGTGAACTAACCATTTAAGTAATGAACCATCAGTGAACTAACCATTCACTTTCCAAACTTTACCCAACCAAGTTTTTATGAAAACCCTACCCCTCATGTGAAATCACCGAACATTGTCCATAACCGGAGACACAACTTTTTGAATATTTTTATACTCTTCAGAGGTTGCATAACTTTACCCACACGATGTGATCATCTCTACATAAAAGAAAATCACAATAAGACTTTTACAATGCTCAACTTCAAACTTAATTTTGTCTATTAAGATTTTATCATCAAGTAGGTTAACTACCTAGTCGATAATTGCCCCTATTACGTCTCGCTGAAATGTCTAACCAACATCCATGTTCATCACAATGGCAAAATTAAAATTAAAATATCACAAATTAATCAGTCAGGTCTATCCCATACTAAACATATGGTTGCACAGTAAGGTTCAGATCAATAGCACACAAAGTTAAGTCCTTAAATATTACCCAAGCGAGATATTCATATCCATTGAAGTGCTAACCACACTTTTCTCTTTACTGTACGATCACTCACCCAAAGTAAAAACTAATTTTATATATCCAACACCAATGACATACCAATGTCATGGCGCATAAATTTTATAACTGTGGCTACAACTATAATTCAATATCTTATTAAGTTAAAATTAATTAATTGACCACATGTGATAATGAACCCAATGTAACTATAAGCGTCGATAAGCATACTACACATACAACCCATGTGACAACTGGCACTGCATCATTAGATAATTTTCTATCCTATGGTGACAATGAAATCAAGGCATTCAAATTATCAAGTGAGGAATTAATCAAATTGGATAATAACTACTACGTACAAAGGTTTGTATTAAAATAGTAATGCATGATAATTTAAAATAAAATAATAATAAAATAGATTTAAAAACTAGGTTCAACATAATCAAAGGACATAATTTGTTTTGGCCTTACTTAATGACTCTTGATC
This sequence comes from Melocanna baccifera, assembly GCA_036346265.1. Lineage (NCBI taxonomy): Eukaryota > Viridiplantae > Streptophyta > Magnoliopsida > Poales > Poaceae > Melocanna > Melocanna baccifera. The sequence goes on from CM070709.1 coordinate 11,883,896, forward strand.
TTCAGATCTTATATCAGCTCCTTCGAAGACGTTATCTAACGAGAGAGAAAATAAAACAAGACAAAAATAAAATCAAAACAAAATTCAAATAAACTCTAAAAATTTTAAAACTAGAATAAAAAAGATAAAGCCCAATCGGAGCTAAAACATAGAAAAAGGGCTCCTGAAAAATTGAATCTAAAGAAAATACTAAAAATTAGGAAATCCTACTGTGTTGTGAACCTAGTGTATGGAATAGCAGTTCTACGGTGAACTCGACTCACAAAATAGTGTACTAGGTGACTGACATGGCAGACACATGGCCTGATACAAGACTGGCATGACATGTGGCATGCTAACGTGGCATGTGGGCCGGCTCAGGTGATGACGTGGCACGACATGTGGGCTAGGGCTAATGTGGCAGGGTGAGGTAGCAACTAACTCAGCTCAGCTCACTAGTCCACAAAATAGTGAATCTGACATGTGGGACCCACGGGCCAATGGCTTGGTGCAATGTACAGAGAAGGCGAAGAGTCGGCTGGTGATGCTGCGGTTTGACATCATGGAGATACAACGGCAGGAAGAGGACCATATGGCTGAATCTTGACTATTGGTTTGGGTTGTTGGCACAGATCTGATCAAACAATCGCCAGGTCGATTGGATGGCCAAGGTGATGCCACGTATCGCTAGCTAATTGGCAGATGGCGATGAAGCGTCGGCTGGGTGACTGTTTGTGAACTGAGGGGATGTGACGCTCGTGCATAGCAAAGCGGTAGGGTAGGGCGACCGAGGGTGGCAACGGACTAGCCGATGACAAAGGTGGATGGGGAAGGGGTACAACTCAACAGCTCACCAGTCGGTGGTGGTGACGACGGCAAAGGCAGTGCATGAAATGACGGCGATGACTATGAAGCTAGGTGAGCAGCGCGGGGATGTGGAAGTCGAGGGCGAGGCAGACACGGCTTCTGAGTCCCAGGTGAAGACGGCTGGCGGCGTACTCAGGACACACACAAACGCCATATGAGTCCGCAATGGGATGGCACGGAGATGATGCACGAGCGGCCGACATGTGGATGGCCACGACGCATGCGGCCGAGCGACAGATGGCTTACACACTTCAGGCGCTGGCGAAACAAGCCAGACGGCATGAGAAAAGGAATGGACTGGAGGGGTTTCAGCCCATGAGCCAAAATTTGGATTTTTTAAGGATTTTCAAGTTTCAAAAATTGAAATAAATTCAATTGAGATCCAAAAATAGCAAATAAAATCAGACAAACAAGAAAATTCCCTGAAGCACAAGGAATCCAAATAAAATACTTTTGGTAAATATCAAAGTTTAATTTATTCATATTAAATTCTTTTGATTAATAAAAATTTAATTTAAGCTTTAATTAATTCTAGAAAAATCCAAATGGTGAATTTTATTTTAAAAGCTTCAAATAAACTCTAAAAAATAGGATGTTATAAAAGTATCATCTTTAAACTTCTGCTATTGCTTCTTAACCTTTATTTGTTCTTAACTATTTCCTTGTCGTGGTTGATAGAATTAGAAAGCTTTGGTAAAAGAGGCTAAGGCTAAAGGAGCCGTCATTGTGAAGCTTGAAAAAATGTGCAAGGCTAAAGACCAGTCGATTGAATGCTGGTTGACCATGTTCAATGAAAATATCTTCAAGCATGAGGAAGCTATGGAAGCTTATGAGAAGAAGAATCAAGAGAATTGATCGTTAATTTGACCAATCTATTGCATGTTTTGGTTTATTTTATCTAATTTTGAGCTACTCGTGTAGAGCAAGCCCTAAAGCTAGAAATACTAGAAAAAAAACTCTTGGTTTTCAATAGGATAAGAAGAAGGAACTTGAAAGGAGTCTTCGAGAGAAGATTCTTGCCTTCAACAATATGTTTACCGACATAGGGGCAGAAGCATTCAAATTTTCTTTAAGGGTGCCAGTTGAGAAGGTGAACTGCCTTGGTAGACAACTCAAAACCCTTCAAGGCCTACTTGCTACTTCTCAGAGCAACCACGAGCAGATGATGAGAAATATCATGGCTAATGGAGTTAGTTTTGCCTTGTCAAAGCTTAAAGTTTTTGACCCATCACTTACCTCCAAGTATTTGAGACAAATTCCAACTGCTCGGAGGAGCATACAGCATGGTTCTTTGAAGAGGTGAAGCCCTTCAGAAATAAGGTTGCTGAGGTTGCTGTTTTTCAATTGCATTTTGTAGAAGTGAGTGTTATTCAGTGGCATATAATGAATTATCTCTTTTTGCATTATGGAGGGCAGTTGCCCAGCAGTATCCTTATTGAAAAACTTTACCAACCAGAGTTCTGTAGGAATGATATGCTCCACAGGCTCCTTCATGTATATCAGATAGGAATTTCAATCCATCCTTTTGAGATATGAATCTCATTAACAATCCATGAGTTCCCCATTTGTAAATGGTACAATCGGTCAGTGTGTATTGTTTGACTTTTTGAGCTATACGATCAGCCTCTACGTCATCTTTAGGAAGTGTGCCAAGCTGAAGATACTAGTAGATTGATGTCATTCAATCATTACTAGGGTCAATTTTTATGACCTCTAGTGGACATCTTCAGAATGCTCGATTACCGGCAGTTTGTCGAGTTGCTTGAGAAAAACTGAAGAAATATGTTGGAAAGTTGTCCTATCTAAAAATATGTTGGATCTCAAAATTGAAGAAATACTTGTCAAGTTTCCCAACTTTCGTGAATAAGATGACATCATGGTACTTTAGCATTGATACTTTTCCCAACTTGATTCACTACTAGTTGGCATCGTCTTTTACTAGTAGTCTGTGAATTGTAACATCCCGATTTTCAGAGCTTTTTTAAAGCTTTTAAAATAAAACTCATTATTTGGTTTTTTGGAATTCATTAAACCTTAAAATAAATTTTTATTAATTAAAATTATTTGATATGATTAAAATAAATATTAACATATGCTGAAAATATTTTATTTGGGTTCCTTGTTTCTAAAGGAAATTTTTGGAATTTTCTAATAATTTTTATGCGTTTATTTGATATCTTCTAGAGCTCCTTTTATTTTGTTTAAATTTCTGAAAAAGAAAACACTCCAAAACCCATGAACAGTACAGGGCCAGCCCGTTACTGTTCACCCTAGCCCATCCAACCTCAGTCGTGTGATTCATCCTTGCCACGCGTCAGTTATCCGAGCCGAGCCACTTCCCGTCCGCCGAATCTTGCCTAATGCCATGCGTCAGCCATTGGGAGGACCATGCATTGTTCGTTTGTGCCATCTGACTTCGTTCACCCGATCCCCCGGCTTGCCACACATCGTGCATCCACCGTTAGAGCTACTATTCATCATCGTCCCGACATGGAGTTCACCTCTGTCTCGACCTCGGTCCTTATGCATGTTCGGGACTCCACCGCCGCGCGTCGTGCCCATCTTGGACTCCCTCAGTGTCCGCGCCATAAAGCTGAGCCTTGCCTCCGTTCTTCTGCACCCCGAGTTGCTCGCCTTCCAAGCCATTGTTTTCCGTCGAGCTCACCCGTGCACCGCTGTCAGTTTTTCATCTTGATCGCCGAATGTTTATGCCATGATTCCCGAAGCTCACCGCCACCGTGTGTCACCGCCAGTGAGTTCCAGCCGCCACTAGACCTCCCTATTCCATCGGTCAGACCAACCGTCCGTCACCTAGCCGTGCCACCTCTCTCCGCTCCGGCTATCTGTGTCGCCCCACGGTTCCCATGCCCTTGCTATTGTGCCGCACGACTGTTTGTGCACCGAAGCGTCACCTTGTGTCGCGCCACGCGTCAACATCCCGATCGTCCGACCCACCATCGCAACCGTCCGCTCAGATCTACGCCAAGGGCCTAGATCCTTCCACATGGCTCACCACCGCCGGCCAGCGCGCCACGTCAACTAGCCGTGCTAACGTGGTAGCCAACGTGGTTGCCACACAGACGCCACGTGTGCCCCAGGCTGCCCATGCCAGCGCTACCTCCCTCCCCCGTGACCCGCGTGCCACCTCAGCATGGTCCGATCCATGGATTCAGTCCACCGTAGACCGGGCCCACGTGTCAGCCTCACTCCGATTATTTAATTATCAGCGCTGACGTCACGCTGACGAAATAAAAACTGATTTTCCGTTTAAAAATAATTCGGTCAAAATTAAATCCCTGTGCTGACGTCATAATCTGTTATTTCCTTTAGAAAAATAATTCAGGCTGATGTCATAAATGTTTTTCGGTTTAAAAATAATTCCAAAAATTGGGTATTTTCTTTTTAATTGCATTAAAACTTTGGAAGGTTATAACTTCTTCATTTTAACTCCAAATTGACCCGTTAAAATTTCTAAATTTTTCTATAATTATGAACTATCCATTTCTGGTATCCTTTTAAAATTTTGAATTTATTTAAATTTGTTTTTAAATTTCTTTTGATTTGGCTCTTTACGTTAGATTTTGACAATTCCGGAGAGTTCGATTTCGACGACGATTTCCAGCAGGACTTCGATTAAGGCAAGTTACACCTTTGACCATGTTGAACCTAATATTTTAAATTATTTATATTGTTTTACGGTATATGCATGCGTATCTTTATGCAAATGTAATTCAAATTTGATTTAAATCTTAGATATACCCATGATCCTTTGTATATGGCCAATTTGAATCTCGAATTCATATACCTTGTCACCCTAACTGAAAAGTAGTTAGTACCATAGTATTGACTAGAAATTTTATTGAATTCTTAGCGTGGCTTAGTATAACTTTAGGTGGGATCAACTATTTCACATGAAATGACAGTTCCTTTTGAAATCTTAACTTCGGTGAGTCAAGGATGGTTTATAAAAATGGTTTAAAAATGAAAATAAAAACTTATGATTTGGACTTAGGCTATTGGTTAAGTGGTGGGGTGCCGGCATGCCTCGTGTTTGGTGACACCTGATTGATTGTCGTGCATGTAGGTATGTGGTTTGAGCCTAAGTCGAATTAAGGACCATTTCTGTAATTCATTTTACGAAGTCGCTTCGTACTACCACAAGTCCGGTATAGGACGGACCTAGCTAAGTAATTTGTGAAGTTCCAAATATAATTTCGCTATAGGCTGAATGTGAGCGTGGCGTAGGCCGTGAGAAGTCTCACATGGCACCAGAGGGGGGCTCCAACTCGTGGATTCGAGTTGTGGTGAAACCTTAATGGCGGCGTGATTATTTTGGCTATGGATCATTGGAACAGCCTTGTCATAAACTCTCCACCGCACACCTAAGGCAGTGTGTTTATCGCATGGCTTAAGTGAGAGGGAATGTCTTGTAGGTAAAGTTGTACACCTCTGCAGAGTTAAAACCTATCCTGGATAGCCGTGTTCACGGTCATGACCATACTGATTAGACTCTTCACAGATTAGACTTGGTTTTATAAAACTTGGTTTTGACAAAACAACCGTGGTTTTGATAATGGTCCGGGTGGATTCCCGTGGTTAGGTTAGAGTAGGTCGGAGCCTACTCTAACGAAACTACTTGTTACAAACATTGTTTCGTATATTGTATTAAACTTCAGCTTTCGTACTTACATTATTGTATTTAAATTTTAAGTACTGCTTTTCGTGCAAATGACTTATTAAGCCTTCCTTTGTTATCTCTATGCATGCATCCACTCTGTTAAAATTCCTGGTGTAACTTGCGTAAGCACTTAATGTGCTTACCTTGGGAGTACTTTATGTGCTCACCTTGCTAAAATCAGTTACCAGACTTCGACGGCGACTACAACGGTGAGGACTACTTCAGCGAGTAGGATGCGTCTATAGTCATTCGCCTGTGGGAGGCTGGATGGGCTGATCTGCTACCTTTATTGTTTTCCGCTGCTTTTATTTTTTTTTCAGTTGGCCTTGTGCCATTTTTATTGTAAAACTTGGCCATAAATCCATACCTTTGTTTAATAATATTCTGTGGTGATTGTGCATGATATACATTACTGTTGACCCTGTGTGCACTAGCATTTCCTGGGATAGTACGATTTACATAGAGGGACTGGGAGTTGTTGTTCCAGGTCCCGACATATGTGTGGCGCGGTACTTCCGAAGATCAAAAAATCATGCAGTATAGTTTTTCGAGGGAGACACCTATGAGGTGGTCTTCTCCTCCCCGCAAGAGCGGTAGTTCTAATGTGTGGCACGGTACTTTCGATGATCGAAAGTACCAGAAAATGAATAGTAGAACTACCGATTTTGCTGATAATAGCTAATTTTATAATGGTGGAACTACTGAAAATCCTTATTGTTTAGGGGTTTTGCTTCCAACGGCTTATTTTTGTGGTGTGGGTCCTTGTGGCCGGTTGAAGTAAGAGTTGTTGCACTCATTGACACTTCTTTGAGCTAGTGTGAGGTCTTTCTCTCATTTGTACATGTGTTGCACTTGTGAGCAAGAAGAAGGCTCTAGATTGCATATGTTGCATATAAAGGTGGATGGAGTATTGTAATATCCTGTTTTTCTGCTATTTTTTAAGTCAGAAATTTAAAAATGAATTTTCTGGAATTTTTTGAATTTAATTCAAGCTTCAAATGAATTTTTAGCATTTTAAATGATTTAATATGATTAAAATAAACATTAACATAAGCTGAAAATATTTTATTTGAATTCTTCAGGTCTCAAGGAATTTTCTGGTATTTTTGGTGAATTTTTGGGATTTAATTGCTATTTTTTAGAGCTTTTCGAAGTTTATTTGAATTTCTGGAAAAAGAAAAGAATTAAAAATCTCCCCGCCGCCCGATCCCGCCGCCGCCACGCGTCGGCCATCCGGCACTCCCTGCCGCCGCCGTACCTTCTCCCGCCCACCCCGCTCCTCCGCCGCCCGATTCCCCCCTCACCCCCGCGTCGCGCATCCGCGCATGCCACGCGCCCTCGCACCCGCGCCTCGCCCGCTCCTCCGTCACCTGATCTCCACCCGCGACACGCGTCGCCCGAACCTGCCTCGCGTCGTCGCCGCTCGCGCAAAACCCTAACCCGACCCCACGCCCGCTCCGCGTCGTCCGATCGCGCCCACGTCGCCAAATCCCAGCCGTCCAAACCTCGTCCGCCACCGCCCCGCGTCGTAACCGATCCGAACACCTCGGTTCGCGTGCATTTAACCCGCCGCCCACCTCGGTTCACGTGCCTGCTTGTCGCCGCCGCCGAACCCTAGCCTCCGCTCTCTCGCGCTCGTCGCCGCCGTCCTCGGAGCCACGCCGCAGTCGCCGTGTGTCCCCGTCCTAGCCTCGCCGTCGCCGACCTCGTCGCCGCTGTTCCAGTCGCCGGTGAGCCTTCCGCGCCCTTCCCGGCGCCGCGTCGTCTCTCCAGTCGCCGCTGTCGCCTCCCCGTCGCCGGACCCGTACTCGCTCCCCTCGCCTCGGCCAAGCCCGTCGCCGATCCGCTCCCCGCGCCGGCCACGCGTCGTCATCGCCCGCGCTCCCGCCCGCGCCTGCGCGACTCGCGCCGCGCGTCGGCGATCCGCCCGCCACCTGTGCTCGGTCGCCTCATCCTCGCCGCACGTTCAGATCTGGATCAAGGATCCAAATCGCACCACGCGTCACGACCGCAACCGTCGGATCCCGCCGCCCACGCCCGCGCCGCGCCGCGTCAGCCCTCCCACGTGGCACGCCACATCAGCCCTAGGACCACGTGGCATGACATGTGGCAGCCACGCCGCACGCGTCGCGAGCCGTCCTCGAGCCACGTGGCGCCCACGTCGCCTAGCCACGTGGCAAGATCGCACCGCCACGCCGGTAGCCATGCCGCGTCAGCGCCCTTCCCCCGCGCGCACTATTTCGTGGACCGAGTCCACCGTGGACTTGGTTTCCCGTGCGCCCGGTCCACAGCACAGTAACCTTTTTTATTTTTCTCGATTTAATTTCTGTTTAATTTTTCGAGAGCCCGTTCTCCTCCGTCCTAGCTCCGATTGACCCCGTTCTTTTTTCTAAATTCATGTAAAATCGAGATCTAGCTGTTGGTTCTGGTTTTGTGATTTTTGGAGTTCATTTACTTTTCATTTTATGTATTTCTTTGGTTTCGGTCGTTTTCCCTCTCGCTAGATTCGGATTCTGGAGGAGCAGGTTCTACGCCCAAAGACCAGTGTACCTCCCTGAGCCTAACCAAGGCAAGTCGTGTCCTTTGATCATGTTGAACCCAGTTTGTAATTTATTATTTAATTATTTTGTTTTAAATTACATTGCATCGCTACTTTTATTCAAACCCTTGTATTGGTAGTTATTGTCCCAATTGAGTTTATCTCTCCTTGATAATTTGGAATGCCATGATACCATTGTCACCATAGGTTGGGAAACATACTAGTGATACTAGATTATTCGTCACATGGGTTAGTACGATTAGACTGCTTAGCCTTGCTTAATTTACGAATGGTCTCATCATCACATGTTAATGATTAATTTGACTTAATGATATATGGAACTGTGGTTGGTGCCACGTTTATTAAAATTTCTGCCACGTCATTGGTGTGTCATTGGCTTGGTTATACAAATTGGTTTTACGCTCGGGCGAGTGATCGTGCAGTAAAGGGGGAGGTGCAGATGCACTTCGGGGGATGTGGTAGCCTCGCCCGGGTAATGTTAAGGACTTAACTTTGTGCGCCATTGATCTGAGCTTAATCGTGCAAACCACATGTCTAGTATGGGATAGACCTGGCTGATTAATTTGTAATATTTCAATTCAATTCTGCCATTGTGATGGACATGGTTGCTGATTTCCATGTGGCGCAAGTGGGGTGTGATGCGAAACCCTAGCGGGCAGGATTGGGTTGAGGTAGAGCATTGTAAAGGTCTTGTTGTGATTTCCTGAGATCGAGGCTAATCACATCGTGTGGGTACAGTTGTGCAACCTCGACAGAGTGTAAAACTATTCGAATAGCCGCGTCCTCGGTCATGGACAATGCTCGGTGATTTCACACGAGGGGTAGTATTTTCATTTATAACTTGGTGGTTTATGTTGGAGGTGGACATGTAGTTCACTGTTGGTTTAGCTTGTGAATTGGTGTTCACAAGTGGTTCATGTTTATTCCTTTGATTATTTATTATTATTGTTTTCAGTTAAATTTCGCTTTCAATCTATTCATCATATTTACTGTGAAGTGACTTTTTTGCAAATTAACCTTTCAGCCCTCCCTTGGTAAGCCTTGCATATTATATTGCATTCATTTGTTACAAACGACTTGCTGAGTACCAATGTACTCACGGCTTTATGCCTATGTTGCTCAATTGAGGGAGAGGAGTATTATCAGCAGGAGGTTCCAGAAGGAGAGTACTACGACGACTTCACGGATTAGGCTTCGTTCTCTACTCGATAGCCTGTGGGCATGTCGTTTGGCCGCTACGCTTTATTTTGGATTTCCGCTGTTATTTTGTTAAGCCCTTCCGGCTAGAGATATTGTAAGCTTGGCCATAAGGTCGTACCCCTTTTGAGATTTATTGATATTCGAGTTTCCCTTTAATATTATCGTGTGTATGGTTGTGATTACATCTATGTTTGATTGTGTGCACTAGCATGATCCTGGGACTAGTGCGGAATACACAGGAAGTCCGGATTTGCATATTCGGGTCTCGACAAGTATCCACTTTAGCATATGCATTCGTTGCACGTGGTGAGAGTCAAGCGAAGCGCTTGACTTATTACTCTTAGAGTTTGCTGATTCCTACATAGCGTTGGAGGCGTCGTACGCGATGATCTACTCAAAGATGGTCATGAGAAGACCCGGTGAAGTGTGAAAGTTAGAGCTCACCTACCCAGAACGGGAAAGAACTACCACTAGTGGATTTGATGTGGAGGGCTTAATTCGTAGAGCTGGTCCAATTCGTTTGGGCTTAACTCAATGTGGATTAGGGGAGACTAGCAAGTCTCCAAATACCACGGTAAAAAGGATCCGTGCCTTTGTGGTTTGTTTCCTTGTGTTTAATTTACATTCAAACAATTTTTGTGCTAGAATTTGAGCTAGCATCCGTGTCTCATCCTAGAATTGCAAATCTAGACTTAGATTATTAGTGCACTTAGGTGAACATTGTTGTTTTAGGTGTTATTTGTGCTAAACTAATTTGAGTTAAGCTTCTGCATTATATACTTGGTTTAGCCGAATAGAAATTGATATTAATTGGAAGAGAATTTTTAAGACTGCCTATTCACCCCCCTCTAGTCGGCCTCCTCGATCTTACTCCGTGGCGGTCGTATGTCCTTGAAAGTTTTCAATCAACAAGTCGTAGAGCTGCTCCAAGGTGTAAATTGATCCTACTAGTTGGTTGAGCAACCAAGATCAGGCTGATCATTTGAGGACTGTGGGCAAGTTGTTTGCCATCACATTATCATCACCACCACCAGCTCAGATGGCGGTAGTGTAAATATGAAGAAATTCTAATGGGTTTTGAGTTCCATCAAATTTTTTCAAATTTGCTGGTCGGAACATATCCGGCCAGTGTACTGCTTGAAGGCTTGTTGAAAAAGCTTGACAGCCCGCGATCAAGTCATGTTGCCTTCTTTGGAAGGGCGTTAGATTGTTGTCAGTGGGAGACCGATTCCTTCCGTAATCATACTGAGGAACTAGTGTTCTGATCTAGTCATGGACACTCACATGGTGTCTCCAACCAATTGCCTGGTTCAGGTGATGTCGTAGATCATTTAATCCGAGTGTTCGTCCCTCGTAACGAAGAGGGGGTGGCTTCATTGTCAAAAGGCCATCTTCCCTCATTACTCCCCTGGTAGAATCTTTGAGGGTGACTTGCTCCAGACATCGGATTATTTCTAGTCTGACCATGTTGGCTTATACTTAGGGAGGAATGCTCAGATGAAGTCAGAGTATGGCTTTATAGTTTCTTTGTTCCCTATACATTTCTGTACGCCACATGGTCTGTTGAAGGATCCCCAATATCTAACTTGCAACTTAAGCATGTCCAGGATTTCTGCCAGAGCAAGATCTAGGTTGTTTAGAACATCATGTATTCGTTGCATGTTCTAGATTATTTCTGAGGGTCTGAAGGATTCCTATTGGCGGAAGGTGTGCGATGACATGAGTTTCCCTCTAAGCCTCTCGCTTGTCCCATTTGATCCATCATGAGCGGTAGGGTGGAAGCAGGTGGATTAGTCAATGGATGTCTACTAGTTCCATTGCCTCCACCATCTCAGGGTGATGCCTGAGTGTTTGCACCATTTTGACCGATGGGTCCTAGCGGGTTCTATCATGAAGAATTATGCATGGCATCTTGATCGATATCATCGATTACATTAACTTCGTGCCTCTAGGATGAATCTCCCGACGAGCTCCCGTCGAACCTAAAGGAGAGCCTTTCACCAATTCAGCAAGGTGCCTCCACGGTGGGAAATGGTTGAAAATCATCACTTTTGGTGGGCTTTGTGGTGGACTTAGTCTGATCCAGTGGATTATTGATCGGATGCTGAGCGTTATCATCTTCACTTGGCTTTCTGCTGATGGTAGCTTCATCAACACCGCGACCAAGTGTCGATCGGTTCCTAAAATACGTAGGAGCCATCGATAAATAGTGATCACCCATAACCATATCGAGAGTACGCTGACCCTTAGATTGTGGTGTTGAGCTTTTGTTGCCATTTTTGCCAGTCGAAAGCACCAGGCTTATAGAGGCATTCCGATCTGGTTAAAACAAATGATTCCTCTGGGAGTATCACTGATGGAGGCAGCGAATCTTCTTCCATTTGGTCTATCTCATCAGTCTCAACGAGTGGTAAGACTAGAATAGAAGAGGATGATGACGGCGGATCATGTTCCATAGCGCAGATGCATGTGTCCATGTTGAGGTCGGCATAATCCACCAAGTTGAACCAGTTTTCCTCATCCTACATCCCTACCATGATCACATGAGCAATCACAACAGGGAACAGAGAAGGATGAAGATTACTAACTGAAGAAGAACTTCAAGGATTTAGTGCCTTCTTCCCCACTAACAGAACCAGCAGTGGACAATTGAGTCCCGATCTTAGGAAATAATATGAGAAAAATGGCTAAAATTCTTAGAAAAAAATAAAGATGCTCTTTATTACTATGAACTAGTTACATGATACCTTCAACAAGGCGAGAGACTAGCCCTAATTACACTGAATTAAATGAGATATGAATTGTCTTCATCGTCCAGCCTTTAATACCAATGAAGATATGCTAATTATCCACTGGGGAAGACCCCTTGTGGAACCGGTACATCTAGTCGAGGAGGCAAATATTGTCAGAGAGAGAATGTTTGATCATCGATTATTGTCAGTGAGAGACGAACGTGGGCAAAAGCTGCACAACAGTTATTATCAGAGACTTAGAGCTGAAACATTGTGCTATTTGAAGTGGATAAGGCACATGTTTCATCCATTGCATGGAAGGAATATCCTAACATCGAGTCTAGGTGCCAGTTCATAGAGCAGTCATCCGATCAGACAACTCGCATAGTGTTTCTCCGACCAGGATACAAGAGGAGTAATCTCTGGAGGTTTACGACCAAGGGTCTCACTACTACAAAAAATGGCCACCATAGATGGTTCAGAACTATCATCACATATAGTTTTCTGAATCATCTGAATTTATGAGTCAGTAATAATCGGAGGTTATCACAGACGGTTTGTGAGCCATCTGTAATAAATACAACACAGACAGTTTGTAACTAGAACCGTATGTGAAGAACACTATCACAGACAGCTCGAACCAAAAATCATCTATGATACACATACATTAGAAATAGTTCTAACTACCAACCGTCTGTGATGGGTGAGTATCATAGATGGTTGGTATATATAACCGTCTATGATATTTTTCCATCACAGACGGTTGGTAGATAGAACCGTTTGTAAGAGTTTTTTATAGACTGTTTATACCACAAAACCATCTGTGATAGTTCATTCTTTTTCAGTTAGCCTCAGGAAAATATTAGCTATGCCCTTTGAAAACAAGCAAACACAGCAACAAACATAGCAACACATTTTATTTGTATTAAGATTAGAATCCACTATTACATCATCACAAGATAACGAGTAAGTTATCCATCTAACACAGTAAGAACATGATAAGAACACATCTTCTAATTCTATGAACCTAACTCTTGAACATGGCAAGAACATAGAAGACAGTAAAAGTTTCAGCGTGGCCTCTATGCCTAGACCCTCTCACCTTTGATGCAGTGCGCGAGCTGGATATCCTTGATATATAATTACATAATTATCGAAGACAATATATATATATATATATATATATATATATGTGTGTGTGTGTGTGTGTGTGTGTGTGTGTGTGTGTGTGTGTGTGTGTGTGTGCAATCTAAACAACTAGTCTCAAAAGATGAAATAACAAAGTTTTATATAGCTTGTATATGCTCGTTTGAAAGGTTACAATAAGATCTACATCTTTGCAGTTGAGGCGAACCCCAAATTCCAAAGGGAAGATAAACAATTTTCGCAAAAACAGAAATCCAAAACTTACGATGCAAATTTGGGGCTAAAGATGGCCGATTTTAGGGGTCTTAGAGGGCAACTAGCACAATCTAGTCATTTTTTGGATAAGGCTCGTTGTTAGCTTTCCAACGAGTATAAGAACGTCAAAACGGATACCGTATAAAAAAGTTATGTCTATTTTAGTAAAGATTTCTCGAAACAAAATTTTATTCGAACTCAGACGGAAGATTATGAACTTTTAGGGGATTACGAGGTGGAAAAAATACCACAAACATTTTTTAATACAAACCTTCTGTGATAACTTCATTATCACAGATAGTTTAAATAAAACACCGTATATGATATTTGGCAATATCACAGACGAACCATATGTGATACTTCATAGATAGTGCTCACCACGAACCGTCTATGATATTATCTCTTCACAGACGGTTTTTAGCGCTAGTAGTAACACGGATGGTCTTTAAACCTAAACATATGTGATTGCATTTGACACTAAAGGTTTTGGTGAACTATCTATGATGAGACGTCTAATATAAGCATTTTTGTAGTAGTGTCTCTTGAACTTAATTCTATATTAAAGCCGTATTTAGATATTTATTCAATCCTCATCAGTCTCTCTACACCTCTTGTTACATATAGTGTACAATACATTATGGTACATTTGTAGTGTATGGTGTATTATACGTTGTACAGTGCTTCTCTCCCTTATATTTCGTTGTAGTGCAGAGTACAATACTCTTCTGTACGCATCCTTTCTACAGCTTTCTCCTCTCTACCATGCATGTACAATGGTATTTGAGTATGGGATAATTGATTATATGAAAATAAAGAGGTTTCAACACCAAGCCATGAGTGGGGCAGAGGGGAACAGACGTCGTTGTCTTCAGCAACACAAATCCCTGTGCTTCCGGTTGTGCCGCAGGGAGTGCAGTGGCAACTCCACCAAAGCATTGTGTCATGGAAATCGAGGATAGGCCTAGACGATACCGGACACTTCAGAATCTTTACGACAATAATGCAGTCCATGAGTTACTCGATTCATTTGATGATATGTGTCTTCTCACTTCCGGTGAACCTGAATTCTTTGGAGAGGCCGAAGCTCAGCAGTGTTGGAGAACGGCCATGAGAGAAGAGATCAAATGCATTGAAGAAAACAAGACTTGGAGTCTTGTTGATTTGCTAGTTGGGCACAAACCCATTGGGTTGAAGTGGGTATACAAAGTCAAAAAGGATGCGCAAGGAAATATTGTGTGGCATAAAGCACGTTTGGTAGCCAAAGGATGCATTCAGCAACAAGGAGCCGATTTTGAAGAGGTATTCACTCCCATGGCAAGAATGGAAACAATTCGGCTAATGCTAGCACTTGCAGCTGCACTAGGGTGGAAAGTCCATCATATGGACGTTAAATTCACGTTCTTGAATGGTGAACTACAGGAGGAGGTGTATGTGTGTCAACCTCCAGGATTTTTGGACGAAACCAATCCTCAGAAGGTGCTGTAGCTCAACAAGGCACTATATGGATTGAGACAAGCACCACATGCTTGGAATGAGAAGCTTGACAGTAGTGTGGAAGAGTATAGAAGGATTAGCACAGACACCACACAGCTAAAGGGCTGGGGTGGCTTTGTATAGATATGGCCTAGTGTAGGCATACAAGGAAAGCATATACAAGGAAGGCACATACAAGGTAAGTGCATACAAGGAAAGCATATACAAGGAAGGCGCATACAAGAAAAACTATCTAATAATTCTAATAAGTAGCCTTTCCTCTCTCAGGTTTTAGAAAAGTGCATCTGAACATGCTATGTATAGAAGAGGAGAAGGTGAAGTGCAACTGCTTGTGGGTGTTTATGTTGACGATCTCATAATTTTGAGTCCTCAGGTTGATGTCATCCGACAATTCAAGGAAGAGATGAAGAAGTTATTCAAAATGAGTGACCTTGAGAAATTGACTTATTATTTAAGCATTGAAGTGCGACAAGGTGAAGATAGGATTTTTATTAGTCAATCGGCATATGCTCAAAAGATTCTTGAAAAGGCTGGATTGGAAGACTGCAATGGGTGTCAAGTCCCCATGGCTGCAAGGCTCAACTTGAGCAAAAGAAGTAAGCAACCCCCAGCAGATCCTACTCTGTACCAAAGTCTTATTGGAAGCCTTAGATATCTGGTGCATACAAGACTGGATATCACATTCTCAATTGGACTGGCGAGTTGATTCATGGAGGCGCTGACAACTGAGCATTTTGCAGCAGTAAAACATATTCTACGTTACATCAAAGAGACAAAAGACTTTGGCTATTTTTCAAAAGGAGCTCTAGAGGAGAATTAAACATGGAAGGCTTCTGTGACAGTGATATGACCGGAGATATGGACGATCGGAAAAGCACGACGGGAGTGCTTTCACACTAAATGGAGACCCAATTAGTTGGTAGTCTCAAAAACAAAAGGTTGTTGCTTTGTCATCTTGCGAGACAGAGTATATAGCAGCAACAACAACTGCATGCCAAGGAATTTGGATGCATGTTTACTTGGTGATTTGAATTGATGGGCAAGAAACTAGGTTGTATCAAGTTATATGTGGATAACAAATCCGCTATAGATTTGGCTAAGAACCCTGTGTTTCATGATCGAAACAAACACATTGACACGTGTTATCATTTTATTAGGCAATGTGTGGAAGAAGGAAGTATCGAGATCAGCTTCATCGGTTCAGAAAAACAACTTGCAGATGGACTCACAAAAGCACTTGGGAAAGCTCGGTTTTAGGAACTGAAGAGGAGACTTGGGATGGTGCAAGAACGGAGAAATTAGGGAGTCTAGATAGATATCCTTTCATGTTACCTTTAGTATACGTTTTCTGTATTCCACATATAGCAGAGTTTTGAAAGTTCTCCGTTTATGTTTTCTATTCGGTTTTTGTAAATCGATTCAAATAAGTAATCTTGCGTATAAATAGAGAAAAAACCAAGGAAAAGGTGTGGCAGTTTGCACACAGCAAAACTTTGTATTTCTACATTATCTTGTAGCCAACGCAATCTTCGTCTAGGACGGAAGAACAACCTTCGATTGGATCAGTCCGATTGTCAAAGGAGATAACGATCGGACCGTCTGGGATCGGTCGAAGAGGTAACGTTCAGACCAATCCGAACACAGTCGAAACGATCAGACCAGTCCAATCACATAGAGAATAGATTGGAACCATCCGATAGCCAACGAGCAGAGCAGACGACTGGCGAAACTGTTTGGAGTGGTCCGAACGACCAAACGAATTAGAGCCGTCTGATAGCTCATGAACGGCAGCTGACGAATCGGGAGGGATTTTGGAGTGGTCCGAACGTCTATCTTCGTTAGCAATGAGTACTACGATTCGTTTGGTTCTCTCGTTATTAGTCTGTGAAATCTTGCCGACTTACTATAGTAATAGACAGTGGTCTCCCATGAGTTGACATGGTAGAGGACCCAGAGGTGAATCCTCATGATTACTACTGCTATCCGTAGAAATTGTCCCAAAAAAGTAGAGTTAATGGTCGTGTTACATCATCTATCTTGTTGTGGTTTCGATGTTGTTGGAGGGTTACACCCGGTCAGTGTTATTTGTGTGCGCTATATCTGTGTTGCTTTGTTGCTTTTCGAAACTAGGTGTGCTGCTTCGTCGGTACATTTGATTAGTGTGGAATTGGTATACTGGGCATATTTGAGGTGTTGATAAGATATTTAGCCCAGTTCCATGGTAGTTTCGTATTAAGGTGCTCAGTTGCTCACGCCTCTTTCTTTGCTCCTTTCTGCTTTTGACTTTGTTCTTGCGACTTGTGTGGTTTTCTCGTTAGCCTGTTTAGTTGTGTTGAGTTACTAGAGTAGTAGATAATTGTCTCTCATGAGTGTACATGATAGAGTCATGAAGGAATTTGCAATATGTTTGAGATTAGTGAGCCCTCATGGGGCTTACTACTCCTATTGTCCATGAAAAAAGGAAAAGTAGTTGCAATGTGCATGTTACATCTATCATGATATACTTTTGCACAACACATCGTTGTGCTTTCGATTTTGTTGTGGAGTATTGTGTGTGGTTCGTATTATTTGTTGCCATATATGTGTTACTTTATTGTTACCTTTGATTAATGTGGGTTGACAGAGAAGGTTAAAAATGATGCAGCTGGCATTTGTATAGCGGGCATGTTAAAGGTAGAGAGAACATGTTTTGCACAGTACCAATGGTAGTTTGGTCCTTATGTTTGTTCAGGTAACCCAAACGGTGGTTTTACAAAAATGCCAAAGCGTTGGCCCCTGTCAATAGTTCATTTACAATCAAAACCCACCAAATCTGCTCTGTAGATAGGTTGTGTTTGGATTATACACTTGATGCCTTCGATAAGTCATCAGATATTTAGGGTATCGAACTAGGTTGACATAATTAATGACATGTTGTGTTTGGGTGTGGATACTCTTGAAGTATTCAATAGGTCATGAGATGTTTAAGATATTCTAACAGGGCCTTGATATGTCAATATACTGAACTAAAGGAAATTTGATAGATGTCATACTTATACCTATTGTTTCTGCATATGCAGTTGTAAAATTGTAAAACAACTAATCCTACGTGTGCCACCTTAATGCTGATGTAGAGATCCTCACTGCCATGAACTATTTGGCATCATTTGAGGGGGTTTTTTTCCCAAATGTTGAAAGCACAAATAGCACTTTTGATCCCTCAACTTTTTACCGTATGATTTATGCCACCAAATTGCTTTGTGTACTTTGCAAATTGGTGCCACCTGTTAGGCCTGTAAAACTGAAAGGTGAAAAGCTGACTAGATTCCTTTTCTATGGTATAACAATCCATGTTCACTGATATGGTAATGATCAGGTGAATCTACCTTGGCATAGCATGTTGGATGTTGCTAATTTAGTAGCATAGGAATCCCCTGTCATGTAGTATAACACACAGCATTTCATGTCAGTGTGAAGGGGTCTGGTAACTATCATTTAAACTATTAGCATACCACTTAATGGGCTTTATCAGCTTACCATCAATTAGTTTAATGATGGGACTAAAATGTGGCAATGCCGGGCATCACAGTTCAATTGTCTGCTTAAGTATTTTCACCATTGAACTTGCACTTAATGTTACTGCTCTTAGCTTGTAGTGCTTACTGCATTGCTATTTGTGTTGTAATGAATTGGCTTGTGTTCCCATGCTAATGTATGACCAATCTTTTCTGTTTTCTTGTAGGCATTCCCTGATCATTCCAAAAGGCCATTTTCCATCACTACAAGCAACACCATCATCTGTAAGTTTTGGTTCTGATGACAACAAACGTGAACTTGATAGCTATGCAGTTGACTGGAGTAGCCACTGTTCATTCTATTTATATGTTATTATAAAACTTGGGGGGGAGATCTTTTACGATATAATTTATACTGAAATTTATTGGGTTAGAAGCATAATAGTTAATATTCTGCTTTCATAACTTTTCCTTTTATGGAGGTGGCTCCAAGTCAAACTAGGGAGTCAAGTGGCTAGTTCAAATTGCTGCCTTGCTTGGTTAGACAATGTGTTATATATACAGTTTCTCACTTTCTCCATGTGAGGCTAATCAAAACTTGCTACAAAAGACAAGCATATCTGGAGTTAGCAAGTTGTCCATACTCCATAGTTTTGGTTTTGGTTGTGTTATGCCTGTTAGTTCAAGAATAACTGAGCGAGCTAGCGGTCTGTTGTTCTTGTTCCCCCAAGATTAGATAATCAAGCTATTCAATTAATTTGTAAATGGTATTGTACAGCTGCTAGAAGTGTCGTTGATACATAGTTACAATAAAGTGATAAACAGGAGGAAACATTTTGACATAGTCACATGCAGAAATTAGTTTTTGGACATAGCAGTGCACTACAACCTGCATTATTTTCATATTTAGAATGGTCATGCCTAAAAAACCAACTATTCAAAGCACAAAAAATTAATTACAACAATGACTCATTCCATTGAAATCTTAAATTTTTATTTGGTGGTAAGTGTTGCATGCTATAAATCTTAAATCTTAAATTCATTAGAAATCGCATGTTGCTTGTTTGCTTCAGTTCATCACATCGTTGGCAAGTTTTCTCTAGATTAATATTTAATTTCTTAAATCCAGATATTAGCAGCCATCTGTTCTAAACTGCCGCTTCTTGGCAATGCAATTGTGAAGGCTACTCAATGTGGTAGGTAAACTACAACTTTAAAATCATTGGGACAATTCAACTAGTATTTTGCACTTTCCTCTGACAAGACTGATGAAGAACAAACGGGTTTCGCTTGTGTAAACTAGTCCATGCTAATAATAAAACAATTATGTTAAGCATTATCTTTGTGTTGCTGTTCCTTTTTGTCATGTAAGTCTTATCAGTGTGGGATTTATATGTTTTTTTACTACATTTAGTTCAGGTTTCCTATTATCCACCTACAGCGACAGTACCATGCTCAAATGTTTGTGGGAATATATAGTACTATTCCATTGGTACAGAATGATCAATCTATTGGGATACAGGTTTGCTACACTAGCGTAGATAAAAATTTTACTGCGTATCAGGAAACCATGTGAATAAGAGATCATAGATTGTTACCACTAGACGCATAATGCAGCGGAAATGGAATTAAAACAACCGGTTCAACGTAGCTTGTGCTGGTGTAGTAGAAGTAGTTGATCGTCTTCTAACCAATCATCTCCTCGCGATCGTCCTAATCAGCGTCGCAGTCGCAGTAGCACCTCTATCGAATTCCACACGTCTAGGAATGGAATGTTGTACATCGATGTGCTAGCATCAGCAGGGGTTTTTGAGAGATGGTGGCTAGGGTTTCAATGGGCGTGTCTCGGGATGCCCCCTTAGCCCTGCGCCTCTCTTAATATATAGCTTCCAATCAGATTCTTATCTAATACGATTAGATATCGTATCCAACTCAAAGAACCCCTGACTGTATCCTTATCCAATAGAGTAGAGATTGTATCCCACTCGGAAAGCCTCCGACCAAATCCAATACGAGTAGAGATTATATACCACTCAGAGTCTATCATCCACACCCTTATTGTTGCAACCCGTTAAGTGTGTAACCATACAAGTTTATATATATTTAGCCATGACTCGAAAACTCCTTTCCGGTTTATAGTTCGGTAGCGGTCCCTAGCAGGACATAGCGACTCTCAAATATGTATAAAGATCATATCCGATAAACCTATATAGTGTTTATGTATCGATTCATTTGACTCACGATACCAAATCGAACTCAAGGCGAGAAGCATACTATCTTATGATAGCTCGATAATTCACTCAAATCTATAGTGAATTGCTAGGTTATGATTGACTCTTCAACCACATTCGGCATGACCATACAATTTCTTAATCCAACCACATCGATAGGCCTAGAGATATCCCTTTCGTTATATAGGAGGGACAAATTCTATCTTGATCGCTCACATTTCTCTGCATGTTTCATAATAAATCTGAATGCTATCTTTATGACGACCCAATTACGAAATAGTGTTGGTAATCTTTAAGTAAACTATTACATATGTAGGAAACTATGACGATCTCAGGTCTAAAAATCCTACATACACTATGTATGAAATGAATTGATGATATTTAAGAATATAATAATTCTCGCAGTGTCCTATTGTAGGTCAATCCAATACCATGTTCACTAATATGTATCTACATTATTGATTTGATATCTCTATATCCATGATCCGTGAAATATGATTATCAATTAATACATGTGCTTATGTGTAAATCATAATTGTCCCATATAATGATATAAGATCAGGAATAATTTAGAATAACATCAAAGCTAGGGATGGAAACGGATTGGATACAGTCGAATAGTCTCAAATACGATACGAATCCATATTTTTAAAATGAATACGAATTCGAATATTCTCGAGTGTGAATCAAATGTCGTAACGAATACGAATTCGAATTGAATATGTACTTAATTCGGTCAAATACGAATATTCTCCTGCAACTTCTGTAACAAATCTCTGTAGAAAAATTTATGTAACATGATTACATAACTATACAGTTTACACTACACATCTGCACAAGAAACAGATCAAATACGAATCGAGTAATATCGAATATGAATACAAATTCGAATATTCTCAAATATGGATACGAATATTGTTGAATACGAATACGAATATTTTTTAATACTAATTTTGCTTACCACATTCGTATTTTTAGATACGAATATCGTATAAACATAGAAGTGATACAATCATCTCTATGATTGCCTCTAGAGCATATCACTAACACAATGAAGGTTTTTTATGGCTCATGTAGTAATTTGAGGTGAATAATGGATGGTTTAAAAGTGAAATATTCGATATACATATTGATGCCCTTTGAGTATGTCTTTTGGTCTTTCATCCTCCTTGGCATCAGGGATATCTTTCTATGTGTCATATGATAAGTTCTTTTCTCATTCTAGCGTGCATTAAAAATCATTAGCCTTGCTGAGAATCTTAGAGTACAAAAAAATAGAATAGCTGTATTTTTTCCTGCTCAAGTTGTACTTTCAGGAAATCAATGAATGGTCTAACAAATGAAATGTCATATGTCCTAAAAATTTGAATAGATGCTAACACCCTTTGAGTATCTCTTTTGGTTTTTATTGTCCTTAAGTTAAGGATATCTTTCTATATGCCAGATGAGGAGCTGTTTTACCATTTTGGCTTGGATTGGATTAACCTAGCCTTATAAATCTGGGGATCTTAAGAATACAAATGAAAGAAATCTATGGCATCAGTGCGAGTTAGGATTGTTTTGGACTTCCTACAAGCAGTAATTTTAGCATGTGTCTGTTATGTTGTTTGCTGCTAGACTTTGTGTTTTTCAACTTCACTGCCAATTTGCGGGTGAATTCTCTAATATACTTCGCAATTTATTCTGGCTCCGATGCTGACTGTGTATAAGTTAGATACATGCGAATTATGGGTATGCTTTAGCTTGTTTAGACCGTAAGGCGCTACAACATGTTCTGAATTGAATTTGCTCTGCGGATTACTTGATTACGATTGTAATGCTTGCACACTGCATTAGTGTGTATTATATGTTCTGGATGAGCATTTTACATTTTTGGTCTTTTTTATCATATATGGATGTCTAATGTGTCGTAACTCGTAAATCGTAATCCGTCTCCAGCATTTACTTTCTAATCATGTTGAGAGCTCGAGTTATGGAGCTCTTCTATGTCATCTCTTTGTATACAGAATTACTTAAACTTTATGCGAACATATTTCTTTGGTTTGACTGATTGTATCTTTGGAACACAGATGCATTCAATGTGCTAGTCAACAATGGAAAGGAAGCAGGGCAAGTTATTTTTCACGTGAGTTATACATCTTGTTATTGTTAACTACCTGACTTTGAAGAATTGTCTCGTTAATAATAGCCAGTAGCTGCTCAACTTTGAATATCTGTATATACTTTTTGAGAGAAATTTTATTGCAGACTCATGTCCACATCATTCCCCGTAGCAAAGATGATAAGCTGTGGTCTTCAGAGGTAATAAGAAATTTATCTCAATCTCCATTTTTTCCCGCTAATTGCCAAAACATGTGGCTGCTATGTTGATAAAGCATGAAGATTTTGTCAGTTTCTGTTGGTATGCTGTATTGAAGTTGTGAATGTACCGCAGACCTATCCAAGGAACCCCCTTCAGGATAACCAGGAAACTGAGAATCTTGTTAGCTGCATCAAGGAACTACTCTCTTCTTCTTCACCTGAGGGCTACAGTACCGAGGGGTCAACAATACCAAAGGAACTCTGAAGCACGACGGTAGATAACCAAGTCAAAAGGCAAATTTTCTCTTTCCTCTCGCTCAGCTTGAAAAGCACTGCTGGGAGATGAACTGATGTAGTCTTACCTCACGCCTCGAAATTTTGGTACCAGCTGGCCAGGTGACCGTCGTAGAGAAGCCAAAAGCGGTAGAAGTAGATGTTAAGGCCATAGTCGATACTGATAGCGATCCGAATGCATCGTGTGGAGAACGCTAGTAAGATTACGTTTCTGAAACCCGGCAGGCGTAAAGCTTGGTATTGACTGGTGGAAGCGAGAACCGGCAAGCCTAGGCCCGGGCGGTGGTCGATGGTGGATTCGCATATGTACATTGTTGGAACCTATGGAAGAGACATGAATATAAGAATGCAATACATTTGGTCGAGAATCGAGTCATTAGCCGAATAGGATTCGGACCTGAGCGGTGGGGGTGATGAAGGAGTACAGTCACACTTAGGGGTGCAAATGATATGGGTTAATCTCGACCGATTTGATACCGAATCTAATTGGTACCAGATATAGGAAGGCAATTTAGCATCCGGTACCGAATCCGATCTGTACCGAATAATTGTTGTCGGATATAGTAACAAAAACGGTAAAACTAAAATCCGACCGAATAGCATCAGTAAATTGTAAATCGGATACTATCCGACCGAATATCCGAACAAGCAAGTTAGTATCCTAACTTGCCCAGCTCATCAACTATCATTAACACCAACCGGCCTAGATTTTATCAAAGTCGTAACCTAACTCTAGAGTCTAGCTACTCTAAACAGTCGCCACCAATACTTCCTGCTTATGTTGAATTTGCGTATGAATTTATGTATTTATCACTTATGTTGAACTTGTGTTGTATCGACTATTATACTTAAGTAATCTAGATAAATTTATTGCTAGTTGAAGGTTTGAAGTGATGGTGGTATGGTTCAGTGTATATTCTTTTATGTATACACATAATATCCGTCTATATTATTTGTTTCCGATCCGAAACCGTTATGTATCCGTCCCGATGACACCATATTCGAAACTTCGAATAATCCGAATTCGTATTTGTATCCGGCTTTACCGTATCCGACTTCAAATCCAGGAAAAAAATATGGGTTAGGATACGGTATAAACAATATCCGTTCGAATCCGACCCGATTACACCCCTAGTCACACCCACACCATGATACGGGGTCACTCGATATTCTCGATGTAGGATGAATACTCGCGGGAGTCTTGATGAACAGTAATGATCTTTCAATGCCAGTGCAAAGAACGAACACTCTTTAATCTGTCAAAACACACTTGCGTCAATTTCGCCGATCATCAAGCGAAGATCTATCGTGCACCTAATTCCCAGCAGAAAATCTGAACAATCTTGATTGAAGAAACTCCCTAATTTCTCACGAAACTCAAGCACGAACAATAGTAGATTTATTCTCAAAGGTGGTTTATGTTATATGGTCAATGGAGCCTGTTGTAGGGGTGGCCCCCACCTAAACCCGGCTAGTCTGTTGGAAAAGTGTAAACCATGTATTAGGGACGTAGCTGCCCTCCGTGGTAGGCTCTGTGTAAGGTTACGATGGTAAAGACTCTCCTTACGAGGGAACACACATATGTAGTACCATGCGCCCTTGGGAAAGAGAGGAGAGGTCATTTGTTTACCTAACTCTCCACTACCACTCTCTCTCTGTTTGGTCTGTAGCCACAACAGTTGGCGCCGTCCGTGGGGACGATGGAAGCAAGAAGACCTCCAGAAGGATGGCACCAACATCGTCGACGGCAAGGAGGGAGGGGGTCGCGGAGACCACACCTCGCGTCAGCATCGGCATCGCGGCGTCGGCAGGGGCGATCGTAGGAGTGAGCGATAACGCCCCAGACGCAGCTGGCGACTCCAACCCCGCCTCCGCCGACGCAGCCATCGACTCCAACCCCGCCTCCGCCGACGCAACCGTCGACTCCAACCCCGCCTCGGCGCCGACGCTAGTCGCGGCTGCCAAACCAGCGCGACCAGGTGCGCCGTCCATTTCGATTACGCCCATAGCACACAGATCCCTGCTGGCTGCCCTCCATGCGCTTCAACGGGAGTTGGCAGATCTCCACGGCACCATAAGCGCCATGCGCGAGGCTTCGAGCCAGCAAATCCCGACGGCCGCCACTCCGGGAACCCGTCTGCAGTACTCAGCCATCAACGTCATCTCCGCGTTCGCCGTCGGAGTCTCGTGGCGCCGCACTGGGATACCTCGAGCGATATTACCTCAAGGTCCGTCGATGCCCGAGGCATCGAGTTTCCTGATCACGACCCATTGCTCGTCCGGATCGACATTGCAGGGTGCGACGTTTGCCGTGTCCTCATTGACGGGGGTAGCTCGGCGAATGTGCTTTCCGCGGAGGCCCTTGGCCGCATGGCAATCCCTTATTGCTGATTGCAACCATCCCGGGCCCCGCTATGTGGCCTCGACGGCTAACCCCTAAGTGCATTAGGCCAAATACACCTCCAAGTCTCCTTCTATCAAGGTAACAATGTCAAGACCGGGGGTGTCGTCTTTGACGTCACGGACACTCCAAGCCCGTACAATGCCATTTTGGGCCGCCCCGCCCTCATATCCTTCGAGGTGGTCCCACACCATGCCTTCCTATGCCTAAAGCTCCCGGGCCCATGAGGCGTCATCACAGTCTTCGGCGACCAAGACCTCGCCCGGCGCACGACGTTCACAAGCCCCCGCCGCCAGGTGCACGCCCTCGCAGCCAAGCCTAAGGCGAACACACCATCCGCCCCGGGATGGACCCCTAAGCCTCGCCCGGAGGGCGAGGTCAAGCGGTCCTCCGGGCCGACGGCCGAGTCGTCTCCATAGGCGACGGTCTCCCCCCGGGAATGGAGCGAGAGCTCCTCCAAGTTCTCCGGGACAACGCCGACGTCTTCACTTGGTCCCCGGGGGACCTCACGGGTGTGAACCGCTCCCTCATTGAGCACAACCTCGCGGTCCGTCAGGACGCCAAGCCGGTCAAGCAAAGGCTTCGACGCATGTCCGTGGACCGGCAGCAGGCGGCCAAGGCGGAGGTAAGGAAGCTCCTGCAGGCCGACGCCATTCGCGAAAGTTCAAAGCACCGGATTGGCTCGCTAATCCGTGCTAGTGAAGAAAGCCGCCGTGCTCGCGCGTGTGCATCGATTTCACCGCCCTCAACAAGGCGTGCCCGAATGATGATTACCCCCTCCCACGCATCGACCAATTAGTCGACGCCACGACCGGCTGTGAACTCATGAGCTTCTTGGACGCCTACTCCGGTTATCACCAAATCTATATGGCCAAGGATGACGAAGACAAAACCAGCTTTATCACTCCAATAGGAACATACTGCTTTGTCAGAATGCCCTTTGGTCTGAAGAATGCTGGCGCAACTTTCACTCGCCTAATTGCGTTGGCACTGGCCTCCTAGCTAGGGAGGAATGTCGAAGCATACGTGGACGACGTGGTAGTCAAAACCAAACAATTAGCGGCCCACGGCCACGATCTCCAAGAGACCTTCGACAATCTCCGGAAGGCAGGCATCAAGCTCAACCCGACAAATGCATTTTCGATATGCGCGGGCAAGCTCTGGGCTTCTTGGTGTCCGGACGCGGTATCAAGCCAACCCCGACAAGGTCGATGCAATCCTGGCCATGGAACCGCCAAAACAACGCTGGAGGTCCAGAGGCTCGCCGCCGCATGGCCGCGACCGAGCCGCTTTGTCCGTGGTTGCGAGCGCCTGCCTTCTTCAAAACCCTACGGGTTGCGACGGAGCCGATGGGGCGCCGATCGCGCGCGCGCTTTCGACGACCTCAAGAAGCACCTTGCAAGCCTACCCACATTGGTAGCCCCAGCACCAGAGGCTCCCCTTTTACTTTACCTTGCCGCCTCCGCGACCACCGTCAGCGCCGTTCTCGTTCTCGAGGATGACGCTCGCCAACGCCCAGTCTACTTTGTCTCTGAAGCCCTTCAAGGCACCAAGACGCGATACACGGAGCTGGAGAAATTGGCTTATGCCTTACTTATGGCCTCGAGAAAGCTCCGACATTACTTCCTCGCCCATCCCATCACCGTGCCATCTTCGTTCCTGCTAGCGGAGATGCTGCACAATAAAGAGGCCACGGGACGCATCGGCAAGTGGGCGGCCGAACTCGCCCCTTTTTCCTTGACATATGCTTCGCGTACGGCAATCAAGTCCCAAATCCTTGCGGACTTCCTCGCGGAGTGGACCCCAGCGGCCCAGCACGCCGAGCAGCCCGAGGACCCGGTATGGACGCTCGACACCGACGGCGCCTACTGCGTCTCCGGCGCGGGCGTGGGGGCGGTGGTTACCACCCCGGAGCGACGCCGCTTGCTATACTCGGCACGCCTCGCATTCCCTGCAACCAACAATACCGCGGAGTATGAGGCGCTACTCTTCGGCCTAGCAAAGCTCAAAGCTCTGGGGGCGCGGCGAGTCCTCGTCCGCACAGATTCCCGATTGGTGACGGGACAGGTTGACAAGTCCTACCAGGCCAAGGACCCCGACCTGGCCAAGTACTTGGCAGCCGTACGAGCCAAGGAGCGGCACTTCCTGGGTGTCACGGTCATGGCCATCCCCCGCGCGGACAACGAGCAAGCGAACATTCTTGCAAAGGCCGCCAGCCAACAGCTCCCCGCCCCCGAAGAAGCATTCTACGAGGTCCTGCATGCGTCAGCCATCGCACAGGACAACCGCGACCCGGCCCTAGTCCACCAGATCACCCATCGTATGATCGGCGAGCCAATTCACACCTTCTTACAGGGCATCGCCGAGCCAAATGACCCTGCCGACCTTCGTCGCCTACAGCACCGCGCCCGATCCTTCCAGCTCCTCGACGGAGTGCTCTACAAAAAAAGGAGTCTGTGCACCGTTCCTACGGTGCCTCTCACGCGAAAAAGGACAGCACCTCCTGGCGGAAATCCACGCGAGCCTTTGCGCTCGCATCTGGCGCCAAGATCGCTCGTTGGCAAAGCATTCAGCAGGCTTCTATTGGCCAACCGCCACCGATGCCCAAGAACTGTGCGGCGGTGCCAAGGCTGCCAATGGATGGGACGAGTAATTCATAGACCCCCCACCGGCCTCAACCCCATCCCCCTGTATGGCCGTTGGCTCGGTGGGGCATCGACGTGGTCGGGCCTCTGCCCCGAGCGCTAGGAGATTTGCGCTTCATCGTGGTGGCTTTGGAATATTTTTCCAGGTGGCCAGAAGCTCTGGCGCTAGCCAAGATCACCTCGACGGCCATACAGCGCTTCCTTTGGCAGAACATCATATGCCGCTTCGGAGTGCCCAAGGAGATCACTGCCGACAATGGTTTGCAGTTCGACTCGGCTTCGTTCAGGGAGTTCTGCGGAGACATGGGCATTGTGCTTCGATTCGCCTCGGTCGGACACCCACAGTCCAACGGAGCGGTCGAGAGGGCGAACGGCGCCATCTCCGCCGGAATCAAAAAACGCCTTGTCGGGCTAACGAAAGGCAAGTGGCCCGGCGAGCTCCACAATGTCCTCTGGTCGCTCCACACAACAGCGACGCGTCCGACGGGCTTCACGCCGTTCAAACTACTCTTCGGCGATGAGGCAATGACGCCCGAAGAGATCAAGACCGGTTCCCGAAGGGTCCTCGCCCAGGCACCAGATGAAGAACGCCAGTTGTCCCTGGACCTCCTCGATGGGGAGCGCGTCAAGGCCACCCAACACGTCGCCAAGTACGCCCGTCAAATGGCCCGCAGCCAAGACGCGCCCGTATCCGCGAGCGCCCACCTGTGGGACCTCGCCTCGTAAGGCGCCCACGCGGATACAGTCGGCAAGTTGGAGTCCAAGTGGGAAGGCCCGTATATTGTCGCAATGGCACTGCAGCGAGGAGCTTATCACCTCGCCACACTGGAAGGCCAGGCGCTCCGCCACACATGGAATGCGGACAGGTTGCGGAAGTATTATGTCTGTTGCAAACGGTCGCCTCGCGCAACCAGCTTCAACGGTTAGCCCCGTTGCTTGTACTCGCCGCCAAGTAAACGGGAATTTAATGATAAAGTTCGCCGCTTTGCGAGGCTATTCATGCCCCACCCCACCACCAACCGCATGCGAGGTCCGCCTCGCACGCACTCTCACGGAGTATAAATAAGACGTAGCGATGAGGTCCGCCTCCGCACGCACTCTCACGGAGTATAAATAAGACGAGCGATGAGGTTCGCCTCCGCACGCACTCTCACGGAGTATAAATAAGACGTGCGATGAGGTCCGCCTCCGCACGCACTTCACGGAGTATAAATAAGACGAGCGATGAGGTCCGCCGCACGCACTTCACGGAGTATAAATAAGACGCGCGGGAGACGCCCGCGCGCTCTCGCAGAGTATAAATAAGACGCGGATGTTTTCCCGCGCACTCTAATGAGTCTAAACAAGACGCGATGTCCCGCGCGCTGGCGCATTCTCCGAGCCTAACTAAGCCGTGATTGATAGTCCCACGCACGCCCGAGTATAAACTAGACGTGGATGTTTTCCCTGTGCACTCTATTGAGTCTAAACAAGACGCGGATGTCCCGCGCGCGCGTTGGCGTACCATCCAGAGCCTAACTAAGCCGTGGTTGATAGTCCCACGCACGCTCCGGAGTATAAACTAGACGTGGATGTTTTTCCTGCGCACTCTACTGAGTCTAAACAAGACGCGGATGTCCCGCGCGCGCGTTGGCATACCCTCCAGAGCCTAACTAAGCCGTGGTTGATAGTCCCACGCACGCTCCGGAGTATAAACTAGACGATGGCGTCTACTTCAACTAGGCGCCAGCTCCGCTGCCACTAGTCCGAAGGGTAGGGGATGGAGCGCGATCGCGTCTACTTCAACTAGGCGCCAGCTCCGCTGCCACCACTCCGAAGGGTAGGGGACGGAGCGCGATCGCGTCTACTTCAACTAGGCGCCAGCTCCGCTGCCACCACTCCGAAGGACAAGCGAACGGAGTGGGGAGGTGTCAACCTCCGCAGCGTCAACCATCAACCGTACAAGCAGCATGCAAATTGCGCAATACTCGACATAACGGTCCTCTTTTCCGTTAATAAGCAAAAGAAAAACAACAACAAAAGCAAAAGCAACACCACGCCACCAGCTCCCGGAGGACATTACGAATCGGCGCCGTCTTCGGCGCGCTGACGAGCCTCCTCCAGCCACTCGAGGAAGTTACCCTTCCGGTGTAGCGTCCGTCGCAATAGTGCCTTGGCCGCCTCCTCTCCAAAGTGGCGCCAGATCCCCTCGTAGAAGCTCTAGCATGGCGGGCATGGTGGTACGGACTGCGCTGGACCATACCCCGGCCCTAGTCGGAGCGCTCAAGCCGAAGGACGCCAACCCCTCCACGTGCTCACACCCCCGGGCGTGGAGCGTAGCAAAGGCAAGGCACGCGCTGGCGTAGCCGCAGTGATCGCCAAAGGCTTTCGCACCGTCGAGCGCCAAGCTCTAGCCCTCCTCGATCCGCGCCAACGACTGACTCACGTCCGTAGCATCATGGGTAAGGTCCGACACGACGACGGAAAGGCCCCGCAGGGCCCCCTCCAAAGACCCCATCGCCCTCCAAGCGGACGCGGACACGTCGTTCAGAGCCTGGCTCTTCTCCTCCAAGGCCACGGTGAGCCGGGTCCTCTCCTCCTCCAACGCGCTGATTCGCCCAAGTAGGCCGGCACGTTCCTCTGCTGTGACACACTGCGCCTCTTCGGCAGCGCGTTGCGACACCCCCACTGCGCGAACTTCCGCCTCCAGCACACAGATGCGGTCGTCTCTGCGGCGTCGCGCTCGCGGCAAAGACGGCCGCTCCTCCAACGCCCTCCGTTCGTGGAGGCGCGCCTCATCCAGAGCCCGACCAATGGCGACCGCCTAACAACAGACATGGTTGCTTAGCATGCACACGACGGTAATATCAACGCCGTGCTCAGAGCTTACTTCATCCTCGCGCACCCAAAGGCAAGCGCAGCAGTGTCCGTCCCGCATGACGACGCCGCCACGATCCACCGCCGTCACCGCATTCGTAGCTCCGCTGAGGGCACGGAGCGCCCGCCAGTGCACGGTCGACACGGTGAGCTGCGCGGCCTCGCGGCAAGATCGTGCCCGCGGCTGCTTTCACACGTTGTCACCACTGACTTCGCAGATGCCACCGCTGCTCGATCCTTGCCCGCGTCCGGGCAACTTCCCCTCTCCTGACGCCGCCGACGGCATAAGCGAGCAAATCGGAGAAAGCTTCGCGAAGTCACGAGGAGAAAAGGGGCTACGCCTACCTCTGTGTAACATCCCAAAATTTTGTTCCTTTATTGAAAATTTAATCTGGAGTTTATTGGATTTTCTGGAGTTATGTTAAAGTCCTGGTTTGAGAAAATTATAAACTTTAATTTATAAAAGGCAAAAATGAATTTATTGCATTACTGAATGTTAAAACAAATGTATTTCAGCTTCCTTAAGTCAAATGTGAGATTATATTAATTTTTCTAGATTTTAGAAGGAATTAAAAACCTCCCCTTTACAATCAAATTGTACATTTGCAAATTATACTTATTAAAATGAGTGGGACATATTTTTATTAAGTCTAGAATAGCTCCAGATAGTTCCCTGAATTTTTCTGGATTTTTCAAAATTTATTTGGTATTTTTCTGAGTTTTCTAAAGCTTAATAGCATTTCGAAAATCAAAAGAAAGAAAATCCCAAAACCCTCCCGCCGCGGTGTCAAGCATCGGCGTCCTCCGCCCGCCGGATTCTCACCGTCCGATCTAACTTAAACCTCTCCCCACCTTCCTCCTCCGCGTGCGACGCGTGTCGCGCATCGAACCGTCCACTCCCGCGCCGGATTTAATCCTCGCCGCCCGCACCAACTTACCGCTTCACCGCTCCCCTCTCCGCTCCTGCCGCCACGTGGTTTTATCCGAGCCGCCCCTATTGCCGCACCTCATCGTGGCCGCCTTCCCACTTAAGCACCGACCGCCCCGATCCGATCTTCGTTGTCGGATCGAATCTCACCGCCCCTTCCTTACCCTTCGCAACGCGCGCTGGTCCCGATCTCTCCCCGTGCCACCCGCCAAGCATCCGATCGCCCCTCGCTCCTTCCTTTCTTTCTCTCACGACGCGGGGCCCCACTCGCCGCCTCCGCCTCCCCGCCCCTTTCCTTCTTCCTCGCGCAATCTCCGCCACGCCGCCATTGCCGCCGCAAACCGGCTTTAAAGCTTCGCTTCTTCCGACTGATGCCCGCGCCAACCGCCGATCGCAATTGATCCTCCACCGCGTCCGCTATGCATTAATTCCCGACACGCCCTCCTTCACCGTCGCGTTAATTCCCCAAATCGCGAGTTGCGCGCAACGGTTACCGCCTCTCCCGCCTATATAAGGACTCCCGAGGTTCCTCCACCCACACCGCCACCCTCGTGCCTCCACTGCGAAATTGAGCTTCGAGCCCCCGCGCTTGTTTCTCCCCGCTGCCACCAAGAACTCCGGCGAGCACCGCCGCCGCTCGAGCTTCCCGCTCCCGGGGTGCCTCCCGACCTTGCCGGGTGCCCAGCGATCCTCGCGACCACCTCCCGAACACGCACCACCGGAGCTACTCGCCGCCGTGAAGTCCTCTCCGACCGCCGCCTCTCCGCCGATTTCTCTCGGTCATCTCGGCCTCGCGCAAGCTCCGGCGCACTCCCGCGTTCTCCTCGCTGCTTTGGTACTCTCGCCGGCGCCGCCGCCACCGAGCTCCGCGACCATCGCCCCGAGCGCCGCCGCCGCCGGCCAGCCGCCGCCGCCGAAGTTGGCGATGGCGTGGCAGCCAGTGGCGGCGAACGGCGCCACGCCAGCGCCACCCGCACGCCGCCACCTCGCTGCGCCGCCACGCCGGCATAAAGCCGTGACGTGGCAGCCACGCAGACCACGCGGCAGCCCCATGGCGCCACGCCGGCGCCACCCGCTCCCACGCGCCGCTGCCACCTCACCTTCCTCGGTCCATGGACTCGGTCCATGACACCGGGCCCCACCGTCGACCTCTCCGAATATATTAATCCTAGGGCTGACGTCATAATCTATAATTTCCTTTAGAAAATAATTCGTGCTGACGTCATAAATCCTTTTCGGTTTAAAAATAAATCCAGAAAATACCCATTTTCTTTTATTTTGAATTCAAACTTTGGAAGGCTATAACTTTTGCATTTTAACTCCAAATTGACCCATTCAAATTTCTAAAATTTTCTAAAATCATGATCTATCCATTTCTGGAATAATTTTGAAATTTATTTAAATTTGATTTGAATATATTTTGTAATTCCAAGGTTTAAATTTAAATCAAAACTTCCAACTTCTTTTAAAAGCCTCAATTCCTTTTTAAAAATTGTTGACCCACATCCAAAATTCAAAATTCTGTCTCCCAATTTATTTGATAATTTTTGGAAGTTATTTGGATTTCATGTGAATTTTTGTTTTGAAATTGCTTTGATTTGATTTTTCGTTAGATATTGACGATTCCGGAGAGTTTGAATTCGACGAATCACAGCAGGATTACGATCAAGGCAAGTTACACCTTTGACCATGTTGAACCTAATATTTTAAATTATTTATATTGTTTTATCAGAT
Organism: Melocanna baccifera; assembly: GCA_036346265.1. NCBI lineage: Eukaryota > Viridiplantae > Streptophyta > Magnoliopsida > Poales > Poaceae > Melocanna > Melocanna baccifera. The sequence goes on from CM070709.1 coordinate 11,917,691, forward strand.
ATGCATGCGTATCTTTATTCAAATGTAATTCAAATTTGATTTGAATTTTAGATATACCCCGATCCTTTGTATATGGCCAATTTGAATCTTGAATTCATATACCTTGTCACCCTAGCTGAAAACTAGTTAGTACTATAGTATTAGCTAGAAATTTTTGTAGCAATGCTTAGCCCGGCTTAGTATAATTTTAGGTGGATCGATCTTTCACATGAAATGACGGATTTTGAAAATCGATATCTTGACTTCGTGAGTCAAGGGTGGTTTTACTGAAATTATTTAAAAATGAAAATAGAAAACATGCTTTGGACTTAGGCTAATGGTTAGGTGGTGGGTGCCAGATGCCTCGTGTTTGGTGACACTGGTTGATTATCGTGCACGGGGTATGTGGTTGAGCCTAAATCAACCTAAGGACCGCTTCGTGAATTATTTTACGGTCACTTCAGACTACCACAAGTCCGGTATGGGACGGACTGCTAAGTAATTTGTGAAGTTCCAACTATAGTCTCGCTATAGGCTGAATGTGAGCGCGCGTAGGTCGTGGGAAGTCTCACATGGCACCAGGGGGCTCCAACTCGTGGATTCGAGTTGTGGTGAAACCTTAGTGGCGGCGTGATTATGTTGGCTATGAATCATCTAACAGCCTTGTCATGAACTCTCCGCCGCACACCTAAGGCAAGGTGTTGATCGCGTGGCTCAAGTGAGAGGGAATGTCTTGTGGGTAAAGTTGTACACCTCTGCAGAGTAACAAACTATCTCGATAGCCGTGTCCACGGTCATGGACATGCCGAGTAGAGTCTTCACAGATTAGACTTGAATTTTCATAAAACTTGGTTTTGGCAAACAAACGTTGGATTTGGTAATGGTCCGGTGGATTCTCGTGATAGGTTAGTGTGGGTTGGAGCCTACACTAACGATATTACTTGTTAAAAACAATGTTTCATATAATCGTATTTAAATTCAGCTTTTCGTATTTACGTTATTGTATTTAAATTCAAGTATTGCTTTCCGCACATTACCCTATTAAGCTTCCTTTGAAATCCCTTATGCATGCATCAACTCATTATATTTCTGGTGTAACTTGCGTAAGCATTTACTTGCTTACCTTGGGAGTACTCTCCAGACTCACCTTGCTAAATCTGTTGCCGACTTCGAGGGCGACTCACGACGGTGAGGACTACTTCAATGAGTAGGATGCGCCTTCTGATCATTCGCCTGTGGAGGTCGGATGGGTGTGCCGCCACCTTTACTTTCTTTCCGCTGCTTTGTTTACTTTGTTGGCCCGGTGCCTTATTGTAAGACTTGGCCTTAAGGCCGTATTTTCGCTTAATAATATCTCGTGGTTATTTTTGCATGATATACATTGTCATAAACTCAGTGTGCACTAGCTTTTCCCGGATAGTGCGATTTACACAGAGGGGCTCGGAGTTGTTGTTCCGGGTCCCGACAGAAATGGTATCAGAGCAACAAATGACTCTAAGACGTGACCTTAGCTAGAGACCAAGCTTTAAGGATATATTTTAATAAGAAATGCCCTTTTAAATTATCTCTCCTTTTCTCAAATCTCTTTACCAAAACCGATTACTAACTCCTCTCCTTCCAAATTTTAGATGGAGCAACCCACCCGCCTCCCATGGGACCCTTGCCGACTCTTCGCGACGATCCGCATAACCTCATGCAAGAGCTCAACTTCCGCCTGCACTCTCTACCAGGGATATGTTGGCATGTATGGAGACGAAGAACGCCGGAGGGTGGAAGTGAAGATCTTCAAGGATTTCGAGCACACGGAGCCATTTACGTGTTCGACGCACTCCTACCTCGAGCCACCTTCTTCGATGGAGTTCGTGATGCAGCCCGAGAGGCCATTCGCCACCGCGAACATCTACGCCGAGACTTGCTGCGCACCGACTTCCGCTACTTCCCATGAAGACTCTCTGGGCTGCCGACTTCTCGCCTACAGAGTATGAGAGCAACCCCGCCATATACGATCGGTGGAGTACACCAAGTCCATGGATCACATGTACCAAACCACCGACGAGCCGCACACCGCATGCCAGAAGCTCCGCGCACGCCAAGAGGAACTTGCCGAGCCCGTGCGTAAGATGCAGTTCCACCGATTCCGGCCTTTTCCGAGGAGACTCGAGCGCAGCGCTAGTGTGTAGACAACCCCGAGTCTTGAACGCTATCCGTGAGTGTAGACCTTGTAAACAGCCACGAGACTATTATAATAAAATAAAAAGTTTTATTTGGCTCTTATCGTGTTTTCCTTGCTCTTGTGTGTTGTTTTGGTGGGATTGTTACTAGAACCTTTCCTTTAGTTCTCTCTCTAAATCTGAAAGTCTCAATAGATGGTGAACACAAGAAGAAACTCCAACATGGACAACGCCAACCCCGAGCACAAGGAAGCCGGGCCACCCGATTCCACCACCTCGCCACGGGCAGACCAGATTGGGCACGCTTGATGGCCAATCAAACCCGCTTGATCCAGCTTTTAGCCTGCACGATCAACAACCCTCGTGCTCATCATCAACCCGCCCAAGTGCCTCCCAATCGCCTCTCTCGAGTTCCCGAGATCAAGCCACCCACCTTCGCCAAAGCGGTCGAACCGATGGACGCCGACGATCGCTCAGTCGATTGGCAAGAAGTCGGACATTCTCGCAGTTGCACCGATCGGGAGCGAGTCCTGCTCGCCTCCCATCACCGAACGGGCCCGCATCTCAATGGTGGGACACTTTCACCGCCGCACGCCAACCCTCGACGGTGACGTGGATCGAGTTCGAGCAAAGCTTTCGCAAAGCTCATATCCCCACCGCACCATGGCATTGAAGAAGAAGGAGTTCAGATCTCTCGCCAAGGAAGTCGTGCATCACAATGAGTACGCATGAAGTTTAACCAACCGCCCGCTATGCGCCAGAGGATGTGGCTTCCGGCGAAGCCAAGCAAGAAAGGTTCATGGAGGGCTCGAATGACAACATATCAAGACAACCGATATCGGTGACTATACCGACTTCCACCAACTAGTCAAGAAGGCCATCCGCCAGAGGGCAAACACATGGAAATGGAGACCGGAAGAAAAGGATGGCGGACTGCAGGAACAACTCGAAGTTCTTTCAAGAATCGCAGCATTCTCCTCACTCAAACAAGTTCGCACTCTGTGGCAAGAACTTCAAGAACCACCCAAAGAGTTCAAGTCCTCAACCACCGCCCACTGCTTTCAGCCAACCGCCAGCAGCTCCCAAGCAACCGCACCTCAAAGAACCGGTGGCGGACACGTAAGAGCATCCGCCGTCGACGGATTGACTCGCTACTATCGTAAGGAACCATGGCACTTTGCCAAGGCATGCCCTAAGAAGATTCAAGCGGCGAAACTTCGTGAGCCTCGAAGTCGTAACTGTGGCAGCGAAGGCCGCACCTTCATCAAGGGGCGAGTGAACCACGTGATACGAAGAGGCCCAGTGCGCACTGTATGTCGTGGCCGGGTATGTTCCTTGTCAATTCAAGACAAAGACGCTTCTTTTCGATTCCGAGCATCGCATTCCTTTGTGTCAAAAACTTTTATGGATAAGCATGGGTTGGGCGGGGTAACCCTTAGCAACCCTATGATAGTTCACTCCTGGAGCAGAAATGAGAGCAGGACCTTGTGCCCCAAAGTGGAATTGCTCATAGATGGGACCCGATTCTCGCCGATCTTTTGGTTTTGGAATCGCAAGGATTAGATGTCATTCTCGGGATGAACTGGTTAGCCAAGAATCGAGGTCGGATCGATTGTGCTACCAGATCCATCACCCTCACCAATGACCAAGGCATGGAAGTAATCTTCTCTCCCCAGATTCCGAAGGCAGAAGAATGTGCCCTCTTCCACCTCCAAGTCTTGGAGGAAGTGCCGATCGTATGGGAATACCCAGATGTTTTTCCCGAGGAACTGCCAGGGATGCCACCGGATAGGGAGATCGAATTTGTGATTGACCTAGTCCCAGGCACCGCCCCGATTTCCAAGAGACCATATCGGATGCCTGCTAACGAGTTAGCAGAATTGAAGAATCAACTCAAGGAGTTAGAAGACAAAGGGTACATCCGACCCAGTTCGTCGCCTTGGGGAGCACCCGTCCTGTTCGTCAAGAAGAAGGATGAGAGTCTGAGGCTATGTGTGGACTACAGAGCACTCAATGACGTCACCATCAAGAATAAATACCCCTCCCGTGATCGATGACCTGCTCGATCGCTTGAAAGGAGCCGTATCTTCTCCAAGATTGATCTGCGATCGATACCATCACCAAGATTCGTGAAGAAGACATTCCCAAGACCGCTTTCTCCACCGTGATATGGGCATTATGAGTTCACGGTCATGTCATTTGACCACCAATGCACCACCTACTTCATGAGCATGATGAACAAGTGTGTTCATGAAATACTTGGACAAGTTCGTAGTAATCTTCATCGACGACATCCTCATCTACTCCAAGAATGAAGAAGAGCACGAGCAAGACCTCAGATCACTCGAAAAGCTTAGAGAGCATCACTTTTCGCCAAATTCGATAAGTGTGAATTCGCTAAAAGAGGTTGCCTTCCTCGGACATATCGTAATGTACCAAGGAATCGCAGAGATCCTTCCAAGGTAGAAGCAGAATGGAGTGGAAGCCACCAAAGTCCGTAATGAAGTCGAGCTTTCTTGGACTTGTGGGTTATTACCGCGGTTCATAGCAGATTCTCCGAGACACCAAGCCAATGACCCAATTGCTTTGAAAAAGGAAAAGAAGTTCGAATGGACGAAGGCTTGTGAGCAGAGTTTCCAAACCCTTAAGAAGAGACTAGTCTCAAGACTCGTGCTTGTCTTGCCGACGTGCATAAAGGCTTCGAGGTTTTCAGGACGCCTCGCCTAGGCTTAGGCCGTGTTCGATGCAAGAAGGCAAAGTGGTAGTTTATGCATCGCGTCAACTCAAGCCTCATGAGTGCAATTATCCTACTCATGACTTGGAGTTAGCCGCAGAGTGCACGCCTTAAAATCAAGGCGCCACTATCTTATTGGTAACCGTTGTGAAGTATACACGACCATAAGAGTTTGAAGTATATCTTCACCTGTGCGTAACTCAACCCGAGGCAACAAGATGGTTGGAGTTGATAAAGGACTACGACATCGGTATACATTACCACCCCGAAAGGCAAATGTGGTAGCCGATGCCTTAAGCAGAAGTCTTATGCAAACATGGTGATATCGGAAGAAGACCGCACCCGACTTCGTGAGGGAGTCGCCTGCCTAAGTCTAAACTCAATGGGACCAAGCACCCTCACCACATTGAAGTGCGACCGCTTGCCCGATCAAATTAAGGAAGCTCAGATCGTGGACGAGGATATTCAAGAAATCAAGAAGAATATGAGAAGAGGCAAAGCACCGTGATTCAAATAAGATGAACATGGCACTGTTTGGTTCGAGAACCTCATCTGTGGTGCCGATAATCGTGAAATCAAAACCCGATTCTCAAAGAGGCTCATGATACCTCATACTCAATCCACCTGTGTCGTACCAAGATGTACCAGATCCGAGGGAGAGATATTGGTGGGTTAGTATGAAAAGGGAAATCGCAGAGTTCATTGAAGCTCGCGACACTGCCAACGAGTCAAAGCGAACATCGAGGCCGGGACTCTTGCAACCATTGCCGATTCCGAATGGAAGTGGGAAGAAATCGTATGGATTTCATAACCGACTCCCAAGGACGCAATCGGGTTATGATTCAATTTGGGTAATCATAGACCGATTGACTAAAGTGGCTCACTTCATACCACCAAGACCACTTATTCAGAAGCAAGTTGGCTGAATCAGACATGTCTCGAATTGTGTGCCCGTATGGCGCACCCAAGAAGATAGTGTCGATCGAGGTAGTCGCTTTACTTCGATTTTGGCAAAGGTCGCACGAAGAATTGGGTAGTAAGCTCGCCGCATCGCTTACCATCCCCGCATGCAGACGGTCAAACCGAAAGAGTTAATCGATACTCGAGGATATGCTAAGGGCTTGTACGCTGATTTCGGGAACAGCTTGGGACCGCTTCATCGCCCTATGCGGAATTCTCATACAATAACAGCTACCAAGCCGATCTGCAGATGGCACCCTTCAAGCCTTGTATGGTCGAAGTGCGTAACCCCTTGCTTTGGGATCAGCAAGGTGAACCCCAAGAAACGGACTAAACCTGCTGCAAGACGCAGAAGATCAAGTGAAGAAGATCGAGAGATGACTAAAGATAGCCCGCCTCGACGTAAGAGCTACGCGGATAATCGCCGCCGAGACTCGACCTTTGAGGTCGGGGACTACGCCTATCTTAGAGTATCCCCACTCGTGAGGTGTGAAAAGGTTTCAAGTTAGAGGGAAGCTAGCACCACGATATGTGGGCCCTTTCAAGATTCTCGACCAAGAGGTGCGATGATATCGCTAGACTTGCCGCCAAGCATGTCAGGGGTGCACAGTGTCTTTCATGTCTCACAGTTAAAGAAGTGCCTCCGAGTACCCACAGAGCAAGCCGCACTGGAAACCTTGGACCTCCAGGATGACCTCACCTATCAGGAGCAACCAATCAAGATTCTCGAGACAGCAGAACGTCAGACCAGAAGGAAGACCATCAGATTCTGCAAAGTTCAGTGGAGCAACCACACCGAGGACGAAGCCACCTGGGAGCGAGAAGAAGACTTAAAGACCAGCCATCCCCATCTCTTTTGCTAGCCAGTGCAAATCTCGAGGGCGAGATTTCCTTTAAGGGGGTAGGTTTGTAACATCCCAAAATTTTGTTCCTTTATTGAAAATTTAATCTGGAGTTTATTGGATTTTCTGGAGTTATGTTAAAGTCCTGGTTTGAGAAAATTATAAACTTTAATTTATAAAAGGCAAAAATGAATTTATTGCATTACTGAATGTTAAAACAAATGTATTTCAGCTTCCTTAAGTCAAATGTGAGATTATATTAATTTTTCTAGATTTTAGAAGGAATTAAAAACCTCCCCTTTACAATCAAATTGTACCTTTGCAAATTATACTTATTAAAATGAGTGGGACATATTTTTATTAAGTCTAGAATAGCTCCAGATAGTTCCCTGAATTTTTCTGGATTTTTCAAAATTTATTTGGTATTTTTCTCGAGTTTTCTAAAGCTTAATAGCATTTCGGAAAATCAAAAAGAAAGAAAATCCCAAAACCCTCCCGCCGCTGTGTGTCAAGCATCGGCGCCCTCCGCCCGCCGGATTCTCACCGTCCGATCTAACTTAAACCTCTCCCGCCTTCCTCCTCCGCGTGACGCGTGTCGCGCATCGGACCGCCCACTCCGCGCCGGATTTAATCCTCGCCGCCCGCACCAACTTACCGCTTCACCGCTCCCCTCTCGCTCCCGCCGCCACGTGGTTTTATCCGAGCCGCCCCTATTGCCATACCTCATCGTGGCCGCCCCTTCCCACTTAAGCACCGACCGCCCGATCCGATCTTCGTTGTCGGATCGAATCTCGGCCGCCCCCTTCACTTACCCTTCGCAACGCGCCAGCGGTCCCGATCTCTCCCCGTGCCACCCGTCAAGCATCCGACCGTCCCCCTCGCTCCGTCCTTTCTTTCTCTCTCGTGCGACGCGGGCCCCACTCGCCGGCCTCGCCTCCCCGCCCCTTTCCTTCTTCCTCGCGCGATCTCCGCCCGCCGCCGCTTATTAGCCGCCGCAAACCGGCTTTAAAGCTTCGCTTCTTCCGACTGATGCCCGCGCCAACCGCCGATCGCAATTGATCCTCCACCGCGTCCGCTGGGCATTAATTCCCGACACGCCTCCTTCACCGTCGCGTTAATTCCCCAAATCCGGCGAGTTGCGCGCGACGGTTACCGCCTCTCCCCGCCTATATAAGGACTCCCCCGAGGTTCCTCCACCCACACCGCCACCCCTCGTGCCTCCAATTCGCGAAATTGAGCTTCGGAGCCCCCCCTGCGCTTGTTTCTCCCGCTGCCACGGCAACTCCGGCGAGCAATCGCGCCGCCGAGCTTCCCGCTCCTCGCCGGTGCCTCCCCGACCTTGCTGGTGCCCAGGCGATCCTCGGCGACCACCTCCCCGGGCACGTGCACCACCGGAGCTACTCCGCCGCCGTGAAGTCCTCTCCGACCGCCGCCCCTCTCCGCCGATTTCCCTCTCGGTCATCCTCGGCCTCCGCGCAAGGTACCGGCGCACTCCCGCGTTCTCCTCGCTCGCTTTGGTACCCTCGGCGGCGCGCCGCCACCGAGCTCGGCGACCATCGAACCCGAGCGCCGCCGCCGCCAGGCGGCACGTCGGCCGTCGGGCCGAGTTGGCGATGGCGTGGCAGCCGTGGCGGCGAGAACGGCGCCACGCCAGCGCCACCCGCGCGCCGCCACCTCGCGCGCGTCGCCGCCACGCGGCATAAAGCCGTGACGTGGCGCCACGCGGTGACCACGCGGCAGCCCCATGGCGCCACGCCGCCACCACCCGCTCCCACGCGCCCGCTTGCCACCTCACCCTTCCTCGGTCCATGGACTCGGTCCATGACACCGGCCCCACTGTCGACCTCCGCCGAATATATTAATCCTAGGGCTGACGTCATAATCTATAATTTCCTTTAGAAAAATAATTCGTGCTGACGTCATAAATCCTTTTCGGTTTAAAAATAAATCCAGAAAATACCCATTTTCTTTTATTTTGAATTCAAACTTTGGAAGGCTATAACTTTTGCATTTTAACTCCAAATTGACCCATTCAAATTTCTAAAGTTTTTTAAAATCATGATCTATCCATTTCTGGAATAATTTTGAAATTTTGAAATTTATTTAAATTTGATTTGAATATATTTTGTAATTCCAAGGTTTAAATTTAAATCAAAACTTCCAACTTCTTTTAAAAGCCTCAATTCCTTTTTAAAAAATTGTTGACCCACATCCAAAAATTCAAAATTCTGTCTCCCAATTTATCTGATAATTTTTGGAAGTTATTTGGATTTCATGTGAATTTTTGTTTTGAAATTGCTTTGATTTGATTTTTCGTTAGATATTGACGATTCCGGAGAGTTTGAATTCGACGAATCACAGCAGGATTACGATCAAGGCAAGTTACACCTTTGACCATGTTGAACCTAATATTTTAAATTATTTATATTGTTTTACTGTATATGCATGCGTATCTTTATTCAAATGTAATTCAAATTTGATTTGAATTTTAGATATACCCCTGATCCTTTGTATATGGCCAATTTGAATCTTGAATTCATATACCTTGTCACCCTAGCTGAAAACTAGTTAGTACTATAGTATTAGCTAGAAATTTTTGTAGCAATGCTTAGCCTGGCTTAGTATAATTTTAGGTGGGATCGATCTTTCACATGAAATGACGGATTTTGAAAATCGATATCTTGACTTCGGTGAGTCAAGGGTGGTTTTACGGAAATTATTTAAAAATGAAAATAGAAAACATGCTTTGGACTTAGGCTAATGGTTAGGTGGTGGGTCTTTGGTATGCCTCGTGTTTGGTGACACTGGTTGATTATCGTGCACGGGGTATGTGGTTGAGCCTAAATCAACCTAAGGACCGTTTCGTGAATTATTTTACGAAGTCACTTCAGACTACCACAAGTCCGGTATGGGACGGACTGCTAAGTAATTTGTGAAGTTCCAACTATAGTCTCGCTATAGGCTGAATGTGAGCGCGCGTGGGTCGTGGGAAGTCTCACATGGCACCAGAGGGGCTCCAACTCGTGGATTCGAGTTGTGGTGAAACCTTAGTGGCGGCGTGATTATGTTGGCTATGAATCATCGAACACCTTGTCATGAACTCTCCGCCGCACACCTAAGGCGGTGTGTTGATCGCGTGGCTCAAGTGAGAGGAAATGTCTTGTGGGTAAAGTTGTACACCTCTGCGAGTAATAAACTATCTGGATAGCCGTGTCCACGGTCATGGACTTGCTGAGTAGAGTCTTCACAGATTAGACTTGAATTTTCATAAAACTTGGTTTCGGCAAACAAACGTTGGATTTGGTAATGGTCCGGGTGGATTCCCGTGGATAGGTTAGTGTGGGTTGGAGCCTACACTAACGATATTATTTGTTAAAAACAATGTTTCATATACTGTATTTAAATTCAGCTTTTCGTACTTACGTTATTGTATTTAAATTCAAGTATTGCTTTCCGCACATTACCCTATTAAGCTTCCTTTGAAATCCCTTATGCATGCATCAACTCTGTTATATTTCCTGGTGTAACTTGCGTAAGCATTTACTTGCTTACCTTGGGAGTACCTCTGTACTCACCTTGCTAAATCTGTTGCCAGACTTCGAGGGCGACTACGACGGTGAGGACTACTTCAGCGAGTAGGATGCGTCTTACAGTCATTCGCCTGTGGGAGGCTGGATGGGCTGTGCTGCCACCTTTACTTTCTTTCCGCTGTTTTGTTTACTTTGTTGGCTTGGTGCCTTATTGTAAGACTTGGCCTTAAGGCCGTATTTTCGTTTAATAATATCTCGTGGTTATTGTTGCATGATATACATTGCTGTTAAACCTGTGTGCACTAGCTTTTCCTGGGATAGTGCGATTTACACAGAGGGGCTCGGAGTTGTTGTTCCGGGTCCCGACACTCTGCCACCCCCCACTATGGCGTGGGGAGGTGTCGACTCAACCCCTGCCGGGGAAGTAATCACCTCCTCCTCAGTCGGGGTAGCCTCGCGGTCGAATCCTAGACCACCGCCAGCGGTGCCCGCCACATGGAATTGCTTCGCCCGCAAAGGCGATCGCACCCGACGGCGTTTCGCCACCGGAGACCCAGAGGAGGCACCCCCGACCCCTCCGGTGCCCGTGCCTTCCGGCGCGGGCAGCATGATCACGGCGACTGCCGCAGGAGACGACGACGAGTGCTCCGCTATTCCAGTCGTCGCCACGCCTAGTGCCAAGGAAGGGCTTATGGCAGCCATCACGGACAACGGCGGCGCGGGAGGCAGCTCCTCGACAACTAACATCGGCGACAAGGCGTCGTCTCCAGTGGCGTCACCACCAAGGCCCGCCTCGCCACCTAGGTCCTCGCTGGCCGCAGTGTGACCCCCCGCACTGCCATGCTCAGACCCACCCCCGGACACGTCGTCCGGATCAGCGGCCTCTGCCGCCAAGCCGGCGGACGGGTCAGAAATCGCAGCTTGGGACCGGGACCTCTGCCGCCGAAGACGCCCCTGCCCCGCCGGCACCGTCGCGACGACGGGGTGAACTCCGCACCGGCACTGGGCGCTCGGGCACAGCGAGGCCTAGGACCTCGCATACCCAGTTTATCTGCCCCAACCCCGCAGGCGCGGTCGCGGCTTTGCGCGACGTGTGCTCCTTTCACGTGTACGACCCCAGGAAGGCATCAACCGCGCGCTCAGCGTCCCGCAAACGAAAGTACTGCGCGCCCGGTGGGCTCCTGCAGCGACGACACCGAGGGGCGGACGCCATCCCTCCGCTTATCGAGCCGTTCGTATTTCCATAGGCCAGAAAGCGGAGACACCCCGTACATGGTAAATTCCTCGGCAAGATCGCGCATGTTGAACCGAAGGGTCACACCGCCGAGTCTCCACGCCTGCCGCTGATCCTCGCCCTTCGGCTTCAGCCCGGGACAGCAGTCGAAGGCTATCGGTTGACCCCGACACCGCAGATTGCTAGTCGGCGTCACGCGGCAGTAGAACCACTGCCGCATCCACCCCTCCCACTTCTCCTTCGTCGCCAGAGCAGGGACTAGATGCGCGTAACCCGACCGCACCACAAAGTGAACGCTGCCAAAATTGGACAGCGCCCCTTCTCCGACTCTCTTTGGCTGGCAGCGCGCATCATGAAGAAGGGCGAATAGGCTCGCGCGCGGATGACCGCCTTCAACGCGGAGGGCCCAAGCAAACACCGCCAAACGGACTATGGCATTCGGGGTCAACTGCGCCAACTCCAACCCATAAGCATTTAAGACCTCACCGACAAAGAGCGTCGACGGCATCCGGAGTCTCGCCTCAAAGAACGCGGTGAAGACAATAGCCTCCGACTCCTCAGGATGAGGCTCCACTTCGTCGCGACCAGGCAGGCGGGCTATGTGACGGTCGTCTATCTTCTTCTCCCGCACGAGAGCTTCGATCGTCTCTTCGGTGGCATGGCTTCGCCCCAGCACCGCAGAGCACCGCCCCTGCGAGCTCTGCCAGGCGTTGTACACCTTTCGAGTCTGCATTGGTTCACAAGCCACCACCGAATATTCCACCTCAGGCAGCGTCGAGCCGCGCTGGCCTGACGAGGCGCTGCCACTCAGCCGGCGGCCGGAATCTCCGTGGCCTGCCATCTTTCGTCCCGCGCGACGGAAGGGCTGGAGCGGCAGCAAGTGGATTTCGCGCAGCAACGAGGAACAAGCCAGCGCACGCGGCGGATGCACACTGTGCGTCAATAGCGCACCTCTTATACAGCCCCTTCGCGTCCGTCATCGGGAGGGCAACCGCGGAGCTGCCGGTTCATCCGCCCACGGCCGGGAATCAGAATCGATCGCGGCGGCTCGCCGCGTGTCTCGCCTCCCTTGGGAACAGGCGGGAGCACGCGGTCGCAAGGCTCCTAACATCCCATGGGGCGCCAGCCAGGCATCGCCGCGTGTACCACTGCCTCGGGACCATGCGTACGACGACCGCGAACCGCCCCGGCCTTCCCAACGCACGGCACAGCAACTCCCGCGCCAAATAAAGTTTTTTGGCCCCGGCAACAGCTGTACCTCAGCGAAGCAAACACTACGCGCCCCGCGGGACCGGCCCGGGTCGCACGAAGCGCCTGTGCCATGGGTCAGCCGGCGGGGCAGCTACAGCTCCGCCTCTGATGCAGTTTCCGCTCCTGCTTCAGTCCCGCATATGACCGATTGCTGGTCCACCACGTCTACTGCCCCTCTTGGGAACGGGCGCGGGCTCGTGGTCGTAAGACCGCTGACATCCCACGGCGCACCAACATGGCAACGCCGCGTGTTCACCTCCCTCCGGACAGTGCGTACAATTGCTGCAGACCGCCCCAGCCTTTTCAGCACCATGCGCAATGGCTCCGGACTGGGTGCGAACTCGCCTCACCAACACAGTGTTGCGCGGGAAGGCACGGTCTCCGAGGCCGTGAGGTTCCGAGACCGCGAGGCTCCGAAACGACTTGACGAGGTCTCCCTCGGCTCCGCCATTTCACCAAGCCGCTGCGCGCCCACACCGCGCCTGCAGGTGCCCCTTCCACTCCGACGGCTCAGGCCGACCCCAGCACTCGTTTTGCATCATATCTCTTTACCCTTAGCATAACCATTTTCATATGTCCCATACTTTTCCATGGATGCTGGGTTGCAGAAACCATCAGCGTGGCGGGTCAGTCGGAGGGAGTTTGCATCAATGAAGTCTTGGCATCCGCAGCGTAAATGCGACCACTCGGCGCAAGACTTCAACAGCGACCCCGCTTCGCACCTCGGCCTCGACTCCGCGGAGCCACGAGGACCTACACGCGCCAGCTCATCTACGCCCACAACCACTTAATGTCACAGGCCGCAGGGACGGAGGGGGCCAAAGGGCTCGGCAACATGGCTTCGGCCTGTGAAGCCCTTCACCATGAGAGGCTCCTGTTGTAGGGGTGGCCCCCACCTAAACCCGGCTAGTCTATTGGAAAAGTGTAAACCATGTATTAGGGACGTAGCTGCCCTCCGTGGTAGGCTCTGTGTAAGGTTACGATGGTAAAGACTCTCCTTACGAGGGAACACACATATGTAGTACCATGCGCCCTTGGGAAAGAGAGGAGAGGTCATTTGTTTACCTAACTCTCCACTACCACTCTCTCTCTCTGTTTGGTCTGTAGCCACAACAGAGCCTCTATTTATAGGGGCACGCAGGCTCTTTCTTATAGAGAGTTTTTAACATATGAAAAGTAATCAAATCAGATCTGATTCTACCTCTGTTTCCAAAATCGAAAGATTGTTTTCATGATTCTGATGTGCACAAAAGGAATTTTGGGATGGAGCCAGATCCGTTGGAGAGATGACGAGATAAACTTTTCATGCTGTACTCACATATTTCAAATGGACACTTGATACAAAATCTATAAGCATTTAAAGTCGGTCTTGTCAAGCTGAATCAGCGTCAGATTATTTTGATGATTTCAATGTGCACAGAAGGAATTCGGAGGTGGGGCTAGATTCATCTGAAAGTAGACTTCACAAGCTTTCTAACAAGTACTCATGATCCCCGAGATTTCTCCTGGATAAAAAGTTATGGCCGTTTAAAGTAGACGCTGTCAGTAGGGCCGAATCTGAGTCAAACTCACGAATATGACTTGGTTTGCGCTTGACGGTTTCACTTGTATACTTGGGCTCATGTGGTCCTTCTCTATGGTTTCTAAGGACAATTAGATCATCTCAAGGATTAAATAGTATTCTATTTTTTGAAATATTTGTATGTAAAGTTATGAACGCATTCACCTGATAGTTAAGTTGACATGCTCGCGCTCGAATCATTGGTCCTTGTATCGTAGGTTCGGCTTCGTGAACATTCTCATGCACACTAAATGTGGAAATAGCCAGGTTGTCTTTACATCCTCCCCCTCTTGAAGAGAAGTCGTCCTCGACTCTGCACAGTCTTATCCAAAAAAGAATGATAAATCAGCAACATTAAAAGTAGCACTTACCCCATAGTCGTCTCTTGGAAACTCTATCTTGTATGCATTATCATTGATCTTGGCAAGTACTTTAAAAGGACCATCACCACGGGGCATCAATTTAGATTTTCGTTTCTCCGAAAAGCGCTCTTTGTGAAGGTGTACCCACACTAAGTCACCTGGTTCAAATAACAATTTCTTTCTAGATTTGTTAGCCTTTGAAGCATATGCACATACCTTCATTTCAATTACCTCTTTGGTCTTTTCATGAAGTTTTTTCACAAAATTAGCACGCTTGGAAGCCTCCATATTAAATGTTCTTCAAGTGGAAGTGGCATCAAATCAAGTGGTGTAATCGTTGTGAAACCATACACCACCTCAAATGGACACAATTGAGTAGTAAGATGTACCGCCCTATTATATGCAAACTCCACATGCGGTAGACAACCTTCCCACTCTTTTAAGTTCTTCTTTATCATGGTCCACAGCAACATGGAAAGTGTGCGGTTCACCATCTCTGATTGTCCATCTGTTTGTAGGTGATAAGTCATTGAAAATAACAACTTTGTCCCAAGTTTGGCCCACAAAGTCTTCCAAAAGTAGTTCATGAACATATCGTCGCGATCTAAAACAATGGCTCTTGACATTTCATACAATTTCACAATCTCTCTGAAAAATAAGTCAGCTACATGCGACGCATCATCACTCTTATGACAAGGAATAAAGTGTGCCATCTTTGAAAAGCTATCAACAACAACAAAAATAGAGTCCCTTCCCCTCTTAGTCTAGGCAATCCTAACACAAAATCCATGCTAATATCTTCCCAAGTGGCACTAAGAACTGGAAGTGGAGTATACAAATCATGTGGATTGAGTTTCGACTTCGTTTTATGACATGTGATGCATATTTGAACAAACCGCTCGACGTATCGCCTCATTTTAGACCAATAGAAGTGATCGGCCAACATCATGTACATCTTCTCTCTTCCAAAATGTCCTATCAGTTTTCCTGCATAAGACTTCTACAATAGTAGCAAACGCACGGAAGATTCTCGAACGTATGCTTGTTCATGCGAAAGAGAAAACCATCGTAAATGTGAAAATTATCCAACCCTTTTCTATCTTTGTAATTAGAATATGGTGCTGAAAAGTCATAATCAGAAGTATATAATTCTTTCAAACTTTCTAATCCTAGAACCTTTACTTCCAATTGAGTGAAAAGTACATGTTTTCTAGACATTACATCAGCTACCATATTTTCTTTGCCTGTCTTGTATTTGACAATATAAGGAAAAGTTTTAATGAATTTCACCCACTTAGCATATCTACGATTCAATTTAGCTTAGCTCTTTAAATATTTCAAAGCTTCATGATCAGAGTGTATAATAAATTCCTTAGGTCAGAGATAATGTTGCTAAGTTTCTAACACACGCACAAGAGCATACAATTCTTCATCATAAATAGGGTAATTTAATTGTGCACCATGAAGTTTTTCACTAAAATATACAACAGGTTTTTTTCTTGCATAAAGACACCACCAATACCTATCCCACTAGCATCACATTCAATCTCAATAGTTTTAGTAAAATCAGGTAAAACAAGCAATGGTGCTTTAGTCAAACACTTCGTCAATTCAGCAAAAGCTTTGTCTTATTTTTCTCTCCACTCAAAAATCTCCCTTTTTAGTTAATTCATTTAATGGGGTAGCAATAGTGCTAAAGTCTTTCGCAAATCGTCGATAAAAGCTAGCAAGCCTATGGAAACTACAAATTTAACTAACATTCATAGGAGTATGCCAATTTCGAATAGCTTCAATTTTAGATTCATCTACTTCAATGCCATGAGCTAAAACAACATAGCCTAAGAACACAACCTTACTAGTGCAAAAGGTACACTTCTCAATATTAGCATACAATTGTTCCTGCCTAAGCATCTCTAACAATTGTTTGATGTGTTCAACATTATCATCCAAAGAGTGGCTATATATCAAGATATCATCAGAGTAAACTACTACAAATTTTCCAATGAAATGCCGCAAGACATGGTTCATTAAGCGTATGAAAGTATTAGGAGCATTTGACAACCCAAAAGGCATTACTAACTATTCATACATGCCAAATTTTGTTTTGGAAGCAGTTTTTCATTCATCGTCATGTTTTATTCTTATTTGATGGTAGTCATTACGCAAGTCAATCTTTGAAAAGATAATAGAACCACTTAACTCATCAAGCATATCATCTAACTTAGAAATAGGATAACGATAACGAACAGTTATGTTGTTGATAGCTCTACACTCTACGCATATTCGCCAAGTACCATCTTTCTTAGGAACAAGAATAACAGGAACAGCACAAGGGCTAAGACTCACGTACGTACCCTTTGTCCAAAAATGCATGCACTTGCCGCTGAATCTCCTTTGTCTCCTCGAGGTTGGTGCAGTATGGCGGTCGATTTGGCGGAGGGGCTCTTGGAATAAAATCAATCTGATCCTCAATATCTCGAATGGGTGGTAGTCCAGCGGGTACCTCCTCCGAAAACACGTCGTCATAGACCTGCAAAACTTAGGAGACAACACTAGAAAGAGATATTAAGTCATTAGTAGTCATCAAAGTTTCTTTATATAGCAACACAAAGTGAAACATTGTGGGGTCTTTTCTCATCTCCTTCAACTCAGATTTTATTGCCATCATCACTAACTTTTTCTCTCCCTCAATGTTAGCTTTCCCACTCAATTTTAATTTGTCCTCTCTCGCTCACCCTATGTGGAATATCATTCTTTTGTTCCTTCCCTCTCACCTTCTATTTGCACTTCTTTCTTTTGAGCATTTTCAATGACAATTTGAGAAGGAGTCATAGGCCGTAATGTTATGTCTTTGCTATTCCAAATGAATTTATATTGATTTATTCTACCATCATGAATCACAGACCTATCATATTACCATGGCCTCCCCAAAAGTAAATGACAAACATCCATGGAGACCACATCACACTCCACAATATCTTGGCAATTACCAATCTGAAAGCTAACATCAACAGTGATATCTAATATTTATAGATCCATCATTATTCAACCATTGAATTTGATATAGATGTGGACGTTTCTTGTATTTCAATCCAAGTTTATTGCAAAGTTCTTTACTAGCTAAGTTATTAAAACTACCTTCATCAATAATAAACTTACAATACTTATCATCTTTGCTTACCTTAGCTCTTGTTTCAAAGAGGTTGCAGCGCTGTTTATGATTGGATTTAGTTTGAACGCTCAATACCGAAAGAGTGCACACAAGAATAGGGCTAGACTCGGTGTTACAATACCCATCCCCATGTGTTTCCTCTTCTCTTTCTCCCCCTTGGCCATCCTCATTTGCTTCAAAATCAGCAAGGTACTCTCCATCTTCATTACTAGTAGAATCATATTTTTCATTCTCAGTTATCAACATTACCTTATTATTTGGACAATCTTTTTTCATATGTACACGTCCAAGACACTTGAAGTATTGAATGGAGCTACTCTTGGCCGTAGAACCAATTGAAGATGATGAAGGGGCTGGCCCTCTCTTTGAATTAGGAGTGACATTCTTTGCATTTGGGGCAGTACGTGTACTAGGAACAAAACTTTCACTAGAGAGATTAGTTTTAAATGAATTGAAATGAGATGTGGATTTACCTCCTGTAGATGCTGTCCGAGGCATGAAAGATGATGTTCTTGTTGTTCTTATGTCTTGTTACACTTGTCTTTCAGCCTTGGTTGCTTTATGTACCAACTCTACCATATTGTTGTAAGACTGAAATTCAGTGATGTGCTTGTTGGGAGGGTGTAAACTAGCAAAGAATCATGTCATTGTTTACTCTTCATGCTCATATATATTAGCTTGAATCATGGTCATTTCCATATCCTTATAGTATTCCTCCACCGTGAAGGTGCCTTGCTTCATTTGTTGTAATTTATCAAATAAATTACGTTTATAATGTTTGGGAACAAACCTTGCTCTTATGTGGTATTTCAAACCTTGCTCTTATGTTGTATTTCATATTTTCCCATGTAGTGATGGGAGGCTCATCGCACTCTCTTTTTTAATTTTGAACTTGTTTCCACTATATAAGTGCATAATCAGTGAATTCAAGTCCCACTATATGAATTTTCTTCTTCTCAGAATAATTATGCAAGCGGAACACTTTGTCCACCTTGAGCTCCCAAGTAAGGTACTCCTTGGGATCATATGTACCCGAAAATGTTGGTATGGTAAATTTAAGCTTACCAAACTTCTCCTCATTTGGTCATTCATCGTCGTTTCGGTTATGGCAGTGGTAGCCATTGTCGTAGTGATAAAAGTTGTCATCGTCGAAACAAGATGCTCCCCCACCACTGCCTCCATATCCATGGCCCCTCCTCGGACCATGGAAGCCACCCCTTCACCTCTTCCAGGTTAGGGTGGACGTTTAACATTGGCCACCACGCGGTCTCACATGTTTTGAGCTTCTGGACCGCCTCGAGCTGTGCCTGCTCCCTCATCTCGTGGAGGTAGGGCACCCCCATGATGAACACTACCTTCCTCTTGTTGTGGTCAAAGTGTGCGCACCACGTCGTTCACAATATTGGTACGTAGTACATTCATTTGTTGATTCATCTCGATGCGCATGTCTTGTGTGAAGTTGTGGATCTTCACCTTTAGTTGCTCCTCTAAGGCAGAAGTAGTGGCAGCAAACTCATTGCACAATATTCCCCTTAAAGCTTGGAATTGAAAATGGTAACTAGGGAATTCAGATCATGCTCCTCTCCTATATTGTTGTCTCCTCCTGGCATGGTTAGTGGTACAAAAAAATACAAGAATCACAAATATATATATATATATATATATATATATGTGTGTGTGTGTGTGTGTGTGTGTGTGTGTGTGTGTGTGTGTGTGTGTGTGTGTGTGTGTGTGTGTGTGTGTGTGTGTGTGTGTGTGTGTGTGAAGTTCACTCAATCTCACTATTTCTTCTTCTAAATAAAGTTCTTACCTTTCCGAAGTAAATTGAGGCAAAAAAAAAACTTACAGTTGGTGGCAGCTACAATAACAAGTGATGATCAAGCGGATTTAAAAGTGACCCACAATTGCATGGCAAAAGATATTTAGTAGAGCTTAGTTAGAAAGTGTTTATCTTACCAATCTAAATTTCACGATGTTGTTGAATTAAGTAATAATTCAAGTTAGAAAACTCTTGCCTATGTGCTGATCTAAAAGATACAAATGAAGTGTATGAATGCATACGCAATGATCAATGTGACTTAATGCAAACAAAGGAATGAGCTAAAAGAAATAATCGAAAAATATTAGCTCATTTTGCATCAACTACTAGGAGAAACGCTAGCTATTTGCAATATTATGAAAATAAGGGCACAAGATTGCTCAAAAAATAAAATACTCGAACTGAATTTATAGCACAAAACACTCACCCAAGTGAAGCCCTTTTTCTCTTTTTTTTTTTGCTTTTTTTGCCCTCTTTTTTTTTTTTTTGCTACCCGGCAATTAACTCAAGTAGACTCAAAATCTTGTTGAGTCTAATGAGGTATATGAGTCACAAACTTTTTCAAAAATGCAAGGGTACAAACTTTCTTTTTTTTTATCAGCCGAGTGAGTGATGCACAAGTCTAATATTCAGTTGAGAGTAAATTATTCAAGAGCAGCCCACGATGCAATATCAATGACTAGTCTCAAGTGTTCAAAGGATTTGAGTGAAGATCGGTTTGTGCGGTGTTCGGCTGTTTCAATTGTGCATGGCAAGGAATTCAAGGAAACCAACCCGAACACAAACTCTTCTCTTGGATTTCGGATAGCACTTCCTTAGAGTTGTTTTCAGATGGCAATATCTCAAAGAGTTTAGACGAGGACAGCTAGCCAAACCGACTTGGATTCTAGAGTTATACTCGGATTTCTCTTGGAAGAGTTGTAGACACACGCTAAAAAAAGGCGGCTAGGGTTTGGGGTACGGCCGCCCACCAAGAACCGAACGCAAGATTGAATCTATTATTTTTTTAGCTAATTGAAGGATCAACTAGCAGATTTTCAAAGCTTTAAAATAACAATGATTAAGCAACGCAAAAGGACACCAAGATCAGAACATCAACAAAATTTCTAATGGATCAAAACTTAATAAAACTCACGAAAATAACATATGCGAAACTACGGTTTGAATTTTTTTGTGATGTAATTTTCGGCTATATAGACTATAGGACAGGAAGTAATCAACTTAAAAAAATAAAAGAATAAGATCCTACCGAGTAAACCACACTTTGATACTAAGATGATACGGGGTTGCCCGATCTTCTCGACGTAGGATGGATACTCGTGGGAGTCTTGATGAATCGCAATGATCCTCCAATGCTAGTGTAAGAGACAAACACTCTTTAATCCGTCAAAACACACTTGCGTTGATTTCACCAAGCACTAAGCGAAGATCTATCGTGCACCTAATTCCCAGTGAAAAAGCTGATCGATTTTCATCGAAGAAATTCCCTAATTCCTTAGAAACTCAAGCAGAACAATAGTAAATTTATTTCCAAAGGTGGTCTGTGTTACATGATCAATGGAGCATCTATTTATAGGGGTATGCAGGCTCTTGCTTATGGAAAGTTTTCAATACATGAAAAGTAATTAAATCTGATCTGATTCTATCTTTGTTTCTATAACTGAAATATTATTTTAATTCCTCCTAGATAAAAAGTTATGGCCGTTTGAAATAGACGCTGTCAGGAGGGCCGAATCTGAGTCGAACTCGTGAACAGGACTTGGTTTACGCTTGACGGTTTCACTTGTATACTTGGACTCGTGTGGTCCTTCTCCATAGTTTCTAAGGACAATGAAATCATCCCAAAAATTAAATAGTATTTCATTCTTTGAAATATTTGCATGCAAAGTTAGAAACGCATTCACTTAATAGTTAAGTTGATGCACTCGTACTCGAGTCATTGGTCTTTGTATCGTAGGTTTGGCTTCATGAATATTCTCATGCACACTAGATGTGAAAGTAGCTGGGATGTCATCATCACACCAACTAAGCTAGGCTTAGTTTCCTAGTTCTTGATTATGCAAGTAGTGAGGAAGAATGGCTGAGAAAGTGTGATACGTTGAAACGCTAGCCACGAATAGTTGAACTTAGTTGGTCTGAGTGTGTCAAAAGTTTGGTAGCAAACCAAATGCCCACTTAATTTGTACATTTGGTAGAAAATCAAACCATTTTTGACATGAAGGGATAATTCCTTGAAAGATGTGTGGGACCAACAGTTCGGTGGAATCATGAAAACCCTTTCGGTTCGAGTACCAAATCAACACAAAAAATTCTAAAAAAATTATGATAGTTTATGGAGTTTTTTTTTTTTCCCTTTTAGGAGAATGCTCTCCGCAATGGGTTATCAACCTACCATAGTACAAAAATGGGTTCTTAGCAAGAAAGAATTATTTTGTACAAAAAGCGATTAGAGCTTCGATCAAAGCATAATCCTCCAATGAATACACACGTCTTTTCGCCTTGTCCGTAGCAGCAGTTATAGGCTATGTTCTTTTAGGCTACAGCTTATGATTTTTAGTTATGATTTATTAATTTAATAAATAATGATTGCTCAAAGCAACCGAAGCCAAAAACCAGTTAAAAAGTAAAAAAGAACAGCACCAATATTGAATCCCTTTGAAGGGACCTAGAAGTTGAGATTGAACATGAAACTAAAGCAAGATTATTAGACACCTAAGCATAAATAAGTGCAAATTTCAACTTCAAATAACAATGTGCTGTAAGAAACAAAAAAGAAAAGTCTTATGTGAATAGTATCTTTGTTTTTTCTTTTTCTTTTGATGTATTATCTGTCACAATTTTCTTATTTTTATTACTCTTTACATAATTTTGAACTCAAATTTATACACAGGTAAAGTAAATCCAGAAGTAAATCATTTGTAAAAAATTTTATATTGATTTGGTTCCTAAAATTGAGAGGGTTTCCCCAATTCCACTAAATTGTTGGTTTCCTCTTGAGCCGAGTCCTTTTCAGGTTATAGCTTCTCTCAATATAACAAACAAACGAAACAGCTTTTCCATCACCGTTTTGAAACGGTTTATCAAAATAACCTTTTTGAATCAGTTTATCGACTTATCAACGTTCAGTTTGTTCATACAAACACTCGTGCTAAAACAAAAAAAAAACACAAAACCCAACCAAAAAGAACCCACCGAAATCTCTCGGTGTAACGGTTCAACACTTGTCAGGTCGAGCTCGGGCCTGACAAGTGCTAGGATCGAGCTCAGCCAGGCCTAGTGCACATGGACGGGCCTAGTATACACCAAAGCATGGATTTTCCCCATATTTTCCTGTTTCCACAACTTGTTATTTTAAAGATAAATGATAGAAATATATCAAAAAGTATAATTTAAAATGTATTGTAAGTTCACCCAGAAAAAATTCTGCTGAACCGGGCTGCACATGGACGGGCCTAGTAACAATAAAAATTAACAGGGTTTATTTCTAAAATACTGTTAAAATGCCTATTTAATAAAAAAAAGTGTCAATGTTTATTTAATAAAAAGTGTTCGAGACCATAGAGAGTACAAAATTTGACATTCTGTTAAGAATAGACTTTTTCTGAAAATAATCTCTTTCGTACCACACTGAAAACAATAAATTCATTTAGGACATGTTTGGTGTAAGATAGGGGCCAAAATGGCTTCAAGGCAGCATAAGAGTAAGACAGCAATGTTGGACAGCCAGCAGCACCATCATCCACACCTCGGGAAATAGTGTTGACCCACATAGCCTCCAGCCATTGCTCTTTTAACATTAGCCTCAAACATCTTTGGATTGTCACGGAGGACTGCAGCTGCTTCATGGTTCAAGGGGTCCTCATCGTTTGGTTGCTGTATATGAAATAAACATTAAACAAAGCCCATTAAGAAAAAAAATCTAGTAAACAGAAACTCAGGAATGGAAAGCAGCGATATAAAATTAAGTCTGACCTTTGAGAATCTTAAGCAGAAAGTCAAACTAACATGAAATTTTATTGAAATGTTTGTCCAATGAAACTATGGGTTCTACAAGATGTCCTCCTAAAAAAAGGGCTCAGGGCATAAACCTGTCTTCTTAAGGCCCCGCTCAAATGAGCTTTAAGCCAGCGGCAACGTTGGGCTTTTAGCTTCTCACGCACTGTAGAAAATTTGTTTCTTCCCTTTTTTTGTTTTTTTTTTTGGTATTTTTTTGTTTTTTCCTATATTCTTTTGCATTATTCGTGATAGGTTAGCATGCCGTTTTTATTTTTACATTTTTTAAAATTTAATTATGTCCAATAAAACAACTCAGCTACAGTAAAAAAATCAGTCAACTATAGTGAAATTTAAGCCATCACTATTCCAAATGCCCCCTTAGTAGTTCCACTCGATTAATTAACAATTTACATTAAAAGGACAAATTTAGGTAAAAGTCAAATCCACCGACCACGTTCAATCGGCATGTGAGCATACGAAAGTGATGAACTGCATCTGCATTGTAATGACTGAAGTGCTGGATAACATGTCACCCAGAAAGTTCCTGTTGTGGACATCTGCACGTATGTGCTAGGCGGCAGCAGCACATACGTGCAGATGCAAGAGAACAACAATACTAGCAGCTAGGCCGCCAGCTGGCAAGATGTCCAGGAAGAAGATGGCAGCATGGTTCAAAATCCCGGCGGTTACCGGCCGGTAACCGCCGGTTACCGTTTTTACCGGTGGAGACCGGTAACCTAAAAAAACCGGCCGGTATCAATTTTTGAATTTTGAATTTTGGCCGGTTTTTTCTAGTTTTTCCGGTAACCGGCCGGTTTTTCCGATTACCGGTTTCAAAACATCTCAAAATTCAAATTTTGATTTCCAAATTTTGACCAGTTTTTCTGGTAACCGACCGATAACCGCCCGGTTACCGTTACCGGCCGCCGACCGGGATTTCTTCCGGTTCCGGTATTTGGAACCTTGGATGGCAGCAAGTTTCTGCGAGAGAGCATATTGGAATACCAGCCAACCATGAAGAGGATTAGGAAAGAGGAGTGTTAAGAATTGAGTTTAGTTCGTGTCAGTTTAGGAAGGTTCGGAACGTTCAGTGGAGTTCATGTGTTGAGAATCAGGAAAGAAATAAACTACTTCTAGTCTATTGCTTCCTCTTGTCCCAATATATGTCTATCCCTCTCATGTAGAAACCCTAATCCCCTTCAAGCCATGCCGTTTGGCCCTCTCCTGCACAGTAGTTATCCTGATGTGAACCAAGGTTCACATCAGTTCTCTAACACAAATGCTAACTTGCAAGAAAATACAGGTTGAGTTTAGTTTTGCTTACATATAACTTAAATTCACCACCCACATTCAATAAACATCAATGGACAAACCATATCATTAACTAGAACTCATAGACTGCAGTCCATTGGCTAAAATGTCAAAATGTCCCTTATACATAGTTATACACAAACATTCCACTAACTTCTATTTCATGAGAATATGTTAGGGATTGAATTCAGTTTACCAGTACATATTAAACAGAACTTAAGAATTACTTAGATCTCGCTCAAATTGGTATGCCTATTTGAAGATAACCTCCTTGCTACCACACTAGTGATTATTACCTTTGAAAATGTTAATTCTCAAATCATGACTACGAAAAA
Organism: Melocanna baccifera; assembly: GCA_036346265.1. Lineage (NCBI taxonomy): Eukaryota > Viridiplantae > Streptophyta > Magnoliopsida > Poales > Poaceae > Melocanna > Melocanna baccifera. Next base: position 11,942,948 of record CM070709.1, read on the forward strand.
ATAATAACATGATAACAACAGTGCACACATGAATTACAAATGTTACTTTTTATCTTCTATGTTTTCTAAAATAGATTTATTGGAATCAATGGGGGTATCAAGGAAGATGAAAGACCGTAAAAAGAAGATTCAGGCCGTAAATAATAGTGTTGATGTTGAGAACAGGCTTCCAATCTTCACGCAGAATGTTCAGACATACATTTCCTTCTAAATCAATATTTGGATGGTACACCTGCATATGTTATAAACACACGGAGCAACTGATTGGTTAGGATGAACATGAAATTCAGTGGACAAACAAAGAAACCATAGATGCATATGATTCCATCTTATACCTTGGTCTTGCATTTGACCTTTGGAGGCTCATGAGGATAAGATGAAGATACTTGAAAGGTAAAAACGAAACTGCCTCCCCTACAAAAATTAGTATAAAAACAATCAGATGTACAAAACCTGGTATGTAGCATGGACATTTCAGTCACTGGCAATTACTCTGGAATGGCAAGTGACAGAGGCATAGATCATTCCACATATAAGTGGCAGAGTTATTGTCAACTACTCAACAGACATCCTGAGAAAGTAAGTAACCATGATTGTTCGTGAACTTAGGCTAGACTCGGTATACAGCTGAAGTTCTATCTTATTATTTTTGGATATATAAATTAATTGATAACTTTCTTTTCTAGAGACATAACAGAAATAGTATACTAGAATTGGTAAAGATTCTCTTGAATAGATTAGCAGCACAACGCAACAATGGCAAACTAGCCCTGTAGCAGGGTGCTTACATGTAATACCCTTCATCAGGTCGGATGATGATCTCAAAATTCATCAGATCATCCTTGCCATTGGGAAAAGAAATTGATGTGGTCTTAGGTAGGTTCAGCTCACTAATATCTGCAAGGTGTCGGATAAATTAGCCGTATAAATAATTCATTCATGACATGCACCGAATTTCTGATAGTAGTATGGAAATGTGAAAAATCCTAAATGAATTGGCAAAGTTAATAACAATTATAAGTTGGCAGTTGACATGAAGAGCTTATGAATAGATGCATCATATGCTCACTAAGCTTAAATGTTAAAATAGGATCACAGCTTGTTCAATTAGCAATAAAGTAGGTCATGGGCCTGTTTGGTCCCTCTTACCCTTATCCTGGCTTATTGGGCTCATAACATCGAGCCAAAGAATCTTATTAAGACTTAAAAGCTCTGAGTAAATCTACCTTTATCCCTTACAAACTTATACACAGCCACAAATCACCCTTGTAACAACTTGAACATTTCTATGGAAGAAAAACCCATAAACAAACCAGATATTTTGAGATAAGCCTAAAATTGACATACAACAAAAAAATGCACCTAAGAGCATCTACAATGTGGGTGTTGGTGCCGGTATCAAGGTTATGTGGCATCCTTGGTACAGGTGCCAAACATTGGAGGGAGGAGGTTCGAAGCAAATATTGTTGGTACTGGGACCAACCTTAGTCCCAGTTCCAAGCCCCCCGGAAAAAATTAGGGCCCACCTGTCATTCACATGGGGGAGGTGAAAGAGGGGGATGGGTCCTGTCTTGGAGAGAGAAGAGGTGCTAAAGGGGGTGTTCGTGTTGGCTGCAACTGATGGCTTTTAGCTACAGCTAATGGCTTTTGGCTGAAAATGAATAGTAGTGGCTGAAAGAAGTGGTTTTTAGAATGAGAGAGCGAGTGGAGAAAAAAGTGAGGGAGAGCGTGCGTGAGACGGGAGTGAGAGAAGTGAGGCGTGTGATGCACACGTGACCCCCTGGCTTATCCTCGGAGCGAGAAGAGTAGAGAAGTCAGGTGTTCATATTGGCTTTTGGTTTTTTTCAAGCAGAAGCCAATATGAACACCCCCAAACACTAGGGAAAAAGCAAATTTAGCGCATGGGTGTGATGTAGCAGTGATGTGGAAAACTAGCCCTCCTACATTGTAGATGCTCTAATTATCTTATTTTCATGCAGACTGCAGCACAACAAACCGTTCAGTTGAGTGCATCGATGAACTTTTTTCATGTTACTCTTCTTAAGTATGGGTTTAATGACCGTGCAACAATGCATAAATGCAGGTGAATGCAGTGCTTGGAATGTGCCTACTTGTCTATCCCTGCATGCAACATTTCTTGCACAGCTCTGTTGGGAGAAAGAGTGTGAAGTCTATATATTCCATGGGCCAAGAGCCCATACAAGTATCACGTACAATTGCAAATAACCCCCTACATTATATACATATGACACCCTCCTCAAACTCATGGTGGATCCACAACACTGAGTTTGAAGAGGTAGAAACTATGCTATATGTTAGTTTGTGCCTTGGTGAAGAAATTGGCTAACTAAAACTCCGAAAGCACATATTGAAGCAACAACTTTGTCTTACACCTACGATCACATGTATGAAGCATCGACTTCAATGTGCTTGGTAAGCTCATACTTCATAGGATCTCGAGCAATACTAATCGCACCAGTACTATCTGATAAGAGAGAAGTCGATGCAGAAACAGAAATATTGAAATCCTCAAGTAGCCACCGAAGCCAGGTGATCTCAGCTGCCAACGACGCCATGGCTCTCAACTTAGTTTCAGCACCAGTAAGAGTCATCACCAGTAATGATCATATCATCGATATATAGGAGCGTCTGACCCTGAGAAGATGTATGTACAAAGAGGGCAGGGTCGTGATCACTGGCGGAGAAGCCGGTGGCAGTGACAACAGAGAAGTGAGCGAACCAAGCACGAGGGGTTTGTTTTAGCCCATAAAGAGCGACGAAGGCGACAGATCATACCATTAGGGACAGAATGCCCAGGGGACTACTGCATGTAGTCCTCATGCAACTCAGCATTGAGAAAGACATTCTTGACGTCCAACTGAGAGATAGGCCACTTCAAACAAAGGCCATAGCAAGGAGTGTGAACAGTGATCATGTAAGCGACAGGAGAAAGGGTCTCATCGTAGTCATGACCATACTCCAGCTGAAAATCACGTGCCACAAGATGAGCCTTGTAGCGCTCAAGGGTGTTAGATCTATGGAATAATAGATGAATCGCACATGTATTACACTGCTCAATGGGCAATATATAGTACAAGACTCAAAGGACACAACTAAATCCTAGAAACTAGGAAAGGACATAAATACCCTTATATCCTTAACACCCTATCAAATGCAAGGTGTATGCAACAGCAGTGTATTTGAAAGGCTTGACACTAATATAGAGAATATCCAAAATCCAAGTCATGTAAACTTTGGCGTAGCGTGCGGCTCTTGAAGATTGTGTCGAAGCTAAACAAACTCCACCTGAGATCGTGCGGCATCCCATAAAGCATGTTTGCAGTCCATAAAGCAGATCAAAACCTAAGATGGCGGCAGCGCAGTACACAAGAAGCGCAATCCAGAAGAAGCGCAGCAACCTTAAAAGCTCTGAGCGGCGGCTCAAAGAGAAACAGTGGCATTATAACGACTTCTAAGATTTGCACGCGGCTTAGAGAGAAGAGCGGCGGCTGCTATCATGTGAAAAGCTACACTGAATCATTGATGGACGGAGGCTAGCAAAGCAATCAGCTGACACAGAAAGTTTTTTGGACTCGTACGATTTAGACGAACTAGAAGATAGATAACTACGAATTTGAATGGACACAATAGAAAACTCAAAGAAATACTAGCAGCAAAGACACTAATACTAGTAGTGGCTAACTCATCCTCGGGCTAAGCAACAGCAACACGAACTCAAAGGACGGCATGATGCAGAGAACCAGGGCCCACACCGTCCTCCAACTCAGCCCCGCCATCCTATATTGGCAGAAGCCATAATTGATTGTACAAAGCTTCTACTCACCTCCACCTCCTCTCTCTCTCTCTCTCTCTCACCCCTTCCTCTCGCTATTTCCTTCACGGCAACACACACACACCCCTACAGCTGAATCTCCCCACCACAAAGTCCGGTCAAGACAACCAGCAACAACTGGAAGATGTCGACGAGCCAGATCTGACAACTGGCGGAGCAAGGCAGAGACCATCACCAGGGAAAACCAAGCCGGCATGAGGCAGAGCAAGGTGGCGGCGAGGCAAGAAGAGCAACAACGACAGCTCCTGGTGGCGGTGAGCCAGATCCGTCTCAAAGGAGGAAGGATCCAGATAGGGCGTGAAGAATCCGGAGAAGAGGCGGCGTGCCGATTGCTGACATCGCCGGATCCAGGAGAGGCGGCGGCTTTGAAGACGTCCAATGGCCACGCGGCTCGAGACAGGATCCAGGTTGGAGCCGACAAAGAAGTCGCGGGAAGAGGCCAGCAGTGGCCAGATCCAACGCCGGGAAAGAGTCCTGGTGATGGCCCGGGAAAAGCATAGGGCCCAACATCGACAGTAAAGGCCAGATCCGACCTGGATCTAGTCGCATGAAGAGGACGATGACAGGAGGCTAGATCAATGATGATCCCCCGGATCTGGGTAGGAAGAAGTCGGCGGCGGCTGGATCTGACGAAGGGCGGTGGCTCAAAACGAGGTGGCCAACCCTAGGAGTGGAGATCGATCCTCTTAGGGGCAACGGCGGCGAAACCTAAGTATAACGAAACCCTAACTTTGATACCATGTTAGATCTATGGAAGAATAGATGAAACGCACATATATTACACAGCAATACGCAATATATAGTACAAGACTCAAGGGAAAACTAATCCCTAGAAACTAGGAAAGGACACAAATACCCTTATATCCTTAACAAAGGGACCCATCCGAGCGGGTCTTGATTTTGCACCCACTTTCACGTGATGGGAGTGACATGCGTAGGTAGAGGCACAAGATCCCAAGTGCTAGTATGCTCCAAAGTAGCTATCTCCTCAGAAATCGTGAGCTGTCACTCAAGGTGAGCAGCAACCTCATGGTAAGCTCGGAGACGCTCCCACATAAGTTGTCTTCGGTAGCTCCGCCACATCCATGGAGATGACCACGGTCATACTACCCACCATGATGGCGGTAGCACGAGCCTCGCCCTCATGCCATCGCTCATAGGTGTGCAGTTTAGACTGGTAGAGCTCCAGAGCCTCCTCCAATGCAGCAGTGGCCTCCTCCTAAGCCGCCTGATCCGCACCAGCATAAAGAGCAGGCAGAACGGGTGGCTTCGGCCGAGGCAGACAGGGGTGCTCGCCAGTGAGATGACCCCATAGATGCTGGCTGTTGACGAGAATCCTCATGTGAACAGCCCACTCCCAAAGGTTCGTCCCGTTGAAACAAAACAAGGGGAGCGGGATGGCGAAGGAGCGACCGATGGTAGCCACTCAGAGCAGATCAAGACAAAAAGACCAAGGAGGCCGACGTCAGGAGCTGTCCGAGGGCAACACGGTAATGGCGTTGGCACGGTGGCTTTGGTCAAGGTCGTGGAGGCCTAAGGGGGCAGCGGCGACCGGGAGGCCTAGGGCTGAGCCGGACGACTTTGGCTAGGAGGCGGCGACGATGGCCAGGAGACAGAGGTGGCATTGGCAGCAGCCGTAGGCGGAGGCAGTCGTGAAGCCTGGAGGCTTGGGGGGCGTATCCGGACAGAGCCAGGGTTTGAGGGGCCAAAGGCTCAAGGGGAGAGGTCGAGCTGGGCTGGAGGCGGCCGAGAGGCGTAGTGGCCGAGCAGGGAGGCCGAAGGCGGCGACGTGGGCGCGTGCGGCGATAGGGAGGCGGAGGCAACGGTGCGGGCAAGCGCAACGGCTAGAAGGCGGGAGGAAGTTGAGGCGACAAGGAGAGCGCATGATCTAGTGCCGGTGAGGCTGGATCCGACGCGGGCTCGGGCCTAGGCGTGCGGAGACGCGGCGGCGTCAGGGCGAGCCGAGCGTGCGGCATCAAGTGGGAAGAGGAGGCGAGGGGAGGCATAGACGAGCAGCGGCGGAGGAACTCTAGGCGTCTGATACCATGTTGGGGGAAAGAGTGTGAAGTCTGTATATTCCATGGGCCTTAACCATACAAGTATCATGTACAATTGCAAATAACCCCCTACACTATATACATATAACAAGCTCCAGCAATAGTAATAAATTCCTAATTGTGATTAGTCATTTGATAATTGATACAAAGAAAACATAATTCATCATGCTTCTACAAATACAATATAGGTTGTGTCAACAACTCCCTAATCTGAACTCAGCTTACCATAATCATATTCAACTTGCACCAGAATTGATCCCTAGCAATTGCAATACTAACAAGTTCCTAGTCGCGATTAGTCATTTGACAATTGGCACACACAAAAAAGACCTAATTCATCATGCTTCTACAAATACAATATAGATTGTGTCAACAACTCCCTAATATGAACTAAGCCTACCATAATCATGTTCAACTGGTAAAATTCAAATTGAGACAAATGTAGATTTAGTAGCATCCAAATCATCAAACAAAGGTACAACATGCATGACATTAACATGAGTGGAATCATTGCATTTCACAAGACAAGACTTAGGGGAGCTTTACAAGCTTTGCTTTGTAGTTGGGAACTAGCATCTCTAGCTCACTAAATGCCATCACCAAAACTCACAAAAAGAGCTCACCAAACTCACAAAAAGAGCGAGCACACATACATGCACGCTACCTCCATTGTAATATGATGCCTTGTTCCACTTTTCACGCAAATTAGAAAACAATTAAATCAAAGAGGGGAAAAAGTAGACCTTGATACCGCTGTTAATCTCTACACTATAAAAGGGGAGTTTGTCCATTCACCACCTTCCCTTTTCTTCTCTCTACCATAGCGCACTCCCACATCTCTTGATAGTCTGTGTTGTCAGCCGACTCCCTCCCCGAACTGCTCGCAGCCTCACCCCATTGCTCCTCTTCCCCTTCCCCACACGGCCACACCACACCCTTGATGCCCCAACCACTAGCCAATCCCACTATCATCGTGTCCTGATCAACGTCGTCCCCTCTCCTCACTCCGATCAACCTCTCTTCCATGCTCTGCACCAACGCCTTGCCAGTTTTGCAGGGCAAATCCATGCTGGCGTGGTAGGCTGGCTCCAGCTATGGCTCCATGTTCTTGATCCACCCCTGCCCCCACTGTCTCGTGAGGACGGCCTAAGGCGGTGAAGGCGGGGACGATCAAATCCGACGGCGACAACCTCGGGGACGCCGAATCTAGACACGACGACCTAAGGGTTCGTCGGATCCACCACGCCAGAGTGGAGAATGCCAGTGTCGAGGACAATGACCCCAAGATCAGGCGGTCATGGGGTTAGGGACACCAACGAGGAGCATGATAACCCTGACGGAGTACCAGAGGTGGAGGTAGAGATGTACCATTCGGATCCGAAGGCGGCGACCTCGGAGATGGTGCAGCCGGCAGCGGTGACCTAAGGGATGGTAGATCCGGTGGCAGCAGGACCAATGACACGTGGGGTGGAGCCGTCTGCAGAGAGGAGGCACGGGTAGTGGAGGCGACGTGCGGGCGAGGGAAGGTGAGGGGAGACGAGGGAGGGGAGGAGATGGCATCGGGTGGGAGTGGAGGGACCGAATGTATTTTTTATTTACATCTAGGGCAACTCCTCCCTCAGTCGATCCCTGCCACTAGATCTCAATCCAACGGCCATGAAAAATAATGTGACGTGACCAGCCCCTTTGGTCTCTAAGCCCAACCCCTTAGAACCTCCGCTACTCCTTCCTCCCATACACTACCATGCTGCTGCTGCACTAGGACGGTGAAGATAGAGGTGGAATGATACTCGATGGCGAAGAGTACACTGGTGTGGACGACGAGGTGTTGGTGTACACCGAGGATGACAACAGAACGGAAGTGTACACCGTCGAGGGACGATTAGGGTATGAAGTACACCGTCATGAACGACAAATAGGGAGACGGAGTGCACCGGCTCTAACGAGGTGTACACCGCCGAAGGTGAGGAAGAACCGTGAAGCTGGCGGAGTCAGGGGAGCGGCGATCTCAGCAACGACGGATCCGGCCGCGCCGACCTCACTCTTGATGATAAGATGTCTCCCTCTTTTTAATGTCCATTGTATGATTTGAGTCATATTTGATGATATGTATTACCTTTTAGAACCCCGTTGCAGATCTATATTATATTATGGAACAGATCTATTACCTTTTTGTAATGCATAGTCAAATGCAGTCAAGAGAAAGAATAAAAGAAAGAATTCGCCTATAATTAAATGCACCTTTGTGAAGACGGAGCTCCCCAGCAGATTGCTTCTTAACAGGAGCCTTTCCAGCAGCACTTGCTGCCTCTTCTTTCTTTTGGCCCTTTATTTTGAAAAGATTAATCATCTTTCTGTAAAGCAAAAAAGAAAGAATCACAATCAGACAGCAAACATTGGTAATAACTGAGAAAAGCACTGTACAAATAAATACACTTGTAATTTCAGCAAAAGAGGCTATTTTTTTTTATTCAGTAGGGCTATTCGTGAGCAGGCCTTCCAGATATTTCAGCGAATGAGGTTGAGATAGGGTATGATATGAACCTTCACTCGAAGAGAAAGTGTCCTAAGGACCAATTAGTTTCACGTCTGCATATCTTTCATCATTGTTATCAAGGCGTTGCCTAGGCAACGCCAAGGCGTCCTTGCGGCCAGAGCGGGACGCCGTGGACGATCGCCCAGCCTATGAGTTAGGCGGTGCTGGGCGATGCCTAGGCATAGGTCATTGTGGCGGCCGTTGGGGGGCGGGGGGCGGGGGGAGGTGGGAGGCGGCGGGAAGAGACGGCCAAGGTGGCCAACGGGAGCGGCAGGTCGAGGCGGCGGCTGGAGGCAACAGCCAACGGCAGTAGCAGGTTGACCCGAGCGGAAGAGGTGGGCATGCCGGTGGCGGTGGAAGCAAAGGAGGCGACGAGGGTGCGGGAGGCGTGATGGGGGCTAAGGGATTGCACTTGCTGGGGCCTGGCGGCTAGGTTAAGAAGATGGGGCAGTTTTTTTGGTCATTTTGTGATTTAGTTCTCAGAGTTTCTAAAAATTACGCATAGATCCCTCCCTCAATGGATTTCTTCTAATTTAGAGTTCCTGAAAATTACAAATAGACCCCTCCCTAGATTTCTTCTGATTTGGACCTCCTAAGCTTGTTGCATGGTTATTTGGATAATTTGTGCTATTATGTTGCATGGTTAGTTAATTTTCAGTCATATAAAGTATTAGTTTTATTTATTACTATCGTCTAACTATCGCAATGGTGGGCGCCTAGTTGACTAGGCGTCCTGGTCTCGCTGCGACTTGCCGGAGCGCCGTGACAACCTTGTCTGTCATGTAGTTTATTCTGTGTTGTATGGTTAGATGTTTGTTCTACATCACCCCATAGATTAAACATAGATCTTGGAGGACAGAAACGATAAACGAAACGTGAAAAAGCCAAAGATAACTTCGAACCCAGCCAGAAATCATTGCTAAAGAGTAGCTCAACAAAGTTGACAATGCATGGGTGACAAACATAGTACACAAACTAAGATTTATAAATTATAATAGCATTACAGAAAATTATTAATTCAATTCTTATGTATCACTAGAAAGCAAGGATGCAGCTTGAAAAATTTTACTTCTCAGCTGCTTTAATATGTAGAGGACTACCAGTTCTCCAATTCTAAAATCTCAGCAGGAACAGCAAAAAGGTATAAAATACCCACAAAAAGATACCGAAGAGTAGGTCAGGACTCTTCTTCTCAGAGATGATAAAAACTTGTCTTCTAACCAATCGAAGGTGCAAAGAATATGCACCAATCTAGCGTTAATTAATAACTACTAATACCATGATTCAGAGTTTGATAGATGCAAACACTAGACCAGATGCCATCTTACTATGTCAGAAATCAACTCACAGGACAAAGCTTCACAGCTAGAAAGGAAGCCCTAATGCTCCAAAGATCTGATCTGGAGACAACAAATTGAAGCCTTTTGTCGTGTTTTTGTTTAGGCCGTGACAGGAATCCAGCTTTTCCACAACTAATCATCATCTACTAGTACCTGAAGTTGGGGAGATATCACATTAGAACATCGTATTGTTCTCTGTCATACACTAGTAGAGAGATGGGGATTAAATCTAAAGCTAGGGTTCTCAAATCTGGGGATCAAATCCAATTTTCTGAGCTGCAATCTACTCTAAAAGCCAGATCTACCAACAAACATCACAACTCCATCTAAGTAAGGCTAGATCGTGACCCACACCTTGGATTTTCGCGAAGAAGACAGAAGCGGCTTGAGGGAGAGGAGGAAGACCGCGAGGGAAGGGAGAAGGAGGAGCGGAAGCAGGGTTCCCGTCACTGCCGCCGCCGCCGCCGGCCGAAGCCCTGCCGCCGCCGCCGCCGGCCTTGCTCGGGTCGCCCTTGCTCACGTCGCACAAAACTCGGGAATTGGAATGTTCTCTGTACAGCTGCTGCTAGTTAGTTTTGATTTGGTGGGTTACGGTCTAGAGCGTGGAAGCGATGGAAAGGGCAAAGAGACCGGGTGGGCCTGTTCTTTTTGTTGTGGCTGATAGTTTTTGGTTGTGATTAATGGTTTTTTGGCTGTTTACGATAGAGATTGCTGAAAGAGAGATACTTACTTACGATTTTTGATGTTACAGATATTAATTTTTTAACGTGTACTACAATTAACTTGTAGACCTCATCTAAAAAATACTTCATTTAAAAGTTAGTTACTGCAAAAAAACCAAAACAACTTTTAGAAGCCGAAAAGAACAGGCTATTTTTAGGCTAGCTATCTGTCTCAACGAAAATACCAATTTTATCGAGATATAATCATACATGTTTATGACTGCTTCTCATCACTCTAGTTTCGTCAGATGCGCATGCAGCTTCACAAAATTTTATGAGCTCATATGTGGCTGCTGCCACTTCTGAAGGTCTTTGATATACATGAGAAATAGCTGGATCTTTACCAAGCCCAGTATTATCAGCTGTAGAAGGCAAACAGAATGATAACTCCAACCCATTCTGCTGGATAGCCATTGTCTGGATACAGTAGACTTGAACTACTTGTTCAAGTAGAAGCACGATCTGGGCCGTACTCAACATGCACAGCATATATAGCATTCTTTTTGGCATTTGCGAGGAAAATAAGGCAAGCATGTGGCAACACCGCTGCTTGGTTGAAAAATGCTTCCTCAAACCCATGTTCCAAAGGATTCACAAGTAAAATAGTACCATTCACTTGTTTCTTAGTTTTATATGGCTTCCACTCCCCGATTTAAGGAGACCGCACCCCTCTAGTTTTCTCGGATTTCGTTTATGTATAGCTTCCTTGTGTTACAATTTATATCTTCTGCGTATGTCGACTAGACCACCCAGTGAAGATCCTTATTCGGAATCCCACCATATTAAGTATTTCAATCCTATTTGCAATTTGAGATTGCTTGTTATCTTGTTCTTACGTGTTCTTCGGTTGTATGCAGGAATAGACCTTCGTGGTAAGGTCAACTGCGTTCTTGGCACGGTTGATAACGACTCAGAGTGTGATTTAGCGATTGCTTGGCGTTTTGGTCGTGACCAGTTAGTAACCGCATCGTCAAAGTCGTTTTCTTCTAAATCGAAATTATCATCCTATCGGAAGATTAAGACCCTATCACCTCATCAGAGTGCATCTCCATGAATCAGTGTTACTTAGCAACAACCGACCATCTTCATTAGCGTAAGCCCAAATTTTTATTTCTCGGTTGAGAGGGCCCTGCAACGTTAACAAAAGATAGTATATGTTAATCTCATAGAAGATATATGCTAAATCTAAATCAAAGGTTATTCAAGCTTCTTTCGCCAAGTTTGCGAGCACAGAGTTCTATGCATTGATTATCATAATAAAATATTGATAAATACACATACACACATGCACGCACCCGGCACCCTATAAAAAATCATCATTCCATGAACTATCCAATCATAAGTGACCTTAGTTATGATTTGGAAACTATGATCCTTTCCAGATTATTCAACTCTAGTTTCCAAGCACTACTATAACATGCCATTCCTGATAAAGGATAAATTGGACATTTTAGTTGCCTAAGCATGGTCAATCCAATATGAGCTAGACAGCAATGTTGTGGTCATTCGTTATTTAGCAGAATAGCATAACTAATTGATAAAGGTGATAAAATAGCAGAATAGCATAACTAATTGATAAAGGTGATAAAATATGACAATAAATATAGTGATAATGTACAAAAATACATACGGCTGTGACGAGATCTATATGATCTGACCGCTCAGGTGCCGTAAGAAAAGAAACCTAGTAAACAGCTTGGCCATCATGTGTCTATTCTTAAGATTGTTGGAATATTGGTATACTACGCTAGCGCAAATTAAAAATTTTCTACCGTATAAATCAGGAAGTCATACGAATAAGAGATCATATATCGTTACCATTAGATGCGCAGTGCAGCGAAAGTAGAGTTGAAGCATCTGATTCAATGAAGAGCGCGTCAATATAGTGGAAGCAGTCGATCGTCCTTCGATCAACTATCTCCTCCTTGTGATCGTCCCGATCAACGTCGTAGTCATAGCAGCGCCTCTATCGAGTTCCACACATCCAGGGATGAAACATCGTACGTCGGTGTACTAGCACCAACGCGCATGGTAGGGATTATGAGAGGTGGCGATTAGGGTTTCGATGGGTATGTTTCGGGATACCTCCCTCAGCCTCCGCTCCTCTTCTTATGTAGCCTCCAATCGGATGCTTATCCGATACGAGTAGAGATCGTATCCTACTTGGAGACTATCATACGAGTAGCCCATTAAGTGCATGACCCTGTAGATTCATGTATATTTGGCTATAGGCCAAAAACTCCTTTCCGATCCATAAGTCAGTAGCGATCCCTAACAGGACATAACAACTCCCAAACATACATAAAGATCATATCGGACAAACCTATATAGTGCTTTTATACCGATCCCTTTGCCTCATGATATTAGACGCTCAAGGCAAAAAGCGTACCATTATATGATAGCTCGATCCTTTACTCAAATCTGTAGTGGATTACTCAGTTGTGATTGACTTCTCGACCACATTCGGCATGGCCATGCACTTCCTTAATCCAACCACATCGAGGGATCCAGAGATATCTCTCCTATTATATAGGAAGGGCAAATTCCATCTTGATCGCTCATATTCCTCCGCATGTTTCATAGTAAACCCAAAAGTTACCGTTATGATCACCCAGTCACGGAGTAGTGTTCGGTAACCCATAAGTAAACTATTACACATATAGAAAACAATGACGATCTTAGGTCTAAAGATCTTATATATACTATGTATGAGACCAACTGATGACACTTAAAAATATAACAATTCCCTTAGTGTCTTACAGTGGATCAATCCAATATCATATTTTCTAACATATATCTACATTATTGATTTGATATCATATATCCATTATCCGTGAAACATAATCATCAATCAATACATGTGTTGATCTGTAAATCATAATTATCCCACATAATGATATAAGATCAAAGATAATTTAGAATAACAACAAAATATAAATAAAAAGTTCCACGAACAAGTCACATATTTGTTGATCAATATGAAAGACATTTATTCAAGGGAAAAACATATTATTCAAAATATCATAAACATAAAGTGCTGCAATCATCTCTATGATTGCCTCTAGGACATATCACTAACAAAGATGCATTTTCCAATTCCAACAAACAGAATCTCCTACAAGGAAAAAGAGCATGAATCATTAAACATAAATCTTCCGAATTGCTATTTCATAGATAGAGAAAATTACAGAACACTGTCAATAGATGTGTCAACATATAAATCCAACATTGATTTGACCATTTTGGGTAGTGGCGACATGATAAAATGAAATCTCATGAACTTTTCCAAGTAGATCATGACCAAACTCATGCCATTTCTGATAAGTCGTCATATGATATACTTGAAGTTTGTACAAGCATCAAGCATGCTAACCAAAAATGTGGCTTTTTAGGTTTTAGTTCATTCAAACAGGAAACTTTGTAATCACATGGATGGCATTTTAGTGTACAGTAAGGACATAAAATTTGTTAATTCTTTCCTTCAAAAAAATCATTGATCCTTCAAGTCATCAACAAAATATCTCAAAAGTTTTTCCAAGAAAGATTTATGATTGGATAATGTGCTTCCATGGAATTAAGTTCTAAGAGTAATCGGTAAAACAAACATCAACCAAGAATATGAGAAATGACACAAGATATCAAACACAGTACCTCACGAAGCACATCTACGTATGAACTCATATTTGTCAAGATGACTAGTACATGCTTCCCACATTCATATGCCAAATATACTGCGGTTGTTAGCGCAATTTGAGGGGTGATAATCGTCCAATAGTGGGATCATTTGCCTACAAGACAAAAAGGAGCAGTGTGTTAAAAATATACTTTGATTGGTATTGATGGTCAAATTCTATTTGGGATACACTTAAAACCACATAGACTCAAGTATGGCAATATTAGTAGAAACAATTACCTCTATATAATAAATGAATCTGGATCACAAGTCTACTGTAAATACCAGATTCAGAAAAAGGGTGACCCGCTCCATTGAACCATTCTCTTCAAAATCATGTTTGAAGAATTGGGACATTTCTATGTTCACTCCCATAGCGGCAAACACAATAGCAAAATTGTCTTCTTCACCACCCTAGAGGTTAAAGAAATTAGAACAATGGTGAACAAAATTTCAGATATGACAAAAAAAAAGTCTACATGAGCAGATTGAATAGGTAAAGCATCCCACTCTATACCATATGGATGTTTCCCTCACAAAAATCAACAGTATTATGAGGTTTTAAGATAAAATACACACACAAGGTGTGTGAGATGCAACCTCAGTTGAAAGAACAGAATGTTCAGATCATGAATTTATGTAGAATTTCATGTACAGCTAAAGCTATTAGGCATTTAGGCTATATGCGCCGTATCTAAGTTAAGCCAATTTGTGAGCCCAAATCCCATTAGACCATCAAATGTTAAGTCTCATCCACTTTATGTGAGCGATAAGGAGGGATAGTTATGTTAGGCTACCTTTGCATGCTTGCCTTTCTCCAAGCTCTTGACAAGACCAGCCTGACAACAAATCTGAGTAACAATTTCATTTTGAGGAAGACCAGCAGCAGAAAAGAGAGGAATCTTTTGCCCTCGAGCAATGGAGTTCATGACATCAATGGTGTTGGAATTTTAACTCCCGCTTATCTCTTGCACACGATGATATACTTTTTCGGAACACCAACCGCTCCCTCTTTTCTTCTTATTTCTCTTCTTCTCCTCTCGTTTTCCTTTGCCTCAATTACATGACTATTGTGCCTTATAAAGGATAATTTCAAGCCTAGCACTCGGACTCCTAATCCCTATTTTCTTTCTCTACTCCCATACGTATACTTTGTAAATACTAAATAAACTCTCCAAAAAATAAACCAAGCCTACTAAAACAAGATTAACTTTAACAATCACCCCCTTAATCTTATTTCTCCGTCTTGATCACACCGATCATCTCTCTGTCTTCTGCTTCTTCCTTTTACTTGCACTCCTGTGCACCGTTCCTTCCTGGGCCATCACTGCCCTACCGCCTTCACTTGCTCCATCATGAGCCTCGCACAATCCGACGCTTGCCACGCCTCACACCTGGACTGAACTTAACCTCCCTTGCCTGCCCACCAGAGCTTCGCTATTATCTGAGCCTCTTACTCTTCTCTCTTGGACCAAGCCTGCTCGTTTTCCCATGTACATCTTAGCTGGGATTAAACTACCTCTAATTTTTATACTTGTGCATCCTATCTCCATTGTTGACAACATCTCCCCAAAATTACAGAAAAATGCACCAACCTGTACTCCAAATCTTCTTCTTGGAACTTATACACTTTTTCCTCTCAAGAATCTACCGCCCGCATGAAGTCCTCTGTCCGTAGCTGTATGCATACCTCCTTCAACTGCGCACGCACCTTGTGTGCCCAAGTCGCTCTCCATGCGCACCCCTTGAGCGTTTGAGTTGTTCTCCATATGCACCCCTTTAGCGTGCACGTGCCGCACTTGGATCCCGTCATCTTGGCCTTTTGCTTGCCCTGTTTAGCTACCCCCATCTACACTCAGTGAGTCTCGTCCTTAGGTCCCGCCATCTTTTGACTCTTTCAAGCTGCTTTTTAGACAAATCTGCTACAAGTTTTCAAAGAAATTTTGTACAACCGGTTTGGAGATCTTTTCACCTTCATCAACAAATCATTGTTCTTAGTATAGACACGCAAGAACTAATCCTGCAGCACCTCTGCACCCTTTTTCTGTCATCTGTCCGAGACTAAGTATGTTGTTGCACAGACTTGCTATATAGTAAATCCTTGTCAACAACTTCTTATCTCCATTCTTGCATTACAACATCATCGTCCCTTTGCCTCTTATCTCTACCATGGAGCTATCGCCAAACTTAACCTTGCTCCAAATCTTCTCGTAGCTCCATGGAACATGGAGCGATCTCCCGTCATGTGATTGCTTGCTCCATTATCCAAATACCACTGATCTAAGTGATCGTGGTTGCCTTCTTTCATGCGTAGTTTTGGAACTACGTTCTCCTCGTTTAACATCACCATGACCGGTGCCTTTTCAACATATGATGAGAGAAGTAGTACTGATTTGTCATCTTCTTCTTCGTCTTGGACGAGGTTTGCCTCTCCGTTCTTTTTTTTGCATTGGCAATTCGAAGCATAATGCTCGTACTCGTTGCAGTTGAAGCACTTTATGTGCCGTGACGTGTAGTGCCTGTATTCGCCACATTCAAAGCACTTGATATGTGACTTATCACGGGATCTGTCACCACCATCTTGCCAAGCGTTATCTCCACGGCCATCTCTGTCGCCTCGACCACTCTGGCCACCTCGCTCGTGCCATCGCCCGTGACTGCTTGATGAGCCACCGCTCATTTTATCTCCCTTTATCAGCAACACCTACTGGTTATGAGACTGAAACATCTGCTCTGTACGAGACTAAAACCCCTTTAGCAGCTCTTCATGCGCCTTGAGAGAGCCGGTGATCTTCTCGATCTTCTTTTTCTCCAAGTTAGAGGAGTACATGAGCGTGGTGACGACAGGCATGTATTTTTCTGGTAGCACGCGCAGGTACTTCTTCACTGTCACAGATTCCTCCATCTTGTCGCCAAGAGAAATCATCTGATTGTATATTGAAGTCAACTTATCGGCGAACTCGTCCACTGACTGGATCTCTCCCATTTGGAGATTCTCGAACTCGCTTCGTAAATTCTGGAGTCGCACCTCCTTTACACGATCAACTCCCTCGTGCATCTTCTGAAGCATCTCCCACGCCTCTCGTGCCGTCTCCTTCCCAACGAGCTGAAGCATCATCGAGTCTGGCATCGCTTGGTAAATGATAGCTAAAGCCGCCTCATCCACCTTATCTTCCAGCTCCTTGTCTTTCCCTTTCGGATCGATTGCACCCCAAACTCTCTAGGCGCGCATCTTCGCCTTCATCTTCATTGCCCACACCGAATAATTGTCGGTCGTCAGGAGTGGGTACTGGAAGGAGATTAGCCCACCCTGAGCCTTCGCCTTCTCGCTCATATTCTTCAAGCATCACCAAGATCAACAAGCTCTGATACCACTTGTTGCAATTTTAACTCCCGCTCATCTCTTGCACACGATAATATACTTTTCTGGAGCACTAACCGCTCCCTCTTTTCTTCTTATTTCTCTTCCTCTCCTCTCGTTTTCCCTTGCCTCAATTACATGACTATTGTGCCTTATAAAGGCTAATTTCAAGCCTAACACTCGGACTCCTAATCCTACTTGGATTCCTATTTTCTTTCTCTACTCCCATACGTATACTTTGTAAATACTAAATAAACTCTTCAAAAAATAAACCAAACCTACTAAAACAAGATTAACTTTAACAAATGGTAGATATCCTTGTTTGAATTATCTCTTCCGGATAGGTTCTCTCACTGGGGTTAGTAGACCTTCCTGGAATAAACATCAAAGTACATGATTATCAAAAGTGAAAGATGAGGAGGATTTAGCACCATCCATACTTATCCATGAGGTTCTTACACAACAGTGTGCTTGCATTGGAAATTGAGAAAAAACTTAAAAGAGATATCCAAGTAGGCCTCAGCAAAATCGGGGGGACCATTATCAATAGGCTTTCCAGAACCATTAAAAATGCACCCAAGCATACCAAGTGAGACAGGAGTTTTCAAGACCTACAAGAGAAAAGCAGTGTACCATACATAAAAATAAACAAGGGAGCAAATATACAAACTAGGCGATTTAATTTCAAATTTTAAGGATGGCACCATGAGCAACACCATTTCCCTCAATGGAGAAGTTTCCACCGTAAGAGACAACCAAATTACACGGTGACCAATTCAAAGTAGGATGACACAAATCGGGTAATGGCAAATAGTGGACTAACATGTGTGAATCTGAAAAATGAAGAGTCCATTTAGGGGAGGCAACATCAAAATAACACTGAAATTGAACAATGAAATACTTAATCACTGCCCTTGTTAATCTGCTCTAAATTAAAGAATAGAGATCTTAATCTGCTCTAAAGCAAAGAATAGATGTCTTGATCCTCCCCTTTTGCCTTCCTAGTCCTGTGCTCGTGCGTTCTTTTAGCCACTACCGAGCCAGGTACAAAACAGAACAATGCTTCAGGAAGTAGTATTCATTTTGATGTAGCGCACAAATGGAACACATGACAGCATATGAAAGCAACATGTAACGATGAAAAATATTTATGTAACGGCATGTAACAGTATCATTGTCAAACCCCGAAGTGATGACTCCAGATTATCTATGTAAATCACACTAATCCAGGATTAACTAGCGCACATAGAGGTAACATGGATAAATTCAAGCACAAATGACAATCTTTATTAAATAAAGGAGTATGATCTTATGACCAAAGTTTATATCAATACTCATTGGCAACAATAATAAGGGAGAAATTGTGGAAGCAAACTGATAAAAAGCGAAGCCCAAGCCTGCCCACAGGCAGACGAAAGTAAGACGCAGCCTACTCGTCCTAGTGCTCACCGTAGTCGAAGTCGTCCTCCTCTGAGATGATAGCAAGGGTGAGTACAAACTTGTACTCTGCAAGTTACACTAGACGATGCAATATAACAATAAAGGCAATAAAGGAAGGCTTATATGGTTATTTGAGTATAAACAATATTTAATGAAATATGATAAATAAATTAAAATTGTTAAATTTAATATTGTATTAAAAGACAAAAATTAAATAAAGTAATACCGTTAGTGTAGACATCGACCTAGCACCAACCTATCCACAAGTATTCCACCCGGACTATCTTTCTCCAAAAATATATCTTAGTTCCAGCGAAAACCAGTTTATGAAAAACAAAGGCCCTGTTCTTTTGCGGCTTCTAAAAGCTGCTTTTGGCTTTTGCTACAATAACTAACTTTTAAACAAAGTATTTTTTTAAGATAGGGTCTACAAGTTAATTGTAGTACACGTTAAAAAATTAATATCTATACCATCAAAAATCGCAAGCGAGTATCTCTCTTTCCGCAATCTTTGTCGTAAACAGCCAAAAAGCCATCACCGTAGCCAAAAAGAACAGGCCCAAAGTCTAATCTATAAAAAACTTTACCCAGAAGCCATGACCGTGGGCACGACTATCTAGAATAGCTTATACACTGCAAAGGTTGCACAATTTTACCCACAAGGTATGATTAACTTGTTGTGTCGGCCATTACACGCTTCCTTGGATGTGTGACTGATAATCATAACAAGGTATTTACAAAACTAAGCCTTCAACCTATCCACGCGTCCACTAAAGTTTCACCCCAATAAGGAATCCATCAGATCGGGACCCCACTTGTGCCATCTGTGACTTCTCATGCCCTACACTACGCTCACATCCAGCCTATAGCGAGACTCAGATTGGGACCCGCTAATTAGTCAGCCAAGACTATCTCATTCCAATCGTGTGGTAGTATAATTGGGCTTTACAGTAGTAACTTACAGACCGGTCCTTAGTTGACTTAGGCTCTAACCACAATCCTCTTATGCCAAGTACCCTCGTTGAGCCACCTAGATACAACATATACTAACACGCACCCACCACCTTATCCATAGCCTAAGTCTAAATCAAGTTTTATATTTTATTTTGAAATATTCCGTAGACCTTTTTGACTCACCAAAGTCAAGAATACATTTTTGAAAACTTATCATTTTATGTGAAAAACGGTTATTCCAACCTAAAGTTTTAATTATGTAGGTCTAAGCATTTGCTACAAAGAAATTTTCTAACTATACTAGTGTACTAACTAGAATTTTTAATCTATAATGACAAGGTACAAGAATTTGAAAAGCCAATGGTGTCATAACAAATGGGTATTTAACTAAAGTAAAATTGAATTTGAAATACAGAATTTAGAAATTAAGCATAAAATATAATTTAAAATAACATAAATTTTATTTGCAAACGGGGATCAACATGGTCAACAATGTGTGACTTGCCTTGCTCTGCAGTTTGATACGAATTGTCATTGTAAAATTCTCCGAAATCGTCGCAGTCTATATGTGAAAATAAATTTCCAAATTCATATTAAATTCAAATTAACTCCAAAATTTAAAAACATTGCAACTTTAGATAGATCTTTATTTTAGATAAATTTAGAAATTTGAACAAGCTCAACTGGAGTTAGGATAAAGAAGAACGGGCTTGTACAAGTTTTAATCCTAAATAAAAAAGAAAAATTGGAATTTTTGGAATTATTTTCCTAAACAAATGGATATTTATGATGTCAACAGGGCATTTATGGAATTATTTTTCTAAAAGAAACTCAGAATTATGACATCAGTAGG
Source organism: Melocanna baccifera (assembly GCA_036346265.1). Taxonomy (NCBI): domain Eukaryota; kingdom Viridiplantae; phylum Streptophyta; class Magnoliopsida; order Poales; family Poaceae; genus Melocanna; species Melocanna baccifera. The sequence goes on from CM070709.1 coordinate 11,963,737, forward strand.
GAATTTAATTTTTGGCTAAACTAAATTTCTAAAGGAAAATCAGAATTATGACGTCATACTAACGTCAGCCCTACATGTGATAGGTGACGTGGCAGGATTTGCTGACGTGGTTGGTGGGGTGCTCGATGATGATGTGGCATGCCACGTGCTACTACATGGCAGCCACATGGTCCTATGCCAAGAGGTGGCGCGCCACATGGTTGCCATGTGGGCGTGCGATCTGATGAGATGGGCGACGCATGGCGTGGCGGTGCGGGGCTAAGGTGGAGTGCCATGTGGTGGCCGTATGGGCTATGCCATCTGACGTGGCATCACCGGTGGGAGGTGGAGCTCTGGGCCCGATGGTCGCGGAGGTACGATCCACGGCGATAATCAATGAGTGGCGCATTAGAAAGAGGGAGAAGCAGGGAGTGTACTGGTGCATAGTTGCGCTATCGGAGGTGGTTGGAAAGGGGTCAACGGTGAGGTTTGGCGGCGGCGATGCTCAGGCGATGATGGAGATGGGGTTCTGGCGGTGCAGGTGTACGACGAGGAGGTGGGAAAGCTTCTTGAGGGCGCGGGGAGGGTGATGGCATCGTATCCAACACCGACGGGGACTCAGTTCATTCGGGATTCCTCGTCGAAGCTCGTCAGGGCATGGTGGAGGGAGGAAGACAGCGCGGGGACAACTCGAAGCTTGGAGAGGGGATTGAGGTTGGGGAGGTGTAGTGAGGAGGGTGGTGGTGCTTGGTGAGGGTTTATATAGGGCCGAGGGGGGTGGTTGTGACTAGGGGTGAAAACAGATCGGATATTTTCTGACCGACCGACCGACCGCCGAATCCGAGTCGGATCGGATTCGGATATTCGTATCGAATAATTATCGGATTCGGAGTCAGATTCGGATAGTTATTTTTGGATACGGATTCGGATTTGGAGAAGAAGTATCCGACGGATACGGATATATCGAAAAATTTTATCAGATAATATCCGGATATATTTATCGGATATCCGGCCCACAAGCAATCACGTCACAGAGCAAAGGGAGTAGAGTAGACTGGAGGGGAAGGAGCGTACTCGAGGAGATGACGACGGAGGCACGGACTGCACGAGGGAGGTGGCGGCGGACTACTGCAAGCATCCGCCATCCAACCGGCGAACAGGACTCTTCCCTCCGCCGCCACGCTTGCCGGTTGTCCAAAGAGCTACGGCCGCCACGCACCACGGACGAGTGGAGGAGGCGGCGGCGGAGGAGGTGGCGGCAGAGGGGGCTGGGGGAGGAGGTGGTGGCGGAGGAGGGGGCCGGGAGGAGGCCGGGGAGCAGGGGCCGGGAGGAGGGGGGGCGGCGGGGCGGGGGGAGGGAGGCGATGGGGCGGACCGGCGAAGAACGGAAGAGGGAGGCGGAGGCGGGGAGGGGAGGAGGCGGAAGGGACCGGGAGGGGCGAGGCGTCGAATCTTGGGAAGGGGGTCGAGGGGACGGGGGAGGAGGAAGTCGGAGGGGACGGGGAGGGGGGAGGAGGCGCCGGATTTGGGGAGGGGGGCCGAAAAGGAGGGGGGAGGCGCCGGATCTGGGGAGGGGGGACCAGGCGGTGGAGGGAGGAGGGGGCAGCGAGGGGAGGAGGGAGGCGGCGGAGCAGCGGCGGGGAGGGGGAGGAAGGGGCGGTGGATCTGGGAGGAAGGAGGCGGGGGGAAGGGGCAGGGGATATCGGGGCGGGAGGGGGGAGGGAGGCGGGGATGTAACACCCCAGTCAAACAAAGACCCGGAATGCTACCAAACTAGAAGTAAAACAAAGTTAACTAATTACGTTAACAAAATTTTGGCAGAGCCTCCCTTGCTTATCCATCAAAATCAGGGATTTCACAAACAGTAACAATTATAATGGACAAACCTCGAGTAACAAATTCAAAGTTAAGCAATTAGATTAAAAAGTACTAAATCATTTATGGATATAATGCCTAGAGAAAGAGCAAGAGTATCATGAATAATCTAAACTCTTATTATAATGAAAATTCAAGGGTAATAAACAAATGATTCTTAAATAGTCCTTGCGTCCTATGTTTAAGTCTCTTCCTTTATTTCCATTATGTGTGGAACGTGCCAGTGCAACTAATTTATTCCTTCCCTTTCCCCAAGCATGTCGATCTCATAAAGGTACCTAAAAAAACAAACAACAACAAGAGTGAGTCCAACAAGTCAGCAAATATAATGGATAGTAACAAGTACATTTATAAACATCACTTCACAAATCCATCTATCAACCATATAGTCAAGCCATGCTATGCACGATGATCAAAAAGCTCTTTATCTCTTTCTCTTTTGTATTTTACCGGTAATGCAGAGTGTGCATCCGTCGACGCACACCCATGCCTATACCACATGGTACAGGGACCAATTGCCCATACTTCACAAGTATGGGGACCTGTAGCCCGTTATGTCATCAACATGACGGGGACCTCGGCACTTAGTCAACTCGTGACTAAGACTTCAATAGATCAACATGATGCATATGCGTGAATGTCTCAATAAAATAAATTTTTGTATTCACATTATCCATGCACCAGAATTATTCATGAACATTGTAAATTATAATCATCCATAAACAGCACCCATACATTCTTCCCATAACCACGACACATATATGTTCATAATATGGATCAAACATCGACATTCCACACTATCAAATTTAAACCATTGTTATACTTGCCTCTACCGACGAAGCGACGAAATCACGCGCGTTCAGAAGCGGAACCGCCTGTCCAAAAAGGTACCTCTCAGCACACATTACAACAATGAAAACGCGACTCTCGAAGAAAAGATATCGCTAAGCATCAAAACCCCACAACATCCTTCCCCGCGAAACGGTTCTACAATATTCTCACTTCAGCGACGCTGCTTAACATTTTCTTACCTTTAAAAATATAAAACTAATCACAGCAAAAGATACATATCTAGATTCCTCACTTAAATACCTACACTTTTCATGTAAATCATATATTTTTATCTTGTCATTAACAAGGTGATATCTAATGCACAAAACAAAGAACGTCCTATGTTCTGAAAGTCTAGACAGCCGACTTGTAACGCGTCCCTAGAACAGATAAAGGCTCTAAAAATTCTGGTTCTTTTACAGAAGCTATATTAATGAATTCCCTACCTTTTTCTCAATTATGACAAAAAAAATTTAAAAATCTTCTATCCCTAATTCCCATCTGAACAGCGGTCTGTCCCTGTCTACATCCCTGACGGACAGTGAGAATCCAGACCCTGGTACGCCTAAATTACGCAGCCCAAAAATCTGGAAAAAAACAGTAGATGTGTATCGTCGTCATCTATGTTTTTCCTTTTGGAGAGACCCTCGGGAAAAATCATTTTTGGGGTCATAACCGCACGAACAGAAACACTGCGCGAATCAATCTACAGGCAGGCAGTAGGGATTCTCTAATCAGGGGTTCTAAATCCTAATCCCCACCAAAATCTTGGGTTAAGAACCCTAAAATAGCAGAAATCAGAGGGATTAGGATAAGGGAGAATTACCTAGGGATTTGGGATCACCCATCTTCTTCCTCTTCTTCTCCTTCCCTTCTTCTCCTCCTTCTCTTCCTCTCCTTCTTCTCCTTCTTCTCCTTGCACAAGGGCAGCACCATAGAGGAGGGAGAGGGCGCAAGGAGGGTGAGGGTGGCGGCTTGGGGTGAGAAAATGGGGAGGGAGGGCTCCCCAAGCGGTTTATAAAGGGGGTGCTAGGGTTTGGGAGGGGTACGGGCCCCCATTTGGGCTGGCTGGCCCAAACTGGCTGGCCCGCCCTCCGGATAGCCCAAAACCTCTTAATTAATTATTATAATTCTTTTTTTATTATTTTAGACTATTCCGAAGAATTTATTTTCACCTCCCGCAATTTACCGAAAATCCGGGCGACTCCACGATTAATTTAAAAATTGCCGCCGAAACGACGTTCAGGATATTACAGGGGAAAAATGGGAGGGACTGAGGACCGACTGTCGGTGGAGTGGGGGAGAAAATAAGAGGAGAGAAGAATAAAAAAAAGAAAGAAAGGAAAAAAGAAAAGGGTGGAATAAAAAATAGAGAAGAGGAAAAGAAAAGAAAGGAACGGAAAAAAGAAAAGGGAGGAAGAAAAAAGAAAGAGGAGAAGAACAAATGTATTTATGATTGTATTAAATTGCTAACTCCAAGACTTTTTTATGTACTATGGAGAGCATACGCGCTCATACATATTTTATACACTCTAACTAGATTTATCTACTAACATATATCTAATTGAAGCGAAAAAAATACTTTTTATAAAACATAGATACACATTTTAATTATTGAATATACCCATACACACACACTCTCTCTCTCTTACTTGTCGAAACCTAGTATGAGAGGATAACTCAGAACCAACAGGTTCAAAACAACCGAACGCACCAATGAGCTCACGTTGAGTTCCCAGTGTTTTGTGGCTTTGGGAATATAGCCTTTCCATTTGGGAATATACAGATTGAGGATGAGCAAAAGATTGAGGATGATCAGAATATCTTTTTAATCTACTGGATGCTCTTCTACATCTCTAAGAATATTCATTCATATTCTCAATCTCTTGCTCATCCTCAATCTCTTTCTCAGTCTACCTCGGGGGTGAAATGGCCCGAAGCACGATGGGCCTACCCAACTCCCACCTCTACCTGGGGGTGAGGGAGGCGGCGGGGGAGAAATGGAGCTATGTTACTTTAGATTGTTGATTGTAGATTTGTAGTGGAAGAATCGAGCTATGTGATCGGTGGGTGTTTGATTCATTTATGGCCTGCTGGATGTGATTAAAATGAAGCATATGTGAGTATGTGACTATGCGCTTGTGAGTATTTGGTTCATGGCGGATGACAGGATGTTATACGCGTACTATATATGCCTTTTATATTCTTACGTAATATCCGACTAGATATTCATTATCGTATTCACATCCGCTCTGTATTCATTCCGTATCTGTAACCGATACTACCCGGATTCGTATTCGTATCCGGTACTATTCGTATCCGACTTCGAATCTGAGAAAAAAATATATGATAGGATATGGAATAAGCAATATCCGACCGAATTCGACCCGTTTTCACCCCTAGTTGTGACGGAATTGCTCGTCATGATTAGCGGTGTCAAGGCGGACGAGGAAGGAAGGTGGGGCCGGCGGAGATCACTTGGTCAGTGGTGGAAAAGGAAAGGGGGAGGGAGAAGAAAGGAAACAGGCGGCGGGGCGCGAGGAGGAAGAAGGGGGAGGGTGGACCTGCTTATTAGTGAGAGGGGGAGGGGAGAACGGAGGGAGGGGGCAGATGGGTCGGCGTGGGTGTGAGGCCCAACGTCATTATCCCTCGGATAATCACGCGGAACATACGGATTACTATTTACCTGATCAGTAAAACACTGTTCTGGCAAATAATAAGTCTTTACCAGAGTAGCACAACAGAACAATAATATAGACACTGTCTTCTTTATTACAACAATTGCCACACGGCCTAAAGTCTGGTTTACAAAAATAGACAGCAAAAGTATAAATTGGTACCCCAGGGCCCTCCTGCCCGCTCCACTGGGTCGCCTACTCGTCCCAGCTGAAGTATGCGGGGTCCACCTCGTCTGGCTCCTCTGAATCGCCATCCTCCTCTCCCGCCTGCCCTGCGGGGCTTGCCTCCCCCTCATCCTGCTCGTATGATTCATTGAGCGAAGTAGAGTCTAACAAAGGAGAGTAATAGCAAGGGTGAGTACCATAGTACTCAGCAAGCATAATATTAGTAAATGCACTGATATGCTCTCATGTCCTTAAGTCCAAATTCTAATCCTTTTATTCCAAAAGTAAGCTTTACCCAAAAATATCTACCATATTTTAATTATAAAACTGTCTATTTTCCACCCGGTAAGGTACGATCCCTAGTGATCCCTGTAGTCTGCATTCCAACGAACTGGCATGAATTCATGATTTTATTAGCACTGCGTAGGCTTTGTACCACTGTACCCAAACTACTCTGAACCTTCTGAACTAGGTTTTCCACACTGCCTTAGGTGCGGATTCAGGCTCAAAACACAGAACCTTTCTCCGGTTACGTTATTCCATCCACTAGCCCATCTATTGTCCATCGGTGTACCAAGTCGCTCACTTGGGCTCCACCGACTTCCAATAGTGTTTGGTTGGACCGGCTCCCGGCCCAACACTCCACTTAACGCATATAGCGTCTTCTCGAACTTACTCACTTCCAGACTTGCGTTACTGGTCCTGAGCTTCAACCATCTCTTACTCATGCATAAATACTTACCCAGTGTGGTGGACTGGTTAACGTAACGGGTTACTAAATTCTGCCCGCCCAAGACGGGGAGATGGTTGGCACGATAGATACAGTTCCCGATTCCGAGTGAAAATGGGGTAAGTCCTTACATGATATCCATATGTAAAGGGGTCCACCTAACCTTTGCATCCTTTCCCGTAACCCCTTTACCCGCCATATACTTACACACACACACACACACACACAAACACAAGAATATACATATACATCTCTGCTGGTGGTTTGCTGCTCTTCTCAGCGGTACCACGACTAACAATTCTCATTCATTTTTCTCTTTCTTTTTCTCCTCTTTTCTTTTCTCGATTAACTCATAAATAACATCATTATTCTCTCATCTCTGATCAAAAGAACTAGCTTTTATGCAATTAAATATAATTATCAACATTGCTGAAAAATACCATGTATATTTAACATAACTAAGTGCATGGTCAAAATGAGCTTGCCTGAGTAGTAGCGTGAACTGGAATGATAACAAGTCGAAGGTACTCCCTGGATTGGCTCCTGACCGGATTCTAAAATGCCGAGGCTAAACTTAGCCAAAGTAGGTATTTGTAATATTAATTTTAGAAAACTTGCTATCCCTTCCCCCAAATATGCATTTACACACACACACACACATATATACACATACATATATGTATGAGTTCACTCCCACATATATATATACATATATATCTACACATATATACTACTGTTTTATTTACGAAAATCAACAAATGGAATTGCTGCTACTGAAAGGGTGTTGTCAAGTTGATAAAAACAATTCTAATTTAATAATGACAGAGAAGGTCTTTTTGTTTTGAAAGGGATGACACACACAAATTAAATGTATTTACTGGGGTCCTAAAATCCCTTCGGCCCACGACCTTTGCGCACAGCCGGCGTTCCTGGAACTCTTCCACCTCCCCTCTACTTCACGCCGCCGCCACTTAATCCTCCTCCTCCCCCTTCATTTCTCTACTCCTCCAGATCCGCCGCCTCTCTCCTTCCACTCTCTCCCTCGGCTCTCTCTCCCTCTCTTCTACCGCCGCCACCACTCTCGGCTCACTACGGCGCCGCCGCTCCTCTCCCGATCTCTCTCTCTCGCCTCCTCCCCCCTACCTACTGCTCTTCCTCTCTTCCGCTCGCCTCTTACCCCTTCTCTTCTTGATTTTTCTCGCAGGGCTTGGCGCTAAGGGGAAAAGGTCAGGGTGGTCCCGATCTATGCGGATCTAGGTGGATGAACTCCCTGGGACTGGATCTGGCGTGGCTCCCTACCAGTGGCGGCTTCTACGGCTTGGGGAACGGGTTGGGGTACTAGGTGTTGCAGCGGCTTAGCTATCGGTGGCCCAAGCTTCACCCTACTCCATGGCTCCACGGTGCTAGCTTCCTGACTTCAACACACTTTTATTGCTTGGCTTTGGGTATGTGCTTGGCTGTGGGTGTTGGGTGGGGTCCGAGCAAAAATCCCAAAAGAGGTAATGGATAAAAAAGAGGGTGTGACCTACTTGTTGTCGGGCTCCAACAAGAAAGAGGGTGGAATGGGGGGGTCCGCAGGCTGATCTTCACGAGGTCGTTGTCGGGGAAGAAGTCGTGGGTGTAGATCTTTGTCGGGAATCGGTTGGTGGTGGTGGTCCCCTGATGACTTCTTGCTTCTCTGCACCTGCCGGCTTCACTTCTGGCCGCTTGACGTCACTCCATCCTAGCTCCTCTTGGATTCTTGTGGCGATGCCTTCGATCTTTGCTTCCTGGCCTCTGGCCGAAGGTGCACTTGGGTTGGGAGAGAGGGGTGGTGCTGGAGGTGTTGGTGATTTCTTACCTCTGGTTTGCTGAGCTCTGGTGGTTGTGTGCTTTGGTAATACTGGGGTATGCAGTAAGGGATAGATACACTGAGCTTTTGGGGGAGGTTGTATCTGAGCTGGTCCCTTCTGGGGTTGCATTGGCCGGAAGCAGCTGGCTATGTCCCTGCGCTTATCTCTTCCTACAGTCTCTGCACCGAAGGACCTTCGGTCCTGGAGGTGATTCGAGTACTGTGCTTGTGGCTTGATGGGCAGAAAAATAATGAGGCATGATGTGGGCTTTGTGGCTTAATTGATTTGCTGCTTTTGTGGGCTGAACAAAAATAATGGGGCTGAATGAATATAGTTTGCGGGCTTTTTGGGCTGAGGTAAGTATTGTGGGTTTTGGTTTCTCGAATTGCCGAATGATGACGCCCATAGAGACGAGAGGTGCCGACCGGCCCAGGACGGTCTGGGGAGTCTCTAAGACAGTCTCGCAATGGCCCTAGCAGCCCAAGGGTGCTGACGACAATCTCACTTTACTCCCTTTTCTTTATTCTCCCTTGGATTGCTAAATATATAATTTTCTAATTAGTAAAAAGAAATTAGGGTTTTGGTTATCACTAATGAAATCTAATTACAGGGATCGCGGATGAAAGCAACTACTCGCTCTCAAGCCGAAGACTTAGAAAATAAAACTTTTCTTTCTCTTTTTGTACAAAAATAATTTTTGTAAACATGATGCGATTAATATTGCTAACGCAATGCAAGCATGCGATTTAGTTGTGTAGAAATGATGTAATTTATTATTGCTGATGAAATGCAGAAATTGCAATTCAGTTTGGTAATTATCATTTGTAATAAAGATTAATGGAGTGAATGCAAAAACGTAAATTCAGTTTTGTAATCAAGGTTGTAACTATGGTTGTTAATGCAATGCAGAATGTAATTCAATTTGTATTTCATATTGTAAAAAGTTTTAATGAAATGCAGTACACATATTTAATTTATTTAATTTACTGCTAAACACTTACTTAGTTAGGGTAATCGAGTTAGGGTTCTTTCAGTGGGGGACATGGCCGCCATCGGGCCGTCCACACATCAGTCGAAGGAAGAAGGCGAGGTGAGCGGCGAAATGAGCTCAGGCAACGACGTGGACGCATCAAGGCCGTCAACGCATCGCCTGGAGGGAAATGCGGGATGTTTTGAAATTTTATTGTGTCTTTGATTTATAGAAAAGCCCAGTAATGCAAATAAAAGATAGAAAATACCAGGAAAACTCAAATAAATCCCAAAAAATTCCTAAAAATTCAGAAAAAGGCAAGGAACCAAAATAAAATAGTTTTTAGCTTGCTTTGAGCACAAATTTACAATTAATTTAATATCTTACTCTCTAGGCTTAATTCAAAAAAAGGAATTTTTAAAACCTGGAAAATCCAACTAAATAAAAGCCAAAATTTTGGGTTGTTACAAACCTACCCCACCCCCTTAAGAGAATCTCAACCTCAAGATTTAGGATGGATAGTAAAAGAGCTGGGGATGGTTGGCCTTCATATCGTCCTCTCGTTTCTACGTGGCTTCAACTTCGGTATGATTGTGCCGCTACACTCTGTAGAAATGGATGGTCTTCCTTTTGGTTTAGACCCCTAAGGCGATTTTTCTCGAGGGTCTCCCCAAAAGGAAAAACGTAGAGGATGACGATACTCATCTACTGTATTTTTTTCAGATTTTTTGGCCACGTAATTTAGGCGTGCTGGGTCTGGAATCTCGCTGTCCGTTAGGGGAGCAGTCAGGGACAAACTGCTGTTCAGATGGGAATTAGGGGTAGTAGATGAATTTGTTAATTTTGGTCACCATTGAGAATGTTTTAGAGAATTTGATAAGCTAGCTGCTATATAAAAATCAGAATTTTTATAGCCCTACTCTGTTGTTGGGAGGCGTTTGAATCTGACTGTCCTGACTGTCAGAACAGAGGATGATCTCTGTTTAGGGCAATGAGATACACCATGCTAAGAACAAAATAAAAATATGTGATCTACATGAAAAGTGTGGGTAATTAAGTGAGGAATCCAGATATATATCTTTTGCTGTGATTAGTTTTATATTTCGAAAGATAGAAAGAAATTAAGCAGCGCCGCTGCAGTGGGAAGATTGTAGAACCGTTACGCGGGGAAGGATTTTGGGGTTTAGCGATATCTTTTCTTCGAGAGTCGTGTTTTTATTGTTGTATTGTGTGCTGAGAGGTACCTTTTTGGACAGGCGGTTTTGCTTCTGAACGCGCGTGATTTCGTCGCTTCGCCGGTAGAGGCAAGTAAACGTAGCGGATGTGCTACCGTTTAACCCGTTATTCTTACTACTTGCAATATACGTGATTTTTCGTATTGATAAATGATATGCCATGATTACATGTTTTCTAAGTAAGAATGTGGTAGCAAGATATTAATCAATTGCCATGTTTGGATGAGTTTTGGTAGTATTGTGGTATTTTGCTTATTGAGCTAATTGTGGTACATGAAAGTAAATGCATGGTGGTTATAATTATATTTCCTTAGTGTCAAATTCATGAGAATCATATTGATGTCCTTGAAGTTGGTATTATTGTGGCTTTAGTGGTAGTATTCTTAGTGAATACTTGTGGTCGTGGTGGTAGCAATCTTGATGGATATATTATGGTCTTTGTGGTAGGATACACTATAGATCGATTGATTATGATCTTGGTGAACCGAATGTGGATTATGTGGTTGACCTTCGTGGTTAAATTCTTGTGGTTTATGATTATCATATCATTCATAATATGTCATGACATTGCATTGTGGATATCGCCGCTTATAGCCGCGACCGTACCGGTACAGCATCGTGCATTGCCGTAGCACGATGCACACTTTTACCTTGTTGGGTAAAGGTGCGATGGAGCATAGCATGCATATGCATTACATTTGTGGAAAGATCATTTGCATTCTTATGCAATATATTGTGGTGAAGTTATTTCACAAACAACTACAACTTCATAGTTGTATGGTGGAATTGGCTCATGAGGGCCACTTGTGGTATGAGGAATGTGGTTGTGGTCGTGGATTGGGGTTCATCCCTTGTGGTATGGTTGGGGTTGTGATTGTTATTGTGGTATGAGATTCTTTTCTCTTGTGGTATTTGTTGATAGCAGTTGTGGATGTGAGAAATAATAAAGTTAGAGAGGTAAACATGCTAATGTTTTATTGTCATTGGTAGTGGTAGTGGTGGATGATATGAAGTAGTTAATCCGATTCATTTGCTAATGTTTTACTATTGTTGGTAGTAAATATGGTTGAGGCTATAATTGTGGTCATTTTGGGAAAAGGATATTGGTGCTTAACATCATTGTAGATTAATTAGCTTGATATGAATGTGGATGCACATTGTGGATGTGGACTTGTGGATACTTTAATGATGTTGTATATTTGTTTGTAGTCCGAATAGCACATTAAGCAGTTTGCTTCTTGAGATTTTTATCTCACCCACGTTTTTCCCCTACAGGTGATTCATGAGCATTCATGGGATGGGTAGAGCGGCACCACAATAATGCACTTGGTTCATAAATTCATGCTTTGTAATAAAGTCGATGGAATTCTAGCCAAATGCCTAACTATTCGTGGATGATTATCTTATTTAATAATGATGACCTTATGAACTATTCTTTGATTAATCTGCTAGAGATTATTTTAGTTATTCAACTTGTTACCGTTATCCTTGTTCGCTTAGTTGATTATGCTTCCGCTTAATGCTTCATGTTTGAAAATTGTTGCCAGAATTAATTATCTTGAAATTTTTGGCTAGTCAGAGTGGTTTAGTGACATCCCAAGGTGATGTGGATCCTGGGGTGTTACAAGGTGAGATCTTCCTGAAGGTCAAGGGTCTCGAGTGCTACCTGCTCTGTGAGTACTCGAAGACACTTCTTCAACTGAGATACATAGAAGACATTGTGCACTCCTAACATGGTTGATGGCGGCTCTAGGCGATAGGCAACTTCTCTACGCTCCAAAATCTTGAACGGTCCCACAAAACGTGGTGCTGGTTTTCCTTTGGTCTGAAATCTCTTAACTCCTCTGAGTGGGGACACTCTTAGATAAACAAAGTTGCCCACCTCAAAGGTCAGATCACAATGACGGTTGTCGGCATAGCTCTTTTGTCGTGACTATGCTATCCTAAGCTTTTTCTTGATCTTTCTCACCTTTTCTTGAGAATCTTGGAGTAAGTTAGGCACAGTCTTGATATCCTTTGGGCTGCTCCCATTGAAGCGAGTGTCTGCATTTTCTCTGTACAATGCTTCAAAGGGTGCCATCTCAAGATCTATCTTGATAACTATTGTAGGAAAACTTAGCATAAGGTAGAGTCGATCCCAATCGGTGTTGAAATCTAGAGCACATGCTCTTAGCATGTCCTCCAATATCGATTAACTCGCTCTATTTGGCCATCGGTTTGTGGATGATTGGCTAAGCTATACTAAGTTGAGTCTACTACCCAATTCTTCATGAAGCTTCTGCCAGAACCTGAAGGTGAAATGACTTCCTTAGTCTGACGCAATCTTCTTAGGGACTCCATGCAGGCATATTATTCTGGCCATGTATAACTCTGCCAATTTACTCCCTAAATAGGTAGTCTTGACCGATATAAAATGAGCCACTTTGGTCAACCGATCTATGATTACCTAGATGGAGTTATAACCAGTTTGAGTTCTAGAGAGTCCAATGATGAAGTTCATGCCAATCTCTTTCCACTTCCAATCCGAATTGGCAAGGGTTGCAAAAGTCCAATGGTTCGATAGTCCGCCTTGACTTTCTGACAGGTGTCACAGGCTTCAACAAATTTAGCAATCTCTATCTTTATGCTAACCCACCAATATCTTTCTCTAAGGTCTTGGTACATCTTGGTATGACTTGGACGAATGGAGTAAGAGGTCTCATGGGCTTCATGCATGACCATCTCTTTGATTTCTTGATTATTGAGCACACAAATACGGTTCTTAAACCAAATAGTCCCATGTTCATTCTCACTAAACCTAACAACTTTTCCTCTTCCCATGTTCTTCTTGATTTTTTTGATATCCTCATCGACCTTTTGGGCTTCGTGGATTTGGTTTGCCAATGTGGGTTGAACTTCTAAGACCGAAAGTATACTTCTCTTAATCGAATTTAAGTTTAGACGGTCAACTTTCTCCTAAAGTTGGGTCCGAACTTCTTCTAGCAGATGTGTAGTCCACGTATGCTTTTCTCGCTTAAAGCATATGCGACAACATTGGCCTTGCATGGGTGGTAGTGGATTCCAATATTATAATCCTTGACCAGCTCTAACCACCTTCGTTGCCTCAGGTTGAGCTCTGCCAGGGTGAAGATATATTTTAAGCTCTTATGGTCCATGTAGATCTCACAACGATTACCTACGAGGTAATATTGCCAAATGTTTTTAAGGCATGTACCATCATTGCTAACTCCAAATCATGAGTCGTAGTTGCACTCATGGGGTCTTAGCTAGTGGGACGCATAGGCTACCACCTTCCCTTCTTACATCAGGACATAACCAAGTCTTTGTTGGGAGGCATCACAGAATACCTCGAAATCCTTATGAATGTCCGGCAGAATAAGCACGAGGGCAGATACTAACTTCTTCTGGAGGGTCTGAAAACTCTACTCATAGGCTTTGGTCCAATCGAACTTCTTTTCTTTCTTTAGTAACTGGATCATGGGTTTGGCAATCTCGGAGAATCTAGTTATGAAGTGTCGGTAGTAATTGTCTAGCCTAAGGAAACTCTTGACTTTAGTTACTGTGCATGGTTGCTTCCAATCTATTACTGCCTCAACCTTGGTGAGATCTAGTGTAATTCCCTTGGCTGTCACAATGACCTAGGAAAGCTACTTCTCTTAATCAAAATTCACACTTGTTAAACTTAGCATAGAGTTGATGCTCTCTCAACTGCTGCAGGATTATTCAATGGTGATTCTCATGCTCCTTGTCATTCTTCGAGTAAATGAGAATGTCATCAATGAAAATCACCACGAATTTAACCAGGTATTCCATGAACACCTTGTTCATCACACTCATGAAGTATGCTAGGGCATTGGTCAGTCCAAAAGACATGACATTGAACTCATACTAACCGTAAAGAGTGGAGAAGGCGGTCTTGGGGATATCCTCCTCTCTGATTTTCAACTGATGGTAACTAGATCTCAGGTCTATCTTAGAGGATACATTAGCTCCCTTTAACTGGTCAAATAGATCATTAGTCCTGGGTAGAGGGTACTTCTTCTTGATGGTGGCGTTGTTGAGAGCTCGGTAGTCTACACACATCCTCATACTGCCATCTTTCTTCTTGACAAATAGAATGGATGCTCCTAAGGAGAGGAACTTGGTCGAACGTAGCCTTTGTCCTCTAGTTCTTGGATTTGCTTCTTCAACTCAGCTAACTTGTTAGCCGGCATTTGATACGGCCTGTTAGAGATAGGGGCTATGCTAGGGACTAAGTCGATCATGAACTCAACGTCCCTATCGGGTGGCATTCCCAGTAAGCCTTCTGGACATACATCTGGGTATTCCCTAATGACTGGTACCTCTTCTAGGCCTTGAAGTTGATTAAGGGTGCATTCTTCTACCCTTGGGATTCTTTGGTGTGAAGGTGACTTCTACTCCCAAACCATTGGTGAGGGTGATAGACCTGGTGGCACAATCGATCTAACCTCTATTCTTGGATAATCAATTCATTCCAATAATAACACCAAACCTTGGGAGTCTAAAACTATTAGCTCTGTTAGGAAGGGTACTCCTTCTATGAGCATGTTCACCTTTGGGCACAAGGTGCCGGCTCTCTGCTCCTAAGGATTGGACTAGCATAGGGTGGCTAAGAGAAACTGAACCTAGCCCATTCTCAACCATAAAAGTCTTGGAAATGAAAGAGTGGGATGCTCCAGAATCAAATAGAACTGAAGCTGGTACTGAATTTACTAGAAACGTACCCAAAACAACATTCGTGCATCTTGTGCCTCCTCAGCAGTGACGTGGTTCACACGTCCCTTCACAAAGTTCTTGGGCTTCTTGAAGGTATGCCACAAACTCTAACCTCTATATGTCCCAGCTCCTACTGCAGTTGAAGCTTCTTGGGACAAGACTTGGTGGAATATCTTGTCACCTTGCAATAAAAGCAAGTCACTCCATCAGATAGTGCTGGGTTCTTCTGCACCTACCCTCCAACTGATGCACCACGAAAAGGTTGAGGAGCGGGGCGGTTGGTCGGGCAAGGTGCCGGGTTTGTTCTAGGCCTAAAACTACTTGAGTGTAGTGGGGTGCCACGAGCTTTGGGGAAGCTGCTGGGGTTGACCTTCTAAGTGGCCATCCTCCTCTTCCCGCTCTCAATCTCCACCAGCTTACCTTCCTGACGGATGACCTTGCTGACGAGCTAGTCAAAATCGGTGTAGTCATTGGAGATTAATTGTACCGCTACGTTGTCGTTGAGACCTTCTAGAAATCTCTCCTGCTTGGCCTCATCCATGGCCACATCTTTGAGAGCATACTGTGCCAATTGATTGAACTTCTGGAGATACTCATTCACAGTACGCCCTCCCTGGTGTAGAGCCCTGAACTCCTTGAGAGTAATGGTGTTGGGAAGGATGTGAGCCTTGCAAAAGTTACGCACAAACTCATTCCAAAAGATAGTATGTGCATCGGCATGAGCGGTGGTGAACATATCCCACCACTCAGAAGCAGGACCACTCAGCTGATGGGAGGCAAATAAGACTCACTCCCTATCGCTACACTAGATGATGTCTAGCTTCTTTTCGATAGCCTAAAGCCAATCATCTGTATCCATTGGGTCTGAGCTATGGTTGAAGGCTGGTGGGCGCATTCGCAAGAACTCTGACAGACAGGACTGCGGTCCTTGAGCTGCTGGTGGTGGTGGTGGAGCCATTTGAGCTGGGTTACTAATAGTCTGAACCAGTAACTGGATAAGTTAATTTTGGTTGGCCATCATCTAGGCCCAATCAAGTCCATTAACTGGTGGCGACAGAGGAATGTCATGGTTGTTGAGGTTACTGTTGCCATTGTTCCTGGCGTTCATCTTCTTGTCACTTCTCAACGATTAGAGATAGACCAGAAGGGGCTAAGAGGGGTTTGTATGCCCATCCCAAAGAAAACACAAGGAAAACTCTCAAACGAAAAGCAACTTGATAAAAAGCAACTTTTATTAACAATAATATCTTAAATAGGCTTGAGGCTATTAACAAGGCAATAACAGATCACAAGCAACATTTATTTATTCTAAATGGTCCATATCTGAGGTACACTAGGGGGCTAATTTAGACTGAGCTAGGTCCTTCTTTTCACCGGTGTGACGTCTCTTAGGTGACGGCTCATAGTTTGCTTCGGTGACTAAGGAGCAGTCGTCGATGGCCCGAAAGGTAGCAAGTTCTTCTTCCACCCGATGAAGCTTGTAGGTGGTGAAGCTTAGCCCATCCAAGGTCACCTGGTACATGTAGTATAGGGCCTAGGTGAACTCCACCTGATGGACAAGCCGAGGTTATCTTCTTCCTCTATAGATGCAAAGATCTTGCTAGAGCTCATGGGGTACTTGCTGGAAAGTCTCGAAAGTCGGTGTCCCCGAGCTCTCTGTGTAGATCTCCTCGACTTATGGATGGCCTCCTAAGCGGCATCTTGGATAACGGTGAAGAAGGTGTCACGTCTTTAAGTTTCAATCAAAAATGTGGAAGGCCGCATCATCTCCGATGTTGGAGTAGATCAGAACCTCCACACGCCAGTACTCCTATTGTTCTATGGTCTGGCGGTAACCCTGGTAGACGGGGCGTGTCTTGAACCCTATCTCTTGCAGGAGACTCTAAAGGCACTCTACTAAGTGACTGATGTGGATACCATGGGTGACTTGGGCAGGGGTCTTGGCCATCTACAAGTTTTAAAGAGGAAAGAGTTAGAAAATAACTTTTAATGGAGGGAAATAGTTAAGGAAGAGCAAGAAGGCAACAAGTGTTTTACAAGAACTTTTGAAATTATATATTTTATAAAGTCCTTAGAGTGAACCAGAACTATTCCACTTATGGTCACATCTTAGAGTCATCGCAGCTTTGATATCATCTCTGTCGGACCATGGAGTGATGACTTCGGATCCTCTGTGTAAATCGTATTAGTCCAAGATCAACTAGTGCACATAGCGGTAACAGAGATAAATATTAAGCAGAAATGGCAATCTTTATTAAATAAAGGAGTATGGTATTATGACCAAAGTTTACATCAATACTCATTGGCAACAATAATAAGGAAAAAATTGTGGAAGCAAACTAATAAAAGCAAAACCCAAGCCTGCCCACAGGCAGACGACAGTAAGACATGGCCTACTCGTTTTGGTCCTCACCGCACTCAAAGTCGTCCTCCTCTGAGATGATGATAGCAAGGGTAAGTACAAACTTGTACTCCTCAAGTCACACCAGACGATGCAATGTAATGATAAAGGCAATAAAGGAAGGCTTATATGGTTGTTTGAGCATAACTATCATTGAATGAAATACGTTAAATAGATTAAAATTGCTAAATTTAATATTGTATTAAAAGATAGAATTTAAATAAAGTAATACCGTTAGTCACCAACCTATCCACAAGTATTCCACCCAGATCATCTTTCTCCAAAAAGATATCTTAGTTCTAGCGAAAACCAGCTTATGAAAAATAAAGTCTAATCTGTGAAAAACTTTACCCAGCATACCCATGACTACGGTCACGGCTATCTAGGATAGTTTATACACTCTGTAGAGATTGTACTGCTTTACCTATAAGATATGATTAACTCGTTGTGTTGGCCATTACACGCTTCCTTAAACGTGCGACTGAGTAATCATAACATAGCCTTTACAAAGCTAAGCCTTCAAACTAGTCACGCCCCCACTAAGATTTCACCCAACAAGGAATCTACCAGATCGGGCCCTTTTGTATCATGTGAGACTTCCCATGACCTACGCAATGCTCACATCCGGCCTATAGAGAGACTCGAGTTGAGACCAACTAATTAGTCACTAGAACTGTCCCATACTAGTCTTGTGGTAGTACGATTGGGCTTTGTAGCAGTAGCTCACAAACTGATACTTAATTGACTTAGGCTCTAACGACAATCCCCTTGTGCCTAGTACCCTCGTTGAGCCACCGAGCTACAACGTACACTAGCAAGCACCCACCACCTTATCCATGGCCTAAGTCTACATCAAGTTTTATATTTTATTTTAAAATATTCCATGGAACTTCTTGATTCATCAAATAAAGAATACATTTTGAAATCTTATCATTCTATGTGAAAAGGGGTTATCCTAACATAAAGTTATAATTATGCAGGTCTAAGCATTTGCTACAAAGAAAATTCTCTAGACATACTACTATACTAACTAGAGTTTTTAATCTAGGGTCACAAGGTACAAGAATTTTAAAAGCCAATGGTGTCATAACAAATAGGCATTTAACTAAAATAAAACTGAATTTGAAATACAAAATTTAGAAATTAAGCATGTAATATAATTTAAAAATAACATAAATTTTATTTACAAACTGGGATCAATACGGTCAAGGATGTGTAACATGCCTCGCTCTGTAGTTTGCTACAAATCATCATTGTAAAATTCTCCGAAATCATCGCAATCTACACGTAAAAATGACTCTCTAAATTCAAATAAAATTCAAATAAACTCTAAAATTTTAAAATATTGCAAATTTAGATAAATCTTGATTTTAGATGAATTTATAAATTTGAACAGGCTCAATCGGAGTTAGGATGAAGAAGAACGAGCTTCTAGAAGTTTTAATCCTAAAGAAAAAACAAAACTAGAATTTTTGGAATTATTTTCCTAAAGATAATATATTTATGACGTCAGCAGGGCATTTATGGAATTATTTTTTCTAAAGAAAATTTAGAATTATGACGTCAGCAGGGAATTTAATTTTTTGTCGAATTAAATTTCTAAAGGAAAATTGGGAATATGACATCATGTTGACGTCAGCCCTACACATGCTAGGTGACGTGGCAGGATTAGCTGATGTAGCTGCTATGTGTCTGACACGTGGTGCTGACATAGCTGGTGAGGTGCTCAGTGCAAACGTGGTGGCCACGTGGTTCTGTGCCAAGTGGTGGCACGCCACGTGGTTGCCACATGGGCGCACGGTTTGACAAGGTGGGCGACGCGTGGCGTGGTAGCTTTGTGGCAGTGCGGGGCTGAGGTATAGCACCATGTGGTGGCCACATGGGCTATGCCATATCATGTGGCATCGCCGACGAGCGGCGGAGCTCTGGGCTGATGGTCGCCGGCGATGCGGTCTCTGGCGTCGCCGACGAGTGGCACATTAGAAAAAGGGAGAAGCGGGGAGTGTACTGGTGCATGGTTGCATTACCGGAGGTGGCCGGAAAGGGGTCAGCAGCGGTGGTGCTCGGGTGACGGGGTTCCGGTGGTGAAGGGATACGGTAAGGAGGCCAGAAAGCTTTGTGAGGGTGCAGGGAGGGTGATGGTGTCAAATCCGAGGCTGCCGGTGACTCGATTTATCTGGGATTCCTCGTCGGAGCTTGCCGGGGCTTGGCGGAGGGAGAAGACGGAGCGGGGATGACTCAAAGCTCGGGAGAGGGATTGAGGTTAGGGTGGTCTAGTGCGGAGGTGGGGTGCTCGGCGGGGTTATATAGGGTGAGGGTGGTCGCGACGGAATTGCTCGTCGTGATTAGCGATGGCGTGATTCCGATCAAAGGGAAAAAGGAAAAGGAAGGAAAGAGGAAAGGAATGGGGCGAGGGGATTAGGGGATTCGGTCCCAGCGACGCTTGGCTTTCAAAAACCAGGGTGGACGAGGAAGGAAGGTGGGGCCAGCGAAGATCGCTCAATCAACGACGGAAAATGAAAGGGGGAGGGAGAAGAAAGGAAAGGGGCGGCGGGGCACAAGGAGGAAGAAGGGGGAGGGTAGGCCAGCATGTCAGTGAGAAGGGGAAGGGAGGGGCGAACGGGCGGATGGGCCGGGATGGGGGACATGGCCACAATCGGGCCATCCAAGTGTCGATCAGAGGAAGAAGGCGGGATGAGCTCGGGCAGCAACGTGAACGCATCCAAGCCATCCACGTGTCGCCCGGAGGGAAATGTGGGATGTTTTGAAAACTTATTTTGTGTTTTTGATTTTCAGAATAGCCCAACAATGCAAATAGAGGCTAGAAAATAGCAAAAAATACTCAAAAAAATCCCAAAAAAATTAGAAAAAGGCATGAAACCCAAATAAAATAGTTTTCACTTTGATTTGACCACAAATGCATAATTAATTTAATAGCTTACTCTCTAAGCTTAATTTAAAGATTTTAGAAAAAGAAAATTTTGAAATTAGGAAAATCCAATTAAATAAAAGACAAATTTTTGGGATGCTACAATCAACCACAATATTTAAAGATAGATACCCAACTATGTTTGGGCATAATGAATCAAATTATCAGATTAGATAACTAAATCTTCAAAAGTAGGTACAGGAATAAGGACCATCTACTGAAGATTTGACAATATCAGCAGAAGCAACGAGATTGTAGCATGCAATCAAAGATAGTAACGAAAATATCCTAACATAATAGTAAACCAAAGTGGGCACCATTAGAGAAATTCATTGCCCAAATGGAACACATGGTAGCATAACAAGAAGCAGTACGTGTAACGATGAGCAGAGTCCATCTCCTGAGCATGAAACTGTGTGTAGCCATAATATTAAAAAGGCTGAAACCTGACTATACCCAATTAACACCTAATCAAATGGCACTCACAGAATCTCTATAGCTGCATGTCGCTACTTATCAAGACAAACAAATATTACTAACCAAGATCTACACGAAAAAAATGTGGGATCAAATATAAGAGCGGGAGCCACAAGTACCAAACCCCACTCGGTCATATGATCCCTCACTGTAATTCAGCCGCCTAAGGATATTGATCCAAACACAAGTGCATCAGCCATTCACAAGCCCACAGAGTGCTCATAGGCAGCGACCCTCCACACCAACATCCATAAGGACAGTGATTCTAGCACCATCATAAGACCTCGTTAAAGGCATGTGTAGCCTCTAACTCACAGATCTACTGTAAGTGCAAAGGTTAGGGATGGTTGAGAAGGGGGGAGGGGATGGTACCATCCATGGAGGCACTTTGTGGAGTTGATGGTGTACTCACAGGTCACCACCTCGTCCTTGCGAGTGCCGGCAGTGCGCTTCTTCTCTGACATCTTCCTGTCCACCGCCTTCGCCCCTCTCCTTGTCTGGCTTTTGAGAGAGGCATAGTGAGAGGAGAGATGCAACGCATGAGCTGTTGCCAAGGTAAAGGAAGACGGAGGGACACCAAATCTAGAGGTTGTGGGGATGGGCACGGCCAGATCCAGCCACAGTGGTGCGAGGACAAGCATGGCCAGATCTGGCCGTGGTGGTGTGGAAATAGCCAGATCTAACCAGATTTTGGGAAGAAGCCATCACCACCTAGGACAAGATTTGGCCCGTAGCATCACTGTCGTGTCTCCACCTCATCCCATAGCCTCCGTCACCTGACCCCCTTGCCAGTCAAGAGAGAGGTGGAGAGAGGAGAGATGCAAGAGAGAGAGAGAGAAGAGCAGATAAGAATGGGAGGAGGCGAGGAGTGAGGGAGAGATGCGAGAGAAGGGGAGAGAGGAGAGATGCAAGAGAGAGAGAGGAAAGAGGAAGGCCCACGTGTCGGTGCTGAAATATTGTGTGTGGGGGAGATGAGAGAATGTACCAGTTACTAACTCCTCTTTTTAAGTAGTAGAGATTACAACAGAGGACCACACTCGCCCTCTAGCAAAAACTCCACGTGCACACCCTAACTCATACACTAGTTTTGGTTTTTTGAACATGTGGTGATGGTCTAGCTGTGGAGAGGTGGGCAGTCATGTCAGCTATAGGGGCACACGCCTCATAATGTGCACCTATCGTGTTGATATTAAGGTGTAAAGTGCTTTTCATTTTTTTTCATTTCTTCATACCATTGCATTCTACTCCTCTTCATTCCCACCATTCTCGTTCACCACCGTGCCTTCACTTGTGTCTTGAGGTTACGATCGCTGCTTGCCCATGCCCAACCCTGCCATGGCCACCATAACGGCAAGGAAGCCAGTGTAGTGGCCGTGAGGATGTGGGTGCCGCGTCATCAAGCGATGGCGGTGGTGCTCGCAATGGCGGTTTCACTAAGGATTCCTGGTCTGAGCTGGTCATTGGCAAGCGCTGAAAGGGGTCTGAGCATGTCAGTTCATTTGTGAATACGCTGGGGCGCTCACTGGTGACAAACGTGCTCTTGGATGCGCTCGTGCGAGACGAGAAGGTCTTGGATTGGCAGCTCATTCACTGACTAGACATGGAGGAGTTAGTCCCCCTACTGAGGGAGGCAAGACCCTAGTCTTCGCCACCTACTTCAATGTTAGTCTTCATATTATGCCTACTCGCTTCATGCGTAGCATTCTTTGTGTCCCTACCACAGCTGATCGCAAACGCCATTGCTCAGCTAGCAATCTTCTCGCGGGTAGCTCGATCGGAGACCACGATGCCAAGCGTGGCACTCTTTGTGTCCCTACACGACACTCATTGCCAACCAAAGTGGGTGATTGATGGCCAGTACTCCAAACTGGGAGTGTAAACTTCTAAGTCCGTTCGGTGTGCTCGAAGGACTTCCCATCCAACTCCACATGGACAAAGTGGGAGTCCAACTAGGTGTGGAGGTGGTTCTACCATTGCGGCGAGTCAGCCGTTCTCCTTCATTGGATCAGATGGAGTATGAATTTTGTACCATCTTCGCACACAAAGCTCAATCGGGATGACGAGGCCTGCGCAAAGAGGCTCCATCAGCTCACACAGTGCATGAACATGCAGGACCTTGCGAAGGAGCTTTGTATGCTCCATATGGCCCCACTGGCCTAGAACTGGCTGCTAAAGACTGGGCCATCTCGAGAGGACAGAATCTACAATCCACTAACCCAACTTGCAAGGCCAATGGGTCTAGGAAAACTTGAACTCTGTGTTCACTTACATGCTTCTGTGCACTCCCCTGACCTCGTTTCATGAACCTATTTCAGTATTATTACTAGAGGAGGCCAAGAGGGCTACGATCATGTTCCTCGTCCCTCACATCCTAAAGGAACACATCGTTCGGTCCGCCGCCACCTCCGATGCCCTCACATCAACTAC
This sequence comes from Melocanna baccifera, assembly GCA_036346265.1. Lineage (NCBI taxonomy): Eukaryota > Viridiplantae > Streptophyta > Magnoliopsida > Poales > Poaceae > Melocanna > Melocanna baccifera. The sequence goes on from CM070709.1 coordinate 11,987,003, forward strand.
GTGTGCGAGGCCCTCGGTGTGCCAGTGCCTACACACTCTATCCTCTGTGTGACTGCCAGTCGAGCCCGCTGCTCATGAGGCAGTGACAGCGAGGACAGCGGTGGTCACGAGGACCCCAACAGCCATGAAGACTCTCCCGCCCCCACCACCGCAATTCCGATTTCATCATCCCCCCACTCCTGTTGTCGCAGAAGAACTAGCAGGGACAAGGGTGCAGTGGTGGAGGGGAGGGCTAGAGCAAGGATAGCAAGGATGGATCTCACTAGTCGGATGGCTCGTGGCCTGCCCCCGAGGGTGAGGCCAATGGTGATGGTACGGGAACAAATCCTCAAAGTCCAAAGCCTTCCAAGCCAGTGACGCACCCGACCTCTGAGACTTCTCCCAGGCATTCAGTGAAGCACGTCCAGTTCAATTCCCTGTCGGTCGGGCAAGCCACAGGCTACATGGTGGCCCTGGAGATGATGGAGGAGAGCTCTACCTCCGAAGTGGCTATCCCACCATGTTCGCACAACCAAGGTGCGAACTTCATTCCACGGAGTCCCGTGGTGCGAAGTCCCATGCATCCTGATGGTGATCGGACACCCGTTCACATCGTTGGTGAGTCTGTTCCAAGTTTAAGCCCTTCCTTCAGTTCCCAGGACTTTGCACGGTTGTCTCTACTATGTTCGCTGATGTTGTTGCCCTCGATAGTCACTCCTCCAGTGGCAATAGCGTGAACATCTAGTGATGAGGTGCTCGGAGCAGCATACCTATGGTGGTTGCCGAGGAGGCTTCCTTCTTAGCCCCAGCAGATGTTTTGGGGTGCGATATTTGTCAGCTCTCGCTAGGCGATTTTATTCCCCGGTTGGACACCCTTTATGCTATGCGGGCCACCGCGAACTGCGTTGATGCCTTGTTGGATTGAAGGGTGCTGTAGATGTGCGGATCTAACTTGCTTTTTGGTGGCCGTGAGGCCTACAAGGTGAAGGTACATCCTTCACTACGCCCTATCTCTTTGTGTTTTGGCTTCAGTGCTTTATTTTGTGCCTTTTTCTATAGACAGTGGCTGTCACTCATGCTACAAATAGTGATCCATTGTGAGGCCACAAGCGTACAGGAACCATTCTATCTCGGATGAGGCATTTGGTTCCGTATCGAGGAGGAGTGATCCGTAAATTAGGGGGCTCTCCTCAGCTCTCCGTATCGAGGAGTGATCTGTAAATTAGGGGGCACTTGGTTCGCGGGACGGAACCATTCTATCTCGGATGAGGCATTGGCCTCTTGTTTGGTTCAGTGGATGGAACCATTCTATTCCAGATTAGATGATTCCATTTAGTTGATTTGGTAAAGAATATTTCACCCAGATGTTGTATCGCGTTGTTCAACAAAATTGAGCAAACCACACCATCTTGTACCATGAATCAAACGACCCCTCAGCGAATCTGAAAGTTTAATCCCATTCCTAAACCTAGTATATCCAAACATGGTTATGGGACTAAAATATCATATTCCAGTCCAAAACGCACCTCAACATATGCCATCTATATCCCACTCCCAAACCAACATATCCTATAATCCAAACCCCACCGAAAAGCTTTAGTGCTGGCTCAACGATTACGCCATGCCATGTGCCCCAGTAACAACGTGGTTAATAGTAATTAACATTGAAAACTATTATATTATATACGTATAGTATGAAATCTATTATATTACATACTTATCTACCCTACTATTCAAAGAGTTAACGACGGGTCAGTGCCCCGGTGGGGGGGAGTGAGGTATTGTTCCTGTCCATTTGGGTTCGATCCATACAATCTACACGATATGCCTTATTTATTCAGAGTACATACATACTATCCACAAAGTTCTTAGTACGTGTAGTGAACGCACACACATGTTGCGTCCTCCATGTACTCTCTTCTCAAAATAAAAGGAGTTGTGGTGACGACAGCTGTGGTCATTCACCCCTTCTACCTCTACTTGTACCTCTAAAAAATCTAACCTCCTAAAAGTAGAAAAACCATATGCCAACAAATAAATTAACTTCAATACAAATTATGACGTGGTTCACAATGAAACTCGATTGGGAGCAGCAACGGAGCCGAGCATGGTATAGACCGAGCACGGCGGTATAAAGCTTGACCAAGTCCAGAGGTAGAGCCGAAGGCATGGAGCAGGCCCCTACAACGTAGGACTCAACAGGTTGTAATTTTATATTTTTAACAATACTTTTAAAATAAACTCTTCTCTAACTTGTTTCCAAATAAAGAAGCAATATTGCCATGCCACCGGTGGTGCCATGGAGTGTTGTTATGCCGCAGCTAAAAGGTTTTTTAAAATAAATTTGGACTTAGTCAAGGCGTGGTAAGTTTCATTTGCCACGTCATTAAGCATGGCATGGCAAGCTTGAATTTTGGAAATCAGTTAGGGCATGGATTATTTTTACAATATTGTTTAAAATACGTTATTTAATAGAAGCGTAAATTTCACAAAACTGCAGCTATGTTCACATAACTATAAGAAAAATTGTAGATTTAAGAATTATAAGAACTTTTTAAAGAAGCTATGGGTTTTAGCGCTATTTTAATCATAAAACTACAGATTTTATCCTTCTTGTTCATTGTGACCGGTGCTAATTGTATAAGATTATTTCCCTCTACGTACTGTCTCTCGCGAACAGTCTAGAAATTAAAATTTTCAACGATAAGCCACAATCCAAATGAACCCACCCTTTTAATAGAATAAGCTTACATGAGTTTGTAAAGTGGGATGTGGCTGTCAGTGACATGTAGCAAGGAAGTGGGTTAAAACCTATAGTTCTTTAATACAAATTAGTGTTTAATTCATACATTCTTGAAATATATTTTTAAATATGTAGTTATGTGAAATTTACTCTTACAAAATTTGAAACCGTAAAAAATTGTATTCCTTTTAGAATAGATTTTTTCTCTCAAAAACAATCTCTTTCGTGCTAAAGAAAAGAGCACACTGGAAACTGTTTTTTTCTTCTTTTGTTCTAAGCAAAGGACATGATGCAAAAACAATACTAGCCCTTCCACTGTAGCCCTGTAGGCCGTATTCACCTTTTTCACTTGGTGACTGTGCGTTACAACGGATCTCAAATATGCAATGACACAAGTGCTAGATTATGTCAGTGCTGAACAAAATCATGTTAAGACAATCGCATACCATTAGAATTTGGAAACACAAAATATTACTCCTTGCTCCTGACCTTTGTTTATCAACATACCATTGCTACTACTCAATCTTTTCTTTGCATCATACGCACCATAGATAGTTAACATCTAGAAATTTATCATACAAAAAGATCTCCGATTGATAATTTTGCTCAAATTTATGCAAAGATCACTTAATGAAAACCACATACATACATCAGTAACACAATCACACAAAGCTATTTCCCTTATAAAAATAGGTTTGCATTGTAAGGTTGATTCCAGACTGTTTCTACAAATTGTCAAATCATTTGCCAAATGCTCAATATGCTTGTGCAAATAATTATAGTTTTGATATCCCAAACTTCAGTCCTCATAAATAACTAAGTAGTTTTCATCCTCTACTAATTTCCCTTTGTTGATTTTTGTATTGTAGGAGATTTGATGTGGTAAACTAAAAAAATAGTTCATTGATAGAAGAGGGAACTCACAAGGTTACACTCAGTTACAATTGAACAAAGAACGGAAATTGAATAGATTGTCTATATCAGAAGTGACAGTAACAAGGTCGTATTTCATAAAATAATAGTTGTTCATAGCACCTTAATAAATAAATATTTCACCGAATAATCTTTGGAAAACAACTCAGATCAGGTAGCCATACAGAACTCTCATTTTCCTTAGAACAGGAAGAGATTTTGCAAAAATGTCAGAACAGGCAGTAACATATACTCCTTTTTCACTTAAGGCATCATGTAAAAATGGAAGGGTGTGTTACAAAAGAAATTTCCTTGGAATCAGGGTTGTTGACAGACCTTACCAGTAGCTGATTTCACATAGGTGAATCCTTTGTGTCACCTCCTGAACGGTTATATAGTCAATAGCAAAAAAAATTGTTTCTCTTGAACATATGTATTAAGAAGTTGTAAATCAATGAAAGCTAGAAAGCAATCATGCACGATGAGGATTTATGACATAACAATAGTTACATTTTTTAGTGGATCAATAATTCAAATTTAGGTACACATATTTTCTTGGTGCTAGCAGAGAAAGAATTGAGAAACTCATATTCAGTTAATTAAACATATAAACATCACAACATTGAAATATGCGTTGCCTCATTCATGTAGTTTGCTAAACCAAGTCTTGCTCCACCATGCAATGCAAACATTAGGTTTTGCTCCCCTAGTTCATTGAAGCCACTCAACCATAGAGAACATGGATGCTGTCTACAATGTTTGTCCTAGAAGTTAAGCTATGTTGCCATGCAATAGTTAGCACTATACAGATACTTATAAGGCCAAAAAGGTCACATTTTGCACAAACAATACTCTAGAATAAAAGATACCATGAGATCTATCTTGCTGCACTTCCTCTTTTAGACAAGGTTTGCTCACCCATTAATGTCAAAAGATATAGATGATTTAAGAAAATTTTTAACATGAGAAACACAAATTTTTTATCTCTAATTAGACATTTTGGTTTACATGATATTTTGCAGCCATCATCCACAACATAGATGTGCACGATGACTCTGTTCCTCGAAGCAAGGAATAATGTACACTTTGATATTGAGTTTGTCTAATTCACTATCAGAAAGGGTGTACTAAAAAAGGAACTCAGTAAGCATGGTTAGGCCTGGAATATAATATCTTACAAAGCACAAATTCATTATCAGAACAACTGGAGTATAGCATGCATTATAGATTCATCGAGATATATCTCTCATTCTTAACAATTTTTCAAAATGTCTGAGCTTAAAAATCTATACCTTCTGATGTACAGCTAATTAAGTCACAACACAACAACTTATTATTCCATCCATATGTACATCTACAAGGCATCAATTACAACAAATTTCATAGAAATAGAAGCATAGAAAACATGCTTAGATATAACTACACCAAGAACCATGCATTCATTGTATAGGTAAAACCAAGCAGAAATACTTACTCTTTCATATCCTTGTAGTTTTCCGTTTACTTGACACATTGTTGAGCAATTAGCACACAATCTAATAAGCAAAAATCTGGGCACTAAATGCCTGTTCTGTGTAGAGATTGACTTGAAAAGAAAACAAGTCATTTAGAAACAACACTAAATTCTTAGAAGGAATTTTTTCATCAATCGTGCCTCAAACGCAACAAAAGAAGAGCATGAATACTGGAGAACCTACAAAGCGAAATGACAACTTGGAAGATCATGGCCATTTCCACACCTGAAGAAGAATGGAGATTTCATTACTTACTTAGAGAAGTCCTAATTAATATAATACACAAATTCTTACCTAATCAATCCAAGCAAAAATGAGCCTAGAACTAAAAATCCCCTGCTCAGTTTATGGCAAGCATCAATCAAAATGTAGCAACACTGATGAAGCAAGGTGTACCGCTGTACTGAATCGATATCACAACTGAAGGAACAGCCAGAGAAAAAGAAACATACCAACATCTAATTCAACTTTTTCCAGAATAGTTCTCTAGTTCAAAATAGCTAATTTGATGGAGTATCTCCAAAAGAATTGGATTTGGCTGCTCACAGCAAAGCAGTGACCTGAACCCGTGAGTTGCAGCGGGTGCCCAACAACAGACCTAAACATGCAAAATCAGTTTGAACATTAGGTAAAGGGATTGTAGCTAACAATTTCACCCCGAATTATTATCTTCATTAAAAAAACAAAAGGCTACACTTACATTTTACACATGAGAAAGCACACGTATATGGGAGGGAAAATATTTTTTTACCAATCGACAAAATCCTACAAACAGCAATATACATTTGTATCAAATGGTAGTAAACAAAGGGAAGGATGGAACTTGAGTTTAAGCATCAAGGGTGACAACTAACAACTTTTCGGATGATACTGACTAAAGCAAATACCTAATTTTATATAATATGAATGCGATAGCAATGAAATGAAGCAATCATTGCACACATATTTGTCTAAACAGCTGTAAAGAAACAAAAAAGGTTTCCAAATGTAAAAGAACATGTAGAATACCACATTTAGTGTCAACTTCCTCTTGTCCTCCACTGCCATTGTCAGAATGGATGTTGAAGTGCAAAATATAAACATGCACACCATGAAGCAGCAAACTTCTGTGGTTCCCAACTATGGAGATATGACAATCTGATGAGTCGCATATCTTTCCCATTAAACCGATGCTGGTTAAGAACCACCTAGAAATTTATGAGAAATGAACTATCTTAGATGAGCAATAATTGAAGCAACAAAACAATCCTAGCTACAAAAAGACAATATCAGATATTAGGGTAATTTTCTACTAAGATATGATATCGAAGGCAATTGACTCAAATGGCTAACACATTCTATCAAACATGACACAGGCATGCAGAGCTAACCTCAGGCTGTGTAGAACATTATAAAGCTCAAAACCAAAGAGATCAGGGTATTTATCATTTGACATGCTTTAGGAAGTTATCATTTAGCTACACACAAATCATACTATGAGATCATGCAGTGCCTTATAGGATCATCGAATCAATTTACAAAGAAGATAAAAAAATCTGTCCAAATGACACTATAGGGCCCCCAAAATTGAAAGGGCGGAAAAACATGGGGAAAAGGTTCACACCTTCTGCACCCATTAGCATCAATGTAACAAAAACTAAGAAAAGCTTTCTAGCTCATTTTGACTTCCCTAGAATGCAATAATGTTTCGTAGCTGATTCTGCCATTGCATCAAACATAACATAAGCATACTAATATTTAACATCTTAGGGCTATGTATAACATCGCACAATTGAGGAAAAAGCATACGAAGGAAGACATTGTTGAACTCTTTCTTTGCACGAAAGCCATGTCTACCTCTTTCTTTAGCTATACTGGATTGCTGGTTAGCACCTAATCTCAAGTCCTCTGTTAATCTTTATACACAGATAGTTCAAACCATAAAGGATAACCAGGAATTGCTATTTTTTACCCATAGAACAGAAATCAGAATAGGATGTGACGCTGTTAATTATAGGGTGCTAGCTACTCCTGCTTTTCCAGCTGAAGCCAGTAAGGTAATTCGACTCCTGAGTCCTCAAGCAGCTACAAAGAATTAACATATTTATTGTACCTACAAAGATACAACATAAATGCTAGATGTTTATTCCTAATGCTTGCACAAAGGGCCAGGATTGCGCAATCAGACCAATACCACTATGCAGAATGAACTCAAAAGTGAAAGCATGATCAAGATACTGACCTGCATGTTCAAGATGATGATGAGCAACGGTAGCAAGCCGATGGCGAGGGCTAGCAAAGGTACCGAGGAGGGAACCCTTCGGCCGATCGGGCTCAGCACTAGGAATGACAAGAGTGACGCATACCACGACAGAGACGGCAATAGTGGCGTTGGGGCGCAGTGAGTAGCAGGCCGGTGGAGGCGCCAAGGAGGGAGCTCTCGGACTAATTGGGCTTAAGGAAGAGTGGGAGGCCCCCTAGGTCCTCCAGGAAGTGCGGAAGGACAAGCAACTGCCTGAGTGTCTCGACCTCCTCCTCAGGGCGTTGCATGAAGTACGGGCGCTGGTGTTGAAGCGCCGCTTGGGGCCAAAGCGGGGGGTGGTACGGAGGCGGCTTGGCGTCCACAAGGCGGAACAAGGAGTCATCGGCCACGGCGGCAGGGGAGTCATCGACGGAGGTAAAGTCAAAGACGGAGTCGCGGGAGGGAGGAGCGGCAGCGCGTGGGGAGGAGGAGGAATGGGGAGGAGAGGTGGCGGCGTGTGAGGAGGAGGGGAGGAATGGGGAGTTTGGGTGCCGGGCTGAGTTTGCAGGAGATGGGTGCGGTTGGTTGGGATCGTGTGGGAGCATCCGTTTGGATCTGCACGGTAGATCTTTGATCGGATAGTTAAAAAAAGGCAGTTGAATCACGGTGGTAAATTATCATCATTAACTTCTTTTTTTCAATAATAAAGATTAAGAGTCTCGATCATAAAAGATATCAAAATTAGTATTTCTGTTAATGGCTCATGGCTATTCTACGCTACTCTTGCAAAACAGCTTTAATAATGTATAGCATACTATAAAAACTCGTGATTGGTCGGAGAATAAATAGGTTCTTGGGATCAAGCAGTTGAATTTTGTTGGGAACATTAGTAACGAGTCAAGCAAAGCCTGGCCTCAAGCAATCAGATGCATTGATCACATCATAGGTCTGCATTCTCCCGCTGCCAGGCCAATTTGGAAGAACTTCCCAAATTTTGGAGGTGTTCAAATAGACTTTAATTTTCGGTATATGTTTAATGAAGCCCGAAAGCTGATTTAAACACTTTGGCTCTTTTTTGAAAAGTGGTTTTCTAAATTTTATTCTAAATTATTTTCTTTAGTCATTACTATTTCATTTTAATCAAAAGATACCTGCTTTAGTTGATTAAAACACTCCTTCGTGTAGCTTGTGTGAAAATATTCCTAGGTTCTAAACAGGGCATAGGAATTGTCATCTGGACATAGTAGCAACAACTAGCCCTACTTCAAATAGTTTTAGTTTCGATTTACTTTAGTTTTGATTTATTTAAATTAGAAACTATTTAGAACACGTTAACTTTTAATTTTTGCTTATTTTATTTTATCTTTTCTTTTTCTCTTATTCCTTTACATTGTTTGTGACAAATATAACGGTTTTTCTTCTTTTTTATTTTTTTATTTTTTCTTAAAAAAACCAGCAGTCGCAACAATACAATTTTAACCATAAACCAAAAGCTACAGTTAAAAGCTTAAGCCACAAGCTAGTTGAAGCGAGGCCTAAACAATTCATTCATCTGTAGCTATCCATTTCTTGACTTTTCCGTTTCATGGATTCCTCAAAAACAATTTAGCATCCCTCGTGTATTTTGAGCCCATTTACACCCCCAAAAAAACTTTTAAATTACAAGGGGTGTATATGGCAGCTCCAAAAAAAGTTCAAACCCCTGAAAAATTAATCAAGGGCAAAAAGGTCACATAAATACCTTTACATTCCTAGAGCCTGTACCAATCCACCAACTTGCACCGCCGCCATTTGCCACCTCCATGCATCGAAATTCCTCTCAACACGAACTCCTTAGCCTTGCTCACGACGCCCTTCTCTCGCCTCCTCGCCATTGTTGCCACCTTGGGCTTCTTGAGCAGCCCAATGTAGGCCTCGAGGTCGTGCACGCACGCCGGGTCCCGCACCTCAAAGAAGTCGATGGCGAGCTCGACGCCGACGTGGGTGTAGCAGGCGCAGCTCCACGGAAGCTCCAGCCTGCCGCCGGCGAGGGCGCGGGAGTTCTCGTTCAGGAAGACACCGGGGAGCTTGGTGATTGGGTCGTTCACGTTGACGACCCGTAGGACCTTGATGCCGAGCTCGTCGCAACGGTCCTTGAAGGCCGCGTTGCCGACCCTCGGCCCGGCGAAGGAGTAGACGGTGATCGGCGCTGTCTTACCGTTGCTGGTGGAGGTGGAGGGGTCGGCGACGCGGTTGAGGCCGAGCTCGGCGAGGTCGTAGGCGAGGAGGATGGCTAGCGAGCTTCCCATGCTATGGCCGGCCAGCGTGATGCTGACGTCCTCGTGCTTGTGCTTGCCTACGAGGCGAGCCACCTCAGCGAGGAGCTGGTTCCGGCAGCTGCCGCAGGTGAACTTGGCGGTGGCGTCGTCGGAGGTGTAGAGCGAGAGGAAGCCGGACTCGACCTTGACGTTGGGTCGGGTTCCGCGGCATCGAACCGCGCCTCGGCGGCGCTCCGCAGGTTGGCCGCCCACTCGACGCTGTCGCCGTGCCCCGGAACGCTACGACGATGTCCCTCCGACCGAGCCGCCGCGCGGCATCGTCGTCCGCCACGGCCACGTACCCAATCCACCGGCTTTCTGCTCGTTCGCTTCTGAACGCGCGTGATTTCGTCGCTTCGCCGGTAGAGGCAAGTAAACGTAGCGGATGTGCTACCGTTTAACCCGTTATTCTTACTACTTGCAATATACGTGATTTTTCGTATTGATAAATGATATGCCATGATTACATGTTTTCTAAGTAAGAATGTGGTAGCAAGATATTAATCAATTGCCATGTTTGGATGAGTTTTGGTAGTATTGTGGTATTTTGCTTATTGAGCTAATTGTGGTACATGAAAGTAAATGCATGGTGGTTATAATTATATTTCCTTAGTGTCAAATTCATGAGAATCATATTGATGTCCTTGAAGTTGGTATTATTGTGGCTTTAGTGGTAGTATTCTTAGTGAATACTTGTGGTCGTGGTGGTAGCAATCTTGATGGATATATTATGGTCTTTGTGGTAGGATACACTATAGATCGATTGATTATGATCTTGGTGAACCGAATGTGGATTATGTGGTTGACCTTCGTGGTTAAATTCTTGTGGTTTATGATTATCATATCATTCATAATATGTCATGACATTGCATTGTGGATATCGCCGCTTATAGCCGCGACCGTACCGGTACAGCATCGTGCATTGCCGTAGCACGATGCACACTTTTACCTTGTTGGGTAAAGGTGCAGTGGAGCATAGCATGCATATGCATTACATTTGTGGAAAGATCATTTGCATTCTTATGCAATATATTGTGGTGAAGTTATTTCACAAACAACTACAACTTCATAGTTGTATGGTGGAATTGGCTCATGAGGGCCACTTGTGGTATGAGGAATGTGGTTGTGGTCGTGGATTGGGGTTCATCCCTTGTGGTATGGTTGGGGTTGTGATTGTTATTGTGGTATGAGATTCTTTTCTCTTGTGGTATTTGTTGATAGCAGTTGTGGATGTGAGAAATAATAAAGTTAGAGAGGTAAACATGCTAATGTTTTATTGTCATTGGTAGTGGTAGTGGTGGATGATATGAAGTAGTTAATCCAGATTCATTTGCTAATGTTTTACTATTGTTGGTAGTAAATATGGTTGAGGCTATAATTGTGGTCATTTTGGGAAAAGGATATTGGTGCTTAACATCATTGTAGATTAATTAGCTTGATATGAATGTGGATGCACATTGTGGATGTGGACTTGTGGATACTTTAATGATGTTGTATATTTGTTTGTAGTCTGAATAGCCTGTTAAACAGTTTGCTTGCTGAGATTTTTATCTCACCCACGTTTTTCCCCCCTACAGGTGATTCATGAGCATTCATGGGATGGGTAGAGCGGCACCACAATAATGCACTTGGTTCATAAATTCATGCTGTAATAAAGTCGATGGAATTCTAGCCAAATGCCTAACTATTCGTGGATGATTATCTTATTTAATAATGATGACCTTATGAACTATTCTTTGATTAATCTGCTAGAGATTATTTTAGTTATTCAACTTGTTACCGTTATCCTTGTTCGCTTAGTTGATTATGCTTCCGCTTAATGCTTCATGTTTGAAAATTGTTGCCAGAATTAATTATCTTGAAATTTTTGGCTAGCTGTAGAGTGGTTTAGTGACATCCCAAGGTGATGTGGATCCTGGGGTGTTACAAGGTGAGATCTTCCTGAAGGTCAAGGGTCTCGAGTGCTACCTGCTCTGTGAGTACTCGAAGACACTTCTTCAACTGAGATACATAGAAGACATTGTGCACTCCTAACATGGTTGATGGCAGCTCTAGCTGATAGGCAACTTCTCTACGCTCCAAAATCTTGAACGGTCCCACAAAACGTGGTGCTGGTTTTCCTTTGGTCTGAAATCTCTTAACTCCTCTGAGTGGGGACACTCTTAGATAAACAAAGTTGCCCACCTCAAAGGTCAGATCACAATGACGGTTGTCGGCATAGCTCTTTTGTCGTGACTATGCTATCCTAAGCTTTTTCTTGATCTTTCTCACCTTTTCTTCAGAATCTTGGAGTAAGTTAGGCACCAGGTCTTGATATCCTTTGGGCTGCTCCCATTGAAGCAGTGTCCTGCATTTTCTCCTGTACAATGCTTCAAAGGGTGCCATCTGAAGACTGTACTGATAACTATTGTAGGAAAACTTAGCATAAGGTAGAGTCTGATCCCAACTGGTGCTGAAATCTAGAGCACATGCTCTTAGCATGTCCTCCAATATCTGATTAACTCGCTCTATTTGGCCATCGGTTTGTGGATGATTGGCTAAGCTATACTAAGTTGAGTCTACTACCCAATTCTTCATGAAGCTTCTGCCAGAACCTGAAGGTGAAATGACTTCCTTAGTCTGACGCAATCTTCTTAGGGACTCCATGCAGGCATATTATTCTGGCCATGTATAACTCTGCCAATTTACTCCCTAAATAGGTAGTCTTGACCGATATAAAATGAGCCACTTTGGTCAACCGATCTATGATTACCTAGATGGAGTTATAACCAGTTTGAGTTCTAGAGAGTCCAATGATGAAGTTCATGCCAATCTCTTTCCACTTCCAATCCGAAATTGGCAAGGGTTGCAAAAGTCCAGCGGGTTCTGATAGTCCGCCTTGACTTTCTGACAGGTGTCACAGGCTTCAACAAATTTAGCAATCTCTATCTTTATGCTAACCCACCAATATCTTTCTCTAAGGTCTTGGTACATCTTGGTATGACTTGGACGAATGGAGTAAGAGGTCTCATGGGCTTCATGCATGACCATCTCTTTGATTTCTTGATTATTGAGCACACAAATACGGTTCTTAAACCAAATAGTCCCATGTTCATTCTCACTAAACCTAACAACTTTTCCTCTTCCCATGTTCTTCTTGATTTTTTTGATATCCTCATCGACCTTTTGGGCTTCGTGGATTTGGTTTGCCAATGTGGGTTGAACTTCTAAGACTGAAAGTATACTTCTCTTAACTGAATTTAAGTTTAGACGGTCAACTTTCTCCTAAAGTTGGGTCTGAACTTCTTCTAGCAGTGTGTAGTCCACGTATGCTTTTCTGCTTAAAGCATATGCGACAACATTGGCCTTGCCTGGGTGGTAGTGGATTCCAATATTATAATCCTTGACCAGCTCTAACCACCTTCGTTGCCTCAGGTTGAGCTCTGCCAGGGTGAAGATATATTTTAAGCTCTTATGGTCCATGTAGATCTCACAACGATTACCTACGAGGTAATATTGCCAAATGTTTTTAAGGCATGTACCACTGTTGCTAACTCCAAATCATGAGTCAGGTAGTTGCACTCATGGGGTCTTAGCTAGTGGGACGCATAGGCTACCACCTTCCCTTCTTACATCAGGACATAACCAAGTCTTTGTTGGGAGGCATCACAGAATACCTCGAAATCCTTATGAATGTCCGGCAGAATAAGCACGAGGGCAGATACTAACTTCTTCTGGAGGGTCTGAAAACTCTACTCATAGGCTTTGGTCCAATCGAACTTCTTTTCTTTCTTTAGTAACTGGATCATGGGTTTGGCAATCTCGGAGAATCTAGTTATGAAGTGTCGGTAGTAATTGTCTAGCCTAAGGAAACTCTTGACTTTAGTTACTGTGCATGGTTGCTTCCAATCTATTACTGCCTCAACCTTGGTGAGATCTAGTGTAATTCCCTTGGCTATCACAATGACCTAGGAAAGCTACTTCTCTTAATCAAAATTCACACTTGTTAAACTTAGCATAGAGTTGATGCTCTCTCAATCTACTGCAGATTATTCAATGGTGATTCTCATGCTCCTTGTCATTCTTCGAGTAAATGAGAATGTCATCAATGAAAATCACCACGAATTTAACCAGGTATTCCATGAACACCTTGTTCATCACACTCATGAAGTATGCTAGGGCATTGGTCAGTCCAAAAGACATGACATTGAACTCATACTAACCGTAAAGAGTGGAGAAGGCGGTCTTGGGGATATCCTCCTCTCTGATTTTCAACTGATGGTAACTAGATCTCAGGTCTATCTTAGAGGATACATTAGCTCCCTTTAACTGGTCAAATAGATCATTAGTCCTGGGTAGAGGGTACTTCTTCTTGATGGTGGCGTTGTTGAGAGCTCGGTAGTCTACACACATCCTCATACTGCCATCTTTCTTCTTGACAAATAGAATGGATGCTCCCTAAGGAGAGGAACTTGGTCGAACGTAGCCTTTGTCCTCTAGTTCTTGGATTTGCTTCTTCAACTCAGCTAACTTGTTAGCCGGCATTTGATACGGCCTGTTAGAGATAGGGGCTATGCTAGGGACTAAGTCGATCATGAACTCAACGTCCCTATCGGGTGGCATTCCCAGTAAGCCTTCTGGACATACATCTGGGTATTCCCTAATGACTGGTACCTCTTCTAGGCCTTGAAGTTGATTAAGGGTGCATTCTTCTACCCTTGGGATTGCTGGTGTGAAGGTGACTTCTACTCCCAAACCATTGGTGAGGGTGATAGACCTGGTGGCACAATCGATCTAACCTCTATTCTTGGATAATCAATTCATTCCAATAATAACACCAAACCTTGGGAGTCTAAAACTATTAGCTCTGTTAGGAAGGGTACTCCTTCTATGAGCATGTTCACCTTTGGGCACAAGGTGCCGGCTCTCTGCTCCTAAGGATTGGACTAGCATAGGGTGGCTAAGAGAAACTGAACCTAGCCCATTCTCAACCATAAAAGTCTTGGAAATGAAAGAGTGGGATGCTCCAGAATCAAATAGAACTGAAGCTGGTACTGAATTTACTAGAAACGTACCCAAAACAACATTCGTGCATCTTGTGCCTCCTCAGCAGTGACGTGGTTCACACGTCCCTTCACAAAGTTCTTGGGCTTCTTGAAGGTATGCCACAAACTCTAACCTCTATATGTCCCAGCTCCTACTGCAGTTGAAGCTTCTTGGGACAAGACTTGGTGGAATATCTTGTCACCTTGCAATAAAAGCAAGTCACTCCATCAGATAGTGCTGGGTTCTTCTGCACCTACCCTCCAACTGATGCACCACGAAAAGGTTGAGGAGCGGGGCGGTTGGTCGGGCAAGGTGCCGGGTTTGTTCTAGGCCTAAAACTACTTGAGTGTAGTGGGGTGCCACGAGCTTTGGGGAAGCTGCTGGGGTTGACCTTCTAAGTGGCCATCCTCCTCTTCCCGCTCTCAATCTCCACCAGCTTACCTTCCTGACGGATGACCTTGCTGACGAGCTAGTCAAAATCGGTGTAGTCATTGGAGATTAATTGTACCGCTACGTTGTCGTTGAGACCTTCTAGAAATCTCTCCGCTGGCCTCATCCATGGCCACATCTTTGAGAGCATCTTGTGCCAATTGATTGAACTTCTGGAGATACTCATTCACAGTACGCCCTCCCTGTGTAGAGCCCTGAACTCCTTGAGAGTAATGGTGTTGGGAAGGATGTGAGCCTTGCAAAAGTTACGCACAAACTCATTCCAAAAGATAGTATGTGCATCGGCATGAGCGGTGGTGAACATATCCCACCACTCGAAGCGTGACCGCTCGGTGATGGGAGGCAAATAAGACTCACTCCCTATCGCTACACTAGATGATGTCTAGCTTCTTTTCGATAGCCTAAAGCCAATCATCTGTATCCATTGGGTCCGAGCTATGGTTGAAGGTGGTGGGCGCATTCGCAAGAACTCGGCGCATGTGGATCGCGTCCTTGAGTCTGGGTGGTGGTGGTGGAGCCATTTGAGTGGGTTACTAATAGTCGAACGATGAATCGGATAAGTTAATTTTGGTTGGCCATCATCTAGGCCCAATCAAGTCCATTAACTGGTGGCGACAGAGGAATGTCATGGTTGTTGAGGTTACTGTTGCCATTGTTCCTGGCGTTCATCTTCTTGTCACTTCTCAACGATTAGAGATAGACCAGAAGGGGCTAAGAGGGGTTTGTATGCCCATCCCAAAGAAAACACAAGGAAAACTCTCAAACGAAAAGCAACTTGATAAAAAGCAACTTTTATTAACAATAATATCTTAAATAGGCTTGAGGCTATTAACAAGGCAATAACAGATCACAAGCAACATTTATTTATTCTAAATGGTCCATATCTGAGGTACACTAGGGGGCTAATTTAGACTGAGCTAGGTCCTTCTTTTCACCGGTGTGACGTCTCTTAGGTGACGGCTCATAGTTTGCTTCGGTGACTAAGGAGCAGTCGTCGATGGCCCGAAAGGTAGCAAGTTCTTCTTCCACCCGATGAAGCTTGTAGGTGGTGAAGCTTAGCCCATCCAAGGTCACCTGGTACATGTAGTATAGGGCCTAGGTGAACTCCACCTGATGGACAAGCCGAGGGTTATCTTCTTCCTCTATAGATGCAAAGATGCTGCTAGAGCTCATGGGGTACTTGCTGGGAAAGTACTGAAAGTCGGTGTCCCTGAGCTCTACCGTGTAGATCTCCCTCAGCTTATGGATGGCCTCCTAAGCGGCATCTTGGATAACGGTGAAGAAGGTGTCACGTCTTTAAGTTTCAATCAAAAATGTGGAAGGCCGCATCATCTCCGATGTTGGAGTAGATCAGAACCTCCACACGCCAGTACTCCTATTGTTCTATGGTCTGGCGGTAACCCTGGTAGACGGGGCGTGTCTTGAACCCTATCTCTTGCAGGAGACTCTAAAGGCACTCTACTAAGTGACTGATGTGGATACCATGGGTGACTTGGGCAGGGGTCTTGGCCATCTACAAGTTTTAAAGAGGAAAGAGTTAGAAAATAACTTTTAATGGAGGGAAATAGTTAAGGAAGAGCAAGAAGGCAACAAGTGTTTTACAAGAACTTTTGAAATTATATATTTTATAAAGTCCTTAGAGTGAACCAGAACTATTCCACTTATGGTCACATCTTAGAGTCATCGCAGCTTTGATATCATCTCTGTCGGACCATGGAGTGATGACTTCGGATCCTCTGTGTAAATCGTATTAGTCCAAGATCAACTAGTGCACATAGCGTATGAGAGATAAATATTAAGCAGAAATGGCAATCTTTATTAAATAAAGGAGTATGGTATTATGACCAAAGTTTACATCAATACTCATTGGCAACAATAATAAGGAAAAAATTGTGGAAGCAAACTAATAAAAGCAAAACCCAAGCCTGCCCACAGGCAGATGACAAGACATGGCCTACTCGTTTTGGTCCTCACCGCACTCAAAGTCGTCCTCCTCTGAGATGATGATAGCAAGGGTAAGTACAAACTTGTACTCCTCAAGTCACACCAGACGATGCAATGTAATGATAAAGGCAATAAAGGAAGGCTTATATGGTTGTTTGAGCATAACTATCATTGAATGAAATACGTTAAATAGATTAAAATTGCTAAATTTAATATTGTATTAAAAGATAGAATTTAAATAAAGTAATACCGTTAGTCACCAACCTATCCACAAGTATTCCACCCAGATCATCTTTCTCCAAAAAGATATCTTAGTTCTAGCGAAAACCAGCTTATGAAAAATAAAGTCTAATCTGTGAAAAACTTTACCCAGCATACCCATGACTACGGTCACGGCTATCTAGGATAGTTTATACACTCTGTAGAGATTGTACTGCTTTACCTATAAGATATGATTAACTCGTTGTGTTGGCCATTACACGCTTCCTTAAACGTGCGACTGAGTAATCATAACATAGCCTTTACAAAGCTAAGCCTTCAAACTAGTCACGCCCCCACTAAGATTTCACCCAACAAGGAATCTACCAGATCGGGGCCCCTTTTGTATCATGTGAGACTTCCCATGACCTACGCAATGCTCACATCCAGGCCTATAGAGAGACTCAGGTTGAGACCAACTAATTAGTCAGCTAGAACTGTCCCATACTAGTCTTGTGGTAGTACGATTGGGCTTTGTAGCAGTAGCTCACAAACTGATACTTAATTGACTTAGGCTCTAACGACAATCCCCTTGTGCCTAGTACCCTCGTTGAGCCACCGAGCTACAACGTACACTAGCAAGCACCCACCACCTTATCCATGGCCTAAGTCTACATCAAGTTTTATATTTTATTTTAAAATATTCCATGGAACTTCTTGATTCACTGAAATAAAGAATACATTTTGAAATCTTATCATTCTATGTGAAAAGGGGTTATCCTAACATAAAGTTATAATTATGCAGGTCTAAGCATTTGCTACAAAGAAAATTCTCTAGACATACTACTATACTAACTAGAGTTTTTAATCTAGGGTCACAAGGTACAAGAATTTTAAAAGCCAATGGTGTCATAACAAATAGGCATTTAACTAAAATAAAACTGAATTTGAAATACAAAATTTAGAAATTAAGCATGTAATATAATTTAAAAATAACATAAATTTTATTTACAAACTGGGATCAATACGGTCAAGGATGTGTAACATGCCTCGCTCAGTAGTTTGCTACAAATCATCATTGTAAAATTCTCCAAATCATCGCAATCTACACGTAAAATGACTCTCTAAATTCAAATAAAATTCAAATAAACTCTAAAATTTTAAAATATTGCAAATTTAGATAAATCTTGATTTTAGATGAATTTATAAATTTGAACAGGCTCAATCGGAGTTAGGATGAAGAAGAACGAGCTTCTAGAAGTTTTAATCCTAAAGAAAAAACAAAACTAGAATTTTTGGAATTATTTTCCTAAAGATAATATATTTATGACGTCAAGAGGCATTTATGGAATTATTTTTTCTAAAGAAAATTTAGAATTATGACGTCAGCAGGGAATTTAATTTTTTGTCGAATTAAATTTCTAAAGGAAAATTGGGAATATGACATCATGTTGACGTCAGCCCTACACATGCTAGGTGACGTGGCAGGATTAGCTGATGTAGCTGCTATGTGTCTGACACGTGGTGCTGACATAGCTGGTGAGGTGCTCAGTGCAAACGTGGTGGCCACGTGGTTCTGTGCCAAGTGGTGGCACGCCACGTGGTTGCCACATGGGCGCACGGTTTGACAAGGTGGGCGACGCGTGGCGTGGTAGCTTTGTGGCAGTGCGGGGCTGAGGTATAGCACCATGTGGTGGCCACATGGGCTATGCCATATCATGTGGCATCGCCGACGAGCGGCGGAGCTCTGGGCTGATGGTCGCCGGCAGTACGGTCTACGGCGGTCGCCGACGAGTGGCACATTAGAAAAAGGGAGAAGCGGGGAGTGTACTGGTGCATGGTTGCATTACCGGAGGTGGCCGGAAAGGGGTCAGCAGCGGTGGTGCTCGGGTGACGGGGTTCCGGTGGTGAAGGGATACGGTAAGGAGGCCAGAAAGCTTTGTGAGGGTGCAGGGAGGGTGATGGTGTCAAATCCGAGGCTGCCGGTGACTCGATTTATCTGGGATTCCTCGTCGGAGCTTGCCGGGGCTTGGCGGAGGGAGAAGACGGAGCGGGGATGACTCAAAGCTCGGGAGAGGGGATTGAGGTTAGGGTGGTCTAGTGCGGAGGCTGGGGGTGCTCGGCGGGGGGTTATATAGGGCTGAGGGTGGTCGCGACGGAATTGCTCGTCGTGATTAGCAGTGGCGTGATTCCGATCAAAGGGAAAAAGGAAAAGGAAGGAAAGAGGAAAGGAATGGGGCGAGGGGATTAGGGGATTCGGTCCCAGCGACGCTTGGCTTTCAAAAACCAGGGTGGACGAGGAAGGAAGGTGGGGCCAGCGAAGATCGCTCAATCAACGACGGAAAATGAAAGGGGGAGGGAGAAGAAAGGAAAGGGGCGGCGGGGCACAAGGAGGAAGAAGGGGGAGGGTAGGCCAGCATGTCAGTGAGAAGGGGGAGGGAGGGGCGAACGGGCGGATGGGCCGGGATGGGGGACATGGCCACAATCGGGCCATCCAAGTGTCGATCAGAGGAAGAAGGCGGGATGAGCTCGGGCAGCAACGTGAACGCATCCAAGCCATCCACGTGTCGCCCGGAGGGAAATGTGGGATGTTTTGAAAACTTATTTTGTGTTTTTGATTTTCAGAATAGCCCAACAATGCAAATAGAGGCTAGAAAATAGCAAAAAATACTCAAAAAAATCCCAAAAAAATTAGAAAAAGGCATGAAACCCAAATAAAATAGTTTTCACTTTGATTTGACCACAAATGCATAATTAATTTAATAGCTTACTCTCTAAGCTTAATTTAAAGATTTTAGAAAAAGAAAATTTTGAAATTAGGAAAATCCAATTAAATAAAAGACAAATTTTTGGGATGCTACAATCAACCACAATATTTAAAGATAGATACCCAACTATGTTTGGGCATAATGAATCAAATTATCGATTAGATAACTAAATCTTCAAAAGTAGGTACAGGAATAAGGACCATCTACTGAAGATTTGACAATATCAGCAGAAGCAACGAGATTGTAGCATGCAATCAAAGATAGTAACGAAAATATCCTAACATAATAGTAAACCAAAGTGGGCACCATTAGAGAAATTCATTGCCCAAATGGAACACATGGTAGCATAACAAGAAGCAGTACGTGTAACGATGAGCAGAGTCCATCTCCTGAGCATGAAACTGTGTGTAGCCATAATATTAAAAAGGCTGAAACCTGACTATACCCAATTAACACCTAATCAAATGGCACTCACAGAATCTCTATAGCTGCATGTCGCTACTTATCAAGACAAACAAATATTACTAACCAAGATCTACACGAAAAAAATGTGGGATCAAATATAAGAGCGGGAGCCACAAGTACCAAACCCCACTCGGTCATATGATCCCTACTGTAATTCAGCTGGCCTAAGGATATTGATCCAAACACAAGTGCATCAGCCATTCACAAGCCCACAGAGTGCTCATAGGCAGCGACCCTCCACACCAACATCCATAAGGACAGTGATTCTAGCACCATCATAAGACCTCGTTAAAGGCATGTGTAGCCTCTAACTCACAGATCTACTGTAAGTGCAAAGGTTAGGGATGGTTGAGAAGGGGGGAGGGGATGGTACCATCCATGGAGGCACTTTGTGGAGTTGATGGTGTACTCACAGGTCACCACCTCGTCCTTGCGAGTGCCGGCAGTGCGCTTCTTCTCTGACATCTTCCTGTCCACCGCCTTCGCCCCTCTCCTTGTCTGGCTTTTGAGAGAGGCATAGTGAGAGGAGAGATGCAACGCATGAGCTGTTGCCAAGGTAAAGGAAGACGGAGGGACACCAAATCTAGAGGTTGTGGGGATGGGCACGGCCAGATCCAGCCACAGTGGTGCGAGGACAAGCATGGCCAGATCTGGCCGTGGTGGTGTGGAAATAGCCAGATCTAACCAGATTTTGGGAAGAAGCCATCACCACCTAGGACAAGATTTGGCCCGTAGCATCACTGTCGTGTCTCCACCTCATCCCATAGCCTCCGTCACCTGACCCCCTTGCCAGTCAAGAGAGAGGTGGAGAGAGGAGAGATGCAAGAGAGAGAGAGAGAAGAGCAGATAAGAATGGGAGGAGGCGAGGAGTGAGGGAGAGATGCGAGAGAAGGGGAGAGAGGAGAGATGCAAGAGAGAGAGAGGAAAGAGGAAGGCCCACGTGTCGGTGCTGAAATATTGTGTGTGGGGGAGATGAGAGAATGTACCAGTTACTAACTCCTCTTTTTAAGTAGTAGAGATTACAACAGAGGACCACACTCGCCCTCTAGCAAAAACTCCACGTGCACACCCTAACTCATACACTAGTTTTGGTTTTTTGAACATGTGGTGATGGTCTAGCTGTGGAGAGGTGGGCAGTCATGTCAGCTATAGGGGCACACGCCTCATAATGTGCACCTATCGTGTTGATATTAAGGTGTAAAGTGCTTTTCATTTTTTTTCATTTCTTCATACCATTGCATTCTACTCCTCTTCATTCCCACCATTCTCGTTCACCACCGTGCCTTCACTTGTGTCTTGAGGTTACGATCGCTGCTTGCCCATGCCCAACCCTGCCATGGCCACCATAACGGCAAGGAAGCCAGTGTAGTGGCCGTGAGGATGTGGGTGCCGCGTCATCAAGCGATGGCGGTGGTGCTCGCAATGGCGGTTTCACTAAGGATTCCTGGTCTGAGCTGGTCATTGGCAAGCGCTGAAAGGGGTCTGAGCATGTCAGTTCATTTGTGAATACGCTGGGGCGCTCACTGGTGACAAACGTGCTCTTGGATGCGCTCGTGCGAGACGAGAAGGTCTTGGATTGGCAGCTCATTCACTGACTAGACATGGAGGAGTTAGTCCCCCTACTGAGGGAGGCAAGACCCTAGTCTTCGCCACCTACTTCAATGTTAGTCTTCATATTATGCCTACTCGCTTCATGCGTAGCATTCTTTGTGTCCCTACCACAGCTGATCGCAAACGCCATTGCTCAGCTAGCAATCTTCTCGCGGTAGCTCGATCGGAGACCACGATGCCAAGCGTGGCACTCTTTGTGTCCCTACACGACACTCATTGCCAACCAAAGTGGGTGATTGATGGCCAGTACTCCAAACTGGGAGTGTAAACTTCTAAGTCCGTTCGGTGTGCTCGAAGGACTTCCCATCCAACTCCACATGGACAAAGTGGGAGTCCAACTAGGTGTGGAGGTGGTTCTACCATTGCGCGAGTCACCGTTCTCCTTCATTGGATCGGATGGAGTATGAATTTTGTACCATCTTCGCACACAAAGCTCAATCGGGATGACGAGGCTGCGCAAAGAGGCTCCATCACCACACAAGGCATGAACATGCAGACCTTGCGAAGGAGCTTTGTATGCTCCATATGGCCCCATCGGCCTAGAACCGGCTGCTAAAGACTGGGCCATCTCGAGAGGACAGAATCTACAATCCACTAACCCAACTTGCAAGGCCAATGGGTCTAGGAAAACTTGAACTCTGTGTTCACTTACATGCTTCTGTGCACTCCCCTGACCTCGTTTCATGAACCTATTTCAGTATTATTACTAGAGGAGGCCAAGAGGGCTACGATCATGTTCCTCGTCCCTCACATCCTAAAGGAACACATCGTTCGGTCCGCCGCCACCTCCGATGCCCTCACATCAACTACGTGTGCGAGGCCCTCGGTGTGCCAGTGCCTACACACTCTATCCTCCGTGTGATCGCGGTCGAGCCCGCTGCTCATGAGGCGATGGGATGAGAGACAGCGGTGGTCACGAGGACCCCAACAGCCATGAAGACTCTCCCGCCCCCACCACCGCAATTCCGATTTCATCATCCCCCCACTCCTGTTGTCGCAGAAGAACTAGCAGGGACAAGGGTGCAGTGGTGGAGGGGAGGGCTAGAGCAAGGATAGCAAGGATGGATCTCACTAGTCGGATGGCTCGTGGCCTGCCCCCGAGGGTGAGGCCAATGGTGATGGTACGGGAACAAATCCTCAAAGTCCAAAGCCTTCCAAGCCAGTGACGCACCCGACCTCTGAGACTTCTCCCAGGCATTCAGTGAAGCACGTCCAGTTCAATTCCCTGTCGGTCGGGCAAGCCACAGGCTACATGGTGGCCCTGGAGATGATGGAGGAGAGCTCTACCTCCGAAGTGGCTATCCCACCATGTTCGCACAACCAAGGTGCGAACTTCATTCCACGAGTCCCGTGGTGCGAAGTCCCATGCATCCCGATGGTGATCGGACACCCGCTTCACATCGTTGGTGAGTCTGTTCCAAGTTTAAGCCCTTCCTTGGGCCCCGTGACTTTGCACGGTTGTCTCTACTATGTTCGCGATGTTGTTGCCCTCGATAGTCACTCCTCCAGTGGCAATAGCGTGAACATCTAGTGATGAGGTGCTCGGAGCAGCATACCTATGGTGGTTGCCGAGGAGGCTTCCTTCTTAGCCCCAGCAGATGTTTTGGGGTGCGATATTTGTCAGCTCTCGCTAGGCGATTTTATTCCCCGGTTGGACACCCTTTATGCTATGCGGGCCACCGCGAACTGCGTTGATGCCTTGTTGGATTGAAGGGTGCTGTAGATGTGCGGATCTAACTTGCTTTTTGGTGGCCGTGAGGCCTACAAGGTGAAGGTACATCCTTCACTACGCCCTATCTCTTTGTGTTTTGGCTTCAGTGCTTTATTTTGTGCCTTTTTCTGTAGACAGTGGCTGTCACTCATGCTACAAATAGTGATCCATTGTGAGGCCACAAGCGTACAGGAACCATTCTATCTCGGATGAGGCATTTGGTTCCGTATCGAGGAGGAGTGATCCGTAAATTAGGGGGCTCTCCTCAGCTCTCCGTATCGAGGAGTGATCTGTAAATTAGGGGGCACTTGGTTCGCGGGACGGAACCATTCTATCTCGGATGAGGCATTGGCCTCTTGTTTGGTTCAGTGGATGGAACCATTCTATTCCAGATTAGATGATTCCATTTAGTTGATTTGGTAAAGAATATTTCACCCAGATGTTGTATCGCGTTGTTCAACAAAATTGAGCAAACCACACCATCTTGTACCATGAATCAAACGACCCCTCAGCGAATCTGAAAGTTTAATCCCATTCCTAAACCTAGTATATCCAAACATGGTTATGGGACTAAAATATCATATTCCAGTCCAAAACGCACCTCAACATATGCCATCTATATCCCACTCCCAAACCAACATATCCTATAATCCAAACCCCACCGAAAAGCTTTAGTGCTGGCTCAACGATTACGCCATGCCATGTGCCCCAGTAACAACGTGGTTAATAGTAATTAACATTGAAAACTATTATATTATATACGTATAGTATGAAATCTATTATATTACATACTTATCTACCCTACTATTCAAAGAGTTAACGACGGGTCAGTGCCCCGGTGGGGGGGAGTGAGGTATTGTTCCTGTCCATTTGGGTTCGATCCATACAATCTACACGATATGCCTTATTTATTCAGAGTACATACATACTATCCACAAAGTTCTTAGTACGTGTAGTGAACGCACACACATGTTGCGTCCTCCATGTACTCTCTTCTCAAAATAAAAGGAGTTGTGGTGACGACAGCTGTGGTCATTCACCCCTTCTACCTCTACTTGTACCTCTAAAAAATCTAACCTCCTAAAAGTAGAAAAACCATATGCCAACAAATAAATTAACTTCAATACAAATTATGACGTGGTTCACAATGAAACTCGATTGGGAGCAGCAACGGAGCCGAGAGCATGGTATAGACCGAGCACGGCGGTATAAAGCTTGACCAAGTCCAGAGGTAGAGCCGAAGGCATGGAGCAGGCCCATACAACGTAGGACTCAACAGGTTGTAATTTTATATTTTTAACAATACTTTTAAAATAAACTCTTCTCTAACTTGTTTCCAAATAAAGAAGCAATATTGCCATGCCACCGGTGGTGCCATGGAGTGTTGTTATGCCGCAGCTAAAAGGTTTTTTAAAATAAATTTGGACTTAGTCAAGGCGTGGTAAGTTTCATTTGCCACGTCATTAAGCATGGCATGGCAAGCTTGAATTTTGGAAATCAGTTAGGGCATGGATTATTTTTACAATATTGTTTAAAATACGTTATTTAATAGAAGCGTAAATTTCACAAAACTGCAGCTATGTTCACATAACTATAAGAAAAATTGTAGATTTAAGAATTATAAGAACTTTTTAAAGAAGCTATGGGTTTTAGCGCTATTTTAATCATAAAACTACAGATTTTATCCTTCTTGTTCATTGTGACCGGTGCTAATTGTATAAGATTATTTCCCTCTACGTACTGTTTCTCGCGAACAGTCTAGAAATTAAAATTTTCAACGATAAGCCACAATCCAAATGAACCCACCCTTTTAATAGAATAAGCTTACATGAGTTTGTAAAGTGGGATGTGGCTGTCAGTGACATGTAGCAAGGAAGTGGGTTAAAACCTATAGTTCTTTAATACAAATTAGTGTTTAATTCATACATTCTTGAAATATATTTTTAAATATGTAGTTATGTGAAATTTACTCTTACAAAATTTGAAACCGTAAAAAATTGTATTCCTTTTAGAATAGATTTTTTCTCTCAAAAACAATCTCTTTCGTGCTAAAGAAAAGAGCACACTGGAAACTGTTTTTTTCTTCTTTTGTTCTAAGCAAAGGACATGATGCAAAAACAATACTAGCCCTTCCACTGTAGCCCTGTAGGCCGTATTCACCTTTTTCACTTGGTGACTGTGCGTTACAACGGATCTCAAATATGCAATGACACAAGTGCTAGATTATGTCAGTGCTGAACAAAATCATGTTAAGACAATCGCATACCATTAGAATTTGGAAACACAAAATATTACTCCTTGCTCCTGACCTTTGTTTATCAACATACCATTGCTACTACTCAATCTTTTCTTTGCATCATACGCACCATAGATAGTTAACATCTAGAAATTTATCATACAAAAAGATCTCCGATTGATAATTTTGCTCAAATTTATGCAAAGATCACTTAATGAAAACCACATACATACATCAGTAACACAATCACACAAAGCTATTTCCCTTATAAAAATAGGTTTGCATTGTAAGGTTGATTCCAGACTGTTTCTACAAATTGTCAAATCATTTGCCAAATGCTCAATATGCTTGTGCAAATAATTATAGTTTTGATATCCCAAACTTCAGTCCTCATAAATAACTAAGTAGTTTTCATCCTCTACTAATTTCCCTTTGTTGATTTTTGTATTGTAGGAGATTTGATGTGGTAAACTAAAAAAATAGTTCATTGATAGAAGAGGGAACTCACAAGGTTACACTCAGTTACAATTGAACAAAGAACGGAAATTGAATAGATTGTCTATATCAGAAGTGACAGTAACAAGGTCGTATTTCATAAAATAATAGTTGTTCATAGCACCTTAATAAATAAATATTTCACCGAATAATCTTTGGAAAACAACTCAGATCAGGTAGCCATACAGAACTCTCATTTTCCTTAGAACAGGAAGAGATTTTGCAAAAATGTCAGAACAGGCAGTAACATATACTCCTTTTTCACTTAAGGCATCATGTAAAAATGGAAGGGTGTGTTACAAAAGAAATTTCCTTGGAATCAGGGTTGTTGACAGACCTTACCAGTAGCTGATTTCACATAGGTGAATCCCTTTGTGTCACCTCCTGAACGGTTATATAGTCAATAGCAAAAAAAATTGTTTCTCTTGAACATATGTATTAAGAAGTTGTAAATCAATGAAAGCTAGAAAGCAATCATGCACGATGAGGATTTATGACATAACAATAGTTACATTTTTTAGTGGATCAATAATTCAAATTTAGGTACACATATTTTCTTGGTGCTAGCAGAGAAAGAATTGAGAAACTCATATTCAGTTAATTAAACATATAAACATCACAACATTGAAATATGCGTTGCCTCATTCATGTAGTTTGCTAAACCAAGTCTTGCTCCACCATGCAATGCAAACATTAGGTTTTGCTCCCCTAGTTCATTGAAGCCACTCAACCATAGAGAACATGGATGCTGTCTACAATGTTTGTCCTAGAAGTTAAGCTATGTTGCCATGCAATAGTTAGCACTATACAGATACTTATAAGGCCAAAAAGGTCACATTTTGCACAAACAATACTCTAGAATAAAAGATACCATGAGATCTATCTTGCTGCACTTCCTCTTTTAGACAAGGTTTGCTCACCCATTAATGTCAAAAGATATAGATGATTTAAGAAAATTTTTAACATGAGAAACACAAATTTTTTATCTCTAATTAGACATTTTGGTTTACATGATATTTTGCAGCCATCATCCACAACATAGATGTGCACGATGACTCTGTTCCTCGAAGCAAGGAATAATGTACACTTTGATATTGAGTTTGTCTAATTCACTATCAGAAAGGGTGTACTAAAAAAGGAACTCAGTAAGCATGGTTAGGCCTGGAATATAATATCTTACAAAGCACAAATTCATTATCAGAACAACTGGAGTATAGCATGCATTATAGATTCATCGAGATATATCTCTCATTCTTAACAATTTTTCAAAATGTCTGAGCTTAAAAATCTATACCTTCTGATGTACAGCTAATTAAGTCACAACACAACAACTTATTATTCCATCCATATGTACATCTACAAGGCATCAATTACAACAAATTTCATAGAAATAGAAGCATAGAAAACATGCTTAGATATAACTACACCAAGAACCATGCATTCATTGTATAGGTAAAACCAAGCAGAAATACTTACTCTTTCATATCCTTGTAGTTTTCCGTTTACTTGACACATTGTTGAGCAATTAGCACACAATCTAATAAGCAAAAATCTGGGCACTAAATGCCTGTTCTGTGTAGAGATTGACTTGAAAAGAAAACAAGTCATTTAGAAACAACACTAAATTCTTAGAAGGAATTTTTTCATCAATCGTGCCTCAAACGCAACAAAAGAAGAGCATGAATACTGGAGAACCTACAAAGCGAAATGACAACTTGGAAGATCATGGCCATTTCCACACCTGAAGAAGAATGGAGATTTCATTACTTACTTAGAGAAGTCCTAATTAATATAATACACAAATTCTTACCTAATCAATCCAAGCAAAAATGAGCCTAGAACTAAAAATCCCCTGCTCAGTTTATGGCAAGCATCAATCAAAATGTAGCAACACTGATGAAGCAAGGTGTACCGCTGTACTGAATCGATATCACAACTGAAGGAACAGCCAGAGAAAAAGAAACATACCAACATCTAATTCAACTTTTTCCAGAATAGTTCTCTAGTTCAAAATAGCTAATTTGATGGAGTATCTCCAAAAGAATTGGATTTGGCTGCTCACAGCAAAGCAGTGACCTGAACCCGTGAGTTGCAGCGGGTGCCCAACAACAGACCTAAACATGCAAAATCAGTTTGAACATTAGGTAAAGGGATTGTAGCTAACAATTTCACCCAATTATTATCTTCATTAAAAACAAAAGGCTACACTTACATTTTACACATGAGAAAGCACACGTATATGGGAGGGAAAATATTTTTTTACCAATCGACAAAATCCTACAAACAGCAATATACATTTGTATCAAATGGTAGTAAACAAAGGGAAGGATGGAACTTGAGTTTAAGCATCAAGGGTGACAACTAACAACTTTTCGGATGATACTGACTAAAGCAAATACCTAATTTTATATAATATGAATGCGATAGCAATGAAATGAAGCAATCATTGCACACATATTTGTCTAAACAGCTGTAAAGAAACAAAAAAGGTTTCCAAATGTAAAAGAACATGTAGAATACCACATTTAGTGTCAACTTCCTCTTGTCCTCCACTGCCATTGTCAGAATGGATGTTGAAGTGCAAAATATAAACATGCACACCATGAAGCAGCAAACTTCTGTGGTTCCCAACTATGGAGATATGACAATCTGATGAGTCGCATATCTTTCCCATTAAACCGATGCTGGTTAAGAACCACCTAGAAATTTATGAGAAATGAACTATCTTAGATGAGCAATAATTGAAGCAACAAAACAATCCTAGCTACAAAAAGACAATATCAGATATTAGGGTAATTTTCTACTAAGATATGATATCGAAGGCAATTGACTCAAATGGCTAACACATTCTATCAAACATGACACAGGCATGCAGAGCTAACCTCAGGCTGTGTAGAACATTATAAAGCTCAAAACCAAAGAGATCAGGGTATTTATCATTTGACATGCTTTAGGAAGTTATCATTTAGCTACACACAAATCATACTATGAGATCATGCAGTGCCTTATAGGATCATCGAATCAATTTACAAAGAAGATAAAAAAATCTGTCCAAATGACACTATAGGGCCCCCAAAATTGAAAGGGCGGAAAAACATGGGGAAAAGGTTCACACCTTCTGCACCCATTAGCATCAATGTAACAAAACTAAGAAAAGCTTTCTAGCTCATTTTGACTTCCCTAGAATGCAATAATGTTTCGTAGCTGATTCTGCCATTGCATCAAACATAACATAAGCATACTAATATTTAACATCTTAGGGCTATGTATAACATCGCACAATTGAGGAAAAAGCATACGAAGGAAGACATTGTTGAACTCTTTCTTTGCACGAAAGCCATGTCTACCTCTTTCTTTAGCTATACTGGATTGCTGGTTAGCACCTAATCTCAAGTCCTCTGTTAATCTTTATACACAGATAGTTCAAACCATAAAGGATAACCAGGAATTGCTATTTTTTACCCATAGAACAGAAATCAGAATAGGATGTGACGCTGTTAATTATAGGGTGCTAGCTACTCCTGCTTTTCCAGCTGAAGCCAGTAAGGTAATTCGACTCCTGAGTCCTCAAGCAGCTACAAAGAATTAACATATTTATTGTACCTACAAAGATACAACATAAATGCTAGATGTTTATTCCTAATGCTTGCACAAAGGGCCAGGATTGCGCAATCAGACCAATACCACTATGCAGAATGAACTCAAAAGTGAAAGCATGATCAAGATACTGACCTGCATGTTCAAGATGATGATGAGCAACGGTAGCAAGCCGATGGCGAGGGCTAGCAAAGGTACCGAGGAGGGAACCCTTCGGCCGATCGGGCTCAGCACTAGGAATGACAAGAGTGACGCATACCACGACAGAGACGGCAATAGTGGCGTTGGGGCGCAGTGAGTAGCAGGCCGGTGGAGGCGCCAAGGAGGGAGCTCTCGGACTAATTGGGCTTAAGGAAGAGTGGGAGGCCCCCTAGGTCCTCCAGGAAGTGCGGAAGGACAAGCAACTGCCTGAGTGTCTCGACCTCCTCCTCAGGGCGTTGCATGAAGTACGGGCGCTGGTGTTGAAGCGCCGCTTGGGGCCAAAGCGGGGGGTGGTACGGAGGCGGCTTGGCGTCCACAAGGCGGAACAAGGAGTCATCGGCCACGGCGGCAGGGGAGTCATCGACGGAGGTAAAGTCAAAGACGGAGTCGCGGGAGGGGAGGAGCGGCAGCGCGTGGGGAGGGGAGGAGGAATGGGGGGAGGAGAGGTGGCGGCGTGTGAGGAGGGGGAGGGGGAGGAATGGGGGAGTTTGGGTGCCGGGCTGAGTTTGCAGGAGATGGGTGCGGTTGGTTGGGATCGTGTGGGAGCATCCGTTTGGATCTGCACGGTAGATCTTTGATCGGATAGTTAAAAAAAGGCAGTTGAATCACGGTGGTAAATTATCATCATTAACTTCTTTTTTTCAATAATAAAGATTAAGAGTCTCGATCATAAAAGATATCAAAATTAGTATTTCTGTTAATGGCTCATGGCTATTCTACGCTACTCTTGCAAAACAGCTTTAATAATGTATAGCATACTATAAAAACTCGTGATTGGTCGGAGAATAAATAGGTTCTTGGGATCAAGCAGTTGAATTTTGTTGGGAACATTAGTAACGAGTCAAGCAAAGCCTGGCCTCAAGCAATCAGATGCATTGATCACATCATAGGTCTGCATTCTCCCGCTGCCAGGCCAATTTGGAAGAACTTCCCAAATTTTGGAGGTGTTCAAATAGACTTTAATTTTCGGTATATGTTTAATGAAGCCCGAAAGCTGATTTAAACACTTTGGCTCTTTTTTGAAAAGTGGTTTTCTAAATTTTATTCTAAATTATTTTCTTTAGTCATTACTATTTCATTTTAATCAAAAGATACCTGCTTTAGTTGATTAAAACACTCCTTCGTGTAGCTTGTGTGAAAATATTCCTAGGTTCTAAACAGGGCATAGGAATTGTCATCTGGACATAGTAGCAACAACTAGCCCTACTTCAAATAGTTTTAGTTTCTGATTTACTTTAGTTTTTGATTTATTTAAATTAGAAACTATTTAGAACACGTTAACTTTTAATTTTTGCTTATTTTATTTTATCTTTTCTTTTTTTCTCTTATTCCTTTACATTGTTTGTGACAAATATAACGGTTTTTCTTCTTTTTTATTTTTTTATTTTTTCTTAAAAAAACCAGCAGTCCCAACAATACAATTTTAACCATAAACCAAAAGCTACAGTTAAAAGCTTAAGCCACAAGCTAGTTGAAGCGAGGCCTAAACAATTCATTCATCTGTAGCTATCCATTTCTTGACTTTTCCGTTTCATGGATTCCCTCAAAAACAATTTAGCATCCCTCGTGTATTTTGAGCCCATTTACACCCCCAAAAAAACTTTTAAATTACAAGGGGTGTATATGGCAGCTCCAAAAAAAGTTCAAACCCCTGAAAAATTAATCAAGGGCAAAAAGGTCACATAAATACCTTTACATTCCTAGAGCCTGTACCAATCCACCAACTTGCACCGCCGCCATTTGCCACCTCCATGCATCGAAATTCCTCTCCAACACGAACTCCTTAGCCTTGCTCACGACGCCCTTCTCTCGCCTCCTCGCCATTGTTGCCACCTTGGGCTTCTTGAGCAGCCCAATGTAGGCCTCGAGGTCGTGCACGCACGCCGGGTCCCGCACCTCAAAGAAGTCGATGGCGAGCTCGACGCCGACGTGGGTGTAGCAGGCGCAGCTCCACGGAAGCTCCAGCCTGCCGCCGGCGAGGGCGCGGGAGTTCTCGTTCAGGAAGACACCGGGGAGCTTGGTGATTGGGTCGTTCACGTTGACGACCCGTAGGACCTTGATGCCGAGCTCGTCGCAACGGTCCTTGAAGGCCGCGTTGCCGACCCTCGGCCCGGCGAAGGAGTAGACGGTGATCGGCGCTGTCTTACCGTTGCTGGTGGAGGTGGAGGGGTCGGCGACGCGGTTGAGGCCGAGCTCGGCGAGGTCGTAGGCGAGGAGGATGGCTAGCGAGCTTCCCATGCTATGGCCGGCCAGCGTGATGCTGACGTCCTCGTGCTTGTGCTTGCCTACGAGGCGAGCCACCTCAGCGAGGAGCTGGTTCCGGCAGCTGCCGCAGGTGAACTTGGCGGTGGCGTCGTCGGAGGTGTAGAGCGAGAGGAAGCCGGACTCGACCTTGACGTTGGGTCGGGGTTCCGCGGCATCGAACCGCGCCTCGGCGAGCGCGCTCCGCAGGTTGGCCGCCCACTCCGACGCTGTCGCCGTGCCCCGGAACGCTACGACGATGTCCCTCCGACCGAGCCGCCGCGCGGCATCGTCGTCCGCCACGGCCACGTACCCAATCCACCGGCTTTCTGCTCGGTCGCCGTCGGGCGTCGCGTAGACGTACCGCGTGACGTCGTACCCCGCGCCGGCCATGCCGGCCTCCCGCAGCATCGCTCGCCGGCCGTGCTTACAGTTGAGGTACCGCGGCGAGGCCGGGTCCACGTCGAACGCCTTGTACGCCGCCGCCACGAGCTCCCCGTACCGCACGACCTCCGACCGGAGCATCGGGTGCAGCGGTTCCAACATCCCCGCCCAGTCACCGGCGCCCTGCACCTCCCTCCACATCCCCGCCACCGCCTCGGCCGGCCGCACACCCGTGTTCTCGGCCACAGCGCTCACCGGCGCAACATGCTTAGCCGCGACACGCCCACCCAGCGCCGCCTTCCTGGACGACTTCGTCGCAACCGCGGTCGCCGTGCTCATGACAACACGCCGTGGCTGGGATGCCTGTGCGGCGGCGCAGGCGGTGGCAGGAGGCGAGATGACTGTGGGCATGGAGAGAGAGCGAGGCGGTGGATCGACGACAACGAGTGGTGGTGAACTGGTGATCACGGGGATAGCGCGCGCGTATATATAAGTGGCGGGAACGGGACGAGGACGCGGTTTGTACGTTTGTTTGGACGGACGGCGCGTTGGCTCTGGGGAGGACACCTGCCATGCATCCGGCTGGCAGTGGCACGTTGGGATTTGACATTTTGACTAGCTAATTAATTAGGGACCTAATCTATGGTATCATATTATTATGTTGTGTTTTTTTCGGAGGGGTGCTCCGGTTTTCGCCAATTTACGGGCACGGGCTTGTGCGAGAAAATGATGTTTCAACACAAGATTTGGGCTTTTGTGCGGAGCTGTGGAGGCGCGTGCGTGTGTGTCATGTTTGAATGGCAGTGTGCAGGATAGCTTGGAGGAGCTTCAGTGAGGAAAATTACAGAGAAGACAGGTCAAAATTCAGCCTGTGGAGATTCAGAATTGGCATTCTATGTTGTGTAATTTGGATAAAAAAGACCAAACCCTTTTTTAAAAGAATTTATCTGTGATCGATCAGAATTTATTGAAACAATTGTCAAAGAACAGTAGCAAAAATTTATCTGGTGCTTCACAGAACCTTAGTATTTTTTAACGGGACAACAAAAATGCATGTATTAAAGAGCTGTACAAAACCTCCGCAGGGTGCTCAGCGAACATAACAAGAATGCAACTTTTCCTCTAGTGTTAACCAAGGACCCTAAAATACAAAAGAATGGATAGGTTTTTTTTGAACTGTGGCTTATAATTTATGGCTGAGAATTTTGAATTATTCGTAAGAGGCGGTATGTAGAGAAAGATAGTTATATGTGATTTAGATTAGTACAGCTGAATTCGGTACACTTTATACTATAATCTATCTATGAATCTTATCTTAAAAAACACATAATTTAAAAACTAATTACTGTAACATAAATTAAAAATCATAAGCTATAAGTAAAATCGAATCCATCTATAGCTACGAATTTTGTGGATGTCAGGGGCTCAAGTGCAAAATTAACAATACAAAAATGGTCGACGAATGGGTAGCTAGTTCACTCTATCGGTCTACAGTGTACACATGTGTGCGCGACATGATCTTGCGGCTGATCCTGTGTGGGGCCGAAGAAACGCTTCAATTGTCAATTTTTTAATAAAGGTTTTCCCCCGCGCGCGACTCGTGTATATGTGGTACACAATTTAACGCTTGTTTTTGCGATGACGTCACCAACTCTTTTTTTTTCTGTTTTTTGGCGAGAGATGGCATTACCAACTTAACCTTGGAAGAACTCAGTTCGAGAGACGATTTTATGGTTATGTTTTTTGGCTATGGTTAGTAGTTTTTTGTTTTAGCTGATAAATAGTAATAATTGATAGAGAGTATGTGAAAAAGAGTATAGAGTAAAAGAAACCTATATACGATTTTGGTCGACTTGTAGATTTCATCTTAAAAGGCACTCTGTTTGAAATTTAGTTACTTCGAAAAAAGACCCTATACTCTCCCAAACAGTTAATTGTACAAAGCTTTAAGATTTGTGCATATCTATGGAAGTGAAAAGCATGAAATTACTACTTACTCTATACATTATTTGACTATTTTTTAGGCAAAAATCGTCAAAGTTTTGGACTGTAGAATGTAGATTCAACATTCTAGATCCACCCACTCAAATCCTAAGTAAACCTAACCCTAACCCTAACCCTATCTTCCACCCCTCATCTCTCCCAGCCGCTATTGCCCACCACCCAACCCGCCTCTACCCCCAACGCGCCACCACTCCACTACCTCATCGGCCCCGAGGGCTGCCGATCACCTTTCCCACCACTACCGCCTTCCTCTGTGGCTATCGTCGCAGCCCCTCCACATCCCCGCCTCTCTACCATCTTCCCTATCGTCGGCACCCCTTCTTCCTCATCTTAGGTGGTTCACCGTCATTAGATCCGTCCCCATTGCCAATGCCACTACACACCTCTATCTCCCCACCCTACCCTACATCTCTGTATCCAGCGATTACCGCCGCCCGTTGTCTCCTAATTGCTTATCGTTACCATCGCTCTAGTTGTCTATGCTATCCACCACCGTCCCCCAAATCCATAGTTGGCAGCATTACACTACCTTGCCACCCACCATCGTGCATTTGCCGCTCCAGCCTCCCTCTAAATCTTTGCTCTAGTGAACCAAAATCCATAACCCAGGGAACCCTAATTCTAATTCGATGAACCACTGTAATTGGAGATGAAGTAGGGGCAAAGCCAAGGGGTAGGTTTAGTAAGGCTTGAACCTACCCTTCCTGGTGGCAAGAACCCCTGGCACAAGGAACACCCCACCGGGCGCTGACCGACAAGGCGACAAGCACAATAGGGCAGGGAAACGGTGGCTCAACACCAAGGAAAGCAAAAATGAAAAACATTTGGTCAAGATTCGCCAGCCTAGTGCCCTTAAGAGATCCAATAAATTCATCTCACCGGCCCACGAAGACACCAACTCCAACTCATAAACCCTACCAACAACCAAGTACCAAACTAGTAATTGGAAGAAGCCACTGATTACCAAAGAGAAGGCTGACTGCACAGGCGATCGAGTGTCAGACAAGTAGCAAGTAGAAGGGGGGACTAGGGCCAGGCCACCGAGGGAGCCGAATCTGGCGGTGAGGGATGGCCGCCACGAGGAGGCATATCCGGGGCGGGAGCCGACCAGGCGTGGGGTGGGTGGAGCTGACGCGCGGCGAGGGGCTCGACTGGGAAGCATAAAGTGACTCAACATCATTATTATAAAATTAACTTTTTCAATGTTGCTATTGATACAATTATGAATAAGATGAATCATCGATTCAATAAAGCTTCCTCCGAGCTATTGGTACGCATGTCTTGTCTTGATCCAAGCGATTTTTTCTCTAAGTTTCATGTTGATACAAATGATTTAGCATACTTTCAATTTTATTCCTAGCTTCGCCACTGAAACGAAGAACCTGTCAATTGAAGTTGGGGACAACGGTAGGTGGTGTACAAATCTTGAAACATATCCGAAGGTTAGAAATTTAACTATTTTTTCTCAAAAAAATATTGGAGTGTTGTATGGCACTTCTGAATAGCAAAAAGATAGTTGGCGCTAATCAAATTGACCAATGTATTTCCGCTTGTACATAGTGCACAAACAGCATGACGCACATGGTGCCACGTCATGTCCGTAGCTCAATTGCTGTCACTCTCACTCCACAGTCAACGCCAAATCGATAGTCAACAGTAACGCTATGCTTGACCTTTTCGTACTTGCTGGCGTCGACCCGACGTGGCCACCGCAACGGACACACTCTCCTGTGCTGTTGGGCACAGCGACTCCTTCACTGTTTTGATAGTGTAGCAATTTTTTTCTAATTACACTTCTAGCCTTTTCTAATTACAACAGTGATGGCAGACGATACATATCATCTACCGTGTTACCTGACTATACCAGGTGAAGAATACTATAACACTTCCATCCAACGTAGAAGGCAGTGGTAAGTGGTGGGCTTCATAGGCCTATCGTGGTGTTCGATCATGACACGAGGCGCTAAGGTACTATACGTAGCACTTTTTTGCTAGTATCACGGTAGGTCTAACATAGAAGATTATTGAAAATTAGGAAACCACTAGAGATTATGAAAAAAAAAACAGCCGTATCAAATAGTACTAAAAATTAGACGAAAATTATTAAAACCGCAGCTTGCTCTCCTCTCCTGCGTTGTTGGCCACAGCTGCTGCATGCGGTGCTAGCTTTGCTGCCACCATCAACGCGGGACCGTAGAACGCAGCGCCCACGCGGGGCAAGCACCTGGGACACGAGGCCCATATATAAGTCAACTGGGGTTTCTAGTTGTTAGATGATTAATATTGGACGCAGAATTTGACTTATCCGTGAGAAACTACAAGTGTTAATTGTTGATCAAACCTTATAAGCTTAACAGACTAATGCATAAAATTTCAAGTCCAAATTTCACTTTTTCTTTAGAGTAAAAAAATGAGAAAGCTCCGGCAAATGACAAATCAAAAGGAAAAGACAAGGTCAAATTTACTATTCATAACAAACTTCTCTCTTTTTTTCTTCTCTTTCATCTAATACATTCTGAGTTTCGAATTGAAGTTTCACAGGTCGCTGAACCACTTCATAAACTACATCCTCAACTTGTTTTGGAACTTTTAAAGTTGATTTGGTGCACAAACCAAAGCACTGTCAATGATTCTATCGTAAGGGGGGTTTCCACCTGATACGCACAACGCTAATATATAGCCGCATACTTCTACACGCAAATGTGTCGAATATATGAGAGTGAGATTTATATATTCTGACTAGATTGACACATCTATCTGTTAGTGATATGCCCTAGAGGCAACATGGAGATGTTGTATATATCACATACTATGTTTATGATACATTACTTTGTTCCTTGGAATAGACATCATCATTATTGATCAATGAGTATGTGACTTATTCATGAGACTCTTAAATACTAAGATGTTGCTATTTCTAAATGATCCCTGGTCGTATATCATATGAGGAACAAATATGATTCAAAGACAAAAATCAGCATATGTATTGATTGATGATCATGTCTCATGGATCATGGTATGGTGATACCAAATCAATAATATGGACATGTGTTAGTGAACATATGTTGGATAGACTGCCATGAGACAACTGCAGAGATTCCATGTGTCATCAGGTTGGTCTCAAGTAGTGTTTATGTAGAGTCCTTAGACTTGAGATCATCATGGTTCTCAACATGAGTAGTAGCTTATTTTGGGACTACTAAACACTACTCCGTGGCTGGGTAGTCATAAAAGTAGTCTTGGGTTTGCCATGAAACATGTAGTGGGATATGAATGATCAAGATAGAATTTGCCCTCCTTATGGGAGAGATATCTCGGCCCTCGATGTAATGGATTATGAAAGTGCATGGCCATGCCAAGGTGATTGAGGAGTCAATCACGAGTTTATAATCCATCACGGAATCGAGAGAGTGATTGAGCTATTAAGAGGATGACACAGTCTCGCTTGAGCTCAATCTATATCGTGAGGCAAAGGGATTCGTACATGAGAGGACATTACAGTTCAGCGATATGATCTTTACATATACTTTGGGGTTAATATGTCTTACTAGAGACCGCTATTAACATGGTAACCGAAAGGCGTTTCGGTCACGACCAAGTATACGTGAACCTCACAGGTCGCACGCTTAACGGGTTGGAACACTAATTCGAATATGATTCGATATGGGCTCAATTGGATAGAGATCCGAATAGACTCCTATTGGGCCTCGGTCCACGAGGCCCACGTGAGGAGGTCTATATATGGAGGCGGGCGGAGGATGTGTGCTGTTAACATCTAGCAAAACCCTAGCCGCCACCTCCGAGCCAAACCCTAGTCGCTCACGAGTGCTAGTACACTCGCGATCGGCGTTCCACCCCGACGTGTGGTACCGGTGGAGGCGCTGCTGCGTTGCGATCTTGATCGGCGTGCGTGGAGGAGACGATCCGTCGGGACGATCGGCTACTTCCACTACTACCTTAACGCGCGTGATTGGATCGGTTTCCAATTCTTCTTCCGCTGCGCTGCGCGTCTAAGTGGTAACGATCCATGATCCTTCCTTAGCATGATGTTCTTGGGTGTGCGGTAGAAAAGTTTTGTTTTCTGCTTCCGTAGCCTACGCGTATTCCTTTACTATCTTCTACAGGGAATTAGAGGCATTCGTTGACCAGAAGGACCTGGTAGGGGGCCGCAAATTTTTTGCCCATCTAGCCGCGTGTGGCCTTTTTTTTTCAGGTCTGCCATGGGGTGGAATTTTTTTTTCTTTTGCGGAAGTGGCTCCCTCCCGACCGCGGAACAACTGGTGGCACACTCCTGGAAGTCCCATAGTTGGGAGGCATAGACCAGCGGCCAGGGAGCACGAGATGTTGCCCCCTACACGCGTAAACCAGGCGGGCCCACGTGGGAGCTACGGATGCCGAGCGCAAAAAAGCCCACCTAGGAGCTGTGGACCCCGAGGACGGAAAAGGACCAGCTCCAGTGCTGCCCGGGCGTGGGATCCCGTGCCAGATCTGCAAAACAATGTCCACACGAGGCCAGATGGCGCGAAAAAATTCAAGGGTGCCAATGGGGGGTCCCGGGGAGGCCCCGCAGCCCCGCCTAGACCCAGTCCCGTCAGGCTTAGCAGGGAAGGTTGCTCACATTTGGCGGGGATTAAAAATATACTATATTATTTTTTAAATAATAGCATGACTTTATTTATTTATAATTATTTAAGTATATATTTTTTAAATATAGCTTCAAAATATATTCTAATATATAGATTTAAGTTTTAGTCCAGAAGAAAAGAATACAATACCCCATATTAAAAATATATTATATATTATATATTTTATTTTTACTGTATCTTCGCGGGATCTACGGAAGTGGGCGACCTTGATATTTTAAAATACAATGTTACAAGCTCGTTAAAAATCTTGTACCCTAGAGTGGGTTTCCCTGAGTAAGGAAAAGAGTACAATAACAATATATGTATATACCAACTATAACAATATGCGTACATATTATCTACTCATCAATGTCTAGGTCATTCATGCGCTCGAGGTCAGCGTACGTCTGCACGATTTCAGGATCCTCCAGTTGATGTTGTTGCCGTTCTTTAGCTAATTACGTCTGTTGTGAAGCCTTCGATCTTGCACTGCTGCCAAACTTGTCATAATACATATAGAAACACACGAAAAGCTCATCTTTGATATGTGCGAAAGCTTCTAAATAATCAAGATCATGGCATTCACCTATTCCCTCTATACCAACTTGCAAACCTGTCAACTTTTTCGTAGCATCGAAAATAATAGCAATGCAATACAAGTATAAAATAGAACCAAAATATTTAAAAAAAATTTCCTTCAAAATACAAGAGTTATAGAAATAATTTTATTATCTATCTTAAAATTGTCAAATACGTGTAGTACACACTCCGCAATGGCATCTCTTATGTATGATTCATTAATTACCTTAAATCCTGTTACTCTCTTGTTTAGCTTATAATTATTGTCTAAATAATGGGCTACAACACTAAGGTAGGCACTTCTCTGGTGTGACGATATCCAAATATATAAGGTTATAGCAAAAAAAAATTAAACTTGTAGGAATAGTTCTTTCAGTTCTACTTGTTCCTTTTAATACATCCATAAAATATCAGATATAATAGTTCTCCTACTAACATGTTGATAATGTGGGCAAAAGTTGCGTTGG
Source organism: Melocanna baccifera (assembly GCA_036346265.1). Classification (NCBI taxonomy): domain Eukaryota; kingdom Viridiplantae; phylum Streptophyta; class Magnoliopsida; order Poales; family Poaceae; genus Melocanna; species Melocanna baccifera. The sequence goes on from CM070709.1 coordinate 12,027,670, forward strand.
ATCATTCTTTCGAACGCGTAACTTTCACCCATCCTAACCAGTTGATCTTCTGAAACAATGTATCTAGCAATTTCCTCACGGGCAGAAAGTGGGTTGTATACCCAAGTACTTAGAGCCATTAGTTTCAAAGTTTAGTTGTGTTTATACTCCTCCTCCTTGGCTCTGTGCCGCCATCTTGCGTAAATATGCTTTGTAGTGCCGGTTCAAATGCCTTGTCCCTACAGATGTACTAGTAGTTAATTTAGCATTGCAATAATTACAGGTTACGATCTCTACCATTTCATTGTCTTGGATTTTCTGGCTCTAGGTCATGTGTTTTCAGTAATTCACCTTTCATCCAGACCCACCAATATTATCATCCGTGGACGGACGAGAGAACTCTGGAGTCCCCATTAGTTTCAGACCACCCTGGTACTCCTCGTAGCCCTCCGTACCATCCATATGACAGCTATCCATCCCGTAGTCTCTCATGCTTGGTGAGAGCTGACGAGTATCAACGAGAGCCAGAGCCAAAGGAGGACTAGGGGAGCGACGGCAGAAGATTACACTAAGTTGCCCTGCTGCCCTTTTTGTACTACGACTCCTCTGCATACCGCTTGGGAGCTCCTTGGTGCTTTGACTCCTTGGTAACATATTGGATGGATGGATGGTGAATAAATAGAGAGAGTAGATGAATGTTGAAGAAATGAGAGTGGACGGATGGTTGAAGAATTGAGGAGAGTGAATGGAATTTGGATGGTGAAGAAATGTGAAGGATGAGTTGATTTTATAGTCATCAGTAAGTTGAACGTTACTTCCAAATATTGCTCTCGACTATTCCTCAGCTCTTCTCCCGAACGTTGTTTTTGACCATTGTCTCGTGTACACCAGTAAAAGGCACTAATGGAGTAATGGTTCACCTCCCCTGACCACTTCTACTTTTTTTCTTTCTTGTGCAATTGTTCTTATGTGTTGTCTCATCAGTCATCACTTACCTTTTTCAATGCGGCTCCCCTCCCCATCACTTCCCAATTCCCACTTTACCTTTTTCTGTGTGGCTCCCCGGCTCCCCCCTCCCCCTCCCCATCACTTCCCACTTTCCATATCCACATCCACGGATCCACCGATGACCTTCTCGCCGCTGCCTCCTTCCGCTCGCCGCCCTCCCCCACTGTGCCTCCTCCTTCCTCACCGTGCCAGCCACACCACGCCTCCTCCTCTCACCGACCTCCAAGGACCTCCTTCCCCGCCGCCCTCCCCCACAGCGCCTCCTCCTTCCCCTCGCCACCCTCCACTACCGCGCCTCCTCCTTCTCTCACCGACCTCTAAAGACCTTCTCGCCGCCGCCGCCTTCCCCTTGCTGCCCTCCCCCACCGCGCCTCCTCCTTCCCCGTCGTGTCTCCTCCTTCCCCGCCGTGCCATTCACACCACACCTCCTCCTCTCGCTGACCTCCAAGGACCTCCTCGCCGCCGCCTCCTTCTGCTCGCCTCCCTCCCCCACCGTGCCTCCTCCTTTCCCTCACCACCCTCCCTCGTCGCGCAAGCCAAGCCACACCTCCTCCTCTTACCAACGTCTAAGGACCTCCTCGCCGCTGCCTCCTTCCCCCTGTAGGATCAAGGATAACCGACTAGAGGGGGAGTGAATAGGAGGTTTTAAAATTCTTACCTAATTAAACGAATTATATCAATTTCAACACAATGCAAGAGTTGTTGAATAAATCACACCTACTCAAATCTAGTAATTCTAAACTATTTGAGCAACAATTCACTCACAAGCACAAGTTAATATATCAATTTATCAAATTGCTCAACTAATAATAGAAATACTAAAAGAGAGTAAGAAAAAGATCACAATGGCTCGTGCGATGTTTTCCCGTGGTATTGAAGACTTACCGATCTTCACTAGTCCACGTTGAGGAAAGCTCAAGCACTTCTTGGACCGACTCCATGAATTAAGCCTTGCTCCTTGATCACTAGGGTAGCTCCTCCTCCTCTCCTGAGATGACGAGCTCCAAACCACTCACAATCGGCTCGGGCTTCTTCACAACCTTCTTGAAGAAGTCACCGTGCAAACAATGTCCTCATCGTCTAGGTACCGACAAGCACCAAGAGAATAGACCGATGATTTCGCTTGACGACGCTCAAGTGCAATTGGATCAACTAGAATTAAATGCACTTGCAAATCTCTCACTACTCAAAATGAGTGCTCAAATGAGAAAAGAGAGTGGAGTGAATGCTCTAGGGCTCAAGATGATCAATGCAAACTCAGCAACCTGCCCAAAGGCAGATGGAGGGGTATTTATACCCTCACCAACCAAAACTAGCCGTTGTTAAAAATTAATCCTCAAAAATCAGAAAAATCGGTATTACCACTGTACAAAGTGCGGTACTACCGTACTTTACTGTAGCACACAGTAACGGCTATGTCAGACGGTTCGGAACTAACCGTCGGAATTTAGTACGATACTACCGTCGTTATAAGTGCGGTATTACCGCACTACGGTAATACCGCAGGTCAGTGCGGTACTACCGTACTGCGGTAGTTCCGCCGTGCTAACATCGGTCCTACTGATTTCTGGCCAGTTAAGTATTTTCTCGGGTACTCTCTGGAAAAAATATTCCGGAAATCGGTATTACCGCAGTACCCTGCGGTACTACCGCACTGCGGTAGTTCTGCCGTTAAGATTTCGGTACTACCGATTTCAGTGAGTTGAAGACCCTAGATGGGTGGTCTCTGGAAAAAACGTACCATATGAAATCTAGTACTACCGCACTGCGGTAATACCGCAGGTTACACACCGGTACTACCGCACTGCAGTAATACCGCAGGTGGGTGCGGTGCTACCGATTTTTCTGAGAGAGCAAAGTGAGTTTTCAAACTTATTTTCAAATGCATGCATGATTCTAGATTGATTCAATATGCACCAAAACATGCTATCAAGCTACTTTCACAGATCCCTCTTAATAGTACGGCATCTAATCTATAATCCGGTCTTTCACCTTTACTCCTAAGACCGGTGAAATTAAAAAGAGACCCTAAATTTTATGTACATCATTTTTGAATTCTCGATGTCAATATTCCATGCAGCTTGTTCTTCACCTTTGCATATATGAGACTTTATCTATACAATCTTAGCGCACACATTAGTCCTATGTTCATAATTCATCATTAATTACTAAAACCCTAATTATAGAGGGCCTATATACTTTCACCCCCGACCCCGCCTCCCCGCTTGATGCCTTCGCCTCCGATCCCGTCCTCTCCATCTTCCTCTCCTCGTCGTTCTCCTCCTTCGACTTCTCCTTCGCCACATCGAGCTTGGAGCTGGAGGTCGCGCTAGACAGGATGCGTGCGAGGCCAAGGTCGGTGAGGTACATCTTGTATGCCGGACTGAGCAGCTTGTTCATGGTCTTGATGTCACCGTGCAGGATGGCTGGCACGCAATTGCTTGCTCCCCTCCCTTCCACTTCTCCTTATCATCCAGGGTCGGTGGAGGCAGAGAGGAGGAAGGGGAGGATGGTGCGGGGGCGGGTGAAGCTACAGCGAATCGAGGAGCAAGGGCGGCGGTAGGTCAGCTTGGCTAAGCAGCGCAAGGGCCTGCTCAAGAAGGCAATGGAGCTTATCATGCTCTACACCCACGTCGTGCTCCTCGTCTTCTCCCCGTTTGACGGCAACCTCCACCACTTCGCCGCGCTCTCCACGTATTTCCTCGTCCCCCACTCAGACGCAGGCGCGCCCTTGGTGACACCGTCGTGGAGGAGGACGCTGAGGCTGCCGTTGGGCTGGTAGCTGTAGAACAACAGCCAGGTGCTGCCGTTCATGGCCCACCTGAGCAGCCGAACGATGTTGCGGTGGCGGATGGAGCCCAGCGCCACGATCTCGATGCGGAAAGCTGTGGTAGCCGTCCCGTTCGATGACCACATCTTCTTGACTGCCAGCCTTTGCCCAAGAGTGGTCGGAGCTCACCTGCCGTTCTCTTCGCTCCAGTTCTCCGCACCATCAACCTGGTGCACGGCGCTGTGGAGCTGCTCCAGCACCGCCGCTGGTCAATGGAGGACACGGTCGGCGTGCTCGGGCCAGCCCAAGCACGTGCCGCGCCGCCCGACGGGCTACTTTTCCAGGCCCAGCCTAGCCCAACGTCCGTGCCGTGCCAGCACGGCCCGCCATGTGTTGGCCCGTGCCAGACCGGTCGGGTCTTGGGCTAACCCAAAAAAGTATGACCTGACTCTCATCTCTACTTATATGTTCACATTTTGTTACAAGATATATAGTTGCTTTCATGTACAATATATATATATATATATATATATATATATATATATATATATATATATATATATATATATATATATATATATATATATATATAAAAATACTTTCTACAACTGTGTAATTACATCCACCTCTAATATACCACCTAAATGAACTTGAAATACTCCTTTATCACCTTGGATATACTCGTATACTAATTATAAGATACTTCAATGTGAACCACATGAAAAAATTACAAAGAAGTCCATAATTTTTACCGTATTTTGTAAATATCTTTATATACGTATATAAAAAGGAGTATGTTAAAAAATATACATACCACTTCTAAAAAATTCTTCATACCACTTAGATAATCTTAAATACTCGTATACTACACGTACATACTCTCCGTTACACGAGATACTCCCTACATTGTGAGATACGACATAGGGTGTAATTACACCCGGGTGTAGAAAAGAGGTTCAGAAATATATATATATATATATATATATATATATATATATATATATATATATATATATATATATATATATATATATAGGAAAAATACTTTTTACACCTGGGTATAATTACACCCACCTCTAATATACCACATAAACGAACTTGAAATACTCCTTTACCGCTTTGGATATACTTGTATACTAATTATAAGATACTCCAATGTGAACTACATAAAAAAAATTACAAGAGAGTTAATAGTTTTTAGCATATTTTCAAAATACCTTCATATACGTATATAAAAAGGAGTATGTCAAAAAAATCCACATACCACCTCTAAAAATTTGTTCATACCACCTAGATAGTCTTAAATACTCGTATACCCTCCGTTACGCGAGATACTCCCTACATTGTGAGATACGACATAGAGTGTAATTACACCTGAGTGTAGAAAAGAGGCTTCATATATATATATATATATATATATATATATATATATATATATATATATATATATATATATATATATATATATATATATATATATATATATATATGCTCCAATGACCGAACGTTGATCCACGTACGTAAACTGTTCTAGAAAATTTCCACTACAGGTCAAGCTAAACTCCCTAGTTTCTTTCAAGATATATATGTTCACATTTCGTTACAAGATATATAATTGTTTTCATGTACAGCGACTAGTAGATGAATTTTAATAGAATTAAAGCTAAGTTCAAAATGACTGTAAGTTGGTTTTGACTTATACAAACTACAATGACTAACTTTTAAACGGTGTATTTTTTTAAGGTGGGTCAAACAAAAAGATTGTAGTAAAAAGTGTACTGAGTTCAGTTGTATCGGTCAAAATCGCATGCAACTATTTTCCTCTGCGTAATACCTCTCGTGGACAACCAGAATTAAAAAATTAAAGTTATAACCCATAACCTAAAAGAATCCACCCTACTGCTTTCTTTTAGAGTAGGATTCCTACTCCACTGTAGAGGAGAGCTAAGGAAACTATATAAAGTCATAAGGAATGGTTATGAAAAACCCAAATAACTATGCAAAAAAGTCACTTATTCAAAGCTAGAGGTACACGAGAGGGTTAAGTTATACTTTAGTATTAAATTCTTGTATAGGGTTGTAAGAAAGCGGTAATCCTTTGTACTCTTTTGAGACCGTACTTAAGAAATTTGTCGTTTGATTTGCCAATTTTTCTTTTTTATCTTTATTACTTCAACGTCGTTATTTTAGTTTTCTCTATGAGATTTATCTTCTTCATTCTTACTATTATGTATGTTTATATCGTATCTCATAAACTCTGATCTGATTTAAAAACTACTGTGTATAAAAAAAGATATTAGAGTATATCAAGAGCTAGCGGATAAGGGCTTGTCGGGGGCTGCTCCACAGTCAAATGGCTGTTAATTTTCCACCTCTGGTCGGACAGTCCAGGCGAGCATCCAGCGGACGTCTGTGAATTAGCAAAATCGTGCTTTATTAATTTGGACGGGAGTACAGGCGAGAGTGTCTGTGCAAATCATTAATGAAAATGGAATCTCTAATTGAAAACAACTCTACTTCTCACTTCGATGTCTAGTGTAACTTTTGTTATATCCTTATCTCTTTCTTGCCAGCGTAAGCAGCAGAGGGTTTATGGATTAATATGATAAATATTATTATCAAGGTTTCAGTTTTATTGCCCTAGGCATGATTGATTGTATACAGTAATGACAGGGTCGGTCCTGAGATTTTAGGGGTCCAGGGCGAAACTAGAAATAGGGGCCCTAATATAAATATCTAAATATAAATCTACATACACACACATATATATCTAATTTTACCAACAAACACTTAAAATGCGTTATGTATTAAAGAAAAATTCATATCAAAGAGTTTATAGGTATTATCTTAAAATTTTCTTCTAACATTTCTAGATGCGAAGTCATTGATGATGGTATTAATATCAATCTCATACAATAATTTCTTCTCAATACATAAAGTTGCCAAACCATTTAACCTCTCTTGAGACATTGTTAACCTTAAATGATTCTTCTCATTGATGATGCGAAGTCAAATTAACATTTCTATTGGTAGATACTATTTGTGAAGACGACGTGTAAATCAACGTGCATGCACGCTTGGCCGACACAAAATCTTTCATGTTGATTCTAAGTGATAAACGTGGTGATTCTCACGAACAGTGCAGAACAAAGACAATATAGCAAATCTTTGATAGATGCCATGATGTATGAGGGTGTCAAGAACTACAGCTAGATTCCATAGAGTCAATGGCACTATATATGACAAAACACAACAAATCAAACCTTTAAACTTCAGCATATATGAATGCCAAGCAGCGCAGCCAGACGACGAGGCAGTTGCCGTGGAACGTGCACACCTCGTAGAAATTTTTCCAGGGCTGGCAGAAGCCGCTCAGGCGGCGCCGCCCTAGACAAATGAGAAGACGAGAAGTCAAGCGGATGCGGTGCTCTGCTGCATGCTGCGTAATATTTTTTCGTATGTGGGCCAACTGCAGTGGCTAAAAGGCCTAAGATAAATTTTCAAAGCATATATATACTCTACATAGTATATAGGGGCCTCTGAATTTTGGGGGTCCGGGGCGACCACCCCTCTCGCCCCCCTCAGGGCCGGCCCTGAGTACTGATAGGATCGTATCTTGAAAATCGTGATTATACACATTATAAGGTATATACATATACGTAGTTTGGCATATTCTTTCCTAATTACAATCCTATGTAGGACTGAACTGAAATGGTTCCACAGCGTTATAGGATCCTAAAATCCTAGGAGTATAAATCGGGATACTGGCAACCTTAGATTCTTACTCATCCATTTTAATTACATTTACCAGATACACACATATACGTTTGTTTCATTTCATTGTTATACCCTTTTTACTGCATTCATTCATATATTTGTAACACCTCAAAAGATATAGAAAAATCCTAAACACAAACATTCGCCCAACCCCCAATTTATTTTCCTCCGTTGCAAATATGGTGGGTTCTTTTGATATGTAGTTTATGACTTTTGAATTCTAACTGTTTACGAGAGAGATTACGAAGAAGGAGAAAGTCGTATGTGATTTTGAACGGTACAGTTGAAGTCGGTACAATGTCTACTACAATCGACTTACAAATTTCGCCTAAAAAAGACACACCGTTCAAAAGCGAGTTATTATAGTAAAGAACAAAAGTTAAAAGTCTAAGCCGAAGTGAACCCAGCCTTGCCCTCAACAAAGTTACTATGATACTAAAGTTATGTTCTTTTTAGCTTTTTAGCGATTTATAGTTTTTCTCAGTAATTATTATTTGTTAGACTAGTAAATCATAATAAAAAAGCAGCTCATTCCTTATATATATATACCAGCCCTCCAGCATTTTAGGAAAAGCTTAATAAATTAGCTGTCGCCTTTTGCAGCTTGACTTTGGCAAGCAAAAGGTTTCTTCTCGTGCCATGCATGCCGTGGACACGAGAGGCCCACGTACATATGAAAAGCCAAGGATGAATTTACTATTTCTTAAGTTTCGGTTCAGCCTTTGACTTCAAACTTTTTAATTTACTATTTCTTAATTTTATTTTTTTATTTTTTAGATTTTTAGCCTTTTCTTTTTTTACCGTATTTTTTTAAATTGTTCATGATAGACTGATTTGTTTTTTCTATTTTTAAATTTTTTAAATTTAATTACACTAAGTAAACTATCAATAATTATAATAAAATATAAGTTAACTATAGTAAAAAATTATAAACCACCTTTAAACTAAGTGAGCCCAATTTGTTTCGATCTCTTTGGGTTAAGTCGGCATGCATCCACTGCTGAACTCGCCAGTCAAGTCTCAAGTACGACTCGATCTCTCCAGAACATCAGAACCCTAATCCCACGGCACGTTTTATCGACAGCTAGTGGCACCAGACGTGACAGCACTGTTGCATGCACTAACCGTACACATGAGCGAGTCATCTTTCTCTCAACTTTTTTGTTGGATGAGTCATCGTCACGACCAGGTAAACATTCTCTAACTCGTCGCTCGATCATTTCGGCAAAAGATTTCGAGGCCGCATTCATATGAATTTACCGCACTTTTCTTGCTGGGGCAAGGCAAGCGCAAGTACGGCCGTTTCAGCTGTCTGGTCCATCCGGCGGTCGACGCCGCAATCGGTGGGAACGCGACCAGGGGCTCCGACACCGGCCACAGAGAAGGCACTTGCTTGCGTCGTTATGGACTCGTCATGCTTTCGCCGGCTGGACGTACGGGTGGTCAGGTCCGATCGATTGTCTCGTGGAAGAACCGTAAATCTTAATTAACTCTAAACAATGCCGTTAAATTAAATAAATAGTAAATTAAAGATTATAAAGATAATTACAGCACAATGAATTACACGAATCGATTGCAAGAAATTAAGATGGGCATTCCTAAGTAAAATAATATCTTATTACAATACTGGGTCGATTACAAGAATATGGCAAGTATGAAAAACAGGAAGAATTATATTGACCGGAAATTTCATTAAGTCATGATTAAATAAAAAATTTCATTGCATTGCCTTTTCCGTGTATTGCTCACGAGTAGAACCCTCCAAAGCTAATCCAAACCCCAGCCCGCTATTTCCTAAGAGCGAATAAAAAATAATTCAAAAGAGAATAAAATAAATAAATAAATAATTACAATCAGACCCCTTCAGCTTTAAATGCCGAAAGTATAGATATTTCTCATCGAGATTCCCACACCGTCCCGAACCGGTCGGTGCCTCTCACATTAGAGGGCCTCATCACCCGACAGCCAGAAAATCCAACCCCAATATTTTTACTAACTTACCTCTGCTGTAGAAAATCCAATGCATAATATCAAGCCCACCCTTCGAACCAAAGTTCCTTAAGCCCAATAGTGGACCAAGAGAGAGCCAGAGATAAGGTGAGGGCAATTTTGTCATACACAAGGCGAGAGAGAGAGAGAGAGGCGGCTGAATGCCCTCTCCCTCTTAAGCCAGCAAGAGCTCTTCACTCACAAGGCCTCCCATACTCACAGCTGAGAGCTAACATTCCTCTCCAGTCCCACAGCCAAGGCCAAGCAAAGCTAAGAAGCCACTACATTGCTTCCCTCGGCCAAGGCCGGAGAAGACCTCACCGTAGCCAATCAACCCATATAGAGAGAAGGTGCTAGGAGGGTGGCAAGGTGGGGCCTAGCACCTAGGGGCCTAGGCAGGGTCTAGATGGCCGAATTAAAAATGAGGATAGCAGGCCGAAGATAAGCATTCATGCATGTATATTTGATATTTAGATGAAGAAAAATTGTTACCTTGAGCAACAATGATAGCTCTCCATCCATTGATGTAAATTTTTTTATGTATAGTTGTAAAACCTACACATTAAGCAATGTACGAGTCTTTTGGCATTAAATAACAATTGTGCATTTGTACTTCAAAGTTCTAGATTCAAAAGAATGAAAGAAAATGATAGCAACATAATAAGACATATATAATAAATTATGAAGTTCATAATAAAACACACATAAGCATTGTTCTCAAATACACACAACTAAACACACATATACAAAGACATGGTTTTCTTCACAAGTCTCAAACAAACAACATAGTTAAGGGCTTAAGGTAACAAGCATGATAATGTGACGATGAAATGAGTAACAAACAACATAGTTAAGGGCTTAAGGTAACAAACATGGTTCTCTTCATCCTCTTGTCCATAATTCTTCGTTGGGACCACTTCATCTTAGTCAGATTCAAACTCAACATCTTTAATGTCCTCATTCACCTCCTCTTCTTCAGATTCGAAATCCAAAACATCTTCATGAAGTTCTCTCACTCTAGTGCTTCTATGTGGTTGCATGGCTTTATTAGTTACCATTGCCTCATCAATTAAGTTCCATGAAAAACCCATTTCAGGGTCAACATCATCATCCCTACCTTCAATCACCCACCCTGAGCATTACTAGCATGCGAAGCTAGAAGGACATCAATGTTCTTCGTATTGCCCTTCTCTTTTTTTGTTCAACAATCTCTTATTGAATTGAATATAGACTAGATTATTAAGGCGATAAATATCTAGCTTATTTCTCTTCTTTGTATGTACTTACGAGTTACAAAGTGAAGTTTAGTACTAGATTTTTTTGACTACTAGAGACATGTAATTGTTTTTCTTGAATAGTAAGAGTAGAAAGATACCATATCAAAATAGCTCCAATTTCTTTCACATCCCGAAGAACTTGAGGTCAAAGAGAGGATTCGTATGGCTAAAAGTATCTAGGCCTCTAAAAGTGTTTTCTTAATTAATGACAAGTATTTACAAAATGGTACTAACATATATGTCAAATGATTGAAAGGTTTAATCTTAGAATTCATTTGAAGATTGCATGAATGAAGAGAAGATTAACATGGCTGAAGATTGTGATGCGGATACGCATGTGTCTTGTACTTTTCAGTTAAATATATTATTCAACTGGAAAGAGCTATTGAGCCGCATCAAACATTGCCAGGTGAACTCATTCCAAACTAAATATAATGTTATTATTCATAAGAATAAAATACTATCTCATGTCATTAAATGGTGCATTCTTAGATTTGTCGATGGCAAAGCAATGGAGACGCAAAAGGAAGAGGATGACCACATTATGTGTCAAAGACATGAAGGAAGAAAGCTCATTCAGTGGGAGAGCAAAAGGGAGAAGCCCAAGGACATAAACTACAAGTTTTGGATAAGATTTTCAAGCCCAATTCGTACCTCCCACAAGGCCAATTGGATTCAAACTCGGATTCAACTCAGAATTCAATTCGGATTCGGTTCGGGACAGCCTGACAGGCTCTTATTAAAAAGGTCATAACTTTCACAAACGGAGTCCGATTTGGGTGTTCTTGTACTCCTTGGAAAGATATTTTCAAGGGCTACGCAATGGATCTGGTCCCACTATCAAATTCATCACGGATCAAAAGTTATGGCCGAAACAATGTGACGGCTGTAAAATCTAGTTTCCTTTTTGTGAGAGTTCGTATCTAAAACCATATAGGGTTGAGTTGTATTAGGTTTGTGGACTCTATGGACGTCCCAAGGTCCTATATAAGCCATGTATTGGCAGCCTAAGGGCTCAGACCACCTTTGAGAATAATCAATCTACTAAAGTTTGTTCGAGTTTATCATTGCTGCTGAAATTCCGTGAGGGAATTCGGAGTGTTCTTCAATCAAGATCGTTCACCTTTTCCACTGGAATTGGGTGCACGATAGATCTTCGCTTGGTGGTCGGTGAAATCGACGCGAGTGTGTTTTGGCGGATTAAAGAGTGTTCGTCCCTTGCATTGGCATTGGAGGATCATTGCGATTCAACAAGACTCCCGCGAGTATCCATCCTACGTCGAGAAGATCGGGCGACCCCGTATCATCTGGTATCAGAGCGCGGTTTACTCGGTAGGATCTTATCCCTTTACTTTTAGATTGATTTATTTCTGTCCTATAGTCCAATAAACCGAAAATTGCAACAAAAAATCCAAACCCTAGTTTCACATCTGTTATTTTCGTGAGTTTTATTAAGTTTTGATCCATTAGAAATTTTGTTTACGTGCTGATCTTAGTGTCCTTTTGCGTTGCTTAATCGTTGTTATTTTAAACTCTTGAAAATCCGCTAGTTGATCTTTCAATTAGCATCCAAAAAAAGTAGATTCAATTTACTTTTTCAAATCTTGTTCTAGCTGTCCACATATGATCTTTGCACATCTTGAAAGAATATCACATCCAAATATATCTGGGTTTCCTTTTTCTTGATTGATTTGGCCACAAGAATCTTAGTTGCACATATTCAAATCTTCACTTAAATCCTTTGAACCTTGAGACTAGTCTTTGATAATTGCTTTAGGGCTGTTCTAGAATTATCTACACATTGCTGAACAACTTTGGACTTACGAACAATTAAACCTAGTTCGGCCTTGAGTATAAAAAAAAGAGCCAAAAAAAAAGAAGACAGCCAATTGAAAAAAAAAAAGAGGAGCCACGGCTTGAGCAAAAAAAAAGAGAAAGAAAGAAAGAAAAAGAAAGCAAGAAAAGAAAGCATTGGCCGAATTTGGGTGAGTTAATCTTAGTCCATAAATTCAGATTGTGTATTTAATTTCTTTGGACAATCTTGTGCCCTCAAATTCATATTATTGCAATTGGCTAGCGTCTCTCCTAGTACTTGGTGCAAAACGAGCTAATATTCTCGATTGTTTCCTTTAGCTCATTTCTTTTGTTTGCATTAAGTCACATTGATCATTACGTGTGCGTTCATATACTTCACTTATATCATTTGGATTGGCACATAGGCAATACTTTCTAGCTTGGATTACTACTTAATTTTACAACATCGTGAATTCAGATTGCGTTGAATAAACACTTCCATACCAAGCTCCACTAAATATCCTTTGCTCGCAATTGTGAGTCACTTTTAAATCCGCTTGATCATCACTTGCTATTGTAGCCACCACCAAGTGTAAGTTTCTTTTTGGCCTCAATTCACTTCGGAAAGGTAAGAACTTTACTTGAGAGAGGAAAGAGTGAGATTGAGTGAATTCCACATATCATACATATCTTGGTGTTGTTTCGTGTTGCTTTGCACAATTTAACCATGACAGGCGAAGAAAATAACGATAATGACGTTTCTAACATTTGGCAATGAGAAGTGCTATGAAACAAGAATTTGTAGCTAGTACAGCTACAATGGATGGACAGCTCAAGACAGATATGCAAGATCACCGCATTGAATTCAATCATCAAATGAAAGTGTTATGCTCAAACATTGTGAATGATATTGTGCGGGTACTTCATCCACAACAAGAAAAAGACTACTTTATTCCTTTCTATGGAAGTGAGGATCCAGAAGAGTATCTTGAGTGGGAATGGCGCATGGAGAAAGTATTTAGATTTCAAAAGCTTCCCAAAAACCAAGAGGTGATGCGTGCCACTAAAGAATTTGAAGATTATGCTTATAGTTGGTGGCATCAACGATTTGGAAACGAATTTATTAAATCTTGGTCAGATTTGAAGGCACTTATGAGGAGAGAATTTGTGCCACCCAATTATGCACAGAGATTGCTTCGCTATTTGGAGAGTATCACACAAGGGAGTAATACAGTGCAAGAATATTATTTTGAGCTGCAAGATGCATTACGTCGGGCCGGTGTCATTAGTGAACTACAAAAGAAGACATACTTCAAAAGAGGATTGAATTCTAAGATTGCCGCTACACTTCAACATAAATATTTTGGTAGTGTGCAAGATCTTGTGAATTGTGCTATTCAAGAGGAGAAGAGACTTATGGAGAGACGTACACCACAGCTTTTCTTCCATCTATACTTCAATTTTGTGCCTCTACTAGTGTGACACATGAGAAGATGACCGAGCATGGGACTTTCCCTTCGGTCAAGGAGATATATAGTATTCCAAAACTACATATAGCTCCTAAGATACACCACAACCTATGTGAGGATGAGAGCCACATAGCCAAATTGAGTGAGAGTGATAAAAAGACTGAGCTGTGTGATTCCACCATATGTGAGGTTAAGAGCATCCAAATTGAGAGTGTGAGAGAGACATCAAAAGAAAAGAGAGAAGTAGAAGATAGACAAAATGAGGATGCATCTGAAACTAACACATTAATTTCTACTTCTAGTGTTGTTTCTCACATTGTGCAGGTTGACATTAAAGATGAAGAATTGAACATTCAACAACCGGCACCTTTGAAGCCAAATGAGGAGATAACCACGGGAAGGGATAAAGTGTTTGCTGCCCCGAGGGTACATCCTAACAATTTTAAACCCTCAGCACCTACATCATCTGAGAAGGACGATAAAGGTAACAATTTTAAACATGGTTCTCTTCATCCTCTTGTCCATAATTCTTCGTTGGGACCACTTCATCTTAGTCAGATTCAAACTCAACATCTTTAAGGTCCTCATTCACCTCCTCTTCTTCAGATTCGAAATCCAAAACATCTTCATGAAGTTCTCTCACTCTAGTGCTTCTACGTGGTTGCATGGCTTTATTAGTTACCATTGCCTCATCAATTAAGTTCCATGAAAAACCCATTTCAGGGTCAACATCATCATCCCTACCTTCAATCACCCACCCTTGAGCATTACTAGCATGCGAAGCTAGAAGGACATCAATGTTCTTCGTATTGCCCTTCTCTTTTTTTGTTCAACAATCTCTTATTGAATTGAATATAGACTAGATTATTAAGGCGATAAATATCTAGCTTATTTCTCTTCTTTGTATGTACTTACGAGTTACAAAGTGAAGTTTAGTACTAGATTTTTTTGACTACTAGAGACATGTAATTGTTTTTCTTGAATAGTAAGAGTAGAAAGATACCATATCAAAATAGCTCCAATTTCTTTCACATCCCGAAGAACTTGAGGTCAAAGAGAGGATTCGTATGGCTAAAAGTATCTAGGCCTCTAAAAGTGTTTTCTTAATTAATGACAAGTATTTACAAAATGGTACTAACATATATGTCAAATGATTGAAAGGTTTAATCTTATTCATTTGAAGATTGCATGAATGAAGAGAAGATTAACATGGCTGAAGATTGTGATGCGGATACGCATGTGTCTTGTACTTTTCAGTTAAATATATTATTCAACTGGAAAGAGCTATTGAGCCGCATCAAACATTGCCAGGTGAACTCATTCCAAACTAAATATAATGTTATTATTCATAAGAATAAAATACTATCTCATGTCATTAAATGGTGCATTCTTAGATTTGTCGATGGCAAAGTAATGGAGACGCAAAAGGAAGAGGATGACCACATTATGTGTCAAAGACATGAAGGAAGAAAGCTCATTCAGTGGGAGAGCAAAAGGGAGAAGCCCAAGGACATAAACTACAAGTTTTGGATAAGATTTTCAAGCCCAATTCGTACCTCCCACAAGGCCAATTGATTCAAACTCGATTCAACTCAGAATTCAATTCGGATTCGGTTCGGGACAGCCTGACAGACACTTATTAAAAGGTCATAACTTTCACAAACGGAGTCCGATTTGGGTGTTCTTGTACTCCTTGGAAAGATATTTTCAAGGGCTACGCAATGGATCTGGTCCCACTATCAAATTCATCACGGATCAAAAGTTATGGCCGAAACAATGTGACGGCTGTAAAATCTAGTTTCCTTTTTGTGAGAGTTCGTATCTAAAACCATATAGGGTTGAGTTGTATTAGGTTTGTGGACTCTATGGACGTCCCAAGGTCCTATATAAGCCATGTATTGGCAGCCTAAGGGCTCAGACCACCTTTGAGAATAATCAATCTACTAAAGTTTGTTCGAGTTTATCATTGTCACAAATTCGTGAGGGAATTCGGAGTGTTCTTCAATCAAGATCGCTCAGCCTTTCCACTGGGAATTGGGTGCACGATAGATCTTCGCAGGTGGTCGCGAAATCGACGCGAGTGTGTTTTGATTGCATCTTGTAAAGGTACAAGTAGCCTAGGATCATTTTTTATTTTACCGGTCTTTGGAGATTGGGTGGAAAATCGGATTTTACGTTATACACCTTATTATTAAGAGAGATTATGGCTAATAGCTTGAAAGTTGTTTTTCTTGTGCCATTTGGATAAAATTAGAGGTCATGCATGCATTTGAATTCAGATTCTAAAGCCAACAATGCATTCTCAGGAAAAACTGTATGACCATAGCTCAGGGGTGACACTACCGCCCTGCAGTATGATTGCAAGAAAAATATGGTAGTACCGCACCCCAATATGACCAAAAATTAGTTGGCGGTATGTTATTTTTAAAGAGGTGCATTTTAGAGCACTTTTGCTCCCCGAAAAAATGGTAGTACTGCTTTTAGAAAATGGTACTACCGCATGTTGGTAGTAACGCACCCAGTGAGGCGATAGTACCGCACCAACAGTTAACAACTAATTCATAATTATTTATTATGCACAAATTAGCCGTTGGACCCCAGATGTGGTAGTACCAGCTGATACATGGCCGTACTACCGCATTAACTGATTTTTCCCAATTTGTCCTCAAATAGTCAAATTGGTGGGTGAGGGGTATAAATAACCCCCACCAGCTCTTAGACAGTAAGTAGACATTTCATTTAATACATTTGAGCTATTTGTGAACTCTCCACACCTTATTTACTCTCATTGCATATATTTGAGGTGGTTGAGAGCTATTCAAGTGCATTTATTCATCTAGTTGATCCTTGGCACTTGAATTCCTTCAAGCAAAGCCCGTGATTTGTTACTCTTTGTATTTGCCGACACCTAAATGGCTTGGGGGGGTTTGCGCGGTGATTCTTTAAGAAGATTGTGAAGAGGCTCGGCGTCATTTCTGAGTGGTTTGGTGTTCGCTATCTCCAGAGCGGAGGAAGAACAACCATCAGTAGATTGAGGTTTAATTCATGGAGCCAGTCCAATCCGTCTAGACTTTTCTCAACGTGGACCAGTGAAGATCGGTAAGTCTTTGATACCATGGCAAAAACATAACGAGTCTTTATATTGGTTATTTCTTTGTCTCTACTATTCTGCATTTATATTTCTAGCTATTGAGTTTGACATATCTTGTTGAGCTGGAAACATACTTGTAGAGATTTTGTTTGTGGTGCCTTAGTGAAACTAGAATTGTTAGGTTTTGAATTGTGCTAGAATTCTTATTTAGTTCCATATTGATAAAATTATTGTTTAGAGAGAAAGAATGTTTAGTATCTCCTATTCACCATCCTCTAGTCGGTTACCTTGATCCTACAATGGCCATTCTTTGTAACTAGGGAGCATGATATCCATATTTAGACCACCAAGTAGTTACATAATAGGAAGATGACTTATTAGTAAATGATAAAATGTCAATATAAATATGTTTAGTTAAGCACAAGTTTACTTTACCGAAAATAAGATCTCTTTTTTTATATCCAACTCAAGCAAGAGTTTTCCCAAAAGTTTCTCTTTTATCTTTAAATATGTCAAAGTTAATATTAAGCACTTGATCCATTGCTTCTTCATTACAATGATAAAATATATCAACACATTCAATAAACCCATTTATAATATCTTATTCTAAAAAGATAGATCGATCATGATAGCTATAATATGAGTTTAATAAATATGTCGTCAAATGCAATAGAGAATTAAGTCTTCCCTTCATCTTTTTATCAATGGCATCAATGATCAAGTTGTTATTGCTCAAGGCCTCATTGATTTGTTTCTTTGCCTCTAAAATTTCTCTATAAAGAAAGGCCATTAATGGACCATCCCCATCAACCATACGAAGAACCTTAACCAACGGTTCAAAAACCTTCAACCAATGCAACATACTACATTAGTCAATGGAAAAAAGCCAATAAATAACATAATAGACAACACTACTATACCTTCAAAGTATTATTCACACTATTCCAAAATGGCTTACTAATGAGTGTTGTGGTTATTGTGATACCTTTGCCCTTTTTAGTGTGGGTGGATTCTTCCTATTCCTTACTAATTGCTATTGCCCTTAGTTCGGTCTTCTTCTCAATCAACTTTGCAAAGTAAGTAAGGCCAAAGCAAATCTAGTCACATCCGGCCTTATTATATCTCTTCTCTTTGTGTGTTTTCTCATCAAGGCTAATGTTTTGTAGTGTGAGTAGATGAAACCATCAATGACTTTGCTTGGTCGAGTATCTTCTTATACTTTGGCATATTGTCAATTCCTTTGGCATAAGGTTGATGATGTGAGTTGCATATGAGCTTCAAAAGATATTTGGCCTTTTGCCCTTCAATAATTCTTTTGCTTCCATATTGTTTGAAGCATTGTTTGACACCATTTGAACCATATTTTGGAAGCTAATAGAGACAATGCATCCATTCACATACTCAAAGATATAATCACTTCTGTGTGTATCGTCCAACGACTCATTTGATCCTATGAAACTTGTACCTATATTGCAATGAAAATACAAGTTCATGATGCTCCTCTTCTTTCGATTCGTCCATGCGTCGGTTATGACGGAGCACCGATTATGGCTCTTTCTTCTTTACGTGCTTTCACCAACTCTTGTGTTCTTATCACTTCTTCAACAATGGCTCCCAAACCTTGTATTGGGAAGGACCTCCAAAGCCTAGGCTAAAACGACCAACGGCCTCCAACATCTGTTTGAATTGATCGTTGTTGATGGCATTGCAAGGAACATCTAAAGAGAAGATAGAAGCCATAAGGTTAGATTAGCAAAGAATGAATCAACGATATACAAGAATGAAATTATTATTGCAAGCTTTATCGGAAATATAAAGTCACCTTGCCACATATTGCTTTTATTTTATGATATCTTTCTTTTCAAATTACCTCCTTTTTTGTTGCCTCTTTAACTCTTAAGTGTTAATAGTGCTCTCTTGAGGATCAATTAGATTCACAAACCTATCCATAGGCCCTAACTTTCTAGGTGCCGGTCCCCTGATCTCTTCAAACTCTTCCTCATTTTCACCATCACCTACTATGCTCACATTTTCCCTAACCTTATCCTCTTTTGCTTTCTTGTCCTTGTTTTTTTTGCCTCCTCAATAGAATTACGACAGTTATCTTGGTCTTCTTTTGTGGATGTGAGACATCTTAGAATATTTCCATGAATATGTGTAATATGTTGCTTAATCCTATATATGCCCTAAAAATAACCTTGTTGCACAAGATGCATTTGACTTTGTCCAAATTGTGTGGGTTCACCAACACTCCATATTCCCACCCTACATCACACGGCTTTCTCTAGAGGCTTTCTTTAGTGCTCAACTCAGCAGCAGACGTAGCGGATGATATAGGAGTGGATGACATCCTAGTAAAAGGAGCAAGAAACACTCAAACAATGAGTACTAAGTAGCAGTAGTAGTGTAATGTACAATTACTCAATTAGTAGCAATAGAACAATAGCAAAACAACATTCCTACGTGCTATTTACTCAAAGCCTCTGCGCTGCTTGGCTGCCACGACTGCCTAACCAAACACCGCTCCGAGCCCGCCTACTACTGCCTTTGATTGTTGAATCGCCTAGCCAGCCGATAACCACCCGTGGCGTGGCAGAGCCATGCCATCCAGCGACTGCCTGGGTGGCTGCCCAGACCACCTTCTAGATCACTACTGTGGTGTGGGGCGATGGTCAGTGATGTACAACAAAAATAATAGGCTCATAGGAAGAAGAAGGCTAGCAGAAAGACGTCATATAAGTTGGGAAGAAGAGGCTAACAGAAAAAATGTCATATAAGTGTTGGCTAATATCCACCTATATGCATTGTGCAGAAGAACTTGGTGCTCTATCAAAGTGCCAACTAGCTAATTAGGGGCTAAAAATAATAAAAAAGGTGTCTAACCATATGCATATTTTTGTTATTTGAATATAAATAAGAATTAAATAGTATGAATACAAATTAAATATGTACTCAATTCGGTCGGATGCGAATACCATGTAACTCGTGTAATTACAAGATATTGTCCTCGTATAAGCAAAATTAATAATTGTATATCATTGATTTAACCTAAAGAAACATGGCTTCATTTAAAAAATTTATTAAATTCAACTAACTATACATATAGATGTCAAATTCGGATACAAATAGAAAAGATAAATAGCATTTTGGATGGTAAAAAATAGACCAATGCACACTAATAGAAAAGAAATTATTTATCAGTTGAAAAAAATCTAAACTATATTCGTATACTATTGAACGTGGGTGATGCCCAATAATATGTAATTGCAGATAACTTTGAATCACAAGTCACTCCGTTAGTTTTTAGTTTTGCTAATGTGCCGAACAGTTCAGTAGTTGCGTTGCCGCAAATCCCAAATCTCGAAGCTTCCTCTCTCCTTCACTCTCCTTCCTTTCTCATCCCCAACTCCACCTACCAAAATTCCGGAAGCTCTTCTCTCGTGGTCGCCGTCCTCCTCCTCCTCCCCTCCGCTGGACTGGCGCGGAGCGCAGATCCATCCGGGCTCGACGGTTTCTTTGGTTGGCTAGGAACCCCGCTCTCCAGAAGGTTCTAGAAGCTTCGAGGATGCCGAGCTGGGCTGGCCGCCCCGCCGCCGCCTCCCTCCTCGCCCCACTCCTCGCCGCCTCTTGCCTTCTCGTGACCGGATCGCATCAGGTACATCTGTGCTAGTATTACCCCCCTCCCATTTTACTGGATTGTAGATTTGTACGCGCAATTCTTGCTTTTTCCAGTTTGTTACGATGCATATTGCTACTTATTTTCGTGTGTAATTTAGATTTAGATGCTTAGATTTGGTAAGTGAAGGAAAAAAACTGGATTGCAAATTTAGAGCTTGAGCTGGATTTGCGGGTAGTATTCGTGCTAATCCTAGTATTTCTAATTAGAGGTTATGTGAGTTGTGCGAGGCCTGTGGTTGGCTCTGGGTCTACCTCAACAAAGGTATATCCATTGGGATGTATCTTCATAGTGATCCTCGTGTTTGCTTCTTTGCAAGTTTAGGGTTTGGAGGCTCGATCCTGACTGTATCGAGTATCGACACGCACAGGCTTCTCTGACTTGTTTTTCATGTATAAATTGTCCTGCGATGTGTGTGGTTTCTTACAAGGATCGGTTGCAAGTTGACAATTTTCTAAACCAGTCGAGGTGATCTAAGTCCATCCATGGTCCAAACCTTAGACCAAAATGTTCCTGAATTCTAATTGGCTGTGCATGTTGAGTGGGCTTGTTTGCATGAATCTATGTTCTTCCGTGAATTATTAGATATACCGTATTGTGTTTCAGTCATCACTTTCCTTGATCTTGCCAGTGCCACACTAGCAGTTATCATTTTTTGATGTTTGCCATGAGTACTTTCTAGAAGAATGTTGCACACTTGGGGTTCTATATGTATTAACTGAATGAGTAAACGTGTTTCCCACAAATTTCATTAGTTTTTTTTGCAAATATTCGTATATTAATTATGTAATCATTTTGTGACCTGCATAAAATAACCTTAATTTTATCAGTGTTAAGATGAATACTGTTAGTCTTGCTTGATTTTTGTCTTTGATGTTAAGATGAATACCTTATTTCCTGAGTCTGTGGGCTAATTTGGACAATTTTTTTATGGTCTAGGAATTCCATGAAGCTGCTGGATCCAGGTACATAACTTAAGCTCACGAATTAATTTCTACTCATGGAAATTTGTCACTTACTGTTTTATTCTGCACACAACAGTAACCACACAAAATAAGATCCTCATCTAGATCCTGCTAAAGTTGTATGTTTTTTTGTTCTGTGCTTGGCACTACAAATAAGGTCCTCACCTGGATCCCCCTAAAGTAGTTCATTCCTTATAGCCCTAACTAAAGGTGAAAATGGACTTGCCCTACTCACAAAATGCTAAAAAGTTTTACGTAGAGTTTGAGACACAATATTGAAGAGTTTTGTGTTTTCACTTGATGCCAGAATTCTTCTTCAAACAAATCCACACACACATGAGGTGCATTGCTCAAGGGAAAGGAGCCGTGCAACATGGAAAGCTATCGATGAGGTAGGACATGCAATATGACTGCTCACTGCATTGGTGCATCCATAACAGTGTTACAGGTTGAGCTCACTCTTTTTAATGCAGTATTTGATGCCATTCGTGGAAAAAGAGAAATATGAACTCCCAAGAAAATGTAGGCTTCATCCCGATAATGACATGTTTCGGGAACAAGAGCAACATAAGATTCATTTTGATGTAAATGAGTGGCGTTGTGGCTTCTGCAAGAAAGCCTTTCGAGCAGAGAAGTTCATCGATCAGCATTTTGCTAACCGGCACAATAATCTTCTGGATAATGTATGCTTCTTACTAAATTTCATGATTTGTTTTATTCATCAATTCCTTAAACAATTATATTTTCTTCTTATATGTTTACTTAATAGTAATTTGCTATAGTTTCAGCGGCCCTCACCACAAGTGTGATTTTTTCTTCTTTTTGGTCTGTTCCTTCCATTTATTGATAAAACACAGGCAATGTTAAATGAGATGATTACTTTTGGCATTTTTCTTTGGTTATGCATTTCAAGTTCCAATATTAACAATTTACATAACATGGTCTAGGGCACTTTCTTGGCTATTCACTTCCAAGTACCGAGTTGACTTGTTTGATATATCCTGGTCTTTGTGTGTGTGTTTGGGTGGGGGCTGTTTATAATTCTTGTCATTAGAACATCATTTACCATGGTAAATCTTATACTATTTCCTTAGAGTCAAGGAAGATGCTCGGCAGATCTATGTGGAGCACTTCACTGTGATTTGATGATGGAGTTCAAGAAACCAAAGAGTAAATGCAATGCAGCTGTGGCTGCAAGGAACCGCCATCTTTGTGAGGTTCTTGTCAATTTGTTTTTACTGCTCAAAATTTCTTTGCTTGTTTGATTTTGTGCTATTATTGTAGCATGTAAGATACATATCCCTATGCTAATATTTCTATCCTGCAATTTTTAGCTTGTACTGTTTGTGTAACACTCTGGTATTCCCGTTTGTCATTCTACATATCTAGGTTTGCAGTAGACAAGGCTAGACATATTTTTATATTATTGTTTTTACCTTTAAAACTATTGTTCTGCACTGTGGTACTTAAAAACAGCATCAGTTCAGCCTTGTGGTGTGTTTGGTTTGTAAATTAGATGCAATTGTTGAACTATTGAACTTGGTATATAGATTTACATGTTTGTCTAGCTCCGAATCAACTTGTAGACTGGTTGTTGTACCTGTTTGTATGTAAGCACTATTGATATGATCTCGACTCTTTATTGTAGAATTATCAAAGATTGCTGCATATTCCTATGGTTCCTATGGTTCTGTTAATTTAGTTTGGTACTTGGTTCATATGGTCAATCTATAGATGTGCTATATAGCTAGCATTTTCTGGTGTATTTGTGGTGTCAATATCGAACTGTCTTTTGCTTCTGCTAACAGAGCCTTGCAGACAGTTGCTTTCCTATTAATCAAGGGCATTCCACCAGCCGTCTTCATGGTAAGTGAGTGCTACTTGATTTTTTTTAACTGAGTGTTACTTGAATGTAATGAATTATACACTCATATTTCTTTCATGTAGTCTTCTTGCTGATGCAGCTTGTTTTGTAGAATTTTTCTTGCGCCAATTCTGTGATGCTCACACTTGCAGTGGGGGATCTAAACCTTTCCCCAAAGGTGGCAGGGTGAGCAAATTTCTACCTAGAAAATCTTTGATTTCAAGTACTGATTTTGAACATATTGCTGTGTTATTAAGCTTTGTATTGACCAATAAAGATAGATCTGCAGCTGATAACATTTTAAGTGAGTTAACATAATTTGGTTGCTATTCTTAATTTCTTATCCATTGGAGCCTTATGATTTTTTTGTAGCATAAGATATTTCATTTTAATATGTTGTAAATCTTTGTAGAATGACTAGATACATTACTTCGTATTGCAATTTGAGATTTTCAAACAATCACATACATTACACTTTCAACACGGCAGTTGTGCCACTGTAGTTCACACTCGTGGATACATATATTTCATGGTCACTATTAGCATTTGAACGGACTCTTTTTTTTCTAGATTCAATTTCTGGAAATTTTCCCTGTGGAACTATATACTGTTTATTTGATAAAAGAAAGAAAATCTCCATTCATCTTATTGTTAATTTTTACCCCTTTTGTGTAGAAACAAACAAACAAATTCTACTTATTGTTAATTTTTACCCCTTTGTGCAGAAACAAACAAACAGATTCTACTTGGCTCTCTGCATCTTGACAGTGCTACTTTTGCCCCTGTTTTATCTCATAGTATTCTTGCACCAGAGGTTTGTGCCATTCGTTTTGTGAATAAGTACTTTTTTCAACTTTTTTCCTTTGAGCATTTCCAGGACGGCAGGACTGTTCTCATATATTTTGTTGTGCAGGGAAATGACGAAAGGTGTTCAAGATTTAAAACGAATTTCAAAAATTGGGCACAAGAAAAAGCCGTCCTAGTTGTAAGTTTCCTCCCTGTACCCAAGCATCCTAAAAGATCTATTCACCATTTTGCTCATGATAGCGACTAGCTACCCTGTGGTATTTTATCTCTTCACGTGTTCTTTTTGTCCCCTTCTATGTCAAGATGTCTTAAGTTCTCTTAGTAGCTACTGTTTAGATTGTTGTGTATTTTTAAGGAAAAATGCATGTTACCCCCAAACTACCGCTTTGGTCTAGTTTTTCATATTTTTAATTAATGCCTGTGTCATGCTTGTTCCCTCTGCAGTCCCGCATGCAGATGCAAGCTTCAAGAAGCAAGCATGTGTAATTTTTGTGAGGTTACAGAAGATATTCTTTGCTGTCATGCTCAAACTGAAGTCTTGTTAACCTCAATAGTTCACCCCTAGAAACATGGGGTTTACATGACTGTGTACAGACAATTAATCTCAGGAGACTATTGTACATTGAAGAATGAAAAGCTGTATTCAATATTATCCGTAGATCTACAGGCCTGATTTGGACCCTCCATGTTGGTAGGTTATGGAGTAGGAACATTTATATAATTTGCAATGCTTGCCGGAGGTGTTTGTGATACTCATAGGAATGTTTTTAGTCTCGTTTGACAGGATCCTGCCTAAGTGCATGGACCTTTTTTTCGTTCTAAGCCTAGAACAACAATGGGATTTTCAATTCTGAATTTCTGGTACTATGTGACAAACAACTATGACGAGTCCCCATGCATAAAATGTCAACGATATATTGGAAGCTGTAGTTGTCAGCAGAGTTCATACAGATGCCATGTGCGCCAAACGCGATGCAAATATGGCGCGCATTTTAGACCGTTTGCGGCGTTCATTCACGATGCTGTTTTTCTCAAAGAATTAAATGTATTTTCTTTAAAAGCAAACCACATTCAAGAAGTTTGCCTGGGAAATGCTTGCACAGGCATAACGCAGCTTATTAGACCATGTTTAAGGTGCCGTTTGAAACGGCTTTGACTTCTGAACCAGAAGTTGGAAGTCAAATCAAATGGAAGCAGCTCCTGCTGGATCAGGCCATGCCCTCCGGCCTCTCACCGTCTTCACACCCCTCCGCTTCCACATCTCCTCCCTCTGACTTTGTACCACCCCACCCCTCTCTCCTGCCTTCGCGTCATCCTCCTGTAATATCCTGAATATACCCTGTATGTGCATAACTAGCAAAAAGTTGATACACGAAAATGGGATACATGGATTTTTAGAGAGTTGTTTTCTCGAACGAGTTGTACGGGGGAGTTAGAATTGGATCTCGTGCTTTGTAAAAAGGTATCACGCAGGAGAGGTGAAACCAAACACTAGATACCTAGTTTTCTTTTTTTTTCCCCCGTGTGCCTCGCCAGTTGTTGTCGCGCACCGGCAGCAGAAGTCCATTGGCATGCGCTAGCTCCTCCACTCGTCATTGCTGGTCATCTGCCATGGGATGCCATGCGCTAGTGCTGGATTCCTTCGCGCGTCCACGCCCGCGTTGCCCTGCCGTGCTAGTCGCAGCGCACGCCACATGCAAGACTCACCACGTGCAGCTCCCATGTGCGCGCTAGCGTAGCTACGTGGCTGCCGCACAGCCGACAGAGACTGCAGGCGTACCAGCGTCGTGCTGCCCGACTGCTCACCCTACGTGGCACGTCGCCAAAGAATCTCATGTGTGCAACTCGATGGGTGACGGGCCGGCATAGTGCCAAGCTAGGGGAAACAGTGCCAAACCAGAGGAAGATCGGAGAAAAAGATGCGCAGTGGAAAAAGATTTGGAGGGAGAAGAGAAGGAAAAGTGAGAAACATATCGGAGTTTTAGCGTTCGTCACATGGGTAATGATTTGATTGTTTCCTTTGTTTTATTAATTTTATTAGAGATTAGAGTCGATATTGGAGAGGAAAGTAGCAAGTGTTCGTTATAGGATCGATTAGTAGATCGGTTAATCTACCATATCATTCTACCATAATTTCAGGTACCGTATGGCATAATATGGGATTATTATCTACTGGATAATTATAGAGAATTTTGTTAGCTTTCTGTAGAGAATGTAATCACATCGATCGGATGATTAAATTTTGAGTTATGAATTTTGTAAACCTACTGTTTGAAAAATTATTGTATTTCGGTAGCACACGTTAATCTATAAATTAAAAATAGTAGATGGAACAATATGGGTATTTTCTCTACATGACAAATGTAAGTAATTTCTTAAGTATTTTAGAGAGTCGAAGAACATGATTTTTGGATGAGTAGAACATAAGTTATGAATTTTGAAAGACTGTTGTCTAGAACTGGTTACTGCTGGATGCGGTCATGGAAAATTATTAGTTTGAATGATTAGATGGCAGAATAGAATTTTTAGCATAACTAGAAAGTGGTAGAAAACTTTTTTTAGTTTCTAAAAATGTCATGGATTACTATAGTTGCATTAGTAGATTAATAGATATAAAAATATTAAGTCTGTTGTCCAGAAAATGACAGATCTGTCTTCTAGGTTAAAAACGGGGTTTAAATGATTTAATCCAGACATGCGATCAACTAAGAAGTTATAGAAAAGTTTTTGTCGATTCCATAACTATATGATAGGATTTGAGAGTCGGAAGTTACGTTATTCTTAATACCAGGACAACTGAAGGTGACTGTTCAGTAAAGGGGGAATATTGTGGGATTGGAAAGCGTGTAGGAGTGTTGTCGTTTAATTGTTATCCTTGGATGCTGTGGTTTGTATTGAGATTGGTTATCTACTGTAGGAGAAGTAGCATCGGAGTTGGTGTCATCTCCTAACCAAATCGGTCGTCACAACTAGAGAAAGCAAGTGCATAGTAAAATAATAGATGATGGTTAATATTTGTTCATTGTCATTGATTTATTCATGTCATGCGATATTTGATTACTCTTTTGTTCAGCATGATATAATTCGATGATAAATATGACATGTGATAAAATAATATAAGATTGCACTTATGATGTGACATATGCATATGAGCCAAGACGGTGAGTAAGTCAAATAGCTATGAGTAAAGCTATTTGATTATTCCAGCGATGCTCTTCAGTAAGACCAACTTCGGTAGGAACCTCAACGGGATGGAGGAAATGAGTTACTTCGGTAGGCACCTCTACGAGATAGAGATAGAGGGTAAATATCGATGGGTGTTCCGTCCGCTATACCGGTATGAGCTACAAAAAGAGAAAGAGACATGTGCATGAGACCAAACCTTCCTGTCGATGTGGGCTCTTGGGGAAGATCAGCTTGTTATCCCTAGAGTAAACTTTTATCCATTGAGCGACGGCCCTTCCACTCGACACCGTCGGATTATGTGGTTTTTTGTTGAAATTTTTATTTATTATCATGTTGAATGATTATACCTGAAGTCTAGTTGTTGATGATGCTTGGTTAATATTTTAAAATGGTAATGATGGTAATTGTGATTGACATTCTGAGCTTTGTTTAAGCCGGAGTGTTACACCTCCTCTCTCCTTTTGACTCAGCACCACCTCTGCCTCCCGTTGCTTTTTTGCATTTTTATCTAGTTTTTTATCTGGCTTTTTTGGATATAGACCAATTAATAGTGTAATAATAAAATTGTTTTGTTGTGTAATCACGATATGTGATGATTGTTGTTAAGATTTACTAGTGTAATAATTGTGATGTCTGTTCAAAACTTGCAATGTAATATGCTATGTAATGTTGTCTTGAAAATAGGATTGTACCATATGCAAGGCGTTACAATTCACACACTTAGGAGTAATTCATACATTTGGTCAACCAAATCAGCTCAACTAAAGCTAAAAGCTCTAGTCATAGCAAACACCCATACTTTTAGCAGCTACTATTCCATCCTAGCTAAAAGCTCTAGTGTTTCAAACATCCCTTAATATTTCTATTGAAATTTTCCAATAAAGTAAACACATGCTATATATTTTGCTAGATAATATCAACTATCTAGTCTATCTTATTGAAGTCCAAACAGTTCATACATCGTAGTGAATTCTGAGTCCAATTTAATCTTTGTTAGTAGTAGATGATGTTACACTGATATGGACTATGACTAATGAATTTAAAAAGTATTTTTTTGTGATTACAAGACGCAAATGCGCCTACATACACGAGTGAGCCCCCTTAGCGTATGCCTAGAATGACAGAGGCTGAAGATAAATCTGCGACCTCACATAGTACCTACTAAGGCGCATTCACATTGATTTATAGTCTATCTTCTCGACATAGGATTGGATACTCACGGGAGTCTTGATGAATTATAGTGATCCTCCAATGCTAGTGCAAGAGACGAACTTAATTTCGCCAACTACCAAGCGAAAATCTATCGTGCACCCAATTTCCAGCGGAAAGGCTGAACGATCTTGATTGAAGAATACTCCTAATTCCCTATGGAATTTTGGCAACAATGATGAATACGAATAAACTTTAGTAGATTGATTTTTATCAAAAAGTGGTTTGTCTTATAATGAGGGCATATTGCCATATATATAGCGGGTATCTTCTAACCCTCATGCACACGAGTCTTTGGGCCTTGGGTCGGCTTGAGAAGAGTGCGGCCAGGACCTAAGTACATAAGTATTTGTCTAAGCTAATGTCCATCTAATGACTGAACTAAGCATTGATTACATGACCAAACTTGTTTGAGTCGGCCAATATTTTCAGCACGCAAACCATGAGATTCTCCATGCGCATGGGCTTTATGCACTGAAGCTCGAATCCTTGCGGCTAGCCTTTTCCCTTTGCACTGAATGAATCTCCTTCGGACAGCAAGCATGCATTTTTCCTTTTTCCTTTGCTCCACGTGACAGCAAGCATGCATGTTTCTTCAAGTCCTTTCAAGCACATCTTCACCCAGGTTGGTATAGATCGAGTATAGGCCTGCATATAATTACATAACATAGTAGTAGATCTGTATCTCCAAATATAATAATTAAAGACCCAATAACATTAGAATTCACCTTGCCATATTTAATATGGATCAATAATTCTTTCCAGTCAAATATTATATTTAACTAAAAAGCGTAAGACATGAGCATATCTGCATCACCCCACATAGTGGCTGGCCCATGAGGGTGGCACATAACTTCCTTGATAATAGCTCAACTTCTCTTGCGACTCAAGTATTTGTTTTTAGCTTGTTTGAAGCTTCGACATCGCCATCACCTCAAAACTGAACCAAGATGAATACTAAAACCCAGAACACCTTTTATATGTCTTATTATAGATACAAATCAGCCCATGTCACATGGAGCTCGGCCAAAAACTCAAACAGACTCAGAATGACATAATCGAGTTTCTGAAGTGTAGTCTTCTCCAATCTTCAATTCGTAGCTTGAAAACTTGATTTCAACATATTGGTGGCTTTTTCCACTAATATAAGTGAAGTGTCATCATCTCCTCCTTTTGGATCTTCTCTTAGTGCGTCGGCCTCCCTCATCTCCCGCTTGATAACACCATGTTCTTACTCACTTAATAACCGGAGAATGCATAAAGTAGAAGCGTTGGGTAGCAAGGTGTCGTTAACAGTGAAATGAAAGGAACTTAGGATCAGATTCACCTATCTAGTGAGTTTCCTTGCTCTATCTCGAGTGATTGGTTCCTTGTATAATTGTTACAAAGCTTTAGTCGTTGGATTAACACTAGTCTTATCATTGTTATTATTACTTGAATCTGATGATAGAGATGATGATTGTGTAGATGAAGCCTTCATAATAGTGATGTCCTAATCATTCTCCCTCTCTTGGAAAGAATCAACCTCAACTCTTAGGGTTAGTAGAACTAAACAAATGTGACAAATCTGTAACATTGATGTAGCACTAGTACCATAATCATCGCCAGACAGTTCTAACTTATAAGCATTATCATTTATTTTTTAAGCACTTTGAATGGACCATCTTCATGATTCATCAACTTAGACTTTCTTTTCTCAGGAAATCTATCTTTGCGAAGATGTAGCCAACAAGATCACCAGGTTCAAAGATCATTTGTTTTCTGTTTTTATTTTGTTTAGTAGCAATGTGACATGCCTTTTTCTCTACTTCTTCCTTAGCTTTCAGATGTATATGTTTTACAAAATTAGCACATTTAGAAGCATTAATATTAACTCTTTCAATGAAAGACAATGACAATAAATTCAATGGTGTATGCGACTGAAAACCATAAATAAATTCAAATGGAGAGAGTTGAGTTGTAGAGTGTACCGTCCTGTTGTATGCAAGCTCAACATATGGTAAACAATCTTTCTACTCTTTTAAATTCTTCTTTATCATAGTTTGTAACATCGTCCCAAGAGTATGATTTACCACTTCAGTTGCCCATCAGTTTGTGGATAATAAGTTGTGGAGGGCAACAACTTTGTGCCAAGCTTAGCCCACAATGTCTTCTAAAAGTAACTTATAAACTTGACGTCACGATCAAAAACAATTGTCTTCGGTATGCTATGCAAATGCACTATCTCCCTGAAAAATAAGTCGTCTACTAATTATGGGCATTATGAGTATAAAGTTATGTATTTTGGACTAGCGAATACCCTTGCTATTTGTATGGAGACAATGAACAGTATGTTACATCAGTACCTTGGTGCCTTTGTGGTGGTATTCATTGACGATATTATGATTTATTCCAAGTTTGAGGAATAGCACGAGTAGCATTTGAGGCTTGTACTTGAAACATTAAGGAAGAATTAGTTTCACACTAAGCTAAAGAAATATGAATTCTGGATTTCAGAAGTAGGCTTCCTAGGTCATGTTATCAACTAGGAAGGCATTTCTGTTGACCCTAGCAAGATTTCTTCAATGGTAGACTGGAAGAGGACATCCAATGTCAAGGAAGTGAGGAAATTTTTGGGCTTAGCAAGATATTGCCGGCATTTTATGGAGGGTTTCTCTATAATTGCCAAGACAATGTCTCAGCTAACACAGAAATGTATGAAATTCCAGTGGATAGATGATTATGAGCGTAGTTTCTATACTTTGAAGGAGAAGTTAGTAACTAGTCTTGTTCTTACTCTCCTTGAGCCAGGGGAGCGCTTCACAGTCTATTCTGATGCTTCTCGAGTTGGGCTTGGTTGTGTGCTTATGCAAGATAGCAAAGTGATTGCTTATACGTTGAGGCAGTTGAAGAAATATGAGCAGAATTATTTCACCCATGATTTAGAGTTGGATGCAATGACATCCCAAAATTTTATTTTTTATTTATTTTATTTTGTTGGATTTTTCTTGGATTTAAAAAATCCCCTTTTCCAAAATATTTAAATTAAGCCTAGAGGGTATGTTTTGGCACCGATTTTGCCCTGAATTTTTACGCTCGAGTTATTACGCAAAATCAGAACTCTGCCTTCCAAGATTTTTTGGTGTGTGCTACATATTATACTTGAGTGGCGAATCTTTACGGCATGTTTGCAGGGCAAGTGAAAATCTTATTTCTAATTTTCAGCTCATTCGGAGGACATATGCTCACTCGAATAGGATAATACGGCCGGATGATGTATGCAAAGTACAGGTCCAGCTTCCAAGATTTTTTGTGTGTGCTACATATTACACTTGAGTGGCGAATTTTTACGACATGATTGTGGTGCAAGTGAAAATCTTGTGTCAAATTTTCAGTTCATTCGGAAAACATATGCTCACTCAAATAGAACAATACGGCCGGATGACGTACAAGTCCACCTTTCAAGATTTTTTGTGTGTACCACATATTGCACTTGAGTGGCGAATTTTTACGGCATGATTGCGGTGCAAGTGAAAATCTTGTGTCAAATTTTCAGGTCATTTGGAGAATAAATGCTACTAGTATAAATTGATATAGCCGGATGACGTAAACAAAAGTAATATTAGAGAAAACAAAATTAAAGAGAAGAGATATATTTTGCCGCATAGGCTACCTCTAAAAAAAATGTATAACGCTCGTGATCGTATACGCTCGCACATGGGTTCCATATCCGTGAATATCATGTCATAAGTAGTAATATAGACATACTGAAATAAAAAAAATGTATTCTATCATCTACATTTTGAACATGGGCTCCCTATAAATGAGTCCGGGTGGAAATAAAATAGAGAAATGCATAATTTGCATTGTATTTACGCTACGTGTATGAGTTTCATTTTTATGAATACCACACCATGGGAAAGAAAATGGGCGTCATCAACACCAAAAAAAAAAACGTCACATAGCCAGCTGCAGGATCAAGGCTCGCATGCAGAGACTGAGCGATCCTCCGAACAACTGCATCTCCCCCACGTAGCAAAGAAAACGGCATCGTGGCTGCATGCAGGCAGGACTGAGTCCATACACGCAGGACTGAATCCATACATGGTACAATACCCAACTATCATACATGCCCACGTTCGCATCTATGCTTGTGTGTGTCTAGCAGGGAGCAAATCAAAAGTTTCGGTAGCTTCCAGCAAAAGAAAAATAAAAAAAATAAAAGAGAATAATCTGTATGGCCTCATTTTAGCCAAAGCATGATAGCACTTCTCACATGTCCAGACTAAGTCAAAAGTGCTAAAACAAAATTACAGGGAAAAGAAACCTACTAAGCCCATATCCACCACAGTATGCTCCCACTACAGAATGCATGCATGGGTGCATGGTTTCCTTACCTGCCTGTACGTGTTAAAATCATAACAAAGAAAAAATTTCAGATAAAAGAAATTCAAGAGCAGTTGCTACAACTTCTTGTGAAAACCACCTCTAACTTCCACTATAAATAGGAGATGAGGGCTGGGAATTTTGAGGGAAAAAAGGGAGGAAACTATTAGGAAACCAAGATAAGGATTCCCGTTTAAACGGATCCTCTCCGTTTAAACGAGTCCTTATCCGTAGTGGGCACCTCACCCCCTCCTATAAATAGAGAGCCATATGGCTGATTTTGTACCCCATTGAATTGAAGCAATAAAAAAGGCCAGGAGTTCTCTTTATCTCTCTCTGTGTGTTCGATCTATTATTCTGTCTTCTGTGGTTGATTCGTTCTTGTTCTAAGCAGAGGAATTGCTTGGACTGGTCGCCAGCGAGGGTTCCTCAACACGTTATCAGCACGACTTCGCTCTGGTGAAAGAAGGTAATCATCGAAGCACAGATTGAATTTTCTAGATCGCTTTTGAATCTGCTTTTCCTTCGCGTTCTAAATTTATTTTGTCTACGGTGCAAATTCGCCCTAATTTACCGCGAGCAGACCCGAAGTCGCCGGCACAATGTCGATCGGTAAATTACCTGCAAGGGTGGATGTCGATTGCACTGTAGATTGATCTACTGTAAGCAGACTTGAAGTCGCCGGCGAAATCGTCCATCGGTAGATCACATACATCAATAATTGCATTATAGATTGAAAAAAAAGGGGGTGTTCGGGTGTCGCACGGTCGCCACCACCGAGCTGCACGCGCGTCGCCTCCCGCATGAGGTGCAGCTGGCAGTCACCGCGCCTGCATGCGCGCTGCCTCCCGTATGGGGCGTCGCCGGAGCCGTCCGTTCGCCGATGCGCCGCTCGTAGCCAGCCGCCGCCAGAATCGCAGCGAGCGCCACCGCCGCCGCCCGCCGCCCCGTAGGCTGGGCTACCGCCGGTGCACCGACTGCTGCGGCCCTCGCCCCGCAACGCGCCATAGCACGCCGCCCTGTGCTGGGCTGCCATTCCTGTGCCGCCCGTCGTGCCCGGCAACCACCGCGTCTGCCCCCGTCGCCGCACCGCCTGCAGCCGCGCCGCCGCGATCGCCCCGCAGCCGCGCCTCGCCGACACCATAGCCGCACCGCCCATCGCGCCCCGCCGCCGCCAAGCCGCTGCGCCGCACCACCTCCCCGTGCGCGACCGCTGCGCCTCGCCCCCCTCCGCGCGCCAGGCCGCATGTCGAGCCAGCCGCCGCCACTTCGCAGCATCCGAAGCGGGCAGGCGGGGCACGCACGCGGGACAAGAGGCAGGCGGGCGGGAGGCGCGCGCGGGAAGGGCGGGGGGAGCGGGCGGCACACGCGGGAAGGGCGGGGGGAGCGGCGGCACACGTGGGAAGGGCGGCGCATGCGGGAAGGACGGGCGGGCAGGCTGCGCATGCTGAAATTTTTGGGGACAGGCAGCCATGGCTGGATGGTGAAGGGTAGGTGGAAGAGATAAGGTTGAGCTGGTATTTTGCAGATAAACCCCGGAAAAAAAATCCAAAAATATAACAGAGACCTTAAGATTTGCATATAAATCCCAAAATTTGTATAAAGGGCCTTGTAGTTCTCAAAATTACAAATAAGTCCCCAGATTTACGAGCGAGTCCAGAATTTTGCAGAAAACCCCTCGGAAAATCAAAAAATTACGCATAATCTTTCTCTGAATAGAAAATTTGCGTAAAAACCCCCTGGAATTACAGAATTAACTAAAAATTTGTATTCTAGCATAAAAGGGCCTCGGAAATATGAATTTTGCATTATTTTCAGCATTTGAAGCTTATTTATTTATGCCATTATTGTTTTGTGTATTTTCTGTATTTATTTACTATTTTAATTAAATTATCGTTGTTTAATCACGTTTAATCACTGAAAATAACAGTAAATTGTGGAAAATACATAGAAAATTATGAAACATTATGAGAACCTATTGTACCATTTATTTACCCGCCATAAATTATTCTATGTATGTTTACCAGCTGTAAACTTATTCTTGCCATACACATGTAGATGACTAGCATCACGAACCGAGAGTTCGAGGAGCTTGCCCAGCATGGCAAGAACTATCTGACGTGGGCATCTGACGTCGAGATAGTACTTAGAGCCAGGAAGCTCCGTGCAGCTAGCGGGATTGGCGGTCGGTATGGCGCCAAACTCACACCTGAGGAGAATGATCAGGCACTTTATTTTCTTAGGCATCATCTCTGCATTACTCTCAAGAATGAGTATATGGCGGAGAAAAGCGCGTTAACACTCTGGACCGCACTCAAGAAGCGGTTTGAGAGGCTAAAGTACACCATTCTTCCTCAGGCAGAGCAAGAGTGGATCGGACTGAGATTTGCCGATTTCAAGACGGTCGGGGAGTACAATTCAGCCATGCACAGGATTTGTACCAATCTTTAACTCTGTGGCAAGCAGATCACAGATGAGCAGAAGATTGAGAAGACCCTGTCTACCTTTCACCCCAACGCTGTACAATCCGCATGCAACTATCGTCAAGACGGCTACAAGGAGTACGCCGAATTGATTGATATGATGCAGGTTGCGGAGGCTCAGGACGAAATTCTCTGCAAGAATTACGTCACTCAGCCACTAGGGAGCTCCGTTGGCCGCGAGGCCAACGCTGGGAGCTACAAAATGCGAAAGCCCTTGATGAAAAGAGGGGGGAAGAAGGGTAAGTCCGTCGCCCAGAAAGGCAAGTCAGATGCTCCAAGTAACAAAAGGGCTAAGGAGAGTGGCAAAATCTATGGTCAGCAGAACCAAGGTTGCTACAAGTGTGGCAAGTGGGGGCATTGGTCGCGGATCTATAAAGCACCGCAGCTTGTCATTGATGCCCACTAAGCCTAGAAGAAGAATGGTAAAGGGCAGCCTGAAGCTCACTTTGCAGTGGTTGAGGGGGAGCATCATGAGCCGCTGCCTGATTTGATGGAGGTTGAGTCCATCCCGGCAGCAGCACCCCCTTACGACTTAGAGGCAACCACCTCCATGATTTCTCTCAAAGAGAACATCACTCCTGAAAAAGATAGCCGAAGAAGTTAATGATTATCTAGTTGATTCCGTCTGATGCATAGAATACATGAGACGTTAATTGTCATTTATTTTACATGGACAAGTTAGAACTTGCATGGATGGTACTTTAGTTTTGTTTTCTCATGATGGTTGGATGATTTTGGAATAATTCATTCATTTTACAATGGCATGATATGTTCTCATATTTGTGTGTTTTATTTATGTGTTGCATGTATTCTAATACATATTAATAAAATACCTTATATTAGAACACGTGTGGCGCCCTATAGAGAAAGTAAGTCTTGCCGACAGTGGCACAACGAATACCATGTTAAGAGAGACTAAATATTTTCAGTCGATTCGTAAGAGCACTGGCAGTCTTACGACAATCGCCCGTAGCGATGCATGTATAATTGGTTCCGGAAGAGCCACAATTATATTTCCAATGGGCACAACTTTGGTTATTGAAGAAGTCTTATTGTATCCAGAATTGACTAGAACTCTCCTAAATTTCAAAGATATTCGCGCCAATGGTTTCCACGTTGAGACTGAAAAATAGTACGGTAAGGAATACCTGCTCATCACGAAGCGTGAAGAGAATGGCAAAATGGTATTAGAAAAACTTCCTTCACTAGAAACTGGGCTATATTATACCAACATTAAGGCGCCTACAGCGTACATTGTTCTGAAGACAGTATTTAGAAGCTCTGAACTATTCTGTCTCTGGCATGACAGATTAGGCCACCCAGGTCTTAGGATGATGAGAAATATAATTAACAATTCTCACAGGTATAATATTAATGTGAAGAATTTCCCGAATCATGACAATTTTGTGTGCCCTGCATGAGCCACCGGGAAATTAATTATTAGACCCTGCACTCTGAAAGTGAAGGATGAAGTCCCTGCATTCCTGGAACGCATCCAGGGAGACATTTGCGGTCCTATTCAGCCTATCTCAGGGCTATTTAGGTATTTCATGGTGCTCATTGATACTTCCTCAAAGTGGTCATATGTGGGTTTATTATCCACAAGAAACTATGCTTTCGCCAAATTGATCTCGCAAATCATTCGCATTAGAAATGTGTTCCCTGATCATCGCATCAAGTCCATCAGAATGGATAATGCCAGAGAATTTACTTTAAAGGTATTTGATGATTATTGCATGGCGATAAGGATTGCAGTTGAGCATTCAGTACCGCATGTCCATACCCAAAATGGTTTGGTAGAGGCTTTAATCAAGAGAATTAAATTTATTGCCCGACCCTTTTTGCAGAATTGTAATTTGCCAGCTATATGTTTGGGACACGCAGTTCTACATGAAGCAAATCTCATCAACTTTAGACCTTCGCCTACAACATCCATTCATCTATGCACTAGCGCAAGGGTCACAACCGAAAATTTCTCATCTTAGGAGGTTTGGATGCATAGTTTATGTACCTATGCTCTCTCCGCAGCGAACTGCAATGGGTCCTCTCCGTAAGATTGGGATATACGTTGGTTATAAGACTTCATCCATAATCAGGTATTTGGAACCCATGTTGAGAGATTTGTATACCGCCCGCTTCGCTGACTGCATTTTTGATGAGGATAATTTTCCAACATTAGGGGGAGGAAATCAACCCATTGATGAAAAATGTCGGGAAATTACGTGGGAAGCCACGGGAATTCCTGCACATGACCCGCGCACTAGTGAAACTGAAAAAGAGGTCCAAAAGATCATCGATTTGCAAGCATTAGCAAACCAACTGCCCGATCATTTTAGTGATTTGAAGAGCGTGACTAAGTCGCATGTGCCTGCATGCAATGCACCGGAGAGGGTTGAAATACCAAAGAAAATTGAAGGTATCCCTAATCCCGTCCAGAGGCCTCAGAATAAAAGGACGAGAACTCCGGCTCCTCGAATTCCAAGTAACCGGGGACGCCCGACGAAAAAGGATAAGAATGACTTATCATAGCCGATCACTGAAATCCCCCAGAATGAGAAGGGGAGCCATTTGAGACCTGGCACAAGTATGACACCTGTTGAAAAGGACATACCGGATCTGAATATCCCCATCGACATAGATGTGTGCGTATACATCGGAGCTGAAAAACTAAAAGGACTTGCCACCGCAACTCAAGGAAGCGATGCGCAAGGTGAAGCTCCAGAAGAAGCAACTCATGAATTAATAGCTATAAATTATGTGCACACGGGAGAGTCTCTGAACAGGACAACTCAGAAAATTGCCACAATCATTGATCTTGATCCCGAGCCTGCATCGCTCGCTGAATATAAGAAAAGATCAGATTGGGAAGATTGGAAGAAGGCAATAGCAACTGAATTGCTATCTCCGAACAAAAGAGAGGTGTTTAGGCTCGTATGCCGCACACCTCCCCATGTGCACCCTATAGGGCACAAGTGGGTATTTTTTAGAAAGATGAATGAAAGAAACGAAGTAGTGAGATACAAAACAAGGCTGGTAGCACAAGGTTTCACTCAACATCTTGGAGTTGATTATGAAGAAACCTACTCCCCGGTCATGAGTGGAATTATCTTTAGATACTTGATCTCAATGGTAGTGAACTTGAATTTAGAAATAAAATTGATGGATGTTGTGACTGCATACCTTTATGGTAACTTGGATTAGAGATTTATATGAAAGTCCCTGAAGGAATTCCTCTCCCGAACCAAGACAGAGCAAATAGAAATCTATACAGCGTGAATCTTAGAAAGTCCCTATATAGACTAAAGTAATCTAGTAGAATGTGGTGTAATCGCTTAAGCAACTTTCTCTGCAAGAAAGGTTACACGAACAATGAAGACTGTCCTTGTGTATTTATACGACGATCTCAGAATGGATTCTGTATAATCTCAGTGTATGTAGATGATCTGAATATCATCGGGACAGTGGAAGATATAAAATAAGCAAGCTACTACTTGGAATCAGAGTTTGAAATGAAAGATTTAGACAAGACCAAGTTTTGCCTAGGACTGCAGCTTGAGCATGTCCCTGGAGGAGTCTTGGTACATCAGTCGACCTACACCCAGAAGGTGCTAGAAAGATTCGGCTTTGATAAAGCATTCCCATCAAAAGTATCGATGATCAAGAGATCTTTACAACAAGAAAAAGATCCTTTCCGACCTTGGGAAAAGGGGGAGGAAGTTCTGGGACCGGAATTCCCATACTTGAGTGCAGTTGGAGCACTCATGTACTTAGCAAACTGCACTAGACTGGATATTGCTTTTACCGTGAACCTGTTAGCAAGGTATAGTGCAGAGCCCATCAAAAGGCATTGGCAGGGCATAAAGGACATCTTCCGATATCTCCAAGGAAGCGAGGACCTTGGATTGTTCTACAGAAAGAATCAAGATCTGAACTTGATTAGCTATGCAGATGCCGGGTACCTGTCTGACCCGCATACCGCAAAGTCACAAACAGGCTATGTATTCCTGTGTGGTGGAATTGCAATTTTCTGAAAATCGTCTAAGCAAAGCCTTGTAGCTACCTCGACGAACCACTCAGAAATAATAGCGCTGTATGAAGCCGCACGTGAATGCGCTTGGCTACGCTGAATGGTTCACCACATCCAGCAGTC
The DNA here is from genome assembly GCA_036346265.1 of Melocanna baccifera. NCBI lineage: Eukaryota > Viridiplantae > Streptophyta > Magnoliopsida > Poales > Poaceae > Melocanna > Melocanna baccifera. The sequence goes on from CM070709.1 coordinate 12,067,529, forward strand.
ATGTGGGATGAACATTGTGTAAACCTCCACAATTATCTATGAAGATAATGCCGCTTGCGTTGCACAAGTACAAACGGGCTATGTGAAGAGTCATCTCACAAAGCATATCAACCCCAAGTTCTTCTATGCTCATGAATTGCAAAAGATGGACGAGATTAAAGTCATCAGATACTAAGTCTTGTGAAAATCTAGCGATTTATTCACAAAGTTCCTCCCGCATCTAGCTTTGAAATGTGCGCATTTAGGGATTGGTATAATGAGACTTAGAAAAGTGCGTAATCAGGGGAGAATTTTCTCAAGCCTCGCTGAATCTTGATCCTGAAGATCAAGTACCCAAAGAATAAAAGTCCTGAAGACTGAATAAAGTTGGGTGAATTGTACTCTTTTTCCCTTGACGAGTTTTCCTGAAGTTTCTCGGTCAAGGTTTTTAATGAGGCAATTCGTGCATCGCAGCATAACATGCATCATGTACACTTTTTCCAAATTTTTTCCACTGGATTTTTATGGAGTTTTAATGAGGCATGAGTATGTCGGATGAGTGCCCAAGGGGGAGTATTATTCCAAGATAAGAATTTTCGTTTAAATGGATCCTCTCCGTTTAAACGAGTCCTTATCCGTAGTGGGCACCTCACCCCCTCCTATAAATGGAGAGCCATATGGCTGATTTTGTACCCCTATTGAATTGAAGCAATAAAAAAGATCAAGAGTTCTCTCTATCTCTCTCTGTGTGTTCAATCTATTATTCTGTCTTCTGTGGTTGATTTGTTCTTGTCCTAAGCAGAGGAGTTGCTCGGACTGGTTGCAAGCGAGGGTTCCTCAACAGAAACGTTGGGCATTTTTTGGAAGGAAAGGAAGACACACACAAACACACTTGTGAGAGAAAGAAGAAAGGGGAAAGCTAGAGGGAGGGTGGCACAAGCAAAGGTGAAATTCTTGGTCTTCTTCTTCCTCTCTCCCTTTGCTCTTGGGTTCGACCATCGCGGTACGAATCAAAGAGTGTTCTCCCTATCTCCCTTTGCCCTTAGGTTCGGCCATCGCGGTACGAATCAAGGTGCTTCATCTTTCTTTTATGCTTTTGCCCCCTTGGTTCGGTCCCATTAGCGGATACAAACCCGAAGAACGAGTGTTTGATCTCTCGTCTCTTAGGTTCGATCTCCTACAAATGGATACAAATCAAGGCTATGCATGAAGACCTCATCTTCTCGGTTCAGTCCCGTTAGGTGGATACAAACCCAAAGAGTAAGGGCTCGATCTCTCTTCTCTTAGGTTCGGTCCCCTACAAACGGATACAAACCGAGAGTGAGGAGATTGAAAACCCCATTCCCTCAATTCGGTCCCCTCAAATGGATACGAATTAAGGGTGGGTGTATGCTGCAAAAAAATAATGCATATACGAATATTAAAACAACAAACTTCGCCTCGGTTACACTACATGCAAGTGCCCGACATCCGTAAGCGCTATGCAATGCTAGTAGTAATACAAGGCAAGGCAAAATAATAAAAAATAATAATAAAATTCTCAAATTCTTATTACACTACGTGCATAAAATCCACGTCACGGTAGTGGTAATAAAAATATTAAATCAACAAACTTCGCCTCGGTTACGCTACATGCAAGCGTTCGATATTTCTAAGCGCTATGCAATGCTAGTAGTAATACAAGGCGTGGTAAAACAATAAAAAATAAATAAAATACTCAAACTCTTATTACACTACGTGCATAAAATCAACGTCATGCTAGTGGTAATAAAAGGTGAAGCAAAACACTTAATTTCTATTACACTACATACCCAAGATCTAAGGCATGTTAGTAGTAATATAAATATTAAACACAACAAACTTCGTCTCGGTTACGCTACATGCAAGCGCTTAATATTTGTAAGTTCTATGCAATGCTAGTAGTAATACAAGGCGGAGCAAAACAACAAAAAATAAAATCATGAAAGGCTCCTATTATACTACACGCATAAAATCTGTGTCATGCTAGTAGTAATAAAAATATTAAGAAACAACCTTCGCTTCGGTTATGCTACATGGAAGTGCTCAATATTCACAAGCGTTATACAAGAGTAAAACGATGAAAAACAAAATAATAAAATACTTCTATTACACTACATGCATAAAATCCGTGTCACGCTAGTAATAATAGAAATATTAAAAATAACATTCGCTTCGGTTATGCTACATGCGAGCGCTCAATATTTGCAACGGTATACAATGTTAGTAGTAATACAAGACAAAGTAAAATAATAAAAAAAACTGAAATAATTAAACTCCAATCACGCTACATGCATAGGTTCGCTAAACAATAAATAATATGCCATGTTAGCAATGTAATGTTCGTAGGAATATACGGCAAAGTAAAAATATATATAAAAAGACTGAAATAATTAAGCTTCAATCACGCTATATGCATAGGTTCGCTAAAAAATAAATACTATGCCATGCTAGCAAAATAATATAAATACAACTAAAATGCCATCAAGCAAGCATCCATCAGCGACGCCAAGATTGAAGACCTTTTCTTTTATATTTTTGTAATAGTCATATGTTGTAATTTGTTGTAATATTTATGTTGGAATTCTTAATCAGGGGTTTTCTCGCAAAGAGATGTAATTAACAGAATATTTATGTAAATGTATTAATTTTGGAAGTAATGGACCTGCAATACTTGATTTCTTTGTCTCATTTTCAATTAAATTTAATCAACTTGTCTCTAATGACGAGGAGACGCGATTTCTCGCCCATTTTCCCGTCATCAGTATGTTATTAAACTAATTATGTAATTATGATCAAATCAAGCTAAAACTATTTTATTTGGGTTCCTTGCCTTTTTCTAAATATTTAGGAATTTTTTGGGATTTATTTGGATTTTCTTGCTATTTTCTATCCTTTATTTGCATTTATACTCTTTTCTAAAAATAAAAAACAATAATTAAAAAGTTCAAATTTTCCTGCCTCTCTCCCCGGGCGACATGTGGGTAGGCCAGATTAGCCCACGTCATCGCCCATGCCATCCTCACCACTCCTGCTCGTCCCTTGCTTTTTCGGCCACCGCCGAATTCCCACGAGTCCTTCCTTCCCCACCCCTCTCTCGCTTCGGTTTTTGCACCGCCCGGGGAACAAATCCCCTATTGCCACAACCCCTTTCCTTCCTCGCCCTGCCCCTTTCCTTTCTCCTCCCTCATTCCAAATCTCTGGTCGCCATCTACGGCGAGCAATCCTGCCACGACCACCCCTCCTCGGCCCTATATAAACTCCTACCAAGCACCCCATAGCCTCACCGCCCTCGCCTCCCCCTCCAATTTCCCCTCCCATGCCCTAAAGCTTCCCCGCACTGTTTGCTCCTTCTGCCACACTGACAACACACACTAGCGAGGAATTCTGGCCAAGCACCGCCACCACTTGTGTCAAGGACGTCGCCATGAGCTTCGCCGTGTCTTGGCGAGTACCGTCCATCTCTCCGCCGAGCTCGAGCGCCTATGGAGGACCCAAATCACTGGTAACCGTGCACTGCCACCACCAAACCTTGCCCCCGACCCCTTTCTGGCCATTTTCGGTAATGCAACCGTTCACCAGTGCACTCTCCTCGCTACCCTCTCTCTATTGCACCACTCGCTGGCCACCGTCGCTCGCTGTAGCGTCGGCGACCCTTGGGCCCAGAGCACCGCCATCACCGCCGCCACATCAGTGCTCGAGCCCATGTGGCACCCATGTTGTTTTTAAATTATTTTGTATGTTTAATTTTCATTTGGTGTATTTTAAATTCAATTTCTACTTTAGTTAATACCCAATTGTTATGACTCCCTTGAATTTGCAAATCTTGTACCATGTTACCTTAGATTAAAACTCTAGTTAGTACATTAGTGTGACTAGAGAATTTTTGTAGCAAATACTTAGACCTACATAGATATAACTTTAGGTTAGGATAACTTTCTCACATGAAGTGATAAGCTCTTAAAATGTATTCTTGACTTCGTGAGTCAAAAAGGTCTATGGAATATTTCAATGTAAAATATAAACTTCGAGCAGTCACCTAAGAGGCGTCGCACTGGTGACAAGGAGAAATACCTAGCCCAATTTAAGCCAACCCCATAGAGCACCTTAGATATTGGATCATTAGAATAGAATAAACGTTACTTGTGAGCTGTTATTTCCTTATCAACAGCTTCGACCCTATTTAAGACATTAATATTAACAAAAGTTGCTTTTTACCTAGTTTCTTTTTTTGCTTGGGAGTTCTTCTAGTGGTTATTTTGGGATGGGCGTGCAAACCCCTCTTAGCCTCCTTTCGTCTATCTCTAATCCTTGAGAAGCAACAAGAAGATGGTGAACACCGGGAATAATTGAAATGGCACCAATGGCAACATCAACAACAATGAGATCCCTCCACCACCACCAGTGAATGGACCTGACTTGGCCCAGATGATGGCAAACCAAAATCAACTTATCCAATTGCTGGTTTAGACTATCAGCACCCCTGCTCAGAGTGTTTCACTGCCGCCAGCTCAAGTACCACAGTCCTGCTTATCAGAGTTCTTGAGAATGCATCCCCAACCTTCAGCAGCAGTTCTGATCCGATGGACGCAAATGATTGGCTTTGAGCCATCAAAAAGAAGTTGGATATTATCCAGTGCAGCAACAGGGAGCGAGTCCTCTTTGCTTCCCACCAGTTGAGTGGTCCTGCTTCTGAGTGGTGGGATACATTCACCACCGCTCATGCTAATGCATAGCCTATTTTGTGACACAAGTTTGTGCGCAACTTTTTCAAGGCTCACATCCCTGCCAGCACCAACACACTGAAGAAGACGAAGGAGTTCAGGGTTCTATGCCAGGGAGGGCGTACTGTGAATGAGCATCTTCAGAAATTCAATCAGTTGGCATGGTATGCTTTCGAGGATGTGGCCACGTATGAGGCCAAGCAAGAGAGGTTCTTGGAGGGCCTCAATGACAACATAGTGGTGCAGTTGATCTTCAATGACTACACTGACTTCCACCAGCTCATTAGTAAGGCCATTAGTCAGGAAGGCAAGCAGGTGGAGATTGAGAATAGGAAGAGGAGAATGGCCAATCAGAAAGTCAACCCTGGCAGTCTTCGCAAGGCTCGTGGCTCCCCACCACACTCAAGCAGCTACAAGCCCATGGCGAACCGGGCACCTCATCCAGCTAAACGCCCCGCACCTCAGCCTTTCTACAGTACACCAACGAGAGGGCAGGTGCAGAAGAACCATGCGCCATTTGACGAGGTGACCTGCTTTTACTGCAATAAGACAGGATATTTTGCCAAGTCATGTCTGAAGAAACTTCAAGTCGCAACAGGTGCCGAAACATCACGAGGACAGAGTTCGGGGCAGACTTTAAAGAAGCCCCAGAATTTCATGAAGGGATGTGTGAACTGTAACATCCCAAAATTTTGGACGTTCAAAATTGTGAAGAAAATAAAACCTTTTATTGCATTTGGTTGGCATTCGAATTTCTTTTGTAATTTTGATTTGTGATTTTTTGAATTTTGTGTAGTACAAGTTAATAACTAGGAATAATTCCTAAATACAAGTAATATTCAGAACAACAAAATATAAGGCAAGGAATTATAAATATGAAACCTAAAAATTTAAATAACAAGAGGTGCTTTCAAACACCGAGAACTTAATTCAAATTTAATTTATTAATTCAAAACATGTTTTGTAAATTAGAGAGAGGGAAATGGTTATATATATATATATATATATATAGTTTGAAAGTAAATAAAATTTTGTTCTAGTTTAATCAAATTTAAATAAACTTTCCCCTCCTTTTCCTTTTCCCTATCCCAGCCGTGCACTGGTGCCACGCTGCATCACCTCACCCACGACCATGTCACACGCCTGCTCCTGCGTCGGCATCACCATGCCACGCCATGCCCTACAAGCGGTGTCTCATGCTCGCGCCCACGTCACCACCCACTTCGTACCCTAGCCGCGACAGCGCCTTCCCCAGACCGACCTCCCTCCAACCGTCGCCATCACCTCACCATGCCCTGGCACACCATGTCGTCGTTACCTCACCTCCCTTGCGCCACACTTAGCTTTAGCTGTGCGCCCGCACTGGAGTCATGTCGGCCATGCGCCTGCCCATGTGTCATGCCACGCCGCGACGCCACGCCCTGCTCCCACCAACCTATCACCCTCACGTCTACACCCATGCCCTGCTCTCATCGCATTGCCATCCCCTTGCCATGCCCTGCACCGACCATCCCATCGCCCATGCCCTATCGCCATATCATCGTATGGAGCTGTCATGTTGTCAGCCTTTTTGCGACTACTATAAGAACCCGAGCTTGCCGCCAATCCCTTGTTTACACCCCACTCGTGCTCCCACCTTGAGGAATTGGCCCCTAGAGCCTCACAGCTCGCTGGTCGCCCCATCTTCTCTAGCTCTGACAAATCGGCGATCCACCAATCGAGACCACCTCGGGCCAATTCCACCTGACGAAAGCTCCGTTGAAGCACCTTTGTGATCCCCACACCTTTGGTCGAGCCTCTCACTACTACCTGAGCAGAACCCACACCACGTGCCTCCATTGCCTACCACCGTCTCATGCCGCCAGGCCACTCCAGGCATCCCCAAGCTCGTCCAAGCATTCAGGTGAAGTCATGTCGCCCCTTAGATGCTCCTCTATCAGCCAATTGTGCTAGGATGCCATAGATAGCTACCCCCATCTTGCCTTGTTCCGTCGCCACCCACGGTCGCTGCCTCGGCCAAATTAGCCTGCGAGGCTCCGGCTACATATGTGCGCGGGGGGTGTGCAAACCATTTTGTGGATGATCACGTCTGGCCACCACCTCTATCGCCGGTGACAAGCCCCTCCAATGCCTGTAAAAGGGACGAGTGCACTGTTAGCGCAAGTGGTCGTTCGAAAGATCCAAACATTTCACTTCAAATGTTTGAACGGTTCAAACATTCTCCTTTAGCCGATCGGCCGATCCAAACACTCCTCGCCATACGATGAGAGAGTTCAAATGTCCTAGCCTTTCGGACAGTCCAAAAGTTCCATATCGATGATTGAATGGTTCGAGCGTCCCCTCAGCCGATCGAACGGTCTGAACGTAACCACCGTAGGCCTCACCTGCTAGAGAGAGATCTCTCTCTCCCCTTATAATTTTTGGATTAATTCAAATAGAGAACTTTAAATAGGCATAATTTATTCATCTTAACTTCAAATTTGGTGAAACAATTTTCTAAATTCATCATAATTCAAGATCTGTCCAACGAAACCAAAACCAAGAATTTTGGAGCCCATTTGAATTTTTATGTAAACAATAGATAATTAAATTTGGAGTGTCTGGAAAGATCTTTTGAATTGTTTCTAATATAAAAAATTAGCACAAACTCAAATAAACTTATAGTGGCATATAATTTAGTTATGGACAAATACGTACATAATAAAATTTATAAAAATCAAGTAAGGTTCTAATAAAATAAAAATATCGAAGGAGCTAATCTTGAATGGTTCATATCCATAAGGCTTGGTAAATGATCCAGAATAAGTTAAATGTGTTATAATATTTATTTTGGAATAGAAATGCTAAATGAAGACATTGTTAAAACATAGTTGTCGGTAAATGCCCAAATGTCATGAAGTCATAACTAAAATCTCAGTTAAGACAAAACTAAGAAAATTAAGTTTGAATATTATATTGTTAATATTTAACTGTAAATGTCGAGTCTTGAACTAAAAGCTACCCTGTATATAGTCAAAGATGATTAGTGTGCCATCAATAAAAATCTCAAACCCAAATGTTAATAAAAGGCACTAGGGATGTGTGTAAACACGCATGTATCTAAGAATGTTGTCTAAAACGACAATCAATTTAAGATTAAGGTAATCGGGCAATGAAATGACTAAGGTAAAAGGTGATGTTAGCATATAAGTATATGAAAATGCGGATAATAAAAGGGCACCTAATTTGACTAATTTAACTTCCTTTGTAAATATAAAAATAACAGAAGAAGTTACTAATAAAAAGATCGAGGCATGATATTCTATAGTCGGCTATGCCTAACCATCCTTGAACATGAAGCGGAATATTCCCATGAATATTCCTCTCATCATGAACCATTCTTGACATCCATCTCATTGAATTTTCCTCTATCATTCCTCACTCCACTCAAACCTCATTTGACTCTGGAAATGACCTGTGCCTAACAAACTTTATTCCAGATCACCCGTGTAATCATAATAAAACAAAATTAAATTCATTTGGACTTTTGAGTTATTTGCATTTATTTGAATTCAGTTGTTTGGCACGTAATTAAAATTTGGAGTTCTAAAGAATCAATGGATACGCGAGACCCAAGATCCAAATGAAGACTAGGAGCTCAAGATCATCAAATGAGAAAGCTTCGAGTGAGTTCAAGACCACGGTAAACCACGCAAGGTGAGTCAATACTTTGATCATGTTGAACCAACATTTGATGAAATTTATTTGTATTTAACTTATCAACTTGCATGCTGTTATTTTATATGCAAATCTATGATTATTTTAAGATTCTAGTTATATGCCCATTATTCCATTTGTTAATAAAATATTCCATTGGAATATTTTGAGCATCCGAGCCTTGTCACCCTAGAAAAACTATAATGGTAACCTTTTGAAAATAAGTCTATATTTATACTCTCTACTTAGTACTGCTTAGATACTCGAGGGCATTAGTTTGCCTTAGCATGATTTCAACATGAAACCTTGGCTTGGGCAAACATTGATAGGGGGTAGCTGGTATATTGTAATATGGATATTTTGTGCTCCCAAAAACCTCAAAATGCTTAACTACCTGGGTAGAGAGTTCAACGGTATGGTGCAGTGGATGCACGAGAGTGTGGAGTGTGGTAGAACCGCCTAGATAAACCTAAAGACTAAATCTTGTGAAGGCATGACTAACTAATTTGCGTACTCCTGGCATGGTTACGTGAAGGTGTGCACACGTGCAAAGGAAAGGATGGTCTCATCCCCGCCTCTACCATAATGGATCTAGAGGGAAACCTCTCGAGGGATGGTTGTATCCTAGAGAAGAAAGACCTTAGTGGATGTAACCACACTAGAAGGATGCATTGTAACAACCTTGTTATGATTACTCAATTGCACGCCTACGGACACGTGTAGTGGTTGATATTGTGAGATAATCATATATTGTGGGTAAAGTGTACAACCTCTATAGAGTAAAAACTATTTAAATAACCACGCCCACTGTCAAGGGTGAACATGTGAACTTAACCAGATATAGTTCTATTTTAAAAACTTTGTAGGTGAGATTAGGAAATAGTGGGCTATAGGAAGCCTTTATTTGTGTTGCCCTGAGTGTCGCCCCAGAGATATAGTTAGGCAGTTATGACGCCATAAGATTAGCATGAAGTGCAGAAACCATGTAACGATGAATGAAATCTGGATCACTATTATGATTGCATTCTTTCATACATTTAGAAAATCTATTTTAGTTAAATCTTCTAAGTTATAGGAATATCTAATTGTTGTAAATTTTAAGGCATTTAGCAAATAAAATAGCCCAAACCTTCCTTTGACAAGCCATGCATCTATATAATTGTATATTGTGTATTGGCTCAGGGAGCATGGTGGTTTGTGCTCACCCTCGATCACTCAAATAACCCAGAATCAGGAGTCGGATCGCTACGCTTCAGCAATGCACCGGGTCATGATGGTGAAGAAGATGAAGAGGTCAAGAATTAGGTCGTGAACCCTAGTTGGCTACTTGTGGGCACATCCTAAGAGTCCCACCTATGTGAATTTTTTATTTTTGCTACTGTATTTTATTGATTTTGGCCTGATCGGCCCCTAAGTAAGTCTATTAATATATATTTACGCTTCTGCATGATATGTACTTTGATATTCAGAAATGTATCTGTAAGCTCTATCTACTGATTCAAGGAATAGTGAGATGGAATCACAGTGGATTCTGGGTTGCAAAATCCAGGTCCTGAATGAACCACGTCACAACTGAGGAAGCACATGATACACCAAACATCGTTTTGGGTACATTTCTACTAAATTCAGTATCAGCTTCAATTCTGTTTGATTCCAGAGCATCCCACTCCTTCATTTCTAAGGCTTTTGTGGTTAAGAATGGGTTGGGTTTAGTTCCTCTTAGTCACCCCATGCTAGTCCAGTTCCCGAGAGCAGAGATGAGAGCCTATTTTAGACTCCCAAGGTTTTGATGTTATTCTTGGGATGATCTAGTTATCCAAGAATAAAGGTCAGATTGACTGTGCCAACCAATCCATCACCCTCACTAATGGTTAGGGAGTAGAAGTGACCTTTGCACCAGCAATTCCAAGGGCAGAAGAGTGTACCCTTAATCAACTCTAAGGCCTAGAAGAAGTACCAGTCATTAGGGAATACCCAGATGTATTTTCAGAAGACTTATCGGGAATGCCAACCAATAGGGACGTGGAGTTCATGATCGACCTAGTCCCTGGTACAACCCCTATCTCCAAGAGGCCATACCGTATACCAGCTAATGAGTTAGCTGAGCTGAAGAAGCAAATCCAAGAACTAGAGGACAAAAGCTATGTTCGACCTAGTTCATCTTCTTGGGGTGCACCCGTTCTCTTTGTCAAAAAGAAAGATGGCAGTATGAATCCGCGGACTACCGAGCTCTCAATGATGCCACCATCAAGAATAAATACCCCCTACCCAGGATCAATGATCTGCTTGACCAATTAAAGGGAGCCAGTGTGTTCTCCAAAATAGATCTAAGGTCCGGCTACCATCAGCTAAAAATCAGAGCCAGTGTGTGAGACCATGTGGAGGTAATCCCAGTTGTGTGATGAGTAATTGACATATGTTCTAAAAAGTCTGAGTTTATTCTAGGCATTTTTAAGCTAATTACTGATGTGGATATTTCATTAAATCATTTTGTGCGATGCTATGTAATGTGTTTTCTTGTCGGTGATGACTGCAGGACTTTGAGACGGAGTCGTGGCGATACACGGGTGACCGGACTAGGCACAGGCGGTGCTGAGGTCAGAGCGGTCGAGATGTGTCAAAGACGGCGAGGACTCAAAGTGGTTGCGAGGCGTACGCAGCAAGAAATGAGGAAGCTTCCAGGAAGGTGCAGGAGGGGCATTTTGGTAAAGGCGCAAGGCTGCACAAAAGGAAGTGGATTGGATTGAGAAAGAATGGGCAAAGTGGATTTTATTAGGAAATGATCCATTAGTGGAGAGGTGTTGTGACCTAATAGGTAAAATTGTGTGTAAACCCATTAGTGGAGAGTTGGTGTGACCTAATGGATAAAGTACTTGTAAACCCATTAGGGGAGGCTATAAATAGAGGTGCTCTCTAGTGGGAGAAGTGCATTTGAGATAGAGAGAAAGAGAAATGGGTATGAGTATTAGGGTTTCCTAATGCTTGTGCTCATGGGAGAGAAATTTTTGTATGCAAGATTTAGGGTTCTAATTGTTTATCTCCTTGTGAGTGTTCTTGAGTGAGACATGGAAGAGTTGATGTAAACATTCATATGTTATAATCGTTCATTGCTCTTCGTCTCAATATGAAGTTCTTGTGTTCTAGTATTTTATTTACAGTTCTTCTTTCTCGGATTTCGTAGTTGTTTCGTTGATCATTTTAGCTACATTTATTTGCTTTGAACGAGGAATCGTCTCAAGGCCACCTTGGCTATCTCATCCCGAAAGCAATCTTTGTGTCAAGTTCTAATGAATTTTATCTTGAGTTTTCTTGCTGCTCGGTGATGGGAATTAGCCTCAAGATCAAGTGATCAGATCATCCCAAGAGCAAAAAATCCTAAAGTCCAATGGCATGTTCATTTTTCTAGAGCAAATTTTCAATCTGCAGGTTTTGGTTGCATGTAGTTCTTTCTGATTCTAAAATCTTTGGTCAAGAACAGCCTGCAGTTTCCATTTGCTCCCTGTTCTCTTGATTTCAGCTGCAGCAAGTACTACTCCTCAAGTGCGCAGTCTTTCTTGCTAGGTTTCTTGCGCAGCAGTTGTAGCATTGTTTGTCTCTGTCGTTTTATCTTGCTCCTGGTTGCAGAAATCTTAATGGTCAAGGAAACCTCTCTTTTTGCTGTTTTTCATTCCTACTGCATGTACTTCAAATGACCTCATTTTCGGCTGAGATTTTTGCTGTTTAATTGCTAATCTAGGCTGATTTTAACAGTGTTGCATGCAGTCCAGATTTCACCAAAATTGATTTTCTGTGCTACATGTTTCGGTTCAGCAGACTGGACTGTATTGGACAGCAGTAAATCTCCTTGTTTGCTGCAGCAAATCCTTCACTTTCTAGCAGTGCTTTGTGCAGTTTTTGGGCTGTATTCAATGTTCTGTTGGCTGCCCTTTTTCCTATAGTGACTTCGGTTCAATGTGTGAGCAGACAGCAGTTCTTTTCAGTTTTAAGCGGCAGTGTGTGGGCCCCTGTTCTGCTCAGCAGCAGCTGCAGTTTTTGTTCCCTGTTCAGCCAGCACTGCAGTGTGTCTTCTTGCTGTTTTGAGCAGCTGGGTCTCCAGTCTTTGGCAGTGCAAGTGCTAGGTGATTTGTGGTTCCGATAAACGATGTGCACGTCACACCGAGGCGCAGAGACGCCAAAACAGCGTTGGGAGACTCGATGCCAGCAGGGCTGTTTTTATTGTTTTCTTTTTTTTCTTGCACTTAGCTTTATGCTTCCATTAGTGTTCATTAATGGTGAATTATTTCTCCTTACTTCATAGCTTCTAAGGGCATCTCCAATGGTCTTAGCTAAGTACTATCTATAAGGATTCCATATCATCTATAGAGTACACACTAAAAGCTAGCATTCCAAAGGACTATCTATAAGGATAGCTATCTGATGTTTACATGCATACACAGTCATTTATAGAACCTGTCTCGTTTTGCGTTATAGACTAGAGACGAAATAGTAGCTAGCTATTTGTGTTTTGCATACTCTCTTTCCTCCACATAGGATATATGCTGATGTGTACATGCAAATAGCCAGCTGACTCAGCACCATTGGAGATGTCCTAATAGCTATTGGAGAAGAAAGTAGTGTGGGAACTTCGTGTGTAAGATTTGTGTGCATTTACTCGGGTGACTTTTTTGAAGGCACCATTCACCCCCATCTGTTGCCATTTTCGATCCTTCAATTGGTATCAGAGTGGTTAGCTCTTTTCAATAGATCTTAACCGGTCTCAAGAGTCATGGCGATGGACAAGTACTCGACCAAGCCACCCATTTTCGATGGCATCGATTACCCCTTCTGGAAGAGCCGAATGGAGACATACATCCAGGCCCAGGGGTACGCCATCTGGCGCAAGATCAAGTTCCGGCTTGTTGTTCCTACCGATGAGAACATCAATGCCGGGAATATGGCTAATGTTGAGGCAAATGCAAAGGCAAGGAACATCATCATCCAGGGCCTAAGTCGTAGTGAGTTTGATCGCATATCTCATCTTTCGTCCGCCTTCGATATTTGGGAGACCCTCGATGCTTACCATGAGGGCACCACCCAAATAAAGGCGGTACGATAGGACCAGTTCAAGCGAGATTATAACAAGTTTGAAATGCTCGCTGGCGAATCCTTTGATGAGTGTTTTGCGTATTTTCACAAGATTTTGAGCAACCTCCGAGCGGTCGGTCTCACATACTCCGACTCGGATAACGCTCGACAGATGCTCACTACACTCGATCTGCGTGTTTGGGAGATGAAAGTAACTACCATCAAGGACACCACGGACCTCTCGACTTTGACTCTTGATGCGCTGTACTCACGTCTCAAGACTCACGAGATTGACATTGTCTCTCGCAAGTCGAAGTCACAGTCGATGGCCCTAGTCACCGATCCCAGTTCGGCTTCTGGTCTTTCGTCTGATTCGCTGTGTGGTTTCTCCCTTGCTGCTCTCTATGATGTAACTGATGATCAGTTAGACCAGCTCGAGGATGAGCAACTGGCCCTCCTAGCTCAGAAGTTTTCCCATGCTTATAAGAGGAGGAGGGACAGAAAGAGGGGAGGACCTGTCATTTGCTTCGAGTGTGGTGCCCCCAACCACATTCGGGCAAATTTCCCCAAGCTGGAGAAGGGCAAATCTGACTTTGGCGGTTCGAGCAAGAACGACTATACCGACAAAAACCGCAACAAGAAGCCTCCAGCGCATCCACAAGGCAAGAAGAAGTTCCACGACTTCGGGAAGGCCAAGAAGCTCATCCACCGCATCCTCGCCGCGTTCGACGACCTCGACCTCAGTGAGGTGGAAGGATGGAGCGACGACGATGGGACGGGTGACCAAGACCCCAAGAGCTGCGATGACTTCTCCAGCATGTGCTTTATGGCCAACAACAACGACGTCAGCGACAGCGAGCTCTACAGCGACTCTAATGAGGTAGGTCCCTCCTACGACCAGCTCTATGATGCATTTCTGAAACTTGAAAAGTTTTATGTTAGATCTAGAGTTAGGGTTGTAGATCTTGAGAAGGAATTAGAGAGATTGTCATGAGAGCATACTTCACTTATATCTGCTCCCTCCCGTGACGAATGTGATGTTTGTTTTTCTTTACTTGAAGATATGGAGAATCTAAGGACCTCGTATGATAGTTTGTCCTCCAAGCTTGATATTGTTAAGGAGGAGAATGTTAGTCTGCTTGCCGAGTTAGAACTGAGTAGGATAGCTGTTACCCTACTTACTACTGATCAGACTACTTCTCCCACCTCATGTGAGGTTAAGGACATTGCTGCTAGAGGACCTTATGCCATGCTTCTTGATCTGCCCGAGTCCTGTGAAAATTGCAATAACTTGAAAATGAACTTAAAAAGAGCAAATCATAAAATTGCTGAATTGCATGCTTCTTTGATTGAGCCGATTGCTTCATGTTTGAATTGTCCCAAATTAACAACTGAACTTGAATCTGTTTCAAAACAGATTCAAGAAATGGTTGATTATAACAAGAAAATGGCTAAATATGCTTCTAAGGACCCTGTTAGCTCACCATGCAAAAATTGTGATAAACTAAAATCTGACTTGATTGCTCTGGAAGAAAAATGTGTGAAGCTAACTAAGGATTTACTAGAGAAGCCACAATCTTGTTGTGATGTGTGTGCCGGTGTGGGGGAGAAGCCCAAGGATAAGGTAGAGACGCCTAGCGACGTGAACCAAATGGCTAGCAGTAGGATTGTCCCTTCTGAGGCAGCTGTGCGTGCACATGCCATTCGTTCCTCTGCTATTGGTTCTTCTTCTACCTACTTACCTTCTGCTGTCTCTCCTTCCCCCTGCTCTTCTTGCACCTCTCTCTTTCGAGAGTGTCACTATCTTATGAACACTCTCGAGAGATTTGTAGGAGGCAAGAAGAAGCTAAATCTTATTCTATACCAATCTAACATCTGCAGATTTAATCAGGGTGTCGGATATGATTTCTATGAGGACATGAGGAAGCATCCACCTGCCGTGCACAGACCCATAGCACCAGATGTGATCGAGACTGAGCCCAGGACTGAGAAAGTCCAATTTAAGTCTACGGACTTTATTCAAGGGATTTCTGACAGTAAGGTGATTCTATCTGCAACTTCGGCCTCTTAGAAGGCGAAGTATCATTGCACCTTCTGTCAGAAAGATGGACATATGATCGATCGATGCTTCAGGCGCGCCAGGATCACGCAGAGAGACCATGTTGCAGCTCTTAGGCGTATTCAGGGTCAGCCCCAAACCTTGAGTGTACCTAAGACCAACACAAGGTCTAGGTTTGCTACTGTTGATGCTTTTGGGCAGCATCGAGGACTTGATTTTTCTGGTTCTTCTGATTTTCGTCCTCGATTTGCCCTGGGTCATGATATCCGCCGTCCTGAGGGTAGATCTCGTTTCCATCGAGATAGCCACCCGCGGCAAGATCAGCATGTTGTTGGTACTCCGACTCGCTCTCCCGTAGCAGTCGGACCCAATAACAGCTTCAGGTCTTCACTATGACCATCGGCTTCTTTGAGTGACAGAGAGCGTAGGGTAGATAGAGGTCAGTCGTGTTTGACTACTTCATCTGCTCGACGTGTTATTCAATATTGGGTGCCAAAATCACTGTTTATTTACCCCAGTACTGAGACTTTACTCTCTGTTTGGGTGCCAACAACGGAGAACGAAGGCGACGACACCGGTGACTCAGATTCAGCGGTGAGGCACGGCGAGCTCGGCAAACAGCGACAAGAGTCCCAGGCATGCACGAACGCCGAGGCAAAGTTGAACTCAGATGACAGCAATGGAGTTCGGATCAGAGATGAAGAATAGTGTCGGGCTTTTGGATTCATGACACAAGGTAGAGCAGGCTGATCGAACGACTACAGCAGACGGCACTGATGAATAGTGCTAGTGGCTCGGGATGACTAACACATGGCCTTCGGCCGGAAATCCAGCGGCCGAGGAAGAGCACGGTCAGATTGCTGACACGTGCCAAAGGAAGGATCGAGCGGTTGGAAATGAACAGGCTAGGATGAAAAGTAATGGGCTAGCCCAGTACTGTTCACGGGTTTTGGGGAATTTTTTATTTAAGAAATTCAAATAAAATAAAAAGAGCTCTAGAAAATAACAAATAAACCCAAAAAAATTCTCAAAAATTTCAAAAAATTCCTTGAGACTCAAGGAACCTAAATAAAAAATTTTAGTACATGTTAATATTTATTTTATTTATATTAAATTATTTTAATTAATAAAAATTTAATTTAAGCTTTAATAAATTTTAGAAAAAATCTAAATAGTGAATTTTATTTTAAAATCTTCATAAAGGCTCTGAAAATCAGGATGGTGCATGGTCTCTTAGTCGTACACCCAAGGAAACATGTAATGGTCGACGCAATGAGTTAATCATATCTTGTGGTTAAAGCTATACAATCTCTGCGAAGTGTATGAACTATCCTAGATAGTCATGACTACGATCATGGACATACTGAGTAAAGTTTTTCATGAATTAGATTTTATTTTTCGTAAAATAGTTTTAGCTGAAAATGTAGTATCTTTTTGGAGAAAGATGATCCAGGTGAGATGTCTGTGGTTAGGTTAGTGTTGGTTGATGCCTGCACTAACGTTATTATTTGGAATTACAGTCTTTACTTACATATTAAATTTAGCAATTTTAATCTATTTATTGTATTTCATTAAATGTTGTTTAAGCTCAAATAACCATATAAGCCTTCCTTTATTGTCTTTATTATTATATTGTATTTTTCAGTGTGACTTGTGGAGTACAAGTTTGTACTCACCCTTGCTATCATCTCAGAGGAGGAGGACTTTCTTGTGAAGACCCGGATGAGTAGGCCATGTCTTATTGTCGTCTGCCTGTAGGCAGGCTTAGACTTCACTTTTATCAGTTTGCTTCTGCAGTTTTTTTCCTCTGTTATTGTTGTCAAGGAGCATTGATGTAAACTTTGATCATAATACCGTACTCTTTTATTTAATAAAGTTCATCATTTGTGCTTAATATTTATCCCTGTTAGTACTATATGCGCTAGCTGATTCTAAAATAGTACGATTTACACAGAAGATCCGGAGTCATCGCTCTGGGGTCCGACAACTATAGTGGTCTTTGCTCTAAAGATTTGGCACCATTATCTGTATACGCAAGACTTGTGATATTTTTACTGATCACAAGAGCCTTAAGTATATCTTCACCCATAAAGATCTAAATTTGAGGCAAAGAAGGTGACTAAATTTGATTAAGAACTATGATCTTACTATCCAGTATCATCCAAGGAAGGTAAATGTAGTGGCAGATGTTGTTAGTCGTAAGACGACACCTTCTACTCTGAGTTTCCTTGTTGCTGATTTTGAGTGTATGGGAATTTTCTATTGCTTTGCAGGCACCATATAGGCTGAGACTCATTTGCTTCTTGAGTCTGCCATTCTAGAGAGGGTGCGGGAAGCACAACAGCATTATCGAATACTCCAGTAAGTCAGAAAGCGTCTGGATGAGGGCAAGGAAGGGGATTTGAGCATGCAGTGAGTTTGGCGCTTTACGGTTTAAAGGCTGCCTTTGTGTGCCACAAAAGACTTAGGTTAAGACTAACATTCTAAAAGAAGCTCATTGTCCCCCGTACATTGTGCATCTTAGTGAGACCAAGATGTATCGGGATTTGAAGAAGTGTTTTTGGTAAAAAAAAAAGATGATGATGGATATTGCTCAATATGTGGCTTCCTATGTGTTTACGAGCAAGTTAAGGCAGAACATAAACGTCCAGCAGGATTGTTGCAGCCTTTGGAGGTTCCAGTGTGTCAGTGGGATGATATATCCATGGACTTTGTGGTTGGTTTACCTTGCACGCAGTGAGAGAAGGATACTATTTGGGTTGTGGTGGACTGGTTTAGCAAGTCCACGTACTTTATTCCCATTCTCACAACAAATAAAATGAGGGATTTGTCTCCTATCTATGTGTGAGAGATAATGCGGTTACATGATGCGCCTAAGACTGTTGTTTCTGATTGTCATGCAAAGTTTGTTTCCAAGTTTTGGGGAGAGGTTGTAGAGTGCTATAGGTATGCAACTTTGTCTTAGCACCGTGTTTCACCCTCAAATAAATGGGCAGTTTGAGCGAACTATCTAGACACTCAAGGACATTATTAGGTCATGTGTCTTGTCATGGGAAGGGAGTTGGGAGAATCACCTAGCACTGGCAGAGTTCATCTAAAATAATAGCTATCATGCTAGTATTCGAGCTACACCATTTGAGGTCCCGTATGGATGAAGGGGTAGGTCACCACTATGTTGGGATGCCATTGGTGAGAGGGCAATCTTGGATCTCGATTGGGCTCAGCAGACTGTTGACCGAGTGATAGAGATTATACAGAATCTACTTACCGCTCAGAATTGACAAAAGAATTATGCTAATGTGAGTAAGAAGGAGTTGGAGTTTGCGGTAGGGGGGATCAGGTGCTCGTGAGAGTGCCTCCCACTAAGGACATTGTGTGGTTTGGTACTAAAGAAAAGCTTAGCATGAAGAACGTTAAACCTTGGCATGAATTGGAAAGTTGGCTTATCACTTGGATCTTCCTGAGTCCATGCAAGTGTGCACAATGTATTCCATGTCTCCATGTTGAGAAAATATTTGAGAGATCCACAAGTTACCACTAGAGCCGTTGACCATTGAGCAAGACCTTACCTTCAAGTCCTGGTCAGAGCAAATTCTGGGGAAGTTAGAGCGAGTGATGAGGCATAAGACATTAAAGTATATCAAGGTGCTTTGAACGTATCAGACCAAGTGGGAAGTAACTTGGGAACTGGAGTCTCACAGCGTGAGAAGTATACAAAGTTGTTCGAATTAGGTATGCATGTGGTTTAATTTCCAATTCAGATATGTTTCTCGGTTAGAGTCGTGAGGCATACAATTCAGAGTCGAATTCTATTAAGGGGATAGAATGTAATATCTTGAATATACCTTCTTGAGGGCATGTGCGCAATTAACGAAAAGATGATACACAAAAATAGGATACGTGGATTTTTACAGAGGGAATTGTTTCCTAGAACGAATCGTACGGGGGAGTTAGAATCAGATTAGATCTTGTGCTTTGTAAAAAGGGATCATGGGGAAAAGATGAAGCAAACCCTAGATGCTTAGTTTTCTCTTTTCTTGTGCATCATCGCCAGTTGTTGTCGTGCGATAGCAGCCTTCACTCCAAAAGTCCATCGCCACACGCTAGCTCCTCCACTCGTCATTGCTGGTCATCTGCCACGGGACACCACACGCTAGTGCTGGATTCCTTCATGTGTCCACACCTACGTTGCCCTGTTGTGTTGGTCGCAGTGCATGCCACGGACAAGACTAGACATGTGTAGCTCCCGTGTGCACTAGCGCAGCTACGTGGCTGCCGCATGACCGATAGAGACTACAGGCACATCAATGTCGTGTTGCCCGGTGCTCACCCTACATGACACATCACCAAAGAATCTCATGTGCGCAACTCAACAGGTGATGGCGGTGACACAATGCCACACTAGGGAAACAACGCCAAATTGGAGGAAGATCGGAGAAAAAGAAGCAGAGTGGAGAAAGATTTGGAGGGAGAAGGAAAAGTGAGAAAGAGATTGGAGTTTTAGCGTTCATCACGTGAGTAACGATCTGGTTATTCCCTCTCTGTTTTGTTAATTTTATTAGAGGTTAGAGTCGAGATTTTTGGCATAACTAGAAAGAGTTAGAAAACTTTTTGTAGTTTCCGAAAATGTCATGGATTACTACAGTTGCATGAGTAGATTAATAGATACGAAAATATTAAGTCTACTGTCCAGAAGATAACAGATCTGTCTTCTGAGTTAAAAATAGGGGGTTTAATTATTTAATCCAGATATGTGGTCAGCTAAGAAGTTGTAGAAAAGTTTGTGTAGATCCAGAACTAGTATGGTTTGCTGGGATAGGACATGGGAGTTGGATGTTATGTCATTTTTAGTACTCGGACAATAAGGGTGACTATCCGATAAAGGGAGAATATTGTGGGTTTGGAAAGTATGTAGGAGTGTTGTTGTTTAATTGTTATCTTATATTGCTGTAGTTTATATTGAGATTGGGTATCTACTGTAGGAGGAGTAGCATCGGAGTTGGTGTCATCTCCTAACCAAACTGGTTGTTGTAACTAGAGAAGGTAAGTGTACAGTAAAATGATAGATTATGATTGATATTTGTTCATTGTTGTTGATATATTCATGTCATGCAATATTTGATTACCCTGTAGTTCAATATAATATAATTTCGATTATGACTATGACATGTGGTAAATTGATGGAAAGTTGCACTCATGACGTGACATATGCATACGAGTCAGGGCGATGAGTAAGTTAAATAGCTATGAGTAAAGCTATTTAACTATTCTAACATGCTCTTAAGTAAGACCTATTTTGGTAAGCACCTCCACGAGATGAAGAAAAGATCTACTTTGGAACACACCTCCACAAGATGGAGAAAACATCTACTTCGGTAGGCACCTCCACAGGATGGAGGAAAAGACTTACTTTGGTATGCACCTCTACAGGATAGAGGTAGAGGACGAATATCGATGAGTGTTCCCTCCGCTATACCGATATGAACTACAGAAAGAGAAAGAGACATGTGCATAAGCATTGCATTGCATTATGGATTGTTGATGATAATAAAAGAGAAAGAGATGGTATTGTGGTAAATATGGTTTATTGATGATAAGAGAAGAAAACGAGATGGTATTGTGGTAAAATATGGAATACTATGCATGTTAATGCTATTGTTTTATTATGTATTTGCTAAGTCGTGGATTCACTCTTACTTTATTATTGTTTTTATGTGACCATTGAAGGTGACATGCATGGATGAAAGTAGAATATATGATCATGCACTTTTGTAGCCCTTCACTCTGATGTGTTCTTAAGTTCTATATGGTTCGTAATACTGCTATTTTATATATTCTTTAGTTTAGTTTTATAATTGATTCATCTTAGTGATTAATTGGTTCATCTTAAGTTCAATTTGTTGATTATAGTGTTGCTAAAATTTTCGTTTATTATCATGTTGAATGATTATACCTAAAGTCTAGTTATTGATGATGCTTGGTTAATGGTTTAAGTTTGTAATGATGGTAGTTGTTATTGACATCCTGAGCTTTAGTTAAGACGGATGTTACACATCCTCTCTCATTTTGACTCGCACCGCCCCCTTGCATTTTCTTTTTTATCTAGTTTTTTATTTGGATTTTTCGTATATAGACCAATTAATAGTGTAATAATAGAATTGATTTGTTGTGTAATCATGTTATGTGATTATTATTGTTAAGATTTACTAGTGTAATAATTGTGATGTTTGTTCGAAAGTTGCAATGTAATATGCTATGTAATGTTGTATTGGAAATAGGATCATACTATGTGCAGGATGTTAGTTAAGATTTCTATTGAAATTCTCCAATAAAGTAAACACATACTATATATTCTGCTAGATAATATCAACTATCTTGTCTATCTGATTGAAGTCCAAACAGTTCATACATCGTAGTCAAATTCCGAGTCCAATTTCATCTTTGTTAGTAGTAGATGATGTTGCATTGATATCAACTATGACTAATGAAAAGTATTTTTTGTGATTACAAAGAAGACGCAAATGCACGTACACACACACGAGTGTGCTTCCTTACCATATGCCTAGAATGACAGAGGCTGAGGATAAATTCATGACCTCACATAGTACCTACTAAGGTGCATTCGTATTGCACGTAAAAAGTGAGGCATCAAAATTTGAACCCTAGTGTACGAAGTAGGTGGTTCCCAATTCAAAAAGGGATTCTCATGAATTTTACAGGAACTATTCAATTCCTGTGGGACTCTATGATGGTTCCAAGGTTTGCCCAACGCTATGTTTTAAGGACCTTTTCTAATAAAATCTAATAGAAAGCATCCGATTAATGAAAGTAGAAACTACAAAGCCTTCTGTCTACATTTGCACCAAATATCGAGAGGTTGGTGAATCAAGAGAACATACATCATATAGAAATCGCTCACCTTAGCTGTCGGCATCACCCTTTTGCATCGTTGCTGCCATGCACTTCCTCATTGCAACTACTCACCACCACCTCGATTTGTTCTTCTTCCTCGCTATTGTTGTTCTTGATGTCACTAACCCTAAGTGGTTGATGTCACCGTCACCTCAATATTGTTGTCGTTGTGATGCCCCCAGGATCACCATACTCTGATTAGTATTATCCCACCAACATCCACCGCTACTACTACCGTACGATCAATTTTAGAGTTTTTTTTTTAAAAAAAACAGCAGATGTACACACTCAACACACACACCACACACGTATGAGCGTTCTACACACGCCTACGAATAGCCCTGGAGTTGGGCTGATCAACCCCAAGACCTAACGAAACATGACTGCCGAGGCGTGATGCATGGTCCAAAAAATTCCTGTTCGCTGAATCGGATTGCTCTCACAAGATTGCACAAGAGGCGCCGAGTACCGAGGGCTTGAGGCCCAACGCACCAAGTACGAGTTTGGCCCCACTTGTCAGCAAAATACACGGACCGACCTACGCGCCGAAGCGAGAACCAACGAGGAAATGTACGGCATCGCTGAGAGCGCCCGAATTCCAACGGCTATAATAGTTTTATTTTGTTTTATGATGATACAGCTATAGTAAGGTTATGATTTGGATGAATTCTTTTGGTTCTTGGAGTCAACTTGGGAAAAATTTGCTGTCTGTGTGAATTCGTTGGTAAAACTTAGGAGGATTTATTTACTCTTTTATTGCTCAAAATTTATTCACACAATTTTGATTTTCTTTCCTATTTATGTTACTGAGGTGAACATTGGATCTCCGAGTTGGCCTTTGAGGTAGGCTGGTTCACAGGGCTCTTGCTATGGAAATATAAGTAAATTATCAGCCATGTCCCAAAGTCAAAATAATAGCAAATTATGTTGTAATATTAATATAGCAAGTACCTGTTGAGAGCAATATTATAGTATACCCTAATCACTCCAAGCAATGGTTCTCCGTGTACAGCATTCCAATAAACAGCATCAAACCCAAAATTATGTTTGGCATCTCACATTGTTCTTCTACATGGAAAATTGGAAAGCTAGCTACATGCACCAATATTCACACCTCCTCAATGACTTTGCATGGGTAATAAATTGATTAATAACTTCCGCCTCGTTTGCTTATGGGCTTTTTATAAATACAGTTCTTGATACCTTAATTAATCGAAGAAAACGTATGACAAGAAACAAGCGTGCAAACTCAGATATGCATCTTCCGGTGATATGCACACAAAGTTATCGACAAGTAAGCTCATACCGTGTCAGATCAACAAAGCTAAGAACATAGCATTATTAAATGGCTAGAATTTTGGAAAAGGTATGGCCAACCCATAACTGATCAAGCTTAGCCTTTGCCTAAAGCATGCCATGATAGCTCAGGGATGCCATATTAACAACCGCATTAGCTTCTAACCTGCCTAATAAATGGAATGTCTAAGAAATGTAGAAAATAAGCTTAGCAAGGTTACCTCTAAACCTACTTGAAGCAACAGCATTGAGAAGCACTTTCAAAACTTGGAGAACAGTACTGCAACACAGATATGTTACTCAAGTCAGTATCTATGCAAAAGTGTGACGGGGAGGTGTCGTCAACAGAACCACAGACCATGTTCAGGATGTCAGTAAATAGTGGGGAATTTTTCACCACCTTCTAAACTAGGATCACCTTCCAGATGATCATAAGCAATAAGTTTCTGGTAATCGAGAACAACCCAATCAGAAAAGACTGTCCAATAAATGTCATGCAATATTGCAATGCCGAAAAGGAAAGTTAACAAAGTGTTCACAATGTAAAGGTGGCAGCAGAGGCAGAGGAGACGCAGAGGAGAGGACAAGATCAGATCTTGTAGATGTTCCTCGTCCTCAAACTGGATGTAGTTACAGATCCAACATTCCTCAGAATGAAGCAGCTCAAATTGATACAGGGGAACAACAGAAATCAATTGAACACGAAAAAGATTAGGATAAAATTAGACCATACCCAGGACAAGCATCTAACAGCACCATACCCAGCACAAGCATATAACAGCAGTACAGCACCGTCATCATCACCACCACCACAATAACAGAAACAAACAGGGATTGTTGAGAAGCATATAACAGTACCATCATCAGCAACAGCACCACAATAACAGAAACAAATAGGGATTGTTTGTTGCAAACCATCGCAACCATGCCGACCAGCCGCATGCACGCAGAGGCGGAGGAGACGTAAAGGAGTGGACAAGATTACATCTTGTCGATGCCCTCACCCTTGAACTGGTTGAGCGATTTGATTCAGTACCTGTCATATCATCATATGGACAACAATTATTGGGCAAAAGCGCCCCAAATCCTTCTACACATGCCTCATGCAGGTCACACATCACAATGGATGTAGCCGTCTTGCGTGGCGGAGTCCTCGTCGACAACACCCACGTTCAGGCGGGCATTGTTGGGGATGTCGCAATAGGGCTTGAGCAGGACATCGGGAAAGGTATACAAGCATGTCACGAATATTTAGTAAGATAATGCGAGGAAACAAAAACTATATAAATGATAGGCCAAAAACAAAAACAGAAGATGTCAACATTCAAAGTCAGCTTGTATAAATGTTAGGCCAAAAAAATTGATGAAGACACTTGCCTTAGCACTTCAAATATGGTGAGCTAAAACATTAGAAGACTTTCATTTACAATACAAACTACATAATAAGTTCTGCAGCTCTAATGGTTCAGAACTTGCAAAAAGGATACATATTTAGTATGTACATTCCAGTGTCAAATGAACAAACTTTAAATACAGGTCAGCTACCCCTACTTACAAGTTACAAGCAATGGATGTAGCTGTCTTGCGCGGCTGACGACGCCCTCGTTGAGGCGGGCATTGTCGGGGATGTCGCAATAGGGCTTGAGCAGGACATCGGGAATGGTATACAAGCATGTCACGAATATTTAGTTAGATAATGCAAAGAAACAAAAACTATATAAATGTTAGGCCAAAAACAAAAACAGAAGATGTCAACATTCAAAGTCATCCTGTATAAATGTTAGGCCAAAAAAATAGATGAAGAGACTTGCCTTAACACTTCAAATATGGTGAGCTAAAACATTAGAAGACTTCCATTTACAATACAAACTACCACAATAAGTTCTGCTGCTCTCATGATTCAGAACTTGCACAAAGGATACGTATTTAGTATGTACATTCCAGTGTCAAATGAACAAACTTTAAATACAGGTTAGCTACCCCTTCTTACAAGTTACAAGCAATGGCAGTTAGGAATTTAGGATAAAGAAAACATATCCATGAACAAGACATTAAAATGTACTCAGCTACCAAATCAAATGATTTCAACACAGATTCAGTATATACATTCTCATGGAGAAAGGGAGCGAAGACCCTATATACATTGTCATGCAAAAAAAAAAACCTTTAAACAAGCTACCAAATCAAATGATTTCAACACAGATTCAGTATATTTTCTTATAGCCTAATGTATAATCTAAATGTTAATTAACTCCCAAATCATCTATAGTCTCATGTCAAAGGTCAAGAAAGTAAACATCAATGGAAAGAATCAATAATGTCATCTGAGAGGCTAAGGCACCACCAGTGCAACTATCAGTCTATCACTAACAGCTAGTACTATGCATTGTACTGTATTGCTAAACTGTGCTACCCACCAGATCTGGTGAGCAATTCATAACTAACACTGGCAAAGCTCATCCAAGTCATACCATCAAAAACAAATGAAAGAAATGTCAAGGGAAAAGCTCATCCGTACAAGGATTGGCACACCCAAGGTTTTAAACCTCATCAGTACAAGATTTAGAAAAACAACCGTTTTACATATTTGATTTTTCCTGTTCCCAATGGTTAAATAGCTAGGAACAACCAATAACCACCCAGAAACCACTTTTGAACTTGAAGTTTAAATTTGACCTAGCAGCAACCTTGGTCAACAATCGACACAGGTTCTGCTATGCTACCTAAAATTGTAGATGTAGTTCTGCTGTTAGGATTGTTTAGTACATTTTATTCTTTAGCACCAACAGATTTTAACCCAGAATACCCAAATGTCCTAATTCAGTCGAATACAACAGCAAAATAACAGAACCACGGAGAAAGTAAACAAATAGTATCGAACGCCTGTAGATGTAAGCTTGAAAGGGAAGCTGATTGGGAAGGGGTTGTATGGATAAAAATAGCAATGTATGAGAAGGATTAGGTGTGATCAAAGGCAGTTTTGTCAGATAGATAGATCGTGAAATCCATAACATTTTCTGTGCTTTTCAGATCATCTTCAAAGGACAAAACAAAAGATGGATTACATAATGTAATTAAGTGCAATACGGAAGTTATGCAATTTTTTTTCAGAGTTTATGCTGATGAATTTCTTTTATAATCTGCATGGGAAACTATGTTAGTCCAAGAAAGGCATGTCTAAGAAGTTGACAACAGGGGAGCAGTTTGGCAATGCCATGGTGTGAGCTAGAGAAAACAAAGTATTTTAAGCTGGCTGTGAAGAACAGGAAAAAGAAAGGAAGTATATTATATAATAGTTCTGGTTGGTGGCCAGCACATGAAAATTACAAAGCAGCTAATCAAATCTTCGAATTTCCAAATCAGTAGAGCTATTAATAAAGAGATACATCAGTATTGCTTGCAGAAATGTTAGTTGATAATATAAGGCCTTAATCAGTTGGGCAGGTAAGAGTTAGTAGTAATGATTAGACGGGGGAGGAAGAACAGTTATTTTTTGCCTTTTTTTTGTTCAGTGACAGTACAGTGCAGAGCCCTTACACTCGGTGTTACAAAATTAGAAGGCCTTTTCGTGATATCAAAATTATGCTGGGAAGGCATCTATGGATAGAGCTATGCCGAAAAAAGTAATATAATTCATTTGTCATAACGTTGAAACTGTCAAATTGCTCTGGTTCCAGAAATAACATCATACGTATCATCTCTTGACCCTATTTCAAAAAGGGAAATCAACGAAGAATCTAATATAATAGAGATCAGTGCTTCTGTTACCTGGATAGGGTGAAATTTTGCAGACTGCGCCATTATGTTAGGCAAGCAGATTGGTGATGCCTCGTCCTCCGGTACTGCACCTCAGCGGTGCCAGGCTGCAGGAACACCTAGCGAGGTCCAGCTTCTCAGCAGTCAGGCTGGTTGAGTCCATGCTTTGCTCAGGACCTTGAGAGCGAGGCTGATGGCCTCCTCACAGGTCATGTCACTCAGTCACTGCGGTAGTCGGTAGTCCTGCTTGAGCATGGATTGAGCGGGGCTGGCTGCTGGCCCCAACGGCGGCGGCCTTCCACCTACTATATTTCCCCGAGGGGTCGCTCATGTAGAGCTGGAATCCGTCGTTCTTGTCCCATCCAGCGAAGAGGAAAGAGAAGGGGGAAACGAAAAACAAAAGGCAAGTGACCTTTGGGAAAACGGAGGCGTATTGGAGAAGGAATCCGACGTGTCCGGAGCGCCACTGCAAACAAAGCCATGTGCAACCACATCGTCGACGTGCCACCGGAACCATGCGCAGCGACGCTGTGAAATGCCATCCCAAACCGAAGCAAGATTATCAGAAGCTAGGAGTGGAATAGATAGTACAAAAGAAAATTTTATTATGTCAGTCATATCCATGAGATCAACCAAATAACAACATAATTGTTTAAAACATATATGCTTACTACACAACGTTCGCCAGAAACATGGTAGACATTGAATACTAAACGGCAAACAAACAGCATAAATACCTATTTGCCAAACAGCTATTTGAGGAAGGGAAAATGCATATCTAAGCCACTGATACGGATGGAGGCTTCTGTTTTAGTATCAGGTTTACAATACTCTGCAAGCGTACAAAGGGGCATTCAGGATGGAGAACAAACAAGAGGGGCATTCAGCATAGGAAGCAAACAAGACAACCGCACCTAGTTCATAAAGAAACAAACTTTTGGCAAAAAAAATATTCAACTCCGCTATAATAAAACAAACCAAATTTATGTACGGAAGCATAACATTCACAATGGATAAACAAGTGCGTAATCATAGGAGAATTTCTTATAATTGATAAGATGGTGAGGGATTGATGATTGCTCACGGGCAAGGTTCTCGGTGTCCTTATCGAGCCGCTTGGTGTTGAGGGATGAGGCGGTGGACACCGGCTTGTTCGTCCCGACGTTGTCTGCACCAAAAAAAATGACAGACATAGATCAAGCAAAAAGATCTGAGAGCGAAAGAAATTGATGAAAGAACATGAAAAAATCTAAAACATCAGGCTGATTGGTCAAATTTTCCTAGCCTTGAACTCTGAAAATCGTCAAGAAAAGATTGGAAATAAAAGAACAATTTTTAACTAGGGCACTAAAGAACAATAAACAAATCGGTTAAAAAACGCCTTAGAATCAGAAATCAACAGCACCGACAAAATCTTTCTCCGACCCTAGCAAAACAAGGTAGCAAGACCAGAAAGAACAAGACAATACATAAATATGCGACAAAATCAAACAAATCCGAAGCAGCAATGAAAAGTAACCCTTCCGCATCCAAAGATCGATGGCGACAAAGATCGAAGAAATCCACAGGAATCGCAACCCCAAGCTGTTTCAAGAAGGGGGCAAAGCGAGAGGCACACTTTATTCATGGTATCGATCTCGGCGTTGACGGCCTTCTCATCCTTCTTGGTGGCGGCCGTCGGCAGCTGTAAGGCTGTAGCTGGCTCGCGATAGAGGCGAGGCGGCACAATACGTAGATGTCACTGCTACGCTTCCATTGCAGCATTGATCGCCGTACTGCCGCTCTGGGCGACACTGTAAGGCTCCCCGCCATAGCTGATCTGTTCTAGGACGGCACGTGGCCAGGCAGACGGGGAGAAGGGGAGGAGGCAAGGGCAGGCCAAGTCGGGGCGAGTGACCGGGACGTGAAGCGGCGGCGACCTGAGCAGGGGTGGGTGCGGCGGCGACCAGGCGAAGGAGAGCGGGAGAGGCGGAGGGTGAGGGCGGAGGGGCGGCGGGCTCTGCGATGCGAGGGGACAGGGAGAGAATCTAGGGCTTGGAGCGCGCGAGCGAACGGCCGGATCTCCCCTGGGACGATCGGACGGGCGGAAGCGGGCTGGAGCCTGGAGCTCGGCCCGAGCGAACGCACCACGGCACCAGACACGGGAGCGAAGGACCTAGTGACGGACACCGTCACACCAAGCCTTCGTAACTGGTAACCCCACTGGAAAAAAGAGAAAAAAAGGGAAGAAGGGGAACCGGCTCCTTGGCTCGAGCTCGAACTCAGAGATCTCCGGTGGCGAGGCGTGGAACGGCGACGGCACCGGAGATGGCGGCGGAAGACGACGCGCTGTACGAGATCCGCCCCCACGCGTCGGGATCCCACGAAGTCCCTCGTGTGAGTGTGGAAATGGAGCCCACCCACCCATCCATCTCCCTCCTTCCTTGCTTCAGATCCAATCGCGGGCGGGTTGTGGTAGGAGGAGGATTCACGAGTTCATGTCGGTTCTCGTGCTGTTTATAACATATTTTTCTTGGAATTTCTTATTATTTTCGGCGGGTGGGCTGGCGGGTGTAGTATCTGAGTTTATCGCATTGGATCACAAGATTCTTTTACTCAATCTATTATTTTCCTGATGATTGTCATCTATTTTCTCCGATTCTATGCGCGATATTTTTTGTATATAATACCGCTATGGTATTTAAATTACCAGATTTTGTAATATTTTGTGAGCTAAAAAATTCTGCAAAATCTTTTGTTATCTTCGTTGTAATGCAATTCTTGCGATCACAGGAAGAGGGAGATGAAAGCACTGCAGCAAGTGGTGGCAGCTCAGGTGCAGGAGGAGGAGGTGTCCTCTCCTATCTCTCCTTCCAAGGTAGGATATTTACCCTTTACCCTCGAATGAAATTCAAATCATTCACAAATCCATCCAGGAAACGCCCCTAACCACTAGCTTCCACATGCTGCTACCACCTTGTTAGGTGTAAGCAAGCTCAGGGAGAGGTGGAGTAGGTACAGCACACTAGGGAGGAGTAAGAGGAGGGGGAATGCAGCATCTTTGTTCGTCTCACAAAATGCGGATTATGTGGCTGTAGCTGTCAGGAATCACATTGCCGTCTTAAGGAAGGGTGATGGCTATGCATCACCTTGCGGCATGTATACAAGTGAGTGAGCATTCCACTTGTTCCCACATGGCTTTGAGTTGTATAGTTGTATTATTCATTAACAATAAGCGTACAAGTGCTTACTGGTGCAATCCCCAGTAATCAAGAAATGCTATTTCTCATGCTTTTAGAGAGTGTTTTTTTTGTTGGAATGAGAGATCACCTAGTGTTTGAAGAATTGAAGATTCTTTGAGAAAAGTGATATCTGTGATGATCATACATTGCATTGTTAATTAAAATAGGTGGTTGTGCAAGCTGTTTTTCTTTGGTCTTGGCAATAGCATTTTCATGCTTATAATGTTAATAAGAGTGCTAGGTCACAACAGGTCAAGTAATACCTCTCAAATCATTTGGTTTTTAAAGGAGTGGGTGTTGTAGCTTCTGTTATAGCAAGATGTAGTGCTGCCATGTAGGGTTGTTTCTACTTGCTAGTTCACATGAAAGGATCTGTGGAGGCTCCAAATTTTGTGATGAAATTGTAGAGATTTTGGGTGGCAAGTTATTGTTGGCATGCTAAGTATTCAGGAAAAAAGTTTTAACTGGTTTTTATTTTTAAATTATTTCAGTCCCTGAAACGTTTTGTTATCATTTATTCACACCTAGTATATATTTTGCAGAAGTTATTATCTTTTATTGTCCTCAAACAATTAGTGGACATTCAGAGAGCTTTGGTGAAAATATTTGTCTTCCTGTTGTTGGAAATGTTGCCCACTACTGCCACGGGCCTAGTTGAAAATGGTGGTACATTTTGCAACATTGTTTCATGTGAATTGTGCTGCAGTAGATGTCACAGGATTATGATTTATAGTGGTTATCAAAAGTCAAACCTGTTGTGATCAAATACTTAGCTATTGTTTTCTAATTCTTTCTGGTCAGATAATGACAAAATGGCTTTTTTTACAAATGGGGCTTGGCTGGAGGCTCAAGGCATTTTTGGTGTGGTGGATGACTTAAACTCACTTCATTTGATCAAACAAAATGGAGAGGCATTAACAAGGAGAACAAGCAATCAGTTGAAGCTATCTTCTCCTATCATTGATCTTGTTGTGAAGGATGCTTCAAGTTCACAGAGGTGATTGTCCGCTGTTTTCAGTTAGGGCCTTTCCTCTAAAGAGATTATGTGTAAGTCTTGCTATCTTTTTTGGTAAATAACTAATAAGATCTGTGTAATGTTTATAGGCCAGGTTTCTACATTTTTACTCGTGATTGCACGGTTCATAAATTTGATTACAGTCAAGTACCCGAGGCAAGTATGTACAAAGTTTCCATATTAACTAAAGATGTGACATCAGCTGGAGCTCCTCAATTACCTCGGAGTTTGTCATGCATTGATTATCATCAAGATCATTCATTCGTGGTCCTAGTTGGGGATCCCAATATCTCGCCGTGCTCCAATGGCTATTCTGGTACACCCTTGTGCTTATCTGTTTTCAACTGCTACACACATCATTGGTTATCAATTCTGCACCATATACACTTTTTTAGGGAAATTCTGCATTATATAGATTGTGTTTGAATAATTTTCATCTTGAAAATATCAGGATTTTTTTAGATCCTATGAGGATTATATTTTGTAAATTTCACATACAAAAAACCACTGGCCCAATGCTGCAGTTGTTTCTAATTTTTTTCTGATGTTTTAGGTACCTATTTTCTATACATATTGCACTTCGACGGAAATCTGGAACTTAATCTTTCATTTAAAAGCCTGCAGTTGGAAGGGGTGTTTTCTCCTCCTAAGGATCAGACAACCTTTGTTTCATCTCCAAAAGTCAGAATCTCACCTCAGGGCAAGCGTATTGCTACATTGGATTTGAATGGTTCTGTCAACATCTTTGTACTTGGTGGTGACATGCACTCTGTTTCACTTCATCCTCACGGGAGTGGTACACACCTGATTGATGTTAAGGACATCATTTGGTGGACAGATAATATTCTCATGGTGGTGAAGGAAGATGGTAGCATTAACATGTACAGCATCACTGAAAACAGGGTAGTTTCAAAAGATGACCGTGTTTTATCTACACCACTGTTGGAAAAGGCGAAGGCAATCGAAGGATTTGCTTTTGTTTTGCAATCTAGCATATATGAAAGAAACACTCCATTTGATAAGCAGATGGATTGTGACTCTAGACCTAACCTACCTAGTGTTTCTGGGGATCATCAATGCACCGAGATGGATAAAATATTTTGGAGCTTGATATCATTCTCCAAAGTTACAGTACTGGAGATGTACTCTATCCTAATCAGAGAGAATCGATACAAGGAGGCTTTAGATTTTGCCTGCCAGTATAATCTAGATAAAGATGAAGTACTTAAAGCATGCTGGTTGTGCTCTAATGGAGATATTCATGAGATAGAGTCATACTTAGCAAACATTAAAGACCAAGTATTTGTATTGTCAGAATGTGTAAATAAAGTTGGACCTACAGAAGTGGCTTTAAAAGCCCTACTTTCTTTTGGCCTTCGTATAACAGACCGTTACAACTTTTCAGACTTGGATAATAGCAGCGAGGGCTCAGCATGGGACGGTCGTATCATTAGGCTTCGTTTATTGCAGTACAATGACTTGTTGGAGACATTCTTGGGAATTAATATGGGCAGGTATATTGTTACCATTCTAACAATTTTCTTTGGATAATAAATGCAGTCAGCTCAAGTTCATGATATATTGGAAGGATTTACATCTATATTGCAGCTGTTGAGCCATATTAATCCTGCCCAAATACAAATATAATTAGTTTAACTTCTTTCATCACATACATGCATTGAGCATGTTTTGAGTCACAGTCCAATACTTTTTAATATGCTATGGAGATTTTCGAATCTGATATGTCCCTCAAGCAAGTCAATAACATATGTAACTTTGTATAATTCCCAAATGAGCTTAAGCCAATGCCAAGCTGGCTCTTGTTTACTTACATTAAGGGAAAAAAGGAAAGGAATGAGGTGGTTAACATTCCAAGTGAATGCTTTGTGATTTTTACCAATTACCAGTCTAGCGGGTGACTTGAACATGTATAAGCTTACAGGCTGATTGGCTCCAATTCTTCAGAAATCAGAATACCAATTTCCAACTTCACTATCCAGTAGTGTTAGCTCTCTTGGAAAAATACTTCACAAGTTGATTGCACATGTGAATATTGTACAACCTTTGCCCCTTTTTTTGGGAATTCACTAGCTTGCTGCTTGTATCTTCTGGCTAAATGTGATGCTCTTTCTCTTCAGGTTCTCAGCGGGAGAATATAGCAAGTTCCGTTTGACGCCTCTTGTGGATACTGCTGTAGCTCTAGCTGAAAGTGGCAAAATTGGGGCCCTTAATCTTCTCTTCAAGCGTCATCCATATACTATCTCTTCGGACATTTTATGTATTTTGTCTGCAATCCCAGAAACTGTCGCTGTTCAGACTTATAGTCAGTTGCTACCTGGGAAATCTCCTCCTAGTACTGTGATATTAAGAAATGGTGATTGGGTTGAATGTGAACAGATGGCATCATATATAAACACTTTTCATGGTCAGTTGGACAAGGGTGGAGAGATCAAAACAGAAATACTCTTAAAGCACACTACTGGCTTTTTATGGCCATCAGTTGCTGAACTTTGTGAGTGGTACAGGAACAGAGCAAGGGACATTGACTGCTTAAGTGGACAATTGGAAAATTGTCTGACCATGATAGAACTTGCATGTCAAAAAGGCATTGTGGAGTTGCAGCCATTTTTTGATGATATTAAATGTCTCTACCAAGTTGTATATTCTGACAAGTTGAATGAGTTTATAATGAACCTTGTGACCTGGGAAGATTTGCCTGACTATGAAAAGTTCAAAATCATCCTCAAAGGAGCCAAAGAAGAAACAATTGTTCAACGACTAGAAGAAAATGCTATCCCTTTTATGAATAAGATATTGCGCTTGATCTCTTTGAGTGACAAACAAGAACAATCCTACCTGATTAGATGGCTGAAAGAGGTTGCTGCTCAAAATGAGCTCTCCATTTGCTTGGCTGTTATTGAAAATGGCTGTGGGGAGTCACCAATTTGTGGACTCTTCAAGGATCTTGCTGAGATGATAGAAACAGCTGTTCACTGCATTTATTTATGCCCTGCAACTAACCAGTGGAATACTATGTCGTCAATTTTATCGAAGTTACTCCATAAGACAAAGAGAGAAAAATCTTTATTGGCTAGTGAAGAAGATTGCTATTTGAAAGATGCTAAGCAAGCTCTTGGCACTGCTGTGATTTCTTATGATGACATGCAACATGTGTGTGCTGATATCCTATCTGGTCTGAGTGATTGTGCAGGAGATTCTTATTGTTATGATTCAAGAGCTTACCAACTTGATAATATCAAATCTCTTGATAAGCTGGAGAAGAGGCTAAAAGTTGCTGAAGGCCACGTAGAAGTGGGGAGGCTCTTTGCTTATTATCAGGTACTAATGCCTCTTCAATAAAGATTGCTGCTTCTGGATTTATGAAATGCGAAATTGCAGTAAATCTCCTTGGATTCCTTCAAATATTTATTTTCACATAGCCATGCACAAAATGCTAAATACTTTGCTGGTACCTCTCAATAAACTACAAAGCTTATTAGCAGTTTATTCATTTTCTTATTGCGGTTTACTTGTTTGCCAATAGTTTTGAGCTAGTAGATCCATTGGATAGCTAGATGCAATTAAGTGATTACATCATTATTTGTTTTAAACCATGTCCTACTTTGGCAGGTCCCAAAGCCAACACATTTCTTCCTTAGCGCTCACTTAGATGAGAAGAATGTGAAGCAACTAATACGACTGATCCTGTCAAAATTTGGCAGACGTCAACCTGTTCGATCAGACAATGAGTGGGCTAACATGTGGCGTGATTTGAAACTCTTCCAAGAAAAGGCATTTACATTTCTTGATTCAGAATATATGCTGGCGGAATTTATTAGAGGTCTTCTAAAAGCTGGTAAATTTTCACTAGCCAGGAACTATCTTGGAGGAACAAGTGTAGTTTCTTTGTCCACAGAAAAGGCTGAAAATCTCGTGATCCAAGCTTCAAGGGAGTATTTCTTCTCGGCTTCAACTTTGTCCTGCAACGAAGTGAGTTAATGTCACTAAATTGTTGTCATACAAATTCTGCTCTGTTATGTCATCGCTTATTAATGCTAGCATGGATTGTACAATCATTTGCAGATTTGGAAGGCCAGGGAGTGCTTAAATCTGTTACCTAATAGCAAAAATGTTCAAGCAGAAACTGATATAATTGATGCTCTTACTGTCAGACTTCCTTATCTAGGGGTGACTATCCTTCCTGTTCAGTTCAGACAGGTAAAGGATCCTATGGAGATCATCCGTATGGTGATTACAAGTCAAACAGGGGCATATCTTCATTTTGAAGAGATTATTGATGTTGCTAAACTTCTAGGATTAAGAAGTGAAGAGGAAATAGCTGCCGTGGAGGAGGCTATTGCCAGAGAAGCAGTGGTAAATGGCGACCTTCAACTAGCTTTCGATCTCTGTCTAAATTTGACTAAAAAGGGTTATGGTGCAGTGTGGGATTTATGTGTTGCAATTGCTAGAGGTCCTCAGCTTGACAATTTGGATACAAGTACCCGTGAAAAGCTATTGGGCTTCTCTCTCAGCCATTGTGACAAAGAATCTGTTGGGGAATTATTGAATGCTTGGAAGGAACTTGATGTCCATGATAAATTTGAGCAATTAATGATTTCAACAGGAACGAATCCTCCCAATGTCTTGATTTATGGTTCTTCATATACACCACTTCCTGTGCATAGTGTGCAAGACATACTTGACCTGAGAGAAAACATTAGCCATGATGGAGACAAAGATCATGTGGTAATTGTGAAAGAAATGCTATCAAAAGTTTGCTTGGACTTGTCAAATGAAGATGCATATAGTTGGGAATCTACTTTGGCAGAAAACAGGAAATTATTGTCCTTCTCTGCATCGGAATTGCCATGGCTTTTGAAGTTGTCCAATGATGAAGAGCAGGATGGTAAAAAGCAATCTTTGAAGACAGATTGTTCCATCAGGAGATATCGATTTTCAACCAAAGTGGAAGCAACAAATAGCATTATATATTGGTTGGCTGTAAATGGTTTTGCTCCCAACGATAATCTAGTCATGTTTCTTGCAAAGTCTGTAATGGAGGCTCCTGTTGATGAAGAGGACTATGTTCTTGGCTGTTCAATTCTTCTGAATCTCATGGACCCTATCAATGGAGTGACAATAATAGAGGAAGAGCTCAAAAAACGAGAATGTTATCAAGAGATTAGCAGCATAATGAATGTAGGAATGACATATAGTTCCCTCAACAGTTCGAATAAAGAATGTTCTACTCCTGAGAAGAGGAGAAATCTGTTGCTTCAGAAATTCCATGAGAAGTTTACCTCAATCGATTCAGGTAGGTGCACTAAAAACAACAGCATATCAAGACAACATCTGAACCACTAGTCACTGTTTTACCTGTGAATCCTCAGTCTAGTTAGATTTTCCATGTTGCTACTAATTTATATCATTCACTTTGTCTTTACTTTGATTAGATGAGTTAGACGAGATTGATATGGCACATGCCACCTTCTGGAGAGATTGGAAATCAAAGTTAGAAGAGGAGAAACAACTGGCTGATCAAGCAAGAATGCTCAAAGAAGTATTGCCTGATATAGACACATCTCAATTCTTGTCTGGCAATGCCAATTATATCAAAAAAGTTGTTTTCTCCTTTGTTGACTCCATAAAGCTGGAGAAAAAACATATACTAAAGGAAGCAGTAAAGATTGCTGAGACCTATGGCTTGCAGCGAACTGAGGTCCCCCCTCTCTCTCCCTCCCTCCCTCTCCCCCATACACACACGTGTGCAGCACTACAAGCTATGCAGAAACATTGTATGTTCTAGTTTTCTTGTGATGTAAGCTTCTCATCTCTCTGATATCTATATTATCTCTTGATTGGTTTTAGGTGCTTTTACGATTTCTGGGCTGTGCTCTTGTCTCTGAATATTGGGATAACAATGATATTCTAAGTGAAATTTCTGAATTCCGGGACAGCATTCTCAAATCAGCTAAGGGTGTGCTTGATATGATATATTCAGATGTCTACCCAGAGATTGATGGGTATAATAAGCAACGCCTCTCCTACATCTTTGGCATTCTTTCGGCATGCCATTCATATCTGAAGAGGACAAGTGAGATAGAGTTGACATACCCAGAACATGTCCATACACATAAGCTTGAGCCATTTCAGTATTATAAGGTCCTTGAGGAAGAGTCCAAGAAAGTCTCTTTCATTGATGGCTTGAACTACAAAAACATTGCTGGATTGGATAATCTGAACTTTGAGCATTTCAATGAAGAAGTATGCAAGAATATCCATGCCTCAACCGTCAGTGCTCTAGCTGATATGGTACAATCTCTTGTGAGTATGTATGTTGATGTACTGGCCAAGGGACTCATATCACGGCATGGTGTTTACAAGCATTATGTTCTTGGCTTACTGGCATCTTTAGAAGGCCGCAATGAAGCAAGATCAAACAGTATAGATTATGAAAAGTTGCAAGCTGTCCTTTGTGAAATTGAGTTGAACTATGATAGTTGCAAGGAATACATCCAAGCTCTTCCAGCCACGGATATTTCATACATCATTGGAAGGTATTGCACCCTCTGTTTTCCTTGTAACTTAGCAAGAAGCCTTCCGCAGGAACCTTCATGGAGGAAACCTCTGGCTACATTGATAACGTTTTGGATTAGACTTGTTGATGACATACCAAGGGAGTCAATTGACGCTTGCTCATATGAAAGGACAGGCTACTTGGGTTCGAATCAGTTATCTCGCTGCATGAGGGCTTTCAGACAGCTGTTGATAAATGATGAGATAACAGTGCATCAAGGTTGGGATGCCATCTCCATGTATGTAAAAATTGGCCTTAGCACTGGAATGATGATGGACACATCAGATTTTTGTCGAGCTATGATTCTTTCTGGATGTGCTTTCGAATCTGTAGTTGAAGTGCACTATGGAGGACAAGAACATTTGGACAGTGAGAGTGCAGACTCAAGCAATCCTTTGGATCTCCTAGAGCTCTACAGTGCTACTACAGATGACTGTGTATCAGATCTGATCAAGGGATCTTGCGATTCTCAGGTACTGCTGCATAAGTTGCTGTCATCTCTGAGCCGGTCAACAAGGAAACATGCTGGTGCTCTTGAAATGATCAGATCTGGTATCTGGGGGAAGTTGATCAGCTTTTCCGAGAACATGCAACTAGAGAGCCAATTACGGGTCTATGCTCTACAACTGATGCAGTGTATGACAGGAAGAAACCTCAAAACCCTTCCAAATGAGCTGGTTTCCCAGGTTGAGCCATGGGAATCATGGTATGAGCCTGGAACAAGTGCTTCCATAGCTGATGAGGGTGTCAATCCCTCTAGCAGCATCACAGGGACTCTAGTGGCACTCAGATCTACTCAGATGGTTACTGCAGTTCTGCCTGATGCTAATATCACACCCGAAAACCTGGCGACTCTTGAATCTGCAGTATCTTGTTTCTTACACTTGTCAGAACGTGCTTCTTCTGTTGAGTGTGTTGCTGTTCTGGACGCAGTGCTAGAAGAGTGGGAGCAATTGTTCTCTTCCAAAGAAGAATATGTTCCGCCTCATGAATCACCAAAAGAAACAAGTGACTGGAGTGATGGATGGGATGATGGCTGGGAGGCACTACCAGAAGAGTTGGAGAGTCCAATGAAAAAGCAAGATGGTGCGTCATTATGTGTCCATCCCCTCCACAGTTGTTGGATGGAGATTATGAGAAAACTTGTTGGGCTTGGTGAGCTGCAGAAGATCGTTGAACTTCTGGACCGGGCATCTTCAAAACATAGCGTGTTCCTAGAGGACGATGAAGCACACCGCTTGCTTGAACTCGTATCCACGCAGGACTACTTCATGGCTCTCAAAATCATCCTGCTGCTCCCATATGAAGCTCCAAAGTTGCAGTGCCTGAAGATGGTTGAGGCGAAAATGAGGGAAGGAACAGTGTCCACCTCATCAAATGCTGACGATCATGAGCTGCTGGCACTGGTTCTGTCATCTGGAGCCCTGCAGAAGATCGCCGCAGAAGAAGCATACTCCAAACTTTTCTCTCACATTTGCCATCTTGTGGGACATCTTGCGAGGTCATTCCAGAATGATCTCCTTGTACACTGGAACGACGAATTTAACACACCGAAGACATCTAAGATAAATGGGTCTTTACTGTTTGCTAAGGTCTTGTTTCCGTCTTTCATATCTGAACTGGTGCTCAAAGGCCAGTATCTATTGGCTGGGTTTGTCATCTCGAGATGGATGCACACTCATCCGTCCCTTGGCCTGATCGATGTTGTTGAGCCCAGTGTGCGACGGTACCTGGAAGGTCAGGTTGTTCAAGCCCAGCAGTTGGGAGGGAGCGATGCTTCTTTTACTGAAAAAGAACTGTCTGCTAGCCGCACATTCTCCACTCTAAGATCGAAATTGGTTTCTCTTCTGCAAGCTGCGCTGGTAGCCCTTCCGAACCAAGAGTCGTAGACACCTAGTTTTGTGTGCATTTTAACTAAACACTGTTGGTGTAATTCAGTGTAACTGTTAACATAAACTGTTTGCTTGGGATGGATGCAAGGTGAATATTACGAGGTTTCAACTATCAGTTACAGAATGTTTTGGTAAAAGATAAGAGATACCGTGTTCTGTTACTCGATCAGAATTTACAGTGCAAATTTTCTGTTACATAGGTAAATTGTAAACCATGTTTGTGTTCTTTTACTGGATCAGCATTTACAATACATTTCTTT
Organism: Melocanna baccifera; assembly: GCA_036346265.1. NCBI lineage: Eukaryota > Viridiplantae > Streptophyta > Magnoliopsida > Poales > Poaceae > Melocanna > Melocanna baccifera. The sequence goes on from CM070709.1 coordinate 12,107,998, forward strand.
TGTTATTTACACTGTAAACCCGTCTGCCTACTTTTACTGGATCAGCATTTATGGTTCATTTCTTTTGTTGCATAGGTAAATTGCAAATCCTATTCATGCCCATGTAACAATGTGTGTGTCTAAGGAAAATGATTTCATACTTCTAGAAGTACGCACTCCTATTTATTACATACTGCTTAAATTATACCATCTTTTTTTAAGTATACTTTAATTATGATTATAAGATAATTCAAAGTAAGTTTCATAAAAAAATTATCAAAATTCACTTTTTACATAACTTGTGTATATATTCCTTTTATATATGGACAAAAGGTATATAATAAAAATAAAGGATCTTGATAAAAAAAATAATCAAATTGTATCGGAGTATCTTAGAATTAGTATTTAAATATACCGTAAGTGGTAAATAAGTATAACAAGTTCGTTTAAATGGTGTATTAAAGTGGGAGTATGTACTCTAAATACGAAAAAGGTTTATATACACACACACTATTTTGTGTGTAGATGTAAAATACACGTCGGAAAGTTACTATCGTTTGTAAGTGAACTGCCAAACACATAGAGTTACTACCAATACACTGCGGCTTTCCAAGTACCCCATCTACCGTTGTCATCACGTCGGATCTGCTGGCCCGTCATCCACGAGCATGAGCCATCGCACCACCGGGAGCCCGCACTTGTGGTCATGACATCGACATTGCTCCCTCCTCCACGATTACAACCATGGTCACCCTGCTCTCGGCTACCTTGCCAACAAATGGCTGTCTATTTCTGTTTTCACCGAGTTTCGGTCTAGTTTGAACATCCGCTCTACCGATGCTATAACTGCGGAGGGGGGTGTTAGACGCTCGGCTTACATGTTAGACGTCTCGGTTTATAGCCCATACTTAAGCTTAAGGCATGGTATGATTTCACATACTTGTTTGGTATAGTTTCACACTTGTCATAGTTTCACACTTGCCTCCTCACCTGCCTGATATGGCCTATAAATGTAACCTTTCTGACGTGATGACAATAGTAGATGGGGCACTCAAAAAGCCGTAGTATACTAGTAGTAACTCTACATGTGCTTGGCAGTAACTTTACTCACAAATGATAGTAACTTCTTAGCACGCATGCGCTCGTTAGCGCTTCCGTGTCTATACACACACACATAGACATACACACACACACACACACACACACACATATATATATATATATATATATATATATATATATATATATATATATATATATATATATATACTTATACACATACACATATACATATACATATATAATTACTATTCTATGTGTAGTTGTAGAATGCACGTCCGAAAGTTATTACCGTGCGTGTATGAAGTTACTGCTAAACACATGTAGAGTTACTATCAGTTGTAACACTACACAGCTAGTAGTAACTCTACATATATTTGACAATGACTTCACTCACGCACGATAGTAACTTTTCAGTGCGCACAGCCACATAATAGCACAGTTGTGTGTGTGTGTATGAAGCATTTTCGTACTTCTAGAGTACATACTCCAACTTCCAATATATCATTTAAAGGAATATGCTATACTTATTTATCACTCTTGATATACTCAAATACCAATTCTGAGATACTCCAATATGATTTAGTTCAAAATTTTTATCAAATACCTTTATTTTCGCTATATACCTATTTCCATATATAAAAGAAGCATATACACAAATTATGCTGTACAAAGTGGACTCCGATGAATTTTTTTATGAAACTCACCTTAGAGTATCTTATAATCATTATTAGAGTATACTCAAAATGATAAAGAGGTATAACAACATAATTTAAGCGGCATATAAGAAGTAGAAGTACATACTCTTAGGAGTATAGAACTATTTTCATATATATATATATATATATATATATATATATATATATATATATATATATATATATATATATATATAGGGCATATTAGTGCAAAGGTGCAAAAAGAAATGAAGATGTGGACCATCCGATCTAAATTGTGTGGCTCGGATCAAGAAAGGTAGAGGTGGGTGGGAACTCATCCCACTTAAACACTTTTGTAGAAAACCCCCTGCATAGATTATGTTTTATGAGGTGGGGCTTCCACCTTCCTTGATCCGAGCCACACAATCTAGATCGGATGGTCCACATCTTCATTTGCACCTTTGCACTGAAATACCCTTTTGCACTAGATATACCCCCATACATATATATATACATATACTTATACATATATATATACATATACATATACATATACACATACATATACACATACCTATACACATACACATACATATATACATACATATACATATATACATACATATATATACATATATACATATACATATATATATATATATATATATATATATATATATATATATATATATATATATTATTGCAAACTAAACTTGTAATGAATTGGGATTTGCTTCATATATGCCAGAGGTGAAGGTGTTGGGAGGACTGGAGCTAAGTGTGCGGACCCTCGGTGCCCGAGGAGCTAATCCACATCCGCACAACTGTCCAAGATTTAGTCGCATACACACAGAGTTTGATACACAACCAAACTCACGACTACAATAGTAAGTTATAGTTGATACACAAACTACAACATAGCAGTTGAAAGTAGTTTTACATGGTTCCATAGGCCAAATTCACTCAGGTTACAGAGGAACTCAAAGATACAACCCTGCTTAAAGGTTCTAAGTACAACATCACTCGGGAGCTCCGACCAGAGTACCATAGGGTACACTTGATTATAGGCACAACCTAAAACACAAGGTCATCACTATTGAAGTAGTCTTCACCTGATGTTGATCCTTCCGTATAGTACTTGTAGTCTAAACCTAAAATATGCAAGAATGAGTACATACGTAATCAACAAGCCACAACAGTGATATTCATAATGCAATGCAAGGGAAACCAAAGATAGTTTACCAATGTGAGCCTTACGATGAATCTATTCCAACCAGTACCCCAATAAGTTTTATATGCAAACATTTCAATTAAACCAAAATAGATTTTTAACAAAACAGGTTCAATTGGTGTTCTCATTCAATTATCAACAACATCTTAACCAAAGAATCACAACTCCTCCGACCAGCTCGATTACGCAAAACAACCATTGGGCCACAGTTTTATGCCTTAGTCAGGAATCACCCCTTGAGACATCTCCATTTACCGGGAATACGACATTCAAATGATTCAAAATATCTGGAGAGAGTACCTAGTTTTACACATAAGATACCTGTAACATCCTGATTTTCAGATGTTTTTAAAATTCCTAATTTAAAAATGAATTTTTGGGATTTTCTGGAATTAATAAAGCTTAATCTGAATTTTTAGAAATTAAAAAGAACTTAATATGATTAAAATAAATATTAACATAAGCTGAAAATATTTTATTTGGATTCCTTGTGTCCCATGAATTTTTCTGGAATTTTTGGTGAATTTTTGGGATTTATCTGCTATTTTCTAGAGCTTGTTTAAATTTATTTCAGTTTCTGAAAAAGAATAATCGGAGAAAACACCTAAAGCCCCGTGGGCCGAATCCCCTCGGCCCACCCCCCTCCCACATGTCGGCCCCTCGCCACGCCCGAGCCGCGCGCTCACACTAGCCTCGGCTCGGCCCAGCTCCCCTCGCCGCGACCCCGCGCCCGAGCCGCTCTGTCGCCGTCCGATCCGCTCCCGCACGCCACGCGTCAGGCATCCTGTCCATCCGCACCGCACCCGCGCCCCTCTGCCCGAAAACCGTTGTGGCCGTCCGATCCTCCGCGACGCATCCTCACCGTCCACGTGTTATGCCGTCTCCGATATGAACCCTAAGCACACGTTGTCTCCTCCTCGGTCACGCCTCGATGCGCGTGCATATAACGCGTCGTCCGATCAACGTTGGACCGTTCGATCTTCTTCATCATCGGACAGTCCGAACGTCTCCACACCTCCACAGCTGTCCGATTGACGTTGGACCGTCCGATCTTCATAATCGTCGGACAGTCCGAATGTCACCGTCGTCGCAGTCGTTCGATCATCGGACAGTTCGATCGTCGTCGCTTCGCAGCAGCCCGATCGTCTTTATCCAGATCGTTGCCTCCTTACTGAGTCAGCCATAGCCGAGTCATCGCCACCTCAGCAGCCACCCCAGCCCTACCTGCCACGTGTTAATGCCACGTCAGCCCTAGTGCCACGTTTCAATGCCACGTCAGCCGCCCTTGCCATGTGTCAGTGACACGTCAGTCCTAGCCGCCATGTCAGTAACTCCCGTGCACACTGTTTCGTGAGCTGAGCCACCGTGAACCCACCTTACCATGCACCGAGTCCACAGCACAGTAACTTTTCTGAATTTTCAGTATTTTCTTTAGATGTAATTTTCCGAGAGCCTATTCTTTTCTGTCCTAACTCCGATTGACCCCGTTCTTTCTTCTACATTCATCTAAAATTGAGCTCTATCTTTTGGTTCTAGTTTAAAGGTTTTGGGAGTTCATTTAAATTTTATTTGATTTTATTTTTTGTTGTTCGGTCGTTTCCTCTCTCGTTAGATCCCGTCTTCGAAGGAGCAGAAGCGCCGCTAGAAGATTCTGAGGTATAACCAAGGCAAGTCATAACCTTTGATCATGTTGAACCCAGTTTTCAATCTATTATTTAAATATCTTGTTTTACATTACTTTGCATCGCTAATTTAATACAAACTCTTGTACTGGTAGTTATTGTCCCAATTAAATAAATTTTTCCCTTGATTATTTGAACACCATGATACCATTGTCAACATAGATTGGGAAATTAAATGGTGATGTTATGTTAGATGTCACATGGGTTGTACGATTAGAATGTTTAGCCTGCTTAATTCACGAATGGGTTTATCATCGCATGTGAATAATTAGTTTGACTTAATAAAATATGGAATCGTGGTTGGTGCTACAGCTATAAAATTTGTGCCATGACATTGGTGTGTCATTAGCGTGGTTATACAAACTTGGTTTTCACTTAGGCGAGTGATCGTGCAGTAAAGGGGGAAGTGTAGATGCACTTCGTGGGATATGGTAGTCTCGCCGGGTAATAATAAGGATTTAACTTTGTGCGCTATTAATCTGAGATTTATCGTGCAAATCACATGTCTAATATGGGATAGACCTGACTGATTAATTTAGGATATTTCAATTTCAATCTTGCCGTGGTGATGAACATGGATGCTGATTTCCATGTGGCGCAAGGGGGGTGTGATGCAAAACCCTAGCGGGCGGGATTAGGTTGGAATTAAATTTTGTAAAGGCCTTATTGTGATTTCCTTATGCCAAGGCTAATCACATCGTATGGGTACAGTTGTGCAACCTCTGCAGAGTATAAAATTATTCGAATAGCCGTGTCCTCGTTTATGGACAATGCTCGGTGATTTCACGTGAGGGGTAGCGATTTCATATAAACTTGTGGTTTATGGTTGGAAAGTGAACGGGTAGTTCACTGTTGGTTTAGCTTGTGGATAGGAGGTTCACAAGCGGTTTAATTCAATTCCGTTGATTATGTATTTATTACTGTTTTTCATTAAAAGCTTGCTTTTCGTCTATTTACTGTGTTTATCTTAAATTATCATTTTGTGCAAATTAACCTTTCAGCTTTCCATTGGTAAGCCTTGTATATTATATTGCATTCATTTGTTACAAACGACTTGCTGAGTACCAATGTATTCACGGCTTTATGCCTATGTTGCTCAGTTGAGGAGGAGGAGTATTACCAGCAGGAGGTACCAAAGAGAGAATACTTCATCGACTTCACGAATTAGGACTTCGTTCCCCAGTCGATTGCCTGTGGGCATGTCGAATGACTATTACGCTTATTTTGTTCTTTCCGCTGCTAGACTTTAAGCCCTTCATGCTAGTGATATTGTAAGCTTGGCCATAATGTCGTACTTTGGATATTTATCGATATTTGAGTTTTCCTTTATTTTAGCTTGTGTATGGACGATATTGCATCTATGTTTGACTGTGTGCACTAGCGTGATTCTGAACTAGTGCTATATGCATAGAGAGTCCGAATTTGCATATTCGAGTCTCGACAATACCACGACTTAGCTAAAGTCGGGATAACATAACTCTCAACTGATTTACAACACTGGTGCCACTTGTACAGAGCAGGTCTCCTCTCAACAGTGATCCCAACTAGGCCTAGCTTCGGATAACTCGTCCACTCATTTCCAGAGGTCATACTATGACATAGGTTGGTCTATGAAAAATGTCAACACTAAACCTACCTGTGACACACTAGTGAAACTACTATAACAGTGGAATTAAGTCTGATAGGTTGGTCCTATGGTTGGGTGACAAGTATGTCCTTCCTCAACACAAAACCTCACACATACCACTAGGGGTGGCAATTTCCCAGGCCCCTGGGAATATCCCGTGGGCGGCCGGGTAATATCCCACGGGAACAGGCGGGGCCATGAAGCTAGCGAGCGGGGGACGGTCATTCTACTGCTGGTCCCACGAGGACCGATAAAAATAAAAATAATTATATTTAATAATAGATTATTATTTTTAATATAAGAGATTGTATTCTTTTCTTGTATATTTAGACTAAAACTTGAATTTATATGTTAGAATATATATTTTGAAGCTATATTTTTAAAAATAATATGCTTAAGTAATTATAAATTAATAAATAAAATCAAAAATTCATTTTTAAACAATAAATTTAAGTTTTTTAATCCCGCGGGACCCGTGAAGTCGGGTCCCATGAGGATCGGGACGGGCAATCGCCCCGCGGTTAAACGGGCGGGCGGGCGGGTTGCGGGCGGGGGCAGCGAGGCTTCCCGCCCGCCCGCCCGCTTACACCTCTACATACCACTGGTCGAATGAGAACCACCGACTCCCATAGCGTGAATCACCACAGACCACGGTCATCGTGACAACCATACCACCCTAGGGCCAACATCTTCCAAAACATCGACTCTAGGCGAGTGATCCAACTTAATTCTCCACACGCCGCAAACACTAGAGAACTCAGAACACTCTGTCCCATCAAATTGTGAAGATGGGAAAGGCATTAGTAATTATTTATAGTTTTTTATCCCATTCAATACTAAACCAGTCCAAAGACCGATATTCTAACATGATCGGAAGGGAGTTGTGAGACTGGAATCGAGGTTGAAGAAAGAGAACTAAAAGCGCGAGGGTGCACAAGGATCAAAGGGCACCTTCAGTGAGGAACTAAAGGCGAGGCACAGTCGAAACTTCAAGTAGCGGCTGGCGCTCAGAGCTGAGTGCTTGCTTTGGGGATCCGACTGCTTGGGGATCTTTAGAGAAGGCTTGGGGAAGGTGGAAGAAACCAAACCAGGAGAGCATAGGAAAAACCAAGGCAACAACACTTTAAAAGGCGGAAAAAACATTCATGAGTTTTGGAAATTTTTGGGCTGACACACTAAGAATGCTAAAGAAAAAGCTTTGGTGGGTGCTGCTTAATACGCTTGTAAACCTTATTCCTAATTCGCCCTCTGTCGGCTTAACTTAGAACTGTGTTGCAGTGCTTTTGTTGCTACTGTGTATCGCCTATCAGTATAGGCGTTTCATGTTCTATACTTCTATGGAGACTGGTCATTTTTGGATTGTGTTAAACTGTTGGTTGTGTGAACTTAGGTAAAATTTATGCCCAGTTTGGTCATCAAGTTCCCAGTGTCAGTCTCTAGTTTTGGTTTGCTGGAGTAAACTGTTTTGCTTCAGTGAACATTTTGGGCTTGCCTGTTTATACTTGTTAGCATGTTGTACTGGTTGAAAAAAACAAAATTAAAAAAACTTCGAATGCATTGTTCTGAGCTCTGAAATTTTGTGCTAGTTCTTGTGGAAGTGCAACTACCCAATCCTCACTAAATTGCTGGACTAATTTCCAATTTAGCAACTCTTTTTTTTTAATAATAACACAGAAAATGGTCCAACAACTTGGAATGGCAAGGATAGCAGATGTTGCTGGATGCAAATGCAATGGTAGATTTTGGGGCAGTGATGTATCTCTTGACTTGGATATGAATGCTAAGTGAGGAACTTTAGATAGCAAGTCGCAACACTAGTTTTCTCTGATAAAGCTTGAGAAGCGTCAGTTAACCATTGTTATCTAGGTTTGGACTGGGTGGGGGATTATAAGGCCAATTCATGTGGACAAGTGGTTCCAGATCCCACCATAATCGACTAAATTAAAGCCCCTTTTAAAATGATGAGATTTCCTCTGTTCACATAGGAATTACACTGTTTCTTGTGAAATTATAGTGAAATACATGCAAAATTCTTAGCCATTTGGATGTGTAGATTAGGGGGGGTGTTTTGTTTGAAGCACATGGGTTAATATTTGCGTTACCAAAATTCGGACTGGAACCAAGCAATTGGTGCTGCTAGTGCTATCTGGACTGGAACCAAGCTTTGTTTCCCTTGATGCGTGGCTGCAAGTCTACAACTTGCAAATGTAGGCTACCTCCCCCACATATTTCTTTTGAGGAAAATTTTCGTTTTTTGCCGTAAGCTGCGTCCCGTTTCTCACCTATGCCACTACATTTGGCAGGATCCGCACAAGTTGGTCCACGAATGGCACTCGACGCCGTCCACACCTTGTCGACCTCCGCCGCGAGGCTCAGCGCGAAGGCCCTGCACTGCTGTTGCCTTCTCCGAGCATGAACAAGGGGACGTCGAACCTTGAGCTGCGCGAGCCCGATGTCTCTTCATTCATCTCCCATCTACCACTCGGTACCAAGTAGTTCAAACATGCGCAAAGCCTGCAATGCAGTAGTAGCTCACACAGGAAATAAGTGTGCAAGACCAGTACATCCATCCCGTCCAAACCCCAGTAATAAAGCAGATTGGTAGAAGAGCACAACGAGTTAACACACGATCAGAGCCCATACCTTTTGCTACTACTTGCCCCCATGGCTTCGTTCCTTGCTGCTAGCCTGCTCATTGCTCTGTTGGTGTCAGCACCCTGCACAGCTGCTGCGCCTTACCCACCGGTGGTCAATAGCGGCATCGCCTCCGTGACGCAGGAGATGCACCGAGCATGCTACTTCACCTTTGTCATGCTCATCAGGTTGGTGCAGGAGAAGATACCACATAACACGACCTTCCTGATGCCCAACGACAGGTTGCTGTCCACTGCATCAATCCCCGAGAACCAGGTGCAAGACTTTGTCCAGGCATTCCATCCCGGCGCCGCTCATGTTGGACGACCTCATCAGGCTTCCCAACGGAACAATAGTGCCCACGCACCACTCAAGCCAGATGATCACAATAACCAACAGGGAGCGCCAGAAGCTTTACTTCAACAATGTCGAGCTCAGCAGCCCCGACGTCCGCCGTGTAGGGGATTTGTTCAGGTGCCACGGGATAAATTCAGTTATAAGGCTAGCAGTGACAGGAAGAGGAAAAGGGTTGCCTTGCCCTCGCTTCGCTGCTCCAACTGGTGCAGCACCAGAGCCAGCTTCAGCTGCAAACCAATCCTTGGAGACGTCTTCTCTAACATCTCCCAACATGGATTCTGCCACGAGTACTGCCCTGGAACCTGCAGCAGAACGCCCTCAAAGTTCAGACACTTCCACGTCACAATTTGGATTGTCTTGTTCCACGTCACAATTTGGATTGTCTTGTACTACCTTAATGATAGTCTTGGTGTTTTTCATTTTCTAAATCTCGATTCATGGGCAGATTCTTTGCTCAATGGATGCATATTTATTCTTCAAGGAAAATCAGTCCAAGCTAATGTTTTGTCTTGTTATGTTCTAACATCTCTTTCTAAAAGTTTATATCATGCACTGTATGATACTACCATCATTTGGAATAAAACATTAGGTTAGAAATAATTTACTAACAATAGAAATAGAAATCCAAAAATTATTGACAAACTTGTTGAGCATACATACCTATATGAGCTATACATAGCTCATCTCTAGTACAACATTCCATCACATAGTTATCCAGAACTGTCTTCCTGTACACAAATTAAACAAGATCATTAACTAGGAAGTGCTAAAAGCCAACCATTATAACCATTATATAAGAATCAGGACCATCCTGTTGTAGTTGGCAGAATCAAAGTTCAATAAAATACTTCAACTGCACCTTGCAGAGGTAAAAGGTGAAAAACTGCTGTCAATGATAATAAGAGCCTACGGTGGGCAGTTCATCTGCTTAACAAACATTTCTCAGCAGTGCTCCCAAATTTAGCATAGCCACAGCACAACTCAGGCGACTTGGAAGAAACAATATCGTGAAAAAAAAATGAGGCAGCAATACAGAAATTATTAATAGTGGGAAAATTTTGACACAGCAGACAAAATTTCCTTCTCCATGTGTTCAATATATTATATCAAATGTGTGGGAACAAACTGATGAAGCAAACATTTAACATAACCTAGGCACCAGCGCAAACGTAGCCAAATGTTCAACCTGACTGCATTAAAACATACCAATCTTTCTTCAGGTATACATAACAATAATAGTCAGCAATACAGATCTGTAAACTTGAGTTTATCAACTATTTCTAACAGATACAGTGAACTGGGTCAACCTACATTTCCAGTCATATCTTGACTTCTAAAAGATAAGCCAAGACAGATCTGAAACAGGAACCAGCCACACAAGGTTGGCATTAACATTATCACGACCAGGTAACAATTAACTGCGATAAGTATGGAGTTAATACGCATACTACAATTGCGCCTGCCAATAATCTAGTTAGGGCTATGCTCTGGGAGCATTGCATGATAGCTCAATTAGTTTCCTTTTTCTGGCTGTCATCGCCTGAATGTTGCAGCTTGTTGTCAAGTCCTGCCTCATCAGTTTTGTGCTGTTTGTCTCCAAGTTTTTCCTACAGATCAGAAACCGACAACTCAAGTGTTACCATCCAGACTTCAGAGTAACAGGATAGCAGAAAAGTGGAAGGCAAACCTTTAGTGAGCTATTCTTTGATAGAAGTTCATCATACTCCTTTCTGATCCGGTTCACTTCATCTCTGAGTGAAGCATTTTCCTGTTTTAAAGATTCAGCACGTTGAGCCAACTCCTCACATTCAGCCTGCAAAAATTCATGATAGTGCTTCATCAATTGGAGGCTCTGAAAACAATAATGCTACCCAGTAGAGCTCAAGATGAACAAACAACTACCTGCTTACGCAACCTAGATCTGCGAGCAGACTCCCTGTTGGACTGCTTTCTTTTCTGCCTTTTAAGTTCACGTTCATCCTGAATCATGGGAGAGTCAACATGAATAGTTTCTCCATTTGCCAAACTCACTAAAACATCAGATTTGTATCCAGAACTATTGATAATTAAGTGTCTCTTCAATAGTTTTCACATTTGGCATAAGGATTGTGCATCTTAATATGAAACATATCATGCCAAAATGGCAGGATTTTGATAGAAAAAGTCATATGCTTACAAAGGATATATTACAAAAAAAGGGATAGAGATGAGCAATGCAAAACAAAGGAAAATTAATAAAGAAAGCTATGGTTTATATTTCAGATACTTGCATTATGTTTATCAATTACTAGACACGACAAAAGGGGATAAACCTCCTACTATGGATGGTATGCAAAAATGTTGAAGTGAAAAATTTTCATGATGAGTGAAATGACTACAGTGTATACAAGTGTGTTCCTAATACAACAGTTTAACTTCAATTGCATCTATGAAGTTCATTGTAAACACAGATCTTTCTAATGAATATCTGCAAAAGATTAACCTCTTGATATGATTATACGGTACATACAAATGCAAATAGAAAGCACACGAATATAGAAGGAAAAGGTGTGGGGGTGTTTTTTTTTTTGGGGGGGGGGGGGTATTTATGAAGCAAACCAGTGGAAGCTACAAAGGAAAAAAATGTTGCAAGGGTACAATTCTAATTCTTAAGGTAAGGGCTAAGAAGAAACCTGCATCCACTGCTCTGTTGGAACCACAGCTCCTTGAACTGCAGTTGGAGTCGCTTTACCATGTATCGCAGGAGTGGAGCTTGCTGCACTGGCCCAGTAGTCCATTCCTATGTTCAAGTTTGTAGTTGGACCAGGTACTGGACCACTTGATGGCATTGGTATGATTGCCATAGTTTGGTTCAACTTGGCCTGAGAAGGTGAGCGTGCTACACCATTCTGCGAACTTCGAATCTCTGATAGCATGCAAAGCAAATTAAGAAGCTTAAGTGCAAAAAGGAAAGCAAGCAGCCATAAGAGATTTTCATAGGCATACCTCCATCTTGTTCATGTCCGCTTTCCTTGTTCTGTGAATCCTGTAAAGATTATTCAATGATGCAAAGATATTAGGACTTTTCCGAAGCTAATAGCTACTAAATGGTATAGTATGTCTGAAATTGTAGACCACATGCATTTAAACTCAAGTGCAGACAATGCCCCAAAAAAGTACAGGCAAGTATGCAAGTCTGGTCAGAAAAAAATGAACATTAAGCAAAAGATAGTCGATAGGAGGAGAGATATCCTGTGGATATCTGAAAAGAAAGTACAAATTTTCCAAGTGTTCTTGACTTCTTGTATACACGCTCAATAGACTACAGGAGCATAGCTTACATTCTGAGAATTTGCTTCACTTCCTTCACTTTCACTTTCACTTCCACTTTCCCCACTGCAACAGCAGCAGCAATTCTTTTACCAACACATAAGGGAAAAAAGAAGCAAGAATTATCATTGTTATTTAAGTTGACCACACACTAACCTTTGAGAGATGGCTCCATTAGCTGATGCCCCTGAGGTCTTACCATGTTCGGTAGTGTTCTTTCCTGTAATCATGTTCAAGCTACCTAAACTTCCTTTGGACCTTTTGATGGGACTTTTTTCTTTCCCTTCGGAGGATTTTCCATCTGTTTCACCACCACCAGTGGCGGCGGCGGCTGTTCCCTGGAATGCATAGATGCATTAGACTCCATGAACGGCACAAGGAAAGTCAAGCTAAGGATGGTTTATCTTACAGTAGGATCAGCATTGCCATTTGGAGAAGTCATAGCATAAGGAGTAAATGGGTGTGCACCCTGCAGTATTGTGCAATCACACAACAAAGGTCAGCTCTCAGCAGTACCATTTGCAGAATTACATACTGACTAGACGAGTGCCTGTGTGTTGCAACGGATCTCAAAGAAACATATCTAAATTTAGAAAATCAATATGCATAAGGTAATTATCCCTACATATGAAAGTTTCAAACATAATCTGCATCCAATCAACAAGCACAATAATTTCAGCCATGAAGAATCTTATCACAAGCCACATGCACATATAATCTAATTGTGCATAGAAGATCCTTCATGTAACATATGCATGTATGCAAGAGTTGGATGGCAGACTCATCATCACCACCAAGTCCTTTTATAATAGTAAAGAAAACTAAGCAAGGTGTTGAATCATACCGGAGGCATAGATGGGTGAGCATATATGCCAGCAGGAGGGTACATGACATATGGCGGCGGCGGAGTCCCATACGGTGGTATCATAGGCTGAAAGAAATTAACAAGAAAACCATGAACAAAAAAATCTTTAAACTGAATACATTATATCAACAACCACACATTCACTAGCAAAATTAATTGATTGAACCATCAAATTCACCTTCCAAATTACATGGTTAACTACGGCCCTGAAATCAGTAGAAATTGCGATCCAGATGCATTTTTCAAATAATAAAAGATTATCCAAATGAATAGTTCGCATTGTAATGAAAATCTTGTACTTCACTAAATAATTTCGCATTGTAATGAAAATATTGTAATTCACTAAATCAAGGTTTTCACGGCGTCGCCTAGGCAACGCCAAGTCATCCAAGTGCCTGGAAGTGGACGCCGTGGGCAATCGCCTAGGCGGTGTTGGACGACACCCAAGCGTCCAGGCGTCGCCCAGCTCGCTCTGGCAGCCACCTGGGGGGTGTGGGGGGCTACAAAGGGTGACTTACTTTCAGACTCGTAAACCCCCGCCACTCGAGCATGCGACCAAAGCACTGAGGAGTCCAACTGCCTGCTAGGTTTCACGGTCATAGCCTCATTCCAGATCTCCCACCGCTGGCGCCGATCTGCACCGTACTCCCGCCTCCTCCCGCGCCAATCTGAAGCCTCCTGCCACCGCCGATCTGCATCCTCATCCAGTTCTCCTGCCGCTGATCTGCTGCAACATCCTCCAGTCCTCCCGCCACCGATCTGCTACAGCATCCTCCAGTCCTCCCGCCGCCGACGCCCCTCTCCACTGCCGTGCTCAGGTAATCAACTCCAACTTTCTTTTGTTTTTATATGCTTTCTTCTCTGGCTTCCCTCTCAGTTGCTCTGCTCCTTTGCTTCTGCAGCCGGCTCCTCAACTCCAGCTGCCCCTCTGCTTCCGTGGCTGGCTCCTAACTCCAGCTACTCCTCTGCTTCTGCGGCCGGCTGCCCTCAACACTCTAGTGATGAACTAATGAAATGCTTTGCTTTTATATGCTTTGAAGAAACTCGTGATGAAATGCTTTTATATGAACTCCAGTTGTAGTTTGGCAAGGTCAGATTGCTGGAGTTGAGGCAGCTGTGGATTTCTTTCAGACATGTACAGATGTATTAAGTTTTGGGGCGAATGTGCCTATGGCTTGTGCTCTTTGTGTGCTTACAGAGTAACATATGTTGTCTATGCAAGTTGGAGAAGGCGGTGAGAGTGAGACTTATGATCCATCCAAGGATCCAAAGATAAAGGCCAAGTCAAAGGACCCTGGATGAAAATACGCATTTTGGCCAACCGACGACAAAGATCTGGTGGAATGTACCCTTTGTGGGAGGCGTGTGCACTCAAGCATCAAAAGGCTAAAGCAACATCTCATTGGGAGTTTTGGGGATATTGTGAAGTGCACGGAAACCACTACTGAGATAATGAAAGAAATGCAAGAATGGATGAGTAAGACTAGGGACCACTCAAAAGGTGTCGATCACCATTGAAGAAGAGACTGAAGGGGAGGAGGATGGTGTTGATGAGGTCCAGCGTTCTAATATGGGGCTTTATGTTTCACACTTTACTTTTTAGTGGATTGGTGGAAATCAAACGGTGGCCTAGCTATCCCATTAAAAAAAATTGCAAAGCGCAATGTTGGTCTTTGTTAATTATGTGCTGTATTTTTTTAATTATGGGCTATTTAAGATTCATACTGTCATTTATGGGCTATTTTTGTTTCCATTTTGTAGCTCCATACCAAGAAGAGGAACCAGTTGGAGTTTAAAAGATTGAATGATTTGGTTTATATCTCGTATAACAAAAAGATTACATCTAGGTTTCAAAGACTTAGCGAACAAGGTAACAAATTCAACCATTTGTTTCTAGAAGAGTTCCCATCGAATAATGAGTGGGTTGACAAGGATGCCACATCAACTGAACAAGCGCATGCCAGTGAGGATGATCTTCTATGGTCGCATGTTGATGAGGTTGTCAATGCAACGTCCTCGCTTCGTGGGCGCAATTTTCCTAGGAGAGCTCATGTGGATGTTCAAGTTTATAGTCGACGTGCATCTCCATCTATTCGTGATCATGAGGAAGATGTGATGGTGTGTGATGATGAAGATGTTGACGATGAGTTTGGACAACCACCACCTTCTCATGAGAGTGGTGAAGAACGTGCTCAAATTGAGCTTGTGCATGGGAATGAGCTAGAGTTGGACGATGAATGAAAGACTAGGATGAAAGTAGAAAACTTTTGAGTTATTTTGTTGTCTTGTGATGCACTCACACTACTATCACATTTTATGTCTCTTATGTTGTGTCTTGTGTGGACTGTGGTCTGTGGATGTCTACTTATGTTATAGAATATTGACCTTATTATGTTAATGCTATTTGCTATTATAGACCTTGTTATTAAGTGTTTTATTTTATGTCAGTTGACTCAATTCTCTAATATAATTGTTCTAATCAAGATCATTGCTTGAGCTAATGTGGCATTTTTTCATTGACATGCTAGTAGCTGAACCTTCCTGACTGATTTGATATATATAACTTAGGCTTCATATTCTTACAAATGGTATGTAGTATACCAACCCATTAATTTGTGCTATTATGTTGCATGATTATTTAATTTTCGGTCATATAAGGAATTACTTGTATTTATTACTACCGTATAACTACTATCGTCTAATTATCACCATGGCAAGTGCCTAGTCGACTAGGTGTCCAGGTGCTCCAGCTCGCAGCAACTTGCCAGAGCACCGTGACAACCTTGCACTAAATAGTGTCCAATAGTGTTAAAAAAATATTGCCACTTAAACCGCAAATATAGTTAGAAACTTAGTGTAGTTCCGAATATGATGCACAGGTACACAATACCGATACAGCAGTACAGGAAGCACCGAAGCACAAATACAAATCATTTCTAGCAGATCTGGACAAGGGAAGCATCGAAGCACAAATCCTAATCATTTTCTAGCAGATCTAAACAAGGGAAGTGCCGAACACAAATCCTAATCATTTGTAGCGGATCTGGACAAGGGAAGCACTGAAGCATAAATCCTAATCATTTGTAGCAGATCTGGACAATGGAAAGAAGGGAACAAGGAGGAGGAGGAGGAGGAAACCAGAGTTAGTATCTTGCTAGCCACCGGAGTCCTAGCCTCGCTCATTCAGGTCGCTCCGTCACCAGAAGAGGGAGGCGGCTTGGAGTTGGGGCCCCAGAAGAGGCAAAGGTGTTATGTGCTAGGGTTAGTTGAGCACTTTGCGGGCTGGCTTCTAGGGAAGGGGTTTCTTCATGGGCCGTAAAAGCACCTGACCTGGAAACGGGGGTATTCCCAGCCGGTGGCCGGTAACAGTAACAGGCCAGTTACCGGAAATCTCGGAAAAAACTGGACGAATTTCGTCATTCAAATTTTGAATTTATCAGTTAGAAACCGGTAACCGGTCAAGAACCAGTGAAAAAATCGGCAAAACCACTAGGAAAACCGGAAAAGGTAGAGAAAACATGGGAGAACAATAATTGATGCGTATTTACTTCATACAATAAGTAGTCTAGCACAACAAATGCCTAAACCAACTTAAGAAGTGCATTATGCAGTTATAAATTTAAATTTACATTTGAAAATTTCCGACCAGTTTTTCCCTCCCGGTACGCACCAATTTTTCCAATTACCTGCCGGTAACAGCCGGCTTTTCAATCCCTGATCGTACCTGAGCCGTACTAGTACCCGATACCGTACCAGGTGCTGGTATGCGACTCAGCTGAAGTATCGACACATCAGATAATTCCATAAACATTGTTAATGTCAAGTTTTTCATAAAACTACTCTAAAAACAACTATTTCTATTAGACAGCTATGTTCAAACACTCAAAAAACATTGCCACAAGTTTAACCTACACCTAGTCATTCCCTAGTAAGTTTTTGAACATCTTCAGGCATTCTAAGATAACATTCTGGAGTCTCGACAGAGAAAAAGAAAACCTAACAATAGAGTAGTTAACCACTGTTGTAAAAGAGAAGATAAAATCCTTACCTGAGCTCCCCACATGTAAGGATGACCCTGTGGGCTTGATGCCACAGGTGAGGGGAAGAACCCATGTGGTGGAATGGGAGGATATGCCTACAAAAAACAGTACAGAACATAATAAGTAACCTAGGGCAAATAGTTTGCGCAATATCTCCATTAATGATATAGATGAATCAAGAGGGCAAATGAGTGCAGCAAGAATAGAATATGATGCGCAAGAAAGATTTTCCATTTCTTGGACCCATACAAACGAAAAAAATATTAAAACAACAGAATATAATTCCCTTTCCGATTCTAGCTCCCAAAGGACTGCAATTGAAAATCAGTATCGATCATTCGGTCTCTATCCATTGAGGGCAAGGAACTATATTTGGTATTAATTATTGAAACAAGAGGTTGCTTCCTACATATTCATTTCCCCCTTTCCTCGTGTTGGCACCCAAGGGGGCATAATTGTTCGTCATCAATCTCCTAAATGGGATAAAAAGCTTGCTCACCTGAAAGTTGGTCCAATCTGGGTAAACAGCCGGTGTCGCAGCACTTGAAGTAGCAGGTGGCTGTTGCTCCTGTTACAAAAAAGGTAAGTTTTCAGCAAGGAAGCATTTACAATTTTTTGGTACAGAACAGGGCCAGCATGGAAAACCTGAGGTGCAGAAGCCTTGCTTGCCTTAGTTGGTGCGTCTGCTTCACTACTTCCCATGGCGACTCACTCACAGACAAGGGGCAGAAATTACTCCATTGTCAACGGACACATGAAGTGGCATAAAGTAAAACCTGAATTGGCCACACAAAGAGCACAAGTAAGCTAAAAATTACCCCAAAATCTAATACTATGATCACCGTCCCAAGACCCCATCTATCTAAGGATCTGAAAATCTTCCGACAATTGTGAAGAAACAAAATGCCAACCTAGAAATAATAGTGCACAGTAGCCTAAATTAAGTTAACAAACTGTTTAAAAAATGAAGGCCAATTTAACCGCTTGAAACAACTAAGCACTTTTTTTTGTTGAATAACAATAGCAAAAATCTTCATCGAATTGACCAGTCAAGACCAAATACAGCAAATCCTACTAGTAACCCCACAATCACGTCACACCTTGGAACCTAAACTAGACTTTTATAAAAAAGTATCGGTCTAATTAGCTTCAACCCGCATTGTTTCCGTGGTTCATATCACTTGTAATCCATTGAACGCTAATCTCCTAATCCATGGACCACACAGTAATCCATTGAACGCTAATCTCCTAATCCGTGGACCGCATATCAGTTATAGAACAGAACACGCCATTGAACACTAAATCATTGGTAATCCATGAACCACACAATTGAAACCCTCTGTAAAAACAGGAAATTTCGCATAAAGCCCAATTTCCACAATTCTACTACAGTACAGCATTATGCCACCCAAAATCCCAAAACCCTAACCTGGTGTTTTGAAACTAATTCCATGTGCTACCTGCCACATATGGAAACTATAAATGATAGAGCAAAGTCCTCCAAAACCCTGGATTTCCGAACAGTGAGACGGAAATGTCAACTCCCTAATGAATTCTCAAAACCTTCTAATCTTACATCACGAATTCACGACAGCCCCAAAAGCCTAACTTAACAACCTGAAACGCTCTAAAAGCACAACGTAATAAACTAATAATTGAAACACAGTGGGGGAATGAGGCCTTAACCCAAACTATACATAAAGAAACTCAGAACTCGACAAATTTCCTCAGTAGAAACAGCCCATGGGGAAATTTCATATCGTTTCTACCGCACCACGTGGCTCCAGCTCTCGCAAGTCGCAATTTTGTTTTGAAGGAAAAGCCACAACTAACCTATTGGAACCCAAACCAAGCCCTCATAAAATTACACATAATAAACCCTAGTTTCGTCGGTTCAAATCGAACGTTTAAGCTCAAAACTTCGAAACTTGTTGCTCCTGAGGAAAATTTTAACCAGGCCCCACGAAACCCTAACCCTAAGCCGAAAATTCCCGCCAGGTCTCGCATCAGGCCAGCCACTAATCCCTCGCCGCGAGTCACACCTAAACCCTAGCAGCCCCCTCCTCTTCCTCCTCGATCCAAACAAAACCACGAGGCCCAAACTCGGCAAAACCCCGCTCGAAACCAGCAAACTCGGGGAATCACACCCCTGCGGCGTAGAATTCTAGAAACCCGCGGCCAG
Organism: Melocanna baccifera; assembly: GCA_036346265.1. Classification (NCBI taxonomy): domain Eukaryota; kingdom Viridiplantae; phylum Streptophyta; class Magnoliopsida; order Poales; family Poaceae; genus Melocanna; species Melocanna baccifera. The sequence goes on from CM070709.1 coordinate 12,127,622, forward strand.
ATTCGGCGAGGCGGCGCGGGGATTCGGCCGGTGAGTACCTCTCGGGACAGCGAATCCGGGTCGGCCGCGAGCAGATGGGGGTGGGGCCCTCGAGATCTGGAGCTGGACGCGGGGGGGGGGGGGGGGGGGGGGAGCGCGATCACCTCGATCGCTTCGGACAGGAGGGGGAGGAAGACGACGTCGAGACGATGGAAGCTCAGCTCGGCCTCGCTAGCGTTCCTTCGTCGTTGGTACTTCAGGTGGCCAATGGGCCGTGCCACAGCGGGCCGACTCAAGATCAGACCTAAGCACGGTATAATCCATTTAGATAATGAGCTGGATTTATTTAGCTTGTGGGTTGGATTGGTACAACATGATAAAGCACACTGTAAAAGGTGTAAACGGACAGTATCTTCCCGATTCGGTCAAAAATAGTCGTTTTGATTATTTTTAAATGTTATAGTGTAAATAATTCTGAAAAAATAGCAAATAAATTCAAAAAACATATGAAAATTTTTCTATAAATAGGGGCATCCGGTTTCTATTCTTCACACCTCAAACCTCACTTTCGTATCTCTATTTAGCTGTGAAAATTTTGGTAGTGTTTGTATAAATTTGGTAAAATTACTAAGAAATTTGTGCAAAATTTAGAAAATTCAAAAAACTTCAAAGAATTTTTGGAGAGTTGTAGAAGAGGTAATAGTGCTGTCTTATTTCAATTTTTTCATATTATTTATTGATTTAATAGTAAGTTAATTGTACTTTATTATTTCAATTTGCAGATCATTCAATAGAGAACTATGATTTTTAACTCTTCGAATTCGACCTCACAGCGCAGGATATGCAATTCTTTCAAGAAGGGTTGTTATCTATGAAAGGTCCACATCCACAACAAATTGTAGAGCCAAAAAAAGCATCCAACCCGGCGGCGCAGGGTTCAATCGATACATCTTCTGCTGGCTCAACGAGTGTATCCACAACCCATAGCACAGGTACAAAAAAATAAGAGCTACTACATCAGGAGTCTAAATGATTTCGATAAGAAGTTCAAGAGCGACGATGATGGGAATCCGATGAGGTATGATGTCATTATATCATTGATAATAATTATCTTGATGATTAATAATATCTACAATTTTGTATAATTTTTCTATAATTTTTTATAATTTTCTATAACTTTTTCATAATTTTCTATAATTTTTGATTTTTTTTCTCCTTTTTCAGGCTAAACGGGCTAACCGTACCGGCATGACTTGTTTAGCCCTAATCATTTTCGTGCCGGCATGACACAGTTGTGGGTCGTGTCTGGGCTCAGTCCTTGGCCCAATAGCCGATAAGGCCCATTTATTAGCCGTGTCTAGCCTGGACCTGTGCTGTGTCAGCCCAGCATGGCCCGTTGGCCACCACTAGTTGGTAGAGGGGTGCTTTGATTTTTGCATCACTTTTCTGTTTTGTTTGCTTTAGCTTGTATGTTGGGCTTACATTTAGGACTAATAGATGGCACACTTGGAGCCCATTAAACATTATTGTTTTTTTTAAGAATGGTTTTTGTTTTACACTAGTCGCCTGATTAGGGTTGACAATTGTGCCCTGTTTACCCATGTGTTCATGGTTAAATACCTTAATGAAGCCAGACATTAGAAGGTTTTTTGCCCACAGACAAGAAAATAGGAGAAACTCTCTACTTGTAGGGTAAACTGGTACGGGCATAAGTGAGCTCCATCCATACCCATCTCACCCGTTTACCCACGACATACACGAGCATGTGAATATGATGCATTGTTGATTCGAATTAAGTAGACCTCTCCTTCTGTTCTTTTGGTTTATTAGTTAACATACTCACTACTACAAAACAGGCTATACTGGACGGGTAAATCACAGATGGTTCATACGGAATCGCTCAGCGCTTAACTATTACGCATTTGCTTCATACTGCCACCCGGCTGTGATACTATCACAGACGGTTATTAACACGACCCATCAGTGATAATAGAGAAATCAAAGATGGTTTGTGTTAATAATCGTCTGTGATAGTTCCTGACGGTTTGTTATATTTAACCGCCTGCGTGATAATAGACACATCACACGCGGTTAGTGTTAATAACCGTCAGGACACTTCGCTGACGGTTATTAACACGAACCGCTCGTGATGTCTCTATTATCACGCATTTCGTATAACAAACCGTCTTTGATATGAATTTAAAGGAATACGCGTAGGCTACGGAAGCAGAAAACAAAACTTTTCTACCGCGCACCCAAGAACATCATGCTAAGGAAGGATCATGGATCGTTACCACTTACACGCCGCAGCGCAAAGGAAGAAGAATTGGAAACCGATCCAATCACGCGTCGAGGTAGTAGTGGAAGTAGCCGATCGTCCCGAACAGATCGTCTCCTCCACGCACGCCGATCAAGATCGCAACGAGCGCGCCTCCACCGTATCCACACGTCCGGGCCGAACGCCGATCGCGAGTGTACTAGCACTCGTGAGCGCCTAGGGTTTGGCTCGGGAGGTGGCGCTAGGGTTTTGCTAGATGTTAACAGGACAAAACCCTCACCCCTCGCCTCCATATATATAGACCTCCTCACGTGGGCCTTGCGGACCAAGGCCCATTAGGAGTCTATTCGGATCTTTATCCGAATTGAGCCCATATCCAAATCATATTCGAATCGGTGTTCCAACCCATTAAGCGTGCGACCACAGAGGTTCACGTATACTTGGTCGTGACCCGAAACGCCTTTCCGGTCACCCCGTTAATAGCGGCCTCTAGTAAGACATATTAACCCCAAAGTATATGTAAAGATCATATCATACTGAATCTGTAATGTTCTCTCATGTTCGAATCCCTTTGCCTCACGATATAGATTGAGCTCAAGGCGAGACTGTGTCATCCTCTTAATAGCTCAATCACTCTCTCGATTCCGTGATGGATTATAAACTTGTGATTGACTCCTCAATCACCTTGGCATGGCCATGCACTTTCATAATCTATTACATCGAGGGGCCCAAAGATATCTCTCCCATAAGGAGGGGCAAATTCTATCTCGATCATTCACATCCCACTACATGTTTCATGGCAAATCCGAAGACTACTTTTATGACTACCCGATTCTGAGTAGTGTTTAGTAGTCCCAAAATAAGCTACTACTCATGTTTGGGAACCATGATGATCTCAAGTCTAAGGATTCTACATAAACACTACTCGAGACCAACTGATGACACATGGAATCTCTGCAGTGTCTCATGGCAGGTCTATCCAACATATGTTCACTAACACATGTTCATATTATTGATTTGGTATCACCATACCATGATCCATGAGACATGATCATCAATCAATACATATGCTGATCTTTGTCTTTGAATCATATTTGTTCCTCATATGATATACGATCAGGGATCATTTAGAAATAGCAACATTTTAGTATTTAAGAGTCTCATGAATAAGTCACATACTCATTGATCAATAATGATGATGTCTATTCCAAGGAACAAAGTAATGTATCATAAACATAGTATGTGATATATACAACATCTCCATGTTGCCTCTAGGGCATATCACTAACAGAATTGTCACAAACGGATTGTGTTAATAACCGTCTGTGATAAATTGCACTATTAATACTTGGACGGTGTCGACACAGATCTGTTTTTTTATTGCGCTGCATCGGTGGAGCAAGGTGGCCGGCTTTTGGGAGTTCGGGGTGAAAATATATCACCGTCTTCTTAGTGATCTGATCAGAGGTTAGTACTCAATTACTTTTAATTATGCTTATATACATATTTTTGTAATGGAAGGCTTAGATATGATAATTTATATGCTATGTAGTTGCGGTAATAATGTTGGACCAGTCACGGTGAAGAGAAGTGTACACAAGAAGCTGGTAGTTATGACATAGTCGATAGGGACAACGATATGCCAGTTGTGGACTGTGCTTTTGATCATGAGGCCGCGGATGGATCGCAGGATGACAATCTGGATCGGATGTTACGTGATGCGTAAGAGAACTACAAAGGAGAGAGAGTTTGGTAAATTCGAGGGCTTGATGGAGGACTCGGAGAAACCTTTGTTCTCGGGATGCAAGCCGCAATACACAAGGTTGTCATCAGTTCTAGAACTACTGAAATTGAAGGCAAGCAATGGTTGGTCCGACAAGAGTTTCACGGCATTGTTAGGTCTCATAGCGGACATACTTCCAAGGAAAATGTGTTGCCGAGAACCACCTATCAAGCCAAGAAGATTTTTTGTCCATTAGGAATGGAAATAGAAAAAATACATGCATGTCCGAATGATTGTATCCTGTACCGTAAAGAGTGTGCTAGTTTAAATGTTTGTCCGGTGTGCAAAGCATCCCGATACAAGCGTAAAAATGACTCTGATGATGGAAAGGGCATCGAGGTGAAGCAAGGACCTCCTGCTAAGGTGTTGTGGTATCTTCCTGTAATCCCCCGTTTGAAGCGTTTTTTTGCAAACCGCAAGGATGAAAGATTGATGCGATGGCACTTGGAGCAGCGTAAGAAAGACGAAATGATAAGACATGTTGCTGATTCTGCCCACTGGAGGGACATCGATAGGATGTTTGTAGATTTCGGTGTGGAACCGAGAAATATAAGGTTTGGGTTGAGTACAGATGGAATGAATCATTTTGGTAACATGAGCAATGACATAGCACTGCCCGTGACTCTATGCATGTACAACCTTCCTCCTTGGTTGTGTATGAAGCGGAAGTATATTTTGATGTAACTACTTATCCAAGGGCCGAAGCAACCTGGCAACGATATTGATGTGTTCCTAGCACCATTGGTAGAAGATCTTGCAATACTGTGGAACGAAGGGGTACATGTATGGGATGCGGACAAACAATAGAACTTTACTCTACGCGCTATGTTGTTCTGCACTATTAATGATTTTCCTGCCCTTGGTAACCTGTCAGGGTTGAGTACAAAAGGAGCCAAAGCGTGTCCGCACTGCTTAGACAATACCGAGAGTATGTGGTTGAACAACTCGCGTAAAACTGTGTACATGCGTCACCGTAGGTTCCTTCCAAAGTATCACCCATACCGTAGGATGAAAAAATAATTTGATGGAAAAAAAGAAGATGACTCAGTACTAAGACCTTTTAGCGGGAAAGAGGTGTATGATATGGTCAAGAATATAAACGTTGTGCTTGGAAAGGGGCGTAAATTGAGGAAGAACATGTGAAAAAAAAGGTCAATATTTTAGGACTTGGCTTATTGGGAGCACTTAGAAGTTCGCAATTGCATCGATGTCATGCACGTAGAGAAGAATGTATGTGACTGTTTGATTGGTCTCTTATTGAACATTCCTGATAAAACTAAGGATGGTGTTAACGCAAGTCGTGACTTGGTCGCTATGAACATCAGGACCGAGTTAGCACCGATAGAGACCAATAAAGGCCGGACATACCTTCCCCCAACTTGCTACACTGCTCTAAGTTCGAGAGAACTGAATCGCGCGCCTTACATGGTGTAAAAGTTCCATCCGGTCACTCCACCAAAGACGAAGAAAATTGTTTCCATGGAACATTTGAAATTAATTGGCATGAAGTCCCACGATCGCCATGTGCTAATGACACAAATGCTACTGTTGCAATTAGAAGTATTTTGCCGAACAAGGTTCGAGTGACAATCATAAAGTCATGTTATTTCTTTAACGCAATTGCTCGTAAGGTCATTGATCCCGATGGACTAGATGCTCGCAAACCGAGGTGGTGACAACTCTATGTCATCTAGAGATGTATTTTCCTCCATCATTTTTTGATATCATGGTCCATCTCATTGTCCACCTTGTGAAAGAGATAAAAATACGCGACCCCGTGTTTCTACGTCATATGTACCCTTTCGAGAGGTACATGGGAATTCTCAAGTCCTATGTACGCAATCGATCTCGACCGGAGGGTAGCATCATCGAAGGTTATACAACAGAAGAGGTCATTGAATTCTGCATCGACCACATGGTTCAGGTCGATCCGATAGGTGTACCTGTATCTCGTCACGAGGGAAGGTTAGAGGGTATCGAGACTATCGGAAGGAAAGCAATAACTCCAGATCAAAATACATATGCTCAAGCCCATTTCACAGTTTTACAACACATGACTGAAGTGACCCCATATATTGAAGAGCACAAGGACATGTTACGTCAAGAGAATGCGGGCCAGTCAGAAGTTTGGATCACGAGACAACACAATCGTCAGTTCAACGAATAGTTGAAGGCGCAATTGACTAGGAGGTCGTCAAGTGAAACACTACAATGGTTAGCAAAAGGGCCAAAATTTACAATTGTGACATGGCAAGGATACGACATTAATGGCTACACATTTTATACAACAGATCAAGATAAAAAGAGCACCGTGCAGAACTCAGGTGTCCGCATAGATGCCTATGATGCGCACGTCAGTACCGCTGGCCCAAGCTCGTACTACGGGCTTATAGAGGAGATTTGGGAGCTTGACTACGTAATTTTCAATATTCCTCTATTTCGGTGCCATTGGGTCCATCTCCCACGGGGTGTAAAGGTCGACAGGTACGGTGTCACTACCGTGGACATCGAATGTGTAGGATACAAAGACGAACCATTCGTACTCACGAGGCAAATTGTTCAAGTATTTTATGTAACCGACCCGGCAAATAAGAAGCGCCATGTAGTTCTTCAGGGAAAAAGAAGGATTGTCGGAGTTGAGAATGTTGTGAATGAGGAAGAGTACAATCAATTTGATGATTTGCCTCCATTCGGAGACGGCATCAGGCTCGAGGAAGAACAAGGCGATGAAACAAGCTATATGCGTGTTGATCATCGTGAAGGGCTTTATTTAAAATAAAATAGCTATGTGTAATAAATGTAACTATATATATTTTATTGTAATTGTAAAATGACTCAGGAATTGTATATGATGTATTTGTGAATTTGCATGCTGGTAGGTGTAGTTATATTGATTACACTCTGTGAGAGGTCTTATTGAATGTTGGTAGTGAAGTTACAACAGCCAGCCGGCAAAGGTTTATTACAGATCGACAAGCAGTGGGCAAAGGCTTATTATGACGGTTATACACTTAGAACCGTCAGCAGCGATAGTTATCACGACGCTATACACTTATAACCGTCAGGATAGTTATCACATACGGTTTTCCACTTATAACCGTCTGTGATATTATATTATCACAGACGGTTATAAGGTAAGAACCGCTCGTGATAGTAATACTATCACGAGCGGTTCTAAGTAACGAACCGTCGTGATAGCATACTATCACGACGGTTTGTAACGTATAATCGTTTATGATAATATAATATCACGACGGTTTAGTTATAGAACCGCTCGTGATAGTTCTCCATATAAATACCGCCGCTAGGGCACAGAATCCGCACTCGCACTCTAATCTCTAGCGCCCGTATCTCTCGCGCGCCCTTCCTCCCGACGCCGCCGCGGCCGCTCCCGACGCCGCGCCCTCCCGCCGACGCTCCCTCCCGACGCCGCGCCCTCCCGCCGCCGCTCCCTCCCGACGCCGCTCCTCCCCAAGCCCAGCTCCCGCCCCCGACTCTAGCTCCTCCTCCCCGCGAGCCCGGCGCCCTCCTCCCCCGACTCTAGCTAGTTGTTTCATGTTTCATATAGAACAATGAAGATACGTTATTCATGTTTAATGTTTCATATATTGATATATATGCTACATTGTCATATTGATATATATGCTACATTGTCATATTGATATATATGCTGGCCGAATTTACACATGCTAGATTGTCATATTGATATATATGCTGGCCGAATTTACATATGCTGGATTGGTGGATATGTTAAATTCATTTGTCATTTGTATTTGGATATGTGTTATATTTCAAATGGTATGCTCAATTCATATATTACATACATGTTATGACATTTGTATTTCGATTGATGTCATCTTTGTGCTTACATAATCATACTAATTATATTGCTATATATGAATTGTTAGCAGCTAGCTATAGCTAGAGATATACCACACCTCACTGCGTCCACATAGTCATCCAAAAATATGTGCCACATAGACCTTCAAAGGGCATGAAGCTAGTGACACACTCGAGTGTATCCGTTTCAATGAACTGGATACACTAGAGTGTGTCATTTGCTTCATAGAACTTTGCTTAGGCCCACACCTCACAGGCTAGTGACACACTGCAGTTATTTTTTCTTAGAAGAGAGATGGCGTCCTCACAGGTTTCGTCGTCGTCATCTGGGTCTCACGCTCCCAAGATTGGGAAAACTAAGAGTGGTCGAGGAGTATCGAAAAGGCCAGATGGCCGAATGACCATCACGGTGGTCTCTCCGGATGGGGTCCCTCTGCAACCGAAGAAAGCAGTGGCATCATTTCAGAGTACCTGCGGGATAATTGGAAGGGAACGGGTCCCCATCACCATAGCAAGCTGGAGAGAGTTGTCAAACAATCACAAAAATCAGCTATGGGAGGAAGTTACACATTCGTTCGAGATCCCAGCAGAAGTACAGGGACTCGTGCGACGACACGCTCTCCTCGCAATGGGAAAAGCATGGAAGAATTTTAAGAGCACTCTTATGACGCGGTACGTGGCCAAGGATCTTACGCCCTTCACAAAGTATCCTTTTGTGTCGCCGAAGTATGGGAGGCCTTTGTGCAGATGAAGACAACGACTGAATTTGAACAACAAAGTGCGGCGCACAAGGCTATCCAATCACAAAACACTCACCCTCACAGACTCGGCACCGCTGAGTACGCAGGTAAAATCCCGCAATGGAGGATACAGGACGAGGTCGCACTCCGATCGGAGGCATCCCCGCCATTTGCCGGGATCGCAAACGAGCGCACTCGAAACTGGTTAAGAGCGAGGTCATCAACCACATCTTCGGGTGTCTCTTTCAAAAACCCCGCAGATGAGGAAGTGTCCCAACGCCTGGTAAGATAAGTTAAACTACATAGTTGTTAACACCTCTTGAATTTCATGGGTTGAAAAATAACTTGATTAATTGCCTCTTGCAGCAATCATTGACTACCGAATCTTCTTGTGGATCCTTTCAAAAATACAGGGAGAGAGATTTACTATCACAGGCCTTGGGAAACAAGGAGCACCCAGGTCGCACACGAGGCTTGGGGGTTTACGTATCTTGGAAGCACGGATTTCCAGATTACTCCGAGACATATAGGAGTAGGAAGATATCCAAGGCGTACCGCAACGACCAAATGAAACAGGAGCTTCGTGCTCAACTTCAGGAACAACTATCTACCTCACTTCAAGAGCAGACTGCCTCACTTCGAGGAGAGATAGATTCGTTGAGGGAAGAACTGAGACAAGTCCGCAACCAATCGCAACCCACCCCTACTACTGCGGTACCCAATCCCCCTCAACGTCGCAGTAGCTGCGCGTCCACACCAAATACTGAATATAGCGACGCCCGCTTACCTATCGATGACATTCAGGTAATGCACCTCTTTAGAATGCTGCATAGATCTCTCTGGTGGACGCCTTAACTCATCTTGTGTCGTTATGTAGGGGCCCATGCCTTGCATCCTCAGAGTCAGGCTTATTGGCTCTATTCCCGTTGACGCTGGGCAGGGGATGGTGTATCCATTGCTGTCAAGTACGCTGGTGCACATGATTAATGATATTTTTAAGACCGTCCCTCTTGAGAAGCCCCCAAATGAAGAGATTAAGACATTAGGGGATGCTGTCCACGCATTCATTCAGTGGCCGAAGAGGGACATTGCCCTCGACTTGTCCGTGCCACGATCTCCGGTTCGAAAGCCTGTTGCATCGGCTCCCGCCGAGACGCCACCGAGAACGTATCGTAAGCGAAGCTATAAGACTCAAGGGAAGAAAAATAAGGCTCCCGTGCTATGGAAGTTCAGTCTAGGAGTGTCGTTGGTCCCTGAGTCACAATTACCCAGGCTTGGCATGATTTGCAATACATTGCATGTCTGGTACATGGAGAAGTCCAACATGAAGCCAATCCGGCAGAGTGCATTCACTGTGAAATATACGGAGTAGCATTTCCTCCACGACACAGGCTACATCGTCGTGACATTCGAAGACTTATTTTTACTATTCAATCTCGACGAACTCGTCGCCTCGCTTCTACGCCGGACATCGTAAGTATACTGTACAATGAAGTTCTACATTCACGTTATACCGATAAATGTCATTACTCTTTCCTTATGTATAGATGCATGATCCAACAAGTCCGGCGATCGCGACAACTGGTGGGTTTTCTCGACCCTCACTTGGTCTCCGAGAAAGTTATCAAAGGTAATGAATCCTTCGTCCAAGATTACATAACGAGGGGATTGCGTGCTCACATCGACAAGGAGTACGTCATGTTTCCTTTCAACCAAGGGTAAGTGCTTCACTAGTTGCCACACATGTTTTAGTTGTACTTTACATGCAGCATGAACTTAGGATTAATCACTATGGTGTGTACATGACTAGGCAACACTGGATTTTGATTGTGATTATACCAAAGTGGAGCAAGGTAATATATCTTGATTCCCTACTTAGGAGCAACCATGACTTCAGTTGTGTGCAAGAAGTACTTAACAAGTAAATTCATTTCCTCCATACATAACTCTATTGTAATATTTCCTTCGTTTGCAATCGCGAGGCTAACTTTTTGAATCACGAGGTTGTTTGTCGCTTATGTTGCCCAGGAGGAAGACACGACAAATCTAGTGACACGCGACACAACACGCGATTTCCTGACCGCTACAACACAACAATCATATATCACACTTTGTTATAATGCCTCTAGAATTGACAATACCTATGTACGTAATGCAATTTTTGCAGTGCCACCAAGAACTACTGTGGCAACGATGTGGATTCTACGTTTGCCGCCATATGAAGAAAATCATAGATAGTAAGATCAATGATCCAGAGGTTTGTCATGTCCTTGTAATAATTATTATTTTTTGATTATATATGTATATACACACATGCTAATTAATGACTTATTGCTCCTAGCGGCGCTGGTGGACTTCGACGTAAGTACATATGATCTTGACCAACTCGTCGAAATTGTGCAACACTCTCCGGGTTCTTAGTAGGACGATTGTATAAACAAGGCTGAAGAGTTCTACCCCGGCAATGGAGATAATTAGATGTTGAAACGTTAGATGCAATTGTACAAATCACTCAGTTGTGTGCTTAATCAAACAACTCATTTGTCAGAACAGTGTGACGATTTTCATTCTATATTTGTATGTGATCCGTTGGCCGCTTGTTACATTTGTAATTCAACGAGTTGCAATTAACTTATCTGTAACTTTGAGTGGCAATATTGTATGTGATTCATTTATCGGATCTGTGTAATCTGCAATGTATGTGATTCTTATATATGTTGTAATCTTGTTGCTTGCTTTCAGAGGGCATGGCTAACATATCCTGAGGCTAGCCAAAAAACGGCAAATAAAACTGCTGTTGCAATTGCTATCACAGACGGTTCGTTGTTGAAAACAATCTGTGATAGTCTACTTTCACAGACGGTTAAAAACAACAACCGCCTGCGTGATAGACACGATATCACTGACGGTTCTCGCTCCAACCGCTCGTAATACTCGCAATATCACGGCATCGTCAGAAACTAGTGTCACAAACCGCTCGTGATATTGCGAGTATCACGCATTTGCTCGAACAGAACCGTCTGTGATATCGTGTCTATCACAGATGGTGTCTATCACAGATGGTTGTTGTTTTTAACCGTCTGTAAAAGTAGACTATCACAGATGGTTGTTTGCAAAAACCGTTTGTAATGTCAGTTATCACAGACGGCTCGGGAGCCGTCTGTGATAACCACCTATTATCACTAACACATAAAAACAGACGGTTCGAAAACCGTCTGTGATGACAGTTCCGAACCGTCTGTGATAGGCCTGTTTGTAGCAGTGACTTTCGATTAAGTAGGCCTCTCTTTTCATGAGTTAACATACTTTTAGTTGACAGTTAAGAGTGGATTTGCATTTCATTAGTTGATAGTTAATGTGTGAATGCAAATATGTGATGCATTGTTCGTGGGTATACAGGCATGCCCGCGAGAGATAGGTGCCCACAGATGACAGGCATAGGCGATGTGCTTCGCATGTCATCCTTTGTAGGCATACTCGTGGGGGTAAATCGGAGTCACGGGCATAGGTATTAGCAAGCCCTACTTGTGCCCGCCGCACTCGATTGCCATCCCTAGTCTAGATGGATCAAGGACTCTTCTTTCAACTTCTAAAAACTGTTTTTCAACTTTTTTTACAATAATTAATTTTCAAAGAGAGTGTTTTTTTTAAAATATGGTCTACAAGTTGATTTTAGTAGACACTATAACGATTTTATTTATATCAGCCAAAACTGTGCGTGAGTTTCTGTTACTCCGTACTCTCTCACACGAACAACCCAAAAACCATATACCGTAGCTAAAAGCCATAAGCTGAAGCTAAAAGGAATAGATTGAAATGCTACTTCCCATTTTCATATCCATGAATTTGAAACCCTCCTTCTCAATATGCAAATATATTCCGTGTCCCAAAAAATGCAAATATGTTATTTTGGATCAATGTTTTCGTAATGTATGCCCATACACAACGCGTATAGTAATTTCAAATTTTCCACTTTCAACTCCTACCTCAAGATGGAGAGAGGATTCGGTGATCAGAACAATTCGTTGAAGTATTTAACAAGGGTAAAGGCCCAAAACTTATGTAAGTCTCTTTCCGTTTTTTCGCAAATAAAAAAGAATTATCTTACGGTATTATACCTTCTTTGCCTGTACTATGTGCATAGATAGGTTTCGATCTAGGGGGTGTCTATTTTGCAGTCGACCACTGCTATTCTTTGTAGCCATCGGTTCCCTCTCCCTTCGAGAACTTTCAACAACAATTTTGAAGGAAAAAAGTTAAACTTTCAACCGAAATTCGAACTTGCACCCTCGGAACCTTTCAATTCATTTGGAAAACTTTCTACCGAGGAACTTTCAACTGAAAAGCGAAGGATATTTTAGGGTTTCAAAATTAAATTTGAACTTTCCATTGAAAAACTTCCAGTTCAATTGGGAAAAAAATTTGACCGGGAGCTCAAAAATTTTCGATTGTATCTTTCTTTGCGTGGAGCGTGGACGCACGGCGTTGGCGGTGCCACTGCTCCACCGACGCCAGTCGAAATCAAACCGAGCACAGCTGTCTGCTCGTCGTTCATCTCTATCACTAGTGATTCCACCCCGTGCTCGTTGCTGTCACTATCGTTGGCCTCCTCCATGGCCTTCCACCCTCTCCTCCCTCATAGCCACTTACGTCTTCTCACTGCATGCAAGTGAATTAACACACATGGAATCACTAACCGTGCTGCTTGAGTTGGAGACATTAGAAGGGTGGCGTTGTGGTAGACTGGGCCGTATCAGATCGTGCGAAGACACAGGGTAAGACCAGCGAGTGAGCAGGCATGCGCATGTTAAAAATGTAGGCAATATTTTAATTCTAAGTTTTAGTAGGAGACAAAAACAATATACAAGTGGTGCACAACTAACTACTAACAGTAGGCTACTCATCATACTTCGGAATAAACACAAGAAAAATATAGTATCAAAGTCGTACGATCACACAAACGACTTACTGTTGGGCTTGATGAAGAACAGGAAGCAGCGCAGGCGTGATGGAGTGAAGACTCGACGCAGTGCAGGATGTTGTAGGAGCGGTCACGCAGATGCGCCGCCCAGAAACCTTATTGCCACCCCATGCAGGTTCTCTCTGCGACAATGGTTCAGAGATCCCGCTCTCCTTTCTTCCCGATGCACGCCGAGAAGAAAGGTCGACGAGGTTCGATAGCTCAACACTTCGTACAAGAGTGGAAGAAGACAATGGGAGAAAGGAATGAAGGAGATCAGTTCAAACCTGGACGTCTCCAGGCCTTTTATAGACGTCTCAATTACTCTCTAGTAACTGACGCTATTACTCACTGATAACTAGCGCTATTATTCACCGGTAACTGGCGCTATTATTCACCGGTAACTGACTCCATTATTCACTTGTAACTGACTCCATTATTCACTGGTAACTGCTCGTATGCAAACCGAAAAATAAACAGTCTCATGATCTGTAAAAAAGAGAGAGACGGTACAAGGTTTAGCAAAAATAAGGTGGACATGGTCTACCAAGTGGCGCACCACGTCACGGCGCGGTCGCGCGTCGCAAGTCACAAGTCACGCAATTTTCACGCGAAAATACGCGAATACGCGCGCGCGCGTGCGTGCGCACGTGTGTGTTTAGCCAAAGCCACCATCCACTTCCATAATTTAAGGAGTGGTATGGACTCCACCTTATAAATTGGTCTCCCCCACTTTACCTAAGCAATATGGTACTAAACCTTGCGTGCTTTGGAATTATAGAAAATGAGCTTTGGGCCTAATTTCAACAATCCCCCACCAATTCCAAAGCAGGAAGCACAAAGATGTCAAAAAAATTGTACTGAAGTGTTGTTTAATATACCAGTCTTATAATGTAAGTCCCGTATGGGTTGAACTTACACCTAGATTAGCAAGATTCATCTTCTCACAGCTAATGAATGGACTATGCCTTGAATTCACAACTTTTCAGAATCGACTTCACTTGAAACCTCAATCGATACTAGGCTATCAATGAACCACGTCTAAACGGAGCGTTATATGGTCATGCTCCCTTATCTGCTCATGAGCTTTCTAGAGAATGCCCTGTTCTCGTGAACTGCGACCAAACAGTTAAGCTCAAGTAGGTGTATTCTTTATAGGTATCCTGCAGGCTAATACCTTTCCCTTATGAATACATTAAGGTTTTATACCAACCTTCCATACAGTTGAGGGTACTTTATTTATTTTGGATATGGGTACAATTAATATGTACTCTCTTGTTACAACATCAATTTGTTTTTCCCATTACCTAAGTCACGGGATCTCCGATCAAGAAGACATGGGTTACCATTGTGATGTAACTTAAATGGGCCTCATTCCCATATCCATAGAATCAACGGAAATCGCTCTCCGTGCTAATCCCTTGGTAAAAGGGTCTGCCAGATTTTTCTCAGTGTTAATATAATTCACAGCTATTACTCCGGAGTTTCTCAATTTTCTGACAGATTTAAGCCTACCCTTTACATGTCTAGAGGACTTCATATTATCCTTTGTACTTGTGACTTTGGCCAACATAGTTTGATTATCACAGTACATCAGGATTGCCGGTATTGGTTTCTCAACCAACGGTAAGTCCATCAGAAACTCTCTTAGCCATTCACCTCAACGATGGTGTGTCAAGTGCTACAAGTTGCGCTCCATGGTTGACCTCGTCAATATAGTCTGCTTACAAGACCTCCATGAAACTGCAAAGACTAAAGTAAAGTAAACACATAACCACTTGTAGCTTTGATCTCATCAGCATCAGAGATCCAATTAGAGTCACTGTACCCTTCTAATACAGAAAGATATCCAGTATAATGAATTCCAAAAGATGTTGTGCCTCTTAAGTAGCGCAACACTCTTTCAAGTGCCTCCCAGTGATCATCTCCTGGGTTAGAAGTAAATCGACTTAATTTGCTCACAGCAAATGAGATGTCAGGTCTTGTGGCACCAGCTAAATACATGAGTGACCCAATAATTTGTGAATATTTCAATTGATCTTTTCCTAACCCTTGATTCTTTCGGAGCTTAATACTCGCATCATAGGGTGTTGGAGAAATTTTACAATTTTCAAAGCCGAAACGGCTCAATATTTTCTCAGCATAATGAGATTGGTTCAAAGTAATCCCATTTTCATTCTTGATCAATTTAATATTCAAAATAACATCTGCCTCTCCTAAATCTTTCATATCAAAACATCGGGATAGGAAGGATTTGACTTCGTCAATTACGGTAGTGTTTGTTCCAAATATAAGTATATCATCTACACACAAACACAAAATCACTCCTTGACCCCCACCATAGTGGTAATATACATATTTATCAGCTTCATTCACAATAAAACCAGCGGTTGTCAAAGTCTTATCAAACTTTTCGTGCCATTGTTTAGGTGCTTGCGTTAAACCATACAAAGATTTTAATAATCTGCATACCTTATTTTCCTGTCTAGAAATCACAAAACCATCGGGTTGATCCATATAAATTTCTTCCTCCAACTCTTCATTAAGGAAAACTGTCTTCACGTCCATTTGATGAACATGCAGACCATAGGAAGATGCTAACGCAAGGAGCACTCTGATGGTGGTTAATCTGGCGACAGGAGAATAGGTATCGAAGAAATCTTCTTCCTCTTTCTGGGTGTAACCCTTAGCTACAAGTCTTGCTTTGTACTTCTCAATGGTACCATCGGGCCTCAATTTCTTTTTAAAAATCCACTTACATCCTACAGGTTTGCACCCAATAGGAAGATCGGTGATCTCCCAAGTCTCATTAGCCATGATAGAGTCCATCTCGCTACGGACTGCCTCTTTCCAATACTCAGCATCAAGAGATGCATAAGCTTCCGAAAGAGTATTTGGCACATCATCCACAAGGTATACAATAAAGTCATTACCAAAGGTTTTCTCAATCCTTTGTCTTTTGCTCCTTCGAGGAGCTTCGTCGACTAAATTGTTGTCTTCCTCAGGGATATCATAAATTGGTTCAGCAATGGTGGAAAGTTCAGAAGTTTGATTATTCTCATTTTTGATATTATCGTTTTGAACATTTTCAGTTCGTGTTGAAGTACTGCCTACTGTTCTCATAAGAAAGATATTCTCAAAAAATAAAGCATCTCTAGACTCCATTATTGTGTTAGCAATAATCTCAGGAGTTTCTAATTTAACTACTAAAAATCTATAAGCCGTGCTATTTTGAACATACCCTAGAAAAATACAATCGACTATTTTTGGTCTAAGTTTTCTCTTTTTCTGCAATGGTATGTTGACTTTTGCCAAACACCCCCAAGTTCGCAGAAAATTAACATTAGGTTTTCTCCCCTTCCATCCCTCATATGGAGTAATTTCACTTCTCTTAGTGATAACTCTGTTTAGGACAAAGGTTGCTGTCAATATAGCTTCCCCCCACCATGCCTTAGGCATACCGGAACTCTCTAACATGGCATTGACCAAGTCCGTTAGTATCCGATTTTTCCTCTCAGCTATCCCATTTGATTGGGGTGAATATGGTGGTGTGAACACGTGGATTATTCCATGCTCAGAACAGAATTTGGAGAACTCATGAGAGACATATTCTCCTCCACGATCAGATCTCAATCTTTTTATTTTCTTTTCTAGTTGGTTCTCAATCTCGACCTTATAAGTTTTAAAGTAGTTTAAAGCTTCATCCGTAGTTTTTAGCAAATACACATAGCAGTAGCGTGTTGCATCATCAATAAAAGTTAGAAAATATCTTTTGTCTCCTTTTGCCAATAGTCCATTCATTTCACACAAATCTAAATGAATAACATCTAATGGTGCCAGATTCTTTTCATCCTCTAATCCTTTAAAAGGTTTTCGAGGCTGTTTTGCTTGCACACATGACTGGCATTTTGATCTTTTGACAATTTCACATTTTGGAATTAAATCTAATTTGGACATTCTCACAATACTATCAAAACCAATATGACAGAAATGGGAATGCCAAACATTTGCCTCACATTTATTTAAATTTGTTGCAACATTCAGATTATAACAATACTCTAAAGTACTTAGGCGGAACAAACCTCCGCTCTCATAGCCTTTACCAACAAAATTTTCGAACTTAGACAATACAATTTTATTCGACTCAAAAACTAGCTTATAACCATCCCTACATAGAAAGAGAACCACTAATGAGGTTCTTGTTTATTGTAGGAGCATGATGCACGTTCTTTAAGTGGACAATCTTCTCTGAAGTCAGCTTCAGATCCACCGTGCCAACACCAAGAACAGAAGCATGCGAGTCGTTTCCCATTAGAACGGAGGAAGCCCCTACTACCTGGTAAGAAGAAAACAAGAAAATATCAGAACATATGTGAACATTAGCACCAGTATCCACCCACAAATCAGTGGATTGACATGCTGAAAAAACAACAGGTGGATTACCATACCCTCCTGAAGTTGAGGCCTCGCCTATGATCACGTTGATAGCCTTCTTCTTTGGTTATTCACCATCTCTGATTTTGCGGAATCGACAGTCCTTCGCCATATGACCATCTTTTCCGCACACAAAGCAGGTGATGTCCTTGAAATCCTTTTTCTTAGTTTTCTTCTTCTTAAAGCTAGTTATTTTATTCGGTTTGTTGGATTTGTACTTCTTTGCTATAGTCTTTTTCTCAATGAAGTTTGCATTGTTCTGGCCAGATGTGTTTGGTGCATCCTTTGCTCTAGCTTTTTCTTCCACATCGAGGGCAGCAATGAGATCCTCAACAGAAATCTCTTCCCTCTTGTGTTTCAGGCTAGTGGCAAAATCACGCCAAGAAGGTGGGAGTTTAGCAACAATGCCCACAGCCACAAACTTAGAAGGTAACACACAGCCCAGGTGCGCAATCTCACCGACTAGTAGCTGGAGGTCATGAGCTTGTCCAACTATAGACTTAACCTCATCTATGCTAAAGTCGAAAAATTGCTCACACATGTAGAGCCAGCGACCAGCCTCTACCTCTGCATATTTGTGCTCTAGTGCATTCCACAACTCTGTGGCGGACTTATAATCCATGTACGCATCGTAGAGCTGATCTGCCAGAACAGTCAAGATGCAACCAAGAGCAGTATTGTTTGCACTATCAAATTGCATATACTGCTCAATCGTAAATGGATACTGCGGATGGACAACCCACCACAGCCCCAAAGACATGAGCCAAAACTTGACTCTGGTCTGCCATCTACGAAAGTTCTGACCACAAAACCTCTCAGGTTTCATCGCATCAGAAGCGCTAACCATTTCTGTATTACAACAAATTTCACAATAAGGTTTCTGAATTGTTAAAAATGTAGGTAATATTTTAATTCCAAGTTTTAATAGGAGACAAAAACAATATACTAGTGATGCACAACTAACTACTAACAGTAGGCTACTCATCATACTTCGGAATAAACACAAGAAAAATATAGTATCAAAGTCGTACGATCACACGAACGACTTACTGTTGGGCTTGATGAAGAACAGGAAGCAGCGCAGGTGTGATGGAGTGAAGACTCGACGTAGTGCAGGATGTTGTAGGAGCGGTCACGCAGATGCGCCGCCCAGAAACCTTATTGCCGCCCCATGCAGGTTCTCTCTGCGACAATGGTTCGGAGATCCCGCTCTCCTCTCTTCCCGATGCACGCCGAGAAGAAAGGTCGACGAGGTTCGATAGCTCAACACTTCGTACAAGAGTGGAAGAAGACAATGGGAGAAAGGAATGAAGGAGATCAGTTCAAATCTGGACGTCTCCAGGCCTTTTATAGACGTCTTAATTACTCTCTAGTAACTGACGCTATTACTCACCGGTAACTGATGCTATTATTCACCGGTAACTGGCGCTATTATTCACCGGTAACTGACTCCATTGGTCTGCCAAGTGGCGCACCACGTCACGGCGCGCGCGCGTCGCAAGTCACAAGTCACGCGATTTTCACGCGAAAATACGCGAATACGCGCGCGCGCGTGCGTGCGCGCGTGTGTGTTTAGCCAAAGCCACCATCAACTTCCATAATTCAAGGAGTGGTATGGACTCCACCTTATAAATTGGTCTCCCCCACTTTGCCTAAGCAATATGGTACTAAACCTTGCGTGCTTTGGAATTATAGAAAATGGGCCTTGGGCCTAATTTCAACAGCGCATAGCAATCATGCCTCATGTATGTAAAGATCCATGACACTAGTTCTCATTAGACCCAGGGCAGAACAAACACGCATGATTGATGCCTGGTAATCCAGAGATGTTGTCGCGCGCCAACAAGTTAGGACCCAGGCACGGCACACTGTACGTGAATCATGCATGGATGCATATACCAATGCATTACGCACTGATTTGTGTTCGTCCGGTTAAGATCAATGGCTTCGTCAGGGTGCTTCATATGCATTAAGAGTGTGCGCGTCCGGCCGGCAAGTGCACGAGCAAAGCGAGCTCACCAACCAAGCCACCCAAAGTCCATAAGCATGATTAGATGGTCGTCCAGTCTTTGGGGGTGTTCGGAATAGCGATGGTTTTTGATTTTTGCTAAAAAAACACTATAGCTGACTTATTTTTTACTGTAGCTGAGTTGGTTTATTGAGTATAATTAAATTTAAAAAAATATAAAAATAAAAAATGACACGTTAATCTAGAGCGGACGATGCAAAGGAATACGAGAAAAAAAATAAAAAAATGAAAATTTTTTTACTGTAGCACGCGCAGTGCGCGCTACAGTAATTTGATCGCAAACGCCCATCGCCAACTTTGGCAAAAGCCAACCTGAGCGGGCCCAAAGGGTGGGTTTTTTTATACTGAGATTTATGGTTATGATTTTTAAATTCTGATTTATTTATATGAGGTAATATATAGAAGGAAATAGTTACATGCGATTTTGGTCGATACAGCTGAATTCGGTACAATTTATACTACAATTTATCTGTAAATCTTGTCTCAAAAAATATACCGTTTAACAATAAAGAACTATAAAAATAAAACTAAAATTTAAATATAAACCCAAAAGAACTCAATCTTTGGCTCTCGGCAACGTCCTTCATCATTCCATCCCCTGGCTAGCTATCCGCTACTCCTTGTAGCCGCAGCAGTACTTATGCACACTTCACATTCCTTTCTCTCCCACTTTGCTTCCCTTCTACTGCCCTCCACACATCTCTTTCTCCCCATGAGCTCTAATGAAGACACCCACCATTATCCATCTCACACACAACCACTTCCTCACTAACTTGGCAAAGAAAAATCCATCACCACTAGCATGCACTCCACACTACATTTTCAACATCCAAGGTGGCCACTTCGAAGTGCTCAAACCCATGGCCCACTGGTCAGTTGATACACAAAGTAGCGCGTTGTCACGCACTCGAAAGCAAAAAGGCCCACACAATAGGAGATGCACTGCAATAAAAAAATATTTATGCAGATCGTCCGATCAAGAAATCGACGGTCTAGATCATGTGTGGATCAGTAACGATTTATTTAAAGAATAACAACAAAAGTTAGTAGTTACGTGGACCTTGAACCCTTGATCTGAAGTCTAAACTACCGATTTTCCCACATGGCAAGGTGCCAACATATACACCCGGCACTGGAGTGTTATGCTCCAAATTCTCTCACGCACACACTAGGTTAGTAGGTTAGCTTCCAACAAGACAAGCAAAGTAAGAAGGCAACCGAGAAGCGTGTTGGCAAATGAGGACACTTCCAACCACAATTCTCCTCCTGATGCTGCTCCTTGCATTGCCGCCGCCAGCCGCCGTGGCGCTCACGGCCGACGGCCTCGCGCTGCTGGCGTTCAAGGCGGCGGTGACCGAGGACCCGTTGTCGGCGCTCTCGGCGTGGTCGGAATCTGACGCCGACCCGTGCCGGTGGCCGGGCGTCACCTGCGCGAACGCCTCCTCGCCGGCCGGCGAGCCGCCGCGCGTTGTCGGCGTGGCCGTGGCAGGCAAGAACATCTCGGGTTACATCCCCTCGGAGCTCGGCTCGCTGCTCTTCCTCCGCCGGCTCAACCTCCACGGCAACCGCCTCACCGGCGCCATCCCGGCCGCGCTCTCCAACGCGTCCTCGCTCCGCTCAGTCTTTCTCTACGGCAACGCGCTCACCGGCGAGCTCCCGGTGGCTCTGTGCGACCTCCCGCGGCTGCAGAACCTCGACGTGTCCCGGAACTCGCTCTCCGGGGAGCTCCCCCTCGACCTCCGCAACTGCCGGAGCTTGCAGCGTCTCATCCTCGCCAAGAACGCCTTCTCCGGCAAGGTGCCGCCCGGCATATGGCCGGAGATGGCCAACCTGCAGCAGCTCGACCTGTCCTCCAACAACTTCAACGGCTCAATCCCGCCGGACCTCGGCGAGCTCCCTAAGCTCGCGGGCATGCTCAACCTCTCGCACAACCGGTTCTCCGGCGTCGTACCGCCGGAGCTCGGCCGCCTCCCGGCGACCGTCAACCTCGACCTCCGCTTCAACAACCTCTCCGGCGCCATCCCGCAGACGGGCTCCCTCGCCAGCCAGGGCCCCACCGCCTTCCTCAACAACCCAGGCCTTTGCGGCTTCCCGCTCCAAGTCCCCTGCCGAGCCGTCCCGCCGCCGACGCAGTCGCCGCCAGCACCGACAACCAGTCCGTCATCAGACTCCACCTCGCCGGACCAGCACCACCCTATAAAAACAAGCCTGATAGCGCTCATCTCCGTCGCCGACGCCGCCGGCGTCGCCCTCGTCGGCATCATCCTGGTGTACATATACTGGAAGGTCAAGGACCGAAGGGATGGCCGCCGCGGCCGTGCCATCGGACACGGCGACGATGATGACAACGACAGCAAAAAGAGACTCTGCCGCTGCTTGTGGGGCCGCCGAGGCGGAGGAGGCGCGGACGGGTCATCGGACGACGAGGAAGGCGGCGACGACAAGTACAGCGGATGCGAGGGGAGCTGGTGCTGATCGACCGTGGGTTCCGGGTGGAGCTGGACGAGCTGCTGCGGTCGTCGGCGTACGTGCTGGGGAAGGGCGGGAAGGGGATCGTGTACAAGGTGGTGGTGGGCAACGGCTCGACGCCGGTGGCCGTGCGGCGGCTGGGCGGCGGTGGGGGCGGCTCGGACCGGTGCAAGGAGTTCGCGGCGGAGGCGCGGGCGGTGGGGCGGGTGCGGCACCCCAACGTGGTGCGGCTGCGCGCCTACTACTGGTCGCCCGACGAGAAGCTCGTCGTCACCGACTTCGTCGGCAACGGCAACCTCGCCACCGCGCTGCGCGGTAAGTCACTAGTCACTACTACTTGTTGCTACGAATAACGCGCTTACTACTGCTGAGCTTACTAACCTTATTAGTTTTTGTTAGGTTTAGACGTGATGCGTTTTATAGACTTTAGTTAACTGTTGTTTAGTGTTTGCTTGTTTGGAATTTTCTTATTCAGGGGTGGCGTCGCACTTGTAGTAAAATAATGAAAAGTCGTTGATTCGATTACAGAGTTCGGCACCGGAAGTAGATCTGCTATGTCTAGGTTAGACGCGAGAAAGAAGACCACCTATATAATGGCTAGGTACTTTTCTACTTAGCTTTTGATTTAAATTGCTATAATTACTATTTTTTAAATAATATATTTTTTAAAATAATATCTACAAAAGAATTATAGTAAATATTATATCAAATTTAGCTATACTGACTAAAATCATATACAACTATTTTTCTCTATATACTATATTTCATGAACAGACATAATTTAAAATCATAGACCAAAAGTTAAAATCACATCTTAAAAAAATCAACCATTATCCATCCCAGGGAAGGAAGGACGGTGGACACAATTATGTACAACATAGTTACCTCGAGATTGTGCACAGCATAGTTGCCTTGAGACAAGCTTTCACGATTTTTTATTCACCTCAAATCAGACGACCAAAATTCATTTAAATGAGATCTGATTGTCGGAGCAGCGAACGATAAGAACGCTCCTATGGTACGTTCAGGTGCTAGTCACTCCTTACAAGCCGTTGATTCGATTACGAAGAGTCCGGCATTATCCCACAGGAAAAAAAATGTGCCATATCTAAAGTTAAACGCGAGACATCCAACTAAACAAAACCTCCTATATATTGTCCATCCCAGAAAAGGAAGGACGGTAGGGGACACAATTATGTACAACATAGTTAGGGAATGATACGCAGTATGCTACGGCGTTGCATGGTAAGTAATGATGCTTAGTAGTACCCCAATCGCCAACGTACTAATGCTTGTACGATTTGATTCACAGAAATTGGGGGATATATATGTGGGTACGTAATACCCCTGTGGCTCACATGAACGGATCAATCGAGAGAATTTAAAACAGCTGTTTTCTTTTTGTCTTGACCGACTCGTCACCGACGGCACTTGTCTTTTGACTTTTGTGTGTATGTTTTTTATATGTCAGTGAATAGTAAAGATATAGATGCAAACAGCACATATAATTTTAGATTTAAAATCTATTTAAAAATTCATTTGAAAAAACAACCTCATCTATTCTGATTTTCAAAGGAACTAAAAAGCAAAATCAAAAGTACGAAAAAACGGCCAATTCGACGATTCCCATCCCATCTCCAATCATGAGATGGAATTATCGATTGTCCCAGGAAATTGCACTGACAGACAGATGGGAGCGCGAAAGCTTCCAGAGAGGGGTAGAAGAAAGGCACGCCGACTTGTCTCCCTGGCGCTCCACCGCATTCTGACATGCGTGCCTGCCGGGCATCTTCTGTGGACGGACGCATGGATGCTGGACCGTCCTTGGACTTCTGTCTTGTCATCTCTTTCGTGACATTCATCGGGTCAAACAGTTATTATGAGGGTGATTGTTTCGTTTTTTTTTCATCTTCTAGTTTTAGTTTTTTTTACTATTTATTACACTATCCACTAACTCAGCTATAGTGTTTTTTAGCTAGCTACAGTGTTTTTTCAGCTAAAAACCATCACTATTCCGATCACCCCCTATATATAAACTATGGTCAAGTCACCCCCTATATATAAACTATGGTCAAGTCATTATCTCTCTTCCATCTGGCAGACAGATGATAGATTAACAGATGATAGATCAAAGTGTTAGACGCTTCAGGTTGATTGCAGTGGTATAGCACTGCTCTTATCGTTTTAGCGATGATTTTTGATTTTTAGCTAAAATTTTATTGTAACTGATTTTTTTTACTATAACTAAGTTAGTGGATAATGTAGTAAATAGTAAAAAAAAGCTAAAACTAGAAGCTAAAATAAAAAAAAACCGAAACATCAGGGAAGAATGCTCAAGATATGTGCCATAGCATCGATGGAAACCCTCGAGGGTTCATTTTGATGGAAGATCTCGAGCATTGCTTTCTGATTTGATGGAAGTAGGAGAACAATGATGAAACGTATACAGCAACTCATCATGTCTTGCATCGCGCCATAAGCTAGTTGCACTAAAGTAGATTAAAGTTGCGCCAAATGTTACTGTTTATATTATATCCATATACTCTATGGTTCATATTATATTGTTTCATAGCACAAGAAAGAGAAAAACTAGTGCCATACTTTGTCAAGATTAGTGTTTTGCCAACACCATTAGGGGTGTTTAGAATAGGATACCGATGGTTTATAGTTTTTTTTCTGTAGCTGAGTTGATTTCTTTGGTATAATTAATTTAAAAAATTAAAATAGAAAAAATATATTAGCCTATTACGGATAATGCAAAGGAATGCAAGAAAAAGACAAAAAATCTCAAAAATTTAAAAAAATAATAGTAAAAAAATATCCACAGACACAGAGCTAAATGTCATCGCTAAAATGAGCGCGACCTTAGGCCTGAAACCTTTGTCACTGCCATGATCTTCTGGGGCTAATATAAACCCTAGAAGTATAGCCAAAAGCAAAGACAAAAGAAGAGGCACGCCTAGCTTGGTGATGCGCATGATCAACGCTTTTCTATGTGATTAATGATGAGCGTGGTACTGGTATGTTGAGTTCGCTGTTGACGGCTTTTGTGGTTTTAGGTTTAATAGGACCAAGGTTGGTAACTTTGTATGCTGTGAGGAAAAAGACGGAAGTTTTGGGTGTTGGATATTCTAAAATTCTAGATTAATTATATGAAGGTTTTTTTTGGTCTATTATCTATTCCTTTGTTTTTTGTGATGTTGCTCATAATTGTATTATGAGGCTAGAAAATATAGACCTATTTACATACTCTACTTTTAGGTGTTACAAAATAGCCTACTTGTTTTTGCTACATCGTAAGACTTCTGAACCATATCATCAACCATGATCAAACAGACCAGTGTTACGAGTCTAAAATATATTAGTCCCTAACACACATGCGTGAGTCATACGTCATAATCAGATTGTTTGTGATATCAATTCCAATATGATTATATGGGTCAACAGCCTGCAAAGCCGATCTTGCAAAACAAACCGAGCTATTCCGCCTTGTGTTGAACTCGGGTTCAACATATGCATACGTATTAAATTCCAATAGACCTAATCTCAATAAATATGTCTACTAAATTCTATCACAGCTGTCCTTGACACCTCAAGTATTAATTTCTTGAGTTGAATTCAGCATGAAATTATTCCCTATCTCGTGTATCAATAATATGAGTAATTTCACATTGAGTAAGATAGATAATAACCATAATAAATATTGAAAGCCACATAAAAATCCTAATATCTCCCACTTGGCTGAAACATTTCAATCAATAAACCGAAGTCCCATAATTTAATCATGCTTATTTCCTGACTAACTAGCTTACTTAGTAGATTTTTTCAATGTGTTAGCTTTTATTATGAAATAAGTGATAGATTATGATGCACTTTCTACGACCTTAAATGATGCAAGAAGTTCCCTTAACCATACACCTTCATTTGCTGCTTCAGATGCAACAATATATTCAATTTTCATGAAGGAATGAGCAACTGTATCATGTTTCATGCTGCACTAAGAAATAACACTTCCTGCCAAAGTAAATATATAACCAAAAGCCCTTGCCAATCAACATCAGTATAACCTTGCAGCTAAAGATTATGACCATTAAAATATAGTGAATAATCCATAATTCCTTTGACATAATGTAGTACATATTTGATTTATTTCCAGTGTTCTTCCTCATGATTCCTTTGATATCCACTAAGAATTCCAATGGTATGACTAAGATCAAATCATGTGAATAACATTAACATACAAAAACATGCCAAAGCTAAAGAATAAGAAATTTTATTCATTCCAACTTTTCTTCAAGAGTATTTCGACATAAGTTCTCACCGAGTATAGTTTCTTTTTTCCTTAGGAGTATTTGGACATAATTTATCACTGAGTATAGTCCCCTTCACAATAGGTGCATTAACAGGTTTACTGTTTTCCATAGAAAATTATTTTAAAACGCTTCCAAGGTATACCTTTGAGACAACCCAAAAACCTTTTATTCCGATCTCTATGTATTTACACTCCTAAAACGTAGGAAGCTTATTACATATCTTTCATATCAAATTAGCAAAATAACCAAGCTTTTACATTCATCAATACATTTTTATCATTGGAAGCAATATATAAAAAAAGTAAGATAAAACACCTACCCGTAACTTTTGTATATATATGCAATGATCACCTTCTGTCATTGAAAAATCATATGATATGACAACATCATAAAAAAGAATATTCTATTGATCTATTCAACTTGCAAACCTTATTTTCGTTTTCTTTTTCTCTAAAACCTTCTGGTTGTTTCATATATATATATATTTCCTCCTCCAAAATACCATTACGAAAGTTAATTTCAACATCCATTTGGTGTTCAAAATCATAATAAGGTGTTAAAGCAATAATAATATGAATTGAAGTAAATTTAACAACACGAGAAAAAGTTTTCATAAAGTCAATACCTTCCCTTTGTGTGTAGCCTTTAGCAACAAGTTTAGCCTTATAATTTTTCACTAAACAAGCTACATTCAATTTCTTTAAAAAATTACAACATATGGGCTTGTGGTTGTTTGGTAAATGAACAAATTCGCAAACTTTATTCCTTCTAATCAAGTTTAATTCTTCCTGTATTGTTTCCACCCATAGTTAATTGCTTCTTTGTAAGCATTTGGTTCTTCTTCTAAATCTGAAATTTTAGAGTGAATTTCCTCCAAAAATAAATAATAATTATCTACATATTTGGGTGTACTTAAATTCCTCCCACTTCTCCTAAGCATGTTAGTGTTGGGGGTTTGATTTTTATTTCCTTCAAGAGCTAAACCTCATTTAGTGTGATAAGTAATTATAGATGTATCCATCTGTATTTTTGGTAGAGTTGTCAATAATTTCACTTTTGCCTGCTTAGCACGACGAGGTGTGTTTTGATCTAAAAAAATATTATATTCCTACTTTCCACCAGTTTATCCTTTTTCTGGATCATAAAACATGTATCCTTTTAATTCCAAAGAATAACCAATAACAAATTCCTGGCATACTTTTAGGCTACAATTTTAGATGGGGAGTGACTGTTACAGCTTTAGATGGGAAATGATTTAATAAATAAACAACAGTATATAATATTTCACCCGAAAAAGATAAAAGAAGATCTTAATAAGCCATCATAGGCCTAACCATATCCAGAAGTGTTATATTCCTCCTTTCAGCAACACTATTTTGTTGCGGATTATAAGGTATGATATAATGATTAATAATTTCATGCTCTTTGCAAAAAAAAAACATTCCTGAAGTGTATTCTCCTCCAAGATTAGTTCACAAAAATTTGATTTTCTATTTAATTGATTTTTTACTTTAGTTTTTAAAACTTTTGAACACATCAAAACCTCCCAACTTTTGTTTAAGAAGATACATATATCTAAATCTAGAATAATTGTCAATGAATGTGATAAAATAAATTCTTTGACCTCTAGTGGGAGTAGATATTTCACTACAAATATTAGAATGAATAATGGCGAGAGGCTCATTAGATCTTTTCGCCTTGGGAAAAAGATGTATAGGTCATCTTACGCATTATACATGTCTCACAAATACCAAAATTCTCTCACTTAAAGTGCAAAATCCCAGAATTATTAAACCTCTTAATTCTATTTTTTAGATATGTGATCAAGTCATAAATGCCATAAAATTTTGAGCATGTGTTCCTATCATTAGGGCACTTCCAATGGTCCTACGTAAGTAGTATCAATAGCATTAATTAATATGCCACATAGGATTAGTGTTGAGGTGGATGAAAATTACCGAAGAAAAAGAGGGAAGCAATGTCTCGTGCAAGACGTTGCTTGAGCACCCAATCCAATACAAAGATATTAGCTAAGACATCTATTAGGGAGGGAAGTGATGTTTACCACATTAAAAAGGTGTGCCATAGCATTAAATGATGCATTGGGAGGGAATTGGAAATAAATATTAAATTATATTATTTTTTAATGATAGACATTATGTATTAGAAGGATGATGTCTAGCCTAATGTCTATATGAGGTGGCAATGTCACCATTGGAAATGCCCTTAGTATTCCTCTCTATGGAGTTATTTGTACAAACTAAGCAATCAATATTGTCATCATTTGATAGTTCATCAAGAAAATAAAGACCTCCATGACGAGTTTCAATATGCACTAATTTTCATTTAGCAATATTTTAACTCTTTCTTTTCCAAAAAAGTATGTCATGGTCAATAGATTCTAACTGAGTATCAAAAATTAAATTTATTCTTATGCTAGGTGAATATAAAGTATCCTGTAATAACAATTTTTCTCCAGTGGGAAGTTTTAGGACATAATTTCCAATTATAAATACATCAACTTTAATATTAGTGCCCGAAAAGACATATCTATTTTTCCTTGAAATTGTTTGCATAGAAATGAAAACTCTATGATCTCTAGTAATATGAGATGTAGCACCAGAATCGATAATCCAACTATTTGAAAAAGTAGTAGTAAGTAAAGATTCAGTATATACAAAAATAATAGACATATTGTCAGGTGAATAATTGTCTTTAGGGTCATTTGGTTGATTGTTTTGATTCCTTTGCTCAGTCTACTTTAAAATTTTCATACTGACAATGGTTGTAACACTTAAAATTCTTGTGCTTATCATTCCTCTAAGTTGGGTGATAATTTCCATGATCATGGATCGTGTTTCTTATTAAGTTTCTCTCAAATCACCATTAGACTTCCTCTTTTACCAATTCATTTTATTATTATCTTTTTCCACTCCAAAGTGTAACTCAGAGTTGTGAATATTTGGCAAAGAGTTTAGAATAACCATGACCTACACTTCTTCAGAAAAAGCATAACCAATATTTTGTAATTCCTCTGCTAAAATACAGAGTTTATTGAGATACTCATTAATTAAAGTGCTATCATACAACTTAGTAGGAAGAAAGTAATCAACAAGATTAAGTTTTAATAAAAGATATTTCATCAAAAATCTTGTTCTAGACTATACGTTACTTTTCGTGTATTCTGCCCACCATCAATACAAGATTAAGCAAGGTCTAAGCAGTAAAAGCTGTTAGTTGCTATAGCTCAAATAAGTGTTGCCTGAACTATGCAGACTCGTCAATTATGCTCTCTTAATCAATACTCCTTGGTTAATTAATGCCACCTCAATCATGCCCCACGTCAGAACAATGCTCAAGGTCATTCAATTGTCCTTGTAATTAATACGGCAGACTGATTAATGCATGACGTGGGGTGAAGCTAGTACAGTGAGTTGACGGGATCAGAAACAGGATCTGATTTTTTGGCTGTGGTGGATGATTTTTTGATTATAATTAATAAATTTTTAGTTGTTTGCGATAGAGATTATAGAAAGAGAAATACTTGTTTGTGATTTTTGATGGTACAGATATTAAGTTTTTAACGTATACTATAATTAATTTATAGATTTTATCTAAAAATATATTTCATTTAAAAATTAAATACTATAATAGAAACCAAAAGTCAGGCCTGTCAATCGCAAGTAATGGCGTTTTGCTAGCAATTTTCTTTTCACACTGATGATGATTGATGGCTGTGCTCACGAATCAATAAAAGGTAATTTATGGCTGCTGGTGCGCCGAAGACTTTGATTCTGAGGACACGCATGAGATGCTGCCTGACTGCATCTTCTCTCTGCACGTCATCGAGAACAGGGAAAACTGTCTCGGATTAAAAAAAATCGAAAGGTAGCCAAAGGAGCGCAATGGATGAAATTTTGGAACTTCGTCTATAAATTTGGACGAAATTTTTAAATACTATTTGAATTATGTACCGTAATCTGGGCGAAAATTACCAAAATCTCGCCTGCAAATGCATAGTTCACAGTTTTAGAGAACTAATTAGCTTTGTATGTCAAACAAAGTTTTAGAGAATTTTCTAAAATTCTAGATTAATTCTGTGAGTTCTTTCGGTCTACCCTCTATTTCTCTGTTTTTTTCGTGGTACCGCTTACAATTGCATTATAGGGCTAAAGGGTAGAGATATATTTATAGACCACACTATCAGGTATTACAAAATATCCCATCTATTTTTAGTAGACCATGAGACTTCTAAACTATGTCACCAAGCATGATCAGATATGCTAGTTTTACGAGTCTAAAATATATTAGTCTCTAGCACATATTTGTGAGTCATACGCTATAATCAAATTATTTGTAAGATCAATTCTAATCTGATCATATGGATCAACAGCCTGCGGAGCTGATCCTGTAAAACAAACCTAGCTATTCCGTTATGTGCTGTACCCTGGTTAAATTTATGCATACAATTAAATTCCAGTAGATTTGATCTTAATAAATTTGTCTATCAAATTCCAACACAGTCGTCCTTCTCACATCGAGTATTAATTTCTCGAGTTATATTCTGTATCAAATTATTCTCTATCTCTTGCATCAATAATATGAATAAATCCAAATTGAGTAAAATAGATAATAATCACAATAAATATTAAAAGCTACATAAAAATCCTAACATTGGGGAGATACCTAGTGGTGAGACTATATTAATGCGTACAACAATGAATCCCTAGCTTGTCTAGTTATTAAATTTCAGAGAGCAATGTTATTGGATCTCTAATTTCACCAAATTATTTTACACTACAAAACGTTTGTGTCCTCATTATGATAGGTGTTTTTTTAACACCCAAATGTCCTTTGTACCAGAACTAACCCAAAGTCGCGAGCACTGAGATGCCAATTGCCGTCTATTGCTAGTTATGTAAGTTTTTCGTACAATGTAGGCTAGGGCACACGAACTCCATGTTCACAAAACCCACGGGGCAGCCTGCCTTACAAAAAATTTTATTGTGTAACGGTGGTACTATTGGATTTGTGTAATAAGCTAATGAGGTACTGACATGTGGCATGAAACACAGTAGAAAACACCGTTTAATATTGTAGCATAGGAAAATACAGCAGAATTCATTAAAAAGAATCTGCTACAATGTTTTTCTACCATGTGTTAGTATCATGTTGACTTGTTACATGTTTATGTCACTGTTACACAATAAAATTTATTTTCTACTATCAGCAGCGCTAGTTCTGAACGATTCATATCTCACAAAACACAAACAATTACCAAGTGAACAAATCAACCACAGAATGAAGAATTAATGCTCACTATTCAGTGGGGCTTCCTCTGAGACATCCTGAATCCAAGATGCATATATGCAGCAGTGCTCATGAACGGTGACAAAAATAGACAGGTAGGGCAGGCAGGGGTTGCTTGTGTCTGTGGGAAGCACCAAGGTTATCAATGTGCACTGCACTGCACTTGCTGCATCATGTGGCTGGTGAAAAGCATAGGGTCTATTTTTTTTACTACGGTTTATAAATTATAATTGAAAATTTTAAATTTTAACTGCTGCCACACAGATTGTGGACCAAATGTTGAGTTTTTAACGTGTACTATAATTAACTTGTAGACTCCATCTAAAAAAATACTCCGTTCGAAAGTTAGGTACTACAGTAAAAGCAAAAAACTATTTTAAGAAGCTAAAAAAATAGATCCATAACTTTGATCTGCTGCTAAACACATTACTATGCTAGTTAAATTGCTCCTTAACGTGCACATGAATCCATCGGATCGTACTGCTATTAGCTCTCCGGCTAACACATGGATGCGTCGTTGCAATTACCCTTGGCCGACCATGCGGCTTTTATTTATTCTTATTCATTGTTCTATTTAACTTTTTGTGTTATTTTTTAACCGTAGCTAATTGCTTTTAGCTCAAATACAAACACTTGTGCGAACAAATTAAATATCAATAAGCTGTGTTTCAAAAAGACCACTTTGATAAGTCACTTCAAAACAACGGACAAAAAAATTATTTCATTTATTTATTTGGGACAGCCGTAACCTGAAAATAGTTGAGCATTTGTTTACTCATCTTAGTTGGTGAAACCATATGCTAAAATTTTTATTAAGATCAAAGTAAGGTAGAGTTGAAACCTAAAAGTTATGTGGTGTCCTCCCTCGAAAATGGAAGAGACCTCGATGGATTCAGGGGTAATCGTTTTAGCGATAGATTTTGACTTTTAGTTGAAATTTCACTGTAGCTGGCTTTTTTTACTGTAGCTGAGTTAGTGGATAGTGTAGTGAATAGTGAAAAAAAAGTTAAAGTTAGAAGTTGAAACCAAAAAAAGCTAACTTGAGCAGGATCTAAACACAGGAAACGACTACAGTAGGAGAGCGGACTTGCGAACTGCAGTACACCTAAATTTTCTACGCACTTTTTCGATGGATTTTCTGGCCGCTCGATGAATTTTTCATGTTTTTATTGACTCGTTACTGCGTTGACATTGCAGGCCGCCCCGGTCAAGCCGTCTTGTCATGGTCAACGCGGCTGAAGATCGCCAAGGGCACGGCGCGCGGGTTGGCGTACCTCCACGAGTGCAGCCCCCGGCGGTTCGTCCACGGCGAGGTCAAGCCCTCCAACATCCTCCTCGATGCCGACTTCTCCCCCATGTCGCCGACTTCGGCCTCGCCCGCCTCCTTGCCGTCGCCGGCTGCACCTCCAACACCACCCTCTATCCTCCGCCTCCGCCGTCGGCGGGCAGCGGCCTCCTGGGCGGCGCCATCCCCTACACCAAGCTGGTGCCGGACCGCGCCGGCGGGTACCTCGCGCCGGAGGCGCGCGCGTCGGGGGAGCGGCCTGCGCAGAAGTGGGACGTGTTCTCCTTCGGCGTGGTCCTGCTGGAGATGCTGACGGGGCGGGGGCCGGCCGACCACGGGTCGCCGTCGACGTCGGCGTCATTCTCGGCGCCGTCGACGATGACGGACCAGTCCGGGAGCGGGGAGCACGGAACCGTGCCGGAGGTGGTGCAGTGGGTGCGGCGCGGGTTCGAGGAGGACGCTCGGCCGGTGGCAGAAATGGTGCACCCCGCGTTGCTGCGGGAGGGGCCGCCGCTGCCCAAGAAGGAGGTGTTGGCGGCGTTCCACGTCGCGCTGGCGTGCACCGAGGCCGATCCGGAGCTCCGACCGAGGATGAAGGTCGTCGCCGACAGCCTCGACAAGATCGGGTCGTGAGATCGAGATCAATTCACGCTTGAAAATCTTCTTCTTTCTTGTGGTGATCACAATCTCTTGTCAGAGAAATCTCTCTTGTTTTCCCTTTTCTCCTGCTCAGTTCTTGATTTTTTATTTTGATTTCTTGTGTAATTGGGTTTTTGTTGGCCATTCTTTTGTATGAAGTTAATGGTTTTTGTAATGATATACCGATATATACAGGAGGACATTTTTTTCATCTTCAGTTGCTATAATCAAGGTGTTTCTTGTGAAGTTATATTGTTGTGCTGTTATCATTAATTAAGTACAATGCAACATGTAAAGTTAGAATATGGAGTCCACTGTGTGATCTCATACGTACGTACTTACGTACGGGACACCATAATTTCTAATATGCAAACCTAAATTCAGTTTTTTTTTTTGAAAATACCAGTTTTAGGTTATATACCATTTATAATAATTCAAATGAAACATATACCTATAAAAAAATATACTCAATTGCAAAGTTTGCTTCAATAAATTTAGATCACATGCTTTGCGTATTGATATATATATATATATATATATATATATATATATATATATATATATATATAGGACGCCGGCCGGGCAGCGGATGGCGCCGGCGAAGTCGACGTATACATATACATATACATATACATACACACACACCATCTAAACGAATTTGAAATACTCCTTTATCACTTTGGATATACTCATATACTAATTATAAGATACTTCAATTTTAACCACATGAAAAATTAATTGCAAGGAGGTCTATAGTTTTACACTCTAGCGTATTTTGTAAATACCTTCATATATAAAGCATTTACAAAAGGAGTATGTCAAAAAATCTGCATACTACCTCTTAAAAATTGTTCATACCACCTAGATGATCTTAAATACTCATATATATCCAATATGATAAAGGAGTATTTCAAATTTATTTAGGTGGTATACCCTTCAATTACATGAGATACTTCTTACTGTATGAGATACGACATAAGGTGTAATTACATTCTCGATTGCAAAGTGTAGAAAAGAAGCTTTTATATATATATATATATATATATATATATATATATATATATATATATATATATATATATATATATATATATATATATAGAGAGAGTGCTAAAGGCCTATTCAAGTAAAATGCTAAAACTTCTACAAAAGCCATCTCGATCAGCATGTACGACTCGGATCAAGAAGAGTAGAACCTCACCTTATTTAATTCATTTAATCAATCTTTCACAAAACCTCTCGAATAGATTATTTTTATGAGGTAGGGTTCCACCCACCTTGATCCGAGCCGCATGAGATTAGATCGATGGCTCAGAGAAGTTTTAGTATTTTAGGATCAGATAGACTTTTATCACTAGATATGCTTATATATATATATATATATATATATATATATATATATATATATATATATACATATATAATCAGCATATATCCACAATCAAACTATCACAAAATTTTAAAATTTTTTAGAAGTCGAGTTTAACTAGTTTACTAACTAGTTCAAATAAGTTTGAACTAAAATTCAAATTATAGTTATCTTTTTTATGATAGTTTGATTGTAGGCATGTACTGATTGTATTTAAAAATCAATAAAACATGTGTTCTAAATTCATTCAAAACTTTGAATTTGAGTATATTTCTTCAAAGTTATATGTTTCATTTGAATTGTTATAGATGGATATATACCATAAAACTAATATTTTAAAAAATACCCAAATTTGGATTAAATTCATACATTTTAAAAATATTTTATAGATAGCTCCTACAACTTACATAAGCTTCTTCGATACACTATGCTAGTGGTAGGATCCCGAATGAAGCTTCCCTATTTCCTTTCCTTATTCCCTCCTAGGTGGCAACACTCTATTCGCTCACACTTTTTTGTGGATTTGCAACTCCCACAGACTTAAGTGCCAAAATAACAATGAGGCAATAAACTTACGCGCCAAAAGACTTACACAACGAAACACATTCTTCTTACATAGCGAAACACATTCTTCTTTTACCATTTCTCGGTTCTAGGCTCAACTTCTCTGCTGGTTCTAGGCTCAGGAAAACACAGGGAAAGTAGTACTTTGCACTTTTTTTCTTATTCTTCTTCTCGGTTCCAAGCTCAGCTTCTCCATCAGCAACATTGGATGGCTTATCCAGGTCCATTGTGTCATTGTCACTCTCAGCTTTATACTTCTTTTTCTTACTTTTCTTAGCAGTTGCATCTATCTTCTTGTCATCTATCCATGATGTTTGAGCAGAGTGTAAATACAATCGAATTATAAGTATAATGAGTAATGTGATGCTCAAAGACCAAGTAAAAGTAGAAGATTTTATCTTTTGAGGTAAATGGAATTAGCCAACCCTTACCACCAACATCTTTTGAGGCCCCATTTGCCATGCTTTCATCACATCAATGTTTTTACGAGGTACAATACCTTTGTCATAGAATTCTAATCTCTCCTCAACTTGCTCACGCAGAAAACCATCAGAGGATGCCTTCATAATGAGTATTAGTCAACATCTCTTCCAAAGTATGCAGGAGCAAATACCATGTTCATGAAAGGTACATCGACTGCAATGGCATCATCCATAAATTTCATTAACTACAACAGTACTCCCAGTAACTTAGGAGCAACATCGCAACCACAAGATGTGAGATATCATGTCACATCTCTTTTTTGTTGCAAATTTAATGGAATCTGATTAGAGATTCAAAAATTGTAAATCAGGATCATGAAAATTTTGAAGCATCTCAAACAATAGATTCTCTTGAAGACTTGATACCCAAGGTCGGCATGAAATTTAATTCTAAAGAAGATGCTTATGACTTTTACAATGCTTATGCTTATGAGATGGGCTTTAGTATTCGAAGAAGTAGTTACCATAATGTGAAGAATTTTTCAAATATAAAGAACAAAACATATGTTTGTTCTCGTGAATGTATTGACTTTGACAATCTTTACTATGCAATTTGTATTTAATTTGTGACATGTAATGTCAATTAATTAATTATAGTAACATGAACTCGAGGTATTGACAAAAAAGTGTAGAATCTTCAGATTATAGTAAATGTTTCAATAGGGCAGAAACACAATGTATGTGTTAAGCATGTATGAAGATAAGTCTCAGAGATGGATTGTACTATGTCTACTGCTTTGTGTCTGAGCACAACCATAAACTTGCTACTAGAAGCCAAGCTCACCGATTAAGATCGCAAAGAAAAATTAATGAAGCATAGGTTGCAAGTGTGGAAGTTGCAAAATCTATAGGCATTTCTACTAAAGCAGTTATTGATCTAATGGCAAAAGAAGCATGTGGTTTTGAGAATCTTGGATTTACTCGTGTAGACATGAAGAATAGATTATACTCAAAGAGGACATTGAAGACAAACCAAGGTGATACTAGAGGGGTGTTGGAATATATAGAGAAAATAGTATCAGAATATGTGAAGTTTTTCTATTCTACTAGTTACATGCCCATGCATTGCAACGGATACAAAGAATAATAATATTCCAACATATCGAGACATCGTGACCAACCTAATACCATGCAGTACAAGTCTATCAACAAAAAGACAATTCTTCCATAAATTATTCTCATGCCTACTTGTGGACATCCTCATTGGGTGAGCCGAGGAGCTTGACAAAGATAGCACAACACTGTACTCAATCACGATTTTGGTGTTCTCTTATGTACCTGATGCAATGTTGGTGAGTGTCCATGCAACCTCAAACCGCACCCAAAAAATCCCAAGAAAAGGTAAATTTTCACAAATGTCACTGACTAACACTAAGTAAAATCATTATGCCTTCTCTGGGTACCATGGATGAGTGAACATTAAGTGATAGTGTATAACACACGTGGAAAAAATTTAACAAACACATAGGACATATCACCATCTCGAGTCACCACATAAAATCGTTTGTGTTTCACGTGCTAACCAAGAAGTTCACTTCTAGTTATATTTGCATAGGCACATAGTAATATTGGATAAAAGGGCAACTGATTCTATATGGTTTTAATGTTGAAAGCATCTAGGCCCCTAAAAATAGTTTTGATAATTAATAACAATATGTGAATATGAAACTAATGTGTTTGCTGAGTATCACATAAGTTCAGTCCCTAATTGAGCATGTCAAACTCTATAGGATTCCTTTTAATTTTTGTCAGTCTTGGGAGAAAAGTTGGAAAACCAGATTATATATTAATTACAGTACTATCAAGAGGATCATAGAAAGTAACTTGAAAGTATGTTCTTGTGCCATTTAGATCAATTTAGGATCATGCATGCACTTAAAATTAAATTTAAAAATCAACTGTGCTCTGTCAAAAAAATCGAAAGTACCGGAGTGTATCATGCGGAACTAGCAGTTTTCAAAAGTACCGATGTGTTAACAACAGTACTCCTGGAACTTCAAGCGGTATGTTTTTTCGAGAGAGCACCCATTTGAACACTTATGCTCTTGGAAATCGGTAGTACCAAAAATGAATGGTGAAACTACTACAAATCGATATGATCACACTCCAAATTGGAACTACTGGAACTCAGAAGCTTCAAAAATTTGAGCGGTACGTTTTTTCCCGAAAGGACCAACTTTTAGCCCCAAAACAAATGGTAATACCGCGCAAGAAATCGAAACTACCGATCATCGGAACTACCGTGATTTCAACGATAGTAGTACCATGTTGACTTTCAAACGGCTAGTTCTAGCGTTCTGACATAGCCGTTACACGTTGCTATAGTACAATGCAGTAGTTCTGCAAATTACACAGCGGTACTACTGATTTCTTTGATTTTTCAGGATTATTTTATGCAATGGCTATATTTGGTTTATGGGAGTATAAATATTCCCCCACCTGCTCAAAGACAGTAAGAAGAGAGTTCATTGAATATCCTTGAGTTTTGAGCATCCTCTCCACACCTCAATTCACATCGTGCATTCATTTGAAGTAGTTGAGCCACATCAAGTGTGTTTTATTTCTAAATTAATCCTTTGGCACTTGATCGCCGTCAAACGAAGCTGTGATCTATTACTTTTGGTCCTTGCTGGCATCTAAATAGCTTGGTGGAAGATTGCGAGGTGACCTCTTCAAGAAGATTATGAAGAGGCTCGACACTAACTTGTGAGTAGTTTGGTGTACACCATCTCCGGAGCGGAGGAAGGACAACTAATAATGGATTGAGGAGTTAAGACTTAATTTGTGGAGCCGGTCTAAGTCGCTTGGGCTTTCTTCAACATGGATTAGGAGAAACTGCAAGTTTTCGAATACCACGGTAAAACATCGTGTATCAATTGGTTATTTCGTTGTCTCTCTTTTCGCACTTATATTTCTAGTATTTTTTAGGTAATTGTGATAGTTTAAATTTGCTTGTGCTAGAGATATTTGTAGAGACTAGTTCTTGTGGTGCCTTAGGTTTATTAGAATTGTGTAAATTTTATTTATATTGTAATATTATCTAGCTAAACATTATGACAATCAAATTTAGAAGGCAATATTTTTTATAACCTTCTATCCACCTCTCTAGTCGGTTATCCTTGATCTTACAAATGTCAAGTGTTAACTCAAAACCCAAACCATAAGACAATTAGTTGGGCTTGAATCCATAGCTGAAACTCGATAATATACTCAAGAATGTTAAAGTATTATAATAGCTCAAATTGGGGAGGGGAGAGGACTCAGGGAGGAGAGATGGTGAGAGGTGGGGAAGGGGAGAATGGCAGCGCGTATCGGGACAGGGGTGGGAGAGGACTCAGGGAGAAGAGATGATGAGAGGTAGGCAAGGCGAGTTGGCGATGGGAGATGCTAGAGAGTAAGGCCCACAAGTCGGCGCAGATACTTTTGTGAGGAGGGAGTGGGGGAGAACGAATGTACCAACCATCAACTGGTTCTTCTAAGGCATCGCTTGTGTGGGCTTTAGCTTTTGGCTTCTAGTTTCTTATTTTCATCTTTTTCTGGCTTTTTGATTTTTTAAAGCTTTTTTGTGTTTTTTTCCGTATTCCTTTGCATTGTCTATGATGGGCTAACCTATTTTTTCATTTTTATAATTTTTAAAATTTAATTACACTAGTGCAAAAGCTAGTTACAGTGTCAAACAGTGAAAAATAAGCCACAAGCACCAAAAAAAGCCCAAATAAGTAGTAGAGATACTTGATGATGGAAATAAAAAGTATCATTCACCTTACTGGTTTCCTTTGTCTTCGTCTAGGACCCCTGGAGGAAATAGGTTCTTCTTGCAATTCATCAATACATAGTACCTCCTATGTGTGCTCAGTTTTTGCCTTTTCCTAATATGTGAAAGAAATTTTTTTGGCAAAACCATTATGAGATAATCAAGGAAATTGAATTCTCAATGCTCGAGTTGAAGGGAGCATACCTGAGGTAACAAATGAGGACCATCATCCTCTCCAAAGTTTTTATTTTTGTAATAGTTAAACATCAACTGAGATATATCCACGACCTAGACCAACAGATTAGAAGTTGATAAGCACAATG
This sequence comes from Melocanna baccifera, assembly GCA_036346265.1. Lineage (NCBI taxonomy): Eukaryota > Viridiplantae > Streptophyta > Magnoliopsida > Poales > Poaceae > Melocanna > Melocanna baccifera. The sequence continues at coordinate 12,168,173 of CM070709.1, forward strand.
GTATCTACGACCTAGAAGAACTGATGACTCTAAACACACATGATGAAATGAAAATGGAAACTTAACTTTAATCTTTGATGAGGACAAACTTGTAAGGGATTTTATAAAAAGCACAAGAAAGTTATTTCTTAAAAAAAAATGAAAAATCAAAAATGCAAAGTGCATGTTTTCTTTTGTTTGTAGTAGAAGTAAGAAAGTACTACTATATAAAATTTTGAATGAAATATAGGTGAAGCAGTTAATGGTGAGCTCATTCTAACTTCCTTTCACTCCAAAATGTTTACAAATCTTGTTAAAATAATGTAGAGGGTCCATATGCACATGGATCATGGGAACTTTGGCCCAAGCCAAACACAAGAAAAATCAGTGTTGCAAAACAGAAATTTGGGGAGTATTCAATCTAACTCTCCAGATGCCTTCACATCAATAGTTTATACAAAGCAAGATTGTCTATATACCCAATTAATTATACATTGGCAGAACAGGCTTACCTCAACCCATTCATCACAATATTTACAAAATTGGCAGCCGATAAAGCTTCACATGACCATCAACAGTGCAAACAGTCAACAAACAACTGAAATAGTCATACATATGGAGTGCTGGGCGATAAGATTAACAGATGAACATAATATTAATCACATGTAAACATCACAGTAAGACAAAAATATAACTTCAAATATAAGCAAAAAGATATATACCCAAAATTAGGTGCAAACCCTTGTTGAGACCATGAAAGTGACCGAGCACATGGTTCAATATCACACGCTAAGCAAGTGGGCACTAAACATGGTTCAAAGAGATCTGCAAATGTTGAGAATTGAACATTTCAGATCAAGCAAGAATTGTTACTTTTGAATTGTCATAAAGTAGAAGCTAACTTCTTAAACGCTCTCACTAATCAAGACAATTGCACCCATTATAATTCCAAATGTTTTTGCTTCATTTTGAATACAATCTCACATTCTCACTGCAATATTCATGCTAAGAAAATAACTTTCTTGTAATAGTATAATGGAATTGAATCTTCATTATTTTGTATAAATTAAAACAAATGTATATGGTAATCATCATCATCCTTTGGGGTTGGCCCTCCATGATCTCAACCAAAACACTCACTAAGTGCCTCAGTTCAAAACTACAAATTGTCCACAACGATTCCAAACTAAGTAACTACAGAGCTTGAGCTCTCACAACTCATAAGCATTTTTCTTACTATACAATCTTAATGTAAAGAATCTTAAGATTGAATTGCTTTAGTATCCTACTAGCATGTAGTATAAAACAAAAGGAACGTAGCATCGTAGCATAATGCTTGTTCCGAACCGAATCCGAATTGAATTCTGAGTTGAATCCGAGTTTGAATCCAATTGGCATTGTGGGAGGTACGAATTGGGCTTGAAAATCTTATCCAAAACTTGTAGTTTAAGTCCTTGGACTTCTCCCTTTTGCTCTCCCGCTGCATGAGCTTTTTTCCTTCATGTCTTTGGCACCTAATGTGGTTATCCTCTTCCTTTTGCCTCTCCATTGCTTTGCCATTGACAAATCTAAGAATGCACCATTTGATAACATGAGATAGTATTCCATTATTATGAATAACAACATTATATTTAATTTGGAATGAGTTCACCTGGCAATGTTTTATGCGGCTCAATAATTCTTTCTAATTGAATAATATATTTAACTGAAAAGTACAAGACACGTGCGTATCCGCATCATCCTCCCCTTCTTCAAGAAAAGCCGTTCTTGGCTTTTGATAGCCTGAAATTGTACTAAATAAAGAATACAACGTGTATGCATGGTATATATATTTGTCATTAACACTTCTTCTGCTTAGCACATCATGAACATCTGAAGGTGTAATAAACGAAAAGAACAACACATACACATGTTATATGTAAGAGTCAATTGTTGTGGTATTCTCACTACTTCGCACAAACCGATGAATATAGCAGCGACTAAAAGATGTATGCATTGCAATATTATTTTTCACATCATTCTCCCTCTCATAAAAGAAAGTCGTTCTCGACTTTTCTAAGGACATGGACGGATCATTAATGGGTAAAATCAGATTTAGTTGTTCAGATATAGGGGAGAAAATCTCTAGTACCTTCCATTCTTCAACTGCGCTACTCTGATTACTTGTACATAATTGTTTATCAAAAGGTAAACAAATAGGCTAAGGAAATCTTTTAAAACAACAAGCTTTATTGTTGACACTTATCTCATTGCGATCATGACATAACATAAAAGGTTGTTTATCTGTAATATGTAATTTTAAATTAGCAAGCTTATCACATGTAATGCAAATTCTGTGAACATAAAAATGCAAACTAAGTAACTATAGAGCTTGAGCTCTCACAACTCATAAGCACTTTTCTATACAATCTTATCTACAATCTTAGTATCTACTAAGAATCTTAATGATTGAATTGCTTTAGTATCCTACTAGCATGTAGTATAAAGTTGTTCACAAAAGGAACGATTCTTGTGGCAGCTAGGGTTTCTTGTGGTCAGCATCGTAAATTGAGCATAATGCTTGTGTTTCATCAAGACTAATACCTTCCATGTTAACCACTCCTATGGGAATAATGATCGCTATAGAGTCCACAAACCTAGTACACTCAACCGCCATGAGCCGTAATATTATTTCCCATAACTTTTATCCGTGATGCTGCAACTAGGTTCTAGAATCGAAAAAAACATGATGAATGCAATGCCAACCTAGTAGATGAATTATTGTAATGCCTAAGCGTAAAAATGAAGATAAATACCTTAAGGTGATAAAATTGCACATACCAACACAGTAACGATGTGACTAGAAGCAACAACCACCAAGTTCTCACTTGACCAAGCGATGGCATTCGGATAGGACGGTGAAGGAATCAGGGTAGCGACTTGGTAATGCGGAGACATGACACTCAGCAGGGGCATGGGGGTTCAGTTGAACCCCCAAAATTTTTGTAAACTAAACTGCTATTAGTACTACACCATGTAGCAAAGAAATACACAAGTAACTTCATGATGCGGATACAGACATGCGTTGCACTTTTTAGTTAAATACATTATTTGACTGAAAAAATTATTAAGCCATATTAAATATTGCCAGGTGAACTCTAATTTAAATGAGTCATTATTTCTTAAATTGGAGATACAGAACTACTACTTTATCTAATCATATGTAGGCTCATATTTGATTTGTACAAACCTAAAGTGAAGATGCGTCTGAAAGAACTTGAAGAAAGCCCATGTGGTGGTAGAGCAAATGGAGAGAATCCAAAAACTTAAAGTACAAGTTTTGGATAAAATTTTCAAGTCCAATTCGGACCTTCCACAAGCCCAACCGAATTCAAACTCAGATTCAACTCAGAACTCAATTCGGATTCGGTTCGGAACATCCCAATAGGCACTTACTAAGAAGACCATAACTTTCACAAATAAAGTTTGATTTGGGTGTTCTTGTGCTTGTTGGAAAGCTTATTTCAATACCTATGCAATGGATATGTCCCCATATTTAAATACATCATGAATCATTCATTATAACCAAAATAATAAGATGGCTGTAAAATCTAGTTTCCTTTTTGTGTGAGTTCGAGTCTAAAACAATATAAGATCGAGTTGTATTTTGTTTGGGACCACATGGACGTCCCAAGTGGCTATATAAGCCTTGTATTAATAGTTTTAGGGCTGAGACCACCTTTGAGAAAACTCAATATACGAAAAGTTTTTCTTCAAGTTCTTTGTGATTGCCGAAATTCTAAGGAGAATTAGGCATGTTTATCAATCAAGATCGTTTAACCTTTTTGCTAGAAATTGGGTGTAAGGTAGATCTTCGCTTGGTAGTCTATAAAATTGACATGAGTATGTTTTGGTGGATTAAGGAGTGTTCATTCCTTGCACTGGCATTGAATGATCATTAAGATTCATCAAGACTCTGTGAGTATCCATCATACGTCAAGAAGATCGGACGATCCCGTATCACTTCATGGATTGGAATATCCATCCCAGAAAGAAAGATTTGGATGAGATTGCTCACAATAAAGAAAAGAGATCCCTAGGACAAAACTCACTCTTGGAACAATAATCCAAGCAATCTAGAATTTCCTTACCAACGATGAAGAAATCAATCCAAGGCCGGATGGATATCCACTCCAGGCCAGTACGGTAGAGTGGAGGAGGAGGATGACGCCTACGAGAGAAGATCCTCAGCTTTGAGGTGGCAAGCGTGCTTTGGTGTAGGGATAATTCAGCGTGATAATTTGAGACAAGTGGGGAGCCAATCGTGAGGGGAACTAGGAAAGAAGGAAGTGCATAGGCTAGACTGGAGGGGAGAATTCATCAGATCCACCTCCCACCTCCTCCTCCATAGCCTACCTCCTCTGTTGTCGCTCTCCTTCTGCCACTGGAGTTGCTGCCAACTTCCTCGACTCTAGGGTCAGCTGCTGCCCCTCCATGTGACACCACTCCCTCATGCTGGTGTCCTCTCTGCCTCACCTCACCCTCTGGCGCCGCCTCTCGCCTTGACTCCGACACTGGCTGCTATCCCTTTGCCTCGCCTCCATCGTTCAGCCACCACCTTCCTTTCGCCTCGATGGACCGCGGTGTGAGATCGGGTTTGTGGAGGGCTCAGGCGATGGTGGTAGCTGGGATGACAAGGAGGCGGATGACAAGGCCGATGGTGGTGGCACAAATTGGGACAGGGGGAGACTGGAGAGTGGCATCGAGGATCGGGATGAGGGAGAGGAGAGGAATCGGGAGGAGAAATGCGAAAGAGTTAGGCCCACAAGTCAGCACAGATATTTTGTGAGGAGGGAGTAGGGGAGAAAGAAAGAACGTACCAACCACTAACTAATTCTTTTAAGTACTAGAGACTATTCAAGTAGATGAGGATGACTTGATTACTAACATTTTCTAGGTTGATTCTAAAATGGTCACATATTATGAAGTTTTTGGGGGATATCATTTGCTTTGACACAACATACGAAAATTGGATGATGGATATCCTTTTGGTTTGATTGTTGGAGTTAAGAAAACTACTATTTTCTATATGATAGTTTGTTTATTTCGCTACTTTGGATTATGCAAAATATTCATTTGAATAGCTGCTCGAGCTACAGAATCTGATGGAACATACTCTATGTTTGCTAATTGTGCTCACAAATTGGAAGAAGATATCGAGAATAGCTTGAAAATTAGGTCTAATCTGAATTTAGACAACTCCTCCACTCCACAAGGTTTGTACCAACCTATTATATGATTAACATTAGGTGTTCATACCATAGTATGTTATATGCTCCTCAAGTTGTCATTTATGTACAGTTGTCAAAGAAAATAAGAAGCCTAGTGAGCCAACAGGCAGCAAACTCAAGGAAAAGCAAATCCATGGGTCGGCAAGACCTATCGGTGGTTTAGAGAAAGCAAAATGAAGGAGGAAAAAGGGCATTGACACCCCAGCACAGATATTTGAAGCTCGACATGTAACACAATCACAACCACAACCACATGCTACAATAATGGTAAAATAAAAATGAAGCATTATCATTTCAAAAAGATTTTTCTCTTGGATTATCGCTTGTTAGCCACTGATATTTTTGTATGGTTTGGGTCATTTGGAGATTCCCAATAACCAAAATTTCATACACGTATTAGACTACTATGCAGCTGTAGATGCTTCATTGCACCCATCCGCTAGTACTCCTATGGCAATGTCTCCAAACAAAATCAAGGATTGCAACACGGGAAGCCAATTCAACTATTTAATGGAGATTTCTACAATATGTTCACTAGTTTGCTTGCAACCTTCATTTCCTATTACTATGAAACTACTGTATATTTATATATCCTAGTTTGTAGACATCTCAAGCTATAGAAGAACTCGTGGTCAATTTGAGGAGAATCTCTTGTACATGTTCTCATATATCGTTATTCTATATGAGTACCTATTCCATAAATCCTGAATTTCAATCTAAGGGGAGGGTATATGATGAATAAATCCATTCCATATGGCCCTGGGGAAGTAATAAACACATTCACCCCGGGAAGAAGTAGCAGAGCGGGGTGTGGCTTGGGCTCGGGGACGAAACTCTAGGCGCGGTGGGAGCGGCTATGCGGCCGGATCCAGTTCACGGAGGAGGGGGAAGGGCAGGTAGAGCGCCAGCCGCGGCATCTTGTCACGCATCCTGGGCTCGGGAGGCATCGCAGGCGGCGGAGGAAGAGCAGGAGGTGGGACGCCGGGAGCTGTGACGCTTGCGAGACCGCCGTGAGCGCGAGCGGCGGCGTGAGGAACAACGCGTGAACCCGCCCCGCCGTGGAGTGGGTGACGTACTGGTGGTGCAGTGGCACCGCGGCGGCGAAAGCCGGGAAGTCGATGCCACCGACGTCGGGCGACGCGTGGGCAAGCTCCGCGACGAGGGCACTGTTGCGGAAGGTGTAGGCATAGTGCAGCGGGTGCAAGGTCAGAAGCATCCAACGCAGCTCGACGGTGCGAGAGATTCCCTAAGGATTTGGTTGGATTTGTGAGGAGGTTGGGGGATGGAGGAAGACGCGTCCACCAGCGTGCTACTCACCGACATCGCTACGGGCGTGGCTTCTCACCTTGGAGATCTAGGAGGAGGAGGAGGAGAGGAGAGAGACGAAGAGGGGGGAGGAGATGGAATCTCAAACAGGGGAGGTGAAGGTGAGGGTCAGAGCAAGAGGTCCTGACCCAATAAAAAGTGAAGCAAATAGTGTTGCTACCTGAGAGGGAACAGTGAAAGAAAACAGGCATGTTCTTCAAAATGGTTTTTGTTTTTTGCTTTAGTACTCCTAACTTTATCACATAACTAAATTAGAGGGATTTTTATGGAGATGAAATCTAATAATTGAACGGAAAAAAAGTTGAGTGTCAGCGTCGAAGTGAGGGCTGTGGACAGCCGGAGAAAGGGCAGCTCGCGCCTGCGAACATCTGCACGTGGACAAACAGCTAAAATTCAAAAATTTCAACCAAAAATCATAAGTTGCAGCAAAAAAGAAGCTTCGTCCCAGGATCCCAAGAAGTCCCGCTATTATATATCTACACAACTAGTCACATAATTTTCGTTTGGTACGTTGATTCGAATGTATCTCCTACTATACGCTTGTATCACATAACTAAATTAGAGGGAATGCTGAATTTTAACCAAATGGCCTCCATGATGAATTTCGGCAACACCACAATTAGGGCCGCAGAAGCCAAGGTATTTTTGATGTTTCGTGCCAGGCCTTGCAGAAATTGGATCTTGTCTCTTGTTTGTTATATCATGTGTGGCATTTACTTGTTAAAAATGATCCCCTGTGTATGCAATGTAGCATATATATTATCAGAAGCATCTGTTCTATGCTAGATTACTTTATTGGGTTACTTGAGTGTGCTTCACATGCTAGGATCTGAACTCTGAAATTTGATAATTCATGAATGTCTGATCTGTGAGGCCATATTTCACTTGTTTGAACAGATTTTATTGTGCCAATCAAATTGCCCGTAGAATTCCTCCTTTTATTGCTGAAATAAGGCGCCTATGGTAAAATGACCTTGACTGCAAAAATATCAGTTGGGACAGGACTCTGAAATCACTATAATAATTGATTATATTGTTTGATCTGGTTTTCGAGCCCTATTCTCCATGGGCTGACCATTTTAGGTTAGAGGGAGATTTGCAATAGGAAACTTTAGTGATTTTTGTTTATGTTAGAGGGAGTAGCATTTACTTTGATAATCCTTATATCCTTGGTGAAAATCTGCGGCTATTAGGTGTGCAATGGCAAGTGGAAAAGTGCATGGTGCAATTTCAACTGCAACAGCTAGTAGTGGCGATCAAAAGAAAGGCGGATTACATGGCAAATTAAATAAAGTTGTTCTAGCTTACAGTGGTGGCTTGGATACATCAGTTATTGTTCCATGGCTCAGGTATAAATGTTCCTTGTTATAGTATGGGTTTTACCAAACTTAAAGTCGAAAATTAATCTGACCCATGCAAACTATGTCTTCTTTTGGTTTTTTAATTGAAGGGAGAACTATGGTTGTGAAGTCATCTGTTTCACTGCTGATGTTGGCCAGGTATGCTGTATCAGAACTTGAGATCTCAAGCCTACAGAACTCAATGGTTGTACTGTCCTCTTAAGTTGTGATGTCATGCTAACCATATCTTGCTTCATTAACTTATTCCTTGATAATTTTAATTTTGCTCTCCACTCTCTGTTCTGTATCAGTTTGTTACGTGGTAATAGTTTACTCATTCTTATGATGGTTACATTTTTACCATGAATTACAAAAGTAAATAAATTTCTTCACCTGCTTCATGTTGTTGTAAATCTCATAAATTTGAGTTCTTTTTATATTCTGTGCTTGTACCGATATATTTTGTTTTGCTGTCAGCAAGTAAATGAAGTAGCATTATAGTTTGGACTTTTCTTAGTACTTTCTAGTTAACCATACCTTTCTTACTACTTTCTAGTTAACCATAAGTTCAATTCATATACTTAACCCTTTGTAGGGTGCCACTGAAATGGAAGGATTGGAGATAAAAGCAAAAGCTAGTGGTGCAAGCCAGCTTGTTGTGAAGGACTTGAAAGAAGAATTTGTTAGTGAATATATATACCCGTGCCTTCGTGCTGGTGCGGTTTATGAAATTAAGTATCTGTTGGGCGTTGGGACTTCAATGGCTAGGCCTGTTATTGCTAAGGTGAAATTGATACAATAGTTGCATCTTGTGTATGTATAATCATCCTAAACGTTTGTAACATAATCGTCTTACAACTAAATTTTGAAAATGCATCTTTTGTTGATCTTTAATTTGCACTTGCTCATACTGGAATAAAAAATATATGAATTTAATTGCACTACACCATTGAAATCACTTTTGTAAAATTGATGTCACTTTTGGTTGCCAGTCATCCACTCTGGTAGAGTTTGAAATCTCTTTGAGTGGTGCATGATTAATTTCTTGCTAGACTTAGACTTGTCAAGTTTTTTCTTTAATACTTCATTTCTTATTTGTTCCCTAAAAGTCTCACCTGCAAGCTTTGGATGCCTATCTTCAGTTTTGTTGATCTGCTCGTCCGGTACAGAGTGGATAGTGGATGTGATATAGGTGGATGATATCTGTCATTGGACTGATCTGAATAATTGACCTATTGTCAGTCCGATAGGCATCATGCAGTAGGGAGGGCCAGGGGTGGAACTAGAATCTTACCACGGGGTAGTGTGTAACACATGGGAAGCAAAGGGATTCAGGCACTTTATGGAATGCGGAATTTCCCAGGATTCCTATGGGAATTGAACTGTTTCGTGTGAAATTCCTACCAAATTCGTGTGTTCCAAACATGCCCTTAAATGAAAAAAAGAAAAGTGGGAAATCATGATTGGAAGTTTTAACTCACCATCATGCCATGCGCTGTACATACCAACCAACAACACAGCACATCTTTTTTTCATTAGCTTTGCAAACTAACTTGAACATTGGATTTGTAAGCTTTGTAGGAGCTAAACATAAATTTTTAATTCTCATAAGTGTTTAGATGAATGAAATATTGAAATGAAGTACTTGCAGTGATACCCAACATTGCATATATCACCAAATAGTATGGCTGACCAGAGGGGGACTAAGCAATATATATTTCCATTTCAGGCAATGGTTGATGTTGCCAAGGAGGTTGGTGCAGATGCAGTTGCTCATGGATGCACTGGAAAAGGCAATGATAAGGTAAATACTGCTATTAATGAGAATATTAATATGGGCAATCATCTAATGCTAACCTTTTATGTAGGTTCGCTTTGAGCTTACATTTTATGCTTTACTAGTTAGAGACCCGTGCGTTGCAACGGAGTCATAAAAATAATGAGACAAAACTTACTGCCTAACCAACTTCATACATCAAAACATTAGAGAGCAAGCGACAGAGAGAGAAAGATGGTCAGAATACGCGAGGAGATGGGAAAAGTGGAGGAGATAGGCGGTTGTATCTTGAGAGTGAGAGGAGGAGAGAGACGAACGGTCTAAATCAAATCGGATGGTTGAGAAGAGAGAAGAGAGGCCGTATCAACCACCAACTCCTCCTTTTATAATAGTACTTTGCACGTACGTTGCAACGGAATCCAAAAAAAGATGATACATAAATATAAGGATCCTAAACCATACAATAAATATCAATATTAGCAAAACAATCATGTGCATTTTTCACTCACTGCATTTTCTCAGTGCTACCTCTAACGAAATTTCAGAAATTTCCCCTACAACGCAAATGAATTGCTTTAACTCCCCAAGTCCCAACGGTCACAACAATGTAACTCTTAATTCCTCCAACTGATAATTTGACTGAATTTCTAAACAGAAACATTTTATATAATCAAATCTGAGTACTTTTATAAGATGACATTGACAATGTTCTGTTTGTATGAACAAGATAATAAGATGCCACATGCAATAGATTTCCAATATTTCTTCCCTTATGATGACAGTGATGATTAGATAATCAAGTATGAAACATGTAGATCTAATTGCGAATCCTACATCAACAAATGGAAAAAACAAAGAAAGAATACCTTTAAGAATAATATCACATACTATAGTATTTATTTAAGACTGTTACAATGGTAAAAGTGCTTACCAACTCGACATAACTTTTGATTTTACTGAATAGCAGACATTTTCTCCTCAGTTGGCTTGGAGATCATGGGTGTTGCCTATAAGAAATAATTACCAACAGAGTGCATCATCAAAAACATGAAATTTCAAAAGCGAGTTCTAATTTAAAGAAAAACTAAAAATTAAATATAGGTCATGTATTTCGGCTTTCTACTATCAGGGACTCCGGGTATTATCGATAGACAATGCATACAATACCCAATATTATTGAAGATTGAATCATATCATCATTTACAGGTTAATCCATAACTGAACTCCAAATTGAAGGAAGCAAATCAATTTCCAGATGAAGTAATGAGCACAGAATTTCCAGATGAGTACAAATACTGTGAGAACTCATGCTTCCGTGAAAAAGCAACCTTTATTAAGAGGTAAGTAGCACATGAAGCATTTGCTGCGAAAATTGGAGCGGTGAACACACAAACAGTCTCCACCGACAATGGGATGTTAAGAGAGTTCAGCAACCTAGTAGAGCAATCAACGTAAAGGCATGTTCCTTTGATAACATACCACCAAATGGTTCCAGCTGTCAATGTCAAGCCAGGATAAATAGTGCCACCAATCACACGGCCAAGGGGATACCTAAATGAGAAGCAGCAGCACGAAAAATCAGCCAAGTATGCGTATTACACCTTCCAATTTGCATCAAACTTACACAGTACTAAATGATTCAGGTGTCTGTGAGGCTCTTACCATGTCCTATCATCAAACCAGTTCCAGAACTCGTAAATTCCATTCTTCGACAAAAACTGTAACGATTAAGGGGAAATTTAGATCAAATGCAATGCATAACTGATTCAAGCCAGCATTTCATGTTCCTATGTAACCATCGTTGCTCTGTACTTCCTCTAATCATCCCATAGTAAACAAAATCTACCAGACAACCGTCAATTTCCGAAACCCAGAACCCTCCAACACCAACACTTGTCAAGAGTCAACGAAACATTGCAATTTCCTATGAGCTTAACTCAATTTCACGTACTCCGGAACCCAAAAAACAAAAAGGAACCACGCAATCCACCTGAGTGACGCGGAAGTTGAAATAGGGGTCGAACTCGTGGATCACGCTCTCGTACTTGATCACCTGCGGCACCAAACGGCAGGACGCGTAAGCATACACAAATCCGGAAACGCTAGTCGAACACCGAACTGGATCTGGAGGCGTGGGTCGGGTGGATCAGATCTTACGGAGAAGAGTCGGATCGAGAACGCGAGTACGCCGGTGAGGAGAGTGCGGGCGCACAGCATGCCGTCGAAGGCGTTGCGGACTCGCCCGCCGCCGGACGTCGCCGTCGAGTCCTCGGGCTCCGCCATTGCGGCCGAGTCGCGGCTGTGGGTGGAGACGTGGAGTGGAGGGGACGGAGAAATCCCAGCACAGGTCAAGCACCAAGCAAATCAAGAGGCGAAGACGGCTGCATCAAGAGCACACGCATACATCCTCAACTCACCCGTGCAAATCCCCTTGGCGCAGCACTTGGACCGGTTCAGGCTAGGATAAAACAACAAGCGCAATGGAGAAACGATAATCAAATCTTCGCATCCATCGATCCATCGGAGGCGAAACAGAACAGCAGCAACAAGAGGAACAGGAAACGGTGGAGCGGAGGGAACGGACCAGGAAGCAGATGGGGCACTCGTCGAGGTCGGTGCGGGGGTCGTCGGAGCCGGGGTATCAGAGCGCGAGCTTGGCCTCGAGGATGAGGCGCGCGCTTTCTTGAGGTCGATGTCCGGTGCGGATGCACCTGCGGCGCGTGTGCGCTCCTCACCATGGCCGCCGCCGCCGCCCCACTGGTTCCCATTCCCAACAACCCAACCCGCTCCCCGACTCCTCTACTAAGCCTCAACCAACGCACCCACCCGTGCGTCGGAGGTGGTGGGATTGGAGGAGACGGAGGTGGTGGGATTGGGTGCATCGGAGGAGGAAACAAGGGAGCGGTTGAGGTGGGCGAACACGAAGCGGCGGGAGGCGGGGTAGAGCGGGATGACCTTGCAGATGTCAGTGGCGGCGGCCTCCCGCTCCACTCGGGAGAGGAAGGCGATGGGATCGGCGAACTTCGATTCCGTGGGGCGGTACTCCGGGGCGCGCGGGAGGCCGCGGAGCCACGCCGAGGCGGAGATGGAGAGCGGAGGGGAGCATTTGGGGGGTTTGAGGCGGAGGGGGATGGGAGCGGAGGTGGATGCGGGCGGATGGAATCTTGTGCGTGGGAATCGTGGGGGGATGCGGGCGGTGTGGGCGGTTGCACCGCCCGCAGGAGGCGCGGCCGTCGGCCCGTGGACTCGCGTCGTAGGGTAAATCGTGATCGTTCATTGCTCTTCTCAAATCGGATGGTTGAGAAGGAGTAGAAGATGACGGACCAACCACCAACTCCTTCTTTTATAATAGTAAAGATAAATCCTGAACTTAAAAAGTTGTGGCACCTTGGAGGGAGTGGGATATCACAGGGCGTGAAGATGCAATTGAGTATGCAAAGAAACATAACATGCCAGTTCCAGTTTCAAAGAAATCAATATATAGTAGAGATCGAAATTTGTGGCACCTTAGCCATGAGGTATGAACTGTTATCTTGTTGGTTGCTCCTAGTTGTTTGATCCCTTCTCTAGTTATTATTTTCTTGTTCATTTGAAATTTACCATTTTTTGCATTATGGTTATGCACAGTTCTCCAAACTTAATGAATATAGTGCAACATCATATTGATGATATGGATTAACCTTGTGCAACTTCACCTTGTTGATGTCTTGAATTGAAAACCATAATACTTTGTCTTCAATATCGCAGGGTGACATTTTGGAAGACCCAGCAATTGAGCCAAAGGAAGACATGTATATGATGTCTGTTGCACCAGAAAACACACCTTCAAATCCTGAGCGAGTGGTCAATTAAATCTTGTTATAACCCTTGTTCTGAAAAAGTATTCTTTATGCTCTTTATTTTCATCTTTGCTGCAGTGTGTAGCCTAGTTTAGTATATCCGTATAATTGGTTATTTCAGTGATACTATGGGCTTTCCCCTCACATGAGATACAGTGACTTGTGTAGACCTTTATCATGAAGTTCGATTCACAGTATAGCAGAGTTGGTGTGGAATCTGGATTTGACTAGTGTGTAGTCTGAACTAGGAATGTCATGTCTGTCTGATGAACTTTGGAATAATCTAGAAATGTGAATTTCTAACTTTTTATAAGAACTATATGACACAATTTATCATGCTTTCATTCACTTTAATGTAGCAGCTTCTTGTTAAGGCGATACCAAGAAGAAATTATCAGTTTTTAGATAAGAGCTAAGTAAGTGATCCGGTAGCTCAATTTTATTAGCTTCTTTTTCCGGTCAGGAGCCCAGGCATTAGCTATCTCAAGGTTCATGCCAACTAGTGATTAGTGATGCTAGTCAGGGTTCATGAAAGCAGCATCTATAACTAGAACATGCTAGTTATACTTTTAAGGACTTACCATGTGAGATTGCTAGATATAATCTATATTAGAGTTGTCAAGGCTTGTTCAAACCATGAGGTGCTATGAGATGCAAATTCTTGCTCTCAGAGCATGCACTGAAATAATCGGAATCGGTAATGCTAACACCAATTTTGTGTCATAAACACCTTTGATGCACATTCTTGACATTACAACTTATTTTGCCATTTTTCATCTTCTTGCACAGACATGCTTGGTGCAAAATAGTTTTTCCATTTGGTCCACCAGAATGCATATATGGACTTTGTTAAGCCTGTTGTATCTAAAGCTAAGCTTTGTAACATCCAGGTACTTGGAGATCGGTATCATTGCAGGTGTTCCTATTTCCATTAATGGAAGAGATCCCTCGCCGGCATCCCTCCTCACGGAGCTCAATGAAATCGGTGGAAAGCATGGCGTTGGGCGTATTGATACGGTGGAAAACCGCCTTGTAGGCATGAAGTCCCGTGGTGTCTGCGAAACCCCCGGTGGCACCATCATGTCAGCTGCGGTCCGTGAGCTCGAGGCCCTAACACTGGGCAGGGAGACCATACAGTGGAAGGACATGCTCGCCCTCAAGTACGCCGAGCTAGTCTACGCTGGCCGTTGGTTCGACCCACTCCGGCAATCCATCGACGCGTTCGTGGAGAAGATCACCGCGACCACGACGGGTTCGGTGACACTGAAGCTGTACAAGGGCTCGGTAAACGTCGCGTCCCGGAAGAGCCCGTATAGCTTGTACAGGGATGACATCTCCTCGTTTGAGAATGGGGAGATCTGCAACCAGGCTGATGCTGAAGGGTTCATCAGATTGTTCTCCGGAAAACTGTTGAGGATTTTCGAGTAATTGCAGACAAATGGGGCTCATGCGAGATGCCCAGGTGGGCTTCGAGTACATTCCGAGTTGTTTGTTAGTCTTGGCATGCGAGAGTCTAGTTCCCATCTGAACTGTTAGCTTTTTCATGGGGCGTTGCATGGGTATGTATTGTGGAATTGCTGCAGGCCTGGAGTGGTAATAAATTGCAATAAGGGACAGTTTGGTTGTTGGGTTCAGCGCAAATGCTATACGCAGCAATTAACCAAGCGCCGCGCCCGCGCGTGCGGCCCACGGGAGTGTCTGGCTCGGCGCAGCGCCTAGCCCAGCTCTGCTTCTTTCTTACTTTTTCTTTTTTCTTCCTTTTTTCTTTTGACGTGACTAAGTCTTGAATATTGATGTCATACATGGGCACTTGTGCAGCAATCTGATTTTTTTTATCTATAGACGCAGCAATCTGATTATGTGAAGACTGAAGTTCTTAGCTAGAGCCTTTAGCCTTCAATCTTGAATTGGGATTTCATTGCTGAGTAAGAAATTGTTGTTTTATGAGGTTTAGTTCAGGTCTTGTTTTTTTCCTCTTGTATTCCAATTTAGTTAACTAGCAGTAGCTATTTTTCAGGAGTTAAGTTTGGAAAATAGATAGATATGTCAAGTTATGGGCATCCAAATCAAACACCTCAAGTTCTTCACAAAGATCACCTATAAATGAAGAGGAAGGGACTCATGGTAGATATGTTGTGGTGAATAGCCAACGCAAAGGTAGCAAGATCACCTTCTACTGAACAAGAAGTTGATTTTATCTGTTCTTGTAGCAGATCTCGCACAAAGAAAGCCAATTTTACAATATAAGACCGCCAAAGTTCATGATGAAGTGAGAAGAGCTTACCTCCAAAAAGGTCCATTTCAACCCCTAAATCATAATTTCCCTCGAAAAGATATGAGTGGAGTTATGTGTCGTTTTAATCCAGTGTGGTTTACGACAGTAATTGGCTAAAATATAATATAGTGGAAGATGCAGCATATTTGTTGCTACTTGTTTCAAAATGAAACTTTAGGGCATGGTGAGAGAGATGCATTTTTGATCAAGGAGTGGAGAACTTGGAATACATGTAGTAGGTTGGATGTTTACGTTGGTGGTCCGTCCAATGTTCAAA
Organism: Melocanna baccifera; assembly: GCA_036346265.1. Classification (NCBI taxonomy): domain Eukaryota; kingdom Viridiplantae; phylum Streptophyta; class Magnoliopsida; order Poales; family Poaceae; genus Melocanna; species Melocanna baccifera. The sequence continues at coordinate 12,184,256 of CM070709.1, forward strand.
ATCAAAACATAAAGAGATATGATGATCTAATGAACCAAAAACAACCATTGCATTTGCTATACATAAGCAAAAAAAGAAAGCTAAGAGGGAGTACCAAGCTCGTTTAATTGCATCAATTGATGTTGCAAGATTGTTTTTTGTTTTGGGCTTACCGTTTCAGGGTCATGATGAAAGTGAATCTTCTAAGATGAAGGGGAATTCCTTACTTTTTATGAATGGTATGCCGCACACTGTAAAGAAGTGGGTGATATTGCCTAGGAAATTCTCCAAGGAATTTAAAATTGGTTTCTTCTTCTACCCAGAAAGATATTGTGTGCACTTGTGCAATGGAAACACTTAAAGCTATCATAGAAGATGTTGCAGATGAGTATTTTGCTAATTGGTTGATGTATCTTGTGATGTATCTCATACGGAACAAATGGCTCTTGTTATGAGATATGTTGATAGGAGGGGGTTTGTAATGAAGTGACTTATTGGACTTGCTTATGTCTCTCAAACAACTTCTATTGCATTAAAACAAACTATTTATCATTTGCTTGCACATCATGGACTTAGTCCTTCTCAAATCCGTGGCCAAAGTTATGATGTTGCTAGTAACATGCAAGGGCATTTGAATGGTTTGAAAACTTTAGTCATGGAAGATTCTAAGTTTGCTCACAACCACATTCATTGTTTTACTCATCAACTTGAATTGACACTAGTTGCAGTTGCAAAAAAATTATGAAGATATTGTATGGCTTTTTGAGTAGATGAGTGTTGTCCTATTTACAATAGGAGGTTCTTTCAAGAATAGGGATATGCTTCGAGAAATACAAGCAAAGAAAATTGAAAAAGCATTGCAATTGGGTGAACTTCAAATTGGGTGAGGTTTGAATAAAGAACTTGGGCTTAAAAGAGTTGGCGATACTCGATGGGGTTCTCATTTCAATTCTCTCTTGAATATGATTGTTATGTTTTTCTCAGTAATGGAAGTTTTTGGTGATATTGTACAACAGGGTTCCAAATCTTTTGACAGGCTTAAAGCAAAAGAAGTCCTGGATGTTATACAAACATTTGATTTTGTTTTTATGTCGCACTTGATGAAGGTTATACTCGGGATTACTAATGATTTGAACATCTCTTTGCAAAAGAAGGATCAAGACATTGTGAATGTTGTTTCATATCTTGGTACAACTAAGAGAAGGCTGCAAGATATAAGAAACGAAGGCTGGGAAGGTATGTTCACAAATGTCATTGACTTTTGCATCAAACATGATATTGAATTTCCAGATATGGATGCCATGTGTGTTCATGGAGGATCAAAATCAAAGCGTTTAGTTCAAATTGATGGCATATCAAATGAGGATTACTACCAAAGTGTCATGTATGTTGTTATTGATCTATTACATGAGGAGCTTAATGACCGTTTTAGTGATTAGTGGCAGTACCTTGCTTCTTGGAATGGGTTGTTTGGATCCTTCTAGTTCTTTCTCTAGCTTTGACAAGGATAAAATATTGGCAATGTCTTGTTTGTATCCTAATGATTGTGAAAGTGAAAGCATGATCGAAGAACTTAGTTGCCAACTTGATAATTTTGTTGAAAACATTCGTGATGATTCAAGATTCTCCAATTTGAAAGGGAATTGTGATCTTTGCCAAAAACTAGTTGAAAAAAGAAACATACTAGTTTTCTTTAGTGTTTCTTTTGTTGAAGCTAATATTGGTTGTATCGATCACCACGACAACAGTTGAGAGAGCATTTTCTGCAATGAAATATATCAAGTTTGATTTGTGCAATAGAATATGCGATCAATTTTTGTATGATTGTATGATTACCTATGTTAAAAGTAATGTATTTCAGATGATTAGTACCGATGCTATTGTGCAAACCTATCAAGGTATGCATGACCGTAAGGAGCAGTTACCATAAAGAGGTATTGTAATAAAAATATGCTTTCATGTTTCATGTGTTTACATGGATGTGAATTGAATCTTTGCTATGTAAAGATTTTTTCGATGCATTACTATGTAAAGCTTGACCCCACAGGGTTTGAATCCTGGCACCACCACTGATTCCCCCTAATATGGAGCAAGCATGCCTTGCTCGCCTGTCTTCTCTATTCCATTTTGGTGATGGAGAAAAAGTCAAAGGCTTACTTTAAACAAAGCAGTCTGCTTCACAAAAAAACTAAATAAATTACACACTTTTCCACAATTTATCTACCCTGGATCAACAAAAAGCAATAGGAAACAAAAAAGAGAATAACAATAACAAGGTTTCTCCCTCCATACATCTAGGATCTTACCCCAAATCCTAGCCACTTCTTATCATCCCTGTTCATTCATTAAAAAAGGCACCCCAAACCCTAGCCACTTCTTATCATACCTGTTCATTCATTAAAAAAGGCCCATCATGTTCATGTAAAATTTATCATCGCTACACCATAAGTTATCATCTAAATTTTTATTACGTTACCACACTAAATTCAAAATTTACCATTATTTTGTGTTTGTGTAAAAAAGATCAAAATTTACTATTACTTGCACCCATTATCATTTGCACTTTTAACAAATTACCACCCTAGTTTCTAAATTTATCATTGTTGTGGCTACGTGTCAAACAATAAATAGGAGACTAGTAGAGTGTGTATGAAAAAATGAGCTATATCCCTCCCTTGTTAACCCAAGGAAGTATATATACAGGACCACAATACTCTATTACAATAGTACTCTTTTCCCGGTGTACTACTCGAGGGAAAACAAGTCTTTTACATGCCCTATTGGGCCTTTTGGCCTAGCAGGTTGAATGGCTATAAGCGGAGGCTATCCCCACAATAGGAGCCTCTCATCGTAAACGACTTTATCGTGAGCAGAACAAAACCATGTCGCTTAGCCCCTTTAGGCCCCTCCGTCCCTTCGGCCTGTTAACTAGTCGGCCCATACGCCAGCCCATTCACTAGCCTTGTTGACTGCGGTCGTCGGCGGTTCGTGTACTAGGGGACACATGTGCGCTTCCTGTTGGCACGTCGTGCGCCGTCTTGTCGCACGTTGCGGGTTCCCAAAGGGCACCCAAAAAAGCTATGCGCTTTTAAAGGTGGCTCTCACTGGCAAATCATCGCTCACACTATTTGTCTTCTTCTTCCTTCTAAGCATGCTTGTTAGTGCCATTGACCGGTCCATTCGTTGTAGGTGCCATCGCTGCTATCATTGATTCTTCCCTCATGTTGTCCGTGCCCTATTTGCAAACATGCACGCACTGTCATCACCTTCTGTTGCGCAGAGATGGCTCGTGGCGATCAACATTCTTATCGCCCCGCCGTGGGCACTACATCTAGCCACGGCAGTGTGTCCGGCCACAGGAGCTCATCAGCGATCGAAATGGAGTACAAGTTGGTGGGACGCGATTCGTCGATGACCAACAAGCGGTGGAATATAGCAAAAAAGGTAAACGGCATATGCACAAACGTGTTGGGGGTGAGTCTGGTGATCGAAAAGCTGATTCAGTCCCTAGTGCACGATGGGAAGATCTTGAGCCGTGAGGTGGTCCGTCTACCCCTACCTGTGAGATGGAACCCCAGCTAACAGAGTCGAAAACCGTGGTGTTCGTTGCATACTTCAACCTTGAAAGCATCAACTTTGTACTTCGCTCTGCATGCACGAGGCTATTTTCAGCAAATGCGACATGGACAAAGTGGGAGTTGACTGGATGCGGTGGTGGTTGTACCACCGGGTAGAAGGTGGCAGCGGTCTTAAATGGTTGGGGGCACTTGATGGACTTCAACATGTCTCTGTTGGTGATCCTGGACCACGACGACAAGCATCGTGCGTGGAGACTTGTCAGGGTCACTCTTTGATTTAACATGCGGGATCTGACAGAGGAGTCCTTATGTTCGGCGTGTCTCCGGTGATGTGTTTGTGGTATGTTCATGCCGAACCCACTCAGGACGATGGCGTTCACCCAACTATTGCTTCGTTGCTGAGGCCGATAGACCAAAGTAGGTGCCTCACGGCCACTAGCACGTTTGCCTTCGTTATGCGATGGTTCATTGTTGACTCTGCCATGTATTCTTGCAGAACTCACCCTTGAGGAGGTGGAGCGTGTGGCGGCCATTTTTCTGGGGCCATACATAGCGAAGGAGCATAGTCTTCAGGATTCGATGACAGCGAACCTCAGCTAGATTAACTGGGTGTGCAAAGCTCTCGGTATTCCCATCCCAGAGCGTGCTGCATCGAGCGGTGGTCAGGCACGTGGCCGCGTGCTTTCTTCATGTGGCTCAGAGCTGTAGGAGAGTGCCCTCGAGGCAATTGAGATGAAGGTGTGTGTATTTTAGTATGCCGATAACTTTACTAGACTGTTGGACGGCATGGAGGTGTCTTGTAGGCCCTCGCTCTTCCTCGTGCTGTCCAGATGGTGAGGTACTGGGAGTGAAATGGTTTGTAGGAGTGGTTGGTTGTTGCTGAGGAAGCGATTGCCACCGCAGCGGTGAAAGATGAGCACATCCGCTTCCTAAGAAGGAGGGCACGAAGGCCATCGATGATGCACGTGCCTTGGTAGAGCAAGTTCAATGAGCAGCCATCGAGGAGCGCAAGGGGCTACTATAGCAAAATTTTGAACTAGAAGCGGAGAAGAGCTAGCTGACGTCGGAAGTAGTGGCGAGGGACCGCATGGTGGGCGATGCCTATTATCTTCGTGGAGGTCACTAGAGTCATTGGAAAATACTTTAGTTGACCTCGCGCGCTCCGTCCCCCACCCTTCGGACGGGCCTCGATGAAATTGGCGGTAGGACGAAGGTTGAAAATGCGCGCTCCATCCCTTACCCTTCAGACGGGCGTCGATGAAGTTGGCAGTGGAATGAAGCTTAAACATGTGCGCTTCATCCCTCACCCTTCGGACGGGTGTTGATGAAGTCAACGGGGGGACAAAACTTAAAAGCGCGCTGCAACCCAGCCCGATTGTAGGCTGCAGAATGCCCGTGGAGGCCATAGGCTCCACATATCTTATTTATACTCCGCAGAGTGCGCTTTATACTTTGCAGAGTGTGTGCAAAGGCCTTAGACTCCACGTGTCTTTTTTGTACTCCGTAGAGTTGCATGGGACAGCTAAGTTCACAGAGCTTTATACTCTGCATAGTGCACACAAAGGCCTTAGACACTGCGCATCTTTTTTATACTCCGTAGAGTTGCCTGGGACTGCTAAGTTCCCAACACATTATACTTTGTAGAGTACACGCGGAGGCCTTAGACTCCGCGTGTCTTTTTTGTACTCTGTAGAGTTGTCCAGGATGGCTAAGTTCCTGGCACTTTATACTCTGAGCGTCCACGTGGAGGCCTCAGGCTTTACGCGTCTTTTTTATACTCCATAAAGTTGCTCGAGATGGCTAAGTTCTTGGTGCTTTATACTCCACAGAGTGCCTGCCGAGACCATAGACTCTGCATGTCATTTTATACTCCATAAGTTGCCTGGGACGGCTAAGTTCTCAACGCTTTATAGTCCGCAGAGTGCACGCGAAGGTCTTAGACTCTGCACGTCATTTTTATACTTTGTGGAGTTGCCCAGAACAGCTAAGTTCTCAACGCTTTATACTCTGCAGAGTGCATGTAGAGGCCTTAGACTTAGTGAGTCTTTTTTATATTTAGAGTTGCCTGGGACAACTAAGTTTCTGGCACATTATACTCCACAGAGTGCATGCGGAGGCCTTAGACTCAAGGTGTCTTTTTTATACTCCTAGAGTTGCTCGGGACGGCTAAGTTCCTGGCAGTTTATACTCCATAGAGTGTGCGTGGTGGTCTTAGACTCCTCACATCTTTTTATACTCTGTAGAGTTACCCGGGACGGTTAAGTTTCTGACGCTTTATACTCTGCAGAGTGCACACGGAGGTCTTAGACTCCGCACGTCTTTTTTATACTCCATAGAGTCCACACGCAGTGATAGGGGGCGACACCTGGCACCCAAAAATGAAGCTTTATTTATACATTCCCATTTGCATGGGTGAAACTATTACAGGTGTGCGCATGTGCAGTACACATGTGGACGCTGTGATCCTACTATGCATAGTATCAATGCAGATGGTCCGAGTTCCAAGTATGCTTGAGGTCTTGCCCTTTGAGGGTAGGCAGACGATAAAGCCCCGATTGGAAGGCTGCCATTACAATGTAGGGACCCTCCCATTTGGACTCGAGTTTATCGACGATCACATCATACAGTGCCTTCCGTAAGACATGGTCTCCTACTTGGAAGTCACGCTGGTGAATGTGTTTGTTGTAAGACTGCGCCGTCGCTCGCATGTGCTTGGAGACATGCTCGGGTGTGCTAACTCGTACACCATCCAAGAGGTTCAGTGAGACGGCCCGCTCTTTTGCCAGAGCTGGAGAAAGGACTCTCCTTGACCCAGCTTTGACTTCTTCTAGCGTGACCGCCTTATCACCGAAGATAAGCTTGAACGATGTGAAGCCCGTAGGGCGTGTTGTTGTGGTGCGAATGGACTAGAGTACACTCGGCAATTCGAGTGGCTATCTACCCTTTAGGAGACCGACAAGGTGCTTTTTGACGCCCACAGAGATGGTGCCATTGGCTCGCTCGACTGCCTCATTGGACTATGGGTGTCTAATGAAGGCATAGCAGAGCTTGATGCCCATGCACTCATAGAACACTCTGAAGGGTGCAGAGTCAAACTGAAGACCATTGTCGATGGTGATTTCCCTTGGGACCCCGAAGTAGCAGATAACATTTTGCCAAAGAAAGCATTACACTATTGTCGAGGTGACATTGGATAGAGCAGCTGCCTTAGGCCACTTTGAGAAGTACTCATAGGCGATGACGACAAACCGCAAGTCTCTTGAAGTGCATGGAAGTTGCCCAATAACGTCGACCCCCCATTGCGCTAGTGGCCAGACCGGTGGAATGGGCTGGAGGTGTGTTGGTGGCTTGTGAACCATCCTCCCCATCCACTGGCACCATTGACACATCTTAATGAGGTCATGTGCATCTAAGGCCGCTGTGGGCCAATAAAAGCCTTGCCTGAATGCTTTGCCAAGAGGACTTTTGGGGCGATGTGGGAGCCACAAAGTCCAGCGTGAATATCGACGAGGAGCTGCTGTCCTTCAGGGCACGAGAGGCATCGAAGGAGCGGGGCACACACTTCACTTTTGTAGAGTACACCATTGAGGATGTCGAAGTTCCTCATGCGCTGCTGTAACTGGCATAGCTAAAGAGGGTTGTCGGGCTTGCATGTCCCTTGCAAGAATGAGCGGATGGGCTCTCGCCAATCATCCTTGCCGGTAATGTGGCGAACCAAAGCGGGGCTCTTGTGTTGGTCTTACTGAACGACTGCGGTGGTGAGGGTCTCAACAAAGGCTCCCATCGACGGATAGAGTTGCTGACTCGCTGCCTTGGTGAGTGTGTCAGCGTCCTCGTTGCTCGCTTGTGAAATAGCCTTTACCATAATGCCCAAAAAGTGATGCTCTCGCGCTTACACCATGGCTAGATACTTGGCGAGGTGCTCATCTTTGGCTTATTAGGACTTGTCGACCTGTCCTACTATCAGCCAGGAGTCCGTGTGCACCAACACCCTCTGCGCGCCGAGAGCCTTCATCTTTCTGAGGCCAAACAAGAGGGCCTCATACTGGGCGATGTTGTTGGTCACAGGAAAGTCGAGACGTGTGGAGAGAGCAGTTGATGACCCTCCGGCGTAGTAATGACGGCCCCAACGCCTGCCCCAGAGGCGCCATGGGCTCCGTTGGTATGGAGGCTCCAGACTGGTTCTGCTAGTGGCTAAGTCTGTGGTTGGACCGGTAGGGTCCACTCTACGATGAAGTCCACCAGGATCTGTGATTTAATTACTGTGCAGGAGGCATAAGTTAGGGAGAAGGGTGCCAGTTCAGCCACCCATTTACTGATGTGACCTGTAACCTCCTTGTTCTGTAGCATCTCTACTAGGAGGAATAGGGAGGGCACCGTGATCGGATGCGCTAGAAAGTAATGCCAGAGCTTGCGCGAATCCATAAGGAGCATACAAGCTAGCTTTTCCAACTTGGTGTATGCGTCTTGGCTGCTTGAAGGGCCTCCGACATGAAGTATACTTGTCACTGAATGGGCCCCTCCTCTTTAAAATTCGCTTTTAATCTATTTACTGTATTTACTTTAAATTATTATTTTTTGTAAATTAACCTTTCAACCATCCATTGGTAAACCTTGCATATTATATTGCATTTATTTGTTATAAACGACTTGCTAAGTACCAATTACTCACGGCTTTATACCCACTGTTGCTCAGTTGAAGAGGAGGAGCTATATCAGTAGGATGTACCAGAGGGAGGATACTTTGACGACTTTACAAATTAGGCCTTCGCTTTCCAGTCGATTACCTGTGGGCTTGTCGAGTGGCTTCTACTCTTAATTGCTGTTTTTCACTACTAGTTCTTTAGCTTTTCAGGCTATTCGTTGTAAGCTTAGCCATAAGGTCGTACTCTGATAATTATTAATATTTGAGTCTTTTTCTTTATTTTATCATGTATATGATCGATATTTCATCTATATTATACTGTGTGCACTAGCGTAATCCTAGACTAGTGCACTATACACAAAGAGTCCGTATTTGCATATTCAGGTCTCGACAGTCCTCCAAGCCACTTGCAAATCCAAGGACCAAGCAACTTTGTCAAGAACAAGTTCCATGCATTTGACTTATGTTAGTCAAAATAATGCATCATGCAACACACCAAACAAAAACATCGACATCCATGCTGTGTGCACACTCAACTATGCACATATCCACTTTTATCTACAACCTTCACATGTCTGCCCTCGAGACACTGTTTCGGTTAGACTGCCAACCATTGGCTAGTCTAATCACGTAGCCGGTGTGAGAGAGACTTCAATGCCGGTCACACCAGCTTGGTCCAACCGCCATCATAGCTGGTTGGACCGCATGTGACCAACACCAAAATACACTCTCTAGAAAAAAGTAACCGCCAACTAGTGCTGGTTAGACCACCAGAGATAGACAACAACTTCAAAAATTTCAAACTCTCTAAAAATCAAACTCAACCTTGATAAAACTTGCATATCAAAGTCAAATATTCATCACACACATGGGTGACTCCCACATGGTCTCACAAATCTCTCCCTTGATGAGAAAACTTGCAAACTTTTGTAAATCCAAATCTTAACTCGACATGATTGTCAATTGTTCAACATACATAAACCAAGGATATTCTCAACATAGTTCTTCAGAAAGTTCACCTTATTTTGCATATATGTGTGTGTGTGTGTGTGTGTAGAGACGTCTAGAGCATATAAACCCAAATGACTATCTCCTCCATTTCTTTTTCTTTCTTCCGCAAATCTGTGTTGTTATGTTGCATCGCTTGAACCTTGTCGACGCTTCTTTTCACCTTGCACCGTGAAGGAGGGGAGTAGTATTTCTGAGCCGTTGTTGCCATGAAGACTTGCACGGGGGCGGCATAAAGTTTCTCGGCAGCACACATCTGCATAGCCGCTTGCTTGGCTACTTCATCTACGTTCTACACTATATCAAGCCTGCGTTGCTTACTATTCTTCATCAGTCCCAACTGTAAGTTGTTCATGTTATCGATCGACTATGTTTGAATTATGTTTCTGCATATATTTCTAAGTACAATGTGCTGCTTGTTGTTAGTTCCAATTGTAAGTTGTTCATGTTATCGATCGACTATGTTTGAATTATGTTTCTGCATATATTTCTAAGTACAATGTGCTGCTTGTTGTTAGTACTAATTTATGCATCACTAGTTATTTGTGATATTTATTTTTTAGTAAAATTTAGAATTAAAATATTACACATATTTTCAATAATTTAGAAATTTTATTGTGAACTTTGTTGCAATTCAGCAATGGCTGGTGCTTTGGATGCAATGAAACCTAAAAGGTTTTATGGTCAGAATTTTCGTAGATGACAGATTAGAGTCAAGTTTTGGATCATGTCTTTGGGGTTGTAGTAAGTTATCCACCCATAATATCCATTTACAATTAACTAGTACATGCAGTTTAAAAATGCAAACAACATCGCTCTTGGCTGTATTCTGATCATTCTGATAGATCAACTCTATAATATGTATGTGGACTATGATTCCACTGTAGAGTTGTGAAATATACCAGAACATAAATATGCAGAGGTAAAGACATGTCGCTGGCTCTACATGTATGAGCAATTCTTTGACTTTAGCATGGATAAAGCTAAGTCTATAGTTCAACAAGCTCATGACCTCCAGCTACTGGTTAGTGGGATTGTGCACCCGGGTTGTATGTTGCCTTCAAAATTTGTTGCTGCAAGTATTGTTGCCAAACTTCCTACTTCTTAGCATGATTTTACCACTACTTTAAAATAAAAGATAGAAGAGATTTCTGTTGAGGATTTTGTAGCTGCAAAGATCACAAAGAACATGCTTGGTGGAAAATACATCCGTGTACACTGACAACAGACAAGTGGCCACAGGCCCAATTTGTGAGCCTCACGTTGGATGCCATTTTCCAATCATATGTATTTTCACTATGACTAATACTACGAAACCGAGTTTCACTTTAATAAATAAATAGTTTCTAATTTTGTGTAAGGAAGTGTTACAATTTGGTATACATTTGGTTGTATGCCCCACTTTTTTTTCACCATATCTAGTACTATTTGATACTGTATTTACAGAAATAGCCGTATAGAAAGTGTATTAGCAAAAATAACCTTTTTTGTTGTCCGGTGGATGGACGGCAACGTGGTAGAACGGACGCATGGCCTTGATGTCCCGTGGACGGACGACAGGCCGCCTGTCGCCTGATGGGTAGATGGCAGGGGGCTTCCTCCCAATACAGACTTGTTTGCTATTGTAGAAAACATGGTTTCATCCACCATGGAGTGATGAGACCCACAAAGACAGACAGCTGATCACCCTGCTGTCCTGTGAATGGATGGTAAGCTGCCTGCCATCCGATAAGTAGACGGTAGGGGTTTTTCCTTCCAATACGGACTTGTTTGCTATTGCAGAAAACATGGTTTCATTCACCATGGAGTGATGAGACCCGCGAAGACAGACAGCTGACGTGATACCAGTCGGTACAAATGACAAATTGGGACTAGGCTTGGATTTGGGCGATGGCTCTGAACTCTGGCGATCAAGCCAAACTATCAGGTCGGAATTCGCTATCTCGTGAATAGCCTGCCCAAAGGTTTGTATAGGACCTAGGACCTTGTTCTTGTTAATTATGAAGGACGAAGATGGCTCATACTTCGAAGATATTTCTTTGGCACTTACTTTGGGAACATGGGACATGATTTTGAGCTGAGTATTTGAGGTGTCAAGATTTCTCATTTCTCCAACTGTACAAATTTCTGTACTGATTAAATCACTCAGGAAATTTATTGAGTAAATGTCTTACCATCGCCTTCAAGAATAGGGATACATCGCTAGAGCATGAAGATAGAGAGGGCTAATGTGGTCCATCCAGCCTTTAGTGCTCCTGTGTAGGAATGGAAACGGATTAAATAGTCTTAAATATGAATATAAATCTATATATTTAAAATAAATATAGATACAAATATAAATTTATATTTTTAAAATGAATACAAGTATGAATTCTAATATTTTCATATACGAATACGAATCGAATGTTGTAACGAATACGAATTCGAATTGAATATATACTTAATTCAATCGAATGTGAATATCCTAAAACTTTTGTAACAAATCTCAGTAAAACAAATTTATGTAACATAACTATACGTCTACACGAACTAGCAGTGTAGTGTACAGAGTTAAAAATTATGTAAAGTAATTTTCACTTCTTACTTGTGAACCTTAGTTTATCAAAAAATTACTTCTTACAATCATCCACAAGGAGGTCGTTAGGGATGGAAATGGATCGAATACGAATTGGATAGTCTCGAATACGAACATTCTTGAATATAAATATGAATATTCTCAAATACAGATACAGACATTCTCAAATACGAATACGAACATTCTCGAATACAGATTTTGTTTACCACATTTATGTTTTCTTGGATTCAAATATCGGATAATGCAGATTATCCTTTATCGTTTTTCATCCCTGCTCTTGTGCACCTTTCTCCAAACACTACATAAATGGTTATTTCTTTTACGAGGAAACAGATTGTCTTTTCTTCCCCTCCTGATATGTAGATAGAATGAGTTGCTAGGCGGTGGGACGTCAACACTCTGAACAAAATAATTCTGAACGTTAATTCGTGTGCTGAGTCCGTGACCATATTTATCAGGTTGAGGATGTCAGGATGTAATTTTTCTGCGAAAAGATCTCTCGGCCAAAAAATTGCAATATCATATTCTACAAAAATCCTTCACTTATAAAATTATAAAATTACAACCTTGCATTTCACTTTGTTGAACCAGACAAAAAAACGAAAAATTTTAAAAAAGAGGGCTACTAGGGGGATATATAGGGCCCTGATTGCTCAGGGATCCACCAACCCTAAATCCTGGGAGGGGCGCCCACGCAAGGCATCGGAGCTTGTGTTATCAAGGCCAAAGCACCGGAAGAACAAGCCTATGTTGAGATTCGTGTGAGGGCCCCTGCAACTCGACCCCACATGGAGGGAGTGCAGTATGGTTTAGGGTTACAGCCGCACAGCGTGCGTTTGTTACGTAGGCGCCCCTCCCATCGGCCACACTTCACCCTCAGTCGTTACCACCCTCGCGCTTCAGTCCACCATATAAAGCGGTTGCGGCCACAGAAAGAAAGCGGTATGGGACTAAACAGACATACTGTGCCACTGCGGTGGCAATGGGCCTGCCTGGCACAGCTCCATTGGGATGCAATACGGGCTCAAAGTTTCGAACCCAATGCTTGGAGCTGGAAGCAAGAAAGGATCTCAAGTTCTGTGAAAGAAAATTTTACCTACCACAACATTGGGCCGCTTGAGCGTTGGATCTGGAATGAACGGTTGAGATCGTGCAACATTCACATTCTAGGGGGAGCTCGCACAACAATGGAGCAAAATACAACATTTTGAATGCACCAAGATTCGTAAAACTCAACCCTTGTAGTTTCTTCCCACTCTGGTCTTGCTTGTGACAACACACACATAGATTAGACTACACATGAGATGGAATCATATGGGAAAAAGATAGCTCTCTCTATATATATATATGCGTGGGAGATGTAGAGGCTAGGACCAGTCACTACTGGTCATCCAGCTTTCCACACCTCACGGAGGAGCCGGTACCTCGCCGTGTTTGAGTTGCTGATCTGCTCCTTGGAGACGAAGGTGAACGGCGAACTCAGCTCATCGACCTCATCGTCGCTCGTGTTGGACTTGCGAAGGATCGCCGATCCACTCTTCCTAGGGTCGCCGATGATGCTTAGTATTGCCCCAGATGCAGGGTAAGGGTACAAGATGGGCGATGCGCTGCATGGGACCGCTCCTATGCCCTTGCCGTTGCCCTCCAGATGGTCCTAACAACAGGAAAGACTGCTAACTGATTTCTGATGGTCCAATACTCTGTAAATTGCAATCAAACAGCCTGCATTTTGCTCAAATTGTAGTTTGTTACGTGTACTTCCAATGTTGGTAATTACCTAGATGTAGTTTCCTCATGATATTAGCAACCTATAACTTGAAACTACAATCTTATACAAAACGGAATTACATTGTTATAAATCAAATGACACGCACTTTCAATTTTCAATATTTTTTTCAAGAAGTCACTTTTCATATTTAGCTTCACAAAAAAGGGAAATGTTTTTGGGTTTCTGTGGTACATCATAAAATAAATATGTGCATTTGCCCAATGATGCACGTAAATGTCAAATTTGCAATTTTAAAAATACTCTGGTGTTGTATAACAAAAATTCCCTATCAGTAACTGTCTAGTTTGCTCATTCCACCCAAAACAGCAACAGGATGGGTTTATACCCTTCAGTCATGGAATTGACTTGATGTCTAATGGTTTTGTGAGATTGTAGGCAATTAAGCATATTATGTTCTTAACCTTTTGAGTAAGAAGGCTTGTCACCAACATAATTCCAATATTCTCAATGCATTAAAAATTGAATAAACTAACCTCCAATTCTAGTGCTTGAAGCAAAGAATCTTGAACTGGGTCTGGGCAAAATTCATCTGGTACGAAGCCATCAAGGATGTTCTTGATGATTGATGAGCTAAAGGTAGGACAAAGCTGTGAAAAACGAAATGATAGTATTAGAAATAGAAAAATAACTTCAAATTGACCAGAAAGAATTAAATAGTTCAATTCATCATTAAAATAATGAACTTTTTTTTTAACAAGATAGGATATCATGCCTCTTTCCTGGTACTGGTTTCCATGAGCACATCCTTAGGGAGCATTAGGAGATCACTCAATGCATTTAGGAGATAGAATGGCTTGAAGGTTTCAGCACTGCCATTTTCACCATCCCCATTCTCAACTTCTGGATAGTCATCCATATCCATACCAAACAAGTCAGTAAGACATCTGGACCAGCTGCCAATCTAGAACCACCAGAAAAGATATAGGTTGGTGCTCTCGATAACAAGTGAAAAAATAATATAAATAAGTTCTACTGGTGTGAGTAGTGTAATCTCACAATGAGCATGGATTACTTACAGCATTTTTCAGTTGGACCCCGGCACCGAAGCTAAATTTCCCAGATGGGATGGGAAGAACCTTAGGATCAGTTATTGGGTCAGACATGGGATCTGTTGGAATCTCATCATCTGACTCGCGTAAAATAGCATTGAACATTGCTACATCCAATCTAGCTATGCATTGCTCCATCACCTATCAAAGGGAAATACTGTTGGGAATTAGTACACGTCTAAAAGATTTGTATGAAGTCCATATTTTCTCATTCTCATTGCCTAAAGCTTGAATCAAGATGCAGTTGCATTGAACATAAAAAAATTCATAAATAGAATAATTTAAGGTGAAATGTACAGATAAACAACAGAAACAATTTTTGGAAAGGCACATCTAGTGAACAAGTGTAAAAATGCACAGAGAAGGATTATATCATGAAAAGTTAAGGGTCAAATTATGCTTGTATCGTTTTGTAACATCCAAACCAACAATCATGATGCTGACAGTGAGTCACAGTGAATTAAAAAAGACCACAGTTTATGGCACTCTTCAAAAGAAAAATCTCATGGGAAATGTCAGTAACAGCTTCAATAGAAACCATCCAGTTTAATATCAATGAGAACAAAAAATCACAGGTATCTTTTCATGCTAGAAATATATTTCTATACCTACTTTGGGAAAAATATGAGCTTATTTGAGCTAGTGATCAATCATATGAAGCTCACCAATTTGGCCAACATAGGAAGACACCCACACTCATGTCCAGCTGCCCTTACTGGGCAAAGCTTTTCTGACGCTTCTTTGAAAGCCTTCTTCCATATGTCTATTGATAAGGTTGCTTGTTGCTGATTGCCCACAACAGTAATCCTTCCATAACATTTCTTTGCATTTGAACTAGTCTTTGATTCACTGATTACATGAGCAGATTGCATATGTGGTGTGAATGTCTGCAAAGAAAGTTTTGTAGTACACCAATTTTAACAAATTCCTATATACAAAGGTAGATGCAACAAAGGATTTAATCGAACAAGGAAACAAACCTGCCACCAAATGGATTCAACAATCCGTGAGAATATCCATGATTCAATCTTCTTTAGTGCAGCTATAAACGTGTCGATATCTTCCCAGTTATCAAACTCAGGGGAAAGCAATTTTCCTTTCTTCCGATTAAGCGATTCCCACATTGATGCAGAATTTCTCCTGGGTGTTGTTTTGGAATTATAATCAGCAGAATTGATGCCATTTCCAGTGCCCGATTGCTTAGAAGTTTCAGTAACAATTGCTCGCAGCACCACACAGTTTGACAGCCAGAAGATCAACCTGATTGGAAAAATTATGTCAGAATATGGATAAAACAATACATTAGAAAGTTCATCAACTGCTCGGCCATAATGATGAGAGACTAAAGTTAATCATGTAAAAATTTATAAAGTCACGGCCAGTTTTTCCACCCCCAAAAAAGTAGGCATTCCTTTAAGTGTGAAGGTTTGAACATAAGAGGAAATCCCATGCACCTTGCAACGTCATATCCACAAGCTTTTGCAACCAAAACCAGCCCAGAGGAAGCACTCCTTGCTGCACTTCCCATCTTATCTCTCGACCAGTTTTTTAATGCATGAATAAAATACCTAGAGAGCCTTCGTGCCGGTGTATGGACCTTATTTGTTGAGCTACCATGTTCGGCAATCACGGAATAAAGGCCTATCTCAGTAGCAGCAGCTTCTCGCAGCTCTGCTTCAAGCAACTCAACCCTAAGTTCTAGTTCTCGAACTTTGCTGTCATTTCGATTATTTGAAATGCGTATTGGCACCTGGGCCTGCGTTCCATCATCAGCACTGGCCTTTGCATCAGGAGAGATCAAGATATCTTGGGAATCAACTTCCTTCACTTCTTCCTTTTGGGAATCAACTTTCTTATTTATGACGCTTCCATTAACATCTGGAACTCTCATACTGAACCTCATATTCTTTGCTCTATCACTAGTTAAAGTGCTATAAGTCCTCTCCCCAAAGTGTCTTTGGCTGGAATCGGTCATACAATAAGAAAATGACATTTTACGACCAGCTCGGAGAGCACTGTGTGGTGGAATAGATGGACTTTGTTCTTTAAGCAAATCTGAGAAAAGAGACATATTCACTGGATGGCCATTTGCCTTTTGGACTTGAACAGGATACTTTTCAACTTCTTCACTCCTCCCTTTTGTACTAGAAGATGGCACTTCATGCTGGGAATCCGATGATGAACTGGCGCCTTCATTACCATCTACCCTCACATCCTTCCCCTAGCAAATTTCAAACTAGATTCAGATGATGCAAATATGAAGACTCTTTAAGTTTAATTAGGGGTAAAAAGATATCAAGAACATATGTGTTGTTGTGGGAGAGAATGAACAAGAGAGCTAAATTACACCATTACTATTTTTACTGAAACTAGTAAGCATGCATGTGAAACTCCTGTTGTATTAACATGGTGTTTACTTGACAGAATTAAGTAAAGGAAGACACAAAGTATGGATTATCCAATCAACCATTCCAAAAACTATGGTTTGCCTTGCGAGGAACAGTGTGTAAAAATTCGAAGATTGAATACTCCCTTTATATATCAGCCACACTTTAGAAATGTGATAGAAACATGATAGTAGTAATAACTCCCTATGCCCCGCCCAATGCTTCCAATTAATTACAATTTTTGTAAGAAGCAAGGTTTCTTCACGTAAGGTGGAAAATAACTTTTCAAAGTAAGATGAGCAGACAAGAGTCCATTCCACGTATAAAGATGGGAGTTCTGTATTACCTTGAGAGAGTCCTGAGATCTGTCACTAGCAGTATGCACATTCCCATCCAAGCAGTATGGGTATGGAGCTTCCTCCTCCTCATCATCAGTAAAGGAAGCAAACTCAGTATCCTCAGTGTACTCCTCACTCATAGTTGCCGACATCAATTCCTTTGAATCCTTATCGACTGATGCCTCTTTCGATAATGCATCTTTTGACGAAACACCCGAGGTATCCCCATCCAAAGGCTGGATTCGAAGGTAAACCATGGGCTGTGCATTGTTTTTAAGGCTCCTCTTGGAGTTGAGAGGCACAGGAACACTGGTGTCCTCGTGAAATATTGCATGCTCCGCCAAGTCTAGTGTTGCAATCCCCAAATGTTGTCCCTTCAGCTTATCCCGCCTCGGTTCATACAAATTCAACTCAAGCAGGTTCTTTTGCCACTTTCCGCTCTTTGATGATCCCTCCTTCTGAAAAATAGCCTGTATGCTTATGAACTCATTGAATTCAATCTTCCCCACTGTGGAACCTGACCCAATTGAAGGTGCAATAGTGTTTGTCTTTCCTGAACTGCGCTCGCCATTTTCCCAAAAGAGCACCACGGAGCGCAAAGACTTGAGGGATTCAGAAGGGGGCCATGGGCTGATTTCCTGGATGAGGATATTGAAGTCTACATGGAAAGCAGCATCCTTCTTCGTCTTGGTTCGGAGGCCTAGTACCATCGCTGCAACACTGGATACAAACTGAGCTTATGGGTAGTACTTGACAACTTGAATACCGGATATGAAAATCACCTCTGTGCGGTTCACTCTCAACTATCCACCAAATCAGGCGATGACATTAAGTTCATTGGAAGCAAAGTTCCTGCAATTAGTAAGGGAGTTAATCAGTTAATCTAGTCCTAAGAAAAGAAGAAAAGCAGCTAACTTGTGTGAAATTTAAGAATCATATGCACCAAGTCCTACAGCACATCCAGGAAAAAAAAGAAGTAAATAGAGAGTGAAAAGAGATGAGCATCTCTCATTAAAATGTGTCACCAGAATGCAAATTTGTTGCAATGATGGAGTAAAGAAGTTACTCAACCATTGCATAAATACAACTCATGGCATCACGTAGGCGCCATAAAAGATAAAGATTCGGTTATAATTCATTTTTTAGAGGATTCAGTTATAATTGATAGATAACATATTTTTATGAAATTATGTGAAATAGTTCCTTAGTCTGTATCACAGGAAAAGCACAAGATGATCAAGGAGCTAAAAAAAGTATAAACCACCCCTAAAACTGCATTTAAACAAAAAAAGATTGCCACGGGAAAGAAAAGAGGGAAATGCATCTCAAATTACAAATTACAGCAATACTAAACAAAATAAAGGGAATAACACTAAACAAAATAAATGGAATAAGGAAGAAAATGCTAGGGAACATGAAGAGATCTGAGTAAACAGATGACTTTGACCAGAAAGTACCAATGCAGCATCCAAAACAGGGCAAACCCCCCTCTCAAAGTCCCGATTTTTAGCGGAGGAAAAAGAGAGGCCACTTCGATTAAACCGAGTCCAACCAGTCTGCAAGAACAGCACCTCTGTTGGAACAGGGTTTACTCCCCGAGCTACAGATCCAAATGGGCTGAACACAACTAAACCCACGACGACAGAGCAACAACCTTATAAGTGATATTAGCTTTCTCTCCCAAAAACTAGTCCAATGAGTGCGGACTCCTCATACTTATAAGCTGTGCTTTCTCTCTCTCACAACCAATGTAGGATTATTCCTAACAATCTTCCCCTCACACATTGGTTGAACACATTTGCAACCCTGAGGTCCAAAGAGATGTTAGACGCCTGAGCTCTGATACCAAATGTTGAAACCGGATTTACTCCCCGAGCTATAGGTCCAAATAGGTTGAACACAACTAAACCTATAAAGACGAAGCATCAACTTTATAAGTAGTATTAGACCTTCTCCTCCAAAATTCTCCTCTAAAAGACTAGTTCTTTCTAAAAAAAAAAAAAAAAAAAAGAAAAGAAAGGCATCAAGAAACCATAGGAAGGGAAATGGGACTTTTTGGGAGAAGCAAGGGCAGGAACTCTATCCACAATAACACCCAAATGCAGTAATAGAAGCAAAAACACAACAAAACTATCAAGCAACAACCCAAGATGCCTCAGTACGATTGTATTGAATGCGGATTAAATGCTAAAATACCTCAAAGACATCGAAATGCAGTACCAAAAACTAAAAGAAGGGGGAAGGGGAGGAGGATTTAGTACAAAACCGATACAAATTTATTACACCAAATTCAGTGCAAAAAAATCATTCCAGATTGCTGCATCCAAGAAACGAAACCAGGCAAAAAGAAATGCAAGAATCAATCCAATCAAACCAAAATGGGTAGACAAGAAAGATATCAAACTGGTCAGAAATCAAGAAAAGGAAGGGCCTCAGCCAACGACAGAAAGTTAACGCGTCAAGAACAGCAACCACCGAACAAAGAAAAGAAATAGAAAGAACCGCAACCACAACTACCTGAATCTACCCGGGCCAATCCAAACACAACGCAACTGCCTTAAAAAAAACACAATGCAACGAACTGGAAAAGATTGATGGAAAGAAAGGAAGAGGAAAGAAGGCATCGGAGGAGAAGCTGCCCACGTTGGAATGATCCGGTTGGTGAGTGAGTTCGTGGACACGCAGTAGTGGCTGTCGGTGCGGTGGGGAGAACAAGACACAGGATACAAGAAGCCGGCCCTCCTCGAGCTAGCTCGAAGAGGGAGAAGAGATCGTGACCCGAAGCAAAGTGGAGTAAACTATTCGGAAGCAAAGAATCTGGGCGGAGACCTCGCGGAACGGGGGTAATTATGGGCCATTATTTGGAGGCTTCGGGGGCAGCAGTTACTTATCATGCCATTTCTTGTGAGAAAGGTGTTCGCTGTAATACGACCGTATCTGTAAATACTTTGCGAATAAAAGGTGCTGTTGGGTAGTCGTCAGCTGATGAACAGATATGACCTCTCGCATTGTATCAGTGGTAGCCAGGAATTTTTGCGATCTGGTTTTCCTTTAAAGCAATTTTTCAAGTTTTATATTCAAATTTTGCTAAACCACTGCTGAAAATCTCTTTAAAAAATTATTATTTGGAATAATACTTTGGTTATATGTAAACATATATTCTCCATAGAAAAAAGTTAAGTAACTTAAAATAACCATAAAAATGAGGATAGAACTAAAGAGATGATAAAATGAAGAAATAGTTCAAGAAAACTTAAAAAGAAATATACATATTCTTATGATTTACTATCTTGCAAGTTTAAATTTAGGAAATCTTAATAGACACTAGTATAGCAGTTGCCTGTTATATCTTAACTTTTGACATTTGAATATTGTTTTGTAGCAGCTTCAAATGCGGTTTATAATTCAAGGGAGGAGTAGAAGTTAGATTCATCGATAACAGGTAAATGACTTGAAACTAAATAATATACAAAAGTACTATTTTATTACATTGCAAGTTTGAGTATACGAAAGTTAACACAAAAACTTATATGGCAGCTGTTCTTTGCCTTGTTGTGCATCAACACATGATACTATGCACCATGTTGGGATCTTAACTTGATGACTATTAACACATAATACTATCTTTCATTTTGAACTTTAGCTTGATCATCAACATGATATCCATTGCTTGACTTGATAATGATTAACACATAAAGCAATCCAAAGTCTTCATCATCATATGATATGTCCTATTTTGCTAACTCATAAAAATATTAGTCCCACAAACGATTATCATCAATTGCCAAAACTCATCATTAACATATAAATGATGAGACTAGATTCTTCAACCTCCACTTGCACCCTCAGTCTTTGGAATGCATTCGGGAGGAATCAACGATTAGAATCGAGAGAAGGGGACGGGTTCTATTTGCTGGTTTGGCCATTAACCCGACACATGCAAAGCCAGTGTAAACGGTTTGGTGTGGGTTGGTTCGTGGGTTAGCCTGAACCATGAACAACCCCATTACAAGTTATGTTTGGTATTTCATTGACTTTTAAAATCACTTATTTTTTTTTCTATTTTTGGGTATACCCATTAGCTGAAAGCATATTTTTGGATCCATAACAGTAAAATTTTACTGGAATTAATAAATATTGAACATAAATTTGTCATAATACACTTGATTCAGGAAGTTATTGAACTAATGAAGTATCCTTGAGAGATAGAGAGCATGTTCTTTGCGGATTCTAAAAGCTGCTTTTGACTTTTGCTACAGTAACTAACTTTTAAACGGAGTATTTTTTTAAGATAGGGTCTACAAGTTAATTGTAGTACACGTTAAAATACTAATATCTTGCAAAATCGCAAGCGAGCTCTCTCTTTCAAATGGACCATCACCGCATGACCAAAGCCATCAGAGGTGTAATAGATCTTATAATAGGGTAGCTCGTGAACTTGCAAACTTTGCTCAAATGGACAGGAGCCGAGAGGTGTACCTAGTGTATGAGAATCGTATTGGTTGCGGCTAAGCTTTTGGTTGCGGCTAAAAGCTTTTGGTTAAAAATGAATAGGAGAAACTAAAAGAAATGGCTTTTAGAAGGAGAAAACGAGTGGTGCAAAAAGTGAGGGAGAGATGTATATGCAAAACGAAAGCAATAGGAATAGGGTATGTGATGCTCCTATGACCCTTTAACTTATCTTTGGAGTGAGATGAGAGTAAAAAAAGTAAAAAGTCTCTTCAAAAACCAGCTGTTTGTATATATTAGCTTCTAAATTCTCTGAACAGAACTCAATACGAATCATCACGTATCTTGTCAAAGAGGAGTTTAACCATGTACATTTTGAGTAATGAAAATCTCTACCTATCCTCGCAGAGAAAAAAAGAGAGAAAGAGTTCACCTATTACCACTTCTTTAGTACAAAAACATTCCGTCTACACAGAATAGGCTGATGATGGGCTTACCCAATAGGTTTATCTAGGTTTTCAAGCCACCCCTGCTTAAAGTTTGAAATGGGTAGGACATATTCCGTCTTCCATTAACATTAGGCTGATGATGGGAAGATAACATGGGATGGGCATGGACTTGCTCTGAAGGAATCAGCTATCTGTTAAATATGAAGGTAATATTTTAATTCCAAGTTTTAGTAGCAGACAAAAGTAATATACTAGTGATGCACAACTAACTAGTGACAGTAGACTACTCATCATACTTCAGAATATACGCAAAAATAATATTGTATCAAAGTCGTACGAACACACGAACGACTTACTTTTGGGTTTGATGTAGAGCGGGAAGCAATGCGAGCTTGATGCGATGTAGGCTTGACGCAGATGCGGGGCGTAGATGAAGCGAGCAGAGCGGTCGCGCAGATATCGCTGCCCGAAACCTTATTGCCGTCCCCGCAGTCTTCACGACGGAATGGTTCGAGATACCGCTCACCTTCCTTCCAGTGCGCGAAGAAAGGTCGGCGGTTCGAGACAACCTAAGACTACCGCACAATATTACGAGAGAGGAAGAAAACAATGGGAGAGAAGAATGGAGAAAATCAGTCACAAACCTGGACGTCTCAAGGCCTTTTATAGATGTGCTAATTACTCTCTAGTAACTGACACCATTAGACTGAAATAATGCTCAAGTAACTGACTCCATTATTCACTAGTAATTGCCGATATTCAAACCAAATATTTACGCATCTCATTACTATCAAAGAAGTAACCGACTCTATTATTCATCGTAATCGCTAAAATTTAAAACCAAATAATGGTAATTAGCGATCTCGAGACCGCTTAAAGGAGAGAGAGATGATGCGAGGTTCAGCAAAATAAGGTGGACATGGACTGCCAAGTGGCACGCCACATCACGGCGCGGTCGCGCGTCGCAAGTCGCAAGTACGCGATTTTCACGCGAAAATACGCGAATACGCGCGCGTGCGTGCGTGCGCGCGTGTGTGTTTAGCCAAAGCCACCATCCACTTCCATAACTCAAGGAGTGGCATGGACTCCACCTTATAAATTGGTCTCTCCCACTTTGCCTAAGCAATATGGTACTAAACCTCACATGCTTTGGAATTTAAGAAAGCGGGCCACAAATAATGGGCCAATTTCTAACACTATCTTCCCAATTTTCTGCACTAATTAATCCACTTGCGAGGAAAACCTACCACCAGGAGCTCCGAACAGCAGCCACAACTCCACTGCTCCATTGCCGGTCCCCTCTTCTCCAGCATTCTCGCCAATATTAAGTGGATGAGAAATCTGTTGATTTCCAAAAAGCAATTTTAGATTTCATAAGTTTCTTCTGTGTTTTTTCCTACATCAAGTTGCTTTAGTTTCCTCCTCTAGACGAGTTTATTGTTGAATTTCTTTTACCCATAATAGGTTTTGTTAGACTGACTCACTTGATCGACTATAAAATCCTTAGGTCTTATGCATAAAAATATATGCTAACCTATATACACACATGTTCAAAGTTTAGCATGAAAAACCAAAGCAAAAATATAAATTTAAAATGGAGAATAAATAAAAAGAAAAAGGGGAGGGAACCAGCCAGGCCATCGACCCGGCCCAGCCAGCCCCTCCTCCTTCGTTCACCTCCCCCCTCTGCCTCTCTCTCGCTCCCCTCCCCTTGCCAGCTCGCCTGCTCGCTCACGCCCATCCCCTTCTCCCAGGATTCGTGCTGCTACTGCTCCCACTCCGCGGACCGCTAGTCAACGGCATGCACCACCGCCCGTACCGCCCCCTGCTCACTACAATGCCCCAACTGCCCCCAATCTCCTCCGAGCGCGATCGGGCGGCGCCCACGTCGTCGAGCTGCTCCTCGTGTCAACCACAGCCGCTGGTCACCATGACAACTACCTCATCGATTCCCGCACGCCCCGTCACTTGTTCCCTCAGATCGTCAAGTCGGGCTCCCGTGCACTGTGGCCATGCCGCCCCGCTGTCACCCGCCAGCGCCGCCCACACCCCCTCCACGTGGGTAGCCCATCTCCACCGCCTATAAAGCCAGCCGAAGGCGCCCAACAACTCCCCACACCTCCCTTGTTCTCCCCTAGCCAGCAATTGAATTCTCAGGCACTATAGCTCGTTGGAGCCGCTTTCTTCCCCAAGTCCAGTTGTCGAGCTCGCCGCCGATTGCGGCCACCTCCGCCCAATTCCATTCGCCGGGAGCACCCTAGGCACTCGGCGACGCCGTCCCAATCACTCCTCGAAGCTCCCGTGGCCTGAGCACCCCCCTCACCGTGAAGCCTCCTTCGAGCTCCACCGCCGCACGCCGACAGCCTTCCTCGACCTTCCCGAACTCAGTTGTCCCCTGAGGTAGCTTTAGGACCCTCTCTAGATGCTCCAGGCGTAGTTAATCGAATGCTAACACTGTAGATCGCCGTAGCTACCACCGCCGCCTGAGCTCACCGCCGCCAACACTCCGGGCAAATTGGCTGGTGAGACTTAGCACGGAGGTGGGCGAGGCGCGTGGATCCCATTTTACAAATGCTACTGAGTGGCCGTCGCCTCCTCCGTCGACGATCAATCTCGCCAGAATCGGGAGGAAGGAGATGACACTTGTTCATCTCGGCCATTCAATTAACACGTGCAATTAAATGCTAATCACTGTGATTAACGTAATGAGTCACTGACCAGTGGGCCTGATTTAATTTAAACCATTATCTGGTCCCACCACAGTGTCACTTAAGATTTAAAAATCTGTAGGTCCCACCTGTCAGCGACACAGAGAATAGAGTTAATAACTCTCGGTGGACCCCACGTGTCAGTCACTAGCATAATCAGAGTTTTAAAAACTCCAGTGGGTCCCACCTATCAGTCACTGATGCCTTAAAGAAGTAATAAATGTCAGTGGGTCCCATCTGTCAGTGTAAGAAAAAGAAATAGTAAAATACTGAGTGGACCCCACCTATAAGTCTGATGCACTCTCTCTCCTCAGCATTTAATAATGATTTCTGATTTTTGTTTTTAATTAAATCGGCTAAAAACTTTAGAAATTCATAACTAATTCATTTTAACTCCAAATTTAATGGAAAAATTGCTAAATTCATCCTCTTTCCAGAGAAACCAAAATCATGAATTTTTGAGCTTATTTGGATTTATGATGCAAATTCAATTGGTTATGTTAATTATCTTTAACTTTAAAAATTCATAACTAATTCATTTTAACTCCAAATTTAATGAGAAAAACTGCAAAATTCATCCAAATTCACCCTCTTTCCAATGGAACCAAAGTCATGAGTTTAGAGTTTGTTTGAGCTTTTGATAAAAATTTGTTGGGTTATGTTGATTATTTTTATTACTTTTTAAATGCACGTTCAATGTAAAATTAGCATACGTGGCCCAAGAGGAAGAATCTGAGGCAGACCACGGCCAGGATCAGCAAGACTAGGACAACTGTGAACAAGGCGAGTCAATACTTTGATCATTTTGAATACGCATTTTGCAAATTATTTAGATTCAAGTTATCGAATGCATGTTGCTATTTTATGTGCTATCTTATATTGGATTTCATGCTTTAGCTAATTGTCCTTTTATTAAGTGGTACTAATATACCTTTCCAGCACATTATACCGTGAACCTTGTTACCCCTAGGAAAACTTATAAATATAAGTGTTTCAAAAGAATCGATTACGTTTATATTATACAACATAGCCTTACTTAGTCTCGGGGTGCTTAAAATACCTCAACATCATACGCAAATGCAAAGGAGCAATTTTGGGGAAAGTTGTAGTTGGAAATGGCCGTGTTTTTTAAAATGATTATTATTTTATGCCCCCTAAAATCCCCAAATTGCTTATTTGTCTAGGCGGATGGTTCGGGGCATGGTGCATCGGTGTGCACGAGTATATGATTTGTGATAGAACCGCCCAGATAACTAAGGACCGAATCGGGTCATGATCTCCCATTATAAAACAGTATAGCCACGAGTTTGAAAGTGCAACTTGGCTGTAAACCCTATCAAACCTCAAACTCATCTCATAGGTTGGATGAAAGAAGTGCTGAAACGCCAGGGTATGGGACCAACCGCAAGTGGGTATGGGAAGTGGAGCCTGAGGCGCTAGTAAAAGAGTGATTAACATCCCGCGTAACGTATGAGACCGACCGCAAGTGGGGGCAACACATAGGGTGAGATGAGACCCAAGGCCAGGTAGTTTTGAAAGGTTATTGTGATGATCTACTCAACTACATGACTAAGAAATCATGCAGGGCAACGAGCGGATTGTCTCTTGTGGTTAAAGTGTACAAACTCTGTAGAGTCAAAACTATTTGAATAGCCGTGCCCACAGTCAAGGGCAGACATTAGAACTTAACTCCGATATAGTTCTATTTCAAATTTTTTTTAAAAAAACTAGGACTTGAATAGAAAAGTAAAGGATGATGGACTGTCTTGGTTTGAGTTGCCCTGGGTGCCGTCCCAGTGATAAGTTAAACGGCTATAATGCTGAAAACTGGCTATATGATGCAAGTGATATATAATTGTGGATGTAGTCTGTACCAATACTATCATTACAAATCTGTTATTCAATAGCATTATGAATTTAGTCCAAGTGGCTAGGTCTAGGAAATTTATATGATGCAAGTGATATATAATTGTGGATGTAGTCTGTACCAATACTATCATTACAAATCTGTTATTCAATAGCATTATGAATTTAGTCTAAGTGGCTAGGTCTAGGAAATTCTTATACATATATCTTAAGTCCTTTAAAATGTAATTTTCCGGCAAAGTAAAATTAACCTGAGCGTACTCTTTGACAAGCCTTGCATGTTATATAATTGCATTCTATGTATTGGCTCGCTGAGCACGGTGGTTAGTGTGCTCACACTCACATAATCAAATCTAGAAATGGGAGGCCAAGATCATTATGCCTATGAGGATGCGCCAAGTCAAGGAGCCGACGAGGGAACCTAGGACGGATTTTAAAATATTTAGTCATAAGCAAGTTGACTTGCTATAAGAGTGTGCGCCTATATTACCTAAGTGTAGGCGATATAGATGCACACATTTACCCCCAGTCACTTGCCTGTGGCTTATGGTTCCACTGCTGCTTTTATCTTCCACTGTCGTTCTTTTGATTGTAACTATTTGGCCTAAGAGGTCTGTCTTGTAAAACAATGGCCCAATGTGGCATACTTTTAAAAACTCTGATGTAAATTAGATTTGATTTTGACTATATGATCATCATACGATGTATGAATTGATCCAGCAATGTATTATGAGCACTATCTACTGATCCAGAGAATAGTGCGATGGATTCATAGAGGGCTCTGGATTTCCAAATCCGAGTTTGACAGAGTTTGTATCAGAGCATATGATTGTAGGGTAAAACCTTAAGGCATGCTACTAGGTCTAAGGATTTAGTTTTACAAACCTATACAAAGGAGTTTCTAGAAAAATATAGTGTACTAATTCCTTCTTACCCCTCTTAGATTTGATCTTGTCTCTCTTCTTTTGTTTTTAAAGAGATGCTAACTCTAATACCTTAATTAACAGATGGCTGGAGGTGCAGAGGGTGGCTAGGACTACTTTTCCCATGGATAGACGAGAGAGAGTTTGCTTGCATCTTGCGCAAGTTGTTGCACTACCGTGGGCGCAAGACCACTGAGGGGCCCCGGGAGTCGTGGCTCTTGGAGATTTTTCTCTACGCTCGGGATGAGACTACACCACCCCACATTTTTGGAGCTTACACAGGAGGAGTACCGCTTCCGCCACATTCCAGGATGATACCCGCCTAGCTGCTGCTAGGCTATGCGACATTCATGGCCCGACATTGTTGATGTCGCCGTTCTTTTACTACCCATCTTGCCAAGAGGGGGCAACCTACTGTGAGACCTTCTTGCCAGAGACGGAGGATAACCCCTTGCTATCCCATTAGGTGCACCTTACTCAGGCCATGGGAGCTACGTATGCTGCTGCATTAGAGGAGATCACCGACCTCGACGACTTCTGCTCTCCAGCTATAGTCGATAGTTGGCACTTCGAGATCAGCTCGCCAAGTGCGAGAAGGCCCTCGCCGAGGTGGAAATGGAGAAGGTTGCCACCCTCGTCGAGCTACAAAGGACTACCGTAGCTGCGGCAATCCATGCACCAGCTTCCGCGGCCTCACCCATCATCAGTCTGGACCCTGCTCCCTCACAACCGCGGGCTAATGTGCCTCGCACTCAGCTTACAGCACAGAAGAGCATGTGACCTCCAGGCCCGCGGGACATTGTCACCCTTGGAGGACCCATTTATGTCAACATCCACTCTCGCTCTAGCTCCGACTCCTCTGAGTTCAGTGGCAGCCACTCTCGCTCCGAGTCGCTAGACTACACCCCTTCCTGAGGGCTAGCTTAGTGGAGGGGAAGACCTTTTGTGTAGTGTTTGATGTAGGTGGTGAGCACTGTCCCCATAGCAGCAAGTGATGTATTAAGGTTTAGTTCGTGTGTGAAACTAATTGCTCACAGCCTAAGTGCTATGTTGAGCTGTGTTGTATAAACCTTTAAATTATGAATGGATGCGGCCAAGTGTAGGCCTTGGTATTGTAATTTGAATTGGGATTTGTCCTATCTTGTTGGTTTTTACTTGAGTTGGTTTTGGGCCAAATCCCACATACTTGGTACATATGTTTAAATGTCACTGATACTTACAGATGGCAACTCAGTGCGTAATGAGAGCCTAGGCAAGCTCTGCTCCAAGCGCGTAGGTCGAGGCTAACACTAGTCAGGAGACCCCACAGATGGGTCGAGGTAGAGGCAGAGGCCAGGAAGCAAATTTGCCACCACCCCTGCTAGAACACCCCACATTGGCTCAAGTGATGGCCCAACAAACCCAACTTCTGCAGGCCAGCAAGACAACGCTGGCGGTCGCAACACTAAGTTGGGGGATTTCCTAAGAACTCGACCCCTGACTTTCTCCTCAGCTGACGAGCCTATGGAAGCTGAAGATTGGCTTTGAGATACCGAGAGGAAGCTACGGTTGGCCAAATGCACCGAACGAAGATCGAGTGATCTTCGCCACCCACAAACTTAAAGGAGCTGCAGCCTCTTGGTAGGAAAACTACGTATCCACCCGAGGCCAAGATGAAGCTCCCGCTGGCGATGACTCTGAGGAAGAAGCTGCAGCCAAGAGCCCGAAGGACCCCGCCAAGCCCCACGAGCCCGACTTGGCCGTACAGCCATAACATGGGCAGAATTCAAGACTGCCTTCAAGGCCAACTCCATTCTCACCAGAGTTATGAGAATGAAGGAGAACGAGTTTCATACTTTGAAGCAGGGAAGCATGTCAGTCAGCGAGTATCTCACTAGGTTTAACCAGCTAGTCCGCTACGCCCCCAAGGACGTAGCAGATGATGAGGAAAAGATTGATAGGTTCTTCAAAGGCATGAACGAGGAGTTGCGAGTGCAACTAATTATCCAGGACATCACTAGCTTTCACCAGCTGGTAAACAAGACCCTCATCCTAGAAAATGAGAGAAAGCACTTGGAGCCCA
The DNA here is from genome assembly GCA_036346265.1 of Melocanna baccifera. Lineage (NCBI taxonomy): Eukaryota > Viridiplantae > Streptophyta > Magnoliopsida > Poales > Poaceae > Melocanna > Melocanna baccifera. The sequence continues at coordinate 12,214,061 of CM070709.1, forward strand.
GTCGCAAACGGAAGCAAGTGGTGCAGAGACCCCAGGGCACCTCGTACCAGTGGCAATACTCCCCAAATCCCCAGACCCAGTGGCCAGTCCACGGGGACAAATCCTGCAGCAAACCTCAGTTGTTACAGCTGTGGGGAAAGGGACATTTTGCCGCCCGATGCCCGAACAAGACCACCACACCGGTGAAATTCAATCTGGGAACCACTCTAGTCCGAGGTCAAGCATCCACATCAGGTAAGGGATACCAGACCCCGCAAGCCAACCGGACAGCCTCAACCCCCAACCGTGGCTGGATGAACCACATCACTGCAGAGGAGGCACAAGAAGCAGCGGGAGTTTTGATGGGTACGTTTTATATCAAGACTATTCACGCGCATATTCTTTTTGACTCTGGGGCTTCTCATTCATGCATAGCGCAGAGATATGTAGATAGACTAGGATTGCCTACGTACCCTTTAAAGAACCTAGTGGTTTTTAGCTCACCCGCTGGAACCATTATTGCCACACTAGTATGCCCAAAAGTAGAGATCATCATAGAGGAATGGGGCTTCTTGGCAGATCTACTAGTTTTGCACTCACAAACCTTGGATATTATATTAGGAATGGACTGGCTAGCAAGGCATCAGGAAATAATAGACTGTGCCACCAGGAAAGTAAGTCTGACCAAATGCCCTGGGATAACATAATAGTTAAGGTGGACCGGCCTTATCGCTGGGGGCGTATGCTTAACCATTACTGAGATGTACCTTTAGAGGGAATGCTGGTAGTTTAGGATTACCCTGAAGTCTTTCCAGAAGAATTGCCCGGTATGCCACTAGATAGAGACTTGGAATTTGTGATTAATTTGAAGCCAGGAGTTGCTCCAATAGCCAAGCGACCCTATAGGATGACCATCAAAGAGCTGGAAGAACTCAAGAAGCAACTCCAGACTTGCAAGGAAAAGGATTTCATCAGACCCAGTTCGTCCCCATGGGGATCTCTAATACTGTTCGTCAAGAAGAAAGACGACACCGTCCGCATGTGTATAGATTTCAGTCCCTGAATGAAGTAACCATTAAGAACAAGTATCCTCTTCTTAGGATAGATGACCTATTTGACCAGTTAGGAGGAGCTACCATGTTCTCTAAGATTGATTTAAGGTCTAGCTATCATCAGCTAAAGATCAAGCCTGAAGACATCCCTAAGACAAACTTCATCACCAAATATGGGCTGTATGAGTTTACAATCATGTCTTTTGGGCTGACTAATGCCCCGGCTTATTTCATGAACCTCATGAATAAAGTGTTCATGGAATACTTGAACAAGTTTATGGTGGTATTTATAGACGTCTATAGACGATATTCTCGTCTATTCCAAGAGTGCCGAGGAACATGCTGAACACTTGCGTATGATTTTAGAAAAGCTGAAGGAGCATTAGTTGTATGCTAAGTATAGCAAGTGTGAATTTTGGCTAAATGACATTAGCTTTCTAGGCCACATAGTATCAGCCAACGGAGTATCTGTGGACCCCACCAAAATTGAAGCTGTAGTAGAATGGAAACAGCCCATGACTGTAACCGAAGTAAGAAGCTTCCTTGGGTTAGCTGGATATTACAGAAGGTTTATAGAAGGATTTTCACGAATGGCCAAGCCGCTAACTCAATTGTTCAAAAAGGAGCAGGAATTTGAGTGGACCAAGGCTTGCGAGGAAAGTTTCCAAAAGCTCAAGAACAAGTTGACCTCCACCCCGGTCCTAGTCTTACCAGACATCCGTAAGGACTTTGAAGTGTATTGTGACGCCTCCCATCAGGGCCTTGGATGTGTGCTGATGCAAGGAGGTAAGGTAGTGGCGTATGCATCAAGGCAGCTTCGCCCACGAAATGAATTATCCTACTCATGATTTGGAGTTGGCCTCAGTGATACATGCCTTGAAGATTTGGCGATTTTATTTGATCGGTAATCATTGTGACATATACACCGATCATAAGAGCCTTAAGTATTTATTCACACAATCAGACCTCACCTTAAGACAAAGGAGATGGTTAGAGCTAATAAAAGACTATGACATAGGCATTCATTACCACCTCATTAAAGCAAACGTGGTAGCTGATGCTTTAAGTTGCAAAGTGTATTGCAATAACCTCATGATGCGAGAGCAACAACCTGGGCTTCACCAAGAGCTAGTGGCCCTCAACTTAGAAATAGTGGAGCAAGGAACTATAGCAGCTATAGAGATCCAACCAAGCATAGAGGAACTAATCATAGCTGCTCAAAAAGAGAACTCAACAGCCCTGAGGATGAGAAGTCAATTGGCAAAAGGGAAGGCTCCAAGGATGACTAAAGACCCACAAGGAATTTTGAGGTATGGGACACACCTTTTCGTTCCCCACCAGGAAGATCTTAAGAACTTGATACTGAGAGAAGCACACAGCTCTGCGTACTCCCTTCACCCAAGGAGCACAAAAATGTATCAAGATTTGAAACAGTGGTACTGGTGGCCATGGATGAAAAGGGATATCGCTGAGTATGTTGCCTGCTGCGACATATGCCAGAGAGTGAAAGCTGAACACCAACAACCGGCAGGATTACTACAGCCATTGCAAGTGCCTTAGTGGAAGTAGGAAGAAGTATGGATGGACTTCATCACGGGCTTGCCTCGGACTAATGCTGGATATGACTCTATATGGGTCATGGTGGATAGACTAACCAAAGTTGCTCATTTCATTCCCGTCAATACCACTTATAAGGGAGACAAGATGGCAGAGTTGTATATGTCCCACATCGTGTGTTTGCACGGTGTGCCTAAAAGGATAATTTCCGATCGAGGAAGTCAGTTTACCTCGTATTTTTGGGTAAGTCTTCATGAGGCATTAGGCACTCACTTACATTTCAATACTGCCTACCATCCCCAGACCGATGGACAAACCGAAAGGGTAAACCAAATCTTAAAAGATATGCTTCGGGCTTGTGCCCTAGATTTTACTATGGATTGGGACAAGTGCCTACCCTATGCTGAGTTTGCATACAACAGCAGCCATCAATCTAGTTTGAAGATGTCTCCATTCGAAGCCTTATATAGAAGGAAATGCCGGACCCCTCTACACTGGTCTGAAGTAGGGGAAGGTTCCATCTTTGGACCAGAGACCTTGCAACAAGCTGAAGAGAAACTCCATTTGATTAGGGACCGATTGCAAGCTGCTTAGTCCAAACAAAAGAGCTACGCGGACAGAAGGCGTAGGCCATTGGAATTTGAGATTGGAGACTACGTGTATTTGAAGGTGTCACCGTTGAGGGGAGTAAGAAGATTTAAAGTCAAAGGTAAACTCGCTCCCCATTATGTTGGGCCCTTCCCGATCAAGGCTAAGAAAGGAGAAGTAGCCTACCAATTGGATCTGCCTGCGAATCTCGTAGATATACATGATGTCTTCCATGTATCCCAACTCAAGAAGTGTCTTTGAGTGCCAGACGACCGGACTCCTTTACAAGAAATCCCTTTACAAGAAATCGAGATCGAGAATGACCTAACATACCAAGAGCGGCCTATCAAAATCCTCGACGTAGTGGAGATGAAAACGAGGAATCAAACCATCCGAATGTGTAGAGTGCAATGGAACCACCATACTAAAAAGGAAGCTACCTGGGAGCGCGAGGACCAATTGTGGAAGGAGTGCCCTTACCTGTTTTCAATTTAGACATAATCTCGGGGTCGAGATTCCTTGAAGGGGGTGGACTTGTAACATCCCAAATTTTGCAATAATAAATGTTGTAGGGGTGGCCCCCACCTAAACCCAGCTAGCCTGTTGAGAACTATGTAATAAGGAAAGCTTCGGTGCGAAGCTACGGTGGTAAAGACACTCCCTACACGGGGCACATGTATATATATGATATTGAGTCTTGGGAAAGACCCGAGAGGTCATTTGTCTACCTAACCCTCCACCACCATACTCTCTCTCTGTTTGGTCTGTAGCCACAATAGTTGGCGCCGTCCGTGGGGAGGACGGAAGCAAGCCTCAAGACTGCAAGAAGAAGGATGGCACCGAAAAAAGCTTCGTCATCGGCAGCGAGGAAGAAGGAAGCGGCCGCGGCGAGGCCCCGCGTCAACACCAGAGCTTCGGCATCGGCGGTCGGGGAGGAAAATGACGACGCTCATCGCGCGACCTCCGACGCCGTCGACCCCGCCACCATTGACGCTATCGACCCAGCCACCACCGACGCCATCGACCCCGCCGCCATTGACGTGACGATCGACCCCAACCCACCCGGTGCACCCCAACCCGCCATTGGCGCGGCGAGTAACCTTGACGACTCTGGCCGGGCGTTAGGGAGTGGTAGCCTCGACGGTCGTCGGGGCACGACCACCGCCTTTGCACCCGGTGTGGAAGTGCCAAGCGGTCCCACCGTCGGCATTGAACTCCACTGCGCGGACGCGAGGAGAAACCTAAGAGCACAAGCAACGGCCGCGACAACCTTGACCGCACTACCCGGCGCGCCCGCCGCCCCATCTACGCCCGCCACGGAGAATGCCCTGCTGGCGGCCCTTAGCACGCTCCAGCGGGAATTAGCGGATCTCAGGGGGGCCGTGAAGAGCATGCAAGAGGCTCGGACTCGCCTCCCACGGTGGTCGCGCGAGCTCGTGCTCGAGAGGGTGGACAGCGCGGCGCCCCAATCTTCGGCCCGCGCTTGCTACGACGCGTGGACCCGGAATCCCCGTTATCGCCGGGCCTGCAGCAAGTACCGTGGTCGGAAGATTTCAAATTCCCCAGCTCTGTTATATCGTACAAAGGCAACACGGACCCCCGAGAGTTCGTGCGCGTGTACGAAACCGCCACCGAGGCGGCAGGCGGAGACGACACCACCAAGGCGAAGGGGCTCCCGCTCACATTACAAGGAGTGGCGCTTTCATGGTTCTTTACCATAGAGCCGAACTCCATATATGCGTGGGAGCAGGTACGCGACCACCTCTATAACAACTTCCAGGGGAACTACATTGAGCGTGTCGACGCGGATCAACTCTTCGCCATCAAGCAACAACCATCGGAAATGCTTCGCGAGTATTTCAAACGCTTCGCGAAGGTCCGCTGCCAGGTCAAAGACGTCAACGAGACAACAATAATCAACGCAGCGGTGCAGGGCCTTCGCCCGGGGCCACTGGCCGAATACAACGCGCGCAAGCCGATCAAGACAGTGGCAAAACTCTTCGACAAGATGGAGGAATATGCTCGGGCGGAAGAAGACGCGAAGCGGCGCCAGGACAACGATGCTGACGTCAACCCAGCGGGAAGCGTCGCGAAGAGCGCCGACCCATCGCAAGCAAGTTCCTCGCGGAGCAAGCACCGACATGAGATGTCGAAGGACACCTCCCAGCACAAGGACACGCCGGCTGACAAGGCCCAGCGCGGCCGTCAGACGTCCCGGCGAACCCGGCACGTCTTTGACATTGAGGCCGGCTCCGAAGACAACGCCCCTGCCAACCGCGGGACTAGGGCCCGACGAGGTCGGGGGCGAGGCCGAGGACGGAGCCGCAACGGTTGGGCCCGAGCGGAGTACGGCGACCAACAGCGCCCGCAGTGGTGCGAGGTGCATGGTCAAGGCAATCATGATACCCGCTCCTGCACCACCATCGCAGCACTTCGCCAAAGCGCCGCCAGAGACAGGGATCTCGAGACGCGCTCACCCGTCGTCGCGCACGTTCAGCAGCCACCGGTCGGCCCCCTGAGGATTTGCGATCAGGAGCTGCAGCCTCAGGAGGGCCCCGACGGACGCAAGCCCAGGTGCAGCAGCCCCAGGAAAGCTCCCTGCGGATCCATACACTGGAGGGCGCCCCGCACAGCGTCATCAACGTCATCTCCGGCGGTTCCTCCTTGGAGTTTGCCTCGGAGCGACAGCACAAAGCCTACGTGCGGAGGCTACACCACGTGGCGGCATACCCAGCCCAGGCGCCGCCAGAGTGGGCGCAGCACGCAATCACCTTCACGTCGGCCGACGCTGAAGGTGTGGAGTTCCCCCATCAGGATCCCCTAGTCATCCAGGTCGCGGTCGCTGGGTGTGATGTCCGGCGCATCCTGGTCGATGGGGGCAGCTCCGCGAACGTCCTGTTTGCACAGGCCTTCGACCAGATGGCGATCCCTCGGAGTTGCCTAGGCCCCTCACGAATCCCGTTGCAGGGCTTCGGAGGCTAGCCCCTATTGGCGTTGGGTCAATTATGTTTACAGGTCTCCTTCGGCCAGGATGACAACGTGGCGACCAGGGACGTCACTTTTGATGTCGTCGACATCCAGTACCCCTACAACGCCATTCTTGGGCGACCAACTCTTAACTCCTTCGGGGCAGTACCGCACCATGGCTTCCTATGTGTGAAGCTTCCGGGCCCGCAAGGTGTCATCACCATCTTCGACGATCAGCACGTGGCTCGGCACCTGGAGCATGGAAGCCGAAACCCAAGCCTGGGAACTCACCGCGGTCCTTAGGTCAGACGCGCCCGTACACGCCGTGCGGTAGCCCAAGCACAAGAGGATTCGCATCTCATCACCACGACAACGAGTCCGGTGGTTAGTTCATAACCCTTTTGTACTCGCTCACCCGCGCAAACGGGAATTTAATAAAGTTCACCGTTTGCGAGGCTATTCTTGGCCCCCCACCACAAATGTGCGGAGGCTCGCCCCCGCACGCACTCCACGGAGTATAAATAAGACGCGGATGTTTTCCCTGCGCACTCTACTGAGTATAAACAAGACGCGGAATTCCGCGCACGCGCTGGTGTTGTCACCACGCGTACTCCCCAGAGTATAAAGATGTGGTTGATGTTCCCACGCACCGTACGGAGACCCACCTCCGCACGAGCACCACATGGAGACTCACCTCCGCACACGCAGGCATGGAGACTCACCTCCGCACGCGCACCACATGGAGACTCACCTCCGCACATGCACTCCACGGAGGTTCGCCTCCGCACGCACTCTACGGAGTATAAATAAGATGTAGTGTCGAGGTCCGCCTCCGCACGCACTCTACGGAGTATAAATAAGACGTAGCGATGAGGTCCGCCTCTGCACGCACTCTACGGAGTATAAATAAGACGTAGCGATGAGGTCCGCATCCGCACGCACTCTACGGAGTATAAATAAGACGTAGCGTCGAGGTCCGCCTCCGCACGCACTCTACGGAGTATAAATAAGACGTAGCGATGAGGTCCGCCTCCGCACGCACTCTACGGAGTATAAATAAGATGCAGCGGGGGGACACCCCCGCGCGCACTCTGCGGAGTATAAATAAGACGCGGATGTTTTCCCTGCACACTCTACTGAGTATAAACAAGACGCAGATGTCCCGCGCGCGCGAGGGCGTACCCTCTGGAATTTAAGTAAGCCGTGGTTGATAGTCCCACGCATTCTCTAGAGTACAAACAAAGACGCGGATATTTTTCCTGCGCACTCTACTGAGTCTAAACAAGACGCGGAAGTTCCACGCACGCGAGGGCGTAACCTCCGAAATTTAAGTAAGCCGTGGTTGATAGTCCCACGTATTCTCCGGAGTACAAACAAAGACGCAGATGTTTTCCCTATGCACTCTACTGAGTCTAAACAAGACGGGGATATCCCGCGCACGCGCCGGTGTTCTCACCGCGCGTACTCTCCAGAGTATAAATAAGACGTGGATGGTATTCCCACACACTTGCTGGAGTCCACATACAACGGCGCACGGACCCCCGAGCACGGACGGGTGGCCGCGAGTACAGGAGCGAGGCGCAGGAGCTCAATATGGGGCCGCGCTTCGCACTTCTGCATACCGATCAAGCAGGCGGAACAGGAGCTCGATGGCCAGCGCCTCCACAGCAGGGCCGAGCAACCAAACGCTCCCGGCGAAGGCGCCTTGCGGACCCAGACCCTCAAGACGGAGAGCGCCCAGGGCTCCCCCAAGAGCCTACCGCCCCGAGCTAAAGGAGCCGGCGCCCGCCCTCGAAGCAGCGTGGCTCCCTACAGCACCGCAAGCTGGCCCCCTCTCCTCCTTTCCACACCCCAAGCATCCACTAGCTACGGGAGGAGACTAGGGAGAGAGCAGGCGCCTGTACGGGACAGCAGGGCGGGGCGAAGCCTCGCCGGCACGCCATAACAGTCTACTCCTGAAGCTAGGAGTGGCCCGGATGAAGTACAAGTGAATTGCCCACTACCCCGCACCACCCGCGGCTCTTCGGCGTGCGGGTGGGGGGAAAACACATCGTGGCGGCGCATCCCCCAGCAGAGGCGGGACACCCGACCCCGTGACCGCCTAGGCGGCATCAGCCGCCTTCTGGAGCCCCCTACGCTATTGAGCGAAGTTGGAACAAAATGAGTATGGGGTGCGGCGTATGGAAGGCGAGTGCCGCTCCATTCGGCCACCCGCCCCTTTTAAAGAGCCCCAGGGGCAAGACCGCGGACAGTACGCCGAAGAGTCCCATCGACGCCCCAGGGGCACGTGGTGCGGCAAGGCTGCCCTATTCCACACGTCCCCCCATCTTGCGGGGCCTGGAGCGAGGTACGACGGCCAAGAGACACCTCCCTTGCAGCTGTACCGCACCATGTGCGGAACTCCGTCGATCCTGCCTCAGCTGTCCCATCGAGGCACCCGTGAGGTCCTCCATTGACCACCAGGGATAGGACCTACGAGGCTAGGTCCCAGTCCCTCCTCAAGTGTACCCTGTCATGCCCAACGCAAGCGATAGGGGACGGAGCGCTCGCGCGTCTACATCGACTAAGGCGCCAGCTCCGCTGCCACCACTTCGGAGGGTAGGGGACGGAGCGCTCACGCCACTACATCGACTAAGGTGCCAGCTCCGCTGCCACCACTTCGGAGGGTAGGGGACGGAGCGCTCACGCGTCTCACATCGACTAAGGTGCCGGCTCCGCCACCACCGAGGGTAGGGGCGGGCGCTTGTGCCACTACATCGACTAAGGCGCGGCTCGCCGCCACCACTTCGAGGGTAGGGGATGGAGCGCTCACGCGTCTACATTGACTAAGCGCCGCCGCGCCGCCACCACCGGGGTAGGGGACGGAACGCCGCGCGTCTACATCGACTAAGCGCTAGCTCCGCCGCCACCACTCAAGGGTAGGGGACGGGCGCTCGCGCCACTACATCGACTAAGGTGCGGCTCGCGCCACCGCCGGTAGGGGCGGGCGCGCGCGCGTCTACATCGACTAAGGCGCTAGCTCGCCGCCACCACTCGGGGGTAGGGGCGGGCGCCGCGCGTCTACATCGACCAAGGCGCCACCTCGCGCCACCACTTGAGGGTAGGGGATGGGCGCCGCGCCACCACATCGACTAAGGTGCCGCTCGCCGCCACCACTTCGAGGGTAGGGACGGAGCGCTCGCGCGCTCACGTCGACTAAGGCGCCAGGCTCGCGCCACCACTCGAGGGTAGGGGCGGGCGCTCGCGCGTCGTCGACTAAGGCGCCAGCTCCGCCACCACCGCCGGAGGGTAGGGGCGGAGCGCTCGTGCGTTCGGCAGCCTACGCCCCACCTCCACGTCTACCCCAGCGCCTACCCCAACCAAAAACTCCACCACGAAGAAGAAGCCATGCGACGCATCCATAAACAGCGAAGGATGAATTTCCGACTGCGTCCACCACAACGCCGCTATATTTTTACAAAACCGCCGGGCGGCACTACTCATCCGCTTTCTTCGGATGACCCGCCGCGCCAAGTCTCGCCCGCCGAGGGTCGATTCGCCCAGAAGTCAAGGGAGTCTTCGGCCCGCCACCAGCGACGTAAGCGGCGCCGAGTTACAACGTCAGAAACCAGCAGCAAGTCCCTATCAGCGGTGCTTTCGCCGCAGCAAAGTGGCAAGATCGATCAACGGTAAAGCGGTTTGCAATTCATTCGCGCATGGCGTCGTAGGTTACAACACACACCAAGCGCATAAGAGCCCGAGTCACACTCGCTGGGCCGTCGGTCCCGCCATCGTCGCGCCGCGCAACTTCGTCAAGCCACTCGCCAAGGTTCCCCTCGCCATACATGTTCCGCCGTAGCTCCACCTTCGCTGCGGCCTCCCCGATGTACTCCCAGATCCGCTCGTGAAAAAACCGAACGGCGGGCCGAACAGCACGCACGGCGCCAGACATTACCCTGGCTCCAGCGGGCATCTCCAGCTGCGGGTCGCCCAATTCATCAACATGGCGGCAGCCCCAGCGTTGGAGAAGAGCGCATACGGCGGCGATCACGAGGAGCGGTGATTGCCAAGGGCGTCCACACCATGGCGAGATCGGCCGCTTCCACAATCCGTCGAAGAGTCCGGGGAAGCTCTTCGGGTCCGAAGGAGCGGGGCGGCACCTCGGCAACGAGATTCTCAAGGGTACCCTCCAGGGCCAGCATAGCCTCCCATGCCGTTGCTGAAGCGGCACCCAGCGCCTCATCCCACTCCCTCAGGGCTGCAGCGAGGTGGCCGTTCTCTTCCTCCAGGGAGGCAACCTGCTGGAGCAGCCCGTCACGCTCCACCACCGCCGCTTGCCGCGTCGATGCCACATGCTCCGCGGCATATGAGACAGCCGCCGCGCGTTATACGGCACAACACAGGACACGTCGGAGTCGACTCCCCAGGCTGCCACCGCACGTTCGTGGGCTGAAGAAGCATGACCGCCCGAAGATGCACCGGTACCACGCCCCCACAAGGACATTACTCCAAGCTCGGAGGCGATCTTGTTCTCATAAATAGGCGCCGAAATCGACGAGGCCCTATTTATGAGAGCAAGACCATCGCAGAGCATGGAAGCATGGCGCACAGGTCTGGGGAGCACCGTGCTCCACCACGGCCACATATATATACCAGCTTTCCCATCAGGAAACGCAACCGACGGGAGTCAAACCGGTGCGATCGCTTGCGCGTGCGCGCGCCGTTTCAACTTGCCACCCCCACATATCTCTCCCACATCGACAAGATCCTCGCCTTCGTGGGGCAGCTCAGCTCCGCCTCCGGCAAGGTCTTCGCGCCCGCGGAAGTGGCTCAGCTCCGCCCTCGGCAAGGTTTTCGACCCCGCACAACAGCTGGACTCCACCTGTGCCCTCGCGGAGCCACAATGCGCGCCACATGCGAAGTCACCCGTGCCCAATATCATACAAGTCACAGGCCGCAGGTACGGAGGGGGCCAAAGGGCTCGGCGGCATGGCTTCGGCCTGTAAAGCCCTTCACCATGAGAGGCTCCTGTTGTAAGGGTGGCCCCCACCTAAACCCAGCTAGCCTGTTGAGAACTATGTAATAAGGAAAGCTTCGGTGCGAAGCTACTGTGGTAAAGACACTCCCTACGCGGGGCACATGTATATATATGATATCGAGTCTTGGGAAAGACCCGAGAGGTCATTTGTCTATCTAACCGTCCACCACCATACTCCCTCTCTCTGTTTGGTCTGTAGCCACAACAATAAACATTGGGGCATTTGAAAATTTTGGTATTTCTTGGTTTTTTAAATTTCCTGGATTTTCAAAGTTTTGAGGTTCCATTAAAACAAAATAAAGTATACCTAAATGCTAACAATGCAAATCTCATAAGATAAAATGGGATGATAAAAAGAAATAATAGGTTTTATAATAGAAAATTTGAAGTAAAAATATGAATATGAAAAGATGACCTAAATTCTTGTCCAAAAGTCCATAAAAGTAAATTGGGAATGTGTGTGCAAAATCCCCCAAATATTCAACTCCCAAAGTCATCCCAATTTAAAAAGGGGATGCTTTCAAAACATGAGAAAATATAAAAGAAAAGTAAAAATTCGTTGAAATAAAATCCTTAGGTCTTATGCATACAATATATGCTAACCTATATACATACATGTTCAAAGTTTAGCATGAAAAACCAAAGCAAAATAGAAATTTAAAATGGAGAATAAACAAAAAGAAAAAGGGGAGGGAACCAGCCAGGCCATCGGCTCGGCCCAGCCAGCCCCTCCCCTTCGCTCACCTCCCCCCTCTGCCTCTCTCTCGCTCCCCTCCCCCATCCTGCTCGCCCGCTCGCTCTCTCCCCTTGCTCGTGCGCACCCATCCCCTCCTCCCAGGATTCGCGTTGCTACTGCTCCCACTCCGCGGATGGCCAATCAATGGCATACACCACCGCTCGTACCACCCCCTGCTCACCACAGTGCCCCAACTGCCCCCATTGCCTCCGAGCGTGACTGGGCGGCGCCCACGCCGCCTAGCTACTCCTCGTGTCAGCCACAGCCGCCGGTCCCCTGCAAATTATTTAGATTCAAGTTATCAAATGCATGCTGCTATTTTACGTGCTATCTTATATTGGATTTCATGCTTTAGCTAGCTGCTCTTTTATTAAGTGCTACTAATATACCTTTCTGGCACATTATACTATGAACCTTGTTATCCCTAGGAAAACTTATAAATATAAGTGTTTCAAAAGAATAGATTACGTTTATATTATACATCATAGCTTTGCTTAGTCTCAGGAGTGCTTAAAATACCCCAACATCAAATACAATGGAGCAATTTTGGGGAAAGTTGTAGTTGAAAATGGTCATGTATTTTTAAAATGATCATTATTTTATACCCCCAAAATCCTCAAATTGCTTATTCGTTTGGGCGGATGGTTTGGGGGCATGATGCATCGGTGTGCACGTTGTAAAATAGTACAATCACAAGTGTGCAAAGTGCAACTTGTCTGAGTAAACCCTATCGAACCTTGGACTCATCTCACATGTTGGGGGAAAGAAGTGCCGGAACGCTAGGGCCTGTTGTGGCTAAAGGGACACCAAGTGGAGGGTGAATTATTTCTCTAATTTTACTAGCGTATGGGAAGTGGAGCCTGAGGTGCTAGTAAAAGAGTGATTAACATCCTGCGCAACGTATGGGACCCACCACAAGTGGGGGCAACCCATAGGGTGGGATGAGACCCCGAGGCCAGGTAGTTTTGAAAGGTTACTGCAATGATCTACTCAACTGCATGACTAAGGAATCATGCGGGGTAATGAGCGGATTGTCTCTTGTGGTGAAAGTGTACAAACTCTGCAAAGTCAAAACTATTTGAATAGCCGTGCCCACGGTCAAGGGCGGACATAGGAACTTAACTTTGATATAGTTTTATTTCAAAAATAATTTTAAAAATTGGGACTTGAATAGAAAAGTAAAGGACGATGGACTGTCTTGGTTTGAGTTGCCCTAGGTGTCGTCCCAGTGATAAGTTAAGCGGCTATAACGTTAAAAATTGGCTATATGATGCAGGTGGCATGTGACTGTGGATGTAGTCTGTACCAATACTATCATCACAAATCTGTTATTCAATAGCATTATGAATTTAGTCCAAATGGCTAGGTCTAGAAAATTCGTATACATATATCTTAAGTCCTTTAAAATGTAATTTTCCGGCAAACTAAAATTAACTGAGCTTGCCCTTTGACAAGCCTTGTATGTTATATAATTGCATTCTGTGTATTGGCTCGCTGAGTATGGTGGTTAGTGTGCTCACACTCACATAATCAAATCCAGAAGCGGGAGGCCGAGATCATTATGCCTACGAGGATGCGCCAAGTCAAGGAGCCGACGAGGGCAACTAGGGCAGATTTTAAAATGTTTAGTCCTAGGCAAGTTGGCTTGTCGTAAGAGTGTGCACCTATATTACCTAATGGTAAGCGATATAGATGCACACATTTACCCCTAGTCGCCTGCTTGTGGCTTAGGGTTCCACTGCTGCTTTTATCTTCCGCTGTCGTTCTTTTGATTGTAACTATTTGGCTTGGGAGGCCTGTCTTGTAAAACAATGGCCCGACATGGCATACTTTTAAAAACTCTTATGTAAATTAGATTTGATTTTGACTGTATGATCATCATGCGATGTATGAATTGATCCAGCAATGTACGGTGAGCACTTTCTACTAATTTAGGGAATAGTTCGGTGGATTCACAGAGGACTCTGGATTTTGAAATTCAGGTCTGACACTAAAGGACATGCATGCATGCTTGTACGTACATAGTTTGCAGTTGCGATGTATTTTATATTTGTATACGTACATAAGTACTACTGCAAAATTCTTGACAACATCAAGATGGCTAGTTTTTATTGGTGAGACATCAATTGGTCGAGGATCGTCTAAGAGACACTGGCATGCATTGGTCGGCTACCTTGGTGTCAGATTCAAAAAATTAATTTCAGATCTTTTGTACCGTACTAGTCCTATGATCAGTAGCACACATCATTGTATCACATTCATACATGAGTGACTAAAATAGTATAGCACATATTAATTAGCGGTTGTACATTGGTCTGCATGACCAAATTATACACAAATGGATTGACCAACTAAATAATTTACATAAAGAAAGTACTTAGAATGGAAATAAATGATAAACAGAGATAAAGGGCCCTCATATTATGCCATAACCCATGGGCAACTGAGTGGGTTAACACCCTAGTATTCAATATCGTTGTCACCAAATCCATCGACATAAAAGTAGCCAATCGAGGCATCTTCTTCCTCTTGTTCTGATATTTGTTCAACAAGCAATTGTGAATAAAAATTTATACTTCGCAAGACTTTAACGAAACACACATAATACATGCAAGCTTAGACAAAAGGTGGATATCCTAACTAGTTTATCTTGCATAGAGCAAGCATTCATTTGCAAAAGATATAGAATTTATAACGAGCAATTTGTACACTACCATAAAAAGGCCAATACTAGACACCTCATCACAGACGATTTACCAAAACCGTTAGTATTAAATATAATCACAGATGGTTTAGATTTAGTGATCGTCTGTGTTGCTGCCAGCACTAAAAACCGTTTGTAAAAAGGTAATATCATAGACGATTCATGGTGAGCACCGTCTCTGAAGCATCATAAACTCATAACAAGAACCATCTATAATACCACTAAATATCACAGATGATTTTTTATTTAAACTGTTTGTGATACTTTACAAATGGTTTGCATTAAAAGCCGTCTGTGATAATTAAGTTATCATAGATGGTTTGTATTAAAAACCATCTGTTATAGTTTCACTTATTAATTGCAGATCAGTCGACCCTCATAGATCTGTCTTAAATTACAGATATATTTTCACAGGCTACTGCTTTGAGGAGGTGGGGCTTTGAGGCCATTCGGTGAAACAAAACCACAAATTTGATAAGAGTGATTGTACATCCATTTGTTTTTGACTATCTATGATTAATAATTTATTTCTAATTGCATGATATTTTAGATCTAGCTTTTGGTAAAGGGAGAATTGAAGATGGTTTAGATCTAGCTTGACTAGGAGCAAGGTTGTCCTTTTTGCAAAGTTTAGTGGAGCAACCATTCCGAGGAGGAAGCCACCTGGGAGCGTGAGGAGGATCTCAAAGCGGAGTTCCGAAACCTATTCTCTTAGCGAGCCAGAATCTCGAGGTTGAGATTTCTTTTAAGGGGGGAGATTTATAACATCCTGATTTTCATAGTTCATTTGAATTTTTTTTGGATTTAATACAAGCTTAAATTGAATTTTTAGTAATTAAAAGGATTTAATATGACTAATATAAATAATAATATTTGCTTGTAATATTTTATTTGGATTCATTGTGTCTCAAGGAGTTTTCTATGGATTTTTTAATTTATTTGCTATTTTCTAGTTCTCTTTTGATTTTATTTGAATTCTGAAATTAGAAAACCCTAAAACCAATTATGCTGAGCCCATCATTGTTCAGTCGGCCCAGGCCGCACCCCTTCCTGCCTTGCCACATGTTGGCCATCGCCACCCCTCGGCACTGTTCATCCGTGCCATTCAAGCTCAGCCGTTCGATCCACACCAAGCCACGTGTCACTCATTTAGCAAGTCAAGCACTGTTCATCTTCTTTTCGTTATTGCCTCTGCGACGTTCTCGACTTCTGCATCTGCCATGCCACCATCGCCCGTGTCATCCAGGGACTCTTAGCGTCCGATCCTATTTAAGCATCGTTGTCCCTTGGTTTTTCGCACCCCGAATCACCGACCTTTGCCCTCGTCCGTGCACTGGCAACCGATGTCATCGTCGACGAGATCGTTGTCACTGTCAACTTCTCCATCGAGCATCATCGTCATCCGCTGCCACTAGTGAGCAACGCACCACCTTGCCTTGCCAGCCGTCCCTTGCCATCTTCTTCTTTCAATCTAGCCGAGCCTCCTCCACCACAAGCCACCACACCGCTTTGCCTTCAATAACCAATCACCAAGCGCCACATGTCATCCTCTTTGGCCTAGTCCGAACATCCTTACTTCCTTGATAGTCCGATCATCGTCACCCCTTCAGTAGGTCCGAACATCTTTGGCCAGTCTGATCGTCCCTGACCGTTCGATTATCGTCAGATCATCTGATCATCATCATCATTCAGACAGTCTTATTGTTCTTACTCCTCAGTCGTCCAATCATTCCCTATGGCCAAGATTTGCCGTGTAGTTCACCTAGTCCGATCGTCCTTGGCCGAGTCAGTAGCCAAGTTAGCCGCCATCTTAGTAGCCACGCAAGCTCTAATTCTATGTGGTTACCACATGTCGTTCAATGTGGATGCCATGTTAGTCAACCGAGCCATCCTAGTGCCATGTCATCATGCCACATCACGCCACGCCAGCTGTAGTTGTCTAGTTAGCAGCTACATCATCTGAGACATACACTATGCATTGTTTCATGAGCCGAATCTATCGTAAACCCATTATTTCTATGCACCGAGTCCACAACACAGTAGAGTTTTTGATTTTCTAGTATTTTCCTTTACATTAAATTTTTCAAGAATATGTTCTCTTCCATCCTAACTCCGATTAACCTTGTTCTTTATTCTAAATACATCTAAAATCGAGCTCTATCTTTTTGTTCTAGTTTTAAGTTTTGAAGTTTATTTTAGTTTATTTGAATTTATTTTTATATCTTATTTATTTTCTCTCTCGTTAAATTGTGTCTTCGAAGGTGTAAAAGCACCACCAGAGAATCAAAATTCATAACTGAGCAAGGCCAACCCAAGTAATGTCCTTTGATTATGTTGAACCTAGTTTTAATTCTATTATTTATTTATTTTATTTTAAATTATAATGTATTGTTAATTTATTACAAATCTGTATATGGTAGTTATTTTTCAATTTGTGTTAATCTCCTATTTTGATAATTCAAATGTCATGATTCCATTGTCACCATAGGATAGAAAATTATTTAGTGAAATATTCTTGTTAGGTTTATCATCACATGTGATTAATTAATTAATTTGACTTAATAAGATATTGAATTATGGATGCAGCCACAATTATAAAATTTGTGTGCCATGACTATGGTGTGTCATTGGTATTGGTTATACAAAATTGATTTTCACTTAGATGAATGATCCTCCAATAAAGAGAGAAGTGTTGATTCACTTCAAGGAATGTAGAAGTTTCGTCTTGATAATTTTAATGACTTAACTTTGTGCACCATTAATCTAAGTCTTATCGTGCAAACCACATATCTAGTATGGGATAGATCTGGCTGATTAATTTATGATATTTCAACTTTGATTCCGCCATTGCGATGAACATGGTTGTTGTTTTCATAAGGTGCAAGAGGGGGTGCTTATGTGAAACCTTAGCGGGCTGAATTGAATTGAGGTTGAGTATTGTAAAGGGCTTGTTATGATTTTCTTTAACATGAGGATGGTTATATCGTGTGGGCACAATTGTGCAATCTCTGCAGAGTGTAAAACTATTTGAATAGCTGTGTCCTCAATTATAGACAATGGTCGGTGATTTAACACAAAGTGTACTTATTTTATAAAACTTGATTTGGTTAACTTTGAAAAGTGAATGCATGGTTAGTTCACTGGTAATTTAATTCGTGAATGGTTAGTTCACGAGTGGTTCATTGAGTGGACGGTTAGTTCACTTGTGGTTCATTTAATTTATTTATTTATTTATTATTATTTTCTTTAAATATCGCTTTCAATCTATTTATTGTATTTACTTTAAGTACTGATTTTTACAAAATAACCTTCAACCATCCATTAGTAAGCCTTGCATACTATATTGCATCTTTGTTATAAACAACTTGCTGAGTATCAACGTACTTACGGCTTTATGCCTTCTGTTGCTCAGTTGAAGAAGATGAATTATATCAGCAGGAGGTACCTGAAGGAGAATTCTTCGATGACTTCATGGATTAGGACTTCACTTCCTAGTATATTTCCTCTGGGCATGTCAAATGGCTACTACACTCATTTCTGTTTCTCGCTGCTAGTTTCTTAAGCCCTTCAGGCTAGTAAGTTGTAAGTTTGGCCATAAGGTTGTAATTTAATAATTAATAATATTTGAGTCTTTTCCTTTATTAATCGATATTAATAATGCTTAATTTGAATTTTTAGAATTTTAAAAGGATTTAATATGATTAAATAAACTTCAACATTTGCTAAAAATATTTTATTTGAGTTCCTTGTGTCAGAAGGAATTTTCTGTTATTTTTGGGGAATTTTTGGGATTTATTTGCTATTTTCTAGAGCTCCTTTTCTTTTATTTGAATTTCGAATTAAGAAAATCCAGAAAATCCTTTAAACCTCCGCCGCCTCGCGCCCGATCCTCTCTTCTCCCACGTGTCACCCATCCCGAGCCTCTCTCCGCCGACCAGCCACGCTCCGTCCGATCTCCCGTGCAGCATCCCACCAGACGCTGTGCTCTAGTTCTAGCCGCCACATGCACGCTGCTGGCCGCCTCCTCGCTGCCACTGTGCCAGCAGCTTCCTAGTCGTCCGATGGCTCCCGTGCCACGCGGCAAAGACAAGCCCAACCTAACTCCCTCGACCGCCGATCTCGCCTTGCCTGCTCGATCTCTCCCGCGCCATCTCACCTGGCCCAAATCAAGGCTCGCCGCCACTCCGCGCCGTAATCGATCCGGACGCCGGTTCGCGTGATAAAACCCGCGCGCAGCCTCGACCACGTGCCTCGCCTGCCGCCGCTCCGCCTGGCCGTCCCCGCCGCGCCGATGATGCCGGAGTACGCGCTGCCGCCGGCCCGCAGCTCGCCGCCGGAGTCCCCGCCCGCGCCGCCGCTGCAGCCGCTGCCGCTGCCGCCAAGACTCGCCGGCGAGCCCTTCGCCCGACGCTTCCCCATCGCCGAAGTCACCTCCGCCGCTCGCGCCCGCCGGACCCCGCTCCCGTCGCCCGCCGCCCTCGGGCTCGACTCCGCCGCGCCACGCGCCGACGCGCCACGCTGCCGCCATCGGTTGTCGCCCGCCCCGCGCTTCATCGCCGCCGCCATCCAGACCGAGCCGACGCCAGATTCGCCGCGGCACGCCCCCGCTGCTCGATCCGCGCCGCCGCCGCACCTAAGCCCGCGGCCGCTGGCTACTTACCCACGCGGCAAGCCACGCCGCCCTACCGCCACGTGGCGCCCACGCGTCATGCCACGCCGCCCAAGATCCGCCCCGGTGCCACGTGGAGTCACGCCGCCAATCGCCGATGAGTGACACGTGGCGGCACCAGCGCACGCCACGCCAAGACTACCCCGCCACCAGCGGCAATCGCTCGGTGGACCGGGTTCACCGTGGACTCGCTTTCCCGTGGACCGGGTTCACAGCACAGTAGCTTTTTCGATTTTCCCGATTTTTCTTTAGGGTTTATTTTCTGAGAGCCCGTTCTCCTCCATCCTAGCTCCGATTGACCCTGTTCTTTTTTCTAAATTCATCTAAAATCGAGCTCTAGCTTTTGGTTCTGGTTTTATGGTTTTTGGAGTTCATTTGCTTATCATTTTATGTGTTTTTCTTGTTTCGATCATTTTCTCTCTCGTTAGATTCGGATTCCGAAGGAACAGGTTCTACGCCCGAAGACCAAGAGTACCTCACTGAGCATAACCAAGGCATGTCGTGTCCTTTGATCATGTTGAACCCAGTTTGCAATATATTATTTAATTATTTTGTTTTAAATTACATTGCATCGCTATTTTTATTCAAACCCTTGTATTGGTAGTTATCGTCCCAATTGAATTCATCCCTCCTTGATAATTTGGAATGCCATGATACCATTGTCACCATAGGTTGGGAAACATACTAGTGATGCTATGTTATTTGTCACATGGGTTGGTACGATAGAATGCTTAGCTTTGCTTATTTGTACGATTGGGTTTATCATCACACGTGAATAATTAATTTGACTTAATGAGATATTGAACCGTGGTTGGAGCCACAGCAGATCGTGGTTGGTGCCACAAAGATAAATTTGTGCCATGACGCTGGTGCGCCATCGGCGTGGTTATACAAATTGGTTTTCACCGGGCAGTGATCGTGCAAGAAAGGGGAAGTGTTGGAGCACTTCGAGGGATGAGGTAGTCTCGCCCGGGTAGACTTAAGGACTTAACTTTGTGCGCCATTGATCTGAGTCTTACCGTGCAAACCACATGTCTGGTATGGGACGGACCTGGCTGACTAATTTGAGATGTTTCAACTTTCATCTTGCCATTGAGATAAACATGGTTGCTGATTTCCATGTGGCGCAAGGGGGGTGTTATGCGAAACCCTAGCGGGCGGATTGAGTTGGAATTGAACTTTGTAAAGGCCTTGTTGTGATTATCTTTAACGTGAGGATTATCACATCGCATGGTCGATATTTCATCTATGTTTTATTGATATTTGAGCTGATATGGTTGTGATGATATCTATGTTTGATCTGTGCACTAGTATGATCTTGTGTGCACTAAGGTGATTCTGGACTAATACGGTATACATAGAGTCTAGATTTGTATATTCGAGTCTCGACATTTCTCCCTCAACCCACATCGTACACTAAACTAGCTGTCTTATATTTAGAAGTTTCCATCACTTGACTTTGTAGGAGTCAATTTGACTTGATCTCTAGCTAGTTCCTTTTTAATCTCAATCTAGTTTATTAATTTTGGTTGTGCTCTTGTCAGAGGCAATTCTCCTCTAATTTCCAATAAAATAGTAAAGAGATAGTCATTTTGATTATTGATATATTGACAAGAGTAGAAGAAAGTCAAGATTTAATCTTGTGTGACTCCTCAACTGAGAGCAAATTCACAACTTTAATCTGTGCAATATGCAGTTCATAAGTGCCCACTTTCCTATACAGTTTAGCATATTTTCTCTTGTTAATGATCTAAATGTTTTATTTATTTTGAGAGATAATAAGTTTATCTTCATGACATTTATATACTGCTGGATATATGCTTTACTGTTAGCACTTGGATTTGGAATTAACCTGAAATTATTGCTAAAACCGCCTAATTTCCAAGCATGTGAAGATGTCACTTCTATTATCTTCATATCACTTGGATTTTGAGTTAGAATAAGTTTATCTTTATGTCACTTCTATTATCTTGTGAAGATGTCATTCACCCATTCTTAATCATCGTCACCTCATGCGTGTAATGCACCATCCTCTAAAAATCCAAGCATCATAGAAGAGGACTATCGAAAAGGTCTAAGGGCCAATTTACTATCACGGATGTCAATGTGCCAGGACCCCTCTCAATCCTCGCTGAGCAGTGTCCGCATTTCGGAGAATGATTGAAATAGTTGGACGGGAATAAATTGAGATCACGTACGATTCATGAAAGAACTTGTGCAAAGATCAGAAAAATGCTCTGGTGACAGAAAATTTTCAATCGTTCGAGATTCCAAAAGAATACAAGGCCTGTATACGACAATATGCGTTGATAACGATGTGCAAAGCGTGGAAGAACTTCAAGAGTATGCTTATCAAGCAATACGTGAAGAAGGATCTGACGCCCTTCCAGAAGTATCCGTTCTTGGAACCGTGTTGGCAAGAGTTTGTGACGAAGAAGATGACAGATAATTTTAGCAGTGAAACTGTGGCGCACAGGGCCCTCCAGGCAACAAACACACACCCCCACAGACTTAGCACCACTAGATATGCGGGTGAAATCCTGCAATGGAGGAAGGAGGATGAACATGCAATCTTACAGCAGGCCTCCCCACCATTTGACGGGATCCCTGATGAGCACGCCCAAAACTAGATAAGAGCGAGGTTATCTACTGTGTGATATTGCGCCTACTCTCTTCAGGACCTCTAGGAGAAAGAATCACACACCCTGTGAGCCACGCTAGCAGGGAGTACTGGCTGTAGGACCTCAATTGAGCAGCCGACCTAACTCCTCAACACATACATGAGATGATTGTTATTTGGGGGCACATCTCTGTCATGAACTTATAGGAAGGTTTTGAGGACACAATCACTTAGAAGCTCACTCCCAATAGAGTAGACACTGTGGCCTTGGCTTACAAAGAACAATTTCTGGGAGCGATAAAAAGCACTATAAACCATCTTGTCTGAAAAACTGCACCCCAGAAATGCAAATTTTCGCCTAGCTTGCCATCCAAAACAAGCTATGGATGACGGATCGATTGGGCATGCAAGGGTGGCCGAATCAGTCCACTTGTCCCTTGTGTACACAACTGTTGAAGTCTGCCATCCACCTATTGATGGAGTGCCGCTACATGAAGACGATTTGGAGATCCATTGCGCAATGGACCACTTGCGATTCCATCAATCCGATTACTTGGTGTACCTTCTCTTTGGTTCATGACTGGTGGGAATCAGTTATATTCATGCTTGCAGTACCGCAAAAGGCAATGGCAACACTGGTAATACTTGTCACTTGGCAAATATGGAAGGAGCGGAACATCCAAATTTTTTGGTCCACGGTGACTCCACCGGGCCACTTGACCACTGCCATTAAGGAGGAGTTTATAGCCTGAGTCCTAGCTGGGGCCAATAAGCTAACAGAGCTGTCAATCACCCTATAACATCTTAATCGAACATCTCGCTTTTGGCCTTTCCCTAGCCCCCCTCGCCTTACACACCCCACTATCTCTCGTCAAACTAACTTTTGTATTTTTCTTCTTCTTGTGAATTAATATACGACAACTCTCTACCCGGTGCAAATTTTGGAGTGGGGTCCATAGCTCCAGCCTTTCCGCTTCCCTTCCCCACTGTTATGGCATCTTAGTGCCATCCTCCTCTCCGGTGACCGCGCCGCCTCATCTCTACTATTGATGGACATTATCGGCGCAGTAATGTGATAATTAAAGTAGGTTATTCCTTTGGGAAGACGATGAAGAGTTATTTCAGAGCCCTCAAGCTTTTAACCTTCTTTTGGATTTATTCAGAACTTGGAGCATTTTTTCGACAACATATCTCTGAGCTTTGAGTTAGTGTATACGTAATGGAAAGCTACGAACTATCGGCGCAAAGGTGGAGAAGAGGAGGAAGCAAGCGGCGCCAAGCAAATGCGGTACACGCCGCCGGCGGGACATGCGAAAATCGACGTGGTTGACGCTCTCGCTCCGGCACTATTCCTTGGGAGGTTGAAGACTGAAGAGAGACAGGCACGTTACTCCAGTACTCCAGGTCGTCCATTACTCAAAGAGTCTAACCAGATTACCAAAATATTTTAAATTGAGTATGTTATGGTGATGCAGATGTTCCATAATAATTCTGAATAACAAGTGCAGTAATGCAATGACACAAAGAAATCCTAAACCCTAAGCAAACCGTTACACGAGAATAACGTAACTGGGCATCGATTAGCTAGCTAGCGGCACCCAATAAAGGAATGATTTGAGGACGCAAATACTAGCAACAGAAATTTAAAGAATTATCTACCTAGCCACATTATGAATAGTACTACTACGCAAATACTAACAACAGAGAATTTATAGAATTTCTACCTTGCCACATTATGAATAGTACTGCTGCATATTAGCATCTGACTAGCTACGTATAAATTTGACATAACTTGAATTAACATCTGACAAATAAAGGCTAAATAGCGCCACACATTTGAACAGTGATCGACTTAGCATCCAATGTCTTCACCTAGGTAACTAATATATTTCTCATTCCAGCAGATCATGAGAAGAACTTGTACGTCTTGGCGTTTACGATGATCGACCGCAGACCTCCGATAGGCGCCAACACCGACAGAAGCACGCCGATGATTATGCAAATCTGCCAGCCAATCGAAAACATGAGTTATGAATCTCCATTATTGCTAGCACAGCGAGCCGTGCGCATAGTGCGTACGTACGCATGTTATATTGTGTGCGTGCAACGTTGTAATCTAAGAAAGAAGGTAAATTATGCAAATAATGGCTTACCCAGTTGATGCACCAGGACATGCCAAACTTCTTTGGCTTCATGATGGCCAACCACATAATGCAGGGAAGCTGTAGAAGAACAAATTTCAGTTCAGTTAATAGAACGGAGAAGCAACTTATGTGTTACTAGCCAGTACGTTAGGAACTAGTAAAGAAAAAGAATAGAATCTTACGAAGTAGGTTGTTGGGGCAAACGCAAAGCCACCGAAGAACCCTAGCAATCCACCGAAGAACGGGATGGCGATGGCAACCAGCATGGTGAATGCTGTACAAACAGAGAGTAAAAATGAGCATCGATATATATATTTTTTTTTGAGACTGTAAACATGCTGTAATTAAACGTGCTACGCACCAACGTAGAGTGAGCGTGCGATCAAACGAAGAGGCAACCCAGGCTTGAATCGAAGCTGCTTCACCAGGAAGGTCTCAAGCATGTCGAACACCGGCATCGCGTAGATCTGCATGCACGTGCAAACATCAATAGTATTCAGCTACTACCACGTATGTGATCATAATACGTATGCATGCATGTACATGTATATACGTATGTACCTGGTAGCTGCCGATGACGTGGACGACGACGAACATGTTGGCGGCGGCGATGAGCCAGCGCGGCTTCTCGAGGGTGATGAGGATGTTGTCGTCGACGGCGTTGCCGAAGATGTAGTAGCCGACGAAGGCGACGGGGAGGTAGCAGATGGCGACGACGAGGTAGGCGACGACGACGCCGAGCCACATGGGCTTCTTGGACGGCTTCTCCGGCGTCGACGGGATGGTGGCCTGGATCTCCAGCACCACGTTGTGCCCCGCGTACGCGAACGCCACGTCGCCGAGCGCGCTCAGGAAGTTGAACGTCCGGCCCGTCGACGTCGACGCCGTCATGCTGTAGTCCACGTTCGCGTGCCGCCCCTTCTCCAGCGAGGCCACCCACGCGATCGTCGAGTAGCTGCACACATATACATTCGTGCTAATTAATTACATGCATGAAATAATCTCGTTATTGCAACAGATGCGCCAGAAGCAAAATTGAACTACTTGATCTAGATCAAGTTAATGTACCTGAGCGACATGACTGCGGCGGCGAGGGAGACGCCGGTGATGGAGTTGAAGTTGGGGAGCTGTGATAGGACAAAGTGGATGGAGCCAAAGATCATGATGAAGTAGGTGGTCCGGATGGGCTTGCAGTCCGGGCAGACGACGTCGTGGAACTTCTGGAGCGACTTGCCGCCTGTGACCATGTAGACGATGCAGACGCCGACCTCGACGATGAGCTGCTGCGGCACGACGATCCAGAGGCCAAGCTTCTCGCCGAAGGCGTGCTGGCCGAGCTCGTGGTAGCGATCGAAGCGCTTGCCGGGGACGCACTCGTGCATCTCAACCATCTGCCACAGGGTGTAGAGTGTGATCACCCATGAAAGAATCATCGCCGCCACTCCGGGACCCCTAACAAAAAGGGCATGCTTGTTATCTTTGTAGGGAATTACTAAAAAACACTTAACTATTTTTTAGAGCAAAATTAGTCAGATTTTTTAGGCATTGATATCCATCCAACAGATCTTCCATACAACCACCTCTAAAAAATATGAGTGTTCCGAATCTAAGGCATTGGATTTCTATCTAACAGATCCCTCATGCACCCCCCAAAAAAAAGGTAATGTCTAGAGAACACCCAAGTGTTTTTTTTTGTAGTTGTGAGCACTCAGATTTGTGGTCAGTAGATTTTTTGATCAACGGCCCCCTTTTTGGAGGGGATGAGGAATTAGCACAGATCTTCGTACATATCTAAAGGTCAGAAATCCGAGTGTTCATAACCACAAAAAACACTAGAATACTGTTTAGAACTTATCCAAAAAAATATGAATGCTTCAAATCTTGGACATTGAATCTCTATCTAATAGTTCTAAAATCTAGCTAATTTTGCCTTCAAGAATAGTCGAATGTTGTATAGATTAATAACAGGTCATTTCACTGGCAATATGTTTCGTTATGGTTAGATAGCTTCGGAGTTGCAAAGCACGTACTCATCGAATCAAATCACCCATCCCTTTACCGCTGCTCCCTTCCGACCCAATCAAAATTAAATTTTCGCAGGGCAAGTTATCTATCTGTTCATTACTCATGCATGCTTACAATGGAACAATCTTCTTAGGGCTCTATGCAACAAAATTGAGGAGAAGATTTGCATGAAAAGAATAGACCACCCAATTCTCTTTTTTGCCCTTATGATCAGTAACTCCGATTCCTCGTGAGGTGTATACGTACGTATTTCGTAGAAACAAAATTATCGACGTCTACATCCACCTTGCATTCTTGATACAATTAACGAGACAAAAGGGGCGAGGCCAGGAGTTAGCCAGCGATGGACTCCAAAGTTCTGAGATTTGTATTTATCTGGTACGTGCTCAAATAAAAAAAATCGTTAATCTCATTAAAACCTAAAGAGTGACGGTCGAGACGGAGAATTACGGCGTACCATCCGAGCTCGGACATGGCGTAGGGCAGGCTGAGCACCCCGGCGCCGACCATGGCGGTGACGTTGTGGAAGGCGGAGTACCACCACTTGGCGTTCCTGGACGATGTGATCGGCAGCCAATCGTCGATCGCCTTCTCCTTCTCCGCCGCCGCCGCCGCCGTATTCATGGCTGCTGGGGCCATATCTCCGGTGACCAGAGATCCCTTGCAATCAAGAATATATCTGAAATCTGAAACTTCGAAACAGTACCGGCTGAGTTGTCCCTGTTGGTTACTGAAAAAGAATAACAAGAACCAATTAAAAACCTATCTATTGGAGGGCTAATTAAGCACCTCAGTTCCCTAGCAAGATGAAGAAAGAGAAGACACTATGCAAGACGTACGGATGGAACTGTTGGATATTTGAAGCAATTCGGGCAAACGGACTCCGAGGTGAGGGACAAGGAAGCACGCCGCGCCCCTGCAGTCGCCCCGCCGCCAATTAACGAGCCAAAAATATTAAGGGTTTGCTCCTTCCTTAACGTCGTCCGGCTTTATTATTTATATCAAGACGCTGCAATCCTTCCACAAATTAGGGATGGAATATCGGTTTGTTTGTTGTGTCTGGCTAGCAGTGTTGAGATGGAATATCGATCGGTTCGAGATAAAATTAGCCATAGATAAGGAATTAAATCTGCCGTGCACGGATCACGGTGGCCATGCATGCTTGGTAATTAAGCGTATTCATGCAAGTATCCAACGTAACGACCCAACAGATTAAGTAGTACTACACCCCTTTTTTCTCTCTCTTTTGAGTATTGACTGCTCGGCCGGCAAAGAATCGGCTCAAATGCAGGGTTCTATTTTTGTACGTAACTAGTAGAGTGCCTGTGCGTTGCAACGGATATTAAATAAATAAGACAACAGGTTCTAAACTCATATTATTTGGTTTATATATTTTAGATCATAGTATCACGAATCATCTACTTAATTAAGCTTCGTTCCAACGGACATGTATTAAACAGATAGGTCATACTAAAGATGGTTTTCAAAATTCAAGTCTAGCCCTCTCTAAAGACACCGGTTAAATTTAACAGTTATCTTTGGAATACAATATATTAAATTGTTATCGTATAGACCCTATGGCAAATAGTGATTAAAACCAAACCCCTTGCCGGACTCTTCTCACTTCCCTCTACCTCCTTCTACCAGTTACTTGCGTTGGCCGACAACTCGCACCGTGGAATCTTAGGCGACACGATCGTCTTCCTCGGCTCCAATGGCTTCGCCACCATCTCCGACAACGAAGGCCAATGCCAACCTATTTTTTTATCGGCAGTCCTTTAATCAAGCAATCCTTTACAAACATGAATATTATTGTGAGTGATATAATATAGTATT
Source organism: Melocanna baccifera (assembly GCA_036346265.1). NCBI lineage: Eukaryota > Viridiplantae > Streptophyta > Magnoliopsida > Poales > Poaceae > Melocanna > Melocanna baccifera. Next base: position 12,241,955 of record CM070709.1, read on the forward strand.
ATTTATCAATGATCCTTTACGATGAGTAATGATCCATTTGCCCACAAGAAAAGCACATTGACAACTTGAGTACATACCATCAATATCGAGGCATAAATACATGACAAAGTTGAAACCTTACTTTTATGAGCACTTTCACGGATAGCATGATGGCATCAGCACCTTCGAACTACAATTACTATATATCGAAACTTACGCCTTGTTGGAGTTGGATGGTCTATCATGCTCTCCAACATATTTGTGGCAACGATGGCTCGTTTTGCATGCTTTGACATGTTCGACAATCTTCTCTAAAAAAGTAAAATATTTGCAACTTAAATGCTATTAGTGCTTGCTTGTTTTACAGCATATGAATAAATAAAAGGAGAAATGAACAAAATGGTAAGAATGTTTTCTTGTCCGCCTAAAATTATACATAAATTTTAATCTCACCCGTAGCAAAGGAACTTCCTTAATAGGAAGTTCAGCACCAAGATCTCCACACGTCACCATTGCCTATAAGCATTTCAAGAAGTTCAGTGTGTAGCACTAATAAAGAAATCCATCAAGGTGGCAGATAGTTTTTTTCGTTTATCGGACATAGAATAAGACTGCATGCGGACACATACAAGATACATGCAGCCGAAATAGAACAAGAGAATTAAAACAATAAAAATTATGTGTTCCAACTTCCACAAAGCTCTTCAACACACATTGTTTGGTCAATTCTCATGACAACTACTCAAGGGCATTTAAATATTGAAAGGAGTTGCCACTTGACAATGCCTTTTTAATATGAAGGAATTGACATAGACGATGTGTCTTACCCCATCGATCGGCAATAATAGATGGAGATTTGGTACTGAATCTGCACTCTTAATTTTTGGGATGACATGTATATCTGCATTAGCACCTGGATACGAAAAGGAGCAAAGAACACATTAATTAAGTTCCCAATATAGATATCCAAGATTTTCATACATGACAAAGAGAATATTACTTTTAAGGAAGTCCTTTACTTCATGAATAACTTTGGCATCCTTCACAAAGGAAACAGCATAGAAATCAACACCATTTTCAACGCTAAACTTTATGTCTTCCCAATCCTTCTCTGTTGGAGCAGAAGCATGTTAGGGAAGAAATCAACTCCTCCTTTTTATCACCGCTTCCATCCGTGAACTTGCCTTCTTCTTTGAATTGAAATCAAGGCACCACCTAAATGTCCGTGGTAAGAGTGCAACTTTGCCATCCATAATAGGCCAGTTGATTTCTTCCCTAACATGCTTCTGCTCCAACAGAGAAGGATTGGGAAGACATAAAGTTTAGCGTTGAAAATGGTGTTGATTTCTATGCTGTTTCCTTTGTGAAGGATGCCAAAGTTATTCATGAAGTAAAGGACTTCCTTAAAAGTAATATTCTCTTTGTCATGTATGAAAATCTTGGATATCTATATTGGGAACTTAATTAATGTGTTCTTTGCTCCTTTTCGTATCCAGTGCTAATGCGATATACATGTCATTCCAAAATTAAGAGTGCAGATTCAGTGCAAATCTCGATCTATTATTGCCATATCGGATGGGGTAAGACACATCGTCTATGTCAATTCCTTCATATTAAAAGGCATTGTCAAGTGGCAACTCCTTTCAATATTTAAATGCCCTTGAGTAGTTGTCATGAGAATTGACCAAGCAATGTGTGTTGAAGAGCTTTTGTGGAAGTTGGAACACATAATTTTTATTGTTTTAATTCTCTTGTTCTATTTCAGCTGCATGTATCTTGTATGTGTCCGCATGCGAGTCTTATTCTATGTCCGATAAATGAAAAACTATCTGCCACCTTGATGGACTTCTTTATTAGTGCTACACACCGAACTTCTTGAAATACTTATAGGCAATGGTGACGTGTGGAGATCATCTTGAACTTCCTATTAAGGAAGTTCCTTTGCTACTGTGAGATTAAAATTTATGTATAATTTTAGGCGGACAAGAAAACATTCTTACCATTTTGTTCATTTCCTCCTTTTATTTATTCATATGCTCAAAACAAGCAAGCACTAATAGCATTTAAGTTGCAATTATTTTACTTTTTTAGGAGAAGATTGTCGAACATGCCAAAGCATGCAAAACCGATTCTTGTTGCCACAAATATGTTGGAAAGCATGATAGACCATCCAACTCCAACAAGGCGTAAGTTTCGATATATAGTAATTGTAGTTCGGAAGGTGCCAATGCCATCATGCTATCCGTGAAAGTGCTCACAAAAGTAAGGTTTCAACTTTGTCATGTATTTATGCCTGATATTGATGGTATGTACTCAAGTTGTCAATGTGCTTTTCTTGTGGGCAAATGGATCATTACCTACTGTAAAGGACTGCTGATAAATAATACTATATTATATCACTCACAATAATATTCATGTTTGTAAATGATTGCTTGATTAAAGGACTGCCGATAAAAAAATGGGTTGGCATTGGCCTTCGTTGTCGGAGATGGTGGCGAAGCCATTGGAGCCGAGGAAGACGGTCGTGTCGCCTAAGATTCCACGGTGCCAGAGTTGTCAGAAGCCAACGCAAGTAACTGGTAGAAGGAGGTAGAGGGAAGTGAGAAGAGTCCGGCAAGGGGTTTGGTTTTAATCACTATTCGCCATAGGGTCTATACGATAACAATTTAATATATTGTATTCCAAAGATAACTGTTAAATTTAACCGGTGTCTTTAGAGGGGGCTAGACTTCAATTTTGAAAACCATCTTTAGTATGACCTGTCTGTTTAATGCATGTCCGTTGGAACGAAGCTTAATTAAGTAGATGATTCGTGATACTATGATCTAAAATATATAAACCAAATAATATGAGTTTAGAACCTGTTGTCTTATTTATTTAATATCCGTTGCAACGCACGGGCACTCTACTAGTTGTGTTATAATAATTACGGTATAAACATAAATAGCAATATAATTCTAACATAATTAACTAAATAAACAGAATATACCAAGATATGTATAAATGATATAAATTGTATATAACTATTTAATTCGGTCATATCATTTGTAACATAGCACATATTCAATAAAAGAAGAAAGACTATTCTTGAATTGAACATGTATGTCAATGTAAATAATATGAAACCAATTAAGACTAGCAAAAATCTAAAGTTTTAATTGATTTTTAGTGCTCTTAGAAGTAGGGTTACACAAGATTAATTCTTGGTCGTCCTGCTACTAACACTACTACAGAAATCATCATCACAGACGGTTTTCTGAACCGTCTGAATTTACGAGTCAGTGATAATACGAGGTCATCACAGACGGCTTTTAAATCGTCTGTGGTGTAAATATCACAAACGATTTTTAGTTAAAAACCGCCTGTGATATTCTTTTCTACCCCTAAATCTATTTCTATTTATTGGCTAGCATCAGAAAATACTAGCCATACCCTCTGAAACAAGCAGATCAATATGTACATGTATACATACAATTCACATCTCAATTCATTTCACAAACATTAAACATCCATTTCGTAAATCAATTAATTGAAATGAAATAAAATATCCATTAACAAATATACAATTACAAAAGATCTACATTGCATTTACACTTAGATGATAACATTGCATTTTTTTATTGCTATATCACTCCGAAATCAAGGTCTCGCGAAAGAAATAGATTCATAATCAATAAACTTGTTAGGCTGCATAAGCAATACTTGGATGATGCATGATTGCTATGCAAGTATTGCTTGTACAGCTTGACAAGTTGTTGATTATAGATTGTTTCTTTCGAGAGACCTCGATTCCGGACTATAGAGCAATAAAAAATCATTCTACGTTGTAGAACTTTCCATCTGATTTTATGACTCGAGCCACCAAAAAGTACGTGCACTCTCCTCGAATTTGTGCAAGGTCAGTCTGTTGCAATACAGTTATCGGGATGGACGCAGTCTGTCGATAGGAATATCAATGTGCGTATATATATAACATGATAAGTATAAAATAATTATGGAAAGATTGACAAACATTTAAATTGGTTATCTTCGAGGAATCGAGGAGTAGTCTCATATGGTGGCAAATGTAGAATCCACATGTGTTGCCCTACAGCTGCTGGTGGCACTGTAAAAAATAGAATGTGTTAATTCAAGATACATTACTACCAACTGTTGCATAGGATTAATTAATGTGTACTAGTAAATACCGAAAATTTTTGAACATGTTTTAGGCGGTTGACCCCTTGCGTTGAGAGACCTGCCTTTGCAACGTATAGGGCGAACGACCTACGTGATTCAAAAAAGTCAACCTTAGTCATTCAGAAGGAAAGAAAGAGTACAATATAGTTATGTATGGAGAAAATATACTTATCTATCGATTAATTGGCTGATAATTGTGAAGTTAGTTTTATTCTTACTTAGGGAATCAAGGTATATTTCTTTGTTCCATTTTGGTACAGTTACTATTAAAATCCAGTGGAACCCCTGATTGTAGAGTATAAGTCCGTATTCCTTATTGCGGTGAGCCAGCAATGCTGCTGTAATGTACCTCTCGACGAAGGATGCATCCTCGGTGATGGTATGCATGGCGACCAAGTGTGGGTCTAGAAAAACCAACCAATAATTTGGATAATCTAGATGCAGTCACCATGTGTCTATATATATACACACAAAAGCAATAAATTATATATGATATTTATCGGTATAACATGAACGAAGACTGCGATTGTACACATTTACAGCGTCCAGCATCGAATGAGTGAGACGTCGAGAGCGTCGGGCTCGCAGGGGAGGAGGACGCCGGAGTTGGGAGAGGAGGGCACCGGAGTCCAGGGAGGCGGCGTCAGGCTCGGGGAGGTCGGCGACGGGCCCGGGGGAGGATGAGGGCATCGGTAGGCTTGGGGACCGGAGGCGACGTTGGGCTCAAGAAAATGGCGGCGTTAGGTTGTCTTGAGTCTCTCAATTGGCTGGTTGGTGTAGCTAATAACTCAGTATGCACAAAACCCTAGCTTATATAAATGTTTATTACAGACGGTTCTTAACTAAGAACCGTCTGTGATATTTATATATCATAGACAGTTTTTCATTAAGAACCGTCTGTGATATGTATATATCACAGACGGTTGTTAACTAAGAACCGTCTGTGATAAAGATATTACAGACGGCTCTAAAATAGAACCGTCTGTAATAAGTCTTTCCATCCCACGCACTGGAATTAATAATATTACAGACGGTTCTTAACGAAAAAGCGTCTGTGATAAAAATATTATAGACGGATCTAAAATAGAACCGTCTGTAATAAGCCTTTCTATCTCACGCACTGGAGTTATTAATTACCTACACCAAGCAGTAGGCACTGTAATAAGACCTCACAGAGTATATTTCTTTACAACAACACAGTGTATTTCTTTACAACAGCCCAATAAATATAGAGATACATTTGTATGACTCATTCTCAAAATTCACCGATATATATCGCATATTGATTGTTATATGCATAAATGTAAATTGACATATACATCACATACATGCATTGTTATATACATAAATGCAAATGCCCACATATGTATCGCACATTCTCATTCCACTTGCTTATTTCATTTGAAAATTAGCCCTTCATGATAGTCAATGCGTATGTAACTTGGTTAGCGAGTACAAATGGTTCGCCTTTGTATCTGACACGTTGGAGGTCTATGATAGTGATACCATACTTGTCAACCTTCACCTGTGGGAGATGCACCCAACGGCAGTGAAATAAGGAGATCTTGAATACCATGTAGTCGAGCTCCCAAATCACTTCTATGAACCTATAGTACAAGTTTCTCATCCCATCGGTACTGAACGCATTTATACGGACACCGCTGTTCTGGTTAGTGCTCTTTACATCCTGAGCCTGTGTATAGAATGTGTACCCATTTATGTCATCTTTGTTATGTCACAACTGTAAATGTTACCCTTTTTGCCAACCATGTCAACATCTCACTGAACGAGCTCCTAGCGATTTGCTCCTTCAACCATTGGTTGAACTGACTATTGTGTTGTCTCATGATTCAAACATCTAGTCACTCTAGATTATGTTGCTGAAGCACATCCTTGTGCTGGTCGACATAAGGGGCCACTTCAGTCATGTGTTGCAAGACCGTGAAATGGGCTTGAGATACACATCCATATGTGGAGTGATTGCTTTCCTTCCGATAGTTTCGATACCCTTGAGCCTCCCCTCATGACGAGATTGAGGCACTCCTATTGGTTCAATTTGAGCCATATAATCGACACATAACCTCTTCGCTTGCATAACCTTCGACGAGGCTGCCATCCGGCCGAGATAGATTCTATACATAGGACTTGAGAATTCTCATGAACCTCTCAAATGGGTACATGCTGCAAAGGAATACGGGCCCGTATATTTTTATCTCTCACACAACGTGAACAATAAGATGAACCATGATATCGAAAAACGACGGAGGCAAATACATCTCAAGATGACATAGAGTGATCACTATCTCATCTTGCAAAGCATCTAGTCCTTCAGAATCGAAGACTTTTTGAGCAATTGTGTTAAAACAATAACATAGCCTCATAATTGTCTCTCGGACTTTGATCGGTAAAATATTTTTAATTGCAATAGAGAGCATCTGTGTCATCAGCTCATGACAATCATGATACTTCATGCCATTTAACTTCAAATCATGCATCGAAACAAGTTTCTTTATGTTGCCGGAGTTACCAAACGGAACATTGACACCATGCAAGAACTAGCACAGTTCTGTTTTCTCGGCCTTGGACAGAGTGTAACACGCAGGGGGAAGATACGTTCGTCCATTATCTGTTTCTGTCGGTGCCAACTCAGGCCTGATGTATATATCAGCCAAGTCAAGCCGTGCTTTGACGCCGTCCTTTGTTTTATCACGAATGTTCAGTAAGAGACCAATCAAGCAGTCACATACATTTTTTTCTACGTGCATGACGTCGATGTAGTGCCGAATATCTAGGTACTCCCAATAAGGTAAGTTCTAAAATATTGATCTCTTCTTCTAGATGTTCTTCTCATAAGCCCTCAATTTACGTTCCTTTCTGAGGACAATATCTAAATCCTTAACCATATTATAAACCTCTTTTCCGCTTAAATGCCTTGGAGCTGAACCGTCCTCCTTCTCTCCGTCAAATTGTTTCTTCATCTTGCGGTATGGGTGAGCCCTCCGAAGGAACCGGTAGTAACGCGTGTACATGGTTTTGCGTGAGTGTTTCAGCCACACACTCTTGGTACCATCTAAGTAGTGAGTACAAGCTTTGGCACCATTTGCACTTTGGCCCGACAAGATAGCAAGGGCAAGATAAACATTTATAGTGCAGAATAATAAGGAGCACATAGTGAAGTTCTCTTGTTTGTATGCATCCCATACCTGTACCCCTTCGTTCCACAGTACTTTTAGATTTTCCACCAACGGTGCTAGGTGCACATCAATATCATTCCCAGATTGCTTTGGCACTTGGATAAGTATCGATAGTAAAATATACTTTCGCTTCATACACAACCAAAGAGGAATGTTATAGACGTAGAGAGTCACGGGCCAAGTGCTTTGTTGGTTGCTCATACTACTGAAAGGATTCATTCCATCTGTACTCAATCTAAACCTTATATTCCTCAGTTCTACATTGAAATCTGTAAAACTCCTATCGATATTTCTCTACTGGGCAAAATCAGCAAGGTGTCTCAGCATTCCATCCTTCTTGCGCTCCTCCGAGCGCCAACATAGCAGTTTTGCCTCCTTTGGATTCACAAAAAACCGCTTCAAATGGGGAATTATAGGAAGACACCATACCACCTTTGTTGGAGGTCCTTTCGTCACCTCTATTCTCTCGCCATCATCATCTGATTGATTGTTACGTTTTATCGGGATGCATTGCACACCGGACAGATATGCATGTTAGCATACTCTTTATGGTAGAGGATACAGTCGTTCAGACTTGCATGTATTCTTTCTACTTCCATTCCCAATGGACAAATAACCTTCTTAGCTTTATACGTGATTTTAGGCAACTCATTTCCCTCCGGAAGCATGTTCGCTAAAAGGCCTAGCAGCGCCGTGAAACTCTTATTGGACCAACCGTTGCTTGCCTTCAATTTCAACAGTTTAAGCACAACTGATAACTTCGTGTACTTTGACCTGCAGCACGTGAACAAAGGTTTCTCTAAGTGCTCCATCAAGCCTCAGAATTTAACATACTCTCTCTCATCATAGTTCTCTTCTACATCACGAAGCATCTGATCTAGATTGTCATCGTGCAGCCTATCCAAATTCGAATCACAATCGACATCATCTAGCGGCATATTATTGACTTCACCGGCGATGTCATCCGACAGCATATCATTGACTTCACTGGCGATGTCATCCAGCGGTATACCATTGACTTCACCGGCGATGTTATCCGGTGGCATATCATTGACTTCACCGGCGATATCATCCGGCAGTATATCATTGACTTCGGCATGACTGGTCCAACACGTATACCCCTTTTTCAAACCACTTCGAATCAAGTGTGCTTCAATCTGCTCTCGATTCTTAAACATCTTTAAATTCTCGCAGTCATTGCATGAACAATACGTATATTCCACCCCCTTTTTCAACATATCATCCTCGGCAGCTCTTGTAAAAGCAGACACGCTATTAATGTAATCTTCACTCACACAGCTTGCAGTATATATCCAGCTTCGATCCTATATTATGCACATATATAACAACTTAGTATTAAAAATTAAATTAATTAATTACTACTACATATATACCACATGCATTGATGCTAGCTAAATCTAAATTAGCTAGATCTTCAAAGTATATATATAACAGTTACCGAAAATCAGTTAGATCTAAATTTTGATGCAACAAAAAATAAATTTCATTACTAACCATATCTAGAGCAACCAAGAACTAGATGAATCTTCTAAGCTCTCCTACCAAATAAGCCTCCTTCCACCATATTAAATGGCCTAAAAGCCTTGTCGCCTCCTCCAGGTGCGCAACACTAGCCGGCTAGATCTGGATTAAAATGAAGACAGAGATGCGCTCTGAAAGGCGCAATAAATACCTAGTCGGATTATCACAGACAGTTTTTAACAAAAACCATCTGTGGTACTGGAATATCATAGATTATTTTTAATAAAAAAACTATACGTGATAATTCCAGATTATCACAGATGGTTCTTTCTTATCACCAACACCACAGGCGGTCATCAAATTGAAACCGTCTGTGATAGTGTACATCACAGATGGTTTTTCAAAACCGTTTGTGATTTGGCGTATAGTATTAAGCTTTCTGTAGTAGTGTAAAGTCTTGTACTCTTCATCAATTGGATATATCAAAGAAATTATCAAAACTTTAAGCTCTAAACCAAAGTCTACTTGCTTCAAGATTCAAAGATATATACAAACATATAATTTCGGCCAGCATAACATTAAGCAAAGATGATCACTTGATGGCAACAAGAAGTTAGACAAATATAACTTGACCTCTCACATATTGTAATAATCAAATCATCAAGTTATACAAGACTTATTTGAATGACAGACTTGAAGTCGGCACATGAATTAAGTGACCCTTCAACCAAAACTATATGATTGCAATGTTAATATCCGAAGATCAATTCACAAATCTTAGATTTAATCATTCAAAGAGGACAATAACTGAGGTATCAAGGTTTTAGAGCTCAAATCTTTATCATCCAATCTCAGTATATGAATATTTCATCATCGAGCAATACAACCCACTATTTTCTGTGCAATCTTCAATATATGAATAAGTCACAAATGCAAAGAATTGAAACCGCATACTCACAAAACCGGTGATACTCGAAATCACCGAGAAGGTCACGGAGCTAGGCATGCCACAGGGCACTGTCCTAGAAAACCTAACGCCTCCCTACACCACAGTGAGAGAGGACAGCAAGTAATCGAAGATATAAAGCCCTCTTCGTCGGAGTATGCAGACACACACCGACAAAGCCGAGGTCAGGGGACGCCACACAAGCTCATGGCAGGAGTCGGCCAAACACCTTGCCGTCAAGCACCGAAGAGGACTGAGGTCGGCGTCGGGACGCCAAGCTACCACAGAAACTGAACACACTAGAGGCGGCACAGGTTAGAGGGAGGTGAAGAAGAAGGCTCACTATATTTGGATGCTCCACATACAAGAGGCATGCCCCTTCTTATAGCCGAGAGAGCGGGGGAACAACCCTTGGAGTGGTGGCCTCCAACGGACGGATCCGAGGATCCTGGGTTGCCACTATTGTAATACGCGTAGGCTACGGAAGCAGAAAACAAAACTTTTCTACCGCGCACCCAAGAACATCATGCTAAGAAAGGATCATGGATCGTTACCACTTAGACGCCTTGCGCGTGAAGAAGAATTGAAACCGATCCAATCTCGCGTCGAGGTAGTAGTGGAAGTAGCCGATCGTCCGACAGATCGTCTCTCCACGCGCACGCCGATCGACAACGCGCGAGCGGCGCCTCCACCGGTATCCACACGTCCCGGGTGGGCGCCGATCGCGAGTGTAATAGCACTCGTGGCGGCTAGGGTTTGGCTCGGAGGTGGCGGCTAGGGTTTTGCTAGATGTTAGCGGGGCGAATCCCCTCGCCCCTCGCCTCCATATATAGACCTCCTCACGTGGGCCTCGTGGACCGAGGCCCAATAGGAGTCTATTCGGATCTCTATCCGAATTGAGCCCATATCCGAATCATATTCGAATTAGTGTTCCAACCCGTTAAGCGTGCGACCACAGCAGGTTCACGTATACTTGGTCGTGACCGGAAACGCCTTTCGAGCTACCATGTTAATAGCGGCCTCTAGTAAGACATATTAACCCCAAAGTATATGTAAAGATCATATCAATTTGAACTGTAATGTTCTCTCATGTACGAATCCCTTTACCTCACGATATAGATTGAGCTCAAGGCGAGACTGTGTCATCCTCTTAATAGCTCAATCACTCTCTCGATTCCGTGATGGATTATAAACTCGTGATTGACTCCTCAATCACCTTGGCATGGCCATGTACTTTCATAATCCATTACATCGAGGGCCCAGAGATATCTCTCCCATAAGGAGGGGCAAATTCTATCTTGATCATTCACATCCCACTACATGTTTCATGGCAAACCGAAGACTACTTTTATGACTACGATTCTGGAGTAGTGTTTAGTAGTCCCAAAATAAGTTACTACTCATGTTGGGAACCATGATGATCTCAAGTCTAAGGACTCTACATAAACACTACTTGAGACCAGCGATGACACATGGAATCTCTGCGATGTCTCATGGTAGGTCTATCCAACATATGTTCACTAACACATGTCCATATTATTGATTTGGTATCACCATACCATGATCCATGAGACATGATCATCAATCAATACATATGCTGATCTTTGTCTTTGAATCATATTTGTTCCTCATATGATATACGATCAGGGATCATTTAGAAATAGCAACATCTTAGTATTTAAGAGTCTCATGAATAAGTCACATACTCATTGATCAATAATGATGATGTCTATTCCAAGGAACAAAGTAATGTATCATAAACATAGTATGTGATATATACAACATCTCCATGTTGCCTCTAGGGCATATCACTAACAGCCACCGCCCCCTCCTCTCCTACTCAAGTCAGCGCCACCCCTTGGAATCCAGATCAGAGCAATGCCCGTGCCAGATCGTAGCAGCCGCAGGGGACTGCGTCGCACGGGAGAACGGGCGCGTGGGGGGACCGGGCCGCCGGGTGGAGCACACCGTCGGGAGCGGCGCCCGCGCCGTCGCCTTCGCTGCTGCCCGCTTGGCACAGCCCGAGCTGTTCGGGAGAAATGAGGAGGAGAGCTCCTCCTTTGTCTCCAGCCCGGCCCACCGATAGGTGGGTCCATTCCTTTTTTCTTTTTAGCAATTGTGAAATTCCGGTTTTGCCCTTGGCATATACAACATATTGATCCTTCGCCCAGAAAATGACCCAAATTAACTCGCTGACGCCGCACAAACCATAGAACACGAGATCCATAGTTGGACAGGGGGAGGAATCATGATCGAAAACGCGCCACGAAATAGGTTTGTTTGTTTCGTCCACGTAGAGTGGTCCATTGGAATTAACCCTATCTGCTGCCCACTGCACACGATTAGATTTAACATAACAACAATCATGATAATATTTTAAAATCGCAAACATGCACTAATTGATATCACTACTACAGTAAGCCTATTACTAGACGCAACTTCACATATGATTTCACAAAACCGTTTGTGCTGTACGCTATCACAGATGGTTTTAATTTACAGACCGTCTATGTTGTTGCCGTTGCTAAAAACCGTCTGTGAAGATTCAGCATCACAGATGGTTTGTGGTAAAAACCGTCCGTGAAGTATCACAGATGGTTTTTGCCATGAATCATCTGTGATACTGCGAATATCATAGACGATTTTTAGTTTAAACCGTTTGTGAATTTTCAAAGACGATTTTTATTATGAACCGTCTGTGATAATCCTGTTATATTAATTGCGTCGAGTAGAATCGTGAACGAAGTATACCCTCTGTCTTGATTCCAGATCTAGACCAGTGCTTTGAGCTGGAGGTAAGGCTTTCAGACTATTTGGGTGAAAGGAGACTATTTGGCAAGAGAGATTGAAGATTCATCAAGTTATTGATTACCTTATATATGGTTAGTAGTGTAATTTATTTTTTGTTGCATCAAAATTTAGATCTAAATTTTGGTGATTGGAATTGAACATGGTTTACATCTACTTGGCCATGCATGATTAGTTCCCATCATGTGGGTAGGCCAAATTTGTCAAAATAGTTGGTTATCATTGGTTCCACGCTGGGAAAATAGTTGTTGTGTTAATTAACCTAGCAAAACCTGAATACATGTTAATTAATTTAGTATACTAATTAATTAATTTAATATTTAATACTAAATTATTATATATATGCATAACGTAGGACCGAAAGCTGGATGTATGCTGCGAACCGTGTGAGTGAAGAGTATATTAATGATGTGACTGCTTTCACAAGAGCTGCCGAGGAGGATATGTTCAATAAGAGAGTGGAATATATGTGCTGTCCATGCATTGACTGCGAGAATCTAAAAATGTTTTGAGAACTGCGAGTAGATTCAAGCACACTTGATTCAGAGAGGTTTCAAATTGGGGTATACGTATTGGACTAGTCATGGCAAAGAGGGGATTACACAGGAAGGTAGTAATAATGACATCGCCGGTGAAGTCAATGATATGCCATCGGATGATATCGATTGTGGTTCGGATTTGGATAGGCTGCATGATGACAATCTAGATCAGATGCTCGCGATGTAGAAGAGAACTATGATGAGAGAGAATATGTTAAATTCTGCGGCATGATGGAGGACTCGGATAAACCTTTGTGGTTTAGATTCGAATGGGCTGCACAATGACAATCTAGATCAGATGCTTCGCGATGTAGAAGAGAATTATGACGAGAGAGAGTATGTTAAATTCTAGGGCTTGATGGAGGACATAGAAAAACCTTTGTTCACGTGCTACAAGTCAAAGTATACGAGGTTGTCAGCCGCGCTTGAACTATTGAAATTGAAGGCAAGCAACGGTTGGTCCGAGAAGTGTTGCAAAGCACGCTACTAGGTCTTTTAGCGGACAAGCTTCCGGAGGGAAATGAGTTGCCTTGTCGGGACCCGGAACAACAACTCCAAATCCCTCTATGTAAATCGCACTTTCCTAGGAAAAGCTAGTGCACACAGGTTCAACAGTGATACATATCATGCAGAACAACCACAAAATATTATTAAGCAAAGGTACGGCCTTATGGCCAAGTTTTACAATAAAAAGGCATATAGCCAACTGAAATAAAAACAACGAAAAATAAATAGCAGAAGATCAGCTTATCCTGATCTTACAAATGACTACAAGATACGGCCTACTCGTTAAAGTCCTCACCGAAGTCGTCGGAGTCGTATTTTGGCAACAGATTTAAGCAAGGTGAGCATTTTAAAGTACTCCACAAGTTACACCAGAGAATATAACAGAATGAATGCATGCATAGAGATTTACAAAGAAAGGCTTAATAGGGTAATTGTGCGAAAAAGCAATACTGAATTTTAAATACAATAATGTAAGTATGAAAAGCTGAATTTTAATGCATCATCTGTAACAATACTTTAACAAAGTAATATCACTAGCGTAGGCTCCAACCTACACTAACCTAACCATGGGCATCCCACCCGGACCATTGTCAAATCACTATTGTTTATCCAAAAATCAAGTTTTGTAAAAACCAAATCTAATATGTGAAAACTCTACTTAGCATGTCTATGACCGTGGACATAACTATCCAGGATAGATTAAAACTCTGCAGAGGTGTACAACTTTACCCACAAGACGTGTCCTCTCGCTTTAGCCATGCGATTAACACACTGCCTTAGGTGTGCGGCGGGGAGTTCACGATAAGGCTGTCACAATGATCCATAGCCAAAACAGTTACGCTGCTACTAAGGTTTCACCACAACTCGAATCCACGAATTGGAGCCCCCTCTTGTGCCATGCGAGACTTCTCGCGGCTTATGTCACGCTCACATTCAGCCTATAGCGATACTTTATTTGAAATTTCACAAATTGCTTAATCAGGTCCGTCCCATACCAGACTTGTGGTAGTACGAAGTGACTTCGTAAAATATTTCACAGAAACAGTCCTTAAGTTGACTTAAACTCAACCACATACCCACATGCTTGAAAATCAACGCATATCACCAAACACGAAGCTTGCCAGCACCCCACCACCTAACAAATAGCCTAAGTCTAAACCAAAATTTTCTATTTGCATGTTTAAACAATTTCATAATTTTTCTTGACTCACCGAAGTTAAGAATTCATTAAAGAAATTGTCATTCCATGTGAAATAATTGATCCCACCTAAATCATTCTAAGCTAGGCTAAGCAATTTACTAAAAATTTGCTAGTTAATACTACTGTACCAACTAGTTTTTAGCTAAGGTGACAAGGCATGTGGAATCCTGATCAAATTGGCTATATTCAAAGGATCATGGGTATAACTAAAGTTCGAAGCGTCTTTGAAATTATATTTGAATAAAGATACGCATACATATACAGTAAAACAACATAATTTAATTTTAAATATTGTGATCAATTTGGTCAAAGGTGTAACTTACCTTGCTCGAAGTCTTGCTGCGAATTGTCGAAATCGAACTCTCCCGAATCGTCAAAATCTAAACGCGAAGAACCAAACAAAAGAAATTCAAAACAAAATTCAAATAAAATTCAAAATTTCAAAACAAGTATAGAATTGGAAAGTTCATGATTTTAGAAAAATGTAGAAATTTGAACAGGTCAATTTGGAGCTAAAATGAAGAAGTTAAGGCCTTCTAAAGATTAAATACAAAGAAAAAGAAAAAGACTATTTTCTAGAATTATTTTTATATTGAAAAAGCATTTATAACATCAGCAGGAATTATTTTACTGAAGGAAAAACATGATTATGATGTCAGCATCATAATTTAATTTTGACCAAATTAAATTTAAATAGAAATTCAGGTTTGTGACGCAAGCATGACGTCAGCCCTGCGATTTTTAAATTCGGGTGAGAGACTGGCAGGTGGGGCCAGTCTACAGTGGACCAAGTCTACGCAAAAGAGGGGGCTGAGGTGGCGCGGACTGTCAGAATGCTGAGGTGGCGAGGCCTAGGCGCGCGTGGCGTGCACGTGGCTGCCACCGTGTTGCCACTTGGGCGCCACGTGTGCGCAGATGCTGATGTGGTAGGGGCGGCTGCGGTGGCGCACGGGGCCCGATGGCCACCAGCGTTCCGGCGATTGGCGGCGCCGGTCGAGGGTGCCAAACGATAGAGGGGAGAGAGGGGAGTGTGAGGGTACCGTCGGCACGGCCTGAGGTCGATCGGAGAGGGCTGTCGGCGATGAGGAGCGGCAGTCGGAGGAGGCTCACGGCGGCGGGGGTACTCCGGTGGTGGAAAAGCCCGGTGGAGGGGTGGACGATGGTCGTCGAGGCACGAGGGAGGTGTAGGCGCGGTCGATGAGGCACGGGGAGGCCTGAGGCGGCGGCGATTGCTCATCGGAGTTGGTGAGGTCGGCGGAAGGGAAAGGGCATGGGGAGGGGCTTTGAAGCTTTAGACACTCGAATTAAAGAGCGAGGGGGAGGCGGTGTGTCGAGAGGGAGCTCGGGGAAGGGTTTATATAGGCTGAGGGGCAGTGCAAGAGGGGTAGCGGCTCGCCGGAATTGAATCGGTTGTTAATGGCGCATAATCGGTGGTAATAGGCTTTTAAGCCGAAGGGTAACGGTAGAAATTGAATGCGCGTGAATGGGGGAGCACTCACGGGCAAAAATGGCAGGGAGTAATGGCTGGGAGGCGAAGATAGCGGAGTTCAATGGGGCGTGGTAATGGCGGCTGTGTCGGCGGGCCGAGGAAGAAGAAAGGCGGGGAAGGGACGACTAACAAGCGGGCCTCAAGTACAGAGAGAGAGAGAAAGGAGGAAGGTATGGCGGTCGATTGAAGACACCTGGCACAAGGAAAAATCAGACCATTCAATCTTTAGCGAACCGGTAGGTGGAAGCTAACGGCTGAGATTCGATCGACCGATTAGATTAGATCGGGGCCGTTCGAGCGAGACCGAAGGAGTAAGTGTAAGCGGGCGGTGGAGGTTTAATCCGGCAACGGCGGATGGTCCAGATTAAGACACTTGTCAGCCCGAGGGAAAGAGGAGGCGGGGGAAGCGGTAAGTGGGGACGTGCGGTTGGGATTAAATCGGGTGGTGAGAGAGTCAGCCCGATAAGCGACACATGTCGGCCAGGGAGAGAAGGAAGGCGGGGAAAGGGTTTAAGTGAAGATGGGCTGCTGGTATTTGATCCGACAACGGGGATTAGCTCAGATGCATGACACGTGTCAGTCAGAGGGGAGAGAGAGGCGGCCAAAGGGTTTGCTCAGATCCGGCGGTGGGGGTTTGCTCGATGGGCGACAAGTGTCAGCTCTGGGAGCTTTTGGATTTATTTTCTTTTCTAGATTTTTCAGAAATGCTAGGGGCTTTAATAAGCTTAGAAAAATACCAAATAAATTTTAAAAATTTTAGAAAAATTCAGAGAATCTTCTGGAACTATTTTGGACTTAATAAAAATATTTTTGACTTATGTAAGTATTTAGTTTTCTGTAAGATCACAAAGTAGCTTTAAAAGTGAGTTTTTAAATTCTAGAAAATTACTATAAATACAGAAATGACTTAGAAAAATCGCAATACATTTATTTTGACCTTTATAAAATGAAATAATTAAATTTTCTCACTTCCAGGCTTGGAATCAAAACAAAAAAAACCAGTTAAATTCATTAAATCACTTAAAAAGAAAAATAAAATTTTGGGATGTTACATGCGTAAAACACCGTATAAAGCCAAGAAGGTTCTTTATCCATTAGGAATGAAAGTAGAAAGAATACATGCATATCCGAATGACTGTATCCTGTACCGTAAAGAGTATGCAAATATGCATATATGTCTGATATGCAACGCATCCCGATACAAACGTAACAATCAATTAGATGACGGCGAGGGAACAGAGGTGAAAAAAGACCTCCTGCTAAGGTAGCATGGTATCTTCCTATAATTCCCCGTTTGAAGCAGTTTTTTGCGAATCCAAAGAAGGCAAAATTGCTGCATTGGCACTCGGAGGAGTGCAAGAAGTATGAAATGCTAAGACATCTTGTTGATTCCGTCCAGTAGAGAAACATCGATAGGAGTCTTGAAAACTTCGGTGCAGAACGAATAAATATAAGGTTTGGATTGAGTACAGATGGAATGAATCCTTTCAGTAATATGAGCAGCCGACATAGTACTTGGCCTGTGACTCTCTGCATGTATAGCTTTCATCCTTGGTTGTGTATGAAGCAAAAGTATATTTTGCTGTCGATACTTATCGAATGGCTAAAACAATCTGGGAATGATATTGATGTGTACCTAGTACCGTTGGTGGAAGATGTAAAATTATTGTGGAACGAAGGGGTACAGGTATAGGATGTATACAAACGAGATAACTTCATTTTATGCTTCTTGTTGTTTTGCACCATAAAGGATTATCCTGCCCTTGCTAACCTGTCGGGCTAGAGTATAAAATATGCCAAAGCTTGTACTCACTGCATAGATGGTACTGAGAGTGTGTGGTTGAAACACTCACGCAAAACCGTGTACATGCGAAACTGTAAGTTTCTTCGGAGGGCTCACCCATACCGCAAGATGAAGAAACAATTTGACGGAGAGAAGGAGGACAGTTCAGCTCCAAGGCATTTAAGCGAAAAAGAGGTTTACAATATGGTTAAGAATTTATATGTTGTCCTTGGAAAGGTACGTAAATTGAAGACTCATGAGAAGAACATCTGAAAGAAGAGATCAATATTTTGTGACTTATCTTATTGGGAGTAACTAGATGTTCGGCACTACATCGATATCATGCATGTAGAGAAGAATGTATGTGACAGCTTGATTGGTTTCTTACTGAACATTCATATTAAAATAAATGATGGTGTCAACGTACGGCTTGACTTGGTTGATATGGACATCAAGAATGAGTTAGCACCGATAAAAACCGATAATAGACGAGCGTACCTTCCCCCTGCGTGTTACACTCTATCCAAGGCCGAGAAAACTAAACTGTGTCAGTGCTTGCATGGTGTCAAAGTTCCGTCTGGTTACTCCGGCAACATGAAGAAACTTGTTTCGATGTAAGATTTGAAGTTAAATGCCATGAAGTCTCATGATTATCATGTGCTGATGACACAGATACTCCTTATTGCAATTAAAAATATTTTGCTGATCAAAATCCGAGAGACAATCATGAGGTTGTGTTATTTCTTTAACACAATTGTTCAGGAGGTCATCGATCCCAAAGGACTAGATGCTCTGCAAGACGAGGTGGTAACGACTCTGTGTCATCTTGAGATGTATTTCCCTCCTTTATTTTTCAATATCATGGTCCATCTTATTATTCACATTGTGTGAGAGATAAAATTGTGCGGACCCGTACTCCTACGTTGTATGTACTTATTTGAGAGGTTCATGGGAATTCTCAAATCCTATGTATGGAATCAAACTCGGTCGGAGGGCAGCATCGTCGAAGGTTATACAAGTAAAGAGATCATTGAGTTTTGTGTCGATTATATGGTTCAGATTGAACTGATAGGTATGCCTCAATCTCACCATGAGCGGAGGCTCAAGGGTATCAAAACCATTGGAAGGAAAGCAATCACTCCAGATATGGACGCGTATGCTAAAACTCATTTTACGATCTTGCAACACATGACTGAAGTGTCCCCGTATGTCAACCAGCACAAGGATGTGCTTTGGCAACAAAATCCGGAGCGATCGGATATTTGGATCATGAGACAACACAACAGTCGGTTCAACCAATGGTTGAAGGAGCAAATTGCTAGGACCTCGTCAAGTGAGATGCTGACATGATTGGTAAAAGGGCCAACATTTACAGTTGTGACATGGCAAAGATATGACATAAATGGGTACACATTCTATACATAGACTCAGAATGTAAAGAGCACTAACCAGAACAGCAGTTGAGATGGAGATGTTAATGATCCGTACAGAGATGGAGGAGCATGATGAGGCTACTATGGCATATTTCTTTAATGGGTTGAATGAGGATGTGCAAAATAGGGTGGAGATGGTTCATTACTACAATATTTAAGACTTGGTGCATCAAGCCGAACGTGCTGAACAACAATTGAAGCGTAAACAAGCCAAGAATGGGTGTGCTAACACTCAAACAAGCTCATGGAGATGTTCATCACAGCAAAGTAATGATGTTGGCCCACTTTCCAAAGTGGCAACATCAAATCGTTCAAACGGGGCGCTATCTAAGGTGACAAGCATTGGAGGTAAAGAAACAACCAAAATTGATTCTAGTTTGCCTTTCAATGCTCGTGCTAGAGAAATTGAGTGCTTAAGTTTAAGGGCTGGGGGCACATGATGAGGGACTGTCCAAATATAAGGAAAGTGCTTCTCACTAATGAAGGACAATACATGTCACAGAGCGAAGAAAATGCAAAATCAGAAATGGAGTATGAAGAACAATCCAATGATTCCCCACGAAAAGATATCTATTGTGATCCTATGAATGGTCCAAATTTAATGACTCACAAGGTGAATTGTGATAACACCCCAATAGTAGAGAAAGGACAGTGGTGGAGTGTTTTCCAAATGGAATATAAGATCAAAGATAAAGCATACAAGCTAATCATAGATGGAGGGAGTTATACCAATATGATTAGCAAATATTTGGTGTACACTTTGGGGCTGCCCAAGTGGAGGCATCCTCAACCACACCACGTGGAGTGGCTATACAACTCCAGGAGGCTAAAGATAACTCACAAGGTGCATGTTCCGTTTGTTGTTGGTGACTATGTTGATAAGGTGGATTATGACATCATTGCAATAGATACATGTGGGTTACTATTGGGGAGGTCATGGTAATATGATCATGATGTCATACATGCTGGGAGGGCCAACATATATACATTTAAGCATGGAGGCAAACGACATGTACTAAAGCAGGTGGCAGATGATACAATTAAATCCAAAATTCAGCTCGTCGTAAAAAAGAAGAAAGCTTTGAAAATATCCCAAAATCGATGACGATTTCGCTTGAAGGGGGAGGGGATGATGTGGCACCAAGTAGCACTACTACTTTGGTTAGTGCTGTTTTGAGCCAACAAGATGAAGACCAAAAAGGACAAACTGGAAGCCAAGCACGAGCATGGCAAGCCCGCAAGGCGTGAGCGTGGTGAGCCTATGACCAAGGCGTGCGTAGGTCAGAATTCTTGGTAGGAGATATTTGGATTTCACTTATCTCTTAATTTATAATTAACAGAATATTCACAAGTCTAGTATTGAGTTTATTTACATGCAAAGAGTTTAGTGTTAGAGCTTTTCTAGTCACTTTCTATTCACATGAGCAATCGCACTACTACAGAAAGCCTAATACTAGACGGTAAATCATAGACGGTTTTGTGAAACCGTCTGTGATGTACACTATCACAGACGGTTTTAATTTGAAAACCGTCTGTGCTGATGAAGGATTATCACAGACGGTTCTTACAAATAAACCGTCTGTGATAGTGGACTATCACAGACGGTTTTTCAGTACAAACCATCTGTGATAATCTGGATTATCACAGACGGTTTTGACTGAAAAACCGTCTGTGATAGTCCATTATCACAGACGGGTTTAGTTCAAAACCGTCTGTGATAATCCAGACTATGACAGACGGTTTTTGACTAAAACCCGTCTGTGATAGTGGACTATCACAGACGGTGTTTCAATAAAAACCGTCTGCGTGATAATCCGGCTATGTATTTATTGCGCCGCTCAGACCGCATATGCATATATCTGTCTTCATTTCGATCTAGATCTAGCCGGTGCTGCAGGTGGAGGCGGCAAGATTTTCAGGCCATTTTATTTGCATGGTTGAAGGAGACTTATTTGGTAGGAGTGCTTTGAAGGTTCATTGAGTTCTTGGTTGCCCTAGATATGGTTAGTAATGAAATTTGTTTTTGGTTGCAATATCAAAATTTAGATGTAGCTAGCTAATTAATTTTCGGTGGCTGTTATATATATACTTTGAAGATCTAGCTAATTTAGATTTAGCTAGCCTCAATGCATGTGGTATATATGTAGTAATAATTAATTAAATTAATTTTAATACTAAGTTGTTATATATGTGCATAATATAGGACCGAAGCTGGATGTATATCGCAAACCGTGTGAGTGAAGAGTATATTAATGGCGTGTCTGCTTTTACAAGAGCTACCGAGGAGAATATGTTGAATAAGAGGGTGGAATATATGTATTGTCCATGCACTGTCTGCGAGAATTGAAGGATGTTTAAGAATCGAGAGTAGATTGAAGCGTACTTGATTCGGGGGGTTTCAAAACGGGGTATACGTGTTGGACCAGTCATGGCGAAGTCAATGATATGTCGTTGGATAACATCGCCGGTGAAGTCAATGATATGCCGTCGGACGACATCGCCGGTAAAGTCCATGATATGCCGCCGGACGACATCACCGGTGAAGTCAATGATATGCCGCCGGATGATGATTGTGGTTCGGATTCGGATAGACTGCACGATGATAATCTGAATCAGATGCTTCGTGATGTAGTAGAGAACTATGATGAGAGGGAGTATATTAAATTCCGAGGCTTGATGGAGGACTCGGAGAAACCTTTATTCACGTGCTGCAGGTCAAAGTACACGAAGTTGTTAGCTGTGCTTGAATTGTTGAAATTGAAGGCAAGCAACGGTTGGTCCGACAAGAGTTTCACGGCGCTGCTAGGTCTTTTAGCGGACATGCTTCCAGAGGGAAATAAGTTGCCTAAAATCACGTATAAAGTTAAGAAGGTTCTCTGTCCATTGGGAATAGAAGTAGAAAGAATACATGCATGTCCGAACAACTATATCCTCTACTGTAAAGAGTATACAAACATGCATATCTGTCCAGTGTACAACGCATCCCGATACAAACGTAACAATCAATCAGATGATGATGGTGAGGGGACCTCCTGCAAAGATGGCATGGTATCTTCCTATAATTCCCTATTTGAAGCGGTTATTTGCGAATTCAAAGGAGGCAAAATTACTACGATGGCACTCGGAGGAGCGCAAAAACCAATGTAAAATGTACCAACTAAAAATGAAACTGATGCGTCATGACAGCCAGACAAACCATTGTACCTACAGCTTGCATAATCTGCAATCTGCAACTGAGAGAAAAAAAACTCTTCCAAATTTAACTGGATCCCCTAATCCACATCCTAAGCTGGTCAAGGTAGAGTAGGCACTTCCAATTTTTTCGACACAAGGGATATAACACACGTCTCGATGCCCTCGATGAAATGTCACTCCCTGATGTACTTGTGAACTTGTGAACATAGGCCTGCATTGACGCAGCACAGAAATGAGGTAAAATAAAAATGGGATGACCATCTTTTCAATGGCATTAGGAGAAAAGAAGGGAGGAAGATGAGGTGACCTATAAAAGCTTAATTATCTTCTCTCTGGCGTAGGTAATGTAACAATTAATCTTTTCTTTTGTGTCAGGGATTATGTCAAGCAAGCTGGTAACTTTGACGACAACCTTCTTCATGATGATATTATGAAGCTCTTTGCTTAACCTACCCTGGTTCCATGTAGAACTAATTTCTTTCTTCACAAAGTCAGCAAGTAAATGTTTCAATATATTTAGCGCATTCTTCTTATTACCGTCATCTTCGTTAGCCTCTGCATTGGTATATTTGGGTTCTCCTTCATTATTTTCCGAAGGCATGGCTTCATTAACCACCAAGGAAGCAGAATGACCAATCAACGCAGCTGAATGGGGCAAGAGTACAGGGTTGCCATGACTACTACCAACAGTCATTGGTACCTGAAACGTTTGGGCAACCTGCTGTCCAGATGGAGCAGAGTGTGCTGGTTGGATCAAACCGGCTTGTTGCTGTGCGCAAGGCCATGGATTGGATTTAACAGCTGGAGGTGCGGCTGATGAAGTGGCCATCAAGATTGAATTCAGATTAGGCTGGTATGGATGTAGTCCAACCGGACCAGCAGCCAGATTAGTGTTCCCAAAGACTTGTACCAATGATGAATGAATACGACGAGAGTCTCCAGTTATCGCTGCATTGTGGCAAATCGGAGCTCCAATCATATCAGCTGATATGGAACTTTGCACAGTTAACAACCCTTGCAAGGCTTGACTGAGGGGGCGTTCGGAATAGCGATGACTTTTGACTTTTATTGAAAAAACACTGTAGCTGAGTTGGTTTATTGCGTATAATTAAATTTTAAAAAATTTAAAAATAAAAATACTGTACTAAATTAGAGCGGACGATGCAAAGGAACATAAGGAAAAAACAAAAAAAGGAAAATTTTTTACTGTAGTAGATACTGTAGCTACAGTACCTGCTGCAGTAGATTTTAAGCTACCGCCCAACGCCAGCGATCAAACGCTGAACGGGCCGCACAATTGGATAAAAAAGGCAGGAAATTTTGTGTGTTCTGTATGCCTTGGCTCTGCTTGGGTATGTCAATTGTTGTCTTGACTGTGCCCAGCATGCACAGTTGTTGGAGGATTCTGAAGAAGTTGACCAATAACATTGAAATTCTGACCATTATATACATGGTAAATCATGGCAATGAGGTTACAACATTTGGCAAGTGGATGATGACCGGAATAGCTGGAGCTCCAGGAATCTGGTGATTTGCCTCTTGGCATTGTGCTGCTTGGCCCAAGTTTTGCACAGCAATAAGATTAGCAGCATGCAATCCAGTTTGCACACTCAAATTGCCAGTGGTTGCAGGCGTATTCTGACGACCATCATTTCCAGATAATTTGTCATTGCTATCTGCACTTGTTTGGAAAAGGAGTTAAGGATTGCGCCTGTTGTGAAGCAACTACTTCAGGTGCACCGAGTCTCATTTGTTGTTGCTGAGCATCATCATGGAGATATGTGCAATGTGGCGCAATGTGGACCACGAAGACATTGACCTTCAGCAAAAAAATTTGCAGGGAATATTATTTGCCTTACGGTGCTCAGTCCTCCCATAGGAATTAGGACGACCTCTAGCATGAGCACATTCTCTGAGCTCATCCCTCCCACCATGAGAAGCAGAATCATTGTGAGGATGTCGGCAGCTTGCACCCCAGCTGCATCTTCCTTTCATGAAGTTGCGGCACTGCATATTAGATTGGTTATCCTTTCGGGGTTCAGATCTTGCGCCTACTTTGTGTCTACCAGCTGCAAAATCTCGGTCTCTCTCACTCTCAGATCCACGGCCAGTACAATAAGGACTCCGGCTTGTTCTTTTGCCTCTACCCTGCCCTCTGCTCCTGCTCCTGCTCCTTATTCTACTTCTGGAGCAACTTCTGTTCCTGCAAACATATAAACTCATTTAAATTCATTGCCTTCTAGTTTATTTTGGATCACCTGCAGAAACTGCTACATCATAAAAAAATCAAGATTGATTACAAAAAAGTAAAAAAGGTTTCCGCAAGTAGAATGTAAATAATCAAGGCCCAAATTTTCTAGTTCCTTGCTTCCAGTTCTTAGTGCAATGAAGACAATATATGTGGTGCTTGTGTACAAGTAAAGTTGGTCAATAAGTAAAATCATTAAGAAATAATAACACCTCATTTGTCACAGCTCCTCATTTGTTTTACATAATAACCATAGATTGTATCTGCTTCAATAACTAAACTTTAGCTTAAAATTAGCTCGAAAAGTTGCTTTTCAGAGAACATACATGATCAAAATTCTTGGAGCCACCCCTTCCTTGCTTCTCTCCCGTAGTCCAAATTGGGCTCCTCTGGAGCTGGGCTATGGAGCTCAACTGTTTGGCCTGCTTGAGCTTCTCCTTAGATGTTAAAAGACCATGTGGAGGTCACTTCATAGTTTGCGATGAGTATTTGACTTTGGTCTACGAGCGTGTCAAAGTTTGAATTGTGTTTTTGGAGAGTTTGCAGGTTTTTTTGTTGCTATCACTCAAGATGGGGTGGTCTGACCAGCACTGCGGAGTGGTTAGACCGGCCTTGCGCACTAGTCAGAGTTGAGTTCAATCACATGCAGTCCGACCAGTTTGAAGGGAGTGTTCAGACCAATGGGTGCGGTTCAATTGGGCTCTAGTAGCTGGTTGGATTTTTCTAGAACAAGTGTAAGTGTTGTGGCCAAGCGGTCTGATCAGTCAGGGGGCGGTTTACTACAGTCTAGTTTAAGTTAGTTCGAGTGATGTGGGTACGGTTAAATTGGCTTTTGGTTGGCGGTCTGATTGCCGTGGGGCAAGCGATTAGACTAGTTGGGATTTTCTAGTGTGTAATGGCAGTGATGTTGTGTAGTTGTGGCATGGCATGGGAGCCATGAGTTGGTATTAGGGCTTGGCTAGGCTTGGGATCTTTGAGGTCATTGCATATGAGTTGCATGTATATTTGACTAATGTGGGCCAAGTTGTGAAGAATTTATGGTCAAATTGTAACACCCCGACCCTCTACAGGGCTCAGGATGCTACCACCACTCTTACTATCTCAAATTAATGCTGCTAAAAAGACTTAGCAACACCTCCTCTGTTCTTAAGACTACCTACAAAAAGTCAAGTAACATAGGATTATTGCGATAAAATAACCTACTTCATGTTGCAAATAGCCATAACATAAACAAACTATAGGATCCATAACCATAGAGACCCACCACCACGGGCTCGCAAGTAAACTACACCAAACGACGAGCTACACAGGTCCTAACAAAAGATTAAACACAAACGCTTAGTGGATGACTAAAAAGTTATTTTATATGTGCAGTGCAAAATGAACTACTCCCATTCCATGCATGCCGTCACTCCGGTTCGCCTTAAAAAAACAACAAAACAAGAGTGTATCCAAAGACTCCGCAAACACATGTTAAAACAGTAACATCAATTAAGAACTTCAATCAATTTCATGACTTTAAGCTATAAACCAACTCTAAATTGTAAACTGTAATTCAAATCTATGATTGTAAATTGTAGATCAAAATCCACATCTATAAGCTATAAATTATAATCTCTGTAATTGTATCACTGTCTGTATCACTTTCATGCAATGCAATGCAATGCATCTGTAACTGTAGTTTATACCGGTATAGCGGAGTGTCCACCCGTTGATGAACCACTCATTTGCCCCATTCTCTTTCAAACAGGTTCAATCTCAACTCCTGTGGAGTTCCTACCGAAGTAGGCCCTGTACTTCTGTGTATGAGTGCAATGCATGATGCACATGCTTCCAATATTGGCATTTAATCATAAATCGTACTCATCAGTGTATGGTTAACTCGTAATCATGCATCTTAGCTCATAAACATTGTAAATCATGGCACGGAAATATGAGTAGCAAACATTAACCACAATGTATTGTTCTACCATGCACCTGCCAGTTACCTTGGCGGACGATGCACGGATGGCACCGAACTCAAGCCGCTACTTGAACAAGTATTAACCATTTCAATTCACTGCCAACACAAATGCATTCATATACGAGCAAATGACGCCACGCTTACACGTAAGCCGACATAGCCAAACCCTGTCCCACCGGGCAACTTCCCATTGTCCTGGTGCTCAATCCATCCGAGAATTTAGTGATATCATAGATCGTAGGAATTTAGTGAATGGTTGCTGCAACTATTGGATATTGTCATCCTAGGACAAAAGCATTAAGCCCCATTACGCAAGCTACTCCAAACATTCGTAGGATTAGAATTCCCACCGAATATTGGTCTTGCAAAGGGTAATCCCCACTATAGGGTATTTATGAAACAATTCAGAGTTACTAACCAAAGGGAACTTGCTTCCCAAACCGAAGCAAAATAGCTTGAGTAGAACATCTCTACCCATTATCAACTATATTTCAACAACTCAAGGAGTCATAAACACAAGGGTACTTGCTACCCAAAATTTGGGCAAAACAACTCATGAACAACACATCGCAACCTCTATAACTCGGACGACAGCACGATCGGGCCACTCTAGCGGCCACAGCCTCTACAAGCGATGCAAATCTAGCGACGTCCACTTGGGTACACAAGCAATAGATTCAACTATTTGCCAACCATTCACAAGCATCTGTCCCAAAACATTGCAAATCAACAACATGACTTGCAGAAACATAAATGCAATATTTTGGCCCAATCCCATCCTATTGTGCACCAAATAAATCCAAAAGTCCTAATCAAACATGGAAAGGAAAAGGTTGAAACATGGAATATAAACAATATGATAAACAATGGCATAATTTTGGCCTCTTGGATAACTAAATTTCTAACCTACAACTATGTTTTCGTGTAAATAGGTAAGGAGTTCAATTCTAGCACTTCATATTTTTAAGTTCACAACTAATACGAGAGTTCCAATATCAGCAAGCACATTATTTATAACTAATAATATATACTCTACAATGATACGGATCAACTAGCGATGAAAGCCGATTGATGCGCGAATAGCCCGATCTTTCACGGTACCACCAACCAAACCTTGCAAACCGATCTGATATCGAATTGCAAGAACAATGCCTTCGGCACAATCTGAGGACAAGGTATTCCCAAATTGCACACAAGATATCTCTCTCTTGCTGAAAATAACTAACTCTTTCAATCCTAACTCGCAACCTCTCTTTTCTCCCTCACGACAATGCCTCAGTTCATTTCACAAACACACAGAACATGGTGCCAAGTGGCTTTTTTGTTTTCTTTCATATTATAAACATAATTTGTCTAAGGTTACATGGGGGTATCCTCCGGCCTTATATAGTCACACAAAAGGCACAACCATAACACAACGCACGCATAGCAGGGCTAAGCCCGACTCCAACTCCTATATCATACGTAACAAGGACTCGGACTCAAGAAAACAAAATCAATTTGAAACTCTTAAAACTTATTTTAAGGCAACAACTCCTATATTCTGATATAAAAGGAACTAACTCAGAAACCTTTCTCTTGGCTCGGTTCTTCCGTTTTAGGCTCACGACTTGCTCCTCACATGCCTCTTCTTCCTTCTGGCTCATGGCACGACTTGGTATTAATTCCTGGTTCCTCTCATTTCCTGGCTCGGTTGCACACGCTCTCCCCCTTGTATCTGGCTCAAACTCTTGCTTGGCATGGCAAAGAGGAATCCCACTTGGACTCTCATGGAGGAAAGATCCCTACACAATTTCCAGCTGGCATGGATTCCTTTCCCTCTTTTCTTTCTTGCTTTCCAAACCAAGCACCCCTTCCTTTTTCTCCTTGGACAAATTCTCTTACTGGCTCATCTCCTTGGCTTGGCTTTTCTCCCTAGTGCATGCACAACTTCCACCTTCCTGGCTTTGTGCGCACAACCCCTCTTTCTTCACGCACAAGAAAATAACTCTTTTAGCTCGACTTGGCTTGTTTTCCTGGCTTAGCACCCTTTCCTAGCTTGGGCCTTCTTTCTTCACGCACAAGAAAGAGCCCCCTCCCAACAGAACGCCCACAGCAATGTGCCTCCATGCGGTTCCCCTCCTCACATGCCCACCTTTTGGTCCATGCGGCCAAATCAGGGTTTTGTTTTTTCACCCCGTCTTGACCATCATGCAGCTCATGCGACCGAACGCATGGAGCTCTTCCCACATGCATGCTAACCTTTCCATGGCTAGGGCTTTCCTCTCCCTCCCTTGGCTAGCCTCCCTCTTGGCCAAATTAGCACAACTTTGAGAACTAGCTTCAAATTGTACAATGGAACTAGCAAAGTTGGTATTGTAATTTGGGCCGCATCATTCCCTTCGCCTTCAAGCGAAATCGTCCTTTTTTGGAGGTATTCTTCACAGCCTTCTCCTTAACGATGGTGCGTAGCATTGTGATCATACTGCCACGGATGCCCCAAAAGCGACGTCGTGCATTGGCACGGCGTTACACTCCACCTTGTCATAATCTCCAACTAAAAAAAACTTGACATGGTCAGTATTTTTTAGCTTACCGACATTATACAACCATTGCGCATTAACTTAATACTCGGTCAATTTATTTTTATTTGATTTTGTAGGAATGTAGAAGTGTTATATTTTATTTAATGTGATAATATTTTGAGGCCTTATCTTTCTCCAATGGAGACCTTAGCAAAAACAAATTCAAATAGTGGAAGTGATTCTCCACAGTATTCACTTGCATTTGCATGCATGTAAAAAATGAGGAGAGGAGTGCAAATTTTGCTTTGACAACTTTATACACATCTTGACTATACAAAAACTTTTCCTTATGCAGCATTTAATCTCTTCTGACTACTAAATTAACATTTTCGATTTAGAGTGAGGTCCTTTTATAACATTTAATCTCTTTCAATACTCCTTAAGAAATAAACTAATCATAGTTACTTCTCAATTGCATAAATCAAGTCAAGATAGGGTGCAAAACAGCATCAAAGTTGGACCATTTATACCTAATATATATGTTAAGTGGCAAGTGAACCAACAGAATAAGAAAAGCAAATTGAGAAAATGATTTTCCTCCCAGCTAACATATACCGAATATGTAAATGTTAAGGCTGCTAAATACGACTTCTACTTGCAGATTAAGATCAGAGCGCTAAATATCGTTGGAAGAAAAAGAGAGACTAATTGAACCATGTGATACATAGATTATGGATGTAACTGTTTAGCTGGCACAACTCTCACCAATAAGTGGAATGTTACTCTGATGGATAAAACACTTGATCTTCCCATTTCTATCCTAATTAGCTACCAGGCATGAGAAACAAACAGGTAAGTGAGAGCCCAGGAAAGTTGCTGGTTCTAACCAAATAAATCCAAAAGTCCTAATCGAACGTTGAAAGGAAAAGGTTGAACATGGAATGTAAACAATATAATAAACAATGGCATAATTTTGGCCTCTTGGATAACTAAAATTCTAACCTGCAACACTGTTTTGGTGTAAACAGGTAGAGAGTTCTGTTAAGTATATCAAGGCCCATATGCTATATGAAAGCAATAATAGATTGATTTCAAGAGTGCCGTACAAGACATATATATACATGCAAGGATGTCTAGGGTTATGGCTAATAGAATTATGGGCCAATAAGAGAGATCCTTGCCTATATTAGACATCTAACCAAATATACTAGACATGTGTGGACCCAAGGCCCAATGTAAGCCCAAGTATATCAAGGCCCATATGCTATATGAAAGCAATAGTAGATTGATTTCAAGAGTGCCGTACAAGACATATATATACATGCAAGGATGTCTAGGGTTATGGCTAATAGAATTATGGGGCAATCAGAGAGATCCTTGCCTATATTAGACATCTAACCAAATATACTAAACATGTGTGGACCCAATGCCCAATGTAAGCCCATAGGGCCGGCTAGCCACTATGCCTGTCTAACACCCCGCAGATCGAAGCGCCCGCACTCGGACGCTTAGATCGACTCGACCATCGAAGACCGATGACGGAAGTCCCTTGGTGAAGATGTCGGCATACTGTGAAGTGGTAGGAAAATGCAGTACCCGAATATCGCCAAGGGCTACCTTCTCGCGAACAAAGTGAAAGTCGATCTCAATGTGCTTGGTGCGCTGATGCTGGACTGGGTTGGAGGACATATAGACGGAGCTGATGTTGTCGCAATACACCAAGGTGGCATGCTGAAGTGGAGTATGAAGTTCCAACAACAGGTGACGTAACCAGGAAGCTTCGGCAACAGCATTGGCCACACCACGATACTCAGCTTCGGCGCTGGAGCGGGACACAGTGTTCTGACGCTTGGATGACCAGGAAACGAGGTTATCACCAAGAAACACGGCATAGCCCGAGGTGGACTTCCGTGTGTCCGAGCAGCCGGCCCAATCAGCATCAAAATAAACCACGAGATCAAACTGTGAGGATGGCCGAAGAAAGAGTCCCAGGTGGAGAGTGCCACGAATGTATCAAAGAATCCGCTTGAGAGCAGCAAGATGGGGCTCACGAGGGTCGTGCATATGAAGACACACCTGCTGAACTGCATAGGAGATGTCCGGCCTAGTGAAGGTGAGATACTGGAGAGCACCTGCTAAACTCCGAAAGTCACTGGGATCACTGACAGGGACACCAGTGGAGTCTGACACCTTCGGATTCGTGTCAACAGGGGTGTTGCACGGCTTGCAGTCTGCCATGCCTGCTCGCTCCAGGATATCAAGCATGTACTAACGCTGGGGAGAGGAGGCCACCACGACACTTCTGCACATACATCCCCAAAAAGTGATGAAGCTCACCAAGGTCCTTCATAGAGAACTCCCGCTGCAAGGCAGTGATGAGGGAGCCTGCTTGAGACCATAGAGGGACTTGTTCAGGCGGCAGACAAACTCTGGATGAGTAGAATTCTCGAACCCAGATGGCTGTGAACAATAGACAGTCTCAAACAAAGTCCCATGAAGAAAGGCGTTCTTCACATCAAGCTGATGCGACAGGGACCACGCGCAGGGGCGAGGCAGCAATGGGCGGTGATGCGACGGACGGACCTGCAGGAAGAAAAGATGTGTGGCCTATGGGGGTAGGCATAATGTCAGTAAAAACATCCAAGAAGGCAAGCTCCGTGGGGGATGACTGGTGCTGCTGGGCAAGGGGAAAAGAATTCTTGTCAAAGATGACATGACGAGAAATAATAACCCGGTTGGAGGCGATGTCAAGGCAGCGATAACCTTTGTAGTGAGCAGAGTAGCCAAGAAAAACACACAGCACTGACCGCAGAGCAAGTTTGTGGGCGGCTGTGGCAGATAAATTTGGGTAACATGTGCAGCCGAAGACACGAAGATGATTATATGAAGGTGGTGTGCCGTGGAGGGCAATGTGAGGAGTAGATGACCCAAGAGTCTTGGTAGAATATTGAGGAGATAGGTGGCGGTGGCGAGGGCCTCGACCCAGAAAGAGGGAGGACAACTCGCCTGGAATAGTAAGGAGCGCACAATGTTATTGGTGGAGCGAATAATGCGCTCAGCTTTACCATTCTGGAAAGAGGTATATGGACAAGACATGCGAAGGTGGACACCACGTGAGGAAGAACGCGCGCGCACTGGAATTATCAAATTCGCGCCCATTATCGCACTGGACAGCCTTAATGGTGGTGCCAAACTGGGTAGACACGTAAGAGAAAAAGTTAGCAAGGGTGGTAAAAGTGTCGGATTTGAGTCGCAAAGGAAATGTCCAAAGGTAATGAGTGCAATCATCCAGAATAACCAAATAATATTTATAACCCGAAATACTGACAATAGGTGATGTCCAAAGGTCACAATGTATTAGGTCAAAGTTATGAGCAGCACGTGAGGTGGACACAGAAAAAGGAAGACGAATGTGGCGACCCAATTGACATGCGTGACACAAAGAGGTGCTAACTTCTTTATTACATGGCGGGATTGAGGAAGTATGCATGAGGGTATTGAGGGCCTCCTGCCCGGGTGGCCTAGTCGGTGATGCCAAAGTGAGGAAGACTCGGCGAGGAAAGCGCTAGGCACGGCAGGCAGGCGTAGGGGGTACAGAGGACCGGTGCTATTGCATCTGACGATCACGTTCCGAGACCGGAGATCCTTCACAGAACAACCAGTGGGGTCAAATTTAACAGAACAATTGTTGTCAGTGGTAAACTGGCGAACGGATATTAGATTCTTAATAAGGCTTGGGGAAACAAGAACATTATTAAGTTGAAGGGAATCGGAAAGGTAAGTGGCGCCAGTGGTGGTGACGGGGAGTAAAGACCCATTACCGACAACAATAGATGAAGGAATAGGACTCCGAGAGGAGGAAATGTGAGAGAGGGTACCAGCATCGGATGTCATGTGGGAGGTAGCACCTGAGTCGAAATACTAGTGTTGTGGAGGCGGCGAGAGAGACATGGTAGCACCTGGGGCCGCCGCCGGATCCCCAGGCCGCCGCCGGATCCCCCCCTCGGGCCGCCGCCGTCCGCCCGAGAGCTCCAGATCCGGATCGATCCGGATCGATCTGAGGCTTCTCCTGTAAGACTCCCCTTCTTATAAAAAAACAGAAAAGAGAGAGAGAGAGAGAGAAAGAGCAATCCGTCATGGCAGCCCTCCCGCCGATCTAGCTGTTGCTGCCGCGCCCGCGCGATTGCGCCGCGCTCCTCCGATCGCCCTCAACCCCTATCAGACGGTCGTCGCCAAGTCCCATGTGCCGACCACTCGATCCAAGACGCCGAACCACTCCCGATGGTCCAAATTCTTTCGACCATGTGCACGGTTCGCCTCCTCCAACATCGACGGCACCGACATCGCGCGATCGCGACGCAGGCTACCCGGTCCTCGCCGACTCGCCATTCTCGCCTGGTTTCTATGGCTCCGCCTCCGACGACATCCTCGACTCAAGAATGACGGATCAAGAGATCGCACGAGATCTTTGGGTCGCGATCGAGGCGCTGTTCCGCGACAACAAGGAGTCCCGCGCGGTCTTCCTCAACAATCGCTTCACTCTCTCGCCCAAGGCGACACGTCCATCACCGACTACAACCAGCAGATGAAAGTCCTCGCCGACGAAGTTACGCGCCATCGGCTACCCCATCAACGACTCGCAACTCGTCCTCAATTTGCTACGTGGCCTCAACCCGCGCTTCTCCACCACCGCCGACGACATCGCCAACGCCATACTGTTCCCTTCTTTCGCCAGGGCACGGTCCATGCTCGCTCTCAAGGAGACTCGCCTTAGCAACGAGGCAAAGATTGCAACCACCACGGCCTTGTTCGCCTCCAGCGGCTCCTCCGGCCACACGTCATCAACCACTACTCCAACCGCCAATGCTCGTGATGGACGCCGTGGTGGCCGCAACCGCCGTGGCGTGCGCGTGGCGGTTCGGCCATGGCGCCGCAGGCGGTCCGCCGCGGCAATGCATCGTTTTACGGGTGGTCGCGCACCATCATCTCCATCGACCGCCCCGGTTCTCGCTTCAACCCATGGACTGCCCCTACCGCGGTCAATGGCGCCGCCCGCCTCCCGCCTCCTCGGCGCTCCACCTCGTGCTCACACCGCTTCACGCTGCCTCGCCTCCCACCCCGCACTGGATCAGCAGGCCTCATTATCGCACAACCAACCGGCTGTCCAAGGACATGGTGGCTGGGTCATTGACAGCGGCGCCACTTCCCACACGACGACGCATTTACGGTACACTCCTCTCTTCCCATCCTCCACCTCATTCGGTCGTTATCGCTGGCAACGGTTCCCGTCTCCCTGTTGTCTCTCGTGGTCACACTTTTCTTCACACACCAACCACCCGCTTTCTTCTTTCCAACACCCTTGTTGTCCCTAACCTAGTCCATAACCTTCTTTCTGTTAGACAATTCACTCGTGATAACCATTGCTCTATTGAGTTTGACGCCTTTGGTTTTTCTATTAAGGATCCCCGGACACAGCGTATGATGCTTCGCTGCGATAGTGCAGGCGACCTCTACACCTACACATAGCATGTTTGTTTACATGATACATTATTCTGATGACATCGTGCAGTCAATGCATGTTTGTTTACATGATACATTATTTCATACAATCGGGCATGTTCAGGCACCTACACATAGCATGGAGCACAATGCGTCGGATGAGTACGTATTGTAGACACGTACAGACACTTTCAAGCAAGGAGAGTATTCATCCATTCACACGAGTAGATCAATCGCGTGAAGGTCTAAGATAAGCCCATATGAAATAGTGTCACGAACATGCCCCATGTTTGCGCCCCTGCTTCGCGCCCACTACCGCGAGTCATTTGTGTTGTTAGGTTTGTCGCTCCTATATCTGTGGCTCTAATATAATTTATGTCCGCGACATGTCAACACCCGCTTGATAACGTTACATAGTGATGAATGGTGGTAGTTAAACACCTCTGACTCCATTGTGGAGGAAAGTTTCACACAAATTTGGACAGATTCAAAATGCATGTCGAATGAGCTAGGTGTATATGAAGTCCATTCGGGTGTGTGGAACTTTGTTTCACTTTGTGCCTAGATTTTGTACGATAGCCTTTACGCTTTGGTCGGAACCCGCTGTGGAGGAAATTAGGGTATTTGGATCTTAGTTTCATTTCATGCCTTGATGTCGCACGCAAAGAGTTTATAGTATGGGTCAAAACCCTTTTGTGGAGGAATGTTTCACACAGACTGAATGGATTTGAAATACATGCCAAATGAGGTAGGGTGTATATAAAGTAGTTTAAGGTGTTCGAACTCGTTTCATTTCGTGCCTCGATGTCCTATGCATGAAGTTTATAGTACCAATGAACCCGTTATGGAGGATAGTTTCACACCGACTTAACATATTCAAATACATGTCAGATCGAGCTAGGTGTATATGAAGTCCATTTAGGTGTATGGAACTCTGTTTCATTTTATGCCTCGTTTCATACAGATGGAGTTTACAATTCCAAATAACCCATTATAGAGGAAAGTTTCACACCGACTGATGGATTCAAAATACATGTCTAACTATGCTAGGATGCATATCATGTCCATTTGGGGTGTTTGGACCTCGCTTTTCTTATGGAGTTTACTATACCGCGAACTCGTTGTGGAGAAAGCTTTACACCGACTCTGACAAATTTGAAATGCATGCCGAACTTAGCTAAGGTGTATATGAAGTCCATTCGGGGTGTTTGAAACTCGATTTCATTTCATACCTTGATTTCATATTTATGGAGTTATAATACCAGTCAGAACTCGTTGTGTAGGAAATTTCACATAGACTCGCATGATTTAAAATGCATGTTTGAATGAGATAGGTGTATATGAAGTACATTCGAGTATTTAGAACTCGCCATTTCAGACCTTGATTTTTACACATGGAGTATATAGTACTTGTTGGAACCCATTGTGGAGAAAAGTTTCATATCGACTCGGACGGATTCAAAAAGATGCCTAATAAACTAGGGTGTATATGAAGTCCATTCAAGCTGTTTGCCACTTGGTTTTATTTCATGCCTCGATTTTTTACATATGGAGTTTATAGTACTGGTCAGAACCCGTTATGGAAGAAAGTTTTACATTGACTCGAACGAATTCGAAATGCGTGCCAAACTGGGCTAGGGTGTTTATGAAGTCCATTCGGGGTGTGTAGAACTCTGTTTCCTTTCATGCCTCGATTTCGTACGGATGGAGTTTATAGTTTTAGATGTAACCCATTGTGAACAAAAATTTCACACTAACTCGGACAGATTTGAAATACATGCCGAACTGAGCTAAGGTTTATATCAAGTCCATTTGGGGTGTTTAGAACTCAGTTTTATTTCGCGCCACGACTTCACACTTTTGGAGTTTATAGTACCTATCGGAACCCCTTATGGAGAAAAGTTTCACACCGATTCAAACAGATTCAAAATACATGCCGAACTGAGCTAGGGTGTCTATCAACTCCATTCGAGATGTTTGGAACTCAATTTTATTTTGTGCCTCGATTTCTTAGACATGAAGTTTACAGTACCGATCGAAACACATTTTAGAAGAAAGTTCCACACCGACTCAGATAGATTTGAAATACATGCTCGAACTGAGCTAGGGTGTATATGAAGTCCATTCAGGGTATTTAGATCACAGTTTCATTTTGTGCCTTGATTTCATACGCAAAGAGTATATAGTTACAGTCGGAACCCGTTGTGAAGGAAAGTTCCACACCGACGTGGATAAATTTGAAATACAAGCCAAATGAGATAGGATGTATATGAAATACATACAGGTGTTTGGAACACAGTTTTATTTCATGCCATGATTTCGCACTTATAGAGTTTACAGTACCTATCGGAGTCTATTATGGAGAAAAGTTTCACAATGACTCGGATGTATTCGAAATGCATGTCGAACTGAGTTAGAGTGTATATGAAGTCCTTCTAAGGTTCTTTTTATTCCTCAATTTCGTATGGATGGAGTTTACAGTTTCGGTCGGAACCCATTGTGAAGGAAAGTTTCACACCAACTCGAATGGATTCGAAATACATATCGAATAGAGCTTGGATGTATATCAAGTCCCCGAGGTGTTTGGATCTCAATTTTATTTTGTGCCATGATTTCACACTTATGGAGTTTAGAGTTCCTATCAAACCGTTATAGAGAAAAGTTTCATACCGACTAACAGATTCAAATGCGTACAAACCGAGCTTGGGTGTATATGAAGTCCATTCGGTAGTTTGGAACTCGGCCATTTTATACCTTGATTTCAGATTTCACGGTTATTGTACCGATCGGAACCCATTGTGAAGGAAAGTTCCACACGACTCAAACGGAATTGAAATACATGTCGAATTAGATAGGGTCTATATAAAGTACATTCGGGTATTTGCAACTCGCTTTATTTCGTGCCTCGATTTCATATGCATGGAGTATATAGTACTGCTGAACTTGTTGTGAAAGAAAGTTTCACACCGAGCCTGGACAGATTAAAAAGATGCTAAATGAGCTAGGTGTATATGAAGTCCATTTGAGCTATTTGCCACTCATTTTTATTTTGTGCCTCGATTTCTTACGCGTGGAGTTTATAGTACCAACTGGAACCCATTGCGGAAGAAAGTTTCACATCGACTACGACGGATTTGAAATGTGTGCCGAACTGAGCTAGAGTGTATATAGTATTCATTCAGAGTGTATGGAACTCTGTTTCCTTTCGTGCCTTGATTTCGTACAGATGGAGTTTACAGTTCTGGTCGGAACCTGTAACATCCCAAAATTTTGTCCCTTTATTGAAAATTTAATCTGGAGTTTATTGGATTTTCTGGAATTATGTTAAAATCCTGATTTGAGAAAAATTTTAAACTTTATTGTGTAAAAGTCAAAATTAAATTTATTGCATTCCTAAAAGCTTAAACCAATGTATTTCAGCCTCCTTAAGTCAAATATGAGATTATATTAATTTTTCTGGATTTTAGAAGGAATTAAAACCCTCCCTACAAAATCAAATTGTACCTTTGCAAAATATACTTATTAAAATAAGTGGGACATATTTTTATTAAGTCTCTAATAGCTCCAGATAGTTCCCAGAATTTTTCTGGATTTTTCAAAATTCATTTGGTATTTTTCTGAGTTTTCTAGAGCCTAATAGCATTTCTGGAAAATCAAAGAGAAAGAAAATCCCAAAAATCCCTCCGACCGCCAGGTGTCAACCATCGGCGTCCCCTCCGCCCGCCGGAATCCCCCTCAACCGTCCGATCTAACTTAAACCCTCTCCCCGCCTTCCCTCCCTCCGCGTGCGACGCGTGTCGCGCATCGGACCGTCCACTCCCGCGCCAGATTTAATCCTCGCCGCCCGCACCCACTTACCGCTTCACCGCTCCCCTCTCCGCTCCTGCCGCCACGTGGTGTTAATCCACGCCGTCCTCTGTTGCCGTACCCGATCTCAACCGCCCCCTCCCACTTAATGCACTGACCGGCCCCGATACGATTCTCGTTGTCGGATGAAATCTCGCCGCCCCATTCACTTACCCTTCGCAGCGCGCCAGTGTCCCGATCTCTCCCCGTGCCACTGGCAAGCATCCGACCGCCCCTCGCTCTTTCCTTCTCTTTCTCTCACGACGCGGGGCCCCACTCGCCGACCCTTCGCCCCCGCCACTTTCCTTTCTTCTCCGCGCGATCCTCCTCGCGCGCCATGAATACCAAAACCGGCTTTTAAAGCTTCGGTTTCTTCCCGCTTATTGCCCCGCGCGACAAAGAAATAGCCATTGCACCTCCACCGCGGCCCATTACGGGCATAATCACGCGTAATTGCGGCCGCACCACCGCCGCGTTAAACCACCGAGCCGCTGCAACTCCGGCGAGATGGGCGCGACTGCACTCCTCCCCACCTATAAAAGAGGTGCCCGAGGTCCTCTACCCACACCGCCACCCCGAGCCTCCGAACACTTCATCCACCCGAAGGTTCCCCGCGCCGATTTCCTCCGCTGCTCAAGCAACTCCGCGAGCAATCGCCGCGGCCGAGCCCTCGCCTCGCCGACACCTCCCGACCTTGCCGGTGCCCAGCGACCCTCGGCGACCACCTCCCGGCACGCACCACCGGAGCTACTCCGCCGCCGTGAAGGCTTCTCCGACCGCCGCCTCCCGGTTTCTTCTCTCCGGCATCCTCGGCCTCGCGCAAGGTACCGACGCACTTCGCGTTCTCTCGCTGCTTTGGTACTCGCCGGCGCGCGCCACCGAGCTCCGGCGACCATCGCCCCGAAGCGCCGCCGCCGCCGCCACGCACGCCGGCCGCCGCCGAGCCGGCAGCGGCGTGGCAGCCGTGGCGGCGACGGCGCCACGCCGCCGCCACCCGCACGCCGCCACTCGCGCATGCGCCACGCCGGCACAAAGCCGTGGACGCGGCAGCCACGCGGCGACCACGCCGGCAGCCCCGCGGCGCCACGCCGCCACCCCGCCTCGCCGCGCCCGCCGCCACCTCACCTTCCCTCGGTCCATGGACTTGGTCCATGACACCGGCCCCACTGTCACCTCTCGCCGAATATTTTAATCCTAGGGCTGACGTCATAATCTATAATTTCCTTTAGAAAATAATTCGTGCTGACGTCATAAATCCTTTTCGGTTTAAAAATAAATCCAGAAAATACCCTTTTCTTTTATTTTGAATTCAAACTTTGGAAGGCTATAACTTTTGCATTTTAACTCCAAATTGACCCATTCAAATTTCTAAATTTTTCTAAAATCATGATCTATCCATTTCTGGAATAATTTTGAAATTTTGAAACTTATTTAAATTTGATTTGAATATATTTTGTAATTCCAAGTTTTAAATTCAAATTAAAACTTCCATTTTCTTTTAAAAGCCTCATTTCCTTTTTAAAAATTGTTGACCCACATCCAAAAATTCAGAATTCTGTCTCCCAAATTATTTGATAATTTTTGGAAGTGATTTGGATTCCATTTGAATTTTTGTTTTGAATTTGCTTTGAATTGATTTCTCGTTAGATATTGACGATTCCGGAGAGTTTGAATTCGACGAATCGCAGTAGGACTTCGATCAAGGCAAGTTACACCTTTGACCATGTTGAACCTAATAATTTAAATTAGTTATATTGTTTTATCAGATATGCATGCTTATCTTTAT
The DNA here is from genome assembly GCA_036346265.1 of Melocanna baccifera. Classification (NCBI taxonomy): domain Eukaryota; kingdom Viridiplantae; phylum Streptophyta; class Magnoliopsida; order Poales; family Poaceae; genus Melocanna; species Melocanna baccifera. The sequence continues at coordinate 12,282,536 of CM070709.1, forward strand.
TCAAATGTAATTCAAATTTGATTTGAATTTTAGATATACCCATGATCCTTTGTATATGGCCAATTTGAGTCTTGAATTCATATACCTTGTCACCCTAGCTGAAAACTAGTTAGTACCATAGTATTGACTAGAAATTTTTATAGAAATGCTTAGCCTGGCTTAGTATAATTTTAGGTGGGATCGATCTTTCACATGAAATGACAGACTTTGAAAATCAATATCTTGACTTCGGTGAGTCAAGGGTGGTCTTACGGAAATTATTTAAAAATGAAAATAGAAAACATGTTTTGGACTTAGGCTAATGGTTAGGTGGTGGGTACCAGATGCCTCGTGTTTGGTGACACTGTTGATTATCGTGTGCGGGGTATGTGGTTGAGCCTAAATCAACTTAAGGACCGTTTCTGTGAATTATTTTATGAAGTCACTTTGTACTACCACAAGTCCGGTATGGGACGGACCTCGCTAAGTAATTTGTGAAGTTCCAATTATAGTCTCGCTATAGGTTTGAATGTGAGCGCGTGAGGTCAGTGGGAAGTCTCACATGGCACCAGAGGGGCTCCAACTCGTGGATTCGAGTTGTGGTGAAACCTTAGTGGCGGCGTGATTATGTTGGCTATGAATCATCGAACACCTTGTCATGAACTCTCGCCGCACACCTAAGGCAAGGTGTTGATCGCGTGGCTCAAGTGAGAGGGAATGTCTTGTGGGTAAAGTTGTACACCTCTGCAGAGTAACAAACTATCTCGATAGCCGTGTCCACGGTCATGGACATGCCGAGTAGAGTCTTCACAGATTAGACTTGAATTTTCATAAAACTTGGTTTTGGCAAACAAACGTTGGATTTGGTAATGGTCCGGGTGGATTCCCGTGGTTAGGTTAGTGTGGGTTGAAGCCTACACTAACGATATTACTTGTTAAAATCAATGTTTCATATACTGTATTTAAATTCAGCTTTTCGCACTTACGTTATTGTATTTAAATTCAAGTATTGCTTTCCGCACATTACCCTATTAAGCTTCCTTTGAAATCCCTTATGCATGCATCAAATCATATATTTCCTGGTATAACTTGCGTAAGCATTTACTTGCTTACCTTGGGAGTACTTTCGTACTCACCTTGCTAAATCTGTTGCCAGACTTCGAGGGCGACTACGACGGTGAGGACTACTTCAGCGAGTAGGATGCGTCTTACAGTCATTCGCCTGTGGGAGGCTGGATGGGCTGTGCTGCCACCTTTACTTTATTTCCGCTGTTTTGTTTACTTTGTTGGCCTAGTGCCTTATTGTAAGACTTGGCCTTCAGGCCGTATTTTCGTTTAATAATATCTCGTGGTTATTTTTGCATGATATACATTACTGTGAAGCCTGTGTGCACTAGCTTTTCCTGGGATAGTGCGATTTACACAGAGGGGCTCGGAGTTGTTGTTCCGGGTCCCGACAGAACCCGTTGTGGTGAAAAGTTTCATGCCGACTCGGATGAATTTGAAATACGTGCCGAACTGAGCTAGCGTGTATATCAAGTCCAATTAGGGTTGTATGGAACCCAGTTTTATTTCATGCCTCGATTTTGTACACACAGAGTTTACAGTACCGGTCAAAACCCGTTGTGGAGGAAAGTTTCACACCGACTTGAACAAATTCAAAACACATGCCACATGATATAGGGTGTATATGAAGTACCTTTGGTGTGTTTGGAACTCAGTTTTATTTCGTGCCTCGATATCGTGCGCATGGAGTATATAGTATCTATCGAACCTGCTAGGAGGAAAGTTTCACACCGAATTAGATGGATTTGAAATACATGCCAAATGAGATAGGGAGTATATGAAGTACATACTGCTATTTGGAACTCAATTTTATTTCATGTCTTGATTTCGACACGTGGAGTGTATAGTAATGGTCGAATACATTATGGAGGAAAGTTTCACATTGACTCAGACGTATTCGAAAAGATGCCAAATGAGCTAGGGTGTATATAAAGTCAATTTGGGCTGTTTGCCACTCAGTTTTATTTTGTGGCTCGATTTCTTACGCGTGGAGTTTATAGTACCGGTTAGAACCCGTTGTGGAAGAAAGTTTCACTCCGATTCGGACGGATTTGAAACACGTGCTGAACTGAGTTAGGGTGTATATGAAGTCCTTTCAGGGTATGTGGAATTCTGTTTCCTTTCGTGCCTCAATTTAGTACAGATGGAGTTTACAGTTTCGGTCAAAACACGTTGTGGAGAAAAGTTTCACATAGACTTAGATGGATTCGAAATACATGTCGAACTGAGCTATGGTGTATATCATGTCCATTCCAGGTGTTTGGAACTTAGTTTTATTTTTTGTATCAATTTCTTACGTATGAAGTTTACAGTACCAGTTGGAACACATTCTGGAGGAAAGTTTCACACCGAATTAGATAGATTTGAAACGCAAGCTTGAACTGAGCTAGGGTGTATATCAAGTCCATTTGGAGTGTTTGGATATGAGTTTCATTTCGTGCCTTGATTTCGTACGCAAAGAGTTTACAGTACTAGTCAAAACCCATTGTGGAGGAAAATTTCACACCGACAGATTCCAAATACATGCCAAATGAGATAGGGTGTATATGAAGTACATTTTGGGTGTTTGGAACTCAGTTTTATTTCATGACTCGATTTCTTATTCATGAAGTTTACTGTACCGATCAGAATACATTTTGGGTTCAAGTTTCACACTGACTCAGACGGATTTAAAATGCATGCTCAAACTAAGTAAGGGTGTATATGAAGTCCATTCGGTGTGTTTAGATCTTAGTTTCATTTTGTGCCTTGATTTCATACGTAAAGAGTTTACAGTACCTGTCGAAACCCGTTATGGAGGAAAGTTTCACACTGACTCAAATGGATTTGAAATACATGCCACCTGAGATAGGGTGTATACGAAGTATATTTGGGGAGTTTGGAACTCAGTTTCATTTTGTGTCTAGATTTTGTGCGCATGGAATATATAGTACCTGTCGAAACCCATTGTGGAAGAAAATTTCACACCGACTCGGATGAATTTGAAATACATGCCAAATGTGATAGAGTGTATATGAAGTACATACAGGGTGTTTGGAACTCAGTTTTATTTTGCATCTCGATTTCGTACACATGGAGTACACAGTACTGGTCTGAACCCATTGTGGAGAAAAGTTTCACACTGACTCGAACAAATTTGAAAAGATGGTAAATGAGCTAGGGTATATATGAAGTCCATTTGGGCTGTTTGCATACAGATGGAGTTAAATTTCTGGTTGGAACCCATTGTGAAGAAAAGTTTTGTATCGACTCGGACGGATTTAAAATACAAGCCGAACTGAGCTAGGGTATATATCACATCCATTCAGGGTGTTTGGAAATTAGTTTTATTTCTTGCCTTGATTTTTTATGCATGAAGTTTATAGTACTGGCTGGAACACGTTTTAAGGGAAACTTTCACATCGACTCAGATAGATTTGAAATGCATGCTCGAACTGAGCTAGAGTGTATATAAAGTACATACAAGGTGTTGGAACTCAGTTTTATTTTATGTCTTGACTTTGTACACATGGAGTATATAGTACTGGTCAGAACCCATTATGGAGAAAAGTTTCACTGACTCAGATGGATTCAAAAAGATGCCAAATGAGCTAAGGTGTATATGAAGACCATTTGGGCTGTTTGCTACTCAGTTTTATTTCATGCCTCGATTTCTTATGCATGGAGTTTACAATGGATTCAAAAAGATACCAAATGAGCTAAGGTGTATATGAAGACCATTTGGGTTATTTGCTACTCGCTTTATTTCATGCCTCGATTTCTTATGCGTGGAGTTTACATTACCGGTCAAAACCTATTGTGGAGGAATGTTTCACACCAATTCGAACGGATTTGAAATGCATGCTAAACTATGCTAGGGTGCTCATGAAGTCCATTCGGGGTGTCTGGAACTCTATTTCATTTCGTGCCTTGATTTCTTACAGATGGAGTTTATAGTTCCAGTCAGAACCCGTTGTAGAGGCAAGTTCCACGCTGACTTGGATGGATTCAAAATACATGCAGAACTGAGTTAGGGTGTATATCTAGTTTATATAGGGTGTTTGGACCTTAGTTTTATTTGTAGCCATGATTCCGCACTTATGAAGTTTAAGTAAAAGTTTCACAGACTCAAATGGATTCGAAATGCATGCTAAACTGAGTTAGGGTATATATAAAATCCATTTGGGGTGTTTGGAAGTTGGTTTCATTTCATACCTTGATTTCGTACTTATGGAGTTATAGTACTGGTCAAAATCCATTGTGAAGGAAAGTTCCACACAGACTTGGATGGATTTATAATGCATGCCGAATGAGATAGGGTGTATATGAAGTGCATTTGGGATGTTGGAAACTCAGTTTTATTTCGTGCTTAGATTTCGTATGCGTGGAGTATAGAGTACTTGTCGGAACCCATTGTGGAGAAAAGTTTCACAACGACTCAAACATATTCAGAAAGATGCCAAATGAGCTAGGGTGTATATGAAGTCTGTTAGTGATATGCCCTAGAGGCAACATGGAGATGTTGTATATATCACATACTATGTTTATGATACATTACTTTGTTCCTTGGAATAGACATCATCATTTTTGATCAATGAGTATGTGACTTATTCATGAGACTCTTAAATACTAAGATGTTGCTATTTCTAAATGATCCCTGATCGTATATCATATGAGGAACAAATATGATTCAAAGACAAAGATCAGCATTTGTATTGATTGATGATCATGTCTCATGGATCATGGTATGGTGATACCAAATCAATAATATGGACATGTGTTAGTGAACATATGTTGATAGACTCGCCATGAGACACCGCAGAGATTCCATGTGTCATCGCTGGTCTCAAGTAGTGTTTATGTAGAGTCCTTAGACTTGAGATCATCATGGTTCCCAACATGAGTAGTAGCTTATTTTGGGACTACTAAACACTACTCCGTGAATCGGGTAGTCATAAAAGTAGTCTTCGGGTTTGCCATGAAACATGTAGTGGGATATGAATGATCAAGATAGAATTTGCCCTCCTTATGGGAGAGATATCTCTGGGCCTCGATGTAATGGATTATGAAAGTGCATGGCCATGCCAAGGTGATTGAGGAGTCAATCACGAGTTTATAATCCATCACGGAATCGAGAGAGTGATTGAGCTATTAAGAGGATGACACAGTCTCGCTTGAGCTCAATCTATATCGTGAGGCAAAGGGATTCGTACATGAGAGAACATTACAGTTCACCGATATGATCTTTACATATACTTTGGGGTTAATATGTCTTACTAGAGGCCGCTATTAACATGGTAATCGAAAGGCGTTTCCGGTCACGACCAAGTATACGTGAACCTGCTGTGGTCGCACGCTTAACGGGTTGGAACACTAATTCAATATGATTCGGATATGGGCTCAATTCGGATAGAGATCCGAATAGACTCCTATTGGGCCTCGGTCCACGAGGCCCACGTGAGGAGGTCTATATATATGGAGGCGAGGGCGGAGGGATTCGTCCCCGCTAACATCTAGCAAAACCTAGCCGCCACCTCCCGAGCCAAACCCTAGCTCTCCACGAGTGCTAGTACACTCGCGATCGGCGCCCACCCCGGACGTGTGGATACCGGTGGAGGCGCTGCTCGCAGGCGAGGTTGATCGGCGTGCGTGGAGGAGACGATCTGTTCGGGACGATCGGCTACTTCCTCTACTACTCGACGCGCGATTTGATCGGTTTCAATTCTTCTTCACGCACAAGCGTCTAAGTGGTAACGATCCATGATCCTTCCTTAGCATGATGTTCTTGGGTGCGCGGTAGAAAAGTTTTGTTTTCGCCTCCGTAGCCTACGCAGATTCCAATAGTGGTATCGAGCCATCTTGCTTAGTTTGTATCTGGATCAGCGCATATATGTTGATATGCGATAGTAGTAGATTGGATCTATTACGCCTAAATAAGGTAGCACGGGTTGATGAGATCAATCGGTCATAAGGGGTTGAAATTGGTATGAGTTGATAGCATCACAAGGCCAAAAAGATTAGTTCGTGTTCTTCTTGATGTACGCGCGACTTGCCCCTACCGCCGGAATCACCATCGGGGCTAATCACAAGCACAATCGAGAGATCGAGCCAACAGATCGAGGTCTTGTGTTGTGGTCTCCTCAAGTATACCGATCGCGATGATCAATATGATTGATCTAATGAAAATTGAGACACTTTGAATGGCTCGGATTTGGGTTGATTTGATCGCTCGATAAGATTTTCATAGCGATTTCATAGATGCGATCTATGTAATTCAGTGAGGTTTTTGTGGCGCCGCCCTGAAACCGCGTGTGTATCCCCTTGTATAGCTGCCTTGGGTTCACATCGTTAGGTAGAATGCGATTCTACGCCTAACTTGTTTTTGCAGAGAATGATGTGAATAGTATGGCCCTATAGCTTATTTGAATGTATGAGATGTATGTGATGCATGTAACATCTGCTCATGGCTCACGTGTCATGATTATTTCAGCTATTGTTAGCTGTATATATTGTATTTAACGACTGCGTGTCGACCTTAATGCTTGAATCTATCTTTGTAATCTTCGATTTCTAGCTATTATAGGTAGTAGCCTAGTTTTGAGGTTACAAGCTTTTAAGCATGGTGGCCTAAAGGAGTGATGTGGAGGATGGAGATCGTCTACACCTACTTGGAGATGGATATCACCATTTTTGGGCCATACTACTTCACGCTTAAATGTGTTTATCTATGATGTTATCTATCTTATTCTTATGCAATGATATATGTGATATGTTGCTTTGGTAGGATAGAATCCCTCTTAAAATTAGGTGTTAATGCCCTTCCATATGTTGCACCAAAAGATAATGATCACCGCATGGTAGGTCTACCAAAGTAGAGTGCCATCGGTTATCATCATCATTTGGGGTAGATGTCGGACATCTACATGCGGAAGCATTTGGTTTACTTAACAAGGTTATCAAAATAGTTTTGGACCTTGGGGCATAGATTGGGGCCGAGGCATACCGATGTCACCCAAAGTAGAGTCACATAGGGATGTGATTAGCAAGGTGTTGCTTACCCATGTCACTAGTTTTCTAGCCGTGATGCCAAAGCTCACTAGGAATTAGTGAAATGAGGATCTTTACCCACTATGTAACTTAGAGGAGTTTTGTTGCAAAACTCATAGTGGGAGTCTTTGCTAAATAGTTTAATAAAAGATGAACATAAACATAGTGCTAAACTTTGCATATTCTTGTGTTGTAGATCATGTCACTAATGCCGCATCCAAGATTTTTAATTTGCGATCTGTTCTTGAGAAAGAAAACTCAATGGAACAAACTTTTGGATTGGTATCGCAACTTGAGAATTGTTCTCAAGCAAGAGCGCAAGGAGTATGTCCTTGAGTCTCCTTACCCCAAGACTTGCCCGATAATGCTACTATGGCTGCACGGAGAGCTTATGAGAAGCAAACGAATGATTGCCTTGATGTGAGTCTGTCTCATGCTTGCCACAATGTCCTCTCGAGCTCGTAAGCAATATGAGAACACAGATGCCTACAATATCATTGTGGGGTTACGTGGTATGTTTGAGAACCAAGCAAGGGCCGAGAGGTTCAATACTTCAAAGTCCTTATTTGCGTGCAAAGCTTGCGTAGGGAATCCCACACCCTCATGTGATTAAGATGATTGGCTACATTGAGAGTCTTGAAAGCTTGGTTTTCCTTAGCCAAGAGTTGGCTACGATGTGATTCTCCGCCGCTTCCTCGAGCTTTGAGCCATTCATAATGAACTTTCACATGAACAACCTGACAAGACCCCGGCCGAGTTGCATGGGATGCTAAAATCTGCCGAGGAAAGCATTAAGAAAAGCAGAATCATGTGATGATGATGCAGAAAGGCAAGGGCAAGCCCTATGTCAAGAGAATCGCGGTCAAAAGAAAGAAAGCTCGATGCGATCGCGAGCGCTTCTAAGGCCAAGAAAGACAAGAAGGGCGATGCTTATCTCCGATGCGATTGTTACTCAGTAAGCAATCGTGACATTGAAAAGGAACCGCCAAAGTACTTGGAGGATCTTGAGAAGAAGAAGGAAGTACGACTTCCACTCTGTATAAATGTTATAGAGATCAATCTTGCTACTTCATCAACTGATTCTTGGGTATTTGATACCGGATCGGTTGCTCACATTTGCAAATCGCTGCAGGGCTAATAAGAAGTAGAAGTTTGAGGAGGAGCGGTGGATCTTCGCTGGCAATGGAGCAAAAGTTGCTGCGGTAGCTGTTGGCACCATGCCATTGTCTTTACCTTCGAGATTAGTTTTGGAATTGAATAATTGTTATTGTGTTCCATCTCTTTCAAAGAACATTATTTCGCTTCATGTTTGCAAGCGTAGGTTATGACTTTAAATCTATGGACAATGGTTGTTCTCTTTATTTCAAAGATATGTTCTATTGTCATACTCCATTGGTGAATGGGTTATACGTTCTTACTCTTGAAGGGTCACCGGTCTATAACATTAATGCAAAGAGGCAACGTCCAATGATTTGAATCCCACGCTTATTTGGCACCGCCGCTAGGTCACATAAATGAGAAACGCATGCAGAAGCTCCATAGAGATGGTATTCTGCACTCATTTGATTTTGAATCATTAGAGACATGCGAATCTTGTTTACTTGGCAAGATGACAAAGGCACCTTTCACCGGTCAAGGTGAACGGGCAAATGACTTATTGGCACTTGTACATACTGATGTATGTGGACCAATGAGCTTAACAGCCAGAGGTGGTTTTCAGTACTTCATAACTTTTACTGATGACTTTAGTAGATATGGGTATATCTACCTGATGAAGCATAAGTCCGAATCCTTTGAAAAGTTCAAAGAATTCCAAAATGAAGTGCAAAATCATTTAGGCAAGACAATCAAGTTTCTACGATCTGATCGTGGAGGCGAGTATTTGAGCCATGAGTTTGGCAATCATCTAAAGGATTGTGGAATTGTTCCACAATTGACTCGCCAGAACACCTCAATGGAATGGGGTATTCGAACGGAGAAATCGCACCTTATTAGATATGGTGCGCCCATGATGAGCCAAAGTGATCTTCCGTTGTCTTTTTGGGGTACGCTCTTGAAACACCGCGTCACACTAAACAGGTTCCATCAAAATCAGAGAAAAGACACCATATGAGATGTGGACAGACAACGCCCTAGCTTGTCTTTTCTTAAGATTTGGGGATGTGAGGCTTATGTAAAACGTTTACAATCTGATAAGCTCACTCCTAAATCGATAAATGCTTCTTTATCGGGTATCCTAAGGAAACAAAAGGATATTACTTTTATAATCGAGGAGAAGGCAAAGTGTTTGTCGCCTCAAGATGGTGTCTTCTTAGAGAAAGAGTTTCTCTCAAGAAGGGATAGTGGGAGCACAAAGGCAACTTGAAGAAATTCAAGAAACACCGATAACGTTTCAGCTCCTACTGTAACCACAACAGATGAACAAACCGTTGAAGAACTCGCTGTGGACACACCAGCACCACGAGGTCGAAGGTCACGCTGCACCGAGAGGTACATGTTCTGACTACTCAACAACGGGACATATTGTTGTTAGACAACGATGAGCCTAAGACCTATGAAGAAGCAATGGTGGGATCGGACTCGAGAAATGGCTTGAAGCCATGAGATCCAAATTGAATCCATGCACGAGAATCAAGTTTGGAACTTGGTTGATCCACTGATGGTGTTAAAACCATTGAATGCAAATGGGTTTTCAAGAAAAGATAGACATAGATGGAAATGTTCACATCTATAAAGCGCGACAGGCCAAAGGTTTCAAACAAATTCAAGGTATTGATTATGATGAAACTTTTTCGCCTGGTCGCAATGCTAAAGTCTATTCGATCATTCTAGCGATTGCTGCATATTTCGACTATGAAATATGGCAAATGGATGTCAAAACAGCTTTCCTTAATGGAAATCTGAGTGAGGATGTGTACATGACACAGCCCACAGGTTTTGTCGATCCGCAATCGCTTGGAAAGATATGCAAGCTCCAAAGATCCATTTATGGATTAAAGCAGTATCTCGGAGTTGGAACATTCGCTTTGATGAAGTAATCAAAGGGTTTGGTTTCATCAAGAACGAAGAAGAGCCTTGTGTTTACAAAAGGCTAGTGGAGCGCACTCGTATTTCTCGGTCTTATATGTGGATGACATATTACGATCGGAAATGACATTCCTTTGCTCGAATCATAAGTCTTCATTAAAAATAGTTTCTCTATGAAAGACTTAGGAGAGGCAGATATATTCTGGGCATCAAGATCTATAGAGATAGATCAAAAGGCTAATTGGATTAAGCCAAGATACGTACATTGACAAGGTGTTGAAAAGGTTCAATATGCATGATTCCAAGAAAGGTTTTCTACCTATGTCACATGGTATAAATCTTAGCAAGAATCGTGTCCTAGTACACCGATGAGCGGGATAAAATGAATGCGATTCCATATGCTTCGCTATTGGGTCCATTATGTATGCCATGCTTTGTACACGCCCGATGTTTCAGATGCTTTAAGTGCTACGAGTAGATACGATCGATCCGGTGAAAGTCACCGGATTGCCGTAAAGAACATCTTGAAGTACTTGAGAAGAACTAAAGATGTGTTCCTTGTCTATGGAGGTGAGGAAGAGCTCGTTGTAAATGGTTACACCGATGCTAGCTTCCAAACCGACAAAGATGATTTTAGATCGCAACTGGATTTGTGTTCTCGCTGAATGGCGGTGCGGTAAGTCGAAGAGTTCCAAGCAGCAGACGGTTTGATTCTACAACGTAAGTTGAGTACATAGCGCTTCAAGCCGCCAAAGAGGCTGTTTGGATCAAGAAATTTATTTCGAGCTTGGTGTGATGGCTAGTGCCTCCAGCCCAATGGACCTCATCAGTGACAATAGTGGGGCCATTGCGCAAGCCAAAGAGCCTAGATCGCACTGTAAGTCCAAGCACATTTTACGCGATTTCATCTCATCCGCGAGATAGTGGAGAGAGGCGATGTGAAGATATGCAAAGTACAAACGGATTTGAACATTGCAGATCCGTTGACAAAGCCGCTTCCCACCAAAGCATGAGGCTCACACTAGGCAATGGGTATTAGATACCTACATGGTTGACTCTAGTGCAAGTGGGAGATCATAGTGATATGCCCTAGAGGCAACATGGAGATGTTGTATATATCACATACTATGTTTATGATACATTACTTTGTTCCTTGGAATAGACATCATCATTATTGATCAATGAGTATGTGACTTATTCATGAGACTCTTAAATACTAAGATGTTGCTATTTCTAAATGATCCCCGATCGTATATCATATGAGGAACAAATATGATTCAAAGACAAAGATCAGCATATGTATTGATTGATGATCATGTCTCATGGATCATGGTATGGTGATACCAAATCAATAATATGGACATGTGTTAGTGAACATATGTTGGATAGACTGCCATGAGACACCGCAGAGATTCCATGTGTCATCGCTGGTCTCAAGTAGTGTTTATGTAGAGTCCTTAGACTTGAGATCATCATGGTTCCCAACATGAGTAGTAGCTTATTTTGGGACTACTAAACACTACTCCGTGAATCGGGTAGTCATAAAAGTAGTCTTCGGTTTGCCATGAAACATGTAGTGGGATGTGAATGATCAAGATAGAATTTGCCCTCCTTATGGGAGAGATATCTCTGGGCCTCGATGTAATGGATTATGAAAGTGCATGGCCATGCCAAGGTGATTGAGGAGTCAATCACGAGTTTATAATCCATCACGGAATCGAGAGAGTGATTGAGCTATTAAGAGGATGACACAGTCTCGCCTTGAGCTCAATCTATATCGTGAGGCAAAGGGATTCGTACATGAGAGAACATTACAGTTCACCGATATGATCTTTACATATACTTTGGGGTTAATATGTCTTACTAGAGGCCGCTATTAACATGGTAACTCGAAAGGCGTTTCGGTCACGACCAAGTATACGTGAACCTGCTGTGGTCGCACGCTTAACGGGTTGGAACACTAATTCGAATATGATTCGGATATGGGCTCAATTCGGATAGAGATCCGAATAGACTCCTATTGGGCCTCGGTCCACGAGGCCCACGTGAGGAGGTCTATATATGGAGGCGAGGGGCGGAGGGATTCGTCCCGCTAACATCTAGCAAAACCCTAGCCGCCACCTCCCGAGCCAAACCCTAGCTGCTCACGAGTGCTAGTACACTCGCGATCGGCGCCCACCCCGGGCGTGTGGATACCGGTGGAGGCGCTGCTCGTTGCGATCTGATCGGCGTGCGTGGAGGAGACGATCTGTTCGGGACGATCGGCTACTTCCACTACTACCTCGACGCGCGAGATTGGATCGGTTTCCAATTCTTCTTCACGCAATGCAAGGCGTCTAAGTGGTAACGATCCATGATCCTTCCTTAGCATGATGTTCTTGGGTGCGCGGTAGAAAAGTTTTGTTTTCTGCTTCCGTAGCCTACGCGTATTCCAATAAAGTCCATACGAGCTATTTGCCACTTAGTTTTATTTCGTGCCTCGATTTCTTACGCATGGAGTTCACAGTACCGGTTGGAACCCATTGTGGAGGAAAGTTTCACACCGACTCAGACGGCTTCGAAATGCATGCCGAACTGAGGTGGGGTGCACATGAAGTCCATTCGGGGTGTGTGGAACTCTATTTCATTTTGTGCCTCGATTTCGTATGGGAGTTTATACTACCAGTCTGAACCTGGTGTGGAGAAAAGTTCCACACCTACTCGGACAGATTTGAAATACATGGCGAACTGAGCTAGGGTGTATATCAAGTCTATTCGGGATGTTTGGAACTCGCTTTCATTTCGCGATCGATTTCACACTTATGAAGTTTACACTACTTATCGGAACTTGTTATGGAGAAACGTTTCACACTAACTCGCACGGATTTGAAATGCATGTCGAATCGAGCTAGGTGTAAATGAAGTCCATTCGAGGTGTTTGGAACTCTATTTCTTTTCATACCTTGATTTCATGGTGTATATATTATCTATCGGAATCCATTGTGAAGGAAAGTTTCACACAGATTCAGACGGATTTGAAAAGATGCCAAATTATCTAGGGTGTATAAGAAGTGTACTTAGGGTGTTTGTCACTTAGTTTTATTTCGTTCTTCGATTTCTTATGCATGAATTTTACAGTACCGGTCGGAACACGTTGTGGAGGAAAGTTTCACACTGACTCAGATGGATTTGAAATGTGTGCTCAACTGAGCTAGGGTGTATATGAAGTCCATTCAGCATGTTTGGATCTCAATTTCATTTCATGCCTTTATTCGTATGCAAAGAGTTTACAGTACCGGTTGAAACTCGTTGTGGATGATAGTTTCACACCGACTCAGACGGATTCAAAATACATGCCAAATGAGATAGGGTATATATGAAGTATATTCGGGGTGTTTGGAACTCAGTTTTATTTCATGCCTCGTGTAATACCCCAAGACCCACATTACCCTGGAATGCAACTAAACCACTCTACAGCTGGTCCAAAAAAATTTCAAGATAATTTATTCTGGCAACAATTTCTAGACATGAAGCATTAAGCGGAATCATAATCAACTGAGGGAATAAAGATAACGATAACAAGTTCAATAATTGAAACAACCTCTAGCAGATTAATCAAATGTTAGATCACAAGTTCATCATTATTAACTAAAACAATCATCCACGAATAGCTAGGTATTTGGCTAGAATTCCATCGACTTTATTACAGCATGAATTGGTAAACCAAGTGCATTATTGTGGTGCCGCTCTACCCATCCCATGAATGCTCAAGAATCACCTGTAGGGGGGAAACAAGGGTGAGATAAAAATCTCAGCAAGCAAACTGTTTAACAGGCTATTCAGACTACAAACAAATATACAACATCATTAAAGTATCCACATGTCCACATCCAGAATGTGCATCCACATTCATTAACAAACTAATTAAACTAAAATGATATTAAGTATCAATATCCATTTCCCATAATGATTTCCCATAATGACCATAATTATAGCCTCAACTATATCTACTACCAACAATGGTAAAACATTAGCAAATAAATCTTAATTAACTACTTCATATCATCCACCACTACCACTACCAATGACAATGAAGTATTAACATGTTTTACCCTACTAACTTTATTATTTCTCGTATCCACAACTGCTATCAATAATTACTACAAGAGAAAAGAATCTCATGCTACAATCATAGCCCCTACCATACCACAAGGGATGAACCCCAATCCACGACCACAGCCACTTTCCTCATACCACAAGTGACCTCATGAGCCAATTCTGCATTACAACTATGAAGTTGCAGTTGTTTATAAAATAATTTCACCACAATATATTGCATAAGTATGCAAATGATCTTTCCACAATGCAATGCATATGCATGCTATGCTTCACTGCACCTTTACCCAACAAGGTAAAAGTGTGCATCGTGCTACGGCAATGCACGATGCTGTACCGGTACGGTCGCGGCTATAAGCGGCGACATCCACAATGCAATGTTATGATATGTTATGAATGATATGATAATCATAAACCACAAGAATTTAACCACGAAGGTCAACCATATAACCCACATTCGGTTCACTAAGATCATAATCAATCGATCTATAGTGAATCCTACCATATAGACCACAATATATTCGTCAAGATTGCTACTACCACAACCACAAGTATTCACTAAGAATACTGCCACCAAGACCACAATAATACCAACTTCAAGGGTATCAATATGATCCTCATGAATTTAACAACAAGAAAATATCATCATATCCACCATGCATTTACTTTCATATACCAGAATTGGCTTATTAAGCAAATTACCACAATACTACCAAAACTCATCCAAACATGACAATTGATTAATATCTTACTACCACATTCTTACTTAGAAAATATGTAACCATGGCATATCATTTAACATTACGTAAATCATGCATATTGAAAGTAGTAAGAATAACGGGTTAAACGGTAGCACATCCGCTACGTTTACTTGCCTCTACCGTTGAAGCGAAGCAATCACGTGCATTCAGGAGCAAAACCACCTGTCCAAAAGTACCTCTTAGCACAATGCTATAGCAAGGAAAACGCGACTCTCGAAGACAAGATATCGCTAAGCCCCAAAATCCCACAACATCCTTCCCCTGCATCGGTTCTACAATCTTCTCATTGCAGCGGCGTTGCTTAACATTTTCCTATCTTTAAAAATATAAAACTAATCACAGCAAAAGATATATATCTGAATTCCTCACTTAAATACCTACACTTTTCATGTAGATCACATATTTTTATTTTATTCTTAGCAAGGTGCTACCGAATGCGCAAAACAGAGGACCTTCTCTGTTCTGACATTCTGGACAGTCAGCTTCTAACGCATCTCCAGAACAGAGCAAGTCTCTAAAAATTATGACCACATGCATAAAAATCATTTACTACTCCTTAATCCCAACTGAACAGCATCGCTTTAAACTGCACTCTGACGGACAGCAAGATTCCCGACCTTACTGCGCCCGGATCCCGTGTCCAAAAACTCTGAAAAAATACAGAGATGCGTATTGTCGTCCTGTATTTTTCCTTTTGGGCAGACCCACAGGAAAAATCGTTTGAGGATCAAAATGCAAGCAAACAGAATGCCACGCGAATCAATCTACAGCAAGCAGCAGGATTCTCTAATCGGGGTTCTAAATCCTAATCCCCACCAAAACTCTTGGGCTAAGAACCCTAAAATAGCAGAAATCAGAGAGATTGGGATGATAGAGAATTACCTAGGGATTTAGGATCACCCCTCTTCTTCCTCTTCTTCTCCTTCCCTTCTTCTCCTCCTTCTCTTCCGCTCCTTCTCCTTCTTCTCCTTCTTCTCCTTCCTCTTCTCCTTCCTCTCCTTGCACAAGGGCAGCACCAAAGGGGAGGGAGAGGGCGCAAGGAGGGTGGGGGGTGGCGGCTTGGGGTGGGAAAAGTGGGAGGGAGGGCTCCCCAAGGGGTTTATAAAGGGGATGCTAGGGTTTTGGATGGGGTACGGGCCCCCGTTTGGGCTGGTTAGCCCAAAGTGGCTGGCCCACCCCTCTGAACAGGCCAAAACCTTTTAATTAATTATTTTAATTCTCTTTTTTACTATTTTAGACTATTCCATAATTTTTATTTTCCCTTTCCGCGATTTACCGAATAACCGGCGACTCCACGATTAATTTAAATCCGACGCCGAAACGACGTTCAGGTATTACACCTCGATTGTTTTTGCATGGAGTATATAGTACTTGTCGGAATCTGTTGTGGAGGAAAGTTTCACACCGATTCAGATGAATTCGAAATACATGCCAAATGAGATAGGATTTATATGAAGTACATACGAGGTGTTGGAACTCAGTTTTATTTTACGCCTCGATTTTGTATGTGTGGAGTGTATAGTACTGGTTAGAACCCATTATAGAGAAAAGTTTCACACCGACTCAGATGGATTCAAAAAGATGCCAAATGAGTTAGTGTGTATATGAAGTCCATTCAGGATGTTTACCACATAGTTTTATTCTGTGCCTCGTTATCCTACACAAGAAGTTTACAGTATAGGTCAGATCTCGTTGTGGATGAAAGTTCTACATCGACTCAGACGGATTCGAAATGCATGCCAAATTGAGCTAGAGTGTATATGAAATTCATTCGGGGTGTGTGGAACTCTATTTTAATTCATACCTTGATTTCGTATGGATGAAGTTTATAGTTTCGATCAGAACTAGTTGTGGAGGAAAGTTTCACACCGATTCGGATAGATTCGAAATACATGTCAAACTGAGCTAGGGTGTATATCAAGTCCACTTAGAGTGTTTGGACCTCAGTTTAATTTCTCACCATGACTTCGCACTTATGGAATTTGTAGTACCTATCGGAACCCGTTATAGAGAAAGTTTTACACCAACTCGGACGGATTCAAAATACATGCCGAATTGAGCTAGAGTTTTTATGGAGTCTATTCAGGGTGTTTGGAACTTGGTTTTGCTTCATACCTTGATTTCATACTTATGGAGTTATAGTACAGGTCAGAACCCATTATGAAGAAAAGTTCCATATAGACTCGGACGGATTCAAAATGTAGGCCGAATGAGGTAGGGTGTATATGAAGTATATTCAAGGTGTTTGGAACTCAATTTCATTTCGTGGCTCAATTTCATATGGATGGAGTATATAGTACCTATCAGAACCCGTAGTGGAGGAAAGTTTCGCACTGAATCAGATGGATTCAAAATACATGCCAAATGAGATATGGTGTGTATGAAGTACATACAAGGTGTTTGCAATTTAGTTCTACTTCGTCTCTCGATTTCATACATGTGGAGTGTATAGTACTGGTCAGAACCCATTGTGGAAAAAAGTTTCACACCAACTTGGATGTATTCAAAAAAGTTGGACTCAGATTTTGCAATCCAGAATCCTCTTTGATTCCACCGTAGTATTCCCTAAATTAGTATATAGTACTCACAGTTATAATACTGAACATCAAAAGTACATATCATGCGAAAGCATAAATATAATAGTAGACTTACACATGACCCGATCAGGTCAAAATCAATAAAATGCAGAAGCAAAAATGGATTGTTCACACAAATGGGACCCTCAGGACGTGCTCATAGGCCACCAACTGGGGTTCACGACCTAGTTCTTTGCTTCATCGTCTTGAATTCTTGGTAACGCCCTTGGGTGATCGCGGGACTTATATTTCTCTATCTAACTTACTGAATGATTGTAATTAAGCAACAGTGAGTACAGTGGTACTCAATAAGCCACCACATAGAATACAGTAATAATAGATGAAGGGCTGAACAAGGAATGCTTAAGGTTATTTTATTTGAGAAGTGCCACAGTTTTCAAATACAAATATAAAAAATACCTAAGACTTTGCAATTTCAACTAAAATAGAGTTTTTGAAAGTGTGTGAAAGATTGTAATAATTATAGCATAGATTGCATCCATCGTTACAAGTCACCTGCACCATATGCTAGTTTCCAATATCATATACACTTATTATCATCACTTGGACCGACCGCCTAGGGCAACACAAAGACCAAATTTTTATCCCATCTAAAAAGTTTTTGAAATAGAACTATATCGATGTAAAGTTCTCAACGCCCACCCATGACCGTACACAGCTTGTTCGAACATTTTACACTCTCAGAGGTTATACATCTTT
The DNA here is from genome assembly GCA_036346265.1 of Melocanna baccifera. Classification (NCBI taxonomy): domain Eukaryota; kingdom Viridiplantae; phylum Streptophyta; class Magnoliopsida; order Poales; family Poaceae; genus Melocanna; species Melocanna baccifera. The sequence continues at coordinate 12,300,786 of CM070709.1, forward strand.
ACCCATAAGATATGATTATCTTATAATGTCGACCATTACACGCCAGAGTAGCGCATGCATCGAGTAATCATAACAGGGCTATTACAATGCATCCTTCCATTATAGTTACATCCACTAAAGTATTTCTTCTGTAGGATGCGACCATCTCTTGAGAAGTTTCCTTCTTGAATCGTCACGGTAGAGACGGGGATGAGTATAACATCCCCAATTTTGAGAATTCTCAAGAATGAAGAGAATTTAAATTTTTTTGCTACATTTTGTTGGCATATGAAAATCTTCTGGATTTCTGGTTTGATTTTTTTGGACTTTGTGCTATTTAGTATCATGGGTTAAAACCCAAAGGTGAATCTTGATACAATAAACTTACAATACAAATCCCAATCCATACAACAAAGCCTAGAATTGAAGAAAACGATTTACAGGAAGAAAATTAAGAATGGGAGGCTAATTTAGGAGGTATGTCCAAAGTTTAAAATATACATATATATCTAAATTATGAACTAAATTCAAGGCTAGTCTTAACGTTAGAACTAAAAGTAAAAAAAAAGAAAGTGGGCTTAGCACCAAAACCTTTGGCTTTTCGGCCCGGCCGAATCACCCAGCTCCTCTTTCCTTTCTCCTGTTGTTGTGGTTACAGACCAAACAGAGAGAGAGGGGTATGGTAGTGGAGAGTTAGGTGAGCAAATGACCTCTTGGTCTTTCCTGAGGGCTCTGTATGACATATATATGTGTTCCCTCGTAAGGAGTGTCTTTACAATCGTAACCTTACACCGAAGCCTCCGACCAAGGGCAGCTACGTCCTTAGTACATGGTTTATAACCTTCTCAACAGGCTAGCTGGGTTTAGGTGGGGGCCACCCCTACAACAGGAGCCTCTCATGGTGAAGGGCTTCACAGGCCGAAGCCATGTTGCCGAGCCCTTTGGCCCCCTCCGTCCCTACGGCCTGTGACGTTGTGTGATTGTGGGCGAAGAGAAGTCGAAGCCGGGGGTCCGCAGTGGTGTCGAAGTCTTGCGCTGGGCGGTCGCGGGCAGAGTCGCATCTGTGCTGCGAAGGCGAAGATCTCGATGACTGTGCTGCAGCGGTGAAGGCCTCGCCGATGCGGGAGGAGCGGTCATGCGTTGGAGGTTGGGGCGTCTCATGCGCGTGAGTGACCGCGTCGGTCCGACTCTCGCTGGTTGGACGCGTGTGATCGGCCGCGACGGTTGAGCGTCCGCCGGTTGCACTTCCCGAGAGCGGTTATATATGCGGTCGTAGCGGCGTGACGGCGACCGCTGACGGCGGCTTGTCTCAAGAATATGCCTCTTTCGCCACGAGCATGCGGCGTGGTTAACGCGCACCAAGGTGATCTTGTGCATGCTTGTGGACGGAAGAAGGTACATTCTTGAGTTGGCAGAGAAGTTCGTGCCCCGCGCTGATGAAGAAGCATCGGGCGTTGCGTCTGAGGTATCCTCCGATCCTGGGGCGTGCCGGTGCATTACGCCCTGAGGTGATGGTGGCCGGGGCGCTACGTGCGGCCGGACAACCATGGGTACGCGCCCCTATCTAGCGGCTGGCTTCGTGCCGGTCGGTGCGGGAGTCCGCCGACTGACTCGCTGCGCCAGTGCTCTCTGCAACCTAGCATCCATGGAAAGGCATGGGACATATTAGGGTACGAAAACAGTTGTGGTAAAAGTGAAGGAGGGTGATGTGCAGGAAGCACCGGGGTTGTTCCGAGAGGGCGAAGGTCTCGTCGAGGGTGGAGCCGGAGTCATTCCACTGAGGCGAAGGCTTCGCGGAAATCAGGGCTGAGGTCCCTTGGCGGAGTCACATGTGGCCTGCGGGGGCGAAGACCTCGTCGACGCGGCCAGATGCGCAGGTGTAATCAAGCGGGGACGTTGCCCATGCATGAGCGGCCGTGCCGCTTCGGTTTTCGGCTGTTGTGCCTCTCCGCGCGTGGGCGGACGACGGAAGCAACCTCAAGACCGCAAGAAGAAGGATGGCACCGAAAAAAGCTTCATCATCGGCGGCGAAGAAGGAGGAGGGGGTCGCGTCGAGACCCCGCGTCAACACCAGAGCTTCGACATCGGAAGTCGGGGGCGAAAATGACGACACTCATCGCGCGACCATCGACCCCACCACCACCGACGCCATCGACGTCGCCACCACCATCGACCCTGCCACCACTGACGCCATCGACGCCGCCACCGCCAACGCAATCGACCCCACCGCCACCGACGTGATGATCGACCCCACCCTGCGCGTCACACCCCACCCCACCATCGGTGTGGCGGTCAACCTTGACGACACCGGCCGGGCGCTAGGGAGAGGTAGCCTCGACGATCGTCGAGGCACGACCACCGTCTCTGCACCCGGTGCGGAAGTGCCAAGCGGCCCCGCCGGCGACACGGGCACCACCGTCGGCGCTGAACTCCACTGCGCGGACGTGAGGGGCAACCCAAGGGCACAAGCAGTGGTTGCGACTACCTCGACCGCGCAACCAGGTGCGCCCGTGGCCCCATCCACGCCCGCAGTGGAGAACGCCCTGCTGGCAGCCCTCAGAACGCTCCAGCAGGAGTTGGCGGATCTCCGGGGGGCCGTGCGGAGAATGCAAGAGGCTCGGAGTCAGCCGACCCCGCTGGTGATCGCGTCAGAGCCCGTGTCCGAGAGGGCGGACAGTCGCGATGCCCCAACCTCCAGCCGCGCTTCGCTACGACACGTGGACCCGGAATCCCCGCTATCGGCGGGCCTACAGCAGGCAGCGTGGCCGGAGGACTTTAAATTTCTCAACTCCGTCATATCGTACAAGGGTGACACGGATCCTCGAGAGTTCATACGCGTGTACGAGACCGCCATCGAGATGGCAGGCGGAGACGACACCACCAAGGCGAACGGGCTCCCGCTCGCGTTACAGGGAGTGGCGCTCTCATGGTTCTTTACCATAGAGCCGAACTCCATATACGCATGGGAGCAGATACGCGACCGCCTCTACAACAACTTCCAGGGTAACTACATCGAGCGTATCGACGCGGATCAACTCTTCGCAATTAAGCAACAACCATCGGAAAGGCTCCACGAGTACTTCAAACACTTCGCGAAGGTCCGATGCCAGGTTAAAGATGTCAACGATACAACAATCATCAACGCAGCGGTGCAGGGTCTCCGCCCGGGGCCACTAGCCGAGTACAACGCGTGGAAACCAATCAAGACAGTGGCAAAGATCTTCGATAAGATGGAGGAGTACGCCCGGGCGGAAGAAGATGCGAGGCGGCACCAGGGCAACGAGGCCAATGCCAGTCCAGCGGACGGTGTCGCGAAAGGCGCTGACCCGGTGAAAGCAAGTTCCTCGCAGAGCAAGCGAGGCGTGAATCGCCGGCGACGCCCCCAAGACAAGGACGCGCCGGCCGACAAGCTCTCGGGCGCCGCCGACCATCTCGACGAGCCCGTTACGTCTTCGACGTCGAGGACGGTTCGGAAGACAACGTCCCCGCCAGTCGCGAGGCTAGGGCTCGACTAGGTCGGGGGCAAGGCCGAGGCCGGGGCCACGACGGTTGGGCCCGCGCGGAGTATGGCGACCAACATCGCCCACAGTGGTGCGAGGTGCACGGCCAAGACATTCATGACACTCGTGCCTGCACCACCATCACGGCGCTTCGACAAAGCACCGCCAGGGACAGGGATCTTGAGGCGCGCTCACCCGTCGTGGCGCATGTTCAGCAGCCATGGGACGGCCTCCTGAGGATTCAGGATCAGGAGCTGCAGCCTCCGGAGGGTCTCTGGCGGATGCAAGCCCAGCGCAGAATTTCAAGAAGAGCCCCTCATGCATCCATGCCCTTGAGGAGCCCGCGCAAGGGTCATCAACGAATCTCCGGAGGCTCTCCTTGGAGTTCGCCTCGGAGCGACAACGCAAGGCCTACGTGCGAAGGCTACACCATGTGGCGGCATACCTAGCTCATGCACCGCCAGATTGGGCACAGCATGCGATCACCTTCACACCTGCCGACGCTGAAGGCGTGGAGTTCCCTCATCAGGATCCCCTAGTCATCCAGGTTGCGGTCGCCGGGTGCGACGTTCGGCGTGTCTTGGTCGATGGGGGCAGCTCCGCGAATGTCTTGTTCGCAAAGCCTTCGGCGCATGGCGATCCTCGGTCGCCAGGCCCTCACAAATTTCAACAGAGGGCTTCGAGGTCACCGCTATTAGCGCTGGGCCAAATATGTCTACAGGTCTCCTTTGGCCAGGATGACAATGTGGCGAGCAGGGACGCCACCTTTGATGTCGTCGATATCCGGTACCCTACAACGCCAATTTGGGGAGGCCCACCCTTAATTCCTTTGGGGCAGTACCACACCATGTCTTCCTATGTGTGAAGCTTCCAGGCCCACGATCAGCATGTGGCTCGGCACCTAGAGCATGGAACCCGAAGCCCATGCCTGGGAGCCCAGTGTGGTCCTTAGGTCAGGCGCGCCCGTACACACCCTGCGGCAGCCCAAGCACCAGAGGCTTCGCATCTCGCCACCACGGCAACGAGTCCAGTGGTTAGTTCATAACCTTTTGTACTCGCTCACCCGCGCAAACGAGAATTTAAGAAAGTTCGCCGTTTGCGAGGCTATTCATGCCCCCCACAAAAAATTTATGGAGGTTTGCCTCCGCACGCACTCCCCAGAGTATAAAAAAGACGCGGACGTTTTCCCTGCGCACTCTACTGAGTATAAACAAGACGCTGAAAGCCCGCACGCCGCCGGTGTTATCGCCACGTACTCCCGGAGTATAAAGACATGGTCGATGTTCCCACGCACCGCACGGAGACTCACCTCCGCATACACACCGCACGGAGACTCACCTTCGCACACGCACTACACGGAGACTCACATCCGCACATGCACCGCACGGAGACTCACCTCCGCACACGCACCGCACGGAGGTCCACCTCTGCACACACTCTACGGAGTATAAATAAGACGTAGTGTTGAGTCCCGCCTCCGCACGCACTCTACGGAGTATAAATAAGATGTAGCGTCGAGGTCCGCCTCCGCACGTACTATACGGAGTATAAATAAGACGTAGCGTTGAGATCCACCTCCGCACGCACTCTACGGAGTATAAATAAGATGTAGCGTCGAGGTCCGCCTCCGCACGCACTCTACGGAGTATAAATAAGACGCAGCAGGGGGACGCCTCCGCGCGCACTCTATGGAGTATAAATAAGAAGCGGATGTTTACCCTGCGCACTCTACTGAGTATAAATAAGACGCGGATGTCCCACGAGCGCGATGGTGTACCCTCCGGAGCTTAAATAAGTCGTGGTTGATAGTCCCACACATTCTCTGGAGTACAAACAAAGACGCGGATGTTTTCCCTGCGCACTCTATCGAAGTCTAAACAAGACGCGGACGCTCGCGCGCTGATGGCGCACTCCGAGCTTAAGTAAGTCGTGGTTGATAGTCCCATGCATTCTCCGGAGTACAAACAAAGACGCAGATGTTTTCCCTGCGCACTCTACTGAGTCTAAACAAGACACGGATGTCCCACGCACGCGCTGGTGTTATCACCACGCATACTCTCCGGAGTATAAAAAAGACGTGAACGATATTCCCACGCACTCGTCAGAGTCTACATACAACGGCGCACGGACTCCGAAGGCTTCCTGCGCTTCCAGCAAACCGCATGCACCGTATGGACGGGCGGCCGCGAGTGCAGGAGCGAGGCGCAGGAGCTCCATGGCTTGTGCCTCTGCAGAAAAGCCGAGAAACCAAACGCGCCCGGCCAAGGCGCCCACACGGACGCGATCCCCCGGTGCAGGAAGATGCCCCAGCGAGTGTCCATTGACGTTCGAGCTCGGGACGCAGCGTCGCCCCAATAAGACGGCACAAGACGGAGAGTGCCCAAGGCCCCAGGGCGTGTTGTCCCGAGCTGGAGGAGTCGGAGTCCCGCCCTTGGAGCAGCACGGCTCCCTATAGCACCGCAAGCGCAAGACCCATCCTCACCTCAAGCGTCCAAACAGGTGCCTGCACGGGACAACGCGACCGGGCGCAGCCTCACTGGCGCGACATAGAAGTCTACTCCCAAAGCTAGGAGCGGCCTTGATGAAGTACAAGTGAATTGCCCACCACCCCACACCAGCCGACGAGGGGACAACACATCGCAGCGTCACATCCCCCCGCATGAGCGGGATGTCCAACCCCGCGACGCCCAGGCGGCGTCAGCCGTATTCCGACGCCCTCCACGCTACTGGGTGAAGCTGAGGCGCACCGAGGACCGCAGTTTCGCCAAAAGTTGTGGGGGTGCGATGTCTGGGAAGGCGAGTGCCGTTCCACTCGGCCACTCGCCCCCCTATTTAAAGAGCCCCAGAAGCAAGACCGCGAATGTTACGCCTCAAGAGTCCCATCGCCCGCCCCAGGGGCACGTGGTACGATAGTGTTGCCTCACTCCACTTACAGGGCTCCGCCAGCTACACTCCACGCGTCCCCCTATCCTGCGGGGCCCGAAGCAATGGACGACGGCCAACGGACACCTCTCTCGCAGCCTGCAACGCCTGACTGAGGGCGAAAGTCTACACAATGAAGCAATCAGTACACCTTCCAATGGCTACGTGTTGCTCGGGGTCAGACACTTACCCTCAGTTCGGAGACCTCCAACACCCTCTCGCGCTTCAGCCCGCAAATCTGCAAAGCAGCGCCGCGATCTGCTTGCGACGATTATCCGCGGCCCCCCGCCACGCCGCCAACACCTCTGCTCGAGGGACGAAGTCCGCTAGACGACGGGCGACATCCGCGGCAATAGTCTCAGCGGCGCTAGATGCACCTCCCAAGCAGCCATCTTCGGGCTCCGAGGGCCGCCCACGTTCGGGGAACCATGTTTCTGCAAGGAGACACGACGGTCAGCCCTGCGGATACCTAGCAAGTCACAATCAAGAAATGTTTACCTTCAGCCCCGCCCGAATCCGCAAGGACCTCCGCATCCCCACCCACCTCGCCAAGTGGGGGAACTTGCATCGCTTAGCTCCACTGCCTCGCCCCGGCAGCCGCACTGATCGGGCTGGGGGCACCGAGGCACTCGGTGTCTGAGTCGGAGTCCCATAGTGCTCCGACCTGGCTCGCTACAACAAACCCCCCAGACGAGCGAAGGGGCGACCATATGCGGGGTCGCTTCACCTTTGGGGAATAAGAAGGCAGCCCCGCCTCGGAAACCGCCGCAGAAGGAGGTCCCACGGTCACAGGAACGCACTCCGCGGGCAACGGCTCTGCCCCAGCATCCTCCGCGAGCGATGGCTCCGCCCCAGCATCCTCCATGAGCATGGCCCCGCCCCAGCATCCTCCGTGAGTGATGGCTCCATCCCAACGCCGACTGGTGGCGAGGCAAAGACTAGCCCTCGCCTAAGTCTATATGCTCCGCCGAGTTTAACTCGGCCCGCTAGTACTTCTCCTCCGTGGAGTCGCAGCGAGGTGGGTCGGGCCGAACAACGCGCCGCACCCTAATACCTAAGGCCGCGCGACACGCGTTCAGCCGCCTGCACTCGCTCGCGTCGCAGACACGCGCAGCCGCGCGCTCCTCGGGCCGTGTACGGTCGGCGAACGCACCCACCGCACGCCCACGCCCCCAGGAAGTACCTACGAAGGGCACGGGGCACGCTTGTAAAACAACAGACTCGACGAATAGCACACGAAAGCAAAATCCAGGACAACTTACGCGACAAGAGGGCCTCGCAAGGAAGACACTGGAACGACGGACGCTGTCACGCCAAGCCTCCCAGAGCAACATGCCACTCACGGCAAGCGCGCCATGCCATACATGACGAACTATAATCGCGCGCATATTGAAGCGAAGCGGTGATCTCCACAAGCCTCCGTGTTATCGACTGGTCATCATCATCTATGGGGGCACCGCATGGTGTTAACCGCCACCAGCCGCCAGCACTCAAGGCTCGCTATCGCCGCCACGCTGATGGTAAAACCACCGCCTGTCCAGCCGACTCCCACTCGCCTCGACTCGACTCGCTGGAAATATCTTCGCATCGCGGGCGCAAAGACGCAGATCGACGCCGCCAAGATGGCGCTACTCCCCTTTGATCCTCCATCGCGCACCGACATCGTGGAGAAACGTGGACATAGCGACGCGCCGCCAGCACACTCCGCGGCGAGCGCCCACCAGTACACGGCAAGACGGGCTATCACATTCGGCGTTATTCGCGCCACCAAGCCCAAAGGCTCGCAGACGCCCCCGATAAGTCCGCGGCCTAATGCGTAACCCCTGGGCTCAAGTAGGCAACGAACACGATCACCTCGTATGCTTCGGTGCGCGGGTCGTCTGCTACTCAGCGGCAACAGACATCCCGCGTGTCCGATGCTTCCTCACAAAGAAGGCCACGGATCGCTTCTTCCGCACCACCAAGCAGCCCAGGATGCGGAGCACGGCCTCTACTTTCTTCGCCGCCATCCACCACTTATCCACAGCGTGAGCCGCGCCGAGAGTGTACTCACTGAGCGGCGACACCCGCCGGAAGACGGCGCGGTCATCGCCACCCAAGGCGCACTCGTCAGTATGTCATCGTTCTCCTAGAGCTCCGAGGCGTGGGAGGAAGCAAGGAAGACAGGAGATTGGGTCGTGCGACCGGGAGCTAGAAGGCAAGGTGATGAAGATGCAACTGGCGTAGCGCAAGGTGTATTTAATACCCCTGTGTCTCCCACGCCATCGATGAACATAACTGCTAGGAGGCAAACCGCCCACCTCCTCACGATCGCTACCGTAGTGGCACACTTACCCGTGTGCGCCACGCCCGGTTAAGCAGCGATCGCACCAAGAGGCCAGATAGCACACGGCACGCAAGTAGCACCCCGCCATGTGTCCTCTCAGGAATCTATGCAAAACTACTCGGCTCCGCCTTCGACGGCATTTTCGCCTTCGCAAGACAGCCCCGGGTCTGTCCCCGACGACGACAGGCAACCGCGCGCCGGAGGGGCGCCAGAGACGCCTCTCCGCCCTCCCCTTCCGTGAGACGCCTCCGCTTTAGGAGCCATGAGCAAGCAAGGGTTTAGCGTATCGCGCCATCAACGCAGAGCCAGCCATGCCTGCAGCGCCCACGACGCGCCGGGAGCTCAATCGCTTACAGCGCAACGGCCTCCCTCCCCTGCGAAGCGCGCGACGGCCGACGGTCATCGGAATATTGCACTCAAGAATAGGCCTCCCTCAGTTCATCAAGATGGCAGCGTCCCTCTGCATGTTCATGAACTGAAGAAGGCATATTCTCGAGATCAAGGACCATCTCAGCTACGCCGAGACGCGGCGGCCTTTCGTATGTATATATAGCTATCTCCGCGCGGAGAAGCACAATCGGCGGGAGTCGAAGCATCGCCCACACGCGGAGAAGCGCAATCGGCGGAAGTCGCAGCATCGCCCACGCGTGGAGAAGCGCGATCGGAGGAAGCCGAAGCATCGTCCACGCGTGAAGAAGCCCAATCGACAGAAGCCGAAGCGACGCGAATCCTCATGGGGCCGTCTCGTGGCTGCTGAACATGCGCCACGACGGGTGGGCGCGCCAAGATCCTCGCCCCAGCGGCGCTTGTCGGCGCCGCGATGGTGGTGCAGGCGCGAGTGTCATGATTGCCTTGGCTGTGCACTCGCACCACCGTGGGCGTGTTGGTCACCATACCGCGCGGCCCAATTGTCACGCCCCGCCTCGCCGCCTCGCCCGACTGCCGAGCCCCAGCCCCGTGGCTGGCGGGACGTTGTTCTCCGAGCCGCTCGACGTCGGCAAGACGTAACGGGCTCGCTCGATGATCGACGGCCGACCGAGGCTTGTCACCGGCGCGCCCTGTGCCGGGAGGCGCCCTTCAACAATTCTGCCACGCTGTTCGCGAGGAACTTGCTTTCACCGGTCGGCGCTTTCATGACACCGCCCACCGGATCGCATCGCCTAGTTGCCCGCACCACTCGCGCTTCTTCTCGCCCGCGCATTTCTCCATTTTATCAAGAGCTTCCATCGCCTTGATTGGTTTTCGCTGTACTCGCTAGTGGCCCCGGCGGAGACCCGCACCGCCACGTTGATGATTATTGTCTCGCTGACATCTTTAACCCGCAGCGACCTTCGTGAAGCGCGAAGTACTCGCGAGCCTTCCGATAGTTGTTGCTTGATTGCGAAGAGTTGATCCGCCGACACGCCGATGTAGTTACCCAAAGTTGTTGTAGGGGCGGTCGCAGATTCGCTTCCCATGAGTATATGGAGTTCGCTCTATGGTAAAGAACCATGAGAGCGCCATCCTCGTAACGCGAAGCGGAGCCCTTCGCTTGGTGGTGTCATCTCGCCACCGCTTGATGGCGGTCTTGTACACGCCGCACTAACTCTCGAGGATCCATGTCGCCTTTGTACGATGTGACGAGCTGGAAATTTAAAGTCCTCCGCCACGCCGCCGCCGAGGCCCGCCAATAGCGGGATTCCGGTCCACGCATCATAGCGCACGGCCGAGGTTGGGGCATCGCGCTGTCCGCCTTCTCGCACGGGCTCGACGTGATCACCGCCGGAGTTGGCTGACTCGAGCCTCTTGCATTCTCCGCACGCCCCCGAGATTCGCCAACTCGCCGAGCGCGGCCGAGGGCTGCCGCCAGGTGTTCTCCACTCGCGAGATGGGGCCACGGGCGCACTGCTTGCGCGGCCGAGGTAGTCGCAACCATCGCTGGCTCTTGCTGCCCTCACGCCCACGCGGTGGAGTTCAGCGCCGACGGTGGGGCTCGTGTCGCCAGCGGGGCCGCTTGGCACTTCCGCACCGGGTGCAGAGACGGTAGTCACGCCTCGACGATTGTTGAGGCTACCGCTCCCTAGCGACCGACCGGTGTTGTCAAGGTTGACCGCCGCACCGATGGCGGGGTGGGGCCGATCATCACATCGGTGGCGGCGGGGTCAATTGTGTTGGTGGTGGTGGCGTCGATGGCGTCGGTGGTGGCGGGGTCGATGGTCGTGCGATGAGTGTCATCATTTTCGCCCGACCACCGGCGTCGGCTCGTATTGACGCTGGTCTCTGCCGCGACTCTCCTTCTTCTTCGCCGCCGATGATGAAGCTTTTTTTGATGCCATCCTTCTTCTTGCGGTCTTAAGGTTGCTTCCATCGTCCCCACGGACAATGCCAACTGTTGTGGCTACAGACCAAACAGAGAGAGAGGGGTATGGTAGTGGAGAGTTAGGTGAGCAAATGACCTCTTGGTCTTTCCCGAGGGCTCTGTATGACATATATATGTGTTCCCTCGTAAGGAGCGTCTTTACAATCGTAACCTTACACCGAAGCCTCCGATCGAGGGCGCCACGTCCTTAGTACATGGTTTATAACCTTCTCAACAGGCTAGCTGGGTTTAGGTGGGGGCCACCCCTACAACACCTGTCATGTGCTTTGCCACATCAAAGTTTTTTTGTCGCTGGCCCAGCCACAGCAGCCCAGCTCCAGCCGAACCGACGGCGACTCTCCTCTTCCATTCGAGTGCTCTACCACAGCAAAGATTGTTTCTTCGCCCATACTGCTGCCGTCAGCTAACTGCACTACCGTATTCAGCTTCTCCATCTCATTTTCCCCATCGCGTCAGCTTTCCATTCAAATTAATTTGCCGTTCGACCAATCGAGGAAGAATACCTCCCCAACCCTGTGCCATGCTATTGGGTCGGCCACAGTGCACGCATCTTGCCGTCGTGACTCGACGCCATGCCCTGCAATCATTGTCTCGGTGCTCACGCGCACATTTCCACCCCATTCGTCACCCTGTGCTTCGGTCTCTAGTAATAGCTTGGCCATAGTGCACGCCTCTGCCCTGTTGCCCTCACATCTACACCCATGTCTTGTAGCGTGTCATCATCAATAAGGTCGAGTTTACATCATCGGACCCTGTGGCCATGTCGATGCCCGCCTTATGCCATAACTTCTGATTTCCCCTCCTCACATCGCCAGTGCTGCTCACTGGCAATAAAGCCTTGCTTAGGCCCCCATCCTCGTCGCCATGCCACACTCCCCCTCCCACTGCAAGGAATCACTCCATAACGGCCTGTAGAAGCACTGGTGGCACCATCGTCTCCAACACCGGCCATTGGGGAACCGTCGATTGGAGTTGTGCCAAGTCAATTCCACTCTACTGAAGTATCCTTAGAGTACCACGATGACATCCCCTCCCTCAGCTGAGCCTCTGTCAGGCCCGGAATCGAAATTCTAAATTTTTTGTGATTCCACCACACTATTTTCTAGATCAGTAGATAGTGCTCATAGTACATTGCCATATCAATTCATACATCGTGAGACGTTCATCAAACCATAATAATATACATCATAGTTTGAAATACACCACGTCGGGTGATAGTTTACATAAGGGCCGACATGGCCAAATATTTCCATTCTAAAAGATAGCAGCGGAAAAGCGAACCAAAGGTAGGACCATTAGCCACAAGCAAGCGACTGATGGGTAAATATGTGCAAACCATATTGTCCAACCCTAGATAATATAAGTGCACACCCTTCCAAGAAGTCTACTTGCCTAGAATTTAACATTTTCAAACTCACCCTAGTTGCCATTGTCTACTCTATGCGTTGGGACTGGTGCGTTGTCGTAGGCGTAGTGGTCGTGGCATCCTGCTTTTGGGTATAAAGATGCGAGGGTGAGCACAATCCACCGTGCTCCATGAGCCAATACACAGTATGTAATTAATTTAGCATGCATGGCTAACCAAGGAAGGGCTCGAGTTGTTTTACTTGCCGGAAAATCGCTTTTTAAATGTAATACGATATATAGAAATCCCCTGAGACCTAGCAGTTTGGATCCAAAATCATAGTGTTTGTAAAAGAAGAACGTGATAATGATAATGGCATAGATTCCATCCACCTTTACATGTTACCTGCATCGTATGCTAACTCTGCAGCGTTATAGCCGCTTACATTATCACTAAGGCGACACCCAGGGTAACACAAACCAGGGCTGTCCATCGGCCTACACTTTCCTTGCCTCCAATTCCCTCCCATAAATTTTTTTTTGAAATAGAACTATATTTGAGTTAGGTTCTCATGTCCACCCCCTACCTGTGAGATGAGTCCGAGGTTCGATAGAACTATTTACCCAAGTTGCACTTTGTAGACTTATGGTTGTGCTATTTTACAATAGGATATCCTGACCCGATTCGGTCCTAAGGGTTATCTGGGTGGTTCTACCACATTCCACACTCTCATGCATTTACCGCACCATACCCCTGAACCATCCACCTAGATGTGTAAGCAAGTTGAGGAGTTTGGGAGCATAAAATAATGATTCTTATAAAAATACACGACCAATTTCTTTGACAAATTCCTAATTTAGCTTTTTGTAATTGAATGTCATGATTGGGGTATTTTAGCACCCCCAGGTATTTAAGCAGTGCTAAGCTACGCGTATAATCATCATTTATTTTTGAAAGATTACAATTATAGTTTTCCTAGGGATAGACAAGGCTCGTGGTTTAATGTGCCATGGAGATATATAATATTAGCACTTAATTAATGGTATATAACTATAATAGTGAAACAAACTTAGAATTGCACATAAAATAATAGCATGCGATTTATTTATTTAAATATAAATAATTTGCTAAAAGAGTAGGTTCAAAATGATCAAAGTATTATCTCGCCTGGGTCCCAGTTGCCTTGGTCCTATTGGTCTTGGCTTGCTTCCACCTCGAACTCCTCTTCTTGCGCTTCGTACGCTATTTTTCATTAAATGAGAATTTGAACAGAAATCAATACAACAAAATAAATTCACACAAAAATTCAAACAAACTCAAAAACTCTTGATTTTGGTTCCATTAGATTGAGGATGAATTTAGACGAATTTGGAATTTGTTTCACTTTAATTAGAGTTAAAATGAATTAGTTATGATTATATGAAGTTTTCAGGTCAAATAAAATAAAAAAACAATTAATTAAATATGAGGAGAGAGAGTATGCATGTGCCTGACAGGTGGGGCCCACAGTTTATATTAATTTTCTTTTCCTCTCTCTGACAGGTGAGATCCACTAGATTTATTAATTTATTTTCTTTCTCAGTCGCTGACACGTGGGACCCATTGAGAGTTAACGTCTTTTCTCTGTTTCACTGATATGTAGGACCCACAGGGATTTAATATTCCCAGGACACTGACAGGTGGGACCTACTAACAGTTTAATTAAGACGGGGCCCGCATGTCAATGACTGATTGAAACTAACTAACATCATTACGCTAATTAATCTCAGCCTTAATCATATAACACAGATGAATAGTGCATCGTCTTCCTCCCAACGACTGTAAAGCTCACCGCTGGCGACTGGGGTGGTGGCCGAACACGAGCATCAATAAAAGGGGATGCTCGTGCATGCGTCCACCTCTAGGCGAGGTCTCGCTGGCCAATTTGGCCGGAACAATGGTCGGCGGTGAGCTCGGGTGACAGCGAAACAAGACAGTGGTGGATACAGTGGTAGACGACGTTTGAGTTCGATTGGCTGCTAGGGGAGTACCTTGGGGAGGTCACGATGTTGCCTTTGGGGTCGTGGAGCTCGAACGTGGCTGTGGTAGCTTGTCGACGTGAGACGATGGCGGTCCAAGAGGAGCTCACGACGAGTGGGCAGCTTGGGTCGTGGGAGCTTCGGCCGAGGGTTGGGATGGCTTCGTCGTGCTCTGAGGATGCTCTAGGCTAGCGGAATTGTCCTGAAGTGGCTCCAATCAGCGAGGAGCTCGTCGGTCGGAGTTGGGAAAGAAAAGGTCGCCGGCGAGCTACGGGGCACGTTAAGTCGATTGCATTCGGTGAGAGAGAGGGAGAGGTAGGGAGTCGATTGGTGGCCTTAGTTGGCTTTTATAGGCGACGGGGTGGGCTATCCGCACAGAGCTGCTGGGGGCGGCCATGGCAGTGACGTAGGGGAAGGTGTGACACGTCGGGGTCACACGTCGCGAATGGATGGACGACAAGAAAGCATGCAACAACTGGCGAAAGGGAGGCGCCACTGCCTGCAGCTATGTGGTGCGGCTGTGGATGATGCAGCAGCATGGTCATAGCTGTCGGCCGCGCATGGAGGAGATGGGGCAGTTGGGGGTACCACGGCGAGCCAGTCTATGGCATGGGGGAGGGGGCACGCTGGCGACCGGTGGTCCGAAGGGAGAAGCCGAGGTGGGGGCCGCCATGTGGGGTTTCAAGGGAGAGGGAGAAGAGGCCGCGGGCGCGTGCGTGAGGAGGGAGAGGGGAAGAAGGAGAAGGGAGAAGGGGGGTGAAGGCCGTGGGCCGGGCCGAAGCCTCCCCATTCTCTTTTTTCTCTTTTTTTTTGTTTCACTTGATTTGGGGGCATGTGTGTATACATTTATATATATTTTATACCTAAAATTTCAGAGAGAGTTTTCTCAAGTATTATGGTTTTTCTTTTAAATTTTTCATATTTTGCATGTCTCTTTTTTAAATTTTCTTTTGCTAATTCACTTTTGGAAATTTTGGATCATCTTTTCAGATTCATATTTTGGTTTAAAATTTTCTTCTATTAAACATATTCTTTCCTTTTTGGTGTTCCCTTGCTCATTTTATACTTTAGTGTCATATAAATGTCTATATATATATATATATATATATATATATATATATATATATATATATATATATATGTATGTACGAATACATTTTTTTGTTATTTAATGGAACCTCATTCAAGATCACAAAAATCCATAAAATCAAAATAACATGAAAATGTAAAAATTCAAAATATTCTCAATTTACACCATTTCAAAATATGCTATGTTTTCAATACATCACAGCCTCACACCGCCCGAGCGGAGACCTATCCGTGTGCCTCCTCCACTCATCACCGTCGTACGTCGCCAGACTGCCACAACCATTCTCGAGCTACGCCAACCCTTGAGGTATCCTTTTGTCTACCTCTAGATCCTCCCAGTCCAAGCAATTGCTTTGAAATGTATTAGATTGCCCACCCCTCCCTGTTTCGCTACCACCCATGGTCGCCGCCGACCACCGCCACCACCAAATTGATTGGCGAGACTACCCCGACCGTGCAGTCAAACATGAGTATTTCATTTTTGAAATGCTCACATCTGACCACCGCCAACGTCGCTGGTGGCAAGCCCTTTCGTTGCCAACCAAAGAGAGGTGGGAGCTCAGTGATTAACGAAGATGGTTGTTCGGACGGTCCGAACCTTCCTAGTCGATCTAAGTGTTCCTTTGTTGATCGGACAGCTCGTGGCCCCGGCCGTTCAGGCAATCTGAACCTTCGTTTGATCGACAGTCCGAATAATTACTTAATTAATCGGACGGTGCACATGTCTCTACTGTTCAGATGGTCCGAATCTGCATGGGTGATCTGAGCAGTCCTTTGCTAATCGGATGGCTCATGCACCGCAACTATTTGAACGGTCTGAACCATCCCAGCGATCTGAGCGGTCTCTCACTGATCGAACGGCTCGCTTGTCCCAACTGCTCGGACAGGTGCGAACTTGACCAAGACCACCTGTCAGTGGGAGATCTCTGTCTCTCCCTTCTCATTGTTTTGGAATAACTACTAACAGAGAACTTTAAATAGGCATAACTTATTCATATTAACGCTAAATTTGATGAAATAAATTTCTAAATTCATCTAAATTCAAGATCTATCCATTGGAACCAAAATAATGACTTTTAGAGCTCATTTAAATTAATTTAAAAATATTTGAGTTGGGGTGTCCACTCCAATTTGGGATTTTTTTGAAATATAGTTGGATAAAGATTATGGAGGGTATTGATGACACCATCAAATATTAATTTAGAAATATACATATTCACTTAGAGTCCTGTAAAAATATAGTTTTCATACAAATAATATTGAAATGCATTGATATATGTGCATAAAGCTAGGCCCCCCCATGAACAGGTCTTAATCAAAAATAAACTGTCAAGTGATAACTATAGTATACACAAAATAACAGAACCTTTAATCAAAAGAGCATCTTTCAGTAGAAAGATCTTGTTAAAAAGGTGTATAACTTCATGTGTCAATTAAGATATAATGACCCGTGGGTCACAAATCGTTAAAAATAATCTAGTTAACCTACACCTTAATGAACCATGTGAAAACATAACCAATTAATTAGACCAAAATTAAGATAACTTGCTAACACACCGATGGACGGTAATTGAATTCTAGTTATACTCGGACTTAAACTAAGAGGAACATTTTACTCGAAAATATGTGTAAACCCTAGAAAGGCTCAATAATCATCGATCGTTAGTAAATAATAATTTAACAAAAATTATTTATTAATTAGTAATTGGGTAAATGAGCAATCCCATTCTTTAGTAATTTATTAAATTAGTCATGTGTTCAAATCCTTTGCTTATTTGATAACTACACCTCAAAATAATAATAATAATAATATATTATGAATTCCCAAGAGATAAGAATTAAGAAGAGTGATATGAGTATACTGATGGTTTGTGAGTCCATAAATCCATAGAATCCCCTCTAACTTATGGAACTTTCTTAATAAATATAAAAATAACAGAAGTTATTAATAAAAAGATCGAAGCATGGTAATCTATAGTCTGCTATGCCTAACCATCCTTGAACCCAAAGTGGAATATTTCCGTGAGTATTCCTCTCATCATGAACCATTCCTTGATATTTGTCTCGATGGATTTCCCGTCGTCATTCCTCATTCTGCAAACCTCATTTGGCACCAAAAATAACTCAAGCCTAATGAACCTTGTCTCAAATCACCCATGTAATCACTATAAGACTAAATTGAATTTGTTTGGATTTATTTGGGCTTTTGAGTTATTTCCATTTATTTATATTCAGTTGTTTAGCACGTAATTAGAAATTAGAATTCTGAAGAATCAATGGATCAAGTAAGACTCAAATCCAAATGAAGACCAAGAGCTCAAGTACATCAAATGAGAAAGCTTCAAGTGAGCTCAAGATCGCGATAAACCACACAAGGTGAGTTAATATTTTGATCATGTTGAACCTTCATTTTTCAGCAAGTTATTTTTGTTTAAATTATCAAATTGCATGCCAATATTTTATATGCAAAATTATGTTTGTTTTAGAGTACTAGCTACATGCCTACTATTGAACTTGTTAGTACTACATTCCCTTGAGACCTTCTGAATATGTGAGCCTTGTTACCATAGGAAAAATTATAATGATAAACCTCGAAAGTAAGTCTATAATTATACACTATGCTTGGCAACACTTAGATACCCGTGGGTACCAAAATGCCCCAAGCATCACTTTTACTCATAAAAATAGATCTGAAAAAATGGCTAGCATATTTTGACATGGTATTTTATATTCCCAAAATCCTCAATATGCTTATTTATCTGGGTGGATGGTAAGAGGGGCCAGTGCGGTGGGTGCACGCGAATAAGTTGAATTGGTCATGATCTCCCATGTAAAATGGTACAACCACAAGTCTGCAAAGTGCAACTTGGCTAAGTAAATCTATCGAACCCCCCAGACTCATCTCACAGATAGTGGATAGAAGTGGAATATTGCAAGAGTAAGGGGAGGCTTAAAGGGACATCTGTAACATCCTGATTTTTGGGGATTTTTAAAATCTCGAATTTAAAAATAAATTTCTGGAATTTTCTAAATTTTAATCAAGCTTAAATTGAATTTTCAAAAAATTTAAATAATTTAATGAGATTAAATTAAACCTCAACATTAGCTGAAAATATTTTAATTGAATTTCTTGTGTCACAAAAATTTTTTCAAATTAAGCTTCAAATGAATTTTTGAATTTTAAAATGATTTAATCTGAGTAAAATAAACATTAACATAAGTTGGAAATATTTTTATTTGGATTCTTCAGGTCTCAAGGAATTTTCTGGTATTTTTGGTGAATTGTTGGGATTTATTTGCTATTTTCTAGAGCTTTTTGAAGTTTAATTGAATTTCTGGTTTAAAAAGAAAAGGGAAAATCTCCCGGCCGTCCGATCCTCTCTCTCTCTCCACACGCCGCCATCCGCCCATCTCTCGCGCTCCGCTTCCTCGCCTAGCCTCGCTCCCGCCGCCCGAGCCGCCTCGTGCACGCGCCGGACATCCCCGCCTCGCGCCACTCTCGCCGCTGCAGTCGGACGCACGCGCGCCCGGCCCAGCCCGTTCCCGCCGCACCTGCACCTCCCCGCCGCCCGATCCTCCGCAAGCCACGCGGCGCCCATCCGCCCTCGCTCGTGCGCGCATCCCGCCTGCCCTAACCCTAGCGCTCTCCTCCGCCCCGCGCCGTCGGATCCGGCCTTGTGGCGCCATCTCCCGCCTCACTCCCTCGCTCGTCGCGCGCTCGCTCGCCCCGCCCATCCTGGCCGCTCGGTGTGCCACGTGGCGGCACCAAAGACGCCGCACCCGCACTTCGCTCGCCGTCCGACGCGCCACGCCGTGGCTCAATCCCGCTGTCCGCACTTCGCATTTCGCGCGCGGCGTAACCTAACCCTAACCCTAAACCGCCTCGCGGCGTTCGCCGTCCGATCTCCCCACGCGCATCCGACCGCCCAAACCTCGCCCGATTGTGCCCACGCCAGAATCGATCGAATCGACTTCGCCGCGTGCGCTCATCCCGCCGCTGCCTCGGTTTGCGTGCCATTTAAAATCACCGCCGCCTCGCTTACTCGCTCGGCCATGCCGCCGGCGCCCCCGCTGCCGCCGCCGCCCCTCACCGCCGCTGCGCCCGGCCCCTCGCGCCGCTCTCTCGCCGCCCGCTCCCGACGGACGCGCCGCGCACGCGCGCCGGTCGCCGCATCGCCACCACGCGCACTCAAGACGCCACGCCGCGCTGCGCGCGCTTGCGCGCGCGCGCTGCCACGCTGCCGCCACCGCCCGCGCTCGCCGCCGCCGCGACGCGCCGCGCCACGCGCCGGCGATCCAACCGCCGCCGCGCCGGCCGCCATCTCGCCGCTTGCTCAAATTGATCGAGGATCAGATCGCGCTGCGCGCCACGCCCGCAGCCGCCCGATCTCGCCGCCGCCACCGAGCTCGAGCCCGCCACCAGCCGCCACGTGGCAGCACCAGCGCAGCCACATCAGCCCTAGTCCACGCAGCGCCACGCGGCATGCCACGCCGCAAAAACCGCCGCCTCGAGCCACGTGGCGCCCACGCCACCGCCACGCCACCCCGTGCCGTGTGGCGCACCACCGCCGCCACGCCACCGCCGCCGCGCCAGGCGCCGCCACCCCCACGTGTACTGTTTGGTGCGCCGGGTTTACGGTGGACTCGGTATTCCGTGGACCGGGTTCACAGCACAGTACCTTTTTCAATTTTCCCGAATTAAGTTTAGGATTTATTTTCCAAGAGCCCGTTCTCCTCCGTCCTAGCTCCGATTGACCCCGTTCTTTTTTCTAAATTCATCTAAAATCGAGCTCTAGCTGTTGGTTCTAGTTTTGTGATTTTTGGAGTTCATTTGCTTATCATTTTATGTGTTTTCTTTATTTCGGTCGTTTTCCCCTCGTTAGATTCGGATTCCGGAGAAGCAGGATCGACGCCCGAAGACCAAGAGTACCTCGCTGAGCATAACCAAGGCAAGTCGTATCCTTTGATCATGTTGAACCCATTTTGCAATCTATTATTTAACTATTTTGTTTTAAAATTACATTGCATCGCTACTTTTATTCAAACCCTTGTATCGGTAGTTATCGTCCCAATTGAATTCATCCCTCCTTGATAATTTGGAATGCCACGATACCATTGTCACCATAGGTTGGGAAACATACTAGTGATGTTATGATATTTGTCACATGGGCTAGTACGATAGAATTGCTTAGCGTTGCTTATAGTTACGATCGGGTTTATCATCAGATGTGAATTATAAATTTGACTTAATGAGATATGGAACTGTGGTTGGTGCCACGTTTATTAAAATTTGTGCCATGACGTTGGTGCGTCATCGGCGATGGTTATACAAAATTGGTTTCCACTCGGGCAAGTGATCGTGCAGTAAAGGGGGAAGTGTTGGTGCACTTCGAGGGATGTGGTAGCCTCGCCGGGAATGTTAAGGACTTAACTTTGTGCGTCATTGATCTGAGTCTTACCGTGCAAAGCACATGTCTAGTATGGGATGGATCTGGCTGACTAATTTGGGATGTTTCAACTTTAATCTTGCCATTGAGATGAACATGGTTGCTGATTTCCATGTGGCGCAAGGGGGGTGTGATGCGAAACCCTAGCGGGCGGATTAAGTTGTAACTGAACTTTGTAAAGGCCTTGTTGTGGTTACCTTAAGCTGAGGCTAATCACATCGTGTGGGTACAGTTGTGCAACCTCTGCAGAGTGTAAAACTATTTGAATAGCCGCGTCTTTGGTCATGGACAATGCTCGGTGATTTCACACGAGGGGTAGTTATTTCTGAAAACTTGTGGATTGTAGTTGTACAGTGGATGGTTAATTCACTGTAGGTTTAGCTTATGGATGGGAGGTCCATAAGTGGTTGGTTTAGCTTATGGATGGGAGGTCCAAAAGTGGTTTATTGACAATTCCTTTGATTAATTACTTACTATGGTTTTAATTAAAGTTCGCTTTCAATCTATTTACTGTATTTACCTTCAAATGTCATTTATGCAAAATAACCTTTCAGCCATCCTTTGGTAAGCCCTGCTACTATATTGAATTCATTTGTTACAAATGACTTGCTGAGTACCAATGTACTCACGGCTTTATGCCCAATGTTGCTCAGTTGAGGAAGAGGAGTTTCACCAGCAGGAGGTTCCAGAAGGAGAGTACTTCGACAACTTCGCGGTTTAGGCTTCGTTCTCCACTCGATAGCCTGTGGGCTTGTCGATTAAGCCTTCGGGCCAGTTTATTGTAAGCTTGACTATAAGGTCGTACCTTTTGAGATTTATCGATATTTGAGTTTTTCTTTATTATATCGTGTATATAGTTGTGATTTCATCTATGTTTGACTGTGTGCACTAGCATGATCCTGGGACTAGTGCAGATTACACAGAGAGACCGAATTTGCATATTTGGGTCTCGACAATTTATGGCAAATGAAACAACTCGAGCCTTCCCTTGGTAAGCCATTCTTGTTACTTATTCTCATACTGTGTGTTTGCTCACAAATCACATTAAATGTGCTCACCCTCACTCACTCAAATAATTCAGAATCAGGAGTCGAATCGCTGTGCTTCAGCAACATGCCAATTCATGAAGACGAAGGAGAAGAAGGCCAAGAACAAGGTCGTGAACCTCAGTTGGCTGTTTGTGGGCATGTATTGAGGGTCCCACTTGTGCGAAGTTTCTATTCTCGCTATTGTATTTTATTGATCTCGGCCTGATCCTCCCATATGTAAGTCTATTGTTATATTTATACTTTCGCATAGTATGTACTTTGATGTTCAGTAATGTATCTGTGAACACTATTTATTTATCCAGGGAATAGTGCGGTGGAATCATAGAGAATTTTGGATTGCAAAATCCGGGTCCGATAATGAGACCATCCTTCCCTTTGCACGTGTGCACTCCTTCATGTAACTACGCAAGGAGTACACAAATTAGTTAGCCCTGCATACAATTTGCCAGCTTGTGGCTGTACTATTATACACTGGGAGGTCATCACAAGCTTCAGTCCATAGGGTTATTGGGGCAGTTCTACCATACTCCACAATCTTGTGCATCCACTACACCACACCCCCGAATCATTTGGCAAGATAGTTATGCATTTGAGGTTTTTGGGAGCACAAAATATCCATGTTATAACATACCAGCCAATCTCCACTAATGACTACCCAATCAAGTTTTCATGTTGAAATGATGCTAGGGTAAATTAATGCTCTCGAGTATCTAAACAGTACTAAGCTGAGCATATAAATGTAGATTTATTTTCAAAAGTTACCATTATAGTTTTCATAGGGTGACAAAGTTTCATGTTCAAAGCCAAAGAGTGGGATATAATTAAGCAATTACTCATAGGGAATTATCTATGGACAATGCGAACATAATTTGCAATATAAAGTAAGGCATGCAATTTGAACTTTCAAATAAAATACTTGCATTCAAAAGGTAGGTGCAATATTGTCGAGACCCGAATTTGTAAATCCGAACTCTCTGCATATACCGCACTAGTCTAAGTCATGCTAGTGTACACAGTGTAACTATAGATAAAATATCGACCATATACATGATTAATATAGGAAGCAACTCAAATATTATTAATTATTATAGTACAATCTTATGACCAAGCTTATAACTAGTAGCCTGAATGGCCTACGAAACTAGCAGAGAAAAATAAAATTAAGCATAGTAGCCATTCGACTTGTCCACAGGCAATCAATTGGGAAGCGAAGTGCTAATCCACAAAATCGTCGAAGTATCCTCCTTCTGATACCTCTTGTTGATATGGCTCATTTTCTTCAACTGAGCAACAATAGGCATAAAACTGTGAGTAAATTGGTACTCAGCAAGTCATTTGTAACCAAAATGCAATAGAGTATGTAAGGCTTACCAATTGATGGCTGAAAGGTTATTATGCAGAAAGCAATAATTTAAATACAATAAATAGATTAAAAGCAAACATTAAATAAAATGATAATAAGTAACTAATTAAAGGAATTAAAAGAACCACAAGTAAACTAACCATCCACCCAATGAACCACACGTGAAGTAACTATTCACGTAATAAATCAGCAGTGAAGTAACCATTCACTTTCTAAAGTTATTCCAACTAAGTTTTATTAAACATATACCCTTCATGTGAAATCACCTAGCATTGTCCAAAACTGGGAACACAGCTATTCGAATAGTTTTACACTTTGTAGAGATTACACAACTGTACCCACATGATATAATCATCCTTACACTAATGGAAATCACTACAAGGCCTTTACAATGCTCAATCACAACTCAATTTTGCATGCTAAGGTTTTGCTGTCGAGTAGGTTAACCACCTAGTCTATTATGTCCTCCTCTTGCACCTCATAAAAATCAGCAACCATGTTTAACTCAATGGCGAAATTAAAATTGAAACATCACAAATTAATCAGTCAGGTCTATCCCATACTAGACATGTGGTTTGCATGGTAAGACTCACATCAATGGCGCACAAAGTTAACTCCTTAGACATTACTCATACGAGACTTCCACATCCATCGAAGTGAATCCACAGTTGCCCCTTTGCTGCATGATCATTCGTCCAAGTGAAAACCAATTTCGTATAACCAACACAAAAGACACACCAATATCACAGTTCATAAATTTTATAACTGTAGCTACAACTACGATTCAATATCTCATTAAGTCAAATTTATTAATTAATCATATATGATAATGAACCCAACGAGACTATAAGCATGTTAAACATATAATCCGTGTGACAACTAGTATTGCATCAATAGATAAGTACCCATCTTGTGGTGACAACGGTATCATGGCATTCAAATTATCAAATAAGAGATTAATCAATTCGACCATAACTACTCAGTACACGGGTTTGTAATAAAATAGCAATACATGATAATTTTTAAAAATAAATAAATAGACAGAATGAAAACTAGGTTTAACATGATGAAAGGACATAACTTGCTTTGGTCTTGCTCAGTTAACCTATCTTGGTCTTTAGATCCTGCTTCTGCTCCTTCGAAGTCGTTATCCGTAGCGGAACGAATGCAAATAAATTAAAATAAAATCTAAATAAATCCAAAAATTATGAAACTAGAACTAAAAGATAGAGCTCAATTTTATATTAATTAAAAAAGAATTGGCTCAATCAGAGTTTAGACAGAGGAGAATGAGTCATCTGAAGTTTGCTAGACGAGAAAATGCTGAAAAAGAAAAACGAGGGAATATTTCGAGGAATATTCTACTCGATTGCACTTGTCAACAGAGTATAGAGAGCAAGGAGAGAAGGCTGGCAGCAGCGAGAGGAGGCACAAGAGGAGAAGCCAACTGGTAAAATGGATTGTCAGGGACCCGAGGAACATGTACGAAGTGATAGCACGTTAAACGGGGCGAGGTGACGGTGTGGGTGACAACAATAACATGGGTAGGAGAGAGGAATTATATATAGGCATGGAACACAGAGAAGTAGGGTGAGCACAAGCTAGAACGTGACATGGTGATGCTAAGAAATTTGTTGGCTTAATAAGAAACTCATCAGAGGCGACACATCGGTGTTTGAATGACATCGGTAGGAAAAGTAAAACTTGATATCTTGGTGCTCGGTGAACAAGATCTAAAACCACTTGAAAGATAGCTACCTGAGATGGTTTGGCATATTTAACATGATAGAATTATAGAAAACATCACTAGATAGAAGGAAACACCAAGTGTCGTAGGTGGCCTTGGCTTGGTGTCAAAGGCGAAATTTTGTGAAGGATTTTTGGGGAAAAGAAGGAAAGCATGGTATAGAGCATGACGAGGCAAGTCTAAGAGAGGTGACGACATGGGCTAAAGCATACCAGAGGCAACGAATCGATGACAGGAAGCGATGTCAGTCTAGATTAGGGAAAACTCGATTCTAGGAGATTGACTGCACCAAAATCAAATTAATTTGGCATGAAGGTAGATAGTACATGGAAAAACGATGTGACGTGAAAAAATTATGAAAAATCTCACCGAATAGCTCAGGACGTGACGAGCAATTTCGAGACCGAAAGGCCTCGGTGCTGATAGTGTTCTATCCTTTGGGGAGACTTGGCACGTTTTGGGGAAGCTTAGGATGGGTCAAGGGGTCATATTTATAGGCTTGAAAGAGATACAAACTGACTCCAATTTGTGGATTTTGGTCTAGAGTCTGTTTTGGAAAATAGGAGATAAAAGGCAAACAAATAAATGAAACGCAAATAGGCCAGATGGAACAGATTTCTTGTATGATTTGACACAACTTTCCCTTTAGGAGGATATTGAGATATGGTCCAGATTGGAAGATGCCATGGGAGGCAAGAGAGAGAAGAGTCCATGCCTGGCTCTATCTTGATCATGGGTTTGGAAGATGAACAGTATTACATGGTTAAAAATTCCTTGTGACACAAGAAACAAAATAAAATAGGTTTTCAATTAATAAAAGTTTATTTTATTTATATTAAATATTTTAATTTCTAAAAATTCTGTTAAGCTTTAATTAATTTGAGAAAAATCCAAATGGTTGTTTTTATTTTAAAAGCTTTAAAAAAGACTTTAAAAATCAAGATGTTACAAACCTCCCTCCTTAAACAGAATCTCAACCCCGAGATTTGGGCTCACTAAGAGAATAGGTTTAGAAACTTCGCTCTAAGATATCTTCGTGCTCCCAGGTAGCTTCTTCCAAGAAATGATTGCTCCACTGAACCTTGCAAAAATGAACGATCTTATTCCTTGTCACACGCTCTCACACTTCCAAGATTTTGACAGGATGACACTAAGGTTACCAAGAAAGCAAGGAATAGTAAAGGTAAGAGGTAAATTCATCTAAAGGGATACTCTAATGGCAGTCCTAAACTAAAATACTCACTTAGCCAAAAAAAGGCTAACAAAAGAAGCAATAAACTCCACAAATAAAGACCTTTGATATGACTGCAACAAAATACCAGAAGCAAAACTGTAGCTCACATCACACACAACTACAAAGAAAAAGCAAAACAATATGTGCGATGCTAAAATCATCACAAGGTTCTAATTCGATGGCTCCCAATCTTCAAGGTAGTCTTTAATCTTATCTTAGAATATATTGGGTGCTTCCTTATCCCAACTTCACAGTAAGGACTGAAGAATTCTAGGACAACCTCCACTTTGATTATGGAACACTTGAGACTTTTTTGTATATCATGGGGATAAAAAGTCAATTTAAGCTTTAAAAATAATAATTTAGAGAAGACGAAGAGCAAGAATCCTAAGGGTGATATAAGGATAGATAATTACTAGATATTCATTTTTGTTGATTTGATTTAGAAAATAAATTTGGAAAACTTTGGCAGATCGACCATTCTAACTAGGGCTTCGTCCTACAGTCGATATGGCTCTGATACCTCCTCTGTAGAGACCCGAATTTGCAAATCCGAACACTCTGTGTATACCACACTAGTCCAGGATTAAGCTAGTACACACAGTATAAACATAGATAAAATATCGACCATATGCACGATTAATAAATGAAGCAACTCAAATATTAAATTATTAAAGTGCGACCTTATAGCCAAGTTTACAATTAATAGTTGAAGGACTGAAGAAACTAGCAGTGAAAAAAACAATTAAGCATGGTAGTCATTCAATATGCCCGTAGGCAATCGACTTGGAAGCGAAGTTCTAATCAGCAAAGTTGTCAAAGTATCCTCCTTCTGGTACCTTTTGCTGATATGGTTCCTCTTCTTCAACTAAGCACCAATAGATATAAAGCCGTGAGTACACTGGTACTCAGTAAGTCGTTTGTAATAAAAATACAATATAGTATGCAAGGTTTACCAATTGATGGCTAAAAGGTTATTTTATAAAAACAATAATTTAAAGTAAATATGATAAATAGATTGAAAATGAACTTCAAAATAAAATGATAATAAGTAACTAATCAAAGAAATTGAAAGAACCACAAGTGAATTAACCATCCACACAATGAACCACATGTGAAGTAACCATTCACATAATAAACCACTAGTGAACTAACCATTCATTTTTTATAGTTATCCCAACCAAGTTTTATGAAACATTTACTATTCGTGTGAAATCGCCGAGTATTATCCATAACTAAGGACATGGCTATTCGAATAGTTTTATACTTTGCAGAGGTTGCACAATTGTACCCACATAATATGATCATCATCGCGCTAAAGAAAATCACAATAAGGGTGTTGTGGCTACAGACCAAACAGAGAGAGAGGTATGGTAGTGGAGAGTTAGGTGAGCAAATGTCCTCTTGATCTTTCCCAAGGGCTCTGCATGACATATATATATGTGTTCCCTCGTAAGGAGCATCTTTACAATCGTAACCTTACACCGAGTCTCCGACCGAGGGCAACTACGTCCTTGGCACATGGTTTATAACCTCTCAACAGGCTAGCTGGGCTTAGGTGGGGCTACCCAACAACAGGAGCCTCTCATGGTGAAGGGCTTCACAGGCCGAAGCCATGTTGCCGAGCCCTTTGGCCCCCTCCATCCCCGCGGCCTGTGGCGTTGTGTGATTATGGGCGAAGATGATTTGTCGTATGTAGCTCCTCGTGGCTCCACGGAGTCGAAGCCGCGGGTCCGCAACGTAGCCGGTGTCGAACTCGCACGCTGATGAGCCCGCGAGCACTGGGTGGTCGCAGGCGGAGCCGCAGTTGCGCTGCGGAGGCAGGGACTTCGTCGACGCGGAAGGAGCAGGCAGGCGCAGAAGTTGGGACGTCGCGTGCGTATGAGCGGCCACATCGGTTCGACCCCCACCGGTTGGGTGCTCGTAGGGGGCTGCGTCGGTTGAGCTCCCACCGGTTGCTTTTCCCGAAAACGATTATATATGCCGTTGAAGCAGCTTAACGAAGTAGTGCTAAGACGGCTTGTCCCAAGAATATGCCACTTCCGCTCACGAGATGTGGTAGGATTGTCATTGATTAAGGCGCTCTGTGCATGCTTGTGGACGGAAGAAGGTACATTCGTGGGCTGGCAGAAAGACTTGCGCCCCTCGCGCGGAGGGGGTGTATCGCTGGACTTCGGTCGGCAGGATAGCCTGGGGCCGTCCACGACGTCCTCCGAACCCGTGGCCATCCCTTGCGTCCGCGAGCGCATGTCCGGTGGTTGGCTTGTCAACGATCGGTGTGGGCGCCTTCCAGCTGACCTGCTGCGCCGGCGCCCTCTGCAACCTATCATCCATGGGAAGGCATGGGACACATCACGGGGCGGAAATGGTTATGTTAAGGGTGAAGAGAGGATGTGCTGTGAGTGTCGGGTTGTCCCGAGCCACCGGAGCGGAAAGGGTGCCTTCTGGCGCGGCGTGCCGACGCGCGGTGGACCGGGGTTGCCCTGTGGGGGCGAAGGTCTCGTCGAGGGCGGAGGCGGAGTTGTTCCGCTGAGGCGAAGGCTTCGCGGAGGACGGAGCTGGGGTCTCTTGTGGAGTCGCATCTGACCTGGGGCGGAGACGTCGTCGACGTGGGAATGTGCGCAAGTGCAATCAAGCTGAGACGCCGCACGCGTATGAGTGGCCGTGCCGTTTCGGCTTCCGCTGGTTGCACCTCTCTGCGCGTGGGCGACCGCGTCACTTCGATTTCCGCCGATTGCGCTTCTCCACGCGTGAACGACTGCGTCGCTTCGACTTCCGCCGATTGCGCTTCTCCACGCAGGGACAACTGTATATATACATACCGGGAGGGCCGTAGCGTCCTCCGGGCGTAGTTGAGATGGTCTTTGATTTTGAAAATATGCCTTCTTCAGTTCATGAACATGCGGAGGAATATCACCGTGTTGATGAACTGAGGGAGGCCTATTTTCGAGCTTAATGTTCCGACGACCGCGGGCGCGCGCCGCGGGGAAGGAGGTCGTTGCGCTACGAGCGGTTGGGCTCTGCTTTGATCGGCGCAGACTCCGCTGAACGGACTGCTCTGCGAGCGCTCCCCAAGGCGGGGCATCTTCTGGCGCGCCTCTCCGGCACGCGGGTGCATGTCGAAGTCGGGGGCAGACCCGGGACTGCCTTGCAAAGGCGAGATGTCGCCGAAGGCGGAGCTGGGTTGTTTTGCATAGATTCCCGAGCGGACGCGTGGCGGGGCGCTACTGGCGCGCCATGCACTGTCAGGCCCCTTGGTGCGACCGTCGCTTGACCGGGCGTGGCGCGGACGGGTAGGTGTGCCACTACGGTGGCGATCGTGGGAAGGTGGGCGGTTCGCCTCCTAGCAGTTATGCACATCGATAGCGTGGGAGACACAGGGGTTTTATATACCCCTTGCGTTACGCCACTTGCCCTTTCATCGCCAATCTCCTGTCTTCCTTGCTTCTTCCAACGTCGCGGAGCTCTAGGAGGACGATGGCGCACGACGGAGCGCGCGCCTAGCCGACCGATGACAGCGCCATCTTCCGGCGGCTGTCGCCGCTCAAGGTGGGGTACACACTCGAGGGGTGCAGCTCCGCGCATATGGACAAGTGGTGGACGGCGACGGAGAGAGTAGGGGGGCCGTGCTCCCGCATCCTGGGCTCGACGCTGGTGACGGAAGAGACGATTCGTGGCCTTCTGCGGGAGGGGAAGCTGTCGGACCGCCAAGAGGTGCGACTGCCCGCGGGCGACAAGACCGAACCACACCCCAAAACGTTGCAGGCGATCGTGTTCGTCGCCTATTTCGAAGCTAGGTTACGCATTTCGGCCGCCGGACTGGTCGGGGACGTCCTGCGGGTCTTTGGGCTTGAAATGGCGCAGATAACGTCGAATGTGATAGCCCGCCTTGCCGTGTACAGCTGGGCACTACGCACGGAGGCATGCTGGCCGACCGCGTCACTGTTCGCATTTCTCCACGATGTTCGGTGCACGTCGGGGAAGCAGGTGGTCGGGCGTTGCCCGACTTCGGCAGCATCGACCTCGTCTTACGCCCGCAGTGCAAGAAGATTTTTCCCGCGGAGTTGAGTCAGGCGGAATGGGAGCCGAACCGGATGAGGCGGTGGTTCTACCACCGCGTGGCAGGCAGTAGCGGCCTTGAGTGTTCGGGGCGGCCAGTGGCGGTTAACACCACGCCCAGCACGCCAATAGATGATGAGGAAGAGCGAATAGCGCGGAGGCTCGTGGGGATCACCGCCCGCTTCAATATACGCGACCTCGCTGAGGAGTTCGTCATGTATGGCGTGGCTCCACTTGCCACGGAGTGGCGTGTTACTCCCGGAAGCTTCGGCGTGACAACGTCCGCCCGTCCGTGTCCTCACTGCCAGGGCCGTCTGGCCCGCGTAAGTTGTGCTGGAGCTTGCTTTCGTATGCTATTTCCCCGGGGCTGTTGCTTTTACAACGTGCCCTCGTGCTCCTCGCAGGTGCTTCCTTGGAAGTCATGGAGCGTGCGGTGGGCGCGTTCTCGACCGTACACGCCGTGGAACACACGCTCGCGACGGCCGCGATCGCGAGGCGGCTCGGGCGGCCGAACCGCAAACCGCGGCCTTGGGTATTAGGGTGCCAGAGCGTGCTGTTCTAGCCCCAACTCCACCTCTCTGCGGTTCCGCGGGGAAGGGAGCACCAGCGGGCGCGGGTTCCAACTCAGCGGAACATGTCGAGTTGGAGGCAAAAGCAGGTGCTGCCTTGCCGGCAAACGATGTTGAGGCGGAGCCGTCGCCCGCGAGGGTGCTAGGGCGGAGTCCGTCCCCGTGGCGGTGGAACTTCCTCCTGTGGCGGCTTCCGAGGCAGGGCCGCCCTCCTGCTCCCGGCGCGGCGCCCCGCATGCGCCGCCTTCGCCGGCGGGGTTTCGTTAGCGAGCAAGGTCGGAGCCCTATGGGAGTCTGACTCCGACATCGAGTACCTCGGTGTGCCCGTGGCCCCGATCAGTTCTGCAGCTGCCGGGGGCGAGGGCTTGGTGGAGCTAAGCTCCGACACGGAGGCCCCCCAAGCTGACGGGGGGCTGGGGATGTCGAGATCCTTGCGGATTCGGGAGGGGTTGGAGGTAAACTTACATTGGTTGGTGTAACATCCCAAAAATATTAAGGATTATTGTAATTACAAAAAATCAATGAAAAACTTTCTTAATTGTGGTGTGTTTCAAAATTTCGTTTATTTGAGTCTTTGATTTGAATTTTCAGCGGCAAAAATTAAATTAAGAGAGACCAAACCTTCAAAAAGTGAGAATCAAGGTTTCAAGTCAAAAGCTGACTTCTCAAAACCCTTAGCTAGGCTTAATTCTAGTTTATGAAAATCAAAGAATTTAAACCCAGATTTAAGATTGAAGTTAACCAGGGATTTATTTGGTAAAGTCAAAAACCCTGTGGCACTTAATCAAATCAGCAGGAAACTTTAATTTGCAAAATTCTTAGGATTTGAAAAGCCTTTTTCCAACTAAGATTATTTTGGTAAAAGAAATTGAGAACCAAATATCAATTTCTAAAAATTCTTAAACTTTATTTTGCCTTGGCCCTTTTCCCAGCTGGCCCATTTCCTTTCTCCCTTTCGGCCCGCTTAACCCAGTCGGCCGATCCCCTTATCCCCATCCCCTCTTTCCTCGGTTCCACCTTGGCGCCGCCACCAGGTCCCTTTCCCCCTTTCTTCTCTTCTTGGCCGCCTCCCACCGTGTTCTTCCTCCCCATTCTCGGCTCCAGGCCAACCTAGCGACGGCCTCGCGCCTCCTCCTCTATCCCTCGTTTCTCTGGCCCAAACACCGAGCATCGTGAGTGCTAGCAGCTCCGGCCCAACTCGCAGCACCTCACCCCGATTCTACACCGTGGCGCCGTACACCTAGCACTGCGCCGGCCTCTCTATACTCCTTCCTCCCCGAGCTAGCTGCCCCCCTCTCTTTTAGCCCTCTCAAGTCACTCGACTTTACTCCCCACCGTGTCTTCATTGCAGCACCAACTGCCCCAGTTTTGCGCCTCGCCCTGGATTCGCCGTCACATCCCGCTGAGCTAGTCGCTGCCTCTACCACCGCCTCGCCTAGCATCAGTCTCTGAGCGTCATCTCACCGAGCTAACCCCTTTCCTATCACTAGCCTAAGCACTGGGGTTACTCCTCACCTGCGCTGATAGCCCTGCGTCGGCCTCTCTATCCCCTCTTCGCAGCCAACCCCTCGGCTTAGCCTCGCGGCCGCGTACACGCCACCCATTGCTGCCCATGCCCTTGAACCGTCCGCCTTCCCACAATGACTCCATTGATGGAGCAATTTGAGGGCTTCAACGGCCAATCCCCTCTTCCCGCCTATAAAAAGGGCCTCAAGCTCGCCGGGATTCCGCTACTCCAACCATCGCCTCTGCAAATTGTCCGTAGCATTGTCATGCCCCTGACCCCTTCTACCTCCTCTTTAATTTGATTGAAGTTTGGCCCCCCCTTAATTTCTTACTGTGGGAGATCAACCACGGCACCCCGAAGCTATTCCCACTGGCGGCCAAGCCTCCTGGCCACCCGAGCTCACCACAATCGAGACCCGAATATGCAAATCTGGACTCCCTGTGTATTCTGCACTAGTCCCAGGATCATGCTAGTGCACACAGTCAAACATAGATGTCATCACAACCATATACGCGATAAAATAAAGGAAAAGCTCAAATATCCATAAATCTCCAAAGGTACGACCTTATGATCAAGCTTACAATAGACTAGCCCGAAGGGCTTAACAAAAATAGCAACGGAAATCCAAAATAAAGCGTAGTGGCCAATCGACAAGCTCACAGGCTATCGAGTGGAGAACGAAGCCTAATCCGCGAAGTCGTCGAAGTACCCTCATTCTGGAATCTCTTGCTGGTGATACTCCTCATCCTCAACTGAGCAACATTGGGCATAAAGCCGTGAATACATTGGTACTTAGCATGTCGTTTGTAACGAATGAATGCAATATAGTATGCAAGACTTACCAAAGGATGGCTAAAAGGTTAATTTGCATAAATGGGAGTTGAAATGTAAATACAGTAATTAGATTGAAGGCGAACTTTAAGTAAAACAATACTAAATACATAATCAATAGAATTGACATAACCACTTGCGAACCTCCCATCCACAAGCTAAACCAACCACTTATGGACCTCCCATCCATAAGCTAAACCAACAGTAGATTAACCATCCACTATCCAACCACAATCCACAAGTTTTCAGAAATAACTAACCCTCGTGTGAAATCACCGAGCATTGTCCATGACCGAGGATGCGACTATTCGAATAGTTTTACACTCTGCAGAGGTTGCACAACTGTACCCACACGATGTGATAATCCTCACGTTAAAGATAATCACAACAAGGCATTTACAAAGTTCAGTTACAACTTAATCCGCCCGCTAGGTTTCGTGATCACACCCCTTTGCGCCACATGGAAATCAGCAACCATGTTCACCTCAATGGCAAGATTAAAGTCAAACCTCCCAAATTAATCAGCCAGGTCCATCCCATACTAGACATGTGGTTTGCACGGTAAAGCTCAGATCAATGGCGCACAAAGTTAAGTCCTTAACATTACCCGGGCGAGACTACCACATCCCCCAAAGTGCACCTGCACTTCCCCCTTTACTGCACGATCACTCGCCCGAGTGCAAAACCAAGTTGTATAACCACCACCGATGACGCACCAACGTCATGGCACAAATTTTAGTTCACGTGGCACCAACCACAGTTCCATATCTCATTAAGTCAAATTTATAATTCACATGTGATGATAAACCCAAATCGTGACTATGAGCAAGGCTAAGCATTCTATCGTGCAACCCGTGTGACAAATATCGTAACATCACCAGTATGTTTCCCAACCTATGGTGACAATGGTATCATGGCATTCCAAATTATCAAGGAGGGATGAATTCAATTGGGACGATAACTATCGATACAAGGGTTTGAATAGAAATAGCGATGCAATTTAATTTAAAACAAAATAAATAAATAATAGATTGCAAACTGGGTTCAACATGATCAAAGGACACGACTTGCCTTGGTTATGCTCAACGAGGTACTCCTGGTCTTCGGGCGTAGAACCTGCTCCTCCGGAATCCGAATCTAGCGAGAGAGAAAACGACCGAAACTAAAGAAACACATAAAATGATAAGCAAATGAACTCCAAAAATCATGAAACCAGAACCAAAAGCTAGAGCTCGATTTTAGATGGATTTAGAAAAAAAGAACGGGGTTAATCGGAGCTAGGGCGGTGGAGAACGGGCTCTTGGAAAATAAATTCATAAATTAAATCGGGAAATTCAAAAATTACACTGTGCTGTGAACCCGGTCCACGGGAGACCTAGCCCACGGTGGACTCGGTCCATGTAACAGTGCGCACGGGCGGAGCGGGCGCTGACGTGGCGGGGCGGTGCTGACGTGGTAGCTGCTGATGCTGCCACGTGGCATGAGGGTGATGTGGCGGCTGACGTGGCTGCCACGTGGCTTGGGGCGGCGGATTTTTGCTGACGTGGCATGCCATGTGGACAAGGGCTGACGTGGCCGCCGCGTCAGCTAGGGCAGACGTGGCACGGCTCGGGCGCGGTGACGGCGTCGGGATCGGACGGTGGAGATGTCGACGCGTGGCGGGATCTGATCCGTTGGATTTCGGATCTGATCGTGCGGCTACGATCGAGCGCAGGGCGGCCGATGGCGACACGAGGCGCAGCGTGGACCGACGGGACGGGTGGGACCGGAGGCGACGCGCGACCGAGGGGCGGCGCCCGCGACGCAGCGCGGAGAACTCCAGCGAGCACGGCGCACGGCGGAGGGGAGGGTGGCGCGGGGTCGATGGAGGACGGTGGCGGCTTACCGGCGGGGAGATGACGACGCCGGCGACGAGCACGGGCGCGGTGAGAAGCAGCGACGGAGACCCCGGAACGGCGTCGGCGGCGAGGCGAGGACGAGGCTCCGGCGGGGTTCTCGGGCGAGGGCGGATGGCGCAGCCCGCGAGCGCGCGCGGCGCGGGACTCGGTCGGCGGCACGAGGCGTGGAGGCGGTGGCGACAATGAGGCGACGAGGCACGCGAACCGAGGATGAACGGCGCATTTATGCACGCGAACCGAGGACTCCCGGATGAACACGGCGCAGCGCCGGGAAGAGTCCCGATCGGACGTTGGAGAGGGAGTCCGGCGGGTGCGGTGCGGGTCGCGGATGGCTACCGCGCGGCGGACGACGGCGAGGAGCGAGCGGGCGAGGCGCGTTAGGTTAGGGTTCGGCGCGCGGCACGAGCGGGGCGACGCGTGGCAATCGCGGGCGGATCGGACGGCTGCGGATGCGAGGGAGGCGGAGCGCGCGCGAGCGAAGCGCGCACACGATGGCGGCAGTGGCGCGGCGGGATCCGCGCGGTGGGAGGGCGGGCGCGGGAAGGGTGAGGTGCGGGGATGCTGACGCGTGGAGGTGGCGCGATCGGCGGCGAGAGGAGGCGGGCGGAGCGCCGCGAGAGGCCGGATGGCCGACGCGTGGCTGAGAGAAGGATCGGACGGCTGAGGGAATTTCCCCGATTAAATGACTTTCAGAAATTCAAATAAAATTCCAGGAGCTCTAGAAAATAGCAAATAAATCCCAAAAATTCACCAAAAATACCAGAAAATTCCTTGAGACCTGAAGAATCCAAATAAAATATTTTTAACTTTTGTTAATATTTATTTTACTCAAATTAAATCATTTTAAAATTTGAAAATTCATTTTAAATTCAAGGTTGAGGTTAATTAAAATATTTTCAGCTAATGTTGAGGTTTAATTTAATCACATTAAATTATTTAAAATTTTGGAAATTCAATTTAAGATGGATTAAAATTCAGAAAAATTCCTGAAATTTATTTTTAAATTCAAGGTTTTAAAAATCCCCAAAAATCAGGATGTTACAACCACCACCGGAGGCCTCCCCGCACTGCCAAGTGGCCATCGCCGCTAAGCCACTTCTGCAACCTCACGGCCGAAC
Source organism: Melocanna baccifera (assembly GCA_036346265.1). NCBI lineage: Eukaryota > Viridiplantae > Streptophyta > Magnoliopsida > Poales > Poaceae > Melocanna > Melocanna baccifera. Next base: position 12,337,146 of record CM070709.1, read on the forward strand.
CGCCACCACCCGTGAGTCATCTAAGGTCTTCTTTTTGCTCCTGCACACCGGCTTACTCATCCTTCTTCCCCAGATCGTCGGCACCTCTACAACCCTTGCTCCGGCCGCCGACAGCCACCCCTATGTCGCTTTGCTCTGTCAAGGGCGGTGCCGTCACTGCCCCATGTCTCCCGTGCCTCCTGGAGCTCCGTTTTGGCGACCGCTGGCACCTCCTCGTCAGGCCTCGCCGGCGAACTCTACCACTCAGGGCACCCCCAGCCGCCCCCACTGATTTCCTCAACTGGGCGCCCTTCACCTCTTGCTTCGGCCTCCCCGACACCCCTTTCCCAGTGGCCCTTTTTCCTCTGTTATGACAGGTGGGCCCCACTGGCATTAGTGTTCAGCTAATGGTTATCTCATGCCAACATAACCTACATTGATATTTAACTAAGAATTGCAATGTGTCTGTTAAATAAAAATGTAATTAAAAGGTTAAAATATTTATGCAAAACAAGAGAACTCCATCTTTGTAAAGAATTATTAAAAGGAGTGGCACCCTTGGCTAATTCCCAGTTGGCAAGTAATTATCATATCATTTGTTGATTAATTTGTTTGGAGATCAATCAAGTCTGAGAGATAACATTAAAAGTTTAACTAAGCAAGGATGACAATGGATATTCCGAGCTAAGCATGTTAAGAAAAATAATCCAAAAATATTTTGTCAGATAAGAACTTACATGCTATTTACATGAGAATTTAAAGAAGGAATGAAAGCACTTGTTATCCTTAAATTAGGATTTACCGCTTGGACCAATACTTCTTTATTTTCTAAATACAACTCAAAGAATTCAATTCCGAACCCACTAAAATCTCAAGCCATCCCCATTTTTGCCTCCCTCCTTGAATTTAAGATTATAATGCAAATGAAGCTCATTAACTTGCATTCTGGTACCCAACTTATTCATTTGCTAAAACCTATAAGACCTCTTAAATAAAATAATTGTAAATCCAACATTTAACATCATCTTCAAGATGCACAGACTTGAACTCCTTTCAAATTAAAGAAATTTCTAAACTAAGGGAACACTAATCTCCATCCCAAATAATTAGCCTCACCATAATTTAAGAAGCCTTTAACATCTATTTTACACCTAAGCCTTGTAAAGAGTAGCATAAAATAACATTTCCTGTGCATCTCTTCAACTCGGATTTGTCAATCTTTAGCTCATAATTGGGTAAACCGCCGCCACCAATCATCTCCAATAATAACATTGTTAAACATCAAAATAATGGAACCTAGTTCTTAATCACAATTGCTTCCTAATCATAATTGGAATCGATAACCAAACTATAACTAGTACCTAAATTCAAGCTATCTGTAAACCCGGCTTAGCTCTTGGAACTTCCTTAATAAATATAAATTATTATAAAAGAAGTTACAAAGAAAAAGACCGAGCCATAGCATTCCTAATCCTTTATCCCGAACCGGCAGAAAGATCCTGCGGGTAATCTTTTAATCAACTTCTCCCTGTTTCGTAAAATTTTCCCTCACGGTAAAGCTATTTAATCAACTCCTTCCTATCAAACAAATCCCTTCCAATCGCACCCTCTCTACCCTCAAGTTGTAAGCAACATAAAATGAGTTCAATTAAATTAACTACACTTTTGCCGCTATTTGGATTTATTTGGTTTTCCCTGTGTTGCCGCGTATTAGAAGGCTGCAGTCTAAAGACGACAAGACCAAGCGGATTCAGACTACAGTGAAGATTCAAGATTTTAATACAACCGACTGGTTAAGCAAGCTTTGAATTAAATTAAGGCTGCGGTAATAATCAAGGCAAGTCATCACTTTGATCATATTGATCTCACGTTTTATAAAAGTTACGTTCTTTCAAATTATCAAAATGTATACTTACTTGTTATGCAAATTATATCAAATGTAACGTAGATATTGCCCTTTTATGCTACCAGTGATATTAATATGACATCCCTTACCATTTGGTTTAACTAATCCTTGTCGCCCTAGATAATAAAGCTAGTAACATTAGCTAAGTCATATTTACTGCTAAATGAGTCCAGAGCTAGGGCATTCAATTGTCCGGCTCATCATTATTCTTCAACCATCAAATTGATTTTTGGGCAGTCATGGGATGTAGATGACTGATAGCTTTGGTACATATTATCTTATGCTTCTCAAAACCCTAAAAACTTGCTTATCTGTCTGGGCGGATGAGAGTGGTTGGTGGATGTAACATTGGGCTCTGGAAGCCCGTTCGGACAAATTAAGGACTTAATCCTGTGTTGACCTCTCCATGTAAAATCGTACAACCACAAGCTGGCAAAGTGTAGGCGTGACTAAATAATTTGTACTCGCCAGTAAATGAATGCACTTCGGGAAAGCACGATTTTTCTCGCTGGACGCAATGCGCCCTGGAGATGTTCGTGTCACTGGATAGAGGTGGGCGCAAGAGGGGGTCTAGCTGGCGCCTAAATGGCCTTCATGTAGACAGAAACCTTAGCGAGTGCATTCTTTTACTAGATGCATTGTAAAGGTCATGTGATAATCTAGTTGATCTGCATGTCTAAGGAAACATGCAGAATATAACAATTGGGTTATCTCTTGTGGGTAAAGATGTACAACTCTACAGAGTCTAAAACTATTCGAATAGCCATGCTCACGGTCAAGAGCGGACATGGGAACTTCCTCGAGTTAGTTCTATTTCAAAAACCTTTTTCGGGAGGGATGAAAACTAAGTGGAGAGAGGTACTCTACTTTGTTTGATTTTTCCTGGAGAGATGTACTCCAGTGATAATTAGGGTGGACGTAGCCCAGTAAACAAAATTAGCATTGGTGGAGGTAACCATACACTGCAAAAGGTGGATGTAACCAGCGCTACTATTAATATTGCACTCTCTCTTTACAACTCGCATTTTGGTTAAAATTGCTAAGTCACAGGAATTTTACCTATTGTATTGGAAATGCTATTTTGGCAAATAAAATAACCTCAAGCCTCCTTTCACAACCTTGCATATAATAGTTATTAGTGACGCACTCTGTATGGTGGCTTGTTGAGTACAATTTGTGCTCACTGTTGCTTACTACCCTCCAGTCAGTCAAGAACAGAAGAAGGACCCTGCAATGCTTAAAGGGGTTGACAGAGCTGGTATTCAAGAAGGCCATGGACATAGGTCGCGAAACCCCAGTTGGCTGCCTGTGGGCAAGTCGTGAGGGTTCCACTTGTGTGAAGATTTCCGCTGCTGCATTCTCTGCTTTCCCCGGCCTAACCAGCCCATGTAAGTTAGTACTGTATAAATTATGCTTCTACTTAATATGTTTTTGATATACAGTGATGTAACTGTGAGCACTAGCTACTGATCTAGGGAACAGTGCAGAAATCACAGGGGAATTCGGTTCTAAATCCGGTTCTGACAGTTGGTATGACCCGCTGCGCCTTCGCAGGGCTGACCGCCGTATCCCCTTGCAGCAACATGGTTCTCGAACGTGGGCCGCCCCCGGAGCCCGAGGACCGTTGCTTGGAAGGGGCATCCGGCGCCGGCGAGGCTATCGCCGCGGATGCCGCCCGACGTCTAGCGGACTTTATTCCTCGAGCGGAGGTGCTAGCAACGTGGCGAGGGGCTGCGGATAGACCGTTGTGCTGCGAGATTTGCGGGCTGGGCGCGAGGGGTGCTAGAGGTCTTGAGCCGAGGTAAGTGCTCGACCACTGCAAGACGCGGCCATTGGGGTTGTACTAATTGCTTTATTGCGTAGACCTTCGCCCTCAGCCGGGTGTTGCAGGCGGCCCATATCCGGGATCGGGAGGCCTTGGAGGACCGGCTGCGCGTCATCGAAGGAGCTCTTCACGCGTCGGAGGAGGCGCATTCCGCTAAGGATGACCGCATGCAGCTCCTGGAAGCAGAACGCGCGAGGGCCATCTCATATGCCACGGAGCTTGTGGCATCGACTCGGCAGGCAGTAGTGGAGGAGCGTGACGGGCTGCTCCAGCAGGTTGCCAAACTAGAGGAGGAGAACGGCCGCCTTGCTGCGTCAATGAGGGAGCGGGATGAAGCGCTAGGTGCCGCCTCGGTGACGGCATGGGAGGCTATGCTGGCCCTGGAGGGTACCCTTGAAAATCTCATTGCCGAGGTGCAGCCCGCTCATTCGGACCTGAAGAGGTTTCACGGACATTTTGTCGGATTGCGAAGCGGCCGACCTTGCTCAGGCGGCCGCGACGTCCTTTGGCAATCACTGCTCCTACGTGACTGCATGCCTGGCGTGTGCTCTTCTCCGACACCGGGGTTGCCGTCATGTCGACGAATTGGGCGATCCGCAAGTGGAGATGCGTGCTGGGGCTGGGGTGATGTCTGGTGCCGTGCGCGCTATTCGGCCCGCCGTTCGATTTTTCCACGAATGGATTTGGGAGTACATCAGGGAGGCCGTGGCGAAGGTGGAGCTGCGGCGGAACATGTACAGCGAAGGGAACCTTGGCGAGTGGCTGGATGGAGTTGCCCGGCGCAACGATGACGGGGCCGATGGCTCGAAGCAGGTGTGACCCCGGGTTCTTGTGCGCCGGTGTTGCATGTACTCCATGCTGTGAAAGAAGTGAAGATTACTTCCCTTCTTTGATCCACCGTGCCACTTTATTCCGAGCAGCTGCCCATAGGGGATCTGTTGCTGATTTCTGACGCCGTGACCCATCGCCGTTTACGGCACTGGTGGTGGGTCGAAGACTCGCTGAACTTCTGGGCGAATCGACCCTCGGCGGGTGAGGCTTCGGCGTAGAAGATCGTCCAGGCGAAGCCGGACGAGTAGTGTTGGTCTGGCGGGTTTTGTAAGCACTATGCAACAGTATGGTAGATAAATCGGAACGTTCGCCCCCGCCGTCGTATTTGGTTGTGTCCGCTTTGTGCCTTTGTTGTGAAATATGCTGGCTAGTTGAGGTAGACGCTTGAGGTAGGCGCGGAGCTGGCGCCTAGTCTAGGTAGACGCGCGAGCGCTCCGTCCCCTACCCTCGAGTGGTGCGCGAGCCGGGCGCCTGGTCGGCGTAGACGCACGCGCGCCCGTCCCCTACCCTCGAGTGGTGACAGCAGAGCCGGCGCCTGGTCGGCGTAGACGCACGAGCGCTCCGTCCCCTACCCTCCGAAGTGGTGGCAACGGAGCTGGCACTTAGTCGGCGAGGCGCGATCGCTCCGTCCCGTACCCTCCGGCGTGGTGGCGCGGGCTGGTGCTGGTCGGCGTGACGCAGCGAGCGCTCCGTCCCCTACCCTCGGTGGTGGCGGCGGAGCCGGCGCCTGGTCGAAATAGACGCGCCACTCCGTCCCTACCCTCGGTGGTGGCGGCGAGCTGGCGTCTGGTCGGGTAGATGCACGAGCGCTCCGTCCCCTACCCTCCGAAGTGGTGGCAGCGGAGCTAGCGCCTAGTCAAAGTAGACGCGCGAGCGCTCCGTCCCTTACTGCTGGGCAGGACAAGGATAAGATAAGCTTGGGAAGTGACAGGGACCTCGCTCGGTAGGTCTTGTCCTTGGCGGTCGACGGGGGACCTCACGGGCGCCGCTGTTCCGCTGCATTCCTAGACACGAGACGACACGGTGGCGAGATGAGCGGAGGTGCCAGACATGGTCTTTGTATGGCTGCGAGGGAGGTGTCCCTTGCCCCTCGTCCATTGCTTCGGGGCCCCTGGGATAGGGGGACATGTGGAGTGTAGTTGGTGGAGCCCTGCAACCATGGTGGGGCAACACTATTGCACCACGTGCTCCTAGGACAGGCGACGGGACTCTTGAGACATAATGTCCGCGGTCCTGCTCGGGTCCCTTTAAAAGGGGCGAGTGGCCAAGTGAAGCGGCACTCGCTTTTCCTAGACACCGCGCGCTCGCAACTTCTGTCGAAACTGTCGTCCCCAGTGTGCCCCAGCTTCGGGGAGTAGCGTGGAGGTCTCCGGAGCACGGCTGATGCCGCCTGGGCGATCGCGGGGTCAGACATCCCGCCCACGCGGGGGGATGTGACACCGCGATGTGTTTTCCCCTCGCCGGTTAGTGCGGGGTGGTAGGCAATTCACTTGTACTTCATCAAGGCCGCTCCTAGATTTGGGAGTAGACTTCTATGTCGTGCCAGCGAGGCCGCATCCCGCCGTGCTGTCCCGTACAGGCGCCTGTGCTCTCCCCCAGTCTCCTCCCCTAGCTGTTGGACGTTTGGGATGAGGGGGATCTTGGTGCTCGCAGTGCTACAGGTGGTGTAGCAACTTCGGGGGCAGGCTTCGCCGAGCTCGTTCGCGCCTTCGCCTCTTTTGTAGAGGCATGGGCCGCCGAGCTCGTGCGTCGCCCCGTCTCCGTGGTGCCATGCCCCAGCTCGTCTAGCGAGAAAGCTAGTGGCGAGGTGTGGTGCGAGGGGGGGCGGGGCCTTGGGCGCTCTCCGTCTCGTCGGCTTGGCTGGTAACGGAGGCTGGATAGCGAGCTCGTGCTGTGTCACAAGCTGGAACGCCCGCGGTGCCGGACGTCTGCTGGGGCACCTCTCCGTGCTGGAGGCCCGCGCCCGCGGGGGCGCTTTCGCCGCGCGTTTGGTTTCTCGGCTCTTCTGCAGAGGCGCAGGCCATTGAGCTCGTGCGCCTCACTCCTACACTTGCGACCGCCTGTTCATGCGGTGCACGCGGTTTGCTGGAAGCGCGAGAAGCCTCTGGTGCCCGTGCGCCGTTGTATGCAGAATCCGGCAAGTGCGTGGCAATACCATCCACATCTTATTTATACTCCAGAGAGTACGCGTGGTGCTAGCACTAGCGCGTGCGCGGGACATCCACGTCTTGTGTAGACTCAGTAGAGTGCGCAGATAAAACATCCGTGTCTTTGTTTGTACTCCGGAGAATGCATGGGACTATCAACCACGGCTTACTTAAGCTCCAGAGGGTACGCCAATCGCGCGCGCGGGACCTCCACGTCTTATTTAGACTTAGTAGAGTGCGCAGGGAAAACATCCGCATCTTTGTTTGTACTCCGGAGGATGCATGGGACTATCAACCACGGCTTACTTAAGCTCCGGAGGGTACGCCATCGCGCGCGCGGGACATCCGCGTCTTGTTTATACTCAGTAGAGTGCGCAGAAAAAGCATCCGCGTCTTATTATACTCCTAGAGTGCGCACGGAGGCATCCCCCGCTGCGTCTTATTTATACTCTGTAGAGTGCGTGCAGAGGCGGACCTCGACGCTACGTCTTATTTATACTCCGTAGAGTGCGTGTGGAGGCGGACCTCGACGCTACATCTTATTTATACTCTGTAGAGTGCGTGCGTAGGCGGACCTCGACGCTACGTCTTATTTATACTCCGTAGAGTGCGTGTGGAGGCGGACCTCAACGCTACGTCTTATTTATACTCCGTAGAGTTCGTGCGGAGGCGGACCTCCGTGCGGTGCGTGTGCGGAGGTGAGTCTCCGTGCGTTGCCTGTGCGGAGGTGAGTCTCCGCGCAGTGCGTGTGTGGAGGTGAGTCTCTGTGCGGTGCGTGTGCGGAGATGAGTCTCCGTGCGCTACGTGGGAACATCGACCGCGTCTTTATACTCCGGAGAGTACGCGTGGTAGTAACACCACGCGTGCGCGGAATTCTGTGTCTTGTTTATACTCGGTAGAGTGTGTGCGGATGGAGGCCTCCGCACGTTTTTTGGTGGGGGGCATGGGTAGCTTCGCAAATGGCAAACTTTATTAAATTCCTGTTTGCACGGGTGAGCGAGTACAAAAGGTCATGGACTAACCATTGGACTCGTTGTCGTGGCGATGAGATGCGGAGCCTCTGGTGCTTGGGCTGCCGTAGGGCGTGTACGGGCGCGCCTGACCTAAGGGCCTCACTGGACTCCCAGGTACGGGCCTCGGGTTCCATGCTCCAGGTGTCGGGCCATGTGCTGGTCGCCAAGGACGTGATGATACCTCGCGGGCCCGGAAGCTTCACACATAGGAAGCTATGGTGTGGTACTGCCCCAAAGGAATTGAGAGGGGTACTGGATATCGACGACATCAAAGGTGGCGTCCCTGCTCGCCACGATGGTGGTGCAGGAGCGGGTGTCATGATTGCCTTGGCCGTGCACCTTGCACCACTGTGGGTGGTGTTGGTCGCCATACTCTGCGCGGACCCAACCGTCGCGGCCCCGGCCTCGGCCTTGCCCCCAACCTCGTCGAGCCCTAGCCCCGCGGCTGGCGGGGGCATTGTCTTCTGAGCCGCCCTCGACGTCAAAGACGTAGCGGGCTCACCGGGACGTCTGACGGCCGCGCTGAGGCTTGTCAGCCGGCGCGTCCTTGTGCTTGGAGGCGTCCTTCGACATCTCCTGCCTACGCTTGCTCCGCAAGGAACTTGCTTTCAACGGTCGACGCACTTCGTGACACCTTCAGCTGGATTGGCATCGGCCTCGTTGTCCTAGCGCCGCCTCGTGTCTTCTTCCGCCCGGGCGTACTCCTCCATCTTGTCGAAGAGCTTCGCCACTGTCTTGATTGACTTCCGCACGTTGTACTCGGCTAGCGGCCCCGGGCGAGACCCTATACCGCTGCGTTGATGATTGTTGTCTCATTGACATCTTTGACCTGGCAGCAAACCTTCGCGAAGCGTTTGAAGTACTCATAGAGCCTTTCCGATGGTTTTTGCTTGATTGCGAAGAGCTGATCCGCATCGACATGCTCGACATAGTTCCCCTGGAAGTTGTTGTAGAGGCGGTCGCGAATCTGCTCCCATGCGTATATGGAGTTCAGCTCTATGGTGAAGAACCATGAGAGCGCCACTCCATGCAACGCGAGTGAGAGCCCCTTCACCTTGGTGGTGTCGTCTCTGCTGCCACCTCGATGGCGGTCTCGTAAACACGCACGAACTCTCGGGGATCCGTGTCGCCCTTGTACGACGTGACAGAGCTGGGAATTTAAAATCCTCCGGCCACGCTGCCTGCTGTAGGCCCGCCGATAGCGGGGACTCCGGGTCCACACGTCGTAGCAAAGCGCGACTGGATGTGGGGGCGTCCCGGCTGTCCGTGCGCTCGGGCGTGGGCTCCGATGCGACCGCTGGCGGGGTCGGCTGACTCCGAGCCTCTTGCATTCTCCGCACGGCCCCCCGGAGATCCGCAAACTCCTGCTGGAGCGTGCCGAGGGCTGCCAGCAGGGCGTTCTCCACTGCGGGCGCAAGTGAGGCAATGGGCGCGTCCGGTCGCACAGTCGAGGTAGTCGCAACCACCGCTTGTGTCGTTGGGTTGCTCATCACGTCCGCACGGTGGACTCCGGTGCCGATGGTAGGGCCCATGTCACCGGCGGGGCCGCTTGGTGCTCTCGCACCGGGTGTAGGGGTGGTGGTCACGTCTCGGCGGGTGTCGGGGCTACTGCTCCCTAGCACCCGACAGGTATCGTCGGGGTTGACTGTCGCACCGGCGGCGGGGTGGCGCATGATGCGCTGGGTGGGATCAGCCGTTGCGTCGGTGGTGGTGGGGTCGGTGGCGTCGGTGGTGGTGGGGTCGGTGGCGTCGGTGGTGGCGGGGTCGGTGGCGGGGTCGATGGTCGCGCGATGATCGTCGTCATTTTCACCCCCGACCACAGATGCCGAAGCCCTGGTGTTGACGCGGGGCCTCGCCACAACCGTCTCCTTCTTCTTCGTCGCCGATGATGAAGCTTGCTTAGGTGCCATCCTTCTTGCGATCTTGAGGCTTGCTTCCGTCATCCCCACGGACGGCGCCAACTGTTGTGGCTACAGATCAAACAGAGAGAGAGGTATGGTAGTGGATAGTTACGTAAGAAAATGTCCTCTTGGTCTTTCCCAAGGGCTCTGCATGACATATATATGTGTTCCCTCGTAAGGAGCGTCTTTACAATCGTAACCTTACACCGAGTCTCCGACCGAGGGCAACTACGTCCTTGGCACATGGTTTATAACCTTTCAACAGGCTAGCTAGGCTTAGGTGGGGGCCACCCCTACAATAAAGGGCTTTATAATACTCAATCACAACTCAATTTCGTCAGTTAAGGTTTCACCATCGACTAGATCAACCACCTAATTGATAATTGCCCGTCTTGCACCTCATGGAAATTCGTAACCATGTTCAACTCAATGGTGAAATTTAAATTAAAATATTATAAATTAATCAGCTAGGTCTATCTCATACTAGACACGTGGTCTGCATGGTAAGCTCAGATTAATGGTGTACAAAATGAAGTCTTTAAACATTACTCAGACGAGACTTCCACATACCTCGATGTGAATCCACACTTCCCCCTTTACTGCACGATCACTCGCCTAAGTAAAAAACCAATTTTGTACAATCCACACAAATGACACACCAATGTTATGGTTCACAAATTTTATAACTGTGGCAACAACCACAATTCAAAATCTCGTTAAGTCAAATTAAATAATTAATCAAATGTGATGATAAACACAACAAGACTATAAGTATGTTAAATGTACAACTCATATGACAACTAGTATCACATCACTTGATAATTACACATTCTATGGTGACACTAGAATCATGACATTTAAATTATCAAAGGAGGGATTAATCAATTAGAACGATAACAACTAGATACAGAGGTTTTTAATAAAATAGCAATACATGATAATTTTAAATAAAATAAATAAATAAATATATTAAAAACTAGGTTCAACATGATCAAAGGACATGACTTGCCTTGGCCTCCTCAGTTACCACTTCTTGATCTGCAGGTCCTACTTCCGCTCTTTCAAAATCGTTATCTATCACATGAATGAACACAAATAAGCTCAAATAAAATGTAAATGAATCCAAAAATTATAAAACTAGAACCAAAAGATAGAGATCAATTTTAGATGAATTTAGGAAATATAATCGGCTCAATCAAAGTTCGGATGGAGGAGAATGAGTCATCTAAAGTTTGCTAGACGAGAAAATGCTGAAAAAGGAAAATGAGGGAATATTCCACTCGGTTGAACTTCTCAACAAAGCATAGAGAGCAAGGAGAGGAGGCATGAGAGGTGAAGCCAACTAGCAAAATGGGTTGCTAAGGACCCTAGGAACATGTAGGAACTAGCGGCACGTTAAACAGAGCATGGTGACGGTGTGGGCGGTAACAATGACATGGCAGGAGAGACGAATAATGCCCGGACATGGAACGTAAAGAAGTAGGGTGAGCTCAGGCTAGAACGTGGTATGGTGAAGCTAGGAAAATTATCAGCTCAGCTAGAAACTCACCGAAGGCAACACAATCGACGTTCGAACGACATCGGTAGGAAAAAAGTAAGAACTTGATATCTTGGTGCTTAGTGAATAAAATCTAAAATCACTTGAAAGATAGCTACCTGGGATGGTTGGCATGTTTTGATGTGAAAGAATTGGAGAAGACATCGGAAACGACCCGCACAATTACCAGGGGGTAATTATGCTAGTCAACGGTTTATTATTCGTTTTAGCCGATGGAACATCGCATTAACGAATAATAAGCCTATCAAAGTGTTGTAGCGGAACAATAATTAGAGACAAAATACGATATTACAAAAATATCGCCACGCAGGGCTAAAGTTCATTACAAAACCGCAAGGGCTCGAATGTTACAATATTTAGGAATGAAAAAGGCTCTAACTATTGTCTACCTAAAACAAGGCTAATATAACTACACATTAATACAAATGGACTCCCAGAACAAACCCGGTCGTCACCTCTACCTTCTACTCTTCGTACCATGAGTCCAAATAATTCCACCCAAGTAGTACTTAAATCCATCCATGTAGTCTTCACCAGAATTTAGCAATCTCTTGGTCTAACATGCCCTAAACAAAGGAGGATAATAGCAAGGGTGAGTACAAAAGTACTCAGCAAGCGATATTAGCAAAATGTACTGGATGCTCTTCTACATCTCTGAGAATATACATTCATATTCCCAGTCTCATGCTCATTCCCAATATCTTTCTCATTCTCATCCTTTCTCAGGATTATAGAAAATAAGTTTTGTTGTAGGTTTGGAAAGAAATCAATTTTATTAATTTAGGAAACTATCGAACACTCGTATGAACGGCAAAAACCTCCATAAGTTTCCGTGATCTCCTTTCCCGGAGACAGGCATGAATTCATGATTTTAATAGCATTGCGCAAGCTTGTATCACTTTACCCATCATCATTCTGATCCTACTGGCTCATGGATCTTCCGCATTGCCTAAGATGCAGTGCCCAGATCAGAATACAAAACTTTTATATCTATCTCAGTATATTATATCTCCACCCAGCTATTCTCAATTGGCAGTCTGGGGCGGTATACCACCTCGCCCAGACCCACCAAAAGCGACATAGCTGTTGGCTGGGGCAGTTTCTGACCAGCGCCCATCATCCCACTGCGTAATATATCGCCTTCGCGTACCCCACACTCCGGTTCTTGCGATCCGCGTCCCCCACTTCTGGCCTACTCACGGTTACGGGATCTGCGGTGTGGATCCCCATGCCGAGAACTCGGAATCGCGACCACAGGTTCATCTCCCCTAAATAAATACTTACCCATGTGGAGAATATAATAACCTTGATAGACTTACTGATTCTGTTCGTCCTCAGACGAAACAATGGTTGATACGATTGATACGGTCCGTTCACACGGATGAAGACTGATTAACCTTATATTTTATTCGTATGTAGAAGATCCCATATCTGCCCTTTTTCTCCTGCCCTGGGGATCTTCCACCCACTTATTTACTGGCCTAACAGTGGCTTCTCCAACTGTCTGCCTAATCTCTTCCTTTTCTTTCTTACCACAATCATTCGATTTAAAAAAATATGACTGGTATTTTCATGCATGGTGATAATAAATTAATAGGAAAATACTTTATTTTACCAAAAATACTCTGCTTATATGCTCAAAAGGAATGCTTGCCTAGATTAACCACATATTCGGATTTAAGTAGAATCAGGTAAAGTCCTTCCCTTGACTTGGATGGTTGCCTGCAATTAAATACATCGGCTATGACTTAATTTACAGAAACATAATAAAGCGCGAGGTACCGATGTGTTTGTGTGCCTAGGGTGAGGCTTCACTCAACTCAACTCTGATCGCGGTAATTAAGATTAGTTTCTATACGATACTCGTTGGATGGCATTATTGTATTAGCGTCCAGAGATACGATCTATCTAGGATGTGTGTTTGGCGTTTTATTGATTTCCGGCAAGTTATTGATTAAACGTAATTAATAAACGCACGTACAAATTTAACAACGAATGTTACTTCTAGTTGATTTTCGAACGCAACTATGTCTATTTCATTTCTCATAGGTGAGTATGCAATTATCCACCTCTCCAATGGATTTTAGTCTCAGGTTACACGCGTGACAAGTTATGTTACAGATGTGAAAGAAATCATATTTTAGTTAAATAAGCAACTAAATGATACTAAGGTGTCCCTGTATGATCTCCACTTTATTTTAGTTAGATGCGGATTTTTACAACTTAAATGCTATTTAAATCGCTGTGTACAAGTTTAATCGATGCACGCAATTCTAGTCGTCGCGCTCTATTTTAGATTGACGCGTGTTAGTCCAATTGTCGCTAAAAGTTCAACTCTTCTAATGGCCATTAATTTATGATAATTATTAAGAATATTAATTTGTAGCCTTCTACAGTTTATGGGCGACTACTAAGAATTAATTGGGCATTTAACTGCGCAATAGGTCGACTTAATTGATATTCTGATAAATCAATTCGTACGCACACTAGTTTTAGTCTATGGATACGCTTACTTCATTTTTAGTATTCAAGAGTATCTACCAGGTGATTTAATATAATTAACTAGGTTAATTAGGTATTTAACTACGACCCTGGTTTAGATGACAATACCTTATTTAATTGGTACTCGCTAAATTCTAATCTACTGATGGTAGTCAACTTATTCTAATATTTATAAATAAAAATTATTGGTGTTTAAACATTTAATTGGGCTCAGCTAGAATATTTGGCTATTTAAATCTGTGTCAAATGGTTTAGACGGCGATACATTAATTCATTTCATACGCATATCAGTTTTATCGATGTGCACGATTTTAATTCATCTAACTGCAATTAATTAGTTCTAATGATCCGAAAGAATTACAAGTGGGTTTCTACAATTAAAAAGCAACTAACAAGATTATCTGCGTATTTAAATATGCCCTGGAGCGGTCTATAAACTAGTATCCGATTGTTAATAAACATGTGTATAAGTTCGAGTCTCCTCATGGTATTCATTTGATTTTAATAATCATATGCATTTACTAATGGAGTTTTGCAGATTAATATGGCTAACAAATATTAGCTAGATATTTAAGTAGGTGACAGGGTGATTTTAAATGGTAAACTACTAATGTAATCGGTACATATAAAAATTAATCAAGTACGAAATACATGTTGTTTTCCTTTAGTATTCGTAGAACCAGATAGATGTGTCTCACTAATCAGTATAACTAGCCAATTTTATGGGTTAGCATGCAATCAAAATTCTCAAGTTGAATATTGGTGAATGTAAGTTTTCTTCTGTGCATCTAAATCTCCTTTTTCCTCCTTTTTTTCCCATTTACTAAACGGGCCGGCCTTCGGCTCAATCATCTTCCCTGGCCTATTTTTCGTTTTCCCTTCATTCCTCCACCGTCCGACTCTCCCCTCCATCCTTTTCGCCGCCGCCCCTTATTCTCTCTACCTCCTCCCTTCCTCCCTCATTTGCGCCGCCGCCTTTCCCCTCATCCTTCCTTTGTGCCGCCCCTCATCTCTCGCGCCTCTCTCTTCCTGCCTCCTCCTCTCCTCTCTCTTGCACAGCCGCCCCCTTCACCTCTCTCTTTCCTACCGCCTCCTCTCTTCCCCTCTCTTGCACCGTCTCTGCTCATGCCGCGCGCCGTCGCCTCCAGATCCGAGGCCAAGGGCCCGGATCCGCCCTCTCCACCTCGTGCGCCGACTGCCCTGAGGCCGCGCCGCTCTCCCCACGGCCCGACGACGTGGGCCACCTCCGGTCGCCGGATCCGTGGCCTACGGCCCGAATCTGGCCCGCCTTAACCCATTTACCCTTCCCCTTTTATCTTCTTCTATACTCTTAGCTTTCGTGCGGTTGATTTGGTTTGGTACTAAGGTTAGGGTTGGCTTGGGTATGTTGTCGTGGCTCTGCATTGTGGAGCTTGAGGTCGCCCGCATGCCGGGGGAATGTGTGGTGGCTCTCGAGGGCGCAGGTCTAGCTGTTGGTGACGTGCCGCCGCCGACCTTTAACTACAGTAACTTCCCTCCTCTCTACTCCCTTTTACTGATGGTTAAAAGTTGTGCCGGTGCTATTGTGTGCTGGTGATGCTATGCTACACGGTGGATTTACTAGTCGGGTGTGATGTTCTACGGAATATGATAGTAGGGATGAGGGTTTGTGGTCTACCTTTTTCTGGTTGCATGTTCGGGTGGTCTCGGCTGAGGTGGTGGATGATGTTGGTGGTCACTTTCCTGGTTGCTGAGGTGCCGATGGTCCCAGTGGTGGCCTCCTTGCTTGTGGCTTCCGGTTCCCTCCTTGTCCAGCTTCTTGCTTGCTCTTGGTCGTCTGATGCTTGGATTGATTTGGTGGTGGCTGTGGGGCTGGAATGTGGTGGGGCTTGTGGTTTGTGGATGGAAAGAAGAAAGGAAAGCTTCTCCTTTGTCCCTCTCTAATGAGCTGTGTGTGCTCTCTTCTGCTGGTCCGTGACTGGGGTCTCTAGTGTATGCTCTGGAGCTGCTCTATCTGGGGGTTGTATCCGCCTGGTTTTCTCGCCCATCTTCTTTGTGCTCGTGAAATATCTTGGGAAAAAGCCGTGTTGGCCGCTGGCTAAGCTGGGGAGGTTCTATCGGTGCCGGTTGGTTTGCTGGCTATTGACATATGTTGGGTTTGCTACAGTGTTTGTAATATAAAACAGGTTTGTTTTTATTGCCGAATGATGACCTAATGGCTGTGAGAGGTGCCGACTGGATCCCGGACGGTCTGGGAACCTCGGTGAATGAAATGCTCTGCCTAAATTTAGATCATAGGGCTCTGACGGCAATCCTTCTTTCAATTACTTTCTTTTGTTCGGTCTTTTTCGGTGTTTCAAAATTAGCTTTTCTCGCAATTCAAGCTACGGTTGCTTTGGAACTCAATTGATTAGGGATTGTTGTGTGTAATGCTATGAATGTCATTTCTATTTTCTATAGCTCTCAGTTAATTGCAATGTATGAAATGCGTACAATGTAATCTTATTTTTATACTAGATGTAATACTACAATGAACCTAATTACGGGTTTTCGAGAGTGGTAATATTTGTACTTAACTCAAATGTAAATCTTAGTTTTCATTTAATGGATGCAATTGCTTTATGGTATGAGAATTGTAATTAATTGACTGCTGTATCAGCCTGATAAATATTTCTTTTAATTAAGTTGAATGCTTCTACTTGTTGTGTAGATGACTGATATCTCTCTCTAATCTATATCGATTGTTCTATCCTTGTCGCTGAAATCGGGGAAGTAATGTATTCACTTAACGTTCGTCGATTGCAATTTAGACTACACAAAAGTTTAAATTCCCCCGTATTTTTAGATCATTAGTTACGTAATTAATCTCAATTAACATCGTAACACATCACTTAAGGTTAATTAAAGATGTGGGGCATTTTAACATCACTCGATAGAAGGGAACACGAAACGCCCCATGCGGCCATGGGTAGGTATCGGAGGTGAAAATTTGTGGAGGGTTTTTGGGGAAAAGAATGGAAGCACGACATAGAATGCATTGAGTCAAGTGTAAGAGAGGTGACAGCTTGGGCTAAAGCTTATCGGAAGCAACGAATCGATGACAAGAAGCGATGTCGGTCTAGATTGGGGAAAACTCGATTCCAGGAGATTAGATGTACCAAAATCAAGTTAATTTAGCAAGTAGGTAGATAGTACATAGAAACACGATGTGACATGAAAGAATCATAAAAAAATCACATTGAATAGCTCGAGGCGCGATGAGCAATTTCGAGACCGGATGGTCTTAGTGCTGATGGCGTTCTATCCTTTGGGGAGACTTGGCATGGCTTGGGGAGGCTTAGGAGGGGTCAAGGGGTCGTATGTATCATCATGAAAGGGAAAGAAACTGACTGCAATTTGCGAATTTCAGTTTATAGTTTGTTTTGAAAAATAAGAGATAAAAGGAAAACGGACAAACAAAATGCAAAGTGGCCAGATGGAATGGATTCCTTGCATGATTTGACACAACTTTCCTTTTGGGAGGATATTGAGATAAGGTCTAGATTGGATGATGCCATGGGAGGCAAGAAAGAGAAGAGTTCGTGCCCAACTTTGTCTTGATGATGGTTTTGGAAGATGAATAGTGTTACATGGTTTTAAGGAATAAAAGGGAGAGGAAGGAAGCTAGTGACACAAAAGAATAAATAACAAGGTGGCTAGTTGTCGGACCTGGATTTGAAATCCAGAATCTTCTGTGATTCCACCGCACTATTCTCTAGATCAGTAGATAGTGCTCACAGTACATTGCTGTATCAACTCATATATCGCAAGAGATTCATCAAACCATAATAATATACATCAGAGTTTGAAAATACACCACGTCGGGTGACAGTTTACATAGGGGCCGACATGGCCAATTATTTACATGCCAAAAGATAGCAGCGGAAAAGCGAACAAAAGGTAGGACCAATAGCTATAAGCAAGCGACTGAGGGTAAATGTTGGTAAACTATATTGCCTAACCCTAGGTAATATAGGTGCACACCCTTCCAGCAAGTCTACTTGCCTAGGATTAGAAATTTCCAAATTCATCCTAATTGCCATCGTCTGCTCCATGCGTCGGGGCTGGTGCGTCGTCGTAGGCGTAGTGGTCATGGCATCCTGCTTCTAGGTGAGCAAAATCCACCGTGCTCCGCGAGCCAATACACAGTATGTAATTAATATAACATGCATGACTGGCTAAGAAAGGGCTCGGGTTGTTTTATTTGCCGGAAAGTCACTTTTTAAATATAATACATAGAAATCTCCTAAGACCTAGCAGTTTGGACCAAAATCATAGTGTTTGTAAAAAAGAAGTATGTGATAATAATAATGGCACAGGGTTCATCCACCATTACATTAACCATTAATACTAGTGACTTCAGGCTCCACTCCTTATAACGCCAGTATGATAGGAAAACTTCACCCTCCACTCAGTGTCCCTTTAGCCACAATAAACTCTTGCATTACCTCACTTCTCTCCCCCTACCTATGAGATGAGTCCGAGGTTCGATAGATTTACTCAGCCAAGTTGCACTTTGCAGACTTGTGACTGTACTGTTTTACAATAGGATGTCCTGACCAGATTCGGTCCTAAGGGTTATCTGGGCGGGCGGTTCTACCATATTCCACACTCTCGTGCATTTACCGTACCACACGTCCAAACCACCCGCCCAGATGTGTAAGCAAGTTGGAGTGTTTGGGGGCGTAAAATAATGATTCTTATGAAAATACAAGACCATTTTCATTTATAACTTCCCAAATTTGTTCTTTGTAATTTGTATGTGAGGGTCAGGGTATTTTTATCAACCCCGGGCATCTAAGTAGTGCTAAGCCATACACATACATGTACTTTATTTTTGAAAGATTATCATTATAATTTTTTCCTAAGGAGATAAATAAGGTTCACTATTTAATGTGCCAGGAAGGTATAATATTTGCACTTAAATAAAGGGCAGCTAACTAGGATATTAAAACAGACATAGGATTTGCACATAAAATATTAGCATGCAATTTAATTATTTAAATGTAAATAATTTGCTAAAACAGGGATTCAAAATGATCAAAATATTGACTCACCTGGGTCACAGTTGTCTTGATCTAGTTGGCTTTGACTTGGTTCTACCTCGGTTGCCAGTTGCCGCCTCTTGCGCTTCATAGCCTATTCTTACATCGAGCAAGAAATAAAAAGAATCAATACAACCAATTAAATTCTCACCAAAAATTCAAACAAGCTCAAAAATTCATGATTTTGGTTCCATTGGATAGAAGATGAATTTAGCAATTTTTTCACTTTATTTGGAGTTAAAATGAATTAGTTATGATTATTTAAAGTTCTCAGCATTAATTAATTCAAAATAGAATCAGAAATCATTAAATAATCCGAGGAGAGAGGGTGTGCATGTGACTAACAGGTGGGACCCATGGGTTATATTATTTTTTCCTCTCTCTGACAGGTGGGACCCACGAGGTTTATTAATTTCTTTTCTTACCGGTCACTGAAACGTGGGACCCACTACGAGTTATTTACTTTTCTCTGTCTCGCTGACGGGTGAGGCCCACGAGGATTAATATCTTCTGAGCCACTGACCCTGGGGCTTATGGACATTTAATTAAGAAGGGGCCCACATGTCTGCGACTAATTAAAACTAACGAACGTCATTAACTTAATTAATCTTGGCCTTAATCAAATGGCACGGATGAACAGTGTCATCTTCCTCCCGTCGCCGCGGTGCTAATGGCGGCTCGTCAGCGCGTGGGTGGGATGAGCAGCGACATGGGCGAGGGTAAATCCGAATTTCATCTAAGATGAGCATTAATAAAATGGAATGCTCGTACCTGTGCCCACCTTTGGGCGAAGTCTCACCGGCCAATTTGGCTGAAGCCATGGTTGGTGGCGAGCTTAGGCAGCGGCGGAACAGGATAGTGGCGGGCATGACGATCCATGGCACAGGAGCTCAATTACTTGCTAGGGGAGTACCTTGGGGTGGTACGGTGCTGCCTTTGGGGTCGACAGAGCTCGGGCGTGGCGGTAGCAGCTGGTTGGCGTGGGACGGCGGTGGTCCGAGGGGAGCTCACGGCGAGAGCGCGGCTTAGGCAACGGGAGCTTCGACCGAGGGTCAGGATGGCTTCATCGAGTTCCAGAGATGCTTCTGGCTAGCAAAATTGCCCCGAGGTAGCTTCAATCAACGGTGAGCCTTTCGACTAGAGTTTGGGAAGAAGTGGCCGCCTACGAGCTACGAGGCACGGGGTAGCAATTGCATTCGGTGGGAGGGGGAGATGGATATGGGGAAGCGATCGACAGCCTCTCCGGGCCTTTATAGGCGATGGAGCGGGCTGTCTGTGTGGGGGTGGGTAGGGCGGCAGTGGCGGGTGACGCGGGAAGCGGTGAGGCTACAGGGCGAGTGATCACTGCCTTGCGTCGTGAAAGGATGGGCGACAGGAGCGCATAATTGCTGGCAAAGGGGGGTGTCACTGCCTACAACGACGTGGTGCGGCTGTGGCTGATGCAGTGGAATGGTGCGGCGGCGTGGCACGGCCGTGCGGGTGCACTCGGGGGGGATGGTGGCGGTTGAGAGTACCACGGCGGAGTCGAGCAGCAGTATGGGTGAGGAGGCGTGCCGGTGACCACCGGTCCGAAGGGGGCACGGTGGTGGGGGCCATGGCAACGGGTTTTCGGGGGGAGAGGAGGAAGGGGCTGAGTGGGCGCGCGCAGAGCGAGCAAGCAGAGGGAGAAAGGGGAGAAGGAGAAAGGAGAAGAAAGGAGAGGGGGTGAAGGCCGTGGCTGGGTCGGGCCGGCCGGCTGGATCCTCTCCCCTTCTCTTTTTTGATTTTCTTTTGATTGTCCTTTTTATTTTGAATGCTATTTGTATTTTTGAGGCTTATGGGTGTATATATTTTATACATAAAATTTTATGCATAAAATTTCAAGATATTCAGTTCGGTATTTTCACTTTTCTTTTGATGTTTTTCATATTTTGCATGCCTCCTCTTTAAACTTTATGGACATTTTACTTTTGGGCATTTTGGGTAAATTTTGGATCATCTTTTCAGATTCGCATTTCGATTTACAATTTTCTTCTATTTAATATATCTTCTCTTTTTGGTGTTCCCTTGTTTATTTTATATTTTATCTTTATATTATTTCTTATGTTTCTGGAACCTTAATCAAAAACTAAGGAAACTCAGAAAATTAAAATAACAGAAGATGCCAAGAATTCAAAATATTCATAAATTATATATTTTCCGGAATTCAAATTTCCGAGACATCAGAAATCTAAGCAACCATACAAACCTTTCTCGTGGAGATCGTGTTTGGTGTTGAAACAACAAAAAACTGGTTTTACCGGCACATGGAAATGTAAGCCGATTAGATGTTGCTTGTTGAGCTTGGGTTTCACCCAAAAATGAAGAAGAAAATTGATCGAAGTTAAACATTACAATATGTGGAGTTTGCTAAGATATTGAAAGTGACTTCCTAAGGTTTCGGACATTTTATCTCATATCATATTTGGAAACAAAATACAACATCTCCTTTGGAACTGGAAGGATAAGAGTCCAGCCCAACTTATTAAACATGATATAAAAAGCTATAGCACAATGCCAGCCCATGGACGACTCAGACCGTTGTCAAAGTGGCAATAATGCAGTTGCTACCGTAAAGAAAAGGATAAAAGATGCTAGACAAAACTATGTTACTACAACAGGCGTGCCTTTCTTCTCTATCCGATAGGTGGGTTTTTTTTTTTGCTGTGATTTATAATTTTTACCTTATATATTTTAAATTTTAACTGTTCGTGAGAGAGATTATAAAGAGAGAAATAGTCGTATGTAATTTTAGTTGGTATAGCTAAAGTTGGTATATAGTGTACTGCAATCGACTAGTTAGATTCTGTTATAAAAAATACACCGTTTAAAAGTTGGTTACCGTAGAAAAAGTAAAAAGCCATATGCACTGCGCCCTTTCGAACGGAGCAATATCTTCGCTCGTCATATCAGCTACTTCTTGTGCTCTTACGGCATGATTTTCAAACACTCTTATGGTCTATTTATTTCCTTCCAGTATCAACAATCTTATTTTGTTGTTTACTTGAGAGTGAACCACGGAGAGCAAAGTAAATCACGTGGGAATTATATACATCATCATATATAACATCACGAACACCCTCTTTGACCCGTGTAATCACTAGTCGTGTTAAATTTTTTGTTACTATTATTAAAACTTAGACGACGCTAATTTGACTCAAATCTGGAAAATTTGCCAAGACATATTTGAACATGAAC
This sequence comes from Melocanna baccifera, assembly GCA_036346265.1. NCBI lineage: Eukaryota > Viridiplantae > Streptophyta > Magnoliopsida > Poales > Poaceae > Melocanna > Melocanna baccifera. The sequence goes on from CM070709.1 coordinate 12,359,087, forward strand.
ATGCAACAGATGTTCATACAAATCCAACCCCACTTTAAGATTGTAATCCCGTTAACAAATACACCCATGTATCCATAAACAAAATTCGTTCATTATCCACGTTTCACCCTTTATTTTGATACTCCGGTAAACTAATATCGAATTTAGATTTTAGACCGTGCCAACAATCATAGGGTTCATTCCAAAAAAAAACAATCACAAGATTCGAATACGAATTCATCATGCCAGAGGAAATCATTACTCAAACAGGAGATTGTTTACAAAACCAAATGCACAGAATGGTTAGTCACCGAGGCATATGCATGCAGCGATGGAGTAGTGAAGTTAATCTCAGATTGGGGCGCCATGCACATCATATAGTTGAGACAGAATCGCATAATCTAGCTGGTCTTTGGAGGATGCGGCATGATCGTTGGGCGGATATCTTGTCGATCCTGACGAAAATCCAAGAGGTAGACACGGTTTTCGCTTCTTTTACGTTCATGTTAAGAGGGATGCGTTGGAGGCTCATTTTTTTAAGTCGGTTGTTCCTGGTTGAACCAGACTCCAGATTTTTCTTGTAACATGTATTCAGCACGATCGATACCCTGCAGATTAATGGAATTGATGCTCTTGGTGCCGTTTGGTAGGGCTCTCCTTATGTGCTTCTTTGTGGAAGCTAGAAAACCGGACCAAACACTCTAGGCTTCGAGGCTGGCTTTGAAAAAGCAGAGCTTAAAATAAACTAGAAAAAGAAGCATGGATTTCTTAGCTTTGATGGCTCCAATTACTTCTGTTGAAACCATCTTTTCTTGAAACCTGATTTCGAAGCCCAAAAAGATAAAGCCGAGCTCGGCCAAGCATGTCTAGGTCTAAAAATATCACCCACGTTTGGTATCAATCTTCACCAGCCCTACGCACTACTCTTCCGCCACCTTAATCCAATATTCCAAATCTACCTGCCGGTTTACGTGGGCAGAAGTGTCCAAAGTTCCAAACCAGGGAAATTATTAACCAAATTTCAATTTTTGATGATCTCGTATCAACCCAGTGTTGAAAAAAACTATATGTAAGAATCAACTAAAATGACTTTTTTGCCCCTTGAAGGCACCAACTACAGCTATTTGGAGAAGTGAAAGCAACGATTTGTAAATCCAAGTACGTGCTGACTCAGACGGCGAGAAGCTGTGCCCTGGAAGGATTGGGCTGGCTTTGCCTAATCAACTTAGGCCGATTAGGTTCTTCTTAGGCTTACGCATTCGCTTTCAGGCAGAAAAGCAGAAACACACCCTGTTTTTTTAGGCTTTTAGAGTGATTTTTTACTTCAGTTTTTCTGGAAGCTGAAATAAACAGGATGACTACTCTAAGCAGCTTCTCAGATCTAAACTCGTGTACACTGTTTATGTCGGTGTCACTTTCATAGCATAGACAAAAGTTATTAACAGTAGACTAAAAAGAACAGGGTGGGTTACAGGATTGCTGGCGGTGCTGTCTGGGTCATTTGTGGTCTTGTCCAGTTGGTGACAGTTCCTCTCTCAACCTCAAAAATAGAAAAATAAAGAACAACAAAAGAACAGAAAATGGGTGACAATTTCAGTGTGATGGGTGACAATTTCAGTAGAGTTGGCATAACAACACACTGTTGCTACAGTTGAAATTTTCTTGTGGAGACCGAATAGCTCCTGTACACGTTGTTTGGTGTTGAAACGTTAAAAGCCATAAGCCATAAGCTGGCTTTGGCCGGCACGTGGAAATATAAGCCGATTGGTCACCGTTGTTTCTTGCGTTTGGCGAAGTTTCACCGGCAAAAAGAAGTAGAAAGATGTTAAAGTCAACATTAGAATGCGAGGAGATTGCCAAGACGTCGAAAGCGATTTGTCAAATTTTCGGTCGTTTTATCTTATATTATATTTAGAAACAAAATACAACTCCTTTGAAACTGGAATGGCAGGAGATCCCAAATGATTACAACGCCAACCCACGAGCGACTGACTGGTTAAGTGACAACAACGTACTTGCCAGTGAAGCAAAAACGAAGGATGGAAACAAACTAAGGTATTACTTGTACGCCTTCCTCCGCTTCACGCGGTTGCCTTATTGATCTAATCCAACTGGATTACCTGACACCAGTAACCTGACCTTCTCATTTCCTAATTTAGCAATTATTTTGGTTGCTTCTCTGCCATCTCAGCCAAAATGTCTGCGAAGGTACAACTTGCGGTTTGTGGCCTCATCAGTAAAATTATCATGTGTTGATTTTGGGTAATCTACTGATATTTTGTGCTCTTCTAGATTGCTCTAATTCTCATTGGTGATTAGCTGTACTATTTATCAAGGCCATCTACAGGAAGATTAATAATACATTCGTGGTAAGAAACGAGGAACATCGTCTACCGAGATGTCCTCGCCACTTAGACGATGTATTGATCAATGATTGTAAATTCATGGTTGCTAATTACTTAGTTCCTTTTCTATTTCTGAATGATTTTTCTTTGTTAAGGTTCAGTCTTCGTATGGTTTGCATGTCAAATGAGAAACAGAACTTTTATGCGAATGAAACAATCACATAGTCCCAACTGGTGCTTGCTCTGTTTTTTTGTTAGCTGTGTATTTCAAGAAAGAAAATGGAATAGGCATCAGTTCATTGGTTGGTGAGTGCAGAAGCTTCAAAGGTGAGGCTTGGTTCCATCCTTTTGGTTTAGTGTTTATTAGATTGGTGGTTTTACGAGAGGTCACTATTTTTTTAGATTATCGTGTGTTGATTTTGGGTAATCTACTGATCTTTTGTGCTCTTCCAGATTGCTCTAATTCTAATTGGTGATCAACTGTACTTTTTATTGAGTCCATCCACAAGAAGAACAACTTTTGTTTACAAATTAGTCCGAGGAGCTGCTGCTTACTATGTACTTTTAAAAAAATTATTTTCCTCTAATTTTTTTCTTCTATTTCTATGTAATCCGCTGGGAGTATATTTGTCAATGATCACTTCATTATCTGTTTTTTGTTGTTAGCTGTGTATTCCAAGAAAGAAAATGGAATAGGCATCAGTTCATTGGTTGGACATTGAATAGGCTTCAGACGTGAACCTGGGTTCCATCCTTACGGTTTAGTCTTCATTAGGTTGGTGATTTTAAGAAAGATCACTATTTTTTTGAGGTTATCATATGCTAATTTTGGGTAATCTACCGAGCTTCATATTCTTCCAGATTGCTCTAATTCTCATTGCTGATCTGTAGAAGGATTGACATTGATACCACACAGCTAAAGAGCTGGGGTGGCTTTGTATATATATAGCCCGGTGCAGGCATAAAAGAAAAGCGCATGCAAGGAAAGCGTATACAAGAAAAGCGTATACAAGAAAAGCGTATACAAGGAAAGCACATATAAGAAAAGTGTATACAAGAAAAGCATATGCTATATAAGGATTCTAATATGATTAGCTGTACTTTTTATCAAGGCCATCTATAGGAAGAATTATAATACATTCATGGTAAGAAATTGTTAGTGACTTTGACTTTCGTAGAATCTCCAAAGTTAAAGGTGCTATTGTAGCCTTTCATTTTTATAGCTATTGTAACTTTCTTCCAACTTCAAAGCATGATTGCCAGCTTTTACTGAGTTTTCTCAACTATATCCCTTTCCTTTTGCATATCGATTGACTGCTTCGTTAGCTATATGTATTCATGAATTCCATAATAGCTCACCGAAATTTTTGTTTCATATTTGCTATATTGCATACACCTCACCACCCACTAGCTAGCTAGAACATAAAGGCTACTATCTATTTAGAGGTGTGCTATTGTTTTTATTCTTATCATAGTGATGCAGGTGCTGGAGTGTTAGATATTTTTATAGGTCCTGTTTAGAACTGTTATCCCATAATTCTTGGTGCATGCTTCAATTATAGTGATATAGTCTAGGATGTCAATGCATCTATGCATGCATGTACATTTTTCTATTTCTGCATATTGTTGTAGTAGCTTTAGCTCTCTATGTTATCCCATTGTTTGGTTCATGCTGTGCTGTTTATGTAAAAATAAAGGCTAGATAGTATGTACCAGATAGTACCTTATTTTGCAATGGGAAATTGGTTTTCCTTGCTCATTGATGGTGTAGATGTGAATTCCATTATGTGGCAATCTGCCTTCTTCTAATGGGAATCCAAAATAGCAAGTTGAACTTTTGTAGCTGTAGGATCGTTAATGGCAATAAGAGGGGGGTGAATGATTGCAACGCTTAGCGGAAGCTTTTTTTTAAAAAAAAATTACTATTATTTTTAATCTGCAAATCATAGAAAAGAAAAACACAATTTTTTATACTGCTCTCTGGCTGTGTCTAGACGTGATGCTTCCTGCTTTGCACTAAATGCTAACTCTTGGTAATGTATTACACCTTATCAAAGATCACTGCCAAAGCAAGTAATGCATGCAGACCTGCATTGTTTTCTTTTCCAAAAGCCAGCGCTATCTCCTACTTACCTACTTCCTCTCAAAAGGTGCCAACTACAGCCAACTATCACGTCCATACACATCTACTAGTAGCTCAACATAAATAAATCAAAGAAAGCTATGGCCATCACAAACTTGAAATAAAAAGTGTAGATGCAATAACATCTCTTGAAGACTTTTATGCTGCCATCACATCTCAATATCTTGTCACCAAAATCATGATCAAAGACTAGCCAGAGCACTCACCTCAAACAAAAAAAATACGGTTGGATTTCACCAAGCAATCAACTCGTCACGCACAATTTCTCAGACGAAACCTTGCTGAGTGCTCTTGGTCGCCGCTGTTTCTTCCGTGAAGCACAACCACGCCACGCCGCCTTTTTCTTCTGAATTTTCAAAAGCCACGACCCCAACAAAACAGCCGCCGCCACATATATTTCTAGTACTCTCCGTTTCGTTGTTTACAAAATCACGGCTTGACCAGCCGCCGCAACACCTCATACATATATATAGTAGCAAACACTCAAAAACCCTAATACAATTCGTCTTGGGCCTTTTTATCTCAACTAGGCTTTTGGCCCATTACTTTTCAAGGGACCCGAAACCCTTTCTAACACGGGTTTTTTACTTTTATTTTTCCAGCTTATCACATGTCGAAGCCTCCAGGACCGCACCTCCTGTATCTTCTCCACGCATCATCCACCTTTAATCTTCACGTGCCCAAGCATGAGCTCAACCATCTCGTGACTCTCTCGATCGTCTGACTTTAGATCTCCCCATCCTAGTCCCGGTCCTTCTCATCGTCGACCACGATCGCCTTCATGCTCCAACCTGCACATTCAAAGACCAAATAATATTTTCACAGCACAAGTTCGTCCGAACTTGACCAACATCAAACCGCACACACGCAACACACCATAATTAATATCATAACCAACGTTGTCAATTATTCATCATCTAAAATAACCTAGATCTGGCCACATGGTCTAACAATCTCCCCCTTGATGAATACATTGATAACACATTAAATTAACATGACTTTCAACAAATCTAAGTGAAGATCTGAAACCAAACTCTCCCTTGCAACACAAAAGAAGTAATTTTAAAACTCTCCAATCTCAAATTTATCTCCCCCTTTGGCAATGTAATCATCAAGAAATTTTAAAGGATAATTCTAAGAAGGAGCAATGAGAGTAAAAATCTAGTAGCTTTGTAGATTATCCCAATCACGTTGTATTGGTTTAATAAAGCAACCAAGTTATATTTTTGAGTAGAGCTATCTAGATCATATAAAGCCATATATCAAATAACAATGTCAAAACAAGTCCGTCAATTTGATTAAGCGATTTATATAAATGACAGGCATCGCAACAGTAACTAGACTAATTATAAAGAGCACAATAAGATATCACAACGAAAAGTCAAAGCCTAAAAGTGAAGTAAACCTTAACTCTAGACGGGCTAGCAGTCTCATGTAACAACTTATTGCTCCACACTCAATTCTTAGGCATGTGGCATGCTTGTAGCATACTTTTTTTCACAAGGACATACTCTTTTTTCTTTTTTCTCTTTTTTTTATGGTGGCATGCTTGAAGCATACTTCTTTTCACTTTGTGCACTTTTGTGCTTTTTTTTGTTCACCATGGCATGCTTGAAGGATACATCTTTTCAATTTCTTTTTTTTATATACTCTTTTTTTAATAACATGCCAAATTGAGTGATCATAAAAATTAGAACATGAAACATGCGAGCCTCATAGCCAAGAGTTAAAATAGGACTCACAATCATGCTAATCTTTTCGATGGACATCGCAAAGTAATAAATATAATCATTCTAGTCAATGTATTCCGCCATGTCATGTTTTTAATTCAAATGTAGCAAATTAATTATAACCAGTAATGATCAAAGCTACACAGCATATAAATAAATATGACAAAGAGAGCTCTACTTCTCAATTAGTTTCAATGACTTGGACTTGATGAGTTATGTGACAAGGGTAATAAACAAAGCTTATAAATTTTTAAATGACAAGCTCCCCCTCAGAATAATCCCAATCAAGTGAAATAAGATTTAGGAATCTAGTACTGAGATACACGATGTGGAGGAACATTAGCTAAATTAGAACCAAAATCACGTGCATGTGGTCGATCAAAACGCCAAAAAGAACGTGAATTATTTGAATTAAATCTCAAACCAGCATGTGAAGCAGATTTAAAGTCATCATAAAAATTCTCTAAAAACTTAGCTTTCGCATAAGTTTTAGGAACAAAATATGACACATATTTTTGTCTCATTGCATTCAATCTTTCTCTCCTCTCTTTCTTAGCACGTCTAAAGCAAAATTCATGCAAGTGACCATCTTTTCCACAATAGGTGCAATGGAATCTAATAAAATTAGAATTCTTTTGAGATGATGAGCTAGCACCTACAGCATTAGCAACTGAACTTTGCACAAAATCAGCAGATTTAAAAATAGTTTGTTTTGGTTCAGACTTTATTTCAATTTTTCTAGGTTCAAGAAGCTTAACAACTTTAGGAGGATTATTCTTGGCATGTTCAATAAAATTAAATCCTAAACCCTGATTCTTCACACTTATTTTTGACTTGTCTAGAATCATATTAAAATTTTTCTTGCCAAAAGAAAATCTTTCTAAAGTGTCTTTAAGATACTAATTTTCTTTAGCCAAGGTGGAACAAGTTGTGCATATAAAAGATTCATTCACAAGATCCTTAGAAGCATTAGACTGAGCCAATTTTTCTTTTTCAGCAAAATCATTAAGTTGTCTAGTCAAAACTTCTATCTCCGTATTAAGTTTTGGACAGTTAGAGTAAGAAGATATCTCATGATAAAGCATCTGTTGGATTGTTTCCTGAGATGAGTTAAGTCTAGCTTCTAACAATTTGCATTTAGAACAAGTTTTGGACTGAACATTTGAAATACTTGATTCTAAACGTGTAGAAGAACTAAATTTGAGCTTTCCAATTTCATCATTAGCAAATTTTAATTTTTCATCACAAGAGTTATGTGCCAATCTTAATTCATCAAATTTAGCAGTTACATCTCTAAGTTGACCCATGTTTGATGCATTAATTGACCTAGCATTCTCTAATTCAATATGTAAAACTTGACAAGACTCACATGATTCATTATCAGAAATACAAGCTCTAAGTCTATCAATCTCAGAATTTAAGCCTTCAACAACAAGATTATTTTCTTTTAATTTCTTTTTGATCTTTTTCAATTTAATAGCAAGTTTAACCAAACCATCTTCAAGCTCATCATAAGACGGTCTTACCTCATCGAGATCGCTGTCGACGTCACTCTTTGTCATGAAGCACATGCCCGTGAAGTCGTCATTCTTCTTTTTACCTTTGAAATCATCATCGTCATGGTCATCGTCGTAACTTTCATAATCCACATCACTCAAATCAAGACGCTCAATAGCTGATATGATCTTTTCGGCGAACTTGCGACGAAAATTGCTATCCTTGGTGTTGTTGTTCTTGGATGGACGACGACGATGGTTCTTGTCTTCTCTGATCACCTTCCCTTTGAGCTTCGGGCAATCCATCTTAATGTGGCCTGGCTCACCACATTCGAAGCACCTAATCGGACCTGAAATGCCACCTCGTTTCCTCATCCTCACATTATTAAGTGCCTTATATGATCGTGAGGATATCAACACCAAATCCTCTTTAGGGAGCTGCTCGAGCTGATCCTCTTCAAAAGAAGACAAGGCAGACAAAGAAACACAAGACAAAGAGCTCGACGAAGCAACCTGCATGGGGTTAGTCACAAGTCCTAAATATGAAAATTTTTCAGTCTTAGATGGCAAAGCTTCCATCTCGTAGGTTTTCAATCTAGAATAGAGATCATCCATAGTTAAAATATCTAGATCAACAGTTTGATTAATAGTTGTGACAACCATCAACCATTCGGAACCTAAAGATCTCAAAATTTTAGTTGCATTATCTTCATCAGTAGGGATGACATCAACACCACGCAAATTACTTAATATTTTCTCAAAGCGAGCAAAGAGATCATCGATGGATTCACTAGGCTTCATAGCAAAATCAGAATATTCTTTTCGAAAAAGATTTTTACGCACCTTTTTAATTTTAGTGGTTCCTTCATGATAATCACAAAGAGTTTTCCATATTAGATAAGCAGATTTAATATGAGCTACACGATCAAATTCTTTGCGAGAAATCCCTTGAAATAGTAAGTTGCGAGCTTGAGCATTTAAATCTATATCTTCTTTATTTAAAATAGTAACAACAGTAGGAACCTCATATGGTGCAGAAACTATTCTCCAAACATCACTACCTTGAGCCTCAATATAAGCTTGCATACGACACTTCCAAAAAGCAAAATCAGTACCATCTAGCATGGGGGGACGATTCACATACCACTCTGATGCCATAGCAACCTGCTCTGATACCACTTGTAGGATCGTTAATGGCAATCAGAGGGGAGTGAATGATTGCAACGCTTAGCGGAAGCTTTTTTTTAAAAAAAATTTACTATTATTTTTAATCTGCAAATCATAGAAAAGAAAAACACAATTTTTTCTACTGCTCTCTGGCTGTGTCTAGACGTGATGCTTCCTGCTTTGCACTAAATGCTAACTCTTGGTAATGTATTACACCTTATCAAAGATCACTGCCAAAGCAAGTAATGCATGCAGACCTGCATTGTTTTCTTTCCCAAAAGCCAGCACTATCTCCTACTTACCTACTTCCTCTCAAAAGGTGCCAACTACAGCCAACTATCACGTCCATACACATCTACTAGTAGCTCAACATAAATAAATCAAAGAAAGCTATGGCCATCACAAACTTGAAATAAAAAGTGCAGATGCAATAACATCTCTTGAAGACTTTTATGCTGCCATCACATCTCAATATCTTGTCACCAAAATCATGATCAAAGACTAGCCAGAGCACTCACCTCAAACAAAAAAAATACGGTTGGATTTCACCAAGCAATCAACTCGTCACGCACAATTTCTCGGACAAAACCTTGCTGAGTGCTCTTGGTCACCGCTGTTTCTTCCGTGAAGCACAGCCACGCCACGCCGCATTTTTCTTTTGAATTCTCAAAAGCCACGACCCCAACAAAACAGCCACCGCCACATATATTTTGTCTCTTTCATTTGATAGAATTTTCCAACGGAATTAACCTTTATGTTGTTTAATTAGGGACTGATAGACAGTTTGTCTCTACAGATTTTCCCTTATTGAGTAATTCTTTTAGAGGATCTTTTTTCCAAGTGCCATGTATTTGAGAAATGTACTATGTAAAGCACATTACCGTTTTTGAGGTAACATCATATGTATAAGCTTTGATGTTTTGCATTTATATTGCATATTTGATGCACCGATTGTTGAGTGTGAAAATGTAGTTTTGTCAATATTTGATTTCTTTCCTTTACATATTCTATATACTGACTTTACAATAGTATTTAGCTTGCGCGATGTGTATCTGTATTCTCGACTTCTAACAAAATAGAAAGAGTAAGTTTTGCCTTTGTTAGAATGATAGATTCCGTCTGCTGCATGTCATTTACCAGAAAAACATTGATTTCATGATTTGTTATGACCATTCCAAACATGATCGAAAATTCTATCACAGCTAGGATTTATCTCTTTTTATAGCTAATGCAAGTAGGATTTAGTTTTATCTTTCCTGCTTGACCAAATTGTAGGATTTGCCTTCAGCAACCTTGGTGATATCACTCTATTTATTATAGTTAATTTGCTTTTATTTTGTCCTAAGGACATATTGCCATTGTTTTCATATTCTCATCGTAGTACTCAATATCTTGCTGTGTTTTTTTATGTTGACTAGCGCTGCTTATTTGCTAACCTCTTCTCTTTATTGTTTATTGGACAACGAAATTCATTGTGCTGATCTAGTATAGATCACCGATAATAAACGTAGTCTCTTCATGTTAGATGTTGATCTTTACCTCTATTTTCCTATTGTGCTGTATTTTAGATGGCGATTATGGTTGGATCCTCACAATGGGCTTACCATCTTCTGAGTAGGACATTTTGTTTTGCCATGTCAATCATCTTCTTTACGTAGACAATCTTTAAACTTTTACTTATATGCCTGAGTTTGTGTTTCGTAATAAAAAAAATCTAAAACCAAGTTCTGACGAGATCATGTAAGACTATCTTAAGTAATGCTCTCTTTCGCAAGGGGCCAATATAAATGTTCAGTAACCTCATTGGTCTTGAAACAAGAACTTTGCCTTCCACTTCATCGCTAATCAAGATTGGCCTCTCCCTCACCCTCCATGTTCTATACCTATGCAGTTCTAAACTTCTAGACTCATACAGTGTTGTACTTATGTGACGAATCTTCCATATGAATTAACCGCTCATGCGACATAACATTTACATACCATTCTAGCTCAAAATAGCCTTGCGCTAGAACGAACTATACCTTACCTACAATTGTACTCTGCACAATACATATCATCTAAACATGCCTACAATGCATATTATCACGCTATACAACATACTATTACCTATTCTATATCAATCGGCGCAACGTAGTGCACCACGCTACCCTATCTAGTTGTAATTACGTTGAACAAAAACCTATACTACATCTGCTTCTTCACTAGTTTGATCTGTTTACTATCCGCATTTCACCTCTTGTTCTCATACTTCATGACACTATTATACTGTATTTAGACCGTGCCAACAAGTCACTAGATTCAAAATACGAATTCATCATACAAGAGAAAAATGTTATTTAGGCCCCACTCCAAACGGCTTTAGGTTCTAGTTTGCTTTTGGCTTATTTAAGCCAGAAATCAATTGGAACATATCGGTTTCTAATTTTGTCTTATTTCGGCTTTTTTTCTTTTATTTTTTCCTTTTATTCCTTTGCATTCTCTATGATAATATAATAGTTTTTATTTTTTTCATTTTTTCCTCAACTTTTTCTTATCTTTTTAGAAAAAACTAGCAGCAACTATAATATAATTTTAACCAAAAAAATAAAATCTATAATCAAAAACTTAAGTCATAAGTTACTCAGAGCACCACCTTAAAACGGGAGATTGTTTGCCAAACCAAATTAGCATGTTATTCATGCCAGCCCTACCTACTACGTACTACTATTCCAGCTGAATCCAAAATTCCAAATCCACCCGCCGGTTGTTCTAAAAAAGAAAAAGAAATCCACCAGCCGGTTGACGTGGGCAGAAGCGTCTTTTTCAATAAAAAGCGAAGGCGAAGGAGAAAGGAAAGAGCCCCGCAAGAAAGCGAAGAGCCCAACAAAACCCCCAGACCCGACCGAGGGAGACGGATCTCCGTTCTGCGAGCCGCTGCAACAACGCACGCGAGTTTGAGTTGTTCTCCTTGTGGCGGCGAAATGGCGGCGAACCTGGAGGACGTGCCGTCGCTGGAGCTGATGACCGAGCTGCTCCGCCGCATGAAGTGCAGCTCCAAGCCCGACAAGCGCATCATCCTCATCGGTAAAGCCCCTTACCCACTCCTCCTCCTTGGCGCTCGCTGGATCCAGACCCACGTCCTTCCTGATCCTACAGTGGGAAAGATTGCGCCTTGGTGCCGTACGTGGTCTAGATCCGCAGAAAGCTCTCTCCTTTTCGATCAAATCTTGGTTCCTTTTTGTGCTTTTGCGCTTCTTGCAAGGAAAATTTTCGCTTTCTAAAGAAAATCGTCGGAGAGTTTGTTTATCTGTTTTCCCTATTGTGAAATTACACCTCTTTATGTTGCTTGTGTGGATCGATTGGGGGTTTCTTAATAGACGGAAGGATATAGCAGGTTAAAGAAAACAAGAAATTCAAGCAATGGGCATGGCCGCTGTTCGATTCAGAATAGGATAGAATTTTAGGTGACCGAGGTCATTTTGCTGCGTAAGTCTTCTGCGTAAAAAGGCCTTTTTACTGTCCTAGTGATTGGAAGGTGTGTGGAATTTGTCATATATGGAAATTGCTCGAGGATAAAAAATTAGAAAGGCGAGGTTCATAATCATTTTGGTCTGATGTGGAAACCTTTTGTAAATGATGAGAAGAAAAAGGTCCAACTTTACACGTATGAGTAAAGCTAGATATTAAAAAAATGTAACTCTGAAAGGAAGATATGCATAATCTGTCCTTTTTTGTTTGGTCACTTTTCATTGGATCCAATGAATCTGTGTTATTGTCCAAATTGTGTGACGCTGTGATCATCAAGGGAACTCTTATTTTTAGTTGCTCAGTGCTCTGCAGTAGCAATGTGCTAATCATTTGTCTTGGTCATTTTGAGCAAATTACTATGAAAAGTTATCCTTGTGTTTTTTACTACCTCGAGCAAAGTTCATTTACAACTGCATTTACATCACGAAAATTGATTTGCATTAACAGAATGGTAGAAATCTGCAACAGTAAAGATTAGTAAATTAAATGTAGACAATCTCTGCTACTAGCTATCTATCTTTCCATGGAGGCATAGATACCTTGTTCCATTTCATGCATGTGTTACTGCTACAGTTAATGGTAACGTAACACCTTATTGTTTTGTACTTTGGGTCTTTATAGCTATTATACATAATTTAACTTGCTACATTGTACTAGTAGTTTGACTAAAAGAGTAGTGCATTGAATGAGGGTGACTAAAAGAGTAGTGCATTGCATGAGGGTGTGATTGTGTAAGGAGAGGTGAGGTGATGAGACACTTGCAATTCTTTTATGGATTCCGAAAAACACAGCACACAACAATATTAATAGGCATCTTTAATTTTCTTGTCCATTTCGAATTCTTGAACACAAAGTTCCACTATTTGATATCTCTTTGTTTTACGATATTTGCAGGTCCACCTGGATCTGGAAAGGGAACACAGTCGCCCCTTATTAAGGATGAGTATTGCTTATGCCATTTAGCCACTGGTGATATGCTGAGGGCTGCTGTGGCTGCCAAGACTCCTCTTGGGATCAAGGCTAAAGAAGCTATGGCCAAGGTAGTTTTCAACAATATGGCAAAATAGCAAATTAATAACCAGCAGAAATGCCATTTGTTGACTCCATTGTTTCTTGATTTCTATTTTTTTAAGGGAGAGCTTGTTTCCGATGACTTGGTTGTTGGGATTATTGATGAAGCCATGAAGAAACCTTCATGCCAGAAAGGTTTTATCCTGGATGGCTTCCCTAGAACTGTTGTTCAAGCACAAAAGGTCAGGTCCTTGGTCAATATGCATCACCAAGAAACCTTGTTTTTTGTTATTAGGACTGTATATTTGATGTATAATTGTTTAGTTATGTCTTGGGAGTGTAGTTTTTCCCCCTGATATCTTTTTTTCCCTCACTGTTTGGTTAACAACAAGTGCAGCTCGACGAAATGTTGGCAAAGCAAGGTGCTAAAGTTGACAAGGTTCTGAACTTTGCAATCGATGATGTGATATTGGAAGAACGAATTACCGGCCGTTGGATCCACCCATCAAGTGGTCGATCTTACCATACAAAATTTGCTCCTCCTAAGATTCCCGGAGTTGATGATGTAAGTCAAATACAGATCACTTATTTTTGTATCATTCTCAATTGTTTGGACTATTTTAAGTGTCAAACAGTTCAATTTCTTTTCCTGCATACCATTGTTTCAGTTTGCTTCCCAGTTAGCTATGCTAAACTGGTATATTTGCTTCCCAATTAACTATGTTAAACTGGTATAACTTGCATATTCAATTTTGGGAAAAGATTTATGCTGTGGCAGATGAGTTTTATATTGTCAGACACACAAAATAAAATAAGTGCATTGGTTCAATTGTGGCAAGTTGAGTCTTTGTACAGTCTGCTTCTGCTTGTAAATGCAATTAATTTTGTATTGAATACTGGGGGTGATGTTTAGTTTGTTTAAACAGTCGAATATGGCCTCATATTCTTCTGACTTTATGGATGCCATTTTTGTAGATGTGGTCTCTTAATGCACCTTGTTTGTCAAGATATGCTGGATAACGTTTGCACAACACACTATTTTTCTCTCCTCCAATGACAATTATGCTCATTGCAAATGTCCACAAAATAATATATTGACATGTTTTGCCAGCAAGGAGAGAATATACATTATTGCTAGTATTTCGATCTTTGGTTGTATTCAAGGCATACACTACTTTTTTCTTTCACAAGAGTTCATATCTTCCATCCAGAATAAATTTGTGCAGCGGTGATTTTATATTCCATTGATGCTGTATATTTCTTCAATTGGTAATATTCTGTGAATCATTAGTTACCTTTCATCTAAAAAGATATTCAGTGAATCATTGTCCCCTGATTGCTTCTCTTTTTCACCTAGGTTTCCGGAGAGCCATTAATCCAAAGGAGAGATGACACAGCTGAAGTCTTGAAGGCAAGGCTTGAAGCCTTCCACATACAAACTGAACCTGTATGTTTTCTTAAGCAAACTATGTTCATACATATTCTTCCGATCTTTGTTTGGGAAGAAAATCTTCTTCAGTTAATATGGGCACCTTCAGTTGCATTCTTGTCTTACCTGCTGAACTATGGCTTTACTTGTCTTTGGGTAAATTTGGCCGACCATACATTTCTAGATCGATACTTTTTCTCCACTTATCTATTTTATATGGTCAACTATGTCATGAACATGTTCCTACTTATAGTGGTGCATAAGGTCTTTCGAGAATTTGGCGGAAGCGGACATTTCTTGTGTTCTCTCTGTTTTTTATCTTAATATCTTCCATTCTTGTGTCTTGCTGCCTGACGTGTCTTCTGAAGGCTTCAACTTCTCCCTTTGTGCTCATAATCCTGAGTTATGTTGTTGTGAAAGGATTGTTTGTTATCTGGCATCAAGCAAAGCAGTTGCTGTTCAATCAATAATTCAATATTTCTAATTTTGGGACGGTTTGCTTCCTCCAGGTGATTGACTACTACTCCAAGAAGGGCTTAGTGGCAAATCTTCATGCAGAGAAGCCGCCGAAGGAAGTGACTGCTGAGGTGCAGAAAGCCCTTTCATGAAGCGTCTGATTTTCATCTTAAACATGAGAGATGTACCGAAACCCCTTGTCTGGGTTTCCTCGAAGTTTAAACTGATACCGACATCCTGCGGTTTTTCGTTTTACATTTGCCATGTGCGTTTGCACCATTTTACTACAGCTTTGACTAGCCCGGGAATTTGCCTGAATAATTTCTGTTTGGAATGAGGAAAGGAGTTCTTTTTTGTACCAGTACAGAGGGAATTACAGCAACTCATCCTTGACAAAATTTTCCCTACCCCACATGATTCTAAAATTTTTGCCTTGACGCTTTTGTGGTGATTCATTGTTTTGATTTCCCAGAAAAGATCCCTTTAATTTTTGCATAACTCGTGTTCCATTAGGAGTTGGATTCGTGTTATGTAACATCCTAAATTCGGATGTTCGAAATTGCGAAGAATTTAAAGCTTTTATGTGCATCTTGTTGGCATTTGAAATTTTTCTCGAAATCTTATTTGGATTTTCCCAGTTTTGTGCTGAGCAAAATAATAAACGAAAATAATTCTTAAGTACAAATAACAATCATGACAATAAAAGATATGAAATAATTTAAATGTCAGTTTAAACTTTGAAAATATAAATTCAATTTAATTCATTAAAATAAGCCGTGAGCCAAAATGGAAGACAAAATTGAGTCCAAATAAATGAAGTCCTTAATATAAGCCAATTGTGAAAGTTAAAAAGGAATATTAGAAATTCTCATATAAATAATTGAAATGAGAATTTAAATTTTGAATTCGAATATCATGCAAAACTTGAAATCGGTAATACTAATGTGAATTAAATATTTAAAGTAAAAAATCCAAATTTCAAAATTGGTTTAAACCTTTCATTCTCTTCTCTTTTCTCTTTCTCTCTCTCTCCTTCCTCGTGTCACTGCAATTAGGCCCTAGCTCCTTTTCTTCTTCTTTCCTTTTTCTTCCTCTTTCCTCCCATTTTCTATCCCCTATCTCGACTGTGCACTAGTGCCACGCCACTCAGTCTCGCCATCACCTTACTGCCAAGCCATCCCTTGCCACAGTCGTCCCGTCGCCATAACTAGGTTGCGTCGTAGCAATGCCAAGACCACACTGCATGGCCAAGTGTTCCTGTGTCGTGCGCCTGATCGACCATCATGTCTACACCCCCATGTCGCCCACGCCCCTGCGCCAACCACTCCACACCTTGCCATCGCCATGCCCTACTTCCCGTCGTGCAGTCCTCCCTGGCGCCATGCCGTCGTGCAAACTCGGCCACAACGCCCTGGCGTGCTGTGCCCATGCCGCATGACCATTAGCCTGTCGTCCTCACATTTGCGCCCATGCCCTAGCACATCACCACGCCCTACGCCCACGCGCGTCGTCCAGCCCATGTCCCCGTACCTTTCCTTTCTTCCACCCAACCTCAACTCGGCTCACGCCATGCTTCGGTCGCCACTTAGCATCCATGTTCCGGCCATCCCAGCATTGCTACTGCAAAGATAACCGTGCCATCTCGTGTCTCAAGGCTCCATATCCTCTCCCCCTTGCCTAATTGGAGTTCCGTGCATCGGAGACCACCGGTGCCACCACCTGCCTTGAGTCTGACCGCCGACGCCCCCATCTTTGCCGTTTCTCCTTCAAAGCATGGCAGCCCAATTCCTTTCACCAGTAGCAACTCCAAGGCATACCCTACCTTCCCTAAGCGCCGCCATGCTCCCTCCCCTACCCTAGTGAGTCGGCGATAGTGACCTCACCGCACCGCCCCTGTCCACCGTGGCTAGCCTCCCAACGCACAGACCGCACGGTGAGCTTCCTTGCCCCTTCCTCATGCCTATGCTAACCTCACCTTTCATTCCCTCCCCCTTTGGCACTGATGTTGCCAATCGACCCTACCTTAGGTTGCCAAGAGCCTCTGCCCGAACAGCCCTGGTCCACCCCGTCTTGTACTACCACCTCCCCCAGCTCCCTATCCTCCCTAGGAACTGGTTTTGCTAGCCCTCACTGCCCCTCGGCCACTGCACGCTGGCGCCGCCACCACCCACCGTGCACCGCCCACCGCTCTGCCTTTCCCCTGTTCTAACTCCCCTCTGTTTCTATTGTATTGAGAGCTTTGTCCCCTGTCCTTTTCGCATATGACAGGTGGGCCCTCTTTTTTTTAGAGCTAATTCTATTAATTAGTGGTTATTCAAATTATAGCTAATGATGTTTAGTGAGAAATTAATGTGGGAAACTGTATCTAGACTAATTTCTTCCCTAAAATAAGGATATGATAAGTTGAAATATGCCGAAAAAAATAAATCTTAAAGTCAATCGCATGTCAAAAGAATCATGGGATTTAGTAATACTAGATTAAACCATACAAAATTGGTACATAATTATCTATATCTCAAAGATTCATGGGAATCCTTTGTCAAATAGTGATTAAAGAAATAAGGGAAATAATTCAAATACTAGTTCACTAATACTTAAATATAAATACTGAGTTCACTAATACTTAAATATAAATACTGAAATTTAAATTTAAGATTTCCTGGCATATGATTTAAATAAGTCATAGAAAATATTAGGGGGGGGTCATTAGTATCATCATAAATAAAAGACACTATTGATATGTAGTTTTGTACAAATGTCCAAATTTCACAAAAACCTTGTCTTAAACGACATATGAATTAGGATTAATACGAGTAGCGGATATATCACTACATTTAAATTAAAATGCGAATTTAAAGTGAAGAATGTTAGAATGTAGTTTTGTGACTGTGATTAATAAGCAAAGATTCTTAGGATAAATCGTGGCTAGTTAGGGCATGGGCGCATGAATGAATTAAAATATTGATAGTATTTGAGTTAGTGTGTCCACTTAAAATTATGGGACTTTTCTGATAAAATAGTTAGATAAAGTCAGAGGATATATACAAAACACACCAATAAATATTTTAGAAAATTCTTAAAAATATAAACCCCGTTGTTATCATGCCACCGATAATTAAGTCTTAACGATAGATTTAATTAATAACAATATTTGAAATATAATGGTATATGCATATAAAAGCTAGGACCTATATAAATAGACCTTAATCAAAGTTAAACTATGTCAAGTGATAACTACTAGTACATAAAATACCAATGCCATTTAATTTCAAAAGTGTCTTTAATTAAATGATCATGTTAATATATAATAATATCGCTAATATATAATCTAAGAACAATGTAATATTAAGACTAATAGTCACGGAGCAGTAGTAACTAGAAATCCGCTAAAGTTAACTATTAAACATTAATTAGATAGTTAAATAATTCCATGATTCAATGAATTATTGAACGAATCATTCAGTGAGTAATTCGAATAATTGGCAAATAGAACCCTACAAAATACCATGACTTAAGTTTCCAGAAGTACAAACTCTAATGATCAATTCAACAAACTAAACTTATACATTTGTTCGTAGGTCTAGCTAGACTCATGGAACTTCCTTATTAAATATGAAAATAATAAAACAAATTATTAAATAAAAGAGCTATGATATTCTACCATCTGCTATACCTAGCCATCTTCAAGTCTTAAGCAGAATGTTCTCATGAATATTCTGTTATCACAAAGCTTCCCTTCACATCTCTCTCAACAAATTCTCCTTTTCATTTCCCAATTTGCTCCAACCCCATTTGACCCCATCCATATTCCATGTTTAATAAACTTTGACTCAGATCACCCGTGTAATCACAACAAAACTAAATTGAATTTATTTGGGCCTTTTTGACTTATTTGCATGTATTTCAATTAAGTTATTTAGCATATAATTAGAAATTAGAGTCCTGAAGAATCAATGGATCAAGCGAGACCAAGATCTATATGAACATAAAGCCTAGGAGCTCAAGACCATCGAATGAGAAAGCTTTAAGTGAGCTCAAGACCGCGATAAACCGCACAAGGCAAGTCAATACTTTGATCATATTGAACCTACATTTTATGCAAGTTATTTCTGTTTAAATTATTAAATTGCATGTTGATGTTTCATATGCAAATCTATGATTGTTTTAAGATTCTAGTTACATGCCTATTATTTAACTTGTCAGTATTACATTCCCTTGGAAGATTTGAGCTTTCGAGCCTTGTCATCCTAGCAAAATTTATAATGGTAAACTTTTGAAAATAAGTTTATGAATACACATCATGCTTAATACTGATTAGATACTCGGGAGCACCAAAATGCCCTGAGCATCACTTTTAATCATGGAAAACTGATTTGGGAAGTCATAGGTGGAAAATGGCTAGTATACTTTGACATGGTTATTTTATGATCCTAAAAACCCCAACTTGCTTAAATATCTGGGCAGATGGTATATGAAGGCTGATACAGTGGATGCACGAGAGTATGGTTAGTGTTAGAACCTCTCAGATAACCCTAAGAACTGTATCTTGTCATGACCTCCTATGTAAAATAGGTACAACCACAAGTCTGTAAATTACAACTTGGCTTAGTAGATTCACCGGACCCTGAAAGTCATCTCATTGGTGGGGGAGGGGTAGTGCAAATGCTGACTCCGTGATGGCTTGAATAGGACACTCGTTGAGGGTGAAGTTTGCCGCAATGAGCTAGCAGTGTGGGTAGTCCAGCTGGGCTAGTCTCTAGGGGTAAAACATCCCACACAACTTATGGGACTCACCACAAGTGAGAGAAGTCTATATGGGTGAGATGATGGAAGGGGCGAGGTATTTTGAAAAGTTATTGTGATGGTCTACTCAATCGTATGACTAAGGAATCTTGCGGAGCAACGAGCTGGTCGTCTCTTGTGGGTAAGATGTACAAACTCTGTAAAGTAAAAACTATTCAAATAGTCATGCCCATAGTCAAAGGAGGACATGGGAACTTAACCAGATATAGTTCTATTTCAAAAACTTGGTGGGTGGGATTGAAAAATGGCGGGCCGTGAAAACCCTTGATTTGTGTTGCCCTAGGATGTCGATCCCAATGATAGTATTAAGCGGATATATGCTAGAAAAACTAACAAGAGGTGCAGAAACCATGTAACAGTGGATGAAATCTGGATCGCTATTAATATTGTATTCTTTCACATATTTATAAAATATGTTTTAGTTAAATCTACTAAATCTTAGAAATTTCTAATTATTATAAATTTTCAAGGCATTTGGTAAATAAAAATAGCCCAAGCCTTCCTTTGACAAGCCATGCATCTACTTAATTGC
Organism: Melocanna baccifera; assembly: GCA_036346265.1. Lineage (NCBI taxonomy): Eukaryota > Viridiplantae > Streptophyta > Magnoliopsida > Poales > Poaceae > Melocanna > Melocanna baccifera. The sequence continues at coordinate 12,379,685 of CM070709.1, forward strand.
ATATTATGTGTTAGCTCGCAGAGTATGGTGGTTTGTGCTCATCCTCGCTTACTCAATTAGTCTAGAATCAGGACTCAGATTGCTATGCTTCAGCAATACATCTGGTCATGATGGTAAGGAAGATGAAGAGGCCAAGAACTAGGTCATGAACCCCAGTTGGTTGCCTGTGGGCACATCTTGAGTGTCCCACCTGTGTGTTCTATTTCTGCTGCTGTATTTTATTGATTTTGGCATGATCAGCCTATGAGCAAGTCTACTAATATATTTACGCTTCCGCATGATATGTACTTTGATATTCAGTAATGTATCTGTGAGCATTATCTACTGATCCAATGAATAGTGTGGTGGAATCACAAAGGATTCTGTATTGTAAAATCTGGGTTCGACAGAGCTAGTATTAGAGCATATCGACTGTAGGTTGTGACCTTAGTTAGCATGGTCGTTAGTTTCATATCTAGAATTATTTATTCAAAATCTATTTGCAAAATATAGGTATCATTGCTCATTCTCATCTCTTAGATGATTCCCTCTCACCTACATGCTTTCTTGGCTATTTTTAGTTCTGAAGCTCTTGTATCCTGAATTCAAACTGATAGAAGTCTAAGACTCCTCTTGTAAACTCTTTTTAAAAACCTACTTTGTGCCAAAATCATAAGCTTAAATTTGAAAATTATTTTCAAAAACTCTTTTATCCTTGAAGGCCAGATTTTCAATTGGTTTATGATATTCATTTCAAACCCATTTCAATGAACCTGACCTTCCGAGGAAATTATAAAAAAATTAACTTCATAATAAATATACTCCAAAATTCGCTTTGGTCCCTTAGAGTATATATATAAACATAAAATGTTGGTGGATTCATGTCAATCATTAGAAAGAAATAATATTGTGAATTTTGGATGAATACATTGGTGTAGTATATAGGATTGAATTAACTTAATGGATGAATTAATTGAATTTTGGAAAAATAGGAAGTGTGCAATTGTTGGTCTATAGCTTTAATAAATAATATAAATATTGGTGGATGTCTACAATGGTGGAATAATAGAATATAGTCAATTACTAGAGGGATTAACAGATTTTTTGAGAATTTGGAGATGTGATAATAACTATCGAATTATAGATTTGATTAATAATATTTTTCCTAGTAGATGTTTATAATAAGGAATTAGTTTGGAGATAGATATTTGAGAGTAAGGTTGATTACTAGTTAAGCTGATCGTGATTATGAATATGCATCAATGACAGAAAGGATTAGATTATTAAAAAACCTTGATACAAATGATATAGGTGGATTTAAAATGTGAGAATGCTGGATTATCACTAGAATGCAGAATTGAATAAATTGGAAAATAGCGGATCTGAGGTTGAATTTATAAATTCATAGTAGAGGTTAAGATCTATGCGAGATTTAGATAACCACATGATTTAATTAATAAAGTGTGGATGATACAACAGAAGGTATACGATTGGTGGATCAGATAAATGACAACACTTGCTGTTTGCAGTTTTAGACAACAGTAATGTTGCAACTAAGTAATGAAGGGAGATAGCTTAGGTATAAATAGCAAGAAGTAGAAGTAAAATTAGCAAGGCCATAGATTCTAAGCCTACAAATAGAAGTGATATGGGAGTTAAATTAGTTTGTGATGGATATTGGAAGAGTGAAAGATGTTAGAATACCCTGGCAAAAAATCTTCCTTTTCAAAAATGGATATATCAAAATTTAGTATGTCAAAACCATCGTTGAAGAGTCATTCTTCCATAAAGCCCAATTTACAAATAATAATAATAATAATAAAATAGTAATACAACTGTAAGTATTTCCATCAATCAAATTCCCCTAAATGCTCTCCTCTTCCTTTTGTGATTTCAAAAGGAAGTTAATTCTCTCTTTTCTTACCTCTACTCCAAAGTTTAAGGTTAGGAATATCAAAGATGTTCATGACGATAAGATGTTCTTGTTCTAAATGAACTATGTATGTTGAGCCATGCGATCTTTTATTTGTGCTCCTACGAATAGACATTGTACTGTCATAGTTTTCAGTTGGATCCTGTGCACTGTCCATTTGCTCTCGGGTGTCATATTTTGCAGTCACTAGAAAAGCTTGCTTTCAAAAAAAATTTTGTGATTTGTGTCACCCCTGGCTTCTTGGGTGTGCCTTTTTAAAATTAGAATGGGTTTAGGTTGCCTTATCCCCGCGACTCAATCCTATAAGTCTCATGCTAGTCCCTCTCATTTTTCTTTTGCTGAAAATCCCGTCAGACTTAAAGGAGCAAATAGGCAAATATAACTGAATCCATGATAATCAAGAACAAGTGAAGACCCCTCACCTTTTTGATCCTTAGAGGAAAACCACATTATCAAAGAAGGCAACAACTTGGAAGCTTCAACCCACACAAGGACCAAGACTTGTCCCCATTGATAAGGGGATTTGGCCCAATCTTCTGATGAGAACAATAACTATGATTGTTTGATATGATGTTGACGACAAGACTACTTAACCAAAACAACCAAGTCCGTCCTGCAATCGCTACACCACACCCTTGTTGTTACCAACCATGCCCAACACAGCTGACTTTCCTAGCAAGCAATCGAGAATCAAGCAAGAAAGAAATAAGCACGATTTGAATTTGTAAAAAAATATGAAGTTTCATTGAACAATAGAGAGGCCTAAAGTCGCCGTAGTTGGTCTAGTCAACACAAGTACACAACTGATGTTTTCTTGATGAAAATCAATCTAAACAAGCCTAAACCCTAAAAGTGGCATCCCTGGCAGTTTTTTGAGGGGCTAGGAATGTGAGGAGCACATCCGTGAAGGTGGATGAATATCCCACTACAACTCCCTAGTTGAGCTCAAACTGATACAAGGCCCAGGGCCTAGGTTTGAAACTAATATGGAATTGTTTTATGGATTACAACGCACTCAGGTGGAGTTTTGAGGTGGGACTAAAACCATTGGAATAGGACGTCATAAGATTTACAACAAGTCCAAGATCACCTCATTTGGTGTAACACCCCGACCCTCCACAGGGCCCAAGATGCTACCACCTCACTGCTACTGTTCCCCAAAAGTGCACCATAAACAGAGAAACGCACAAGATCTGTATTAATAAGAGAAACCTTCTCCTCAAACATACTGTCACTACAAAATTTACACCATCTTCTTTACAAAAGTTTAAACATCACACTTAGTGCGAGACTAAGCCGTTATTGCATATGTGCAGTGCAAAAGGAACTACTCCCATTCCATGCATGTCATCCTTCCGGATCACCCTAAAAAAAGAGCAACAGAGTAAGAGTGAGTCCGAAGACTCAGCAAACACACGATAACGCAGCACATCAATTCTCATCTATAAGCTGTAATCCATTCTACTGTAATAAGAAAATCCACTGTAAACTGTAAATCAACTCTATGTCGGTAAACTATAATTCACATCTGCTGTGACTACCAATTCAATCGACTGAAATATGTAAATCCAATCTACTGTAAGCTGTAAATTAATCTACTGAAACTCAACTCTATGCCTGTAATCTGTACTGTATTACTGTCTGTAATCTGTATCATTTGCATGCAATGCAGTGACATGCGATGCATCTGTAACTGTAGCTTATACCGGTATAGCGGAGTGTCCACCCGTCGATGGACCACTCAATTGCCCCGCCCTCTTTCAAACGGGGGTTCCATCTCCACTCCCGTGGAGTCCCTACCGAAGTAGGCCCTGTTTCACTGTGAATGAGTGCAATGCAGAATGCACATGCTTTTACTATTGACACTTAATTATAATTTGCACTCATCTGTATTCACCTAACCGTTAATCCTATATTTTTAGCCTATAAACACTATAAATCATGTACTTCAGGCTATAGACACTGTAAATCATGACAATCAGGCTGTAAATGCTGTAATTCATATAACTCAGTCATGCGTAAATAGCAATTATTAATCACACGGTACTGTCTACCCTGCACTTGCCTCTCAGCCTGGTGGAGGATGCGCGAATGCAACCGAGCTCGAACCGCCTCCTGAGCAAGCAACAAACAATTCAATTCATCGCTACCGCGATTTAAACACATGCGAGCAATCAACGTTGTTAATACGTATAAGCCTAGTACCGCCGACCTCGCTCTCACCGGACACTGTCCCAGGGTATAATCGGCGTACTATTTATACGAGATTTGATAATTGAACGGGAAAAGGGTTCGAACTGTTACCCTAACCCTGACGATCGGATCAGGGTACGGTCTGTCACTCTCCGGTCGGAGCTTCACGAATCTGGCGTCGGATCAGACACTCTCTTTTCTTCTCTTTTTTTTCCCTTCTTTTTCTTTCTTTCCTCTTTTCTTCTTTTCTTTCCTCACCTACCCGGCCGCACCTCCCCTTCTCTTTCTTTTTTCTTTCTCCTCCTCCCTCCGTTCCTCACCTACCCAGCCCCCCTGCTCTCTCATCTCTTCTTTCCTTCAACGCCGGCCTCCTCCCTGTCTCTCACCCGCGCCGGCCCCTCCTCTCTCTTCCTTCCCCTCACCCGGCGCCTCCCTGCTTCCCCCCACGCCGGCGCCTCCCTACCCCTTCCTCCATGCCGGCGCCTCCCCTCCTTATGCCGCCCGCTCCCCCTTCCCTGCTCTCTCATGCCGCTGGCCCCCGGGCCCTCCCTAGCCTCGCGCGGCGAGCAGCCGGCGGAGCAGGGGGCGATGGCGGCGGCGGCTGCCGAGCGCGCGAAGGGGCGGCGGCAGCAGCAAGGGGAAACGGAGGCGACGAGGTGCACGGCGGCAGCAAGGCAAGGCGGGGACGGGTGGCTGCTGGAGGACGGCAAGCGGCGGCGGCGCGGGCAACCAGGCGAGCGACGACCGCAGGTGTGGGCGCTGGCAACACCGAGGGCACGGGGAAGAGTCGAGAGAGCACGGGAGGAAGCAAAAGCCAATTGGCTTTCTCTCCCTTGGCCCCTTTTCTTATACAGGCGCGATTTGGGCCGGGCCGGGCTTCTACTGGGCCAGGTATGACATTCTCCCCCCCTTAACAGAATTCGACCCCGAATTCTGAATTTCGGTAATCCCCGCGGGAAACATAATAAACTGTTTTAAACAACAAATAATTTTAACTCATACCCGTAGTAAACAACTCCGGGTACTTTTCACGCATGCGGGACTCCAATTCCCACCTTGCTTCTCGCTCGGACTGTTGCGACCACTGTACTTTAACATACTTTAACGTCCTATGCCTCAACACTTTCTCCGATTCCTCCAGAATCCGAACTGGACGGGACTCGAAGGTGAGGTCTTGCTTAAGGGATAACGGTTCTACAACAACCTTGTGCTCCGGATCCCTTAAGTATTTTCTCAACAAAGATACGTGAAACACGTTATGCACTCCTCGCATAGACTCGGGAAGTTCCAAACGATATGCCGACTTTCCAATTCGTGCCAGAATTGGAAATGGCCCAATGTACCGCGGGCTAAGCTTCCCTTTGGTCCCAAATCGCATAATCCCTTTAGTGGGTGATATTCTCAAAAGCACATGATCTCCTACTTCAATTCTAAATCTCGCCTTTTAATATCCGCATAGCTCTTCTGCCTACTCTGGGCAGCTAGCAGATTCTGTCTAATCTCCGCCACTCGCTCCACTGTCTGTTGGACCAAATCTAGACCCAGTATTGCCTTCTCGCCTACAGCATCCCAACAGAGTGGCGATCGACACTTCCGCCCATACAAAACCTCAAATGGCGCAGCCTTAACACTGGTATGGTAGCTGTTATTGTAGGCGAACTCCGCGAGTGCCAACTGATCCTCCCAGCTACCTTTCCACGACAAAACACAGGACCTCAACATGTCCTCTAGTGTTTGGATTGTGCGTTCGGACTGCACATCAGTTTGTGGGTGGAAAGCGGTACTAAACTGGAGTTTTGTACCCATAGCACTCTGTAAACTCTCCCAAAATTTGGATACAAACTTGGCATCCCTGTCTGAAACTATCGTTTTAGGCACACCATGCAACCTCACTATCTCACGCACATAAATGGGTGCCAGATCAATTGCCGAGTTCGTCGTGCGAATAGGGATGAAGTGCGCGGACTTACTGAATCGGTCCACCACTACCCAAATTGCATCTTTACCTCGCTGAGTACGAGGTAAGCCGACAACAAAATCCATAGTCACGTCATCCCATGGCCACTGAGGGACATCTAAAGGCTGCAATAGACCGGCGGGATGCTTATGCTCAGCCTTCACTTGCTGGCAAACTCCGCAGGATGATACATAGCAAGCCACATCCACTTTCATTCTTTTCCACCAAAAGTTCTGTTTCAAAATTCGATACATCTTGTTCTCCCCAGGATATACCATGTACGGGGTACGATGAGCTTCCCTCAATATTTCATCCTTGATTGGAGCCTTCTGTGGCACACAAAGGCGACTCTTAAACCGTATTGCGCCCGACTCATCGAGACTAAAATCCCCCGTCTTCCCTTCATCGATACGCTTCCTTACTTGTTGGAGTAACCGATCGTCTTTCTGTGCTTCTCTCACTCGTTCTGGAATTGCTGATTCCAGCAATAACTGTGTTTCAAATTGTGCTGTACCAACATAACAATACGAAATTCCCATCCGTTCAAAGTCAGCAATGAGACAGCCTAGAGTGGAGGGTGTCGTCTTGCGACTAAGGGCATCAGCGACCACATTCGCTTTGCCTGGATGGTACTAGAGAGTGAGATCATAATCCTTGATCAGTCCAACCATCTTCTTTGTCTCAAATTCAGTTCCTTCTGAGTGAAGATATACTTGAGGCTCTTGTGGTCAGTGAAAATATCACAGGACTCTCCATACAAATGATGCCTCCAAATCTTTAGAGCGAAAACCACTACAGCTAGCTCTAAGTCATGAGTGGGATAATTCTGCTCATGCTTCTTCAATTGTCGCGAGGCATACACAACCACTTTATTGTCTTGCATGAGCACGCAACCCAAACCCACTTGCGATGCATCCGAGTAGACTGTGAACCGCTTCCCCGGCTCAGGAAGAGTGAGAATAGGGGCAGTTACTAACTTTTATTTCAAAGTGTTGAAACTACGCTCGCTTTCGTCGGTCCACTGGAATTTCACGCCCTTCCGTGTGAGCTGAGACATTGGCTTGGCGATGATGGAAAAGTCTTTCACAAAACACCTGTAATAACCCGCTAAGCCAAGAAAACTCCTCACCTCCTTCACATTAGTCGGTCTCTTCCAATCTACTACTGTGGAAATCTTGGTTGGGTCTACTGAAATACCCTCCTGGTTAATCACATGACCCAGAAAGCCCACTTCAGATATCCAAAACTCGCACTTTTTCAACTTGGCAAAGAATTGGTTCTCCCTCAGAGTTTCAAGCACAAGCCTCAAATGCCGCTCATGTTCTTTTTCTGTCTTAGAATAAATTAGAATATCATCGATGAACACAACTACAAAGTCATCCAAAAACTTATGTAGCATGATGTTCATCGTCTCCATAAAGATAGCAGGGGCATTTGTCAATCCGAAAGACATAACTTTATACTCATAATGCCCATACCTCGTGGAGAAAGCTGTCTTTTCAATATCTTGCTCCCGCACTCGAATCTGATTATATCCAGATTGTAGATCAATTTTGAAAACACCTTGGCTCCCTTCAGTTGATCAAACAAGTCCTCGATACGAGGCAACGGGTATTTATTCTTGATGGTCATCCGATTAAGAGCACGATAATCTATACACATTCGCCAGCTCCCATCCTTTTTCTCTGTAAATAGGACTGGGGCTCCCCAAGGCGACACGCTGCGACGAATCAACCCCTTGGACAACAACCCATCCAACTGTTTCTTCAATTCTTCTTGGAGTGGTCGTGCTAAACGGTACGGGGATATGGAAATAGGCCGAGTACCTGGAACAAGATCAATCCTAAACTCCACATCTCTTTCTGGTGGCATTCCCGGAAGCTCTTCCGGAAATACATCGGGATACTCACATACCACTGGAATACTCTCAATGCGCAAAGACACACTCGGCTTTTCCGCAAGTGGTAGTAGCAACCCAGTCTTAAGCATTCGTCGGCCAGGGAACAAGCTGGCCAACACAAAAAGAGAACACAGAGGTGCATTCCCCTGAAACTTTATCTCCTCCCCTGAAGGGGTTTGCAGAGTGACTGTCCTCCAAAAGCAGGAAATCACTGCCCGGTAATGATGTAACCAATCCATACCGAGGATGACATCAAAATACTCTATCGGTATAACCATGAGGTTAGCCACAAAATCCTCGCCATCTATGGAAACCATGCATCCGGGGCAAACTATAGAACTAACAATAATACCTCCCGGAGAATTAACCATAATTGACTGTGAAATGTGCTGCATACTCAACTGTGCCTTTCTAGCAAACTCACAAGAAACAAATGAATACGTGGCACCAGAATCGAAAAGAACTAGAGCACTGTGTGAATCTACTAACAAAGTACATGTCATCATGTCCGGTCGACCCGCGGACTCAGTAGCAGGCAATGTGTAGACTCCAGGTGGCATCGGGGCGACAGAAGCCCTGACACTCTGCTGTGGTGGCATTGGAACTGGAGGTGATGCAAGATATCTTGTGGTGGGGCAGGTGTGCGGTGGCGATAATACCGGTAGGTGGCGTCCAAGGAGCAGGCTACGGCGTAGGAGCAGCCGCTAACACCTGGACCGATCCTTGAGATGAAGCATTCGCCGACGCGGATGCCGACTCCCACTTAATGATACTGGAGGGGTTCTGACGACATACCCTCTCCATGTGGCCCGATCGGCCACAATGTCGACATTCCCCTGTCCAGGGACATTCAACAGCTCGATGTCCACCACCACACTTGAAGCAGATCATGCCCTGCCCTGGGATAGGACGCAGTACCGGTGGTGCAGGGGAAGACTTCGACAACTTAGACTTGGAAGACTGTGACGAACGTTGACTCCACTTAGACTTCTTGGGAGCGGGCCGCTGGGATGACCCACCCCTCTCGCTGTAGCTCCTCTTCTGATCACTACCAGAAGCACCTAGACCCCTAGAGGGTTGTAATCCCTTGGTGAGCTGCATCTCCATCTCCATCCCTCTAGCCTGTTCCACCACGGACCTAAAGTCACGCGGTGCTGTAGCTCCCATAACGTGCCGAAACTCAGAATTGAGCCCTCGGCGAAACCTTTTGGCTTTCTCCAACTCATTACTCGCAATCGATGGCACGAAGCGAATCAGGTTGTTAAACCCTGCCTCGTACTCTGCCACGGTCATTCTTCCCTGCACGAAAGCTGACAAGGCAACCTCCATACTTTCCACAAATGATTCTGGGTAGTACTTCGCCTTGAATTGCTCAACGAAATCCTCCCAGGTGGCTGGACCTTGGGCAGGGGTCCTAGCTGAAAGGACTCCTTCCCACCATATGTCCGCTTGGCCCTTCAACTGGAAGGCCACAAATCGAGCCCTAAGCTGCGGGGTCATTTCTAAGGCTTCAAACTGCCTCCCCATATAACGCAACCAATCTGCAGCTTGGACTGGCGTACCCAACCCATCAAAAGTGTCCAACCGCAACGCCATCCACTCGCGTAGACTCATCTTTGCCTTTGGTGCGATTGGAACGGCCGTCGGGACAGTGACGGGTGCGGCCGCAGCAGCGGCTGCTGCAGGCGCTTGTTGACGAAGGGCACGAACCTCGTCTATGAATTCCTGCAGCAAAGCAGAAGATCTTGGCTCGTTCCCAACTACAGATTGTTCAGTAGACCCGACCTCCGCGTCAGGTGCCTCCTGCTGAACATCTAGCGGTGGTTCCACTTGGGCACGGCCACGACCACGGCCCCCACGGCCTAGGCCGGCACCGCGACCACGACCACGACCTCTACCTCTCGGCATCTCTGCTCATAATAGAGAAACAATCACATCGTCAATTCACAACCATCAACTGTAGCAATAAAAGTCAATAACACAATTTAGGAAAGCGCAAATGCAATGCAAGTCCCAAAATCCCATCCTACTGTGCAGTACTATGTGTCAACTTTAGTTTAACTATTAGGCCTAAACCATGTTTTCTGAAATAATTAAACCAAATTGACAATTTATCTTTACCACGGACCTAACGCCCGCTCTGATACCAACTGTAACACCCCGACCCTCCACAGGGCCCAAGATGCTACCACCTCACTGCTACTGTTCCCCAAAAGTGCACCATAAACAGAGAAACGCACAAGATCTGTATTAACAAGAGAAACCTTCTCCTGAAACATACTGTCACTACAAAATTTACACCATCTTCTTTACAAAAGTTTAAACATCACGCTTAGTGCAAGACTAAGCCGTTATTGCATATGTGCAGTGCAAAAGGAACTACTCCCATTCCATGCATGTCGTCCTTCGGATCACCCTAAAAAAAGAGCAACATAGCAAGGGTGAGTCCGAAGACTCAGCAAGCACACGATAACGCAGCACATCAATTCTCATCTATAAGCTGTAATCCATTCTACTGTAATAAGAAAATCCACTGTAAAATGTAAATCAACTCTATGTCGGTAAACTATAATTCACATCTGCTGTGACTACCAATTCAATCGAATTAAATATGTAAATCCAATCTACTGTAAGCTGTAAATTAATCTACTGAAACTCAACTCTATGCCCGTAATCTGTACTGTATTACTGTCTGTAATCTGTATCATTTGCATGCAATGCAGTGACATGCGATGCATCTGTAACTGTAGCTTATACCGGTATAGCGGAGTGTCCACCCGTCGATGGACCACTCAATTGCCTCGCCCTCTTTCAAACGGGGGTTCCATCTCCACTCCCGTGGAGTCCCTACCGAAGTAGGCCCTGTTTCACTGTGAATGAGTGCAATGTAGAATGCACATGTTTTTACTGTTGGCACATAATTATAATTTGCACTCATCTGTATTCACCTAACCGTTAATCCTATATTTTTAGCCTATAAACACTATAAATCATGTACTTCAGGCTATAGACACTGTAAATCATGACAATCAGGCTGTAAATGCTGTAATTCATATAACTCAGGCTGTAAACGTAAATAGCAATCATTAATCACACGGTACTGTCTACCCTGCACTTGCCTCTCAGCCTGGCGGAGGATGCGCGAATGCAACCGAGCTCGAACCGCCTCCTGAGCAAGCAACAAACAATTCAATTCATCGCTACCGCGATTTAAACACATGCGAGCAATCAACGTTGTTAATACGTATAAGCCTAGTACCGCCGACCTCACTCTCACCGGACACTGTCCCAGGGTATAATCGGTGTACTATTTATACGAGATTTGATAATTGAACGGGAAAAGGGTTCAAATCATACCTAACCCCGACGATCGGATCGAGTGCGGTCATCACTCTCGGTCGGAGCTTGACGAATCTGGCGTCGGATCAGACACTCTCTTTTCTTTTCTTTTTTTTCCCTTCTTTTTCTTTCTTTCCTCTTTTCTTCTTTTCTTTCCTCACCTACCCGGCCGCACCTCCCCTTCTCTTTCTTTTTTCTTTCTCCTCCTCCCTCCGTTCCTCACCTACCCACCCCCGCTCTCTCATCTCTTCTTTCCTTCAACGCCGCCTCCTCCTGTCTCTCACCCGCGCCGCCCCTCCTCTCTCTTCCTTCCCCTCACCGGCGCCTCCTGCTTCCCCACGCCGGCGCCTCCTACCCCTTCCTCCACGCCGGCGCCTCCTCCTTATGCCGCCCGCCCCTTCCTCGCTCTCACGCGCGCTGCCCCGGGCCTCCCTAGCCTCGCGGCGTGCAGCCAACGAGCAGGGGCGATGAGGCGGCGGCCGCCGCCGCGCGTGAAGGGGCGGCGGCAGCAGCAAGGGGAAACGGAGGCGACGAGGTGCACGGCGGCAGCAAGGCGAGGCGGGGACGGGTGGCTGCTGGAGGACGGCAAGCGGCGGCGGCGCGGGCAACCAGGCGAGCGACGACCGCAGGTGTGGGCGCTGGCAGCACCGAGGGCACGGGGAAGAGTCAAGAGAGCACGGGAGGAGGCGAAAGCCAATTGGCTTTCTCTCCCTTGGCCCCTTTTCTTATACAGGCGCGATTTGGGCCGGGCCGGGCTTCTACTGGGCCAGGTATGACATTTGGACTCCGTATGCATCTTCTATACTCGTTTGAAGTCAGCGCTGTCTCCAAAGGCCGAACTAGATCCTAGAACTTGCCCAACCGTCACTCTTTGTTATCCTAGCCTCAGAGTGATGTGGTGACCTCCAATGTTCATCCCAAGTATGTCTGTGACTCCATGTACCTCTCTTTGGTCTTTGCTCATGTTTCTAAGCACAATCACATCGAAGCATCAGGTAGTAACCCATTCTTGTGGGTGAGTGTTGTATGTATCCAAAGAAGTGATGTCCTCATTACCCGTCTTGCTCTATTTTCCTCTCACCTTCACAAAGGACCCATGGGTCGAATCCTCATGCATCAGATGAAATGGCCAGGAACCAGACGACCATCATTGGCGAAAGTAAGAAAAGAGACAAATAGTTTCTGCTCACCCTAACCTTTACTATCTGTGAAAGTTATTACCCACTACCAAGAAGAATCCATCATGTTAAAGACAATCGTACCACCATATCAAGAAAGCCAATGCTCTATAAACTACCCCAATTGCGGTCAAGACCACCAACTGGGAAATGCCCAATGAGTAAGGTCACATACTTTCTCTGCAAGGACAAGACCCATGCCCCAGAGAATGCTCCCTAAGCCTATCGCTCATCAAGGTAGCCAATACAAAATGGGTAAGCCTCAAGTCACCATAGGACTCATCAAGCCCGAAGCTAGTAAACACAAATAATGACTTTGTCATTTAATTTAAGGTGGATCAGATCAGTACCAAAGTAGCCGCAAAGCCAAAAGACATATGGTGGTAATTATTTCAAGTGACCGAGGATTTAAATCACCACGAATATCGAAGCTGAAGAATGAAAAATAGGAATCCCAGTAAGGATAAAAGGCCACCATATGGATATGCCAATTGTCGTATTGGCAACCCCAAGGCCATCTATTCCCTTAGATATAGGCCATCATTATCAACCTATTGATAGAAAATTTATGACCATTCTGAGACTAGCTGATGACACAGACATTCCATTCTACAAACATATGAAGACGACGATGTCAAAAGACCAAGCATCTGGAAGTCTACGACCTATCCGAAAGAACAAGGTTGCTCTTTTCTCTTTTGTCTTCTCCAAGTGTGAACCTTTCATTGTGTAGGTTCCCTCTTCTTCCACCTATTCAAGAGAAAAAGGCAGCATATCAAGCAAGACCCTAGAACCTACTGCTAACCTATCTCTTTCTATTCTACCAAAATCTCGGGGTCAAGATTCATTTAAGGGGGTAGGTTTGTAACATTCTAAATTTCAGATGTTCGAAATTGTGAAGAATTTAAAACTTTTACTTGCATCTTGTTGGTATTTGAATTTTTTGTCTAAATCTTATTTAGATTTTCCTAAGTTTTGTGCTGAGCGAAATAATAACCGAAAATAATTCTCAAGTACAAATAATAATCATGACAATAAAAGATATGAAATATTTTAAATGTGAGTTTAAACTCCAAAAACCTAAATTCAATTTAATTCATTAAAATAAGCCATAAGGCAAAATGAAGTCCTTAATTTTAGCCAATTGTAAAGTTAAAAAGGAATATTAGAAACTCCCATATAAATAATTGAACTGGGAATTCAAATTTTGAATTCGAATATCATACAAACCTTGAAATCGATAATTCTAATGCGAATTAAAAATTCAAATTAAAGATCCAAATTTCAAAATTGGCTTAAGCCTTGCATTCTCTTCTCATTTCTCATCCTCTCTCCTTCCTCCTGTCACTGCCCCATCCCCTTTTCTTCTTTCTTCTTTCCTTTTTCTTCCTCTTTCCTCCCCTTTTCTTTCCCCTGTCCTGGCTGTGCACTGGTGCCACGCCACTCGGTCTCACCATCACCTCACTGCCAAGCCATCCCCTGCCACAACTGTCCTGTCACCATAACCAGGCTGCGTCGCAGCAACGCCAAGACCACACTGCACGACCAAGTGTTCCTTTGTCGTCGACTTAACCACAACAGTGCGCCACAACACCCTCTAGATGGCTATAAGTAGCCCTATAACCCCCTTGGTTTCCCCCTAGCTCACCTTTGCCTCCCCCCATCTCCCTCATTTCTTTCCTTTCTTCCACCCGAGCTCAACTCGGCTCACACTATGCTCCGACTGCCACTTAGCATCCACGTTCCGGCCATCTCGGCATTGCTACTGCAAATATAACCATGTCATCTCACGTCCCTAGGATCCATATCCTCTCTCCCTTGCCTAATTGGAGTTCCATGCATCGGAGACCGCTGACACCACCACCTGCCTTGAGTCTGACCACCGATGCCCCTATCTTCGTTGTTTCTCCTTCAAAGCATGGTGGCCCAATTCTTTTCACCAGCAGCAACTCCAGGGCATGCCTACCTTCCCCAATCGCCGCCATGCTCCTCCCACACCCCCAGTGAGCCAGTGACAGTGACCTCATGTCATTGCCCCTGTCCACTATGGCCGGCCTCCCCTAAAGCGCCTCCCAATGCACACACTACACGGTGAGCTTCCTCACCCCTTCCTCATGACCATGCTCACCTCACCTTTCTTTCCCTCCCCCGCACTGCCGTCGCTAATCGGCCCCATCTCAGGCCGCCCAGAGCCTCCGCCCAAACCACCCTGGTCCACCCCGTCTTGTACTACCACCTCCCCTAGCTCCCTATCCTCCCCAGCAAACGGTTTTGCTAGCCCTCGCTGCCCCCTTGGCCACCACATGCCAGTGACGCCACCACCCACCATGCAACACCCACTGCTCTGCCTTTCTCCTATTCTAACTCCCCTCCTTTCTGCATATGATAGGTGCCCTCTTTTTTTAGAGCTAATTACATTAATTAGCGGTTATTCAAATTATAGCTATTGATGTTTAGTGATAAATTAATGTGGGAAACTATATCTAGACTAATATCTTCCTTAAAATAAGGATATGATAAGTTGAAATATGCCTAAAGAATAAATCTTAAAGTCAATCTGCTGTCAAAAGAATCATGGAATTGAGCAATACCAGATTAAATCATACAAAATTTGTACATAATTATCTATATCTCAAAGAGTCATGGGAATCCTTTTTCAAATAGTGATTAAATAATTAGGGGAAATAACTCAAATACTAATTCATCAATACTTAACTATAAATACTAAAATTTAAATTTAAGATTTCATGTCTTATGATTAAATAAGTCATATAAAATATTAGGGGGTAATTAGTATTCATCATAAATAGAAGACACTATTGATATGTAGTTTTGTATAAATCTCTAAATTTCACAAGAACCCTATCTTAAACGACATATGAATTAGGACTAACACGAGTAGCGGATATATCGCTACATATAAATTAAAATGTGAATTTAAAGCGAAGAATGTTAAATTGTAGTTTTGTGACTATGATTAATAAGCAAAGATTCTTAGGATAAATAGTGGCCAATTAGGGTGCGTGATTGAATTAAAATATTGATAGTATTTAAGTTAGTGTGTCCACCTAAAATTGGGGGACTTTTCTAAAAAATAGTTAGATAAAGTTAGAGGATATATATATGGGATATATATAAAACCTACCAATAATTATTTTAGAAAATTCTTAAAAATATAAACCCCATCATTATCATGCCACCGATAATTAAGTCTTAACGATAGATTTAATTAATAATGATATTTGAAATATAATGGTATATGTACATAAAAGCTAGGACCCATATAAATAGATCTTAATCAAAGTTAAACTATGTCAAGTGATAACTACGAGTACATAAAATATCAATGATATTTAATTCTAAAAGCATCTTCAATTAAAAGATCATGTTAATATGTAATTTTATAGGTATTAAAATATAATAGGCCTAAGTCGTCGGGCATTGAAGTAATCTTGCTAATATATAATCTTAGAACAATGTAACATGAAGACCAATAGTCACAAAGCAATAGTAACTTGAAATCTACTAAAGTTAACTATTAAATATCAATTAGATAGTTAAATAATCCCATGCTTCAATGAATTGTTGAACGAATAATTCAGTGAGTAATTCGAATAATTGGCAAATAGAACCCCATAAAATACCACGGCTTAAGTTTCCAGAAGCACAGACTCTAAAGACTAATTCAATAAACTAAACTCGTACATCTATTCTTAGGTCTAGCTAGACTCATGGAACTTCCTTATTAAATATAAAAATAATAAAATAAATTATTAAATAAAATATTAAGCTATAGTATTCTACCATCGGCTATGCCTAGCCATCTTCAAGCCAAAGCAGAATGTTCTCATGAATATTATATTATCACCAAGCCTTCCTTCACATCTCTCTCAGCAAATTCTCCTTGTCATTTTCCAATTTGCTCCAATACCAGTCAACCCCATCCATATTCTATGTTTAATAATCTTTGTCTCACTCAGATCACATGTGTAATCATAAAAAAACTAAATTGAATTTATTTAGATTTATTTGGGCCTTTCCAGTTATTTGTATGTATTTTAATTTAGTTGTTTAGTGCGTAATTAGAAACTAAAATCCTGAAGAATCATTGGATCAAGCGAGACTAAGATCCAGATGAAGATAAAGTTGGGAGCTCAAGACCATCGAATGAGAAAGCTTTGAGTGAGCTCAAGACTGCGGTAAACCACACAAGGCGAGTCAATATTTTAATCATATTAAACCTACCTTTTATGCAAGTTATTTCTGTTTAAATTATCAAATTGCATGCTGATATTTCATATGCAAATCTATGATTGTTTTAAGATTCTAGTTGCATACCCATTATTTAACTTGTTAGTATTACATTCTCTTGGAACATTTGAGCATTCGAGCCTTGTTACCCTTGGAAAAATTATAATGGTAAACTTTTAAAAATAAGTCTATAATTACACGCCATACTTAGTACTGCTTAGATACTCGGGGGGGCACCAAAATGTCCCCAAGCATCTATTTTAATCATGGAAAACTAATTTGGGAAGTCATGGGTGGAAAATAGTTGGTATACTTTGACATGGTTATTTTATACTCCTAAAAACACCAACTTGTTTAAATATCTGGGCGGATGGTATGGGAAGGCTGGTGTAGTGGTTGCACGAGAGTGTGGTTAGTGTTAGAACTATCTAGATAACCCTAAGAACTGAATCTTGTCATAACCTCCTATGTAAAACAGGTACAACCACATGTCTGTAAATTATAACCTGACTCCTGACTTAGTAGATTCACCGGACCCTGAAAGTCATCTCATCGATGGGGGAGAGGGGTAGTGCAAGTGCTGACTCCGTGATGGCTTGAATGGGACACTCATTGAGGGTGAAGTTTGCCACGACGAGCTAGTCGGTGTGGGTAAAACATCCGTACAACTTATCAGACCCACCGCAAGTGGGAGAAGCCTATATGGGTGAGATGATGGAAGGGGCGAGATATTTTAAAAAAATATTGCGATGGTCTACTCAACCGTATGATTAAGAAATCATGCGGAGTAGCGAGCTGATCGTTTTTGGTGGATAAGATGTATAAACTCTATAGAGTAAAAATGATTCGAATAGTTGTGCACACGGTCAAGGACGGATATGAGAACTTTACCAGATATAGTTCTATTTCAAAAACTTTATGGATGGGATTAGAAAATGGTGGTATAAGCGGATATACGCTGGAAAAACTAGCATGAGGTGTGGAAACTATATAACGGTGGATGCAATCTGGATCGCTATTAATATTGCATTTTTTCACACATTTATAAAATTTGTTTTAGATAAATCTGCTAAGTCTTAGAAATTTCTAATTATTGTAAATTTTCAAGTCATTCGGCAAATAAAAATAGCCTAAGCCTCCCTTTGACAAGCCATGCATCTACTTAATTGTATATTGTATGTTGGCTCGCGGAGCACGGTGATTTGTGCTCATCCCTAATCACTCAATTAATCTAGAATCAGGACTCAGATCGCTACGCTTCAGCAATACACTTGATCATGATGGTAAAGAAGATGAAGAGGCCAAGACTAGGTCGCGAACCCCAGTTGGCTGTCTGTGGGCATGTTATGAGGATCTCACCTGTGTGTTCTATTTTTGCTGCTGTATTTTATTGATTTCGGCCTGATCAGCATATGAGTAAATCTACTAATATATTTACGTTTCGCATGATATGTACTTTGATATTCAGTAATATATCTATGAATACTATCTATTGATTCAAGAAACAGTACGATAAAATCACAGAGGATTCTAGATTATAAAACCCGGGTCCGACATATTATAACTTAAAGCACAGCCGTGTGTCATGCCTGCCTGTTCTCAGCTATCCTGCTTAAATTGCAGCAACTCGGCACTCAACGGCAGAGCTGCGTGCATACCTTTATTTTTGGAGAATAGGTTTGCACGCAAGATGCCACTTCAATCACGAAAAAAATGATCAAATGATACGCATCATGTTAAATATTAATATTAGTATTATACTTGAGAAAATATTTCTTGCCCCATAATGCTAAGATGATACATGATCATGTTAAATATTAAGGCGTTCTGTGCAGGCTTAATCGGTCCATTTAATACGAAAGCTGGGCGTAGGGAAAGACACAAGTGACTGCTCAGTCAGGCTTTCTGTAGAAATTTTGGCAGTTCAAGAAGATGCGCGAGCAATATATGAAAATTCAGTAGCATTTAAGTTCAAAATATGCATAAGCATATTCTTCACAATTTATTCATAACTGTTCCAACGATTATATTATTTGACATTATTCAATCTATTCTGCATTAGCGGCAGCTGTCAACAGTACATGATATATTCCAACAACAACGCTGCTGACCCAACATGGCTCACTACTTCATCTTAGCAATCTACTTTGACTTTGCTGTCCAATTCAGTGAATTCTTCGAAATATGCCTTAAAGTGTTCATATGAGTGCTTGACGTCATCAACGGCACACATTTCCCTGATGCTGTGCATCGACAATTGCGGTGCTCCAATATCAACAGTACGAATACCAACACCACTAGCAAGTATTGGGCCAATTGTAGAACCACAGCCCATGTCATTGCGAACAACAAAATCCTGCAAAATCAATTGAGCAATAAGATTGTACTGATGCATGAAATAAAATTTCTAAGATTTGCAGCAGATGTACGGTCATAACTAAGATTTCAAAAAATCATTCAGGAATACCCGACTACTGAACAAAAATGGTTACAAAGCAAAAACCCAGGACTCGGTTGTTCATGTTCTGCGTGACGCAAAATGTTTACATGGAGAATAACACCAAAAATATTCAAACTGACATCAATCATCCATGGATCTGCCCAGAAAGTAACTTGTCAGTATTCCTCATTTCTACACATGTTAAGAGGTACCAGTATTGCTATGGTAACAAAAGCCCACGATTCGTCCAAACAATCTTACATGAAGTAGTCCGATGACCACCTTTTAAAACCCAGTACATTGGTCCAGCTTAAGGTTAACCTACCTAATCACAAATAAATCTTACACTGGGCACAAACATCAGGTTCATTTCTGAGCTTAAATTGTTAGCCTAACCCCGTCTTGTAGAGGAGTTCAAGATGGTATTTGATGGCTTAGGAGCTCATATACATCTGCAAGGGCTTGATTAACTGGAACTGCCCAACCAGTTCGAGAGCTTATCTATTAAGTTTATTGGGCTTATATGCCACAAGGCCTATAAACTGACTTGAATAATAAGCATAATTGACCTTGAGGAGGTTTCATTCTTAGTCTACCCTAACTTATCTGAGACAAAAGGTTTTGTTGTTGTCGTTAACTCGTTGTTGAATAAGCATAAGCTAGCCAAACAAGTTGTTATAAGTTCGAATAATCACAAGGAAAATGTAAATCAAAAGATCAAGAATAAGTTGAAGCAATTATGGCAACTCAGTAGTTTGCAACCAGCACTAATTCACAACTGTTATATCATGGTTCTTATTTTTTACATGAACTAACCTGGACAGGTAGTTGGTGCCTCTCAGCAAATTCCCGAAAAATAAATGCTGTCACAGCATTTGTAGCATATCGTTGATTAGCGTTGTGCTTAATCACAAGTCCTCCATGCAATTTTGGCTGGTGATTCTCCTCATGCTTGTCCTGGAAAGATAAATCACATTTAACTCAAAGTCGTATTCAACTGCATATCCACGGTTGTCACGGCGTCGCCTAGGCGACGCCAAGGCGTCCTGGCGGCCAGAGGGGGACACCGAGGCTGTTCGCCTAGCCTGCTCCCGCAGCCGAGGAGGGGGGGGGGCGCCGGGGAGAGATGAGCGGGAGAGTCGGGAATCGGGAGAATGAGAGTTGGGAGAGTCGAGGGAGAGAGAGTTGAGTCGAGAGACAGAAGTCACAGGATTATATGGGGGGAGACAGTGGAAGACAGGAAGAGAGTGCTTCGAGTCGGGAGTATGTACGCACATACGTACAGCGTCGCTGTGCCCTCGCCTAGGCATCTTGGCGCCGTGACAACCATATGCATATCTGCACATCTCAGAAACTGATCCAAAGAAGCTCTTACCATATAATTGGGGTGTAAGGCATGCGCCATATCGGCAGATACTAGAAAGCTCCTTTGAATAGCCTTTTCTAGCAACTGAAAATTGAAAGCAGATTGTTATTATTTATTAACAATTTTGAAACCCAAATTGCTGCAGCAAACTGCAAATAGTATGGCGTAAAAAGCAATACATA
The DNA here is from genome assembly GCA_036346265.1 of Melocanna baccifera. Taxonomy (NCBI): domain Eukaryota; kingdom Viridiplantae; phylum Streptophyta; class Magnoliopsida; order Poales; family Poaceae; genus Melocanna; species Melocanna baccifera. The sequence goes on from CM070709.1 coordinate 12,400,403, forward strand.
GCTGATATTTCCCATCAAAACAATTTAAAGTGAAGTAGAAACATAAGAGATAAATGTATACTTGAGCTAGGGGAAATCTATTTCAAGAAATAAAAAAATCGTTTGTATCCAAATCAATTTCAAATTGAAGTGTACTACTAGCTGTCATAATATTAAATGCTCAGTGCATACTGTCCATTGCACCATGCATGGCTAGCAGAAACCAAGAAAGAGAGAAAAATATGCTTTCATAAAATAAGGTAAGTGTCAAATGAGATCCAATGGCCTGGAATAAAGATGACAGGTTGGGTGCTGGGTGAAGGAAATTAGTTAATACCTTGGAATTTGAAGTGTTAAAAGAACCTGTGATTCTAGATAAAGCATCGAACAGGGCAGGAGAACCAGCTCCCTGGGCAGAATTAGACCCAACCTCCTCGTGGTCAAATAGAGCCACCATTCTCACACCGGATTCATGATCAAGAGAGTGTTCAGCAGAAGTTGAATCTATTAGGGCCTGAACAGTATTGGACAACTTATTATATGGTGATTTTATTGCAACACAAAGGCAGTAATCAGTACTTTATTGAAAAGCGAATTGCTTAGCATTGTTGACTCCAAGTAGACTTTATATTATAATCCTAAGGATTATACAGATGTTTTGCAACGATTAATCTCATAGAGAAGCACATTATCCAAAATGAGGACATCATTTGGTAAGTAAAGATATTCTAGCCTAAAGCATGCAAACCCATTCTATAACAATCTGGGTTACAATTCTTGATACAGGAGGGGATTTATGTTGTCAAACAAGGAATGAATGAAAGGTGAGAACATCAGGGGTAATGTGGAAGAATGGAGTACAACCATTCAAATTCAACAAAACTAGTGGTATCATTCTCTAGGAAAATTATACTTTGTTCTAATCTTGAGAAACTGTTATTTGTTGTGTTTATTTTCCTTTTTTCTTAAAAAACCCATATATTTTCTGTGTTCTAAAAGAGTAACTTCAAAGATAGCTTGAATTGAGTCATTATACTAATACTATTAAATGCATCCCAAATTTGTTCAAAAGATTCTTTGAGGTCTTGAGGAAGACTGGCATGCAAGTAATTTCTTCGTCACTAAATGGAAAATTACACTAACAAAAAAACTGACTAAATCATAACAGAGTGGTGTGAAAAGCTAGCATTAAACTAGAATTTTATTCAAAAATGAAACAATGATACTATGAGGTGACATGAAAAGATAGTAGCTTCAAATAGGCAAATCCGTAAATGTTGTAGCTATAGATAAATGAAATATCGAGACAAACCTTCAAAGAACAAAATGACATGCAAAGATTGTCAAGCCTTCCTGAAAAGATGAATTCTTCCATGGCACCTCCTACAGTGCTTGGTTGGGTATCACATAATTGCAGCTCGAAATCACATATCTCATGAGGTTCACAATTTGCCTCTCTAGCAATCAACTACAACAAAAAAGAAAGCAAAATACATCAAGAAAAAAGTAGAACATACTTTTTGAATACAAGAGCTCTTGATATTTAAAATGTGAGAACCTTTAGTTAAATGGAATTAATATAACCGAAAAAGGTACCTGCAATAATAACGGATGATGCTTTGTGTTCTTACTCTCAGATGACTCCTTTGGGCCATTTTCTTCCACTAATTTCAGCATTTCATTCTGCAAAAAAAGAATATGCTTGGAATAAAGACTTGCCTTTCTTAAAAGCAAAACAAAACTTCAAATGCCCACAGTTTTTCCAAACATCAATCAAAACATATAAATTCCAACTAATTAAACACAAATAATGATATTCAGTAATATTCCTACATTTTTTGGATCAAATAGGTGAAGCATTCTAAAGACCACAAAAGGGGCGCTAAAGCTTTGCACTTTGTTAATCCTTTGCAGAAATTGACACTAAATAGTTCTGTGTAGAAAATCTCATCACGCAAAAAAAAAAAAAATGACGTGCAAGCATACATTGCCTCCTACATATCTAATACAATAAATATCACAAGGTGTACCCAATATATAAGCACAACAGCTGCAATACATTTGTTGTATATCAAATCTTCAAGATGAGTTATAGAGGTTATACACAAGCTTTTCAACCAAATTTTTTTGGGTGAAATAACCAAAGATTCATGTTTACTCCATAAGTAGAAGATACTGTGACTTCGAATGAACAACTACTCCAAGGGCATGCAACCCAGTAACAGTGGTATTGGCAACAAATAAACAGACTGAAAAAAAAAACAAAGCTCAGATCCAGATCAATATGACCTCAACTTCAAAAGTATTCAAATCACCTTAACAGATGTGGCCAGCACAGGGACAAGATGATTCTGATTGTTAATCTTGAGACCTTCCGAGGAGAGAGTCCTGTGCACAATGTAAACAAGATAAACAAAATTTACTTAGTATTGTTGTAACAGACCACAACTTCAAAAAAAAAACAGGGCTTACATCCAACATAGGTTGCATTATTGTGAGACATAGCTTTTCAAAAGTACTGGCATGGCGGCATGCCATATTAAAATAATAAACAAATTAGGTATAGAGATATAGTTTGAAACTTCCCTTCAAATAAATATACGAATGCTAAATTAATTTGCAGGTTTCAACATACCAATTACATAAGGTGCTCAAGTTAAGGTTTTTATCTGCATCTAACAACATTGCCTTTACATGTAAACAGCTAGCTATGTTACTTACCAAATACATAAGGGGGATTGGATCATATACCCTCCCTTTAGTTGGGAAATTGAGGATTTACCTTCCCCACTCAATGACATGTGGGGTCATCATAAGTCACTGACACGTGGGTCGGAGGGTAAATCCTCAATTTCCATCTAAGTGGAGGGTATATGATCAATAAATCCAATACATAATGTTCAAAAACTAGTTAACAATACTACATCAAATTTTCAGTGCAGTACGGGTGCCATGTCAAAATTTATATCAAGAGTAAGTTAATTTTTCAAACAAAAGAAAAGATTGACACTTCCGTAATAGGGTTTCAACACCGGATAGACATGCTAAATGGGCCCAACATGCTCTGAAACTATGTTGGATGTCACGATTTGGACATGGACAAGTTACATAGTAAGAAGGCATGATAACGCATGCCCTTTTTCAGTTTAAGCAAACATGTAACACGTTACAACTATACTTACCAATTGTCATATCAGACAGTCTGATATTATTTTTACAAAGGTTAAAACACGTTACAACTATACTTACCAATTGTCATATCACACAGTCTGATATTATTTTTACAAAGGTTAATTCATCTTTGCATTCTGGATAGTACATAAAATACATGAGTTACCAGAAGAAACTGAACGGACACAGAGAAGTGCAATGTAGAGTTATGTCCTATGATTTAAACTGTTCCAATTTGCCACTGTAGGTTTTATTCATTGTAGATTAAAAGGCTAGAAATGTATGATGACCAGTCAAAATTCAATGTAAAACCTACTTTTATGGGCATCACAACAATGAAATATAAAAATAGAAAAGTTGCTAATACCAACCTGTCAAGGTGAATAGCCAAAGTGGGGATTCTCATAACCGGATCTTGCACCCTTACAAGCTTATGTGCACAAGAGACCGTGCCTTCCTTCCTCTCCCGTACAATCACCCTACCGGCAACAGTAAGATCACGGTCGAACCATGTGTGCCACAAGCCACCTCCATAAGTTTGGACCCCAACCTCGAGATAACCTCCCTTGGTTATCTGTGAAACAAGAAGCCAGATTTCCTCACTAACTGATCAAAATCAATCACACCAACTAACACAACTAATAAGTAATAACAAATTGATACATGAATCCCTAGTCATATAGACATATGCTACCGCATCAAAAGTGCAGGGTACATTTTACTCTGAAACTAATAGCCGAGGAGTTCAAACCTTTGAGACGGGCTTGAGCTTTAGACATGGACTATCTGTATGCGCACCGATGATATGGAACCCATTACCGGCAACGTACCTGCGAGATATCAACACATCAGTCAAGAATCCACATGACAAACAAATCAAAACGCACCAATAAAACTAAAGAAAAAATGTACAAATTAGATTCGCTTCTCTGTAAAAAAAAGTACGAATTTAAGAATCCAAAAACCAAAGGAAGGCAAGAACAAGAAGGAAGGCGATGGATCTAGCAGAACAACAAGGAAGGCTATGGGATCTAGCTTGACGCACTTGACGCCGATGGCGAAGGCGACGATGGTGGAGTGGTTGCGGGTGAAGAAGTACTTGCGGCCGGGCTCGAGCCCCGCCCACTCCTCCCGCTCCGACAGCTGCGCGAACCCCGCCGCCTTCAGCTGCCGCTTCGCCTCATCTACTCTCACCGGCAGCCGCGGAAGGAACAGCCGAGAAGTTCAGTTCAGTTCGCGTCGAGTAAGTGAAGAAAGGGAAGCGGGCGAGGGCGCGTACCGACGGCATGGAAGGCGGTGGGCGAGGCGTTGAGGAAGTCAACGAGGTCGGAGACGACCGGGGCGGCGGCGGCGGCCATGGGCGGCAGGGGGTGAAAGCGGAGACGGATGGAATACGATCGATCGGGTGTCGTTGCCGTATTTGGTATTTGGTTATGGTTCAGCCGTACTATCGGCTATCGCATCTAGTATTATATCTACAGGACGAGTACGAATACGTATTCCAATATATATACGAAAATGTATTATAATATATATATGATAAAAACAATGTTTTGGTTTAGAGAAAATTGCACCGTATACTTATAGCACATTGGCTACTCCCAGACAAAAAACTTAGCACATGTTTTTTTTTTTTTTTGAACTGGACCACTGAGGGTTCCACTAACTAGTGGCACTGGACATATCGCCAAAGAATCAAACCAGTCACAAATTCGGGACTGGTCCATGAACACTCGTAAACAGAGCGCACTGCGCCGCCCCATATGCAAAGAAGGCTATCACCACTTTGTTGCAAGATCTCGCAAGACCTGGACCTCACAATACACAAAAGATTCATTCATAAAGGTCTTAATACGCTAAAGATGCATCCTTCGGACTCTGTCCAATGAGTCGGACCTCAAAGCCTTCTCCAAATTTGTTGCATCGGTCTCAAGAATTATTCGGTCATTCCTAGTTGTGCCACCCTCTTGAGACTTCTCAAAGGCGCAAGTGCTTCAAAGATGTATGGGACTTGTGAGGCGCTCTAGATGTCCACATCCCCTCCAAGAACTCACCATTGCTGCTATGCAACAAAGCCCCAACCACCCAACCCCGTTGTAGCACGATAGGAGGCATCAATATTGATCTTGTAGCAGTCAGGATGTGATGGCGCCCATTTCTGTTCTTTCATAGGTCTTTTCTCTCCTTTCCTTTTCTTCAACTTCTCAAATTCTATCACATAATAACTCACAGTTGAATATAATTGTACTGCGGACATTCTTTTTTCCCCTACGTTTGTTTTGTTTCTGGTCGACCACCATTTCCAGAGCAGCACCCAGACTTTCTGTTGTGTATCAGCATTCAACTTCCAAATTTCCATAATTGCTTCCTTTCCGGACTTGCACTCTGCCAGCTTCAACCTGATTTGCTCGAGGTCCATTAGCCGCCAAATTTCTTTAACCCCATGGCATTTGAAAAAGAGGTGACCACAATCTTCATCCATCCTATGGCACATGGGGCAAATTGTTTCACGCTTCACTCCTCTTCTAGCTATGTTCCTTCGGACTGCCAAGCTATTATGTGCAAATCGCCATAAGAACATCTTGATTTTGTTTGGTAGCGGTAAATTCCAGAGTTTCTTCCAACCAAAAGCTTCCTGGTTTTGTCCCCCCATTTCTGAGGCTGACGCATCTCTACCTCTTTCATGCTCTCTCCGCTTTACAGCCACCTTGTATGTAGATTTTACAGAGAATTCCCCTTTCGGATTGTAGTGCCAAGCTGGCCAATCATCCGTACTATCATCCGTCGCTATTGACAAGATCATATCTGCATCCTGCTGCCAAAAGGTATCCTTCACCAGCTCTTCATCCCAAGTGCCAGTAACCGGGTTAATGAGTTCAGCAACTGTAGTCAATAAAGATGTGCCTCTCGGGGTGGCCAGCTGACGTGTAGCCCCAAGTGGAATCCAAGGATCCGCCCAAATATCCAGAGAATTTCCATTACCCACCCGCCATATAATCCCCTCCCTGAGGAGTTGAACGCCATGAAGGATGCTCCTCCAGGTGTAAGAAATGCCTTCTCGTGCTTTGCATTGCATAATGTTGCTGTTAGCAAAATACTTTGCCTTAAGAAGCTGGCTGCAGAGATTGTCAGGGTTGGTTAGAATTCTCCATGCCTGTCTTGCTAGCATGGCCAGGTTGAATAAATGTAAATCCCTGAACCCCAAACCACCCTCCTTCTTTGGCATGGTTAAATTATCCCAGCTTAACCAGTGGATTTTGTTTTCCTTATCATTTTGATTCCACCACCACCTACCAATTAAAGAGTTCAACTCCTCACATAGACCTTTTGTGAGATCAAAACAAGACATGGCATAAGTGGGTATAGCTTGTGCCACTGCTTTAATCAGCACCTCCTTTCCTGCCGTGGAGAGCATCTTTTCCTGCCAACCTTGTATCCGCACCCAGATCTTCCTTTTTATATAATCAAATGCCTTCTTTCGTGACTTTCCAATTGAGACTGGGAGTCCTAGGTATCTCTCGTTTTTTGCTTCTGACTCAATGTGCAGTTCAAGTTTCACCTGTTCTCTGTTTACTTGATTTGTGTTGAGGCTAAACAAGACAGAGGACTTGTCCCTATTAATCATCTGACCCGAAGCTCTTTCATACACATCAAGAATTCTTTGTAGTTCTTTGGCGTCCTCTATTCTTGCTCAACTTAGCACATGTTTGAGAAGGTTAAAAGGGGATGCACACACAAATTGCATGACATCACTTGTGCCTAAGTTTACCACACTAGTGATCTCCGTCGATGAGATTAGTGTGTTAGAAGGAATTGACTAGGATGATATGTAGCATACTGCCCTTGCAAGTCAAATTGTTGGGGTGTTTCCATAGAAGAGAGAAATTGAGAAGTTGCTATGCTTCTATGATGGAACTCTTCCGAAGCTAGCTAGTCCAAGAAGGAGCCAGAGAATTATAAGACTTGCGAATAGGGCTAACAATGATAGTGAACAAGAAGGAAGAAACAAGAAGAAAATTGTGGATACTAGAAGCGACCAAGATGAACAAGGAGGCCAAGTAGATGAAGACTTTGTGCACAATAACTATGAGGTGTATAAAAGCGAATATGACTTGTTTAACAACTGTGTGGACCACAATGTCACTAATAGGAATGTGAGCTCAAAGGAAAAATCATAAATAAGGAGGATTGTGACTCTAAGTATATGCCATCTTATGAGGACTTGCAATTAGTAGCGTTAGAATGTTAGAATACTAGCCTAAGAAGACAATTTTCATATTCATACCCCAATCTGGCATGGCTAATGATGTGACGAAGGGTGTCTCCGATCTTTCGATGAGAACGAGAATTCCATTTGAGGAGACGACTCTCATGATTCGGTTACTAATCACATAAGACCAATATGCCTGGCAATTGCTGAACCAACTCTAAGATTATCACCAATCTTGCTAGAAGCACGATTGCCTGATCATAAAGATTAATTCCTACAAGCAATCGAAGAATATACAAGAATACGATAGATAAGCAATCAAAAATTGTGAATAGGAATTAAGAATTGTATTGAAATGTAGGGTTTCAAAAAACAATGTCGCCGTTATACTCGTCGAATAAGAGGACAATGTATAATATAGCAAAATCTAAACTTCAATCTAACAAAACCCAAATCTAAAGTGTAGCACACATGAGACTATATAATGATGACAGTCAGGGGGTGGGCGCACATCCTTAGAGTTATAAGGCCCATGGGCCTAATTGGAGATGGCGTAACACCAGTCCGTTTCAGAATTAGAGATAGTAGCGGACTATTTTGCAGATTGCAGCGTGCTCAAAAGGAGTTTTGAGATGGGGTCAAATTCGTTGGAAAGAAGACAAGATAAGCTTCCAATCAAGTACTCATGGAGCTCAAACGAAGTCCGTATGTGAAAGTTATGCTTGTTTGAAGTCGCTATTGGCTCCGAAGGCCGAATTGAGTTGCGCATGCTTTCTTTCATGATCAACTCCTAAGTTCCCAATTAAAAGAACATCACATGCATTAAGTAACAACATATTTTTATTAGAAATAAAATGCTCTCCTAGAAATGAAGTTATCTGATAGTTCAATTGACGTGCACGAGCTCTTGTGATTGGACCTTACAAGTGCATATGTTCAGATCTATTATGAGGAATGTTAGTTGTATGCACGTGTTGAGATCCGAATATACAAATCTAGACTCTTTGTGTATACCGCACTAGTCCAGGATCACGCTAGTACACAGCGGTGCCGTGCGCCCCGCGGCGCCGGTAACGACGGCCGTGCCGAGGGACCCCCCCGCCGGCCCGTGCGCAAGGCCAAAATCACGGTGATTCCACCGTGATTTCGCCAAAAACGATGCCCCTCTCCGTACCAATCATCCCCGGGGTCCTAGGGCCAAGTATGGCCCTTGGGTATACTAGGGGGTGGTGGCGGCTCCGGCGGAACGCGCCATGGCGACCAAAACGCCCACCGCGGGATACGGCCGCCACGCGGCGGCTTCCGAAGAAAAGCCGCCATGCGCCGTGCGCCCCGTGGCGCCGGTGCCGACGGCCGTGCCGAGACCCCCGCCCGCCCGTGCGCAAGGCAAAATCACGGTGATTCCACCGTGATTTCGCCAAAAAAAAGCGATGCCCCTCTCGGTACCAATCATCCACGGGGTCCCGGGGCCAATCATGGCCCTTGGGTATACTAGGGGTGGTGGCGGCTCCGGCGAGAGAAGTGCGCCACGGCAGTAAAAACACCCATCGCGGGACGGCTTGGTGCGCGGCGGCGTTCGAAGGAAAAAGCGGCCGCACGCCGCCGTGCGCCGCCCCGGCGCCCGCCGCGTGCGACGGCCGTGCCCAGGACCCCGCCGGCCCATGCGCAAGGCCAAAATCACGGTGATTCCACCGTGATTTCGCCAAAAAGCGATGCCCTTCTCGGTACCAATCATCCCGGGGTCCCGGGGCCAAGTATGGCCCTTGGGTATACTAGGGGGTGGTGACGGCTCCGGAGAAGTGCTGCCACGGCAGCAAAAACGCCCACAGGGGACGGCCGGCGCCGCCACGGCGGCGTTCGAAGGAATAGCCGGCCGCGGTGCCGTAAGCCCCGCGGCGCCGGTGCCGACGGCCGTGCCGAGACCCCGCCGGCCGTGCGCAAAGGCCAAAATCACGGTGATTCCACCGTGATTTCGCCAAAAACGATGCCCCTCTCGGTACCAATCATCCTCGGTCCCGGGGCCAAGCATGGCCCTTGGGTATACTAGGGGGTGGTGACGGCTCCGGCAGGAACCGCTGCCACGGCAGCGAAAACGCCCACCGCGGGACAGCCGCCGCCACGGCGGCGCTTCGAAGAAAAGCCGGCCGCGCCTGCCGTGCGCCCAGCGCGCGTGCTGACGGCCGTGCCGAGGACCCCGCCGGCCGTCGCGCAAGGCCAAAATCATGGTGATTCCACCATGATTTCGCCAAAAAAAGCGATGCCCTCTCCGGTACCAATCATCCCGGTCCTAGGGCCAAGTATGGCCCTTGGGTATACTAGGGGGTGGTGGCGGCTCCGGCAGAAGTGCTGCCACGGCAGCAAAAACGCCCACCGCGGGACAGCCGGCCGCCACGGCGGCGTTTCGAAGGAATAGCCGGCGCGGTGCCGTGCGCCCAGCGGCGCCGGTGCCGACGGCCGTGCCGAGACCCCCCGCGGCCGTGCGCAAGGCCAAAATCACGGTGATTCCACCGTGATTTCGCCAAAAACGATGCCCCTCTCGGTACCAATCATCCCGGGTCTCGGGGCCAAGTATGGCCCTTGGGTATACTAGGGGGTGGTGACGGCTCCGGCAGAGAACCGCTGCCACGCAGGCAAAAACGCCCACCGCGGGACAGCTTCGGCTGCCACGGGAGCGTTCCGGAGGAAGTTTAACATAGATGAAATATCAACTATACACATGATAAAAATAAAGGGAAAACTCAAATATTAATAATCATCAAAGTACGATATTATGGCTAAACTTATAACTCATTAGCCTGAATAGCTTATAATCTAGCAACAGAAAAATAAAAATAAGCGTAAAAGCCATTCGACATGCTCACAGACAATTGACTAGGAAGCGAAGTCCTAATTCGTGAAGTCGTTGAAGTATCCTCCCTCTGGTACTTCTTGCTGATATAGCTCCTCCTCCTCAACTAAGCAACAGTAGGCATAAAGCCATGAGTACATTGGTACTCAGTAAGTCGTTTATAATACATAAATGTATTATAATATGTAAGGCTTACTAATGGATGACTGAAAGGTTAGTTTGCATAAAACAATATTTTGAGGTAAATACGATAAGTAGAATGAAAGCAAATTTTAAGGAAAATAATAATAAGTAAATAATCAACATAATAGAATAAACCACTTATGAACCTCCCATCCATAAACTATACCACTAGTGAACTAACCATTCACTTTTCAACGATAACCAATATAAGTTTTATGAAAATTCTACCCCTCGTATGAAATCACCGAGCATTGTCTATAACTGGGGACACAACTATCCAAATAGTTTTACACTCTACAGAGGTTGCACAACTGTACCCACACGATGTGATTAGCCTCGCGTTAAGAAAATCACAACAAGGTCTTTATAATGTTCAACTTCAACTCAATCCCGCTCGCTAGGGCTTCACATCACACCCCCTTACGCCTCATGAAAATCAGCAACCATGTTTATCACAATGGCGAGATTGAAATTAAAATATCTCAAATTAATCAGCTTAGATTTATCCCATACTAGACATGTGATTTGCACAGTAAAGTTCAGATCAATGGCGCATAAAGTTAAGTCCTTAACATTACCTAGACGAGACTTCCAGGTTTATTTGCTAAATGAGGAGGAGGGAGGAGGGCGCTAGAGTCGAGGGAGGCAGCGCTAGGCTCAGGGGAGGAGGAGGGTGCCGGGCTTGAGGACTGGAGGTGGCGGCGGGCTCGGGGAAGGTGGCGACGGTCTCGGGGGAGGAGGAGGGCGCTGGGCTAGGGGGTGGAGGAGGGTGTCAGGCTCGAGGAACGGAGGCAACGATGGGCTCGAAAGAGCGGCGACATTAGTGGTCTCTCTACTGGTTGGTAGCTAATAACTGCAGTACACGCAATACCCTAGCTTGAGGATATATATATGAAGGCTTATTACATACGGTTCTAGTTTAGAACCGCTTGTGATAATGATATCACAGATAGTTTCTGAAATAGGACCGTCTGTAATAAGCCCTTCTGCTTCGCACATACTGGAGTTATTACCTACACCAATCAGTAGGCACTTTAATAAGACCTCACAGAGTGTATTTCTTTACAACAGCCTAATGAACATAGAGATACATATGTATGACTCATTCTCATATATATAAATGAAAATTCACCTATATATCACACAATTTCACATATATATAAATACAAATTCACATATACATCACACACATTCATTGTTATATACATAAATGCAAATTCATATATACATCACACACATTCATTGTTATATACATAAATACAAATTCCCACATATATATCGCACATTCTCATTCCACTTGCTTATTTCCTTTAAAAATTAGCTCTTCATGATGATTAATGCGTATGTAACTAGTTTCGCCTTGTTGTTTGTCGTCGACCCTTATGCCATTTCCAAAATGAGGTAACTCGTCAAATTGATTATATTCGTCCTCGTCCACTACATTCTCTACTTCAACAATTCTCCTTTTTCATGAAGAACTACATGACGCTTCTTATTTGCCGGATCGTTTACATAGAAAACTTAAATAACTTAGTTAGCGAGTATGAATGGCTCATATTTGTATCCGACACGTTGGAAGTCTACGGTAGTGACACCGTACTTGTCAATCTTCACCTATGGGAGATGCACCCAACGGCACTGAAATGAGGGGATCTTGAAAACCACGTAGTCGAGCTCCCAAATCTCTTCTATAAACTCATAGTACGAGTTTCTCAACCCATCGGTACTGAATGTATCTATGCGGACATCGCTGTTTTTGTTAGTATTCTTTATATCCTGTGCCTGTGTATAGAATGTGTACCCATTTATGTCATATTCTTGCTATATCACAACTATAAATGTTAGCCCTTTTGCCAACCATATTAGCATCTCACTTGACGAGCTCCTAGCGATTTGCTCCTTCAACCATTGGTTAAACCGACTGTTGTGTTGTCTCATGATCCAAACATCCGGCTGCTTCAGATTCTGTTGCTGAAGCACATCTTTGTACTGGTCAACATAAGGGGCCACTTCAGTCATGTATTGCAAGACCGTGAAATGGGCTTGAGCATACACATCCATATTTGGAGTAATTGCTTTCCTTTCGATAGTTCCAATACCCTTGAACCTCCCCTCATGATAAGATTGAGGCACACCTATCGGTTCAATCTGAGCCATATAATCGACACAAAACTCAATGACATCTTTCGCTTGCATAACCTTTGACAATGCTACCCTCCGACCGAGATCGATTCTGTACATAGGACTTGAGAATTCCCATGAACCTCTCAAACGGGTACATGCTATGTAGGAATATGGGCCCGTATAATTTTATTTCTCACACAACGTGAACAATGAGATGGACCATGATATCGAAAAACAAAGGAGGAAAATACATCTCAAGATGACATAGAGTCATCACCATCTCGTCCTGCAGAGCATCTAGTCCTTCGGGATCGATGACCTTCTGAGCAATTGTGTTAAAGAAATAACACAGTTTCATGATTGTCTCTCAGACTTTTATCGATAAAATATTTCTAATTGCAATAGGGAGCATCTGTGTCATCAGCACAAGATAATCATGAGACTTCGTGCAATTTAACTTCAAATCTTGCAACGAAACAAGTTTCTTCATGTTACCGGAGTAACTAGATGAAACTTTGAAACTATGCAAGCACTGGCACAGTTCTGTTTTCTCGACCTTGGACAGAGTGTAACACGCAGGGGGAAGGTACGTTCGTCCATTATCTATTTTTGTCAGTACTAACTCAGGCCTGATGTCCATATCAGCTATGTCAAGCTGTGCGTTGATGTCGTTCTTTGTTTTATTATGAATGTTCAGTAAGAGACCAATTAAGTTATCACATACATTCTTTTCTACGTGTATGTTGTCGATGCAATGCCAAACATATAGGTATTCCCAATAAGGTAAGTCTAAAATATTGATCTCTTCTTCTAGATGTTCTACTTATGAGCCCTCAATTTACATCCCTTTCTGAGGACAACGTCTAAATCCTTAACCATATTATAAACCTCTTTTCCACTTAAATGCCTTGGAGCCGAACCATCCTTCTTCTCTCTGTCAAATTGTTTCTTCATCTTGCAGTATAGGTGAGCCCTCTGAATGAATAGGCGGTGATGTATGTACACGGTTTTGTGTGAGTATTTCAGCCACACACTCTTGGTACCATCAAAACAGTGAGTACAAGCTTTGGCACCTTTTGTACTCTAGCCCAACATGTTAGTAAAGGTAGGATAATCATTTATGGTGCAGAACAATAAGCAGCGCAAAGTGAAGTTCTCTTGTTTGTATGCATCCCATACCTGTATCCCTTCATTTCACAGTACTTTTAGATCTTCTACCAATGGTGCTAGGTACACATCAATATCATTATCAGGGTAATCATTTATGGTGCAGAACAATAAGTATCGACAATAAAATATATTTTTGCTTCATACATAACTAAGGAGGAAGGTTATAGATATAGAGAGTTACGGGCCAATTGCTATGTCGGCTGCTCATGCTACTAAAATGATTCATTTTATCTGTACTCAATCTAAATATTATATTTCTTCGTTCTGCACCGAAATCTGCAAACCTGTAACATCCTATTTTTCTAAAGAATTTAAAGGTCTGAATTTAAAAATAAAATTTTGAAATTTTCTAGAATTAATAAAGCTTAATTTGGATTTTTAGAAATTAAAAATAATTTTAATATGATTAAAATAAACATTAACATGAGCTAAAAAAATTTTATTTGAGTTCCTCAGGTCTCAAAGAATTTTCTGGTATTTTTAATGAATTTTTGGGATTTTCTACTGTTTTCTGGAGCTTCTTTCTCTTTATTCTGCTATATTCTGCACCCATCTGCCATGCGTCGGCCCCTCACTGCGCGCATCCATACCCGCCTCTGCCTGACCCACCTTCCTCGGCCAACCTCTGCCTGCAGCCACGCGTTGGCCTGTGCTCATGCGCCCGCGGCCGCTCCCGCCCACCTCGTTTTCCCGCCGCCCGATCCACCTTCCCCGCCACGCGGTGCCATCTCCACCACCCGTGCTCCGCGCGCTGCACCGCGTCTCGCCCGGGGTTGCCTCGCGCTGTCCGATCCCTCGCAACCCCATCCCCGCCGTCCACGTGTCGCGCTCGACCTTCTTGTCTCCGAGCCGGACTCCTCGCCGCGCTGTGCCCTAACCGTCCAACCTCGGTTTGCGTGCTTATAAAACCTGCCTCCACCTTCCTCGGTTCCCGTACCTTCCGCCGCCGCCCCCATTGCCGAATTAAGCACGCTGCCCGTCGCCGTCACGCCTCACCGCCACCCGAGGAGCCTCGCCGTCGCCGGCATCCCCGACCTCGGAGCCGACTGGAACGCCACCGCCGATCCCACCCCGCTGGTGAGCCACCGTCGCGCCCCTGAGCTTTCCTGCCGTCCTGGACCCCCTCCGCCGTTTGCCGGAACCGCACCATCGACGTTCAAACCGCAATTGCCGTGACCGCTCGCGTGCGCTCCCGCGCACGTGCCGTCGGACACCGCACCCGCTCCCTCGGCCACCGCACCACGTCGGACGCGTCCACCCCCGCGCTGCCTTAGTCCGCGCGCCAGACCGCACCCGTCCCCGTGCCCACGCCACGTCCACATCACTTCGCACGCCGTGTCCGCCACGCGTTGAAGGTCCGACGGCCGTCGCCCCTAGTCCTCACCGTTGATCCAGATCTGGATCAACGGCCCAGATGCCGCCACGCGTCGCAAATACAACCGTTCGATCTAGCTGCCGCCGCCGCACCCGCGTCAAGCCACATCAGCCCTAGGTTCCACGTGTCATGCCACATGTCGTGCCATGTCAGCCAAAACTGAGCCCTGGGTGCCACGTCAGCTGGCACGCCAGCCTGCCACGAGTTAGCACCAGCGCGTGCCACATCAGCCCTAGTGCACTATTCCATGGACCTGGTCCACCGTGAACTCTTTCTTCCCGTGCACCCGGTACACAGCACAGTAACTTTTTTAATTTTCAAATATTTTCTTTAGGGTTAATTTTTCGAGAGCTCGTTCTCCTCCGTCTTAGCTCCGATTGACCCCGTTCTTTTTCTAAATTTATCTAAAATCGAGTTCTAGCTTTTAGTTCTAGTTTCAAGGTTTTTGGAGTTTATTTGCTTGTCATTTTATTTGTTTTTGTTATTTCGATCACTTTCCCTCTCGTTAGATTTCGATTCCGGAGGAACAGGAGCGACACTAGAAGACCCCGAGTATTTCGCTGAGCATAACCAAGACAAGTCGTAACCTTTGATTATGTTGAACCTAGTTTTTAATCTATTATTTATTTACTTTGTTTTAAATTATTCTGCATCGCTATTTTGTTACAACCTTTGTATATGGTAGTTATCGTCCCACATTGAATTATTCCGCCTTGATGCCATTGTCACCATAGGTTGGAAAATTATTTAGTGATGCTATGCTAGATATCACATGGGTTGTACGATAGAATGCTTAGCCTGCTTAATTTACGAAAGGGTCTATCCTCGCATGTGATTAATTAATTTAACTTAATGATATATGGAACCATGGTTCGTGCCACGATTATTAAAATTTGTGTGATGACATTGGTGCGTCGTTGGCGTAGTTATACAAACTTGGTTTTCACTCGGGCGAGTAATCGTGCAGTAAAGGGGGAAGTGCAGGTCCACTTCGTGTGATGAGGTAGTCTCGCCCGGATAGACTTAAGGACTTAACTTTGTGTGCCATTGATCTGAGCTTTATCGTGCAAACCACATGTCTAGTATGGGATAGATCTGGTTGATTAATTTGTGATATTTTCAATTCCGATCTTGCCATTGTGATGAATATGGTTGCTGATTTTCATGTGGCGCAAGGGGGGGTGTGATGCAAAACCCTAACGGACAAGATTAAGTTGAGGTAGAGCATTGTAAAGGCCTTGTGAGAGACCATATGGAGGTAACCCCGTGTGTGTGATGAGTAATTGACATGTGCTTTAGAAAGTTTGAGTTTGTCTCGGGCATTTTGTGCAATTTACTGATGCTAATTTTTTATTATATTATTTTGTGCGGTGCTATGTGATGTGTTTTCTTGTCTATGGTGGCCGCAGGACTTTGAGACAGAGTCGTGGCGAGGCACAGGATGACCGGACTAGGCACAGGCGGTGCTGAGGTCGGAGCGGTCGGATGTGTCGAAGACGACGAGGACTCGAAGTGGTTGCAAGGCTTGGAGGATAAGAAATGAGGAAGCTTCCCGGAAGGTGCAGGAGTGGCGTTTTGGTGAATTCGTAGGGCTGCACAAAAGAAAGCGGATTTGGTTAGGGGATAATGGATAAAGTGCTATGAGTTGTTGAGAGCTAATGGGTAAAGTGTATTATAAACCCATTAGTGGAGGCTATAAATAGAGGATGCTCTCTAGTGGAGAAGGAGGAGAGTGTGAGAGATAGGGTTTACTTGTTTCTCTCCATGTGTGTGTTTATGTTCTTGTATGAGAGATGGGAGAGATGGGTGTAAACATTTTCCTTATCTAAGCATTCATCTCTTTGTCTCAATTTGAGAATTTCTGTGTTAGAGATGTTCTATTTGTTTGAACTCTTGTCTAGCTGGTCCTTTTTCATCTCTTCTTGGTTATTACTGGTTTAGTGTGAGTTCTTGTTGAGAAGATATAAGTTTCTTTTCGATATGATTTGGGAATCTCCTCAAAACCGATTGGTTGGTTTATTCCCAAGAGCAAAGGTCTAAACAGCAGTATTCTTAGAGTGTATTTGCTGCAATATGTTCTGATTTCAGTTTTTGAGTTGTCTTCCTTGAAGTCTGTTGTTTGTTCAGGTTATTGTCTTTGCAGCTGAGCTACTTCTGAATATTGCTTGCAAATCTCAAAGCCATTTTCATATGGTTCCAATTCAGATGTATTACTAGTAGTACTCGGTTCAGTTTTTCAACAGTCTGCTCTTTTAGGTTTCAGTCTTTTGCCTTGAGATAACAGCCTGCCGATCAGTTCTTGTTGTTGCTTCGGTTTAGGCTGAGTGCAGTGAATTTTTCTTGCTGTTCGGCTCCTGCAATCTTTGATGTTTCTGTTTGCAGCTGACTGGAGTTAGCCTTTTGTTTTGCTTTAATTTCTAGTTGCTGTGTGTTGTTTCTTCTGCTCTTTCCAGTCAGTTTTTTGGACAGCACCTTGATCTACTTTTTGTGGCTGTTTCCTGCTCAGTTTAGGCAGCAAGTGTGGTTGTTAAAAACTGCTTTCGGCCAGGTTAGTTGTGTTGTTTCTCTGCGTTGGTCAGCATTCGGCCAGGCTGTCCCCTTGCTGCAGTTCGGCCAGGCTGCTGTGTAGTCTTGTTTTCCCCTGTTCGACTATGTTTTGTGGTTGTTTTGGCTGCTACTCTAGTCCTCTCGGTTCCTCAAATTTGTGCTGCACTTTTGTTTATTGTTTTTGGTGTTAGTGTAGTTTGTTTTCAGTTCACTTTTGGGCAGCATTCTCTGATTTTATTCAGATCGCAGGTTTGCTTGTCTTGTTGGTTTTCTTTCTTCCTTCTGTTGTTCAGTTGATTTCTTAGCTCCAGTTTTTTGTCGCATCTAATTTCTCCATTTATTAGCAAAGCTCCTTTCTGTTCCTTTTCTGTTATGATCTCGGTGTTCTTGTTTTACCAGTGAGCTTTTGATTTTCTTCTTTATAGCTCTATAGCTATCGGAGAGGAAAAGTTGTGGATACTTTGGGGTGATTTTTAAAGCACCATTCACCCCCTCTGTTGCTATTTCCGATCCTTCAATTGGTATCAGAGCCGGTTAGCTCTCGTCTATAGATCTTAACCGGTCTGTGAGCCATGGCAACAAACAGGTATTCCACCAAGCCTCCTATCTTCGATGGGGTCGACTATTCCTTCTGGAAGAGTAGAATGGAGTCTTACATACATGCTTAGGGCTATACGATCTGGCAAAAAGTACAAACTCATTTTATTGTTCCTGTCGATGAGAACATTAATGTAAATAGCATGCCTGATGTTGAGGCAAATGCTAAGGCAAGGAACATTATAATCTAGGGTCTAAACCGGAGCGAGTTCGATCGCATTTCTCATCTCTCGTCGGCCTACAACATCTGGGTGACCCTCGATGCATATCATGAGGGAACCACCCAGATTAAGACCGTACGATAGGACCAGTTTTAGCGAGATTACAACAAGTTTGAAATGCTCGCTAGTGAGTCCTTGGATGAGTGTTTTGCGAGATTTCAGAAGATCTTGAGCAACCTCCAAGCCATCGTTCTCACATACTCCGATTCGGACAACACTCGACAGATGCTTTCGGCCTTGGATTTGCGAGTTTAGGAGATGAAGGTGATCACCATCAAGGACACGATCGATCTTTCGACTTTGACTCTTGACGCGTTGTATTCACGCCTCAAGACTCACGAGATTGACATTGTCACTCGCAAGTCGAAGTCTCAGTCGATGGCTTTGGTCACTGATCCCAGTTCTGCTTCTGGTGTTTTCTCTGATAATGCTAATGGTTTTTTCTTAGCTACTCTCTGTGAAGTAACCGATGATTAATTAGAGTAGCTACCAGAGGACCAATTAGCTCTTCTAGCCAGAAAATTTTTCTATGCCTACAAGAGAGTAAGGGATAGAAAGAGGAGTGGGCCGATAATCTACTTCAAGTGTGGTAGCTTCAACCACATTCGAGCAAATTGCCCCAAGCAGGAGAAGGGTAAGAATGACTACGACGGTGTGAATAAGAACGACTACATCAACAAGAACCGCAACAAGAAGTCTCTTGCTCACGTCCAAGACAAAAAGAAGAAGTTTCGTAACTTTGGCAAAGCCAAGAAGTTCTTCCACCGCGTTCTCACCGCCTTCGACGACATCGACTTCAGCGACATGGAAGGGTGGAGTGATGACGACGGTAAGGATGATCAAGATCCCAAGGACGGTGACGATTTCATCGGCATGTGCTTCATGGCCAACGAGACCAATGTTAGTGACAACGAGCTCTACAGCGACTCCGATGATGTATGTCCCTCCTACGACCAGCTCGATGATGCATTTCTAAAGCTTGAAAAGTTTTATACTAGATCTAGAGATAGGGTTGTTGTTCTTGAGAAGGAAGTAGAGAGATTATCACGAGAGCTTACTTCACTTATATCTGCTCCCTCTTGTGAAGAATGTGATGTATACTCTTCTTTGGTTGGAGATATGGAGAAGGTAAGGACCTCTCATGATAGTTTAACTTCTGAGCTTGATATACTTAAGGTGGAGAATGTTAGTCTGCTTGCTCAACTAGAGATGAGTAGGGTAACTTCTATTTCATATACTGTTGAGACTACTTCTTGCACCTCATGTGAGAATAAGGAAAATACTTTTAGAGGTCTTTACACTATACATCTTGATCTACCCGAAAATTGTGAAAATTGTATTAACTTGAAAATGAACTTAAAGAAGGCAGATCATAAAATTGCTGAATTGCATGCTTCTTTGCTTGAGCCTATTGCTTCATGTTTGATTTGTCCTAAATTAACTGCCGAACTTGAATCTGTCTCCAAGCAATTCCAAGAAATGGTTGATCATAATAAGAAAATAGCTCAATATGCATCAAGTACCTCGTTGAGCATAACCAAGGCAAGTCATAACCTTTGATTATGTTGAATCCAGTTTTTAATCTATTATTTATTTATTTTATTTTAAATTATTCTACATCGCTATTTTGTTACAACCTTTGTATATGGTAGTTATCGTCCCACATTGAATTATTCCTCCTTGATAATTTGAATACCATGATGCCATTGTCACCATAGGTTGAAAAATTATTTAGTGATGCTATGCTAGATGTGACATGGGTTGTACGATAGAATGCTTAGCCTGCTTAATTTACGAAAGGGTCTATACTCGCATGTGATTAATTAATTTAACTTAATGATATATGGAACCGTGGTTGGTGCCACGATTATTAAAATTTGTACCATGACATTGGTGTGTCATTGGTGTAGTTATACAAACTTGATTTTCACTCGGGCGAGTGATCGTGCAGTAAAGGGGGAAGTGCAGGTCCACTTCATGTGATGAGGTAGTCTCGCCCGGTTAGACTTAAGGACTTAACTTTGTGCGTCATTGATCTGAGTTTTATCGTGCAAACCACATGTCTAGTATGGGATAGACCTGGCTGATTAATTTGTGATATTTTCAATTCTGATCTTACCATTGTGATGAATATAGTTGCTGATTTTCATATGGCGCAAGGGGGGTGTGGTGCGAAACCCTAGCGGGCAGGATTAAGTTGAGGTAAAGCATTGTAAAGACCTTGTTATGATTTTCTTATGCTGAGGCTAATCACATTATGTGGGTACAGTTGTGCAACCTCTGTAGAGTGTAAAACTATTTGAATAGCCGTGTCCTCGGTCATGGACAATGCTCGGTGATATCACACGAGGGGTAGTGATTTCATTTAAACTTGTGGTTTATGGTTAGTTAGTGAACAGGTAGTTCACTTTTTGCTTAGCTTGTAGATGGGATGTTTACAAGTGGTTTAGTTCAATTCCATCGATTATTTATTACTATTGTTTTTCGTTAACGTTCGCTTTCAATCTGCTTATCATATTTATCTCGAAATGTCTTTTATGCAAATTAACCTTTTAGCCCCATTGGTAATCATTGCATACTATATTGCATTCATTTGTTACAAACGACTTGCTGAGTACCAATGTACTCACGGTTTTACGCTTATGTTGCTCAGTTGAGGAGGAGTATTATCAGCAAGAGGTTCCGGAGGGAGAGCACTTCAGCGACTTCACGGATTAGAACTTCGTTCTCCACTCGATAGACTGTGGGCATATCGATTGGCCGCTACGCTTTATTTTGGATTTTTCGCTGCTAGATTTAAAGCCCTTCCGGCTAGAGATATTGTAAACTTGGCCATAAGATTGTATCTTTGAGATTTATTATTATTTGAGGTTTTCCTTTATTTTAACGTGTGTATGGTTGTGATTACATCTATGTTTGACTGTGTGCACTAGCGTGATCCTGGACTAGTGCAGTTTACGCAGAGAGTCCGAATTTGTATATTCGGGTCTCGACAAAACCTCTTATCGATGTTTCTCCACTGGGCGGAATCAACAAGATGTCTTAGCATTCCATCCTTTATGCGCTTCTTCGAGTGCCAACGCAGCAGTTTTGCTTTCTTTGGATTCACAAAAAACCGATTCAAATAGGGAATTATAGGAAGATACTATGCCACCTTAGCAGGAGCTCCTTTCTTCACCTCTGTTCCCTCGCCATCATCTGAATGATTGTTACGTTTGTATCGGGATGCGTTGTACACCAGAGATACATGCATGTTTGCATACTCTTTACGGTAGAGGATACAGTCATTCGGATATGTATGTATTCTTTCAACTTTCATTCCTAATGGATAAAGAACCTTCTTAGCTTTATACGTGGTTTTAGGCAACTTATTTCCCTTCAGAAGCATGTCCGCTAAAAGACTTAGTAACGTTGTGAAACTCTTGTCGGACCAATCGTTGCTTGCCTTTAATTTCAATAGTTTAAGCACGGTTGACAACCTCATGTACTTTGATTTGTAGCACGTAAACAAATATTTTTCCGAGTCCTCCATCAATCCACATAATTTAACATACTCTCTCAACATAGTTCTCTTCTACATCATGAAGCATCTTATCTAGATTGTCATCGTGCAGTCTATCCGAATCCGAACCACAATCGACATCATCTGGTGGCATATCATTGACTTCACCGATGATGTCATCTGGCGGCATATCATTGATTTCACCAGCGATGTCATCGGGCAGCATATTATTGACTTTGCCATGACCGTTCGAACACGTATATCTCTTTTTGAAACCTCTTCGAATCAAGTGCGCTTCAATCTGCTCTTGGTTCTTAAATATCTTTAAATTCTCGCAGTCAGTGTATGGACAGTACATATATTCCACCCCCTTATTCAACATATCCTTATCGGCAGCTCTTGTAAAAGTAGACACGCCATTAATGTACTCTTCACTCACACGGTTCACGGTATACATCCAGCTTCGGTCCTATGTTATGCATATATATAACAACTTAGTATTAAAAATTAAATTAATTAATTATTACTACATATATACCACATGCATTGAGGCTTTGCTAGCTTAATTCATATTAACACAACAGCTATTTTCCCAGCGATCGAGAAACCATTTATAACCAATAATTTTGACAAATTTGGTCTCCCACATGATGAGAACTGATCATGTATGGTCAAGTAGATGCAAACTATCTTCAATGACAGTCACCGAAAGTTATATCTAAATTTTGATGCAACAAAAAATTAATTTCATTACTAACCATATCTAAAGCAACCAAGAACTTGATGAATCTTCAAAACTCTCCTGCCAAATAACTAGCCTCTTTCTACCAAATTAAATGGCCTGAAAGTCTTGCCTCCTCCAAGTGCAGCACCGGCTAGATCTGGATCGAAATGAAGACAGATGTGGTTCTGAGCGGCGTAATAAATATATAGTGGGATTATCACAGACGGTTTTTAATAAAAATCGTATGTGATAATTCACAGATTATCACAGACAGTTTTTAATATTACCAGTATCATAGATGATTTTTTCTGACGGCAACAACACAAACGGTCTCAAAATTAAAACCACCTGTAATAGTATACATCACAAACGGTTTTATGAAACCGTCTGTGATTTGGTGTCTACTAATAGTCCTTCTATAGTAGTGCATGCATATAAATGGCACCTAAATGGTAGAAGTGGATTGTGGATGTAATAGTTTATTTTTTTATTCTTAAAAAGGAGTAGTTTATTTTTGTTTACTGTGCGTGTTATGTCCTTTGGAAAGTACTTCAATGTCCCCACGGAAGTATAAGCTACAAAATGCACTGAGCATATTTGAGGGTTGTTATTTACAATCTAGTTTTTAGGATAGCATAGAAACACTATCCTTTCCCTTGATTTGATTTCCTCTTTTCAGCCAATAAAATTTAACAAAAACATGCAGGCTCCAGTCAATTTGAAATATCCAGGTGGTAGGCAATCATTTCTGCCTCTAGTAGCCTTGTGGAAACTTCTTCCATTTATTACTCCTCTCCCTTTCTCTTCGCCTCTCCAATTTGATCTCTACGCCAGGATGCTCCTCGGCATGCCGGAGCAGGGCAAGGACACGGCACGAGAGATCCATGAACGCCTCTCTTTGAAGTAAGGCAGAGGAAGAAGACAACTTGTATACGTGTTTCAATTTGAAATATATAGGCACTAGCCTATCATATCTGCTTCTTCTAATTATTTCTCCTCTCCCTCTGTCCTTATGCTACTTGATCATCCTAGGGTGAATTAGAATCCGCATTTATATATACTAAACAACTTTTTATTGTGAATATATATTTTTGAGCATTTAATGTTATGCATTATTCAATTTAAAACAAAATTTTAATTCTACATTTATTTGTAAAATTTTTATATTTAATCTTTCACATATTTTAAAGTATGAAGATAATAACTTTATGGTTTTTAGTAATATATTATTACATTTTCTGCTCACTGCTTGTCAAGGGTGCCCGCGCGCTGCTGCTGCACAGCCCCTTGTCCTAGA
This sequence comes from Melocanna baccifera, assembly GCA_036346265.1. NCBI lineage: Eukaryota > Viridiplantae > Streptophyta > Magnoliopsida > Poales > Poaceae > Melocanna > Melocanna baccifera. Next base: position 12,424,351 of record CM070709.1, read on the forward strand.
CGTATGCACGAGTGCCTAGCTGCCGCTGCATGCAATCTGAGCCGCTGTCGCTGCATGGTGTAGTTGTTGCCCCTGCATGCATGCACTTTGCCATTGCCTCTGCATGCTGTGCTTTTGCTGCTGCTGCCGCTAGATACCACGGCACAGTCCAGAGGAAATGAGGGCAGAGAAGGAAGACGGGGGAAGAAGGGAAGAGAGCTCGCTGCCGCCGTCGTCTTCCACGTTCATATCTAGGGTAAGGACCCATAATCTTTCCTTCTGCTAGTTAATCGATTAGATAGGTTCTACAGTGGAGATTAGTGCTATTTGATGCAAAAAAAAAAATTGTGGTTAGAGATTGCTGAAACCCAGTAATTAGATTGATTTCAAGGGCAGTGGTTTGTAGTGCAATTTTGGGCACCTTTCTGGTTAATTGGGAATTTGATCTACTAGAGAGTTGTAACCTATTTAAGCTTTCCGTAGAGTGGTAGAACACCTAATTTGGATAAGTGGTTTGGTAGTTATGCCTCTGGGAAAGTTGCTATCCAGAATTTAGTCGTTATTGATCGCAGTTGTTTTAATTAGCATATTAAACTCAGTAGATACTCGAATTAAATTATAGTCGTAACTAGGAAAAAATAAATAATTTTCTGTAGTTTCTAGAAGTGGTATGCTTTGCCCTTTTTTGTGCTGTAGAAAAATAGATATGTAATTGTGAAGTATGCTATCTATAAAAGTGTCAGGTTTACCTTCGGGGACTGAAAATGGGGATTTAGATGTCTTACTCTTAAAATTGTGATAACTAGAACTATACTGGAAACTTTGTGTAGATTTCACAACACATGTGGTTTGTAGTGTTTGGATTCCAGACTTGGGAATATGTTTATTTGATCACCGAGATAGTGGGAGAATTGTCCGGTGAAGGGAGATAATTAGGCCGGGATTGCAAAGTAGGAGTGATGTTGATTTATGTTATGCGTATGTACTATTGTAGCATGTTATTGAGACAGGGCCATGGTTGTTTAGGTAGTGATGTTGCTTTAGCATTGGTGTTGTCTACACATCATCCAATCCCTTGTGGTTAAAAAGGCAAGTGCATATCAGAACGTTAGACAATTGTTGCCTTAAATAATTGATGCTTATGCTATATTTACTTTCCTATTCTATGTTTCTTATGTTGAATTCATGATGATGAATGTATGATGGTGATGAATAAATAATGACAATGGAGGACCCGAGATGGTAATTAGAGGGGTAAATGATGCCTTCAAATTCAACCTCCTAGATCGTATCATAAAATCTTCGCTCTACTAACTACTGGAGGTTCGGAAGATCAAATTAGCTCACCTAAAAAGAACTCACAAAAACGTGGAACAAAAACAAAGTTCAACTCCAGGCAACCGGTCATACCACCATTTACCCAGCGGTTGTACTGGCCTGCTGTTTGACCGCCACTGGGGCACCAGTCAGATCGGCCACTATATGACCACTCGCAAACTCCAGGCAACTGGTCATACCACCATTTACCCAGTGGTTGTACCAGCTAGCTATCTGATCGCCACTAGGGCACTCCGGTATGACCACTTGCAAGGGTGCGGTCTGGCCGTCCCCTATTCTAGAATGAAATAACATCCCGAGCAAAACACAAAAAGGTGCAATCTCCAAAATACAAGTTCAAATAACTTGAAACTTTGTACACACCTTGCCAAGGATGTAAGAAACCTAATCCATCCTAGAATTGTATGGATCTTAGCCAAAGTTTTAATCTTTCATTGAAATAAGGAAGGTTGCATAAAAACTAAGCAAAACTCACAAACTTGGTGTACAACTTGCTCATGGGTTAAGGATGGCCAAGATGGCTCTAGATAGGTTTTCAGTTAAGGATGGCCAAGATGGTTTTAGATAGGTTTTCACATATCACAACAATCTAAAGCACTCAAAGATTTGAGGTCAAAACCCTTATATCATGTATCTCGAAAAGTGCTCAAAATCAAGTCAAATTGGGTAAACTCCAAAATCTTGCTACAACAAATTTCTAGATGGATGGAATATGATCCTCAAGAGGCACCATCATCATTTACATGTCCATAGAACTAGCAAAATCAAGAGAGAAGAGAGGAGAGCAAAAACTCTAACCAAACAAGTGTAAAATCAACAAGATCTAGAACACACCATGGATGGTGCATAAGGTTGATCTATTGCAGCTTGTAGATGAATGTTTTATAGCTACTCCACTTTAGAGGAAAAAGCTCTCTCTTCTAAGAGTACACACCCCAAAAGCTCCTCTCCCAGGAAGCCTCTTACACAAACCCTAGATAATGGATGAGTTAATTGTTAGCCACACGCCTCCAACCCACTCCTACTCAAGTAGATGGAGCAAGCGGCCCATATTTAATTCTAATAAGATATTATCCATTAGCACAACTAGGAAATCCATGAACCCCCACACTCCGGGTTTTACACTCAATGCATGACTGATGCACACTTCTCAAAACGCATAAACCCAAACTAGCTAAGGAGCAAGCTCCCATTCACTTGGCCTCCTCAATGCCTCCTTGAGCTAAACCACTCTCCAAACTCCCTCTAAGCGTCGTGGTTTTGATCCCTTTCCCGCTTCCTATATTTTGGCTTACTTGCCAAAATACCTTCGCCTTGACCATGGATCGCCCCTCTTTCTCGAGCCTAGTACATGGTCATCTCCTCCTTTGTCAGCAATTCCCATACTTGCAACTTGTGGGTTCACCAATGACTCATGCATCGGTAAGTCTCTCCGTATCGGTCCCCCCACCATGTCTCATTTGCACCAACTACACTATTAGATAAACTGTTGCTCGAACCTTTCCCTTCAACATCCCTTAACTTCACCTATGCTCTGCTTGAGCCCAACCATCTCACCCAGCTTCCTTCACCATACCTCATCTAACCTCCAAACTTAGTTTTGATCCACGTCATCGACCATGGCTGGCTCCAAGCACTCTGCACATCAAAGACCAAGAAATGATGTTTGAGCATAAATTCTTTACAATTTGACCTACGTTAATCCAACATGATTCATGCACAATGAATGTAATGATCTAGACCCCAAAACTCAACCCATGACTATTTCTCACAAATATCCAAAACCTTTGAATATTTCATACACAGCCGGTCTGACCACCATTGCCAGGTCAATCAGACCGCACTGGTCAAACTAGTCAACCACTGGTGACAGGGAGCAGGTCAGACCGCCACATAGAGGTCGATCTGACTGCTCAACCAGCTTTGGTCAGACTGCCACACAATGGTCGATCAGATCGCTCCCAATTTTCTCACGCACACAAGTGAGCACCTCTTTGGAAAATATCTATCACCAACTAGACTTCGGTCATACTACAACCCCAGTATGACCGCCAACCTAATCTGGTACTACCGCGCTCGGCAATTCAGACCACGGCTATCTTGCCGGTCTGACCGCCAATCCTAGGCTAGTCAGACCGCTCCTAGCAGAAAGTACGAGAGGTAAAATACAAATTTTCACAAATGCAAACTCTAACTCTACAAGATCGCTAATGTTCAACACACATGAACCAAGAATATTCTCAATATGATTCTTCAGACTATGATAATTAATGATGGAACCCATGCATTGCATTATGTGTATATTCATGTCATGAAAGAGATGATCCACTTGGGTGAATATGAAAGACCTACTCTAGTAAGCCCCCTCTACAAGATGGAGGAACCTCCATGGGATGGTGGATTGAGAGAGTGGTACATTGGCGGTTGTTCACTCAGCTATATCAGTATAAGCTATATGATGTACATATGGATATGTAGTATAGACAAACATTGCATTAAAGAAAGATGTCATGTCATGTAATGTTTACTATTTTACTATGTTACTCACCAAGTCTTGGATTCACTTTTATTTTATTGTTGTTTTTAGGTGACCGCTAATGGCAATATGCATGGGGTGGGAGCAGCACATTCACATCACGTGCCAACAACCAATGAGATTATCAGTAGCGCTGGACTATAGAGATTTTTATGGAGATGGTTAAATTATTAGCATTGTTGCTAATAAACTATGCAAAGATTAGTTATGCTCCCAGGCACATGGTTCTAGGTGTTCTCAGGCACGAGGATCTGAGTGTTTTTTGGGCATGTGGTCCCAAGCTTAAGTTCAAATACTTATTCTTGTTTATGAAATCTTGTTATTCTTATATTTGTACAGTTTGATTGTAGCGTTTTAATTTTTGAAAGTATTGCTAAAATTGTTGGTAATAATGGTTTAAATTCAGAGTGAAAAGAGTAGAGCTGACATTCCGTGCTCTTTATTGGGCCAGGGTATTACAAATAGTGTGAATTATTTTGATATCAATATTATAGCTGTTACAATTTATAACAAAGCACAACTATATTTTCTATAGCCATTAATGTTGTATAAGAAATACGGTGTGTTACAATTTCTAACTGCGCAAATTACACGGGCAATTCTGCTAGCTATAACTGATATGGACTGGTTTACCTTCATATACTACAACTTGTGTTGTCTTAATAGATAAAGTTAAGCTATTTTTCTTGTACACTCTAAAAGTAATTAACAAACTATTATGAATTAACCATCTAGCAATAGAAATTTGGGCATTGTTAGGTGTAACCACTATTTTAAATAGAGATCAAATATGAGACATAATTTCATATGAACTAGGCACGAGACATGATTTCACATAGTAAAGTTGAAATGGAGTAGGTAAGCACACAGAAGTATTTAACTCCACAAACTGTCATTGCAAAAGCTTGAAGCCATGTGTGGTGCAGTAAACTTGCATGTGCTCACTTATATAGGATCTCTTTAGGCTATGATCACTAAAAGAATCTTGTTGGAGATGCATGAACATGCATCTCTCCGGGTTGCTACATCGTCTGGAGCTAAAGAGAACCCCTGATGCAGCAATGACAATGCTGAGAAACTTTCCAGTGAGAGTTGCATTCCGTTTTCTCCCCATAGGCTTGGGAAGCACCATCCGCATGTCAAATGCATAGAAAATCTTCATTCTTCATGTAAGTAACTCTTACACTTACCTAACGATCCCCTTTAGCTTTTCCCTCCAATTGGCTTGTTGCATTGCATGTTTCAATTTTTGTTCAAAATTCTTTTTCCTTCAGTGTTAGGCAGACTGAATGTAACAGGGCACCTGAAGACATGCAATCGGATTCCTTCTCTTGTTGTTGAAGGCCAATATTGAACCCAGATCAACCTCAAGATAGTCCTGAACTACGAACAAACATGATCTTATGGAGATCCACGAATATGAAGAAGAGATTAACTAGAGGATCGATGGGGGAAAGATTTACATAACCAAACAAAATTCATGTATACATTACATGGATGGCCACCCTAATGCCTTCATGTTTACCAATAAACAAAAAATTTTAGATGAGTCTAACTCAAGGTAGGACAATTACCTTATTTGGATGATTTTTTTTAAACCTAGGCAGGAGAGCTGCCTTGAATTAATTCACAGGAAGAAGAAAAAACACAATCAAAAGTTTGAGCAGAGAGAGATGGTCTGGGGGGGTTAGAGAGTTAAAGTGGCCAGGGCACGGCCAAGGCAACATGTTCGAATAAGATGTTATAGACTAGTTGACAACTCTACTAGCCTACTAGCTCCTGCTAGGACCCATGTTGTTGCCTCATCCTTTATGCCTGCGATCAAGTGGCCCGGTGAAGACAACATGGATTGAAAAAATCGAACATTGTGCTCCTTCCATATCTGCCAAGTGACAAGCATTATGAGAGTGGCCATTGCTTTTCGCGGTGCTCTAGGTGCGAGTATGAGCAACTCCCACCAGTCGTGTACTAAGGAGGAGGGCACCAGGTGATCAGATTGATGGAATCGCAATCACCCATTGCGCTAGTGAACTCCATACTATTCTCGTTTAGCGGCACTTTGTCAAAATGTGGATGGCCAACTCTAGTAGCTATGAATAGAGGAGACATGTGTACTGATTTGGCCACCCTCGCCTGGCCAAACGATCTACCATCCAGAGCCTATTTTGGATGGTGAGCCAAGCAAAAATTTTGCATTTCTGGGGTACCCAAGTTTTCCAAACTAGGTGGTTCATTGTGATTTTTTTACCATGCCTAGGAATTGTGCCTTGTAAGCCAAGGCTGCAGTGTAAATTCCATTGGGGGTGAGTTTCCAAGTGACTATGTCCTCCAAACCTTCGATCAGGTTATGGTGATGTGTTCCCAAAGAGCAATTAGCTCTTATGTGTTGAGGAGTTATGTTGGTTGCCCAATCAAGGTCATGTAGCTATGTGTTCCCTGCTAGCACGGCTCATATGGTGCGGTTCTTTTTCCTGGATGTTGTGAAGACAGCAGGCACGATGTCACATAATCTATTTCCTCTCGCCCAGGAAAAGTCTAGAACCCCGCCTTGTCTCCATCTCCAATCGCTATGACTGTTGTCGCTACAAAAGCATCCGACCTTATTGATCACAAGGGGTTTCCATTGTTTGCTAGGGTTGGTTTGGGCACCCTATTCCTGCCAAAGCCATTGAAGCCTAAGAGCCCTAGTGAAGCTGTCAAGATCTAGGAGTTTGAGTTCCCCAAGATTTGTTGGCCTACAAATAGTATTCCAATTGATCTTACATTTTCCCCCCGTTAGCTGGTCCGAGTTGGCCCAAAGGAAGTGTCTTGTTTGCCTATTGAGGGCTATAATTATGCCCTTCAACGCCTTGATGGCCGTGAGGAAATAGGTTGAATGTGCCATGAGCATGGGTTTCAAGAGGGTCTTTCTACTCGCAAGTGTCAGCAACTTTGCGTGCCATCCTGCCTAGCATGTTGCATATTTGTCATCGAGTTTTTGGAAGTTCGCCTGGTGAAGCCTTTTGATGGCGAGCGATAAGCCAAGGTAGTTGAAGAGGAAGATTGCTTGCTAGCTGGTAGGTCATGCAAAACCTCGTGCAGGTCAATGTCCTCGCACCTGATTGGCACCACTTGGCTTTTGTATAGATTGGTTTGTAGTCCTATCATGTCACCAAATTTGTTTAGGATTCAGATCAATGTACATACTATTGGAAATGTAGGCAATATTTTAATTCCAAATTTTACTAGGAGACAAATACAATAAAAACTAGTGATAAAACACTCACAACTAATAGCAGGCTACTCATTATACTTTAGAAAATACATAAGAAAAATATAGTATCAAAGTTGATCGAACACGCGAATAACTTACTGTTGAGCTTGATGAAGAATAGAAAACATGGCAGACTCGATGTAGTGCAAGAACATAGAAGTAGCAGAGTAGGAGCGGTCACGCAAATACATTGCCCAAAAACCTTATTGCTGCCCCATGTAGGTATTCTCTGTGGCAATGGTTCGGAGATAGCTGCTCTCTCTCCTTCTGGTGCATGCAGAGAAGAAAGGGCCAATGAGATTCGGTTGCTTAACACTCAGTACAAATTCATCGAAAAGAAGAAGACAATGTGAGAAGGAAATGGAAGAGTTCTGTGTACCAAGCTTAGACGTCTCTAAATCTTTTATAGACGTGCAAATTACTCTCTAGTAATTGTTCCCATTGAATTGAAATAATTCACTGGTAACTGCTAATTTATTCATTGGCAATTGATAGTATTCAAACCAAATAATGAAAATTAAGCAGTCTCATGACCAGTTAAAAGGAGAGAGGTGATATATGGTTCACCAAAAATAAGGTGGACTTGGTCTACCAGGTGTCGCGCCACATCACAGCGCGATCACGCGTCAGAAGTCACAAGTCACGCATATTTTCATGTGAAAATATGTGAATACAAGTACACGTGAGTGCGCGCATGTTTGTTTAGCCCTCCTCATGCTACCCCCATCCATGTGTCACATGATTCAACGAGTGACGAGGACTCCACCTTATAAATTGGACTCCTCCACTTTGCCTTAAAAATATGGTACTAAACCATGTATGCTTTGGAATTAAGAAAATGAGCCTATTTCTAACACATACATTGTCTCTTTGTGGTGCGAGGAAGATGGCGTCATCATCCGCATAGAGGGATGTTCTAAGAACGGTTGCACTTCCTACCAAGGGGTGCAAAAGTTGGAGTTCTGTTGTGATGTTGATGATTCTTTGCAACGGGTCTATCGCTATGATGAAGAGGAAAGGAGATAACGAATCTCCTGTCGTAGGCCTCTACGATGTTGTATCTTATCCCCCGGCACGCTATTGAGGAGTACTGTGGAGGTGGCAGTGGAAATGAGGTAGGAGACCCAAGCTCTCCATCGGGGCAGGAACCCTCTCTTTTCCAAAAAGGTCAGGAGGTAGTCCCACTGAACCGAGTCAAAGGCTTTCGCAATATCTAGTCTGAGCAAAAGAGCCGGGGTTGTGTTTCTATGGTACCTTTTTGCCAGGTTGCACATAATCATAATCCAAACAAATATCTTGTTGCTAGAACAAGGGAAAAAGTCCTATCTGATAACCGAAAATCCTAGTGACGCTTGGTTAGTTTATGAGCGGGTGAAAAAAGTGCCAAACTTGAATTCAAGCCCCGTAATGAAGTGTGCTCTAATTGTTGATCATGCTGTCATTGTGAGGATAGTAAACATAAGATAAAAGAGATGATTGAAATGGTTCTTCATTCTAGGACTGAATCTTATGAAAATTGCTTTAAACTCTCAATTGAACTTGATGCTCTTAACAAGCCACTTGAGAATAAATGTAAAAATGAAAAATCATTTTCTATGTCTGCTTCTAAGAAAGAAATTGATTCTATTCGTGTGTATTTTGTGCTGAAATTGGAATTGACTTAGATTAGGTGCATGGGGCTTTTAGAATTAAGTTCAAAAAGCAATTGGGTGGGATTAGAGAAACCCCCTATGTGTCATGTGAGGCTTTAAGACTTAAGGTATTTGTCCATAAAGAGAGATATGCTGGGAAAACAAAAATCACTGAGTGTGTTACATGTGAGATCCTAGCCAATGAGAATGATTACCTCAAAAAGACATTTGAGAGATTGTCTAGTGGGAAGAAGAACCTTAATATAATCCTTGACCAATCTAAGGTGAGTATGAAGAAGAAAGACCTAGGATTCAATTTCCTAGAGTATTCTCAAAATCACACTACTAAAGGTTGTGAGAGTAGTTCAGAGTGGTAAGTTTGGGGTCAAACCCCCTAAGCCCCCCAAGACTGTATTTAGGTTAGCTAGATTTGCTCAAACCTCTTTATGCAAGTTAGATGCTTTTACTTCAGCAGGCCAGACCTTTCAAAGGTCAAGTATCATTGTACCTTCTGCAAGAACAATGATCATATTGTTGAGTTATGCTTCCATAGGGTCAAGTGTGAGAGAAAAGAGAGGATGCATGCTTTGAGGTCTATTAGAGGAGTTCCTTCACCTGTGTCTCTAGAGCTGGGTCTCCTATCGTTTCTTCTAGATATAGGCCTAGAATTGTAGATGATTTCTTTGACTGCTTTGTGGATCTAGGTAGTGCTTTGGGTTAGGATATCGTGAGGGTGAACCACGAGTGGCATCTAGACAAGGGAGTACCGGTCTTTTGGTAGCATGATTCGGAGAGGTCTAGGTAGTTCCGTGTGCATCCTCATGACTTTCATGCTAACCGTTTTATTCTTACTTTTGCTACTGTTCTAAGATAGTGTGTGGCTCAATACTAGATTCCTAAGTCTTTCATTTCTAACCCTAATACTAAGGCACTGATGTTTCTTGCTTATACCCTTAGGTCTGTCAAGTAAGGAAGGAGGATGTATGTCTTGTTGACACTGGGTGTTTTTTTTGTAAAACTAAGGAGGACAACTAGGGGGTGAATAGGCATTTTAAAATTCATTTGGCTAAAATCGAGTTTATAATGCGGAAACATAAATCAAATTAGTTCTACATAATTAAGGTCTAAATTAGCTAGGTTCACCTACGTGCATCAACACACTAAGTCTATGTGAAAGGTTTAAAATCCTAGGGTGAGAAACAATCAACTTAATTCTATTAATGTAAATTGCTTGAATGTAAATTGAGCACAAGAGAACAAAAATCACAATTAACACACGATGTTTTACCGTGGTATTCGGAGAGTTGCTGGTCTCTCCTAGTCTACATTGAGGTAAATCTAAACAAAGTGAACCAGCTCTATGAATTAAGTGAAACACCTCAATTTCATTAGTGATAGCTCTTTATTGCTTTGGATAGGTAAGCTCTAACCTTCACAACACATCAGGTCTTCTCACAAGCCCCTTAAGAAGATCATCAGACCATGATGTCTCAATGCTGTCTAGGAGTCGATAACCTTTAAGAATAACAAACCAAGCCCCTTGCTTGACTCTCACCAAGTATATCACATGCACAAGCTCAAGTAGATACTCAATCCAACTCTATGTGCAATATATGCAATTAGAAATATCTCTTCTTACTCACAAGGTGCAATACATGTACAATTAAGAGGAGAAACTCACATTAGCTCAAGAGAATGAAAAGAGTGCCAAAGAATTGTCTCACAACTGGCCAAGGGGTTATTTATAACCCCTACAACACAAACTAGCCGTTGGAGATGAAACCAGCAAAAATCAGTCGGAGTGGTCATACTGCAGTTTACATGGCGATATTACCGTGCTACAGTGCCAACGACTATAAACTTTAGTATTAAATACTCAAAACTAGCCGTTACAAAGGGTACGATAATACCGCCACACAAAGTGCGGTCATATCAGCCTAAAGTGATAAGAAGAGCTCAAAAACATGCTCTCTAGAGAAATCATTAATCATCTAGGAAATTCATACATAACAACATTTATTTCTAATATTAATAAGTGATCACTAAGTGAAAGAAAGAACTACTAAGTATAATGTCAGCTTGTGCTATATCCCGACCATAAATGTCATCAACGATGAGTACCTAAAAACAACAATAAAGCAAGGGTGGGTTCATGACTCAGCAAGTACAAAGCAGAATAATAAGTGAAGCATCATCTTATTAACAATGCATATCCATTTATCATTTACTCAATTTCTCTTGTTTAGTCTCATCAGTTCCTATTCACGTGTCTCCTTATCTCAAATTACTTTTCAGTTTTCATAAATGCAATGCAATGCTCATGCATATGTCTCAACTCATCTTCTACTTATACTAGTATAGAGGAGTGTAACACTCATCGGTGTTCACTCTTGTCCACAACTCTTTTGTGCGGGAACCAATTGCCCATCTTTGTTTCATGCGGGGACTAATTGTCCGTCATGTTTCATGCGAGGACTAATTACCCATTATGTTTCATGCAAGGATCAATTGCCCATATTTGCATATAGGAGCCTCATCCCATTCACATAGGTCATATCTTTCCATCATGAATGCTCAACATGTAATGCAATGATTATATTCTTTTCTTTAGTTCATTTTTAGCATTAAACAGGTGATATAATTATTACTCTACCACAATTATCATGATTATCATCATCATCATCGTATCATAAGCATGCGAGTAGTATAAAATAAGTATTTTCATATAAATAATCAAAGCAAGTATTTATTTAAACACAATTTTAAGTACTCGAATACTATTCTACCATGCACTTGACTTTTTAGTTGCAACGGTCGGTTTGATTAGGAGACGACAACACACCTAACGCTACTCCTCCTACAGCAATTACTCACTCTCAATACAGGCCACAGCAATACAAGACAATAAATAAATGACAACGCTCCTACACGCTTACCAAATCCACCATTCTCTCCCGTTATAGGACAGTCAACATTGTTATCCTAGTACTAAAACATCATAACTTTCACCTCACAAGTCCTATTATAGCAAATCTTACAATTCTGGAACCTACACAATTTTTCCCACAATTTCTTAGTTGACCACATGTCTAGATTCAATCATCTAATCACCTGTTTTAACCCAGAAGACCATTTTGCCATCTTCTAGACATCATACTTATTATTTTCATATATTTTATTCAACTTAGGCAAGTACCATGAACCATGATATTTTTAGAAACTACATAAAATTATCTATCACTTTCTAATTATGACCAAAATTCAATTCTATCATTAACTTAGTCGAATTAATTATTTCTCATGACTACGTCCAATAGAAACCGGTTCTAGACAGGAGTCTTCTAAAATTCATAACTTATGTTCTACTTACCCAAAAATCATGTTTTTGGACTCCATGGAATATTTAACTACACTTTCCATGTAGAGCAAATACTCAAATTATTCCATCTACTATTTTTAATCTACAGATTAACACATGCTGCCAAAAGACGACAATTGTCCACACAGCAGGCACTTGAATTTTAATCATCCGATCGACATGATTAAATATTCTACATAAATTGACAAAATTCTCTATAACCATCTAGTAGATGACATTTCTAAATTATTGTCATACGGTATCTGAAATTACAGCATAGAAATATAGCAGATTAATTGATCTATTATTCGATCCCCCTGACGAACACTTGCTACCTCTCTTTAATCTAGATTTTAATCTCCAATTAAATTAACAAAATAGAGAGAAAATACCCAAATCATTATCCAAATGAAGAACACTTAGATCACAATCTATTTCTCCTTTTTTTTTCTCCTCTTCTCCCTCGTGATCCTTGCCCAGCCGCTGCTCTAATACCAATAACTAGTCACGGCTGCACAGCATGCAACATCGAGTCATGACGGCATGCAACTAGTCGTGGCTAGCATTCAACATGCAAAATCACAACTGCATTCAAGGGTGAAAAGTAGATACAAATTATCTGTATTATTCAGTTACCGTATTCGATAGGATGCGAATATTGTATAGATTTTCTCATCTGATTAACACTTTCTATCCTATTCGTATTTGTATTTAAATTCGCATAAACAATATAGATTCAAATACGGTATAGACTTTTACCATCTGAAATATTATTTTTATCCGGATTATTCATATCCGTATTTGTATTTGATGAAGCAACATGCATATTTTATTATAATATGACTAATTAATTAGATAAGTTTTTTAATTGAACATGAATTCGTGTTTCTTTAGGCTAAATAAATGAATTAAAATGATTAAGCGTGATTGTACGAGACTAAAATGTCACTAATGTCTTCATACTACATAACTTCTAAGGATATTCGGATCTGACCGAATTGAGTAGATATTCGATTCAAATTTGTATTCATTACAATATTCGATTTGTATTAAAAAATATTCAGATTCATATTCGTATTCATTTATAAATACAAATATGAATATAATTTGGACACTATCTGATCCGTTTTCACCCCTAGCCGCATTTGGACACTACTAGTTTTTTTGGTTTTTTGGCTTTTTTGAGTTTTTTTGCCAGTTTTTTTCTCGTACTCGTTTGTATTATATGTGATGGGATAACCTTTTTTTCTATTTTTAGATTTTTAAATTTAATTATAACAAATAAATCACTATCAGCTATAATGCAAAATAAACTAGGTACAATACAAATTCAACTATAAACCATCAATTTTCAGCCTAAATGAGCGCCCTCTAATTATCTCTAATTATGCACGGGTTGTCGAAAGGGCTAATTTCGAAATATTACACCGACGGCATGGCAAAGGCTGGCGGGGAGATCTGGGGGGAAGCGGCCGGCTTTGATCTGGGAATGGGTGATTTTGGGTTGTAGGGACGGACGGAGCAAGAAAGAAAGCGGCGGCTAGCTAGCTCCTAGTGTGTGTGTACAGCTGCGTTTTTTTAGCCAAACACTCCTCGGTTGTCCAACAATTCTCTTCTTCTGATGAGTTCGATTAGATTTGTATGCGATTGTTTGGATCCCCTGCCCATCGGTACAATGCGGAGAAAACCAAAGTAAAAGAGCAGGGGAAGTATAGATAGATTGTTTTAGACATGGACACCATTGCTGCCGTAACTTCAAAGCCACCAATGGCAGTCATTCATGAAATAAAATCGAAAGTAATTTAACATATTCCTTTCATTTTCCTAGCCAATACAGTCAAGGCATGACAATATACATTTACAATTTCGTGTTTCAATATACGTTACAGTGTCCTATTCACGAAAAAAAAATATAGAGATACAATTTCTCGACATGGAGTCGAAACCTACAGGGGCGCTACAACACTCCATGCCAGGAAAGCGAACTTACCGCACATGCCCATGCCTATATTGTGCGAGATCATAACAATTGCGAAAGGACAGGCTAATAAACACAAACATCTGACCTAGAAATTTCACACTTATCTTTGCGTGGAATAGAAATTTCACACTTTGCGCAAACTAAAATTGAATCACATGACAAGCAAAACTTCATAGAATAAACATGGAGAACAAAAAGGGGAAGCAAGAATTTACAAAAGAATAGCTTGCGGAGCACTCTCATACCAAAAAAGTAAATGCACCGTCGCCGGAAACTTTTCTAGCAAGACACCCTTGTGCCGAACTCCCCCCATCGATCGTCAATGCTGATTGGGGCAGGTGGGTGTGGGTTAATCTGGGCTGTACTGACTTGCGCGCAAAATGAAACCATCACACATGGATTTCAACTTAGATCCCAAGTCTCGGCACATTTTCCTGGATAACTTACATAATTGTGCAGTTGCACTTCGATTCCATCTTTGGAGGCTTTATGCTATCAGATGTCCTTGTAATTTCAGAAGCAGAACGCACAGGTACAGGATCTTTAGTAATTACTTCCGTCTCGGATGTTTCTGTGATGGTTTCACCTTCCAATCTTTTCTTTTTGACCTTACGTTTTGGTGTTTTTCTGTGAGGCAGCTTCAATAAACCATTCTCCCTTTGGATGGATTTTCCTAATATGGTAACTGCTGGTCGAGGGGCACCAGCAAGTTCAGATTCCTGCTCGTGCTCCAGTCCAATTGTTGCAGCCTTGTATACAAGGTCATGAACAATGGAACTACAGAAGAGAATTGTATCGGTAGCCTCTTCTAAAGTGAAACATCTCTCAATTTGTTTCCTCGATCCTTCTACAATAATTCAGTCATTAATTTTACGTTATGTAATTATACACATCAAAGAATATATTAACTGTGGTTGGTTAAGGCCAAAAACAAGATGTACTGGACATGCATCATAACTGTGAAACTATTTTTGATGTGTATGTAAACAACTGGTGAATTTAAAGTGTATGTAACAGACATGCACAATAACTATAAAGATAAGACATAATAAGCATAACAAAAAAAATGTTGCATGAAACTTTGTTAGACTAAAGATGCATGTGTGAAGCTTGTGCGGGTGAATGCATCTATGAGTTGCCTGTTAGATTGATTTGACACTTCAACAAAATTGCATACACACAAAATGCACCAGTTTTTACTTCATAAATTACTTATGTTGATGCCGGCTTATATTTACTTAAATTCTTGACGATCTTACATCGAAGGAATATAAAATGTTCATTTCAAACTACTTCAATGTATGCATAGACCATGCTACAAGTCTACAACTATGATATTATAGCAACTAAGGCAAGCTTTAAAAATTCTAGGTGTGGATCGATGTGCCACATAAATTTTTTTGCATGCTATCTGTAGAAAAAAAAGGATGATGTTTGCATTGAAGAATAACAATAAAGATTACCATGGGAATCTTGTAGAACAGATTTCATCTCTTTCCCAAGAGAATGGTGTTGCGAAGAAAAACAAAAGATGGGGAGTAATCACAAATACTCTTTACTTCTTGCAATTTACCACCTGCTTTCTAATACAGGTTTAAAAATATATCATTTGTACCAAACACCCACATGCCAAACCTTTTTTTACTATTCACTTCTTTTTATTTTTAGTTCTCTACCACAGCACTGCAGCCCATTCCCCTCAATGTTTCAACAATCCCCTCCACCCCTCTTGATGTCCCACGCACTGTCAAAGTGCCAAATATTTAGAAACGGCGGGAGTACTTTTTAATAAAGCAGTCTTAACCAAGGCCTCCTGTCCGAATTACTTAACATGAGCTAAATGAATTAATTATTTATGTTTATCATGTATATAAGGATGCCTTATTTGCATAATTACTTATATATTTTCTTTGATTTGTAAAAACAGTTTTTTTTTGGGAAATGTCTTTACATATCTAGCAACAGCTCCTTAATGCCACCAAAAAAATGTGATTCCCAAACAAAGCTGCAAATTTTTCATGTGGAAATATACCAGGGCAACACACATTAGTTGCAAGTAAAGAGTAAAAATGAATTTACCATCATTAGGGAGCTCCACTATTTTAGCCTCTGTTGCAGAAACCAACACAGCCTCCTCAGAGATGGCAGACACAGAACAATCATCCAACCTGTTTGCCTCATCAGAAGCCAGAACTGTTTCAGACTGCATTTGAAGATTACCAAAATTGTTCTCATCACATGGATGTTCTGGAGTGTCAATTGAATAGTCAGTGATGGCAGAAGTATCTTCTTCAATCTCTTGTGAGCAACTTCTGTAAGCAGCTGAAGACTGGGGGATATTACTTGGCATTTCGGTATATGAAGAACACATGTTAATGCTTAAATCATCATCATGAGCAATCCAGTCCGCACTTTGATAATGAATTACTACATCTCCAACTGCTTCACTATCATCATTTACAATAGCTTGCGCAGCGCTCCAGCACTCTATAGCACTTGAGAGAGCACCTTTACAAGATCTATCATGTTCTCCAGTAGAAACCACAGTTCTTGAAGCACTGTTTTCCGAAGTAATGATTGGGTAACAATCATATCCATTTACATCATTCTGAGGACAAAGTGAAGCTGAAGAACCACTAATTGACATGTCTGACACTGAAGCAACGCTTTGATGACTCACGGTACTGCTTATTTGAGACTTCTCGAAGTCACACCTCTTACCACTTTTAACGCGCTCAAAGCGTACATCTGATTGCCTTGAAGACCCTAGATCAATGGAAGAAGCAGCTGAAGAGCTATCCATTCCAATGCTACGCTTCATCATATTGACATTATCTCTTACATAATAGGGTTCTGAACAAAGAATGTTGGTAGCAGCCAAGGGCCTCCCTTCCACAACAGGCCATTTGTTGCTGCTTGAGTTCTGCAATAAGAGTACTGATATCCCAGTGCCCTCAGTATTTTCAACCTTAAGGCTTGGAGACCCAGTTGATTGCAGTTGATGAGAATCACTGGTCCTTGTATCAGAAACAAACTCATTACCTTGGCAATCTGATTCTGACAGGCATTGGGGCATTTCATGATTGGGGTTGCCTTTTTGGTCTCTGAAAAGGTTGTACTCCACCACAGATGTTGATTCTGCCTGTTGACAGTCACTTACACTACATCGGTGGGATGAAATATCATTGCTATTTCCCATTGAAGAGTCGCCAAAATCATGTAGCCTTATATTTTCTGCAAAATTATTCAAGTGCTGCCCCAACAGCATTTCGTCAGTTGTGTCCGCTGTTGACTGAATTGGACACCTTTGCGAATAACCGGCTGGAGGTTTATTGATCACTGGTCGATGGTCAAGAGATGCCTCACTGCTATCTTTTACACAACCTGGGGCTATAAGACAAGGTTCTGATGGAACGTAAGGTTTAGAGTTTGTAATTTTATGATCCTGTTGATGAGGTTCTTCTATAATATGTATCTTAGGGTCTGCAGACAAAACTCTGTCCCTTAAAGCACATTCTTCACAATAATCACCTCCATCCACATCCATCATATTGAATAACTTTCTACACCTAGTGCACATGGCCATTTTACCATGTCCAGCCTCCGAAATACTTGCAACATCACATGAAGTCTGACTAGCTGGTCTGTTTCCTTCCATATCAAGGTCCTGACTGCTGCTTTTTACATATTTTTCTGTGCTTAATGAGTTTTCTGGACCACTTCGAGTAGGTGATAAACTGCGCTGATGACAACTGGGTCCTTCATTCAGCTCATCCAATTTATCAAACATAAATATGTCCTCGCAAATTTCAGAACTAGCAGTTGCTTCCCATTCACCAGATAGATCATGTCGTTCCTGGTCAGTGTCCATACAAGGGCCAAAAGTGGCTCTGTGCTCAGAGCTTGCATTACTGCTGGTTGTGACTGAGGAATTGTGTGAAAACATAGGCCGGTGCACATTACTTCCTTTTCCAGCACCAAAAGTGGTCGTAGGGACACTTGATAGAAGTGGCCTGAACATATCTTGAGGAGCTTTGCGGTGATCCTAGAAAAGTAACATAACACTTTTCATCTTCAGACAATTAAAAAAAGTACGAAACAAGAAAAATAGAGCTCTGGGTTGCAGTAAAAGAAGGCCAACTGCGTAAATATATCAATCTAAGTGTATAATGAGTATAGCTTTTAGAGGGAAAGCTATATTCAGTGAATTAAATGATTATATAGAACAAATTACTATATGTAATCATGTACAAGATCTACAGCTTTCCTAATCAGATTAGTAAATAGTGTCTGAGTAAATGAAGATACACAAAATGATTGAAGTGATCTTGGCGGTATGCCCTAGTTGTGGTATGGGGTCATGGTACACCACTCTCCTTTCCAAATTCCAGAGGACCTACAAATCCTCTCTCTTTTTTATGGTACTATTTAATTCACCGTTTCATCAAACCCAAAAAAATCAGTGACAGATAAAGGCAATGTCAACATAGTTTCTAGAAGAATTTTGAAAAAAAAATCATTTGCTTAAGGTGCCAAGTATCTCCGACAGAAAACTGCTACAGCTGACCGAAATCAAGTTAAACAAAAAAGGTAAGGTATGTAAAGTTTTCCCAATTTTACAAAATGGATTACCAATTATATACCAGGGGAAATACTACCAAGTGACACATAATGAAATATCTCATTGTAACAGCAAAACAGAATAAGACTTACCATCAACCAAACAGCAGAATCAAAGGACCGTTTTGTAGCGGAACTAGGGGAGAAACTCTTAGATGGCTTCTTTGATGATGCAATAGTTTTGTTCTTCATCACTGCCAAGCTTTTTTTTACAGCTGGGCTGCTGGAATAGACAACTGGCACAGACTGCAAAGAGTCCAGATCATCATCGCCAGAAGATGTTACAGAAGCTTTGCTGTATGAGCTGAAACGATCTCGCTCATTGCTATGGGATGAGCTGGCTCTTCTTGATGGAGTAGGAGACATTGATTGTCTTCTACCTCTTGAACCCATGTCCAATCCACTGAAAAATGAAGGGGATCCACCCCTTGAACGGGATACTGGACGATCTGGTAGAGACGTGCGAAGGTTTGGAGGTGCATCAAAAGAGAAACCAGGATCACTTGACTGCCATCCTTGAAGTTTTGGTGAAGATGACCTGCGATTAGCTTTAACTGGCGAAGCTCCCCTTGTTCCATTCAGTGTTGGCCCACTTGAACCAGCACTCATCCTCCTTGAGGCAGGACTTGGAGACCTTCGTGGAGGCGTTGGAGACCTTCGTGGAGGCGTTAATGTCTTAGCAGTCAGAGTAGTTGAAGATCTTCGTGACGCTGTGGATGATTGCAGAGCAAGTGGTGGACTACAGCGTGAAGATGAATTCAATGATTTTGTCTTAGACACTGCTGCACTGCTACTTGAGCGTGGTGATGGGCTAAGCCTACTTGGACTTGCACTGCTTCTACTAGACCTTTGAGTATTTTCCATCTGTGTATAAATCAGAAAAGAATATTGACACTTGATTGATAAGTGCTATCATCTAAAAATTTAGAATTCCAGGAATTTATGGTGAGCTATAAAGCAACGATACGGCACTAAACTGCCGTACCCATACGCGATACGGCAATATGGCGCGATATGGTATCGGTGAATTTCAACCAAAAAAATAGAAAATACCTCCGATACGTCAACGATATGCCGCGATACAAATCGATGACACATCTTGGCCTGTCCCGGCCCAACAGACCCAAGCCGGCCCATCTTCCTCTCGCTCGTAACCCTAATTGCAGTGACGCAGTCACACCCCGAGTCACTCATTTGCATCACCCCTCCCACACAACACCAGTTCAGCGGTTGATGCCATCCAAAACCCCCATGGCCTCCGCCGGTGCAGCCACGGGGGCTGCAGCCACGCAGCTGCCGCCGCAAAGCAAGCTCCACGTGGAGGTGCTCCCCGACGCACGCCTCCGCGCCCGCCTTGTCACGAGCACGGCGGATATCTTCAGTACCAAGCTTCCCCTAGAGGGCTGGGTCCCCATCCCTCCACGTTCCAAGATCGCGGTGCACACGACTCACCATCCATCGTGAAAGAAATCCACTCGGCTCAGCTTACTGCTACTACCGCTTGGTACCAACTTGTCCTCTTCGATTAGATTTTCACCTGGCACGATGCGATGGTGGAGCTAAATGGGATCAGCGAGAGCGACTATATGTCCGACGAGGTGAGGCGGGATTCCATTTTTCCTCTCCTTTTGTTCCAAATTTGGGGGTTTGAGGTTCTTCAATGTGATGTGGTGGTGAGATAACTCTGTTGTGGGTTGCAAGGGCCGATGGTGATTTACGTGAACACGCACACTATTCTTGACGTGCGGAGAGCGAAGGCAAGGGCCATGGCGGCGCAGGGTGGTGACTTGGAGGCCTCGTACGTGAGTGCTCTTGATTCATTTTGTTTGGCATCTTATCATACAATTGCAGCATAGTAACTTGGTCGAGAACCTATAGGAGATGCAAAGTTCGAATCCTTTTTTGGTATGGACCTCCTCATATTTAGCATATAGCACATAAAGCGATTGGCTAGCCAGCTTGTTACTTGCGAATTTTCATTGCGCATTGTGGATTTTGCATTCCTAGAAATGGAGATAGTATGTGTAAACAACATGAAACTTGACATAACACCACCATCTGTAATTCTGTATTGATGACTTGATGTTCAAAAAACAGATTGCGATGTAATCCTAATAGTTTGACGGGTACCCTACATCATTGTCAAAGAGTGAACATGGGTGTTGAAATACATGAAATGTTTTGGAACAAGAAAGGACATAACGGACTGTTATTTTTGGTACAGGACCTTTGTGCTTATATTTATCTTTAATTCTTTGGATTGAATTGCTGAATTGTGCTGCTCTTGGTGGTTTAGGGACCCAGACTGATTGTCATGGGGCCAACGGATTCTGGAAAAAGTACTCTGTGCAAAATGCCATGGAATTGGTGATATTGATGCATCTACTGACTAATAACCTAGGTAAGTCATACAACAAGGCTAGTCTGTTTTATTAAGAAGCAAATGTTTATGGGTTCTGCTAGTCTAGTTTTTAAATACATATATACTTGTTGTATCGACGTATCCTTGTTTTTACAAAAATTGTATCGCCATATCCGTATCGTGTATCAGGGCATCCTAGATGGTGAGATAAACACTTACTGTTGGTGACCTCGAAATTGATATTGGCTTAGTCTGAGCCCTGCCCCTAGGAGCCGGACCAATATGCTGGTCTTCCTCATCATCCAATGAACGAAAAAGTGGAGTCTCTGGAGGAGTCAACAACCTGTTAAGTGAAAAGTTAGATGGTAGACAGGTAATTATTGAAACCAAATATATAAATGGTCAATAACACTAAAGGCAAGTGGTATTTTACTGTATAGATAGGGAAAAACCTATGGACCAGACAAAAATGTGAAAGATACAGTCTAGAAGCATCAGAACACATAGTGGTATTCAGAGCCATGCTACAATTTTTTCTGTACACTTTGGATAACAAAACCTAAAACAAGGTGACAAGGAAACAAAGGAATCTAGCTCAGAAGGATTCTTGAGGCATACAAAAGTGGTTAGCAACAATCATCAGTCGAAAGCAGTATCTTGGTGATAGCTGATTGTTGACAATGCTCAAACAGGAATGTTAATATTATTTGCTAATCTAGCAATGATGTTACATCTTACCATGTTAGTTTAACAACACCAATCATGGATGTTCACAGAAAAGATCATGTGCAATGTTTAAAGAAAGGGCGAACTCAATAACTCATATAAGCTCATGGCATGTGAAGAACAAGCAGTAGTAATGATATCAGTAATTTAATTGTAACATTCACAAAATGTTCAATAGATGATAACTGAAATCACAGCATAAGTGCAGACCAGCCTATTGCTCCTCAGATGTACCATACTACCATATATACACAACCATTTGCTTGATGTTAAGAGCAGATTGCATTTGATGTTATAGAGACAACAGACTTCAAATGTTGAGGATCGATCTCACTTACTAAACAGCCTAAGTCACACACCCACACCTCATAATCAACCAGAAGCCTAAGCAATTCGCAATTTACTGCTTATCTAGTAAACTTCAGATGAGAATCAATATCATATTCTTATCTACTAAACAGCACGAAGACAGATAGTAACAATACATGGCAAGCAAGAGATGCTGACATCCATCACAAAGCTAATGTAAATTGCAAACTATATTCATTGAAGCATCTAAAAGAAACTATATTCATTGAAAACCAAAAAAGCAACATGTGCTATTGTGCCACGAAGTGTGAAACAAAAAAAAAGCAATATGTGCTATTAAGTGTGCATACCAATCATAATCATTTTTGTCACCATCTACATTAAGGAAATCACGGCTTTCTCCTCGTCCAGCAATGTTAACACCGAGCTTGAAATCCGGAAAATAGCTGAGCTTTGCTGATACACAGGGACCAGAAACAAAGAAGTAACAGTAAATACCAATCACACAACCCATTTCATCACACTAGGAAGTAGAATATTACAAAAATAAATAGAAACAGATTCATTATATAAAGGGGAGTGATATTTATGAGCCTTACAGATCGATTCATCAAAATTATCTGATGATTCCAGTAAGAAGTTCTCCCTCTCATTTTTCTGCATATCATTGAACAACTTGAGTTCGTCATCCTTCAATTTAGCAGGCAGTGCGCTCCCAAAACTGTGGCCCCTCTTGTGAGAAATCTCCTTTGCAGGAAATCTCCTCAGTGAGGGTGAGGGTGGCATCTTTATAGCCTAGTAGTCTCTCTGAGGAAACGTCGCTATGCTCCTCCCTTCTGAGATATCAGACTGAAACCATAATCCATTTAGAATAATTACGTGCAACAGCAGCTATTGTCACTGAGAACTAGACATACCTAAAATGCACCGAGACACAAAGAAGGCATTTAACATGTAATCATTATGGAAGTTACAAAGAGTTACTGACACACTGCAAATAAAGGGCAAGAAATGAAAAGAAATAAAACAAAACTTGTGAATCTCAATGCATTGCCCAAAGTAACCAATCCATCACACCGCCAAATGAAATTATCTACCCAATTACACCTACACTACTAACATACTTACTCGTTTCCTAGAAAGCAATTAAACAGGATGAACCAACCAAAAGGGCCCCAGAAAGCACCCCAAAAATTGAAGCTGCCCATGTTTCTTGCACTCCAATGCCCAAACTGCCCAATCCATCACATTTCTAGATGAAAAGATCCACCCAATTGGGAGAAAAGAGCCAAACCTGTGGCGAGTTCCTCAAAGATAAACTGGATAGCAAGGCAAAGTATCACAACAGCGTAGGAAAAGCTTGCATTAAACTTTGCTGTTCTCCAATCCACGACACCACTTACTGCATCTAGCGGATCAATGGAACGAGACAATCTACCTATCGGACAAAGCATATCAAACACAAACAATTCAGATAACTCCTTGAAGAAAAACATGCCGAAACCAATCTAGTTACTTATTCCCCAATTGCACCTTGTAAGCAATAATTATGAATGTAAAACATGGAAATTGTACACTCGATTCAACTATGTTAATGCATCAAGCTTCCAGTCTTACTCTACCTACTGCACGTGCACACCCAATTCAATTAAGTCAGAGCATAAACCTTCTAGTTTCAGTCTTTTGGCCCCCCACATTTCATGTGGTTATAGTTTTACTACACCGCATTAGAACCAAATTACCACACAAAATGGAGGGGGCAACAGTGACATCAACCACGAGCTCTTCAAACTCCAACCGAAGAGCAAGCCAAGCAACAAAATTCAGGCAATTTCACTTCTCCACCAGAAGTTCTACTGCCAATTAAGCTAACTACCTAAGCAATCACACCAAATGAGGTGGCCCAATCATAAACCCCCGAAAATTGAGCTCAAGAACCACAAAGCAAAAGCCAAAAAAAATTGCGAACAAAACCACACAGCCAACGAACTGGTAAAGCTAACTAAATTGACGAAACAGCAAGAGGAAGCAGCCAAGAAACACGAATTCCACTTCCTCCTTACCGCATTCCACCCTCCATTAAGCGTAAGAACCACAAATCTCGCGCCCAATCAGTCAAGAACCTACCTCGCCGCCGCCATCACAGGACCCGAATAAGCGAATCGCAGCCACGGACGGTGCCAACCTCCCTCCACCGTACCGCGGGACCGCGGGGGGAGACGCCGGGGCAGATCCGGCCGAATCCGCCCGGCTCAGCAGCGTGGCGGGTTCTAGGGTTCCGTCCCCGCTTCTGCTCCGCGCCTTCGCACTCGGCGTCGTGTTGGATTCTCTGCGACGCGCGGCGTGCGTTTGCCGCGGCAAGAAGCAAGGCGTGGGTTCGTTCGTCTCCTCGAGCACTGCGCTCTCCGCTCTGCAGTGCTGCTGCTGCTGCGTGACCGCGTGGTGCGCCTGGGCAAGCAGAACCGGAGAAGAGGCGGTTTTTTCTTTCTTCCTTTTTCCTGTACTTCTTTTCGTTTTTGGGCGTGTGGGTTTTTTTTTGGCATTGTTGCAGTTTATGTTTTTATTCCCTCAAATTAAAGGGGTATTCGGAATAGCGATGACTTTTGATTTTTACTGAAATTTTACTGTAGCTGGTTGATTTTTTACTGTAGCTGAGTTGGCTTATTGGACATAATTAAATCTAAAAAAATATAAAAATAAAAATGACACGCTAATCTAGAGCGAACAATGCTAAGGAATACGGGAAAAAATAAAACACAAAAAATACTAAAAACGCAAAAAAAATTGAATAAGGACAAAATTGCTACAGTAGATCCATCGCTGCTACAGTAGATTGAACGCCCATCGCTGAGGAAAAAGCTAGAATGAGCGCTCTCTAAACTACGGATATAAACGCTTTAAGTTTTGATCTTATGCTATTATATGATCAAAGACCAAGCTGGCCCATGAGATTGGAGACTTAGAGACATGTTTGTCAATTTATTAGCTAGATAACCAATATACATATAGGATTTTCACGCACAACATGAAACCATAGATTATTGCTGGGTTCGAAAACACTTTATGCTTTTGGTTTTTGTACGGATAAACATCAATTGGTTTAGGTTGTGCTGAGCTTCGCTTTTTCCCCAGCGTCAACTTCTTGCTTTTGCTTTTGAAAAACTGTAGCGATTTTGTCCTTATTTGTTTTTTTTTTTTTGGTATTTTGGTATTTTGTTTTTTCCCATATTCTTTTATATTGTCCGTGATAGGCTATTATGTCAATTTTATTTTTACATTTTTTAAATTTAATTATGCCCAAAAAGCCAACTCAGCTATAGTAAAAATTAGCTAGCTACAGTAAAATTTCAGCCAAAAGCCAGAAGTCATCGTTATTCCGAACACCCCCTTAAAATTGGTGTGTTTTTAAAGGCGTGGTCTAAAGGTAAATTGTAGAACGTATTGTGTTGACTTCATCTGTAACGACCAAAATCATATACGAGTATATCTCTCTCTGAAATTTCTTCCACAAACAACTAGAAATCATAAGCCATAAACCAAAAAAAACATAAAATACAGCCCAAAAGAACCCACCATTTCTTGTATGTATAAATTATGAGATGAACTGAAGGTTGTAAATTCAAGTTAGACTCGAATTGAAAGAGAGCTACTTATTCATAAATCACAAATAATTAGCTAAGTTACGAAATAAAATTAGTTGTTACAAACCCATTAATACAGATATGATATTCCACACTCCATAGAACATTTTTTACATTGGAGTTTTTATTCTTGAAAATATTTTCCTTAGTAGTAGCTAATAAATGGTATCTTATTTCCCTGTAAAAAAGGGTAGTGGAATAACTCTAGTACCAAGGTAACTCATGTTCATTCCAACAATTAAAGTCATCTCTATATCAGTATCTAACAATTGAAGTCATCCCCACATTAGTTTCTTACTCTTTCTCCCTACCCCTCCAAAACTCTAATGTCACCACACATGTTTCCAGCACTACTATGGACACCTTGATGAGCCCCTTCTTCCATTTTCATTGTCCTTCTAGTTTCCCCCACCAACAAATATTACGACGAATGTTTATCGTAATGCCTCGTTGCAACAGATCCTAATGCCTTAGCTTTTAGAGGTGCTTGCAGAAGTTACCCTTGGGCATCTTAATATCAGAGGATTCTTCACTCTTTTTTCAATAAGATCTTTTACTTCATCGGAAATACATTTGATTCTTGAGCTTATGTCATCTAAAGTTCAAGGCTATCCTACTAGAACACACTTGATTAGGTTGCTATTGTAAGCGAAAGGAACCTGAGCTTAGTCTAGTACTAATAGACTTGTATGGAGTCGTAATTTTTACTACTATTTTTTAATCTTATTCCTTTTGCTTTGCAAACATTCTCTTGTGCCTGATCTTGTCAAGAATAGCTCTTCTTGTGAGAATATTTCTTCTAGTTTTTCCTTATCCGCTTTAAGCTATAAGCGATGAACAACTTCAGAACCTTTCCTTAGATGATCTAGCCCTCAACATTAACAGATTCACCCATGCCTACCACAAAGCAAGAGAGCGTTGGTGAGGTGGTCCGGTCATTTTCTTTGAGTGTGGTGAGATGGGTTATTTTCGTGCTAGCTGTCCTTATCTTATGAACAAGGGTAGAGATGATCGTGGGAAGAAGAACTACAAGAAGGACTACGATAAGAAGCCCTAATGATTCATCGAGCATGATTCTGTGCTCAAGAAGGCAGGTCTTGCAATACTACCATCCCTCACTGATCGAGACCTAGCGATGTTGATTCTTCAGGTGATGAGGAGGAGAAAACTGAGTAGAAGGACAAGAAGAAGGGCGTCGACTTTACTAGGATGTGCTTCATGCCTACGAGTGAGGATGATTACAACAACAAGCATGATGAGGATGATCACAACATCGAGTATGATGAGGTAGATCCTTATGACACACTCATACTTAAATATGATAGAGTTGTGGCTGGTTATTTGAAGCAAACTAAGTACATGAAATATGTTATAAAAAGAAATGGCAAGCTTAAAATTGAAAATGAGATATCAAACAATGAAATTGATAAGCTAAAGTCTCTTACTCATAATGATGATAGTTGTAACTCTTGCCTTACTTTGCATGCTGAGATTAAGAAATTGAGATTATGGGTTTCATCCTTGCTAGAGCAACTAGAAAATGCTAGAGCTGAAGTTGTTGATATGAAGGCTAGTCCATATTTTAGTTGTATAGAAGCTAGCAACATTTCTAGAGCTAGTGCATTGCCATACTTTAATTATGATAAATTGGAAAAGAAACTTGCCATACAAAGTAAAAATTGCCCTTATTCAGTCATTAATATTCTTGTGTACATTGTGAGTTTGAGAAGAAATAACACAAAGAATTAACTGACAATCTTAATTGTGTTACAGCTAAATCTAGTGATAATTGTCCTAAGCTCCCTTCTGAAATTGAAGCTCTCACTAAAACTTTGCAAGACAGATATGATAAAGAAACTCTTGCTTCTATTCATGCATCAAAGAATGTCGATTCTATTACTCCAATAACTTGTTCATTTTGTGTTGAATCGAATATAATTTAGATAACATGCATAAAGCTTTTAGAGTTAAATTTGATGAGCAATTGCGTAGGGTCAAGAATGTGTCTTATGTGAGGCTTTGAAGCTAAAAGTGACTGTGCACAAAGAGAGGTATGCTAGAGTTGTTAAGAGCCAAGCCTGTGAGGCTTGTGTTACTCTAGATAAGGAGAATGATTACTTGTAGAAAACCCTCGAGAAATTCTCTAGTGGCAAAAAGAATCTAAACATGATTCTAAATCAATCCAAGGTTAACAAAGCCAATATAGGTTTAGGGTTCAACTACTATGAGCATTTCAAGAGTCATTCTACTAAGGTAGTGAGAGTACTTGATAATGGGGAGATAGAGGTTGCTCCTCCTAAGCCTACCAAGTTCAAGTTTCTAGGATTTGCCCAAAACCCATCAAACGTTTTAGGTGGTTCTACTTCATCAGGTATGACCCTTTAAAAGGTTAAATACTACTGCACCTTTTGTGAAAAGGATGGCCATATCATAGAGTTTTGTTTTAGGTGGGCTAAGAAACTTCGTCGTGATTGCACTACAGCCTTAAGGAGCTTTCAGAATCAGTCTCGTCTAGCTAGTGTCCCTAGAGTTGTTTCTATACCTTGCTTTGTAGATGAGTTCTTTATTTTCGTTGGTGGCTTTCAAGAACAACATGGTTCTAGGTTCCAAAAGAGTAGGTTTAGGTTCAAAGTTGCCCCTAGACAAGATTTCCGTTATTTTGGTCCATGACGATGATTTTAGAGGGTTTTGGTACCTCTAGGATGTGTCCTATTGCATATCATAGGCTTCTTCTGCCTTTTTGATGTAGGCTTTTAGGTGAGGTGGAGATCATGTGGATTCTATTAATCTCTTTGGATCTCCTATCTTATTTTGGGCATCTGGTGTTGGTTATCACTTCTTAGGATATAGCTTGCTCCAGCTACAACTACTTGACTACATCTCACTGCCAAATGTTGTGATGCAAGTTTAATGCTTGAGCTTTGTCAATTCCTTGCTTCCATATCCACTATGCATAGCATTTTGGAGTGGTAGGGTTTTTAGGTCAGTTTAGGGTATTGTTGTGAGACCTCGGAATAGAAACTCCTGGACCCCCTGTGTAATAAAGTACTAGTCCCAGATTAACGCTAGTACACACAGATGATCAGAAAATGATACATTGCCAACCACGCTTTATTACAATAATAACTGAAATTCACACATATATATATTTTTAAATAATTAATTTAAATTAAATTTTAAAGAAGCGAAAATTTGGGATGTTACAATTGTGGCTTACACTTTCTATCTTGTATTTTTTGTTATGCACCTCTCTTCTCTACTAGGTTTTCTAGGATCTCTTATGTTGTCTAGGTTGAGTTTGCTTCTTGTTTTACTAGCATCTAGTAGTAGGGATAGTTAGTGTGATTAATTCACTCCTTAGCAATGTGTTTTCCTTGGGCTAGAGACCACTGGAGTAGAATTTTTTTATTCTTGCAAGATATTTCTTTCTCTTTTGCTTTTAGCTCTTGTTTTTTCCTTTGCAAGTGGTTCTTGTAGTTAATGGAAGTATAATATTCTTGCTTCCTTTTTCCATCATGCATACATAATATTGCATTGTAAGATATGCATTTAGATATAAGTTTTGACTATTACTCAACTGTGATGTAATTTTAATTTAATATTACTCATTGACATGTGATACTACTTAACTATCTTTGTCATGCTTTTGTATATATGATTAAATCTTTGCCATGTTAGCTTAACTTCCCAACTTGAATGTAATATCACAATTGGTGTCTTTTAAGTTTGCAAGAATGTATCTTTTGACTAGTTTGCTCTTTAATGATCTTTTTATGAAATATACCATGTTAAAAATGATCTATTGAAGTCTGAGTCTAAACTTGATCTTTATTTAGTGATATGCTAGTTCTTTAGTATATCATGTAATTGCTTATTGAACTAGTGCCTAACTAGACGTATATATACGCTTTTAGTTATATTTTGATTTTATGCTATTATATGATCTAAGACCAAGTTGACCCCATGAGATGGATTGGAGATCATTTTTGTCCATTTATTAGCCTGAGATATGGAGCTAGCTAGATAACACATATACATAAAGGATTTCACACATAACATGGAGTTATAGATTATTTCTTATACATTTAGATTATGAGATGAATTGAAGGTTGTAAATCCAAGTTAGACTCAAAATGAAAGAATGCTAATTATTCATAAATCATAAACAATTAGATAAGTTATGAAATAAAATTAATTGTTACAAATCCATTAATAGAGATATCATATTCCATACACATTATCCATGGAACATTTTTTCTATGGAGTTTATTCTTGAAAATATTTTCCTTAGGAGTAGCTAATAAATGGCATCTCATTTCCCAGTAAAAGTGAAATGGAATACCTCTAGTACCATGGTAACTCATGTTCATTCCAACAGTTAAAGTCATCTCTAGTCAGTATTTAACCATTTTTTGGGAGGGTACAAAGCAGATGCAACACACACAACTCACACTCACTCAAATCACCAAATGCACACACACATGCGTGACCCCTAATACACGCTGAGGAATTTTGTGAAGGCAACAAGGCCTTACGAAGAATAGGCAAATGCTTTCCCACTAAACACGTACGCGTGTATGTACCAATTATTCAAGTGAGCACGAGCGACGAGCCTTGGACTTGAACACTGGTGGGCATGAGAGTGCCACACGCTTGTGGCCAACTGAGCCATGCTCAGATCTCCAATATCTAATGATTGAACTCATCCCCATGTTAGTATCTTAATCTTCTCCCTTCTCCTTCTCCCAAAACTCTGATTGTCGCCACCCATATCTCCAACACTACTATCGTCACCTTGATGAGCCCCTATTCCTCCCTATTTCATTCTCCTTCTAGTTTCCCCCACCAACAACTATCACAACGAATGTTTCTTGTAATGGCTCATTGTAATAGATCCTAATGCCTCAACTTTTAGGGGTGCTTGCAGAAGTTCCCCTTGGGCATCATGAATGTTTCTCGTGATGCCCTGTTGCAATAGATCCTAATGCCTCAACTTTTGAAGGTGGTTGAAGATGTTACCCTTGGGCATCTTATTTCTTTGCTCTTTTTTCAGTAAGATCTTTTACTTCACCAGAAGTACATTTGATTCTTGAGCTTATGTCATCTAAAGTTCAAGGCTATCCTACTAGAATACACTTGTTTAGGTTGCTATTGTAAGTGGAAGGAACCACGTTAGTATGTTTCTCCCTTCCCCTCCTCCCAAAACTCTGATCGTCGCCACCCATATCTCCAACACTACTATCGATACCTTGATGAGCCTCTATTCCTCCCTATTTCATTGTCCTTCTAGTTTCCCCCACCAATAGCTATCATGACGAATGTTTCTCGTAATGCCTTGTTGCAACAGATCCTAATGCCTTAGCTTTTGGAGGTGCTTGTAGAAGTTATCCTTGGGCATCCTATTATCATAGGATTCTTCGCTCTTTTTTCAGTAAGATCTTTTACTTCACCAGAAATACATTTTATTCTTGAGATTATGTCATCTGAAGTTCAATGCTATCCTACTAGAATACACTTGTTTAGGTTGCTGTTGTAAGTGAAAGAAGCTGAGTTTAATCTAGTACTAATAGACTTGTATGGAACCGTAATTTTTACTACTTCTATTTTTTTATCTTCTTGTTCCTTTTGCTTTGCAGACATTCTCTACAACTAATCCTATTAAGAATGGCTCTTCTTGTAAGAATGTTTCTTATGGTTTTTCCTTGTTCACTTTTTAAGCAATGAGCAATAATCAACTCGAGAACCTTCCCTTATATGAGCTAGCCCTCATGACTAGTAGATTTACCCGTGCCTACTACAAAGTAAGAGAGCGTAGGAGAGGTGGTCCAGTCGCGTCTAACCCTACCATGGAAAGCGATCACAGATTTTCTATCGATGACATCCTGATAATAATTATTATCTCTGGAATTCTCAATCCATTGATAGGCATGTTGGAGTAGCTAATTTTATATCGTTCTGTAGGTGGTTACGAAGTGCAAGCTTCAAGTAAGATATGTCTCTGTTGCCTTGTGCGCTACTTGAGGTCAGGCATATCCGTCAGGTCCCGGGGCCTTAGTGCACTGTGTAACTTTAGCGCCAGGTTTCAAAAAAGTGGATGTGGATGGTGTTTATGCTAATTTCGAGGTCATCCCCACTACAGAAGCCCCTAAACGATGAGGTCATGACTCTAGGGCAAGCCATTGGAATATTCATCTAGTGGCTCAAAAGAGACATCTGCCTGGAGGCTCTTGCACCAGTGCCAAGTCCATTGGGGCTATCTGCACCAGAGCACCCTGCACCGGTGCTAGGTCCACAGGGGCTATCCACACCAGAGCTACTTGCACTGGTACCAACACCACGGGTGCTATTCCCACCTGAGCAACTTGCACCGGTGCCACCACCACGGGGGCTATCCGCACCGGAGCTACCATTATAGTTGACTACAATGAAATCGACCTATAGCCAAGGCGGTAAGGGCAAATCAATGAAGACCGATGATGATATCCTCTACTTGCTGTTGGCCTGGAAATTCATGATAGGCGAGGTAATGATCGTCTCAAAAGAGAACCTCCTAACCCTAGGATTGATTTGTTAGAGATTACATACATGGTATATGGAACAAGCCAATAAGCCGGAGGGACAACGACGCTCGGGTCTCACCGTCAAATTCAAGCCACATCATTTGCAACACGATGTTCATAACTGTGTTTTTATGGTGACCTTCAAGGATTTATTCAATCTCTTCACACTCAACGCCCTTTATGTCTCATTCGTTCGATGCTAGACACTGTAAGTGTGTACAATCACGGTCTACGTTTATATACTACCGATAAATATCATATATAACTTGTTCTTTTTGTGTGTGTGTGTATATATATATATAGATACATGGTGACTGAAGCCAGATTATTGAAATTACTTATTGGTTTTCTCAACCCACGCTTGGTCGCTATAGATACTATCGAGGAGAATGCATCATTTGTCGAGAATTATATTACAACGGCATTGGTGGCTCACCACAACAAGGAATTTATACATATGCCCAACAACCAGAGGTAAGTGCTGCACTAGAGGCTATATTTGTTGATTTCTACTTTATAAGCAACATGAGATTAGGTTTAATGACCATAAAATATACCTATGTAGGTTCCACTAGATTTTAATTGTAATTATACTAAAATGGAACAATGTAATATATCTTAATTCTCTAAAGAAGAACAAAATCAACTTCACAGTTATCGGACGATTAATTGATATGTAAATATATTTCCTCCATACATAATTGTATTGTAGTCTTTCTTTCCTTCTCAATGACTAAGGTTAACTTTTTAGAATCGCATAGGTCGTTCGCCATGTACATTGCAGAGGTATGAAAATCGAAGGGAGGGACCAACACCCTACGACATGTTCAAATTTTTCTAGTATTCGCTAGTATACATTAATCCTATATAACACTTCGTAGTAATGCCTCTTAAATTAATAAATTCTATTTTTGCAGTGCCACCAACAGATACCGAGCAACACCTGTTGATTCTATGTTTGCTACCATATGCAACTGCTCCTCGATTTCTCGAAGATCAATGATACTCAGTTTTTTCAATCTTGCAATAATTATTTCATATTTATCAAGTTATATATATACGCAAGACATTGATATTTCTATTGACAGACTGTGTCCATCGCTACAACTGCGTTGGAACAGCCGAATTTGCACAAATTTGAGGAGAGTATGCGTACTTTTTGATATCCAAAGTTATAAAATCAAATGAAGAGTTCTACAATGTAAAATAAATTTGATTGGGATAAGATTGACCTTAATTGTACATATGTGTATTTGTTAATAGATAATTTATTTCATTTCAATTAATTGATTTGTGAAATAGATATTTTTGTTTCTGAAATGAATGAATGTGAATTGTATGTATACTGTGTTAATCTGCTTGTTTCAAAGGGCATGGCTAGCAATTTCTGATGCCAGCCAATAAACAAAAATAGATTTAGGAAAAGAAAAGAATATCACAGATAGTTTCTAGAAGAAACTATCTGTGATATCTAAATATCATAGATAGTTTCTACTACAAACCGTCTATGATAGTTTAATATCACAGACTGTTTCAACTACAAACTGTCTGTGGTAGTTCAATATCATAGACGGTTTGTAGTTGAAACCATCTGTGATACTTATTTATCACAGAAGGTTTCGATTGGAAACCATCTGTGATAATCAACTATCACAGACGGTTTATAGTTAAAACCGTTTGTGATAGTTGCATTACAGATGGTTCGAAAGCCATCTGTAATGACCTCATTTCATTACTAATCCATAAATTCAGACGGCTCATGAAACCGTCTGTGATGACGTTTTTAAACCATTTGTAATAACGTTTTCCGCAGTAGTGTTTTTGACATGGCATATATCATAAAATGATCACTAGAGAGCAACTAGTCAAAAGATCCATCCTAACGAACTTAAAAGAAACCAATTGTGGAAATTGATCTACTTGTGCATTTTAGTTCAAGTTTGCAAATTAAGCTAGTATGACAAAGATTTAATCATATGTACAAAAGCATAACATGGCAAATAGCAATATCAAATTAAAGTTACATCATACTTGAATAATAGTCAAAACTCATATTTAAATGCATATTTTACAATACAATGCCATGAATGCATGATACAAAAAGGAAGTACAAAAATAAAACTTCTCTATCTATAAGAACCACTTGCATAAAGAAAAGTAAGAGCTAAAAGCAAGAAAAGGATAAACCTCTACACCACATGGTCTCTAGCACAAGGAACACATACTACTAACGAACGAATCTACTACACTAGCCATACTAGAAGCTAATGAAAGAAGAAGCAAGCTTAACTTAGACAGGGTAAGAGGTCCTAGATAACTTAGTAGAGAAGAGAAGTGTCTAAGAAAGACACAAGATAGAAGGTGAGATGCACAACACCTTGAAGACCTAAA
Source organism: Melocanna baccifera (assembly GCA_036346265.1). Taxonomy (NCBI): domain Eukaryota; kingdom Viridiplantae; phylum Streptophyta; class Magnoliopsida; order Poales; family Poaceae; genus Melocanna; species Melocanna baccifera. Next base: position 12,459,036 of record CM070709.1, read on the forward strand.
AATCCTGACTCTCTCAAATGCTATGCAATACTAAATATGGAAGTAGAGATTTGATAATTATCAAGCATAGAATCTATGTCACACCGCTTAGCGGCGAGATGTAGTTGAAGCTAAGCAAATTGCATGTTGAGAAGTGAAAGCCATCACTAGAAGCCCAAAGTGAGGTGACTAACAAAATCCATATGATCTCCCCTCACTTTAAAGCCTACGTATAGTGATATAAGAATGAGCCATCCAGTACTGAGACACACAGCTAGCAAGAAAAGCTCCAAATCATGGGTTAGCATGATATGCAACAAGACATGACCTAGAGATACCAAAACCCCTCTTAAATCCTCACTGTGGACCAAAACAACAGAAATCATATCTTGGGGTAGCTCTGGACATAAACACACTCTTCTGAAACCTCGAACCACATCTCTCTCTAAAGCCACCAAAAGAATCAAGAACCCATCTAGAAAGTGAGGTCAAAAGGTTTAGTATCATGGTTTTCAATGCTTCTTAAAGTTTTTAAAATAAAAATAACCATTTGGATTTTCTTGAATTAATTAAAATTTAAATTGAATTTTTAGAATTAAAATAGTTTAATTTGAATAAAATAAACTTCAATTAAATTAGAACCTATTTTATTCGAGTTCCTTCTATTACAAGGAATTTTCCTGCAGATTCTTGGAATTGTTTTGAATTTTTTGCTATTTTCTAGAGCTTAATTTTTATTTTCCTATTTTCTAAAATTTAGAAACTATTGGAAAACCCCCAAACATTAGCGAACTGAAACACCCTTTCTCTCTTGATTTGGCCTAGTCCGCTTCGCCTTGCCTCAACCCACCATTTCCTCTCCTGCGCGCCAGCTCGGTCCGACCAGCCTGCTTCGCCCGCCGCTGTCTACTCATGCCACACGTCACCCATTCGCAGCCATCCCTACGTTGTCTCTGCCGTCTAGTCCCATTGATAAGGTCTTCCGTTTACCTCATGGACTCCTCTCGCTCATCTTGATCGGGGCTTGCCACCGTTCTTGTGTTGAATTTCCATGTTGTGTCCACCTCGGACAGTTGCCCTCCCGTCTATAAAACTGTGCACCTGAGCCCGCAAAGCCTTACCTGAGTTGACACTTCCTTGTCGTGCAACGTCTTCACCTAAATTGTAGACTGGGCTGCTACCGCCTTAGCTCTGACGAGAAATTAGCCGAGTTTCAAAGCATCTCCTCCATCCCCGACGTCGTGCCACCTTTGCTAAGATCCGAGCTGCCTCTTCCGCATCAAGCTAAGGACCGAGGAGCTTCGATCACCCGATCGTTGTTCGCCCACATTGCTTCATCGTAATCAAGCTCTAACAAGTAATTACTTCGCCAATGGTAAGCCCTAAACCTCAGTATCCTCATCCCTAGTTTCACCGTGCACTAATTTATCTCGTCGCGTCTTGCTCGCCTCAAAAAGCTGCTAGGATCACTATATCGTCGTTGGATGAGCTACACCACCACTCGAGTTCATCGTAGTGCTGTCTACGTTGACCATAGGGCTCTAAGCCTAGCTTGCCGTTTTCACCAGGATGAGTGCTACCAATTGTACCATTCCACAAGAACTCAGTGGCCGTGTAGCGTGGGTGGCATTCTTGTAACACCTTAGGACCCACATTACCCGGGGATGTCACTAAACCACTCCACAACTAGCAAAACAACAAGATACAATAAAACTGACAACCTCTTCTAAAACATAATAAGCTAAGTGGAAACATAATAAAACCATAATGCAATGGGAAAATATTAATAAAAGAACCACCACTACCAATTTCAACCAATTAAAACGAATCACTATCTAGTTGAAACAAACATCAATGAGGGAAATAAATCCATGACTAAAACTTCACAATTATTACAACATTAATGATAAGATGGTGTGCAATTGTGTTGTGCCGCTCTATCCTTCCCATGTATGCTCAAGGATCACCTGGAAGGGGGAAAAACAAGAGTGAGATAAAAATCTCATTAAGCAAACTATTTACCAAGCTAATTAAACTATAGTCTTATAGTCTTAGCTAATTGAGATAAGCTTCAACATTTATTTTTCACATTGACCACAACTATAGTCTTAATCACCATTACTACCAACAACCACAAATCATTAGCAATTAGGTCTCGATTACCTACTTCATAACCGCAACCACCACTACTACCAACATCAATAAAGCATTAACATATTTTCCTCACTAACCTTATTCTTTCCCGCAACTACAACCGCTAACAATAGTTACCACAAGAGAAAATACCTCATGCCACAACCATATCCCCTACTATACCACAAGGGGTGAGCCCCCATTCCATGTCCATAGCCATATTCCTCATACCCCCAAAGGACTCTTATGAGCCAATTCCACATAAAGTTAATAAGTTGCATTTATTTGCAAATCATTCATCTACAACATATTGCATAAATATGCAAATGATACATCTACAATGAAAATACATATGATCCACTGCACCCTTACCCAACAAGGTAAGAGTGTGCATCGTACTAGGCAATGTACGATGTTGTACCGGTACAGTTGCGGCTATATGCGGTGATATCCACGATGCAAAATAACATGTCATGCTATGAATGATTTGATAAACATGATTCATAGGGATTTAACCACAAAGATCAACAACATATTCATCATGAATATTACATCTTAATCCACTTATGACTCAACAAAAACATCACCATATAATCTACATTCAGTTCACCAAGATCAAAATCAATCTATTCAAAGGGAACACTACCACATAAACCACAAAATATTTATTAAGAATACTACTACTATAACCTTAATATATTCACTAAGAGTACTACTACCTAGGTCTCAATATGTTCAATAAGGATACTACCACTAGAACCACAATGTGTTCGGTAAGAATACCACCACTAAGATGCACTATCCTCGTGGGAATATTACCCCATAACCATATTTGTCTCATTAAGAACTACACCACATAATCACAATTAATCTATCAAGACATAACCAACTGATTGCTAAATTGCTACTACATAAATCACATTCAGGAAGCATGTCAACAAGGGCATAACATCTCAAATTAAGACGATTAACTAGTGTGAATGTAGAATGATTAACGAGTTAAACAGTAGAACATCTGCTACGTTTACTTGCCTCTACCGTTGAAGTGAAGCGATTACGCGTGATCAGGAGCAAAACTATCAGTCCAAAAATTACTTCTCAACACAAGTCTACAGTAAGGTAATCGTGGCTAAGAAAACAAAGACGCCGCTATATCCCCAAATCCGACAATCCCCACTCTGCTCGACGATCCTACGCATTACCCACTGCAACGGCACTGCTTGTCCTTTTTGTATCCTTAAAACTATTAGGCCTATCACAGCAAATGAGATATTTCTGGAAACTTTACTGAAATACCTTCAATTTTCAAGTAGACAACTTATTTTTTTGCTGCTAAAAGGGTGTAAATTAATGTGCAAAACAGAGGACATACTCTATTTCAGCAATCAGGCTAGTCAACTTCTAACGGACATTACCTTCTGTACAAAGCTCTAAAATTCATAGTGTGCTGGCTCATGACACTTGAAGCAAGTGACGGATGCCATTGGGTTAGTGCTCCTCTGCTGCTGGCTGCTGGATCCACTAGGTCGCTGCCCTGACTGCTGTGGACACGACGCTGGGGCCGGTGTCCTGAAGACTAGCTACAGCGGTGCTCAGGCAGGCTAGTAAGTACCAAAACGAGGTCTCTGAGCCTAGTACGGCTGAGATCCCTGCTGGATCATCCTCTTCTTGTGAGACTCCTCTAACTCGTGGTGACTCTCCTCAATTAGTATAACCTTATCCACCATATGCTAAAAACTGACATAGTCATTGCCCACTACCTGCACTTTCAATCCTGGGTTCAAGCCCTTCTTGAACCTCCTCTGACGAGCGGCATCCATGGCTACGTCCTCTGGCGCATAATGAGCTAACTGAGTGAATTTATTGAGGTATTCACTTACTGACATGTTCTTCTGCTGCAGCTCACAAAATTCCTCTTTCTTGATCTCTATCACCCTATACAGGATATGGGCGTGATGAAAGACGGCGGCGAACTCTGCCCATGTGATGCTGTTCTGGTCCTCATGGGCGGCGTAGTAGTTTTTCCACCACTCTGCTGCGGCTCCCTCAAGCAGGTGTGCTGCATACAACACCTTTTCTCTATCTGTGCACTGGGTCAGGTTCAATTTCTTCTCAACTAAACGGATCCAATCATCTGCTTCTAAAGGCTCTAGTAGGTGCTCCTCGTCTCCTAGTCTTGTGTTGCATCATAGCATTCATGTTCTGCATCATTGCCTGCATCATCTATGTCTATGCCACCAAGAACTGACTGAGGACGGGGTCCAAGCTCGGTGGAACTTGCTGAGCGGCACTGCTCTCTAGATCCTGGTTTGCCTAGCTGCGTCTGAAGAGTTTCTGGTATCAACCATCTTGCTGCTGCTCTGGAAAGGGAAACAACTACTGACTTCTCAAGGCATAAAGGCGAGAGGGAAAAACATAGATAAGAGGGGGTAAACTCGTCAAAGGGGGTTCTCTAATGGCAACCTAAACTAAACAAACACTTAGCCAAAAAGCTAACAACAAAACTGAGCAAAAATTAATTCTAATAAAATTTTGATATGATTGCAATATAATGCTTTTAAGGGTAAGATTTGCAGCTCACATCACACATAACTGCAAATAAAATCCAATGCTCTACTCGTACATACTAATCTAAGGACTCCTACTCGGGTCCTGACAGGTAGGGCTCACTACTCTCATCCTCTGAATCACTGTAGACCATCCAAGATTTGCAAACTGGCGGCGACTGCTCTTCAACTGGGGCTGGGATGAAGTGCCAAAGTTACTCCTATCAGTTGCCGGTGATGCGTCGTCTCTCCTCCAGGCTCGGCAGTGTAGGCAATGGTAGATATACTGGCGACTGTGGTCGTGGCTTCTCCTTGACTGGCTCCGATAGACTAAGGATAGCTCCATATTGCTCCTTGAACTTCCGAACAAGTCTGGCCATGTTGATCTTGTATAGCTTGCAAAGTCGTCGGATGGCCTTGTGCGTAGCTCCTTGTGTTGATCTTGTATAGCTTCCGATGCGTTGACCTTTCGCTTTCTCATCCTTGGTGAGGTAGACGGGGATCTCTTTAATCCAAGGCTCCACAATAGGATGCGAAGAAGTTCTCTCCATCCTCCCGTCCAGCTAAAAGAAGTTTGGGACATCTAATGCATTTATGAGGAAAAGATCAGTTTAAGAATTTATGAAAACAAATTTGCAGGAGTGGAGCGAAGAGCAAGAACCTTAAGAATTAGTTAAGAGAATAGAGATATTACTAAGTATCAATTTAGTTGGTTTGATTTATAAAATAATTTTTGAGGCTAAACGACTATTCTAACTATGGTTTTGTCCTACAGTCAATATAGTTCTGATACCATCTCTGTCGAGACCCGAATATGCAAATTCGGACTCTTTGTATATACTACAACAGTCCTGGATCACACTAGTACACACAGTCAAACCTAGATGATAAAACAACCATATACACTCTAAAATAAAGGGAAACTTCAAATAATAATAAATCTCAAAGGTACGACCTTATGGTCAAATTTACAATATCTCTAGCCGGAGAGGCTTAACCAAAACTAGCACCAGAAATCCAAAATAAAGCGTAGTAGCCATTCGACATCCCCATAGGAAATCAACTGAGGAGCAAAGTCCTAATCCGTGAAGTTGTCGAAGTACTCTCCCTCTGGTACCTCCTGTTGGAAATACTCCTCCTCAACTGAGCAACATAGGCATAAAGCCGTGAGTACATTGGTACTCAGCAAGTCGTTTGTAACAAATGAATGCAATATAATATGCAAGGCTTACCCATGGAGGGCTAAAAGGTTAATTTGCATAAAGATGACATTTTGAAGTAAATATAATAATAGATTGAAAGCAGACTTTAAAGACAAACAATAATAAACAAATAATAAATGAAATTGAAATTAAACCACTTGTGAACCTCCCATCCACAAACTAAACCGACTTCAGAATAGTCAAAAATAATAAAAGAGAATTAAAATAATTAATTAAGAGGTTTTGAGTTGTCCGGAGGGTGGCCACCACTTTGGGCCCGCTAGCCCAAGCGGGGCCCGTGCCCCTCCCAAACCCTAGCACCCCTTTATAAACCCCTTGTGAGCACTTCCCCTCTGCCCAAGTGCTACCGTTCACTTTCCAACCATAAACCATAAGTTTAGATGAAATCACTAACCCTGTCCGTCAGGGTCGTGTGAAATCACCGAGCATTGTCTATAACAGAGGACGTCCTCTGTTTTGTGTATTAGATATCACACGGCTATTCGAATAGTTTTACACTGCAGTGGGAATATTGTAGAACCGTTCTGTTGTGGGGTTTAGCAAAGGTTGCTGTGTATTGTGCAAGGTACCTTTTGGACAGGCGGATGAGGCAAGTAAACGTAGCGGATGTGCTACCGTTTAACTCGTTATTGTTACTACTTGCAATATGCATGATTTACGTAATGTTAAATGATATGCCATGATTACCACACGATGTGATTAGCCTCAAATTCATGAGAATCATATTTATGCCCTTGAAGTGGGTATTATTGTGGCTTTAGTGGTAGTATTCTTAATGAATACTTGTGGTCGTATGGTGGTCTTTGTGGTAGAATACACTATAGATCGAAGGAAATTACAACAAGGCCTTTACAAAGTTCAATTCCAACTCAATCCCGTCCGCTAGGGTTTCACATCACACCCTCCTTGCGCCACATGGAAATCAGCAACTATGTTCATCACAATGGCGAGATTGAAATTGAAACATTCCAAATTAATCAACCAAGTCTATCCCATACTAGACATGTGGTTTGTACGATAAATCTCAGATCAGTGGCACACAAAGTTAAGTCCTTAAGTCTACCCGGGCGACACTACCACATCCCACGAAGTGAATCTGCACTTCCCCCTTTACTGCACGATCACTCGCCTAAGTGAAAACCAAGTTTGTATAACTACGCCAATGACACACCAATGTCATGGCACAAATTTTAATAATTGTGGCACCAACCACGGTTCCATATTTCATTAAGTCAAGTTTAATATTCACATGCGATGATAAACCCTTTCGTAAAAAAAGTAAGGCTAAGCATTCTAATCGTATAACCCATGTGATATCTAGCATAGTATCACTAGTAAATTTCCCAACCTACGGTGACAATGACATCATAGCATTCAAATTATCAAGGCGGGGTAATTCAATATGGGGCAGTAACTACCATATAAAAAGTTTGTAATTAAATAGCGATGCAATATAATTTAAAATAAAATAATTAAACAATAGATTACAAACTAGGTTCAATATGATCAAAGGCTACGACTTGCCTTGATTATGCTCAGCGAGGTACTTGGGGTCTTCTGGCGTCGCTCCTGCTCCTCTGGAATTAGAATTTAACGAGAAAGAAAACGACCAAAGCAACAAAAACAAATCAAATCAAATTCAAATGAATACCAAAACCCATGGAACACGTGGCAGTGCTGAATTGGCATTACATGTGGCACCGGGGCTCGGTTCGACTGACGTGGCCCTAGGGCTGACGTGGAAAGGAGGCAACGATCGGACGAAGATGATCGTGTGTCTACGAATGCGGTGAGATCGGACTGCCCGCCCATCAACGGCTGCGAAGACGGTGAACGTTCGGATTGTCCGTTGATGATGACGATCAGACAGTCCAACGCCAATCGGACGGCTGCGGAGGCAGAGACGTTCGAACTGTCTGATAGTGATGACGATCGGACGGTTCAACGCCGATCGGACAGCTGCAAAGATGCAATGATCGGACTATCTGACGATGACGTCGATCGAATGGTTCACCATTGATCGGACGACTGCGAAGGTGTGCATCGATCGGACTGTCCGACTATTAGAAAGATCGAACGGTCCAACGTCGACTAGACGGCTGCGGAGGTGTGGGTGGTTCGGACGGTCAGCGACTCTTCGGTGGTCGAAGGGTTGCGGGCACGGGGACCAAGGAGCAACGCTACGCAGGAGAACGCACTCGGGCGCGGTGGTGAGGTAGTCTTCGACAGCGATGCGGTGATGGGGAAGGTCCGACAAGCGGAGGAGGTGGCTCGGGCAGCGGAACTCACCGATACGGGCAGAGAGGCGACACGAGCTCCGGTCGTTGTCGAGGGAAGCGACGACGCTGGCGCGGATGGCGAGGGCGGCGGTGCTCAGGGTGGGAGGCAGCAAGGGCGACGGCGCTATTTATGCACGCAAACTGAGGAAACCCTAAGCGGCGGAGGAGTTCGTCTCGGAGACGATGAACAGTGCCCAAACGCACGGATGTGTGACGCGTGGCACGAACAAAGATCTGACGGCGGCGGTTGAGTCTGGGGCAGGGCGCGGGCACGGGCGTGTGGGATGCGTGACGCGTGGCTTGCGGGAGATCAGACAGGCGAGGGTGGCGCGAGCCAAAGAATAGTGTGGGGCTCGACCCAACACTGTTCACAAGGGTTTATGGGGCTTTTCTTTTTCCAAAAATTCAAACCACACAAAAGAGCTCTTGAAAATAGCAAATAAATCCCAAAAATTCACCAAAAATATCAAAAAATTCCTTGAGACCTGAGGAACTCGAATAAAATATTTTCAGCTTATGTTAAAGTGTATTTTAATCATATTAAATTATTTTAATTTCCAAAAATTCAAATTAATCTTGTTTAAATTCTAGAAAAATTCGAATAATTCATTTTTAAAATAAAGCCTTTAAATTCTTCAGAAAAACAGGATGTTACACGGCTAGGGTTTTGGGCGGTGGGAGGGGGTGCGGCTGGGCCCTTTGGGTTGGCTAGCCCAAAGTGGCTAGCCCACTCCTCTAGGCATCCCACTCCCTCTATTTTTATTTATTTAATTTTATTTTGGACAATTTCATAATTCTATTTCCTCCTCCTGCGATTCATTAAAGAATTGGGAAACTCCACGATTCCGCTAAACATTCCCAGAGACGTCATAAAGGCGTTCAAGGCATTACAGTTCTCACCGGAGAAGCTCACCAGAACAATTAATGCTATAGTACTCCATCGTCCATCTGTCCTACCACCTCAATGCAATGGTCCAGCATAGTAACTAAGTCATGCCACCTTGGTGCCATGCTAGCCCCAAACTGCCACCTCACTCAACCGCAAAAGCAATGCCACATCACTGACATGTCGGCAGGCACGTTACATGCCATGTAGGAGCCATGCCATCCCTTTTGCCACATGTTGTCCTATGTGTCTACCACGTCAGTCTTAGTCACACCAATGCACTATTCCATAGGCCGAGTCTACCGTGGACCGAACTAACCCATGAACTTGGTTCATAGACCATGGCCCACCTGCCAGTGACCCAAACCTATTTCCTTTAGAAAAATAATTTGGACAAAAATCGAATAACCCTTGCTGATGTCATAAATCTAATTTCCATTAGAAAAATAATTCAAAAAAAATCCAAAAAAGATAGAATAATTCTTTTTCTTAGAATTAACTTCCCGAGAGTCCATTCTCCTCGTCCGAACTCCGATTGACTCATTTCCTTTTTTTAAATTCATCTAAAATTGAGCTCTATATTTTATTCTAGTTTTGTTATTTTTGGATTTTATTTGAATTTATTTATATTTCATTCGCTTTCTCTCATTAGATAACGTCTTCGAAGGAACAGAAACAAGAACTAAAGTCCAGGTAGTGGTAGTTATTTATTATTATGAGTTGTAATCTTTAACCATGTTAAACCTATTTTTAAAATTTATTTATTATTATTTTGTTTTAAATTATCATGCATTGCTAATTTAATACAAACCCTTGTACTTGGTAGTTATCAACCAATTTTGATTAATCACTCACTGATAATTTGAATGCCATGATTTCCTAGTCACCATAGGATGGTTAATTATCTAGTGATGCAATATTAGCATCCACTTAGATTGTACGTCTAGTATGTTTAGTCATGCTCATTGTTACGTTTGGCTCATTATTACATGGTTATCAGTTAATTAATTTTGACTTAATGAGATATTGAATCATGGTTATAGCCACAGTTATAAAGTGTGTGTACCATGATATGGATATTGTCATTAGTCTTGGTTAAACAAAAATGATTTTTACTTTGGTGAGTGATCGTGTAGTAAAGTGAGTACTAATAGCACATTGGAAATTGGATGCTTCGCTTGGGTAATGATTAAGGACTTAACTTTGCACGCTATTGATCTAAACCTCATCACACAATCACAAGTCTAGTATTGGATAGACCTAACTAATTAATTTGTGATGTTTCAACCTTGATTTCACTATTGAGATGTTTTGTTGGCGTAAGAGGGGGCTTTACCGATTAGGCCATCAACCTACTTGACACAAAATCTTAGCGGCCGAGATTAGTTTGAGATTGGGTAATGTAAAGGCCTTGTGATAATCACCTTATTGGCCAACATGATAAGTTGATAATCTCTTGTGGGTAAAATTATGCAACCTCAACAGAGTGTCAAACTATTCAAATAGCTATATCCCAGGCTTAGGAACAATGCTTGGTGATTTCACACAAGGGGTAAAATTTCATAAAACTTGGGTTCGACTAATTTGAAAAGTGAATGGTTGGTTTACTTGTAGTTTATTCATTCTTAATAGTCAATTTCGAAGCACATTTCAATCTATTTATTGTATTTACCTTAAATTGTTGCTTTCAGCAAAATAACCACTTAGCTATCACTTGATATGCCTTGCATAATTATATTGCATCTTGTCACAAACAACTTGCTAAATATTCATTATTGCTTAGTTGTTGCTTAGTTCTACTCATGGCTATATTCATTGTTGCTCAGTTGTTGAAGAAGAACCACATCTACTAGAGGCACTTGAAGGAGGATTCTTCGATGACTTCTTGGATCAAGATTTCACTCTCTAGTTGATTTCTAGTGGCATGTCGAATGACTACTTCACTTATTTCTATTTCCATTGCTAATTAGTTTTGTTAGGCCCTTCAAGTTATTATTTGTAAGTTTGGCCATAAGGTCGCAACTTTGATAATTAATAACACTTGGGTCTTTTCTAGTTAATCAAGATTATGGTCAATATTTCATTTATGTTTCCCCTGTGTGTACTAGCGTGGTCTTAGACTGGTGTAGAAAACACAGAGAGTCCATATTTGCATATTCAAATCTCGACAAAAGGCAACTATAGGGACACTAGCTAGATGGGATTGATCCTAAAAGCTTCTTAAGGCTCTAGCATAGTCACGATATAGTTTTTTGGTCTGATTAAAGTGGAACTCTATGATGTAGCCATTCTTCTTACAAAAAGTGCAATGGTATGTGACCTTTTAGGGGTTGTATCTGCTGGAGTAGAAGCACCTATATTAATAGAAGGGGACTGGGTAAATCCTGCAAACTTGAATACAATCTTGATAGGCTCAGCATGGGCAACCCCAAACTTTCCACTCTCAACTACTCTCACAACCTTAAGAGGATAACTCTTGGAATGCTTATAGTTGTTGAATCCTAAATCTCTATATTGGTTTTGCTAACCTTAGATTGATCTAGAATTAAGTTTAAGTTTTTTCCCACAAGAGAATTTCTCTATGCCTACATATAATCATTCTTCTTGGCTAGGGTGACATAAAACACACAGGCTTGGCTCTTAACAGCTCTAGCATATCTCTCCTTATACTCAGACACTTCTAGTTTCAAAACCTCATAAGACACACAAGACACATTCTTGACTCTACACAACTACTCATCAAATTTAACTCTAAAAGACTCATACATATTATCCAAACCATTTCTAATTTTAGCACAAAATGAACAAACTATAGGAGTACCAGAATCAACATGTGATGCAAGAGCAGGAGCAATAGATTCTTTATCATGTTTGTCTTGCAACATCTTAGTGACAACTTCAATTTTAGAACTAAGCTCATAGTAAGTATCACAAAGTTCAGATCTAGCATCATAAGCTTGTCAGTTAATTCTATTAATTTTTCTTCCCTAAATTCACAATGAGCACAAGAATATTCAGGACTGAATTGGAGCAATTTTTTAGTTTACATTGCAAGTTTATTTTCTAATTTATCACAATTCAAGCATGGTAAAGCACTAGCTCTAGAAATACCCCCGACATCTAACCAATTAGAATATGGATTAGTTTTGATGCCAACAATTTCATCTATGGCATTTCAAGCTATTCTAGCAAAGATGACTCAGAAGATCTCAACTTATCAATTGTAGCATGCGAAGAAATACAAGAATCATACTTGTCAAGATCAGGAATAGTAGTTCTAAGACAATCCATTTGCAAGACTAGGAGCTTATTTTTAGTTTTAATCTTATCATTTCTTTTCACTAAACATTCAAAGTGATTAATTTGCTTTACATGATCAACTACCAATTTATCATATTTGAGCATAAGAGAGTGGAAGAGATCTACCTCATCATCATCCTCAATGTAGAGATCATTCTCATCATGAATATTGTTGAGATCAATGTCACTAGCAGCCATGAGGCATAGACCGTGAAGCCAACAAACTTCTTCTTCTCCTTCCTTTGCTCCTCCTCACTACTTGAAGTTGTAGGATCAACATTACTTATATCTTGGCCATTGAGAGATGTGAGCAACAACATGGTCACCTCTCTAATTGCGTCTTTGTTGTTGAAAGGTCGATAAGACTTCTTGTTATAATCTTTTTTTGTACTCCTTATTGTAGTCCTTTCTCCCACAATCATCAACATCCCTATTCAAAAGTTATGACAATAAACATAAAAATGTCCCATCATGCCACACTCAAAGCAAACAATTGGACCACATCTCCTATGGACTCTTGTTTTGTGGTATGCACAGGTGAAATGGCTAATGATAAGGGCTAGATCATTTATAGGAAGGCTCTCAAGTTGCTCATCACTCATGGCTCAAAAACAAGACAATGAAAAGCCAGAAGAAGCATTCTCACAAAAAGTACCATTCTTGATAGGATCAATCACAAGAGTCATCATCTACGAACTTTTGGACTTCTTGGTTATGGCACACATCTCATGGGTCTTAAGATGTGAATATAGCTTATCCATAGTTATAGTTGTCAAGTTCGTCTTGTCACTAATGGATGTAACTTTCATCTTCGAAACACTCAAATCAAAAGCACTCAAAGCATGAGCCACATTGTTAGCATCTCGAAAAATCGCACCTACATATCTTAAATCGCTCAGGATCTTATGGAATATACTAAAGAAGGAATCGATAGACACTCCTAGTTCTATCTCTGGCTTCTAGTAGTCCCTTTTAAACTGAGTCTCATGCACTTTCTTGATTTTCGATGTTCCTCCATAGTAACTAGAGAGGGTCATCTAGATTTCATGTGCGATGCAAGATGAGCTACTAGATTGAACTCATATCTTCCTAGGTCTTGGATCAGAGAGTTGCGTGCCTTAGCATTTGCCTCAACCTCAACTAATTGAATAGCATTGAGGACCACGTCATTGGCAGGCACAACAAACGGGCTTCTCACTTTGTTCCAAATGGGTAAACCATGAGCCTCGATGTACTTCGCCATCCTTATCTTATTGTGACACCTCTTCGACGTCATTGCTCAAGATCAATCAAAATCAACCAAAGAGCAACCTTGCTCTGATACCAATTGTAGAATAAAATATGGCGAGGTAGAGGAGGAGGGTGCATTACTCTTTCAAAATCTTCCCTCAAATATCAATAGCAACATGCAGCGAAAACACAAATTTATAAATTTGTCAAAGCCTAGAGCTACAAATGGCAAAACTCTAGAAAAGCAACTCAAAACCGGTCAGACTTCTATGAGCTAGCTGTCGGACCTCTAATCTATAGTTATCAGACATCTATTGGCTAGCGATGAGACCTCTAGGTGATGAACAGTAAAAATCAACATGATTTCAAAACTAAGAATACATATAACTTTTGATCTGATGATTCAAATAACTTTAAACTATTTGTAGAAAGAAATCATCATAGACAAAAGAAGAATGAGGGCCCTAGCGACTCCCATGATGATTCCCATGGTGGCTCTCAAGGATTCTGGTCCTCCCTCACTCTAGTGATTCTTCCCTGCTCCTAGAACTGACCTATGTCTTTAGAGGCCCCAATTTCTGATTGGGATCTCTCCCCTGGCAAGAGTTTTGCAAGCAACATTCTTCAAAGATTTGGTTATTTGGTTCACCCTCCTCCACATTCAGCTAATAGCTTTCTACAACTCACCACTTTTTCCCACTTCACCTTCCAATTATCTGATGAATCGGTCGGGAAAGTGATTCAATGCTACCTTGGGGGTCATGCATTGGGTTTTTAGGTAAAACGTCCCTATGATTATGGTTTTCACTTCTTGGTGATTTCCAAACAAGTTAGTTTGCTCATCTATGGACTTAAGAGTTGTGTCACCAAGCATTTCACTGTCCATTTTCATCTCTGGGGTGATGGAGGAGAAAATTTCTGCAAGGAATATCGACTGTGGCTAATTGATCATGATAATGAATGGACGGTCGTGTCTTCACACAAGAAAAATTGGCCCAGGGAATTTAGAAAGGTCAGAAGAGGGTATCTTTCGATGATAAACTAAGTGTCAAATTCTTGGATAATTTTGTCTTCATCAACATTAGTTTTGTCCCATTGCAAATCCGATGAGATCTGCACCTGTAGGGTTCTCCCTCTACTTTTACACCATTCTTAGTGTCGCCCTTTGGATCCCATCCCAGTTAGGTTAGAAAATCACACCCAACACGATTAAATGATTTGAATTTCGAGCTATGCTCTCCCTTGCATTCTACACCTGCAATGGGGACAGTGATTACCAGGCTATCTCTTGCACTCAGTGTCTACATTCCGGTCACTCTGCATCGGGATGTTCCAATCAAATCCGCTGTTGGAGCTACCACAATTGTGGCCACAAATCATCTCATTGCCTGTCGTCCCAAAGCCATGGCAAGAAGTGGGTTCCCACTCTAACCTACAACAATGAAAGGGCCCTTTAGTTAGGTGGGAAACTACACAACCTATCCTGCGAAAGTGGCGCGATTGCCTAGGTAACTGCCACTTCATCTACCTTTGTCTGCAATCATCCAGATACCCCAATCATCAGAGCAATCCCCCAACAAAACACCCTCAAGCGACCATTCTTTACCCAATGGCCAACTTCCAAGTGATTAACCCAGGACGCTTCATCCTGGCAAGCCTGAACATTGAGGATAGAGGTCAATTTCGCTTGCCGCGGGCAAATCTGATCCTTCAAGAATCACCACAACAATATCACGAAGATCATGCCATCGTGTCAATGAATCCAACACCTCATGAAGAAGATATTGCACAAGTGGTTATGGACATCAGAGACTTCATCTGGGGGGCTCTAGAAATTCAGGGGTAACATGCTCTCCCCACCCTTTAGGAATCGAAATCTACCAACTAAGTTTGGCAATCCAATGAGACATGCTTATCTTTGGAAACCCTTACCATCTTGAGAACAAGTTCCATAGGCATAACAAGGCCATCAATTGGAGAGGGGTTAACTTTGCAAGGGTGGGTTGGATTATGTTGTTAGGCTTTCCGCTTGACTTTCTCAACTGGAATTCCATCATTCACACTATTTCCACATTTGGCAAGCTTCTGGAAGGGCATTCAGGGGATAGAATCAAGGCCAGGGTTTTGGTGAAGGTCCTATACCCATCCATTGAGGCAGTCCCATGTAATTTGGTCTTGAAGAAGCGTGCTAAAATGAGGTGTTGGTGAATCATGGACAGTCCCAGTTTTTGTTTTGGACTCCGATTTTCTAGATGCTAGACTAGGGGATGGAGACCTCCCTGAAAATCCACTCAACTTTCAACAAGATGGACCTCTGAATCTTCCTAATGAAGCTATTGTGCCTGACCCACCTCAGGATATTCAACGGGGGCAATGGGAGCCCCAGCAGAAATCCTGGGAGGTTGAGATCATATACTAGTCCAACAAGGAATGGAACCTCAAGAGTCAACTTCCATATCTTCTAACCCCATTCATGATGCAGATCTGTCGAACTCAAACTCTCAACAAGCCATGGATGCCATTAGGCAGCCCCAGAAGGCAGTAATACCCTGTATGACAAGGATACCTCATTTGGCAATAGTTCATGTTGGTCATCACCTTTTGTCAACATCCTCAATACTAACTTATTATCTGAATCAACCCTCGGCTACTCTTGGCACCCAACAACCTACTCCACTCTGTCTTCAATTTGTTTGCTAGGTCATAGCTAAATTCATGAGTCTCTTCAACCCAGTATTCATAAGGTCTCCTTAGGTTTGCTGGGGCTAGCCACTGCATCCCTACCAGATCACCATTGATTTCATATGGTTCAAGCAAAAAAGAACATGGTTCTTAGCTTTCAACCAGGAAACTCAGTTACAATTGACCACTACTGAGGATGAGGTTCTTGCTCATCTAAACCCGGTGCCACCAGCTAGGAAGACTATTAGGACCTCCCTATTTGCTGGCCTTCACCTCCTCAACGGTCAAGCCTCATCACCAATCTGGACGGGTTGGTAGGGTACCTCCATGGTACGCATTGAAGAAATTGAGTCTGAACAACCACTGTCACAATCCAAGGACATTCAGTGCAGCCTGCCACTCTGCCCATAAAACTGAAATCCAGTAGAAAGCCACATACCTCAATCTCAGTTAAGGACCTACTCCGGAGCCCTAGCCTGAGTCAGCCAACTAATGGTTTTCTGCACTCTGACCTCTCTTGTCATAAATGGCACAAGTTGAAGGTGTCCCCTAGTCCAATGTGGGTCTGGGATCTAGGAACGACAACCTCGGTTGCCTCCATAGGCGTGGAGGTGATCACCTTGGAGCAACTCTAGGAGCAGGCTCGCATGGAACATGCATCATTGAATGATGCCTCATCCACTATGCCCAGACTATCGGTACCACTCATAAAAGACTAGGGCCATCATCACTGCAAAATCCCCCTTGGGAGCTAGTGGAGGTGAACTTTGTAGCTGCATACAGGAACAACAATGAAGATTAATGGGATGAAGCGATGTGTTACGTGTGTTTTGTGGAAGCCTGTGCTACGTTTGTCTTAATACTAGCTTCCTTGCTCACTTTCCTTATAATTTGCACAAGGGATGGCCTATCTCCTTATTGCTTTTATTTGTCATACCAGCTATAGTAATCCTTTGGGAATATCTCTGATTGGGCTATGTTTAATGACAGTATTTCTTTGCATATTGTCCTACAACACTCCGCTCTTTTGTGATCAATGAACTTGAGTCAAAACTTTAGAAGTTGGAAGATCCTTTGCTGAAATGTGAGGGGAATGAATTCCCTTGAAAAATGGATATCCATCAGAGATAAGGTAGCAGAGAGCGCTTATTCTATTGTCTACCTCTAGGAAACAAAATGGGACAGCTTTGACCACTCTTTTGTCCAAAAATTTGCCCCTAAAAGTCTAGACAAATTCACTTACTCGCCCTCTAGTGGCACCTCCAAGGGGCTGGTTGTCCTTTGGAACAGCTCCATTTTTAACAAAAAAATCTCCTGCTTAACACTCAGTTTGCCTAGATAATCTAGTTCATGTCAGTATAGAATTCAGATCAATGGACACTAATAAACATCTATGGTCCGTGTTAGGGGCACCAAAGAGATGATTTTGTAGATTGGCTCTTTCATCTGGATATCCCACCCCAACAAAAATGTCTTTTCATGGGAGATTTCAACTTCACTCGCTCGTTCAAAATAAAAACAAACAAAGAAGTGATTTGAATGACATCATGATCTTTAATAGTATCATTAGCGACCTTGGCCTTATAGAGTTGCCCCTCAAGGGTAGATCCTTCACTTGGAGTAACATGCAGGATGACCCATTGTTGGAATAGCTGGATTGGTTCTTTACGACAAATGAGTGGACCACATCATACCCGCATACTGAGGTTCACATTCTCTCAAAAAAATATTTTGGATCATGCTTCCTGCATAGTGCATATAGACACTATCATCCCAAAATCAAATTTATTTCAGTTTTAAAGCTACTGGACTAAACACTCAGGATTCCATGATGTAGTCAGCCTCTATTAGAATTTGCCAATGTAGCCAACAAACAGTGCTAGTATGCTCACAGCTCGCTTTAAAAACCTATGTAGGGTCTCAAGATCTAGAGCAAATCTATATCCTAGTTAACCTTACTCATCCAGAATTGTCGTGTAGTAATCCTTTTCATGTACAAATTGGAAGAGCAGTGAACCTTATTCATAGAAGAATGGAACTTCCAAACTATAGCTAAGAAGCATTACTCAAGGCTACTGAAATACTAATAGATGTATTGGAAGAAACGGTGCACTACCCGTTGGGTCAAACTAGGATATCAGAATACTAAGTACTTTCATGCGATGGCAACTGAACGTCACAAAAGAAACTTGGTTCGCTGCTTAATAATGGAGGATGGAAGTTCAATTCATTCTCATGAAGGGAAAGCAGTGACTCTTTGGAATGCTTTCAAACAAAGGATGGGTATAACAACTCTGCACACCATGCATTTCATCTTGAGTGAACTAATGCTGGCCCTCACACATCTATTAGAATTGGCCACTGATTGTTCTAAAAAAGAAGTGGATGACATAGTTAACCTGCTACCAATGGACAAAGCCCTAGGACCAGATGGGTTCAATGGACTACTTAACACAAATGCTAGAACCTAATTAAGTGTGAATTCTACATGATGTGTTAGGAATTCTTCAATGACACAGTTAACATTAGAAGCATTAATGCATCATATATCACTTTAGTTCCCAAGAAGTTGAGCCCTGAGACAGTGAATGATTATAGACCAATTTCCTTGCTGAACTTGGTCCTATAGTTTCTAACAAAGATACTAGCAAATAGATTACAAATAGTAATTGTAAGACTAGTCCACAGAAATCAATATGGATTCATAAAGACTAGGACAGTCCAAGATTGCCTTGCTTGGGCCTTCGAATATATCCACCAATGTCACCAGAGTAGAAAGAAAATTTTAGTCCTTAAACTGGACTTTGAAAAAGAATTTGACAAAATCAAGCACGTGGCCATCATAGCAGTAATGCATGCAAAGGATTCCCAGACAAACAAATCTCTTGGATATCTCATATACTCTCCTCAAGCTACTCTTCGATGCTGCTTAATGGGGTGCCAGGAACACCTTTCAATGAAGAGAGGGGTAAGGCAGGGTGATCTCCTTTTGCCTCTCTTCTTTGTACTAGGAGCTGATCTTCTACATCAATAATCAATGAGGCAGCAAGAAGAGGTCTGCTGCCGTATCCAATTCTGCCAACAGGTCATTCAAATTTTCTGATGATCTAGTATGTAGATGACACCTAGATAATACTTCTAGCCTATGGGAGGCAACTTCTTTGCCTAAGAGGTCTGCTCCAGACATTCTCGATCTCCACTAGCCTTAAAGTTAATCTTCATAAATCGATCACGATTCCGATTAATATCCCAATGGACAAAGCTGTCCACCTTGTAGGAGTGTTTGGATGCAAAATTGGCTCAATGTCGTTTACTTACTTGGGATTACCAGTGGGGACAACAAGACCAAAGGTGAAGGACTTCTCCCTTCTGGTGGATAGGGTAGAAAGATGCCTTTCTAGAACGACATCATTTCTGTCTTGCAGTGGAAGTTTAATTGTGATTAATGCAGTTCTCTTTCTACAACTTATATATTATATGTGCATGCTTAGGATGCCATAAAAGGTGATTGATCATATTGATAGAGCATGGCGTCACTGCCTGTAGAGAGGCTCTATAGACTTACAAGTATGATGCAACTCCTTGGCTTCTTGGGATAAAGTATGCAAGTCAAAAAAAGAGAGGGGCACTTAGGATGCTTAACCTATGTATGCTGAATGAGGGCTTGCTTCTCAAGCACCTTCACAAATTCTTTAGGAGGAATGACATCCTATGGATCAACCTAGTTTGGGAGAAATATTATGCAAATATAGTCCCCCATTCAACAAATGCATGTGGCTCTTTTTTGTTGGAGGGATGTCATGAAAAGTGTCGCATAGTTTCGTGGTATTACAATAGGGAAGCTTGGTGATGAATAGGACATCCTATTCTGGAAGGACTGTTGGGACAAAAACTTACTTTGTAGAAAATACCAGAGACTGTATTCGTATGATAGCCATTAGGACATCTCGGTAAAGAATTACATGCATGCAAGTGAGCCATACACTCTTTATCAGCTACCCCTCTTAGAAGAGGCCTATCAAGAATATACTCAACTACAGAATTTTATAGCTGGAGTCATAATTAGGCAATAAGTATCTGATCAATGAGCTTATATATAGGGAAACTCTTTATACACCTCACAAAAATGGTATACTCACCAGTTCAGCCAACTGCACACATTGCCAGCTTACTCTCATTTGGAAAAGTAGGTGTATGACGGAATTCAAGGTATTTGCTTGGCTACTCATCATGGACAGACTGAACATGGAAGACATCCTAAAGAGGAAGAATTTCAACAATGATGGCAATATAAGTTGTGTACTCGATGACTATCACATGGACGAGACTTTGCATCATCTGTTCTTCGCATGCCCCTTTAGCTTGCAATGTTGGAATGCTATTGGGATCAGCTGGGCCTCAGATGTTGATATCCCAAGGAGGGTGTGCCAGACTAAATCAATCTATACCAATGGACTTATGGAGAAATTCATCATGGCTGCTTGGCACATTTGGAAGATACAAAATGAATGCATATTCCAGCAACAAAACATAGCCTGGATGCTTGGAAAACAAGACTCATGATGGAGACGACTCTGCATTTTCACAGAGTCAAACTTGGATCTCAACAAGCGCTCCATAATATGATTCAGTCCCTTTAAGTTTCTATTTTTTTTCTTGCCTCTTTTTTGTTCTTATACATTATTTATTTTATTTAATATAGAATAGTAGGGGGTTCTCCTATTGTTTTTCATCAAAAAATTACTTGAAACTTGGTATTCACCTTCTCTAAGATGTTATGAACCAAATACAATCAACAATCGAGATAATCGTTGTCATAGTTGTCACATTTTTTCATTTGAATGAAGGTTGCACTAAAACTGAACAAAAGAGGAAAACCTTAATCTACTCTTACTCGTGAGTTCTACATGATCTAGGTGACCTTAGTTGGGTTCTCACATATCATAGCAAGCTAGATCACAGCACAAATTCGACCCAAATCACTTACAAGAGCAAAACCTAAAATCACCTCTTTCTTGATGAAAACTAAACAAATTCAAGAACTTCCTCTAGATCATGTCTAGATGGATAGGATGTTATCTCAGGAGGTATCTCCACTCTTACACGTTCTTAGCACAAAAAATGATCAAGAGAAGAGAAATCAAAACAAGAAAACCAAGCAAATAAAAAACACAAGAGGGGATCCATGACACAAATCACATGGGAAAACTTTGTATATTCATTTCATTTGGAGAGAAAAGTTTTACAGCCTAATCTCTCAGGATAGTAGAACTTTAAGCCTAGAACACACACACATAAAAGGCTACGTACTTGGAAACCTAACCCTAGAATTATTGGAGAGGCTTACCTCTTACAACCCAACACAAGGCTTACATAGTGAAGGCTCCTTACCTCTCACTTAACTCTAAAACCTAGCTACTCTTTAGTGGATCTAACCACTTACATATGAGAAAACCCAGCAACCCACACACTAATGGATTTTGCATTATACATACTTGCACGTTTTTCAAAGCATGACTAACCAAAGGCTCCAATAGCACAATAAGACATTCCATCCACAAAGACGTGACCTAAACCACTTAGACTAGTGCCATAATTTTGCAAACCACCACTCCACCTGATATTAGATAATTTCCATAGTTGCCACCCACCAGTCTTTTCAAATATTTGATGCCCAATGATTCGCCGCCAAGATCATACGCTTGCACTAGGCCGTCACCACATGAATGCTTTAATCCAATGGCATACTACATTACACCAAAGTCTATGATGACCAATGCGTACCACCAAGATTGTACGTCTACTCCAATAAATGTCATCACTTGAAACACATAAGACTAATTAGCACACCACATGCACACATTGCCTCCTCATAATCCTTGTCTTTCTCCTATGTTCTGGCTTGAGATGATGTTCTATCTGAACTTACATAACACTCCATGGTCATCAAGCCTTGGTCACAATCCATCATCAAAGTACCTACACACCAAAGACAAAGCAATCAATCTGAGCACAAATGATATGCACTTAACTCTCAATTAGTGAAACATATGCGTGGACCTATGTCATTACTAACCCTTGCACGGAAATCCCATGACTAACACTTCATGGACACACCATGACTAACACTTGCAACGACTCTCGCTGTGACTAACACCCAAAACAAGAACCGACTCTGGACCACTTAGCAATTGGATAGAGGGCTGGTCTGGAAAAGAGTTATTCATGCTTTTGGCACTATAGCCACTTGTTATTTTGAATTTGGCACCTGGACACCCATTTTGTTTTTGCAAGAATGGCCTCATCCCCAAGCTCGGAAGGCGTGGCAGGCAATCTTGTCAATACCATTTCGGTATCAGCCATACCGGTTAGTACATAGTGTACCGCCACCTGAACCGGTACAAAATAAGCCTAATACCGTATCGGCCCAAATACCAGTCATCCTATCTCGATACCGACCAATACCGCCATACTGGCTTTGATACCAGTTGGTACCGATGGAATTGGTAATATTATCTATTGAATTGATAAGATTATCTATTGAACTATATGTTACATTTGATGATACTCCTATGTATTTGAAATAATACTACAAGTAATATTTGATGTACATATAATTAAACAAACATATACTTATAAATATATACTCATATTATTATATTAAATCCGAAATGGTACACCGGTATAGGCCGGTATCAAAATGTACTATTCGAAGAACCAAACTGGTATGACCCCCGGTATGGTATTGACAACTTTGGTGGGAGGCGACACTTGTCACCTACATTTGCATTACATCAATGAAAAGAAAGAGTTTAATCAAATGTGATTAAAGATGATGATATTTTTAAGTTGATGTTTACTTTTTTTTACTATGTTTGTTGAGTAATAAACTCACTCTTGCTTTGTTTATGTTTTTAGGTGACCATTGATGGTGATATGCATGGGATGGGAGATTGCATGCACATCACATGCAAGCAATAATTTAATTATTATCTTTAGCTCTCACATTTAAATTCAATGGTTTGCTTAGCTAGTTGGTATTTAGTTAATGAACTTTGAAGGAGGTACTTTAGTAGTGCTCGGAACATGGTTGGTTCCAAGAGTTCATGATAGTTGAGCACCTATGGTGGTTATTAATTGATGAAGTCATTGCTAGTTGTTTATGTAAGATAGATGTCGTTGGGTGCAAGGTTCCGAGTGTCCTCGGACACGAGGTTCCGAATGTTCTTAGGCACGAGGCCCCAAGCATAATCATGTTGAGTTTATTCTTGATTCTACTGCCAAAATTTAGTAGTGAAGGTTTCAATTTGGAGTGAAAATTAATGTAGTAGCATTCTAGGCTCAATGTTGGGCTGGATGTTATATGTGTTACTTGAAAGGAACAACATCTTTTGAAATTCATTGTACTGGATACCTTTCTGTGTTAGAAGGATATAGTGATTCTAATTGGAACTCTGATGTGGATGATATCAAAACTACAAGTGGCTATGTCTTTACTTTAGCAGGTGCTGCAGTTTTATGAAGGTATTGCAAACAAACTATATTAATGAGGTCAATCATGAAATTAAAACTTGTAGCACCAGATATAGCCACTATTAAGGCTAAATAGCTAAGAGAGCTTCTATTGGACATACTATTAGTTGAAAAACAAATACCGACAATTTTGATGTATTGAGATAAGCAAACAGTGTTGACTAAGATTATGAGCACTAAGGATAATATGAAGTCCTCTAAACATGTAAAGCATAGGCTTAAATTTATCAAAAAATTGAGGAACCCCAAAGTGGTTGTTGTGAATTATATTCATACTGAGAAAAATCTAGCAGACTCATTTACAAAGAGGCTAGCACAGAAGGTGATTTTCGTTGCATCTATGGATATAGGTATGAGGCCATTGGAGTTATACCACAATGGTAATCCATACATTCTTGATCAAAGATCTCGTGACTTGAGTAATGGGAAAAACTTGTTGATGTTGTAACAAGAAAGTGTGTATTCATTGTACCCGTATCCTAATAGACAAAGTACTATTAATTATATGCAATGTTAACATAAAGCCTTATTATGTTCTATTATCCAGATGAGAAAAAATATTAGGCTGTAGGATACCTAGCAAGAATATACTTAAACCTAACTATGTGGCTATAATTCAAGAGAACGAGGCATTTTCTATAAAGCTCATGAGCATATAGGGAGCATGGCCTTTTAACGCTCCATTTAGGTGTAGTTCTTTGGTAGCTTAGTATTAGTTGAGATTTGAGGTGAAGTTTGATAACAAAAAGTAGGGAATTCAAGGTATGGTCCATTCATCATCTATTAGAAGATGAAGATTGTTATTCTAGGTGTAAGTTTGACCCATACGAAACTTACACTAATAGATTGATATATTAACAACACTTCAGCACAATGATTCTTATCATCGTTCTTGCTGCATACTTTGAAATTGGTGGGGATGATTATTATTGGGCCCATGAAAGAAACACACATTCATTCCTAAGTTCCAAAGCATGGTATGGTTTAGTCTCACAATGCTTGGGCAAGTGGGAGGAGAGTAATATAAAAGGTGAGTCATTGCCACTCCATAAAACATATGGCAATGACATGAGATGGCATGAGGACTTTGGTTTAACAACACGCATGCACGTGCATGTAATCATGTATTTTCACATGAAAATCATGTGACTTGTGACTTCTCTCCTAACTATGTTTGAATGCGATTCAAAGCATTTCAATTTGATTTTAATTGTGATAATGTCATCATTACTAGTGAATAATTGCACAACACAACCAAAATCCTTCCTTCATTCTTACTCTTTCTCCTCTAGAAAGTCAAGTACACCTTTTATTTTGATTATTCATGTCACTACCTCTCTCCTAACTATGTTTGAATGCGATTCAAAGCATTTCAATTTGATTTTAATTGTGATAATGTCATCATTACTAGTGAATAATTGACGTGCGTCTTTAAAAAATGTTGAAGATGCTCGGACTAAACACAACCAAAATCCTTCCTTCATTCTTAATATGGACATATGTTAGTGAACATATGCTTGAGACAACGCAGATTCCATGTGTCATCTCTAGTGATATGTGTTGGTGTAGTAGCTTATTTTGCTACTAAAACACTATACCATCATGAAACATGTAGTGGGATGTGAATGATCAAGATAGAATTTGCCTCCTCCTTCTGGCCATGCCAAGGTGATTGAGGAGTCATGCCATCACGGAATCGAGAGTGATTGAAAAGGGAGACACAGGTCTGAGCTTGGAATCTCATTACAGTTCAAACCATTATAGTAGAGAGCTCATGGTAACTAGACCAAGTATCGTGAACCTCTGTGGTCGCACGCTTAACGGGTTGGAACACTAATTGAATATGATTCGGATATGGGCTCAGTCGGATAGAGATCCGAATAGACTCATATTGGGCCTCGGTCCACGAGGCCCACGTGAGGAGGTAATAGCAGGTTTATGGGCAATGCATTTATGTGACCACTCCTACACTACTACCTCTACATCTTGCACTACATCAAATTTGTGCTACTTCATGTTCTTCATCAAGCTCTTCTGTAAGTTGTTCGTGCAATTGATGACTCTATTATAATTCTTTTCTTGTGTATTGCTTGAAGTATGATGAGTTGTCTTTCGTTAGTTTTGATTATTGCATAATTATTCTTTTACTATCTTGTCTCCTCGTAAAATTTAGAATTAAAATATTGCTCACATTTCCAACACAAGATAGGCCAAATTTGCATTGGTCTATTTGCATGTAGGCAACAAATGCTGTGCAATCATCATTTGCATGTACTCATGCAATTGCTTTTCTTTTGGCACCAAATCTACATAAAAATTTCCAAAAATAAATCTAGATGTATGTTTCAGTGTTGGATTTCTAGATATAGGAGTTCGAGAGAATTGGGATGAGTGAGATAGAATTCGGGGTAGGCAGCAAGAGAAGGGTTCAACCACAAGCCAGAGGAGGGGATTGGAGGAGAACAAGAAAGGAGATACATAGGTTTAGGGGTGGAATGGATCGAATACAAATTGAATAGTGCTCTTACCACATTCGTATTCGTATTATATATAAATACGAATACAATTTCGAATATTATCCAATACAAATCGAATATTGTAACAAATTTGAATTTAATTCCTACTAAATTTGGTCGGATCCAGATATCCTCATAACTTATGTAGTATGACGATATTAATGACATTCTACCCTCGTACAATCACACTTAATCATTCTAATTCATTCACTTCACATAAAGAAATACGAATTCACATTGAATTAAAAAACTTGTCCAACTAATTAGCCATATTGCAATAAAATATGTATATTGTTTCACCGAATACGAACACGAATAGTCCAAATAAAATAACATTTCAAATGATAAAAGTCTATACCATATTTGTATCCATATTTTTATGCTAATTCAAATATGAATACAAATAGAAGAGAAATTGTTAATCGTATAAAACAAATCTATACCATATTTGTATTCTATCAAATACGATAACCGAATAATTAAAATAATTTGTATCCATTCCCACCCTTACATGAGTTGGGAGTTTTCTCATTTCATTGCTCAGTTCCCATGGTACATAGGACATCGGTTTTATAGATCCTTCTCTCACACACCCCTTTACAACTAGCCCCCACAAGTTACATGAGTTGTTTCCATTGAACAGAGAGCCCCACTAGCTATTCTACAACTCTAGTACCATGTAGTGTACTTCTCAACTTACTCTATCTATATATAATATTTAAATTCAAATTTGTTCTATATTAAAATAACAAAAATAAAATTTTGGCATGGAGGAAGGAACGAAATATCAAAAGCCAACTATGTAAAAAAAATGTGCAGCCGGATGATGCACGCTGAAAAATAATCAAAGGTGCTGGAAGCGATACCTTCGTTTGGCTCACAATTTCATTGATATAGATGCCAATAGCCGACAATCGTGGCATATACAACAACCTGGATGGTAACCCGAGTAATCAGGACTCTAAAAACAGAAGGAGATACAATTATGGCTAGCTATTCCTAACCACCCGGATTCCTCTAGATATATATACCAAATACAAGGAGATTAACTTTTCTAACACTCCCCCTCAATCAAAACTTCCCAAGTTGAGATTGAATTTAAAATTCTCGAGCTGTCGAACAGGAAGAGCTTTGGTGAAACCATCAGCCACTTGATCTCCTGTAGGAACAAAGTCGACTTCTAGTAATTTTCTTTGCACCCTTTCACGTACAAAGTGGTAATCAACTTCAATATGCTTTGTCCTCGCATGGAAAATAGGATTAGATGATAAGTATTTAGCACCAAGATTATCACACCATAACTTTGCTGCAGGAGGACTTGGAATTTGAAGTTCTGCTAACAGTGTTTGTATCCACATGATTTCAGCTGTGGTATTTGCTAGCGCCTTGTACTCCGATTCTGTGCTAGACCTTGACACTGTAGCTTGTTTCCTGGCACTCCAAGATACCAAGTTATCTCCTAGAAATATTGCAAACCCTCCTGTAGACCTCCTGTCATCCATGCTGCCTGCCCAATCAGCATATGAGTAACCACTGACCTGCATTGATTTTGACCTGCTGATTTTGAGTCCAAGCCGAGTGCATTGCTTGATATATCTAAGTATTCTTTTCACTGCTCCCTAATGTACAGTAGTTGGCGCATGTAGGAACTGACAAACTTTGTTAACTGAAAAAGCTATGTTAGGTCTAGTTAAAGTAAGATATTGCAATGCTCCAACAACACTTCTGTAATTTGATGCATCACTGGGTCCTAGTGGATCACCTTCATGTATAGTTAATTTCTCACTGGTGGACAATGGTGTATTGATTGCTTTACAATCTATCATTCCAACTCTCTTCAACAGATCATTAGCATATTTTTCTTGAGTCAATACAATACCACTAGATGTCTTATTTACCTCAATTCCAAGGAAGCAGTGTAGATCTCCCAGATCCTTAAGTGCAAACTCTTTTTGCAGATCTCTTAATAAAACTGGTACTGCTTCCTATTCTGAACTTACAACAATTATGTCATCCACATAAATAAGAAGAAATATAATCACATTATTTTTGTTGTAGAAGAACAAAGAAGTGTTTGCTTTTGATCCTTTAAAACCAAGTTGACAAAGCTTCTGACTTAGCCTGGAGTACCATGCCCTAGGAGCTTGTTTCAGTCCATATAAAGCCTTGTCAAGTTTACACACATATCCTGGATGATCAATGTCTTCAAAACCAGGTGGTTGTTGCATATATACTTCTTCTTCTAAGAGACCATGGAGAAAAGCATTTTGTACATCCAATTGCCGTAGTGTCCATCCTCTAGATATAGCAATAGAGAGCACAACTCTAATTGTAGTTGATTTAACAACAGGGCTAAAAGTATCTTCATAATCTATGCCATATCTTTGTTTGAATCTTTTGCAACAAGCCTGGCCTTGTATCTATCAAGACTACCATCTTGCTTTCTCTTAATTTTATAGACCCATTTGCAATCTATAATATTTCTACCATGTTGAGGAGGGACCAAATGCCATGTCTTATTTTTCATCAAGGCTAGATATTCTGCATCCATGGCATTTTTCCAATTTTTATCATGCAAAGCCTCAGCTAAATTTCTAGGTTCACCAGTTGAAACAAGAAAACCATATTTAACAGTGCCATTAGTATAAATTTTCTCTTTTCTAATACCTCTTTGTAGCCAGGTGACTGGTCGCTGTGGCTGTGTTGATCCTTGTGGCTGTGTTGATCCCTTGGGAGATGAAGCAGACGTGGAAGCCGACCAAGGCGACGCACTAGCTTGGCTCTCCTCTGAAACCGATGGCTGTGCCGGTACTACTGGGAGTGAATTGTCGCCTAGATTTCCTGCGCTGTCGGTTTCTTCAATGCTAGCGCCTTCAGTAGCTATGTCGCATGTAGCATTTGAGCTTGTATCTTCACTAGCACTGGTAACTGCTGGATCAACATTGTTAGTAATTTATGTGGCATGATTAATCACAAGATCATTAGGTTGAACACCCCCAGAATTAAGAAGATGAGACGGCAACAAGTTTATTTCAGAACAAATCCTTGCACCAGCATTGGGATGTAATTTAGAAAAGGGAAAAATGCTTTCATCAAATACTACATCCCTGGAAATATAGATTCGACCGGTTGAGGCATCCAAGCACTTGAAACCTTTATGCAAAGAACTATATCCCAAAAAGGTGCATCGTTTTGAACAAAATTGCATTTTGTGGGAATTGTAAGGGTGAAGATTAGGCCAACACGCACACCCAAAAACTCTAAGATTATTATAATCAGGAACTTGATCAAACAAACATTCTAGAGGAGATTTATATTGAAGCAATCTGCTAGGTGTGCGGTTAATCAAATATACGGTAGAAACAAAGGCTTCATCCCAAAATTTGATAGGCAAGGATGCATGAGCAAGGAGGGAGAGACCAACTTCAACTATATGACGATGTTTTTGTTCGGCCGACCCATTTTGTTGATGTGTGTGGGGACAAGACACATGATGAGTTATGCCAATCTTGTTAAAGAAGGTGTGAAGCTTTTGATATTCACCTCCCCAATCAGTTTGCACCGTTATGATCTTGCGATTGAACATTCGTTCAACAAGATTTTGAAACTCTTGGAATTTTTGAAACACCTCAGATTTAAGCTTGAGAAGATAATTCCAAGTAATTTGCTATAAGCATCAATGAAACTAACATAGTACTTTGTCCTTCCAATAGAAACGGGTGTAGGGCCCCAAACATCTGAGTAGATAAGTTCTAAAGGATGCTTAAACTCACTAAGAGATCTAGCAAAAGGTAGTTGATGACTTTTTGTTTGTTGACAAGCATCACAAACTGTCATCTTATTTGACTCGGTTAAACAAGCTAAACCATGTTTATTGACAACTTTTTCAACTATGACAAAAGAGGGATGACCTAGCCGGTTATGCCATTGCTCAAGGGATGGCTTCACTACAACATTGACTTCTTTAGACTGCTTGACTTGAGCGACTGCAGGAGGAAGAGGATAAAGACCACCACGGCATTGGCCTCTAAGAAGTGTCACCTTCGTGGCCTGATCTTTAACAAAGAAGTGCTTAGGATATAGCTCAAGATAGGCCGAGTTATCAGTTATAAAACGATGTGCAGAGACAAGATTTTTGCTAGCTTGAGGAACATATAGCACATTGTTCAAATAAAGATTTCGATATGGGGTATTGACAACCGAATGACCAATGTGACTAATTGCTGCACCGTTTGTCGTATGAACTTGATCATCTCCCTTGTATTTGCACGTACGACCCTCTGCCACGGTTGTCCATGTACCGTTGAGTCTATCTGTATGAAGCTAGCAAAGCCGCGGACCATTACGACTTGGTGAGAACCCCGCGATTATTTCCCAATCGCTGCACCGGGTTGCTGCCACGACCCCTGCCACGGTTGCCGTTCGCCAAGTTTGCCGACACTTGCGCCGACACTTGCGCCCCAGCTTGTCGAAGAACCCAGCGATTCTCAAAGTGAAGCAGCTGGGAGTATGCCTCTCCCACGGTGACTGGTTCCACTCTCGACACGAGAGAGGAAACAATCGGTTCGTAGTCCTCATCCAATCCAATGAGGATGTACGAGATCAAGTCTTCTTCATCGAGCGGTTTGCTTGACGACGCCATCTCATCAGCAAGTGCACGCATCTTGCTAACATACTCAGTGATACTGAGATCACCCTTTTTGTTGTTGCCAGAGCAATTCTTGTATTGATTGATCTAGCTTTTGACACTGAGAAGAACATACCTTCAACAATGTTCCATACAGCAGCCGACGTTCTGCACATCGCTACCTGGGCAAGAACATCTCTGCCCATGGTGGAGAGTAGGTAACCAAGCACTTGTTGATCGGTGGCTACCCATTCTTCAAACTCTAGGTTTTTGATCTCTACGTCCTTGTTATCTTTCTTGACGGTGATGATTGCATCTAGCGCCTTTGCAGCACCGGTGAGGTAATCTTCTAATCTTGCTCCTCTGATCACCGCAAGGACCTGTGCCTTCCAGATCGCATGATTCCCTTTGCCTAGCTTCTCTGAGACAATCACACCGACAAAAGGATTGCCGGTTGAAACCTTGGAAGAGCTAGCCATGAAGCAAACCCTAGATGAGTTTTTGGTGGCTCTGATACCATGAAAAATAATCAGAGGTGCTGGAAGCGATGCCTTCGTCTGGCTCGCAATTTCATTGATATAGATGCCAATAGCCGGCAATCGTGGCATATACAACAACCTAGATGGTAACCCGAGTAATCAGGACTCTAAAAATAGAAGGAGATACAATTATAGCTAGCTATTCCTAACCACCCGGATTCCTCTAGATATATATACCAAATACAAGGAGATTAACTTTTCTAACACACGCGATCGACTTCTAAAGCACAATCAATCGAAGAAACCATGCGAAACCCTGCTTCATGTAGTTTGCGTCAGACGTCGTTTTCAAACAGTACCTGCATCAGCCTTGGTTGATCCACACGTAGGACAAGCCGCCGGACAACCTTGGGGCGGCTGGGACTGTGGCTGCCCCATCGCGACACCGTGCGGGAGCTCCTCCCACGACAGAGGAGGCGGTTGCGGTGGCGCAGAACTCGCCGTTGCTTCGAGGGCGATGTAGGAGGTGATCCCAACGGCTGCCGCGACGAGAGAGAACAAGGAGGCGCCGGCGAACACTCCGGCCACGAGGACGGTACACTTGTAGTAAGTGGTGACATCCTCCTTCGGTCGCCGCTCCGCGCTCTCATTCCTGAAAGCACCGACGAGGAACGCACACGCCGACAGGATCGCCAGAAACCTGCAGCAGGCCGCAGCTTATCCATTAGTAGTGTAACTGCTTACCTACCACATGTATACGTAGTACGTACGTACCATGAAATAAGAGAAGAAAAGAAGGCGCCGACGCGGCGGTGGTCGGACCGCGTCCTGCAGCGATCCCAGCAGCCGGTGGCGGCGGTGAGGACGACCTGGCCGGTCAGCAGCGACGCCGCCGCTGCGATGCCGCAGCCGAACGCCGGTGTCCTCCGGTACACGCAGTTCACCCCGTTGTACCTGACAAAAGACTGCACCGCGTACGAACTCCACATACATGCATCACCAGCGTCAGCTACTGATCTTGCACAACAAAACATGTAGCTCCTGTATAAATCCTAATTAATCATAGATATTAACGCACGCGTGCATGCCTTGGACTTGGTTGCCTCGCCGACGATTCCCAGCACAGCTGCCGCGAGAGCCAGGGCGCCCACCGCGACGCATATCACAAGGACGTGCTTCTCCACCATATCGCGCGCGACTGATCCCTCCTCGTGAGTCGTGATCGAGTGTTGGTTGGCTGGTGCCTTGCGAGAGCATCAACGAATAAAGGATGGAGACAAGAACATTAGAGTTAAAAACATGTTTTGATTGGATTTTCCGTGTATAGGTATAAACGGCAAATCTCCTGGACAAAATCGCCTGGGTCTACTACGTACTTAACTAGGATGGGTAAATTATACTTCATCCATTCAAGTTTATAAGGTATATTTTGAATGACTTTATCTATAAATATAAAGCGTATTTTTATATTCTAATATAAAATTAGCGAGATGTTTTTATACTGCTAATAAATATACAGCTTAATTTGTTATTCTCTACATGCATATATTAAATATACTGCTTAAAAATAATAATTAAGAGTAATCTAGCCATTTTCACTATCTACTTTGTCTGTGTGCCAATAGGACGTTTGTAGTACCGTGTAGCTATGAAATTCCAGAACTAGCACCGGTTGCGAAAGAATTCCAGATCTGGCCCTCCGACGGACCGCACGACGGCAGCTCCGACCGCACGACCGAGAGGGAGCCGACGCGTGTCCAGTCGTGCGGTACCGGACCGCACGACCGGTACTACAGTTCGGTCGTGCGGTCCGGTACCGCACGTTTACACTGTAACACCGGTCGTGCGGTACCGGACCGCACGACCGAACTGTGCACCGACCGCGCGATCAGGCGTCCGACCGTATGTACAAAAAGATTTACATGTATGGAATTAATTTTTGGAATGAATAAAATTGTATTTATGAAATTGTATTTAGAAAAGATTTACATGTATAGAATTAATTTTTGGAATAAATAAATTTTAGATATGTATAAAATTAATTTTAGATATCGTATTTATATGTATTTGTAAAGTTATATTTCCTGAGCGTACATAATTTATATGTATTTGTAAGGTTATATTTAGAATAAAAATAATTTTGGATATATGAAATGATGTTTGAAAAATATGAATTTTATGTACAGTCCAGTTTACTGCTTGTGTAATTTTGTTGTAACAACTATCTAAAAATATATTTGAAACCACATAGAGCTTGATACTAATTCTTTCATCTTAATGTAGTTATAAAAATGTGAAAATTGATACATATGATTAATTTTGGAGTTTGATTACTTATTTAAAAAGATATTTAAAACATTTCCAAAAATCATACTTCTGATAGTTTCGTTGTAGGCTTGGACATTGCAATATAAGCCTCATAATTTTGAGGTTTTTGCATTCCAATTGAGTTTCAAAAGATAGCTGAAAAAATGACTTAGAAGAGTGCAATAATTGTGAGAAAATTTGTCCATCTAGATCAATATCTGAGGATCAAAAGTCATAATTATGCCTACCTCAGATTATGAACACATTAAAAGATATGAAAATCAGAAAAGTGCTCAAAATTATGTGAAAGTTTGTGTATTCCAATTGAGCTTCAAAGGCTAGCTAAAAGAGTGACTTAGAAGAGTCCAATAATTCTGAAAAAATTTGTCCATATAGACCAATATGTGAGAATGAAAAGTCATAATTATGACTACCTCAGATTATGAGCGCATTAAAATATATGAAAATCAGAAAAGTGCTCAAAACTATGTGAAAGTTTGTGCATTCCAATTGAGCTTCAAAAGTTAGCTGAAAAAGTGACATAGAAGAGTCCAATAATTCTGAAAATATTTGTCCATATAGACCAATATGTGAGGATGAAAAGTCATAATTATGACTACCTCAGATTATGAGCGCATTAAAATATATGAAAATCAGAAAAGTGCTAAAAACTATGTGAAAGTTTGTGCATTCCAATTGAGCTTCAAAAGTTAGCTGAAAAAGTGACTTAGAAGAGTCCAATAATTTTGAGAAAATTTGTTCATACAGACCAATATCTGAGGATGAAAAGTCATAATTATGACTACCTCAGATTATGAGCACATTAAAATATATGAAAATCACAAATCTACTTAAAACTATGCAAAGTTCTGAAATTTTAGCAATTTGTCAAAATGAGAAAAGTACAGATTTAAGTCCGTTCATGTAGTTTTTTTTTTGTAGATTTGGATATTTAAGTCCTCATATGTCATATTATTTAATCCGTCTGAACTTGCCATTTGTACTGCTGAAAGAGATTCCGAAGAAGATTGCAATGAGAAGATGAACATACGATTAGTGTAGAAATGGCTGGTAAGTAAGAAGGTAAGCGATATTGAGGATACGAAGAATTGAATGCAAAGGTAAACATGAAAATAACATAACGCACAAAGTTGCACGATAGAAAACAAACCAACACACTCCTACGATACATGTGCGCGTTGTTATGCGGACGAAAACAAACCCGAACACACACACACCTAATAACCGGGGCTATTCACCGGACCAGCGCGGAACAGCCGCACCTACTGTGTGGACCAGGGCCATTTTCCCTTCCTCACGACCTCTGCGTCGAACTCGTCGGATGCCTCTTTTGCCTTGGCCGCTAGCTTCCTCTTCCTTTCGCGCTCCCTTTCGCGATCTTCACGCAACCTACGCGTGCACGCCTCGAGATGAGCTTGCATCTCCCGACGTATACGTTCGGCCTGCTCGTCGTTCCGGCGCTCCGTCTCGCGAATCTCCGATGTCGTTCTTTCATTCCACTGCTGGAAGTCGAGAGTCCACTGGTCGTATGGGTAGATCTCTAGGTCGATCCACTTGCGATACCCGCACAGCGGTTTCGGGGACTACGAGTACACAAGAAATGTTAGTGCGTACATGAAACGAGAAGTGGTGGGGAGGAACACACTGTAAGCGGTTCTTACTGGCTGCCGATAGGTCCTTGTGTCCCAACGTCGGTCGGGATAGTCGCTGGAGTAGTTTGTGCAACCCCAGTAGTGCATACACAAGCTGAGCGGGTGCTTCGACTTGAAAAACTTACATTGGTCTTGACACCAACAGAGGGGCGGCATCTCCCCCTCTAGCGGGTCTTACGGCGAACGCTCCATTGGAACTGCCAGGATGGGGTCGGTGCGACGCGGGATATCTTCTCGGGGAGCTGTCCTCCTCGCACGCACCGCTTCTTGGGCCCGCGCCGCAGCTGCCTTCGCCCGTTCGTCGCGGGCCGCCGTAGCTCTTGCTATGTCGCGAGTCTCCTCCCATTACTTCTGCATCTTCTCCCACTGTGCCTTCTGCCGCTTGTCCATCTTGAAAGTGTGGGGTTTGATTCTGTAGTGCTTTATCTTCAATCCCTTGCACCTCCTTATATACGCTCAGGGGTTGGTTTGGTGCGGTTAATTTCGAGCTGTGAAAAGGTGCCCCGGGAATTAATGAAACTGTGCAGGGTTGGCCCCCCTCATCTCGTCTCATCCTGCCTTGGCCTGTCACTACACAAAGCTGCCCAGTCTTGTGCTGTCACTACGTAAAGTAAAGCCGGCCCGTCTCGTCTTTTCGATGCGTAAAGTAGGACACTCTTTCCCCTCACTGCGTAAAGCTGCCAAGT
This sequence comes from Melocanna baccifera, assembly GCA_036346265.1. Lineage (NCBI taxonomy): Eukaryota > Viridiplantae > Streptophyta > Magnoliopsida > Poales > Poaceae > Melocanna > Melocanna baccifera. The sequence continues at coordinate 12,495,115 of CM070709.1, forward strand.
CTTGTGCTGTCACTGCACAAAGATGACCCATCTTATCTTGTCACTGCGTAAAGCAGGCCACTCGTCCCCCTCACTGCACAAAGCTGCCGAGTCATGTGCTAACACTATGTAAAACGGGCCCGTCTCATCTTGTCACTATGCAAAGCAGGCCACTTGTCCCGTCTCGTCTTGACATGTCACTGTCTACTCGCTGCGTAAAGTTGACCTCTCTTTCCCCTCAGTGCAGAAAACTATGCAGTCATATCTTTGCAGTCTTTGGTCATGTTGACGCGCAAAGCTGGCCCCGTCCAGTCTTTGCAGTGGGTGGCCTCACCCGCTTGGGTGGGCACGTGCAGAAAAAATGACCAAGCGATGAAATGACATGATGACACCTTCTCGGGCATGTGCCCTTTTCCATGCGCGTACACAGGAGGGGCCCCAGTGACTACCCTACCCTTGTGAACACGTGTCAGCTGCGTCATATTCTTGGTCCCCCGGCCCCTTCGTAGAGAACTCTTTAAATCGAACGAAACCCCAGCCCCTTCTCCGTCGTACAGAAACATACCATGTCGGAAGTCGAGGGTCCAGTCGGATATGGGTCACCGAAGGAAGAACTTACCTTGGAAAGGAGGGAGAACTTCGGTCTACACTACCACCTGATACTAAGCCGGCATGCTCAACCTGCATGGCGAAAATGCAGACACAATGAGGACGCGGTCGTGCAGGTCTTGGATGGCCCAGTCGATGGCGGGCGACGTTTCTTCCGATGCCCACACTCAGGGGTAGAAATTGCTAATAGTACAATTTTCATTACTACTTATAGATCCTCCTTATTAACCGTCCTTTCCCGCAGATGGCGAAATACGACTTCTCACGCTGGATCGACCCTCCTCATGAATGGTATGTTGCCAACTATGTGAATACATTATGGAAACGAATATTTGAGTTGGAGAAGCAAATCGAGACTCTCAACGAGGAGAACAACGACCTCCGCCAATAAATGCAACGCGAGAGGGGCAACGAGGAGGTCATGAACATAGGAAGCTCGTACGAACCCTAGCTGCATATGTGCGTGCCACTACAACAACGGCTAGCCACGTCCGAGGTGTCCACCTCAGTAATATTCCATGTGGGTGCCACGAGGCTCGTTTGGCATGTAGACAACGAGGTGTATGGTTGCACCTTGTATTTATCGTGTTTTATTTTATTTGTTGTATTCGTCGTCCTATCGCTGCACAAATGTAACATCCTGATTTTTGGGGATTTTTCAAACCTTGATTTTAAAAATAAAATTCTGGGATTTTTCTGAATTTAAAACCAGTTTAAATGAATTTTCAAGAATTTAATATGATTAAATTAAACCTCAAAATTAGCTAAAATATTTTAATTAAGTTTCTTGTGTCACAAGAAATTTTCTGAAATTAAATTAAGCTTCAAATGAATTTCTAAATTTTTAAAAGATTTAATCTGAGTAAAATAAACATCAACATAAGTTGAAAATATTTTATTTGGATTCTTCAGGTCTCAAGGAATTTTCTGGTATTTTTGGTGAATTTTTGGGATTTATTTGCTATTTTCTAAAACTCTTGGAAGTTTATTTGAATTTCTGGAAAGAAATAAAAATGGGGAAAAGCCACAGCCGTCCGATCCTTCTCCCGGCCACGCGTCAGCATCGCGCCGGCCTGGCCCTCTCCCGCGCCCCGCCTCCCTCTCGGCCGTCGGATCCCCCGCCCCACCTCCACGCGTCGCACATCCGGACCGCGCCGCTCGCGCCCGCGCCTAACCCTAGCGCTAGCGCCTGCGTTGGATTCGCCACGCGGCAAGGATCCGCTACCGCGCTGCGCGACGCTCCGCGCGCCCGCCTCGCCGCCCGTCGCGCCACCCGCCACGTGGCGGCACCAGTAAGCGCGTGCCATGCGTCCGCTTCCGCCGTCCGTCGCGCCGCGCCGTGGCTCAATCCTGGCCGTCCGCTCCCCGCGCCCGCGCGAACCCTAACCCTAATCTCGCCCGTGCCCCCAGCCGTCGGATTCGTGCTCGTGCTACGTGGCCGCATCCCGACCGTCCAAACTGAACCGCGTTTCGCTCCGTGTCGTAACCGATCGGGTTGTCTCGGTTCGCGTGATAAATACACCGCCGCCCCCTCGGTTCGCGGGCACCCGTCGCCGCCGCCCTCGCCGCCGCTTCCTCGCCTCGCGCCGCCGCCCGGAGCCGCACCGCCGCTGTCGCCGACCTCGTCGCCGTCGCTTTCGTCGCCGGTGAGCTCTCCGCGCCGTCCCCGTCGCCGCGTCGCCTCCCCGGTTGCCCGCATCGCCAGACCGCGCCCGCCACATGTCGCCGATCCACCCCCACGCCGTGCAATCTCCGCCGTCCACCTCGCGCGCGCGCAAGCTCTGCGCTCGTCGCGGCGCCTCGCGGCGAAGCCGTGACGCTGCGTCGCCATCGTCCGACTCCTGCCTCCCGCGCCCCCTATCTCGAGCGGTCATCCAGATGTGAGCGGCGGCGGATCTGACCACGCGTCGATGTCCCCGCCGTCGGATCCCGCCGCCGCCGCCCGCGCCCGAGCCGCCAGCTCAGTCTAGCCACGTGGCAGCACCAGTGCGTGCCACGTCAGCCCTTGTCCACGTGGCATGACACGTGGCATGCCACGTCAGCAAAAACCCACCGCCCCGAGCCACGTGGCAGCCACGTCACCGCCACGCCACCCGTCTGCGTGGCGGCACCGGTGCCGCCACGTCGCCCTAGCGTGCGCGTCGCACCCGCCCCCGCCACGTGCAGCATTCCGTGAGCGAGCTCACGATGGACTCGGAATTTCATGCGTCGGGTCCACGGAACAGTAGAATTTCCGATTTTCTCTGTTTTCATTAGGGTTTATTTTCCGAGAGCTCGTTCTCCTCCGTCCTAGCTCCGATTGACCCCGTTCTTTTTTCTAAATTTATCTAAAATCGAGCTCTAGCTGTTGGTTCTAGTTTTGTGAATTTTGGAGTTTATTTGCTTATCATTTTATGTGTTTCTTTGGTTTCGGTCGTTTTCTCTATCGCTAGATTCGGATTCCGGAGGAGCAGGTTTCGCGTCCGAAGACCAGGAGTACCTCGCTGAGCATAACCAAGGCAAGTCATGTCCTTTGATCATGTTGAACCTAGTTTGCAATCTATTATTTAATTAATTTGTTTTAAATTACATTGCATCGCTATTTTTATTCAAACACTTGTACTAGTAGTTATCGTCCCAATCGAGTTTATCCCTCCTTTATATTTTGGAATGCCATGATACCATTGTCACCATAGGTTGGGAAACATACTAGTGATATTATGATATTTGTCACAATGGTTGATACAATTAAATGCTTAGCCTTGCTTATTGTTACGATCGGGTTTATCATCACATGTGAATTATAAATTTGACTTAATGAAATATGGAACTGTGGTTGGTGCCACGTATATTAAAATTTGTGCCATGACGTTGGTGCGCCATCGGCGGTGGTTATACAAACTGGTTTTGCACTCAGGCGAGTGATCGTGCAGTAAAGGGGAGAAGTGTTGGAGCACTTCGAGAGATGTGGTAGTCTCGTCCGGATATTGTTAAGGACTTAACTTTGTGCGCCATTGATCTAAGCTTTACCGTGCAAACTACATGTCTGGTATGGGACGGACCTGGCTGACTAATTTGGGAGGTTTCAACTTTAATCCTGCCATTGAGATGAACATGGTTGCTGATTTCCATGTGGCGCAAGGGGGGGTGTGATGCGAAACCCTAGCGGGCGGATTAAGTTGTAACTGAACTTTGTAAAGGCCTTGTTGTGATTTTCTTTAACGTGAGGATTATCACATCGTGTGGGTACAGTTGTGCAACCTCTGCAGAGTGTAAAACTATTCGAATAGCCGCGTCCTTGGTCATGGACAATGCTCGGTGATTTCACACGAGGGGTAGTTATTTCTGAAAACTTGTGAATGGAAGTGGACAGGTGTTCACTGTTGGTTTAGCTTATGGATGGGAGGACCATAAGTGGTTGGTTTAGCTTATGGATAGGAGGTCCATAAGTGGTTAGTTTAGCTTGTGGATGGGAGGTCCGCAAGCGGTTATTTCAATTCCTTTGATTATATATTTATTACTGTTTTACTTAAAGTTCACCTTCAATCTATTTATTGTATTTTAACTGTCATTTATGCAAATTAACCTTTCAGCCTTCCTTTGGTAAGCCTTGCATACTATATTGCATTCATTTGTTACAAACGACTTGCTGAGTACCAATGTACTCACGGCTCTATGACCAATGTTGCTCAGTTGAGGAAGAGGAGTACCACCAGCAGGAGGTTCCAACAGGAGAGTACTTCGACGACTTCGCGGTTTAGGCTTCGTTCTCCGCTCGATAGCCTGTGGGCTTGTCGATTGGCCATTACGCTTTATTTTGGATTTCCGCTGCTACTTTTGTTAAGCCTTCGGGCTAGTTATTGTAAGCTTGACGATAAGGTCGTACCTTTTGAGATTTATCGATATTTGAGCTTTTTCTTTATTTTATCGTGTATATGATTGTGATGACATCTATGTTTAACTGTGTGCACTAGTATGATCCTGAGACTAGTGCAGAATACACAGGGAGTCCGGATTTGCATATTCGGGTCTCGACAGAGATGGTATCAGAGCTAAATCGACTGTAGGACGAAGCCCTAATTAGAAGTTGTCGTCTTAGCCAATTTCAAAATATATTTTCTAAATCAAATTAACGAAATGTATATTTAGTGATTCTCTATTCTTACCTTATTCTTAGGATTCTCAATCCTTATCTTCTCTACAAATTCATTTTCAGAATTTAATCTGACTTCTTATCTCTACAATATCCATAGTTGTTTCGAGTGTCGCATAATTAAAGAGAAGGTCAACTCAGAAGTCTTCGAGCTTTACAATGAAGATTGGAGCAAGCAATCGGCCAGTTTGTTTCAAGACGAGTTTGAAGACTATTGTGAAGATTAGAAGTCGTCAGATCAAAGCCCCGTTATAGTTTAAGATCGCATAGATCGATTTGCTTCTTCTTGCCGTTGTGTGTGATGTGAGTTGCAAATATTTCCCTTAAAAGTCTTATATTGCAATCATGTCAACTTTTTATTGGAGTTATCTTTTCCCGGTTTCGTTGTTAGCCTTTTCGGCTAAGTGTCTGTTTAGTCTAGGTTACCATTAGAAAATCCCCCTTAGACGAATTTACCTCTCTCCTATGCTTTTCCCTCTCATCTTTAAACCCGGCAAAGGCAGTCAACAGTTGTTTTCATATTTCAGAGCAAAAGCAAAATGGTTGAAACCAGGAACTCCTCAGGTCGTAGCCAAACAAACCCGGATCCAGAGAATAGTCTCGTAGCTGCCCACCAGCTTGGACCACTGCTCTCGATCGCTTTTGGTGGCCCAGACTCAAATGATGCAGACGATGATGCAGAACATGCAGGCCATGATGCAGCGATAGCACCAGGAGCCAATACTACCACCAAAGACTCGCGAGCGGACATATCATGCAGAATTCATGAGGACGAGACCGCCTACCTACTCCAGTTCCTCGAGCCTATGGAGGCCGACGATTGGGTCTGTTCAATTGAGAAGAAGCTGAACTTAGCCGAGTGTTCAGACAGGGAGAAGGTACTCTATGCAGCACACCAGCTTGAGGGACCAGCAGCAGAGTGGTGGGAGAACTACTGTGCCGCCCATGAGGATCAGACCTGCATCACTTGGAAGGAATTTGCTAAGGCCTTCCACAACGCCCACATCATGGATGGAGTCGTCGAGATGAAGAAGGATGAATTCCGTGAGTTGCAGCAGGGGAACATGTCAGTGAGTGAATACCTTAACAAATTCACTCAGCTAGCTCGCTACGCGCCAGAGGATGTAGCTTCGGATTCAGCCCGTCAAAAAAGGTTCAAGAAAGGTTTGAACCCAGCGTTGAAGGTGCAGGTCGTAGGCAACGACTATGCCAATTTTCAGCGATTGGTGGATAAGGCCATACTGATTGAGGATTCCCGCCGCGAGTTGGGAGAATTTCACAAAAGGAAGATGAGCCAGCAAGGAGTTCACTCACAGCAGTCACAGAGGACCAAATTCAATACATATCAGCCTGCACGAGTGCCTCAGCAGCAGCAGCAGCAGCCAGTTTTCAAGACCCCAGCTCCAGTGACCTGTTATGAGAATTCGGGACCCCGCCCTATCAATGTCAGCAATCAGCCTTAGAAGAGCGCAAACCCTGCAGGTTCAGCTAACTGTTACAATTGCAAGGAGCCAGGTCATTTTGCTCGCAGTTGCCCGCAGAAGCGCCGAGACATCACACCACTCCCGTTCAATCTGGAGAGTACACCTGCCAAGACCCTTCCCCCAGGAGCAAGCCGTGGCAGCCAGCAGTCCCAGAGCGCTGCAAGAAGAAGCCTGAACCACGTCAGCTCCGTCGTCGCACCCGGTAAATCCATCTCTCCTACTTAGCCCGCATCTCGGGGTCGAGATCCCGTTTAAGGGGGTAAGGTTTGTAACATCCTGATTTTTAGGGATTTTTAAACCCTTTATTTTAAAAATAAAATTCTGGGATTTTCCTGAATTTAAAACCAGGTTTAAATGAGTTTTCAAGAATTTAAAAGAATTTAATATGATTAAATTAAACCTCAACATTAGCTAAAAATATTTTAATTAAGTTTCATGTGTCACAAGAAATTTTTTGGAATTTCCTGAAATTAAATTAAGCTTCAAATGAATTTCTAAATTTTTAAATGATTTAATTTGAGTAAAATAAACATCAACATAAGTTGAAAATATTTTATTTGGATTCTTCAGGTCTCAAGGAATTTTCTGGTATTTTTGGTGAATTTTTGGGATTTATTTGCTATTTTCTAGAACTCCTGGAAGTTTATTTGAATTTCTGAAAACAAATAAAAATGGGGAAAAGCCACAGCCGTCCGATCCTATTCCAGGCCACGCATTAGCATCGCGCCGGCCCGGCCCTCTCCCGCGCCCCGCCTCCCTCTCGGCCGCCGGATCCCCCGACCCACCTCCACGCGTCGCACATCCGCGCCGCGTCGCTCGCGCCCGCGCCTAACCCTAGCGCCGCCTGCCCCGCGCCGTTGGATCCGCCACACGGCAAGGATCCGCTACCCGCCCGCGCGACCGCTCCCGCGCCTCGCCTCCGCCGCCCGATCGCGCCACCCCGCCACGTGGCGGCACCAGCGCGCCTGTGCCGCGTCCGCTTCGCCCGTCCGATCGCCGCCCGCGCCGTGGCTCAATCCCGGCCGTTCGCTCCCCGCGCCCGCGCGAACCCTAACCCTAATCTCGCCCGTGCCCCCAGCCGTCGGATTCGCGCGTGCTACGTGGCCGCATCCCGACCGTCCAAACCGAACCGCGTTTCGCTCCGTGTTGTAACCGATCGGGTTGTCTCGGTTCGCGTGATAAATACGCCGCCACCCCCTCGGTTCGTGTGCACCCGTCGTCGCCGCCCTCGCCTCGCGCCACCGCCCAGAGCCGCACCGCCGCTGTCGCCGGAGTCCCCATGTGTCGCCCGTCGTCGCCGACCTCGTCGCCGTCGCTTCCGTCGCCAGTGAGCTCTCCGCGCCGTCCCCGTCGCCGCGTCGCCTCCCGGTCGCCCATCGCTGAACCGCGCCGCTCGCCCCCGCGCGCGCCCGCCACGTGTCGCCGATCCGCCCCGCACGTGCAATCTCTGCCGTCCACCGCGCCCGCGCGCCGCACCGCGCCGCATGACGCCTCGCGCGGTGAGCCAGGACGCGCGTCGCCCATCGGCCGACTCCCGCCTCCCGCGCCGCCCCATCCGAGCCGCTCATCCAGATCTGAGCGAGCGGCCCGGATACAGCCACGCGTCGATGTCCCCGCTCGGATCCGCGCGCCGCGCCGCGCCCGAGCCGCCTCGGCCCTAGCCACGTGGCAGCACCAGCGCGTGCCACTTCAGCCCTTGTCCACGTGGCATGACACGTGGCATGCCACATCAGCAAAAACTCGCCGCCTCGAGCCACGTGACAGCCACATCAGCTGCCACATCACCCCGTGCTACGTGGCAGTACCAGCTGCTGCCACGTCAGCCCTAGCGTGCCGCGTCAGCACCCCGCCGCCCCGCGTGCACTGTTTCGTGAGCCAGGTTCACGGTGAGCCATGGTTGTGATGACATCTATGTTTAACTGTGTGCACTAGTATGATCCTGGGACTAGTGCAGAATACACAGGGAGTCTGGATTTGCATATTCGAGTCTCGACAACAAAGCTGCCAGTATGTTCATGTCACTACGCAAAGCTGGGTTGTGTCGTCTTATCGCTGCACAAAGATGTCCTCTTTTATCTTGTCACTGCGTACAGCTGCCTTCTTTTGTTATGTCAGTGCCCAAAGCTGACCGCTTTTGTCATGTATGTGTGCAGAACTGACCTCTTTTGTCATGTCACTGCGCAAAGCTGTTCACTTTTTTCATTTCACTGCGCAAAGCTGATCTCTTTGCGAAGCTGGCCTCTTTCGTGTTGTCAATGCGTGACGCCTTATTATTCTGTGGCCTCTGTGAGTGAAGCCCCCCCACTGAGCCTATAAGAGGGAGGCATTCCTCACCTAGTCCCCTGCATTGCTCTCTCTCACCTCTTGAATTAGTTGTAGCTTTCTTTCGTGCTCACTCCCCCGGACGCCGAAATGAGTCATCTCAACACCTCTTCATCGGCACCCATGGTGATTTGCCCACAATGCAACACGGTAGTTAGACGTAAGACCTCACACACCGCTGCGAATCCTGGGCGGCACTACTACAAGTGTCCCTTTCACTCGGTGAGTACGATTGTTTCTGATTCGTTCAAATCGTGTAGGTATGTTTTAAAATCTTCTTCTCATGAAACTAGGAAGCCCTCGGCGGTGGCCGATTCTGGGTGTGGAAGGACAAAATTGGCACTAGGACGGACACTGTTCGGCATGAGAGAGTTGTCGTGGGGGGTAGCGACCTCGTCGAGATACGACATCGTTTCGATAGACTAGAGTGGAAGATAAATGTAATATTGTGTGCTATTTTCTTTCTTGTGTTGTGTTCATTCTTATCGTGAATATGTAGAGCTGTAGGTTGTTCTCGTCTATGTTGCTAATATTTTATGCTATGTTGTACCTTGTGTTTGTTGTTATCGTATCTTCTCCTGCTGGAGAGTTAATGTATGTATGTGTAATGCATGCTAGAAGCTGCAGTGTCCACATGCGTGCGTACTTGTCATATTGCAATGATGTCTTAATTGTAGTTAAAATAATTTCACAAACGCATGACAGGTACAAACACAACAATTGCAAAAATGATTGTAGGAAACCATGCGACGTTACAACATCTCAATTACAAAACCTAATTACGAATCTTCTCGTCGCCTCCTCCGACGCCGCATATGATCCTCCGAGAAGGTGAACCTGGGGGGCGAGTGCAGTGCATCGCGAAGGTCATACTGCGAGGCCTGCGACCGATGTGGTCCTGCGTATGGCTCCGTGGGGACTTGCGTTGGATGGGAGAATATGTTGCTCAGCCATTCGGTCGCCGATGGGTCTATGTCCTGCTAACATGGTACAGCTGAATTAGACGATGGACAGCAATGTTAGTAATGAATAGTAACACCACAAGGTAATTACCTAGGTAGTCTAGAATGTGTGTGACCCACCGTGAAATTGATGGCCCTGTTATTCCGTATAAACCTGTAATTTTTTTGGCAATGCGATGAGATGGCTTTGAAATAGACGTGTTTAGCTTACTACGTTAGTGCGTACCGGGGTATACGGCTCTCGAAATGACGATGCCGTAGGAAAATCGCGCATGTACTCCTGCGCTGTGTAGCCTTAATAGGTTTGCCCATGCCACCTGTCCCGGTCTTGTATGCTGGACTGCACGCCAAGGGTGAACAGGGCAACGCCACCTCCGGTTGGTGGGACGAGTCAGGGTCGCTCTCTGGAGTGAGGGACCGTCGGCCTGGAGAGCACGCTGGCTCCTCCGTCGCCCTCTGTGATGACGATGGTTGTAGCAACGGCTATCTTGTCGCAAATGCTGCGAGAAGAAGATGTGGTTACACATAAATGGCAATCAAGTGTACGAACAAATAGTTGGCAATTATCCAACCGACGGTCCGAAGCGCGTGGAGGATGAGCGAACGAAGCTGGGCTGACTGCTGGACTGCAATGGACGTGACGACGATGGCTGTAGCAACGTGCTATCCTGTCGCAAATGCTGCGAGAAGAAGATATGGTAAGAGATAAATGGTAATCGAGTGGACGAATAAAAAGTTGACAATTGTCCAACCGAAGGTGCGAAGCGCATGGAGGATGAGCGACCGAAGCTGGGCCGACTGCTGGACTGCGATGGATGTGACGACGATGGCCATGACGACGATGGCCGTGCTGATGGTGGTGGTGCTTGACGTACTCCGTGACCGCGTCGTACAACAGCATCGTCGCTGTGGCGACCACAACTGAGGGTCCGTATCGCAGACCTGGCTTCTTCAAAGATGTTGCGCATTGAAGTGATCCAGTGATCACTTGAATTTTCCCTCCCACGGTTCAGTGCCTAAGCAGACTCGTCGTGGATACGATGTAACCGCTCCAACTGCAGTGAAACAAAGAATGAGTTAAAACGTAATCCTTCACAGGTTAATTACATAGCAATCTCGTACCGTCTCGTCGTAACGTGCCACTCGATGACGGTCTGGACCTGCCTGTACAGCGGCCTCGTGTATGACCTCAACTGGACGCTGTGGCGGTGTCCCAGTAAGCCTACTACGGGTGCGTGGAAGGTACCACCGAAGGTATGAAGTATACGTGTCGATGTCGTACTCCTGTGTCTCCTCCATAACCATTGTGTCCGCCTGGTCACGCCACATGTCTGTCCACAGCCGCTGCATGACTGTCCAGTCTTCATTGGCTCGCCCTCGCCTCGATTGCCTGCAAGTTAATCGAGACATTACACAGTTAGTAGGAGCACAAAGTAATGCATTATTTAAATTTACCGTGTAATGACATACCGGTGGGTCTTTGGGTGCAGAGGCGTCTGGTAGGGGTGGGATATCTTTGATACAGCCGAACTACCTCATGACTCCCTGTGGGTTGTATGGCTTGACACACTGCGAGAACACCAAGTGACAGGTCGTCAACCAGTACATGTGAGCCAACCCGCACTGAGATGATAATCCATGGGGGGCCGTGTCCATAATGAACCGTGGAGTCCATGGCCACCAGACTATGTCAGCGTCGTGGAGAGTCACAAAGAAGTTGTAGAACTCTGGGTACACACGTCTCGGTCTCTCCTTGGCCCACCGTAAGTGACCATGTGTCCAACGCAGCCCATTGTGGGCCCATCAACGGGGTCATCGCCATCATCAAGGACACGAATCTGGGATCGAACTCATAAGGGTGCAGCAGATCGAGCGGGGCCGCTAACGGGAAAGTGTTCCCACGACCACAATCAAGAAGAATGTAGCGAGCGGCTAGGACGGCTCGGCGGCCATAATCTGACTGCGAGGCATCGCACAAGCCCCGGTATGTGGCACTAAGAATTGCTGATCCCCAGCTATATTGTGGCACCTCAGCAGGCCAGCCATCTGCCAACGACTCTGCTAGGTGTATGTAGCTAGGCTGCATGGAGTCTCCAGTGGTGGTAGGGAACAAGACCCACCCGAACAGAAATAGCAGGTATGCAACGAAGTGCGTCCGCACTGTGTCCTCATCTACGTGTCCAAACAGGTCATGAACTGACGAAGCCATCCATGAGGCACACCAACTACGTTGTTCGGGAGCGGATGACCGAACCGGTGACCTAGACGGACCTTCCAATCTGCTGCCTTTGGGGTGGCACTACAGCAGCACCACAAATGGGTAGACCTGTAAGCATCGCCACGTCCTGTAGAGTAACCATCATCTCACCCCATTGGAAGTGGAAGGTGTGAGTCTCCGACCTCCAACGATCAACAAGAGCCGACAGCAACGCCGCATCATACTGGAACGCATGTGGTATATCCAACATACGTGCAATGGGCAACAGCCCGGTGTACCGAAGTAGTGGGATGTTCCACTGGTCGAGAGGCCAGTGCTCTTGGGGGCTCCTAAGGATGAAGCACGAGGCCCGTCTCCTGAGGACCATGACAGGCATCGGTGCCCCTCATCCCAACGGGGGTCTAGCAACTCGTATGCCATCTCTTGCCAACGAAGGAAAACAAGTTAGTCTACATTGTTAATAAAATGTGCAAGCAATGACAACATAATTAGCACCAAACGTAACGACAGGAAAACATACGGGATGTACCAACCATACATAAAATATGCACACGAATATGACCCACACAACAGGAAAACATACGAAATGTACCAAAACATACATAAAATACACACGGTAAAATATTGCAAGCTAATGTGCACGACATAGAGACATGGAACCAACAAAGCGTACAACTCCTCAATAATGGAAGGGACATCGCCAACATATGGTAGACTACATCGCAACTCACAAAACACATGGAAGCAATAATGAGTACAGCAAAATATTGTGCTTACTACTACGGAGCGTTGCTTGATGATGGCATGTTTGGGCACTAGCTGAGGGAGTGCCCAATCGTCTTGCATAGCCTACACTTCGGACGTCAAACTCGATCCCCACGCTGGCTGTCATCCATGTCATTGCGGATGCGACGGCTTTGTCGTCTTTCACGACCGACATACTTCAGTGCATCATTGAACACCCACTTTACCTCCACTGGCCATAATTCCTTGTAGTGCATGTCTACCAGGTAGGAATGGAACTCTGCACTCCAGGTTGCATATAAGTGCTGCATGTCGTAGTACTTTGAGATGTACTGCGTCGACGCCTGCTTCCATACCGCGCAGGCAGCGTACACATGCGAGCATAGCTTGTGCAGAAGCTGGGGTTTGTTGCAGGTGCAGGATGCTTTTTCATCAATCGTGCATACCTGCTTGCGATCCCCTCTAATGTGACCCATGACGTACTTCTGCCTGAGGCAGATCTCGAATTTCTTCCTTAAGCCATCTATGGTTTGAGCAATGTGGGAACGACCCTTCTCCATCTTCTTATCCATGTAGGCCTGCATTACCTTAGAGTATTGTTTGTTTTCGACCAGGTGCTTCTTCACCATCATGGCTCTATTCATAAAGTACCCGACGGTCCAGTTCCAACTCTCGTCGACAATTGCCGTGATCGATAGGGATCTTACGCCCTTCAAGACACCATTGTAAACCTCAAACATATTGGTCGTCATGATTCCATACCTTGCCCCCCCGGTGTCATGTAACAAAGACCACATCTCCAAGTCAGGTGCATTGGATTGAACCCATTGTGTGAACACCCCAACTCTTATGGAGCCTCCCTCTATGGACCCAGCTTCTGTCTACACATGCTTGCTAGCCTCCTGATCGAGCTACCTCCACAAGGTCTCGAACTTCCGCTTCTGGTTCTGCATACATAGCTTCTTGAACATCTTCATTAGGTCCTTGCTACGGAATCTTCTGTGGAAGTTCGCTGCAAGATGTCTCATGCACCAACGGTTCTTTAGATCATTCCACTGGAAGGGGGCTGCGTCCCATTCTGCATCATTCGCAATGCAGACAGCAAGCCTGCATTGCGATCCGAGATGACACACACTTCGGAGCGATCTTGCACTATGGTCTGCTTCACATTTGCAAGGAACTAAAGCCAACTCTCCGTATTCTCATTCTCCATAATTGTAAATGCCACAGGGAGTAACTAGTCATTTGCGTCAGCTGCCACTGCGGTGAAGATAGTACCCTTGTACTTGCCGGATAGGAACGTCCCGTCCATCGTTAGCACTGGACGGCACCACCTAAACCCTTCTATCGCCTGATGGAAGGCCCAGAACACTCTATCAAGAATAAAACAATTCGGGCCCTCCGTAGGATGAACTCTCTCCTGCCTATTAATGTACGTGCCTGGGTTTGATTCTGCAATTTACTGCAGCATTCTTAGGACCAGGTCGTACGCCTCCTCGTAAGTCCCAAACATACGGTGCAACACCTTTCGTTTCGCCCGCCATACCTTCTTGTAGCTGACTTGAAATCCCACCATATTCGCTACCTCTGCCATTAGAACCTTTGGAGAAATAGACACATCTACCACAATGAGGTGGCTCACCGGTTTCGCAACATATGATGATGTCATGTTGCAGTGCCTATGTATTGGCCCCTCAAGCTCGCAACTGTGATCATGTAGCACTGTTATCTAGAACCCCATGCCAGCGCCCTTGAACCGTTGTGCACGAACTTTGCCAGGACAGGACCCGTTAACACACTTCACAATGTACGTGTCCGGGTTTAACCTATGCACCCGATACGTTCGGCTAATGTTCACGGCGTATCTAGCAATAGCATGTTGGGCAACACTCTTATTACGGAAGCACTGCCCCAAAATGAGTGTGGCCTCACTGAACCCCTATTCTGCCTCCTCCGCCTGTGGCAGAACTAGGGATGCCGCTGCGTTGTCGTCCAGTCTGGACGACACGTACGCAACGTCGGTGGTCACAACACCACCTACCACCCCTCCAATTGTACCTTCGCCTTCGCCATCGTCGTCCTCTCTGGAACTGCCTGTTTCCTCATTCTCGTCCTCCTCGCTCCCCACTTCTTCCACCTAGTCCGCAAGGTACTCATGACAGTCAATACGGGCGGCCCACCACCTCTCCCCCACACCTTCGTTGGCCTGGAAATTGCTCGCACGCCTCCTGAGGTCTTCATCACCCACTTCCTCGCCCACATGTTCTCCCGCAGAAGCATCTTCATGACCGCTGGAGAAGAACCCAGGCTCTACATCTCCACCAGCGGCAACAGAACCAATCATGCCGGATGGTTCTGTCCTCTCCACGAACTCCACATACACCATTGGCTTGGCATATATCTCAGCATCAGGGTTGCACACGACCTCCATGTAGTTGGCCCATGATGCATCATTGGTCACCTTCAGAAGTTGCCACATGCTCTCCCCTGCATCACTTACCGTTGAGGCATAGAATGCCTCGATCCGTAACTTCTTTCTTGCGGTGTACCGATCGAATGCTGAACAGACACACCTCCGTAGCTCAGACAAGCTCATGGCGTTCAGACCGGGTGCCCAGATCGTGGTCCGATGACAATTTGACAGGTCCGCCCCATACGGCCCGTCACATACAAGACCACTGCCGTAGAATATGAACAAGTCTTGAATCTCAGCCATACCGTACCTATCATTAGTGCATAATCAACCATATTAGTACACAACATGGAATAATCGTACCATCAAACCCCCACTACTGCATTGTAAAATTAACAGTGCGGTATTTCATACCTCTTCCTACCGCGTAAAAAATCGATTAGTATCTGTTTTGTGTTTGTAAATCTACAATTTATTTCTAACTACTTTATTTCCAAATTCTACCATACATCAAATTACATATTCATTTCTTTTTTATTTCCATTTCTAATTCGTATGAAAAATACATTACAACGTTATTTTATTTTCACTACTGTTCTGTATTAAGCTTGTTTCAATTAATGCAAAAAAAAATTACTAATTTCTATTCATTTCTTTCGTAAAATTTTACTTAACGCTGGCTTGCACTAACCAATTTCAATTCCATTTTTTTCCCGATTAATGCCAAATTCCCATTACATAGTTTTCTTCCTTTCTTTTTTATAGTTCACTTAATGCGGCTTTCACTTACGAAATTGTACATAAATCAAAAAATTCATCTTTCTAATTTCATATCCTTAGTATATTTTATTTTACTATACCTTCGTACTACTTTTCTGATAATTTACGGTCATTCACTAAGCCTACTAATTATATAAATTCTCTCTAATCTAACTACTGTTGTTATCACCTACAAACGCTCTAACATAAATATTTACTTTTTCAACACCTCCACATGGAAGCACACATATGTTCACCAAAAACTAACTACATTACAACACGTAACTTCAACAAAAAAATACGACATTATTTACACTACAATAAATCATGCATCATATGTGCATGTTTACCTACACATACACACCGTATCAAAGATTGGCTTATAACAACATTAACGAAACATGATTTGACTAATTACGGGCTAATGACATTCACATAAAAATAGTTGCACGGGGCAAAAATTACCTCTTCTTGAAGCTCGCGAGACGATCTACAACTTTTGTATTTGCAAAACCTGATGATTCCAAACAAAACCAACTCAAAATCCTGAGTTTCCACTCTCTTTTTTCCCCTTCACTCTCTCGCTCTGCCTGCACTTCAACTGAGTTTCCACTCTCTCGCTCGCAAAATGAGTTTCTTTGCTTCCTGTGAGACCATACGCGCTGTTTAACCATTCATGCAGAGGGGCCATGCAAACATGGTGGAGACACGTGTGCGAGCGGGTGTGAAAAAATACCAGCTGGAAGTGCTTTTCGCGGATAGAATTGACAGCAGAGAGACTCGGTCGGGCGCCCGTGAAGAATCAATCTCGCTGTCTGCTTCCCGCCGCGCGGTGTACAGATCTGGTCGTGCGGTGCCGGACCGCACGTTTGCCATGTGTCGCGTCGCCCGGGGTCGTGCGGTCGGAAGGGTGCTAGTTCTGGAAATTTTTCGCATACGGTGCTAGTTCTGGAATTTATGCGGTATACAGTGCTACAAAGGTCCAAAATTCCCAATAGGAGTACTAGTGTGTCTCAACTCTCGTTAAGAAAGGATGCAGTGGAGTTAACACAGGTCATCAGGTTTATGTCAGTCTACAAAAAGCTTAAATGCCATCTCAAGTTTAAATTGCGTTAGAACCATACTAGGATGATTCAAAGATAGAGAAGATCGCAGCACAAATTCAGAGTCACAACGGAAGTTTCGCTGGTTATTGGGCTCTGTAGGTTGAAGCCCCAATTGGGCTCTATGAGTCACGGTATTGGGCTGGAGGCTCACTCCACAAATATATACATCGGAAATTTAGCATAGCAATAATTGCTAATAGGGCTAATGTATTGAGATACATTCGAAATTCAGCCGTAATAGAGGCTGGTGGCCGCTCCAATTACAGGGCATTGGAAAGATTTTCAAAATTTCTGCTAAAAAAAATCATTTGTAGGACATCCAAATTTTACGATAATAGAAGAGGAGGAGGTTTGGGAAAAGAAAGAAGACAAGGTTGAGGACATATCTTTTCCTTTATATTTTGGTCCGGTTTGTCTTTTTTTTTCTTTCGTGTTCCGCATATAGCCATATTTGTTCGTACTTCCTACAGATTCGCATGTGCGCATTTGCACATTTTATCTTATTTGCATGATTTTGTTTTTGTAGGTATTTAGAAACTCTTACCAGTTAACATTCCAATCGAAATGAGAGCGGCCAACCGTGACAGTTTGCTCGCTCTCACACTCCGTGGCCTCCGCATAAAGCAGCAGTACGGAAGCCTCCTTCTTTTGGCTATAAATATGCTTCTAGTATAGTTCAGGTCATCATCGTAACCTCTTCCAACAGTTCAAAGGTAGTGCTCCAAAGGGCTTATAAATCTAGATTTCTGACTTTTTCACACTGTAGCAACTAAAAACACTATTGCAGAAAAGGTTATCACAAACGGTTCAAAAACGTTATCACAGACGGTTTCGTGAGCTATCTGACTTTATAGATCAATAATGACATAAGATTATTATAGACGGCACTTAAACCATCTGTGAAGAAACTATCACAGACGTTTGTACATAAAACCGTCTGTGATAGTTGAATATCACAAACAATTTGTACATAAAACTGTCTGCAATATGAGTATCACAGATGGTTTGTCCTAAAGAATCGTGGTTAGGGGAGGAGGCAGCTGGTGGCCAGTGGTGGGCTCAGGGTCGATGAGTGTTGTGGCTACTGACCAAACAGTTGTTGTGGTTACTGACCAAACAGCCAGGATCTGAAAATCCCCTCTACTCGCTAGCCCATAAGGCATTTATACAGATTAGCATAAGACAATCCTCAGGGGTAACGTGTCCCTTTCTCTTTTTTCTTTGGACATGTGCCCCTTAGGATTTTGACTGGTTTGATAGGGCCTAATAATTACAATACCACCTACCCCTATGACTCACACCAAGACCCCTACTCTATAACTCTAGTAGGCTCACTGGACTAAAAGGAAAAAGGTGGAGATCAGCCCTACAACAATGAGCCCGAGTGCCGTTGTGGGTGGCCGCACTGCCAAGAGCAATGTCACGGGGTGATGAGGAGAGGAAGAGGCAAGGAAGGGAAGGCCATTCGGCCGATCTAGAATGAAGACAGAGAAGAGGTAAAGGCTGATCGGGTAAAAAAAGAAAAATAGAAAAGAAAAGAAAGAGAAGGAAAGAAAAAGAAAGGAGGAGGAAAAAAGGGAGGGATTTGCGACGTGCACGTCGAATCCTTATCCCCTGCATGTCTATATGCCAATAATGGGCTTTGCGTCTAGAATCGAAGTCGTTCATAAAAGTATGTGTATCGCTGTAATATCCTGAGTTAGGTGATGCTTATACAGGTGGGGGTCCTGGTGGGGAGCCGTCCACGTATCGTCCCTGAGGCTAAATAGTCAAGTACATGATAGAGCGATAGACGTTAGTTGTTGTGGAATATGCGTTGTTTACATTATTTTGATGTTGCATGATTAATAATGATAAATGTGATACATGGTGAAATGATGGAGACATGCATTCGTGTTATGACATATGCATTAGGAGTTAGGGCAGTGAGAAAGTCAATAACTAAAAGTAAGGCTATTGACTTATTCGGGGTGCTCTTGAGAAAGTTCTACATCGGTAAACACCTTCACAAGATGGAGGAAAAGACCTACTTCAGTAGGCACCTCTACAGGATGGAGATAGAGAGTGACATCGATGGGTGTTTCCTCCGTCTTACGGGTAAAAGCTACAGAGGAGAATGAGATTATGAGCATTGCATAAAGAGTGATTGAGATGAAATATCGAGACTTGTGGAGAATGATTGTGTTATGGTATGTTTGTGTTAATATTGAAATAGATGAGAATGACATGGTGATGTTGTTAATTGTTCTTATAGTAGTGCTTATCGGTCTATTATATGCTTACTAAGTTTTTAGACTTATCTTTGCTTTGTTTGTTTTTTAGGTGATCGTTGAAGATGTTATGTACGGGTACGAGTAGCACATGAATAATTTCACATATGCGGCCAAGAGAACGGCTTCTTGGGGTCTTATTGAAGTTTTCTTACGGCCTTCGCCATCCCGGTGTGGCAATCATAGATTACGCACACACCAGGATGAGTTCCGACAACTCCCACCCTCAAATGTCGAAAGAATCACAATCAACTATGGTAATTCTCACTTTCAACGAATACGATGGCCAAGGGCAGAATTGGATTGTTGCCATCAATGCAATGGCTGTAAGGTCTGACCCTTGTATTTACCAGTCAAAAAGGTCCTATCAAATAAGATCATAGGAAGCATATGCCTGAATGCCTTTATGCACACACCGAAGGCTAGGAAGGCCTTCTGTAATACCGCAAAACCTGTTGGTCTTGTAGATGGCTTGTCCTTCACAGCAGTGTACGTGCTCAAGTTTCTATCCTGCAGGACCCGAAGTATGCGAGGAATGTTGTCGTACGCTTTCTCGAAAGATCTGAATCATTTTTCCAAAACCTTTTATTTCGCACGTCACACCTTCGCGTAGCTAATCTTGTACATAAATTTCTTTTCAATAGCCACCATGATGTGCGTGGCCTCCATGTCCTTCTTCTCCACTATATCTCCATACATCAAATTGACTATGAAGGCGGACGATAAGTTACGATGCCTCGGCAAAACATTGTTGAGAATGCAGGAGGGTGGCTCCACATTCGAGACAATCCAGTGAGTCTCGTACTTCAATCTACATGCGAGCACTTACCAGGGACAACCGGCCTGCTCGCACTTCATGGTGTACTGCTCCTGGCTAGATTTGATGACCCAAAACGTTCGCTGCATGCACAGGGCCCACAGCTTAATGGCATCTTGCAACAATGTATTGTCAGCAAATATTGAGTGCAATCGAACCTCTGTGCCATGGTACTCACATGGTAATTCGTGCTTATCATGCGCATCAACACCCTCAGCATCAAACCTATTCCATTCCTGGAGGATAGGAGTTTCGTCCTCATCAGAAGTGTACTCGTTGTCCTCCTATTAGCTTCCTCTTCAGCCTAGGCCATCTAGTCATCACTCTCTATTTGATACACTATGTACTCTATATGCTCCCCTTCATCAGTCTGTCTTGTAGGCTCAGAATGTGGTGACTGATCTTCCTCTTCTGCATCTACTACAATGGCCTCGTCACGAGCAACATTCTTAGCAACTTCTATGACACCGACCTCTAGGTCCTCCTCTTGACCAATATGTTGGGCTCTCAAGCTATTCCCACCACCCAGATGATAACTATCGGCAGGGCATTGTATAGTTTCTTTTGGATATGATTGTACAAGTAGCATGCCCTCGTATCCACGTCGTCAGATCCCTCGTATCCTACCTGCTCCCACGCACACCGGCGCCGCTATTCTCTCTTTGCTTGAGCTCTCTTCTACTGTAAATAATTCTTAATAAGTTCTGACAGTTTACATGACATTGATAAAATTAATTAAGTAATTAAGAATGCGACATACTGATTTAAATATCAATATACTAGTTTTAACGATATGTGTGAATTTGCAATGTACTTACGATATTAAATTTATTCCTAATTAATCATAAATATTGTCTAATAATATTTTTTTTATTTTCACATGACTAACTAAAATTTTCCCAATACGGTAACATGCCACAGGATCCTCTCAGTTAAATATTCGTAATGAGATAAATTAATTACATGCGTGTTTCTCCTCCTTTTTCTTTTTTCTCTTTCCTGGTCTTTCCTCTAACAGGACTAATTCCTTCATACCTAATGGAATTAATTCATCTAACCAAGGTTATATTATTCTTTTCTATAATTATAATTTTCTACGGATGCTAATTTTACACTAAGTAAACTATTTACTTAATACAAAAAATTAATTAAAACATAACAAAATTTTTATCTTGCAGAAGTAGCGAAACCTCCTCATCTCCTTCTCCCTTTCCTCTCTTCTATTTTTCTTCCCTCTCCTCTCTTCTTTCTTTCTTTCCCCTTCTCTTCTTTCTCTTTGCGCTTGGCATCAATGGATGGAAGAATGGAATCGCTCAGGCGTTCGGTCGAGCAGCCGATTATATATTACATGCAGTCGCCCAACGGTTAGGCGATAGGGTCCCATCCCCGACTATTAGGTGACTGGAGCCTGTCGCCCAACGGTTCACCTACTGTCTGCTTGTCGCTCGGCCGTTGGACGACTGGTGGTTATTTCTGTAAAAAAAATCAAAAGCGGGTATATTTTTGTAATTTTGAATAAAAAATAATTATTTAAAAAATCATGTATCTTATGCTACTACCTGAACCTTCCAAACCCAAAAAAAGGGTCAATCAATAAGGTAAAAATCTGGTGGTGCAAACTCAGATTCAACAAAATAAATTCTGTTAGTCCAAACGGGTAACTGTTGCTCTTCTGTGGAGATGTCCTCTGCAAACTGCTCTTCTGTTGGTTTGTCAGGAAATTTAGCAAGAACATTTAGTAAGCAAAGCGGAATAATGAATCTAATTATTAGTTTTTTCCCTTGTAGATTTCTTCTGCAACCGATATCAGCTTAGCTAGCATCGCTTTCAGAATATGCAGGTCACCAGAAGAATATGCTTTCTGAAACGCGACCATGCAACACCCAAGCTAGCAGCAAGCTAAGAACTCTAAGCGGGTCAGAAAGCGAGGGCTCGCCATCTCTCAGCCAAGCCAACCGCACCGTCAGTCCATCCCACCTCTCCGGCCTCCTAACCGATCAAAGCAAGAACCCCTTTGACACCGCGAAACGACGAACGCAGAAGGATCCCACAGGCAACAGAAACCTTTCTTGCAAGAATGCAAATCGCGGCAATGATGTCGTTCTTCGCGGAGTTGTAGTGCAGTGTACGTAGCATTGTGTCGTAGGTCTTTCTCGTGAGCGAGCTGAGCTCACCTGAGCTCGATCAATGGAGTACATCGTCACGTCGCAGGCGGAGTCCATGTTCCTGCCATTCTTGGTGATGTTCGCGGCCATCTACCTCGTCGGCTACTTCGTCGTCTTCCGAGGCTGGAGCCGCGCGCACCAGCCGGACGCGTCCAGCTGCTTCACCTCGCTCTTCCACGGCACGCCGGCGATGCTGCTCGCCCTCCGCGCCGTGATGTCCAACCCGAACGCCGGCGACCTCGCGGCGCCCAACACGGCCGCGGACGAGCTCGTCCTGGACTTCAGCACGGCCTACTTCGCCGTCGACCTCCTCCACTACCTCGTCTTCCTGCCGCACGAGGTGCTCTTCGTCGCGCACCACCTCGCCACGCTCTACGTCTTCGCCACCTGCCGTGCCGCCGCCCGCCGCGGCGCCTACGCGCTGCTCGCCTTGGAGGTGCTCGCCGAGGCCACCAGCCTCGCGCAGAACCTGTGGACGCTCGCCGGCATGCGACGGGCCGACTCGCCGGCAGCTGCCAGGGTGCAGGCCGCGCTGTCTCTGCCGTTCTACGTGGCGTACACGGCCATGAGAGCGGTTCTTGCGCCGGCGTGGTTCGTGAGGATGGTGAGATTCTACGCCGCCGGCAATGGTGGCGGCGCTGCCGTGCCGGCGTGGGCGTGGGCGTCGTGGACGGTGGTTATCGGGTCCGGGATACTGCTGAGCGTGCTGTGGGTGGGCAATCTGTGGGTGGCCTACTTCAGGGAGAGGAAGGAGTGCAGCAAGGAGCAATGATGCATCAATTTTGCAGTGATTTGATCTCATTCATTCACTGTGCGATAGAGATTATTAATAGACATTCTTGTTTACCTTTTCGTTGAATTGGGTATTGTCCTTGTTGCGCATTTAATAGACAGCTTTTGTTCTTTTGATGCATAGAAAACCATGTTTTTAAATTTTTGAGCGTTCATGTCTAATTAAATGGTATATAAATGCGTGAATCGTGATTCCCTGCATTTTAACCCAATCGACCTCACCCAATATAAACTATTCACTATGACTTTGACAGTAAGGGTCCGAGTGCGAGGCAAAAATTTACCGATCAGATAATTGCAACATATCTTATGCATTAAGTTTAAAGTACACTTACAGTACACCTTAACTAAAAATAATTATGAAAAATTCTAAGAAAATTTCTATATGTATTCCGAAGTTTACTCCACCTATATATAAAATTTTAAATTCAAATTCATTCTATATTAAGAGCAACAAAAAAGAGAAAATTTCAATAAATTTGAACTCTTAACATTTGTCAGATTTCTCTTTTTGCTACCACTAATATATAATGAATATGAACTTACAATTTTGTGGTACATATAGAAAATTTCTCAAAATTTTTGTCTTTTTAGTTAGGATACACTGTAAGTGCACTCCAAACTGATAATACCCAGAATTGTCGTGGCTCACAACGGAACCCTTATCCACAGCAAGCATATTTCTGAAGTAGCAAAATTTTAATTCCCCCTCGAGAAAGCATCGGTGTCGTGCAATCAGATTCTCTCTTCTGAACCAGAAAATGTCTGCATATGAGCAAAGCCCCAAGTTAGCTTTTTCCTGAAACCAGAATGCTGACAACTATCCACCAAAAAAATGAAAAAAAAAACACTCACCGGACAACACCAGGGGAACATTCGTCTGACAACACAAGATTTTATTATAGTGAGGTTACTGATCCTACTCTCTTCTTTAAATCAAAGATAGGTGCTTCTCCTACCTATTCTCGTTTTCTTTTTAAAAAAACATCATGCATTGTTTGAATGTGACGCTGACTGGGTCCATATTTCATCACACGCTAACACTTCGTGGCTAAACGCAGAAGTCATCCTCAGACCAAACAAGGCAGCATTGCATAAAGGGTGCTGCACCTAGAAGCATCCCGACAAAAACGAAGAAAGGACATTCATCTTTCCGAAACAAAGGCCGAAGAACACAATTCAAAACAACCTTTTGATACAAGAACTATGCATAACATGGTACTATGAAAAGTTGCCTTGGAGCTTAGCTCTCTATTCCTCATCACTGTATGACATACTCATTTATGGATCAATTTTTTTTTGTTTTGGTTTATAATTTTTAGCAATAGTTTATAACATTTGGGCAGTTTGTAAGATTGTAAGAGAGTATGAAATTGTTATAAATGTTGGCAATATTTTAATTTCAAGTTTTAGTAGCAGACAAAAACAATATACTAGCAATACACAATTAACTAGTAACAGTAGACTACTCATCATACTTCAAAATATATGTAAGAACAATATTATATCAAAGTCGTACAAACACACGAACGACTTACTGTTGGGCTTGATGAAGAATAGGAAGCCGCGCAGGCGTGATGCAGTAAAGGCTCGATGCAGTGCAGGATGTAGTAGGAGCAGTCGCGTAGATGCGTTGCCCAGAAATCTTATTGCCACCCCGTGCAGGTTCTCTCTGCGATAATGGTTCGGAGATCCCGCTCTCCTCTCTTCCCGGTGCATGCCGAGAAGAAAGGTCGACGAGGTTCGATTGCTCAACACTTCGTACCAGAGTGGAAGAAGACAATGGGAGAAAAGAAATTGAGGAGTTCAGTCGCGAACCTAGACGTCTCTAGGTCTTTTATAGACGTGCTAATTATTTTCTAGTAACTGACGCCATTAGACTGAAATAATACTCAAGTAACTGACTCCATTATTCACTGGTAACTGCTCGTATTCAAACCAAATATTTAAGTAATCTCATTACCAGTCAAGTGGTAATCGACTCCATTATTCACTAGTCACTGTTGATATTCAAATCAGATTAATGAAAATTAAACAGTCTTATGTCCAGTCAAAAAGAGAGACGGTACAAGGTTTAGCAAAAACAAGGTGGACATGGTCTGCCAAGTGGGGCACCACATCACGGCGCGGCCGCACGTTGCAAGTCACAAGTCACGCGATTTTCACGCGAAAATACGCAAATACGCGCGCGTGCGTGTGCGTGTGTGTTTAGCCAAAGCCATCCACTTCTATAATTCAAGGAAAGACATGGACTCCACCTTATAAATTGATCTCCCCCACTTTGCTTAAGCAATATAGTACTAAACCTTACATGCTTTGGAATTAAAAAAATAGGTTTTAATTATGGGCCTAATTTTCAATAGAAATAACAGAAACTTACGTACGATTTTAGGGATATAAATAGAGTCGCTACAGTGTATACTACAATCAACTTGTAGACCCTACCTTAAAAATACACTCCGTTTGAAAACTAGTTATTGTAGAAAATCCGGAAAATAACTTCTAAAGGCAGAAAAGAAGAGGCCCAGTATAGGTCTAAATAACCTTGTGACCTTATCTGGGACTCAGGGAGTAGTAAATTTATGGTGTTTGGTTCATGGAATTGTTGGGCCTAGAACCAACTCAATCCACCGTGTTTTTGTTTCGTTCTGGTCCATCACCACCTCATCCCTCACAAGCACAAGGTTAGTTGAAAAATGAGGGATTAAGTCATCCCACCAAAATCATGGAATGATCACCAATCCATTCTAGATGAGGTGACTCCTCAGACCAAACACCATTTAAGGCAAAAACGATCGGTCAATGACACAACTGTTAGAAGTTAACTGAGCACTTAACTTCCTCTAGCTTTCAAAATTTATGTGAACTAGAAACAATTCTAACGCAGGATGCATGTCAGATAATTGATCGCTTAACTACTGATTTTGTCAGTGGACTTGAATTGTGAAACATGTCTTGCTAATATACAACCATACTACGTAATGGAGTACTAAAGGTCAGGATTTATCTTATTAACAATCTGAATAGCAATCATGTCTAAAGCGTGAACTCAGAAAAATGCATATGTAATAAGGGGGGAAAATAATTGTTGCTATTCCTTGATATTCAACATATCAATGTAGAATAATTAACTTACATAAATAGGTTGACTGGCTTCCTGATTCTGATTCCCAATGGAATGAAGAAGATAATCAGATCAGTTGTTAGTTCACAGTAATCTTAACTTTCCAGCCCAGTACTTGGTCAGCAGGAAAATGTCACTACGCCAAATTCAGCATAATTACAGTAAAATACATCAGAAATGAGTTGATTTTCCTTGCTCAAACAGGTCACAAAGGAAGGCTTACCAATTACCACAGAAGCAGTTCAATTCTTCATTTTGGGCGGTAAGTGTTGTGGTACACGAGCAGAAGCCTTCGGTTAATTTTCACCAGCTGATAAATTAGATCCTCTTGTGCTGTTTAAATGATCTGCCAATGCTGTAAAACTAGATGCGAATAATGGAGGCACTCGTCTTGTTGGTGTCCTCATTGTAGGAAAGCTCTGCAAATGTGCCTCCACAAATGCCTTTTGCTAACCTCCCAGCGTTCACACAAACAAACTGATTCTGTTGTTTGCTATCTTCATTGAGGGAAAGCACCTGCCTCAAAAAATGTATTCAATAAATTTCATTCTGGAGTAACAAGAATTAGCTAATAAATATAACAGAAACATGGAAGTGGCACAATTAAGTTCCCTCGTGATCTCTGACAGACATCGAACTCAGATTCATGCATGATAATTTTGAAATTTGAATAAATACACTGCCTGTGATACTTACCTTCACAAATGGAGCAAGATCAGAAGGAAGCAGGAGAACATCAGGAGCTGATGAGATCTCCAATGTTTCCTTGGCAAGTGAGAAGTCCAAGGGCACACCAGTAGCAGGTGGATATAGAGGATAGTAGCTGTAAGAAGGGTACGTTACGTCAGTACTCAGAACTACAAACATCATCTGTCCTAAGTAATGTAATTTTGCTTAAGATCTACGGAATTGCCTTTGTTGCTTCAATACGTGTGTTGCAAGTCTCCCAATTCTGTCTCCGCCAGGTGGCTTGCAAGAAATTTCCTCACCACTCAGCTGTTTCAGGATATACACCGTACAACAGCCAAAATGTATGTGGAACATGAAAAACAAACCAGTTTTAGAGAAGCCTACACTGAAGACAATGACAAACTTTTTGATAAATAGCATAACATGAGAATATGAGATGAATTACTTTTTCAATAATATGTATGAGATGTACTAAGTAAGCCCCATCATCTGAGATAAGTTCTCAACGTAGGCTCAGTGAGGGACCAGCTTTGTACATAATATCTAGTGGGCAAAACCATGAGTACTGTGGCAGCATACAGGCCTAGGAATCTCCAAGCAGTGAATGCACTCTTCTTGACCACGTAACATTAAGGTAGAAAATGTAGGAAGCATCTTAAGACCAGAGTAAGGAGACTATTTTTCCTTAAGCTAAATGGCCATGCTGCAAAATATTACTTTGTAGCAGAATAGAAGAGAGAATTAAATAGAAATACAGGTGTCACTAATATATATTAGTACAAGTACACACTGTGATGAATATTGTGTGTATATTGATATGAGACCCAAGAGGTCATATATATATAGGAGAGTACAAGGGGACATGCCATATAGAGATAAGGCATATATGGAATAGAATACGGACTCTATCTCCTAATACGGATTCTATCTTCTTAACTCCCTCTTCAAATGCAAAGCGTATGCAATAGCATTGCATTTAAAAAGAGTTGATACTAAAGTAGTAAACAAAATTCGAATACTTAGATGGAAGTAAACAGAAGACTCAAAATCCTAAAAGACTCGAAATACTGAGTAAAACCGAAAGCGCCTAAGATCTGACGAGGAAGAGCCACAACGGGCAGCTGCAGAATGCGGTGGTGGATCTGACGAGGAAGAGTCCACGACGGGCGGACGGTGATGAAGGAATCCGCGACGGGCGGATCTGATGAGGAAGAGTCCGCGACGGGCGGACAGCGGTGAAGGGATCCGCGACGGGCGGACAGCGGTGAGATGGTGTGGGTGGCGGCCAAAGGGGCCGCGATGGGCGGTGGAGATCCGAGGATGAGGACGCCTGTAGGGACCGCAACGGGCGGACGGCGGCCGAGGGAAGCCGCGACGGGCGGCTGCCCTCTTTGCAGCCGAAGAGACGAATCTGACAAGGCACCAGAGGCGTAGACGGCGGCAGCAGATCCGCGGCGTGGCGACGAGACGAGGCGGAGAAGGGCCGAAGGCGTAGACGGCGGCAGCGGATCCATGGCGTGGCGACGGCGGAGAAGGGCCGAAGGCGTAGACGATGGCGGTGGTCGGATCCGGCCACAGTGGATGTGCAGAGATATCAAGTCCGGTGATGAATATCCAACAGAGGCGGCACTCCCAACTCGGCCCAACAGAGTAGCTCCATCAGATAACAAAAGCCAACAGAGCAGCTCCAACAGATAACAAAAGCGGCAGCACCCAACTCGGCCCAACAGAGCAGCTCCCCAGGCACCTTTGGGGGGATCCGACCCGATCCAGACAAATGGCGGCACAGACGAGGCTGGCGCTCCGACTCCAGGCGGCGGCACAGATGAGGCGGCTCCCCAGGCACACCCACGCGACAAGAGGAAGAGCAGCCGACGACGGCAGATCTGACGAGGCGTGAACGTGCGACGAGAAGAAGAGCTGGCAGGAGGAAGAGCCGACGGTGGCGGATCGACGGGCCCGCGACTCCCCCAAAGGCGGCGGCGGATTCCCCAAAGGAGACCGTCGGATCTGGAGAATCGATCCGGACGGGGCGGATGTGACGAGGTGGCTCCCCAAAAAAATGATGAGGCGGCTGCGGAACAACGGCCGACGGAACGAAATCCACGGGCAGGCGGAGGGCGGTCCCGAGCCAACGAGGCGAGGACGAGGCGAAGCAGCAGCCCCGGGCGGACGAAGCTAGATGGCACTGGGCGGACGAAGCTGCGGCTCCAAGCTTCAGGCGGAGGGGGCAAGGCGGCTCTGAGCCACCCGCCCCCGGACGGATCTAAAGACACGACGGCGGCCCCGGACGGATCTGGAGAAGCGCCCACGCCCGCCCCGGACGGATCTGAAGACGTGGCGGCGAATCTGACGAGGGCGGGCGACGAGGGTCTGAAGATCTGAGCACCGGGCGACAAGCTGCCTCCCGAACAGCGGGATCCGTGACAGGCGGACGCGGACGGCGAAGGAACCGCGCGGCTGAAGGGGTTGAAGTGGCCGCCCCCCGCGAGTAGAAATTGATCCTCCCGGGTGGCGGCGGTGGAAGATATACGGAACTAGATGTTAGAGTTTGAACCTTAGCTCTGATACCATGTGACGAATATTGTGTGTATATTGATATGAGACCCAAGGGGTCATATATATAAGAGAGTACAAGGAGACATGCCATATAGAGATAAGGTATATATGGAATAGAATACAGACTCTATCTCCTAATACGGATTCTATCTCCTTAACACACACGTCTGGTGGTTTGCATTGTGTAACCATTAAACTGCATACAAGTTCATCACATAACTCATTTTGTCCATTTAGATAGGCATACCTCATTAGAACTGAATAGACTTGGATTTGCCGGACAAGTAATCTGCTTAATTTATGCAAACCTTTTGAGAATAAAGGAATAAAATTATCAAACACTTACAAAGGAAATAGATAATCATACAGAGTAATGTATTACCTGATGTGTGATATCTTCCGGCAAATTCAAGTCAAATGCAGGCTGCAGACAGCACCATTACAGATATATCAAATATCAATAGAGATGCATGTGGTGACAGCATTAGAAAAATTAGAGATGCATGTGGTGACAGCATTAGAAGAAGCGCTAGATTAAAAACAACACAATGCACTTACACAAATACTACCAGAGCTTGGTTCGACAATGCCTAAATATAGGACATTTCTAGCTCAAGATGTAGTAAAACTCATGCAAAATTTTATAGATAATGACTATAAAGACGGTGGTTGATATGTAGTGACATAGCAGCTTGTTTATAATTGTTAAATCAGATAAGATTGGTTTGCTCTGAACGAGGACAACTACACACCTGGGGGAAAACAAAGTCATGGTGAGCATCACGCACAGATGGAATAAGAATTATACGAACACTGTGCCCCAAATACTGGGTAAAGTCTTGAAGCTGAACAAAGGTATCAAACAGACACATAATACTCAGATATGTATTTGACAACCTTCCATCATGAAATCTTCTGCACCACCTACCTTTCTCAGAATTTCAAAATGGAAAATATTATGAAAGCTCTGGTCAACAGTACCCTTTTTTACGTCAGGATGGTCAGAGTCAATAAAAGGTCCCATCTGCAAAAGAAAAAAAGTAAGTAGTGAAACATAATAAATATATATGCAATGTTTCATTGACAGGATTCAAAGGCCTCACCAATATGAGCAGTTGAGGCTGCTTACAACAGGCATATGAGAGCAGTTCTTGCAATGGCTCAAACAACAGATTATCAGTTGTTGTATAGGGACCTGCCGCAATGACCTACAAGAAACATAAGGCAATCAAACATGAGAGCAAGAACCGTAAGATTCCATGTTGCATATCTAACAAAGTAAATATTATTGTTACATAAAATTACGATTTAACCTAACTCTCATGTCTGCATGTTACAAACATATAGTTAAGTCTGATAAAAATATAAACATTAAATAATGGGTGAAATGATGGCAGAGATACTGCTTTCTGCCTTCATTTAGCATGTCTAGAGTCTGGATAATCGGCTTTTCATCTTGGAGTATAGTTTTTTATGTAGCAACGAAGATTTATAATACATATCTAACAATTTGGGTTCATAAGTTCTGAGACCAAATTCTACTAGCCTACAATTTTACTGGCATAGGAAATACGAAAATATGAAGTGAAACATGAAGAACTCTATGAGCAAACGCAAGGAACAGATGAAAACAAAATGAATCATTAATTTTTTTAATAATAGAATAAATAACATCCTATTAATATTGAATCCTACTTTGTTTCTAACATTTGAACTAAGCTGGAAGAGCAGTGAGTACATATCAGTTTAAGATAGGATATAATAACATCAATTATCAGTTTAGCAGGTATGTTCGATCCAATTTTTCTCCAATGATCAAGGAGGAACTAGCCAATGACAAAACTCTTGATGGAG
Source organism: Melocanna baccifera (assembly GCA_036346265.1). Taxonomy (NCBI): domain Eukaryota; kingdom Viridiplantae; phylum Streptophyta; class Magnoliopsida; order Poales; family Poaceae; genus Melocanna; species Melocanna baccifera. The sequence continues at coordinate 12,526,114 of CM070709.1, forward strand.
TATCAGAACTTTGGTGGCCTTCATTGTCAACTGCTTGTTTCTTTGCACAAGGCAGTTGAGCATCCACAGGTTAAGTATGGAATCAATCAACTTCGATGCAACAAAACAATGTCCACTAGGATTGTGGTCTTCAATGCCCACAACCTGTTATTCAACTTTGTGTTAATTTAATGCAGAAGGTAATGCATATGGCATGATAAGCTGTGCATACCTGTCCGGGAAACAAAGAGAACTGATTTAGATCCTTCAAGTCAAGGCGTACACGCTGTCCCCTGGAGTGCTCAACACTAGAAAAAAAATGCTCCTTTAGTTAACCTAAAGAAATAAGCAAATGGTGACTAAATAAAGTTTTCCACATGAATGGGCCCAATAAGCAACCTTGCCTGCCCTATAATAAGATAGATTTTTCATTCAAACGACCTTCCCCGTCGCAGATTACCATGCCAACTGTGAACATGTTCTCCTGAAAAAGAAGAATAATCAGATATGCTTAGAGAACAGGAATGATGATGAGTTAACTCCATAAAATTCTGGTGACATGCGGTAACCTCTGAAGCAAGGGTCGCATCTGCAGGTTCTCCACAAATCCCAGATGCAGAAAACAAGCTTGCCGACCTTCTTATTCGATCTTCCAAGTAATTAAAATGGAAAGCAAATATAATTAAACAAGCAGCTCTCAATGAACACTAAACAAATAAATAAGCATTGCCCTTACTCGATCTTCCATTCTGTCATACATGAATCTGCAACCTGGTTCAGGCTGTGAGCATTGAACTTGCAAGGTACATCTTTGACTTGGCGCCGCGCCGCCGGGGAGGTCGCGGGGGGGCTACGCCACCAAGGGCCAGGGGCGCTGCGCCGCCGGGCTGCGTGGGTGGGCTGCGCCGCTGGGGCCCGCGCCGGGCCGGGCCAAGAGGCTTACCCCCTCCGGCCACACCTTCGAGCGCCGCAAAGATCCGGCCGGGCTTGACGGGGCACCTCACCGCCCGTCACCAACTCGCCACGCCTCCATCCCGCCGCTCATCCCCAACCACGCCCGCGCGCCTATAGCGCCGTGTCGCCCGTGGCCGTGTCCGCGCGCGGCGAGTGGAGGAGAAGGGTGGGGCGAGAGCGCCAAGAAGTGGTGCCGGCGTCGCCGTCCGTGTCGGGGCGTTGAGGCCGCTGTTCGCCTCGCCGCGCGCCCGGCGGCCTCCTCGCCGACGTCTTCGCCAGCAAAGACGCTGTCGCCTTTACGCTACCTACGGTCGCGCGCGCGACGCGCGCGCAGTGTTTGACGAAATGCCCGCCCGACGCCGCCTCGTGGAACTACTCGCCTCGGCATTCTTGGCCAACGGATGTTCGACGACGCGAGGCGTGCACTTGGCCCGGACGGCGGTGTACGCGGTGGCGGCGGCCCTTGTCTCGCCACCGACGTACAGGCAGCCTAAGCAATTGGGTGTTTTGAGGTCGTGGCGAAGCTTGACGGCGACGTTTGCGGACGCCGCTTCCTCCTTGGAGGCGCCCTCTGTACTCTTACCCGGTGGTTGATTGCGGTGAAAACCTTTCCCATGGTGGATCGGCGGCGTCGCAAGATTGGGCGTTGTTACCTTCTTGAAGGCGTCGTTAGGCATTTTCAGCTCAGTTGTTTGGAGATTGCCGTTTGGCTATGTCGCCGCTCGTGCTTTGTTTGCTTTTGTGCAGTTCGCCAGAAGCTCTCGACACCATGCCTTCCCTCATCTCCTGACCCGCTATACGGTGTTGGAAGGTCTGAGAAAGGTTAGAGGTGTTGGCCGAAGAGAGAGCTATTTGGATGAAGAAGATGAAGTGCTTGCCGAAGGCCCTCCCTGTTGAGCATCGATGTGATGCATCAAGTGCTACTGTCTTCACTAGAGGAATACAGTCGCTTGATGGAGGCAACAAAGAGTTTGGTTTTGTTTAGCAAATTATGTAATGAGGTAGGAATAGGACTGGGACTTGAGTTCCGTTTCTTTGTTCCGTGTTTTGTACACCGTGTGGTGGTTTGTAGTCTAAGTACTATGGATGTGTTGTAATTGGCTGTACTCATTCACTTGTGAATGATGGAGGCCGGAATGTTTTATTCCTTAATCTAAAAAAAACATCTTTGACTTGGTTGAATTCTTCTAATTACTTCATCTTCTGTGGTTTCAACCTCATGTTTTGTTGGCACACTAGCCACATTATCAGCATTCAGAACACACTGTTGAGTAAATCTATTAACTCGTTGTGCAAAAGGGGTAATACGATCGCCATTTGTTTTAGCCACTCCGCTGGATGATGGTCTGTCGGCTGTCAAAGGAGTTAGCTCAGAGTTAGATGACTCTCCATGTGGCTTTCCCTGTTTAGAGCCTGGTGTATCAACAAATCCCTCTTCATCTGTTTGTGTATTGCTCAAGAGCCTGCAGCAGTTCCTTCTACAATATGTTTTTCCTTAAGAATGGAATAACCAAAAAATACTTCTGCAACAAGTAAAAGATATGCACATTGGTGAAGCTGTTATATGGAACTAACATGTCAACATCATTACTAGAGTAAATGTGGAGGTTCGTTTCTTCTTTTATAAGCCTTTCTTTTACTTCATTCTGCACGTGTGAGTTGTGACAGAAAACTGTCAGGCCTGGCCGATTTGGGGAAGTCTACGCCAGGAGGAGACGCACAGCAGCGCAATTCCCTACAACAGGGCCGGCGGCAGGAGTTCCAGGCGCAACTACAGATTCCGGATAGGCTAGCTTTTGTAATTCGTGTCCAAACTAGTATTGGCATAAGAGTCGGTTAAGAAGTCAGAGTTGTATTAGATCCGGTTTAGCCGTGAAGGTTGGACTCTCCTCTATATATAAAGGGGATGAGATGAAGTAATAAACCAGCGAGAATTCACCTCCCTTTTCCCTTCTATGTCCAGACTCCTTCCTGTTCCCGCGCAGAATCCCTCTGCGCCTTCTCTGCTTCTTGCTTCCAGGTCCGTTCAACACGGCTCCAGGTGGGAGCCACAGGCCCAGACCGCCGGTCCATCACTCCTATTCCCTTCGATCAGGCACAGGGCGTGACAACTTGGTATCAGAGCACATGGCTGACGACAGGATCGAAGCGGCATTCGACCAGATGGCTACACTGGCGGCTAATCTGTCCAAACGGATGGAGGAATTAGGGGATAGGCTGACAGCATTGGAAAGGCGTCCTTTGGGAGATGGATTGCTGCCTTCTCCAACCGGCAACATATCCGTAGCAAGCAGCCAGAGCAACGGGGTCGAGTTGCATCAGATAGGCCTCCTCGCTTCCACAGGTTGGAATTTCCCTCTTATGATGGAAGAGGTGACCCCTTGAGTTGGCTCCAGAGGTGTGAGCAGTTCTTCCGAGGGTAGAAAACATTAGAAAGCGACAAGGTATGGTTAGCATCTTACCACTTGATTGGTGTGGCACAACAATGATATTTTTAGCTAGAGAGGGACGAAGGGGAGCCCAATTGGCAGCATTTCAAGGAGTTTGTTAATCTGCGTTTTGAACCCTCAATTCGCCATAACCCACTGGGCGAACTCAAGGAGTTGATGCAGACCGGCAGTGTGGAGGACTACCAACAACAATTCCTTGCGATCTTGTGCCGGACCGACCACCTCCAGCCACGACAGCAGGTTCAGCTATTCACGTCAGGACTACGTGAACCAATTCGCACTGACGTCGAATTGCAAAATCCCGTGGGATTGCAGATGGCGATGGCGTTAGCCAGAGCTTACGAACGGAGGGCGCAAGTTGCAGGACAGAACGCAGTTAACTGGGCCAAGAAGACGACATCAGCCCCTTTGCCCGCATCAACAGCTACACCAACGGCGACAATACGGCCACCGACAGTGGGCAAACCCACCTTGCCTGCTCTCCCAGCGCCACCAAGCAACGTCCCTGCGGGTTCCAGCCAGGGAGCAGCTCGACAGCACCGAACCATCCCATGCCGCTTCTTATCGCCCGAAGAGATGGAGCAATGAAGGGCAGGCGGCCTATGCTTCAACTGCGATGAGAAATTCGTCCCTGGCCACCGCTGTAAGCGGTTGTTCCTTCCTTCGCGCCTAGCGGGGGATCAGATGATGAAGCGGAGACTACCGAGGAGCCCGAGGATACGGCGCCAAGCATCTCCTTATACGCAGCCACCGGCATCACACCTCGAGCCAGCCAAACGATGCAGCTCCATGTATCGATGGGCGGAGTCACGCTGCTCGCCCTATTGGATTCCGGCTCCACGCACAACTTCATCACCGCCAAGGCTGCCCGCTGCGCGAACATAACCGTCCAACCACACCACGACTTGCGCGTCCGGGTAGCCAACGGAGATAGGGTACACAGTGCTGGTTTCTGCCCAGAAATCAGCATGCGGATCGAGCAAGAAGATTTCCATGTGGATTGCTACTCGCTGCAATTGGATGGGTTCGACGTTGTGCTTGGGGTTCAGTGGATGCGCACCCTAGGACCGATCCTATGGGACTTTGCAGCGCTCCGCATGACTTTCTGGCGAGGAGACCACAAAGTGCAGTGGCATGGCATTCAGGCTGACCCAACGTTGTCACAAGCCTACGCACTCTCCAAGCTAGACCTGATGGACACGCTTCTACAGGAATTCAGCGGGCTATTTGAGTCTCCTCATGGGCTGCCACCCCCACGAGCACACGACCACCGCATACATCTTCTGCCAGGTACGGCTCCAGTTTCTGTCCGCCCATACCGATATCCCTAGCTTCTTAAAGATGAGTTAGAACGGCAGTGTGGGGAGATGTTGCAGCAAGGGATCATTCGCCCCAGCACCTCGACGTATTCTTCACCCGTCCTGCTTGTCAAAAAACACGACGGTACTTGGCGTTTTTGCGTTGACTATCGTGCTCTCAACGGCAAGACCGTCAAGGACAAATTTCCGATCCCAGTGGTAGAGGAACTTTTTGATGAATTGCAGGGCGCCAAATTCTTCACCAAATTGGACCTTCGGTCAGGATACCATCAAGTGCGGATGTACCCTCCAGATATCGAGAAGATAGCCTTCCGTACCCATGAAGGTCTCTTTGAATTTCTGGTCATGCCATTTGGCCTGACAAATGCTCCAGCGACATTCTAGGCGCTCATGAACAGTATTCTTCGACCCTACTTGCGCCGGTTTGTCTTGGTGTTCTTCGATGACATCCTCATCTATAGCCCATCATGGGTGGAGCATTTGCGCCATGTTCGGGCAGTTCTGCGGCTCCTACAACTTCAGCAACTGTTCCTTAAACGGTCCAAGTGCTTCTTCAGCAAATCAACAGTGGCCTATTTGGGACATGTCATATCGGCTAAGGGGGTCGCCATGGATGATACCAAGGTGCAGGCAGTCCACACTTGGCCAGAACCACGCTCAGTTCGGGCCCTTCGCGGATTCCTGAGTTTGGCAGGCTATTATCGCAAGTTCATTCAAGGATTCGGCGCCATTGCGAAGCCACTGACTCGGCTCCTGAAAAAGGATGCTTTCTCATGGACAACAGAAGCCGCAGAAGCCTTCCATGCCCTCAAGGATATGCTCACTTCTGCGCCATTCTTGCAGCTCCCAGACTTCAATCTTGAGTTTATAGTGGAGTGTGATGCTTCGGGATCGGCGTTGGGGCAGTTTTACACCAAGGCACAGGGCCCATCGCTTTCTTCAGCCGAATGTTGGCTGCCTGGCACGCTCACTTGGCAGCATATGAGCGTGAACTTATGGGTCTTGTGCTAGCAGTAAAACATTGGCGGCCGTACCTATGGGGACGTCACTTCGCCATCCGGACGGACCATTATAGCCTCAAATTTCTACTGGATCAGCGCCTATCTACCATACCTCAACATCGCTGGGTCAGCAAGTTATTTGGGTATGATTTTCGGGTGGAATTCAAGCCAGCCGACTGAATATTGTAGCGGATGCATTATCACGTTGCGCAGAGGGGACAACAGCAGCCTTTGCGATATCAGGGCCTGATTTCGCCCTCTTCCAGGACCTGCGTGCAGAAACTGCATCCTCACCCGAACTGGTGGCGCTCCAAGCACAAATCGCAGATGGATCCTTGGTTGCACCGTGGCAATTTGTAGATGGACTGATCCTCTACAACAACAGAGTACATGTGCTACCATTGTCACCCTTACTTCCGTCCATCCTTAGTGCAGTTCATTCAAGTGGTCATGAGGAGTCCAGAAAACTCTGCACCGTCTTCGGAGTGATTTCCATGTGCCACATGACCGCAAGCTAGTAGAGGACTTCGTCCGCTCTTGCCAAGTCTGCCAACGCAACAAGTCGACACAGCTCCACCCAGCCGGCCTCTTGCAGCCCTTACAGGTTCCCACACAAATTTGGGATGATATTGCGATGGATTTTGTGGAGGGATTACCACGCGTTAATGGCAAATCAGTGATTCTCACGATTGTTGATCGCTTTTCTAAATATGCGCACTTCCTTCCACTGGCTCACCCATATACAGCGAATTCTGTGGCCAAAGTGTTCTTTGATGAGGTGGTTCGCTTACATGGGATTCCTTCTTCTATTGTTAGCGACCGGGACCCAGTGTTCACAAGCAAATTTTGGTCAGAACTCTTTCGGCTGACGGGTACCAAACTTCATTTGAGCTCCGCCTTCCATCCCCAATCTGATGGGCAATCCGAAGTCACCAATAAAATCATCGCTATGTACCTCCGATGCCTCTCCGGGGATCGTCCGCGACAATGGGTTCGCTGGTTACCATGGGCCGAATACTGCTACAATACATCGTTCCAATCTTCCCTACACGACACACCCTTTAAGGTGGTTTATGGCCGTGACCCACCGACGCTTCGGGCCCATTCGCCCTTCTCCACTCCATTACAGGCCGTCGATCAACTCCTTATGGAGCGGGACCAGTTCCTTGCAGATATTCGGGACCGCCTTCTCCTCGCTCAATAATATCACAAACAAGCCTATGATGCTAAGCACCGAGCATTATCCTTTGATATTGGGCAATGGGTCTGGCTTCGCCTTCATCAGCGCCAAGCTTTATCTTTGGCCGATAATATTAATCGTAAACTAGCTCCTCGTTATTATGGGCCTTATCAAATCATGGACAAGATTGGCGATGTCGCATATCGACTCCAACTGCCAGCCCGAGCCCGTATACATGATGTTTTCCATGTGAGTTTGCTTAAACCATTTTCGGGTACACCTCCAACTGAGCCACCAGCTTTCCCGACGCTGCATCATGGTCGGGTTGCTCCGGTGCCGCATCATGTCATCCGTGCCAGGCAAATCAACGGAGTTCGCGAGATTTTGGTGCAGTGGGACAGGCTGCCAGCTTCTGAGGCGACTTGGGAGCCATTGGATCACTTTCATCGTCAATATCCTTCTTTCAAGCTCGAGGACGAGCTATTTTTCGAGGAGGGGAGAAGTGTTAGGCCTGGCCGATTTGGGGAAGTCTACGCCAGGAGGAGACGCACTGCAGCGCAATTCCCTACAACAGGGGCGGCGGGAGTTCCAGGCGCAACTACAGATTCCGGATAGATTAGCTTTTGTAATTTGTGTCCAAACTAGTATTGGCATAAGAGTCGGTTAAGAAGTCAGAGTTGTATTAGATCCGGTTTAGCCGTGAAGGTTGGACTCTCCTCTATATATAAAGGGGATGAGATGAAGTAATAAACCAGCGAGAATTCACCTCCCTTTTCCCTTCTACGCCCGCACTCCTTCTGTTCCTTGCCTAATCCTCTCGCGCTTCTCTATTTCTTGCTTCCAGGTCCGTTCAACACAGCTCCAGGAGGGAGCCACAGGCCCAGACCGCCGGTCCATCACTCCTATTCCCTTCGATCAGGCACAGGGCGTGACAAAAACAGTCCAGATATGAGCTTTTGAGCTTTAACCCATCCAATTGCCTGCATAAATCACTTGCTTCAGTTTCATTAGGCTGCATCATGTAATAAGGAACAAAAAGAAAAGTTGCTTTACAATGCTGTAATTTGTAACATACTAACATGTATGAATTACCAGGCAAACAATTCAGAAAATTTAACAGTAGAGGACCTGGTATCATAATCATTGGGGAGGCTCTTAGCGCATCAGGCTAATATTTAATATGGGCTACAAGATTTCAGTCATTTTCATTACCTAAATGTACATAGGATTTAATGGATTGATGATAAATCCAGCAAAGTTTGATCACAGATAACGTCAATTGATATAGATGTAGTTTCAGCTCCAGCCAATAAAATAAACAGTGAACCAAGAGAACTACAAAAAATCTCTGGAAAGTGGCAGCAATATTACTTGACACTGCTTTATTAAGGGCTGAAAACTGTTCCAATGGACAGATAAATTTCAGGCTTCCCTAAGCAAATTATCAATCAAATTTCACAAAAGATACTTATTTTTCTCAGGGCTCCAAGAGTCACCAAGATTGGCTTAATTTTAGCTACAAAAGATGCTACCATTCATTTTAGCAGTTTATAGCTGGGTTATAAACAACAAAGGTAAAGTTCTTGCATAAATGAGTTTCTGTTACACCTTAAAAATGCCTTGTGTCAGGCAAAAGGCAAGTTTAATCTTGAAGTCACAGGAGTATGATACTAAGTTTATTTGGAAGTGTTAAGGAGATAGAATCCGTATCATGAGATAGAGTCCGTATTCTATTCCGTATATGCATTATCTCTATATGGCATATCATCATGTACTCCTCTATATATATGACCCCTTAGACTTCATATCAATACACACACAATATTCGTCACATGGTATCAGAGCCTAGGTTGTATACCTAGCCTCTATTACTCTTCCGCTGCTGCTGCCCCCAAGAGGATCAATCTCTACTCCTGGGGGCGACCACTTCTTCCGTCAACTCAGTTCACACCGTTGGCTTGCTTGGAGTCGACCTCTGGACCGATCCCGCGCCACCGCCTGGGAACCTTGGTCCACCTTGTCAGATCCGCCCGAGGCTCCCGCACCGCCGCCTGGCGTGTTCGTCCGCTCGGGCCGCCTGGGGTCCTCGTCTGCCCGGGACCGCCGCTTGGAGTCGACTCCACCTCGTCCGCTCGGATCTCCTCGCCTGGGGAGCCGCCTCGTCCGCACTGTCAGCTGCCTATCCGCTCTTCGTCGCGTCCGCTTGGATCTTCTCACTTGGGGAGCCGCCTCGTCAGATCCGCTCGGGGCTGCTCCGTCCTTTGTTAGTCCTCGTCAGATCCGCTGGCCTCGTCGGCCGACGCCTGGTGAGGTTGCCAACGTCCGCCTCGTCCGCCTTGTCTCGTCCGCCCGTCTGCCCGGGGCCGTCTTGTCAAGATCGTCGCCGTTCTCGTCCGCGGTCGCCTAGAGAGGTTGTCGTCGCCGCCTTATCAGATCCGCCGGCAAGCCGCTCGTCGCGGCTCTTCCAGTCATGGCTCCCTTCAGCGGCCTCCGTCTCTTCGGCCACCGTCCCTGCTCTGCCACCGCCTTTGAGGACGAGCCGATCTGGGCCGCCGTCGCCTTCAAGCCGCTCGCTGCCGATTCGCCCGGTCGGCTGCGCGAGACCGCCGCCTCGCCGAGCCGCTGATCCACCGTTCTTCCGTCGCCGGCTCTCCATCGCCACCACCGCCGGCCACCATCACGTGGCCGCTCGCCTTGGACCACCGCCGGCCGCCGCCTCATCGAATCCGGCGACTCACTAAAGCCTCGATCCCGCCACGGCCGCGCGCGCGCACGACGATGTTCTCCCACGGCGCCAGCGCCTACATCGACGACATCGGCCGCCTTCCCTTCAGCCGCCCATCGCGGCTCCTTTGGCCGCCGTCCCGCTGATCGCTCATCGCGCTCTTCGCCACCGTCGCCGCCTTTGCCGCTCGCCGCGTCACCATCGCCCGCCTGTCGCGATCCTTCGCTGTCGCTCGCTTATCGCGTCGGCCGCGTCGGCTGCCGCGATACTGCAGCGCCTCATCCTCGGACCGCCCGTCGCCTCGTCAGATTCGTTCGCTCGTCAGATCATCTCTTCGACTGCAGAAAGGGCAGCCGCCCGTCGCGGCTTCCCTCGGCTGCCGCCCGCCCGTCGCGGTCGGCCGTTGTCCACCCGTCGCGGTCCCTGCAGGCGTCCTCATCCTCAGATCTCCACTACTCGGGGCCATCTCGTCAGCTTCGCCGCCGCCTCCTATAGTTGTCAGATCCGTCCGTCATGGATCCCTTCATCACCGTCCGCCCGTTGCGGATTCCTTCATCGCCATCCGCCCGTTGCGAACTCTTCCTCGTCAGATCTTAAGCGTTTTCGGTTTTGGTTAGTATTTTGCTGCTCAGTATTTCGAGTCTTTTAGAATTTTGAGTCTTCCATTAACATCCATCTAAGTATTCGAATTTTGTTTACTATTTTAGTATCAACTCTTTCCAAATGCAATGCTATTGCATACGCTTTGCATTTGAAGAGGGGTGTTAAGGAGATAGAATCCGTATTAGGATATAGCTATTCCATATATGCCTTATCTCTATATGGTATATCCTCCTGTACTCATCTATATATATGGCCCCTTAGACCTCATATCAATACACACACAATATTCGTAACAGGAAGTAAATTGTAGCCTCCTTATCTTCTTTGATAATACATTCATTTGAAAATTACCATCCCAAAAGAGATATGAACATAAGGAGCTAGAATTTCAAAATTAAAGAAATTAGCCATTCTCCCCCGGTCAAGTGGTAAGAACTTTATGTTGGGGCACTCCAGGATGATTTGATAGTAATAACTAATAAATATTCTATATTTTTTAAATCACTGACAAAATTTTTCTAGTCAAGTCATCAAAGTGTATTCCTACCGATTACATGGCATTAAAAAAAGAAATTGATCAAGGAAGAAAAATATATGGACACTAGAGTTGTCTAGTTGAATTCTCGACCAAAAGTCAAAGCATCAGAATTTGATGCTTCATAGAACAGGCTAGAAGCCTAGAACAATAGAATTAGTTAAGGCTAGGAGTTGCTACTATGTGTCACGTGCTTTTGTCTCCCATTGATCTCTGCTCCAGGAAAAGCATGAATTGAAGGTACCGAGGATTAAATGTGATACGGGGTCGCCCGATCTTCTCGACGTAGGATGAATACTCCCGGGAGTCTTGATGAATCGTAACTATCCTCCAATGCCAATGCAAGGGATGAACACTCTTTAATCCGCCAAAACACACTCGCGTCGATTTCGCCGACCACCAAGCGAATATCTATCGTGCACCCAATTCCCAGCGGAAAGGCTGAACAATCTTGATTGAAGAACACTCCTAATTCCCTCACGGAATTTCGACAGCAATGATAAATTCGAACAAACTTTAGTAGATTGATTATTCTCAAAGGTGGTCTCCCCGTAAGGCTGCCAATACATGGCTTATATAGCATCTTGGGATGTCCATAGAGTCCACAAACCTAGTACAACTCAACCCTATATAGTTTTAGATACGAACTCTCACAAAAAGGAAACTAGATTTTACAGCCATCATATTATTTTGGCCATAACTTTTGATTCGTGATGAATTTGATGTTGGGACTAGATCCATTACGTAGCCCTTGAAATTATCTTTCCAACGAGTACAAGAACGCCCAAATCGGACTTCGTTTGTGAAAATTATGACCTTTTTAGTAACTGCCTATCAGGCTGTCCCGAACCGAATCCGAATTGAATTCTGAGTTGAATCCGAGTTTGAATCCAATTGGCCTTGTGGGAGGTACGAATTGGGCTTGAAAATCTTATCCAAAACTTATAGTTTAAGTCCTTGGTCTTCTCCTTTTGCTCTCCCACTGTATGGGCTTTCTTCCTTCATGTCTTTGGCACCTAATGTGGTTATCTTCTTCCTTTTGCCTCTCCATTTGTTTTACCATTGACAAACCTATGAATGCACCATTTGATAACATGAGATAGTATTTCATTCTTATGAATAATAACATAATATTTTGTTTGGAATGAGTTCACCTGGCAATGTTTCATGCGGCTCAATAATTCCTTCCAGTTGAATAATATATTGAACTGAAAAGTACAAGACACGTGCGTATCCGCATCATCCTCCCCTTTTTCAAGAAAAGCCGTTCTCGGCTTTTGATAGCCTGAAATTGTACTAAACAAATAATACAATGTGTACGCATGGTATATATATTTGTCGTCAACACTTCTTTGGCTTACCTTATCATGAATTTCAGAAGGTGTTATAAACGAAAAGAACAAATATGCATGGTATATGTAAGAGTCAATTGTTGTGGCATTCTCATTATTTTGCATAAACCGATGAATATAGTATCGACCAAAAGATGTAGGTATTGCAATATTATTTTTCACATCATTCTCCCTCCTATAAAAGAAAGTCGTCCTTGACTTTTCTATAGACAGATCATTAATGGGGAAAATCAGATTTATTTGTTCATACAGAGGAAAGAAAATTTTGAGCGGCCTCCATGCTTCAACTGCGCTATTCTGATTATTTTTACATGATTGTACATTAAAAATCGAACAAGTAGACTTATGAAATCTTTATAAACAGTACGTGCAATTGTTGAAATTAATCTCATTGTGATCATAACATGGCATAAAAGATTGTTTATCCACAATATACGATTTCAATTCTGGAAGCTTATCATATGTAATGCAAATTCTATGAACATAAAATTTGTCATCTACACCATAATCTCCAATCAAATTGAACTTATATGTATAGGCATAGGTACTAACTAGTGATTTTGAACTTGAAATTTCAGCAACATTATAAATCACACTAGATAGCTCTCTAGAATCATCAAACATGATATAGCACAAAGAATCATTAGGAGATATTCTAGTAATAACTTCCTTATGAGTAATCAATTCCACATTATGTAAATTGAACAAAGAAATTTCAGAACATGGAGTTTTCAATTGATCATATGAGCTCTCAAAATTACTCACCTTTGTATAACTAAATTCAGCACCACTATTGTTACCTTTATCGTCCTTCTCAGATGATGTAGATGCTGGGGGTTTAAAATTGTTAGGATGTACCTTCGGGGCAGCAAACACTTTATCCCTTCCCGTGGTTATCTCCTCATTTGACTTCAAAGGTGCTGGTTGTTGAATGTTCAATTCTTTATCTTTAATGTCAACCTGCACAATGTGAGAAACAACACTAGACGTAGATATTAATGTGTTAGTTTCAGATACATCCTCACTTTGTCTATCTTCTACTTCTCTCTTTTCTTTTGGTGTCTCTCTCACACTCTCAATTTGGATGCTCTCAACCTCACATATAGTGAAATCACACAACTCACTCTTTTTATCATTCTCACTCAATTTGGCTATGTGGCTCTCATCCTCACATGGGTTGTGGTATATCTTAGGAGCTATATGTAGTTTTGGAATACTATATATCTCCTTGACCAAGGAAAGTCCCATGCTCGGTCATCTTCTCATGTGTCACATTAGTAGAGGGAACAGAATTGAAGTATGGACTGGGAGAAAACTGTGGTATACGTCTCTCCAAAAGTCTCTTCTCTTCTTGAATAGCACAATTCACAACATCTTACACACTACCAAAATATTTATGTTGAAGTGTAGCGGCAATCTTAGAATTCAATCATCTTTTGAAGTATGTCTTCTTTTGTAGTTCACTAATGACACCGGCCCGACGTAATGCATCTTGCGACTCAAAATAATATTCTTGCACTAGATACTCTCTTGTGTGATACTCTCCAAATAGCGAAGCAATCCTCATGCATAATAGGATGGCACAAATTCTCTCCTCATGAGTGCCTTCAAATCTGACCAAGATTTAATGAATTCATTTCCAAATTGCTGATGCCACCAACTATAAGCATACTCTTCAATTCTATAGTGGTACGTATCACCTCTTGATCTTTGGGAAGCTTTTGAACTCTAAATACTTTCTCCATTCGCCATTCCCACTCAAGATATTCTTCTGAATCCTCACTTCCATAGAAAGGAATAAAGTTATCTTCTTCTTGTTGTGGATGAAGTGCCCGCACAACATCATTCACGATGTTTGAGCGTAACACTTTCATTTGATGAATGAATTCAATGCGCATATCTTGTGCAGAATTGTTGATCTCCGCCTTGAGATGCTTTTTCAAGATGGAAGAAGTGGCGGCGAATTCATTACACAAAGTCCTTCTTAAAGATTGGAATTGAAAACGACTCGCCGGGGTATGCTCCTCTCCCATATTATCGTCTCCACCTGTCATGGTTAGTTGTACAAAAAACGCACAAATACCACAACATATATATGATATATGGAGTTCACTCTATCTGACTTTTTCCTCATCCAAGTAAAGTTCTTACCTTTCCGAAGTGAATTGAGGCCAAAAAGAAACTTACACTTGGTGGTGACTACAATAGCAAGTGATGATCAAGCGGATTTAAAAGTGACTCACAATTGCAGGCAAAGGATATTTAGTGGAGCTTGGTATAGAAGTGTTTATTCAACGCAATCTGAATTCACGATGTTATAAAATTAAGTTATAATCCAAACTAGAAAACTCTTGCCTATGTGCTAATCCAAAAGATATAAGTGAAGTATATGAACGCACACGCAATGATCAATGTGACTCAATGCAAACAAAGGAATGAGCTAAAAGAAACAATCGGGAAATATTAGCTCATTTTGCATCAAATACTAGGAGAGACGCTAGCCAATTGTAATAATATGAATTTTGAGGGCATAACATTGTCCAAAGAAAATTAAATACACAATCTGAATATATGGACTAAGATTAATTCACCCAAATTCGGCCAATGCTTTCTTTTCTTTCTTTCTTTTTTTTTTTTCTCAAGCCGTGGTTCCTCTTTTTTTTTTCAATCGGCTGCCTTTTTTTTGCTTTTTTTTATACTCAAGGCCTAACTAGGTTTAATTGTTCGTAGATTTTACGTAAATCCAAAGTTGTTCAGCAATGTGTAGATAATTCTAGAACAGCCCTAAAGCAATTATCAAAGACTAGTCTCAAGGTTCAAAGAATGTAAGTGGAGATCTTAACAGACGCTCAGAATTCAAACCGCAACAAATTTCAGACGGTCTGAATGTGTCCAACTAAGGTTTCTTGTGGCCAAGATCAATTAAGAAAAAAGGAAACCCAGATATATTCGGATGTGATATTCTTCTAAGATGCGCAAAGATCTTACGTGGACAGCAAGGACAAGATTTCAAAAAATAAATTGAATCTACTTTTTTATGCTAATTGAAAGATCAACCAGCAAATTTTCAAGGATTAAAGACGCAACGATCAAGCAACGCAAAAGGACATTAAGATCAGCACGTAAACAAAATTTCTAATGGATCAAAACTTAATAAAACTCACGAAAATAACAGATGCGAAACTAGGGTTTGGATTTTTTTTTGTGAGGCAATTTTTGGTTTAATGGACTATAGGACAAAATAAATCAATCTAAAAGTAAAGAGATAAGATCCTACCGAGTAAACCGCGCTCTGATCCAGATGATACGGGGTCGCCCGATATTCTCGACGTAAGATGAATACTCCCGGGAGTCTTGATGAATCGTAGCTATCCTCCAATGCCAATGCAAGGGACGAACACTCTTTAATCCGCCAAAACACTCGCGTCAATTTCGCCGACCATCAAGCGAAGATCTATCGTGCACCGAATTCCCAGCGGAAAGGCTGAACAATCTTGATTGAAGAACACTCCTAATTCCCTCACGGAATTTCGGCAGCAATGATAAACTCGAACAAACTTTAGTAGATTGATTATTCTCAAAGGTGGTCTCCCCCTAAGGCTACCAATACATGGCTTATATAGCCTCTTGGGACATCTATAGAGTCCACAAACCTAGTACAACTCAACCCTATATAGTTTTAGATACGAACTCTCACAAAAAGGAAACTAGATTTTACAGCCATCATATTGTTTTGGCCATAACTTTTGATCCATGACAAATTTGATGCTAGGACTAGATCCATTACGTAGCCCTTGAAATTATCTTTCCAACGAGTACAAGAACGCCCAAATCGGACTCCGTTTGTGAAAGTTATGACCTTTTTAGTAACTGTCTGTCAGGATGCCCCGAACCGAATCCGAATTGAATTCTGAGTTGAATTCGAGTTTGAATCCAATTGGCCTTGTGGGATGTACGAATTGGGCTTGAAAATCTTATCCAAAACTTGTAGTTTAAGTCCTTGGTCTTCTCCCTTTTGCTCTCCCACTGTATGAGCTTTCTTCCTTCATGTCTTTAGCACCTAATGTGGTTATCTTCTTCCTTTTGCCTCTCCATTGCTTTACCATTGACAAACCTAAGAATGCACCATTTGATAACATGAGATAGTATTTCATTCTTATGAATAATAATATAATATTTTGTTTGGAATAAGTTCACCTGGCAATGTTTCATACGGCTCAATAATTCCTTCCAGTTGAATAATATATTGAACTGAAAAGTAAAAGACACGTGCGTATCCGCATCAAAATGACTAAGAAGAGCAAGTTAGGCTTCCAATTGCTACTTCTCCAGAATCACAAACCAGTAACAGTATGGGTGTCGGGGGACTAATAGGGTGCTCCTCACACACAATACTAGAAAACTACTAGCTTATTTCCAAACCAAAAATATATAGTACATTTTTTCAGAATACTCGTCCAACACATTCCCAGAAACTGGAAATTTTAGCTTATTTCCAAACCAAAACAGTTAGTACATTGTTTTCGCAAATTGGTCTCATCCCCTCAAAGTTGATGCCTCTCAGCGAAACCAGAGATTCTCTAGGTGGAACTGCCTAAGGTTTGTAGTCTGTAGATGCATTTGATATGATCTGACCTGTTGAGGTGGTAGACTTCCCAGTTGGAGCCGAGATCCGCGGGGCTCATCATGTAGTTGATGCAATAGGCCAGCACTGCAAACCACACGAGAACGGGTGCGCGCGCACACACATTAACAACTCAACGACAACGAACAGGAGAATGAAGAGGGTAGGGCTGCATGCGTCGCGTGGAGAGGATCTGAGCGGCGTCGCCGGGGCCGGCGCCGCCGATGGAGAAGCCGCTGCGCTCGAACTCCGCGCGGATATCCTCCTCCATCGCCGCAGTTCGCTCGGTCGCTCGCTGGGAGGGGGTCGTCCGGGAGCGGAGGCGCGTCGGCGGGGTGGGGATTGGATTTCAGGGAGGAGGGCGGAGCATAGGGAGGGATTCAGACCTGTCAGCGCGGCCCGGTGCAGGCGGCCTGTTTAAGCACCAGAAATAAAGTTGTTAGCGGATCATGGTACAAGCTCAGGCGATGCCGTGCTGATAAGACATAGTTAAGGTTTAACGGCCATGTCGGTACAGTTAGCCTATTATGCTGAGAAAGAAAATTTTAAAAATTTATAGAAAATTTTGAAAAAAATTAAAAAAATTTAGAAAATTTTAGACATTATTAATCATCAATATAAATATTGGCAATGTCACATAATAAGCTTTATTAACTTGTAGAATATCAACATTGAATTATGGACTATAGATTGTTATATGACCAGAAAATTATGAAAAAATTATAGAAATTTAAGAAATTTAAAGAAAAATTTTAGAAAATTGTAGAAAATTATAGTTATGCCGTATCAATCCGGCATGTCACCCTTTCAGCCCAGGCACAGTACAGTTCATCGGGCCATACCGTCACGGCCCATAACCTAAACGGGTCGTGTCATACTTGGACCGGGCCAACAGTGCCGGGCCACAGGCCAGCACATCAAGCCCCGGCCCATTGGCCACCTCTAGAGGGATTTGGGGAGTGGAGTGGAGAGGGGCGGCAAGAACGGGCGAACCCAAATGGCGGGAAAGATTTTGCGGGTGAGAGCAAACCCTAGCATGCGCGGCCGCACTCAGCAGAGGTTGTTTCTGTTTGGACCGTATCCTGGGCCTGAGAAAACAGCCCTGATGCGGCCCAGCTAAAAGCTGGTTAATGGTTGGGATTGTCTTGGATTCGAGGCACATATAAGGACATTATACTATGACAAGAGCGTGTTTAACCAAGCTCCACTTCAACTTTTTTTTTGGCTCTGCAGCCCAGAAATTCGGAGTGTTTGGCCTAAATTATAACTTCTCAGTCTATCTCTATTCACATCTTATAAAATATCCATGCTACACTTACCACCGTGTATCATATCAACAAAGTTCATGCATGATACATAATTTCCACTTATAACATAAATACCTTAGCAATAAAGAGTCTGAGATGCCTGAGATGCGCACATCATGTATCTCGGTTCGATACAAATAACAAGAGCAACTGCTAGAAGGTTCCCGTGATATATCATAGATCTCAAACTCATAGTTTATCATCAGTGTTAACATATGGGCATATTGGAACACAATCACCATACACTTAACATATGACGCTTGACCCACTGCACAATTTGCACATGTGCCGCCTCGATCCGAGGCATTTTCTCCTCGCCATGGGATCATCTCCCACCCATTGGTTTGTGCGGGCATTTTTTCAATTTGTTACAGCATCGTTTAATTCTAAATTGTTGCACAAAATATTCCATTTTGTTTGCAATGCATCCTCTCAGAAAGTTGTATTATCGAGTAGTTTTTGTTGCCGTGGTGGTGTGACTTATTACACCGGTCATTTTTTTTTGTTATAATAGAGGGTGTTGATAATGGTTGAATAAATCCTAAATATAGTTTTTATATATAATTAAGATCAAGGAACCCCCGTGATCATAAACCTTCATAGATTGCTACTGAGTGCCCTCGTTGAAGAGACACTATGCGTGTTGCCCGATCGGATGACTGCTCGAAGAGTCTATGAACTGGTCTCTAGACCTGATTCTAGGATATTCCTTTCGTGTGATATATGGAACATGTGCCGTATCTATTCCAAATAGTACGATGCTTTTGTCCATGAGTCTCTGACAACAATTGTCATATGGTTGTTGCCCGCATTCATCTCCCACTAATAACAATCGATGATCAGGTGTTCTCTCTCTAACAATAACTACTCCCCAACCAAACGTGCTGATTCCCCAAGGCATCTCCCCCAATGGGCAAACAGGCTTCTCTTCACTGGTATTTAAAGCTGGATGAGAGAAGGTTAAAGAGGACCAGGCAATTCACACGCAACCCAGGGGAATTAATATCTCATTTAATTCAATGTAATTAGTGCTAGCCTTAAGGCTTGTTAAAGGCATTATGTAACCAGTTCATAATAATAAATATTATTTATGCTCTCCCAATGATTTTTTAGCTATTTTTCTCATATTATTTCGTAAGATCGACAACTCAATTGTCGATAGCTGGCGCCGTCTGTGGGATTAAGGCGCTGAATCCTTAAGTTCTTATTTGTTCAACGATCTTCATCCTTCTCTTTTCCCTGTTGTCATTGCTCATGCAATCATGGCAAGAATATGGGATGAGGAGAACCGGTTCGACTTGGCAAACAGTGTCGACCTCGACATGGATGCACATCTGCACCATAGAACATGATTCGTCGTCATCATCCTCTTCTATCTCAGCCACGCCGCTCGCTGAAATCGGTGAGATCAATCGGATGGAAGAAAATTCGTCACCCCCATCAGCGACACTCTTAGAGAAATTGGTTGTTCCAACTAGATAGGAATGCCCAAGTGCCTCTGTATGCCAGGTGCTTTCAACTGGCAAAACGGTAATAAAAGCTCAACGTTACAATTTGAGGATCAGTGTACTCTCGATAGAGTCATGGGCGATCGCTATTCATCAACTGTTGCTACGTATTCCGAGAGTCGACTGACACCTAGTCGTGGTGTCAATGAAGTTACCATCGGTAGAAAGCCAGGTGAAGATGATAATGTTCAGCATTTGATCAGCAATCCGCTAGATTAGGCTGAGTCCATCACAAAGCCCACTGGAGGTGATAATTTCCAACTGTTCCCCATTGTGAAGGCTCATTGCTAAAGCAGTGGAAGGCTCTTAGTTTTGACGGGAGCACGAAGTTAATGCAATCAGTGGTACCGATCGAGATACTATGCATGATTCTTTAGGATAGAACCCACCAGGACCCATTGATTGAAATGGTACAAACTCTCATGCATCACTTCAAGGTGGTGGAGGCAATGAAACTAGTGGATATCAATTGGCTAATCCACCTACTTCAAGGTCACCATGTGTGACAGGTCGAATGGGATAAGAGAGGACCCCGGAGGGAACTCAAGTCATCGCACGCGTGCTGCCAATAGGAATCCTTTGAGACATTCAATAACAATTCAGAACTTGCAATGAGTCCATGGTATTTTAAATAACCTAGATCTTCCCCTTGTAGAAACTCCGGGATATGCTCAGATTCCAGGACAGGTTTTGGACATCCTTCGGTAGCGTATAGAAATGTACAGCGAATAAAGGAACTCATAGAGTCACATGCTTACTTCATCTAACCATTCCTCCCTCAGAAGCAAGCGTGGTCGAGCTAGAAATCATCCGACATCTGGCTCTAGACATCCTCAAAAATTTTGACAAGAGAGTCATGAGGGAAGATGGCTTTTCTATGAAGCCACACCTCCCCCTCGTCATGAGGAATGAACACATGGATCAG
This sequence comes from Melocanna baccifera, assembly GCA_036346265.1. NCBI lineage: Eukaryota > Viridiplantae > Streptophyta > Magnoliopsida > Poales > Poaceae > Melocanna > Melocanna baccifera. Next base: position 12,546,576 of record CM070709.1, read on the forward strand.
GTGATCTCTGGCATCACTTGAACCAAGCAACCAGGAGAGACACCATGTAAGTGTCCACGACTGGATCAGAGCACCAGTTTCTTAGTATGATTACCAGAGGAACCGGTCTCTAATCGACTACAATCCAGCTTCTTTCTAAAGAAGGCACCATGACACGATCACAGGCTGTCGGGCATTCTCGATAGGCCTTCAAGCAGTACGTTGGCTGGACAAATTCCAATCAGCAAATCCAGAGAAATTCAATGAAACTCAAAACCTATTAGAATTTCTCTAGATTTACACTACCACCATCATGGCTGGTGGTGGTGATGATAACATGATGGCAAACTACTTGCCCACAATCCTCAAAGGATCTGCTTGATCTTGATTGCTCAACCAATCGGTCAGATCAATTTACACTTGGGAGTAGCTTTGTGACCTGTTGATCATAAATTTTCAGGGACATATGACCGCCCTAGTAAAAAAGACTATCTTCATCAAATTCGGCAAGAACTCGATGAAACTCTCTGATAGTACATCAAGAGATTTAGCTAGGTTCATAATTCTATTCCTGAGATTGTGGATTCCTCTTTTATTCATGCTTTCAAAGCAGGGTTGAGGAATCGATAGTTTATGGAGGACATCATAATGAACCATACAAGAACGATCGTCAAGCTGTTCAACATGGCTGATAGATACGTAGCCGCTAGTGAGATGATTGAATGGACCAAGGCTATCGACTAGATAGAGAAAATTTCTCAATAAGCTTGGATAAGAAAGAGAAGACGCCTAAGAAGTCTTCCAAAGGTAAGAAGAATCGTAAAACCAACGCTAAAGAGGTTCTTGCGATTCCAAAGAAGTTCACTAAGGGCAAGAAGGACTATTTTGGTTGAAACAAGGCAAAAACTCTGACCGACGAGTCCAAAAAGAATAAAATGTGGTGTCCACTTCATCAAATGGTTGGACATGATCCGCGCACCTACTGAGCTTGGAAGAAAAAGTTGGAAGACTATTATTCAGGTAAAGGTCCTTTCCTATCCATTTAGAAACTCGGGGAACCAAACTCTAAGAAGGATAAGGATGCCAACGAATAGATAGACTATCAGGAATCACAACACACCATCGATATGATCTTTCGGTCCTCCTATGAGTCCAAACGCCATCTGAAGACTATGAAGCGGAAAGTAAACCTCACCGAATCTCCGATCACTGCTAGTCAAGCCATCTAGGTTGTCGGACACAACTATCTCCTTCAACCGGGAAGACCGCCCCATCCCTTCAACTTGACTAGATAGGCTTCTTGTTGTTATAGAACCTATCATAAATAATTGCAAAGCTAATCGAGTTCTAATAGATGGTGGTAGTTCTCTTAATATTTTGTTTATGGGAGTTTTAGAAGAAATGTAAGTTCCTAAGTCGAAAGTAAAGCCTATGAAATATGCCTTTCATGGCATAGTCATGAGATCTACTGCTAAACCAATATGGCAAACTCTCTACCGATTACGTTCAGAAGTTCAGATAACTTTCAAACAGAAAGAAACTCATTTGATGTGGCAGACTTTGAAACCACATACAATGGGATTCTTGGTTGTCCGGCATTGGCTAAGTTCCTAATAGTCACTCATTACTGTTATTAGAGTCTTAATATGCCATGACCAAAAGGGGTCATAATGGTTCGAGGGGATAGAAAGATGGCATACACATGTGATCATAAATCCCTAGAATTAGTCAATGAACTTTTTGACCAGAAATGCTAATTCATCTTCTATGCAAGTTAAGCACTTAAGATCAAAGGTAGCCCCAAAACCCTCCAACCAGATCGAGTAGGTTCCACTCGATAAGGTGTTTCTTCGAAAAACATCAAAGCATCGTTTAGACTCGAAAATGCTAGCATCACCTTCCAGAAGACATTGTTTGGGGTAGGACTCGACCTCAAATAGGAAGAGTTGCTTGTCTCCTTTCTTCGAGCAAGCTTGGATGTATTCACCTAGCAGGCAGTCGACATACCTGGTGTCCTCAGGGAGGTGATTGAGCACAAGCTAGCACTCTGGCCTGACAAAAAACCGGTCAAGCAAAAGCTAAGGTGCTTTGCACCCGACTGAAAGGAGGCAATCCGGTCAGAGATTGACAGCTTCTCAAGGCTAGATTCATTCATGAAGTAGACCACTCAGAGTGGCTCACCAGTCCTGTAATGGTTAGGAAAAATAATGGAAAAAAATGGCAAATGTGTATCAATTTCACATATATTAATAAAGCTAGTCAAGAGGATGACTTTTCAATTATATGTATCAATCAACTTGTTAACTCTACTTCCGAATGTGAGTTGCTAAGCTTTTTAAATGCATATTCAGGGTACCACCAGATTAGTATAAGTAAATATGATAAGGAGAAGACTTCCTTTATCACGCCATATGGTACCTTTTGCTATGTAAAGATGCTATTTGGTCTCAAAAACCCTAGTGCTACTTTTCATAGGTTGATGCAAAAAAACCTTTACTCCACAGATTGGTGTAACTTAGAGGCCTATGTTAATGACTTGGACATGAAAAGTATCAACATCGGAGATTATATCTCTGATATATAAGAAACTTTCACTAATTATCCGAGGAGTGCCAAGTTTAGCAAAATCCCCAGATATGCTTCGTATAGATAGACAAAGATGCTAAGATTAGCAATTGAATTAAGAGTGAGTTTACCAGCTCGATTCTATAGTATTCTAAGATCTGGGAGAGGAATGGGTGCCCCACTAATTGAAACCCGCACTTGATATCTACCCAAAAGATCGGAATATCACTATCATTCTCGCTCAAAAATTTCTTCCCAACCGCTAATCTCCATAGGACCAGAGCCTTGTTGAGGAGCATCCCATCCTTCTCCATGGCCTCGAGCTTCTTCATCCCAAGTTTCGACACTGGTCAGTTGGTGATAAGATCCAATATTTTGACTTGGTAGAAGGACAAAAGGGGATCGAAAAGATTCAAGGCTATAGGAGAAGAAGATGAAGGGTTTTTCTAAAAGCGTGAAATCCTAAGGCAGTGCGCTAAGAGTTTTATAAGAGTTTATTTCTAATTACAAAAGGAAGTTACTTGATCTAAAGCTCAACGAACACAAAACCTTTCAATCCTAGTTAGTTTCTCAACATTAAAGTGAATGCAAACTACTTCTTTATTTTTGTTGTTAAAGGAGTAGTTTCTCGATTAAGATCCGAACGGAAGAAATTCATATCATAAATTCACTTAAAAGTTTGGAGGCTAGTTGACGAGGGTTGAATAAATCCCTAAATACGGCTTTAATATATAGTTAAGACCAAGGAACCCCCATGGTCATAACCCTCCAAAGATTGCTCTTCGAGTACCCTAGTTGGAGAGACCCTGTGCGTGTTGTCTGACTAGATGACTTCTCGGATAGTCTATAAACTGGTCCCTGTACCTGATTATAGGATATTACTTTCATCCGATATATCAAAAATATGCCTATCCACTCCAAACAACATGATGCTTTGGCCCTGAGTCTCTAACAACAACCAACGATCAAATGTTCTTTCTTTGATAATAACTACCTCCCTGACCAGACGCGCAGGTTCCACAAAGCATCTCCCCGGCAGGCAAACACGCGTCTCTTCATTAGTATTTAAAGTTGGACGAGAGAAGATAAAAAAGGATCAGACAATTCACACACAATCAATACTTAATTCTTAATCCCAGGTGAATTGATATCTCATTCAATTCAGGATAATTAGTGTTAGTCTAACGCCTTGTTAAAGGCATTCTGTAACCAGTTCATATCAATAAAGAGCATCCTTGTTCTCTCCCAGTGATTTTGAGCTATTTTTTCTCTTATTATTTAGTAAGATTGGCGACTCGGTCGTCGACAGTTGTGGTTCTCAAGTTGTTGCAACATGTCTTCCAATTGTTGCATGAGCAATGCTAAAATATTGCTGCTATTATTTTTAGATGTCGTAGTGTCAAGGTTGCATATTTATTTGTTTCGGATTTTTAATCTTGTTTTAACACTTATTTAAGTTCTATACATAAGGTTTTCATCTAATTTTGGGTGAGAAGATGATATGTTTTTCATTTTGTCTAGGCACTGCTACTGTTATTTTGAATTTTGTTGCATATATTAATTATAGATGTTGTACAAGTTATTCATAGATTTTACACTGGATCATTTGATGGAAAGTTTGAGTGTTAGTTGCCCCTATGCGTTTGATGGGTGAGTTCTAAGCAGACCTTTTGTGAGACCGTGTGCTGTCCCCCACCTTAATGGGCCTAGATAAACCAGTTTTTTGCTTAAATTTCTAGTTGTGGCTTTTGGTTGAGATTGTATTATAACGTCTGATAGTTTTTTCTGAGATAAAAAATAGAAAAAAGAAGAAAAAAAACCATTATATCATCACAGACAATGTAAAGAAATAAGAGGAAAAAAAAAAAAGAAAAACAAAAATTAGACACTGATATGTTCCAAATAACTTCTAACTTTAATAAGTCAGAAGCTAGAAAAAACCAGATGCTAAAACCGTTTAAAACAGACCAATATCTGGTCGAATCGATTGGTCTATCTATAGAGAGCGACGACTTCCATTTGTGTTCAGTTTGTTAACTTTCACGTGAGAACTTAGAGAAATAATCCACAACTGTCAGCCTCCGTACTCAAAGGTCAAGTTAAAGGAAACCATAACAAAGTTAACACGTGAGAACTCATGATGAAATAATCCATAACTCTCTACCTCCGTACTCAAAGGTCAAGTTAAAGGAAACCAAAACAAGTAAATAGCTGAAACCTCTAAATCCTCTTGCAAATGATTCCATGCTTTTCAGCTTATGATTTATGATTTTCTCTGAATAAATACATATAATATCTTTTTCACCGCTTTCAAAACTGCTTATCGAGATAATCTTTTCGAGGTAGTTTATTGGTTTATTGACATTCAATTTGTTCATGTAAACACTCAAGCTAGGAGTGAAAGCCAATATATACAAACGAGCTAATCTTAGTCATAGTTCCAATGTGCTCCTCTGAAAACCGACCACTCCAACAAATCCCCATGAAAACACTAAAAAAAGCGGCTTTCTTACCTCAATTCCGTGCAAAACAACCCCACCACACCCATCATACAAAAACTCCACACCAGGCGTTCAAACTCACGTGGCCTCCGTAGCTGCCGCTGCCCGCACGCAAACAACCTCGCCACCCTCCGCATCGAACAGTACTGGGCCCTACTCATCAGCCACCATGCCCACCTCGGTACTATAAAACCCTCCCTTCTCCTACTACTCATCGTTGCCTCCTCCCCCCTTGCTCTCCAGCTCCTTTGCCCCTCTCCGCCCTCAAATCCTTACTAGGGTTAGGGTTTCCGCACGAGCCCCGCACCATGGCGGCCGCCTTCACCTCCCAGGTCAACACGATGGCGGGCGGGACCCCGTCCAGCTTGCTCTTCATGGGCCGGCGGCCGATGCAGATGCGAGCTAGGTGTGGGCAGCTCTTCATTGGCCGGCAGCCGGCTGTGAGGTGGCCCCGTGGGTTGGCGATGCGGGTGGTGTGCAAGAAGGTGGTGGGGATCGATCTGGGGACCACCAACTCGACCGTGGTGGCAATGGAGGGTGGGAAGCCGACGGTGATCACCAATGTCGAAGGCCAGCGGACGACACCATCGGTGGTGGCGTACACCAAGGGAGAGGAGTGTTAGAGGTTTGATCAAGTTTGATCGAGGGACTGGTTCGGCCGATGCAGGGCCTGCATGAGCATGAGAGCCAGCAGCCCAGGTGGCACGGGAATCGGTGTAGTAGTAGACGACGTGGGACGTAGTGCCAGACCCTCCTGGTCCGTGGTGCACGAAGTTGGGGTAGCGGCCGTCAGGGCATCCATCGCTAGCGTAGGTCCGCACGGAGCAGAGGGACCTGCCGTTGAGTCATCATGTGTAGGAGCGAGGTGGCCTAGCGTGGGCGCTGCGACGGAACCCACCAGGTCACTCAGACACACAGGCGCACTCCTAGCCTGCCTGGCCAGGAACTTGCCTTGTAAGACGCGGCCGCCGGGTGTAGAACTGCACGTATGCAGGCAGAGGATGCCGCAAATATGCGACTGGGGCCGTGTTGCTTGTGCGCCCAGCAGGGAGCAGGGAAGCAGCCAGACACGTGGTGTGTGGGGGCAAAAGAGAGGCCACATCCTGTATCTATTTCAACAAAAAATACAGAGACGAAGCGGAACGCGTGGCGTTGGAGTCTGGTGACCGGCAAAGGAAAAGTGGACTCATCGAATGTTACGTGTCATGAAATATGGACATGACCAGTAGCGAGGTCAAGGCAACAATATCCTTTATGCGAGGAGGGATAGTCGAGGAAGACAAAAGCAACCGAGCGAGGGGTGAGTTTACGCGGCATAATAGAGGAAATGTTTGGATAGCAAAGACACCCAAAGATGTGAAAATGAGTGAAATCAGGGGTTTTTGTGGAGTTTTTGGTAGGGAGTGAGATTTTGGATGGAGGAGGATGGTCGGTGGTTCAGGAGATAAGTGGCTAAGGCAAGCACCTCAGCCTAGTACGGAGCAGGCATGGAGGCATGAAACAAGAGCATGCACACGGTGTTGTTGATGGTTCATAGTGTGCGTTTAGCCTTGCCATTCTTCTGTGATGTATAGGGACAGGAGAGGCGTAGGTGGATGCTGTGGTCATCACAAAAGGAGGAGAATGCTGAGTTGACAAACTCAGTCCTATTGTTGGCCTAAATGGCATGAACAAGAGAGTAAAATTGAGTCTGTGCGTATGTGTGGAATTGAACCAATTTAGTGCGGATGTCTGATTTTTGCTGTAAAGGAAAGATCCAGCAAAAATGAGAGAAATCATCAATGATTACCAAATAGTAGTTGTAACCAGAATTACTTCAAATTGGCGAGGTCCAGACATTGCAGTGAATTAACTCAAATTGCTCCAAAGTGGAGGAACTAGAACTAGAGAAAGGAAGACGCACGTGCTTGCCAATTTGGCATGCATGACATGTAGTGTGATCCAATTTATGACACGAGATAAGAGATGACTTGTGGAGGGCATCAAGGGTGTTGTGACCAGGGTGACCAAGGCACTGGTGCCAAAGGCGAGCAGTGGCAGTAAGGGTGATGTGGGCGCATGCTGTTTGTGTAGGCGATGCTGGTAGGAAGGAGTAGAGGTCCCCATGTCTATTGCAGCGAAGAATGACGCACCAAGTCGTGAGGTCCTTGATGGAGAAATCAAAAGAGTCAAACTCTGTGGAATAGGCATTATCTCATGTAAATTGATGAACAGAGATGAAATTTTTAATAAGAGAAGGGATGACAAGAACATTGTTGAGATGAAAGATAGATGAAGGAGTGTGGAGAGTGGTGTCGCCATGGACAGAAGCACGAGTGGTGGTGCCATTGCCGACAGTGATAGTAAAGGGAGAGGAGAGAGGGGAGAGGGTGCTCAAACTACCAATGGTGCTTGTCATATGTGAGGATGCACTAGAATCCATGATCCAGCCCTCCTAGGTGGAGAGGTTGTTCATGGCTGTGATAAGAGTAGCCTGATCCTAGGTAGGCGCAGAAGATAGGGTTGAGGACGTCATCGACGGAGCCTTCATGGTGAATGCTTGAGCAGTAGAGGGTGAGTGCCTAGGATGCAGCGCCTAGCTGTGGGCGCCCTGTGGGGCAGCATGGATTGAAGCAGACCCATGGACCGGTCGGCATGGGTGTAGTGGAGGAAGTCGGTGAGGTGGGGCACCCTCACCATTAGAGGTGCCCTTGCCGTGTCTGTTCTTCCCCTTCTTTCTAGGGCCACTGCCACTAGAAGATAAGAATGGTGGTGGTGTCGGGCTCAAACCAGAGCCACAAGACACCTGCTGGCTAGGTTGGTAGTTGGTGAAGTGAAGATGAAGCACAGGGTTACTTCAAGGTGAGAGAAGCGTGAAACATCGTGGAAGGACAGTAGAGGGTTATTTTTATACATAGCCCAATACCAAAAAAATAGCGGTATGCAAAACCGTGGTGGTGGACTAAGTGGTTTAGGTCAAGAAAGTACTAAAAATATATAGTGGATCATGTGCTGATTTACTAATGTGTTAATGGTTTTGTGCTCTTTAAGAAATGTGTTTGTGTGAGTATAAAACTTGATATTGTATTAGGTTAACGGGTTAGCCTATGTAAGTAGATGAAACCCAATTAGGGATTGGTTAGAGTTTCTCTTGTGAGCAGCCTCCATATATAAGAAGAGAGAGAGGTGGCTTAGGTGCTAAGCTTCGATGAAATTAGCTAAGCCTTTGAGAAGAGTTAGGGTTTTCGAGAAGAACCTTTGAAAGATGAGTTGTGGCTCTTTATATTGAGATTTTTACCATTCTTAGGCTAAGGAGTGATTGTAAATATCCATATTCAAGTATCAATAGATATCAAACTTCATCCAAGTATTTATCGTCTTTACTCAAGTGTTGAAATCTTGATTCGCTCGTTTTTGATGTTTCCTTCTCCTCTTGATCTTGCTGTGATCCATGATGAGTAAGAGGCACCAGAAGATCCTTGTTGATCAATCGTTGCCCTTCTAAATCACATTTATAGCAAGAAACAAGATTATGCCTCGTTTTTGCTTGTTCTTAGCTCAATTTTGGTTTTCATGATCTAGATAGTTTTACCCTGAATCCTTGCCTAGATTAGCTATCTATAACATGGAGGAGTAGAACTGGATCATCCTCTTGATTTGAAGCAAGAACTAATTTTTTATTTTATGGTTTTGAGTGTTCCTGAGACCTAGATTTGATTTTTTTTATTAGTGAACTGAAGTTCTGCAACCTTGTGATTCTTGATTATTTAAGGTTCCTATTGCCTTGAACACGTCTCACATAAAATTTGAAAATGTTTTAATGAGATTTGAGCAAGTTTTAGGGATTTAAGTTTTGTCTTGAGGAGCTCTTTTAAGTCTGGGAATAAGAGAGCGGTCAGACTGTCCCATAGCTCATAGTCAAACTGGTGACTAGGTCGACCAGATCTATCGGTTGTTCCCTTGGCTAGTTAGCCTCTAGTTGAGGGTTGTTTGATCTTTGTAACTCTCTATAGCTATTGAAGTGAAGAAAATTTATATTGTAAGAGGGTTGATTTGTTGACAGCAAAAAAGAGGCAAAGATCATTCATCTCGTCTGATCTTCGTCGTTGGTCCTGCACTAGTTTACTGTACTTAGTCTATTTTGAACGTGTGTTATCATGGAGGCGCTCGTTTTATATTGAGTTTAACAGAATCAAGTTTTAGTAAAACTTACGGTTAATTATAGTATTATACGCGTGGCACATAAGCTAGGTAGATTAGAAACTCGTCCGGCATTGATCACAAGCGGCAGCCCATTTGGTATAGTTTGAGGGCGCAAGGCCAAGTACTAACAACAGAGTTAAAGAACGTGTGACATAAATTAGATAAACACTTCACAAATAAAGGCTAAATAATAACGCCTCCTTTTGAAGATTTTGAGTTATCTCACACAGATCGATCGAGCCCAACATCCACAAACATATAAAGTGGCATATTGCAGCTAGCAGATCATCCAATGTTGTCTTCTCCTAATTAAGTACTTGAACTTCTTTCATTACTCATTCCAGCAGATCATGAGAAGAACTGGTAGGTTTTGGCATTGACAATGATCGACCGGAGACCTCCAATAGGAGCCAACACCGACAGAAGCACACCGATAACGATGCAAAACTGCCGTTCAAAAACATGAGTTAACATCGTAATTATGAATATTCATTGTTGCAAAGAAGTTATGAACAAGAAAGAAGAACTAAATTGTGTGCAAATAATGACTCACCCAGTTGACGCACCAGGACATTCCGAACTTCTTAGGCTTCATGATGATCAGCCACATAATGCAAGGAAGCTGCAGAACAATCAGTTCAGTTTAAAAAAAACAATGCACCAGGACATCGTTTTGTTCTTAAAAAATAGCAAAGAAAAAGATTCGTACGAAGTAGGTTGTCGGGGCAAACGCAAAGCCACCGAAGAACCCTAGCAATCCACCGAAGAACGGGATGGCGATGCCAACCAGCATGGTGAATGCTGTACAAACAAGGATTAAAAATGAGCATCGATATACTTTGCGACATACTTTTCTAGATTTTAATCATCCTGCGGTAATCAAATGCATTGCGTACCAACGTAGAGAGAGCGTGCTATCAAACGAAGGGGCAACCCAGGCCTGAATCGAAGCTTCTTCACGAGGAAGGTCTCAAGCATGTCGAACACCGGCATCGCGTAGATCTGCATGCATGTCCATGCAAACATTGTTAGTACTAATTAATACGTATGCATCCGAACAAGATCACATAATTAATACGTATGCATGCATGTACATGTGTATATGTTTGTATGTACCTGGTAGCTGCCGATGACGTGGACGACGACGAACATGTTTGCGGCGGCGATGAGCCAGCGCGGCTTCTCGAGAGTGATGAGGATGTTGTCGTCCACGGCGTTGCCGAAGATGTAGTAGCCGACGAAGGCGACGGGGAGGTAGCAGATGGCGACGACGAGGTAGGCGACGACGACGCCGCGCCACATGGGCTTCTTGGACGGCTTCTCCGGCGTCGACGGGATGGTGGCCTGGATCTCCAGCACCACGTTGTGCCCAGCGTACGCGAACGCCACGTCTCCCAGCGCGCTCAGGACGTTGAACGTCCGGCCCGTCGACGTCGACGCCACCATGCTGTAGTCCACGTTCGCGTGCCGCCCCTTCTCCAGCGACGCCACCCACGCGATCGTCGAGTAGCTGCGCATATACTCATTCGTGTTAATTACATGTACGAAGTAATCTCGTTACGGCGACAGACGCGTCTATACGGACATTAATTGAACTAGTGTATATGAATATATGATAAGAATGCTTTGCGGCCGAAACAATTTAAACAACTAGGTCTAGACCTGAGGGACATGACGGCGGCTGTGAGGGAGACGATGGTGATGGAGTTGAAGTTGGGGAGCTGGGAGAGGACGAAGTGGGCGGAGCCGAAGATCATGATGAAGTAGCTGGTCCGGATGTGCTTGCTGTCCGGGCGGATGACGTCGTGGAACTTCTGGAGCGACTTGCCGCCGGTGACCATGTAGACGATGCAGACGCCGACCTCGACGATGAGCTGCTGTGGCACGACGATCCAGAGGCCCAGCTTCTCACCGAAGGCGTGCTGGCCGAGCTCGTGGTAGCGGTCGAAGCGCTTGCCGGGGACGCACTCGTGCATCTCCACCATCTGCCACAGGGTGTACAGGGTGATCACCCACGACAGGATCATCGCCGCCACGCCGGGACCCCTAGGATCACAAAAAGGATAAAAATGCAATCTCGTTTATAAATGATTGATCTGATCAAGACAAACGCTACAACGGCCATGCAGATCTAACATTGCTTTTGTCGGCGGCGACACCACAGCATCGAGCGGGAGAGGCCGAGAGGGAAAAAAAGAGAGATGCATGCGCATGCATACCATCCGAGCTCGGACATGGCGTAGGGCAGGCTGAGCACGCCGGCGCCGACCATGGCGGTGACATTGTGGAACGCGGAGTACCACCACTTGGCGTTCCTCGACGATGTGATCGGCAGCCAGTCGTCAATCTCCTTCTGCCTCTGATCTTTCTCCGCCCCGGCGTGCGCCATCGCTCCCAACCAACGGATGATATCGCTAGGGAAGGATCACGAGTTGATTGGGGCTAAGGAGGAGGAGGATCACGGACGAGGAGGCGGAGGCGGCGGCCGCTGGAGGCTGAATCGCGAGGATGGCAGCGCCGGCGCCGGCTAGATATATATATAGCTGAATCGCTATTTGTAACGAGCGACGCCAGCGCCTTGGGGGAGTTGCAACGGCCTCCCCCTCGATTCTCTCGATCCCATTTTCCCCCGGGGAACGTGGGCCAGCTGAATCATTCTCTCTCTCTCTCCGGATGTTAGGCGGTCAGCAAACAGTGGGATCCGGTATCATCTATCTTTAGTTTAAACAAATGTTCAAATTCAATCGCCATTAATTTAGATTCTGTTGCTATGTATAGGGCGCATGGGCATCGACAGCGATTCATTAATCGAATGGGCTAATTTGCGGACGGGCGTAAGGGTTGCCGGAATCCTAGCATGATCCGGTAAACCACGAGATTATGGAAATCCTTTACTAATCCTATAAGATTATCATGTTAAGCAAAATAATAGTAAATCTAAACCAGAATCCAAGATTACTTTGAAAACTAGATTACCACCAACTCTAGTAACCTGTTTCCATAGAAAATGGTGTCTATATCAGATTATCGAGGAAAACGAATCTTATTTGTTGCACTTTTTATCATTTGCTTTAATTTTTCATGGCCAAACTTTGAACATTGATAATTCAAAATCCAAAGTAGGATTTATTTGAATATTTAAATTAAAAAATTAAAAAATATTTTTTTTCAAAATATGAATTTTGAAATAAATTAAAATTCTAATTTTCGAAATTGAGTCTTCAAATTTGAAATTATGGATTTTAGAATTTCAAAATATGAGAACCTACAGTTTAGAAATTAGAATTTTGAATTTCAATAATTCAAATTTTGGAAGTTTTAGGTTTAGAATGAATAATTTCTAATCTTGGGAATTTAAATTGCAAAACTCAAATTACAAAAATTTCAATTTTGAAAATCCAAAATTCAAAATTTTGAATCTTAAAAATTAAAATGTTGAATTTTATATTATAAACTTCTAAAAATTTAAATTCAAAAATTGAATTGTTAATTTATAATTTATAGATGATAACCTTCAAGCTTTCAAATTTCAAATCATGTAATTTAAATTTGTGGACTTATATGTTTAGGTTATGAAAATGTTTGAACTATTATAAAGAGTATTTTGTAGCTTCTTTCAAACCAACTAAACATTCGAATCTTAGATTACCGGTAATGTGTTTACTAGTAATCAGACTGAGAGGAATATTAGGGCCTGTTTGGTACAGCTCCTGCTCCCAGCTTCTCAATAGATTCTTAGGGAGCTGTACCAAACACTCCGATTCTCAAAATGATGAGATTCTGCTTCTCACGAGAAGCAGACTCCCAAATGAACTAGAGAGGAGAAGCAGCCTTTTGGTGGATTCTCGTGGGGAGCTATGGCCCCTAAAACCAACTTACCCATTAAAGTTCCTAATATTTACCCGCAAAATGCCACTCGTATAAAAACCGAATCCCCCGTCCACCCCGAGCGCCTCGCCCTCCCCCACCCGAGCGCCCCTCGCCCCCTCGTCCGAGCGCTCGTCCTCCCCACCGAGCGCCCCTCGCCTTCCCCCCTGCATCACGCCGTCGCCTCCCCTTCCTCCCTCCCGCGCGCCGCCTCCCTCTCCCCTTCCTCCCGCGCGCGCCTCCCCTTCCCCTCTGCGCGCGCCTCCCTCTCCCCTCCCCTCTCGCGCCGCCGCCTCCCCTTCCTCCTCCCCTCTCGCGCCGCCTCCCCTCTCCCTCCTCCTCGGCGCCCCGACGCCACCCCAGCCCCGGCACCGCCCCCGGCCCTACCCCTTCCTCCCGAGCTCCGGCGCCGCCTCGGCCTCTTCCTCCTCCACTGGTGAATTCATGATTTACAAATGAGAAAGACTGCATTCTGAAGTTTGCTTTGCGTAGCATTCTGAAGGTTGTAGTGAATGATGGTTGGAGGTATCAATCGACCAATTTGGTTGGAATGGATCGATGGAATATAAGAATGATCCTTGTCATAGCTTGTTTTGATTTGTAGATGCTTTGGTTGGCAAATGCGAAGATAGCAACCTGAAAATTCTTGTGATGGATAAACTCATAAAAGTGATTGCTACACTCGCCTCTGAATGTGCTATTCTGAGTTCCATTCTTAGGTTCAGATGGTTCATCAGTTCAGAAACTTGCATCTCTGAAGTAGTATAGAAATGTCTGCACAGAAATTTGTTTGCTCTTTCCACTGCCGGGGGATGCTACATAGTAATTCTTGGGTTAGTAATACCAGAAACCAATAATGACATTCTTGTGCTTCTTTGCTTAAGTAATCTTCAGCAATTGTTTTGCATGCAGCACTTGCATGAGCAACAACAAACCTGAACATAGTCATTCTGAATGTATTATTCGGTGAAATTAACCTGCCTCTTTGCGAGTGAATGTGAAATCAAATACTCGGTTTAGTCATTTGATTTTTGCTCTGAAAGATCAAACTATCCCATGCATTTACGATTATACGTGTTCATTGTCAGGGGTAACATGGTCTATTTCCCTCAAATATCATCTTTTATGAATCTGGAGCCAACCCACTAGCCAAACACTTTTCAGAGGTAGCTTCAGATTCTCAGAGAAGTGGATTTTTACAGAATCTGGAGCAGAAGCTGAAAAATAAGAATTTGAAGCTCTACCAAACAGGCCCTTAGATTGCACGGGAATGTGAGGTTAGGCATACCAAATGTACCATAAACTTGATATCTCATAGTCACATCCACATGTCACCCAATCCGCCGTCCACGTGTACGGCCTAGGCAACGGATGTTGCGCCATGCTAGGAGTGGAGATGTAGCTGTTGCTTTGTCCCTATCCACGCAACATGCCCACAATCTTTTCTTCCCTATCCATGACTTTGTCCCCATTTTTTCCTCACGTTGTCACCACCTTTTCTAAGCACTTGCGGAGGTTCATTAGGGCCATGGTGTGCCTCGCTGTCAGGATTCATGACTCTAGCACTAGTGCCTCATTTTAATGTTTTGGGACCACGCCCTATTAATGTCAGTAACCAGCCGCAGAGTAGTGTCAATCCTATAGTAGCAATACTTGTTTTAAAGTGCCATGAACCTGGTCACTATACTATCAAATGTCCGTATAAGTAAATCTCTCGCTAGTTCGTTTCAATCTAGGAGCTATGCCAAAAAGAACTTCTACTCTAGAGCAGTTCTAGAAGTACCCTAAGCTTGGGGTCAAGTCAACAGGACGCCGCAATCAGTTATTCGAGGTCAAGTGAATCATGTTACCACAGAGGAGGCCCAAGAAGCTCAAGATGTTGTGATGGGTAAGTTTCTAGTAAATTTAATACCTACTACAGTTTTATTTAATTCTAGAGCTTTGCAATCTTTTGTTTCATGGAGTTTTGCTATTACAAAACAGTTGGAAACCGTTGTTCTTAGATCCGTTCTTTTGGTTTAGTCTCCTAGTTCTGAGTTGAAAATGAATTATGGATGTGCTGGAGTTAAGATAACTATCAAAGAGGTAGGTTTTCCTCGGATGTGATCGTAGAAATGGATTGTCTTAAGAAACATCGAGTGGTGTTGGATGATGAAAATAGAGCTGTCACTCTAGTCAGTCCAGATGGAATTAAGGTGAAATTTAAAGCTACATTGGAGCAGCCCAAAAAAGCTATGGTTTTTCAGAGTACAAGTGTCATGGTGGACGATGTGCCTGTTATTAGAGAGTTTCCGAACATGTTTCCAGATGATCTTCCAGGAATGCCATCAAACAGAGATGTTGTGTTTTCAATTGAGTTAGTACTTGGTGCCTCACCAATATCCAAGAGACCGTATCGGATGTCTACTAATGAGTTAGCAAAATTGAAGAAGCAGATATAGGAGTTACAAGACAAAGGTTACATTAGACCTAGCTCATCGCCATGGGGAGCCTCGATGTTGTTTATCAAGAAAAAGGATGGTAGTCAATGTATATGTGTGGATTACCGAGTACTCAATGAGATTACTATCAAGAATAAGTATCCTTTACTCAGAATTGATGATTTGTTTGATGAGCTTAAGGGAGCCAGAGTGTTTTCTAAGATTGATTTGAGATCAGGATATCATCAGCTGAAAATCCGCCAAGAGGATATTTCCAAGACAGCGTTCTCTAATCGCTATGGATTGTAGAGTTCATAGTAATGTCTTTTGGATTAATCAATGCTTCTGCCTATTTCATGTATTTGATGAATAAGGTATTCATGCAGTATTTAGACAAGTTTATTGTTGTGTTCATCGATAACATTTTGATTTATTCTAAGTATGACAAAGAACATAAGCAACATTTGAGATTAGTGTTGCATAAGCTTTTTGCCATGTTTAGCAAATATGAGTTTTGGATGAAGAAAGTTACTTTTCTAGGCTTTGTCAGCAGAAGGTGTTGCAGTTAATCCCAAAAAAGTTAAGGATGTGCTTAATTAGAAGTCATCTACTTTAGTGCCTCAAGGCCTCAAGTCAGGAGTTTTCTTGGTATGACAGGATATTACCATTGCCTCATTGAAGGATTTTGCAGTGTAGTATGGTCACTTACATAATTGCTAAAGAAAGAAAGGAAGTTTGTTCGGACGTCAGAGTACGAGAAGAGTTTTTAGAAATTAAAGGAGTGTCTAACCACCTCACCAGTGTTAGTATTTTAAGATATTAACAAGGATTGTGAGATTTACTGTGATGTTTCCCACAAAGGTCTAAGATGTGTGTTGATGAAGACCAAAAGGTAGTAGCCTATGCTTCACGTCAATTGAGACCGCATGAAGAGAATTATTATACGCATGATTTGGAGTTAGCAGCTGTTGTGCATGTTTTAAAATTTTGACGCTATTATCTTATAGGTAATCATTGTGAGATCTATACAGATCATAAGAGTTTAAAGTATATTTTCACCCAAGCCGATCTTAATCTAAGACAGAGAAGATAGTTGGAGCTAATAAAGAATTATAATATTGGGATCCATTATCACCCAGGCAAGGCCAATGTGATAGCAGATGTATTGAGTAGAAAGAATTATTGTAATATTGTGATCATTAAGAAAAGGTAGCTAGCTTTACATAAGAAATTTCAAAAACTTAGTTTGGAGTTGATTGAAGAAGGATTTCTTGCCACAATGGAGCTGCAACCAACTTTAGATACTCAGATTCTCGAAGCACAAGCTGAAGATATGGGTATCAAGAGAATCAAGACTAACATGAGAAAAGGTAAAACTTCAGGTTTTATAGAGGATGAACAAAGAATTTTGTGATTCAAGAAGCGCTTGTGTGTACCAATAAAAAGGAGTTTAAGTAGTTGTTGCTTGAGGAAATTCATGAGTCTCTATATTCAATTCATCTGGGCAGTACTAAGATGTTTCAGGATATCAAAGATAAGTATTGGTGGCCTATCATGAAGCGAGAGATAGCAGAGTATATTGCCCTTTGTGATGTGTGTCAGAGGGTCAAGGCTATGCATCAGAGACTAGCAGATTTGTTGCACTTTGGACTATGGACTTTATTACTAGATGACCTAAGACAAATGAAGGATTTGACTCAATTTGGGTAATTGTGGATCGGTTGATAAAGATTACTCATTTTATTCTAGTTAAGACAACTTATGTAGGTGATAAGCTAGCAAATTTGTATGTGTCAACAACTGTAAGTCTCCATGGGGTGCCTAAAAAGATAGTATCAGATCGTGGATCACAATTTATGTCTCGATTTTTGAAAAGTTTTCATGAAGCCATAGGTACTCATCTAAATTTCAATACAACATATCATCCTCAGACGGATGGGAAGACTGAGCATGCAAATCAGATTCTTAAGGATATGCTAAGAGCTTGTGTGTTACACTATGGAGCCAAGTGGGACAGGTGTTTGCCTTTTGTAGTGTTTTCCTACAACAATAGTAACCAATCTAGTTTGTAAATTTTACTATTTGAAGCTTTGTATAGTAAAAAATGCAGAACCCCTTTCAACTAGAAAGAGGCTGAGGAGGGTCATGTCTTTGGTCCAAAATGTTATAAAAGAAACTGAGAAAAAAGTTTGCCTAATTCACGAAAGGTTGAGGACAACCTAGACTAGATAGAAAAGTTATGTAGTGTCTCAGGATTACACCATTTGAAATAGTCAAGAAATTCCAGATGAAAGGAACGTTTCACCAAGATATGTTAGACAATTTAAGATTTTAAGGCGCAAATGAGAGGTTGCTTATCAATTAGAGTTACCTGCGTCTTTTAATGGGATACATGATGTTTTCATGTGTCTCAGTTAAAGAAGTGTGTATGTGTGCCATAAAGGCTAGTGCTAGTGGAAGCTGTTGATCTTCAAGAGGATCTTACTTACAAGAAGCACCTTGTTAGAATTCTGGAAGTGTTTGAGTGTATGACTAGGAGTAAAGTCATTTGTTTCTACAAGGTTTAGTGGAGCAATCATTATGAAGAGAAAGCAAACTAGGAGTGTGAAGAGGATCAAATCATAGGGTCAAGATTCTGTTTAGGGGAGAGGTTTGTAACATATTATTTTTTGGTGCCTTTTTTGAATTTTTAAAAATAAAAATAACAATTTAGATTTTCTAGAATTAATTAAAGTTTAATTTGAATTTTTAGAAATTTAAAAGATTCAATATGAATAAAATAAAAATCAATTAAATGAAAACCAGTTTTATTTAGGTTCTTTGTGTTGCAAGAAATTTTTTCTGTATTTTTTTTGGATTTTTTGGGATTTATTTGCTATTTTTTAGAGCTCAATCTAAATTAAATCAATTTAATAAAATCCCTGAAAAAATTCCTTGGGCCTATTTTCCTATTCCCCATGGCCCATCCCTCTTTTAGCCTGCCCATTTCTCCCTTTTGGCACAACTCAGTGCAGCTGTTGGATCCTTCTGTGGCCATGTGTTGGTCATCCAGACCATCTTGCATGACAGCCGTAAGATCTCCTTTGTGCCACGTGTGACCTATCGGGACACATGGGTACTATTCATTTTCCCCGTTCAGGAGACCACTACCATGTCCTCTTTGGATTTTCGCCACCGCTCACCGTGACCACTTCAGAGTTCGAGTCGTGCTCATCTCGGTCACCTCGAGTTTCGGGTATTTAAGGCCACACCACCCTCTCATTTTTGCCCCATCTCCGAGCGTCCGCCTGAGCCTTGAAGCCCGCGCTACCTTCACTGAGCTTTGCACCATTACCATTATAGCCAAGTTCATCGTCTTCTTCATCGTCAACTTCTTCATTGTCGCCATCCACCTTGACGTCGTCACCATCAATCTCGCTGCTGGTGAGCATCCCTCTAAGCTGTCCGTCTCTGCCATCGGCCTTACCTTCGGTCAGTCCCCACCCACGTGTTTCACCGCCGCTACCTTGGTCACCAACACCTCGCTCTACCAACACCACGTGACCCCTCAGTTTGAGGGCCATTGCCTCGGTTCTCATGCCAAGCTAACACCATGGCTGACGTAAGTGCTTCATAGGCCATAGCGTACCATGTCACTCAGTTTTTCTGTGGACTTTGACCATCATGAGCCATGTCTATGGTGTGTGGGTCACATGTGTTAGTAGTCATTGTTTCATACACCATGAGATGTGCCATATTAGCAATCTAAGAAAGCAGCCACATCCTGATGCCACGTCAGCCCTATGTCCACGTGTCACTTCTATCTCACCACCTTTTGTGACGTGTCATGCCACATGTCCGTCATGTTAGCCCTAGTGCCACGTCAACCAAGCCCACCGCATATGCACTGTTCTGTGTGCCGAGTCCACAGTAGACCTCACTATTCCATACATCTGGTCCACAACATAGTAGCCTTTTTGAATTTTTTAGTATTTTCTCAGGTAATTAATTTTCTAAGAGTCCGTTGTTCTTTGTGCTATTTCCGATTGACCCGATTCTTTTTGCTAAATTTATCTAAAATTGAGTTCTATCTTTTAATTCTAGTTTTGTAGTTTTTGGATCTTATTTGGATTTTATTTGAATTTATTTATGTTTTATTCATTTTTTCTTGTTAGATAATGTCTTCGAAATAGCAAAAGTAGGATTAAAAGATCAAGAGTTGGTGATTGAGCAAGGCCAAGATAAATCATGACTTTTGATTATATTGAACCTATTGTTTTAAATCTATTATTTATTATTTTGTTTTAAATTACTATGCATTGTTAATCTAATACAAATCTTTATATCTACTTGTGATGGTCCAAATTTGATTTATTCCCTCAATTGATAACTTGAATGCCATGATTCCATTGTCACCATAAGATAGATAATTATCTAGTGATGCAATATTAGTATCCACGTGGGTTGCATATTTGATATGCTTAGCCATGCTTGTAGTACGTTGGGTTCATCATCACATGTTTATTAATTAATTAATTTTGACTTAATAAGATATTGAATTATGATGGTCAACTATAGTTATAAAATTTGAGTTCCATGACATGGGTAGTGTCATTGGTATTGGTTATACAAAATGGTTTTAACTTGGACGAGTGATCGTGCAGTAAAGAGGGAAGTGTGATCAGCACTTTTGGAATGTGGTTGTTTCATCTAGGTAATATCTAAGGACTTAACTTTATACGCTATTGATCTGAACCTTATTGTAGAATCACATATCTAGTATGGGATCAACCTGGATGATTAATTTGTGATGTTTCAACATTGATTTTGCCATTGAGATATTTTGTTGGCGCAAGAGGAGACTTTTACCGACTAGGTGGTTATACTACTTGGTAGTGAAAACTTTATGGGCAAGATCAGTTTGAGAATGAACATTACAAAAGTCTTGTTGTGATTTTCTTGATCGATATGCCTAAGGAAGCGTGTTATGCCAGTGATATTACAAGATGGTCATATCATGTGGGTAAAGTTGTGCAATTTCTATAGAGTGTAGATCTATTCGAATAACCATGTCCTTAGTAAGTTAGATGGGAAGTAAATGGTTAGTTCACTGGTGGTTTATTCAATCCTTGACTCTTTACTTATTTGCTTACATCATTTCCATAAATGAATTTCTAATCTATTTATTGTATTTACTTCAACTTGTTGCTTTCTGGGTATCACTTAGCTGTTATTTGATAAGCCTTGCATAAATATTGCATCATTTTATAAATAACTTGCTGGGTACTCTAAGTACTCATGGGTATATCTATATTTGCTTAGTTGCTAAAGAAGAACCATATCAACTAAAGGTACTTGAAGGTGGATTCTTCAATGACTTCTCGGATTAGAACTTTACTCCCAATCGATTGCCTGTGGACATGTCGAATGGCTACTACGCTTATCGTTCTTTTTCGCTATTAGTTTTTAAGTCCTTTGGGCTATTATTTGTAAGCTTGGTCATAAGGTCGTAACTCTAATAATTAATAATATTAGAGTCTTTCCTAGTAAATCATGATCATGGTTGATATTTCAGCTCTGTTTTCACTGTGTGCACTAGCGTAATTCTGGACTAGTGCAAAATATACAAAGAGTTTGGATTTGTATATTTGGGTGTTGACACTTAAACTGCCTAACTATAAGTTAAAGAAACCCATGACACTTATCTCACCCGGGAGTTATAACAACCACATTAGTAAGCCCTAGAGTGGAAATTACTATGGAAGACTTCGGATTCCTGGAAGACTTAATGATATTAAATTCTCGAACCTTGGGCATCATTCTAGGGATGGATTGGTTGGCTAAATATCAAGGGGTAATAAATTGTGCTACTAGAAAGGTGAGACTAACCAAATGCCCTAGGCTAACAATAGAAGTAAAGGTAGACCGACCCTATCATTGGGGCCATGCAGTCCATCATTTGGAGGATGTGCCTGAAAGAATGTTAGTAGTGCAAGATTACCTTGAAGTGTTCCCAGAAGAATTGCCAAGCATGCCACCTAACAGTGATATAGAATTTGTCATTAACTTAATGCCCAGAACAGCCTCAATTGCCAAGAGACCATATAGGATGGCCATCGATGAGCTTGAAGAACTGAAGAAGCAAATCCAAGAATTGCAGGATAAGGGTTTCATCAGACCCAATTTCTCACCTTGGGGTTTCCAGTACTTTTTGTAAAGAAGAATGATGGTACCGCATAATTGTGTAGACTACAAATCCTTGAATGAAGTAACCATCAAGAATAAGTACCTACTACCCAGAATTGACAACCAATTTGACCAACATGAGGAAGCCACAATATTATCAAAGATTGACTTGAGATTAGTTTATCATTAGTTGAAGATATTCCTAAAATGACCTTCACCACCAGATATAGACTATGAATTCACAGTCATGTCTTTTGGCTTGACCAATGCCTTAGCATATTTCATGAACCTCGTGAACAAGGTTTTCATAAAATATTTAGACAAGTTTATAGTGGAATTCATTGATGATATCCTTCTTTATTCCACGAATGCTGAAGAACATGCCGAGCACCTATGGCTAGTGCTAGAAAAGCTAAAAGAACACTTGTTGTACTCCCTCTCCTTCAAGGTAACACGTCTTGAGCTTTTGCTCATTGCAAAGCACACTAAGGTCATTTTCTTGAACTTTATTTTTAGCACATGTCAAGGATAGAGAAATTTGGCGTGTTTTCTCATCTTGGGAAACCTACACTTCATTCAAAATAACACTAGAAATAGATAATGATGCGGATGTAGAAACAGTCATATGATCATCTACCTCTCTTTTCTTAACTAAAGTGCACAATTTCAACAAAGGTGTACCCATGGTCATAACACAATTAGAGCTCTTTTTCTGAAAACTAGAATCAAACACATCTTTAGGAGATATAGGAAGAAAAATAAATATTTTCCCTTTAAAAAATAAGTGTATTGATTAGTTCTATCATGATGAACATAATAATGATCATATTGCCATGGGCAACCTAACAAAACATCACACACTTTCATTGGTACCACATCACAAATAACTTCATCTTTGTAATTACCAATAGAAAAGGGTACACAAATTGCATGTGTAACTTTAAGAATTATATATTCATTCAACCATTCAATTTAATAAGGTTTAGTCTTTTTGAACATGGATAATCATAATGTCTTAATCATTTCAAGGCTAGCAAGGTTTTGACCACTACCACCATCAATGATTATAATACATACCTTGTCCTTAATCTTACCTTCAATATGAAAGATGTTGTTACACTGATTTGAGCCAAGACTTTTACCATCTTCCACTTTTTGTACCTTCTGAATAATGAGTGCTTCTCTGGTTTCATAAGTCAACATATCAACTTCTTCATCAGAATTACTATCTTTAGATTTAGTGTCATCTTCATACTCACATTCAGATTGTATATCACCTACATCGTTTATGATCATAGTATATTTATTTGGACATCCACTTGCCTTATGACCTTTTCCTTGACATTTAAAGCAAGTAATATTGCTAATCCTAGCATTAGAAGCAATATTCTCAACTTTAGATATGATTGGTCTTACCTTACCTCATTGGATTGGAATGTAGGTGCTGATTTTTGTGATGCCCAAGGTTTGGATAAATTTTCAGCACCTCTCACTTATCGATTTGACTTGATAATTGAGGTGTACTTTGATGTGGATGGATAGAAATAGCCACCTTATGATTTCCTTTGCAATTGTCGCTCACAACGCAAAGCTTAATGCACTAGCTCTTAAAGATTGGTGTATGGATGCATCTTCACATGATCTTGAATATCTATATTAAGCCCTTCCAAAAAAAAGAGCCATTGTAGCCTCCTTGGGTTTATGCATACCTGCACGAATCAAAAGCATCTATATCTCTTTTCAATATTCATCAATGAGAGATTACCTTGTCTAAGACGTTGAAACTTTGTATGAATTGTGCGAACATAATATGATGGCACAAATTTCTCTCTCATGATGTCTTCTTCCCTATTCAATTGATCCCACAAAAAAAAGCCTATATAGTGAATTCAATGGATGTAGCATGTACCTTCTTTTCTTCGGTGAAGTTTTGCCCATCATAGATTTGATCAACTCTCATGACCCATTCAAGATACTCCTCGGGATCTATTCTACTATTGCAGGTAGGAATTGATATTTTAAGC
This sequence comes from Melocanna baccifera, assembly GCA_036346265.1. Classification (NCBI taxonomy): domain Eukaryota; kingdom Viridiplantae; phylum Streptophyta; class Magnoliopsida; order Poales; family Poaceae; genus Melocanna; species Melocanna baccifera. Next base: position 12,570,279 of record CM070709.1, read on the forward strand.
TTACCTAAACCATCATCCTTATGTACACGTCCTCTATTTCCATTGTGGTTGCCAAATGCCCAAAGTTTGCGCCTTTTCGCATATGAACAATACCACAATTTTGATAATTGAATCCATGTCAATGGCAGTAGTTGTTGTAGTTTCCATCAAAATCTCCATCGGACATCATATAAAAAAATATCCTAAAAATCATCAAATAACGGATTATATCTTACCTCAAAACGTCATGGTAGTAGACAAATAGGTGAAACTTGTGCGGCAACAGTATCAACCACATGGTTCGGTTGTTGTATGGCCAATTGGACTCCTAGGTTTGCTTCCAAATGCCATAGCGAAGCAATTATGGTGTCAAATCACACATCAACAAATTGTTCAAGCTGTGTGAAATGAGTGTTCGTGTTCTTTTCCAAAGCATCAATGCGATTGGTCATCACATCACATCACATCTTGTTGTAAAATGTTGATTTGTTGTTTGGAATTGAGCATGAATATTTGGAGAAAGATCAACAATATAATGTAAGTCCTTCATCTCCTCTTCCATGTTGTCACCATGACGTGAAGCTCCTAACATTGTTAGTGCAAACAAAAGAAAAATAATAGGCAAATAATTAAACTGTGTATGAACACTCACAACTCACCCTCACCTTACAAAGTTCTTACTTCTTATTGAAGAATACAAGTGCACCACATGGTGGTCCGCATGTGGAATTCTAGTAAGGGATATGTGAAACAATTACAATGCTAAAATCAATGTGATAACACAAGTAGATATGTGGAGTTTGGTTGGCTAAACAAAAGAATGCTATCAAAATTCTAGGTTATTGTCAAAATAAATAATCATCCATGATAGAATCAATTGCCTAGTTGCTGATCACATGATACAAGTGATGTATATAATAACGCACACACTAATATAAATATGAATCAATGGAAACAAAGGAATGAGCTAGTGGAGAGCAATCTGAAAATTAGATTTAACTAACTCATATTGCACCAAGTACTAGAGAGATGCTAGCCAATTGCACAAGATGATAATGAGGGCACAAGATTACTCAAAATAGCTCAATTGCACAATATGGAATTCACAAAATTTAGGTGTAATCTCTCTTTTTTTTCCTCATGACCAGCACATTTCTTTTCTCCTTTTCTTTTCTTGCTTGTTACTAGCTTTTCTCCTTATGTTTATACGGTCTTTCTTCACTTTTGCTATGCTATTGAAACAATTTTTTCCTTAATTCAGCTCACCCGAACAGAAGAGCTCAAGAATTGTGCAAGAATAACAATAGAGTAGGCTATGCCAATTATCAAAAGCTATTCTCAAAATTTCAAAGGATATAAGTGAAGCTCAAGGAATGATTAACGCACAAGAACATCATGCCTAGATGACGCAGGAACATTAGATTGGACTCTCGAAATTAGAATCGGATTCAAAATTCTAATTTACGTGTGCTGAAATTTGTTGTGTTGAAAACACCAAGAAAAAAGCCATATTTGGATTTGACCAAAACAACAAAGTTTCAGGGCACATTCTATTCTTTCCAACGAATCAAAGAATGCCTCAATCCAAGTTAGGACACAAAAGTTGTGACCAATTTATTGAATAGTACACAAATTGAACTTAGATTCGATGAAAATCACAGCGTAGATTTATTTTTAGATCAAACAAAAACTAAGCTATGCAAAGAAAACACAAACAGTAACTAAAACAAAGTTTCTAATGAATCAAAACTTAATCTAATTCACTAGATATCAAATTGAAGCAAAGTGATTCGGTATTCAATCTTTGTATTTTGGCTAAAGTGTGTTCTAGGGTAGGAAAATAACTAAAGTGAAGGTAAAAGTAACGATTATTAGGGGTGTCAACGAATCAAATACAAATCGAATAGTGGTCTTTCCATATTTGTATTAGTATTTTTTAAAAAATGAATATGAATACAAATTCAAAATTGATCGAATATGAATCAAATATTTAAAGAATTTGAATACGAATTGAATACCTACACAATTTGGCTGGATGTGAATATCCTATGACACAATGAAGTTTAGCAAATTAACATATGTTTTATAGTAATATTTATGCCTATTTTCCTTTAGTTTATCATATAATCATTGATCATTGGTGCTATTTTACCATAAATACTAACTAATTCTAGATATATTACAAATAAATTGGTTATAAATATATCAAATTTAGCTAAAAAGAGCATGCAAAAGCTTTATTGGGGTATGTGCCAAAATAAAAAAAATATGAAATGCCATATTAGAATTCACCATGACAACGAGCTCATCGAGATGATCGAAATGTATATATAATATGTCCAATTTGGATATCACATACAAAAAAGATACGTCAAGTACTCCACATATCACATTCAAATCTGGATAATACCTGTATCCATTTTCGTTTAGCACCATAATCCACATACCACATTCAAATTCATATTTGGAAAAAAAATCGGATACTGTTTGGATCCATATTCATTTTACAATACGAATGCATTTACGCTTCCCACATTCGCTACCAACCGAATTCAAATGTTAGATAATTTGGATTGGATTGGCACCCCTAAAGATTATCAACAAGCAACTAAAGTTCTAATAACAACATGATATGGGGTGGCTTGATCTTTTTGAGGACAATCGATGAAGGATGAACGAAGATAACTCGAAGATAACGATCCAATCTAAAATTACAGCAACCTTATGTCTAGCACAAGACCTCGGTAATAGCAATTAAATAAGAGTCTTTACATGGAAATCAATCCACACAACCAGCACATAGTTGGAGAATTGAATTGATTGATCACGATCAATCAATTCTCGCAATTCTCTCAAGAATCAGCAAGAACAATATTTAGCAAGAACTATAAACTAAACAAACTCTCCATTATCAAAAGATCATTTTTTTGTATAAAACCTAAAATAATTTTGTCCCCCTATTACATAGAGTGCACCCTTTGGCTTTATAGCCTTCCTAAGACAACTAACAAGACTTACACTCTAATACGAAAACATAAATTTTTGGCCACCACTTTGTTTTAGAGATACTAGTCAATGTGTTCAATTTCTAAGGCTAAAGACTTATCCATTGTGTGGGTCTTGGAATAAACTTTCAACGAGTACAAGAGCACCCAAATTGGACATTGTTGGCAAAAGTTATGGGCTTTTTAATGTAGAGATGCTGGATGCTCCAAATTGAGTTCAAATTGAATTCGGAATTGATTCTGAATTTGTAGTTGAAGTTGGATGGGCTTGAGTTTGATCCTAATTAAGTTTGGTAATCTTTCCAAAGTATTTGGTGGGCTTGGTGATGCTTTCAACGTCCATTGCCATATGAGACAGTTACCAGTGAGTTAACACTTCTTAATCTATGATTTGATGAGGCAGATACTAATAAATAATTATATTTAAACACAACAGTTACTAGTGAATAACTGCAGCATCCTTAAAAGGGCTTGGAGACGTCCAGGAAGATACAGAGAGATTTTCACCTCCATTCTTTCTCTACATCTTCTCTGCGAACTTGTGTTGTTGTGCTGCACTGTCCGAACCTCGTCGACTCTTCTTCCCGACGTGCACCGTGAAGAAGGGGAATGGTATCTCCGAACCGTTGCTGCCATGAAGATCTACACAGGGGCAATAATAAGGTTTCTAGACAACGCATATCTGCGTGACCACTCGCTTCATTGCATCATCTATGTTCTGTAATACATCAAGCCTACACTACTTTCTATTCTTTATCAAACCCAATAGTAAGTCGTTCGTGTATTTGATCGACTACAATACTATTTTTTTGCATATTTTTGAAGTATAATATGTAGTCTGCTGTTAGTTATGAGTTTTAAATCACTAGTTTTTTATTGTTTTTATCTCCTAGTAAAATTTGGAATTAAAATATTACCTATATTTTTAACATTTAGGTATTGATTAATTCATTAGATGTTCATCAACGAGGTATAGGATTGTCGTGAGCCACCTCGAATCGCTAATCCTACTGTCAATACGGTACCATCCACTGGTGGCACAGTTAGCCAGCAGAAACAGTGAAAGCAATCTACAAATGAGAGCATTTCCATGTTGCCGCGAAACATTGCAGCCAGAACCCCACCAGCTGGACAGGAAAACCATAAGCGACCACTTGGTAGGTCAAGTAGAGGATGAGGTGCGTAGTGGAGTTGAAACGCCGACAGCCAAGAAGCCCATCGACTATCTAGGTGAGGTAGTCCTATCTTCATCACCGGCAGCGCTTCGTAGCTTCGCTAATTCATTCGAATATAAGCGCGGGTTTGGCCATGCGGCAGCATGGATGGTAGTTGTGTGTCATTTGAGCACAGTGCCTTGAAGTCTGAATCCAGCGGGGAAAGCAACTCTAAGAGGCAGAAAACACAGAACTATAATGATGCTCTATTGGACGAGATCAGAGATGCCAATGGCACGCTGATCGACACCGCGATCTGCATCGCTGGTGACAAAGGAGCAGATAGGATAGCCTCAAGTTAACAATATCTGATTAGTTCGACTTGTACAACATCTGATATTAGATCTAAACCTACGGACTATAACAACGGCCTTATAAGTGGTATTAGACCTTCTAACCCAAAAGATTAGTTCAATGGGTGAGCTTTCCCTCACACTTATAAGTTGTGATTTTTTTCCTTGTGTAACTATTGCCAACATTCTCCCCCTCACACATCGGCTGTGTACTTCCGCAACTATAAAGTCCCCCTCCTCACCGATGTGTACTTTCACAACTAAGAAGTTCTCCCCCTCAACCATGAAGTCCTCTCCCTCACCGATGTGTACTTCTGTAATGATGAAGTTCTCCCCCTCACACATACTTTTGCAACCATAAAGTTCTCCTCCTCAACCATGAAGTCCTCCCCTAGGATGCCCCGATACGCGATATGGGTACGGCGATACGATATTTTTCAAAAACAAGGATACGCCGATACCCTATATAATAGTTGAAAATAAAAAAATGTAAACAGGCTATGAGAGGGAGAAACTGATATTACCTTGATGAATTGAATACTACAGACTAGTTTTCTTCTTCAGCCTCTTCAACTTTACTTTGAAGTTGCTAAAGCATATTCTGATTCCGGCATTGGATTTTTTAAGCAAGTGTGCTTTAACTCTATAGTAGCTTTCACAGTATTCCCAAGCACAATACTTGCATTTGAATCGTACATTTCCTCCACCACCTGGTAATCTCTCCAAAATAGCAACATGCTTCCACAACGGCCTGTTGTTTACATCAATTGGATCCATTCCCTAAAAAGAAACATCACATAATAATTAAACTATATTAGTAAACAAGTAATTACCATGATGATGCAACAACTAAGTATTTGATGACATCAAGGTATACTTACCATTTTACTTGCAACACCTAAGTATTTTATTTGATGACATCTAAGTTCTACTTGCCATTTTACATCGGCTCGTGGTGGAGGCAGCGGGGGATGTGCTCTTCCATTCCTATTACCATTACTAGGATATGCTCCCGTCCTTCCTGGCCGTTCTCTCCTTCCTATCTCGCTGCTCTCTATTGCGTCGCGCCGCCCTTCATCCCCCTCCAACTGGCACCGGTACTTGTGGCCGCAGCCACACCTTTCGCGCGCCCTCCGCACCCCATCAAGGAGGATCCGCCTTGTGGAGCCTTCGAGGAGGCGCTCCTGTTCCCCTTCACCCCGAGCGCCGTCGCCTACGCTGCTCCACCTGCTCGCCCTCTCGATTCTCCTCCTGTCTCACCCTCTATGCTTCCCTCCACGTCCCTCCAAGTCGTGCTAGTCGTGGTCTCCCCCGCCGCTCCCCCACCGAAGCCCGGTCTAGAGCTGTGCCCTCCGTCGTGCTGCCTCCACCACGAGCCGATGTAGAAGTGGGGGGAGAAGCGGGGAGGAGAAGCGGTGGGGGAGCGGCGGGAAGAAGCGGCGGGGGAGAAGCGGTGGGGGGAAGCGGCGGGGGAAGTACCTCCAGGCGGCGGATCTCCGACAGGCGGACCTCCAGGCGACGGATCTCCGGCAAGCGGACCTCCAAGCAGTGGGGGGAAGCGGCGGCGGGAGCGGTGCTCCCAGGCGTTGGTGGCAGGCGAATGAGGAGGTTCGGCCAGTGGTGCTCGTCCGCTCGGGATTAAGGGTGATCACCTACGCGTGAGGCATTTGGGCCTTCGGTGTGGGCTGGCCCAAACGTATCGCTGCCGTATCATATCGTATCGGAGCCGTATCGAGAATTTTTTGATTTATTTTCTGGCTGAAATTCTCCGATACTCCGCCGATACTGTTTCACCGTATCGGATACGTATCGGACACGGGTACGGCAGTTCAGCGGAGTATCGGTGCTTCCTAGGTCCTCCCCCTCACCGATGTGTACTTCCACAACTATAAAGTTCTCCTCACACATCGGCTGTATACTTCCACAACCATGAAGTTCAAGAAGATATTAGGCGTTTGGACTCTGATACCAATTGTTAGATCTGATTTAGCCACATGTCTAGGTCCAACCGAGTTTACTCTCTGAGCTTCAGATACAAATGGACTGAACATAATTAAGTCCATAAGTTGCCACATGCAAACCTATAGTAACAGCTTTATGAGTGGTATTAGGTCTTTTCCTTTGAAAAAATTAGTCCAATAAATAAGTTGCGTTTTTTTTCCTTCTCCCAATCGATACGGAAAGATTTTTCCAACATCTGAAACGTCTCTGGCCATGCCCGTGAAGTTACTCATCCCCGCTGATTATCCGCGAAGCTCTCTGGTGCTTCTCGACGATGAAGGAGATGAGCAGCCGAGGAAAAAGCTCAGTGGGATTTCAGGCACGGCGGAGGAACGTTCAGCTCGAGGTACGGCCGGTGGGAGAGCTGCGTCGGCGCTTGAGAAAATGGAGATAGCGCATAGCATGTGCGGCTTGTTTGTTGTAGAACAAAACAAACAGTACGGTGAATCCGTACCGAATGGTACATACATGTATATTATCGGATGGTCAGCGATGCTTGAAAGAGGTCAGAGAATGTCAAAGTATACTTAGTTTGCAAATAAACTTGTTTGATGCATTTTGCGTTTAAAATTATAAGTTGCACTTCCCAATCGCATATATATATTCTAATTATGCTGTCTTATATTGAGGTCTTGTTGATAAGTTGTCACTCTTTGCATATAGATTTTTGACACAAAATCTGGATTGTATTCAGTTATGAAATGGTTTTTTGAGGATGAGATGCTATCGTTGAGAAGATAGACTAGGATTGTGCCTAGCTGCAAATAGTGATGTATCGCACGTGAAGTTAATTTCATACAGTCCTAATTATTCTGGGTAGGGATTTCTCAAGGTTTAGATTGTTAGCAAACATGCAGCAGCTCAAATTTACTTTCTGATAAGCTTGGCATGCCTATTTTTAACAAATATTTTGATATTGCATAGTTTACTCCCTAGAGTAGCCTTTTGTACCTTGGAACTTGTTTGCTCATTCCTTGCTTGCAAAGAGTAGTAGTTCTTATGGAATGCTAGAACTAGCCATCGAAATTTCTAGGCATCTAAGTTGGCATGTTTGCATTGCTGTTGCCATGAAACATGGGGGATGCATTGGCTATTCGGCTGCTCATACTGAATAATACATATTAAGTTGATGTGGCAGCTTATGGTTTTCAGTTTGAGTTGAGCTGCATCCAATGTGAAGTTAATTGTCATTGTAAGAACAGTAAACATCTTTATGTTGTAAGGTGCTCATTTGGCAGTTCCATACTTCCTTGTTCATACAGTTGAAGTGATCCTGAAAGTTGAAACACCTTGCGTGGACATATGACCGTGATGCAAAGCATGTCTGCTTTGGACATGTACAAAACAGCTAGCTATTGCTAATGTGTAGTCTTCAATTTTGGTTGTAACCTAGCTAGCTATTCCTAATGTGTAATCGTCAACTTTGATTGTTTCCTGAATAAATTGCAAATGTATAGTGGCAGAGCAACTAGATGAATTCGAAGCTTGATTATGAATTTGTAATAATTAAAATTTCCTTTCATACTATTTGCCCACCGTAAGCAAACTGCTGTCTTTAATGGTACTGTTTGTGATGGAGAAACTAAAAGAGAAGGTTAGGTGTGGCACCTACCAATCAACAAGAAACCAAAAAAAGTATACAACTGTTTCTTTTTAAGCTGAATGTATGGTGTACAAGAATGTTTGCTGGCTCATCTGCTAGTCAAATTTAGTCAGACATGTGTGCAGATAGGAGGATAATATGACACTAGATCACAGTTGAGATGCATGGAGCTGAATTAGTTTATATGATTTTTGAAAATCTGTTGAACATCTGGAATTTTTTTTTCTTGAAGCAGTTACGCATTTTTCTTCTTTAATGAAAAGTAGATAAATTGTCTGTCTTATTTGCCGAAAGGATTAGTTTAGAATTGACCGAAGAGGAGTATTGTATTAGTTGGGTTGTGGAGTGGTCTTGGGGGTCTGTGTTTTGAATTTTATCTGGATTGGGTTTGGTTTGTGTTGCCCCCCGCCAATTACAAGGCCTTGCAATAGCGAACAGAGCAAGCTTGGTTTGCCACGGGGAAACTCGAGGCAAGCGATCTATCAAATGTCTTAAAAAAGATTCCTCCATGACTCTCCAAAAATAAATGTCTTAAAAACAGATGATTATGGTGCATACAACTTTTATATACAAAAAGTTTGGAAACATACATTGTGCAAATGGACGGTTGCAAATATATGTGCAAAGGAGAATCTCATCCGTCAGATTGAGATTGGACGTGGTCCTCCCCACAATAACTTATGCTATTTTCATCTAAAAAAAACTTATGCTACTCTGCTGATAACCCCGTGAGTCCCCAAACTTAGGGATGACATTGGGTAGGGTATAGATAATCTAAATCTATACCTAATTTTATTCATATCTATTTGAAGTGATATTTGTCCATACCTAAATAAAAAAAAGAGTATACTCAATCACTACTACAAAAGGTTTATATTAGATATCTCATCACAGACGGTTCACAAAAACCGTTAATGTTAAATACAATCATAGATGATTTACATTTAGAGACTGTCTGTGAAAAAATAATATCATAGAAAGTTTATAGTGAGAACCGTCTGTGAAGTATCACAAATGGTTCTTACCAAGAACCGTCTGTGATATTTGTCTGTGATACTTCACAGATGGTTTGTATTACAAATCTAATATAAACCGTCTGTGATAATTAAGTTATCACAGATGATTTGAATTTAAAACTATCTATGATATGTTTCCGGCCTCGTAATCCCATAAAATTTCATAATCTCCCGTCTAAGTCCAAGTAGGATTCCGTTTCGACATATTTTTAGTAAAACAGACATAACTTTTGCATATGATATCCGTTTTCAACGTTCTTGTACTCGTTGAAAAGCTAACGACGAGCCCAATCCAAAAAAATGCCCCGCTTGCACTAGTCACCCTTTAAGACCCCTAAAATCGGCCATCTTCAGCTTCATATTTTCATCGCAAGTTTTTAATTTCTATTTTTGCCAAAATTTTTAATCTTCCCTTCGAAATTTGGGTTTCACCTCAACTACAAAATTGTAGATCTCGTTGAAACCTTTCAAATGAGTATATATAAGCCATATGGAACTTTGCTATTTCATATTTTCAAACTAGTTGTTTACGTTGTATCGATATATATATATATATATATATATATATATATATATATATATATATATATATATATATATATATATATATATATATATATATATATATATATATATATATATCTTTAGTCTTTGATAATGAAGTATCACAGACATAGTTTGTGGTTTAAACTATTTGTGATAATTTGATCCCTAACCGTTGGGCCCGTTAATCTTCTCCAACCCAATTCTAGCCAATAGAAACCGACCAACTCTCACCCCACGGATCATAGCTCCTTCCTCTCCCTCCCCTATAAATATTCATCTGAATCCATCCTCTACCTACTTTATATGCTCAAAATCTCTTCAGCCTCCTCATCATCCTCCTCCCCGACCCCGACCCTAATGGCCTCCTCACCATCCTCCTCCTCCACCCCAACCCCTACTTCATGCTCTCAAGTCGCCGCCTGTGATGATGGACATCAAAGACATCCAGCTCACGTGCTACATCAGTGATGAGAGGGCCTAGGTATAGAGGTCTCGTCGGCATAGTTGAGCTTCCATTAGGATTTCTGTTTCTTCTATGTTCTTGTAACATTTATAAGTTGCTCGGTTTGTAATGGAAATAGAATGTTCTCTGTTATGTTTGCTTGTTATCTTGTGATATTGTAATGGTGGGTTGTAATAGAAATAAAATATTCTCTGCTATATTTGCTGATATTATCTGCTATGTTTGCTATTATATTTGCTTATTTTTAAAGAGCATAACTAACATTTCTTAAGAAAAAATAGAAAAAATTATAGGTATAAAATAAACTATCACAGACGGTTTTGTGGTATAAACCGTCTGTGAAAGCCTATCACAGACAGCTCAAACCAAAAACCATTTGTGATACTCACACATCACAAGCGGTTCTATTTACCAACCGTCTGTGATGGAAAAGTATCACAGACGATTTTATATACTAACCGTCTGTGATACATGCCTATTACGGACAGTTCTATATACCAACCGTCTGTGATACACACCCATCACAGACGATTGGTAGCTAGAACCGTATGTGATGTGTGAGTATCACAGACGGTTTTTAGTTCGAGCCGTCTCTGATAATGTTCTTCACAGACTGTTTTCAATATAAACCATCTATATTGTATTTATAATAGACGGTTCACAAACCGTTTGTGATAATGTCGAGACCCGGATATGCAAATTCGGACTCTTTGTGTAAACTGCATTAGTCCAGAATCACGCTAGTGCACACAATCAAACATAGGTATAATCACAACCATACACACGCTAAATAAAGGGAAAACTCAAATATTGATAAATCTCAAAGGTACGACCTTATGGTCAAGCTTACAATATCTCTAGCTGGAAGGGCTTTAAATCTAACAGCGAAAAATCCAAAAAAAAGCGTAGCGGCCAATCGACAAGCCTATAGACTATCGAATGGAGAACGAAGCTTAATCCGTGAAGTCGTCGAAGTACTGTCCTTCTGAAAGCTCCTGCTGATAATACTCCTCCTCCTCAACTATGCAACATAGGCGTAAAGCCGTGAGTATATTGGTACTTAGTAAGTCGTTTGTAACAAATGAATGCAATATAGAGTGTAAGGCTTATCAAGGGATGGCTGAAAGGTTAATTTGCATAAACAATATTTAAAGGTAAATACAATAATTCGATTGAAAGCGAACTTTAAATAAAAAGTAATACGTAAATAATCAAAAGAATTGAAATAAACCACTTGTGAACATCCCATCCACAAGCTAAAATAACAGTGAACTACCTGTCCACTTCCAACATAAACCAACAAGTTTAAATGAAATCATTACCCCTCGTGTGAAATCACCAAGCATTGTCCATGACTGAGGACGCGACTATTCGAATAGTTTACACTGTGCAGAGGTTGCATAACTGTACCTACACAATGCGATTAACCTTGATCTAAGGAAATCACAACAAGGATTTTACAATGCTCCACCTCAACTTGACCCTGCCCGCTAGGGTTTCGCATCACACCCTCCTTGTGCCATATGGAAATCACCAACCATGTTCATCACATTGGCAGAATCGAAATTGAAATATTACAAATTAATCAGCCAGATCTATCCCATACTAGACATGTGGTTTGCACGAAAAAAACTCAGATCAATGGCGCACAAAGTTAAATCCTTAAGTCTACTTGGGCGAGGCTAACACATCCCACGAAGTGAACCTGCACTTCCCCTTTACTGCACGATCACTCGCCCGAGGGTAAAACTAAGTTTGTATAACCACGCCAGTAACACACCAATGTCATGGCCTAAATTTTAATAAACGTGGCACCAACAACGATTCCATATCTCATTAAGTCAAATTAATAATTCATATGTGATGATAAACCCAATCGTAAATTAAGCAAGACTAAGCATACTAATCATACAACCCATGTTACAAATAAATAGCATCACTAGTAAATTTTCCAACCTATGGTGACAATGGCATAAATGTATTCAGAATTATCAAGGGGGATTAATCAACTAGGACGATAACTACTATAACCAAAGGTTTATAATTAAATAGCGATGCAATGTAATTTAAAATAAACTAATTAAATAATATATTGCAAACTAGGTTCAACACAATCAAAGGACATAACTTGTCTTGGTTATGCTCAGCGAGGTACTCAGTGTCTTCTGGCGATGCTCTTGCTCCTCCAAAATTGGAATCTAACGAGAGAGAAAACGATTGAAACAATAAAAATACATAAAATTATAAGAAAATGAACTCCAAAAATCTTGAAAATAGAACCAAAATCTAGAGCTCAATTTTAGATGAATTTAGAAAAAGAATGAGGTCAATCGGAGCTAGGACGGAGGAGAACGTGCCCTCAGAAAATAAACCCTAAAGGAAAACCCTAAAAATCAGAAATTGCACTGTGTTGTGAACCCGGCTCACGGGAGACCAAGCTCACGGTGGACCCGGTCCATAAAACAGTGCGCGTGGGGAGGGTAGCGCTGACGCGGCGAACTAGGGCTGACATGGCAAGCGAGGGGGTGACACGTGGCATTTGCTGACGTGGCACCACCCAGGGCCCAGACTTTGCTGACGTGGCTGACACGTGGCATGCCACGTGGCCTTAGGGCTGATGTGGCAGCTGACGTGGCTAGGGCTGACGTGGCGGGGTTCGGGCGCGGCGGCGGCGGCGGGATTCGACGGCGGGGAAGAGGATGCGTGGGCGCACCTGGGCCGCAAGTTTAGATCTGGATGAGCGGCTCGGATCGGGTGCATCGGAGGTGGGAGTCGGTCAACGACCGACGTGTGGCCTGGCGCACCGCGCGTAGCGCCGAGCGGATACGAGCGCGCGCGAGCAGGGTGCGGCGACCGAGGCGGAGCAAGCGCGTGAGGTCCGGCGACCGCGCGGGCGACAGTGACGACAGAGAGGCGACGCGGGTGACAGGTGGCTCACCGGTGGGGTTCTACTATGGCTTCGACGAGTGAGGTGAAGGCAGCGACGGGCGAGGAAGGAGGCGCACAGGGCGGCGACAGCACAGCTCCGGGGACGCGTGAGGCGAGGAAGCGGTGGCGAGGGTTCGAGGCGATGTGGCACATGAACCGAGGCGGCGGTGGCTTTTAAAACACGTGAACCAAGGAGTTCGATCCGGATATGACGCAGGTGCGAGGTCGGATCGGTTTGGGACACATGGGCGGCTAGGATAGGGTATGCGACACGGGCGCGGATCCAACGGTGGGGAAGAGATGGCGCTAGGGCAACCGAGCGCAGGCGCGAAGGGGGCAGCGCTGGTGCTGCCGTGTGGACGATCTGGCGGCTAGGATAGGGTATGCGACGCGGGCGCGGATCCAATGGCGGGGAAGAGGCGGCGCTAGGTCAATCGGCCGCGGGGACGAAGGGGGCAGCGCTGATTTTCAACTTATGTTAAATTTTATTTTAATCATATTAAATTAATTTAATTCCTGAATATTCATTTTAAGTTTGAATTAATTCCAGAAAAGTCCGAAAAACAGGGGTGTTACAAACCTTACCCCCTTAAATGAGATCTCGACCCTGAGATCTGGGTTAACTAAGAGAATAGGTTTAGAAACTTGGCTTTGAGGTCGTCCTCGCGCTCCCAGGTGGCTTCCTCCTTTGAATGGTTGCTACACTGAACCTTGCAAAAGCGGATAACTTTATTCTGGGTGACTCGCTCTGACACATCCAAAACTCTAACAGGGTGCTCTTTGTACAACAGATCCTCCTGAAGGTCAACGGCTTCAACTGGCACAACCTCTTCTGGCACTCTCAGGCACTTCTTCAACTGGGATACATGGAAGACGTTATGTAACCCACTGAAGGACGCAGGTAGCTCCAACTGATAAGCAACCTCTCCCCTGTGTTTCAAAACTCTGAACGGTCCAACATATCTTGGCGCTAGATTTCCTTTTAACTGAAACCTCTCCACACCTTTGAATGGTGTGATCTTGAGATACACAAAATCATCTGGCTCAAAACTCAGCTCTCGACGTCTTGTATCTGCATAGCTCTTTTGTCTGGCTTGGGCAGTTTTCAATCTCTCATGGATCAAACGAACCTTGTCCTCAGCTTCTTTTAAACAGTTTGGACCGAAAACCTGACCTTTCCCTGTCTCTTTCCAATTGAGAGGGGTCCTGCATTTTCTGACATAAAGTGCCTCAAACGGTGACATATGCAAACTGGCCTGATAACTGTTGTTGTACGAAAATTCTGCAAAAGGTAAATAACTGTCCCACTTGGACCCATGATCTAGCACACATGCTCTCAACATGTTCTCAAGAATCTGATTTACTCACTCTATCTGACCATCTGTCTGCTGGTAATATGTTGTACTGAAATTCAGGTGAGTTCCCATAGCCTCATGGAAACTACCCTAAAAACGAGAGGTGAACTGCGATCCACGATCTGACACTATTTTCTTTGGCACACCATGTAGACTGACAATCTTCGACATATACAACTCTACTAATCTGTCACTACTGTAGGTTGTCTTAACTGGAATGAAATGAGCAATCTTGGTCAATCGATCCACGATGACCCAAATCGAATCAAAACCCTCTTTGGTCCTAGGCAGACCGACTATGAATTCCATACCAATTTCTTCCCACTTCCACTCTGGCATTTTCAATGGCTGTAACAAGCCTGCTGGCCTCTGATGTTCTACCTTTACTCTCTGATATACATCACAAAGTGCCACATACTCAGCAATCTCACGCTTCATACTTGGCCACTAATAGTTATCTTTAATGTCTTGGTACATCTTGGTACTGCCTGGGTGAATCGAATACAAAGACTCATGAGCTTCCCTAATAACAAATCATTTACCTCTTTCTTATTGGGCACACACAAACGCTGCTTGAACCATAGGGTTCCTTGGGCGTCTTCTGAAAATCCTAATTTTTTCCATTACTCATGTTGTCTCTGATCCGCTAAAAAGCCTCATCATCTGACTAAGACTGACGAATCTGACCATCCAAAGTTAGTTGTAACTCTATTGCAGCTAAAAATCCTTGCTCAACCAACTCTAGACTAAGCTTCTGAAATTCCTCATGCAAATCTGGCTGACTCTCTTTAACCATCACTGAATTACAAAAAACCTTTATGCTCAAGGCATCTGCAACATCATTAGCCTTTTCTGGTTGATAATATATGCCAACATTATAATCCTTTATTAGCTTCAACCACCTTCTATGCCTGAGGTTAAGCTCGGACTGGATAAAGATATATTTCAGACTCTTATGATCCGTGTAAACCTCACATCTATTACCCATCAGGTAATGACGCTAAATTTTTAAAGTATGCACTACGGCTGCCAACTCCAAATTATGAGTAGGGTAGTTCTCCTCATGTGATCCCAACTAGCGTGAGGCATAACCTACCACTCTCTTACCCTGCATCAACACATAACCCAAACCTTTGCGAGATGCATCAAAATAAATCTCAAAATCCTTATTTATATCAGACAACACTAGCACTGGGGCTGTGGTCAAACTCTCCTTAAGTTTCTGAAAACTTTTCTCGCACTCTGGCGTCCAAGAAAATTTCTTTTCCTTCTTGAGCAACTGTGTCAGGGGTCTGGCTAAACTGAAAAATCCTTCAATGAAGTGTCGATAATATCCTGCCATACCCAGAAAACTCCTGACCTAGGTCACTGATGTAGGCGACTGCCAATCCAAAATATCTCTCACTTTTCCAGGGTCAACTGCAACTCCTTCTGCTGTCATCACATGGCCTAGGAAGGCGATTTCCCTCATCCAAAACTCACACTTGCTGAACTTGGTATACAAGTGATTATCCCTCAATTTCTGCAATGCCAACCTCTAGTGCTCCTCATGTTCCTTCTCATCCTTGGAGTAGATCAAAATATCGTCAATGAACACAACGATAAACTTATCCAAATATTACATGAACATCTTATTCATCAAATACATAAAGTAAGCTGGAGCATTGGTCAATCCGAATGGCATTACTATGAACTCGTGCAGACCATAACGAGTCGAGAAAGCTGTCTTAGGTATATCCTCCTTTCGGATCCTCATCTAATGGTATCCTGACCTCAAATCAATCTTAGAGAAAACTCCAGCTCTCTTAAGTTGATCATTAATATCTGGACAAAGGGTACTTGTTTTTATAGTGACTTCATTAAGTGCTCTATAATCCACACACATGCGCCGACTACCATCCTTCTTTTTGACAAACAACACTGGTGCTCCCCACAGGGATGAACTTGGCCTGATATAACCCTTGTCCAAAAGCTCTTGAATTTGCTTCTTCAATTATGCTAAGTTATTGGCAGACACCCGATAGGGTATCTTGAAAATCGGAGCGGTATCTGTTACAAGCTCGATCAAAAACTCAACCTCTCGCTCTGGTGGCATGCCTAGAAGATCATCTGAAAATACGTCGGGGTACTATCTGACAACTGGTACATCCTCTAACTAGATCACTTTGCTCTAGCAAACCATGACTTTCTCTGGCTAACTCGTACTGGCTGCAAACTGTACCTTACGGTCGTCTGAACTGGTCAAGGTGACTGCTCTGCTCCCACAATCTAACACTGCCTGATGCTTCTTGAGCCAATCCATACCCAAGATCACATCTAGTGTCTGGATATCCAAAATGATCAAATCTGCACTGAACTCAACTCCCTGAATGGATATCCTAACTCCTGGACATCCTAGGTTAGTGCTCAACTCAGAACCAGGGGATTGAATCAAAAGAACAGATCCAAGAGCAACAGTTTTCAACTATTGCTTTAAAGCAAAACTCTGAGAAACAAACGAATGCGAAGCTCCAGAATCAAACAAAACTGTAGCAGGGACTGAATTGACTAGAAACTTACCGATCACAACTTCTGACGCTGCTTGGGCCTCCTCTGCAGTGACGTGGTTCACATGGCCTCTCACCACCGGTGTCTTGCTGGCCTAGCCTGATGCTGGGGGTGCTCCTTGTCCGGCTCCTAGGGTAGGAGTCCGATCTGGGGTGGCTCCCAGATTGAAGCGAACTAGCGTCGGGGCTTGCCTCTAGGGGCACTTGCTAGCATAGTGTCCTGGCTCATGACACTTGAAGAAAGTGACGGATGCCTCTGGGTTGGCGCTCCTCTGCTGATCTTTGGATCCACTAGGATGCCGACTGATCGAAACTAACGCGTGCACGGGCGAGTCCCGACGATCGCTCTTCGCTTTGAGGCACTCGTGCAGGCTGATAAGAACCAAAACGGGGTCTCTGAAACTGGTGAGATTGAGATCCCTGCTGGATCATTCTCCTCTTACGAGACTCCTCTAACTCGCGGCGACTCTCCTCGATCAGTATGGCCTTATCCACAATATGCTGAAAACTGATGTAATCATTACCTACCACCTGTATCTTCAATCCTGGGTTCAAGCCCTTCTTGAACCTCCTCAGACGAGTGGCATCTGTGGCTACGTCCTCCGGCGCGTAGCGAGCTAACTGAGTGAATTCATTGAGGTATTCACTCACTGACATATTTTTTTACTACAACTCTATGAACTCATCCTTTTTCATCTCGATCACCCCATCCATAACATGGGCGTGACGAAAGGCAGCGGTGAACTTTGCCCAAGTGATACTGCCATGGTCCTCATGAGTGGCACATTAGTTTTCCCACCACTCTGCTGCTACTCCCTCAAGCTGGTGTGCTGCATACATCACCTTCTCCCTATCGGTGCACTGAGCCAGGTTCAATTTCTTCTCAACTGAACGGATCCAATCATCTGCCTCCAAAGGTTCTGAAGAACTGGAGAAAGTAGGTGGTCTTGTCCTCATGAACTCTGCATAACTGGACTGCTATCGTGGTGGCTGAGGTGCTACTAGCTCCTGGTGCTGACGCTGCATCATAGCATTCATATTCTGCATCATTACTTGCATCATCTTTGTCTGGGCCATTAAGAACTGACTGAGGGCTGGGTCCAAGCTCGGTGGAACTGGCTGAGCGGCACTGCATTCTAGGTCCTGGTTCGCTTGGCTGCGGCCTGAAGAGTTCCTGGTATCAATCATCTTGCTGCTATTCTGAAAAAGGAAACCAATACTGACTTTCCAAAGGCAAAAGATGAGGGGAAAAGCATAGGCAAGAGGGTGAATTCATCTAAGGGGTTTTCTAATGGCAATCTAGACTACATGAGCACTTAGCCAATAGGCTAACAACAAAACTGAGCAAAAATAACTCCAATAAAAAGATTGACATGATCGCAATATAATTCTTTTAAAGCAAGTTCGCAGCTCATATCACACACAACTACAAATAAAATCTATCGTTCTACTCGCACTATCTAACCTAAGGCTCCCACTCGGGTCCTAACAAATAGGGCGCACTACTCTCATCATCTGAATCGCTGTAGATGACCCACGAGTTGCAGACTGGTGGTGACTGTTCCTCGACTGGAACTGGAATGAAGTGGCGAAGATACTCCTGTCGGTTACCGGTAATGCGTCGTCTCTCCTCCGGGCTCGGCGGGGTAGGCGACGGTAGAGGTACTGGTGACTACGGTCATGGCTCCTCCCTGACTAGCTCCGGTAGACTAGGGGTAACTCCATATTACTCCTTGAACTTCCGGATAAGTCTGGCCATGTTGATCTTGTACATCTTGCAAAGGCGTCGAATGGCTTTGTGAGCAGCTCCTTGTACTGACTCTTCTCCACTTGCACCGATATTCTTAAAGTCGTGGTGTAGAACTTGCCTGCCAACTCGCGTGGTGAAGTACAATCTGGTGATGCTTCCGATGCGTTGTCCTTTATTTTTCTCATCCTTGGTGAGGTAGACGGGCGATCTCTTTAATCTAAGGCTCCGCAATAGAACCTGGAGAAGTTCTCTCCATTCTCCTGATGGGCTAAAAGAAGCTTGGGACATCTAATGCATTTATAAAGAAAAGATCAGTTTATAGATTTATGGAAACAAATTTTGACAAGAGCGGGGCGAGAAACAAGAATCCTTAAGAAGGAGATAAGAAGATAGAGATATTACTAAGTATCCAATTTAGTTGGTTTGATTTAGAAAATAAGTTTTTGGGCTACACGACCATTCTAATTAGGGTTTCGTCCTACAGTCGATATGCCTCTAACACCATCTCTGTCGAGACCTGAATATGCAAATTCGGACTCCCTGTGTTTAGGATCACGCTAGTGCACACAATCAAATATAGATGTAATCACAACCATACACACGCTAAATAAAAGGGAAAACTCAAATATTGATAAATCTCAAAGGTACGATCTTATGGTTAAGCTTACAATATTTCTAACCGGAAGGGCTTTAAATCTAAGAGCGAAAAATCCAAAAGAAAGCGTAGCGGCCAATCGACAAGCCTACAGGCTATCGAGTGGAGAACGAAGCTTAATCCGTGAAGTCGTTGAAGTACTCTCCTTCTTGAACCTCCTGCTGATAATACTCCTCCTCCTCAACTATGCAACATAGGCGTAAAGCCGTGAGTATATTGGTACTCAGTAAGTCGTTTGTAACAAATGAATGCAATATAGAGTGCAAGGCTTACCAAGGGATGGCTGAAAGGTTAATTTGCATAAATAATATTTAAAGGTAAATACAATAATTAGATTGAAAGCGAACTTTAAGTAAAACAGTAATACGTAAATAATCAATGGAATTGAAACAAACCACTTGTGAACATCTCATCCACAAGCTAAAACAACAGTGAACTACCTGTCCACTTCCAACATAAACCACCAAGTTTAAATGAAATTATTACCCCTCGTGTGAAATCACCGAGCATTGTCCATGACCGAGGACACGGCTATTCGAATAGTTTACACTCTGTAGAGGTGGTACAACTGTACCCACACGATGCGAATAACCTCGATCTAAGGAAATCACAACAAGGCCCGTACAATGCTCCACCTCAACTCGACTCTGCCCGCTAGGGTTTCAACATGACCAAAGGACACGACTTACCTTGGTTATGCTCAGCGAGGTACTTGGTGTCTTCTGGCGATACTCCTACTCCCCCAGAATCGGAATCTAATGAAAGAGAAAATGACCGAAACAATAAAAATACATACCATGATAAGCAAATGAATTCCAAAAACCTTGAAAATAGAACGAAAAGCTAGAGCTCGATTTTAGATAAATTTGCACAGGATCAATTGAGCTACGACGGAGGAGAACGGGCCCTCGAAAAATAAACCCTAAAGGAAAACCCTAAAAATCAGAAATTGCATTGTGCTATGAACCCGGCTCACGAGACCAAGCCCACGGTGGACCCGGTCCACAAAATAGTACGCGTGGGGAGGGCAGTGCTGACGCGGCGGACTAGGGCTGACATGCCAAGCCGAGGGGGAGACACATGGCATTTGCTGATGTGGCTACTCACATGGCACCCGGGGCTCGGACTTTGCAGAAGTGGCTGACACGTGGCCCTAGGGCTGACGTGGCAGCTGACGCGGCTAGGGCTGATGTGGCGGGGTTCGGGCGGGTGGCGGCGGCGGGATCCGACGGCGGGAAAGAGGACGTGTGGGCGCACCTGGGCCACGGTTTAGATCTAGAAGAGCGGCGCGGGTAGGGCACGGCGACCGAGGCAGGGTGGGCGCGTGAGGTCCTGTGACCGCGCGGGCAACAGCGGTGACAGGGAGGCGACACGGGCGACGAGGGCCTCACCGGCGGGGTTCGGCGACAGCTTCGACGAGGGAGGTGACGGCGGCGACAAGCGAGGAAGGAGGCGCACAGGGCGGCGACAGCACAGCTCCGAGGACAGTGACGCGAGGCGAGGAAGCGGTGGCGAGGGTTCGGGGCGGTGTGGCACACGAACCGAGGCAGCGACGGCGATTAAAACACACGAACCGAGGAGTTCGATCCAGATACGGCGCGGGTGTGAGGTCGGTTCGGTTTGGGACACGTGGGCGGCTAGGATGTGGTATGCGACGCGAGCGCGGATTCAATGGCGGGGAAGAGGCCAAGGGTAACTGGGCGCGGCGCAAAGGGGGGCAGCGCTGGTGCTGCCGCGTGGCCGATCGGACGGTCGCGCGGTGGGGCATGGCGGGCGTGAACGGGGCACGGGAATGGACGCCGCATGGCAGTGGGAGGGCATCGGGCGGCTGAGGGATTTCTCCATTTTCTTTTCTTAGCATAAAGTCAAATAAAAGTCCAAAAGCTCTAGAAAATAGCAGAAAAATTCCAATAATTCACCAAAAATACCAGAAAAATCCTTGAGACCTGAGGAACTGAAATAAAATATTTTTAACTTATGTTAAAGTTTATTTTAATCAAATTAAATCATTTTAATTCCTAAAAATTCATTTTAAGTTTGAATTAATTCCAGAAAATTTATTTTTAAAACAATTAGGCTTTATAAACTCTAGAAAAATAGGGTGTTATAGATAACCTTCGATTATCACTGACCTATAAATTTAGACGGTTCAAAAAATCATCTGTGATGACAGTTTTGAACCGTCTGTGATGACCCTTTTTGTAGTGGTGAATGGGTTTGTTAACCTAGTAGATAAAGGAGAAGGAAAGGAGGGGTTAAGTCAAAGAGGTTTATGAAGGAAGTTTTCGTACAACTTCAGTATTTAGAATTTCAACTTCACATTCACACCACAAAAGTTTCCCAAAACCAATTGAAATTTATTGATGATGATTCTACGTGTAGAGGAACTACTCGATGCAAATTGGCAGGGCTAGACGCACATGTTGTCCCCACATGCTTTTATAGGAAACTTGTGTAAAAGTTCAGTATTTGCAATTTCAAACTCGTGTTTACACCATAAAAGTTTCCCAAAATCAACTGAAATTTATTAGGGATGATTTTGCGTGTAGGGGTGCTATTATATGCAAATTGGCAAGACTAGGTGCACATACGGGCCCCACATACTTTTATAGAAAGCTTTCGTAAAACTTCAGTATTTGAAATTTCAACCTTGCATTCAAAGCACAAAAGTTTTATGAAATCGACTAAAATTTGTTAGAAATGATTTTGTGTATATGGAGCTACTCTGTGTAAATTAGCGAGCACAGGTGCATAGGTGGCTCCCACATGATTTTATAGGAAGCTATAATTAAATATGGGTAGTCCAAACCCATGGATAGTCAAATGCACTCTCAACTCTAAGTTTGAATGGGTATAGGTAAAGATGGGTATTACCCTCTATATACCCAAATCTAAATGGGTATTTTATTTCTTACCCATACTTTACCCAATAATGTGAATATGTGTTTGAACAAGGGTAATAGATACCCAGTGGCATCACTACCCAAACTTTTGCGAAAGAGGCCCTCCCTACCCAAATTGCCCTATACCACCCTGTTCTTTTGGAATGCGACTGGTGGTTCTTTTGTTTATATGTTTTGAGATAACAGGACAGTAGACACACTAACATGGACAACACACTTGATTTTAGATTCGAAAAGTCATTTAAAGAAATCGTTCCATTTGCTTCGGCTTCTCAAGAAGCCAAAATTATATGCCATAAAAAGACAAAAAGAATAAAGGGTAGGGGCAATTATTGTGAAGTGGCACACAAGAAACGGAACAAATCTCACTATGATCGAGCACAATTGAAGCTCCACGATAGCCTTTTGCATATTTGCACGCGATTGCCAATTTGCACACAATACCTTCCCAAACATCATTTTTGTTAACCTCGATCGATATAAAAGTATGTAATTGTTAAAAATTTTGAACCAAAAGGTAGTAAGTAGACTGCAGGAAAAAAAGCAAGCCAGATTGTCATTAAAGTCAAGATAAGTCAATTATTTGGGTCTGTCCTTTACAGCTTTTGATTTCTGATTTTTGACTTTTCTACAATAACTAGTTTTTCTTTTTAAGACGAGATCTACTAGTTAATTGTAGTACATACTGTAGCAATTCCATTTATATCAGCAAAAACACATAAATTTCTATTACTCTATAATCTCTCACAAACAACCTAAAAGATATAAATCATAATCAAAACCGTAAACTATAGAGAAAAAACAGGCCCTTTATTCCGCACTCAAGCTCACAAATAAGCCCGAGGAAATATCACTTCGTAGCGCCATGAATCCATGCGCCACCTTACTCTTAATCTTATATGAGATTAATGACAGAGACATCCAAACGCCCACAATTAATTAGGAGGGCTAACTCATCATTAAATTATCTTGTGCCCAAGCATACCAACGTGCGGTGCCAATAATTGGCGCTAAAATCCACAAATATATAGCGTCGCACATGCATGCCAAAATTCTCGACCAGTATGTAGCACTGCACATGCATGCACACATCTGGGCAGTACAGTCGTTAGTTAGGATGGACATTGAACAATGAACGGTACTATCACTGCGTTATTGGTTTCTTGGCCAAGGGGGCACAGCATTTCTGCTACATTCCGTTCGTTCCGTTCAGAATGACGATAACTTATGATTTTTTTTACTTTAATTGATTTATTTTTCACTGTATGTGAGATGGCTTATTTAACATAATTAAATTTAAAAAAATAAAAATAAAAAAATAAATTAGCCCATCACAGACAATACAAAGGAATACAGGAAAAAAGACAAAAAAACCCAAAAAACCAAAAAAAAATTAGAAAAAGACGAAATTAAGAAATAGTGAAATAAAAACAGAAGCCATCGTTGCCATCGCTGTTAGCTTCTGACTTTTAGTTCACTATTTCTATTTTTTGTCTTTTTCTAGCTTTTTGATTTTTTTTTCTTAACTTTTTGCCTTTGATTTTTTTCATATTTGTTTGCATTGTCCGTAATGGGATAACATATGTTTTTCATTTTATTTTTTAAAAAATATAATTATGCCAAATAAGCAACTGGTGGCTACAATAAAAAATAGACCAATTACAGTGAAATATAAGCCATAAGGTAACTTAAGTCGAACTGAGCGCCCCCTTAATATGCCGGTTTGAACATAGGTATCATAAGATTTAAAATACCATATATATATATATATATATATATATATATAGTGGCAACTATGATATAATTTTATTAAATATTATTTAATTAATGTGTTTTCTATGTATATGTGACGGACTTATATTGCGGAACGAAGAAGTACAACCTTAACCACTAATTTCTATGTTAACAATTATGAAGTCCTCTGGACATTGAATATATTATTGTTACTTTTATTGGGCTGCCAGCAAAGGCGTATTTTGCTTATATCAGCAATTAAAGTATAAAATTGTGACTCTATGTACTCTAAAACCACGTACATTTGCAGAGGGCGCATTAGCGCCTCTATCATTAGTCATTACCCAGTCGAATTTGCATGCATGGTGAAGAACTGCGTGAGACTGTCTAGAGTTATGTTGTGATGAACCATTGCTATTTTAGAGAAGTAAAAATTTAGATTTTGTAGATTTGCTATTTTTTTTGCATAGCTTGCAAAGGCGATGGTCTGATTGGTCAGCTTACATTGCTTCAACCGAAATAGATGATTTTAGAAAAATTGATTCATGTGATGATTTGGTTTGATCTAGGTCAGTGTATATGTGTGGCATGATGCATGTTTCAACTAACACATGTCAAGTTGTGAAGAATTTATGCCCGAAAAAGATTTCTTGGTATTTGGATGTGTAAGGGCGCATGGAGTCAACCATGGTCAATGACGACGATCGGGATTACGCTTACTGAGGATCCAAGGCCCAGAACAAAAAAGGATGCTAGGTGAGATGGCTGAGCTCAAGTATGGTACGAGGAATATAGAAAATATTGAAGGAAAGTTCGAGCAATGAATTGCACCATGCGGCTTGATTGGTCTAAGTGAAACTTGATCCGGTAGAATTAGAATGAGATACTTGCTGATGCGTGTCAAGCTAGTGGTATATGTACATATGGCAAGCATAGTGATTGTTTACAAGGAAAGATAAAGACATGGTCAAGAAAAGGGAATTTTGGCAAGTTGACCAAAATACCATAAATTACTTTAGAGTAAAACCGTGGCACTTGGAAATGCGATTTATGTCGAGGAGGAGCTAAGATAATTAAGTGGATTAAAGGCTAAGTACTTAGCAGATTTAGGTTTATGTGCTTTAAAAAGCATGCATAAGTGTAGTGTATGAGTAAAACCCATGATGTGTGGAATTAACAGGTTCCCCTATTTGTGCTAAGTGTATAGTATCTATTAGGGTTAGATGTGGCTAATTCCCCTGTTTATTTAACGGGTTGGGTGGAGACTTACATGTTAATCATCCAACCATCCTAACTTTACTCATGGAAGCCAAGTGTTCTAGTGTTAGGGTTTGAGAAGTGTGAGTGTTGTGGTGTGCTCTCTTGTCCTTCAGGTAGAGTGATTGCAAAATTTCATTCCCAAGTAGCAATATATTAACTTTGTTCGTCTCTCATGGATCTCTCTTGTTTTGGTTGATTTACTCTTATTTTAGTTGGTTTTGATCGTATCTCTCCTCTTTCTTGATTTTGCATAATGCCAAGGATGAGTAAGTGACAAAGATATACCTTCGAAATTAATCCACATTCGTGTAGGCATCAGGTTTGGCAAGTTCTTGAAGTTGCCTGATTTTTGCTTGATTTGGTCTCTCCGAGAGATTTCTTGATCCATTTATTTTTGCCTTGATTCTTTTGGGTGTTCTAACTTACTGTGATATGTGGGAATATATCTAGAGCTATCTTGGCTATCATTCACCCATGAGCAAGTCTATTCACTGTTTTTTATTTTTGTCCAGTTTTTAGTGCAACCTTCCTTCAAATGAAAAAAGTTAAAATTTTGGCAATAATTTTCTTCATCATTGATTGGAATAGATTCTTGACATCTTAGAGGAGATGTGGTGTAGTTGTCCGATCTTCTTGATGTAGGATCAATGATACTCACATGTGGCTTGATGAATCGTAGTAATCCCCCGTTGCCAATGCAAGAACTAGCACTATATATTTCGCCAAATCACACCATGTTGATCTTCACAGTCCACCAAGTGAATATCTATTAATCTCTCAATTCCTAGTAGAAAGACCGAATGATCTTTCGTAGATAAACACCTAATTCCCCCTCAAGTATTGGTTCGGCTAGCCACGAGGAAGAACAAGCGTAGAACGCCGTGTAGATGCAAAAACAATATATTTTCTGAATTAAATGTGGTCTAATGGATACAATGGGGGGATTGGTGTATTTAAGGGTGGCTCCTATTGCATTCGGCCAAGGAAGCCAAACCAATCTACAATTCGGTCTTGTGACTAAATCAACTCCCTAACCCTACTTTAATTCGGATTCTTTCCTAATATAATTCAGTTTAGACTCTTGCTTAAAATGGAGATACAAGACTAAAACAAGATGGTTTAGGTCAAAAGAATTGGTACGCAGGCCACGGCTTGATCAGATGTGCAGCAATCAGTTTTGTGGAGATCCCTTGGAAAATCGGCTGGTTCTTGAGAGAACTCTCAAAAATCGAGCTCTTTCTTGCTATGCAAGTCAAGCCTTGGTTGAGATTGTTCCTTGGTACCGTGAGCTTCTCCATGTATTTGGGTCGTCCTTTCATGCGGTTGGGCTTCCTCTCCATGTAGCTTGGGCCTCCAGCCACATGAGCTTCCCCCTGTAGCATGGGCCTTCTCCTTTGGTTGCACAGGCTCACTCCCTCCTTGCTGGTTGCATGGGCTTCCTCCCCTTGCTGGCTGCATGGACCTTGCTCCCCTTGCTGGCCGCATGAGCTCTCTTCCTTTGCTTTCTCATGGCTTTGGTAGCAAGTGTTGCTATCTTTTTCCTTGTACTTCTCCATTGCTTTGGCCCCGACCTCCCTCTCCTCCCTCTCTATTCTAATGTATTCACATTTATCAAACCTAAGAATGCACAAAGTATTGGCATGATATAGTATCCAATTCTCATCAAAAGCATGAGGAAACTATTATGAAACAAATACACCTACTAATTTAGCAGTTTGGCTCTTGCCCTAGTCATTGAACCTTTAGGCACACCATGAACAATGTCCTTATGCACACTTCGAGAGTTGGAAGATGTAGTAGTAATGGGGATGTCCTTATCAAGGTGTATACTAAGTTTCAAGTGATTTAGAGTCTTGGTTTGAGAGTTTGCTCAACTTATGGTTTTAACTCAGTTTTGGTGCAATAGAACTTCACTAACCAAAAGATTTCAATTCTCTTAAGTTCTTTCAATATTTTTGGTTGGGATACATTCTTAAGATCATGATATAGCCTTAGTTCAAGTTTTAAGTCCTTTAAATCTATGGATCAAAAGTTACATGCATTTTTGGATTTAAAAAAGTGTTTGTTTTTATTGTAGCATAGTGAATTTTTAAAATTTTGGTTTCTTGATCTTCATAGCTTTTCACAGCTATTGGTGTGAAGAATCGGTGAATAATTGGTGGAAACTTTGAAGGTACCATTTAACCCCCTGTTGCCATATCGGTTCTACAAATAGTAGTAGAGCCTGGTTAACTCTTCTCATAGATCTTAACTAGTCTTAGGAGCCATGGTATCAGACAAGTATTCAACCAAGCCACCTATTTTTGATGGAGTTGATTTCTCTTATTGGAATACTTGTATGCAATGCACAAGGGCAAGCAATGTAGATTAAGGTCAAGAATCCTTATGTTGTATCGGCTGATGATCAGGTTACACTGGCTGTGGAGTTAAATAGTAAGGCTCTTAATTTTCTAATTCAAGAGCTTAGTTGATCTAAGTTTGAGCGAGTTGCTCACTTGAGGTCTTCTCATGAGATTTAGAAGACTCTTGTTGACTGTCATAATGACTCTGCTACAATCAAGGAAGTGAGACAGAATCAACTAAAGAAAGAATACTCAAAGATCGAGTAAAAGTCTGATGAATCTCTAGATGAGTTGTGGGAAAGGTTTAATAAGATTTTTCATAATCTTCATATTGTTGGTTTGACATTTTCTAATTTTGAGAATGCCCACCAGATGTAGGTGCACTTGATGTGAAGGTTTGGAGAATGAAGATCACTTCCATCAATAATGACAACACTGTTATGAGTGAGTTTACTATAGATAAGCTCTACTTAAAATTGAAGATGTATGAGATTGACTTCATCTCGTGTCTCCCCAAGATAGAGTCGATAGCACTTGTGGTTGGCCCTTCTCAGAATTTCTTTAGATTTTGGCTCTTCTAGATTTTTGTTGCTTACTTCACACTCTTTAAGCGATGAACAACTAAAGAAGCTTTCTGAGGATGATTTAGCCCTCCTATCTATAAAACTCATGAGAGCATGCAATAAGGTAAGGAACAAGAGAATAAGTGGCCCTATCACTTGCTTTGAGCATGGTAAACCGAACCAAATTCGAGTCAAGTGTCCCAAGCTAAAGGGCAAGAAGTAGAAAAACTTTCGAAAGCATCTGCAAGCTTGTGACATAAAGTCTAAGAAGCTCAACTACCACAAGTTCATCAACCAGTTCCTTGCCACTCTTGAGAACATTGACATAAGCAATGTGGGCTCAGATATGGAGGATGATGAGGATGACTCCCTCGGTAAGTTGAAGATCCAAGACTTCACCGGCATATGCTTCACGGCCAAGGGCAGCATCGACGTCTACTCCTCTAACAATGAGCCCTTTAGTGATCCCGAAGAGGTTTGTTGAATGAGGACGGAAATGTGTGGCTTGTTGACTCCAGATGTTCTCGACACATGATCAAAGATTCTCAATGGTTTTCCTCCCCCACTCGTGTATTTGACAACGAGTTGACCACATTTGGGGATGCTTCTACTAGAAACATGACAGCAAAGGCCACAGTATGTGTCAATAATAATTTCATGTTGTTGGACATCGCTTTGATAAGTAAGTTGATGTATAATCTACTATTTATTTCCTAGCTTCTTAATGAGTATCCAAAAGTGAAATTCAAGACTAGTGAGTGTAGAGCTCTAGATTCTTCAAGAGAGTTTGTTTTTAGGATTTCTAGGTTTGAGAGGATTAGTGTTGATTTCAGTATCTTTTCTATCTCTGGCCTTGGGTGTCTTGTGACTTCTAATTATAGGTTTGAGAGGATTAGTGTTGATTTCAGTATCTTTTCTATCTCTGGCCTTAGGTATCTTATGACTTCTAATTCTTTGGATCTAGTGTTGTGGTATTGTAGGTTTGGACATATAGGATTCGATCACTTGATAGAGTCAGTAGTAAGGATCTTATTAGATAATTGCCAAGGATTAAGTGTTGCAAGGACTTAGTTTGCATACTTTGTAGATATAGTAAGATGTTTCTGCTTCTTATGCTCCTCTTACCTTTGTAATGATTGATGACTCTAGATAGCTCTTGCAGTTAGACGCAGTTAGCCCTACTAGAGTACAATCTACAGGAGGAAAGTGGTATATACTTGTTATTATAGATGACTTATCTAGGTATTCTTAAGTGTATTTTCTGATTTCTAAGGATGATGATTTTGACTATTTTAGAGAGTTGGTAATTAGATTAGCAGTTGACATTGTAGGAGCCTTGAGAGCCATTAGGAGTGACAATGTCATAGAATTCAGGAACTCATTATTTGCCACTTTCTGCACTAAGCGGGGTTTAGAGCACTAGTTCTCTTCACATAGAGTTCGCTAGTAGAATATAGAGAGAAATAATAGAACTCTTGTAGAGATAGTTAGGACCATGCTAGATGAGCATAACACTCTTAGGAGGTTTTTATTGGAATACGCGTAGGCTACGGAAGAAGAAAACAAAACTTTTCTACCGCGCACCCAAGAACATCATGCTAAGGAAGGATCATGGATCGTTACCACTTAGACGCGCAGCGCAGCGGAAGAAGAATTGGAAACCGATCCAATCTCGCGCGTCGAGGTAGTAGTGGAAGTAGCCGATCGTCCCGAACAGATCGTCTCCTCGCGCGCCGATCAAGATCGCAACGCAGCGGCGTCTCCACCGTATCCACACGTCCGGGCTGGGCGCCGATCGCGAGTGTACTAGCACTCGTGAGCAGCTAGGGTTTGGCTCGGGAGGTGGCGGCTAGGGTTTTGCTAGATGTTAATCGGGACGAATCCTCCGCCTCGCCTCCATATATAGACCTCCTCACGTGGGCCTCGTGGACCGAGGCCCAATAGGAGTCTATTCGGATCTCTATCCGAATTGAGCCCATATCCGAATCATATTCGAATTAGTGTTCCAACCCGTTAAGCGTGCGACCAGAGGGTTCACGTATACTTGGTCGTGACACGAAACGCCTTTCCAGCTTACCATGTTAATAGCGGCCTCTAGTAAGACATATTAACCCCAAAGTATATGTAAAGATCATATCAACTGAACTCGTAATGTTCTCTCATGTATGAATCCCTTTGCCTCACGATATAGATTGAGCTCAAGGCGAGACACGTGTCATCCTCGTAATAGCTCAATCACTCTCTCGATTCCGTGATGGATTATAAACTCGTGATTGACTCTCAATCACCTTGGCATGGCCATGCACTTTCATAATCCATTACATCGAGAGGCCCAGAGATATCTCTCCCATAAGGAGGGGCAAATTCTATCTTGATCATTCACATCCCACTACATGTTTCATGGCAAACCCGAAGACTACTTTTATGACTACCGATTCACGGAGTAGTGTTTAGTAGTCCCAAAATAAGCTACTACTCATGTTGGGAACCATGATGATCTCAAGTCTAAGGACTCTACATAAACACTACTTGAGACCAACTGATGACACATGGAATCTCTGCAGTGTCTCATGGCAGGTCTATCCAACATATGTTCACTAACACATGTCCATATTATTGATTTGGTATCACCATACCATGATCCATGAGACATGATCATCAATCAATACATATGCTGATCTTTGTCTTTGAATCATATTTGTTCCTCATATGATATACGATCAGGGATCATTTAGAAATAGCAACATCTTAGTATTTAAGAGTCTCATGAATAAGTCACATACTCATTGATCAATAATGATGATGTCTATTCCAAGGAACAAAGTAATGTATCATAAACATAGTATGTGATATATACAACATCTCCATGTTGCCTCTAGGGCATATCACTAACAGTTTTGGGCTGAGGCGACTTTTTCTACTTTCTATATGTTAAATAGAGTTTTCTTGAGATCGTCCATAGGCAAGACTTCTTTTGACTTTAGATTTGATCATAGGCCTAGCGTCTCTCATTTCACCATACTTAGTTGCAAGTGCTTCATTCTTTAACATAGAAACTTGGATAAATTTGAATCTAGATATTATGATAGCATTTTTCTTAGATATCTTGCTCATTCTTGTATCTTTCATATATTTAATTTGGATACTAACAAAATCATTGAGATTTGTGAAGTCACTTTTGATAAGACTAGTCCTGGTGATGCAGATACAGACATGCGTACCACTTTTCACTATATAAGAAGGATTGTATCAACACTACATGCTTGTGGTTAGGGCCCGTCAAAAGGGAAGCCAACCAACATGTCAAGGCTAAGTCAACACCTTCCCCAACTCTTCCTTAAGACCACCTTTGAGAATAAATCTACTATTGTTCGTGGTTAGGACCCGCGAGTATCCATCCTACGTCGAGAAGATCGGGTAACTCCGTATCATCTTGGTATCAGAGCGCGGTTTACTCAGTAGGATCTTATCCCTTTAATTTTCAGTTCATTACTTCCTGTCCTATAGTCTATATAGCCAAAAATTTGCATATGTTATTTTTGTGAGTTTTATTAAGTTTTGATCCATTAGAAATTTTATTTACGTTCTGATCATCTTGTCTTTTGCATAGCTTAATCTATGCATACCAATTTTCTTGAAAACCCGCTGGTTGATCTTTCAATTAACATTCAAAAAAAGAAGATTCAATTCACCGTTTGAATTCTTAATCTGGCTATCCACATAAGATCTTTGTGCATCTTGAAGAATATCATATCCGAATATATCTTGGTTTCCTTTTTTCTTGTTTCATTCGGTGCAAGAAACCTTAGCCATCACGAAGTTGTGCGCCGCAAAGAATCCTAATCGGACACATTCGGACCGTCTGAAGTTTGTTGCGATTTTCACTTAAATCATTTGACCCTTGAGACTAACCTTTGATAATTGCATATAGGGTTGCTCTTAAATTAATTATTTCGACTGAATATTACCATTTATCTGTGCATCACTCATTCGGTGATAAAAAAATTCAGAGTTTATACCCCTGTATATTTTTTTAAAAAAAAGTTTGTGACTCATATGCCTCATTAGACTTAGAATAAGAATTTAAATCTTTTGAGTCACTAGCAGGGTAAACAAAAGCAAAAAAAAGAGAGCAAAATAAAAAGGTGAAAAAAGGGCCGAACTTAGGTGAGTGTTTTATGATATAAATTCAGTTGGAGTATTTAATTTTTTTGAGCAATCTTGTGCCCTTAAATTTATATTATTGCAATTGGCTAGCGTCTCTCCTTATACTTAGTGCATAACGGGCTAATATTTTCTGATTGTTTCTTTTAGCTCATTTGTTTGTTTGCATTGCGTCACATTGATCATTGCGTGTGTGTTCATATACTTCACTTATATCTTTTGGATCAGCACAATACGTCGTGTCGATGTCACTAGTGCATTAAAAGAGAAGACATATTTTAAAGGAGGATTAAATTCTAAGATCGCCGTTACACTTCAACATAGATATTTTGGTAGTGTGCAAAATATTGTGAATTGCGTTATTGAAGAGGAGAAGAGACTTATGAAGAGATGTACACCACAATTCCCTTTATGTCCATACTTCAGTTCTTCTACCTTTACTAGTGTGACACATGAGAAGATGACCGAGTATGAGACTTTCTCTTCGGTCAAAGAGACATATAGTGATATTTCAATGCTACATATAGCTCTCGAGATACACAACCCATATGAGGATGAGAGTCATATAGCCAAATTGAGTGAGAGAGATAAAAAGTGAGCTATGTGATTCCACTATATGCAAGGTTGAGAGCATCCAAATTGAGAGTGTGAGAGATACATTGAAAGAAAAAAGAGATAAACAAAGAGAGGTTGATTATGAAACTAACACGTTAATATCTACTTCTAGTATTGTTTCTCATATTGTGCAGGATAAAATTGAAGACAAAAATTGAGTGTCCAACAACCAGCATCATTGGAAGCGAAAGATGTGGAGATAACCACGGGTGGAGATGAAGTACTTGTTGCTCCATAGTTTCATCGCGAGGAGTGGATACCTGCATCACTTACATCAACTATGGAGGACAACAAAGGTAAGAATATTGGTATTGAATTAAATTGTGAAAAGGTGAGAGAATTAAATTGTGAAAAGGTGAGAAATTGTGAGAACTCATATGTTCAATTCAATATTCCACGTTGTGAGATTTCTTTGTGCAATTTACATAATGTGGAATTGATTACTCACAAGGAAGTTCTTACTAGAATCTCTCCAAATGATTCTTTATATCATATCATGTTTAATAATTTTAGAGAGCTATCTAGTGTGATTGATAACATTATTAAAATTTCATATTTAAAATCACTTGTTAGTATCAATGCCTACACATATAAGTTTAATTTGATTGGAGATTATGGTGTAGATGACAAATTTCATGCTCACAGAATTTGTATTATATGTGATATAGCATCCCGATTTTGGCTTTTGTTTTATTTTCTAGTTTTGCTTAAATTTCAATTTAATTGTGGAAACAAATGTGAGTATTTTCAAATTTCAGCATTTGAGCTTTCAGAAATTTTTTTATGAGTTGCTAAAATTTTCTTTCTCTTTGTGTTAAAAAAGAAGAAGAAGAAGAAAAGAAAAATCCCTTCCCCAGCGAGCAGCCTAGCCAGGCTCATCGGCCCAGCCAGCCTGCCCACCTCCCCTTCTTTTTCGCTCGCTTCCCCCCTTCTTTCTGTTGGCGCAAGCCGCCCGGCTCTCCGTCTCTCTTCGCGCGTCGCTGACATTGCCCGCGTCAAAGCTTCGGCCTCCTCCTCCCTACACCGGCTGAGACTTCCCCGTGGCGCCGCCACAGCCCTCCCATACCAGTTAACCGAGCTAGATGCGTCCTCCCCCTTCCTAGCCTTGCCGCCTGGGCGCTTCGCCGTACGCCCCGTCGTCATCGTCACTCAGCCTCCCCAAGGCTTGCCGTCGCATCCAAGGCCTTGAACTCTCCCCCGCAATTGAAGCGCCTACACCAGCCACCCCGAGTACTCCGCAAGCCTCCGTGACCCCTTCACTACATTTCTTGGACCTCCCTGGTACTCCTGTGTAACATAATTGGGTCCTCCCCTTGTGTAGCTCGCTGGCCCGGCATCTTTCCCAACTCCGACCAACTCACCTCGCTAGCAAAGCCGACCGTCTCGGCCAATTGCATTTGCCAAAACCTTCTCCAGGGTAGAGGAAGTCATCTCTAGCACCAATTTGGAAGCTTGTCGACCCCTCTTTCCTCCGCACCGAGCACCCCTCTCCGCCACCCATGGTCGCCGCCGTCAGCCCACTCCAGGCCACCCCGAACTCGACTATCCCTCTTGGTGAGCTATTGCCAACCCCTAGATGCTCCCCTAGCCTTTAATTGACCTTTAATTGAAACCCCGTTGCTGCCCTCGCCGTCGCATCCTTTGCCCTGGTTCCGCCACAGCCGAGGTCATCGTCGATGATAGCCTGGGCCACTTGAGGCCGCACCACATCACCCAGGGGAGCGCCCGAGCCTTATGGGACTATTTTTGGAATGCCCCCATGAGGCCACGCCCTCCCTCGCCGCCCGCAGGCCACGCCACCGCACCACTGAGACCGCCCCTGTTCCAACATCATTAAGAACCAAATCCAGCATTAATAGTTAATGATTATGATTACTTAATACTAATGTTGCACTGGCAGGTGGGCCCCGTAATGGTTTAACCGTTATGTGTTGCTGACAATCGGGCCCCACCTCAGTTAATAACCGGTTAAATCTGAATTTAAAACTCTGTTACCCTGACAGGTGGACCCCACTATACAGTTAACCATACTATGGCTCACATGTCAGTCTTTGTCAATTAATGAATTTCAAATATTTGATTAAATCAATGGGCCCCACATGTCATTCTCTCAGTGATTAAAACCCGGGATTTTAACTAAAATTTAAATAAAACCAGTGGGACTGACATGTCAGAGAGAGAGCCCTCTCTTCTCTTTTTATTTTTGGGATTTTTCCTGAGGATGAATTTTGGAGAGCTCGTTCTTCTTCATCGTAACTCCGATTTGAGTGAAACTTATTTCTAAAATTTTCTAAATTTAAGATCTTTCTGTTAGTATGAGTTTTGTTCAGTTTAGAGTTCATTTAAAATTTTATTTGAATTTTTATTGCTCTCTTGCCTATTGTTTTCTTTCCGGTCTTCTCGTGCGAATAGAATACAAGGACGCACCCGAGCAACATTTCGACACCTCTCCAAATCATCAAGACCTCCCTACTTCAGACCCAAGCAAGTCAATACTTTGATCATCTTGAACCGTGATTTATTCACGTTTGTTCTTTAAAGATATTCAACATGCATGCGTTATTTTATGTACACTAGTTTACTACCTTTTTCATTAGCTAATTATCCAAGTTGTTATACTAGCAGTATCTAGCTATCCCTTCCCTTAACAATTGATATCCTTTACCATAGTTGCCCTAGTTCTTACTAATAGTATTTTTACCAGCTAAGTTATACAAAATGCTATGCAAAGTCTAACTAAGTCTCAGGACACTAGGTTGTCCTGTTCATTATTTGTCAAAAACATAAAAGTCTTTTGGGCATTCATGGGATGTACATGACTAATAGTTTGGTACCAGCTTATCTTATACTTCTCAAAACTCTAAAAATATGCTTCACTATCTGGGCGGATGGTGAGGAAGGATGATGTGGATATAACACGAGAACTTGTGGTTACGGTAGACACCGCTGGATAAATTAAGGATTTAATCCTGTGTTGACCTCTTCATGTACAACAATACAAACCACAAGCTGGCAAAGTGTAGACATGACCAAATAATTTGCATCGTCAGTAAAGGTAAACACTTCGGAGTGACCCACGGTCGTGACGCTGCTTTAAGCCGTCGTGGACACGGGTCGTATCACTGGGTTTAAGCCGCCGTGTGGCGCAAGAGGGGGTCTAGGTGAAGCAAAATAGCTATCCTGCAGACGAAACTTTAGCGAGTGTGACCCTTTACTTGGTGCATTGTAAAGGTCATGTGGTAATCCATTTGATCTACATGTCTAAGGAAACATGTGGAATATAGTAATGGGATTATCTCTTGTGGGTAAAGATGTACAATCTCTGCAGAGTATAAACTGTTTAAACAGTCGTACCCATGGTCACGGGCATACATGGAAACTTCCTCGAGTTAGTTCTACTTACAAAATCTTTTAAGGGTGGGAGCAAAATAAGTGAAGGGATTTACTTCACTTTTGATTTTTATCTGGAGGGATGTACTCCAGCGACGGCTAATTAGGGTGGATATAACCCAATAAACAAAACTAGCATCGGTGGACGGAACTATGTAATCAATGGATGGAACCGTCTACAAAATACCTACTTCATATTCAATTACTACTTAGATTTATCAAAAATTGCTAAGTTATAGGTTTTTTATTGTATCATAAATAATTGTGAAAAATCGTTTTCTGCAACTAAAAGAAACCCGAGCCATCATTTGGATAGCCATGCATTTTATATTATTGCATTCTGCGTGTTGTCTTGCGGAGTACAATTGCAAGTGCTCACCCTCGCTCTCAATCCTTCCCAAACTTTGAGCAACAAGGCCACTATGAATATTACGAGGAGCAAGGCCAAGACGAAGGAGGAAACGACAATAACTGAGCTTAGCTAATAATAGTCTCTCCTCTCGCAGTATAGTCGACCATTCTAGCTATCAAGTGAATTCCATATTAGTTAAAGTTAGCCAATATCGAATTCACTTGGGCTATCCCCAGTCGCCGCCTGTGAGGGAAGTGCACCTTCCTGCTTCTCGCTCTTCCGCTGCATTTTTGTATTGAAACTATTTGGCCTGGCGGCTTATTGTAAACGCATACTTAAACTTCATTATTGTACTAATAATATCTCATGTAAGAAATGATCTAGTTATGTATCTGTGAGCACTATCTACTGATCTAGGGAATAGTTCAATAAAATCACAGAGGATTCGGATTGGTAAAATTCGGGTCCGACATGTGATAAGCTTGCTGAATTAAAATTACATATTGTGTATAAACAACCTTTTATGCCATGTCATGATCACAATGAGATGAGTGTCAACAATAGTGCTTGTTGTTTTAAAAGATTTTTTAAACCTATTTGTTTACCCTCTGATATGCAATTATGTACAACTAATCAGAGTAGCGCAGTTGAAGCATGGAAGGTACTGAAGATTTTTTCTCCCATATTTGAACAACTAAATTTGATTTTGCCTAATAATGATCTGTCTATATTCTTAGAAAAGTCGATGACGACTTTCTCTTATGGGAGAAAGAATGATGTGAAAAATAATATTATAATACATACATCTTTTAGTCGTTGCTATAATCACTGGTTTGTGCAAAATAATGAGAATGACACAACAATTGATTCTTACATATACTATACATATATATTGTTCTTTTCGCTTACTACACCTTCATATGTTAACGATGTGATAAGCCGAAGAAGTGTTGATGACAAGTATATATACCATGCATACACGTTGTATTCTGTGTTTAATACAATTTCAGGCTATCAAAAGCCGAGGATGACTTTTTTGAAGAAGCGGAGGATGATGAGGAGATAGACATACGTACCACTTTTCACTATATAAGAGAGATTGCATCAACGGTACGCTTTTATGGTTGGGACCCACCAAAAGGGAAGCCAACCAACATATCAAGATCAAGTCAACATCTTTCC
Organism: Melocanna baccifera; assembly: GCA_036346265.1. Classification (NCBI taxonomy): domain Eukaryota; kingdom Viridiplantae; phylum Streptophyta; class Magnoliopsida; order Poales; family Poaceae; genus Melocanna; species Melocanna baccifera. Next base: position 12,608,138 of record CM070709.1, read on the forward strand.
CAACTCTTCCTTAAGACCACCTTTGAGAATAAATCTACTATTGTTCATGCTTAAGTTTCATGAGGAATTAGAGAGTTTCTTCAATCAAGATCGTTCAACCTTTCCGCTGGGAATTGGGTGCATGATAGATCTTCGTTTGGTGGTCAGTGAAATCGACGCAAGTGTGTTTTGGCAGATTAAAGAGTGTTTGTCCCTTGCACTGACATTGGAGGATCATTGCGATTCATTAAGACTTCCGTGAGTATCCATCTTACGTCGAGAAGATCGGGCGACCCCATATCACCTGGTACTAGATACAATAGTGTAGGTACACAAGTATATAGTGATCAGGAGAGCATCTACATCGACGATGACTCTAACTTAGATAGTGTTCCCCTCCTTTGTGACAAAACTAGTGCTTTAAATATTGCCAAAAATCTAGTGCAACACTCTAGGACCAAGCACACATTAAAATTACATACCATTTCTTTAGAGACCATGTAGATAAGGGATATGTTGTGTTTCACTTTGTAAATATTTTTTCTAAGACTCTTGATTCTTCTTGTTTTTCTTCTTTGTGAGAGGGGTGATAGGGGTGGGGAGTTAGGAGTTATTAGTCATTTTGGCCTGTTTTGAGGGTGATTTTGACCTTTTGGTATTTATTGTATCGTATATTTATTTCAGCAACTTGCATTGTAAAATAATTAGAGTTGTAACTATTATCCTTGTGTGACATGATATCTTGCTTTACATCTTACTATATATTGTGCTAGTTTGCTAGATTAATTATGTCTTTCCATGTGTAGCTTAGCTTTTGCCATACTAGCTTCCTCAAATATGAAAAACTTGAACTAAATATGTCTTGTTCAATCTTATAACTAGTTTTACTTTAATGATCCTCTTACGATTCATGCCATATCAAATATGCTAAGTTGAGTCTAGAATCTAAATTGAGTTTTACATTGAGCTATGTTAGTTCTTTATTGAAGCATCAGTAAAGAGTAGCTCTTTGTTCTTGAACTATGTAAAGAAAATGAAAAATGATCTTTTTTGTGTGAAAAAATGATATCACCAATTTTTTCTCATGAGATGGCTTGCCATTACACTAGACATAAACTCAGTGAGAGTTTTGGATGACTCAGACCACTCTCTTAAGCTTCTTTCTTGGGATGGTCGTAGTGAGACTTAAGATTTAACACATGGACAAGAAAATAAAAATGTGAAAAATAGTTAAAGTTTAGGATACAGTTGTGGAAGGCTCCTAGTCTAGTATTAGCTTTGCTAAGATAAAACCAAATATAAATTTCAGCAAATGCTAAATATGCTAATTATGCTTAATTCTAAGTACTTGAACAAAAATGATTCAATTATGAACTTGTAGCACTGTAAATAGACTCAATGTAGCTTCTTGGTTCTATTTAGTTTATTGACATGGTTTGCCTCGTTTTTGGATACTTTTGGCTAAACTATGACCTTGAGCAACTTGATATGCTAAAAATCTATTTAATTTTAGATTCTTGCTTAAATGGTTTAGCCTTGCTATATATGTTTTGCTATGATCGAGATAGCTACGTCACATAATATGGTTTGGTGCATTACTTGTATAGTCACTTTAGATAACTTTTATGGCTTCTTAAGCTAAAATTGATTAAAATACAGCCACTGGATTTCATTCAGGCTCTATCTTCTTCATGTATCTTGATGATTCTATCGTCAAAAACGGAGAAAGATTGATAAAAATGCATATCTATAATATGATTTAGAGTTCTTTTACAAATTCTTACTACGTTGGAGCTTTAATGTTTTTGATATAATTCTCTTGATCTTTTGATCTCTTCTCACCATAACCAAGATCAAATAGAATAATTGTTCATTCAAATGGACCTAGAATGAGATTTCCTAATATTTTCATGGATTGGAAGTATTTTATAGAAAACTTGATATTTTCAGTAGCTTCACTCTATTTCTGGCTCATATGGTCATTTTTAGTCTTTGCAATGCTTGTGTGACCATTTGAGGTTCTATTTGTAAAATTCTCTCTATTATTTTGTAAAACAAACTCCTATTTACTTTTTAAAAAATTACCAATGGGTTCATCATGGGAGAGATTGAAAGATCATGTGAGAAAGTCTAGGGTTATGTTGTGATGAACCGTTGCCCTTTTGGTGAAGTGAAAATTTGGATTTTGCATATTTGTGGTTTATTTTGGATAGCATGCAGAGGTGGTGGTCTGACCGACCAGCTTGTGTTCTATCAACATGGGTGATTTCAGAAAATTGAAGTCATGGGATGATTTGGTTTGACCTAGGCTAGTGCATGTGTGGTATGATGTATGTTTTAGCTAATGTGGGTCAAGTTGTGAAAAACTTATACCCAGAAATGATTTTTTGGTATTTAGGTATGCATAGGCGTTTGGAGTTAACCATAGTTAATGGCGAGAATTGGGTTACACTTCTGGAGAAGCCAAGGCCCAGAACAATTAAGGATGTCGGTGAGATGGTTAAGCTATAGCATAAGAAAGGTGAGAAATGTTGAAGAGAAGTTCGAGCGATAGGTTATACCATGTGCCTTGTCGATCCAAGTGAGGCATAGTCTGATAGAATCAGAACAGGAGAGACTTACCGATATGTGGTAAACTAGTAATGCACCTACACGTGATAAGTACGATGATTGCTTGTAATGGAAGATGACCAGATTAAGAAAGGGTATTTTGGTAAGTTGACTAACATACCAGAAACTACATTAGATCAAAACCATGGTACTTGAGCGGCGCTTGGAAAAAAAGGTTTAGGTCAAGGAGGAGCTGAGATGATTAAGTGGATCAAAGGCTAAGGACTTATTAGCATATTTAGACTGTGAAAAACGTGCGTAAGTATAGTATGTGAGTAAAATCTGTGTTGTGTGGGATTAACAGGTTTCCCTTATTTGTGCTAAGTGAATAGTATCTATTAGGGTGGGGCTAATTGCCTTATCTATTTAGCGGATTGGGATGGAGACTTGTAAATTAACCACCAAACCATCCTAGCTTTACTATGGAAGCTAAGTGTTCTAGGGTTATGGTTTTAGAAGTGTGAGTGCTGTGGTGTACTCTCTTATTCTCCAGGTGGAATAGCTGTAAAACCTTTATCCTCAAGTAGTAATATATATGAACTTTGTTCATTTTTCATGGATTCCTCTCATTTTGGTTGATTTGCTCTTATTTTAGTTGGTTTTGAACTTAGCTCTCCCCTTTCTTAATCTTGCTGGACACCAAAGATGAGTAACTGATAGAGATATATCTTAAAAATCATTCTCTATTCATCTAGATATCAAGTTTGGTAACTTCTTAAAGTTACCCAGTTTTTGTTTGATTTGGCCTCTCTGAGTGATTTCTTGATCCAGTTATTTTTGCCTCGATTCCTTCGGTGTTCTAGATTGCAAGGATATATGAGAATACATCTAAAATCATCTTTGCCATCATTCACTTTCGAGCAAGTTATATTTACTATTTTTATTTTTGCCTAGTTTTCAGTGTAACCTTTCTTTAAATAGAAAAAAGTCAAAAAATTTGGCAATTATTTTCTTAATTGTTAATTGAAATAGGTTCCTAACGTCCTAGAGAAGGTACATACAAAATTTCAATGTGATCTAGAAACATAGTTTGAGAGTTTGCTCAATTTGTGTTTTTGGCTCAATTTTGGTGTAGCAGAGCTTCACGAACCAAAAGATCTCAATTCTCTTAAGTTTTTAAGATTTTTAGTTGGGATACATTTTTGAGATCAGGATCTAGCATTGGTTCAAGTTTCAAGTCTTTTAAATCTATGGATCAAAAGTTACATAAATTTTTAGATTTGAAATAGTGTTATTTTTACTATAGCGTAGTGAATTTTCAAATTTTGGTTTGTTGATCTTCATAGCCTCTTGTAGCTATTGGAGTAAAGAATTAGTGAATACTTAGAGTAAACTTTGAAGGCACCATTTACCCCCTCGGCTGCCATACCGTTCCTACACATGGTTACCAGAACATTGGATTCGATCAACGCTACCAGCACGCATGATCCTAATTAGTTAGGGTTTCTTTGGAAGGTACTCCTGAGAGTATGTACTCCCACTTCTCACATTCCACTTAAACGAATGAGTTATACCTCTTTATCCTTTTGAGTATACTCTAATAATGATTATAAGATACTCTTGTAACACCCTGATTTAACAACAGAAGCCTAAGATGTACCTACAACTATTATCGCTTCCAACTTTAACCAATAAACAAAAATTATCAACAGCTAGATGTCAAGAATAAACATTCAACGTAATAGTAAACTTAAATTTCAGCAACACTGTAAACCATAAATTGACCTTGATATGAACAATAAATACCCAGATGAAACATAAATAAGTCTAAATTAAGTAAAATATCAAGTAGCAACATTATGAACTAAAAAGACTAAGGGAAGTTATAAATGATCCAATCAATGCTATGGAAACTACTAATTTGTTCATATCCATAAATGATAAGTTGCTAGGTGGAGTGAAGAGTTACAAGTATGCAATAAACCATGTTCTATATCCACCCATACATATTGCCTTCAATATTCACCTAAAAACAATAAATAAGTAAGGGTGAGTCTATGACTCAGCAAATATAAAGTAGAACAATAAATGAATCCACATCATTTTACCAATTTATAACCATTTACCATTAACTCAATTTTCACATCGCACCCTCATCAATTCTCATCCACATGTCTCAGTATCTCATCTCTCTTTTCATGAATACAATGTAACGCTCACAATCAAGTCTCATTCTCCTTCTGTAGCTTATATCAATATAGTGGAGGGCACACCCATCGATATCACCCTCTACCTTTTGTGGAGGTGCCTACCAAAATAGGTCTCTTCCCTCCATCTTGTAGAGGTGCCTACCGAAGTAGGTCTTACTCAAGTGCACACTAAAATAGTTAAATAGCTTTACTCATATATATTGACTTTCTCACCGCTCTGACTCGTAATGCATATACCATGTCATGAATGCCATTTTTCATCTTTTTACCACATATCACAATTATCATCAAATTAATATCATACTGAATAAAAATAATCAAAATTGTTGTATGACATGAATAATTCAATAATAGTGAGCAATTATCAATTATCATCTAACATTCTACTAAGCACTTGCCTCTCTAGTTGCGACGGTCGATTTGATTAGGTAATGACAACACAACCGACGCTACTCCTCCTACAATAATTACTCATTCTCAATACAAGATATAACAATACAAGGCAACAAATAAAGAACAACACTCCTATATGCTTCCTAAACCCACAACTTTTTCTCTTTACCAGACAGTCAACCCGTTATCCTGGTCCTAAAATTATCATAACTTTCAACTCCCATATTGAAATATACCAAACCATACTAGTTTTGGAATATATGTAAAATTTTCTACAACTTTCTAGTTGATCACATGTTCAGATTAAATAATCCAGACCTCCATTTTTTACCCAGAAGACAGATCTGTCATCTTTTGGACAGCAGATTTACTAATTTAATATCTTTTAATCTACAAATACAAACCTATTGGATTATGACATTATCAGAAACTAAAGAAAATTATCTACCACTTTCTAGTTATTTCTAAAATTTAATTTTGCCATTAAAAAAGTTAAATTAATGTATTTCCATGACTTCATCTAGCATCAACCTTGTATTAGACAACAACCTCCCAAAATTCATAATTTCTATCTTTCTTATCTAAAAATTATATTCTTGGATTTTATGGAATCCTTAAGAAATTATCTACAATTTTGTGTAAACCAAATACCCAAATTAGTTTATTTACTATTTTTAATCTACAGATTAATATGTCTGCCAAATATAACAAATTTATCAGATATTAGGATTACAAAATTCATATATCAAGTTCTACTCCTCCGATCGACATGAGTCCTCCACCGGCCCTCATGGCAAGCACGTGCACGCGCGTGACCGTGCTGGCACGCGGCGATGAAAAGCAGTTGGACTGCGGTAGCTGCTGGTGGAAGCAGATGGAGTGCGGCGATGGGAAGGGAAAAACGAAAAAAAAAACTTTTTAGGTTTTGGGTTCTTCTCCATGATCTCTTTTATCACGGTATTGGATTCACTCAGACTCCCAACTCTCCTGTACAACTTGTTCTAGAAAATAATTCCTCCTCGAAAAATCCAAGCATCCCCTTTCACGTGTCCCCATTTTTGTTAATTACACATAGGTCCTCAAGATGGTGTTTTTAGGGTATTACAGCTGTAAAGTTAGTTCCACAAAATATTTCATCAAAATTAACTTTTTATAATATAATTTATGTATATACTCCTTTTACATATGGAAAAAGGTACATAGCAAAAACAAAGGGCTCCGATGAAATTTTTTCAACCATGTCGCATTGAGTATCTTTAAATTAGTATTTAAGTATATCAAAAGTGATAAAGAAGTATATCGAAAGTGATAAAGAAGTGGTATATTGGAAGGTGGGAGTATATACTCTCCAGAGTACGGAAAAGTATACATGGGTGGGGGGGTGTGTGTGTGTGTTAGAAAAATGATTATATTCTCCTAGAAATACGTACTCTCACTTCTCGTATATCGCTTAAATATTGTTGTTATACATTTTTATCCATTTGAGTATACTCTAACAATAATAATAAGATACTCTAAAATGAGTTCCATAGAAAAATCATCAAAGTCCACTTATTATAGCATGATTTATGTATATACTCCTTTTATATATGAAAAATGATATATAGTAAATAAGATACTCCAAAATAAGCTCTATAAAAAATATCATCAAAGTTTACTTTTTATAGCATAATTTATGTATATACTATTTTTATATATGGAAAAGATATGTAGTAGAAAAATTATTATATACTCCTGGAAGTATGTACCCCTACTTATTATATATCGCTTAAATATTGTTGGTATACATCTTTATCTATTTGAGTATACTCTAATAATGATAATAAGGTACTCTAAAATAAGTTCCACAAAAAATATCATCAAAGTCTACTTTTGATAGCATAATTCATGTATATACTCCTTTTATATATGGAAAAGGATATATAGTAAAAAATAAAGATTATGTATTTTTCATAATCAGGTAGGATCTTAGATTCTACCATTCTATTCTAAAATGCAATCCTACCGGAATATCTCTCATTTGATTCGGGATCATGATTTTGACCACCTTGTGTATATGTATATATGACCAGGTTTTGATGATTTAGACAAACTAATACCTAGTTTTAAAGTACTTTGAAATGGACATTACCAGTCCTATTTAAATATGTGTGGATTCTTCAATCTTGCCAAAAAGATAATATGTGGATCACCTTGTCTTGGTTCTAACGGTATTAGTCAACTTCTTATTATCCAGGGCTAAGGTGTCAAAAACCAACTGAGCCCGACCCAACTTAAATAATTTAAAATTGGGAAGGCTAATTATTTTGTTACACCATAGCTGATATATACTGAGAAAGTAAAATCAAAGTGGTATATGGAGCAATGTTAGTTCAGCTAAGTCTAACAAATTTTCGAAACAAAGAAATGTGCGGAAGTACTTGTAAACTAGACAGGAACTGATTAAAGGTACGTAATTTGACTAGTTAACACAGAATTGACTATTTGAGCTGAGAAAAAGAACATTTTCTCTATGATGGAAAATAGTTGAATATTAAATATGTTATTTTTTATTAGAAATTTTAGTATGTATATATATACTACCTAATGTATATGCTAAACTATTACACTTCATATACCTAATTTTTACTTATGCAAAAAGTAATTAATTAATTAGATGATTGATTTTATTAATATACAGTATGTATTGTTTTATTGATCAAGATCTAAAGAAGTAAACCAAATTTGGTTTAGTTAGTACATAAGATTTAGTTATTAAACTAAATTATTTTTTTTATCTATACTAGTTAAGTCCCGTACGTTGCTACGAAACATCTTATGTATGTATTTTTTATCAACTAAAATATCATAGCACATACAGTGAGATTTGCATTAATAAAAAAACCATTTTAAGTCAAAAAAATAAAAAAGATTTTAAAATATTACAGAGATATTGAATTCGGTGATAAGGAGCCATGACAAGCACACTTAACATAGATAACTCGCATTAGCCATAGATTCAAAGGTCTATGGAATTATAAACCAAGCATGTTCATGCCATCCTGACCGGTCCAAAGGAAAAAGAAGATGAGAGGTAGCAGCACAGATCTTAAATAATTGATATCATGAATAAGTCCTAAAAGAAACTTAACCTCAAGTATGTATGTGTATTTTTTTTAAAAAATATCTCTCTTGAAGACATATGCGTAATTCGTGAAAAGGAGTACAGGAGAACATAATGCTTTGAATTTTTAGAGAGGAGTCGTTCTCCTGGAACAAGTCCAACAGGAGGAGTTAGAAATGAATTCGAAGTCATATCACGGTGGGCGTTCGAAATAGTGATGGTTTTTGGTTTCTCGCTGAAATTTCACTGTAGCTGACTTTTTTTACTGTAGCTGAGTTGGCTTATTGAGCATAATTAAATTTAAAAAAATATAAAAATAGAAAAAACATATTAGCCCATCACAGACAATGCAAAGGAATACGGGAAAAAAAAGAAAATACAAAAAAGCCTAAAATATCTAAAAAATCAGAAAAAGATGAATTACTGAATAGTGATAAAAAAGCTAAAGTTAGAAACTGAAACTGAAAAAAAAGCTGAATTGAACGGGAGTAAAAGCAGACGTGGGAGAGAGGAGGATCCTAACCTAGAAATTCCTAGCTGCCTTTTCCTTTTATTCACAGGCACCGCACGGCATCTACCATCGCCAGTGAAATTCATGTTCAACTGCCTTCGCCAGCTGCCACTGAAATTCCATCATAGCCAGTGCATTCCATCGTCACCCTTGGGTGCCACGTGCCATGCACCAGCATAGCCTGCTTCAGCTCCCACCACGTTGCTCGCTAGTGCTCCATCCACCCGCAAGCTAGCATGTGGCCGCCCAGTCAACGCGTCCCCAGCCAAAGCCTATATGGCCTGCCTGTTGAGAAATTGAGAAGAATATATGAATGGTTACGTAATTCACGATCACAGTCGTTAAGAATAATTGATTAAGCACAAAAGACGTCAATTGAGAGAGAATATCATAATATAATCTTTACTGATTCTCAGATTGATTTATATGGTACAATGCCTTTCTATTTATAGTATAAACTCACTTGAAGCAACTCTGGTATTTGCCTACACCGGAACCTTCTAGGTTTCGTAACACTCCCTCTTGGGCAAATAACACGGTATGCATATGCCTCATCAAAAACTCCTCCCAAAAATCCAGTGGAAAAAAAGAGATGGAGAAAAGAGTACATTGCATCCATTCCTTATGACACTTGTTGTCTCATTAAAAACCTTTACGTGAAAAAACTTTAGGAAAAACTCGCAAAGAGAAAAAGAGTGCAACATTTAGATTTTCAGAATCATGTAAATTTTCTGGTTTTACATATAGGCTATGGTTTAGGGATTTTCTCCCCCTAAACCTTGTAACTCTCTAAGCCGTCTCATACCTATGCCTCGAACGCATTTATGGAAACAGGAGGCTGGAGTGATTTTGTGAATAGATTTGCTAGATTATCACAAGACTTAGCTTTTAGCACTTTTATCTCTCCTTTCTTTTGAAGATCATGAGGATAAAAGAATTTAGGAGCAATATGCTTCGTGATATTACTCTTAATATAGCCCATTTGCATCTATGCAATACAAGCGGCATTATCTTCATAGATAATAGTGGGGTCATTAATGGTGCTCATGCCACATGACTTTTGGATATGGCTAACCATCCGTCTAAGTCAAACACATTCTCGTGAGTCTTCATATAATGTGATTATTTTTGAGTGGTTTGTAGACGTAGCTACCAAGTTCTGCTTGAATGACCGTCGAGAAATGGCTGTACCACCACAAAGAAAAACAAAATTTATTTGGGATTTTACATTATGTGGATCAGATATATATCATGCATCTGTATACCCAACCAAACTCAAGTCTTGGTTCTTCGGGTAATATAACCCAAGATCTTGTGTACCTTGAAGATACCTGAGTAAGGTTTTAATGCCAGCCCAATGTCTTTGAGTTGGAGCTGCACTGTGCCTAGCTAGCAAGTTTACTGCAAAGGCAATATCTGGCCTCGTGCAGTTAGCTAAGTACATTAGTGTCCTAATAGCACTTAAGTATGGGATTTTTGGTCCAAAAATTTTCTCATTTTTCATCCTTCATCTAAAAGGATCTTTATCCGCTTCTAGGGATCGAACCATCATCGGTGTTTTCACTGGAAATGACTTATCCATATTAAATTTCTCTAATACCTTCTTGGTATAAGAGAATTGGTGCACTAAAACTCCTTCAGGGATATGCTCCAGCTGCAGGTTTAAGCTGGACCTTACCAGTACATGTTAATTATCAATTTGACTTAATGACATATGGAACTGTGGTTGGTGCCACGTGTATTAAAATTTGTACCACGTCATTGGTGTGACGTTGGATTGGATATATAAATTGATTTTGCACTCAGGCGAGTGATCGTGCAGTAAAGAGGGAAGTACAGTTGTACTTTAGGGGATGTGGTAGTCTCGCCCGGGTAATGTTAAGGACTTAACTTTGTGCGCCATTGATCTGAGCTTAATCGTGCAAACCACATGTCTATTATGGGATGGACCTGACTGATTAATTTGTAATATTTCAACTCAATTATGCCATTGTGATGGACATGGTTGCCGATTTCCATGTGGCGCAAGGGGGGGTGTGATGCGAAACCCTAGCGGACAGGATTGTGTTGAGGTAGAGCATTGTAAAGGCCTTGCTGTGATTTCCTTAGGCCTAGGCTGATCACATCATGTGGGTACAGTTGTGCAACCTCTGCAGAGTGTAAAACTATTCGAATAGCCACATCCTCGGTCATGGACATTGCTCGGGTATTTCACACGAGGGTTAGTGTTTCACTTATAACTTGGTGGTTTATGTTGAGAAGTGGACAGGTAGTTCACTGTTGGTTTAACTTGTGAATTGGTGTTCACAAGTAGTTTATGCTTATTCCATTGATTATCCCTTACTACTGTTTTTACTTAACTTTCGCTTTCAAGTTATTTATTATATTTCATCCATAAATGCCTTTATGCAAATTAACCTTACAGCCTTCCATTGGTAAGCCTTGCATTCTATATTGCATTCATTGTTACAAACGACTTGCTGAGTACCAATGTACTCACGGCTTTACGCCTATGTTGCTCAGTTGAGGGAGAGGAGTACTATCAGCAGGAGGTTCCAGAAGGAGAGTACTACGACGACTTCACGGATTAGGCTTCGTTCTCCACTCGATAGCCTGTGGGCTTGTCGATTGACCGCTACGCTTTATTTTGGATTTCCGCTGCTATTTTATTAAGCCCTTCCGGCTAGAGATATTGTAAGCTTGGCCATAAGGTCGTACCTTTGATATTTTATCGATATTCGAGTTTTCCTTTACTATTATCGTGTGTATGACTGGTGATGAAATCTATGTTTGATGGTGTGCATAGCGTGAATCTGGACTAGTGCAGCCATACGAGAGAGATCGAATTTGCACATTCGGTCTCGACAGAGATGGTATCAGAGCCATATCGACTGTAGGACGAAGCCTTAGTTAGATTGGTCGTTAGCCCAAAAATTTATTTTCTAAATCAAACCAACTAAATTTGATATTTAGTAATATCTCTATCTTCTTATGTCATTCTTAAGAATTCTTGTCTCTCGCCCCAACTCTTGCAAAAATTTGCTTTCGTAAAGTTATAAACTGATCTTTCCCTCATAATTGCATTAGATGTCCCAAGCTTCTTACAGCCCGACAGGAGGATGGAGATCACTTCTACGCGTTCTGTTGCGGAGCCTCGGATTTAAGAGACTGCCCGTCTACCTCACCAAGGATGAGAAGCATAAAGGTCAACGCATCGGAAGCATCTCCAGGCTATACTTCACCACCCGACTCGGCAAGCAGGTGCTACACCACAGTTTCAAGAACACCGGTGCCAGTGGAGAGATGTCAGCACAAGGAGTTGCGCACAAAGCCATTCGTCGCCTTTGCAAGCTATACAAGATCAACATGGCCAGACTCGTCCGGAAGTTCAAGGAGCAGTACGGAGTCACCCCTAGACTACCGGAGCGATCGGGAGTAGCCCGATCGCGATGCGCAAGCCTCTACCGTCGCCTACACCGCGAGGCCCGGAGGAGAGTCGTATCACCGGAGATCGTCGCGCCTACCTCAGTCGGTTCACCCCAGCCCCAGTCAGAGAGCAGTCGCCGCCGATCCGCAACTCGTGGGTTGTCTACAGCGATTCTGAGGACGATAGCAGTGTACCCTATTTGTCAGGACCCGAGTGGGAGCCTTCAGAGTAGATAGTGCGAGTAGACACGTTGGATTTTATTGGCAGTTGTGTGTGATGTGAGCTGCAAATATTGCCTTAAAAGCATTATATTGCAATCATGTCAATCTTTTAATGGAGTTTATTTTTGTTCAGTTTCTTTGTTAGCCTTTTGGCTAAGTGTTTGTGTAGGTTAGGTTTCCATTAAGCAAAACCCCCCTTAGACGCATTTACCTCTTATCTATGCTTTTCCCCCTCGTCTTTTACCTTTGGTCACCAATAGCTTGTTTTCTTTCAGAGCAAGATGGTTGATACGAGGAACTCCTCCACCGCAATCAGCGAACCAGACCCAGAGAGCAGTCTTTGCGCAGCGGTGCCACCTACCTTGGACCCCGCCCTCGGTCGGTTTTGGTGGCCTGCACTCGGATGATGCGGACCATGATGCAGAGTATGCAGACTATGATGCAGCGACAGCACCAAGAGGCAGTACCACCACCAGCACCTCGTCAGCAGTCCAGCTATGCAGAATTCATGAGGACGAGACCGCCTGTTTTCTCCAGTTCGTCAGAGCCTCTAGAGGCTGATGATTGGATCCGTTCAGTTGAGAAGAAACTGAACTTGGCTCAGTGTACCGACAGAGAGAAGGTATTATATGCAGCACATCAGCTTGAGGGACCAGCAGTAGAGTGGTGGGAGAACTACTGTGCCGCCCATGAGAACCAGAACATCACTTGGAAGGAGTTCGCCAAGGCCTTCCATACTGCTCATGTCATGGATGGAGTGGTTGAGATGAAGAAGGATGAGTTTCGGGAGTTCCAGCAGAGGAACCTGTCAGTGAGTGAATATCTCAATAAATTCACTCAGTTGGCTTGCTACGCGCCAGAGGATGTAGCGTCAGATGCAGCTCGCCAGAAGAGGTTCAAGAAAGGCTTGAACCCAGCTTTGAAGATGCAAGTCGTAGGCAACGACTATGCCAGTTTTCAGCAGTTGGTGGACAAGGCCATTCTCATTGAGGAGAGTCACCACGAGCTCGAGGAGTCTCGCAAGAGGAGGTTGATCCAGCAGGGGTCACAGTCACACCAGTCCCATAGGCCTCGTTTGGTTCCTACCGGCTGCCGAGAATCAAAGAGCAGGCAGCAGCAATGATCCTCGGCTTCAGGGACCCGGCTCGGACTCGCGCCGCTTTGATCGGATGGCGTCCGTGGTTCCAGTGGTAAGCGGCGGAAGAGCAATAATTCAGCGGCGTCATCACTTGCTTCAAGTGTCATGAGGTGAGACACTATGCTAGTAAGTGCCCTCGAGGCGTGCCTCGACGCCGATTCGCCGACTTGGGAGCCACACCGGTCGTACTCCTACCCGAGAGCGGGGCGAGGAGCACCCCGCATCGGGACGAGCAAGCGGGGCGCCGGTGGTGAGGTCGTGAACCACGCCACGCGCAGAGGATGCCAGTGCAGCACCGGACGTTGTGATCGATGACGTTACTAGTACATTCGCTTCCGCCACCGTTTTATTTGATTACGGAGCTTCGCATTCGTTTGTTTCTCGGAGTTTTGCTTTAAAGCAACAATTGAAAACTGTTGCTCTTGGATCATTCTTTTAATCCAATCCCGGATTCGAGTTGAGATCCAACCTAGGTTGTCCCGGAGTTAGGATAACCATTCAGGGAGTTGAGTTCAGGGCCGACCTGATTTTGTTGGATATGTAGTCCCTAGATGTAATCTTGGGAATGGATTGGCTTCAGAAGCGGCGGCGTTGTTAGATCGTGGGAGCAGAGCAGTGACCTTAATCAATTCAGATGGAGTTAAGGTACGATTCGCAGCCGATGAGTGTCGGCTAGAGCTACCATGATTTGCGAGCAAGGTGATCCAATGGAGGATGTACGGTTGTCGTGAGTACCCAGCGTGTTTCGAATGATCTTCCGTATGCCACCAGAGAGGGAGGTTGAGTTTCTGATTGAGCTTGTGCCAGGTACCGCTTCGATTCCCAATAGACCCTATCGGATGCCGACCAAAGATTTAGCAGAGTTGAAGAAGCAAATTCAGGAGCTTTTGGATAAGGGTTACATCAGACCGAGTTCATCCCCGTGGGGAGCACCAGTGTTGTTCGTCAAAAAGAAGGATGGTAGTCAGCGCATGTGTGTGGACTACAGAGCACTTAATGAGGTCACCGTCAAGAATAAGTACCCTCTGCCCAGGATTGATGACCTGTTTGATCAGCTTAAGGGAGCAGGAGTGTTCTCCAAGATCGATTTAAGGTCAGGATATCATCAGATGAGGATTCGAAAGGAGGACATACCCAAGACAGCCTTCTCGACTCGTTATGGTCTATACGAGTTTACAGTGATGTCTTTTGGTTTGACCAATGCCCCGGCATATTTCATGTATTTGATGAAAAAGGTATTTATGGAATATTTGGACAAGTTTGTGTTAGTGATATGCCCTAAAGGCAACATGGAGATGTTGTATATCACATACTATGTTTATGATACATTACTTTGTTCCTTGGAATAGACATCATCATTATTAATCAATGAGTATGCGACTTATTCATGAGACTCTTAAATAGTAAAATGTTGCTATTTCTAAATGATCCCTGATCGTATATCATATGAGGAACAAATATGATTCAAAGACAAAGATCAGCATATGTATTGATTGATGATCATGTCTCATGGATCATAGTATGGTGATACCAAATCAATAATATGGACATGTGTTAGTGAACATATGTTGGATAGACCTGCCATGAGACACTGCAGAGATTCCATGTGTCATCAGTTGGTCTCAAGTAGTGTTTATGTAGAATCCTTAGACTTGAGATCATCATGGTTCCCAACATGAGTAGTAGCTTATTTTAGGACTATTAAACACTACTCCGTAACTGGGTAGTCATAAAAGTAGTCTTCGGGTTTGCTATGAAACATGTAGTGGGATGTGAATGATCAAGATAGAATTTGCCCCTCCTTATGGGAGAGATATCTCTGGGCCCCTCGATGTAATGGATTATGAAAGTGCATGGCCATGCCAAGGTGATTGAGGAGTCAATCATAAGTTTCTAATCCATCACGGAATCGAGAGAGTGATTGAGCTATTAAGAGGATGACACAGGTCTCGCCTTGAGCTCAATCTATATCGTGAGGCAAAGGGATTCGTACATGAGAGAACATTACGAGTTCAGTGATATGATCTTTACATATACTTTGGGGTTAATATGTCTTACTAGAGGCCGCTATTAACATGGTAATCGGAAAGGCGTTTCCGGGTCACGACCAAGTATACATGAACCTACAGGGTCGCACGCTTAACAGGTTAGAACACTAATTCGAATATGATTCGGATATGGGCTCAATTCGGATAGAGATCCGAATAGACTCCTATTGGGCCTCGGTCCACGAGGCCCACGTGAGGAGGTCTATATATATGGAGGCGAGGCGCGAGAGGATTCGTCCCTGGTAACATCTAGCAAAACCCTAGCCGCCACCTCCCGAGCCAAACCCTAGCTGCTCACGAGTGCTAGTACACTCGCGATCGGCGTTCCAGCCCCGGACGTGTGGATACCGGTGGAGGCGCTGCTCGTTGCAGTGTTGATCGGCGTGCGTGGAGGAGACGATCTGTTCGGGACAATCGGCTACTTCCACTACTAACTCGACGCGCGTGATTGGATCGGTTTCCAATTCTTCTTCTGCTGCGCTGCGCGTCTAAGTGGTAACAATCCATGATCCTTCCTCAGCATGATGTTCTTGGGTGCGCGATAGAAAAGTTTTGTTTTCTGCTTCCGTAGCCTACGCGTATTCCTTTAGTTTGTCGTTGTGTTCATTGACGACATTTTGATATATTCCAAGAATGAGAAGGAACATCAGGAGCACTTGATATTAGCATTGCAGAAATTGAGAGATAATCAGTTGTATGCAAAGTTCAGCAAATGTGAGTTTTGGATGAAGAAAGTCGCCTTTCTAGGGCATGTGTTGACAAAGTAAGGAGTCGCAGCTTGACCCAGGGAAAGTAAGTGATGTTTTGGATTGGCAGTCACCCACTTCGGTTACCCAGGTCAGGAGTTTTCTGGGTATGGCAGGATACTACCGTCGCTTTATTGAGGGATTCTCCAGTGTGGCCAGACCCCTCACACAGTTGCTCAAGAAGGAAAAGAAATTCACTTGGATGCCAGAGTGCGAGAAAGTTTTGAAACTTAAGGAGAGTTTGACCACACCCGGTGCTTGTGTTGCCCGATATTAACAAGGATTTTGAGATATTTTACGATGCCTCTCGCAAAGGCTTGGGTTGTGTCTTGATGCAAGACAAGAGAGTGGTAGCCTATGCCTCACGCTAGTTGAGACCGCATGAGGAGAACTACCCTACCCATGATTTGGAGTTAGCAGCCGTAGTGCATGCTTTAAAGATTTGACGTCATTATCGATGGGTAATGGATGTGAGGTTTACACGGATCATAAGAGTCCAAATACATCTTTACCTAACCCGAGCTTAACCTCGAGCAGAGGAGGTGGTTAGAGCTGATAAAGGATTATAATGTAGGCATACATTATCATCCCGGGAAAGCTAATGTTGTTGCGTATGCCTTGAGCGTAAAGGTATACGCAATTCTGATGGTTCGAGATAGTCACCAACTTTGCATGAGGAATTTGAAGCTTAGCCTTGAGTTGGTTGAGCGAGATTTTTGGCAAAGCTATGGAGATGCAGCCTACTTTGGATGGTCGATTAACTGGGCTCGGTCGGATGATGAGGCATTTCAAATGAATCGAAAGAACTTAAGTGAAGGTAAAGAGTCGATTTTCAAAGGATGACCGGGGAACCTTGTGGTTCAAGCAACGCTTGTGTGTGCCCAACAAGCAAGATCTAAAGGAGGTGTTGTTAAAAGAGGCTCATGAGTCACTGTATTCGATTCATCCAGGCAGTACCAAGATGTACCAGGACATTAAGGATAAGTATTGGTGGCCCAACATGAAGCGTGAGATCGCTGAGTATGTAGCCCTTTGTGATGTTTGTCAGAGAGTAAAAGCAGAGTATCAGAGACCTGCAGGTTTGCTACAACCATTGAGAGTTCCCGAGTGGAAGTGGGAAGAAATTGGTATGGACTTCATAGTCGGTCTGCCTAAGACCAAAGAGGGCTATGATTCGATTTGGGTCATCGTGGACCGATTGATCAAGGTTGCTCATTTTATTCCAGCTTAAGACGACCTACGTGGTGACAGACAAGGCGAGCTATATATGTCCGTAATTGTCGGGCTTGCATGGTGTACCTAAGAAGATCGTGTCGATCGTGGATCGCAGTTCACCTCTCGGTTTTGGGGTAGTTTCCATAAGGCTATGGGAACCCACCTGAATTTCAGTACAGCATATCACCCCGCATGCATGGTCGATGGTGAGCGAGTAAATCAGATTTTGAAGGACATGTTGAGAGCCTGTGTGCTTGATCATGGTTCCAAGTGGGACAGTTGTTTGCCTTTTGCAGAGTTCTCGTACAACAACGATTCTCGTGCCGCTTGTAGATGTCACCGCTTGAGGCATTGTATGGCAGAAATGCGGGACCCTCTCAATTGGAAAGAGACGGGGAAGGTCGTGTTTTGGTCCGGACTGTTTGAAAGAAGCTGAGGATAAGGTCCGCTTGATACAGGAAAGGTTGAAAACTGCCTAGGCCAGACAGAAAAGCTATGCAGATACCAGACGTCGAGAGCTGAGTTTTGAGCCAGATGATTTTGTATATCTCAGGATCACACCATTCAAGGGTGTGAGGAGGTTTCAGCTAAAAGGGAAGCTTGCACCGAGATATGTTGGTCCGTTCAGGATTCTGAAACGCAGGGGAGAGGTTGCTTATCAGTTGGAGCTACCTGCGTCCTTCAGTGGGGTACATGACGTCTTTCATGTGTCCCAGCTGAAGAAGTGCTTGCGTGTGCCAGAGGAGGTTGTGCCAGTCGAGGCCGTTGACCTACAGGAGGATCTATCATACAAAGAGCATCCGGTCAAAATCTTGGGAGTGTCAGAGCGAGTCACCCGGAATAAAATGGTCCGTTTTTGCAAAGTCCAGTGGAGCAACCATTCCGAGGAGGAAGCCACCTGGGAGCGCGAGGAGGACCTCAGAGCGGAGTTCGAACCTATTCTCTTAGTTGGCCCGCATCTCGGGTCGAGATCTCGTTTAAGGGGGTAAGGTTTGTAACATCCTGTTTTTCTGAGATTTTTAAAGCCTGGATTTTAAAAATGAATTTTCTGGAATTTTCTGAATTTAATTGAAGCTTCAAATGAATTTTTAGAATTTTCAAAGATTTAATATGATTAAAATAAACATTAACATAAGCTGAAAATATTTTATTTGTGTTCTTCAGGTCTTAAGGAATTTTCTGGTATTTTTGGTGAATTTTTGGGATTTATTTGCTATTTTCTAGAGCTTTTAGAAGTTTATTTGAAATTCTGGAAAAAGAAAAGAAAAAGAAAAATCTTCCCACCGCCAGATCCGCGCGCCACACGCGTCACCCATCCAGCGCGCCGCACCGCCAGACTCCCGCTTCCCGCTCGCACCGCCGCTCGATCCGCCGCGCAGCAACGCTGTCGTCGCGCATCATGCTGACGCAACAGCAGCGCGCCCGCGCCGCGCCCTCGGCCGCCCGATCACGCGCCTTCGCGATCTCCGCCGTCCGTTCGCGCGCCGCAGAAACCCTAACCCTAACCCAGCGCGCCGTCCGCGCCGTCGGGTGTGCCCACGTGATCGTATCCGAGCCATCCAAACCAGTCCACCTCGAACCGCGCCAGAATCGAATCGAACTCCTCGGTTCGCGTGTTAAACTCCGCCGTTCGTCCTCGGTTCGCGTGTTAAAACCCGCCGTCCGCTCCTCGCCCGTCCTCGCGCGTCGCGCCGCCGGAGCCGCTCGCTTGCCGCCGTGCCGCGTCTCCGACGCCGCCGAGGTCGCCGGAGCACCAGCGATCGCCGCATCCCGCCGGTGAGCCTCCTCGCGCTGTCCTCGCCCGCGTCGCCTCCGGCCGCCGCGTCGCCTCCCGTCGCCACAACCCGCGCCACTCCCGCGCCGCCGCTGCCGCCGCGCCGCCCGCGCCGCGCGACGCTCGCTCGCGGCTGCCACGCGCCGCCATCGCCCGCGATCTCGCTCGCCAGCGCGTCCGCAGCGCGCGCCCGCGACGCCTCGCGCGTTGTCGCGACCACGTCGCCGATCCGCCATCGCCGCGCCAGCTGTTGCTTCGGATCTGGACCGGCGGTCGAGATCATGCCGCGTGGCTTGCCCTCGCCGTCGGATCCCGCCGTCGCGCGCGCCGCTGCGTCAGCCGGGCCACGTCAGCCCTAGCTGACGTGGCATCCCACGTGGCATGCCACGTCAGCACCACGTCAGCCGTGACCCGCCCCAGGTGCCACGTGGCAGCCACGTCAGCCGCCACGTCACCCGTGCCACGTGGCGGCATATATGCCGCCGCCACGCTGCGCCGCGCGCGTCGCCCGCCGCCCCCGTGCACTGTTTCGTGGACCGAGTCCATGGTAGACTCGGAATTTCGTGGACCGGGTCTACAGCACAGTAACTTTTCCGAATTTCCCGAATTAACTTTAGAATTAATTTTCCGGGAGCCCGTTCTCCTCCGTCCTAGCTCCGATTGACCCCGTTCTTTTTTCTAAATTCATCTAAAATCGAGCTCTAGCTGTTGGTTCTGGTTTTGTGAATTTTGGAGTTCTTTTGCTTATCATTTTATGTGTTTCTTTATTTTTAGTCGCTTTCTCTCTCGTTAGATTCGGATTCCGAAGGAGCAGGTTTCACGCCCGAAGACGAGGAGTACCGCGCTGAGCATAACGAAGGCAAGTCATAACCTTTGATCATGTTGAACCCAGTTTTACAATCTATTATTTAATTATTTTATTTTAAATTACATCGAATTGCTATTTTTATTCAAACCTTTGCACTGGTAGTTATCGCCCCAATTGAGATTATACCTCCTTGATACTTTGGAATACCATGATGCCATTGTCACCATAGGTTGGGTAATTTACTAGTGATGCTAGATTACTTGTCACAAGGGTTGGTACGATTAGACTGCTTAGCTGGCTTATATTCACGTTTGACCTCACCAGTACATGTTAATTATCAATTTGACTTAATGACATATGGAACTGTGGTTGGTACCACGTGTATTAAAATTTGTACCACGTCATTGGTGTGACGTTGGTTTGGATATACAAATTGGTTTTGCACTCGGGCGAGTGATCATGCAGTAAAGAGGGAAGTACAGTTGTACTTTGGGGGATGTGGTAGTCTCGCCCGGGTAATGTTAAGGACTTAATTTTGTGCGCCATTGATCTGAGCTTAATCTTGCAAACCACATGTCTATTATGGGATGGACCTGGCTGATTAATTTGTAATATTTCAACTCAATTCTGCCATTGTGATGGACATGGTTGCCGATTTCCATGTGGCGCAAGGGGGGTGTGATGCGAAACCCTAGCCGGCAGGATTGTGTTGAGGTAGAGCATTGTAAAGGCCTTGCTGTGATTTCCTTAGGCCTAGGCTGATCACATCGTGTGGGTACAGTTGTGCAACCTCTGCAGAGTGTAAAACTATTCAAATAGCCGCGTCCTCGGTCATGGACATTGCTCGGGGATTTCACACGAGGGTTAGTGTTTCACTTATAACTTGGTGGTTTATGTTGGGAAGTGGACAGGTAGTTCACTGTTGGTTTAACTTGTGAATTGGTGTTCACAAGTAGTTTATGCTTATTCCATTGATTATCCCTTACTACTTGTGAATTGGTGATCCTAGACTAGTGCAGTTTACACAGAGAGACTGAATTTGCACATTCGGGTCTCGACATGTATATACTCCTTTTATATATGAAAAATGATATATAGTAAATAAGATACTCCAAAATAAGCTCTATAAAAAATATCATCAAAGTTTACTTTTTATAGCATAATTTATGTATATACTATTTTTATATATGGAAAAGATATGTAGTAGAAAAATTATTATATACTCCTGGAAGTATGTACCCCTACTTATTATATATCGCTTAAATATTGTTGGTATACATCTTTATCTGTTTGAGTATACTCTAATAATGATAATAAGGTACTCTAAAATAAGTTCCACGAAAAATATCATCAAAGTCTACTTTTGATAGCATAATTCATGTATATACTCGTTTTATATATGGAAAAGGATATATAGTAAAAAAATAAAGATTATGTATTTTTCATAATCAGGTAGGATCTTAGATTCTACCATTCTATTCTAAAATGCAATCCTACCGGAATATCTCTCATTTGATTCGGGATCATGATTTTGACCACCTTGTGTATATGTATATATGACCAGGTAAGGTTTTGATGATCTAGACAAACTAATACCTAGTTTTAAAGTACTTTGAAATGGACATTACCAGTCCTATTTAAATATGTGTGGATTCTTCAATCTTGTCAAAAAGATAATATGTGGATCACCTTGTCTTGGTTCTAACGGTATTAGTCAACTTCTTATTATCCAGGGCTAAGGTGTCAAAAACCAACTGAGCCCGACCCAACTTAAATAATTTAAAATTGGGAAGGCTAATTATTTTGTTACACCATAGCTGATATATACTGAGAAAGTAAAATCAAAGTGGTATATGGAGCAATGTTAGTTCAGCTAAGTCTAACAAATTTTCGAAACAAAGAAATGTGCGGAAGTACTTGTAAACTAGACAGGAACTGATTAAAGGTACGTAATTTGACTAGTTAACACAGAATTGACTATTTGAGCTGAGAAAAAGAACATTTTCTCTATGATGGAAAATAGTTGAATATTAAATATGTTATTTTTTATTAGAAATTTTAGTATGTATATATATACTACCTAATGTATATGCTAAACTATTACACTTCATATACCTAATTTTTACTTATGCAAAAAGTAATTAATTAATTAGATGATTGATTTTATTAATATATAGTATGTATTGTTTTATTGATAAAGATCTAAAGAAGTAAACCAAATTTGGTTTAGTTAGTACATAAGATTTAGTTATTAAACTAAATTATTTTTTTTATCTTTACTAGTTAAGTCCCGTACGTTGCTACGAAACATCTTATGTATGTATTTTTTATCAACTAAAATATCATAGCACATACAGTGAGATTTGCATTAATAAAAAAACCATTTTAAGTCAAAAAAATAAAAAAGATTTTAAAATATTACAGAGATATTGAATTCGGTGATAAGGAGCCATGACAAGCACACTTAACATAGATAACTCGCATTAGCCATAGATTCAAAGGTCTATGGAATTATAAACCAAGCATGTTCATGCCATCCTGACCGGTCCAAAGGAAAAAGAAGATGAGAGGTAGCAGCACAGATCTTAAATAATTGATATCATGAATAAGTCCTAAAAGAAACTTAACCTCAAGTATGTATGTGTATTTTTTAAAAAAATATCTCTCTTGAAGACATATGAGTAATTCGTGAAAAGGAGTACAGGAAAACATAATGCTTTGAATTTTTAGAGAGGAGTCGTTCTCCTGGAACAAGTCCAACAGGAGGAGTTAGAAATGAATTCGAAGTCATACCACGGTGGGCGTTCGAAATAGTGATGGTTTTTGGTTTCTCGCTGAAATTTCACTGTAGCTGACTTTTTTTACTGTAGCTGAGTTGGCTTATTGAGCATAATTAAATTTAAAAAAAATGTAAAAATAGAAAAAATATATTAGCTCATCACAGACAATGCAAAGGAATACGGGAAAAAAAGAAAATACAAAAAAGCCCAAAATATCTAAAAAATAAGAAAAAGACGAATTACTGAATAGTGATAAAAAAGCTAAAGCTAGAAACTGAAACTGAAAAAAAAGCTGAATTGAACAGGGAGTAAAAGCAAACGTGGGAGAGAGGAGGATCCTAACCTAGAAATTCCTAGCTGCCTTTTCCTTTTATTCACAGGCACCGCACGACATCTACCATCGCCAGTGAAATTCATGTTCAATCGCCTTCGCCACCGCCATTGAAATTCCATCATAGCGATGCATTCCATCGTCACCCTTGGGTGCCACGTGCCATGCACCAGCATAGCCTGCTTCAGCTCCCACCACGTTGCTCGCTAGTGCTCCATCCACCCGCAAGCTAGCATGTGGCAGCCCAGTCTGTTGAGGAACTCTCGCTGGCGACCAGTCCGAGCGATTCCTCTGCTTAGAATAAGAACGAATCAATCACAGAAACACGAAATAATAGATTGAACACAGAGAGGTAGAGAGAACTCCCGGTCTTTCTTTATTGCTTCATATGCATTGGGTACAAAATCAGCCATATGGCTCTCTATTTATAGGGGTGGGATGAGGTGCCCATTATGGATAAGGACTCGTTTAAGCGGAGAGGATCCGTTTAAACGGGATCCTATCTTTAGTTTCCTAATACTCCCCTTGGGCACTCATCCGACATACTCATGCCTCATTAAAACTCCATAAAAACCCAGTGGGAAAAATTTGGAGAAAGAGTACATGATGCATGTTATGCTGCGATTACGAATTGTCTCATTAAAAACCTTGATCGAGAAACTTCAGGAAAACTCGTCAAGGGAAAAAGAGTACAATTCACCCAACTTCATTTAGTCTTCAGGACTTTTATTCTTTGGGTACTTGATCTTCAGGATCAAGATTTACTAACGGTCTTGAGAGAATTCTCCCCCTGAATTCTGCACTTCTCTAAGTCTCATCATACCGATCCCTCGCACGCACCTTTCAAAGCTAGATGCGGGGAGGGACTTTGTGAATAAATCTGCTAGATTTTCACAAGACTTAGTATGCAGTACTTTAATCTCGTCCATCTTTTGCAATTCATGAGCATAGAAGAACTTGGGGTTGATATGCTTTGTGAGATGACTCTTCACATAGCCCGTTTGTACTTGTGCAACGCAAGCGGCATTATCTTCATAGATAATTGTGGGGTTTTGCACAATGTTCATTCCACATGATTGCTGGATGTGGTGAACCATTCGGCGTAGCCATGCGCATTCACGTGCGGCTTCATACAGCGCTATTATTTCTGAGTGGTTCGTCGAGGTAGCTACAAGGCTTTGCTTAGACGATTTCCAGGAAATTGCAGTTCCACCACACAGAAATACATAGCCTGTTTGTGACTTTGCGGTATGCGGGTCAGACAGGTACCCAGTATCTGCATAGCCAATCAAGTTCAGATCTTGATTCTTTACGTAGAACAATCCAAGGTCCTTGCTTCCTTGGAGATATCGGAAGATGTCCTTTATGCCCTGCCAATGCCTTTTGGTGGGCTCTGCACTATACCTTGCTAATAGGTTCACGGCAAAGGCAATATCCGGTCTAGTGCAGTTTGCTAAGTACATGAGTGCTCCAACTGCACTCAAGTATGGGAATTCCGGTCCCAGGACTTCCTCCCCCTCTTCCCTAGGTCGGAAAGGATCTTTTCTTGCTGCAAAGATCTCCGATCATCGGTACTTTGATGGGAATGCTTTCTCAAAGCCGAATCTTTCTAGCACCTTACGGGTGTAGGTCGACCGATGTACTAAGACTCCTCCAGGACATGCTCAAGCTGCAGCCCTAAGCGAAACTTGGTCTTGCCCAAGTCCTTCATTTCAAACTCGACTCCAAGTAGGAGCTTGCTTCTTTTATATCATCCATTTGTCCCGATGATATTCGGATCATCTACATACACCGAGATTATACAGAATCCATTCAGGATCGCCGTATAAAAACACAAGGACAGTCTTCATTGTTTGTGTAGCCTTTCTTGCGAGAAAGTCGCTTAGCGATTATACCACATACGCGGATTGCTTGATCCATACAGGACTTTCTAAGCTTCACACTGCATGATTTCTATTTGCTCTGTCTTGGTTCGGAGAGGAATTCCTTGGGAACTTTCATATAAATCTCCAATCAAGTTACCATAAAGATATGCAATCACAACA
Organism: Melocanna baccifera; assembly: GCA_036346265.1. Classification (NCBI taxonomy): domain Eukaryota; kingdom Viridiplantae; phylum Streptophyta; class Magnoliopsida; order Poales; family Poaceae; genus Melocanna; species Melocanna baccifera. The sequence goes on from CM070709.1 coordinate 12,633,417, forward strand.
TCCATCAGTTTCATTTCTAAATTCAAGTTCACTTGCCATTGAGATCAAGTATCTAAAGGTAATTCCACTCATGACCGGGAGTAGGTTTCTTCATAATCAACTCCGGGGCGTTAAGTGAAACCTTGTGCTACCACCTTGCTTTGTATCTCACTACTTCGTTTCTTTCATTTCTCTTTCGAACAAATACCCACTTGTGCCCTACGAGGTGCACATGGGGAGGAGTGCGACATACGGGCCCAAACACTTCTCTTTTGTTCGAGAGATAGCAATTCGGTTGCTATTGCCTTCTTCCAATCTTCCCAATCTGATCTTTTCTTACATTCAATGAGCGATGCGAGCTCGGGATCAAGATCAATGATTGTGGCAATTTTCTTTGCGAAGTAGATGTCGACATTGGTCGTTGTCTGTTCGTGGACTCTCCGTGTGCACATAATTTATAGCTATTTCTTCATGAGTTGCTTCTTCTGGAGCTTCATCTTGCGCATCGCTTCTTTCCATTGCGGTGGCAAGTCCCTTTAGTTTTTCGGCTCCGATGTGTGCGCACACATCCATGCCGATGGGGATATTCAGATCCGGTATGTCCTTTACAACAGGTGTCATACTTGTGCCAGGTCTCAACTGGCTCCCCTTCTCATTCAGGGGACTTCGGTGATCGGCTGTGATAAGTCCTTCTTATCCTTTTTCGCCAGGCGTCCCCGGTTACTTTGGATTCGAGGAGCCGGAGTTCTTGTCCTTTTATTCTGAGGCCTCTGGACGGGATTAGGGATACCTTCAATTTTCTTTGGTATTTCGACCCTCTCCAAGCATTGCGTGCGAGCACATGCGACTTAGTCACGCTCTTCAAATCACTAAAGTGATCGGGCGATTGATTTGCTAATGCTTGCAAATCGATGATCTTCGGACCTCTTTTTCAGTTTCACGAGTGCGCGGGTCATGTGCAGGAATTCCCGTGGCTTCCCACGTAATTTCCCGACATTTTTCATCAACGGGTTGATTTCCTCCCCCTAATGTCGGAAAATTATTCTCATCAAAAATGCGATCGTGGCGAGCGGTATGCAAATCTCCGACATGGGTTCCAAATACACGATTATGGATGCGATCTCATAACCAACGTATATCCCGTCTTACGGAGAGGACCCATTGCGATTCATTTGTGGAGGGGTATAGGTACATAAACCTTGCATCCAAACCTCCCGAGATGAGAAATTTTCGGTGGTGACCCTTGCGCTAGTTGCATAGGTGAATGGATGTTGTAGGCGAAGGTCTAAAATTGATGAGATTCGCTGCATGTAGGATCTGCGTGTCCCCAACATGTAGCCGGCAAATTACAATTCGCAAGAGGGTCGGGCAATAAATTTAATTCTCTTAATCAATGCCTCTGCCAAACCATTACGGGTATGGACATGTGGTACCGAATGCTCAATCGCAATTCCCATCGCCATGCAATAATCATCAAATGCTTTTGAAGTAAATTCTCCGGCATTGTCCATTCTGATGGACTTGATGCGATGATCAGGGAACACATTTCTGATGCGAATGATCTGCGAGATCAATTTGGCGAAAGCATGGTTTCTTGTGGATAATAAACCCACATATGACCACTTTGAGGAAGCATCAATGAGCACCATGAAATACCTAAATGGACCTGAGATGGGCTGGATAGGACCACAAATGTCTCCCTGGATGCGTTCCAGGAATGCAGGGACTTCATCCTTCACTTTCAGAGTGGATGGTCTAGTGATTAATTTCCCGGTGGCACATGCAGGGCACACAAAATCTTCAGGATTCGGGAAATTCTTCACATTAATATTATGCCCGTGAGAATTGTTAATTATATTTCTCATCATCCTAAGACTGGGTGGCCTAATGCGCCGTGCGAGACGAGAATAGTTCGAGCTTCGAATCTGTCTTGGGGCGATGCTGTACGCTGCAGGCGCCTTAATGTTGGTATAATATAGCCACACGTGTTCATGCCATTATAAACTGAATAAATGAATGAATTATTTCAAAATCATCCAACCATTACGAAGACAAAAATAAAGTACCATCCATGCAAGATCTAACTTGTCCATTTAATGCAAAATAAATGACAATTAACGTCTCATGCATTCTGCGCATCGACGGAATCAACTAGAAAGTCATTGACTTCTTGGCTATCTTTTGAGTGATGTTCTCTTGAGAGAAATCATGGAGGTGGCTGCCTCTAAGTCGTAAGGGGTGTCACGCTAGATGGACTCAACCTCCATCATTTGAGCAATGCTCATGATGCTCCCCCTCAACAACCGCAAAGTTAGCTTCAGCCGCCCTTTGCCATTGTTCTTCCGGGCTTGGTGGGCATCAATGACATGTTGCGGTGCTTTACAGATCCGCGACCAATGCCCCACTTGCCACACTTGTAGCAACCTTGGTTACGCTAGCCATAGGTTTTGCCACTCTCCTTAGCCCTTTTGTCATTTGGAGCATCGACTTGCCTTTACGGGCAGCGGTCTTACCCTTCTTCCCCTTCTTTTCATCAAGGGCTTTCGCACCTTATAGCTCCCAAAGATTGGCTTCACGGCGGCGGAGCTCCCAATGGTGAGTGGCGTAATTCTTGCGGAGAAGTTCGTCACGAACCTCCGCTACCGCATCATATCAATCAATTCGGCGTACTCCTTGTAGCCGTCTTGACGATAGTTGCGGGCGGACTGCTGACATTGGGGTGAAAGGTGGGCGGGTCTTCTCAATCTTACGCTCATCGTGATCGCTGCCACGAGTTGAAGATTGGTACAAGTCTGTGCAATGCGAATTATACTCCCGACCGCCTTGAAATCGGCAAATCTTAGTCCGATCCACTCCTGCTCTGCTTGAGGAAGAATGGTGTACTTTAGCCTCTCAAACCGCTTCTTGAGTGCGGTCGAGAGTGCTAGCGCGCTTTTCTCCGCCATATACTCATTCTTGAGAGTAATGCAGAGGTGGTGCCTGAGGAAATGAAGTGCTGATCATTTTCTCGGTGTGGGTTTGGCGTCATGCCGTCCGCCAATCCCAATAGCTGCGCGGAGCTTCCTGGCTCCAAGTACTATCTCGACATCGGATGCCCACGTCAGATAGTTCTTGCCATGCTGGGCAAGCTCCTCGAACTCCCGGTTCGTGATGCCAGTCATCTACATGTGATGAATGGAACATATAAGTTTACTTCAGGTAAACATGCATGGAATTATTTACTGCAGGTAAATAAATGGTACAATAAATTCTCGTAATGTTCCATAATTTTCTATGTATTTTTCATAATTTACTGCTAATTTTCAGTGATTAAAAGCAATTAAACAATTACAATTAATCAAAACAGAAAATAATTGCAGAAAATACATAAAACAATAATGGCATAAATAAACAAGCTTCAAATGCTGAAAATAATGCAAAATTCGGGTTCCCGAGACCCTTTTATGCTAGAATACAAAATTCCAGCAAATTTTGCATTTTCTGGGGGGTTTTACGCAAATTTTCAATTCAGAGAAAATTATACGCAAATTTTTGATTTTTTTTCAGAAGTATTCGGCGGGCCCCCTTTTTTTCTTTCTTTCACCCATCGCCCATTTGGCCGCTTCACACCGTGGCGGCGGCATGCGGCGGCTTGCGGAGGCGGGCAACGCCATGCGGCGACGAGCGGCCGGCGCAGGCGGCCATGCGCGGCGCGGGCCGGTGCGGCGGCCGGCGTGGTGGGGGCCGGTGCGAGGAGACCGACGGCAGCGCGGGCGCGTGCAGGCGCAGCGCGAGGAGGCCGAGGCGGCGCGTGCAGGCGCAACGCGAGGAGGTCGGCGGTGCGGAAGATGCGCCGTGCGGGGCACGCAACGGAGGGGCTGAGGTGTCATCGGCGTCGCGCGCATGCAGGCGCGGGTGGAGGGAGTCGAGACGTCGGCGTCGGCGGCCGCGCATGCAGGCGCAAGCGGAGGAGCCGAGGCGCCGATGGCGTCTGCGCGCGTCGGCGCGGCCGAGGCGGTATGCGCGGCGCATGCGGCGCAGCGAGAAGCGGGCGTCGCGGCAGCAGCGCCGTGCGCGGGCGCGCGTCGCGAGGCCGGCGTGGCGTGCCATGCGGGGCGTTGCGCGGGCTTCGGGCCGACGGCGGTGGCACCGTGGGGCGGAGTGGCGCGCCGTGCGGGGCGCGTGCGGCCGGGGTCGATGCGACGACTACGACAACGACGGCCCGTGCGGGGGCCGGCTGTTGGTGCACATGCGGGTGCGACGGCGACCGAGTGTTGCCTCATGCCGGGAGACGGTGCGCATACAGGCGCGGTGGCCATGCAGGGCCGCCCTTGCGAATCTTTTCTTGTGCAATTATCGAACAGAAAAGATGTATAAAATTTTCGTTTCTAATCTACGATGCAATCAACATCTGCCCCTTTTCACAATCTACCGATCGACATTGTGCCGGCGACTTCAGGTCTGCTCACGGTAGATTAGGGCGGATTTGCATCGTTTCTACAGTGCAATCAACATCTACCCCGTTTCGCAATCTACCGATCGACATTGTGCCGGCGACTTCAGGTCTGCTCGCGGTAGATTAGGGGGATTTGCACCGTAGAAAAACCAATCTAGAACGCGAAGAAAAAGTAAATTCAAAGCGATCTAGAAAACCAATCTAGTAAGTGCTTCGACGATTACCTTCGTTCACCGGAGCGATTAGTCGCGATAACGTGTTGAGGAACTCTCCGCGACCAGTCCGAGCGATTCCTGCGCTTAGAATAAGAACGAATCAATCACGTAAACACGAATAATAGATTGAACACGAGAGAGTAGAGAGAACTCCGGTCTTTCTTTATTGCTTCATATGCATTGGGTACAAAATCAGCCATATGGCTCTCTATTTATAGGGGTGGGATGAGGTGCCCATTATGGATAAGGACTCGTTTAAACGGAGAGGATCCGTTTAAACGGGGATCCTTATCTTGGGTGCCACGTGCCATGCACCAGCATAGCCTGCTTCAGCTCCCACCACGTTGCTCGCTAGTGCTCCATCCACCCGCAAGCTAGCATGTGGCAGCCCAGTCAACGCGTCCCCAGCCAAAGCTTGTATGGCCTGTTGAGAAATTGAGAAGAATATATGAATGGTTACGTAATTCACGATCACAGTCGTTAAGAATAATTGATTAAGCACAAAAGACGTCAATTGAGAGAGAATATCATAATATAATCTTTACTGATTCTCAGATTGATTTACATGGTACAATGCCTTTCTATTTATAGTATAAACCCACTTGAAGCAACTCTGGTATTTACCTACACCGGAACCTTCTAGGTTTCGTAACACTCCCTCTTGGTCAAATAACACGGTATGCATATGCCTCATCAAAAACTCCTCCCAAAAATCCAGTGGAAAAAAAGAGATGGAGAAAAGAGTACACTGCATCCATTCCTTATGACACTTGTTGTCTCATTAAAAACCTTTACGTGAAAAAACTTTAGGAAAAACTCGCAAAGAGAAAAAGAGTGCAACATTTAGATTTTCAGAATCATGTAAATTTTCTGGTTTTACATATAGGCTATGGTTTAGAGATTTTCTCCCCCTAAACCTTGTAACTCCCTAAGCCATCTCATACCTATGCCTCGAACGCATTTATGGAAACAGGAGACTGGGAGTGATTTTGTGAATAGATCTACTAGATTATCACAAGACTTAGCTTTTAGCACTTTTATCTCTCCTTTCTTTTAAAGATCATGAGGATAAAAGAATTTAGGAGCAATATGCTTCGTGGTATTACTCTTAATATAGCCCATTTGCATCTATGCAATACAAGCGGCATTATCTTCATAGATAATAGTGGGGTCATTAATGGTGCTCATGCCACATGACTTCTGGATATGGCTAACCATCCGTCTAAGTCAAACACATTCTCGTGAGCCTTCATATAATGTGATTATTTCTGAGTGGTTTGTAGACGTAGCTACCAAGTTCTGCTTGAATGACCGTCGAGAAATGGCTGTACCACCACAAAGAAAAACAAATTTTATTTGGGATTTTACATTATGTGGATCAGACATATATCCTGCATCTGTATACCCAACTAAAGTCAAGTCTTGGTTCTTCGGGTAATATAACCCAAGATCTTGTTTACCTTGAAGATACCTGAGTAAGGTTTTAATGCCAGCCCAATGTCTTTGGGTTGGAGCTGCACTGTGCCTAGCTAGCAAGTTTACTGCAAAGGTAATATCTGGCCTCATGCAGTTAGCTAATTACATTAGTGCCCTAATAGCACTTAAGTATGGGATTTTTGGTCCAAAAATTTTCTCATTTTTCATCCTTCGTCTAAAAGGATCTTTATCCGCTTCTAGGGATCGAACCATCATCGGTGTTTTCACTGGATATGACTTATCCACATTAAATTTCTCTAATACCTTCTTGGTATAAGAGGATTGGTGCACTAAAACTCCTTCAGGGATATGCTCCAGCTGCAGGTTTAAGCAAAACTTGGTTCGGTCCAAGTCTTTCATTTCAAATTCTTTTACAAGATAGGAACTTGCTTCCTTTATGTTCTTTGTCGTCCCAATGATATTCAGATCATCAACATATACTGAAATAATGCAGAATTCATTCTGGGATTTATTTATGAATACACAGGGACAGTCTTCACTGTTAGTGTATCCCTTCTTCAGGAGTAATTCACTAAGTCAGTTGTACCACATTCAGCTGGACTGTTTTAAACTGTACAACGACCTTTCCATTAATGTTGTACAAGTTTTGATTCAGTTTATCTTGATCCAAAATCTTTACTCCTTCTGGGATTTTCATATAAATATCCGAATCAACTGACACATATAGGTATGCAGTTACTACATCCATTAACTGTATATTTAAATTCATACATGCTACCATTGATATAAAATATTGGAATGTTATCCCACTCATGACAGGAGAATAGATTTCATCATTATCAATACTGGGTCTCTGCGTGAACCCTTGTGCCACAAGTCTCGTTCTGTATCTCACCACCTCATTATTTTTGTTTCTTTTCCGGACGAAAACTCATTTGCATCCTACAGGAATACCATGGGAGGTGTTCAAGCTATCGGGCCAAACACTTTTCTTTTATTCAGCGAGAGTAATTATGCCTTAATTGCTTTTTCTACTTACCCTAGTTTGAACGCTTCTGGCATTCAGCTAAGGATTTTGGTTCTGGATGCAATTCAAGGTTTCTCGCAATCTTTATGGTGAAATAGATGTCAACAACTACAGTTTTTCTTTTATATAGTTCTCCTGACTCAACAAAATTAGTGGATGTTTTCTCATTCATCTCATCCAGCTCATCGTGATTTCCCACAATGATGGAGTTTGGTTGTTATGAAATCCTAGTATTAGTTCATGTGTGCGCAATTGTACTGCGGTTACAATCTTTAGGATCAATCCCTTCAGGGTTTTCTCAACTTTAGGTTGAGTCTCTTCAACTGATATGGGGATGTCTTATTCCTATTGAGTTTCATTTTCTACGGACGTCTCCACGGAATCAAGGCCTCATTCTCCGGTAATCTCCTCCTCTTCTTCACATGAGGGGTTGGAGTGGTTCGAATATCCTTCTGGGGAATTTTCACTCTCTTCGGAGTATTTGCTGCTCATATGTAAGACTTTGTTACTCCCTTCGATCAATGAAGGCATCTAGCAAATTATTTATAATTTATTATAGGTTTATTATTCACTGAACTTCTAGTTCAGTTTTTTTAGTACGTGGATCTAGGACCTGAATGCCTGAAGCATTCCAATCTATTTCTTGGTATTTATCATCATTTAGATACTTTTCTCCCCCTAATACTAGGAAGTTATCTTCATCGAAGATGCAATCGGCGTGTCGGGCTGTAAACATGTCTCCCATGGTAGGTTCAAGATATTTAATAGTCGACGGGGACTTAAAACCATCATATACTCCCATGGATGTCCGTTGTGGTGGTGAAATTCGAACATATACAACACAACCAAATTTTCGCAGATGAAAAATACTTGGTTTTTTCCATACACTAGTTCTAAGGGAAAACCAGATGATATGCAGTTGGTCTTAAATTTATTAGTGTTGCTGCATGCAACACTGTATGTCCCCAACAGCTAGTGGGGAGCCTACTATTCTGCAGTAGGGGTCTAGCAATAAGCTTAATCCTTTTGATAAATGATTCTGCAAGGTCATTCTAGGTGTGGACATGTGATACAGAGTGCTCTACCTTAATGCCTAAGCCTAAACAATAATAATTAAATGTCTTAGATGTAAACTCACTTGCATTGTCCATCCGAATAGACTTAATTTTTTCATCAGGAAAGTTTGCCCTTAATCGATTATTTGAACTATTAGTTTATCAAAGGTGTTGTTCCAAGTAGACTGCAAGCATATGTTGGACCACCTAGTAAAAGCTTCTATTATCACCATAAAATATCTAAAAGGGCTCGATAGGGGTTGAATAGGTCCACAGATATCACCTTGTATTCTCTACAGGAAAATAGGTGATTCTGTCTCTACTTTCATGTAAGAGTGTCTAGTAATGAACTTTCCTTTGGCGCAAGCTGGGCACAAGAAATCTTCAAGTTTAAAAAAGAATAGAGTTTTTAAGCTGTGGCCAACAGAGTTACTATTTTTTTCGTTATACCTATCCCAGGAAGCCCTAAGCGATCATGCTAGATCTTAAAGGGTTCTAAGGCTTTATATTCTATTTTTATTTCTACATATTTTTTAAGTTTTATGTAGGTGTAATATAACCCGGAGGAGGAGGGATGTTTTTCAACCACTCTTTTCTGATCGCCATCAGATTTGGTCAAGAGGAGGTATTCTGCACCACCCTCATTTTCTATCTCGATATGGATATCATTCAAGCGAATATCATTGAAACTCAGTAGGGTACGCTTTGATTCGAGATACAAGAGAGCATTCTCAATTACTATTTTGGTACCCATAGGAGAGTAATTGTGGCTATTCCAATGCCAACAATTAGAGTATCGCTTCTAACATGGTCATGACATTTCCTGTTTTCTTTGTTAACGTATGGAAATACTTTGTTTCCTTTAGTATCGAGTTGGTGGTTCCACTGTCTACTAGACAAATCTCTTCCTCCGCCATCGGATTTGATGAGTGGTTCTATATAGAGTATAATATAATCAAACAATAATTCAACAGAAATAAAATTCTAAAAATAGACAACTCATTTTATTCATTAAATAATGATTGAATTCTAAACAATTAATGCTTAATAAGAGCATGAACAATCCACTATTTTTCTAGAATACCTAAACTGATAAAGCAAATTTAAGGAAATTGTGACATCTAGAGTTGCCTGAGGAGATAGCCTATGGCCTACTGCAGTTGCCATATCTGTCAACCTCCATATGATCACCCCCTACAGTAGCGTCGAGCTCCATTACTACGCTCGGGGCATCACTATTATCAGCATCAGGTTGATCAACAAAATATGTCTCTGCGGCCTTCTTCACTGGCGCTTTCTTGCCTTTGCCAACTAACTCTTGGTAGAGCTCCACCAAATGCCTTGGGGTGCGGCAATTGCGGGACAAATAGTCCATACAACCACACTTGTAGCAAGGCGAAGGAGGGTAGGTCTTCTTGCCACCCAAGTCTGGATTCTGTTGCTTGCCTCTCCCTTGCCCTATCCAGCGAGGCTTGCCATTACCCTTCTGCATGTTCAGTTTTTCCCTGTCCGCCCCTCTGCATAGGGCCCCTTCCGTGGCCCTAGCTACCACGAGTCCTCTAGTAATTAGCATGTGCTTCTGGCCGTGGCTATGACCCAGTGGAACGAGTCTGATAGTTCTTCATCAATAACTCATCATTCTTCTCTACCTCGAGAAGAGTGGTAAGCAGCGTTGAGTACTTCTTGTACTTAGCCTGACGATACTGCTGTTGGAGTGTCCTATGGGTAGGGTGGAAAGTGCTTAAGGTCTTGTTAATCATCTCAGTATCTGTGATCATCTGATTACAGAATCTGAGCTTAGCGACAAGTTGTGAATAGCAGAATTGTATGCAGACACCCTTTTGAAATCCTGTAACCTGATGTTGGTCCACTCACACTGTGCTTGAGCAGCATGATGGATCTCCGCTGATCATACCTCTCCTTCGAGAGTTCCATAATGCCAGCGGGTCTTCTTCTGGAAGATACTCAGACCTCAAGTCTAGATGGATGTGATGTCTCAAGAAGTATAGTGCCACACATTTGGCGGCATCAGGAATGGCAGGAGCCCCAGCTGCTGGTTGGGTTATGGCGGTGCCAAGGGATCTGTTGTTAAGTTGATCTTAGCATCCATGGCCTATGTGAGGTAGTTGCTACCGTGGCCCATGGCTCGTCAAACTCCTTCTTAGCGATGTCAGACATCTCCTACATTATTCATGCATAATGCTAAATTTACTACAATTAAACAACATGAATATTGCAAAATCAACAAGGTGTGGAATTTATCTATTTAGCAGATATATTTTTTTAGGAATTTTCTAGCAGTTTTAGTAATTTTCAGAATTACTAAATAAGCAAAAATAAAATGCTAAAATAAAATAATTCTAGAAACATAAATAATAATACCACAGGATACCTAGATTATAATAAAACTTAAATAATCTAGAAAATATAACATGTAGGGAGAAAATTGATCTACTGGACTTAATTATAATTATGACTAACTTCAGGGTCAATTTTTTTAATAATTATTTTCAATTTTCAGTGGACTTGATTAATTTACCAAAAGTCCAGGGACTTAATTGCAAAATGCTCCTAGCAGATATTTCCACCCTCCTTTTTTTCTGCCTCCTTTCTTCTCTTGGACCTTATATACTTGGTAGCCTCCAGAAAAACCAGCGATGGGTGCGGAGATCCCCAGGCAGTGGCGAGACGCCAGCTCCTAGTGGCGACGGGCACAGCCCTGAGCACGGTAGCTACTTCGACTCCCCTATGCAGTGACAGGTGTGAGTGGTCAGCGGGCGTTGGTGGCTGGCAGCTTCAGGTGGAGGCGCGGCGGCCATCGGGGCCGGCGCTTATGGGGGTGGCGGAGCCAGTGACCTCCCGAGCTCTTGAGTGATGACTTGGCACAACCGACGGCCGGGTGTGGTTAGGTGCGACGACCGGCATCTATTGCGGGCTGGGATATGGTAGTCAGCGGCTAGCATATGAGTGCACTGCGGCAGTCAGCTGAGCCGGGAGTGGATAGAGGCATCCGGTAGTGGCTTCTAGCGCAGTGTCTTTAGCAGGTTTGTTAGTGGTTTCAGACGCATCTGCGGCGGCGCATCCTTCGGTAGCAGGCACGAGTGCCGGATAGCAGTGATGCACTCCAGGCGGCGATCGGTGGCATAACGCGACTTCAAGCAGTGGTTGGTGACCAGTCGGTGGTTGGAGGCTTCTCCGTTGGGTAAGGCGGTCAGGCTGCGGCCATTCAGCAGCAGGCTATCAGGGCTATGCACGGTGGTTGGGCTCGGTGTGCGGCCATCGGGGTCGAGCCTGGGTGGACGGCGTTGGTAGGAGGTCACGTCGGGCGAGGGCAGCCTGTGCTGGCGGCTACGGACTGGCACGAGCGACGGGGTGGCTTCCTCGGGCAAGCTGGCAACCATGGTTACGGCTTCAGGTCGAGCACAGCGGCACTGGGAAGGACTCTAGCGACATGGTGGCGGTGGGCTACCATGGTAGGTTTCTGGCGGCCGGGCGGGCTGCCATGGCAGACTTCTGGCTGCTGGTGTCTTCGGTAGGGTAACATGGCAATGGTTGGTGGCCGGCGTGCTGCCATTGTGGGCTTCAGGCGGTCGTGCGGCAGCAGGTGTTGCGACAGCTTCTGGCCGAGTTCCTTCGGATGGCTATGCGATCTTGGATGACCAAGGTCGGTCTATGGCCGTGCGGTGGCTGACATCAGATCAATCTACTGCATTCAGGCCATGCAGCGGCTGATAGCCCACATCTACCCCGTATGTAATTTCTATTCTGAGATTGCAAATCGATCTAGACTCAAGATTATGATTTACATAACTCTAGACCTATTATGTAGATATGAGATCAATCTACTACTAATTAACATGAGATTGATCCAAAAACATAGCATTGCTAGATAATATAAAATCAATGTAGAGAAATCTAGGGAGAGTTAAAAGATCAGTTCGTGATTTGCATACCATACACGTCATGGAATGTTATGCTAATAACGTGTTCAGAAATCTAGGGAGAGTTAATGAACGGTAACGCAATCGGCGATCACAATCACCAAGAACAATCGATCAATCACAGAAGACGTCAATTGAGAGAGAACACCAGAACATAGTCTTTACTAATTCTCAAATTGATTTACATGGTACAATACCGCTCTATTTATAGTATATGTCCAAAAGGGACAATTTTAGTATTTACTCACACCGAAACCTTCTAGGTTTTATAACATGGCCAACGCTAGCTCTCGGTTGCTCGCTAGAATTTCCTACACAGTGTTGCCTGTATCGCCACACGCCAGCCTGCGTGGAGGTACACGCCGAGCACCATCGCCAGCGAATGCTAGCACACATAGCGCGTTGCCTTTCCTCCGTTGTGCTGCCAACAATTGGCGGGACTACTACGCACCAACCAAGAGGGAAAACAGGATGAAAACTATTGCAAGAAGATTTGGACAAGAACTGTTGTTTCTATTAATCACTTCTGTACATGGATGTAACATATTTATACATGATGAATAGTTGCCGGCGTACGGAACGTCGCATCCGTACGGACGTACCGGCGTCCGTACAGACCGTCGCGTCCGTACGCCGGTGAAGCAGTTGGTCATTTGTTCTGTAACACTCCCCCTTGACCAATGTATCGTCATATGATCATCTTGATTCATCATCTTGAAAAAAAATTCCTCTAAAACCCTGTAGGAAAAATATGAGGAGAATCTGTAGAGTAGATATGCCATGAAAAACTCCTTTAAAACCCAGTGGGAAAAGTTAAGGAGAAAAATGATATGGCATATATTTGATTATCTCTTTAAAAACCCCTGTGGGGAAAATAGAGATATAATATATGTATGATTACGTTGTCATATTGCCTCATTAAAAACCTTGATGAGAAGCCTTTAGAGGAAAACTCATAAAGGGAAAAGAGTACAATATTTATGTTTGAACGGGTTAAGTCTTAGGAAATTTCTGGAATGTGGAAGTTGGTAATGACTTAGTGAATAAGTCTGCGAGATTATCACAAGACTTAGTTTGCAGAATAGTTATTTCCTCACTCTCTTGCAATTCATGTGGGTAAAATAGTTTAGGTGCAATATGTTTTGTGATATTGCTCTTTATATAACCCATTTGCATTTGAACAACGCAAGCAGCATTATCTTCGTAGATAATGGTGGGTGATGCGATAGCACCTATACCACATGATTGTTGTATGTGGTTAATCATTCTGCGAAGCCATACACATTCACGTGATGTTTCATATAATACAATTATTTCAGAATGATTAGTGGATGTAGCCACTAGAGTCTGTTTTGAAGACTTCCAAGAGATGGTTGTTCCACCATGTAAAAACACAAAACCTGTTTGAGATCTGGCGTTATGGGGATCTGATAAATAGCCAGCATCTGTATATCCTATTAAATCCATATTTTTATTCTTCTTGAAGAATAGGCCGAGATCTTGAGTGCCTTGAAGATATCTAAGGATATTCTTCACTCCTACCCAATGTCTTTTGGATGGAGTAGCGCTATATCTAGCAAGTAGATTAACTGCAAATGCAATATCCGGTCGGGTGCAATTTGCAAGGTACATAAGCGCTCCGATGGCACTGAGATATGGAACCTCGGGTCCCAATAGCTCTTCATTGTCATCTCGTGGTCGAAATGGATCTTTGTCCCTGTCTAGAGATCGAACAACCATGGGAGTTTTCGATGGATATGCTTTGTCCATATTGAATTTCTCCAATATTTTATGGACATAGGTTGATTGATGCACTAGAATGCCTGTATGAAGGTGCTCAAGTTGTATACCTAAGCAAAATTTGGTTTTACCCAAATCCGTCATTTCAAATTCCGTCTTAAGATGATTACGTGCTTCATTTATATCTTGTGTATTACCAATGATATTGAGATCATCAACATACACAGATATAATGCAAAATCCTGTTGAGGATCTTTTCATAACACGCATGGGCAATCATCATTGTTGGAGTATCCCTTTTTGGTTAGGAACTCACTTAGTCGGTTGTACCACATTCAACCCGACTGTTTCAAGCCGTATAGAGACTTGTTCAGTTTTACACAATAGATATTGCTATTTGCGCTTGGATTCGGAATTGAAATTCCATCAGGAACTTTCATATATATGTCCGAATCAAGTGACCTATAAAGATATGCAGTCACTACATCCATCAACTGCAAAGATAGATGATTTTGTACTGCCAATGATATTAAATATCGGAATGTTATTCCACTCATTACTGGAGAATAAGTTTCATTGAAATCAATGCCGGGTCTCTGCGTGAACCCTTGTGCTACAAGCCTTGCTTTGTATCTCACCACCTCATTGTTTTCATTCCGTTTGCGGATGAAAACCCATTTGAATCCGACAGGGAATACATCGGGAGGTGTATGTATCACATTGGTGAATACATTTCTTTTCTTAAGCGAGACTAACTCCTCTTGAATTGCATCCTTCCATTGAGTCCAGTCCGAGCGCTGTTTGCACTCTGCCATGGTCTTGGGATCTGGATCATTTTGAAGGTTGTTTGCAATTGTTGTGGAGAAATAAATGTCGACAATTGTAGTCTTACGATCATATGATTCTCCAGAATCAGTATAGTTAGTGGAAATTTCTTGGACCCCTGGTGACTCAATGTTATTTCCCAAAACATTTGAGTCGGGGTATTCCGATGTCCCAAGATCAGTATTTGAGTACACTATTGATCTGGGTTCAAGGATCCTTTGGTGTCTATCAACATGAGGTTGATCTGCATTTACGATTTTGTTTCCTTTGTCGCTTGTTAGAAGTCAGATCCGCCACTTGTGCCGTACTTCTCCCCCTCTTATTTTGAACTGGGAGTTGAGTGGTATTTTTCGGTACCTCCACTCTTTCGGGCACATTTCTGGCAGGATTATAGAATTTTGTGACACCTTTATAATCAGTAAATGCATCAGGCAGATTATTTGCAATGTTTTGCAAATGAATGAGTTCGAACTTGAAGTTCAGTCTCTCTGGTACGTGGATTCGAGGCAGAATGCCTTGGACATTCCAATCAATTTCACGGCATTTAGTTTGGTACTTGTTGTCTCCCCCTAATGCCGGGAAATGTTCCTCATTGAATATGCAATCAGCGAACCGGGCCGTAAACAGGTCCCCAGTGAGGGGCTCGAGGTATTTTATAATCGACGGAGATTTATACCCAACATAGATCCCAAGTTTCCTGTGCGGTCCCATTGAGGTACGCTGCGGTGGTGAGATCGGTACGTATGTAGCGCAACCGAACTTTCGCAGATGGGAAATATCTGGTGGATTTTCACGTACTAATTGTAGCGGGGAAGTGCTATGATACAGTTGGACGCAATTGAATTAAGTCAGCAGCGTGTAAAACTGCATGATCCCAACATGATGTTGGTAAATTGCAATTCTGAAGCAATGGTCTTGCGATGAGCTTGATTCTCTTGATGAGAGATTACGCTAAACCATTTTGTGTATGAACATATGGAGCAGTGTTGAACTTGTATCCCAAGAGCCATACAATAGTCATTGAAGGCATGAGATGAAAATTCAGCAGCATTGTCCATTCGAATTGATTGAATTCGATATTCAGGATAATGTGCTCGTAATTGGATAATTTGACCAATTAACTTAGCAAATGCATGGTTTCGTGTGGATAAAAGACACACATGTGACCATCTAGTAGATGCGTCAATGAGAACCATGAAATACCTGAATGGTCCACACAATGGTTGTATAGGACCACATATATCTCCTTGTATGCGTTCAAGGAACTTAAGTGGTTCAGCTCTGATTTTAAGATAAGATGGTCTTAAAATCAATTTTCCGGTGGCACAGGAAGTGCACATAAAATCTGAGGATTCCGGAAATTTTGTTTTGAGATATGTATGACCAATAGAATTGCTAATAATTTTCCTCATCATTCCAATACCTGGATGGCCAAGACGATCATGCCATGTTTGGAATGTGTTAGTGTTTTGGAAAATTACTTTGTTCGCAATATGTTGAATTGGTTTGATGTATGTATAGTACAATCCGGAGGTTAAAGATGGAATTTTTTCTACTACTTGTTTGCCATATCCGTTATTTTTGGTGAGGATGAGATATTCCTCTTTGTTGTCATTTTGAGTTTCAACATGGAAACCATTCTGACGGATATCTCTATAACTGAGTAGGGTACGTGTTGAATCGGGATACAAGAGTGCATCCTCAATTTCTAACTGGGTACCCATAGGGAGAGTGATAGAGGCACGACCAGAGCCTACTATCATAGCATCGCGTCCAGCGATGGTTAAAATATTTCCTTTCCTCCTTGTGAGAGTTAGAAAATATTTTGTGTCCCTAAGTATAGAGTTTGTGGTGCCACTATCCACAAGGCATAATTCCTCCTCCATTTGATTAACTCCAAAAATCTATATACACAAAGAAGAATTTAATTAAATTCTCATGGTGGTATATATAGAATTCATACAAACTTAGTTACAATATCGAATATGTTTGATATATAATTGAAGCATGCAAGCTTACAATAGATGACAACATTGTTTATTTTACAACACTGTAATACTTAATAACTATGGCAAGAGGAGTCTAATTGAGATCTCCAAACATGTCTTGAGAAGTAAATTCTTCAAGTGTGTCCTCGGTGCTCATGAGATCATCCTTCTTTGGAGAAGCACATGTGTCCTTGAGTTCTTCAACGGACTTTTGAGAGCATCCAGCTTCATTGTTGTGGCACGGGAGATTGAAGTGCGCTTCAAATCTCTTCTCTTGAGTATGCTTGCCTTGAGCTGAAGACTGAAGGTAGAGGTTCACAAGGTGCTTCGGGGTGCGGCATTTCTTGGTAGGATGGTTGTAGCAACCACATTTTTGACAAACTACAGTTTTGTCAATTTTCTTACCAAAATTGCCTTTACCTTTCTTGAATCCACCGCGCTTTTGCTTCATGTTGCGTTTGTTTTTACCTTTAAAGTTCTTTGAGTGATCTTTTGAACCACGGAACTTAATGTTATTCTGATTATTATGAACTTCAGGAAGTGGAGCAGCCCCAATGGGGCGTTGCTGATGGTTCTTTAAAAGAAGTTCAGCATGCTTCTCGGCCTGAAGTATTGTATGCATAAGATCAGAATAAGATTGGTAATTGGCAGCACGCCATTGTTGCTGGAGGACCCTGTCAGATGGGAGCATGGTAGATAGAGTTTTCTCTATTTTATCCGCATCTGTTGGTTTCTTTTCACAAAATCGCAACTTTGAGCAAATAGTATGAAGGGCATGGTTATAATCTCCAACCGTTTTGAAGTCTTGGAGTCTGAGATGTGCCCATTCATGATTAGCCTCAGGTAAAATAACAGCTTTCAACTGTTCATATCTATTTTTGAGGGCTAACCATAAGGTGAGTGGATTCTCCTCATACAGGTATTCAGCCTTCAAATTCGGATGTATATGATTCCGTATTATGCTCAAAACGGAATATTTCACAATATCCGGTGGGATTTGATCAGCTGGAGGATTGAATATCACCATTTGCAACCCACGTGTGGTGAGGTTGATTTTTAGGTCCATAGCCCATGTAGGGTAGTTGCTACCATCGAGAGCGAGAGGCTCAAATTCTTTGGTAGCCATTTAAGACCTACATGAAAAGTATGTCATACGATAATTAATTTACATGAGGTAAATTAATATGTTGTAAAGTATGTGGAAAACAATATGAGTATTGTAATCTGAATAAATATATACCCAAATTAAATATAACATGTGGTTATATTTATAATACCGTGTAATTACAATATTGGTGGAAACACCAATTAATTGTATGGCATAGCGTACAAAGAAATGTAGCGATGTGCCATAAATTTGTAATAGTGGTATTTGGTGTAGGTATGTATTCATAATATGTTGTAAAATTCTAAAATATTAAGTACAATGGTACTTACTAAAAGACAATATTAATGTAAATGTGCTAAATAAAGCGAATATTGAAATATTGTCGTAAGACATATGGTAGGTAATTTGCAATTAATAGTCCTACAAATGCGAAAATTATATAAATGTGCATGCACATTTATGTAAATATTTACATAATTTTCAGTTCTGTAGGTACTGAATGCTTATTAATAACAGTACAGATTGACAAGTACAATTAGAAATAAACTGAAGGACTAAACTGTAAATAGTACAATAGAAGATTATTATTTTTCATAAAGTGGAGGGGGAAATTGCAAATTTTCGAAAATCTGGGCTGGAGCCCATTCGGCCTTTTGGGCCCATGAGGGAGGTGGGGAGGTATTGGGCTAAAAGCCCATTTTGAGGGGGCCATATATATATGTGGGGGGGGATTTTAGGGTTTCCCCCCAAACCCATCGGCCGCCACAACCGGCCGGCCGCCGCCGCCACCGGCCGGCCGGATCCGCCGCCGCCGTCGGTGGTGTGCCTCGCCGCCTCTGGCGCCATCGCCGCCAGCGCCCGCCGTCGGCCGCGCCGCTGCGCGCGTTCTTCTTCTTCTGCTGCCGCTGCTGCGGCCGGCCGCTGCCGCCGCAGCCGGCCCAGCCGCGCCGCCCCTACCTGCCGCGCGCGTCTTTGCTCCGGTCCGATGCGCCGGTCCTCCCCTACGCGCGAGCCTCCCGCGCCGCTGCCGCCGCCGCCAGGCGGGCCGCTGCGGCTCCTCCTACTGCCGCGTCGCCTGCTGCGGCCGTGCGCGCGGCCGGGGCGCGCCCGGTCGTCGGGCCGGCGCCGCGCGCGTGCGCGCCATGGTAACGCACCGCCGCTGCCGTGGCAGCCGTGTCGCCCGTCCGCGCGAGGCGGGAGGGAGGCCACGCCGCCGCCGTGGCGGCGCGCCGCCGCCGTGGCAGCCGTGGGCTGCGCGTGGCTGGGCCGTTGCCGTGGCAGCCATCGGCTTGCCGTGTCGCGTCGGGCGTCGCCGCGGTGACCGCACTCCCCTCCTCTTATCATTTTTGTTTATGTGGAGAAAGCATCCTGCGGAGGACGCCGGTGGAGGGGTGCGAATCCGGGGCCGGGCGACGGTTAGCCGCTGCATCAAGCGTCGCGCAGTCGTTGGTTGGGTCCGTGGCGTGGGGCTTTGTACGGTGGGAAGACGCCGCGCGCTTCCATGGACGACGGCGAGCCGGTCTAGATCCATGGCGGTGGCGATGATGGTGGTATTTGTCGACGGACAAGGGCAAAGAAATCTTGCGATGATTCGCACAAGGAATCGATCGCGGCAAGCATCCCAAGTAATGCTTCGTAATGTTCTTCCACGAGTTGAATCTCCACGGTTCTCCATTACCTTTCTCTCTTTGTGTTCTTGTGAAAAAGCAAGGTCGCGATAACGTATTGCAAGAAGATTTGGACAAGAACTGTTGTTTCTATTAATCATACGTACATGGATGTAACATATTTATACATGATGAATAGTTGCTTGCGATGGAACGTCGCGTCCGTCGGACGACGTCGGCGTCCGTACGGACCGTCGCGTCCGTACGCCGGTGAAGCAGTTGGTCATTTGTTCTGTAACAAAAACAATTGGCGAATGCTAGCATGTAAAGACATTAATTGGATGGTTAAATTTTGAGTTATGATTTTTGTAAACCTACTGACTGGAAAAAATTGTCATCTTTTGGTAACACTTGGGAATCTATAGATTAAAAATATTAAATGGACAAATTAGGGTATTTGCTCTACATAAAAAGTGTAAGTAATTCTCTAAGGATTCTAGAGAGTCAAGAATATGAATTTTTAATGGGTAGAATATTGGTTGTGAATTTTGGAATACTGTTGTCCAGAACTAGTACTGCTGGACGCAGTCGTGGAAAATTATTTAATTGACTTGGTAGATGACATAATTAATTTTGGGCATAACTAGAAAGAGATAGACAATTTCTATGGATTCTAGAAATGTTATGGTTTATTGGATTTGCTTGTGTAGATTAATAGATATAAAAATGTTAAATATGCTATCCAGAAAATGACAGATCTATCTTCTGAGTTAAAATTGGGGGTGGGGGTTAAACGATTTAATCTAGACTTGTGGCAAACTAAGAATTCATAGGGAATTTTGTGTAGATTCTAGAACTAGTATAATTTACTATGATAGGACTTGGGAGTTAGAAATTATGTCATTTTTAGTACTAGGACAATAGGGGTGACTGTATGGTAAAAGGGAGTTATGGATTTGGGAAGCGTCGGAGTGTTGTGTAACATCCTGATTTTCAGAGCCTTTTTTAAGCTTTTGAAAGAAAATTTATTATTTAGATTTTTCTAGAATTAATTAAAGCTTAAAATGAATATTTAATAATCAAAAGAATTTAACGTGATTAAAATAAACATTAACATATGCTGAAAATATTTTATTTGGGTTTCTTGTGTCCCAAGGGATTTTATGAAATTTTCTAAGAATTTTTTGGATTTATTTGCTATTTTCTAGAACTCCTTTTATTTTATTTGAATTCCTAAAATAGAAAATTACTTAAAAATCCGTGAACGGTGTCGGTCGGCCCACCACTGTTCACCGACCCAACCTCCCTCAGCCACTGAATGTCCCATCACCGCGCGTCAGCCATCCAAGCTGCACCGCTTCGCGTCCCCCGGATCCCGCATAAAGCCACACGTCCTCCATCCAGTGGGCCAACCACTGTTCATCTGTGTGGTCTACGGCAGTCGCCCGATTCGTCTACCCGGCCATGCGTCGTGCATCCGCAATGCCGTGCACTGTTCATCATCTTCGTTCTAGACTCTGCCACCACCGTCCGCTTCACGTGCGTCTTGGCATGCGTGCTCGAGCGGGATTCCTCGTCGTCTTTGAGCTGGACTCCCTCGAGGCCCGTGCATAAAACCCCACTGCCGCCTCCGTCTTTCGCATCCCAGAGCCTCCGCCGAGCTTTGCCATGTGTCTTGCCGCCCGCACCGCTCGTGATGTTCGTCGGAGTCGCAATCGGTTCCAGTGCCGCCGACGTCATCCTCGTTTTTGGCTGCCACCCATTTTCTGCCGTCGTGAACCACCGTCCGTCACCGTCGGTGAGTCCCCGTCTAGCCAAACGCCGCCGATGAATCGCAGCGCAACCCCTTCCCAATCGCAACCGCTCCGCGATCCGCGCGCTTGACAGTGACCCCTCGTACGCGCGAACCATCACCTCGTGACCCGTGTCACACCACATGTCGTCCCTTGGACTGTCGAATCTGGCCATCCCGATGTCCACCCAGATCTACACCGACGACCGAGATCTTCCCACGTGTCATGCCCCTCACTGTTGGATCATGCTGACGTTACACCGCACTGTGCCCCTATGTCGGTTCACCTTCTCTATGTACGACGTCCACTGTGAGCTGAGCCACTAACCAGCTGACCCATCTGTCAGCCGCCACTATGCTGTGAACCCGTGTACTAGATCCATCCGAGTCTAACCGCCTCCTCAGCCCTAGGAGCCACGTGTTAGTGACACATCAGCACCAGGCCGTCCCAGATGCCACATCAGCATGCCACGTCAGCCAGCCACATCAGCCCTAGTGCCATGTGTTAGCCTAGTTAGCTGCCATGTCAACCCTAGCCAATCGCATTAGCACCCCATTCGCCCGTACACTATCCATGCACCGAGTCCACCATAGACTAGTTTTTCCATGCACCGATTCCACAATACAATAATTTTTCTGATTTTGAGTATTTTTCAGTAAATTAACTTTCAAAGGCTCGTTCTCCTCCGTCCTAACTTTAATTGACCCCGTTCTTTTTTCTAAATTTATCTAAAATCGATCTCTATATTTTGGCTCTAGTTTTGAGATTTTTGGAGTTCATTTGTATTTTGTTTGATTTTATTTTTGTGCCTTGGTCATTTTCTCTCTCGTTAGATCGCATCTTCGAAGGGGTAGGAGCACCGTCAGAAGATCTAGAGTTCCTAGCTGAGCAAGGCCAAGGCAAGTCGTCTCATTTGATCATGTTAAACTTAATTTTCAATCTATTAATTATCTATTTTATTTTAAATTATCATACATCGTTATTTTATTACAAATCTTCGTATGTGGTAGTTAGTGTCCGACTTGATTAATATCTCACTTGATAGGTTGAAAGCTATGATGCCATTGTCACCATAAGATGAAAAATTATTTAGTGATGCCATATTAGTTGTCAGATGGGTTATACGATAAAATTTGCTTAGCCATGTTTATATTCTTGATGGGTTCATCATCACATGTGATCAATTAACTAATTTTGACTTAATGAGATTTTGAATCGTGGTTGAAGCCACAGCGATAAATTTGCGTGCCATGACATTAGTGTGTCGTTGGTGTTGGTTATACAAAATTAGTTTTCACTTGGGCGAGTGATCGTGTAGTACGCCATTGATCAGAGCTTTACCATGGAAACCACATGTCTAGTATGGGATAGACCTGACTGATTAATTTGGGATATTTCAATTTTAATATTTCCATTATGATGAACATAGTTGCTGATTTTTATGATGCGCAAGGGGAGTGTAATGTGAAACCCTAGCGGGTGGGTTTGAGTTGATGTGTTACTCTATAAAGGTCTTGTTGTGATTTCCTTAGCGCGACACTAATCACATCGTGTGGTACAGTTGTGCAACCTCTGTAAAGTGTAAAACTATTTGAATAGCCGTGTCCCTGGTTATGGATAATGCTCGGTGATTTCACATGAGGGGTAGAGTTTTCATAAAAACTTGGTCGGTTATCTTTCGAAAGTGAATGGTTAGTTCACTGATGGTTTAACTTGTGAATGGGATGTTCACAAGTGGTTTATTTTGTTGATTATTTACTTATTATTATTTTTATTTAAAGTTTGATTTCAATCTATTTATTGTATTTACTTTAAATCATTGCTTTTTCCAAATTAACCTTCCAGCCATTCATTGGTAAGCCTTGTATATTATATTGTATTCATTTGTTACAAACAACTTGCTGACTATAAATGGACTCACGGTTTTATTCCCACTGTTGCTCAGTTGAGCGAGGAAGTGCTATATCGGCAAGAGGTACTAGAGAGAGGTGTAATACCCGTGAGAAAAAAAAAGAGAAAGGAAGCAAAGAATGAAATAAATTCATAGTTTACAATAAGAAAGAGATTGTCATCAGAACCCTAGAATTTAATTTCGGGTAGGGTATTCCGTTCACGGAGATACCTACCGTCCAGAGGCCAGTCGGCACCTCTCACAACCGTAGGGTCATCATCCGGCAATATACAAATCTGTTTTATTTTCAAAGCACTATGGCAAACCCCCAGCTGTCACAGATAACCAGGAAACTCCCCCACGGCAACAGCCAGTCAGCCAGCACAGCACACATAAGAAAGCACCAGACGGCATAACACACATAAGAAGAAAACACCAGAAGCACAGCAGGCGTAGAGAGGTGACACAGTGAAGCCAACAAGTAGCAAACCCAACTTGGCCTCCCACATGGTAGACAAAACCACAAGCTGGCACCATCCTCTCTTTCTCACCAAGGCAATAACCCTCAAGCCATCCAAGTGTAGGAGCTCGGCGACAAGACTGGGGGGAGGAGAAGGCACAAATGGCCAGGAACGGCAGCCCAAGGAGGGGTGGTCACCATTTTTCCCCAACAAGAACCAGCACCACCGAATCCAGCGAGCAACCGACAAAGGTGACAACCATCCACTCTCAGACATAGCATCACCAACACACAATAGTACCAGCACAAATTCTACAAACCGACAGTAAGGGGGAATAGAGAGAAGGGAGGTTACTGTAGGCGAAGGTTGGCGGTGGCGCACTCCCCTGTGGGCAAGCCCACGCACTCGACGGCCACCACACACTCCCCCAGTGTGTAGGCAACCTTGAGTTCCATCGTGACTAGCCCAAGGCAGCACCTCCATACCAACAGTTTGTGTCAAAAACAAAAGTAGGGTAAAGCGAAACAGCAACAACAAGTTTACACAGTGAGTAGCAGTGAGATGAGAGAGTGGGAAGAGAAGCATCCAAGTGAGGGGGCATCAAATCCGAGCCTTGGGCCGTGGATCCGATGGCCAGAGCCCGCGCTAGGGGCGGAGAGGCGCCGGCGGCAGTGGCGCTAGGGCCGGCGTCTGGCCAGGCGGTGTCACAAGAAGGGAAGGCCGAAGCGGCGCATAGCGCCAAAGCCAGCGGCACGGCGGGAGAATTCGAAGAGGTGCCTGTCGGGTCGCATCGAAAGAGAGGTGCGGTAGAAGGGAATCGGTGGTCGTTCGCCGACGGCGGTGGCCGGCGTACCGAGGCGGCGCGCCGGGGGCCGAGCGCGGCGGCGGTAGAGCCAAGGCCGAGAGAGGTCGAGGGGGCGTGATGCGCCGCAGATCTGGATCGGGAGAAGGCCAATCGGCTAGATCGAAGGAGAAGCACCGAGGGAGACCGACCATTGGGGTAGCACGGAGTGAGAGCTGAGAGGGCGACGGTGAGAAAGAGGGGTGAGGAGACGGTCGGGTAAAGGGAAAGAAAATCGAGGAGAAGAAGGAGGCGCGGCAGAAGAAAGGGCCATGGGCCGACGGGTTAGAAAGGAAGGAAAAAAGGGATAAGGGCGTGAGGCCCAAGAGTCAGCCAGCCCGATTAGAGAAAGAGAAGAAAAGGAAAAGAAAAGAAAAGAGGAGAAAAAGATTAAGTGCGTGTAAATGAGAATTACTCGCAAATATTGTTGGCGCAAGCCTTAAACTATGGTCATTTGGGTATCAAGGTATTAGAAAGGCATCTGGTATTAAGGAGATTGTTGGTATCAAGTTGCATGTAGGAACGTTATCGGTTGTCTACACACGTAGGGCCGATGTCATTTGGATGCTTGTGTATATTGCTTTAGCAATGAGTTGAGATTGGGTAATACTTGTACAGGTGGCGGTTCGATTTTGGTGCTATGCACGCGTCGTCCATCAAATTAACAGGCAAGTGCATGATAGAATAGTGGATTGTGGTGAATGCATAATACTTGCTTTTGTGGTCTATGCTTTATATCATTTTATGAAATGATATTTCTGCTTGTTTGTTGATTATACTGTACCGAGAGGCAACTATAACTGCTAATCATGCTGAGATAGTCTTGCATCGTATTGCACACTAGGGTTAACGGTCTAGTGTGCGTAGACATCCCGCGGTGGTGGGATAAAGACCTACCTCGGTAGGCACTCCACGGGAGTGGAGTTAGTGGAGAGCTGATTGTGATTGCTGAAATGATGTTGCATCATTTACAATCATTATGACATGAGTTGCATGAGCTAAGCCGGAGGTGAGGTCATGTAACTATTCCGGTGAACGATACATGACTAATCCGGAGTGCTCAATGTAAGACTACTTTGGTAGGCGCTCCACGGGAGTAAAGTTTGTGGCCGCATGAAAGAGAGCGGGGCACGAGTGGGCCATCGACGGGTGGACACTCAGCTTTACTGGTATAAGCTCGAGACTGCATGTGGACATGGCATTGCATTGCATTGTGTTGCACTGTATGGAAGAAACTAGGGATTATAGGATAGTTGCAAAGTTTATATGGTAGTTGTGTAAGATAAGTGATTTACTGATGGATACAAGGATTGTGTCTTGCTTAGACAATTGGATTTGTTTTGTTGTCGCCATTATTCTATTATGTGCTTGCGGGGTATTCGGACTCACCCTTGCTTTGTTGTATTTTTTTTAGGCAAGTGGTGAAGGCGACATGCTCGGGTGGGAGTAGCACAGTTATCCCACGTACAGTAGTAACTCATATATCACTTACAGATATCATATTTAGCTTGGTATAGCATAAGTACATTTTGGTATTTAGCAATTTCATACCTCTGCTGCGCTTAATGTCAAGTGATTGTCATTTGCCGCTAAGGGCTATTGAATAAGAAGAGTTGCTACGCAAGTCTAGCGGCAAAAGTTGGAACTAGTAGCATCACAGAACAGGTGGTACCACTTTGGGCTCAGGCAAGAGGCCAGGGTGTTACAAGAGGATACTTTGATGACTTCACGGATTAAGCCTTCGTTTCCTAGTCGATTGTGTGTGGGCATGTCGAATGGCTTCTATGCTTATTTCTATTTTCTGCTACTAGATTTTAAGCCTTCATACTATTATGTGTAAGCTTGGCTATAAGGTCGTACTTTGATAATTATTAATATTTGAGTCTTTCATTTTATTTTATCGTATATATGGTCGATATTTTATCTATGTTACACCGTGTTCACTAGCGTGATCCTGGACTAGTGCAGTATACACAGAGAATCCGAAATTACATATTCGGGTCTCGACGTATTGTCATTTAACTGTTCTTTTGTATTGTTATGGCTTGTATTGAGATTGAGTAATTTACTACTACAGAAAAGTTCATCACAATGGTTCAAAAACATCATCAAGATGCTTTCGTAAGCCGTCTAAGTTTATGGGTCAGTAATGATATGAGGTCATCACCGACGGTTTTTGAACCATCTATGATACATACTATCACGGACGGTTTGTAATTGAAACCTTCTGTGATATCTGATGTATCATAGACGGTTTATACTACAAATCATGCCGTTTTGAAAGAAGGTAACTTGTTAAATTAATTGTATTCTTTCTCGTCCACTATATTCTCAACTCTGACAATCATCCTTTTTCTATGAACAACTATGTGGTATTTCTTATTTGCCTGGTTGGTTATATAGAAAACTTGAATAACTTGATTAGTGAGTATGAATGGCTCATCATTGTATTCGACACGTTTGAGATTGATGGTAGTGATATCGTACTTGTCAACCTTCACCTATAGAAGATGGACCCAATGGTACCAAAAATAGGGAGATCTTGAAAAGTATGTAGTCGAGCTCCCAAATCTCCTATATGAACCATAG
Source organism: Melocanna baccifera (assembly GCA_036346265.1). Classification (NCBI taxonomy): domain Eukaryota; kingdom Viridiplantae; phylum Streptophyta; class Magnoliopsida; order Poales; family Poaceae; genus Melocanna; species Melocanna baccifera. The sequence continues at coordinate 12,660,349 of CM070709.1, forward strand.
TAGGAGCTTCTCAACCCATCGATACTAAATACGTCTATGTGGACACTGCTGTTCTGGTTAGTGCTCTTTACATCCTGAGCCTATGTATAGAATATGTACCCATTTATGTCGTATGCTTGCTATGTCATAATTGTAAATATTGGATATTTTTTCAACCATGCCAATATATCACTTGGCAAACTCCTAGTGACCCGCTGCTTCAACTATTGGTTGAATCGACTGTTGTATTGTCTCATGATTAAAATATCCGGCCACTCTAAATTCTATTGCCGAAGCATGTCCTTATGCTGGTCAATATACAGGGACACTTCAGTCATGTGTTGCAAGACTGTGAAATGGGCTAGAGCATACACATTAATATCTAGAGTGATTGCTTTTCTATGGATGGTCTGGATACCATCGAGCCTCCTCTCATAGTGAGATCGAGGCATACCTATCAGTTCGACCTGAGCCATGTAATCCACACAGAACTCAATGACCTCTTTAGTTGCATAAACTTCGACCATGCTACCTTCTGGCTGAGATCGATTCCGTACATAGGACTTGAGAATTACCATAAACCTCTCAAATGGATACATGCTACGTAGGAATACCGGCATGCACATCTTTATCTCCCACACAATGTGAACAATGAAATGGACTATGATATCAAAAAACAACAAAGAAAAATACATCTCAAGATGACAAGAGTCGTCACCACCTCGTCTTACAGAGCATCTAGTATTTCAGGATCGATTACTTTCTCAGCAATTGTGTTAAAGAAATAATATAGCTTCATGATTGTCTCACAGATCTTGATCGATAAAATACTTCTCATTGCAATAGGGAGTATCTGTGTTATCAGCACATGACAATCATAAGACCTCATGCCAATTAACTTCAAATCTTCCATCGAAACAAATTTTCTCATATTGGCGGAGTAACTAGATGAAACTTTCACACCATGCAAGCCTTGCCACAATTCAGTTCTCTCGGCCTTAGACAGAGTGTAACAAGCAGAGAGAAGGTATGTTCGTCCTTTATCAGTCTTTGTCAATGCTAATTTAGGTCTAATATCCATATGAACCAAGTCAAGCTATGCGTAGACACCATCATTTGTTTTGTCATGAATGTTTAGTAAGAAACTAATCAAACTATAACATGCATTCTTCTCTACGTGCACGATATTGATGTAGTGGCGAACTTTTAGGTGCTCCAAATAAGGTAAGTTCTAAAATATTGATCTCTTCTTTCATATATTCTTCTCATGGGTCCTCGATTTACGTCCCATTCCAAGCACAATATCTAAATCTTTAACCATATTATAAGCCTCTTTTTCACTTAAATGCCTTTGAACTAAACTGTCTTCTTTCTCTCCATCGAATTGTTTCTTTGTCTTACGGTATGGGTGAGCCCTTTGAAGGAATCTACGGTGACATATGTATACAATTTTGTGCGAGTGTTTCAGCCACATACTCTCAGTATCATCTAAGCAGTAAGTACAGGCTTTGGCCCTATTTGTACTTTGGCCCACAGGTTAGCAAGGGCAGGATAATCATTTTTGGTGCAGAACAACAAGGAGTATAAAGTAAAGTTCTCTTATTTATACGCATCCCATACCTATACCTCTTCAATCTACAATATTTTTACATCTTCCACCAATGGTGCTAGGTATATATCAATATCATTCTCAAGTTGCTTCGGCCCTTGGATAAGTATAGATAGCAAAAAATACTTCCGCTTCATACACAACAAAGGAGAAAGGTTGTAGATACAGAGATTCATGGGCTAAGTGCTACGTCAGCTGCTCATGTTACAAGAAGAATTTATTCCATCTGTACTCAATCCAAACCTTATATTCCTCGGTTTTACACCGATGTCTATAAACCTACTATCTATGTTTCTCCACTAGGTGAAATCAACAAGATATCTTAGAATTCCATCCTTCTTACGCTCCTTCGAGTGCCAACGGATCAGTTTTGTCTCCTTTGGGTTCGAAAAAACAGCTTCAAATGGAGAATTACAAGAAGATATCATGCCACCTTAGCAGAAGATCCTTTATTCACCTCTATTCTCTCGCTGTTATCTGATTGATTCTTACATGTTTGCAAACTCTTTACGGTAGAGGATACAGTCGTTCGGACAATGTAACAGCCAGTGTTTATTTCAAAAATTAATAGTGAAAAAATAATTTAAAATATTGTTTCCTTGCCCAAATTTCTATAATTGTTATTTGCCTAGTTTTCAGCTTTTAAAAAAGGCATTTTCTTCTCAAAAGTAATTTAAAGTGAAAAAGGAAATTTAAAGACAAAATATTATTTTAAATTTATGTGAAAATTCTATTTCAAATTAATTATTTTAAAAGTATTTGGCTTTTATCTGGATTTTCTGTGTTTCCTGGAATTCAAAAATCAACTTCAAAGCTAAAAAGTATGTTTGTAAAAATTTAAAGACCAACTTTATGTTGAAAATATTTTTTGTTCTAAGTCCAAAATATATTCAGGAATTTCTATGAATTTTTCTAAATTTTTTGGACTTTATTTGCTATTTTCTAAGTATTTTTGAAGCTTCCTAGTTTTCTGAAAATCTAAAACAAAATTTTAAACCCAACTCCTTCTAGGGCTAACACAAGTCAAGCCCAAATCAAATATATTCCGCCAATCTAATCTTGTGCGTTTGTTCCCACTTAAACGAGCCGACGGTCAAGATTCCTTCTTTGGCCACATGGCACCCATCTGTCTCTCTCTCTGGCATGCAGGACCCGCTTGTCATCTCTTTCTTCTTCCTCCTTCCTCTCTAGCCGACTACCATAGACGCCACTACTGCACAATCAAAGTTTTGGTTTCCCTTCCTTTACTTCTGAGCAAATGTGTCGTTGATTGCCCCTTCATTCGTGCACTCAATCCCAACCGTTTTCCTCGTCTTTGAACCCCATCACCGCCATTTGCATCTCTTCCAACCACATTAACTTCGGTGAGTATCCCTGGCCATTACCCCTCTTCACCCCTATAAAAGGCCCTCTCGGCATCCTCTCCCTTCACACCACCCCACCTCCACTTCCACTCCCTCTTCCGAGCCTCGAACTACCCTGACTGATTTTTGGTATGTAGTGTGATGGATAGCAAAAGATTATCAATTTTTGTGTGTACTAAAGATTCTGCCAAAAACAGAAAATTATAAACAGATGAGAGATGTAGAGGGGACTAGCAGTGACTTGATGCATACTGTGTAAATTGTTTAAAGGGAAATCTCTATAACAAAAACTGATCAAACAGAAGACATGAGTAAACAAGTGCAATTATTGCTACAATAAGAACAAGATCATACTAATAACAAATAGAAATAAGAACAAGATCATACTAATAACAAATAGAAGCATTTGCTTTCTCACCTGTGGTGTTTGTGTAATGGTGCAAATGTTAACCTTGCAATTCTGTCTCAGCTTAAATATCCAATCATTACACACTAGGTTGTTACAACAAAAAATATCTTGATTAGTTGGGATATGATAACAACCACAACAACAAAATAAATGCAGTGAAGAAGCTTACGCATAATAGAATCCATCTCAGCTGGGACCATGTGGTCAATGGTAGTCCTTTCTCATTTGTATGTTAGTTAGTTGGAGGAACCGAAGCTCGATAAGCAGGCAGTGGAATAGTATTAAAGTGAACCTACCTCGTTGCTCTCCTATATTTGTACTAATATCACCTCAAACACTTGAAGGGCGATTCTACAGAATGTGGCAAGCAATGAAGCACATAGACAAAGGTAAGCTATAGTACCTTTCCTTGGCCAAGGTGGTGATGTTCGGTGACTAGATGACACTAGGTTTGGGTGGCGACTAGGGTGGATAGCTACCCAATCTCTCATCTTGAAGTGTCCAACCCATAGTGGCACCATGACCAAAAGGGAATGTCAACCAACAAGAGTTGCAGCAACCTGTGGTTCGGGGAACGCCGATAAGGATTTGAGGGTAGACGCACGGAGTAGGGAGGAGGAGGGTGAGCACGCGGTGGGGATGGCTCACGAGGTGGCAGAGGCTCCAACGACGGTGAGAGCAGTAGGGAGGCGAGTGAGGGCGACCACGCAGAAAGGTTGGCTAGCAACCACGGGATGCGAGTGAGGGCGACAATCATGTGGCCATCTTTGGCAGCAGAGGTGGGGACTCGGGAAGTGATGATACCTAGCCGCCACAGTGGTGACACCCAGCCACCGCGAGGTCTGCTTCACTCGACACACTGCCTCCCCGCAATTGAGACACTACTACAAAAATCCTAATACTAGACGCCACATCACATACAATTTCCCAAAAATGTCAGTATTAAATACCATCACACATGGTTTTAGTTTATAAACCGTCTCTGTTGCTACAAGCGCTAAAAACTATATGTGAAGATGTAATATCACAAACGGTTTATGGTAAAAACTGTCTATGAAGTATCATAGACTATTTTTTTTCTTTGAATCATCTGTGATAATTAAGTCATCACAGATGTTTTGTATTGAAAACCATCTATGATAATTTCATCATATTAATTGCGCGTAGACTCATTGACTCTCTATCTTAAATTTCAGATCTAGGCTGTTGCTTTGAGCTGGAGGTGGTGCTTTTAGGTTATTTGGTGAAAGAAGACTATTTGGCAAGAGTAATTCTAGATCCATTAAGTTCTTGACTACCTATGGTTAGTAATTTATCCATATTGTATTATAATTTAGATCTAACTTTTAGTGAAAGGAGAATTGAAGATGGTTTAGATCTAGCTAGTTTGATGTAAAGAGAAGATTATTTACATCTAGCATGGTTTAGGGTATAGATCATAGTCTATTTTACTTGGCCATGCATGTCAATACCCGTCATGTGGGGCATATTAGTCAAAATAGTTGGTTATAATTGGTTCCAAGAAAAATGACTTTCGTGTTAAGTAAGGCCTCAATACTTGTGGTTTTGTGAAAATAGAACAAAAACATATGGTCTTATGTTACCAATGCTACCAAGGGTTTCTAAAATTTTACTTAATAAAAAATATTAGTAGAACAACCAAAAGTGAACGCGGAATATCCACATAGCATATGCACAAGGAACATCGAGTTTCTCTATCAAAAAATTCATAGACAATACTGTAGCTATTGTTCTAGGTAGTGTTCTGGGGGATCCGTTGGTTTGTATTCTTGCTACACATAACTACTTTAGATTGTATATATCTAGTATACTAATTAATTAATTCAATATTTAATATTAAATTGTTATATGCATAACATAGGACCAAAACTGGATGTACGCTGGGAACCGCGTAAGTGAAAAGTACATTAATGATGTGTCTACTTTTACAAGAGCTGTCGAGGAGGATATGTTGAAAAAGAGGTGAAAATATGTATTGTCTATGCATTGACTGCGAGAATTTAAAAATGTTTAAGAACTGAGTGCAGATTGAAACACATTTGATTCGAAGGGGTTTCAAAAGGGGTATGCACGTTGGACCAGTTATGGTGAGGAGCAGATTACACAAGAAGGTAATAATAATGACATCGCTAACGAAGTCAATGATATGCCGCCGGATCTGATGCTTCGTGATGCAAACAGAAACCATGATTCCGATTCGGATAACCTACATGATGACAATCTAAATTCTAATTGTTATTATACCAAAATAGAATAGGGTAATGTACCTTCATTCCCTAAAGTAGAACAAAACCAACTTCACAGTTGTTCGATGATTAATCAACAGAAAACACATTTCCTCCGTAGATAACTTTATTTTAGTCTTTCCTTACTTCCCAATGACTAAGGCTAACTTTTTGAAATTACGTAGGTCGTTCGCCACGTTTATTACAGAGGTACGAAAATCCAAGGGAGGGATCAACGCCCTGCGACACGATCTAAATTTTCCGGTATTCGCTAGTACACATTAATCCTATATAATACTTCATAGTAATGCCTCTCAAATTAATAAATTCTATTTTTTTGTGCCACCAGCAGTCGCCGGGCAACACCTGTAGATTCTATGTTTGCCACCACATGCAACTACTCCTCGATTTCTCGAAAACCAATGATCCATATGTTTGTCAATCTTATAATAATTATTTCATACTTATTAATTTATATATGTATGCATGACATTGATATTTCTACCGACAGGTTGCGTCCATCGCTACAACTGCGTTGAAATAGGCCGACCTTGTATAAATTCAAGGATAGTGTTTGTTAACATTCTTCTTGATATCTAAAGTTATAAAATCAGATGGAGAGTTCTATAATATAGAATGAATTTGTTTAGGATAAGGTTGAGCTTAATTGTACATGTGTGTATTTATTGATGAATAATTTATTTTATTTCAGTTAATTGATTTGTAATGAATGAGAATTGGATGTATATTATGTTGATCTGTCTGTTTCAGATGGCATGGCTAGTATTTCTTGAGGCTAGCCAACAAACAGAAATAAATTTAGAACAGAAATGAATAGCACAAACAGTTATTAACTAATAACCGTCTATGATAGTTTAACTATCACATATGGATTTATGTAGAAATTGTATGTGATATTTAATGTATCATGGACGGTTTTAACTACAAACTATTTGTAATAGTTAAATATCATAGACGGTTTGTAGCTAAAACCGTATGTGATACTTAGATATTACAGACGATTTCTACTAAAAATCGTCTGTGATATTTAACTATCACAGACAATTTGTTATTGAAACCGTCTACGATAGTTTCATCACAGATGGTTCAAAAGCCATCTGTGATAACCTTATGTCATTACTAACCCATAAACACAGACAGCTCATGAAACTGTCTGTGATGACGTTTTTGAATCGTCTATGATGACATTTTCTACAGTAGTGAGAGGAGCCATATGAGGAGAAGTCTCTATAGTTGTGGCCCTAGCGGAGAAGAGGAAGGGGAGCCCCAATGACGGATGTGGAAGCAGGGGAGGCGAAGAAAAAGGGAGTGCGCCACGAATGGCATCGGGGAGGCAGAGGAGGCAGGGAGAGAAGACGAAGGGAAGGCCCAACAGTGGATGTCGAGGTGGAGGAGATGAAGGGGAGAGAAGGGGAAGGGGATTGGGGAGGTGGAGGAGGTAGGGAGAGAAGAGGAAGGGGAGCCCCAGTGGCGGATGTGGAGGTGATAGAGGCACGGATGAATTGCTAGCGAGGGAAGAAAGCAGGGAGCGCTTGTCAGCATATGCATAAGCGAGAGAAGAGACACTACTACAGAAATCATCATCATAGATAGTTCAAAAACGTCATCACAGATGGTTTTCTGAACCGTCTAAACTTATGGGTCAGTGACAATCGAAGGTTATAACGGACTGTTTGTGAGCCGTCTGTGATAAATACAATACAGACGGTTTGTAACTAGAACCGTCTGTAAAAAACACTATCACAGATGGCTCTAACTAAAAACCGTCTATGATACTCACACATCACAGACGGTTCTAGCTATCAACCGTCTGTGATGGGCGTGTATGACAGACAATTGATGTGTGAGTATCACAGACGATTTTTGTTTTAAACTATCTGTGATAGTGTTCTTCACAAACGGTTTATACTACAAAATCGTCTGTGATAGTTCATTCTATACCTAAATTTTTTTCTATTTTTAGTTAGCCTCAGAAAATGTTAGTTATGCCTTTGAAAATAAGCAAATACAATAACTAATATAGCAGAGAACATTCTATTTTCATTACAATCCACCATTATAACATCACAAAATTACAATCCATCATTATAACATCACAATAAAACATAGTAGAGAATATTCTATTTTTATTACAAACCGAGCAACAGAGAAGAAAGAAAATAAAAGAAACAGAGAACCTAATGGAAGTTAAACCACGCCGATGAGGCCTCTATGCCTAGGCCCTTTCGTCCCTAATATAGCGCGCGAGCTGGATGTCCTTGACGCCCACCATTGCAGGCGCTGACTTGAGCGCATGAAGTTGGGGTTGGGGTCGAGGAGGAGGATGGTGAGGAGGCTGGAGAAATTTTGAGCGCATGAAGAGTAGAGGATGGGTTCGGGTGAGTATTTATAGGGGAAGGAGATGTGGGAGCTACGATCCGCGGGGTGTGGGTTGGTCGGTTTCTATTGGCTGGAATTAGGTTGGGGAGGATTGATGGGCCTAGCAGTCAAAGACCAAATTATCATAAACTGTTTGAACCACAAACCGTCTGTGAAATATAATTATAACAGACGGTTTGAACCATGAACCGTCTACAACTTTGCAGTTGAGACGAACCCCAAATTTCAAATGGAAGATCAAAAATTTTGGTAAAAATAAAAATTAAAAACTTACGATGCAAATTTGAGGCTAAAGATGGCCAATATTGGGGTCTTAGAGGGCAACTAGTGCAAGCTGGTCATTTTTTTAAGATCGGGCTCATCGTTAGCTTTCGAACAAATATAAGAACGTCGAGTTATGCCCGTTTTACTAAATGTGTGTCGGAACAGAATCCTACTCGAACTAAGGCAAGAGATTATGAAATTCTAGAGGATTACGAGGTGAAAACATAGCACAGACGGTTTGTGATGACTTCATTATCATAGACGGTTTGTATTTCACAGACGGTTCTTATCAAGAACCGTCTGTGATATGCTTTCACAGACTGTTCTCACCATAGATCATCTGTGATTGTATTTAACACTGATGGTTTTTGTGAACTATCTGTAACAAACGTCTAATATAAGTCTTTTTTATAGTAGTGAGACAAATAAATTACTATCATTATCAACTTCTTTTAAATAGTAGCGATTGACAACCAACAAACGTGCAGTACAAAACAAAACGCTCACTGCGATATGCTTGCCAGAACACAGAAGAATGCATGCATGCATATACGGGTCAAAGGGTCAGCGTTCCTCTCATTACTCCCACTTGTGCCTCTGCCTTCCCAACGCCCAACATCCCATTTTCTCAAGGAATGCGGTTATACAACACTTCATGATCACAGAGGCCCGCCCATCTGCATGCATGTATGATCGTGAAACTTTACCATATGATATGGGCACTTGTATATGTCCCTTTCAGCTGGACTGGACCGTTTTCTCTTGTTAGGTTCATTGGTCGATGGAAGACGCGCATGCACCTAAGCATGCATGCAGCTAACTAGAGCTGATGTGATGTAGAATGTCTGGTCATTGTCCTGGGCAGCATGCATGATATATACCTGCGTGTGGTTATCTAGATGTTTTTTAAATAATTATTTAAATTTATGATATTTAGATTAAAGATCCAATGACTCTTATTATTTTTCCTTTTAGGAAAAAAATTCATATAAATATTCACACACATCTAAAAATTAAAAATTTAAATAATTATTTAAAAAACATTCAAATGATGTTTTTCAAATTCCATATATCCAGCTTCCAAGTGCATGAACTTTTGCTCCAAAACGATCCGTTTATATATTCATCGGAAAAAAGGTAACTAGCGAGTAGCGATCTCTTTTAAATCTTATATAATTTGTAGATAATTCTTCTCGTAGGAAGAAATAATAAATAATTTATGTCGATCGTGGCACTCTTACGAATCATTTCTTGTGGTGACAATTCAACGGTTGGTATTGGTGTGACCCACAGCTTACGTGGTTTTGTAGATCTGGATTATGGATCGTCGGCCCTAGCTCTAAATAGGTTTAGAACAATCCGTACGTCAGATAAACCACGCACTTGTATCAACGCACTTACGTTTTCGTCAACGCTCTCTGTAAAATGATTAACTCAATGGTTAAGATGTATTTAGCACTAGAGTTTATGTGATGATGCAACTTATGCTCAGCTACGAAACGACGAGCTAGTTGTGAAATTAAAGTGGGTATTGGCAATGGTTACACATTGCTAGCTAATCTGATTTGACAGCTATAGGCTTGTAGCCGTGGAATGCTCTAGGTAGTTGTGGTTGTTCGGAATAGCGATGGTTTATAGTTTTTTTACTGTAGTTGATTTATTTTTTACTGTAACTGAGTTGACTTATTTGGCATAATTAAATTTAAAAAAATTTAAAATAAAAAATATGTTATCCCATTACGGACAATACAAAGGAATACAAGAAAAAAAAGAAAAGGTAAAAAAAGCCCCAAAAATCTAAAAAACAAAAAAAGACGAAATTATTGAATAGTAAAAAAGCGAAGCCAAAGCGGCCGATTTTAAGCAAAATGAGTGGTTGATCAAATTTTGTCAGCTAAAATTTTCTTCAGAGTGTTGACTTATTGGACATAATTAAATTTAAAAAATATAAAATAGAACGACATATTAACCTATCACGGACAATACAAAGTAATACGAAAAAAAATAAAACACAGAAATACCAAAAAATAAAATAAATATAAAAATAGAAATAAACAAAAACGCTACAATAAAATAAAAACCGAAATCCGTCGCTGGTTGCTGACGCATCGCATCACTGAGCGGGCCCTAAGAATGTTGGAGTTTAACATTTCAAAAATGTCCTAAGGTGACCGACGACAGCTAGACCTTTGCACACATGACAGTGGGTCACTCGCACATGTCAAAGGGCAATGGATCCATTAATAAACATCAAACAGTTTAGCGTAAGACTTGTTAAGAGATCTTACACTCACTAAAGAAGCATAAACCTATCGTGCATTAGGAGGTGTTCAGAATGGTGGTGGCTCATGACTTTTTTATTATAACTGACTTTTTTTACTGTAGATAAGTTGACTTATTTAGTATAATTAATTTTAAAAAAATAAAAATAGAAAAAAATATGTTAATTCATCACAAATAATGTAAAGAAATACAGAGAATAAAAGAAAACACAAAAAATATTGAAAATAAAAAAAAGCAACAGTAGAAAAAAGCGTCTGCAGACGCAGAAGCCCAACACAGACATGCTTCTGAGCGCAGCCTTGTGGCATAAAATAGTCCTTTTGTCCTTTCTTGACCCAACCAATGTTAGTCAACATCCAGGGGCGGAGCCAGGAATTGGATATGGGGGGGGGGGCCGTCACTAGTCTGGACTCTGCGGCTTCACGGCTCGACGCCCAGGCGACCGACGACGTGACGTCCCGACCACCGCGAGGCACGCGACCGTGACGGACCAGGCAACCAGCGCACCACCACCACGCTGCACGCCAGCGTCTGCGGCCTCCCCGGCTCCCCCTCCCGCATCCCCCGCCCCCGCCCTCCCATCAACCCACAGTTCCTCATCTCACATTCCCACAAGCATAGTCACAGAGCAATCACAGAGCAAACATATGCACATCCATTCAGTGAGAGATGTGAATAAATGGTATTACCAGTGATGATAGCACCATCGTCGGAGTGGCTGGGGACCTGGGGTGCTTGGCAGTTGGCACCTCAGCGCGTCAAAGGAGAACACGCGATTCCCGGCGGTGAATGGCTCAGCCTTGAAGCCCTCCCATGAAGCGCACATCTAAATGACAAGGTTCATAAAATATCAAACATTAATATTTATTTTAAACAAAGATGTTGCAGATAATCTAGATTGTACAAATCTAAATGACAGTTTAGAAAATACAGTTGTTATCATTTGTTGTAGCTATATCTTCATTAGTCACCATACAACTTTCTTGTCCTGTGTTGGTAGGAATTTCAATTGCACATAACAAACTTATCCAAGCAGATTCTTCAACAACACACTAAGTGAAACTAATCAATTATCCATGGCCCCTCTAGTCTTTCGAACCTTCATGCGGTTGCTTCATCATTATCATAGTAAAGACTATACAGACAAGGTTCCACTGTAAATAACAAAGTGTTGATCTTACCTCCTAATTTCAGCAAATGGAAATGTGGTGGGCGCAAGTGTTGATCAATCCAGCAGAAACAGCGGAATCGACATGGCACCCCACAAAACAAAAACCACACGGGGGATGAGCCCGATTCTCCATGCGAATCAATGGGGGACGAGACCTTGCGTCTAGATACCGGGGGAGGGGAGGTGCGGGGCTTACCGGAGAGGGAGGCGGCGGGCGCAAGGTGGCCTGAGAGGTGGAGGGCGGCGGGGAGGGGTAGGAGGCGGCGGGGAGGGGAGGAGGGGGCTGGGGCAGCGCGTGGGGAGGAGGAGGGGGCTGGGCGGCGGGGAGCGGGAGGAGGCGGCGGGGGGGGTAGGAGGGGGGCGACGGGAGGAGGGGCTGGGGTGGCGGGGAAGGGGAGGAGGCGGCGGCGGGAGGGGCGGCGGGAGGAGGGGGCCGGGGGGAGGGGGAGGAGGCGAGGCGGGGAGGGGCAGCGGGGAGGAGGCGGCGGGGGGGGGAGGAGGCGGCGGCGGGGAGGGGGCAGCGGGGCGGGAGGGAGGGAGGAGGAAGCGCTGGGGGGAGGAGGAGGCGGCTGGGGGCGGCGGGGGCGAGGCCGCGAGGGGGAGGAGGCGGGAGGCGGCGCGGGGGAGGAGGGCGCCTGGGGGTGCGGGGTTTGCGGAGGGGGTGCGGGATCTGCGAGGGGGTCCGCCTTTGTTGGGGGGTGCCAGGCCCCCCTCTCTCCGCCCCTATCAACATCGTTTGACTGGGCAGTAACGGGCATAAAAGAACATACCACTAAGCTGGTAAGAGGGGCAAAGAGAGATACAATTTTTCAATGGCAAAACGTATAATAGCTCTCTCTGGAAGATTTTTTCTCAACTAAATCATCCATCCAGTGGACACATGCGTTACACGCGTGCTGTAAGCACAATCGGACGACTCACACACAAACGTCCGCTGGATAAGCATCCTGTAAATGTCCATAGAACGAACCAATTATGCGCGCTTCCACAACAGGCATGGGAAGAAATTGTTTGTTCGATCTCCATGGTTTCTAATTCTCCTTATATGCTGGAATGTTATTGGAGAACATGCCTGTAGCCACTATAATTGTAGGTTTCCTGTCCATGCATGATTAGGCTGACAACATATGACAATATCAAGTTGTGGTGCCTTCAAAGTAGCTCAGTAAACTCGCATATGTGATCCATCAGCACCATAATCTGGAAGTCCATGACCCCAGCACGGACCTTTCTAGGGCATGATTCATCCACACACTTCACAATATACGTGTCAGGGTTCAACATGCACACCTTATATGTCCGGTTGATGGCCCTAGTATATCTGGGAATGGCCTACTGGGCAGTGCACTTGTTAGGGAAACACTGCCATAAGAGTACAATGTCTTCATTGAAGCTCCAATGTTCCCACTCTAGCTGCGGCAGAACTAGTGATGCCACCGCGATGTTGTCCAACGTACAGCTGACATAAGTGCCATCGGTGGTAACAACACCACTGACTACACCTCTCGCAGCAGCTCCTCCATCTTCCTCGTCTTCAGAACTAGATGTTTCCACGTCCTCCTCCTCACTCTCCACTTCTTCCACCTGGTCAGCCAGGTACTCATGGCAATCAATACGCGCTGCCCACCATCCCTGCATGCCTTCATTGGGCTTGAAATTTTTGACACGCCTCCTCAGGTCTTCATCACCCACCGCCTCACCGCATCTCCACCAGCAGCCCCATCTATATCATCGCCGGCGACCAACCCAAACACTACATCACCAGCGCCTGCACTAGTGCCAGGCATGTTGGATGACTTTGTCCGCTCCACGTACTGAATGTACACCGTCGGTCTACCATATATTGCAGCAACAGGGTTGCACACAGCCTCCATGTAACTGGCCCATGACTCATTGCTTGTCACCTTTAGAAGTTACCATGAGGTCTCCCCTTGACCACCCACTAAGGAGACGTATAACGCTTCAATACGTAGCTTGTTCCTTGCAATGGTGCGATCGAACGCAGAACGGACGCACCTCCCAAGCTCCGAGAGGCCCATGTCCTTCAGACCGTGCGCCCAATTACGATTCAGTCACAATTGGATAGGTCCACCTCGTACGGTCTATCACGTACGAATACTATTCCCATGAAAACGAACAAATCTTATATGCCCGCCATGGCGCATCTACAAAATTTTCCAGAGTATGTAATGCTAAGTTACAGCTCTTTTTAATATTCTTAGCACTGCTAGACTAAGCATATCACACATGTACCACCCTACAATTCATAAATTAATGTTGACAGTACTGCATTATATTTCTATATAGACAACTACAATGATATTCAATTTTTAACATAACGGTAATGAAAAAATGTGCATAAAGCACAACAAGTTAGCCAAAAAATGTATGTCTAACAGTTCCTGCATAACATTATACAAAATGCATACTAACTTTTTTCAAATGCAAAAAAATGTACATTGTTGTTTCCACGCAAACAAAATAGCCTACGCATAAACTATGACGTTTATATAATTACCGTGACTAATAAGCATTTAACGACACTAACATCACTGCTTCTTCGACATGAACTAAGGCCACTGCCCGATTACAAAAGGCTAACTACCACATTTTTATACTAACAAACTACCATTTTCTAATTACATACTAATCACGTTGCTAAAAAACTTGCATTATGTTGACAAAAATTACCTCTTTCGGATGCTTCAAAGTTGATCTACAACTTTTTCAACTGCGTAAACTTCAAACTCAAATTCAAAAATGCTCAAAAATTAGATGCTTTTACGGGTTTTTTTTCCTCTGTCAGTTCTTTGCTCTTGCCCGGAGTAAGAATGAAATGGTGTTTCTGTGCATTCATAGAACGAATCCGTCCTTTTTATCGTGCAACCAGCGAGGAGAGGTGCTATTGTGCGAGCGAGCAGGGGAGGGAGGAGGGGCCAGCCGGCCAGCTGGCCGTGTGTGGGCGCCTCACGTGCGCGAGGGGGCTACGTGCGGTCGGGCAGCGCGCCAACGTAAGATGGCGTGGCTGGGGTGCGCCAGGCCTCTTCGCGCGAGCAAGTAGCACGTCAGCTGCCTCGCGCGGTCCTCCACCATGTCAGAGGGCTAAATAGAGAATTACAAGATATAGGAGGCTATATCTAGTATTCTCGTAGCACAGGGCCCCAAAGAGTTCAAAATTCACAAAATCCTCACGTCGCATCCTCTGCTAGCTAGACCTATGTATGTCATTATCTGGAACGAAAATTATATGTGACCGGTCTCACACACGTATCATTGAACCAATGTGGACCCTTGCCACGTGTCCTTTGCATGTAGTTGGACTTGAACAGGACATAGAATTGGGTCCCTGGCAGTCATCAATACTCGATCCAAACTCGATCGTGCAGAGTACTGGTAGAGATGTGCATGTTAATATGGTTTAAATTCAATTAAATCAAATCATCAACAATTCATTATTTATTTAAGCAGCCAAGGGCAGGAGACCATGTTCATGCTCTTTCCATTTGATCTTTTTTTCAGCTTATAATTTATAACCTATAAATTTATCTAAATAAATAAATAAATGAAACAGTTTTTTATCGTCATCTCAAAATAACTTATCGAGATAGTCTTTTCAAGACAGTTTATCAGTATTTGATTTATTCATATAAATACTTATGTTAAAACTAAAAACTATTAACATTATAAAATATAAACTGTAGCTAAAATGTAACCAGCCACTCACTTCTGCCACTCTGGTTTCAAATCCTCCATCCTTGTGGTACCAACAAAAACCTTACGTCGCATCCTCCGCTGGCTAGACCCTAGTAGCATGCACTCGCTCCTTTCGTGCCGGCGGTAACTTCCAAATGCATTCGAATTAAAGCAATCTCTCTCTCTCTCTCATGGTGCCGTACTGCCGTATGGCCATCTTGTAATATCGCGACATCACAAGGGCAAACTATGGCCAATGCCCTCTATAAATAGACCTCACCACGTGGCCATGTCTCAGTGTCCTCACTCCGATCCTCACTCGCCATTTGAGTACTCTTGGCACTGGCTCTCCTTGTTTCTCCCTCCAAACCCACACGACAGAAACAAGGCCAAGAAAGATAGGATGGTTCACCGGCCGGCCGATCAGGGCGCGCGGCGGGCCCGGCAGGACCATCCGTCGTCGTCGGCGGCGGCGAGAGGCGGCGGGAGGCGGCATCATCAGCAGCAGCAGGAGCTGGTGCTGCGGCTGCCGTGCAACAAGGGGAAGGCGTGCCGGTTCAAGCGCAGCTGCTTCAGCGAGGAGGAGGACGCCGCCTCGTCGGCCATGCTGCTGCTCGCCTGCGTCGTCTGCGCCCCGTCCGTTTGATTAGTCAATTAATTACGTACGTACTTGGTGACCGTTGTTAATTATGGGAATCACTAGGTTAATTTAAATGTTTCATTTCTTGTCTTGTAACTTGTGTACTGTATCCCAGATAATTGCGTTGTGATCGCCATTCGTTCATCCCTGTACGTCTCCATCCACCAGTATATATATAATTCTTCGTTTTCGTGTTGGAATTACAAGATTTGCTCACCTGTATGCTCAATTAATTAGCAGCCAAAAATATATATACGGTGTTAACTGTGTTTCTGTAATCGCTTTGTTAAGCTGGTAAGTAACGGAGAATTTGGAGACGCCTAGCTTATTCGGCTCTGGAGAAAACGATCGAGGGCTTCTCCTGTCAGTTGGGTTACATTGTTTGGCTGCTACGCTTCTACCAAATTACATGATGGCGAACGTACGCATACGTGTAGGACGTTGCACACGCCAAAAATTGAAGATTCCGAGGGCGAGTCCATTAGGGCAGCTCCAGCGAGGAGCAGGAGGATGCTGTTTTATGCAAAAAAAATCGTGAAACTCCGACGAAATTCCTACGTTTCGGAAGTGCCGAATATCAAATTTGACCAGGCATGAATCGGCTCCACATGGCGTGGACTTGTATGATACTAGTACTAGATTTAAAAAAATCCGGGTGGACCTAATTAAAAGGAAACAAAATATCGAGGAGGGAAAAGAGCTTTGGAACTGCAGCGGCAGAGGAAGGTCATAATCTTTTTGTTTTTTTTTTTTATGATTTTTAGCTTCAACGATGACTTCCTAAAGTTGTTTCTCTAAAAGTAAAAAACTGTACACGCCATTCACATCGATATTTCTATCGTCCACCGCTGTTTCAAAAAGTATAAATAAAAACTATTAGTTGTAGTTAAAAACTATTTACCGTAGTACAAAATAACAGGCCGATTGACGCCGGCTTTTATTTGGGTTAAAGCCGGTTGACCGACGGTCGCCGACCTGTTTGCCTTTTGTTTGGAGCAGAGAGTTGGGCTCCAGGCCGGCCTACCGCAACGTCGGCACGATTTACTTACCAACTCAAAGTCTAGACACGGCCCAACCCGTAGCAGAAGAAGCCGATAGCTCCTCTGTTTTGCCTTTCCATGCCACCTCTAAATTAAACCTTTCCTCTAAAAGGTTCAGAAAAGGATAAAATAAATAAACCTGTTCAATGACATCTTTTTTTTCAAAAAAGGCTCGAAGTAGACTGCTAGGAAGCGTAGCACATTCCTGGTGTTGAAGGTTTTGGAATTTGAATAGATACGACGTAGTAGCGTCCTTTTGTAAGCTTATGAAACCACATTATTTTAATTAACACCAACCCCTCCCAGGGGTGGACCCTCCCTTCGGACTCGGTCGGCTGCCGCCCGAGCTCCGTCAGACCCCCCTCCCCTCGGGCGACAACTTCTTCTCCGGCAGCGGTGCTGTCAGGACCGAAGCCATGCTAGTGTAATCTTCACAGAAATGGGAGGTTCGGAGTTGCAGAGAAGTGCTGAAGAAAGAAGTCTGCAGCGAAGACAACGTTTTTGACGATTTTAGCTTAGAAGCGCAAGGGCGGCTCAGATGGAGGCTGGCGTCTTCAAGCAAAATCAAGCGGTTGAGAATCAAATCAGTAATCATTGTTTAGCGCTGTGGACGTCATTTTTGTTATTTATTGTTAGTTTCAGTTAAACTCAATCGCTTTTACTTTTAACATCAGACTGTAACTCAACTGTAAAACTGAGGCTGTTTAGCCCAGGCTTTCGTGAATGAGAAGAAATCAAGACCAAATATCCAAAAGTGGTGCAGTCCAGTAGCGTAGAACCCTAACTATTTCAACCGATTTCTTCCCAAATTTATCCCCATTTCAACCTTGTTCAGATTCAGCTCAGGCCGGATCTAACAACGCTCAATTAGTCTTCTCCTCCCTTCCTCTTGCTTCCCCTCTTTCTCCTAGGGTTTTGGAACCTAAATTTTTTTCTTGGCTATGAGTATTATCAAAACCGATATGAAGATATCTGATGATTGGCTTAATGACTTGATAGTGTGCTATATTAGGCGAGAGATATTCAAAAGACTTTATCGTGAAAAAAAAATCAAGAAATGGTTTCAAAGCATGAAATCTTATAGAATAAAAATCCTTATTCTCCTAAGTGTACTTAGTTATTTAGTGATATATCTTTTGTGTTATCTTTTTATTCATTTTTTATGTTTTATTATCAAATTGTGATCTTGATGATCCATCTATCAATTATTAAATCATGATACTGCTGATTCATTTATCTTTGACACTTAACATGTTGTTTCTTCTATAGCTTATCTTTTGTTCACTGTGTTATGTTCGATAACTTTAGGGGTAAACTATGGACTAAGCTTTATTAGTGAGATATTTTCAATATCCTATCATTATCTTCACATGTTTGCATATAAAATGTAGTTATTGCTCTTTATTTGGTGTCATATACTCTTATTAGTGCGATTGCAACGTAGTTTGAGCATAGATTATTTTGCTTTTAAGTAATAATATTTATTTCACGCTTGCGAGTCCGCCATAACTATATTTTAGTCCGAATCCACCACTGACCCCTCCATATAGCTCGTCTCAAGAAAAAAAAAACCCCGCCCCGACTGCCAAAGCGCACCTGAGCACCTGTGGATTTGGATCTAGAGAGGGTCAGGATGCAATGGGAGAATTTAAGTTCAACATCATTTTTTCATAGCATGTAATGTTTGAATTGGAGTTTCCGTACGAAAAGTAAGAAGGTTGTTGGCTTGTTCTGGTAACCAAAATAGAATGCAGATAAATCATACGAAAGAGTGCTACAAAATGTAACTAGTACATGTAATACAATCGGAATAATTATAACAGTTGAATAAAATCTTATGCGCTTGAAACAGAATATCATCGGAATTGGTATTGTACGTATGTACAGAGCCAGAGCTTTTTATTGGACGTTTCCGACCGTCTCTCACTCTTTTCTTATTCTCCCCCTTCTCTCATTCTCTTCCTCTCTTTGCACGAATATCCCAACCCCATTCACAACGATGACTATAAGCCCTAGCCACCACATCCCTGGTGCCGCCAGATCGGGCTGCCGTCTACTTCCTCTTCAGCCATCCTCAAGCATGACGTCGTCAGATCTGGCCACCGCCATTGATTTCCTCTTAAGCTGTCCTTAGCACAACATCGCCAGATCCGACCGTCGTTGTTGACTTCCTCTCTGATCGTCCTTGGACATGATGCCGCCAGATCCAGCTTTCCCCCTTCCTTAGCAACCTAGGGGAGGTCGAGTGGACCAGGGATCGCAGCTGAGGATCTCGACGATGGGCAGGGATGTGGCTACCCAGGCCCGACTCGCCAATATGCCGTGAGGACGCGGGTGGCCTTCTCCTCCCAGCGCCAGATCCATGCCACACACGCCACCTTGCCACTGCCCATGCATCGCCACACCTGAGGCCTCGCCGCCGCCGCCATAGGAGGTAGGTGTTTGTGTTGGATAACATGTATGCAATAATTAGTAACAACCAGTATAATATCGAGATTTTTATGAAAATACTTTGTTTACGGTGGTTAAAATTATTGCACATACTATCTACGAATATTGCATCTCCTATCATCCTTTTTTTTGTTACATATATGACCGAGAAATATTACATACATAGCTAAGAAATATTGCAATCAAGAATACAAAGTTAGCGCCTCGAATCGGACATCCGGCGCTAGCAACACACAAATATCATATGTACCATATTGACACCATAATTATAATAGTGAACGACATAGCGTAGGTATCACACAGATAAGGAGCTTTATTGGAATTTGGAAATAAAACATCAGCACAAAAAAGTATCCGGCCAAGAAGCTCTCCTCTTATTATGACATAATATTCTGGTATTGACATTATCAATCAGAAGAGACGCCCATGTGTGTGTACTGTTTCAAAAGTTCTTTGACGAAATTTGGTGGTGACGCTAGATTTGCTTCCAAGGTGAGTATGTTCATCAAAATATCCATTCTGACATTAGCCATACAGTCCTGCCAATGAAACGTTAACATGTGTTAAATACATGTTTGCCGCAACATTACATTGATAAAGTGAGAAAAATGATGTTTGAATTCATAAGTTAATGAATGGAATGTTGGGATACGGGTAGGATACACTAACGTGAATTAAAAATTCTACCACGTAAACCAGAAAGCTATATGAGTAAAGAGATCATAGATTGTCAGCGGAAGTAGAGTTGAAGCACCGATTCAACGAAGAGCGTGTCGGTGTAGACAAAAGTAGTCGATCGTCTTCCGGCCAACCGTCTCCTCCTTGCGATCGTCCCGATCAGCGCCGCAGTCGTAGCAGCGCCTCTACCGAAGTCCACATGTCCAGGGAGGGAACACCGTGCGTCGGTGTGCTAGCACCAGCGCGCACGGTAGGAGTTATGAGATGTGGCGGCTAGGGTTTCTTAGGGTGTTTTCCTCAGCCTATGCACTTCCCATTATATAGCCTCCAATCGGATCCATATCCGATACGAGTGGATATCGAAGCCCACTTGAAAATTATTATCCGGACCCTTATCGTTCCAGCCCATTAAGTGTATGCCCCTGTAGGTTCATATACATTTGACCATAGACTGAAAACTCCTTTTCGGTCCATAGGTCGGTAGCGGTCCCTAGCAGAACATAACAACCCCTAAATATACATAAAGATCATATCGGACGAACCTATATAATGCTTATGTACGGATCCCTTTACCTCACGATATCAGATAGAACTCAAGGTGAGAAGCGTGCCATCCTATGATACCTCGATCCTTCACTCGAACCTGTGATGGATTACTCAGTTGTGATTGACTCTTCAACTACATTTGGCATGGCCATGCACTTCCTTAATCTAATCACATCGAGGCCCAGAGATATCTCTCCTGTTATATAGGAGGGGCAAATTCCATCTTGATCGCTCATATCCCTCCGCATGTTTTATAGTAAACCCGAAAGTTACCTTTATGACCACCTAGTCACGGAGTAGTGTTTGGTAACCTCTAAGTAAACTATTACATATGTAGAAAATAATGATGATCTTAGGTCTAAGAATCCCACATACACTATATATGAGATCAACTGATGACATTTAAGAATATAACAATTCCCGCAGTGTCTCATGGTGAATCAATCCAACACCATATTCTCTAACATATGTCTACATTATTGATTTGATATCCTATATCTATGATCCGTGAAACATGATCATCAATCAATACATGTGTTGATCTATAAATCATAATTGTCCCACATAATGATATAAGATCATGGATAATTTAGAATAATATCAAAAACATAAATAAAGAGTTTCACGAATAAGTCACATACTTGTTGATCAATATTAAAGATATTTATTCAAGAGACAAAATAATATATTATTCAAAAGATCATAAACATAGAAGTGATACAATCATCTCTATGATTACCTCTAGGGCATATCACTAACATGAAAAAATATACTTGACTGAGTGTTCAGGCACACTTATTCCCATCCCAAATCTTCATGTACTCAAGAGTGTATATGCTGCTGTCAACCTTATGTAAATCAAAGCATAAGTGATACAGATAGCTTGAATGCGACCCAACATGAATTGATATTTTGGGTATGAAATGGAAGTTTGAGTTTCATATTCAAAATAATGGCCACATTTGGGAGGGCTTATTGGTTGACTTCTGGCATAGGCTTCATGCCCCATAAGCTATAAGCCCTGCCAAACGGGTGGCTTTCGTTTGCACGTACGCCATTCAACCGCGCCGAGACACCGACACTCGCTAGGTCTCCCACCTGCCACCCTGTGCATTCCCTTCCTAGATCCGTCCTGCCAGCTCACTGCTGCTCTCATTCTGGCTGTTGATCCCTGCCCACCTCCTTTCCCCCGAGCCACTCCACCGCTCCCTAGTCCGCCTCCGTCTAGCTCCCTCCCACAACAGTCCCTTCGTAGATCCCCTCCGCTCGCCCTTCCCTGCCGACCACCTGACTGCGCCTCCCTCCCTTTCGTAGTGTGCACCACCACCCTCAGATCTGCTTTGTCCCAACCCCATTCCCCACTTCTTCTCCTTTCCCCATTCGCCAGATCTGCTCCCCTCCCACCCCTCCTCTAGGAAGTGCACCGCGCTGGCGTGCCTGTTTGCTTGCCCCGGCCCTAGCGTCCAGCTCAGCCGCATCCTCCCTACCTGCCATCACCTACCACTATCAGTTTGTTCTGGCTCGTGCCCCGTCACTAGCGCCTAGGGCTTCGTCGCCACACTCTTCGGGGGCCGCCTCTGGCCTCGAGTCCAAGGGGTCGAACTATAACACCCTGGCTTAACAAAAGCCTAATATGTCACCTACAACCACTATCGTTACCAATTTCAACTAATAAACAAGCATTAATGACATCTAGATAGCAAGAATCGACATCCCACAAGAAATTAAACAAAAATTTAGCAACAAGATGAACCATAAATTGAGTTTAATATGAACCAATTAATTACCAAAGGCATCATAAATAACTCTAAACTAAGGAAACATCATCTAGCAATAATATGAACCATAAGGAACTAAGGGAAACAACAAATTATCCAATTATTACAATGAATGATATTAAATTATTCATGACCAAAAGTGATATGTTGCTAAGTGAAGTAAAGAGCTATAAAGTGTAAATATCCATGTGTTACTCCCTTCCATGTATGTCACCTTTAACGATCACCTAAAAGTAACAAATAAGTAAGGGTGAGTCTATGACTTAGTAAGCACAAAGCAGAATAATAAATAAGGTAAGTATCATTTTAACATATCATATTAATCACCATTATCTCATCATCACATGCTCATTATCATCAAGTTTCATACACATGTCTTTTTCCATGAATGCAATACTCAAGACTCAACTCATCTTCTACATATACCAATATAGCTGAGTATTCATCCGTCGATGACACACCCTTACCATGTCCTTTTTTATAGTGGGTCACATTGTCCTTTTTCATATGGGGTTACAACTCAAACTCTCATCTTGTCCTTTTTCATACAAGGTCGCCCTATTTTTTTCATACAGGATCTCACCTGCACTCCCGTGGAATGCCTACCGATGTAGGTCTTTATAACTCTAAAACCCACATGCAATGTAATGTTTACCTTAAATTAATTAATTAGCAGCATTAAATAATTGGTAACAACATCATTTTAACTACAAACATCATCATCATCATAATTCTATCATAAGCATCATCATTCTACCGTAAATAGGTGAGCATTATAAAAAGAAGTCAATTCATGTGAATCATCATTGCAAGTATTTATTTAATCATATCAACAAATTTTAAATACCAGAATATAATTCTACCATGCACTTACCTTTTTTTAATTGCGACGACCAACATGATTTGAAGGTGATAACACACCCGACACAACTCTTCCAACAGGAATTAATCACTCTCAATGCATACTACAGCAGCACAATACATCAATTAAATGACAACACTCCTACACGTGTCCTGAATCTACCAATTTCTCTCTTTATCAAACAGTCCCCCCTTGCCGCCTAGTACTAAAAGTATCATAACTCTCAATTTTTACATCATAAAATAGCAAATCATACTAGTTCTAAAATCTATACAAAGTTCCCTACATTTTCTTAGTTGGCCAAATCTTTAGATTAAATAATCTAAATCCTTATTTTTAACACAGAATATAGATCTATAATCTTCTGGATAGGTAACTTATTAATTTTATATATTTTAATCTGCACATATAAATATATTAAACAGTGATATTTTTCAACCTACAAGAAATCATCTACCACTTTCTAGTTATTCTTAAATTTTAATTCTGGTATTAAGTTAGTCAAATTAACATTTTCCACAATTGTATCTAACAGCCTCCCAAAATTCAAATATTCTAATCTACTTACCTAAAAATTATGTTCTTAGACTTTCTGAAAATTTTAAGAAATTGCCTAAAAGGTTCATGTTGATCAAATTCTCAGATTTGATAATTTACTATTTTTAATCTGCTAATTACTAGACTAACAAAACACGACTCATTCTATTAGATATCAGAATTATAAAAATCGTAACTCACAATCTACTTATCTGATTATCATAAATAAAAATTCTACATAAGACTATTGAGATTCTCTACAACTCTCTAGTAGGTAAATTTTCTAAATTATGGCCATAGAATACCCGAAAAATAGTACAACAGTACAACAGATCAAAGCAATCTATTACCCAATGTTTCCCAGATGTGTACTTATTAACTCTCTTTAATCTATAGTTTAATCTCTAATTAAAACAAGCAACAAAGAAAAAACAAGTCATTACACAATCTACATGGCTACTATTTAAAACCGATTGAATTAATACAAAGGTTGAAGCATATAGAATGTTTACCATATTTAGCACTGTTTGGTACTGTAATTATCAAAGTAGCCATATACGGAGCGTATTGGCAAAAATAACATTTTTGCCGTCCGTTGGACGGGCGACAACGCGTGGGGCGTACACGTGGCGCCTGCTGTTCGCTTATCGAATGGCAGGCCACCTGCTGCCCCGTGGCCAGCTGGCAGGCGCCTGCCGCCCAGTGGTCATATGGCAAGTGATTAGGTCGATTAATTAGCCAGCCTAATCACCTGTCTTTTTTAATTTTAGTTAAAATTTGTGCGAATTTTTAATATAGCAAATAAACTCAAAAAATTACAAAACTTTATGTGTAGCCTTTGGACACAATGTAGTTGACTGTGTAATTTTTTTATAATTTTATCTATTACGAATGTTGCTCAAAAATTTATTTAATTTTCATATTCGTAGGAGCCGTTACATATAGCAAACGAGCTATATGTTTTTTATGTGAAGCTCTCAACACACTTGTAGTAATTTTACAAATATTTTTTATGTGCTTAAAATTTACTATAATGATTCATATTAATTTAATCATAAAATTAGTGATGCTTACGCGCCGGATGGAGTTTTATAATTAAATTAACATGAAAAATTTAGAGCGCTTAAAATTCTTAAAAAATTACACAATTACTTGGTTATGTTGGGAGGCTTCGTATAAAATTTTGTAATTTTTTGGAGCTTATTTGCTATATATAACAGCTCCTACGAATATCAAAATCTTAAAAAATTTTCTGCAACATTCATAGTGCATAAAATTGCAGAAAAATTATAGAGTCAACTATGTTGTGTTGGAAGGTTGTGCATAAATTTTTGTAATTTTTTAAGCTCATTTTATATATTAAAAAATTTACATAATTTTCAAAAAAAATTAATAAAATGGCAGGTGATTAGGCCGGCCTAATCAGCTACCGTCTCCTCATGGGGCAACGGCCCCCTGCCATCTACTGGTGGGGCAGCAGGCAGCCTGTCGTTCTTCCACGGGATGGCAGGGCCATGCGTCACCCCTTTGTCGCTGCCGCTCGGCTACCGGACGACGAAAATGTTATTTTTGCTAATACTATTTTTATGTGGCTATTTTTGTAATTTTGGTTGAAAACAGTATCAAATATGATAAAAATTCCTAAAACATCTATGGGTAAATTAGCGCACATCTGTATAGCATATGAATTGTGATTATCACTCCTGATTTTGGGTAGAAACTAGGATCGCATTAGAAAAGGGAACCTATAGGAGGTTCCATCATGTGGTGCCTCTTAGAAACCATTCAACTTTGAAAGGACCGTGGCTCCTTAATAATGTAAGCTGTTATTTATTGTTGTTTTTAACTTAGACTTGTTGAGTACCTTTTGTATTTATTTCTAGTATTTATCCTTTTTTAGATCTTGAGCTGGTAGATTATAGGGAGGAGTATTCAGAGGAGCAAGATGGCAATACATCCTTCTAGGAGTAAGAAGCAAAAGGAGAGGAAGGAAAATACTATGGCTCTATTCGTATTAGCTTCTAAAAATTGTTTTTCTATAGTAAATAGCTTTTAAACGGAGTGTCTTGTCAATTCAAGGTCTACTAGTCGATTGTAATATATACTATAGTGACTTTATTTATATCGGCCAAAATCGCACGTGGGCATCTCTTTATAAACTTCTCTATAAGTTATTATTATTTATAAGCCAAAAGCTAAAACTAAAAGCAAATATAAACTGGCCCGTATGACTTATCTATTTTCAATGGAACCGACGGGGGACAACTAAAGTTTAGGTAGAACTCTTGTTGTAGTTATGGTCTCCACCCTACTTAGTGTGACATCTTTTGTTAAGTAAGTCTTGTGTTCTTTATGTATTCTATGCCTTTTGATATCTAGTGTTGTACTTAAAGTTGTGAGATTTAATCTATCGCGTAAAATAGAAAGCCATGCGAATAAGAGATCATAGATCATTACCACTTGATGCACAGTGCAGTGGAGGTAGAGTTGATGCAGTCGATTCAACGAAGAGCGCATCGGTGTAGTGGAAGCATTCGATCGTCCTCTGAGCAACCGTCTCCTCTTTGTGATCATCTCGATCAGCGCCACAGTCGCAGCAACGCCTCTACCGAGGTCGACACATCCAAGGAGGAAACACAGTGCGTCAGTGTGTTAGCACCAGCGCGCATGACATGGGTTATGAGAGGTGGTGGCACGGTTTTGATAGGTATGTTTCGGGATACCTCTCTCAACCCCCGCACCTCTTTTTATATTGCTTCCAATCACATCCTTATTCGATACGAGTAGAGATCAAATCCGACTTGAAAACTATTATCTGGACCCACATCATTCCAACCCATTAAGTGTGTGATCCTATAGGTTTATGTATATTTGGCCATGGGCCAAAAACTCCTTTCTGGTATATAAGTCAGTAGCGGTCCCTAACAGGACATAACGACCCCCAAATATACATAAAGATCATATTAGACGAACCTATATAGTGTTTGTGTACTGATCCCTTTACTTTATGATACCAGATCGAACTCAAGACGAAAAGCATGTCATTCTATGATAGCTTGATCCTTCACTCGAACCTATAGTGGATTACTCAGTTGTGATTGACTCTTCAACCACATTCAGCATGACCATGCACTTTCTTAATCCAACCACATCGAGGGGCCCAGAGATATCTCTACTGTTATATAGAAGGGGCAAATTCTATCTTAATCGCTCATATTTCTCAACATGTTTCATAGTAAACCCTTAAACTACCTTTGTGACAACCCAATCATAGAATAGTATTTGGTAACCCCTAAGTAAACTTTTACACTTATAGGAAACAATGACGAACTTAAGTCTAAGAATCCTACATATACTATGTATGAACCAACTGATGACACTTAAGAATATAACAATTCCCGTAGTGTCTCATGGTGTGTCAACCCAATATTATGTTCTCTAACATGTCTCCATATTATTGATTTGATATCTCATATCTATGATCCATAAAACATGATCATCAATCAATATATATGATGATTTATAAATCATAATTGTCTCACGTAATGATATAAGATTAGAGATAATTTAGAATAACATCAAAACATAAATAAATAATTCTATAAACAAGTCACATACTTGTTGATCAATATGAAAGATATTTATTTTAGGGACAAAATAACATATTATTCAAAAGATCATAAACATAGAATTGATACAATCATCTCTATGATTGCCTCTAGGACATATCATTAACAATCTCCCACTTGCACTAGAGTCAATCATGCAAGTATCTAATACCCACATCTCTTGTATGCTCCTTATGCTTTGGCTGTGGAAGAGGTTTTGTCAATAGATCATCAATATATAAATCCAGATGCATTAGTATCACAATATAGATT
The DNA here is from genome assembly GCA_036346265.1 of Melocanna baccifera. NCBI lineage: Eukaryota > Viridiplantae > Streptophyta > Magnoliopsida > Poales > Poaceae > Melocanna > Melocanna baccifera. The sequence continues at coordinate 12,688,180 of CM070709.1, forward strand.
CATTGGACTAAAAGCACTAGAGACCACACCCAGCTTAGAAATGAATTTTTTTTATCCAAATAGCCTTCTTTGCAGCTTCGGAAGCCGTAATATACTCAGCCTCCATTGTAGAATCAGCAACCATCTCTTACATGGAATTTTTTCAGCTCACTACTCCATTAAGACAAAATACAAACCCAAACTACGATAAAAAATCACCTTTATCGGTTTGCAAACTAATATCAGTGTAATCATTTACAACTAACTCTTCTTCACCTCCACAAACAAGGAACACACCACTGGTCCTTCTCAAGTATCTCAAGTTGTTCTTTATAGCAATCCAGTGACCTTCACCTGGATCTGTTCGTTACACTTAAAGCATATGGCACATTTGGGCGTATTCAAAGCATGGCATACATGATATACCCAATGGCAGAAGCATATGGAATCTTACTTATCTGGTCTCTCTCATCTAGTGTTGAAGGACACTGAGTCTTGCTAAGACTAATACCACGTGACATAGGTAAGAAACTCTTGTTAGAATCCTACATGTTGAACCGCATCAATACTTTGTCAATGTATGTATCTTAGTTTAATCCAATTAGCCTTTTAGTTCTATCTCTATAGATCTTTATGCCCAAAATATATGATGTCTCTCCTATGTCTTCCATAGAGAAACTATTTCTTAATGAAGACTTGATAGATTCAAGCAAAAAAATATTATTTTCAATCAATAATATGTCATCGACATATAGAACCAGAAAAACAAATACGCTCCTACTAGCCTTTTTGTAAACACAAGGCTCTTCTTCATTCTTGATAAAACCAAACCCTTTGATTACCCCATCAAAATGAATGTTCTAACTCCGAGAAACTTGCTTCAGTCTATAGATAGATCTCTGAAACTTGCAAATCTTTCTAGCATTATGAAGATCGACAAAACCCACAGGTTGCGTTATATACACATTCTCACTTATGTTCCAATTTAAGAAATCTGTTTTGACATCTATCTACCATATCTCATAATCAAAATATACAGCAACAGTTAGAATGATCCGAGCAGACTTAAGTAGTGTGATGGGCAAGAAGGTTTCATTATAGTCAACACATTGAATTTGTTTAAAACCATTCACCACCAATCATGCCTTATAGATATGTACATTTCCATCCATGTCTATCTTTTTCTTAAAAACCCACTTGCACTCAATAGTTTTAACACCATCGGTGAATCAACTAAGTTCCAAACTTGATTATCATACATGGATTGAATTTCAGATCTCATGGCTCCAAGCCATTTCTCATAGTCTAGGCCCATCATCGCTTCCACATAAGTACGAGTTTCATCATTGTCTAACAATAAAATATCATATCGATACCTTATCAGCATTTGACGTGGCCTTTTAGACCTACGTAGGGCTGGTGTCTCTTCCACGGTTTCTACAACATCTTATACAGTCTATAGAGATTTAGTAGGAATTGAAATATTTTCTGATATCTCTCGAATTTCTTCGAGTCTCACTGTGCTCCCACTAACTCATTTTGAAAGAAACTCTTTCTCCAAAAAGACACCATTTCGGGCAACAAACATTTTGCTTTTATCCCTTTTATAAAAGTAATATTCTTTAGTTTTCTTAGAATACCCGACAAAAAAGTATTTATCAGATTTAAGTATGAGTTTGTTAGATATCAAACGTTTTACATATACTTCACATCCCTATATTTTGAGAAAAGACAAGCCGGGATGCTTCCTAGTCCATATCTCATATGATGTCTTCTCTACGGCTTTTGATGGAACCCTATTTAATGTGAACACAACTGTTTATAGAGCATACCCCCAAAAAGTCAATGGCAGATCAGATTGGCATTCAGACATCTCATTCAGACAAGGTCCAATTCTGTCATTCAGACATCTCATTCCATTGAGATGTTCCCAGCAGAGTTAGCCGTAGAACAATTCAATATTGTTTTAGACGATCAGCAAACTCATGGCTCAAATATTGGCCTCCATGATCTGATCGTAGGGTTTTAATTGTCTTGTCAATTTGACTTTGTATCTCATTCTAAAATTCGTTGAACTTTTCAAATATTTCAGACTTATGCTTCATTAGGTAGATGTCTTCATATCTACTAAAGTCATCAGTAAAGGTTATAAAGTACTGAAAACCACCCCTGGTTGTTGAGCTTATTGGTCCACATACATCTGAATGTACTATGGCTAACAAGTAATTTGCCCTCTCACCTAGACTAACGAAAGGTATCTTAGTCATTTTGCTAAGTAAACAAGACTCGCATGTTTCAAATGATTCAAAATCAAATGAGTTTAAAAGACCATCTTTATGGAGTTTCACTATGCGCTTCTTATTTATTTGACCCAAATGACAATGTCAAATATAAGTGCGATTCAAATCATTAGGCCGAAACCTCTCAACATTAATGTTATAGATAGACACATCTTTAAGATTTAAAACATATAATCCATTAATCAATAGAGCATGAAACATAATAATAATCCATTTATCATTCAAATAAATTAAACAACACGTGTTCTTTATTCTGAATTCATAACTTTCTGCTCCCAAATATGAAGCACAAATAATATTTTTACTTTAGGCAGAAACATAATAATAATTATTTAATGTTAAAACTAATCCTGAGGGTAAAGATAATGATAAAGTGCCAACAGGCAACGCAACAACTTTTGCTCCATCACCCACGCGAAGATCAACCTTGCCTCTTGCTAAACTTCGACTTCTTATCAGCCCCTGCATCAAATTGTAAATATGAGCAACCAATTTGGTATCAAATACCCAAGAACTAACATGAGAAGTAGCAAGATTTATTTCTATAATATTTATACCGGAAATAGAAGTCTTACTTCCCTTCTTCTTTTCCAATTCTGCCAAGTTCTTCTTGCATTTCCTCATCTAATATCTAGTTCCTTGGCAATGGTACTAAATGGCATTAGGTGCAGCACCAATCTTGAGCTTCTAAAGTTTAGATTTGGTAGTCGAGAACTTATCTTGAGTTTTGCCCTTGCCCTTTCTTTTGCTCAAAGACTTATGACTCTTCTTTTTGAAGTTGGTAGTCTTCTGAACCATCATCATATGATTAAAGCTTTTCTTAATGCTCTCCTCTACTGACTTGAGCATCCTGTGCAACTCGGTTATTGACTTCTCCATGCCATTCATATAAAAGTTCAAAATGATTGGCTCAGAGCTCGAAGGGAGCGATTGGGGGATCACATCAGTAGCCAACTTTTGGCAAACGGGGAAACCAAGTTTTTTCAAACTCTCAATATATCCAATCATCTTGATCACATGAGGGTTGACTGAACTTCCTTCAACTAACTTGCACGCAAACAACGACTTAGAGTGTTGTACCTTTCAGCCCTTGTCTGGTTCTCAAACATACCTTTAAGACCCACAATCATATTGTAGACCTTTAAGACCCACAATCATATTGTAGGTATCCATATTCTCATATTGCTTCTGAAGCTCAGAGTTCATGGTGGTGAACATGAGACAGCTAACATCAAATGAGTCATTGCAATGTTTCTCATACTCATTCTTTTGAGCACGAGTAGCATCTTCAGCACAAGTAGCATCACATGCAACTCTTGTTTGTTGAGCGACATCAATATATCCCGGCCTCAACACTATGCCCCTATACCCAAAACTATTTTGATAGCCTAGTCAAGTTAAATCAATATTATGCATAAAGTGTCCAACACTTTAACCCTATCTTATTGAGAATATTAATGGCACCCTACTTTGGTAGACCTACTAGTTAATGATCAAAATTTTGATAGGTGCAATTATTAGAAAGGCATTAAGTTTTACTTAATTTTTCTAGAATGATACTATTCTATCATGTTAAAAACACCCAAGATAGTAATAACATGAATAATAATATAACAAGAATATAAAAGCATTCACAATTAAATCATATTAAACTGTGATATAGTATGACCATTAGCACGGCAATCTCCATCATCACGCTTTCTGTCCATCGAGACATCAATGCTTGAGTTCACCAAATTCATCTACTTAGCTATTACTCCTAACAACTAACAATAAATTACATATGAAAATATCAAGCATCACAAATCGACACGCATGCTGTTATACAACAATATGTAGTACATGTCTATAAATTAGCATGAGCGCAGGCCATAAAAAACTCATACATGCATCACATATACATTGGGCCATACTATTCATACAACCCTACAAAAATGAGTTATGTGCATAATCTACTTCTATTGCGCGATATGAACACATAAAACCTACAATACGTGGTACGATTACTCAGCATGGCATGAATTATATTCACGAAATCGCCCTTAAAAATTTCATCGGATTAATCACATTAACCCAATTCTGAACCAATTTGATTGGCCCAATTTTTCATTAATCAATCATATTGATCGGCCTGGAAGCTTTCCAGAAAGAACAGCAACTCGGTGCTATCAATTCATACCTCCTCTGAACCCATCTACTATCGCCAAAACCGATTGATCTTATCAACTAATGCCTAAACCAATCCAATAATATGAACCAATCTAAGCTATCATGTCAGACCAGTAATAGATTCAATCTATTGCCATCACATATCAACTACATGCGACCAATCCAGATCAAATACTACACAAGATGATTCTAATACCACTATTAGGATACGAGTAGGCTATACTAGCGCAAATTAAAATTTTCTACCATGTAAAATAGGAAACCATGTGAGTAAGAGATCATAGATCATTACCACTAGACGTGCAGTACAGTGGAAGTAGAGTTGAAGCAACCAATTCAGTGAAGAGCGCGTTGGTGTAGTGGAAGTAGCTGATCGTCCTTGACCAACCGTCTCCTCCTCGCGATCGTCTCAATTGGCGCCTCAATTAGCGCCATAGTTGTAGCAACGCTCTACCAAGGTCCACACGTAAAGGGAGAAAATACTATGCATCGGTATGCTAGCACTAGCTCACACGACAGGGGCTTATGAGAGGTGGTGGATAGGGTTTTGATGGGTGTGTTTTGAGATACCTCCCTCAACCCCCTCACCTCTCCTTATATAGCCTCCAATCAAATCCTTACCCGATACGAGTAGAGATCAAATCACACTTAGCAACTATTATTCGAACTCTTATCGTTCTAGCCGATTAAGTGTGTGACCCGATAGGTTATGTATATTTGGCTATGGGTCGAAAACTCCTTTCTGGTTCATAAGTCCGTAGCGGTCCCTAGCAGGACATGACGACCTCCAAATATACATAAAGATCATATCGAACGAATCTATATAGTGTTTATGTAATGATCCCTTTATCTTACGATATCAAATCGAACTCAAGGCGAGAAGAGTGCTATCATATGATAGCTCGATCCTTCACTCGAACCTGTAATGGATTACTCAGTTATGATTAACTCTTCAACCACATTCGGAATAACTATGCACTTCCTTAATCCAACCACATCGAGGGGCCTAGAGATATCTCTCTTGTTATATAGGAGGGGTAAATTCTATCTTGATCGTTCATATTTCTCCGTATATTTCATAGTAAATTTGAAAGTTACCTTTATAACTACCCGCTTACATAGTAGTATTTGGTAACCCCTAACTAAACTATTACACGTGTAGAAAATAATGACGATCTTAGGTCAAATAATCCTACATACACTATGTATGAGACTTATTAATGACACTTAAGAATATAATAAATTCCGTAGTGTCTCATGGTGGGTTAACCCATCATATTCTCTAACATGTGTCTACATTGTTGATTTGATATCTCATATCCATGATCCGTAAAACATGATCATCAATCAAAACATATGTTAATCTGTAAATCATAATTGTCTCATATAATGATATAAAATAAAAATAATTTAGAACAACATTAAAATATAAATAAAGAGTTCCACGAATAAGTCACATACTTATTGATCAATATGAATGATATTTATTCAAGAGGCAAAACAACATATTATTCAAAAGATTATAAATATAGAAGTGATGTTGTCATCTTCATGATTGCTTCTAGAGCATATCACTAATAATTCTCAATGTAATATCTTCTAATAATATAAGACTTGACACTACAATTTCACGAGACCGTGAGCGTGGTGACATGGGAGACTTGTTTGGTGTTATCATTGGAGAGTCTCTGGTTGTCAGGACTGTCGGTGGGAGGATTTCTTTGACAAATATCTAGAATTCATGCATAAACAATATGTGTTATGCGAACAAGTTTATAATTGAAAAGATAACTTGTGATAACAATTAAAATATGCATGAAACCTTACCTTCTGTTTGCACTGTCTTACTTGTTTTAGCAATTTCATAGGTTTTTTATTTGTTCTGCATAGGTGACAAATCCAGTCATAGATCAAATGAAGGTCGCTCTATATAGATGTGCCTCACGATGCTAGCTGGCACGAATGTTGTCTTCCTCTTGACAAGGATGTACATATCTATTCAAATCAATCAAAGTATTTACACGGAATTAAAAACTACTATAGAAGTATATTCCTGTGCACACTTATGGCCTGGTTTTTTTTAGCTTATGGCCTATAAATTTCCCCGAACAAATGGTACAACTTTTCTGCCACCATTTCAAAGCAACTTATGGCATAGCCTTTTTGAATTGGCTTATCGGTATTCGGTTCCTTTACACAAGTGCTCCACTAGAGCCAAAAATCATGTCGAAAAGAACAAGACCTATAGCATTGTCGAGGGTGCAAGTATACCTACGTGTTGGGTTGGTTTGCGCTGCCCAATAGCTTGGAAGCTTCTGCCACCTTAATAATGATGTCCCTTGTCTTTTCTAGATTGTTAATACAAGCAGCCCAAATAATGTTTAACTTTTTGGCTTGTTGGATGATATGGGTAGCCAGCTCTATGACCTACTGAAATGACCATACAGAGGTATAAAACATGGATTGCACGACATACACTGAAATCACATTTACTATATTATTTGTCAACATATGTGTATGGAGAAATAATGTACACAATACTATGTTCAGATGTGTATATAATTAAGAAAACATATCTGCTTAACAAGCCACTAACTGTGCACATATGGACATACCCAATCTTGGTCGTCTGATCCAAAATCTACGAACGAGATTCTTGGGGGGGAATCCCCCCTTTCCCACTTAAGCTCATTTGCATTTTGGCCCTAAATCCATCATCTGCTCCTCTCAATCTTGAAATCCACCCCATCCTCTATTTTTCCTCTGCACTTCCCCATCCAGCACATCCCTTTGGTGCCTCCCCCTACCTCTCCCATCCAACGGCCCCCTTCCCCTACCCTCCGATGCCTCCCCTCCCCTCCGATGCCTCCCCTGCAATCAACCCCCTCGTAGTAGCCTTGCTCTACCTCCTCTCCGTCACTGCACTGCCCAGCCCAGCCCCGCTCTAGCGACTATCGACCTTCTTCCCCGGCCGAGCTCCTCCCTGTTGCCTCTCTCCCAATCCTCATTCCCAAATCGGAGCTAGGGTTTGGGTGCCTCCCCCTACAATGAACTGAAGGGCATAGATAGAAAAGCTTTGGGAGTAGCTAAAGCTCCCCCTCCCATTCGGTGGCTCTCCCTACCCCTCCCCTCCGACGGCTCCCCTGCAATCAACCGAAGGGTAGCAGATCGTAAGGGCAGAGATGGAAAAGCTCTGGGAGTAGTTGAAGCATTCATGAGTGTGATTTTTTCATTGTATGACTTGCGTGTATGGATTGTTGGCTGTAGCTTGTAACATGCATCTTGTTGTCTAGTGAGGATGGATGGGTTTTGTCCAGCCCCTATTTCTATAAATCGACCTTTGCATGCTGCTTGTTGTATGAATTTGCATAAATTAATATTTTGTTGCATGAATGTGAGTGAATTCTTGCATAGCATGTATGTGATTGACAACGTCTACTTGGCTTGACTGTAACTGATTGTCAGTGCTCTCCTAATTAGTCTATATTTGAATGATAGTGTCCACTTGGCTCAATTGTAACTAATTAATAGTAATTGTTTGTTTAACCCATCTCCTAAAGTTTCATATATGATCCATACAGTGAAACTGAATTCAGAAAGCAACTAAATTTTGTGATTTAGTGCATCAAAACTCTAATTGTCTACACAAGTGGCACAAAAAAATGCATTTTCTAATTTCTATGAGGGGACAACCAGGACAAGAGCAGTTGGCAAGTGCCTGATGTGCATGACCTATAATGCCTCACATTGCTAGGACAAAACTTGCCAATATCCATCAAGAACAGAAATGTTCAACTTGAGGTGTGCATGGTAATTATCAGTTTATAACTACACTTGAGAAGCAAATATATGGTGAATTTGAGAAGTGTACTAATTGTAGCAAGTCAGCAAATTTACAGTATAAACTAAACTATAGCAGGAAGTTTGACAAACGCTCCAAGTCTTTTATTTGTGTGGTATGTTCAATTGAACCAAATGATGGTGAACTTTATAGCACTGAAGGAAATTTTGATTTTTCTTAATGAATGTTAACAAAAACTAGTGCAGAAGACTTTTTACCCAGCTTCATATCAAATGACACTTCAGTTGTATTAGGAATGGCTAAAAAGTTCTTTGTCTTATTCAATTGATATAGTTGAGTACAACTCATTTCTAGTACAATTCATGATAGCCATAGAAGCTCTACTCACAAGCTCATTATATTTCATCACAGCCATAAAAAGTTGTACTCAGAAGCTCTACTCATAAACTCATTACATTTCATTGCTTCATTACATTTTCTAAGTTCATGAAGTTGACAAAAACTACTCAGAAGCTCTATGGTTCCAGTATTTGCACACATAGTGCCATGAAACACATCAGGCAGCAAGCATTCAATTGAGGAATGCTTTAATGATACAGTGGATAGTGCTAGCAGTAGCTACCTTGCTATGCTTTCCCTATCCTGTTAGAATGCTATAGAGATATATAGAACATGGCGTCAGTTCATAGGTACATAACAAAATATAAGTAGACATTGTTTACATGACTAATGTAAAGCAAGCTATCCAAGCAAAGACCAACTCAGAAGATTTTAACTAGTACAATAGTACTTATCCAAAAAATAGGTTCCAGAGCAATTTGCATAGTTTCATGGGCATTGAATTAGAAAGTCTTGACATGAGTAATGTAAATGGCTAACAAACAACAAGAGCAGCAAAATACCTTGATCATTGTTTCAATTTATTTAGAGAGCAATTTCAGCCATCATGTGTGCTGATCTCATTACATGTCTTGCACATTTGAATTGCCTTTCCCACTAATTTTTTTCTACTTGTTCTCCCTAGGTCAATTCCTCTTGCATCTCCCTTTAGTGACGACATTGGTTGGTGGTAATATATGAACATATTTAGGGATGTCACAACCAAGATATCCTTCAATCCCCTCGACTCTAGTTTATTGTCGTGTAGGAAGTTTCGATTGTACTTCATCCAAAAGCTTTTCAAATTTCCACTTACATTTTGCATGCCGGCTAGTGAAGGTCTAGCTCGGTGTATCACATTTTTCAAGCCCTTTAGCATGTTTAAGACTAGCCTCTTAACCTCTTCCTCCATGGGATCCATGGGCATTTCCTTCAGAACATTACCATCCTCATCAAAAACTATTTCCCTCTTGCAACTGATGGTCTACCTTGCCATAACATAATAACTAGGAAGCTCATGTAGTTATGCACCTCGTAATATGAGGACGATGTGACGGCATGGAATTTTATGAGTGTCAAATAACATGCAGGAGCACTGGGAGATCATCGTGTTAATGTCACATGTGACTTTTCTTACTTTCTTGCTATCCTCTGTCACTGTTGTAACTTTAAGCTCACAAACTTGTGTCATTCCCTCAACAAAACAATTATCCCTGGCAGCTATAACTTCCTTCTGGAATTGGGAGAACTCCTCATGCGTGAACACCTCACTCCTGTGCAACTCTAATCCCCATGGTGTTTGCAATTGAGGTTTCGTGTAGAGGCTGATGTTGTCTTCTCTTAGCTCCTTTTCTCTTTTTCCTCCACCGTAGTTTTGTACCAAATTCATAATTCAACCAAAGCATGTTTGTTCTAACCTGGAAGTTGTTCTGAGAATTCCTGACAAGGGTATGTCCATGAAGTAAGCTGGTACCGAAGATTCCCGAATGTGGTACCGGGTTGCCAGCCACTCATTAGATGCCAAACCAAAATAAAAAATGATAGCAACCGATTTTGTCTCAAATTCTACAGGAGTTTCTAAGGAATACACATATGAGTTAACTCTTTGGTAAAATAGTTTGTTTTATCTCAAATCTGGCCTTACTTTGAGGGAAGTTTATTCAAAATGTGCCATATACATAACCTATGCTTGGTAGATGGAAAGACATTCACAATTGCATTCTTCATGCTAGCATCTTCATCGGTTATTAAAAGCATAGGTGAAGCACCTCCCATTGCTCTTAAGAAAGCATAGAACAACCATCAAAATGAATCTATGTTCTCACTATGCAGCAATGCAGCCCCTAAGAGAACACTTCCCCCATGGTTATTCACTCTCACGAATGGTGTATTATATGTTGTACTGGTTTGTATTATATGTTGTATCGAATAAGACCAAGTCTCCAAAATGAATATAATTCTTCCTAGAAGTTGCATCTGTCCAAAACACATGCACCAACCTACCCTTCTTGTCAATTACATAGTCAAAAATAAAATGTTGCATTTTTCTTATTCTTTCTAGCAAGATTGTCAACAAATATTTGAGTATCTGATGACTTTATACTCTCCCTAAAAGTACAGTGATAATTTTGCAAGTCCCTTCGTATGCATCCTACGTTTTTGAAATCCTCCCTCACTAACATATAGATATCTAAATGCTCTAAATGTCCCAATACTAGCTTGGTGGCATGTGAACAATGTAGTCTTAGCCTTCTCATTTATTTGTCTATTAGACTGGATCAAGTGTTACTTAATAGGTGAGACAAAACTGTGTGTATGACCTTCTACAAACACCTCTAATATAGACTTGTTGTCCTTAGTCCGTTTGATACCAACAATTGCATCACATCTGCATCTAGCCAATTTTGACTCGTATGTCCTCATTCCCCTCCCCCCACCCCCTCCCCCTGCCCCCGCAAGTTGCCTTTACCTTTATCTTCTTTTCAGCCTCGCCTAGAGCAGTGTACTACCTCCATACAAAACACCATAGCAAGAAGAAAAACCTAGCAACATGGAAATATATTCTATAAAACTCGAGAACTACATTCTCATCTTCAAAAATCATCCCCAAAGTAGGCTTCAACTTGTCATTCAGTACCGATGTGGAGGATGGACCCTGCATCAGTAAAAGATGGTTTAGGCTGATGACAGTACAAATCATTGAAATTGACAAATTTGATTAGTATGCACAACTCATGCAAAATGGGATGCTTAGAGCCTTTTGAGGAGTTCTACACCTATAGCCCAAACCCTAGCTTTGATTTGGGAATGGGAATTGGGAGGGAGGCAACGGGGTGGAGCTCGGTTTGGGAAGAAGGTCAACAGTCGCTAGAGTAGGGCTAGGCTAGGTGGTGCTGCGATGGAGAGGAGGCAGAGAGAGCTACTATGAGCATTGCGGAGAGGAGCTACTATGAGCACTACTACAAAAGGCCTCATACTAGATGTCACATCACAGATGATTTTTCAAAACCGTCAGTATTAAATATTATCACAGACGATTTTAGTTTAGAGACTGTTTGTATTGCTGCCAACGCTAAAACCATCCGTGATGATGTAATATCAATAACGGTTCATGGTAAAAATCATCTGTGATATTACCAAATATCATAGATGGTTTTTTGAACCATCTGTGATATTACCAAATATCACAGATGGTTTTTTGAACCGTCTGTGAAGTATCACAAACGTACAAACCACCTGTGATAATTAAGACATCACAGACGATTCATGGTAAAAGCCATTTGTGAAGTGAACTATCTGTGATATTATTAAATATCACATACAATTTTTCTTTGAACCATCAGTGAAGGTATTACAAACCATCTGTAATAATTAAGACATCATAGACGGTTTGTATTAAAAACCATCTGTGATAATTTCACATATTAATTGCATGTAGACCCGCCGACCCTCTGACTTAAATTCCAGATCTAGGCTATTGCTTTGAGCTAGAGGCGAGGCTTTGAGGCCATTTAGTGAAAGGATACTATTTAGTAAGAATAATTGAAGATCCATCAAGTTTTTTACTATTTGTGGTTAGTAATTTGTTCCTAGTTGCATTATAATTAAGATATAACATTCGGTGACAGAAGAATTGAAGATGGTTAAGATCTAGCTAGCTTGATGTAAAGAGAAGATTCTTTACATCTAGTATGATTTATGGTTTAGAATTTAGTTAAGTTATAGTCTATTTCTACTTGGTCATGCATGTCAGTGCTCACATGTGGGCCAAATTGATCAAAATAGTTGGTTATAATTGGTTCTAAGGAAAATGGCTTTTGTGTTAAGTAAAGCCTCAATGCATGTGGTATATATCTAGTATACTAATTAATTAATATTTAATACTAAATTATTATATATATGTGTAACGTAAGTCCAAAATTGGATGTACGCTGGAAACCGTGTGAGTAAAGAGTACATTAATAGCGTATCTATTTTTTACTAGAGCTATCGAGGAGGATATGTTGAATAAGGAGGTAGATTATGTGTATTGTCCATGCATTGATTACAAGAATTTAAAAATATTTAAGAATCGAGTGCAGATTGATGCACACTTAATTTGAAGGGGTTTCAAAAGGGGGAGTGCGATTGTGGTTCCACTTCGAATGAGCTGCACGATGACAATTTAGATCAGATGTTTTACGATGTAGAAGGAAATTATGATAAAAGAGAGTATGTTAAATTTTGAGGCTTGATGGAGGACTTGGAGAAACCTTTCTTCACATGTTGCAAGCTAAAGTACACGAGGTTGTCAGCTGTGCTTTAACTACTGATATTGAAGACAAGCAATGGTTGGTTCGACAAGAGTTTCACGGTACTACTAGGTCTTTTAGCAGATATGCTTCCGGAGGGAAACGAGTTGTCTAAAACTACCTATAAAATCAAGAAGGTTTTTTGTCCATTAGGAATAAAAATAGAAAGAATACATGCATATCTGAACGACTATATCTTCTACTGTAAAAAGTATACAAACATGCATGTATGACTGATATGCAACGCAGCTTGATACAAGCGTAAGAATTAATCAGATGATGGTGAGGGAATAGAGGTGAAGAAAGGACCTCCTGCTAAGGCAGCATGGTATATTCCAATGATTCTCTGTTTGATGTGATTTTTTGCGAATCCAAAGAAGGCAAAACTGTTATGTTGGCACTCGGAGGAGCGCATGAAGGATGGAATGCTAAGATACCTTACCGATTCCACCAAGTGGAGAAACATCAATAGGAGGTTTACAGACTTCAGTGCAGAACCGAGAAACATGAATAGCTGACACAGCACTTGGCCCGTGACTCTCTGCATCTACAACCTTCCTCCTTCGTTGTGTATGAAGTGGAAGTATATTTTGCTGTCGATACTTATCTAAGGGCCGAAACAACCTGAGAATAATATTGATGTGTATCTAGCACCGTTAGTGGAAGATCTAAAAGTACTGTGGACCGAAGGGGTACAGGTATGGGATACGTACAAACGAGAGAACTTTACTTTATGCTCCTTATTATTTTGCATCATAAATGATTATCCTACCCTTACTAACCTGTTGGGCCAGAGTACAAAAGGGACCAAAGCCAGTATTTACTGCTTAGATGGTATCGAGAGTGTGTGGCTGAAATACTCGCGCAAAATCGTGTACATGCATTACCGCATGTTCCTTTGAAGGTCTCACCCATACCACAAAGATGAAGAAAATATTCGACGGAGAGAAGGAGGATAGTTCAGCTCCAAAATATTTAAGCGGAAAATAGGTATATAATATGCTTAAAGATTTAGATATTATCCATGAAAAGGGATGTAAATCGAGCACCCATGAGAAGAACATCTGAAAGAAGAGATTAATATTTTGGGACTTACCTTATTTGGAGCACATAGAAGTTCGGCACTGCATCGATGTTATGCATGTAGAGAAGAATGTATGTGATATCTTGATTGGTCTCTTACTGAATATTTATGATAAAATAAAGGATGGTGTCAATGCACGGCTTAACATAATTGATATGGACATCATGGCTGAGTTAGCATCGACAAAGACCAATAAAGGGCGAACGTATCTACTCCCTACTTGTTACACTTGATACAAAGCCGAGAGAACTGAAATGTGCCAGTGCTTGCATGGAGTTAAAGTTCCATCTGATTACTCTGGCAACATGAAGAAACTTGTTTCGATGGAAGATTTAAATTAATTGGTATGAAGTCTCATGATTGTCCTATGTTGATGACACAGATGATCCCTATTGCAACTATAAATATTTTGTCGATTAAGTCCAAGAGACAATCATGAGGCTGTATTATTTCTTTAACACAATTGCTCATAAGGTCATCGATCCCAAAAGACTAGATGCTCTACAGGACGAGGTGATGATGACTCTATGTCATCTTGAGATGTATTTTTCTCTGTCATTTTTTGGTATCATGGTTCATCTCATTGTTCACATTAATGGGAGATAAAAATATGTGGGCCTGTATTCCTATGTAGCATGTACTCGTTCAAGAGGTTAATGGGAATTCTCAAGTCCTATATATAGAATTGATCTCGGCTGGAGGGCATCATCATCGAAAGATCTACAAACGAAGAGGTCATTGAGTTTTGTGTTGGTTATATGGCTTAGGTTGAACCGATAAGTGTGCCTCGATCTCGCCATGAGAGGAGGCTCAAGGATATCGAGACCATCGGAAGGAAAGTAATCACTCCAGATATGGATACGTACGCTCAAGCTCATTTCATGGTCTTGCAACATATGACTGAAGTGTCCCCATATATCGACTATCATAAGGACGTGCTTCAGCAATAGAATTTTGAGCAGTCAAATGGTTCAACCAATGGTTGAATGAGTGAGTCGTTAGGAGCTTGTCAAGTAAGACGCTGACATGGTTGGGAAAAGGACCAACATTTACAGTTATGACATGGCAACGATATAATATAAATGGATACACATTCTATACATAGGCTCAGAATGTAAAAAGCACTAACCAGAACAGCGGTGTTCATATAGATATGTTCAATATCAATGGGTTGAGGAACTCATACTATGGGTTTATAGATGAGATTTGGGAACTCGATTACGTGCTTTTCAAGATCCCCTTATTTTGGTGTCTTGGGTTCATCTCCTATATGTAAAGGTTGACAAGTATGGTGTCACTACCGCGGACCTTAAACGTGTCGGATACAAAGACGAACCATTCATACTCGCTAACCAAGTTGTTTAAGTTTTCTATGTAACTGATCAGACAAATAAGAAGCACCATGTAGTTCTTCATGGAAAAAGGAGAATTGTCATAGTAGAGAATGTAGTGGACGAGGAAGAATACAATTCATTTAACGAGTTGCCTCCTTTCGGAAATGGCATAAGGGTCGAGGAAGAATAACGTGATGAAACTAGCTACATACGCGTCGATCATCATGAAGGGCTAATTTTTAAAAGAAATAAACAAGTGGAATGATGAATGAAAGATTTATGTGTAATATGTTACGTATGTACATTTATATATGTATATAAGAATGTGTGATATATATGTGAATTTGTATTTATGTATATAAGAATGTGTGATTTATATGTGAATTTGCATTTATGTGTATATAAGAATGTGTGATGTATATGTGAATTTGCAATTATGTATACGAGAAGGTGTGATATATATGTGAATTTGTATTTATGTATACGAGAATGAGTCATATATATATATATGTGTGTGTGTGTGTGAATTTGTATTTATATATATGAGAATATGTGATATATATGGTTTCCTGAGAAGTTTTACCACAGACGGTCATAAAGTAAAACCGTATGTGATGTTCTATTATTACAGACAGTTATTTTTGAACCATCTATAATAATAGAACATTACAGACGATTTTATTTTAGAACCATCTATAATAATAAATATCACAAATGGTTCGTAAATAGAACCATCTGTAATTATTCCCCTATATATATATATATATTGCACTAGGGTTTGCGTTGTACTAACGCTACACCTCAGCCCCCACTTAATGCCGCCGTCCGCTGAGCCTATCATTGCCTCCCCTGACCCCAGCGGCCCTTATCCCCCGTGCCCGGTGCCATCCTCCCCTAAGCCCGACACTACCTCCCCAGAGCCCATCGCCGACTCCCCTGAGCACATCACTGCCTCCCTCGACTCCGGCTGCCATCATCCCCCACACCCGGCGCCCTCCTCCTCCCTCGAGCACATTGTCTTCCCTGAGCCTTGTGTGTACTGATTTTGCAATCTTCCCCTAGCCCTAGTACCTCGACCTCACACCACCTTCCCCTAGCCCCTTTTGTGATGATTCTTGGAGCAATAGCTTGAGGTCCTCAAGCTTGTAAAGAATTGACAACAGTAATTTATCTGATGAAAAAATAAACAACCAAATAAGTACCTAACTCACATTACTAAGGTCAGGATATGTTGCAATGGCATCCTTGAAATCCTATGGAAAAGTCAGGAGATCAACATGTAACACTGTCATACAGAACAAGAATTTTTAGCTAAACTCAATCTTACTTGGTTAGCGGTTGAAGGTGTATATGTTATTATACATGATATCCTTGTACCTTTTGCTACCTATCAAAAGAAAGGTATCTCTTGTGTTCAAAAGGATAAGTTTGGTTAATTAAATAAAAACTTGGAAGACCTACTTGTAGTTCAATGACACTGTCCTCCACTACAAGGCAGTTCTTGTTCTCCACACCGAATTCCTACATAGAACAATAAAGTCCTTCAAATGGCTAATTTTTGGAAAAATCATTAGTAAAAATAGACAAGATCTGCTTACTATTGTGCTCACTACCTTTTCTACTGTAATATATATTGATGGATCAAGCTTCTTTAGTTTAACATCATCACTTGCAACATGAATCAATTAAGAATTTTGAATTCCATAGAATATCTTATATAGCTTCCAGAACATAACCAACTGTCAAATCCAAATCATTGCAAGTGCATTTGAATAGGAATGGTCTGGCCTTAGGGAAATGTAGGCCAAAGCATATCACAACGCTTTACAAGACTTTTTAAACTAAAGACATCCTAAAATAAATATCACTGTATTCATTTAATTTGAAGATGTTGCATTGTTCATTTTTTATGTAACGCTATATATTTTTTTCGATTCCTGTCTTTATTTTGCAATTGTCAAATATAAGTTAATCCCTATAGTAGCTTGTTTCGGTCTTTATTATCTGATTTCAACTGAGATATGTTGTTTATGCTTGCTATTGACATTTATGCTACACTGAGGTAATATTGAATTAGCTTAAACTAGCAGTATCTTTGAAGATTGTATCACTATGATAATTAAAAACTTGACAAGAGTCGAAGAAAACCAAGTTTCTTTTAACTTGTGCAACTCTCCCTGAGAGTAATATATTTAATATTATATTTATGCAGTATGAAAATTTTATATGCTCACATATGTGTTCTATTAAGCATATGGAGATATGTTAATGTTTTGAATGTATTATTTATTTGGAGAGATAATACATATGTTTCCATGCCATGTTTCTAATAACTTTTGCAACTCGAGAGCAAAAGACAATCATTAATCTGTGCACTATGCTAGATTATATGCTCACATGCTTGTTCTATTGAATATATTGCAATATATTAATTTTCTTAATTATAACTGGAATTAAAATAGAAATATTGCTAAAACCGCACAAATTTGGAATTAATATGAGAAGTCCAATATGTCGTTCGCTCATTCTTCATCATCGCCATCGGATGCATCGTCCTCTGCAAAATCCAAGCGCCATGGAAGAGGATTATCGAAAAAGCTTGAGAGCTGATTTACCATCATTGATGTCGATGCATCTGGGACCCCTCTTAATCCTCGCCGAGCAGTGTCTGCATTTCGGAGAATGGTCGGAATAGTTGCACAGGAACGGATTGAGGTCACGTTCAATTTGTAAAAGACTGTGACTGAAGCTCAAAAAAGTGAGTTACTGACAGAAGTTTTTAAATCGTTCGAGATCCCGGAAGAACACAAGAATTCCATGCAACAACATGCATTGCTAGTGGCATGCAAAGCGTGGAAGAATTTCAAGAGCCTGCTTGTCAAGCAATACATGGAGAAGGATATGATGCCCTTTCATAAGTATCCATTCTTGGAACCGCAATGGGAAAAGTTTGTGGTGATGAGACGACAGAAAATTTTAGGAGAGCAAGTGCGGCTCACAGGGCCCTCTAGACAGAAACCATATACCCCTACAGACTTAGCACAACTAGGTATGTAGGAAAATCCCGCAATGGAGGAACGAGGATGAGTAGGCAATCCTGTGGGACACCTCCCTGCCATTTGCTGCGATCCCTGATGAGTGTGCCTGAAACTAGATTAGAGCAAGGTCATCTACCGTGTCGTCGGGGGCCATTTCCTTTCGAAATCTTGCAGACGAGGAAGTGTCCTACCGCTTGATAAGATATCAAGCTATGTAGCTTATAATTACTCCATAACTTCATAGGAAGTGAAATGACATGTCGGAGTCTTGCAAGAAGCACTGAGTATAGAATCTTTTGAAGGATCATTTCAGGTAGTCAAGGACAGAGATATATTCTCCGTCACCTTGAGAAACAAGGAGCGCCTAAGTCGCATAAGAGGCTTTGGTCTTCATGTTCCTTGGAAACATGGTTTTTCAGAGGACTCCGAGTGCGAAGTATGGCTACAAGATTAGATTAAGGCATCCCTTAGAGTGGATCTCACTGATTATGTTAGAGATAAGATGCAAAGGTATAGAAAAAATCAGTATGAAGCCCCCACCGCTCCTATGCTAACCAGCCCCCAACCTTCGGAGTAGCTATGTGTCCAACCCTACCTCGGAAAGCATTTCTGTCGATGACATCCTAGTAATAATTATTATCTCTAGAATACTCGATTCATTGATAAGCCTGTTGGAGTAGCTAATTTTGTATTGTTATGTAGGTGGCTACGCTGTGCAAGCTCCAAGTGAGATATGTCTCTGTTGTCCTGTGCGCTGCTTGGGGCCAGGCATATCTGTTTGGTCCTAGGGCCTGAGTGCACAGTGTAACTCTAGCACCAGGTTTCAAAAAAGTGAATGTGGATGGTGTTTATACCAATTTCGAGGTCATCCTATTGCAGAAGCACTAAACAATGAGGTCATGACTCTAGGGCAAGCCATTGGAACATTCATCTAGTGGCCCAAAGGGGACACTACCTGGAGGCTACTGCACCTGTGCTAAGTCCATAGAGGCTATCCGCACCAGAGCTACCTGTATCGGTTCCAAGCCCACAGGGGCTATCCACACCAGAGCTATCTGCACTGGGGCTAAGTCCACAGGGGCTATACGCACCAAACCTACCGCACCGGTGCCAAGACCACGAGTGTTGTTCCCACCTGAGCTACTTGCACCGATGCTAAAACCACAGGGGCTATCCGAACTAGAGCTATATTTATAGTTGACTACCGTGAAGTCGACCTACAACCGAGACAGTAAGAGCAAATCAAAGAAGACCGATGATGATATCCCCTACTTACCGTTGACGCGAAAATTCGTGCTAGGCGAGCCTATGGTTGTTACTTGAATATGATGATAGAGGGAATGATTGTGTAGATGAAGCCTTGATAATAGTGATATTCACATCAATATGATGTTGGATTGACTCACTATGAGATACTGCAGTAATGTTATATTCTTAAGTGTTATCAGTTGATCTCATACATAGTATATGTATGATTCTTAGACCTGAGATCGTCATTGTTTTTGTACATGTGTAATAATTACTTAGAAGTTACCAAACACTACTCTGTGACTAGGTGGTCATAAAGGTATTCTTCAAATTTACTATAAAATATACGGAGGAATATGAGCGATCAAGATGGAATTTGCCTTTCCTATGTAACAAGAGAGATATCTTTGGGCTCCTCGATGTGGTTGGATTAGGGAAATGCATGGCCATGCCAAATGTTGTTGGGGAGTCAATCACAACTGAGTAATCCACTACTGGTTTGAATGAAAGATCGAGCTATCATAGGATGGCACGCTTCTCATGTTGAGCTCGATCTGGTATTATGAGGCACAGGGATCAGTATAAAAGTATTATATAGATTCGCCTGATATGATCTATATGTATGTTTGGGATTCGTTATGTTCTGCTAGGGACCACTACCGACTTATAGACCAGAAAGGAGTTTTTAGCCCATGCCCAAATATACATGAACCTACAGGGTCACACACTTAATGGGTAGGAACAATAAGAGTTCGGATGATAGTCTCTGAGTGGGATACGATCTCTATTCGTATTAGAAAAGGATCCGATTGGAGGCTATATGAGGAGAGGTGCGAAGGATGAGGGAGGCATCCAAAACAAACCCATTGAAACCTTATTCGCCACTTCTCATAATCCCTATTGTGTACGCTGGTGCTAGTACACTGATGCACGGTGTTCCATCCCTAGGCGTGTGGACCTCGGTAGAGATATTTCTACGACTACTGCACTGATCCAGACGATCACAAGGAGGAGACGATTGGCCAAAGGACGATCAATTGTTTCTACTACATCAACGCGCTCTTCATTGAATTAGCTGCTACAACTCTACTTTCGTTGCATTGTGCATCTAGTCGTATCAATCTATGATCTCTTGCTCGTATGGCTTCTTGGTTTACATAGTAGAAAATTTTAATTTGCACTAACGTAGCCTACTCATATCCCAATAGTGGTTTCAGAGCCATCCTGTGTAGTATTTGATTTGGATTGGTCGTATATATTTGATCTGTGATGGTAGTAGATTTGATCTATTATTGGTCTGATATGATAGCTTAGATTAGTTCATGTTATTAGATTGACTTAGGCACTGATTGATAAGATCGTGCAGATTGATAAGATCAATCAGTTTCGGCGATAGTAGATGGGTTTGGAGGAGGTATGAATTGATAACACCGAGTTGTTGTTCTTTTAGGAAACCTCCCGCGCTGATCAATATGATTGATCAATGGAAAATCGGGTAGATCAGATTGGTTTAGAATTGGGTTAATGTGATTAATCTAATGAAATTTTCAAGGGCGATTTCATGAATATGATTCATGTCCTAAAAAATTTTTAAATGGCGCTGCCTTCAACCCACGAGGGACGCTGCCCCTTCGATCCCCACCTACTAATCAGCTAGCAGGACTGTCGTGCTAGGTAATCATACCACGTATTATAGGTGTTATGTGTTTATATCGTGCGTTGAAATTGGATTCTGCACATAACTCATTTCATGTGCCATATATTATTGTATAACAGTCTGTATGTCAATTTGTGATGCTTGATATTTTTATATATAATTCATTGTTAGCTGTTACGAATAATAGTTAAGTAGATGAATGTGGTGAACTCAAGTATTGATGGCTCAGTGGATAGGAAGCATGGTGATGAAGATTGCTGTGCTAAGGGCCATACTATATCACAGTTTAATATGATTTAATTATAAATATTTTTATGTTCCTGTTATACTATTATTCATGTTATTACTTTATTGGGTGTTTTTAACATGATAGACTAGTATCCCTCTAGAAAAATTATGTTAAACTTGATGCCTTTCCAACAGTTGCACCTATCAAAATTTTTATTATTAACTAGTAGGTTTACCAAAGTAAGGTGTCATTAATTATCTCAATAAGATAGGATAAAGTGTTGGACACTTCATACATAATATCGGTTTAACTTGATAAGGTTATAAAAATAGTTTTGGGTCAAGGGATATAATGTTGAGGCCGGGACATATCGATGTCATTCAACGAACAAGAGTTACATGTGATGCAATTAGCAATGGGTTACTTTCCTACGTCGCTAGGTTTCTAGCAGCGATGCCAAAGCCTACTAGGACTTAGCGAAATATAGATCTTGATTCACCATACGTTATTAGAGGATATATAATTTTAAACATATAGTAGGAGTATTTTTTGTTAATTTGTTTAATGGAACATTTCACTTAAACATAATGCTGAATTTTTTTCATATACTTTTTGTGTTGTAGATAATACCACCTTCTACTTCCTCCACACCCAGTTTTAACCTGCAATATACTCTTGGGAAAGAAAAATAATGCAACAAACTTCCTTGACTGGTATCGCAACTTGAATATTGTTCTCAAGTAAGAAAAGAAGGAATATGTTCTGACGTTCCATATCTAGATGAACCTACAGAAGATGCTACTTATACTCAAAAGAATAAGTATGAGAAACATTGCAATGACTCACTTGATGTTAGCTGTCTCATGCTTGCCACTATAAACTCTGAGCTTCAGAAGAAATATGAGAACACAGATACCCATAATATGATTATGGGTCTTAAAGGCATATTTGAGAACTAGGAAAGGGCTGAAAGGTATAACACCTCTAAGTCGTTGGATATATCCTTGTGATGGGGCATCACATGATTTGTAGGAATAGTTTGTTAAATTTTTTGATGTAATACAATGAGGCTTTAGAACCTATTGGTCACAACCATGATGCAAGTTTCTTAGGATGTGGCTAGATTTCCTGATTTCCCAATACCTCTTCTTTATACTCTAGATTGTTGTTAAGTTGTGCCCTTAGCATCTGCGCTGATCTGATAACTTTCCTGCAATGATAATTAATGACAATTGGATTTGGTATGAGATATTCTGCTTACTGTTAACTAAATCCAATCATAGAATGAGGTCTTATACAAAGGATCCATGTTTCAATGTAGCCTTGTGCTTTTGTTGTTTTAAACTCTTATCTTACATGTCACTTCTACTGGTAACATTATGGTGTGTAGAATTTTTGGGGCATAGAACATGATAAGATACTTTGTAGTCAGCCCTAATGGAACTAATGTGCGAGATCATGTGCAACTTGTATTGTTCAAGAAGCAAGTATGAATTCCATGTCATACCATTGAGGGCAGTGCGGATGCAAGACATGCCATAGCATTTGATAATATGTATCACACTCTTGAGACTCCCTTGCAACATACGAGCACTCTATTAGTACTTGAAAATTGGTAAGTTGTTAGTGTCTTCGTGTGGATGTTCTCGTCATAACCTTTTCGCCTTTTAATAAAATTTACAATGTTTGTTAAGTTGTTATACATGGTTAGGGATGGCAACAGGAGACAGCCGATTGTCTCACTCCTTCACAGGCATCATAGAAGTGGATGTAAATATCTAATTATAAACAATAATGATATTTTAATTATTATATCTTAGGATTTTAGGCCACATTTTACAAATTATAGCTTCGAATTTGTATTTCTAGTTTAAACTTGCACTCTAAGGGCCTTTTCTTTTCATTGTCTAAAAGTTGCTTTTCGACTTTTCTACAATAACCAATTTTCAAATAGAATGTATTTTCAAAGTGGAGTCTACAATTTGATTGTAGTACACACTGTAGTGACTTTATTTATATCGACCAAAAATCACACGTGAGTTTCTATTACTCTGTTCTCTCTCACACACACAAATTGACCAAAAGATATAACCCAAAGCCACAGAGAACAAGCCCTAAAACACGAAATAGATTTTGTATTATAGGGTATGTTTTTTTGGGCTGTGGATTATGGTTTTTAGCTGCGACTTATGGTTTTTGCTGTTCGCGAGAGAGAATACAGAGAGAGAGAGACTCACATACAATTTTGGCAGATATAAATGAAGTCATTGTAGTATCTACTACAATCAATTTGTAAACTCCATCTTGGAAAGATATTTCGTTTGAAAGTTTGTTACTGTAAAAAAGCTAGTTACTATAAAATACAGCTTTTAAAAGTCGAAAAAAAGATGACCATATACCAATTTTGTACTAATTGTAGTAAAAATATTTTACTCGTACAAACTTGTAAATAACAACTAGCTTGCATGCCTATGCAAAACACATTAGTCGGGAGAAAGAAGCATGGATCTCCATTGGAATTCAAAATCCAAATTAGAGCCCCCTAGTGTACGTACAACAGGTTGCTTTCAAAACAATACATAAGAAACCAAATCGACGCTTCAAAATTACGCGAAGACAGCACTACTCCAACTCCAACTCACACCAAACTCCTCTCGTGCCGGCCAGCTCAAACGTCCAAAAAATAAAAATAAAAAAATCTCGCTTCCAACACCGTAAGCGTTGGCTTGATGGCTGCAAGTCTGCAACTCTTCTAAGCCAGGCCTCTCGAGTCTTGTCCATTCAAAATGTTTCAGTCAAAGAAATTTGTACTAAAAAGAGGGAGAAACTTGGCTAAGGAATATTTTTTGAAATATATGACAAACCATAAATACGATGGAAAAGCAACAAAACTCACTATTTTCAGCAAATTTCACCTTTTTTGTGTTCATATCAGCACCGATAGAGTTTAGACTTGAAATTTTTGTCTAAGGATATATTACATTGAGTACCACCTCCCCAATTTTTTTTTTTGAAAATTTTCCAAGTTGGTTTGATACCCTAACAAAAAATGTTAGCATTATAAGACCTGGTTAATGGTTTACACCAAATATCTCTCATACTCTGAATGACGGAACAAAAACATTGGTGAAGAGCTGGTAAGAAATCGCGGTGTTCTAAGGCAGCGCTCATTAGAGCATTTTTCTCAGCGTTCAGCATCGCGATGCACTGCAGCAATGACGACAACACTGTAGCAATTTTGGCGTTATTCATTTTTTTTGATTTTTTGTATTTTGTTTTTTTCCCGTATTCCTTTGCATTGTCCGCCTTAGATTAGCGTGCTACTTTTATTTTTACATTTTTTTAAATTTAATTATGCCCAATAAGTTAACTCAGCTACAGTGAAATTTCAGCAGAAACCAAAAGTCATCGATATTCCGAACGCTACCTAAGTAGCACCTCCATTTTTTCTAACTTGCTCGTAGAAAACAGCAGTCTCAAACAAAATAGGTTGTCTCTAAACAACCTCGCATCTGATTAATATTTTAACGAAATAGGTTGCAATACAAACCTTACAGGGAACATATCCTTACTACTATAGAAATCATCATTACAGATGGTTTAAAAACGTCATCACAGGCGGTTTTTTTAACCATCTGAATTTATAGGTCGGTGATAATCGAAGGTTATCACAGACGGTATGTGAACCGTTTGTGATAAATACAATACAGATGGTTTGTATCTAGAACCGTTTGTGAAAAACACTATCACAGACGGTTCTATTTACGAACCGTCTGTGATGGTCTATGATGTGTGAGTATCATAGACAATTTTTGTTTTGAGCTGTCTGTGATATTATTCTTCAGACGATTTATACTACAAACTGTCTATGATAGTTTATTCTATATCTAATTTTTTTATTTTTCAGTTAATCTCAAGAAATGTTAGCTATGCTTTTGAAAACAAGCAAATATAATAGCAAACATAGTAGAGAACATTCTATTTTCATTACAATCCACCATTACAATATCAAAAGATTACAATCCATCATTACAATATCATAAGAAAATATAATAGAGAACATTCTATTTCCATTACACGACACATGAAGTACTTGCATGGCATGATCTGCCAGCTCGGGTATGCCTTCTTGGCGGCCGCCTCACTGTAAGCTCCCGGCAGCCCTAAACTCCACAAAGTTACAGAATCAAATATTACAAGAAACAATGGAGGCAGGAGGAAGCTTAAGAAGCATTTAATCAAATACAAAGAGGGGCTGGCTGGCTGACTTGGTATGCGACCTTCAAATCGTCTGTACAAAGAGGTTGAGGAGGAGAGATTTTGAGCGCATGAAGGGTAGGCGATGCGGGGTTCAAGTGAGTATTTATAGGAGAGGGAGAGGTCAATCCGTGGGGTGTGGGTTGGTCAATTTCTATTGGTTGGAATTGGGTTGGAGAGGATTGACGGGCCCAATGATCAGAGACCAATTTATCACAGACGGTTCTTACCAAGAACCGTCTGTAATAGTATCACAAACGGTTTGAACCACGAACCGTCTGTGATATTGGCTATATATATACCGATACAATATAAACAACTAGTCTCAAAATATGAAATAATAAAGTTCTATATGGCTTATATATACTATTTCGACGAGATTTACAACTTTTCAGTTGAGACGAATCCCAATTTTCAAAGGGAAGATCAAAACTTTTAGCAAAAACAGAAAGCAAAAACTTTCGATGCAAATTTGAGGTTAAAGATGGCCGATTTTGGGGGGGACTTAGAGGGCGACTACCGCACGCGATCGTTTTTTGGATCGGGCTCATTATTAGCTTTCCAACGAATACAAAAATGTCAAAAACAGACACCATATGCAAAAAGTTATACCCATTTTATTAAAGTATATCGGAACGAAATTCTACTCGAACTTAGGCGAAAAATTATGAAATTTAAGGGATTATAAGGCAATTACGTAAAACATATCATACATAGGACTCTCATTATCACGGATTGTAGTTTTCACCAAAAATCGTAATATGATTGCATTTATCTATAAGTCATCGACGGTTTTTATGAACCGTCTGTGATGAGTCGTCTAATATAAGCTTTTTTGTAGTAGTACCTATAAAAATTTGCACGGCATTTGTAGCACTTAGGGTATTTTCATATCATGCGAGCAATTACGTAAAATAATAAAACATGGTGAAGTTGGTGTAAATCATACATAGGATCTCTTCTTTTGGTTTTTCTACAGTAACTAGATTTTAAATGAAGTATCTTTTCAAGACGGAGTCTATAAATTTTAAAAAAACATACTATTTAAAAACAAGTTATTATAGAAAAACTAAAAATAGTTTTTAAAAATAAAAAAGAGATCTAAACCTAAAAAAAGCAGCAGGCCATACAAAGGTCATTTAGTATAGCAAAAAGTTACGGATACGTGTACCATACAGTATAGGTCTAGGGAATGCAGATGCAGATTGCGACAGGCTACTTCTGGCAGGCAGGATGACGCAGCGAAAATTTGAAGCTGAGTGACCACCCAAAAACTGGAGAGAGACCAAATCCAAAAGCCAAGGGGGGAAAATAAAAAAAGGAAGCTGCCCATTTCGAGCGACCCGGCTCTGCTCGAATCCGCCTCGAGCCTGCCTTTTTGTTTGCCTCCCACCTCCGCCTCGCGAGATCTCCCGACTCCAATGGCGCCCGCCTCCACCCCCTCCACCTAAGCCTAAGCCCCCCAACCCAGCCACCCAGCAGAGCCGGCGGCTCGTCCACCGGCGGCCATGGCGACGGATCGGGAGAAGGAGCGGGAGGCGGAGCTGGAGAGCGCCATGTACACCAACTGCCTCCTCCTC
The DNA here is from genome assembly GCA_036346265.1 of Melocanna baccifera. Taxonomy (NCBI): domain Eukaryota; kingdom Viridiplantae; phylum Streptophyta; class Magnoliopsida; order Poales; family Poaceae; genus Melocanna; species Melocanna baccifera. The sequence continues at coordinate 12,715,527 of CM070709.1, forward strand.
GGCCTCGATCCCGCCGTCCTTGGTTCCCCCGCCGGCGCCGCCGCGCCCCGCGTCGGCCTCTTTCGCCACTCCAACCCCCGCCTCGGCGAGCAGCTCCTCTACTTCCTCCTCTCCTCGCTCCGCGGCCCCGCGCAGTCCGCCAAGGCACGCGCGCTCGCTCGAACCCTCCCCGCTCTCTCCATTTCTTCTTCTTCTTCCCCCGTTTTTTGGGTGGTTTTTTAGGGGGGGTTCTGAGATGGATTTGGTTTTGATTCCCCGCTGCGCAGGACTTCGACAAGGTGTGGCCGATCTTCGATTCCGCGCAGTCCAGGGAGTTCCGCAAGGTGAGATTTTGCAGATTTGCTTAGCTTTTTTCGTACTTGAGTGCGTGCGGAAGCAGCGGTGTTTTGACTTTAGCTTCTGTGGTGATTGGTTAGATCGTGCAAGGGATCATCAGCGAGCTGGAGCAGCAGGGGGCGCTGCCGCGGAGCAACTCCAGGGTTTCGTCACTGGCCACCTGCTGCGGGCCGAGGTTAGTAGGCAGGGCTGCTTTTAGTTGGGTTGGTCAGGAATCTGCTACTGCTGTTGTGCTGCTTGCGGTAGAGTGCAATGTAGCTTAATTGGATTCATGGAAACATACGAGGCATTTCTCCATTACTACTGAGTTGAAAAAGAGTCTGCTGAAACTAGCTGCGACACAGATTGTCTCTATCCAAGTACAGGGTTTCTTGCAAATGTTATGTCAACTGATTTGAAGATAAAGAGTGAATATTAATGCTTAACACTCCTTTTCAAAACAAAAAAGTGAGAAATTGTTAGTGCTTCATCAAATGGTTTAGAAAGGATTCTCATGTTACTACGCTAGAGACTAGTTGTTTGCAAGGTGGTTGACTTGATAGCAAGCACAAAGTTGTCTGAGCAATGCAGTTAAAGGCGAAAGGTGCACTCGAGGCGTTAGATTCGTCAATCACCTAAGGTACAAGGTGCATAAAAAACACACCCTAGATAAACACTAGACGCACACCCAAAAGCAGAAATATTAAGGCCTTGTGCATAGCTTCATATGTGTAGCCCATAGCTGGTTCCTTGCTCTTGCTGTTGTTGCGCTTCTCTTTTCCTTTTCATATTTTCAGGTTTGTGGCTGATGGGTTGATGAAACTCTTGATCTAGAGAGTTTATATCCCTCACTACCTTATTCGGCCTTGTTTAGGCCCATATATCTTCTACCTTTTTACGTTTACCTCTCCTTTTCTATCCTAAACACTACAAATCTCTTGAGGTACATGCTTGGGAGCCTCTGTGTCTTGAGCAAATGGGCACACACCTTGCCTAACGCCTTGCACCTGGAGCTGCTTGAGGCATTTTGCTGTGCCTCGCCTCACCCAAGCAACTAGCCATGCCCTTTTGACTAAGCTCATGCGCTGAACTTTTTGTGCCTGTAGAAGATGCCATATTGTTTTCTTCATAAGTTTGGAGCATGTTTTTATCAGTTTTATTGACAGTTGGTCAATTTGCAAATATTGTTTCAAGTGCAAATTATAGGGTAGGACTTTTGACTTTTGTGCCTCATCAATGTAATTCTGATAGTACCATCATTGTGTTTCTGTTAGATCATTAGATTTGTGCATATATCTCGTGCACCTACATGTGCACGTGCATGCACAAATACAAAGGAAAATAGTATTATTTCGTTATCTGTATGTATGGTTGTATATCAGGTGTTGTCTTTGTCATGTTTGCCATTTGCGGAATTTAAAAATTTTAGAACACCAAATATCAAATAGAACTGTCAGTGAGTGATATTCCTGGATGAGAAAAATCTTTGAGGGATAGGGAGCTAATGTGTTTTCCACTCAATGTTGGCCCTGTTAGGCTTATAGCCTTCAGCAGTTGTAATTACACTACCCCTGATTTCTTGTGGAGCTTCAGTGTATTATACTATTATGTCATAGGAATAGACAACTCCTCAAAAAAGAAAAAGAAAAAGAAAAAGAAAAAGAAAAAGAAAAAAAGAAAACTAGGCTAACTTCTGACTGGTAGTATCTTTAAGGGTCTATTAGTATTTCTGTGCTCTGCTGTATTGCAGAATCTAGTCAGTTAAGAAATCTTTTCCAATTCTAGTAAACATATATCTGTTATGGCTCTTAACGACTAGTTAATATATCCAAGTGTAGTAAAATGAAATGTTAGATTAAAAGTCATGTCAATGCTAAACTAACCCTAAGTAGGCTTGAATTGTATGCGTTGCAAGGGCTTCAGGTTGGGATGTTCTTAATACTTGTTTGGTTCACTGGACAATATCTGAGGCTATTTTTTGCGAGTAATGCATTTTGAAATCGACAAATGACTGGTATAACTTTTATTGCTTGAGTCAAGCTTGGAAAATTGGATGTCGTCTCAAAAAAATTTTAGTAGTTGATACTACAAGGTAGCATTTTCTTAGTCTCTTCATCGGATTCTGTTATGTGGTGCCACATCAAAGTCCAGATCTCCATGCTAATCTGTAAGATATCGAAAAAGTGACTACAATTCATAACAACTGTAGTTCTTACTTTTAGAAAAAGCAGTCCAATAGATATATTGCAAAGTAACATCTTGGATATCAAATAACTTGGCACTTTTTAGAATTGTCCATATAATAGTTTATACTCCATATATCATTGCAGATTTGTCGAACTTTTGTGGCAACTCTCTGTACATGCCTTGAGGGAAGTCCACAGGAGAACATTTGCGGCTGATGTAGCATCGAATCCACTGCCTGCAGCACTAACAGATGTTTCTTATCTTCATGCGGCTGCATTACTTCCTGTGACCAAGGCAAGGATGGCTGACTCCTAAATTTTCTGAACTGTTGTTTTTTATGTTTTATCATATGGCAATCCTCTTGTAGATTACAACTATCAATCTTAAAATACCGATCGTTTATAAAGAGAACTTAATTTCCTAGAAAATCTTATTAGTATGAAGCATTTTAGCCCTGTGAGCATATTTTGTATACTACCTTGAGGAGGTTTCATTCCTAACCTACCCCAACTTGTTTGGGACAAAAAGTTTTGTTGTTGTTGTTGAGCATATTTTGTATACTCCTGCAATGCTCAAGACCTTTGGCATCTCACATGAGGTACATCTTGAGGAAATTATGATGCAAGGCCGATAACTGAGGATAAACCAAACAATATTTCAGTGTCAGTTTATTGCTTTATGCGCAATAATTGAAGCAAGATTTATTTCTTCCTTTCTGAGAATGGCAACCTAATAGGCCCCTTAGGGATCATGAACACAAAAGGCTAATTTGGATCTTTGACAAGATGCAACCCTAATGAAACCTAGAAAGCCAATAGGCTGATATAATAACTGTAGTTGTCATGAACCGGGGTAAACACCACCAAGAAGATGGCCGGATGACGTCGGCGTAGAGGGAGAGGGAGAGACTAGATGAGGGAGACTATAATATTTCTCTTCATTGATTGATAGCATGCGGTGGCCCTCTTTATATAGATGAGCCCCTCCCCCTAACAGATAGAGTCTAATTCCAATCTAACAAATATAGAAACTCATATCATATCTCTAACAAAAGGAATCTAATCTCTAACTTAAATAGAAATCAATCTCTAATTATAACCCGACTGGGCCTTGGGCCCAAGGCCCACACTCCTGACAGTAGTATACAGATGGGGGCAAGTAAACCTTTTGTAGCTCTAGATTTGGTAGCATTATTTATTCGAACACGAGGACCACTATTGTTATTATGAGGGACAAATTGGTCTCTCCATTGTTTCTCCTTGTGGTTAAAACTTCCTATGGTCCAAGGGCTTATTTCTTCCTGCAAGTTTTTATACTATTCCATATCTAATTATTAAACTAATGAACTCTATGTTAAGTGTTTTTCTTGTGAACTGATGTGCTATTCCTAACAGGCAAGGATAGCTCTTGAGAGGCGTAAATTTCTAAAAAATGCAAACATTGCTGTTCAAAGGCAAACAACCTGGTCAAATTTAGCCCATGAAATGACAGCTGAATTCCGAAGTCTGTGTGCTGAAGAGGTACATGGTAACTTCCATGAAGTCCATCAACGCATTCTGTTTCCATTTCTTATTATCTCCATCTGGAATTTTCAGGCCTATTTACAGCAGGAGTTAGAGAAGCTGCAAGATATGAGAAACAAAGCCAAACTTGAAGGAGAATTGTGGGATGAATGTATCTCAGGCTCGTCTGGACAGAACTCTCACTTGGTGTCTAAGGCAACTCGTTTGTGGGAATCGATATTGGCTCGGAAAGGTACACATATTGAAGTATCATTATCATAATATGCCTGTCAATTGTCTTGAATAAATGAATCACAAGCTTAAGATGAGTTTGCGGTAATTAACACAGCAGGATAATAGAGTTATACTATATTATATCCAATATGTGTTTCCAACATGCTATAAATATCCATATCATGCATGCTCAGAAAATATTGGCCTATTTGTAGTAGATTAGAGTTATCTTGCAAGCTTGCTTATTGGGATTGTAACATCTAAGCTTGATAAGTGACCTTATTAAATAGGGATAATTGGATAAATGCCAGGGCAATCGTCACCAGTTTGAGAAATGCCATTGCAATCATCAGGTTTTGAAAAATGCCATTGCAAACACTAGACACTTCAAAATGCCACTCTCCTTCATATTTTGCTTATCTTAGACCAAAATATATTCCTCTTGACCAAGCCTCACCTCCTTTGTCTGTCTTGCCGGAGCTTGTGTGCTTGCCAGGGGAAGCAAAGCAAGGGGATTGTGTTGTGGCTAGTCAACCACGCAAGACATTTCCCATGCCAAGCGATGTGTTCCCATGCCTCTGCCTGCTGCATCCATCCACGCATGCACACACAGATTAATCGCATAGTCATTGCCACTTCAAGCAGCACCTTGCAATACATATCCTTTGCGAAAGATGAGCAACAACTAATACTATACTTACTAGTGTGTACTATACTTAATAATGCTGTATGCATCATTGAATCGTACTACTTGAGATAGAGATAATCACAGATTGGTCGTTGAAGCCATGCATAATTGATTTGGTTAATTGGTGATGGATGTAGTTATAGTGGTGTATATGTGCAGCCGCCTTTGCAAAGGAGTTAGGAGCAGGCATCGTGCATGGCCTGGCCACATGGTTCTGTGGCTCGTCGCTAGTGCCCTCCAAGTTGCCTCGTCTGTTGCGCTGGTTTCTGTATCTCCAGCCTGGGTCAGCTTCACCGATGCTTTCTCCAGCAATTGCATACTTGAAACCACGGTTACGGTGTCGCCTAGGCGTTGTGGCAAAGATGGCTAGACGCCATGGCCATTCGCCGCGACTTTAGGGGGAGGAGGCGGCGGGGGGAGGAGGCGCCGGGAAGGGGAGGAGGCGTGTGGGGAAATAGGCGAGGTGGTAGGGGGAGGAGGCAAGGTGGCGAGGAGAGGACCGGAGGCGAGGCGCCGTGAGAGAGGACCGGAGGAGGCGAGAGAGAGGAGTGCGGGTGCAGGGAGAGGAGTCTGTTGATAAGGTGTCGGCGATGCAGAGTACGCATGTTGGATACATACACATGCAGTAGACATGCACAGGCGCGGCGGCTCACCTAGGCGTCCAGGCGCCGCTCACTCCCCGTGGTTGCCAACTCCGCCGTGACAACCATGCTTGAAACTCTAACAAGGCAGGGCTGGGAGGCATGTGTGGCTTAGTCAAGAGGAAGAAGATGAGGGCATTTTGGTCCAACATTAGCAAAATATGAAAGGAGTGGCATTTTTCCAAGCCTAATGATTGCAGTGGCATTTTTCAAACCAATGAAGATTGCAATGGCATAATCTAATTATCCCTATTAAATAATCTCTGAAAGCTATTTAGGTAAACTTGTCTTGTAAGCCCTTCTGGCCTTGAATTTTTCTTATTCTATAAGCCATCCCTAAAAACCCCAGACCCCAGTTTCTTTTTGGGGAAAGGAGAAGCTTGGGTTGTACGAGGTTGGGTTAGGGTTTTGTTTGGGGTTTAAGCTGATCTAGATTAAGATTATTTTGGTGATAAGCCTTATCTTAAGCTAAGCAAAACTGCTAAATAACAAGGTATTCCTTGGAGACCTAGCGACATTTTCCACTTTCGGCGATATTCTTTGTTATTGAAACAAAATAGTCGGTCTTATTTAGGTGCCTATATTGCACTGCTTGCATTTATGATGTTGTAAATCTTCATTTTTATGTTGTCTTGACAAATAAGGATATTTTTCTGGATATATTGTTAGGGGTTATGGTGATGCTTTCAATTCCAGATAATAATTGGTGGTATTCTTGCAGGACAACATGAGGTTTTAGCTTCCGGACCAATTGAAGATCTTATAGCACATCGTGAGCATAGGTGTGTTCCATTTTCTGTTGAACGTTACAGTTTACTTTGAATATATCCGATGTCATTATTTCACCTTTTTGCACAAAATGCATTCTATTAGGTACCGTATATCTGGATCACAGTTGCTAGCAGCGATGGATTTGAGTTCAAGTGTTCCACATTCTGAGTTACTGTCAGCTCGAGCTAGTGAAACATCTCCAATTTTGAACAAACAGGAGCAGGTATCTCCTCTTTTCCAGGGAAAGGAAGAAGCCCTTTCAAGGTTAGATAATAGGAATGGACGCGCTCAACAAACTGTTGATGTAGCTGAAATTCTTCGCCGTTGGACTCATGCTTTACAGCGTATTCATAAACAGTCTCTTCATTTGGTAAGCTATTGTTTTATTTTCTTATTATTTTGATTTAGTTTCAGAGCATGATCAAACTATTTCCCAAAGCTTGCATTCTAATATTGTGCTTACTGTTTTTCTGAAATATTGTTGTAAATTTCCATCTACATTGCTCTTGTGGAATCATTGGATGCAATGTCTTGTGAGTTATGAAAAAACTGATCCCTCAGCACAAGTTATAGCCCGTGCAATACATTAGACATGCATTTGACCATTTGTTATTCAGTGCCACTTGTATAAGTATTTTCATCAAGCATTACAAAACGGACAACGGTATTAAGCTAAGCATATGTTCTGCCCGGGTTATAATTGTTGTACATTGTAGAAATGCTAGATATCCTGGTTGGGTAACAAGTGTTGCCCATTCAATTGGAAGGACTCCAGTAAAAAACATTGGTATTTTGCGTTAACATCGTTTTGTAATTTTGACAATGCTTTGTCCCATTTCTGAATCAGTTTGTCATTTAAATATGTTTGACACCAATAGGAATTATCTCAAATGCTTTGTTCCTTTTCTGAATCAGTTCGACATCTGAATATATTTGACACCAATAGGAATTAGCTCAAAATTTCTAGAGAAGGTTCAACCTACCATCTGCTACAAAGCATTACAGTATTGATACACAACAATAAGCTATTAGTCTGTGGAATTATAAGATACACGCGGCTTGTGAGGAGCACAGATACACAATATCATCTATGCAAAGATGGCCAACCTGCAATTTATTAAAGGCCATGAAGCTCCTGAATAACTGGAGTAAATGATGCTAATGCTGGCAAAAGGAACTGTTTTATCCACTAAACTTTAGCTTCTGCTGGCCTCTGTTAAGTCCATTTTACATGCAGGCCATATTATACACAATCAATTTCAGTATTCTTAAACATCCAAACTTCAGCATTAAGAAGTCATGTATCCCAGTTTTTGGTGCTTTGAAGGTCTATAACTGTTGCAAAATAGTATGTAACAGTATTTAGTGCAAATTTTCTGCAACATTCTTCCAATTTGTAATTGTTTCAGACTGTCAGTCCTCACTTATGTTCTGTATGCCCTTTCTGCCCCTTCTGATTTATTTTCATGTTGGTTAGTGAAATCTAGTCTCAGCGTCTCACTTTTCCTTGGATGCTTAAACCATGATTTAATTGGTCCTGGTCAGTTCTGGGCACCAATACACGATACCGGTACAACGATACAACATTTTCCCAAAATCATTGACAGTTGGTATTTAGAGTCAATCACAACCGATACAATAAAGTATATGACTAAATGTTCAGTAGACCATAAGACAAACACGGAAATAAATGTTCCATGGACTGTAGACAATATAAAGAAATAAGGATGTCTAATTCTCATTTCTTCATTGGGCTGGGCCATATTGCAAAGCTATCATTACTTATCAGAAGTGTCAGCAGCATTTTTTCCTTTTAAAAAGATGAAAATAACCTGATACACCACCCATACGTATCAGTGGCGTATTGGCTCCGTGTTGGTATCTGATACGTAACGGATAATGGAATACGACTTCCCGAAGTATTGGTGCATCATAGGTTCTGAACCAATGTACACTTCCATTCGTTGACTTTCAGCTTTCTACTTATTTGATAGGCCAAAGTAAATGATGGAGATGGGCCAGAATTACTCCGGAGTGCATCCGATGGTGAAACTAGTACTCATGCTGACTCATTAACTGCAACATTGGCCGAACATCGCCAGCATTTAGTCAGTATACAGGTAATAACAACTTCCATGAGAATCTAAGCTGGTTTTTCTATTGACATGTCGTAAGTTTGTAACCAGGGCACAACACCCTTGGGGTTTACCAGGAAGCGCCTGGTTTTCAGATTTTACTCATGATGACTTGATCTGGCGTTTGACTGATTATTTTATCTTTTGCCAATCTCCTTTGTCTAGGGCCTAATTAATCAACTCAAGGAAGCTATTCCAACCATGCAGCAGTCAATAGCAGAACTTTCAGAGGAAGTAAACAGCATATCTAGTAATCCAATAGATCAAATGAACTCCAGACTGTCGCTGTCCGTACAAAATGCAGGGCTTGGAAGGCCAGAAGTAAGAACAGAAACTTATTAGCGTTGTTATGCTGTTTGATGATGATTTACTCATGTTTTCTGTCTTGTTCAAGACGAATTTTTTTTTGCATATTTCGTATTCTGGTAACATTTTTATTTTGTACTGCCTCTTCATTCCTCCTAGTGTTCATGCCAAAATATTTAGTTTTTTCCCCCAAATTGCGGGGTATGTTTGATTTGTGTAACGCCTCCATCCTGATAATTTGATTCTTGAGGAATGTGTTTGGTTGGTTGCTGAATGCCATTGAATCCTCAGATCCTAGAGGCTTGCATTTGGTTGGCGCAATGGGATGAACCCATGCTAGGACTGTAGCACAGGGTCATTCCACAAATTTTCTCAGATGACCCCAATTCCTTCCAGGATGGAGGACTTATCCTAGCATAGGGGCATTCTTCAAACCTAATGGACCCTTGTTTTCTCATAGGTAGTCACCACACTACACCTTTTTTGTATGAAGTTGACGCATTATTTAATCTCTGTTATGGAGTCTCCGTGTGCGAAACATTTGCTATATGGAGTCTATATTTATTCTGATGCTTTCTAACTCCTTTTAAGCAGGAAAGCAGCAGTGAAGTTTCAGAGATGACTTCTAAGCTCTCTTCTACACACCTCGACAAGGCTGGGAGCAGTCCTGCTCTAAAGTTACCTCCTTTATTTAGTCTGACTCCAAGTTCTTCTGGAAAAGGAACACAGACACAAAAGCGGAATGTGCTAGCACGTCAACCTAGTCAAGAAATCATGTCCGAAGAGAAAACACTTACCGTCCCCTCAACCAAAGATCAAACAAATGGTTCACTGCATGGTATTTCTATCTTGATATTTCAACTAAATCAGCTGTTCCTTTTTTGTGTTCGTTGATATTTTACTGATTACAAGCTGAAGTGTTTTTTGATGAATGGTGTTTTGTTTAAATATTTTCTACTCTTTATTGTTGCAGAAAACGATGGATGTTTTGCTCAAGACATCAGACGTTCTGTTCGTGAAGCTGCTCTATCAAAGCCATTGAGCAACACAGAGAGGCCACAGGACAAGAGTAGTGATGATGGTTCAGAGCACTTTTTCATTCCCCTGTTGACAGGTGCTTCAAGGAAGGATATGGATGCTGCGGTGAATCGAAGAAAACAAAAATTAGGTTTATCGTTGCCACAGATGAAGTTCCCCAAGGGCACAAGCGACCTTTACTTCAATACTGACAGCACAATACATACAAGTCCAACTCTGTCAAGTAAACTGCTAGGACATGACGATCCTAGCAGTGTCACGAACTTTCTTGATCCAGTCAGTGGTCTGGCACACCAGTCGTTTATCACCGATGATGCTCTTGATCAAGTATTCTCTCTGCCACTGTTGTTGGAGTCCTCTTTGTTCCAGGATACATACGAGGACTTGCTTGGTATGTCTTCTCAAACTCAACTCATCATGCTTAGAGAAGTAATTATGTGTATGCTGTAACTAATATACGCATGCATTTTGTTAGTTTTGCATTGTCTGAATTGATTAGTCAGTAACTATCCGATACTTCGATTTACAAAAGAGACGTCCAGGGATACTAAGCTTTGCTGCATCTTGTTCTGTTTTGAGTCAGACTCAGCACAAAGCTTCACACTAACTGATATGTTATCTGTTTTTCAGCACCATTATCAGAAACCGATGCAGCTTTAATGGAACATTAGGCTTCACATGTACACTATGTAATATTTTGACCACTGCCTGAAGCTTCAGTGCTTGACCACAGGCCGGAGGTTCTTATGGCTGATATTTGTTTGATTGCCGGCACATTTGGGGTGAATTTCTTGCTGGTTGAGTTGCCCGCCAGTTGCCGCCAGCTTGTGACAGGGATGCTTCTGCATCAGAAGTTGGGCTATTCTTTTGCGGAAGTTTGGGCTATTTGGTTTGGGGAGAGAAAAAGTGTGCATAAAGGTGAGAAGTAGATGTCTGTGTACCAACTGTAGTTTGCACAGTAAAATGCCCTATCTTGTGTATTTAACATACACAATCTGTATTGGTGTTGTAATAATTTTATCCACTTATTCAAGTGCCTGTTTTTGATGTCACGTGAGTTCTGCACTGTGCCAATTGCATTATGCTGGGATGGAGTTCCTTGACCTCGATAATCTCTCCCATTTGTGGATTAGCAAAGCAGCATGTCAATATCTTTGGAACTGTCAGGTTATTACCATCGGGGTTGTGGAATGTTTGCTTTCTTTTCGAATGAGCTCTGCTGGGAAAACAATAGATGGGGCTTATTTCGCTAAGGAGAAGCTGGGATAATTACAAATATGCTTGAGAGATCATGTAAAAGGTCTGATATATATTTGTAATGAACAATTGGTACTTTGGTTGAGTTTAAATTAAATTTTACAAAAAGTTTTAGAAAATTTGAACCTCAGTTTGCAATATTAGGGCTCAGGCAGACTACCTGGCATAGGGTGAGTGGTCAGACCAGTTATGGACTTTTAGGAAATTGAACACTAAATAATTGTGTAGGTTTGTTTGGGAATAAATTTGCACTTGGTATTTTTGGAATAAGAAACTGGACCAGAAACTACATATAATATAACCGAAATTCTAGATGGTGTTTTTTTAATGTTAAGTGGTTAGATTGGTCAGTGGTTGGCGGTTTGATCGGCATGGGAAACGAGGTTAGACTGGTGGGTACAATCAGAGAGTAGTTGTAAGATTGAGGAGGTTGGCTAGATGGGTTGGGGGATTGAATAGGAGTTTTTAAAATTCACTCTGTTGCAAATAATATACAGAAAAATAGAGACAAGAGACACAGAATTTTTACGTGGAAAATCTTTGCGGGAAAAAATCACAGGCGTTTGAAGGCAAATCACTATAATGTGGAGAGGTTACAATGGAGAGCTTCTCTTGGGGTTTACCCTTCCTATGGACTACTAAGATATTTATATAGTATGGGGGATAGAGTCTCACACGGAGAGGAAACCGAATCGGAGTTCTACACAGACACTGTTACGAATTCGGATCACTTTTCAACAATCTCCACCTTTATCTGAATTCGGATCATTTTTCAATAATTTTCACCTTGAGCCTAATTTCCTTTAGTAGTCGAAGAATATCATGAACTCCTCCAATAAAATCAGCATGTACACTTTGAGCGTCGAAAATCTAAAAGACTAGTGAGTAATACCAACTAAGTCTGAGCAAAGCTCAAACTTAGATGCAGGAATTGGCTCTATTAACATATCAGCTGGATTATCATGAGTACTTATCTTGTAAACTTTAATATCACCTTGTGTAATGACACCTCGGATGTAGTGATACCTGATATCAATGTGTTTTATTCTCTAATGAAACATTTGATATTTTGTAAGGCAAATAACACTTTGACTGTCACAAAATATTGTAGTTTAAGATGTACTTCCATAAAATTCAGTAAATAAATCTCTCAACCAAATAATTTCTTTGCAAGCTTTAGAAATAGTTATATACTCAATTTCTGTAGTAGACAAGGCAACGGTAGCTTGTAAACTTACTTTCCAACTTACGGCACACCCTCCAACAGTGAACACATAACTAGTGAGAGATCTTCTTTTATCCAAATCTCCAATAAAATCAGAATTCACATAACCAACGAGTCCATCTCTAGTCCTCCCAAACTGTAAATAAGCATTAGATGTGCCTCACAGATATCTGAAAATCGTTGATTTTCCAATGCTCTTTTCCAGGATTAACCAATCTACTAACCATACTTAATGACTGAGATAAATCGGGGTGAGAACATACCATGGCATACATAAGCGAACCAACTACACTCGCATATGGGACTTTAGACATGTACTCTACTTCATCATTAAATTGTAGACATGACGCTGAAGAAAATTTGAAATATGCAGCTAAGCGAGTACTCACAGATTTAGCCTCATGCATGTTGAAACGACAAATAACATTATCAATATATCTTTTTTGACTTAGATATAATTTACCACGTTATCTATCTCTAATGATTTTCATACCAAGAATCTTCTTAGCTGCACCGAAATCTTTCATATCAAATTCACTACTTAATTGTGTCTTCAACTTTGAAATTTTAGCCTTGTCTTTTGCAGCAATCAACATATCATCAATATATATGAGCAAATAAATAACTGAACCATTAACAATCTTGAAATAAACATAGCTATCATAATTAGATCTTTTAAAATCGTAAGATATCATAAATGAGTCAAATCTCTTATACCATTGTCTAGGTAACTACTTGAAACCATAAAGAGATTTCTTCAATTTGCATGCAAAATTCTCCTTTCTCGGAACGACAAAACCTTCCGGTTGCTCTATATAAATGTCTTCTTCTAATTCTCCATGTAAGAATGCAGTTTTCACATCCATTTGTTCAAACTTATAATCATGCATAGCCACAATACTGAGTAAAATGCGAATAAAACTATACTTCACAATAGAGGAAAACACATCTGTGAAATCAATACCTGAAATTTTATTGTACCCTTTAGCAACTAACCTTGCTTTGTACCTAACCTCTTCGGTTGGTGAAACGCCTTCCTTTTTCTTGAAGATCCATTTGCAGTGAGTAGGTTTCTTCTCAATTGTTAACTTGACCAGCTCCCAAGTGCCATTTTTGTCAACAGATTCCATCTCATTATGCATGGCAGCCATCCATCTTTATATAATAAGTCACAAAGTTGGCTTCTTCAATCAATCTTTTAAGATGTTGAATGTTCCTCTTTTCTCTATTCACTGTAATGAAACGTTGTATTGATGGCACAACAATAGAAACTTCTGAAATATTTTTCTTGTTGATTTCTGGTGTAAATCCTAAATCAATAATATGCTCCACCTGCACGCTTGATTGCTTCTCAACGGGAACATCAATAGATGATTTATCATGTAACATAGAAGACTCATCAAAAGTAACATCTCTGCTAATAACCATATTTTTAGTTTCAGGATTCTACAATTTATATCCTTTCACACCAGTTTTATAACCAAGAAAAATGCATTTAACTGCTCTAGGTTCTAATTTACCATTGTTGACACGAGCATAAGCAGAACAACCAAATATTCTTAAGTTTGAATAATCTGCTGGAGAGCCAGACCATACATCAATTTTAGTCTTCTTATCAATCGCCAAATTTGGTGACCGATTAATCAAATAACAAGCAGTAGAAGCGGTTTCAACCCAAAACTCTTTGATAATCTAGAGTTTGATAACATGCAACATACCTTCTCCATGATGGTTCTGTTTATGCGTTCGACTACACCGTTTTGTTGAGGAGTGTCTGGAATGGTGTAGTGTCTCACAATACTTTCTGACTTTCATAAAGCTTCAAATTCTCCTGAACAAAACTCCAAATAATTGTCAGTACGAAGCTTCTTGACATGCTTACCAGTTTGTCTCTCGATCATAGTCTTCCATTCCTTAAATGTGCTGAATACATCCGATTTCTACTTGATGAAGTATGCCCAAACTTTTCTTGAATAATCATCAATAATGGTCAACATGTAGCTTGCACCTCCAAGTGATGAAACGCGGGATTCTTCTCACAAATCGGAGTGAATATAATCCAATATGCCTTTTGTGGAGTGAGTCGCAGTGCTGAATTTCATCCTCTTTTGCTTGCCGAAGACATAATATTCACAAAATTTCAACTTGTTGATGTTTTTACCATCAAGAAATCTTCTTTTGCACAGTTCCATCATTCCAGTTTCACTCATATGCCCCAGATGCATATGCCAAAGATTAGTAGCATAAGAATTAAATGATTTATTTGAAACAACAGCAACATTACCTGAAATAGTAGTGCCTCGCAGATGATATAAGTTGGCAGCTTTCATATCACCTTTCATCACAACAAGAAACCTTTGGTGACCTTCATAACTCTACCTCCACCAGAATAGTTATACCCTTTAGCATCAAGAGTACTCAATGAGATAAGATTTCTCTTTAAGTCCAGAATATGACGAACATCCGACAAAGTTCTGATGGTGCCATCAAATATCTTGATCTAGATAGAACCAATGCCTGCAACCTTGCATGGTGTATTATCATCCATCAACACAAATCCACTTGGCGTAGCTTCATAGGTAACGAACCACTCACGGTTTATGCTCATATGGAAAGTGCAAGCTGAATCAAGAATTCATTCATCGTCGGTTTTGCAATTACCGGCAAAAGCAACGAGAATATCTCCATCAGAACCTTCTTTGGTGACAACGGTGGCTCTAGTTTCATCCTCTTGTTGATCCTTCTTGAAGTTATTATTCTTCTTCTCCTTGTTCTGCAACTTCCAGCACTCGGATATGTCATTTCCATCCTTCTTGCAACACCTGCATGACTTCCAATTCCTGGATTTAGATCTGCATTTGAATCTGCTTTTGTTTCTGCCTCTTAAATTGTTGTATGAACTCTTTTCATATTATCTACCGCGGGCACACAATCGTTCTGCATGCGTACTTGAACTCCCACCGGGAAATATAAGTTTCATCTTTTCTTTAACATGCAGAGCTTCATTGTAACATCCTGATTTTATGGGATTTTTAAAACCTTGTTTTCAAAAATTAATTTTTGGAATTTTCTGAAATTAAATCAAGCTCAAATTAAATTTTTAGAATTTAAAAAGATTTAATCTGATTAAAATAGAATTTAACATAAGTTGAAAATATTTTATTTGAATTCCTTGTGTCACTAGGAATTTTTTGGTATTTTTGGTGAATTTTTTAGATTTATTTGCTATTTTCTAGAGCTCCTAACTATTTATTTGAATTATCTGAAAAAGGAAAATCCGGAAATTTCCCCCCAAAACCTAGTGGGCCGAGCCCACTCGGCCCACCTTGCCACGCGTCGCCGTCGCCCTGCGCCGCGCGTCCACCTCGGCCCGACCCCGGCCGCGCCCTCGCTGCCGCCCCCGTGCTCGCTCCCCGCCGCCCGATCTTCCCGTGCGCCACGCGGCAGCCATCCCCGCAACCGCGTCTGCGCAATGCCCTAACCCTAGCCGCCCGTGCGCCCGCCCGCTTCCAGCCACTGGATCCCCTCGGCCGCCACACGTCCCCGATCCCGCGGCCCCATCCAGACACCGCCCGCTCGGCCGTCTGATGTCATCCACCCGCCACGCGTCGACGATGAGGGCTGTCGTCTTTGTTGCGGACTCCCCGCGCCGAGTTCGTCCCGGGTGTGGGCTTGGATTGCGCGCTTTAAAGAGGCGCCTCCGCTTCGGTTCGTGCACCCCGCCGCCGCCCTCACCTCCCCTCACCTTGCGCCACTGTCCTCGTCGCCGGACTCTGCTCACCGCCGCGTCTCCGGAGGCCACCGATCTCCGCCGTCAACCCGTCCCGTGGGTGAGCGCCGTCGCCGCCGTCCCTCTCCGCCATGAACCCCCCCTCCTCGTCGTCCCCGATGAGGTCCGCCGCCGTCGTCGCCTCCCTCCGCTGCACCCCAAACCGGCCGCCGCCGCGTCGAACCCCAGCCGCCACCACCACACCTCCGGACCCCACCATCGCCGCGGGAACCCGTGCATCCGCGCCGCCTCCACCGCATCTCCCGCGCACCGCCGGACGCGACCGCCAGAGCCCCTCGAAGATCAAGAGTACCTCGCTGAGCATAACCAAGGCAAGTCGTGTCCTTTGATCATGTTGAACCCAGTTTGTAATCTATTATTTAATTATTTTATTTTAAATTATCTTGCATAGCTATTTTTATTCAAACCCTTGTATCTGGTAGTTATCGCCCTAGTTGATTATTCCCTCCTTGATATTTTGGAATACCCTGATGCCATTGTCACCTTAGGTTGAAAATTTATTTAGTGATGTTATGCTTATTGTCACGTGGGTTGGTACGATAGAATGCTTAACTTTGCTTATAGTTACGATTGGGTTTATCATCACATGTGAACTATCAATTTGACTTAATGAGATATGGAACAGTGGTTGGTGCCACGTTTATTAAAATTTGTGCCATGACATTGGTGTGTCACTGACATGGTTATACAAACTTGGTTTTGCACTCGGGCGAGTGATCATGCAGTAAAGGGGGGAAGTGTTGGAGCACTTCGAGGGATGTGGTAGTCTCGCTCGGGTAGACCTAAGGACTTAACTTTGTGCGCCATTGATCTGAACTTTACCGTGCAAACCACATGTCTAGTATGGGACGGACCTGGCTGATTAATTTGGGATGTTTCAACTTTAATCTTGCCATTGAGATGAACATGGTTGCTGATTTCCATGTGGCACAAGGAGGGGTGTGATGCGAAACCCTAGCGGGCAGGATTAGGTTGGAATTGAACTTTGTAAAGGCCTTGTTGTGATTACCTTAAACTGAGGCTAATCACATTGTGTGGGTACAGTTGTGCAACCTCTGCAGAGTGTAAAACTATTCGAATAGCCGCGTCCTCGGTCATGGACAATGCTCGGTGTTTTCACACGAGGTATAGTTATTTCCGAAAACTTGTGGATTGTGGTTAGACAGCGAATGGTTAATTCACTGTTGGTTTAGCTTATGGATGAGAGATCCATAAGTGGTTGGTTTAGCTTATGGATGGGAGGTCCATAAGTGGTTTATTACAATTCCTTTGATTATTATTTATTATCGTTTTACTTAAAGTTCATTTTCAATCTAATTACTGTATTTACCTTTAAATGTCATTTTATGCAAATTAACCTTTCAGCCATCCTTTGGTAAGCCTTGCATACTATATTACATTCATTTGTTACAAACGACTTGTTGGGTATGAATGTACTCATGGCTTTATGCCCAATGTTGCTCAGTTGAGGAAGAGGAGTATCACCAGCAAGAGGTTCCAGAAGGAGGCTACTTCGATGACTTCACAAATTAGGCTTCGTTCTCCACTCAATAGCCTGTGGGCTTGTCGATTGGCCACTACACTTTATTTTTGATTTTCGCTGCTAGTTTTTAAGCCCTTCGGGCTAGTTCATTGTAAGCTTGACCATAAGGTTGTACCTTTCGAGTTTTATTGATATTTGAGCTTTCCTTTATTTTAACGTGTATATTGTTGTGATGGCATCTATGTTTGACTGTGTGCACTAGCGTATTCCTGGGACTAGTGCAATATACACAGAGAGCCCGGATTTGCATATTCGGATCTCGACATTCATAAACTTCACTGAGAGTAAGGGTATCTCGACTATATAGAATAGTATCTCTAAAAGTAGAGTACGATCTAGGTAGAGAGCATAGCAAAATAAGTCCTAAATCTTCATCATCATAATTTACCTCTATAGACTCGAGGTCAGCAACAACTTCCTTGAAAGTTGTCAGGTGGTTCAACAATGAGGCTCCCTTCGCCATCTTGTGTTAATAAATCTTTTGCTTTAAATGTATCTTGCTGGTCAGATCTTTGGTCATGCAAATCTGCTCTAGTTTCAACCATAATGCAGCGGCGGATGTCTCATTTATAACCTCCTGTAAAATATTATTTGATAGATGAATATGAATTTGAGATAAGGCCTTACGATCTTTACGTTGCTTCTCGTCGATGGATAATGTGGCTAGCATCTTGTCGATCCTCCAAAAAGCATCATTCAAATCAAGTTATGATAAAATAGCCCGCATCTTGACTTACCATAGAGAAAATCTCGTGTCGCGATCTAGCAGTGGAATGTCATACTTCAGAGTAGCCATGATGTTGGCTTGAAGAATTTTTTCTTCTCTCTCCTTGCGTGACATGATGATGAGGAGTAGTGCCTGGTCCCTTCTTTTCTTGTGTGATGTGATGGTAGGGGCAGCGCCTGCTCCCTTTCTTTTATTTCCTTTTTCCTAGATGGCTGCACCTTAGGACTTTTCTTCGCATGCGGATGCGTGCTACTGCATATTGTTTCTTTCTTTTGACATGATGCACGGGTTCTACTTGGACCGAGGGCGCGATGTGCAGTGTTGTTCTGATGTCGAGGATGAGTTGCCGTGTCTCCACTAGCTGCTGCTTTTTAACGCGCGTACAACATGCTCTGGATCGGAGATGAAGTTGACGTCGACTCAGCGCACGATGCGTCTCGGATTTGACGGAAGAAACGCCGGCTTGCATTTTTTTCTCTCGATCTCTAAAACTCCTGTGCTCTGATACCACTTGTTGCAAATAATACACAGAAAAATAGAGACAAAAGACACAAAATTTTTACGTGAAAAACTCTTGCGAAAAAAAACCAGACGCTCGAAGGCAAATTACTATAATATGAAGAGATTACAATGGAGAGCTTCTCTTGGGGCTTACCCTTCTTGTGGACTACTAGGGTACTTATATAGTATGGGGGATAGAGTCCCACACGGAGAGAAAATTGAATCGGAGTTCTACACGGACACGAGTCTTACACGGACACCGTTACGAATTTGGATCACTTTTCAACATACTCTTTAGCTAAAACAAAGTTTATAATGTGAAAACGTAAATCAAATCGATTTTGCACAAATAAAGCTTAAATCATCTAGGTTCTCTTAAATGCACTAGTATTCTAAATCTATGTCAAGGTATACGGTTCTAGGGAGAAACAATCAATTCAATTTTGGTCAATATAAATTGTAAGTATGTAAAATTACCACAAGAGAGCAAATCATAATTGACATAGTCTCTTTTTACTGTAGTATTCGAAGACTTACTGGTCTCCTTTGGTCCACGTTGAGGCAAACCTAAATGAATTAGACTAGCTCTACAAATTAAGCCAAACACGTCAATTCCATTAGTGGTAGATTTCCCTCTCTGACTAAGTGAGCTTCAACCTTCACAATATGTCAGATCTTTTCATAAGCTTCTTTGAAGAGATAATTGAACATGACACCTTAAATGTCGTATAGGAATTGATAATCTTCAAGAGTAACAAATCAAATAGCTTACTTGACTCTCAACAAATGTAACGAATGCACAAGCTCAAGTAGATAAGAAATTAATATTTGATGCAGCACATGCAACTAGAAATCTATCTCCTTACTTACGAGGTACAACACATGCACATTGGAGATGAGAGGGCTTACTCTTAGCTCAAAAATAATGAAATGAGAACCAACAACGTTCTCCCAACCAGCCAAGGGGTTTTTATAACCCCACCATATAATCTAGCTGTTGGGAGCAAAATCAGCAGGAGGTCGATACTACTGCCAACTAACGGCCGGTACTATTTTATATGAGCATGCCACTTCTTAGAGGTATTGGGCTAAGACTATTTCCACTCTCTGTATGTGTCCAACAGGGTATCCTTGAGAGTCTCATTTTGTAAGACTTCCAATGAGTTGAGATTTGATTGTAGGCCTAGTGTGTCTGTAACACACACACACACACACACACACACACACACACACACACACACACACACATATATATATAAAGAAGTGAAGACATCCCAGGAATACACCCCGATGGCACAGCTAACATAGAGGGGTATTAAGGCTGAAGCCAGCCAGGCGAGGGAGGCAAAACACAACTTGGTCACCCACACAACCAGCAAAACCACAGCCAATACCATTTCTTTTCCTTCTCACCCAACAGCCAATAGGGCCACCACCAAGCCGGCCAAGAGGAAAGGGAGAGGAGAGAGAAGGGAGGGTTAAGACTGGTTCGACCAGTTAAGGAGGAAGGAATGGCCAACTGGGCCTTTCGGCCGAACAGACGTGGAGAAAGAAAGATTAGAAAAAAAGAGAAAAGACGAGGAGAGAAAAAAGAAAAAAAATAAAATAGGAGGAAAAGATTAAGTGCATACGAATAAGATTTATTCGCTAGTATAGATATCGCAATCCTTAAATTACGGTCGTTTGGGCACCAGGGCATCTGAAAGGTGTCTGGTGAGAGGGATTGTTAATATCGGGTTTGCACGTAGAAACGTTGTCGGTTGTCTATACGCGTAGAGTCGATGCCGTTTGCATACTTGTGTGAATTGCTATAGCAATGAGTTGAAATGGGTAATGCTTGTTTTGGTGACGGTTCGAGTTTGGTGCCATACACGCGACGTCCGCCAGATTAACAGGCAAGTGTATAGTAGAATAGTGGATTGAGATGAATACCTGGTATTTGCTTTTGTATTCTATGCTTTAGTCATTTTATGAAATAATATCTTTGTTATCTATTGATTATATTACGACGAGAGATGCTTATAGTCGATTGTTATGTTGAAATAGTTTTGCGTTGTGTTGTGCACTCGTGCTAAAGACCTACTCGCGTAAGGTATCCCGCGGTAGTGGGATAAAGGCCTACTTTGATAGGCACTCCACGGGAGTGGAGTTTCTGTAGAGTTGATTGTGAATGCTGAAAGGATGTTACATCATTTACATTCATCATGACATGAGTTGCACAAGCCAAGCTGAAGATAAAGTTATGTAACTATTCCGGTGAGGTCGATGAGAAAGATATATGACTAATTCGGAGTGCTCACGAGTAAGATCTACTAAGATAGGCACTCCACGGGAGTGGAGTTTGTGACTCGCATGAAAGAGGGTGGGGCACGAGTAATTCATCAACGAGTGAACACTCAGCTTTACCGGTATGAGCTCGGGATTGCATGTGGACATGGCATTGCATTGCATTATATTGCATTGCATAGAAGAAACTGGTGACAATGGAACCTTTGCAAAGTTTGTGTTGTAGTTTTGTAAGATATGTGAGTTACTAATAGTTATAAGGATTGTGTTTTACAAAGATTATTAAATTACTTTTGTTGTCGCTACTATTTTATTATGTGTTTGTTGAGTCTTTAGACTCACCCTTGCCTTGTTGATCTTTTTAGGTAATCTTTGAAGACGACATGCACGGACGGGACTAGCATAGTTACTCCACATACAACAATAATTTACATATTACCTTTAGTTGACAAGTTTAAACTTTGATAGCATGATAGGTAACTAATATTAAAAGAATGTGGTCCCAGGGCAGGGCAGGGCATGATAGGTAGCTAATATTGTTCGCTCCTTTAGGATATAAGGTCCCAAGAACATAGCTGTAGCTCTGTCTGTCTCCTTCAGCGGGACCACTGAAATATATAAATAAACCACAATTAGTGGGGATGACCATAGACAAAACGTTGATCCCAGGGCTTGAGCCTTACATAGACTCATTGGTTTGCTAAGTTGTGTCAAGGGGCCCCAGATCCCATCATTCCAGGGTGGACCGGTTTTTAGCATCAGGTCCTCTAGACTAGCAGGGCCACATAGAGCATACAGAACTCCTTAGCGAGGTCTCGCATGTTCATTTATCATGCTAGTGCATAGAGCGGCTTTGCATGAGCCTTGTCGTCGTAGTCAAGCTTCACGCATGGGGATGAGATTAAGTCCATACTCCACCCAGTCTAGCAGAGGCGATTACTAGGTTTGACGTTATGGTAGAACCATCTAACCACCAAGTTGGACTCCGATTTCGTTCATGTAGAGTTCAATGGGAAGTCCTTCGAGCAACCTGACCAGACTTACACTTGCCAAGTTGGAGAACAGACCGCCACCTAGTCACTTCAGTTGGTAGCGAGCATCGTGCAGAGAAGACTGCCAATTGGGCGATAGTGTTCATAGTCAGTTGTGGAAGCTCTAGGACATATAAATGGAGCACATAGCCCACAAAATGGGTGTACGGAAGATGGAGACTGGAGTCAAAATATGCGGTGAAGATGAAAGTCTTGCCATCCCTCAGTAGAGGGAACACCTCGTCTGTGGCCAGGTGGCAAACAAGCGGTCGATCGGAGAACTTATAGTCTTGTACGAGCATGTCCGAGAGGCTATCTATCACCAATGAGCAACCAGGCGTGTTCACAAATGAACCAATGCACTTGGAACCCCTCCAATGCTTCCCTACAACCACCTTGGACCGCGCATCCTTAGGGACCCACCGTTATGTGCACCGTTGACATGGCTCGATGAAGCAGCACCTGCAATAGCCCGAGGGCATTTCATTAGGATGATGTCGCCACCGTGGCCTACATGACTAATGTGTTGCCCTCCTTGATTCATGCTACAATGGTGGGGGCATGCGCATGTAGGATCACCAAAGAGCCGTAATCACGGGGAAGAAAACAGCGCGTGACGGCGAGCGGAAATGGTGGAATCGGAGATGAGCAAGATGGAATGCGGGTAGGAAATGCAAAGAGATGAACCGCTAGGAAGTGTAGCAAGATGGAATACTGACGGGACAGAGTGCACCTTTTGAGGTCACGTGCGTGCCCTCTTAACCGATATGACATCCCATGTCCCTAAGACTGGATCGTCGCCCAAGTATGCATATAAATAGAAGGTAGGCCCATGAAGCTTGTGCTAAGAAAATGACATGTTTGTCTATGCTAGTTAAGACAAAAAGGGAGGCATTGATGTAAATCCCCACATCCATGGCAATAAATATGAACCCTAAATTACCGTAGAAGGGAGAAAGAACATTTAGTATAATATATGGACTTTTGTTGAGATTGGGTACAGCGCATACATCCTACACCTCTCCCCTCTCTTGATTTTGAGGCTTCAGGTACTCCTCTTAGGCCTCCTAAAGTTTCGGTATCTACTGTTTGGCGTGTAACCACAACAATATTGAAATTAGAAACTAATTGTTGCTACTCTAATGGAAATTTAACTTTTTGATGTCGAATTCATGTGAAATTGAGCTGTTTCACCACAACTTGATTCCAACAAAAGTCATATACAAAGACAACTGTTGTCTACATAGCTCTTCACATCACCTTCTTAAAACAATTAAAGACAATGCTTACAATGGAATAGACAACTAACAAGCTCTCTACAATGGATATGACACTGTTTGTAAATGTATTGGTTCACGGTAATAGATAGTCTGTTGAGCAATAGATAACATCCTCTCCTCTTCTCACATCTCTCCTTCGTATCAGCATGAATCTGATGTGACATCATTTATAGATGGTTGATGTTCAGCCTATTATATATACCCTAATCATTCAAGCCCATTAAAACATTTGAATGTCTATTTCAATGGTCTACGTTAAAAAGATTCACTGTCCGCCTTAACAAACCTCTTTTATGATTTACTACACTGGCATTCCAAAGTTCGAACTTCTCATACACGCACAGAATGCATGACATATCACTCATCCATCACTTATCCAAAATCAATGTTCTAAAAAAAGCCAAGAGGCTAGTTAGTTTCTAAACTAAAGGATCGATTATGGCAACTAGTGGAGGTGAATAAGTGTAAATTAAATCTCCCATCTCAAGTATTTCTTCTCTTGAACTCTAGTATTATTAGGAAGACACTAGGTTCAAGAACACCAAAAGTACACTAAAAATAGAATGAACTGAATAAGAATTTGAACAACTTGACCGCCAAGAAACCACAAGAACTCAAGATAAACTTAACCAAACTTGATGAAAAATGAACCATAGCAAGATGAGGTCTTAGGGTCATGATTCCAAAAGGAATTGTAAAAGAAAACCCAAGAGATACACCTTTCTTGCTCAAAGTCTACGTTGCATCAAAACTAAAATTTCAGCCACTTGGCCATTAAGAAACCTCAAGAACTCAAAATCTACTAAACCATAATTGGTGAAACTTGAACCATAGTAAGATGAGGTTTTTAGGGTCATGATTCTAAGAGTAATTACAAAATAAAGCCTAAGAGATAGATCTTTCTTACTCAAAGTTTATGTTGCATCAAAACAGAAAATTCAGCAACTTGGCTGTCAAAAAACCTCAATAACTAAATAACTACTCATCCAAAATTGATAAAACTTGAATCATAGCAAGCTAAGGTCCTTAGGGTCTTGATTCCAAAAGGAATGGAATAAAACCCAAGGGAGAGACCTATCTTGCTCAAGATCCACATTGTATCAAAACAGAAATTTCAGTAACTTGGAATTGATCTGCTCATCCAAAGTTGATGAAATTTGAACCATAGCTAGGAAATGATCTTAGAATATGATTACAGAAGGAATTGCAAAGATATGTCTAAAATCTCAAATTGTCATGCAAATAGTTTATGAAAATATCATGGTTTACTATATTTGCATGAGTAGATTAATAGTTATGAAAATATTAATTTTACTGTCCAGAAGATGATAGATCTATCTTCTATGTTAAAAACGGGGAGTTAGATGATTTAATCTAGGCATATGACTTGCATCGTTTGGGCATTTGTTATAGGAGGAGTAACTTCAGGATTAGTGTCATTCTCTAATCAACCCAGACATCACAGCTAGAAAAGATAAATTCATAGTAAAATGATAGATGATGGTTAATAATTATTCATTGTTTCATGTCACGCAATATTTGATTTCCTTTTTGTTTAGTATGATATAATTCGATTATAAATATATCATGTGGTAAAATAAAAAAAGATTGTACTCATGACATGACATATGCATATGAGCCAACGCAGTGAGTAAATCAAATAGCTATGAGTAGAACTATTTAACTATTTGGTATGCTCTTGAGTAAGATCTATAGATGTAGATATAATATTTTGGAAATATTTTTTTAAGGACTTGTGCGTAAATAAAGAAAAAATATGTAAAAAGGAAATGGTTGGATTGTTTTAGAGGAGCACTAGTTTTCTGGAACGAATCATATGGGCAGTCGAAGGTCGATTCATTATCATGTCGTGATAAAAGTGAACGTGGGAGACTGAACCTAAAACTAGAAACCCAATCTGCCTTTTCATTTCCGCTGCACAACATCTGTCGTCGCCACTGTTTGAGAGTATTTGTGCAAGACAAGAACTAAGAGTGAACTGTTGCTTTCATTGATCTGTTCTATACATGGATGTAACATATTTATACATGATGAATAGTTGCTGATGTACGGAACGTCGCGTCCGTACGGACGTACCGGCATCCGTACGGACCGTCGCGTCCGTACGTCGGTGAAGCAGTTGGTCATTTGTTCTGTAACACTCCCCCTTGACCAATGTATCGTCATATGATCACATTGATTCATCATCTTGAAAAATTCCTCTAAAACCCTGTAGGAAAAATATGAGGAGAATCTGTAGAGTAGATATGCCATGAAAAACTCCTTTAAAACCTAGTGGAAAATTTAAGGAGAAAAAATGATATGGCATATATTTGGTTATCTCTTTAAAAACCCCTGTGGGGGAAAATAGAGATATTATATATGTATGATTATGTTGTCATATTGCCTCATTAAAAACCTTGATGAGAAATCTTAGAGGAAAACTCATAAAGGGAAAAGAGTACAATATTTACATTTGAACGGGTTAAGTCTTAGGAGATTTCTCCCCCTGACGCCTGCAAATCACGTAGTCTTCGCATACCAATTCCATGAACACATTTCTGGAATGTGGAAGTTGGTAATGACTTAGTGAATAAGTCTGCGAGATTATCACAAGACTTAGTTTGCAGAATAGTTATTTCCCCACTCTCTTGCAATTCATGTGGGTAAAATAGTTTAGGTGCAATATGTTTTGTGATATTGCTCTTTATATAACCCGTTTGCATTTGAACAACACAAGCAGCATTATCTTCGTAGATAATGGTGGGTGATGCGATAGCACCTATACCACATGATTGTTGTATGTAGTTAATCATTCCGCGAAGCCATACACATTCACGTGATGCTTCATATAATGCAATTATTTCAGAATGATTAGTGGATGTAGCCACTAGAGTCTGTTTTGAAGACTTCCAAGAGATGGTTGTTCCACCATGTAAAAACACAAAGCCTGTTTGAGATCTGGCATTATGGGGATCTGATAAATAGCCAGCATCTGTATATCCTATTAAATCCATACCTTTATTCTTCTGGAAGAATAGACCGAGATCTTTAGTGCCTTGAAGATATCTAAAGATATTCTTCGCACCTACCCATTGTCTTTTGGTTGGAGCGGCGCTATATCTAGCAAGTAGATTGACTGCAAATGCAATATCCGGCCGGGTGCAATTTGCAAGGTACATAAGCGCTCCGATGGCACTGAGATATGGAACCTCGGGTCCCAATAGCTCTTCATTGTCATCTCGGGGTCTGAATGGATCTTTGTCCCTGTCTAGAGATCAAACAACCATGGGGGTTTTCGATGGATATGCTTTGTCCATATTGAATTTCTCCAATATTTTATGGACATAGGTTGATTGATGCACTAGAATGCTTGTATGAAGGTGCTCAAGTTGATACCTAAGCAAAATTTGGTTTTACCCAAATCCTTCATTTCAAATTCCGTCTTAAGATGATTACGTGCTTCATCTATATCTTGTGTATTACCAATGATATTGAGATCATCGACATACACAGATATAATGCAAAATCCTATTGAGGATCTTTTAATGAACACGCATAGGCAATCATCATTGTTGGAGTATCCCTTTTTAGTTAGGAACTCGCTTTGTCGGTTGTACCACATTCTACCTGACTGTTTCAAGCCGTATAGAGTCTTGTTCAATTTTACACAATATATATTGCGATTTGCGCTTGGATTCGGAATTGAAATTCCATCAGGAATTTTCATGTATATATCCGAATCAAGTGACCCATAAAGATATGCAGTCACTACATCCATCAACTGCAAAGATAGATGATTTTGTACTGCCAATGATATTAAATATTTGGAATGTTATTCCACTCATTACCGGAGAATAGGTTTCATTGAAATCAATGCCGGGTCTCTGCGTGAACCCTTGTGCTACAAGCCTTGCTTTGTATCTCACCACCTCATTGTTTTCATTCCGTTTGCGTATGAAAACCCATTTGAATCCGACAAGGAATACATTGGGAGGTTTATGTATCACATTGGTGAATACATTTCTTTTCTTAAGCGAGGCTAACTCCTCTTGAATTGCATCCTTCCATTGAATCCAGTTCGAGCGCTGTTTGCACTCTGCCATGGTCTTGGGATCTGGATCATTTTGAAGGTTGTTTGCAATTGTTGTGGAGAAATAAATGTCGACAATTGTAGTCTTACGATCAAATGATTCTCCAGAATCAGTATAATTAGTGGAAATTTCTTGGACCCCTGGTGACTCAATGTTATTTCCCAAAACATTTGAGTTGGGGTATTCCGATGTCCCAAGATCAGTATTTGAGTGCACTGTTGATCTGGGTTCAAGGATCCTTGGTGTCTATCAACATGAGGTTGATCTGCATTTACATTGTTTTGTTTTCTTTTTCGCTTGTTAGAAGCTTTATCCGCCATTTGTGCCGTACTTCTCCCCCTCTTATTTTGAATTGGGAGTTGAGTGGTATTTTGCGGTACCTCCACTCTTTCAGGCACATTTCTAGCAGGATTATAGGATTTTGTGACACCCTTATAATCAGTAAATGCATCTGGCAAATTATTTGCAATGTTTTGCAAATGAATGAGTTTCTGAACTTGAAGTTCAGTCTCTCTGGTACGTGGATCTGAGGTAGGAATGCCTTGAACATTCCAATCAATTTCCTAGCATTTAGTTTGGTACTTGTTGTCTCCCCCTAATGCCGGGAAATGTTCCTCATTGAATATGCAATCAGCGAACCGGGCCGTAAACAGGTCCCCAGTTAGGGGCTCGAGGTATTTTATAATCGACGGTGATTTATTCCCAACATAGATCCCAAGTTTCCTGTGCGGTCCCATTGAGGTACGCTGCAGTGGTGAGATCGGTACGTATGTAGCGCAACCGAACTTTCGCAGATGGGAAATATCTGGTGGATTTTCACGTACTAATTGTAGCGGGGAAGTGCTATGATATGCAGTTGGACGCAATTGGATTAAGTCAGCAGCGTGTAGAACTGCATGACCCCAACATGGTGTTGGTAAGTTGCAATTCTGTAACAATGGTCTTGCGATGAGTTTGATTCTCTTGATGAGAGATTCTGCTAAACCATTTTGTGTATGAACATATGGGACAGAGTGTTGAACTTGTATCCCAAGAGCCATACAATAGTCATTGAATGCATGGGATGAAAATTCAGCAGCATTGTCCATGCGAATTGATTGAATGCGATATTCAGGATAATGTGCTCGTAATTGGATAATTTGACCAATTAACTTAGCAAATGCATGGTTTCGTGTGGATAAAAGACACACATGTGACCATCTAGTAGATGTGTCAATGAGAACCATGAAATACCTGAATGGTCCACACAATGGTTGTATAGGACCACATATATCTCCTTGAATGCGTTCAAGGAATTTAAGTGGTTCAGCTCTGATTTTAAGATAAGAGGGTCTTAAAATCAATTTCCCGGTGGCACATGAAGTACACACAAAATCTGAGGATTCCGGAAATTTTGTTTTGAGGTATGTATGACCAATGGAATTGCTAATAATTTTCCTCATCATTCCAATGCCTGGATGGCCAAGGCGATCATGCCATGTTTGGAATGTGTTAGTGTGTTGGAAAATTACTTTGTTCGCAATATGTTGAATCGGTTTGATGTATGTATAGTACAATCCGGAGGTTAAAGATGAAATTTTTTCTAGTACTTGTTTGCCATATCCGTTGTTTTTGGTGATGATGAGATATTCCTCTTTGTTGTCATTTTGGGTTTCAACATGGAAACCATTCAGACGGATATCTCTATAACTGAGTAGGGTACGTGTTGAATCGGGATACAAGAGTGCATCCTCAATTTGTAACTGTGTACCCACAGGGAGAGTGATAGAGGCACGACCAGAGCCTACTATCATTGCATCGCGTCCAGCGATGGTTAAAATATTTCCTTTCCTCCTTGTGAGAGTTAGAAAATATTTTGTGTCCCTAAGTATAGAGTTTGTGGTGCCACTATCCACAAGGCATAATTCCTCCTCCATTTGATTGACTCCAAAAATCTATATACACAAAAGAAGAATTTAATTAAATTCTCATGGTGGTATATATAGAATTCATACAAACTTAGTTACAATATCGAATATGTTCGATATATAATTGAAGCATGCAAGCTTACAATAGATGACAACATTGTTTATTTTATAACACTGTAGTACTTAATAATTATAGCAAGAGGAGTCTAATTGAGATCTCCAAACATGTCTTGAGAAGTAAATTCTTCAAGTGTGTCCTCGGTGCTCATGAGATCATCCTTCTTTGGAGAAGCACATGTGTCCTTGAGTTCTTCAACGAACTTTTGAGAGCATCCAGCTTCATTGTTGTTGCATGGGAGATTGAAGTGCGCTTCAAATCTCTTCTCTTGAGTATGCTTGCCTTGAGCTGAAGACTGGAGGTAGAGGTTCACAAGGTGCTTCGGGGTGCGGTATTTCTTGGTAGGATGGTTGTAGCAACCACATTTTTGACAAACTGCAGTTTTGTCAATTTTCTTACCAAAAGTGCCTTTACCCTTCTTGAATCCACCGCGCTTTTGCTTCATGTTGCGTTTGTTTTTACCTTTAAAGTTCTTTGAGTGGTCTTTTGAACCACGGAACTTAGTGTTATTCTGATTAACATGAACTTCAGGAAGTGGAGCAGCCCCAATGGGGCGTTGCTGATGGTTCTTTAAAAGAAGTTCAGCATGCTTCTCGGCCTGAAGTATTGTATGCATAAGATCAGAATAAGATTGGTAATTGGCAGCACGCCATTGTTGCTGGAGGACCCTGTCAGATGGGAGCATGGTAGAGAGAGTTTTCTCTATTTTGTCCGCATCTGTTGGTTCCTTTTCACAAAACTGCAACTTGGAGCAAATAGCATGAAGGGCATGGTTATAGTCTCCAACTGTTTTGAAGTCTTGGAGTCTAAGATGTGCCCATTCATGATTAGTCTCAGGTAAAATAACAGTTTTCAACTGTTCATATCTATTTTTGAGGGCTAACCATAAAGTCAATGGATTCTCCTCATATAGATATTCAGCTTTCAAATCCGGATGTATATGATTCCGTATGATGCTCAAAACGGAATATTTTACAATATCCGGTGGGATTTGATCAGCTGGAGGATTGAATATCACCATTTGCAACCCACGTGTGGTGAGGTTGATTTTGAGGTCCATAGCACATGTAGGGTAGTTGCTACCATCGAGAGTAAGAGGCTCAAATTCTTTGGTAGCCATTTGAAGCCTACATGAAAAGTACACCATAAGATAATTAATTTACATGAGGTAAATTAATATTTATGGTAATGTTGTAATGAATGCAAAATATGTGGAAAACAATATGAGTATTGTAATCCGAATGAATATATATACCCAAATTAAATATAACATGTGGTTATATTTATAATACCATTAATTACAATATTGGTGGAAACACCAATTAATTGTATGGCATAGCGTACAAATAAATGTAGCAATGTGCCATAAATTGTAATCGTGATATTTGTTGTAGGTATGCATTCATAATAAAAGATTAATAAAATATTTGCTAAATTAAGTACAATGGTACTCATTGAAATAGCAATTGTATTTGAAATTTACGAAATTTAAATATGTTCGCAAGTCATAATGTGGATAAGTTGCAAAATAATAGTTCCACATACGTAAAAAAATTATATAAATGTGGATCCACATTTATATAAAATTTTACATAATTTTCAGGTCCTGTAGGGACTGAAATGCTTATTTTATAATCGTACCAATTGATAGATACAATTATAAATGAGTACATGGGTTATTGTGCAAACAAAAACTATAATAGGAAACACAATTTACATACAATATGGGGGGGGGAATGTGCAAAATAGACACAACTTGGGCCAGGGCCCGTTCGGCCTTTGAGCCCAAGTGGGGAGGTGGGGCTTAATGGGCCAAAAGCCCATTTGTGGGCAATGCTATAAAAGGGCAAGGGGAGGGAGGTTAGGGTTTCCCTAACCAAACCCTAGCCGCCGCCACCACCGGCCGGCGGCGGGCCCGCGCCGCCGTCGGCCGCCGTACCACCACGCCGGCGCCACCGCGTCGCCGCCTCGCGCCGTAGCGTCTTCTTCGCGCGTCGCGTGTGCCACCGCCCGCTGCCGCTTCGCGCAGCAGCGTCTTCTGCTGCGTCGCGTCGCGCCACCGCCGGCCGCCGCCGCTTCGCGCGCGCCGCGACGCCGCCCCTTCACGCCGGCCGCTCCTGCGCAGCGCGCGGCCGGGCTCGGCGCCGTCACGGGCCGGCGCGCCGCTTCTATGCGCCGCGCGCGCTGCTGCTATGCCTCCACGCCGCGCATCGCTGCCTGCGCGCGCGCTGCGCGCGCCATGGGCCGGCGCGCGGTCGTCGCTGGCCGGGGCATCGCGCCGCGCGCCCGCCATGCTTATGGCGCCGCTGCCGTGCGCGCCGCTGCCGCCGCGGCAGCCGTGTCGCTGTCGCGCGGGGCGGAAGGAGATCGCGGGCGAGGGCTTGGTGTCGCGCCGATGCGTGCCACCACGCCATTGCGCGTCGCGGGAGGCTGCCCCGTTGCGCGCCGGAGCAGGCCGGGCCGGGCGCCGCCTTGCACAGCCAATGCCGGCCGAGCCCAGGCTCAGGCGGCACCGTGGAGCCGCGCCACCCCCAGTCCGCAGCCCCACGCGCCAGGGCCGACGCTTCCACGCGCCATCGGACCGTGACAGCCAGGGGGGCCGCACGGGCCTGGAGGCCGCCGCGCTGGGACAGGGAGGGAGGCCGCGCCGGCCTGCCGTGGCAGCCGCGCTCGGTTTGGTGCCACGCCGCGCAGAGCACGCCAGCCCCCTTCCCCTCCCCTCTTGATCTAAGTATGAGAGTGTGCCTCCCCTGTGGAAGAGGCTGGGGGCCGGGTCCGAAGGCCGGGACGGCGGTTAGCCGCTGCGAAGGCGTGCGCCGGGCGACGGTAAGGGCCATAGCGTGGAGTTCTTGCAGGTTGGAAAACTCTGTGAGCCTCCCATGGACGCCGGCGCAGTGGTGAAGAACCATGGCCAGTTGCAATGACTGTCGTGGGACAAGGGGCAAGGAAGTCTTGCAGTGATTCGCACAAAGAATCGATCGCAGCAAGCATCCCAAGTAATGCATTGTAATGTCCTTCACAAAGTTGAATCTCCTGATTTGCCATTACCTTGTCTCTGTGCTGTGTTCTTGTGAAAAAGCAAGGTGCTGATAACGTGTTTGAGAGTATTTGTGCAAGACAAGAACTAAGAGTGAACTGTTGCTTTCATTGATCTGTTCTGTATATGGATGTAACATATTTATACATGATGAATAGTTGCCGGCGTACGGAACGGCGCATCCGTACGGACGTCGGCGTCCGTACGGACCGTCGCGTCCGTACGCCGGTGAAGCAGTTGGTCATTTGTTCTGTAACAGCCACCAGACCAGAAATTTCATCGCCATCGCTGCGTGTTGCCAGACTTATCGTCGCTGTAGCTTCCGCCAGCGTAGAGACCGGGAGCGCTCTACGTCAGCGTGTTGCTCCGATTGCTTCCCGCCCATGCGTAGAGCCCGGGAGCGCTCCCGCCAGCGTCCGAGTGCAGCTACCCGCGGTACACTCACCACACGGCTACCATCCGCGAGCCATCGGCCACAGCGCACTTGTGCGCGGCAACCGCAATGCTAGTGCACGCTCGTGTCGAAGCTGCCGTGTCTCAGCCATCCCGGTCTTTGTCGGTTGGCCTGGAGAGGAATCAGCGAAGAAAAAACAAAAGAGCAGTAGGAAAAAAGATTAAGGGGGAGAGGGGGAAGGAATAGTTAGGAAGAGATTTCACTTGGGTAATGATCTGTTTATTTCCTCCTTGTGGGTTAATTTAATTAGATATTAGAATCAGATTAGATAGAGATAGCAAGTATTCGTTAGGGGAGATTGAATATTAGATTGATTAATCTGTTATATTGTTCTATTATATTTTAGGTACCGTATAGGCATAATTTTAGAATTTTATCTACTAGAAAGTTGTAGATGACTCCAATAGCTTTCTATAGAATTTTTATTCATGTCGATCAGATGAGTAGATTTCAAATTATGAATTTTGTAAGCTTGATGTCTGGTAAATTTGTGATTTGTTGGCAGCACGTATTAATCTACAAATTAAAAATAGTAAATAGAATAATTTGGAGTTTTGGTCTTATGAAAGTGTAAGTAATTTCTTAAGGATTCCATAAAGTACAACAATATGATTTTTGGTCAAGTAGAACAAAAGTTATAATTTGTGGGATACTGTTGTCCAGAACCGGGTTGCTGCTAGACGCGGTCACGAAAAAATATTAATTAGATTAATTTAATTGCATAATTGAATTTTAAGAATAACTAAGAAGTGGTAGATAATTTCTTGTCGTTTATGAAAATGTTATAATTCAATATACTTGCATGTAAAAAGATATGAAATCATTAAAATGGAAGTTTAGATAATTTAATATGGATATTTGATCAGCTAGGAAGTTGTAGGAAATTTTGTAAAGATTCCACAACTGATATGGTTTGTTAGATTATAGTTTAAGAGTCAAAATTTTTGTTGCTTTTAGTGCTGGGACAACAGAGATGACTATCCTGTAAATGAGGAGAATTGTGGATTCGGAGAGCGTGTAGGAGTGTTGTCGATTAAGTATTATTTTGTATTGCTGTGGCTTGCATTGAGTTTGGGACTTTACTGTAGGAGGAGTAACTTCGGGGTTGGTGTCGTCCTCTAATCAACCTAGCCGTCACAACTAGAAAGATAAGTGTACGGTAAATTGGTATTCTATTGTTTGGAATTATTATTTTATTAAATGAATTCTTACCATGATTATTAATATGATTACGCCTATTTTATATTGCTCACATGCTTATGATAAAAATTAATGATGACTATGGAAGAATGATAATTATATCGATTGCTTAATGAAGAAAGGTAATAATAAGTGCATTATATGTTAAGCATTCATGATGAAAAGATATGACTCACGAGAATGTGATGAGGTCCGCATATGCAAATATGGGCAATGAGATCCCTATATGCAAAATATAGGCAATGATGTTCTCGTATGAAAAGGACGGACAATTGATCTCTGCACAAAAGAGTACGAGTATGGGTGAACACCGACGGATGTCACACTCTACTATACCAATATAAGTAGAAGATGAGTTTAGATATGAGCAATGAGCATTGTATTGCATTCGTGAAAAGCGAAAAGTGATTTGAGAGAATGAGACAAGTGGATGAAAATTCATGAGAATAAATATGAGAAATTGAGGTAATGATAAGTTGATGCCTTGTTTATTATTCTGCTTCGTACTTGTTAAGTCATTGATTCACCTTTGCTTTGTTGATGTTTTTAGGTGAACATTGAAGGCAACATGTATGGCTGAAAGTAGCACATGTAACTTTGCATTTTTGTAGTTTTTCATGCACTTAAAGATTAATAAATTATCACTATTCTCAATTTATTATTCTGCTTTGTACTTTAAGTCATTGATTCACCTTTGCTTTATTGATGTTTTTAGGTGAACATTGAAAGCATCATATATGGCTGAAAGTAGCACTTGGAACTTTGCATTTTTGTAGTTCTCCATGCACTTAAAGATTAATAAATTATCACTATTCTCAGTTTGGACTTGCCATGTTATTTCTTAGATGAATAAATGTTTTCGTTAGTCCCTTTATAGTGTAATATTACAGAATTACCTTCTTGAGAATTTGTGCGTAATCAGTGAAGAAGTAATATAGAAAAGGGGGATGTTTGGATTATTAGGGAGGAGTTGCAAACGAATAAGTACTTATGCCGTGTTAAAAGGGATCATGGGGAGAAGGGAAACCAGAAATTAGAAAACCCTAGCTTTGCCTCTTTTTCTCCCCATGCGCCGCCAGTCTCCAGTGCTTTGGCTTACATGTCGCCAGAGTTTCGCTTCGCCGCCACCGAAAAACCCATCGCCAAGTGCTGCTAGCTGCCACGCCACTTCCACACGCCATGTGACGACTCCACCCGAACCGATCGAGCACATGTCGTGCCTGCGTTCCACGCCTACGTGCGCGCGAGGGTCAGCGTCGGCCGCTATGCAACGCGGCGCCACATGCCAAGCCAGCTGGCGCTAGCATCTTGCATCCGTTGTTCGCTGCATGCATGAGAGCATAGCCAGCATCTCTTGGGTGATCGGCCGACAGGTTTTGGGTGCTATAGTGTGACCGAAAAATGGTGGCAATCAAGGAAAACAATTTTGCCGCGGGAGAACATCTGGAAAAAAGAGGTAAAGAGAGGAGGTGACCGTGGCTTTGTCATTCTTTGTTTAGGTAATGAACTGGTTTTCCCCTCTGTCTGTTAATTTAATTTGGGATTAGAGTTGAAGTAGCAAGTATTCATCAGGGAAAAAAACTAGTAGATCAGTTAATCCGTTATATTGTTCCACTAAGATTACGGGTAGTGTATGGGCATAATTTAGAAATTTCATCTACTAAAAAGTTGTAGAGAATCTCCATAGATTTTCATGTAATTTTTATTTATGTCGATCATATGAGCAGATTGTGATATATGAATTTTATAATCCTCATGTTGGGTAAATTTATCTTGTTTTGGCAGCACGTAGTAATCAACAGATTAAAAATGGTAAACAAACTAATTTAGGAATTTGGCCAACATGAATACAATATGTAATTTCTTAAGGTTTACAGAAAGTCTAAGAACATAATTTTTAGATAAGTAGAATAGAAGTTATAAATTTTGGAAGACTATTGTCCGATACCAGGTTACTATTGGACGTAGTAGTGGGAAAATATTAATTTGACTAATTTAATGGTATAATTAAATTTTAGAAATAAGTAGAAAGTGGTAGAAAAATTTCCTATAGTTTTTGAAAATGCCATAGTTCAATATATTTTTATTGGTATATTAAAAGATATGAAATTATTAAGTCTGCTGTCTAGAAGATAACATATCTATCTTCTTGATTGAAAATAGGGGTTTAGATGATTTAATCTGAACATTTGGTCAATTAGGAAGTTGTAGGAAATTTTGTTTAGATTTCATAACTGGTGTGGTTTGCTATATTTTAATTTGGGAATTGAAAATTATGATAATTCTAGTATCGAGGCAACGCGGTTGATTGTCTAGTAAAGAGGGAAAAGTTGAGGATTTAGAGAGCATGTAGGAGCATTGTAAATTAAGTGTTGCATTGTATTACTATAGTTTGTGTTAAGTTTGGCTATTTACTATTGGAGGAGTAACTTCGGGGTTGGTGTCATCTTCTAATCAACCCGATCCTTGCATTTAAGAAAAAGACAAATGCATGATAGAATGGTATTCAAGTATTTGAGCTTATTGTTTGTTTAAACAATTACTTGACATGATGGTTCATATGATGACACTGGTTCTCAAAATTGCTCATATGTTTATGGTTACAATGATGATTATGTCAATTGATTTATATTGTTAATTAACGAACGAAAAGATATTCATTGCATTCCATATGAGCATCAGTTTTACAAGGACCTACTTCTGTAGGCACTCCATGAGAGTGGAGGTGAGACCCTATATAAAAAAGGACATGACGAGAGTCCATGCTGAAAACCTACTGCGGTAGGCACACCACGGGAGTGGAGATGAGACCCTATATGAAAAAAAGACAAAGTGATCCTGTATGAAAAATGATAGAACGAGGGTGTGTCATCGACGGATGAACACTCGGCTATGCCAGTATATGCAGAAGAAAAGTTGAGTCTTGTGCATTGCATTGATGAGAAGAGAATTGGGAAACAATGAGGCATATGTAAGGAACTTAATGAAAATGAGTATGCGATAATGAGATAATGGTGAATTAAGACAAAATGATAAAATAATTCTTACTTTGTTTATTGTTTTGCTTCGTACTTACTGAGTCGCGGACTCGTTCTTACTTATTTGTTGTTTTTAGGTGAAAGTTGAAGGCAATATGCATGGGTGGAAGTAGCACATAGACTATTGCACTTTTGTAGCTTTTCACTTCACCAAACAATTTATCACTTTTAGTCATAAACAATTGTAACACCCTAATTTTCAGTGTTATTTGAAGAATTTTAAAATAAAATTCACTATTTGAATTTTCTGAAATTAATACAAGCTTAAAATGAATTTTTATTAATTAATAGAATTTAATATTAATAAAATAATATATTAGCATATGCTTAAAAATATTTTATTTGGGTTCCTTGTGTCTCAATAAATTTTTTGGCATTTTTTACAATGATTTTTGGATTTGTTTGCTATTTTCTAGAACTCATTTTATTTTCTTCCAATTTTGGAGATTAGAAAATCCCCTAAACCCTCCCACACCAATCGAACTAGTCTGATCTATCGCTGCCATGCGTTGGCCATCCGCCGCACACCGCACGTCCCTAGCCGTTCGATCAAAGTTATTGGTCGGACTGTCCGAACATTCATACCCATTCGGACCGTCCGATCATTTTTGGATCGTCCGATCGACCGCGCCATTCGCCCGGTCTGAACCTCCCCGAGCATTATTCATCTATACTGTCTAATCTCAACCGTCTGTTTCCTCCCAGAGCCACGCGTCGTTCATCCGGTGGTCCAGCTACTGTTCATCGTCCCCGAGTTGGACTCCTCCGATGTGTCCTTCGTGGACTCCCGCCGCTGCTTGCCGTCTCCGCCGCGGACTCTACGTCGTACCTAAGCCTACCTCTCGGCGTCCATGAATAAAAGCCACACTGCTCCTCATGTTCCGCATCCTTGAGCCACTCACCAAGTTCTCCCGTGTGCCACCTCCTTCGTAGCCGAGCTCGTCGTGCGGCTTCGACGTCCATGCAATGCACCGTTATTTTTGCGCCAAGCTTCGTTGTCACCGCCGTCTTCTCATCTCCAGCCACTCCGCAGTGTTCGTTGCTCAGCTAGCTGCTGCATGTCTCATCCGTCGGTGAGTCTTAGCTGCTGCCCCGCCTCGCCGCCACTCCTTAGTTCACGCCACCACTACTCGGTTCACGCCACCCACAGAACATGCCCACAGGCAACCAACTGGGGTTCGTGACCTAATTCTTGGCCTTCTCGTCTTCTTCTCCATCATGACATGGCATATTGATGAAGTGCAGCGATTTGACTCCAGATTCTAGATTTTGTGAGCAAGAGTGAGCACACTAACTACCGTGCTCCGTGAGCCAATACACATAATACAATTATATAACATGTATGGCTTGTCAAAGGAGAGACACAGGTTATTTTATTTGCCAAAAATTGCTTTTTAAATATAATACATACGAAATTCTCTATGACCTAGCCATTTGGACTAAAACTATAATGCTTTTAAGAAAAGACTTGTGATGATAGTATTGGTACAAATCACATCCACCATTATATGTTACCTGCACCATATATCTACTTTTCAGCATTATAGCCGCTTAACTTACCATGGAGCGACACCTAGGACAACACAAACCAGGACTGTCCATCGTCCTTCATTTTTCCATACCAAGTCCCAACCACAAAATTTGTTTTGAAATAGAACTATATCAGAGTTAAGTTCCCATGTCCACCCTCGACCGTGGGCACGGCTATTCGAATAGTTTTGACTCTGTAGAGTTTGTACACTTTCACCACAAGAGACGATCCGCTTGTTGCCCTGCATGATTATTTAGTCATACAGTTGAGTAGATCATCACAGTGACCTTTCAACACTACCTAGCTTCGGGGTCTCATCTCACCCTATGGGTTGCTCCCACTTTACGGTGGGACCCATACGTTACGCGGGATGTTAGTCACCCTTTTACTAGTGCTTTAAGGCTCCACTTCCTATACGCTAGTAAAATAAGAGAAACAATTCACCCTCCACTCGGTGTCCCTTTAGCCACCCTAGGCCCTAGCACTTCTTTCCCCCAACCTGTGAGATGAGTTTGAGGTTCGGTAGGGTTTACTTAGCCAAGTTGCACTTTGTAAACTTGTGGTTATACAGTTTTACAATGGGAGGTCATAACCCGATTCGGTCCTTGGTTATCTGGGCGGTTCTACCACATTCCACTCACTCGTGCACTCCAGTGCACCATACCCCCGAACCATCCGCCCAGACATATAAGCAGTTTTGAGATTTTTGGGGCATAAAAATAATGATCATAAATAAATTATACGACCATTGCCAACTAGGACTTTTCCCAAAATTTACTCCTTGCACTTGTATGTGATGTTGGGGTATTCTCGACTTCCCCGACAACTAAGCATTGCTAGGCCATGAACATATTATATATTTTGAAAAACATCTATATCTATAATCATTGCTAGGGTTAACAATATTCATAGAATAATATGCCGAAAGGTTATAATAGTGGCATTCATAAAATGGGACAACTAGCTAGAGTCTGAAGCCAACATAATTTAGCACATAAAATAATAGCATGCAATTGATAATTTAAATGAAAATAATTTTCTAGAAGAGGGAATTAAAAAATGATCAAAGTATTGACTCACCTGGCATAGTTTATCGCGGTCTTGAGCTCACTTAAGGCTTTCTCGTTTGTTGATCTCAAGCTTCTGATCCTCGTCGTCTTCTGGATCTTGGTCTCGCTAAACCCACTGACTCTTCATGATTCCAGTTTCTAGCTACATACTAAACAATGGGATCCAATAAACTCAAATAACTCAAAAGATCCAAGTAAACCCAAATAAACTTCAAGTTAAGCTTTATTATGAGTTAAAGGGTGGTTTTTGGTAGGATCGATTGGACGCAGAGTATTAACGGAGTCAATGGAGTTGGAGCGGAGTGATGAATGGCGAAAAGGAAAAAGGAAGGATTATGGAGGGAGGGTATTTGCCGGAACATTCTGCTTCGAGTTCAAAGATGGCTAGGCATAGCCGACTGCAGAATATCATGGCTTGACCCAATTTTATTTAATAATTTCTTTTATAATTTTATATTTATTAAGGAAGTTCAATGAATTTAGCTACACAATATTTTGTCGGGGTTAACATTTACGATTTAAGGCATGTGTTACATACATAACGTATACGATTTTTGTTTTATCAAATGAGTCTTATAGTTCATGCTTCTAACAATTGGAGACGTACTATTTTATGTGGTCCTAGTATTGACTTGCTCATTAAGGTGTAGGTTAGCGAGAGTATTTTTAACAATTGTGACCCATGGGTCCCCTTAAATAGACGTACGATGTCATATATGGATATGATATTTAGTTTATGATGCTCTGAGAATTGCGGGTCATGGATGTTTTCTATGTGAGCTCTATGTCTATCTAACTTATCTTCCATGAAAAGATATTGATTAAAATAAATATTTTGATTAAATTCCTAGCGGTGTAGTGATCCATTTGCTTGCCTTCTCTGGTCATTATTTATTCTGAGTAGCCTTGCTTATCTTTTAATTCATATAAACCTGTGTCAACAAACAATTGTTTAATAACTAATCTTTAAGTACACATAATTTTAGTATTCTAAATTCAAAATCTAAAGCTTATTCGCACGTTTACTTTTACCTGGACTATTTTGTATTAACTCTCTATCTGTGCATTAAGGTCCAATTTCAATTCTCTTATTAGTGTACAAATTGTGTATGATTTAGCCGTTAAAAATATTTCAAAATAAATATTGATAATATATTTTAGTATTCTGAATCGTTTACCAAACCTTATGGTCATACCACTTATTCAAAATTGGCTTTTCCAATATTCTTATTTGATTAAAACCTTACTTGATTTTCACAAATTTATTCCTCCTACTTGACACATATACACATATACCCATAACTATATTATATGCCATTATGTTTTTATTCAAGTTTATGCGAACTATTTGTACTAGCTACTACTTAAAAGGTCCTTCATGACATTAAACTTTAAGTACCTACGGTTTACACAATGTATACATAAGGCGTACTATTTATATTTGGATCTTATCTAAGATGACCTCTAATCGTGAATTTTATAGTGGTTTAACATCCAAGTCAATTAATCACTATTCGAAAAAGGATTCTCATAAAGTTCTAGTGTCTAGAAATATTAGTTATGGTTTAAATCTTATATTAGCCATCTCTATAATCTTTACTAAATATGAAAGGCCTTGCGACTTTATTCTTTGGTTGGCAATCATTCAAGACTACATTTACAACCCTTCAAATTATATTACCAAAAATTTTCGAATCCATGACATCTTATTTGCTATTTGGGGAATAGTCCATACATGATCTTGCTTTAGCTAACTTTCATATGGGGACTACTTCATTAATCTTCACTGTCATAAAATCTACACCAACCTTGTTTATTATAATTCCGCAAGTAAGTTCTTATCCTTGCAAATGTTCATAATCATACACATTTTTTGTAGGGTTGAACACATGATTATATATGTATATGGACATGAATTATCCCTTAGTAAAAGATGTTGAGATATGTAATCAAAAGCTTGAACCTTGCTACTCTTCGGTTGGGCCCACAGTCATAAGGTGAGAAGGAGAGGAAAGGAAGCAAGAGGGGGTAAGGGTGCTCGGCCGAACAACAGAGGGGGGCTACGAAACAAATCAGGGGGCGACAGCGCAGGCTCCTGGCGCCGGTGGTGATGGCAAGGCCGGGCCGGGGGTGGGTCGGCGATGGGTCAAACGGATGTTTGAAGAGACATTGGAGCTAGATGTGGTAGCGCATCGACCGAAGCAACACCGGATGCCAGCGTCGGTGGCTCCTGGTGGCCGGAGCGAGGAGGCCATGGGTGCAGCGGCTGCCGAAAGGAAGGAATGGAAAAGAGAGGAGAGCACAAGCACTAGGGAAGGTCGAGGAAGAAGGATCGGAAATGGCAACAGAGGGGGTGAATGTTAACTTCAATAATCGCCCCAAGTATTCGCACCCAATTCTTCTCCGATAGCTATGAAAGCTATGAAGTAAGGAAATCAACGCTAACTGGAAGCAGTTAATGGGGATGAATTCAATTTTGCCAAAATAAGAAGGTTCTCGGAATCAAACAAAAGAGATGGCACAAGAAGACAGAAGGCAAAAACTATATTCTGAAAGATGAGCCACAGTAAATACTAAAACTTGAACATGAACTGAGAACGGACTGCATGTTTGCTATGCTGCTCAGGGTCTTTGGACTGCACCTTTGATTTCTAAAAATATTGAGACTTAGATCAAACCTAAGTAGTGCAAGCTGCAGGTAAAAATAGCAAAGCAAACCAATAAAAGGAAGCCGTCAGGAGACCTGAGAAAGGCTGAAAAAGAGCAACAGAAACTCTAGCAGAAACTGAAAATGCAGACCACCAAAAACAGCCGAAAGGAACAAAAGCTGAAGGTGCTGCCGACAGCAGAAACTGCTGGCCTAACAGCAGCAGAATGCAGCACCCACGACAACCGAACAGGCTCTTGGACAGAACCGAAACTACCAGCCTAGAAACAGCAAAAAGTAAAACCAAAGGCTGAAAACAGAGAGTAGACTGCTCTTCTAAATAACCGAAAAAGGAGAGGAGCTGCTGCGCCTAAACAAATTGAGAGTAGTACTGGCTGCTTGGCCGACAAAAGACTAAAGACAGCAATTCGAAAATCAGAACAGCTGCTGTCTGAAAACTAAAAAGACTTGAAGACCAAAAGCTGCCCAAAGTGCAGATTTTGAACTGATCACGAAATGAGATAAGAACACTGCATCTATTACTGCAAAAGGCCCGAACTGAAAACTAGAGAAAAGAACTTCAGGTAACCAACCAGCGAGTAAGACAACAAATTGCTGCTATTTTCTCAGGCCAAAAGAAAGAGGCTTTAAACTAAATAACAGCAAGATCTCAGGACAGCAGAAAATGGAACGGCTCTTTCTCCAACTTTAGAAATCTCATATTAAAGACATGGAGGATGCAAGACTGAAAAATGAAGACACTCTTTGATTTTGGCATTTCTGCTCTTGGGAAGAACTGGTCAAGAGACCTTGAGACAAACTTCCCTCACAGAGCCAAACAAGAACAAGAGTTAACCAAGAAATCAACTCAGAGAAGAGAAAAAGGAAACATTAAAAAGAAGCAAGTTACAGGGAGAAGACCAATGGGCAGCACAACTAAAACACAAGGATTCCCATTTTGTAACAAAGAGATGAATGATTAAAACGAGGAATGATTATATAAGGTTTGTCATCTCATATCCTGGGCAACACAACACCCATAGAGACAACCAACAACCAGATTTTCACATGAAAATGAAACCCTAAAAACCTTAACTCCACTAGAGAACACCCTCTCTATTTATAGCCTCCGCTAATGGGTTTACAACACACTTTACCCATTAGCTCTCAACAACCAACACTTTACTCATTCTCCCCTAACCCAATCCGCTTCCTTTTGTGCAACCTTGCGCATTTACCAAAATGCCACTCCTGCACCTTCCTGGAAGCTTCCTCCTTTCTTGCCGTCTAAGCTTCGCGTAACCACTTTGAGTCCTCGCCGTCTTCGACACATCCAACCGCTCTAACCTCAGCACCGCCTGTGCCTAGTCCGGTCACCCCGTGTCTCACCATAACTCCGTCTCAAAGTCCTGCAGCCATCACAGACAAGAAAACATATCTCATAGCACTGCACAAAATATTATAATTAAACATTAGCATCCGTGGATAGCACAAAATGCCCGAGACAAACTCATACATTCCGGAACACGTGTCAATTATTCATCACACACACGGGATTACCTCCACATGGTCTCTCATTGGCTATGCCGGGGATGCACCAGGAGAGGCCGACGACGTGCACATGGGGCGGTGGGGGTGATCACCTTGGGCAGCTCACCGAAGTGGAGAAAAGCCCGACTTGGTGCTGGGGATAGCTTCAAGAGGTCGCGAGGATGCTCCAGACCAGTTGAATTGGAAGGGCACTTGCCGGAGCTGCCGGAGGCGTCGACGGCCATAGCTCGGCAATGGAGGAAGCAAGGGAAGGGAATGGGGGGAGGCGCAGGGGCAACTGTGAGTGCGGAACTCCTTTATAGCAGAGGGGAGTCATGCAGTTGTTGTAGCTAGTGACCGGGCAATGCACGGCTGGCATGGGCGCGGCGTGGCGGACGGTAGAGCGGCCGGGCGCGGAATGGGCAAGGTGTGGGTGACGGGACGCGAGAGAGAGCAGGATGCGTGGGGGGGAAGAAACGAGGGGGGCGAGGTGAGCGAAACCAGGGGCGGAGTGAGCGAAACCAGGGGCGGAGTTGGGCCGGAGCTGCGGCGTGCTAGAGATTGGGAAAGGGGGGGAGGAGTGAAAGGGGGGACGCCGGTGGGCTGGAGCGGCGACACGCACGTTTGGGGCTGGGCCGAAGGAAGGAGAAGGGAAGAGGCTCCGGGCCAAACGACCGCACGAATGTAGGGGGAAGGGGAGAAAAAGGGTGAGGCCGGGCGGTGACTACGAGAGTAGAGA
This sequence comes from Melocanna baccifera, assembly GCA_036346265.1. Taxonomy (NCBI): domain Eukaryota; kingdom Viridiplantae; phylum Streptophyta; class Magnoliopsida; order Poales; family Poaceae; genus Melocanna; species Melocanna baccifera. The sequence goes on from CM070709.1 coordinate 12,760,349, forward strand.
GGAAAGGAAGAACGGAGAGGGGAGTGGAGATCCGGGTAAATGGATAGAAGAGGCCGGATGGGCCAGGTGGGCCGGAGTCAGGAGAATGGATTCGGGCCGAACAGGAAATTCCTGAGATTTCTAAGAGCTTTTGCAATTCGATTTCTTGGTTAAGACAACTATATGGGAATGACTCTGATATTTAATTCTTAACTTTAAACTCAGAGCTTAATCTTAAATTTTCAGTTCTTAGCTTTTAGTTTACATTTAGGGCTTGCGTAGGAAATTGGGAATTCCTGGCTTTGGTTTTTCATATATTACTTTTTAAATTATTTTGTATCTACTATATTTATTTTATTTATTACATATATATATATTTTTATTTGGGAATTATGCTCCATTATTAATTTGCATATCAAATTTTTTTGGGAACTCTTAATTAAAATTGCATAAGAATTTTGAATACCAACAAGATGCAAATAAAAAATTTAAATTCTTTGAAATTTTGCTCACTCCAAATTTCAGGATGTTACACGAGTGATCATGTAGTTGTAGGATCGGAAATGGCAATAGAGGAGGGTGAATGGTGCCTTTTAAAATTTGCCCCCGAGGTGTCCCCAAAAATTCACAACTCTCCGATAGCTATAAAAGCTATAAATAAGTTGATTGAATTCTCTGGAAATTTCAACATATGTCTCAAGTAAATACCATACCAAAAGTTTTGTAAGAAAGATTAACCAGAAACTAACTACAACCAAAGAACACTGGCAAGAGCAAGAACTACTGCTCCTCAAGGCACACACAAACCAACTGAGCTTCCATACTAACTAGCAATCACACATAAGCATTACAAAAGAAATTCTTAAGGCTGCTCACTACTCAGCCAGAGTGAAGTACCCACCTTCTACACTTACTCACTGCTCACCTAAAATCAACAAAAAGGAATTTCTGCTGATTCCCAAACCAATCCACACACACACATAACCAGAGAAAGTGGAGAGACTTCACCTTACACATCAGCCGAACCAAGCACTTTGCTATACTTGAATCTAACCCCTAGGTACACACGCATTGCAAAAGAGCTTAAGGTTACTGCATACACCATTGTCAGACCGAAGCCAAAAAGGAGACTCAGTGCAGCTGCAATTTACCCAAACCGAACAGAAATGCAGCACAGCAGAAAGGAACTAACTGAGATCGAAAGGACAGAGAAAGCACATATGAATTGCTGCTGGCCGAACCAACCAGACTGCAAAACCTGCAGACAACCGAAGACAGCAAACCTGAGAGCAAATAATAAATGCAGACCTGGCCGAAAATAAATGCTGTTGAAAAGGACTATCTGCAGAAATGACAACTGAAACTAAAACTTCATGCAGATGCGGCAAAGAACTAAACAAACGGGCAATCTGCCGACAAAGCAGATTTGATTTGCTCGATTAATCTGCGAGCGAACCGATTTAGTATTGCATGCGCACAGCTGTACTTCTAGCCAAAAGGGAGCAAACTCACTGCAGATTAATTCAGTCAAGCAACAGCAAAACAGCAGCACACACGCAGCCAACACACTGTTGTTCATCCACTAACATTCGGCTCCTTCTGAAAATAGACTGACAACAGCAGACTGCTGTCTGAAACTTGCCGTGCAGTAAACTACAGCAATTAACACAAGAACTGAGAAACAAACAAGAAATTGCTGGATGATTTTGGGCCAAAAGAACTGAACTATAATCTAAATAATCCCATATCCTCAGGGAACAACAGATTTCAGCAATAGATCAAGAATTTAAAGATTTGGCTGAAAACTGAAAATGAGCAGAGAGAGGATACATTTTCAAATTTCTCTCCAACCTCTAATCCTTTGCTCACAAAATTTTGCAGGTAGTTTAGCAAGGATCTCAGGACAAGAAAACAAAAAGCTCAGGCTTTCCTAAGAAGGGAAATCAGAGATTCCATCAATCCTTCCCAAGAAACCCTAGAGAAGGGATGAGCAGAGGAAATCAAGTGGCACAAAACTCAAACCATCTCAAAAGGATTCATTGCAAAAAGATGAATAATTACACATGAGTTCACATCACCTCACTACATGGTCTCACCTACAGGAGAACACACACAAAGAAATCTAACCACTCACAGATTACTACATGTTCTACTACTCCTTCTAACTTTCTAGCACATGCTCACAGGAGACAAAAAAAAGGGAGAGCACACACAGGAACACAACCAGAGCTCCCTACCAGAGAGCACAACTCCCACTTGCTTGCTAGATGAGCTCACACCCACATCCACACACAGGAGGGGCAACCAGCACCACAATTTTTCTGCTGCTCGCCCACTACTTCCCCTAACCGAGCACACTATTCAGGAAGCATGCGCAGCCACATTTTGGGAAGGTCCTCCTCTGCTGCCCTCGAGGAGACCAAGAAATCCCCGATTTCCTGCTGCTACCCAGATTACACGGCCTCCTCTTTTTCTCCTAGGCCGAAGGCTAAAGCACAGACAAAGAGAGGGCTAAAAACTGCTCCACCTTTTTGACACCAGAGGCTGCTGCCTTTTTTTTTGTTCACACATAGCAAACATTTGGACAAGTCCGAATGAGCAAACCAGCTGCTGCACCCTCACACATTCTGACCAAAGAAGAATTGGCTGCACTCTCCTTGCCGTCCAACCTTCGTCACCACTTCGACCTCGGCACCGCCTGTGCCTAGTCCGGTCATCACGTGCCTCGCCGTGTCCACCTCCGGTTCCTTGTCTCCCGGCTCGCAGCCACCTCAGCAGCCTCGATCATCTTCGGCGTCACCGACCGTCTAGACCTCAACACCTCCTGTGCCTAGTCCCGGTCCTCCTCGCCTCACCATGACCTAACTCCAAAGTTCTGCAGTCACACAGACAAGCAAACCATCACATAGCACCGCACGAAACATCATAATCAATATTAGCACAAATAAAGGTACTTAACCCTAGAATACCCAAAATAAACTCAAACTCACTAAACCAACCGTCAATTACTAATCACAAACATGAGGATACCTCCACATGGTCTCTCAGTAGTAAAGAAAAAGTGTAATTAGCACTTTGAGGAATGTGGAAGTCTTGCCTGGATAATGTCTAAGGATTTAACTTTGTGCACTATTGATCTAAGCTTTATCGTGCAAACCACATGTCTATTATGGGATAGATCTAGCTGATTAATTTGTGATATTTCAATTCTAATTTCGTCATTGAGTTAAACATGGTTGCTGATATGCATGAGGTACAAGAGGGTGTAATTATGGACTAGGTGATTAACCTACTCAATGGTGAAACCTTAGTAGGCGAAATTGGGTTGAGGTTGAACATTGTAAAGGCTTTGTTGTAATTTTCTTTAGTGCGGGGATGATTACATCGTGTGGGTACAGTTGTGCAATCTCTGCAGAGTGTAAAACTATTCGAATATATGTGCCTTTGGTTATGGACAATGCTTAGTGATTTTACACGATGGGTAGTTATTTTATAAAATTAGGTTGGATAACTTTGGAAAGTGGCCAGATAGTTCACTTGTGGTTTATTAAGTGGATGGTTAATTCAATTATAGTTTATTTAATTTTTTTGATTATTTATTTATTACTATTTTCCTTAAAGTTCGCTTTCAATCTATTTATTGTATTACTTTAAATTATTACTTTCTACAAAATAACCTTTCAGCCATCCATTGCATATTATATTGCACTTTTGTTACAAATGACTTGCTAAGTATCAATGTACTCACGGCTTTATGCCTATTGTTGCTCAGTTGAAGAGGAGGAATCATATCAGTAAGAGGTTCTAGAAGAAGGATATTTTGAAGACTTTGCGGATTAGGACTTCGCTTTCCAGTTGATTGCCTATGAGCATGTCGAATGGCTACCTTGCTTAATTTTGTTTTTAGCTGTTAGTTTCTTAAGCCCTTTAGGCTATTAATTATAAGCTTAGCCATGAGGTCATACTCTGATAATTGTTAATATTTGAAGTCTTTTCCTTTATATATTGTGCATATGATCGATATTTCATCTATGTTACACTATGTGCACTAGCATGATCCTGGACTAGTGTGGTATACACAAAGAGTCTAGATTTACATATTCAAGTCTTGACAACAATTTAATAACTCTCGGTGTAATAATTGGATAACTTGTGGTTTCCTTTAGTTCCTTATAATTCGTAATATTGCTAGTTGATGCGTTTCTTAGCTTAGCTATTTGGTGTTTATTTGGTTCATATTAAATTTAATTTCTGGTCTATTATGTTGATGAAATTTATGTTAATTATCATAATGAGTGTTGATTCTTGAAATCTAGATGTTAGTAATGCTTATGTATCAGTTTAAATTGGTAGCGATAGTGATTATAAGTGATATTGTGGGCTTTTGTTAAGCCGGGATGTTACAATTATTATTAGAGTGGCATTAGGTTCGTGGTGAATAAATTAATAACTTACTTGTTTAATCAAGAAAAATTTGATATATGTTTGGCAATTTAATAAAAATAACAGCCATGGTAATAAAATGACTTAGGAAAATTTAATGGTAAAATATGACTTAAGATACTTAAAATAAAACTAAAATTTGACATACTGGTACACAGTAGGATGGGATTGGATCATGCATTACATTTGCACTTCCGTTAGCTTGTTTAATTGTCAATGAATATTGAGTTGTTACTTAATTGAGTGTGGTATGATTGTTATTATTGTGCTTGAGCTGAGTTGTTAGTTGTTCTTTTTGGTTATCAGTAATGGTGAGAGGAGAGGTTGTGGATGTGGCAGATGCCGCAATCATGGGCGTGGGCGCGGTTCGGCGGTTCCATCACCGTCGGTTGAGGAGGTTGTTGGAGAAGCAAGTGAGGAGGTTGCTTCGACTGCTCAAATAGCCGCTAGTGTTCAGGTGGTGACAGTAGCTCTGTTGCGGGACCATCAGAGGGAGGTTCAAGCTCTTCGTTAGCAAGTGCAAGCAGCTCCTGCTACTACAGGTGCACCTGTTGCTGACCCTGGTCTACACTAGCTCCACTGGAGGTTTGGATGAGCCTTCGTGAGTTGATGTCCCTCTATTTGGACACTTTCAATGGAGCGGACACCCCGGCCCAAGCAACACATTGGCTTCATTACATGGAAAGGTGGTTGGAGCTTTGGAGATGACCTCTCAATAGAAGACACGCTTTGTGGCCTTTTAGCGGAAGGGTTAGACGGACATTTGGTCGGGGAGGGTTCTATCATCTAGGACCCCCACTCAAGGACTGATCACTTGGGAGGATTTCGTCGAGTAGTTTAGGGCGAAGTTCTATCTAGAGTCCTTCTTTGAGAGGATGGAGCACTCCTTGTCATCCTTCGTCTAGAGAAAGATGTCTGTGGCAGAGTACGAGGTGGAGTTTAATAACCTGGTCCGTTTCATGCTAGCTGTGGCTAGCGATGATTGTAAGAAGGCTAAGAGGTTCCGTAGGGGACTCAATTAGGAGTATCGCCATGTCTTGGGGGTGACTGGTCTGCGTGACTTCAACTCTATGGTCAATCAGGCCAAAGGTATAGAGTTTGAGAGAGAGCTCACTAGGGAGAGGCGGGCTTCTGGTGGTTTTGTTTTCTTTCAGTGGTTCTGGTGGTTGCCAATTGAAGGACCGAAATGGCGACAGAGGGGGGGTGAATGTCGCTCTAAAAACGCCACTGAAAATTTGTATACTGATTTTTCAAAAAGATGCAGAAAAAAGCAACTCACAGAAAATTAATTTTGGACTGCATGCAACAGAGTAAAATATTGGAACGCATGCGACACTAAAAAATTCAGCATAAATCAGAGACCAACCAGCAAAAAATTCATCTGAAAATAACACCGTCTGTATCGCATGCAAAATGGTTGAAGATTAGCAAAAGAAAAACAAGACTTGCATTAGAGGTGATGGAGTTGTAGTGCTGGCCGAAACTACTCAGGAAAAAGCTATTAAAAAATCTTTTGGTGTAAATAAACACTAACTGGAATGAACCACTAGTTCCTGCAGAAGAAAATATACAAAAACACTGAAGACCAGACTGCTCTTGAAAGGCGCAAACAAGAGGCAAGCTGCAGATTTAAAAAGGAACCAAAAACTAAGAATACTTAAGAAATGCTAGAGCTTTAAGACAGTAAATCGGCTGAAAATTATGCTAGCAGACAGCACACAAGAAATTAACAATAATTAACTAGAGCCAAACAACAACTGCTACAAAGGGAGGGTCAAGTTGCTGTCCAAAACTGCTACAGAGACAACAAAGCTAGCAGATTTTGGTTTGCTGAAAATCCGAACTACTAGTATTTACACTCTATGCTCTTGGGAATAAACCAGTTATCATACTTTGAGATAGTCTCCCATCATAGAGCATACCAAAACTTGCAGCTACTTGACAAGAACTCAACATACAAAAAGAAATAGTACGAAGGCCAAGGAAATAACAAAGGATTAAGGGCTGCTGAAAATAAAACTAGGAAAGCTACTAAGAGAACTAGCACCTTCACAAGGACTTCATAATTGAAGTTCAAAGCATATATATATATATATATATATATATATATATATATATATATATATATATATATATATATATATATAAGCAACTAGAACAAGAACATTAATTAAAAGGAAAGCAAGTAAATAGCACAAGAGATAAAACAAGCATGTTCATATTGAGACGAAGAGCGATGAATGTTTATATCAACTCTTCCATGTCTCACTCAAGAACACCCACAAGGAGAGAATAAAACCCTAAAATTTGCATACAAATTTTCTCTCCCAAGAGCACAAGCATTAGGAAACCCTAATACTCATACCCATTTCTATTTCTCTCTCTCTCAAGTGCACTTCTCCACCTAGAGAGCACCTCTATTTATAGCCTCTACTAATGGGTTTAGAAGCTTACTTTACCCATTAGGTCACACCAACTCTCCACTAATTGGTTTATACACATTTTACCTATTAGGTCACAACACCTCTCCACTAATGGGTTTACACACATTTTACCCATTAGGTCACAACACCTCTCCACTAATGGATCATTTCCAAATAAAATCCACTTCCTTTTGTGCAACCTTGCGCATTTACCAAAATGCCCCTCCTGCACCTTCCTGGAAGCTTCCTCGTGTCTTGCCGCGCACGCCTCGTAGCCACTTTGAGTCCTCGTCGTCTTCGTCACATCCCGACCGTTCTGACCTCAACACCGCCTGTGCCTAGTCCGGTCACCCGTGTTTCGCCACGACACCGTCTCAAAGTCCTGCAGTCATCACCGACAAGAAAAACACATTACATAGCACCGCTCAAAATGTTATAATTAAATATCCGCATCAGTAATTTAGCATAAAAATGCCCGAAACAAACTCAGACTTTATAGGACACGAGTCAATTACTCATCACACAACCGGGGTTACCTCCACATGGTCTCTCAATCTCCCCCTTGATGAGTATATTGAGAAACACAGAAAAAACATATAAAGTTGAGTTTGAGAGTCAAATATGGTCTAAAAGAAAATCAAGGTAACTAAGACCATATCGACAAAGAGAAAAGCTGGAGCGGCTGAAAGAGCAAATTTTTCTGCAAAGCTCCAGAAGGCTTTTTCTCCAAACTTCTCCCCCTTTTGGCAATAAAATCATCAAAATGCACGAGAGAATGAAATGATTGTGTGTTCTTTATTTTTAAGCATTCGGAGCCATGAAGATTATGCTTAATGATGTTTCGAATATTACACCAAGCCATAAGTCATAAGAATGCTGTCAAGATCATGACGATTCATGTATAGACTAGCTAAACCAGATAAATCCAATTTCTTAGCATGTCGAATCAAACATGATTACAGTCTAGCTGAAGGTATCCAAGGATGATGCAAGCCATGTCAAATAATCTAAGTGGAACCAATAAACTAGTATTGAGCCAATTTAGAGTGCTAAAAGTTCAAGAGTGACTCATTTGTTCATGTACTTGGTCTTTTTGTAAATAAGCAATTTAGCACAATTGACTTTTTCTGAAAATCATATTTGGTTTTATCTTAGCAAAGCAAGTCCTAGACTAGGAGCCATCCACAACTGCCTCCTAAGCTTCAACCAATTTCACAAATTTTAATTGTTTAGCCATATGCTAGATCTCAAGCCTTATGCGATCACTCCAAGCAAGAAAATTAAGGAAATGATCTTGGTCAACCAAAACTCTCCCTAAGTTCATGCCTAGTGCAATGGCAAGCCGTCTCATGAGAGTGAATTGGTGAGATCAGTTTTTTCGCACAAAAGAGATCTTTTTGCTTTTGTTAATTTTAGTTGAAGTACAAGAATTAACTCATGTTTCACAGAAGAACTAGCACAGCTCAATCTAAAGCTCAATAAAGATTCAAGACTCAACTCAGTCTATTTGACATGGCATGAATCATAAATGAAGAACTAAAGACAGACTAGTCTCAAAAGCTAATCATGACATGAATTAATTCAAGTTAAGCATTTTTAAGTAACTTACCATGGCAAAGACTAGACTACACATATAAAGTCATGATAAATCTAGCAATTTAAGCAGAGATCATGGCAAGATGTAATGCATTGTAAACAGATCATAATTGGATAATAATCAAGGCTCCATGTAGTTATATTTACAATGCAAACTGTAACGCAAGAAAATTCAGCTCCCCCTCAACATGAGATGCACTTTTAGTTCAAGTTGAGTTATGTCAAGATTAATATCTAGAAGCTCCCAAATGAACTCCCCCTGAACCAAAGCAATAAAAACGAGGAGCTGGCAAAGAAAATCCAAATGGGTAGTCCTTAATGCATAGATAAGATGTAGAGGATACTATGGCTTAGACAGGACTCTCGTCTACCCCATATGACTCGGGACTATCAGTGTTGTCTAGCACACACTAGAGAGCAAACACGTACCTGTCTACCCGAGGATGGCCCAACCCTCGCTAGAACCTACAAGCCGTGAGTGAGCTCAATCTAGTGAGATAAGAAACGACTAATAAGCAAAGATCCTAGAATCACAAGATAATAGCAGATGTCTAAGCACCTAGACAAGAAGACCACTCTAACCTATGCTAGAAGGACTAACCCCAATGCACCCCGAATGCTATGCAACAGAAAGGAGTAAGAACATAATCAATATAATAAAAGCGATGGCTCCCCACAAACATCCATAAGGACAAACCACCCAAGCTCGCCCGCAGAGTGAAAACCTAGAGCTATCCAATGGCTTGGTAAAGATATCAGCCAACTGGTGGTCACTCTCCACAAACTAGAGCACTATATCACCCTTCTCCACATGGTCTCTAAGAAAATGATATCTGATATCGATGTGCTTGGTCCGAGAGTGTTGTACTGGGTTCTTAGCAATGTTAATAGCAGAAGTGTTATCACAAAAGAGTGGAACACTGTCTACAACTAACCCAAAGTCCCGTAGGGTCGAAGCCATCCAGAGTACCTGGCTGCAGCAACTGGCGGCAACAACGTACTCGGCCTCTGCGGTGGACTGTGCAACACTGGACTGCTTCCTAGAAGACCACGAAACAAGAGAAGTGCCAATGAATTGGCAGGTGTCGGAAGTGCTCTTCCTGTCTATCCTACAGCCAGTAAAGTCTGCATCAGAGTAGGCTCTAAGGGAAAGACAAGAAAAGGAGGAGTACTAGATACCATAGTCTATGGTAGCTCGAAGGTATCGGAAAATACGTTTCACCGCCTGGCGGTGAGATACGCGAGGTGAAGCCTGAAATCGAGCACATAGACACATAGAGAAGTGTATGTCCGGTCTCGAGGCAGTGAGGTACAAGAGGGATCCGATCATGCTTCTGAACTCCTTCTGATCAACTGGCTCGCCATCCTCATCTGGATCAAGGGAAGTCGTTGTCGCCATCGGAGTAGATACTGGCTTGCCATCACTCATGTCAAAGCGCTTCAGAAGGTCTCGAGTGTACTTACCCTGATGCAGGAAAGTACCCTCCCGAGTCTGCTTGATCTGGAAGCCAAGAAAGAAACTTAACTCGCCCATCATGCTCATCTCAAACTCCGAGCTTATGACATCGGAAAACTGAGAAACGAGAGCATGAGAGGAGCCACCAAAGATGATGTCATCCACATAAATCTGGACGAGCAGAAGATCAGTGCCATGCCGGCGAATGAACAAGGTCTTGTCTACCTTACCCATCTCAAAACCATGACTTAACAAGTAGGACTTAAGCCTCTTATACCAAGCTCGAGGAGCTTGTTTAAGTCCATACAAAGCTTTGGAAAGCTTGAAGACATGGTTTGGGTATTTGGGGTTTTCGAAACCAGGAGGCTGTCGGACGTAGACCTCTTCCTCAATAAAGCCATTGAGGAAGGCACTCTTGACGTCCATCTGGTAAAGCTTGAAACCCTTAGAAGCTGCAAAGGCAAGCAGGATTCTAATGGCTTCAAGTCTGACTACAGGGGCAAAGGTCTCCTCGAAATCTAGACCCTCAACTTGGGAGAACCCCTGAGCTACCATTCTAGCCTTGTTCCGAATAACCACTCCATCCTCACTCTGCTTGTTCTTGAACACCCACTTAGTCCCAATAATATTGTGACCTCGCGGGGGCTCGACAAGCAACCAGACCTTGTTTCTCTCGAAATTTTCCAACTCCTCATGCATGGCATTGACCCAAGACTCATCAGAAAGAGCATGACAAACATCCTTGGGCTCAAAAGAGGCAACAAAGGCAGAGTGAAGACAGAAGTGAGACGTGCTAGACTTTGAGCGTGTAACGCGCTCAAAGAGATCTCCAATTATCTGCTCTGAAGGATGAGCTTTCTGGATATGATGGGGAGGTCCTGGATGAGAAGAAGTAGTGGCCTCTACCTCATAAGCTGATGAGGTAGGAACAGAGCCACTGGCTCTTGAGGATGCGGAAGGAATGAGCTGATCTCCTTGAGATGCGGTGGAAGAAGCAGGCACCTCAAGGGGAGGAGAAACTGGATCGGGTAGACAATCCTTATCTTCGTCCTCCTCATCCACAAAAATGGGCTTGAACTGCTCTACTGAACCTGAGATATCAGGCCTAGTCCCCGGACTGGCCTCATCGAAGGTCACCTCACAGGTCTCTACCATTTTACTAGACTCGCAGTTCCAAACCCTATACGCCCGCGAAGAAGTCGAGTACCCCAAAAAGATCCCATCACAAGAATGTGACTCGAACTTGTCTAGGTTCCCGGACTTCAGAATAAAACACTTGCAACCAAATACGCGAAAATGTGAGACGCTGGGCTTTCGCCCATATCTCAACGAAAAAGAAGTGCGATGCAAGTGTGCCCTCAGAAAAACTCTGTTTGAAACATGGCACGTGGTGGCTATCGCCTCAGCCCAAAACTTCCTAGGTGTAGAATACTCATTAAGCATCGTCCTGGCCATATCGACCAAGGTACGGTTCTTCCTCTCCACTACACCATTTTGCTGGGGGACGTATGGAGAAGAGAACTGGTGCTCTACACCTGACTCATCGCAAAACCTCTCAAAGTAGGAATTCTTGAACTCCGTACTATTGTCACTGCGGATCGCTCGTAAGGCACCCGGAAGCTCAATAGACAGCCTACTGAACAGACCTCGAAAATGTGTAAACGTCTCATCCTTCGAGGCTAAGAAAAACACCCAAGAGTACCTCGAGAAGTCATCGACTACGACAAGAACATACCACTTCCCTCCTGCTGACTGCACTCTAGCTGGTCCAACTGTATCCATGTGGAGCAGCTGTCCTGGTGCATCGGTCATAGTGATTGTGACCGGAGAATGGGAAGCGGCAACCATCTTGCCGTGCCGGCAAGGAGCAAAAACAATATCTTTGACCATCTTGAGTTTCGGCAAACCACGAATGAGATCGTGGTCGCTAACTCGGGTCAAGTGGTCAAATCCAATATGACCAAGTCTCCTATGCTAGAAGGAAAGGTCGTGGGACTCAGAAGCAACTAAACACCTGAGAGGATCACCAGAAGACTCAGAAAAATCAGCACGAAAGATCCTCCCAAAACGAGAAATCCCACAAACCAGACTACCCGAAGAATCAAGAATTTTGCAATTGTTTTTCTTAAAGTTCACCTCAAAGTCGTCATCGGTAAACTGAGAGACGGAAAGCAAATTATAATGCAGCTTACTAACCAAGGCAACATCTTTTAAAACAAAAGACTCATTAATGCGCATTGTACCTTTGGCGATGACACGCCCAGATGAAGCATCTCCGAAGGTGATCGTCTCATCACCTGGAGCACGGGCAAGGGAAGAAAACCAACGGGAATCTCCGGTCATGTGTCGTGAACACCCGAAGTCTACGAGCCAAACCTTTCCCTTCCCTGCCCGGCGAACCTGAGTCAAACAGAGAGTAACGTCTTAGTATTGGGGTAAATCAACAGTGATTTTGGCACCCAATACTGAATAATACGTCGAGCAGATGAAGTAGTCAAACACGACTGACCTCTATCTACCCTACGCTCTCTGTCACTCAAGGAAGCAGATGGTCTCAGTGTAGACCTGAAGCTATTATTGGGTCCGACTGCTACGGGAGAGTGAGTCGGAGTACCAACAACACGCTGATGTCGCCGCGAGTAGCTATCTCGATGGAAGCGAGATCTACCCTCAGGACGGCGGATATCATGACCCGGGGCAAATTGAGGACGAAAATCAGAAGAACCAGAAAAACCAACTCCTCGATGCTGCCCAAAAGCATCAACAGTAGCAAACCTAGACCTTGTGTTGGTCTTAGGTACATTCACGGTCTGGGGCTGACACTGAATACGCCTAAGAGCTGCAACACGGTCTCTCTGCGCGATCCTGGTGCGCCTGAAGCATCGATCGATCATATGTCCATCATTCTGACAGAAGGTACAATGAAACTTCGCATTCTGGGAGGTCGAAGTAACCGGTGTTACCACCTTACTGTCAGAGATCCCTTGGATAAAGCCCGCAGATTTGAATTGGACTTTCTCAGTCCTGGGCTCAGTCTCGATCACACCTGGTGCTATGGGTCTGAGCACGGCAGGTGGATGCTTCCTCATATTCTCATGGAAATCATATCCTAGACCCTAATTAAATCTGCAGATCTTAGATTGGTCTAGAATAAGATTTAGCTTCTTCTTGCCTCCTACAAATCTCTCGAGAGTGTTTATAAGATACTGACACTCCCGAAAGAGAGAGGTGCAAGAAGAACAGGGGGAAGGAGAGACAGCAGAAGGTAAGGGAGTAGAAGAAGAACAAACAGCAGAGGAACGAATGACATGTGCATGCACAGCCGCTTCAGAAGGGACAGTCCTACTGCTAGCCATTTGGTTCACGTTGCTAGGCGTCTCTACCTTACTCTTGGGCTTCTCCCCCACACCGGCACACACATCACAACAAGATTGTGGCTTCTCTAGTAAATCCTTAGTTAGCTTCACACATTTTTCTTACAGAGCAATCAAGTCAGATTTTAGTTTATCACAATTTTTGCATGGTGAGCTAACAGGGTCCTTAGAAGCTTATTTAGCCATTTTCTTGTTATAATCAACCATTTCTTGAAACTGCTTTGAAACAGATTCAAGTTCAGCAGTTAATTTGGGACAGTTCAAACATGAAGCAATCGGCTCAAGCAAAGAAATATGTAATTCAGTAATTTTATGATCCGCCCGTTTTAAGTTCATTTTCAAGTTATTGCAATTTTCACAAGACTCGGACAGATCAAGAAGCATGGCATAAGGTCCTCTAGCAGCAATATCCTTAACCTCACATGAGGTGGGAGAAGTAGTCTGATCAGTAGTAAGCAGGGTAACAGCCATCCTACTCAGTTCTAACTCAGCAAGCAGACTAACATTCTCCTCCTTAACAATATCAAGCTTAGAGGTCAAACTATCATGCGAGGTCCTTAGCTTCTCCATATCTCCAAGTAAAGAAGAACAAACATCACATTCGTCACGGGAGGGAGCAGATATAAGTGAAGTATGCTCCCGTGACAATCTCTCTACTTCCTTCTCAAGATCTACGACCCTAGTTCTAGATCTACCATAAAACTTTTCTAGTTTCAGAAATGCATCATAGAGCTGGTCATAGGAGGGACCTACCTCATCGGAGTCGCTGTAGAGCTCGCTGTCGCTGACGTCGTTGTCGTTGGCCATGAAGCACATGCCGATAAATTCGTCGTCGTCCTTGGGATCTTGATCATCCTTGTCGTCGTCGTCGCTCTACCCCTCCACGTCGCTGAAGTCGATGTCGTCGAAGGCGGTGAAAACACGGTGGAAGAGCTTCTTGGCTATGCCAAAGTTGCGGAACTTCTTCTTGCCTTGAGTGTGAACTGGAGGCTTCTTGTTGCGGTTCTTGTCGATGTAGTCGTTCTTGCTCACACCGCCGTAGTCGTTCTTGCCCTTCACCAGCTTGGGGCAATTTGCCCGAATGTGGTTGGGGCCACCACACTCGAAACAAATGACGTCCTCCCTCTTCTCATCCCTCCTCCTCTTGTAAGCATGGGAAAACTTCCGAGCTAGGAGGGCCAGTTGCTCATCCTCGAGCTGCTCTAACTGATCATCAGTTATATCACAGAGAGCAGCAAGGGAGAAACCACACAGCGAATCAGATGAAAGACCAGAAGCCGAACTAGAATCGGTGACTACGGCCATCGATTGTGATTTCGACTTACGAGAGACAATGTCAATCTCGTGGTGAAGACGGTGAAGACACGAGTACAGCGCATCAAGAGTCAAAGTCGAGAGGTCCGTGGTGTCCTTGATGGTAGTCACTTTCATCTCCTAAACACGCAGATCGAGTGCAGTGAGCATCTGTCGAGCGTTATCCGAGTCGGAGTATATGAGACCGACCGCTCGGAGATTGCTCAGAATCTTGTGAAATCTCGAAAAACACTCATCCAGGGACTCGCCAGCGAGCATTTCAAACTTGTTGTACTCTCGCTTGAACTGGTCCTATCGTACCGTCTTTATTTGGGTGGTGCCCTCATGGTAAGCACCGAGGGTCTCCCAAATATCGAAGGCGGACGAAAGATGAGATATGCGATCAAACTCACTACGACTCAGGCCCTGAATAATGATATTCCTTGCTTTTGCATTCGCCTCAACATCAGCCATATTCCCGGCATTGATGTTTTCATCGGTAGGAACAACAAACCGGATTTTGACCTTGCGCCAGATGGTGTACCCCTGGGCCTGGATGTATGTCTCCATTCGGCTCTTCGGAAGGGTGTCGATGCCATCAGCGGGCGGCTTGGTCGAGTACTTGTCCATCGCCATGGCTCTTGAGACCGGTTAAGATCTATTGAAAAGAGCTAACCGGCTCTGATACCAGTTGAAGGACCAAAATGGCGACAGAGGGGGGTGAATGTCGCTCTAAAAACGCCACTGAAAATTTGTATACTGATTTTTCAAAAAAGATGCAGAAAAAAGTAACTCACAGAAAATTAATTTTGGACTGCATGCAACAGAGTAAAAGATTGGAACGCATGCGACACTAAAAAATTCAGCATAAATCAGAGACCAACCAGCAAAAAATTCATCTAAAAATAACACCGTCTGTATCACATGCAAAATGGTTGAAGATTAGCAAAAGAAAAACAAGACTTGCATTAGAGGTGATGGAGTTGTAGTGCTGGCCGAAACTACTCAGGAAAAAGCTATTAAAAAACCTTTTGGTGTAAATAAACACTAACTGGAATGAACCACTAGTTCCTGCAGAAGAAAATATACAAAAACACTGAAGACCAGACTGCTCTTGAAAGGCGCAAACAAGAGGCAAGCTGCAGATTTAAAAAGGAACCAAAAACTAAGAATACTTAAGAAATGCTAGAGCTTTAAGACAGTAAATCGGCTGAAAATTATGCTAGCAGACAGCACACAAGAAATTAACAATAATTAACTAGAGCCAAACAACAATCAAGCTACAAAGGGAGGGTCAAGTTGCTGTCCAAAACACTCTGAGACAACAAAGCTAGCAGATTTTGGTTTGTGAAAATCGAACTACTAGTATTTACACTCTATGCTCTTGGGAATAAACCGGTTATCATACTTTGAGATAGTCTCCCATCATAGAGCATACCAAAACTTGCAGCTACTTAACAAGAACTCAACATACAAAAAGAAATAGTACGAAGGCCAAGGAAATAACAAAGGATTAAGGGTCATGAAAATAAAACTAGGAAAGCTACTAAGAGAACTAGCACCTTCACAAGGACTTCATAATTGAAGTTCAAAGCATATATATATATATATATATATATATATATATATATATATATATATATATATATATATATATATATATATAACAACTAGAACAAGAACATTAATTAAAAGGAAAGCAAGTAAATAGCACAAGAGATAAAAACAAGCATGTTCATATTGAGACGAAGAGCGATGAATGTTTATATCAACTCTTCCATGTCTCACTCAAGAACACCCACAAGGAGAGAATAAAACCCTAAAATTTGCATACAAATTTTCTCTCCCAAGAGCACAAGCACACCTCGCAGCCACTTCGAGTCCTCGTCGTCTTCGTCACATCCCGACCGTTCTGACTTCAGCACCGCCTGTGCCTAGTCCGGTCACCCGTGTTTCGCCACGACACCGTCTCAAAGTCCTGTAGTCATCACCGACAAGAAAAACACATTACATAGCACCGCTCAAAATGTTATAATTAAATATCCGCATCAATAATTTAGCATAAAAATGCCCGGAACGAACTCAGACTTTATAGGACACGAGTCAATTACTCATCACACAACCGGGGTTACCTCCACATGGTCTCTCAGTTCCAAGGGGTCATCATCTTCTATCGTTGACTCAGCGTTTTCAGTAGAGACTACCTTCTTCTTCTTCTATACCACGCCCTTCTTTAGCTTCTCAGGGGATGCGCCCTATTCTAAGGTAGAGCTTGATGTGTTTCATGTGCGTTGATGGGCACCATCCATTAGAGTGTTCCTGGTTATGGCATTGTCGTCATTATGGCTAGGAGGGCCACAAGATGATGGTGTGCAAGGAAAATCCCTCTAGCATCATCAAGTGGGAGCCAATTCCTATGGTATCTTCATCACATCTTATCAGGGTTCCCTTCAGATGCTAGCAGCCGCTGTGCCGCAGTATCCTCCTACTTGGGCACCTCCTGCATCATTTCCTTTGGTGCCTCTTACTGTGTTCTACTGGAACTTAATACCATCTGCACCACTTCAGATTGTTGTACCTCCGGTAGCCCTTGCGCTTCCACTGCTGAGTGTTGGGGCTTCCACCGCCTCGGTGCCATTAGGAGTCTACACCATGCCTACACCTGCGATAGTAGGTCGTCTTAACATGGTGACAGATACTTTACTTGTGGATTCTCATGAGGCCTTTATTCTTTTTTATTTTAGAGCTACCTACTTGTTTGTGTCACTAGAGTTTGCTAGGAGAGAGAACTTAGGTATGCAGTAGATTTCTTAGTCAATTCTAGTCAGTTCTTCGAGGGGTCTCATTCTAATTCCACGACTTGTCTTGGTTGCACTATCACAATTGATGATGAGGATTTCACTACCAATCTAATGGTGATCCAAGTAGCACCATTTGATGTTATCCTTGGCATAGACTGGTTGTTCAATTATCGTGCCAAGATCGGTTGTTTCTAAAAGACTGTTACCTTGTAGGCTCCGTCTGAAAAGGAGTTGGTCTTTTAGGGTAGTGCTCTATCATATTCTCTTTTTGTGTTGGCTAGTTTGTTTCCTGGCTGACATGCGTCGAGTATTGGGTTGCTTTGGTCTGTTGGTGCGAAACCAAATTCATCTTTGCATATTGAGGAGATCCCAATGGTGTGTAATTACCTCGATGTGTTCCATGTAGAGCTTCTAGGAATGCCTTTAGAGTGGGATGTGGAATTTAAGATTGATCTTGTTCCTGGTACTCGGCCTATTTCCTTCTCTCCGTATCATTTGGCTCGACCCTCCCAATATGAGTTGAAGGAGTATTTGGATGATCTGTTGTCCAAAGGGATGATTAAACACAGTGTGTCACCATGGGAAGCACCTGTCCTCTTCACAGAGAAAAAGGATGAGAGTTGGTGCATGTTTGTTGACCATCGTGCTCTCAATCAGGTAACTATCAAGAATAAATATCCTTTTGCCCTAAATTGAGGATTTATTTGATCAATTGAAGGGAGCCAAGGTATTCTCTAAGATTAACCTTCAGTCCATGTACAATCAAATTCTTGTGTGGGAGCAGGATATTGATAAGATTGGTTTGCTTGTGATAATTTTTCATTGTGATTTCGGGTATTGTATGAGCATAATTTGATAATATCATCTACTAGGTAGTTGTAGAGAATATTGATAGCTTTTGTAGAATATTAAATAATGTCGATTGCATGGTTAAATTCTGAGTTATGATTTTTTTTGTAAGTCTGTTGTCTGGGTAGTTGTCGTTAAATAGCAACACTGTGGTAATCAGTTGATTAAAAATACTAAATGTAGTAATTAGGGTATTTGGTCTACATAAAAAAGTGTAGGTAATTTCATGAGGATTCCAAGTAGTCCAAGAACATGAATTTTGGATAGGTAGAACATAAGTTATTCATTTTGGAATATTGCTATCCAGAAACAGTTGCTGCTGGACGTAGTTGTGTGAAATTATTCATTTGACTGATTAGATCGTAGAATTAAATTTTTGGCACAACTAGAAAGAGGTAGAAAACTTTCTGTAGTTTCTAAAATATCATGGTTTACTATATTGCGTAAGTAGATTAATAATTATGAAAATATGAAGTCTGCTATCTAGAAAATGACCTATCTATCTTGTAAGATAAAAGAAGGGGGTTTGATGCGAGATACGCACGTGTCTTGTACTTTTAAGTTAAATATATTATTCAACTGGAAAGAATTATTGAGCCGCATGAAACTTTGCCAGGTGAACTCATTCCAAACTGAATATAATCTTGTTATTCATAATAATAGAATACTACCTCATGTTATCAAATGGTGCATTCTTAAGCTTGTCAATGGCAAAACAATGAATAGGCAAAAGGAAGAAGATAATCACATTAGGTGTCAAAGACATGAAGGAAGAAAGCCTATGCAATGGGAGAGCAAAAGGAAGAAGTGCAAGGATTTAAACTATAAGTTTTGGATAAGATTTTCAAGCCCAATTCGTACGTCCCACAAGGCCAATTGGATTCAAACTCGGATTCAACTCAGAATTCAATTCGAATTCGGTTAGGGACAGCTTGACAGATAGTTATAAAAAAGGTCATAACTTTCACAAACGGAGTCCGATTCAGGTGTTTTTGTACTTGTTGGAAAGATAATTTCAAGGGCTACGCAATGGATTTTGTCCCAATATCAATTTCATCACGGATCAAAAGTTATGGCCAAAACAATATGACGGCTGTAAATCTAATTTCCTTCTTGTGAGAGTTCGTATCTAAAACTATATAGGGTTAAGTTGTACTAGGTTTGTGGACTCTATAGACGTCCCAAGGTGCTATATAAGCCATGTATTGGCAGCCTTAGGGCTCAGACCACCTTTGAGAATAATCAATCTACTAAAGTTTGTTCGAGTTTATCATTGCTGCTGAAATTCCGTGAGGGAATTAGGAGTGTTCTTCAATCAAGATCGTTCAGTCTTTCCACTGGAAATTGGGTACACGATAGATCTTCGCTTGGTGATCGGCGAAATCGACGCGAGTATGTTTTGGCGGATTAAAGAGTGTTCATCCCTTACATTGGCACTAGAGGATTATTGCGATTCATCAAGACTCCCACGAGTATCCATCCAACATCGAAAAGATTGGGCGACCCCTTATCATCTGGTATCAGAGCGCGGTTTACTCGGTAGGATCTTATCCCTTTACTTTCAATTTATTACTTCCTGTCCTATAGTCCATATAGCCGAAAATTGCCTCACAAAAAAATCCAAACCCTAAATTCGCATCTGTTATTTTCGTGAGTTTTATTAAGTTTTGATCCATTAGAAATTTTGTTTACGTGCTGATCTTAGTGTTCTTTTGCGTTGCTTAATCGTTGTTATTTTAAATCCTTGAAAATCCGCTAGTTGATCTTTCGATTAGCATCCGAAAAAAAGGTAGATTCAATTTACTTTTTGAAGTCTTGTTCTTGATGTCCACGTAAGATCTTTGCGCATCTTGAAAGAATATCACATCCGATCATATCTTTGTTTCCTTTTTTTCTTGATTGATTTGACCGCAAGAAACCCTAGCCGCCACAAAGTTCTGCGCAACAAAGAATCCGAGCGTCTATTGATGTTTTTATTTAAATCCTTTGACCCTTGAGACTAAACTTTGATAATTGCTTTAGGGTTGTTCTAGAATTATCTACACATTACTGAACAACTTTGGACTTGTGTAGAATCTACGAACAATTAAACCTAGTTTGGCCTTGAGTATAAAAAAAAGAGAGCCAAAAAAAAGAAGGCAGCCGATTGAAAAAAAAGAGGGCCACGGCTTGAGCAAAAAAAAAAGAAAGAAAGAAAGAAAAAGAAAGAATTGGCCAAATTTGGGTGAGTTAATCTTAGTCCATATATTCAGATTGTGTATTTAATTTCTTTGGACAATCTTGTGCCCTCAACTTCATATTATTGCAATTGGCTAGCGTCTCTCCTAGTACTTGATGCAAAACGAGCTAATATTTCCCGATTATTTCTTTTAGTTCATTCCTTTATTTGCATTGAGTCACATTAATCATTGCGTGTGCGTTCATACACTTCACTTATATCTTTTGGATCAGCACATAGGCAAGAGTTTTCTATCTTAGATTATTACTTAATTCAATAACATCGTGAAATTCAGATTGTGTAGGATAAACAATTCCATACCAAGCTCCACTAAATATCCTTTGCCGTACAATTGTGGGTCACTTTTAAATCCGTTTGATCATCACTTGCTATTGTAGCCACCACCAAGTGCAAGTTTCTTTTTGGCCATAATTCACTTCGGAATGGTAAGAACTTTACTTGGTGAAGAAAAAGTGAGATAGAGTGAACTCCACATATCATATATATGTTGTGGTATTTGTGCGTTCTTTATAGAACTAACCATGACAGGTGGAGACAATAATGTGAGAGAGGAGTATACCCCGGCGAGTCATTTTCAATTCCAACCTTTGAGAGGGACTTTGTGCAATGAGCTTGCCGCCACTTCTTCCACCTTGAAAGAGCAACTCAAGGTGGAGATCAACAATTCTGCGCAAGATATGTGCATTGAATTCAATCATCAAGTGAAAGTGCTATGCTCGAACATCGTGAATGATATTGTGCGGGCACCTCATCCACAACAAGAAGATAATTTTACTCCTTTCTATGGACGTGAGGATCCAGAAGAATATCTTGAGTGGGAATGACGAATAGAGAAAATATTTAGATTTCAAAAGCTTCCTAAAGACCAAGAGGTGATGCGTGCCACTAGAGAATTTGAAGAGTATGCTTATAGTTGGTGGTATCAGTGATTTGGAAATGAATTCATTAAATCTTGGTCAGATTTGAAGGCACTTATGAGGAGAGAATTTGTACCATCCTATTATGCATAGGGATTGCTTCGCTATTTGGAGAGTATCACACAAGAGAGTAACACCGTGCAAAAATATTATTTTGAGCTACAACATGCATTACGTCGGGCCGGTGTCATTAGTAAACTACAAAAGAAGGCATACTTCAAAAGAGAATTGAATTCTAAGATCGCCGCTACACTTCAACATAAATATTTTGGTAGTATGCAAAATCTTGTGAATTGTGCTATTCAAGAGGAGAAGAGACTTATGGAAAGACGTACACCACAGTTTTCTCCCTGTCCATACTGCAATTCTGTTGCCTCTACTAGTGTGACTCATAAGAAGATGACCAAGCATGGGACTTTCCCTTCGGTCAAGGAGACATATAGTATTCCAAAGCTACATATAGCTCCTAAGATACACCACAACCTATGTGAGGATAAGAGCCATATAGCCAAATTGAGTGAGAGTGATAAAAAGAATGAGCTGTGTGATTTCACCATATGTGAGGTTGAGAGCATCCAAATTGAGAGTATGAGAGAGACCAAAAGAAAAGAGAGAAGTAGAAGATAGACAAAGTGAGGATGCATCTGAAACTAACACATTAATATCTATTTCTAGTGTTGTTTCTCACATTGTGCAGGTTGACATTAAAGATGAAGTTCTTACTAGAATATCTCCTAATGATTCTTTGTGCTATATCATGTTTGATGATTCTAGAGAGCTATCTAGTGTGATTGATAATGTTGCTGAAATTTTATGTTTAAAATCACTAGTTAGTATCTATGCCTACACATATAAGTTCAATTTGATTGGAGATTATGGAGTAGATGACAAATTTTATATTCATAGGATTTGCATTACATGTGATAAGCTTGCTGAATTAAAATTGCATATTATGGAAAAAACAACTTTTTGTGCCATATCATGAACACAATGAAATAAGTGTCAACGATAGTGATTATTGCTTAAAAAGATTTCATAAGCCTACTTGTCTATCCTTTAATGTGCAATCATGTAAAAATACTCAGAGTAGCGCAATTGAAGCATGGAAAGCATTCAAAATTTTCATGCATACATGTTGTATTCTTTGTTTAGTATAATTCCAGGCTATCAAAAGCCAAGGACGGCTTTTCTTGAAGAAGGGGAGGATGATGCGGATACGCACGTGTCTTGTACTTTTCAGTTAAATATATTATTCAACTCGAAAGAATTATTGAGCCGCATGAAACTTTTCTAGGTGAACTCATTCCAAACTGAATATAATGTTGTTATTTATAAGAATGGAATACTACCTCATGTTATCAAATAGTGCATTCTTAGGTTTGTCAATGGCAAAGCAATGGAGAGGCAAAAGGAAGAAGATAATCACATTAGGTGCTAAAGACATGAAGGAAGAAAGCCCATGCAGTGGGAGAGCAAAAGGAAGAAGTCCAAGGACTTAAACTACAAGTTTTAGATAAGATTTTTAAGCCCAATTCGTATCTCCCATAAGGCCAATTGGATTTAAACTCGGATTCAACTCAGAATTCAATTCGGATTCGGTTAGGGACAGCCTGACAAATAGTTACTAAAAATGTCATAACTTTCACAAATGAAGTCCGATTCAGGTGTTCTTGCACTCGTTGGAAAGATAATTTTAAGGGCTACGCAATAGATCTAGTCCCAGCATCAAATTCATCACAGATCAAAAGTTATGGCCAAAACAATATGATAACTGTAAATCTAGTTTCCTTTTTGTGAAAGTTCGTATCTAAAACTATATAGGGTTGAGTTGTACTAGGTTTGTGGACTCTATGGATGTCCCAAGGTGCTATATAAGCCATGTATTGGTAGCCTTAGGGCTCAGACCACCTTTGAGAATAATCAATCTACTAAAGTTTGTTCGAGTTTATTATTGCTGCTGAAATTCTGTGAGAGAATTAGGAGTGTTCTTCAATCAAGATCGTTCAGCCTTTCTGCTGGGAATTGGGTGCACGATGGATCTTCGCTTGATGGTCAGCGAAATCAACGCGAGTGTGTTTTGGCGGATTAAAGAATTTTCGTCCCTTGCATTGGCACTGGAGAATCATTGCGATTCGTCAAGACTCCCGCGAGTTTCCATCCTACGTCGAGAAGATCGGGCGACCCCGTATCAGGGTTAGATGATTTAATGTGGACAGCCAATTAAGAAGTTTTAGAAAATTTTATGTAGGTTCCAGAACTATTATGGTTTGCTAGAATATGGTTTGGGAGTCAAAAGTTATGTTGCTTTTAATACTGGGACAACGTGGATGATTGTCCGGTAAAAGGGGATATTTACGGATTTGGGAAGCGTGTAGGAGCATTATCGTTTAATTTATGTCTTATACTACTGTGGCTTGCATTGAGTTTGGGCATTTGCTGTAGGAGGAGTAACTTCGGGGTTGTATCATCCTCTAATCAACCCGGACATCACAACTAGAAAAGATAAGTGCATAATAAAATGAGAAATGATGGTTGATAATTATTTATTGTTGTTGATTTATTTATGTTATACAATATTTGAATACTCTTTTGTTAAGTATGATATAATTCGCTGATAAATGTGACATGTGGTAAAATAATAGAAGATTGCACTCATGACCTAATATATGCATACGAACTAGGACGGTGAGTAAGTCAAATAACTATTAGTAAAGCTATTTGACTATCCTGATGTGCTCTTGAGTAATACCTACAGAGGTAGGATTCTCCACGAGATGGAGGAAAGACCTACTTCGGTAAGCATCTCAATGGGATAGAGGAAAAGACTTACTTCGGTAGGCACGTACACAGGATGGAGGTAGAGGGTGAACATCGACGGGTGTTCCCTCCGGTATACCGGTATGAGCTACAGAAGGAGACATGAGCATGAGGGTTGCATTGCACTAACAGAAAGAAAGATGAGAAAAGAGAATGGTGAAGATTTATAAGTGAAAATATTATGTTGTTATTCCTATTGCTTTATTATGTGTTTGCTGAGTTTTGGATTCACCCCTTGCTTTATTATTATTTTTAGGTGATCATTGAAGGCGATATGTATGGGTAAAAGTAGAATATAAGATCTTACAATTTTATAGTCCTTCACTTCACCTAATAGTCAATAATTTATTGTCATAATCAACTTAGACTATCTATGAAATTCTTATATGACGGTTTATATTTTTGCTACTTGATGCATTCCTCATGCCATGTCAAGTTCATCAATTCATCAAATACACAAAATATTCAAAATACATAAAAATATCATATTTCCATGCCATATCAAGTTCATCAAATCATGAACTAATCGAAGGCATTAACAAATGAGTGTCAAAAATGATTATTACCGCTACTACATAGCAAATCAGACTAGCTATATATACTTACATGTACATGACATGCATCTATATATATTACGTAGGTATATAGCTAGCTAGCCACGTATTCATGACAAAATAATGTTAAGCAAGAATATATTGAAGCTAGTAAACTACGTACCAGTACTTACCCATTCTAAAATTGAGCAAACTAACATTATCTTTCTAAATCTAGCTAGCTAGCTAGATCTAAATTAAACAAAAACCTAGTTATCATCTCTGGCCTTCCATTACAAAAACATGCATGCATATAAGTTATTAAAAGTAATTGAGTACTAACCTCTGATCAGATCACTAAGAAGACGGCGATATATTTTCACCCTGAACTCCCTAAAGCCGACCATCTTGCTCCATCGATGCAGCGCAATGAAGACAGATCTGTGTTGACATCGAGCAAGTACACCCAATAATTAATAGTGCAGATTATCGCAGACGGTTATTAACATGAACTGTCTGTGATAATGAATATCAGAGACGGTTTGTTATATGAACCGTCTGTGATGTCTCGATTATCACAGACGGTTCATATTAAGAACTATGTGTGAAAGTTCACAGACGGTTATCAACACAAATCGTCTGTGTTGTCTCGATTATCACAGACAGTTCGTATTAAGAATCGTCTGTAAAAGTTCACAGACGGTTATCAACACGAACCGTCTGTGTTGTCTCAATTATCACAGACGGTTCGTGTTAATAACCGTCTGTGAAAATATCACAGCTGGTTGGTAGTATAAACCGTCTGTGATAGTTTAAGTACAGACGGTTCCATATGAACCGTCTATGATGTACCCATCTAATATAGCTTGTTTTGTAGTAGTGGCATGAGATTTTTTTTATGCATTCGATGTACTGATTCAATGCATTCCAAAAAATGAAATGCATTCGCAAAATAACCAAGTTGCCCTTCCGAAAATACTAAGATAGTCCAAAAGTGGTAAATCCTGAACTATTTGATTTAAAGAGTGACATATCATTGATTACATTAGGAGCGGTGACATTTCCTCTGAGGTGCTAACTAAAGAGTGACATATTATTAACTAGCTACATAGGCGCGGCAGTACGTCGCGCCAGCCACCGTGTGGACCGAAGTAAAAGAGGCGAAAATTCGTAGCAAAAGGAAAGTGCAAGGGCTTTTTTCGCAAAAAACCTGAGAGCCTTTTCGCAATAAAAAAAGAGCAGAGGGTTTTTTCGTAAAAAAATAAGGACTTTTTTGAAAGAACCGATGGCCTGTATGTAATTTCGAAAGCCGCGGGCTGACAGCCAACTGGTCATTTTATCTAATCTGAAAATTTAGATAAATGAAAATATTGTAAGTTTTTTGGTTCTTGGCAAATAGATTTTGTTTAAACATAATGTTCCTTGTGATTGTCTAGCAGGTAGCAGCCAAATAGAGAACTAAATGTCATTCATAGGAGAATCACCAAAAACTTACTATAGCTTTAGCATGTTTTCATGTGGGTACTTAGTATAGCATGTGTTCAAATGGGAAATGTTAAGTATTTGCATGTAGTTTGATACATTTGAAGATATTTCAGAGATGTATGTTGATCCTACTTAAAAGAAGCACCAATCGTGGAACTCACTTGGTGAAGAAGAGCAAGGGCATGAAATTGAACAAGAGCTGTGTACAAAGAAATATACTATGTACAGATAAGAAAACTGAGGCATATACGGAAGCAAATAACAATCATATTTTATCCTTAACACATAATACCCATTAATGTATGCATTTTAACAGGAAAGTTGAATTTTAGAACATGCAACTTAGAATAGCATTCCCTCTACTACTTATGGAGTGGCGGCTTATTCACAGAATGAACAATTTATGGCAATCCACAAATTCATGTAATCCATGTATGATCATCACAGTACATGCATGCTAGCGCCTAAAAAACGTCGCACTTATAGTAATGTTGCAAGTTCAAACTACATAATAGATCATTTTCCCAAATACCTACACTCAGAAGTTACACTCTGATGTTAACCATTTTAGGCAGGAAAGTGACATATATGATCAAGCATTTCCATATGTAAGATCCTTTATATAATATTCCTCCAAGATTGCTGATGTTACAAAATCATGTTCATGTTAGAACCTGAATCCTTGGCAAGACTCAGCAATAAGAATTATCAATCACGATGTGTTTTACTTATCAGTTGATTTAACATCTTCAGGTTTTTCCCACAAGAATCACAATGGTTGACCAAAAGGAAGTTGGTACCATCACTCGTTAGAGATATCTTCTGATTGTTCACTTCTGAAAGTTGTTAAGCTTTTCTAGAGTAGTAGTTTTTATAACCTGACTTTTCAGATAATTCTCTACCTAGCATAATAATAACAAATTGTACATGAATGTACCTAGCATAATAATAACAAACTATACATGAATGTACTGCGCTGCTGATGTGCAGGTGGAGTTCATATTTTCTATCGTGGTGCTCAACTACTAAACTAATTCAGTACAACTTTCACGCCAATCTCAATTAACTAACATGAAATAAATGATATAACACTATCATTTGGTCATTCATTAAAGTAGCCAACTAAACCAAGACCTGAGTGCCTGCAGAAGAACACGTTCTTGTTAAGTTGTTATATTGCAGCATTGAAGTTGTCCATGTGCTTCTACAATATTTTTATGACTTTTACACACATACCATCACAGTGCAAGTCATTTTGAGATAATATTGTCTACATATAGGAACCTTTTCTTCTCACATTTACATCCTTGACCTTGAGACCACATAAAGCAATGCTATTAGATCAAGGCAGTGATCCTGTTAATCAAAGAGTAGTGCTTCTATACTCCCCTGAAAACTAAATTACACAAATTCTAAAAGAAGTATTCTATAATCAAATGCTGTATAGTGTGGAGATTTTTCACTTTTCGTGTTTCAATCAGAAATGAATTTTTATTGTATGTTTCAAAATGCATATTAAAATAATAAAGTATAATCAACTCTGCATTTCTGCTTATAGACTGAACTCCCAGGAACTTGCCATGGATTCTGAATTCAATTTTTTGCCCTGTGTTTGCTTATCGCCTGTAATCGGATTGCAACTCTAATGCCGATCACCATGACAGGTAGCCAGCATGCTCGGTTTCTAGATTCTAGAATCCAAAGGAACCAATCATCTAAGAAAATGGCACAAGAATAACTCAAAGATGTCAACATAATTTACCTGCAAGATTCTCTTGAAGCCATTTTGAGTTCTTCGGGTAGGTATGACTGTCCTACCACCACGAGTACTTGCGCCTTGTATTGGTTGGCGATGTTGCTGCCATTATGCCAACAAGCTAAACAGTAGAGCTGTTCTCATATTTTGGAAAACACTTTGATCCTCTGTAATGTTAATCTAACACCAGTCAGTTACCTGCAAAATAATACGAACTCTCAGACTCAGAGAATCAAGGAAGAATACAAGCTATTCTTAACATGATGAAACAACTATGAGTAAAGAAAGGATCACTACCTGCTCTTAGCTTCATTTTTTTAAAGAAGCTCCCATTTTTATATGCACTTTCAGAAAGTAGGCCAAAGTCAAGATCAATATCGCAACGCTAAGATTTCTTCCTCCCACTCAACACACCACAAGACAAAGAATAGCAGCAGCTAAACCTCCAAGAAATGAATTTGTTTGTGGAGACTTAACCCACCTCAACATGAGTTGTGTTATTGCCTTGCCTATGAACAAAATAGATAGAAAATGATGAAAGAAAGCAATGATGAATCAGAAGCAGAAAAGCTGCAACCGTCCCAATCTCCAAAAGAAAGCTCCACGATTCGATCATGTTCTGGTCACAAAATTGGAGGGTATGCAACATGAAGACATAAATTAAGTATAGAGTTAACTCCGACATCAATCATCTGATGAGTGATCAATTGTTTGACCAAAATTGAAAAGGAGGAGAAATAGCAAAAGAAAAAGAGGAGAAGCAGGAATTCATCCAAAAAGAAACAAAGCAAAATAATACCATGTCTTTCCAAAAGTTGAGGAAATCAGAAGCTTAAGATTACCTCACCAATAGCGAAAAAATTCTACTTAACTATACTGAACCAAAAATTATATAAAAAACTGAGGTTGCTTGCAGAGACAGGAATGGAGCAGAAATAGAAGGAAAATTAGGCTAGAAAGCTATCAAGAAAAAGATGAATTTGCAGCATTTCATAAAGTTGGACGCAGCAGCAAGCGAGTAATCAATCAACCCCAACACATTGCACAACGATGGTCATGGGCTTGGTGATCCAGATCAGATCGCGCCAGATGTAGGGTTCGGCGAGCGCAGATCTGGGCACACAAACACAAACACACGCGCACACAACGCGCAGAGAGAGAGAGAGAGAGGCTGATTCGTTCGCGCGTACCTTCCTCATCACAGTCATCATCTTTCTTCACAACAAGCGGCTGCGCCATGGCCGTTGCTGCGGTGGGAGGAGATGCGCGCGCGGGGGCGGCGAAGGGGCGGTAGGCGCTGGGAGCGCGGCGGTGCGAGGGCTCGGGCTCGCGCTCGCACGAGTCGTTACCTCGCCGGATTCGGAGGAGCCCTGGAGTGAAGGGGAGAGAGGAGGCTTACGGGAGTGGAGAAGCAGCGCGGCTTGGCAACCAGGAAGAGAGCCGCGGCTCGGTAACCACGGAAGGAAAAAGACGCGGCTTGCTATCGAGCACATACACACGGCAGACGGAGCGGAGGCGAGTGCACGCGCATGCGGTAGGCGCGGAGCGAGCGAGGGCGACATGGACCGCGCGAAAAGGCCAGAACCCCCGGAAATAATGTACGGATGATTCCCCTCCTGCATACCTCAAATTCAATTGGGCCTCCTCGGCAAGGAAAAATAAAAAGCGAAAAAGAGGGCGGACACGAAACTGTCATGGACACGCGTCCGAGTAGCATGCTCTATGCGAATCTGCTTGGGCTCAGTAAAGGATTGGGCCAGGTGGGCTGTCTGGTCAAGTGGAAGAGCGAATGGACTGTGTGCAAGGTTAACAAGGACTACATATACTGGAACATGGCTGAGGAGAAGCCAATTCCGTTCAATTTGTATCCCATAGCAGGGCCGTGACAGAAACCCCTTGTTGCCGCCGCCGATGCTCTCCGCCGTGCGATCCCGAGCCCTGGGCCGATCGCGCCCGCCCCCGCATCTCCTCCCCCGCCTCCTCTCCTCCGCCAGCGCCTCGCCGGCGCG
Organism: Melocanna baccifera; assembly: GCA_036346265.1. Classification (NCBI taxonomy): domain Eukaryota; kingdom Viridiplantae; phylum Streptophyta; class Magnoliopsida; order Poales; family Poaceae; genus Melocanna; species Melocanna baccifera. The sequence goes on from CM070709.1 coordinate 12,790,319, forward strand.
GCAGGCGGAGCTTCTGGAGCTGTCGGAGGTGGAGAAGGTGCTGCGCGACGTCCAGGCGGGCGACGTGCGGGTGTTCCCCGTCGGCGAGGGCGGGCGGCACGGCGGCGCATGCGCCGACTACATGGTCGTCGCCACCGGCCGCTCCGACTGGCACGTCCGCAACATCGCCCAGGCTCTGCTCTACAAGGCACGTCCCCCCAAATCTACTCTCCCCCTCGGTCCCTCCCCTCGTAGAATAGCAAAAGAAAGGTTATTGGTTTCGTTTGGCTCACCAGTGTGATCCTTGGTGATTCGACATGCTTTGAATAGTAGGACTTGGACCAGGTTCTTGATTATTCTTTGCTTGACCAAGTGCACCATTTTTTCTTGCGTTAGTAATGTTTTCGATTGGAATATATTAGGATTCAGTTTGATTGCTTCGCATCCATGAATAATCTAGAAGTGCTTTTATAGCTGAACAACTGGAGTTTGCACCAGGAATCGCTATCATAATGAATGTGGTTGTACACATGGATAGTTAAGGGTCCCTTCTATTGCCAATTCGGTTGGATTTGGTGGAACAGGGTAGCAAAAAATTGTGAACCTTCATTTTTTCAAAGAAGGTTCTTTCCCTGATGTTCTTGATTTTTAGATTCAATTACGGATAGAAATGAGTGGATATGGTGTAGATGGTGCCTGACAGCATTTCCCCATTCACATTTATTGCATGAGAATGCAGTTGTTGGTTGGAGGCGAATTAATAAAACTGCTAATTGGATATGCGACTAATATGGACAAAATATTAGATGGGTGCAAAAAAAAAATTGAATATAATATTTATGTTGATATATAACTCGTTTAGAAGTGAATACAATTATAAAAAAAGATAAAAATATAAAGTTGGTTGTCTTCTCTTTTGTTATGTCAAGCTGTGAACTGTGGCTGAGAAAGAGACAAGAAGATAGATATGAAGAAAGACAAAATGAAGGAGAGGGTGGTGGGATCGTGCAGGGTGGAAATTGGACTTTGAAACTTTGAAACAAGAGAAATAGTGCATTGGTAATATAAAGAGTAAAGACTTTGGTTTTGATTTATAGATTGAAATGTTATACATTGCAAAAATAAAATAGGCTGTTCATGGCAGCCATACCCACTACTGATCCACTTCACCAGAAGTCGTGTATGCAAAAAGTGAAGATTCTGAATCGTCTCCTGTTTGCATGGCTGTGATTCCTCCTTAATCAACATGTACGCAAATGTGGGTATCCCAGATAAAGAGAAAATTATTCGTGTGTGCTCCCATTTCTCATTTTAATCGGAGATTACATGGTTTGGGATTGGTTGAATTGAAACTATTTACATTTATTTTCATGAAAACATTCTGTTGCACCTAGAAATAAATGATTGTTTGTTTTATTTTGTTCTGGTTCACAGTGTAAATGTTTCTGTTTCATATTATAGATTAGATTCAATTTAATTTGACTACCATGAAATAGCTGTTTAATTTGTTGAGGCATACCTAATTGTTGGCGCATTTTTTTTGATCTGGTGTTTATTTCATATGGTTGCTCAGTAGAAATTCCACTTGATTCAAATGGCATAGTATGGGGGTGTATTTGATTTTCTCCAAAGACTTGACTTCCTACACTTCCACATGATGACATCACATTTGCATATTCATCACTTGTAAAGAAATTTTCATTTATTCTAATCCACGATTGGTTTTGTGGAATTGAGTCAATTCACAAGCAACTTGCATTCATCTTCGGAACAGAACTGGTTTCAGCATCGCTTGCTTGTGGTTTGAAGCATTTGGCCACTTACATTTTCAAAATGAAGAAAGGTGTGATAAAACACACTTCGCGCGTCATTTGCTACATTTTATGCAATAGGATAAGTTATATAATATTGATGATCAAATAAAGGGGCAAAGATTACTGACCACTCAATCAGTGGGAGCACTAGGTTGCCAGTTCTGTGTTCCAACAAGGCCAGCAGGTTTTGTTTCAGTTTTAGAAAGAGAACAAACAAGTCAGTTTGTACAAGTACATATCATGTTTGAAATAGTACCCATCTAGAAGGTTATCAACATTAGTGTACATCAGAAAACAAGGAGTTTGATGTGCTGCACTGCTGCCAGAGTGATAGTTCTTTATATTAGAGTTTGTTCTCTTTTTTCCCCCAAATTAAGGAACAAATTTTGAAAAAACTGGCGTGTCTAACCACTGGTTGGGTATTACAAGTTTATAACCAGTCAATTTCTAGTGGTTTACTTCTAGTGCAATACAATTAGTGGATGAAACTAGACAAGAACCAAGTCACTATTTAAATTGCTTGAAGCGGCTAGTACAATGCAGTTTTCATAATACTGTACCAGTTTACACTGCATAAGACAGGTTGTTTTATTCTGTGGCTAATTGTTTGTATTTTATTCCAAATAGATTAAGAACTAAAAGTTGGCCGTCATTTTCTCTTGCAAGATTCAGAATCTTTGTTGTTCTTGATTCTATTTCTGGTTCCAGTTGTCTTCTTAGAGATGGCAAAGCACTATTTGAATAGAGAAGCCAAAGCCAGATTTTGGTGGCTTCTTGGGCTTCTAGGGATGTAATTGGGTCAAAGTTACCCATCAATGCCACTCCCTCCCCCTCTCCCTCACAAGCTGGGGGCAAGAAGCATGTAGTAGTCAAACGACTTTCTTAGCTTCACTAATAAGCTGCTTCTGAGAGCAGCCAGCCAGAAGCTAAGCCCTCCAAATGGTGGGCCTCTTTTATCAATTTCTAAAAGTTACTTTTCGGCTTTTCTACATTAATTAACTTTCAAACGGAGTATTTTTTAAGGCGGAATCTACAAGTTGATTGTAATACATACTGCAACGACTTCATTTATATTGACCAAAATCGCATGCGAGTTGTTATTACTCCGTACTCTCTTTCACGAACAACCCAAAAGCCAGCCGCAGCTAAAAGCTAAAAGTCGAAGCCAAAAAGAACAGGCCTGGCGCCTTAGTCCTTTGGTGTTTGATGTCATTAATAACCAAATATAAACATATTTCTCTGCTTCCTTCTCTTTATATCTTTGTTTTTTTCGTGATTTTCCTTCTAATATCTTTGAATGTTTTTGTGATATGTTGGTGATTTAGTGTGTATCATAGGTAGTACTGAAGCCCCATTTCAATGGCTATGCACTGTACTTTAAAGTTCTACCTTTGTGGTCATGCACATGGGCCATATCAATGTGGTATTGTAATATTCCTCTTTTTTATTTATTAGATAAAGCAGAAGCAGAAGGGTTCTGATAGAATATTGATGCCGAGTGTAGAAGGCCAGCAAGCTGGAAAGTGGATTGTCATTGATTCTGGTAACAACTTCTCATATGCATCCCTGCCCTTTTCTTTGTAAATTTTGAATTCTAGCAATGGATAGAGTAATGGTATTGTAATTTTGAATTCTAGCAATGGATAGACTAATGGTATTGCAATTTTGAATTCTAGCAATGGATAGACTAACGGCATTGTAATTTTGAATTCTAAGAATGGATAGACTAATTTTGAATTCTAGCAATGGATATACTAATGGTATTGTAATTTTGAATTCTAGCAATGAATAGACTAATGGTATTGTAATTTTGAATTCTAGCAGCTGATTGGTGACATGAAGCTTTAGTTTCCTCAAATTATTTGTTTCTTGTTTGTAGGATAAGTATGCTTATTATTGTTAGATATGTATATAGTTTAGGGGCTTCTTTGCTTATTGTACATATTTATATATTAGCCTATTGGGTTTCTTTGGAATTCAAGCCTCATTCAAACATGGTATCAGAGTAAGATTAGGATTAGGGTTTGTCCCTGCCGCAGCCGGTCGCCGGCTACCACCGCCCTCTCCCTCTCTCTGCTCTCGTGCTCTGCTCTGCTTGCTGCCGCCGTCGGCGATTGTTTCCTCCTGCCACTACCACCTCCCCGAGCCATCGCCGGACCTGGCCGTCGCCGCCTCAGATTTGGCCGGATCCATGGTTGTCACGGCAACCACGGCGCCTAAGGACCGCCAGGACACCTAGTCGTCCAGACGGGCACCTAATCGTCTTCTAGGCGTTGCTAGGCGAGCTAAGGCGGTTCACTTGGCGAGTACCTAACTACTTAACTAAAATAGCAAATTAGAGAGAGGTCAATAACAATTGCATACCTAAAACCTTGATGAGTCTGCCAGTCTTTTGAATAAGATGAAATCCATTGAATCCATATGTTCCTGCCATGGAGAAAGATAGCAAATATTAGAATGTAAAGTTGTAAAATGGTTACCAAATATTGTAATTTCATATTTGTACACTTGAAATGATGAAAGAAAATAAGCTTTTGAGTTGACATGATGAAACTGAGAACAAAAACTAGCATAACATTGCTACTTTGTCAGGATAGATCCATCACATAGTAGTACTACTACATAGGCATCACAGAGTTCAAGACAAAGAGTCAAAGGCGAACAAAGTTTCAAAACAACTACAACTCTCCATCAAGACATCAACAATCATAATCTGAAGTTGCATCATCTTCCTCATAGGCTGCACCACCACTTTGTGCATTGTCATGAGTAGGAGTAGGAGGAGATTCGCCGTAGTCATCCTCAATGTCTTCATCATCCATCTCAAAATCTTCATCAAGCTCGTCACCTCTCCTGCATACTTCCTCCTCAACTGGCCTTGAGCTTGAACTTGTAGCACTAGCACCACCATGGCGTCGCCGATGATAAGACAATACAGCGCTCCTAATCCCAACAGTTGTGGCATAGGCTTGCCTAGGTAGATTACGACCACGGAGCGCACTTGATGCACCCACAACCTCGTCAACAAGTGCCCAATCCAGATTTTCTGGCCCTGTCTCATGCACATCTTCAGCACCCGCATCAATCCAATCAGTATTCCACTCATACTCATCAAAAATCAATGGGTTAAAATTGCTCCCTTCTACACGCATCTTTTGAAATCTTTCAGCAATCTTTTGGTTATATTTGATATAAACCAAATCATTCAACATTTGGTGCTCCAACTTGTTCCTTTTCTTTATATGTATCTAAAAGGAACAATAAAAAAACTCAATTAGACAATTATTAATTTATTATTATACATTACTTAGTACTGGACTACCAGTTAGTAACTACTTACAAATTCAAAGGTGCTTCAATTGCGTTCACACCCGGAAGACGAAGCACAAAGACCAAGAAGACGCTTTGCAAATTGTTGAAGATCTGATGCATCACCACCATATGCATCCCACCAATCAACTACAAAAATGGAAATTGGAAAAGGCATGATAAGTGGTGAAGCAATAAAATTGAATATGCCAAATTGAAATGAAATTGACTAATTGAGTACTTACGTGAGCTCATTTTTCCTTGGCTTGATATTGCTAGTGCCTTTCCAAAGCAAGCTCGCTTTTTCTCATAATGATTAGCTTGGGTAGATATCTTTGTGGCAAGTTCCTCGTCATCATGACCAACCATCTTGGAAAGAACATCATTGAAATTGTCTCTTAGCTTTCGAGCACGTGTACTATCTTTCTCCTTGAATGCATAAAATTTATTTGGATTCAAGTACAGTGCAGCCCCATATAGCTTCACTTCCATTTGTTCTGTCCAAGGTTATCAAGTGACAAGTCGACACTATCCTCGTAATGACCAACTAGTCGACTAGTCGGTCGACTAGTCGTTGACTAGTCGACAGATACTGTTTATATAACAGTGATACGTATATACCACATTAGTATACTATATAGGCATATAAATATGTATACATTATATACCATGTATTGCTCGTGCTACAGCTGCTGCTGCCCGTGCTTATACACCATGTATTGCCCGTGCTATAGCTGCTGCTGCCCGTGCTAAATTGAGAGGAAGAGAGGAAGAGACAACAGCTGCTGCCCGTGCCCATGCTACTGCCATATAGACTCGCCCACCCCCTCTCTCCTAGTCCAACTCCAATCCCAATCGACGACGCATAATCGACGGAGGAGGCGAGCGGAGGGTTCGGGCGGAGGCCGAGGCGGAGGAGGCGAAGGGCGGGGCGCGGAGGAGGCCGGGCGGATGCTTACAGAGCTGGATCAGGCGACGGCGGCGATCGCAGCCGGATCGGCGGTCGGCGGCCGCGGCGGCGATCGCGCCGGATCTGGCGGTGAGCTTCCTCCCTCCGCCCGCACTCCCTCTTCTCTTCACTGCCTCTCGGTCCATCGCTCTCTTCTCTTCTCGGCACCGCTTCTTCTCACCGCCTCAGTCACCGCACGCACGCACAGAGCTTCTACATGTGAGCTTAACTGCCTCTGACAACCGGGCCCCATGTCCCTCCTCCCAAGTCGCCCGACTTGGTGTCGCCTAGTTGCCTAGTCGACGGTCAAGTCGACGACTAGGCGACCAGTCGCCCGACTTGCCGGCGCAAGTCGAGTCGTTGACTCCAGTCGCTCCTTCGCCGCCAACTTGTCGACTAGTCGACGACTTAATAACCATGGTTCTGTCCACCGCCTCTCAATAATGTCAATCACACGTTCAAGGAGAGCCTTGCCCTGCAAAGCTTCCTTGATTTTCTCCTTGGCAACATCCATAGCTACCATAACCTGCGGCATCGCTGAGTTCTCATCACCATCAACGATCCTCAACACAGTAACTAGTGGTTGTGTAGCTCTTTTGGAGCATTGCACAACATTCCAAAAATTAGTAGAGAACACAATTTCAGCTACATTCTTCCCCACTTGTGACTTGGCCAATTTGCATCTATTCTAATCCTCATCCACAAAGAGATTTCTCAATGCAGCTCTATGCTTGAACAAACTCTGCAAGGTTAGGAACGATGCGGCGAATCGAGTGGCTGCTGGTCTCACAAGATCATAGCCTCCTGTCTTATCTCTCATTGCATCAAGAAGCTTCCCATGCCTATAGATAAAAGTTGTGACACGTTTGGCTTTGGTAATGCAACTATTGAACTCAGGTATCTTACCAATTTCCTCCAACATGAGGTCTATGCAATGGGCAGCACATGGTGTCCAAAATAGGGTAGGAAATCTGGCCATTAGAAGTCTGCCTACTGCCTTGAAGTTAGCACCATTGTCAGTATTTATTTGAACAACATTTTGAATGCCAACATCCTCAATTCTCTGTTGTAGTAAGTCAGCTATCATATTTGCATCGGCCACCTGACTTGATGCATCAATAGACTCTAGGAAGAAAGTTCCCCCTGGGCTATTGGCAAGGAAATTAATCAAATGTCGTCCTCTTTTATCAGTCCATCCATCGGACATGATAGTGCAACTATACTCCTTCCAAGCTAACTCATGTGTCTTCCTCAGAAGGTCTATCTTCTTCTTTGCCTTTTGCAACCCTGATTTCCTCAACTCATGATAACTTGGACCAATATGACCGGGTCCAATTTGCCCAAGGGCCTCAATCATTACCTCAAAGGATCTTGACTTGACGACATTGAAGGGTATACCATTTGAGTAGAAAAAATCACATATGTACTCATTGCATCTCTCTCTATCTTCCATGGTGACTTTAGAGTTGAACTGCTCCATGCATGTTTCTCTTCCCCCTTGCATGTCTTTCCTCAACCACCTCATGGGAAGCTTTCGAAGCATACTAATAACAGATTTAGTTCCCTTTGGTGGCGCTGAGAAGGCTTCTTGGCATTCTTGTCTTGAAGAGCTGCAGCTGCTAGCTTCCTTTTCATAGCTGTCCTAGAACTTGGAGTTGGCTTTGGTATTGTAGTGGATGCCCTAATAGAGGGCCAAGAGCCTTTTGATGAATGTGTTGCTTCTCTTTGTGGTTGATCGACTTCATCGATCTCTTGTGCTTCCTCTTGTGCCACTTGTACATCATCATCATCGTCGTCGTTGTAATTGATTGGCTTGTTCCTCATCCCCTTCCTTAGGTAGTCTTGCATCTCTCTCATAATGGTTGTGGTTGTTTTGGAGCATTTCTCTACATCTCCAAAGCCCCTAGCAAGATGTTGCTTAAGCCTCTTGATTCCTGAAGAAACAACCATTCCACAAAGTTTGCATTGGACCCTATCTTTATTGCCCAAATCTGGCCAAAATCCATACTGCCATCCAGGATCTTTGGACTTTGCCCTTCGTTTAGGATCTTTACTTGGATCATATGATTCATGTTGCTCAGTCTGCTACTCGATTGCCTCAGCATGCACGCCGCCTTGCTCTCCCTGATTTTCCATCATATTGCTGCACAATAGCACATCAATTTTAGTTTACTAACATGGACTCCAATTACTAACTAGTACATAACTAGTTACTAGTATATCAAGTTAACTACTAACTAGTACATGGACTGTCTCCAATAATCCAATCGCAAAGGGAGGGAGGGACTGAGGGAGAGGACCAGAGGGAGAGCGGACCAGAGGGAGGGAATGAGCGCTAGCGGCAGGGACCAGAGGGAGAGAGGGAGCGACGGGAGGGAGGCCAGAGGGAGCGGCGGCGGGAGAGGGAGCTGCGGCGGGAGGGAGCGGCGGGAGAGCGAGCAATGGAGAGGAGCGGCGGGGGAGAGGAGGCTGCAGCGGAGGAGAGGAGCGCGGCAGAGGAGCGCGCGGAGAGAGGCAGCGGCGGGAGGAGCGAGGCGGGAGGAAGCAGAGAGGAGAGGGAGAGGAGCGCGGGAGGCGGACTAGAGCGAGAGGCGTAGGCGGCGGACGGAGGCGGAGGCGACGGCTAGAGTTCGGGCTTCTCCAATCGCCTCTTCGGGATGCAGCGACTCGGCTGACCAGAGTTCAGGTACACGCGACGCGATCTAGAACCCAAGCCCCTCTCTTATGCGCTCGCCATGCGCTCGCCCAGACGACGCCATGGACGTCGTGGACGCCATGTCGGCCTGGGCGCCCGCCTAGCTGGCCAAGGCGAGGCGTGCCTCCACGGCGTCCGCCCCCAGCCAACTGGACGCCTAGGCGTCGCCTAGGCGACGCCTTGACAACCTTGGCCGGATCTGGTCGGTGCCGCTGCCACCCGAGCAGTGCCGCCTCTTCCCATCACCGCCCGAGCGGCCCTCGGCTGTGTGCCGACGCACGTCCACCGCCGGTCAATGTTGCTGCCGCCGCTAGTTGTCCAAAAAAAGAAAAAAGAAAGAAAAAGAGAAAAAGAAAAAGAAAAAGAGAAAGAAAAAGAAAGGTGTCCAATCTGCTCCGGATGGCGACCATCGGCAACTCCTTCGCCATCCCGCTTCCCGTTGTTTGCTTTGACAGTACGAACTTCGAGGAGTGGGCGGTTCACCTCAGAATTCTTCTCAACAACCAGCGTTGTGGGGTCATCTCACAGGCGAGCACCCCTGCCCGCTTTGTCCTACACTGCCCATTCAGCTCGCTCTCCCTACTAATGCGGATCAGGCGGCTCAGGATGAGGCCAATGCTACATTGGTGGAGGTCCTGGAGCTCTATCAGTCTACTGTGCACGCCTTTAAGCAGTGGCAGGAGGCTGAGGCTCGTGCAACTGCCATCTTGGTAGGTAGCATGATAGTGGGGTTGACCAAAAGACGCTCGACAGGAGTACAACTCTGAAGAGTGGTGGAGGCTGCACGTTAATAAGGAAAGCAGCAGTGTAGATAGTCTTAGCCTAAAAGTGAGGAGGAATAGAAGAAGCAAGCATGAGAGCTCGAGCAGTCTCAAGTAAGTGACGATGCTTACGCTCAGAGACACCGTTCTGAGCATGAGCACCAGGGCAAGAGTACTGGGGAAGAGTGCCCTGTGCAGCAAGAACGGCGAAAGGTAGTAGAGATACTCGCCAGCAGTGTCTGCAGGAAACACACGAATAGCCAAATCGAACTGTGTGCGAACCATAGTAGTGAAAGTTTGATAAATAGAAAGAACCTGACTGCGAGAGGACATAAAATAGAGCCATGTATGATGAGAATAATCATCAATAAAAATCACATAATAACGATGATCCCTTTCGAAACGAAGGGAGCCGGACCCTAAACATCAGTGTACAAGATCAAAAGGACGACTAGAAATAGAGTCACTAGAGGAATAGGGAAATTGCACCTACTGCCAGCGTGATGGTCACAGGTATCAGGACTGCTATAAGCGGAGGAGTTAACAGGGTCGTCGGGGTAGACGTACCCCAAAGGGCTCTGGCGGTTCCTCCTTCCCAGGAGCTGGTGCGCCTCGCTAGGGCTCCTATGGTGATGCTGCACAACAACTACTCTTGCTCCTCCAGCGCCTTGGTGTCGGCCCACCTCAGACTCTTCGGGTTCAGCTCGTTTGGCTTTTGCTTCTCAGTAGTTTCCACGCCTCTGCCTCCTTCCTTTTCAGGTATCTTGTTTCTGTGGGTCTTAGATTCTGGTGCTTTTTCATATGACGCCAGATTCCACACACCTCACTTTCATGCGGCCCACAGCCCTCCCTTCCACTGTTCAAACTGCAGATGGTACCTCTCTGCTGTTGTAGGTCAAGGCACACTTTCTACCTCCTTTCACGTTCCTGCAATCTCTCATGTTCCTCAGCTTACTATGCAGCTTCTGTCAGCTGGTCAGATCACTGATCATAACTGTCGTGTTGTTCTTGAGTCTGACTCTTGTTCTATTCAAAATCGCCGCACGGGGACTTTACTAGTACTGGCCCTCGCCGCTGTGATTCGCAGCATCTTTGGGAGCTAGACAGGCTTCATATACCTTCCGCTGCCTCTACTAGCCAGTCCGCAACTGCTGGTCTTGCTACATCAGCCACTACCTCCTTTGCTCAGTGGCACCATCGTCTCAGTCATCTCTATGGCTCACGTCGTTTGTCACTTGTTGGTCGTGGTGTTTTTAGATCTATTTCTGGAGATACCTCTTTACATTGTATGGGTTGCAAGCTTGGCAAGCAACTGCAGCTCTCCTATCTCTCTAGTTACTATTTTTAGTCGTCCTTTTGATCTTGTACACTCTGATGTTTGGGGTCCGGTTCCCTTCGTTTCGAAAGGGGGTCATCGTTATTATGTGGTTTTTATTGATGATTATTCTCATCATACGTGGCTATTTTATGTCCTCTCGCAGTTAGGTTTTTTCTATTTATCGGAGTTTCGCCACTATGGTTCGCACGCTATTCGATTTGGCTATTCGTGTGTTTCGTGCAGACTCTGCTGGTGATTATCTCTACTACCTTCCGTCATTTTCTTGCTGCACAGGGCACTCTTCCCTAGTACTGTTGTCCTGATGCTCTTGCTCAGAACGTTGTCTTTGAGCGTAAGCATCGTTAGTTACTTGAGACTACTCGAGCTCTCATGCTTCTTCTGTTCCTCCTCATTTTTGGGCTGAGGCTATCTCCACTGCTACTTTCCTTATCAATGTGCAGCCTTCCACCGCTCTTTAGGGCTCTACTCCTGTCGAGCGTCTTTTGGGTCGACCCCCAGAGTATGGTCACCTTCGCAATTTTGGCTATCTGCTTCGTCCTTCTTCCACCTCGTAAGTAGGGGTGAAAACGGATCGGATAGTTTCCGACCGATCCGGACGAATACGGATACGGATTGTGTCGGATCGGATTTTTTTCGGATAATTCTCGGATCGGATACGGATACGGATTTTTTTTATCGGATAAGGATACGAATACGGTAAGCCTAGTATCCGTCGAATACGGATACGGATACGGATAATCCGGATAAAACGAAGCCGATATCCGGATTTTCTAGAATATCCCATTTTCTTATTTCCAAAATCCAAATAAAATCCAAAAGGCTATAGAAAATAGCAATTAAATCCCAAAATTCACCAAAAATACGAGAAAAATCCTTGAGACATGAGGAACACAAATAAAATATTTTTAGCTCATGTTAAAGTTTAATTTAATCATATTAAATTATTTTAAATTCTAAAAATTTATTTTAAGCTTGATTTAATTCAGAAAATTTATTTTTAAAAAGTGGCTTTATAAACTCCGGAAAATCGGGATGTTACAAACTATTTACGTATTTTCATTAATTTTAGATGTATAGTTTAAGGGATTTTCATGTTCGATAAATATTCATGCTTAGTATTCGTTTCGATTAAGTATTCGATCCGTATCGTATTCGATATTATTCGTATTTGTATTTGTATTCGAGTTATCCGTATTCGTATCCGTATCCGAAAAAAAATATGAAAACAAATATGGTAGAGGCATTATCCGTCCGTATCCGATCCGTTTTCACCCCTACTCGTAAGTGCACTAAGCTGACTGCTCAGTCAGTTGAGTGTGTTTTATTTGGCTATAGTCTTGAGCATAAAGGTTAGCGCTACTACAACCCTGTTGCTCGTCGGATGAGGATTTCTCGAGATGTCACTTTCGACAAGTCTCGACCTTATTATCCTCGTTTTCTCACAGCCAGGTCTGATTCTCTCGTTGAGTCAATCTCTTTTCTGACTTTTCCTCACTCTCTACCTACTTCCACTACTGCTTCGCCTCACCCACCTCCTTCGTTTTCCTTTCCTCCGACTGCTCCTCTTCCATCTCCGTCGGAGTCTTATTCCCACTCTTTTGTTGAGGTTTCACATTTTCCTCTACACTACTCTTGTCGTCCTCGGCCTTCTCTCTCTCTCCAGTTGGCTCTCCCTCTTTGCTGGGACCTGTTCCCAGTTCTTCGCCATCCTTCTCAGGTCCTGCTCCACCATCCTCTTGATACGATCTTCGTGAACGTCACGCTGTTAGGCAGCCTGAGCGCTATGTCTTTGTAGCCACTGCCTCTTCTGAGCCTCTAACTTATCACGAGGTTGCTGTTCACCCTGAGTGGTAGCTTGTGATATCTGAGGAGATTGCTGCTTTGGAGCGCATTAGCATTTGGGATCTTGTACTTTTACTCGCACGTGTCACTCCCATCACGTGCAAGTGGGTATATAAGATCAAAACCCGCTCGGATGGTTCCCTTGAGTGCTACAAGGCTCATTTTGTGGCGCGTAGTTTTCAGCAGAAGCATGACTGTAACTACGATGAGACTTTAGTTCTTGTCGCTTATATGACCATTGTTCGCACTCTCCTTGTTGTAGCTTCTGTTCGACAGTGATCTATATCTAAGTTGGACGTCAAGAATGCATTTCCCAATGGCGAGTGCGCGTGAGGTCTACATGCAGCTACCCCCGGGTATTCTGTCCCTGATGGTATGGTCTGTCGCTTTCGTCGCTCTCTATGGGTTAAAACAAGCCCCTCGTAGTTGGTTTGCCCGGTTCTCCTCTGTCGTCATTGCAATTGGCTTCTCCTCTAGTGATCACGATCTGGCTTTCTTTGTTCATATCTCTCCTCGGGGTCGACGCTTCTTCTATATGTCGATAATATGATCATTACTGGTGATGACTCTCAGTACATTGCCTTTGTGAAGGAGCGTCTCCGTGCCCAGTTATTGATGACTCTCAGTTCATTGGATTGAGATCACTTCTACGTCTAAGGGCTACTATCTCTCAGGAGCGTTACATTCAGAACATCCTTACTCGCGCCTATCTCACTGATTAGCGTGTAGTGGATACTCCTATGGAGCTTGATGCTCACCTTCGGCCTATCGATGCGAGCGTCTTGAGAATCCCACTTGCTACCGCCATCTTGTTAGGAGTCTTGTCTACCTTAGCATTACTCGTCCTGATATCTCACCCAATTCACATCATGAGTCAGTTCATCTCTACTCCTACACAGCTCCATTACAGTCACCTTCTTCGTGCTCTGCAATATCTTCGTGGGACCCTCTCTCGTCGCCTTTTCTTTCCTCGGTCTAGTTTGTTGCAGCTTCAGGCGTACTCTGATGCGACCTGGGCTAGTGATCCTTCTGATTGTCGGTCTCTTTTTGCCTATTGTGTTTTCCTTGGTTCCTCCTTAATTTCTAGGAAGACAAAGAAGTAGTCTGCCATTTTCCGTTTGAGCACTGAGGCTGAGTTGAGAGCTATGACATCGTTGACAGTTGAGATCACCTGGCTTCGGTGGTTACTTGAGGATGTTGGTGTTTCCACTACTACACCGACTCTCTTATCAGATAGTACTGGTGCGATAAGCATTACTCGAGATCCTGTGAAGCATGAGCTCACCAAGCACATTGGAGTGGATGCTTCATATATGCGGTCGCAGGTGCAAGACAAAGTTATTGCTCTTCAGTATGTGCCTTCGGAGTTTCTGTTGGTAGATTTCTTCATCAAGGCACAGACTAGAGTTCAGCATCGGTTTTACCTCTCTAAACTCAAGTGTTGTTGACCCACCATGAGTGGGTGTTAGATATGTGTATAGTCTAGGAGCTTCTTTGCTTATTGTACATATTTATATATTGGCCTGTTGGGTCTCTTTGGAATCCAAGCCTCATTCAAACAATTATTATCTTGATAGATTTGGAATACAGAGTGTAAACAAAGGCATTATCAGTTATCAAGGCGATAAGGCGAGGCGAGGCGTCTGACCATGGACACAGCACCTAAGTGCCCAAGGTGTGCGGTAAGGTGATGCCACACTCACATCCCAACCTTGAATGGCAGCAAATTTAGTAAGAAGTAAATAGAAAATATTGGAGTAGACGGATCTGTAGACCAAGCTGTGGAGGGGAGGCCTAGACGGAATGGGTGGCCTAGGGGGAATGGCTTCACGAGCGCCGGAGCCAATGGGGATGGGGATGGTGGTGGCTAGCATTGGAGGCTTGGAGCTCCCCTCCCTACCTCTTTGGTTTGGTGACTCCTCTCTCCCTCTCTCTTCAATCATTTTTTCTTTGGGAACTCCTTTTAGACCACGCTTTCCCTCACTATTTATCTTTCCTGCTGAGCGATTGGACCCCGATCAACACCCACCTCCATGGTGCCCACCTTGCCTCCAGGCGATGCCTAACTGTGCCATGACAGCACCATGGCCTCAAGGCAGACGCCATATGTGAGTAAGGCAAGGTGAGCTACTGTGGAGATAGCCTAAGTGATGCCTAGGCAACGCCTTAATAACCATGAAAGAAAGGAACTAATTTCAGCACAATCATTCTAAAACACTCGAGCCATAAACTTTTCTCTTTTCTCTTAATGAAAATCGTAATTGTGTTCATCAATATAAGTTTCAACATTACAACAACAACAACAAAGCTTTTTGTCCCAAACAAATTAGGGTATACTAGGAATGAAACCTCTTGAAGGTCAAAGAAACGAGAGCTTTATAATAAAACCTACAAGACAAAAACCCTAAGTTTGCATCCTGCTATATGGGTAGAGAGCCTAAAACACCACCCCTAAACCTTCTAATGTCATGGTTCCAGTACGTAGATCGCTAACTTCCATGCGCTCCTATCCAAAGCTAATTTTTTGATACATTCTAATCCTCCAAATTTTTTTTAATTGCTTCCTCTCACACCAATCTTGGTTGACCTCTGCCTCTTGCGTTTTCGGTACGTCTTAAAATTCTACTATGTACCGATGTCTCAGGAGGCATCTGTTGGAGATGTCGAAACCATCTCAAACAATGTTGGACAAGCTTCTCTTCAATTGGTACTATCCCCACTCTATCACGTATATCATCATTGCAGATTTGATCTCGTCTTGTGTGACCACAGATCCATCGTAGCATCCTTATTATCGCTACACTCATCTTCTGTATATGTTGTTTTTTAGTCGTCCAATATTCCGCTCCATATAGCATCGCAAATCTGATCGCCATCCTATAGAACATACCTATTAACTTTTGAGAGACTTTTTTTATCACACAGGACACCCCATGCTTGGCTCCATTTTCCTCACCCTACTCTTATTCTGTGGCTCACGTCTTCATCAATCTTGCCATCCCACAATACGAGTTTCAACATTACAAGCATAAATTTAATTCGTCTACCAATTTGAACCAGTGAATTTGGATTTAATTTTAAGTTGTTTGTTATCTTTGTTTTTTTAGTTTGGTACTTGTTTCCAAAAATCTGTGGTCAAGCTTGAATCTTGTAAACAAAGAATTGAATTTCAAGTTCCACTTACCTTGAAATACCTAAGTCCAGAGGCGGAACCCTCATTGAGACCGAAGAGGGCACTACCCCACCCCCCATTGAAAAAGTTCTTCAAAAAGTACTTATTTTTACTACATAGATGCTAGTTAAATGTTAAATTAACCATCTGTTGTAATTCTCACTGTCCAAGAAGGTGGCCTAGGTGGGCACCTAGGCGCTAGGCAGCACCCCGCCACCGCTCCCTCGGCCAAATCGGCAAGGTAGGCTGCTTGTCTCCTAGGTGGGTCCAATGCGCCGCCTAGGCGGCAAGGCAGCGCTAGTGACGAGGCAGGCTCAACGGCGCAAAGCCCGCCTAGACGGCCTAGGCGGAGGTAGTCGGGGACCTCGGGGTGCTTCAAGGTGGCACAAAGGCAAAAGGAGGGGGGGTATAAAAGGTGGTCGGGATAAGGATTTGAGGTGAGCACCTATAGGGTTAGTAGTAGCCTGGGATGTGCAGTATCCCACCGTCGCCGGTCGAATCGACCTCCCCTCTGCTGAATCCTCCAACTTGCCTTCGTTTAAGCCACCCCAGCGGCCAGATTTCGCCCTCCCCGCTGTCGATTTGGCCTCTGCCGGCGTCGCTTGCCTCTCCAGCCATCGATTAAGCCTCATATACCACAGGTTCCAAATCCCAACTCTAGAATATGAGCAATAAATAGTAAAAGTGGAGCAGCCAGCAGCATCCACTCCGCTTTGCTTCGATCCATCCAGCCTGCCGGCTCTCGTCGACGGGGACGACGCGAGAAGGCGGCGGGGGAGAAGGGGACGCGTTACCTCAGCCGCGAGGAGGGGGGGGGCATCATCGCCTTCGCAGGTCAGTCTCTGGAAAGGAATTGGCAAAAGGAGAAGGGTGTAGCAGAAAAGAAGTGGATGTGGTTAGGGGCAGCCTGGAAAGTGGGATACTATGCTAGTAGATCTCGAGCTGGCCGTGGCCAATGGGCTGCAGATCTAATCCCTTCAGTATTAGTAGAAATCTGATACTGGCCCATCCGCGGTATTGGGCCAGAAGCTTGAGCTGAGGCCAGGCGATGATGAGAAGCAGGCCTGCTGTCCTCATTTTACTCATTTTTAATTCAGCCGCCTAGGCCCCCTAGGCGTTAGGCCCCACCTCGACGCCCGCCTAGCGCCTTCTTGAACATTGGTAATTCTACAAATGTGTATTCTATTAGATTGGTCTTCCCTGTATTTGGTTCACGCTCTGCCACTGCCTAAGTCATGCGTCAAGTCTGAAATGCAACATCGTATTGCAATGATTTTTTATACAATATCGCATGGCTAATATAGAATCAAGAAGGTAAAATGTACCAGTAAAATGCTATGCTAGAAATGGAGTATCACTTGTTCCAAAGTCTAGTTTCTTGAGTTTTAGAGATTTAAAATGGTGGTGTCCCTTGTGTTAGTAAGTGGTTGAAGTGGATCATGTCTTAAACATTTATGTTCTGCACTATTTGATTGTTCTGAACAATTGACCAATGGAGTTTTGATGTTTTCTTGTTATTTAACTTTTTATTATGTCAGGAAGTATCGTCATCCATGCACTTGAAGAAAGAGCAAGAGAGTATTATGATTTGGAAAGCATTTGGACAAAAGAGGTGTCTCCTAACATTTCCATTCAGGTCAGCCAAACACATTACTGTCACTTTGTTGTTGTTTCCCCACAACAGCTGGTACTCGATGTATCTAGTTATTGATAGTGCAAAGGAATCATTTATATCTATGATTATTTAATAAATGTCATATTACTAAAGTTGTTACCTAACTGCAGGAATTCAGTACTTCATAATGAATTTTCTTAGGTGCCTTTGTATTGTGTAAACATTACTGTAGTTTAAATTTCACTGCAATAATTCGTAAGTTTTAAGCAGAAGAATTTATTAAGTTTATTAGTCTTCTATAGTTTTAGCAATATTGATGTTGATCTTGCTTTATCTGATGTGAGGGCTTAATGTTCGTAAAAGAGACTTTACATACTGGTTTGTTGGGATTGAGTCAACTGTTCTCTGTCAGAATAAAACAAATTTGGAGAAAGTTACCAAGAACCTTAAGGGATCATTGTTCCAAATGATAGCCAACATTGGTATAAGGAAACAATGTTTTCTAAAAAGAATAAATGGTACCTTACTGGGACCCATCGGGAAACCAGGCAGTTACTGGTCTCCTGGTAGGGGTTTGAGATTTTTACTGGAACCGATAAATTGAACCCTGGCCAAGGTTATCAAATTGGTAAGTTTGAGCCGTGTGCCAAGGGACCAACTGGATGATTAGTCGGCTGCTGCTGCTACAACTACTGACGCTACTGCTGCTACCAGCCCACTCGACTTGGGATGGTTACTGCAAGTAACCAGCTCACCACGAATAAACCGCAAAAGAACAGGAGTTGGGCTGGCCCAGCCCAGACAACCAGTCCACTTGAGCTATCGTTCATCAGAGGGGAAGGGTTAGCATCATACAGTGCCCGCCGCCATTTAAAGGAGAGGAGTGAGGGAAAAAAGTTATGAGGAGAGTTTAGAATACTATTAATAAGAGATTTGAGTTTAGAATCAATAAAAGTAGCATACCAAACTTCTCTAGATTTCATCCATTGAATGGTTTTAAGTCTTTGCTGATTACAAAAGTTGATGTCATCACTCATCAATCATCATAGAATTCCTGGGGAAGTCAAATTGAAAATTACTTTCCAGAGTTGATTTTAGACTGATACCACGCTATTTGCTGAACTACGACTTCACAGCCCTAGACTGCAACAACACACAGCATGGCTAAGACTTGATAGTGATACGACACGGCAATACTACGTCATTCCAAAATAGGGAGACAGCTGTGTATATTTGTCAAAGAATAAAAAATTATGACTTTCAATTTAAGTACACAAAATATTAAGAAAAATAGAAGGGCGGGCCTGGTGCATTGGTGGAGTCTCTTCATTGTGCACTAGTGGTCACGGGTTCGAATCAGCATCTCTGCAAAGCAGGGGAAAGGTTGACTAGAAATTCCCCTCTCCAGACTCCACACAATGTGGGAGCTTCGGCACTGAGTACGCCCTTTTAAAAATATTAAGAAAAATCACAACACATTATCTCGTCGCTGACCATGTGAATGGTCGACTTTGCTTGGCTGGTATGACCGGCTTGTCAGGCTCCCAGCCCTGGGCCTATTAATCAAATCAACTACCTAATCAGTGAATGTTTATCAATAACTGCACAATTGAAGATGCTGTAAACAATTGGTGGGGCCTGTTACAGTGAAGCTGGGAACACCCCATATGGGTGGAAAGCATGCTCGATTGGGAACACTGACATTGCAAGTGACCTTTTCCTTGTATCACATCTGTTGATTGAATAGTTACATCTGCTAGGTCCTGCGATTAGCCCTGCTTGCTTGTCAAATATCCTCCGCTGTTAGCGAAACAACCTAAACTTTGTTTTTCCGAATTCATTGAAAATCAGAAATCAAATTATCCAAATAAATGTTGTGTGAAATTAAGGTGTACAATATTCTGACTAAGAAAATTTTCATTTCTAATGGGCCTTTATGGGGAGCATTGGTTTTTGGTTGGATGGAACAGAGGCCTGGTATAATTGCTGTTTGAATTGCATGGTAAAGGATGCAAACCAATTGTTACACTGATACCTATGTATGCCTGGTCTGAAATTTGAGCTGTGCTAAAGCAGTTATTTGTAAAGGGGAAAGCAATCACAAATAGAATTTTGTTTCAGTTGTACTTTTTTAAAAAATAATTTATCACCTTGAATTTTTTTCCCTGTTGGTGTCACAAGTGCTCACACGATCATCTGCAGGAGTTGGAGGCCTCACTTGTGAAGACACGCCGCAGGGACCACTCGCAGAAACCCATGAAGAGCATTTGAGCCGAAAGTGCTGATGCCATGATCCATGATCTGTGGGTGCGAGCTCCCTGAGTTCTGTGCACCCTCTAGTCTGATCTAGAAGCGTGGAATGAACTACACCGGTAATCTCCACAACATAGGACATCCACAATTGTATCAAGGGTTTATACTAGGTTTGTGAGACTGACAAAGCGGTGTCAAGCATGCGTTTCATCCGCTGCAATGTCTCGTGCTCTGTAGTTTTTATGGTTTCATTGCTTGCGAGTTCAAGCGAAGATAGTGAACGGTGTTATTTCATGTTATTCACATCTTTGGAAAGTACACATAACAGTCGCGGTGGGTGACTGGGTTGTAACACTTCAACCCTTCACATGAGCCAAAATGCTACCATCATATTCTGTCTGTCTCAAATTAGTGTGTTAAAAAAAACCTTTTAGCAGCACCTTTTCTGTTCTTAAGACTACGAACAAGAAGCAGTTAACATATGAACATAGGATAATTGTGATAAAATCAACTACTTCATATTGCAAATAACTATAACCAAAAACAGACTATGGATCTATAACCATAGGGACCCACCACCACAGGTTTGCAAGTAAACTATACCAAACGGTGAGCCACAAAAGGACTAAACAAGAGATTAAACATAAACGTGGTTATTGCATATGTGTAGTGTAAAAGAACTACTCTTATTCTATGCATGTCGTCAATTCGGATCACTCTAAGAAAACAACAAAGCAAAGGTGAGTTTGAAGACTCAGTAAGTACAAAGTAAAACAGTAACAACAGATGCGAATAACATTCTGTATCTAATATAGGTGCTCCTATTCATTTTCACATAATCTTTCTCATTTTTCATCAACTCTTATTTATGCATTTGCTACTTTTCTCTGTCATCATGTAAATACGTATGCTTATGCATGTCTTTTCTTTTCTTTAGTTTATACCGGTATAGTGGAGTGAGTACCCATCGATACCCACTCAAGCCCACCCTCTTTCATGCAGAGACCTCAAGCCCGTCCTCTTTCATATAGGGACCTCAACCTCCAATCCCGTGGAGTGTCTACCGAATTAGATTTTCTCCACTCCCATAGAGTGTCTACCGAGGTAAGTCTTTCTCCACTCCCATGGAAGGTCTACACAAAATAGACCATAGACACCATAGAGGCCGTCTATTTTCATGATATAAATGCATGCAATGCAGCTTCTTCATTTAAACATCCCAACATGTTATGTTCCGTTAACTACTATCCGTTAACATAACAGCATCATGTATTCATCACGTGCCATAACTCAACATTCATCGTTATGCCAATATGCCAACAAAAATAAACAACTCACAATAGCATAGTAGGTAGTGTATCAAAACCAAATTCATAGCAATCACTACCCGAATTTACCATTTTATCATATACTTGCATGTTAACCTGACGGACGATATGTGGATGACATCAAATCCAAACTATCACCTATATAAATATCAACCCACCTTAACATATCTTAGGAATATATGCATATATTCTAATGGCGGTGTGGTGGAAACAGCCACGTAACTGTCATTCTTTGGTTATGAACAGACGTTCAAATACTTCTATGCGCGCGTAGTCTTCTCAGCTCAGCAGGTGGTTGTAGACAGTAGTTTGAGCACGTTGTAATAGGCTGTGGTGTGAGCATTATCCTGTTTGAAGGTAGTGCATTTGTAATTCTGCAATAAAGAAGGCAGGTTGCTTTAAGGTCCCGTTCGTTTCAGCTTTTTTTAGTTTCAGTTTTTTTCACTATTTAGTAATTCGTCTTTTTCTGAATTTTTTTTAGATTTTTTGAGCTTTTTTGTATTTTTTTTCTATGTTCCTTTGTATTGTCCGTGATAGATTAACATATTTTTTCTATTTTTTTAAATTTAATTATACCTAAAAAGCCAAATTAGCTACAATAAAAAAAGTCAGCTACAATAAAATTTCAGGCAAAAATCAGTAAAATTAATTTATCTCGAATCCATTTCCCACCTGCTTTTTTCGTTCTTTTCTCTTTTTTTTTGCGACAACTGTCTATTGATACATTCAACCTTGCACTTCAACCCAAGTTGCAAGTGTAGGATTTTGTGTACAACCATGGAAGAGAATATAATTTGGCACAGACCATGTGTCTCTTATGTTAGATCCAAGAACGTATAATTTGATACAGACACGCAAATATGCAATATTTGTTAACAATTGCCCAACATCTCAGTACCTCATACAAATCCCATATGTAAGAATTATTCACATTATGAATCATTATAATTTAGTACTAGAACCGTAAGAAGCGTTGTTGTGAACTTTCACAAAAATCATTCAAGTGATAAATGGACCTATTTTGTAGATCATCCAAGCATCATATAAGACCTTCCCTTAAAGGCACCACTCAAAACGATTTAAAGTCAGTTTCTACTTTTGACTTCTACTTTTTTCACTATTCAGTAATTTTGTCTTTTTCTGATTTTTTTAGATTTTTTGAGCTTTTTTATCTTTTCTTTTTTTTCGTATTCCTTTACATTGTCCGTGATGGGCTAACATGTTTTTTCTATTTTTAATTTTTTTAAATTTAATTATACCAAATAAATCAATTCAGCTATAATAAAAAATAAGCTAGATACAGTAAAAAAAATCATAAATTAATATCAAACTGAGCGCTACCAAAAGATGCTCTCCCTGCACTTTACCTGATTTTGTTTCAGAACATTGTCATCCCCAACAATATTAGTTTCGGCTATATGCATCATCAAAGTCTGTGAATCAAAGCAACTGGACAAGTTACTTGATTCGTTGATCCTGTACCCGGACTATTTTCCACCTCCCGCCCTGCACTCTCTCTGCTTTTAAGGCCCCGCTCGTTTCAGCTTTTTTTCAGCTTCAGCTTTTTTTCACTATTCAGTAATTCGTCTCTTTCTGAATTTTTTTAGATTTTTTGGACTTTTTTGTATTTTTCTTTTTTTCCGTGTTCCTTTGCATTGTCCGTGATGAGTTAACATATTTTTTTTCTATTTTTACATTTTTTTAAATTTAATTATACCCAAAAAGCCAAATCAGTTACAGTAAAAAAAGACAGCTACAGTGAAATTTTAGCCAAAAGCCATCGCTAAAACGATCACCCCCTAAATAGAGCTTGGCATATAACGCTGTGTACATGGTTCGTTGATATTTTTTTTCGAACGCGCAAAATCTGTCCGTATCAACGCATTAGAAGAAATAATAAAGGTTTTACAACTATCACAGATACAATGGCACACGCTGGCCGGCAAATGTGTCAAGGACACATAGGAAGATTACTCTTTTGCGAAAACAAAATTTGGACGTTTCTAGCACTGTTGATCCCTAAAATTCCAAAAATAGCATCCAAATCACAAAAATTTCAAAACTAACCCCGTTTTCGCATGTGGTGCGGTCTGGGACAGCACCACATGGGTGGTGCGCTCCCCGGCCGCACCACTTAGGGGTGTGGTGCTATCCAGGACCACACCACACTGCCACCTGTCCGTCGCCCGGCCGAGGCCTCCCACCGCGCGCATCACTCAGTGCTTTGATTCCCCGCGCATGCTTTTGCTTTATGTCAGCGTGCATCGCGTCGCTTCTTTATGTCACTGTGCTTGTCACCTCACATCATTCTTGTCACTGTGCTCGCGTGGTTATAATGGCTGCCCAGAGAGCACCTCTCATCTCTTCTCCATTTGCAAGCACACAGAGAGTGAGAGAGAGCAGTCCAGAGCAAGAAACTGAGAGGAGAAGTGAAGAGTTTAATCGCGGCGGTTAGTTTTGTTCGTTTGCAATCAGGAGTTTTTCCAGTTAGGAAAGTTATAGATCGTCTCGTGGGCTTCAAGAAGAGGTAAATTTTTTGTGCCGGTGTAACTACAATTTTATCAGTGCGATTTTCACGTAATTATGCAAACTCTCAGTTTTCTTCGTTTGCAATCAGGAGTTTTTGCAGTTGCGGAAGTTGTAGATCTTCTCATGGGCTTCCAAAAAGGTAATTTTTATGTGTATGTCATTTTAGTTTTAGCAATGTGCTTAGCATGTAATTAGCTAAATGCTATCTTCTTAGTGTAGAAATGTAGTATATTGCCTTCAGAGTTGGTCCGTAGCCATAGTCAACTTAGAAGACAAAATGTTGTTATTGTCGTTAATTAGTTATGAGTCACGATAACTACATGCTTGATTTTGACTACATTTAGCTAAATTTGGTTTGCATGCAAACCAAATTATTACAATTAGTGCATTAGAAAATAATTATTATGCAATATTTAGGTTGTTGTTTTGTACATCTCGCCTAAAAGTCAAAAATTTAAAAAATATGAAACATTATTAGCTGAAAATGCACATACTTTTTGATTAAAAAAATGAAAAATCATTATTTCACCAAAAAATAATTTTTGTACAATGTGTAGGGTGTTAATTTGTTCCTGTCCCGTAAAAGTCAGAAATATGAAACATTATTAATTGGAAGTACTTAGACTATTTGACGTAACACATGAAAATATTTTATGTGTTACAAAATAATTAATATGCAATGTGTACTGATATTTTGAACATTTTAATTCGAGTATATATTTTGAAAGGTATGCATTTGATTATGAATTGTTATAGATGAATTTTGTACTGTAAAACTGATATTTTTTAAAAAAACATATCACAAAATAGTTGAATTAGCGTATTAGAAATCATCGTTTTGTGGAAAAAAAATATACAATTTGTACAACCCTATCGGAAGGCTGCACATAAAATTTTATAATTTTTGGAGCTCATTTGCTATATGTAACAACTCGTACAAATGTCATAAACATATGATTTTTTTTTGAGAAATATTCATAGCAAATAAATTTGTTAAAA
The DNA here is from genome assembly GCA_036346265.1 of Melocanna baccifera. Taxonomy (NCBI): domain Eukaryota; kingdom Viridiplantae; phylum Streptophyta; class Magnoliopsida; order Poales; family Poaceae; genus Melocanna; species Melocanna baccifera. The sequence goes on from CM070709.1 coordinate 12,814,903, forward strand.
AATTACGTAATTATGTACGTTGTGTCGGAGTACTGCACTTAAAATTATTTAATTTTTGAAGATCATGTACTATATTTAAAAATTAAAACAAACATTAGACATAAAATACTAATTAAGTTATTGTAGCATAGAGAATTTCGTAGTCTTTTTTTTGTTAAATTCTTTGTTATGGTGTAGTTATTTGCTACACATATGTAGCATAGAGAATTATGCAGTCTTTTTTTGGTTAAATTTCGTTGTGTACTAAAGTTTTTTGTACGCACTAATCTTAGGTACCCCATGGCTGACATTCAAGACTTATTCGTGTTCTATGAGAGTGGGCTCGTACGCGACGAGCCGTGCGGGGCAGACCTAACAAATTGTCTCCGGACTGTGATCCGGGCACCTGGTCTGAACGCCATGACCCTTTATGAGCTTCGGAGGTGTGTCCGTTCTGTGTTCGATCGGGAGACGGGTCGGAAGAAGTTGCGGATCGAGGCAGTGTATGCTACTGCAGGAGGTGATATTGGGGAGATTGTGTGGCAGCTTATAAAGGTGACTAGTGACATTGGATGGGTCTGGTACATGGAGGTCGTGTGCAACCCTGTCGCAGCGATATATGGTAGGCCAATGGTGTACATTCACTTCGTGGACAGGACGCAGTCATCCGCCATTGGTGGTTCTAGTGGTGGTGGTGGCAGAGATGAAGTGTCTATGCTCACTAGCGCTCATGAAGATGCTGATGCGGAAGAAGATGTTGGCGAGTAAGTGGGTGATGGAGACCTCCAGAGGCGTGTGGAGGATTTCCAGGCGAATGAAGGTGTTGGGAGGTGGTGGGCCGCCCGTGTTGATTGTCACGAGTACCTCGCGGACCAGTTGGAAGAAGTGCAAAGTGAGGAGGAGGAGGATGATGTAGAAACAGGCAATTCTGGAGGGGAGGAAGATGACGAGGCTTCAATGGGAGGTGTTGTGACCACGGACGTTGCATACGTGTCCTCCAGACTGGACGACATCACAGCGGCAACCCTAGTCCTACCACAGGCAGAGGGGGCGGAGTCGGGGTTCAATGAGGGCACACTCATTTTAGGGCAGTGCTTTCGCAACAAGAGTGTTGCCCAGCAGGCTATTACTACACATGCTATCAACATTAGCCGGACCTATCGGGTGCACAGGTCCAACCCTGACACCTATACTGTGAAATGTGTCGACGGCTCCTGTCCTGGCAAGGTCCGTGTGCAGCGGTTCAGGGGCGCTGCCACGGAGTTCCAGATAACGGTGCTGAAGAATCATAGCTGTGAGCTTGCGGCGCCAATACATAGGCACCGCAACATGATGTCATCGTATATTGCAGAGTTTATAAGCCATCTTGTGGTGGTCAATGTGTCTATTTCTCCGAAGGTTCTCATGGCGGATGTAGCGAACACGGTGGGGTTTGATGTCAGCTACAAGAAAGTGTGCCAGGCGAAATAAAAAGTCCTACAACGTATGTTTGGGACGTATGAGGAGGCATATGATCTGGTCCCAAGAATGCTGCATCAAATAGCAGAAGCAAACACAAGCACATACATTAACATGTACGAGCAGTTCATGAGACACAAGGGCAGAATTGTTTTGTCCTTGACAGAGTGTTCTGGGCCTTCCGTCAGGCAATAGAAGACTTCAAGTGGTGTCGTCCAGTGATAATGATGGATGGCACATTCCTATCTGGCAAGTACAAGGGTACTATCCTAACCGCTGTTTAGCATGACGCAAATGACCGCCATTCTAATCGCATTTGCAATTGTAGAGAATGAGAATACGAAAAGCTGGCTGTGGTTCCTTGCCAATGTGAAGCAGGTCGTAGTATAAGATCGGCCCGACGTGTGTGTCATCTCGGACCGCAATGCAAGCTTGATGTCTGCAATGCGAACGATGCAGAACGGGACACAGCCCCCCTTCCAGTGGAATGACATGAAGAACCCGTGGTGCATGAGGCATCTTGCGACGAACATCAACAGAAGGTTCCAAAGCAAGGAACTAATGAAGATGTTCAAAAAGCTTTGTATGCAGAACTAGAAGAGAAAGTTTGAGGCCTTGTGGAGGCAGCTTGATCAGAAGACCAGCAAGCATGTACGGCGTCTCGAGCAGGCTGAAGCTGGGGCCGTGGAGGGAGGCTCCATGAGAGTTGAGGAGTTTATACAATGGGTTCAGTCCAATGCACCTAACTTGGAGATGTGGTCTCTACTACATGACACCAGCGGAGTAAGGTATGGAATCATGACAACAAATATATCTGAGGTGTACAATGGTGTTCTAAAGGGCATGAGATCCCTACTTATCACGGCAATCGTGGAAGAGAGTTAGAATCGTTCAGTTGGATACTTTGTCAATAGAGCCATGATGGCGTAGAAGTATCTAGACGAAGGAAAAGATTTCTCTGAGGTAGCGCAGGCCTATATGGACAAGAAGATGGAGAAAGCTCGTTCGCATATTGCTCATACCATGGATGGCTTACAGAGGAAGTTCAAGGTCCGCCTTAGACAGAAGTACATGATGGGTCAGACTAGAGAGGATCATAAGCAGGTATGCACGATTGATAAGATAGCATCTTGCACCTGCAACAAGCCGCAACTTCTGCACAAACCATGCTCTCGTGTGTACGCGGCATGCGCGGTATGGCACCAGGCGCCCACACATTACATCTCAAAATATTACGACATAAAGCACCTGTTTGAAACCTGAAGTACGGAGTTCCATTCCTACGGAGTAGACATGCACTACAGGGACCTATGGCCAGGGCAAGTGAAGTGGATACCGAACAAAGCATTGAAGCACGTTGGCTGAGAAAGACGCCAAAGCCGTCACATCCGCAGTGACATGGACGAAAGCCAGCGTGGGGATCGGGTTCGGCGTCCGAAGTGCAGATGATTGGGCACTCGTTAAGCCAGTGCCCAAACAGGCCGACGTCAAGCAACGCTCCGCTGTAGTGTGTGTTGTGCTTATTGCTTGTTGCTATTCTGTATGTATTACGTTGCACTCAATAGATGTGTTATGTACGTTTGTATGGGCCTATGTTATATACGTTCGTATGAGGATGTTCATGTGTACATTTTATTCACGTCTTACTACATTTGGTATATTTCGCTATCGTTACGTTAGGTTGCTCCGTTTGCACTATGTTTAATTCATCATATGGGTATATTGGTACGTATATTTTTTATGTCTTGCTATGGTTGGTACATTTCACTATCGTTATATTTGTTCCACATTGTGTTCTCGTTCTGGACTAAGATTTTTTTGCTTCAATGGCAGGACATGGCTTACGAGCTGCTACACCCCCGTTGGGATGAGCAACACCGATGCCTGGCATGGTCGCCTGGTGATGTCCCTTCGAGCTTGATCCTCAGGTGCCCCCACGAGTACTGGCCTTTGGACGACCGGTACATCCCACTTTTGCGAGACACCGGGCTGCTGCCCATTGCCCACATAATGAATGTACCACATGCGTTCCAGTTCGATGCAGCGTTGCTATCCGCACTCGTTGATCGTTGGAGACCGGAGACTCACACCTTCCATTTCCGGTAGGGCGAGATGACAGTTACACTTCAAGATGTGTCCATACTAACTGGACTACCGCTATGTGGTGCTGTAGTTGTGCCACCCCGCATGGCAGTGGACTGGAAGGTCCATCTGGGTCGCCAGTTCGATGACCCGCTCCCTTATAATGCATTACGTGTCCCACTTTCGTGGCTTCGACGATACATGATCTGCCCCAATGATGCGCCTCCAGGGGGTACGGAACCACTTCGTCGCGTACCTGTTGTTTCGCTTCAGGTGGGTCCTATTTCCTACCACCACTGGGGACTCGGTTCACCCTAGCTACGTGCACCTTGCGGAGTCCTTGGCGGATGCCTTGCCTAACGAGGTGCCGGAATACAGTTGGAGATCTGTAGTGCTGAGCGCCACGTACCGAGGCTTATGTGATACCTCGCAGCGTAGCGGGGCCACCAAGCCGGTCCTTGCTGTGTGCTACATCCTACTTCAGTTGTGGTCGTGGGAGCACTTCCCAGTTGCGAGGCCATTTTTTAGTACTCGCGTGCACCCTTACGACTTCGGCCCTGAGTTGTACGACGAGCACCACGACCCCATTAATGGGCCCACTATGGGTACCCGGTGGACACATGCTCTGATGGGCCAACGAGAGAACTCGGCGTGTGTATCCAGAGTTGCACAAGCAGTTCGAGACACCACGAGAGTGAGATAGTCTGGTCGCCATGGACTGCTCAATTCATTGCATCCGTGGCCCCGCATGGACTATCATCTCAGTGCGGCCAAGACCACTTGTACTGGTTGACGACCTGCCACCTGGTCTTCTCGCACTTTGTCGAGCCGTACATCCCACAACAAGTGATGAGGCAGTTTGGGCTGTACCAGCTTGTGCCAACCCCACCAGGACGGCCACTTCACGCAGACACCCATCGGTACGTCTTTACACGGTAATTGTTGTTGCTGTATGGATGCATAGTAGTACTAATAGTGTTACATGTCACACAACCTGCAGGCAAACAAGGAGAGGACGACATGACAATGACTGGAGGGCCACACAGCAGTCGTGGATGGACTTGTGGCGTGACTACGGGGACACGGAGGTTGTGCATGAGCCACGGCCCTACGACCTCAACACGTACACTGCGTACCTTGAGCGGTACCTTGCACGCACCCGCAGCAGGCTGACTAGGCCAGTGCCACATCGTCTAGCAGAGGTCGTGCACGAGGCCGCAATACAGGTAGGTCCAAACCACCATCGAGCTGCATGGAACGACGAGTTGGTAATTGTATTTGCTTTAATAATACATAGCGGTACTCGTATGTCTTCACCGTATTTGTCTACGCATTTGAACTAATTACGTGTTTCACTACAGTCCGACCGCCTCCATCGTATCCATGACGACGCTGTTGAGGCTCTTAACCGCGGCCGGTCCAACACGGCTGATCATTGGATTGCTTCAATGCGCAACATTTACAATGAGGTGAGGGCTGCGATTAGGACTATCAGCTGTAGTCGGCACAGAGATGACATTGTCGCACGACGCGATGGCAGGGGACCACATCCAGCTCCACCCCCTTGTCCGGACGTCCGTCGCAGTCCAGTGGCCATCCTAGCTACGCTCGCTCAACTTCGACGCGCCCTGGCCCAACTGTACGGTAGTTGCCAAATGCTATTTATCCACTCGTTTGCCACTTATCTCTCTCAGTACCACTTTTCCTTGCAGACCTCACGGCGGGATACCGGCTTGCTACAGCCGTCGTCGTCAAGGAGGGCCACGTAGGGCGCGACGTCCTCTTCGGGTAGACGGGGCTCGACTGACAGTGACCCTGACTCAGCCCAGTGACCGGGGGAGGCGTTACCAACGTTCCCACATGCGCAGCAGTTCGGTCATCGAAGCTATGCTCGCTCGTCCTCCATGCGCCTCAGTCCAGCGGTGTGATAGTTGCCAACTTTTGGTGCATCCACTTGTTTACCACTTATGTCTCACTGCTTCCTTTTCTTGCAGCACTTGGGCCAGGATAGCAGCTTGCTGCGGCCGTCGGCATCCTGGAGGGCGACACAGGCCCTAACGCTCAGTTCAGGCCAACATGCACTCTCTTCTCACAGCGACCCCGACTCGGCACAGCGACATAACGAGGCGTTGCCGCAATTCCTACAAGGCGGTCAGTCCAGTGCGCATAACCAGCATACATGGTTCGAGCAGACGTACCAAGGGTACACTCCGCAGGAGTACACGCACGACTTTTTGCCGCGATCATCATTCGGACAGCCGTATACATCGATATGCTATAATGTACAAAACAAAATATGTATGTACGCTCGGACGCACTAACGAGTAATGTAAATAAATGCATGTTTACGCGGAGCGACTTGTACACGAAGAACAGGGTCCTTTATCTTCACTGCCAATACCCAATACATGACTTACTACAGTAGTTAGCACTACAAACGTCACAGTATATGTACTAATCAACCTTTATTATGCGGACAAGATATAGACCCGTCTTCGACCGACAGGGTGAGCTCCATGTTCGGCTATCTGTCGCAGCTCTTCACGGAGTACGCCACACCACCGTAGGCCTCACAATACGACCTCCGAGATGCACCAAATTCGCCTCAGAGGTTCACCTTCTCCGTCGACCACTTACGTTGCCCAAGGAAGCGGCCACCACCTCGAAGTTAATTTTATGTATTTCGAATTTGGTACTGCTGCGTTGAATTGTAACTAAAACGTGAAGTTGCAAATTAAAATAGACTTTGTAATCTCATTTCCGTTCGAACTCATCATTGTTCTCATATGTCATATTATTTGATCCGTTTAAATGCGTCATTGCTACTACTGGTGGGGCATTACTACTCCTACAGATTACTAGTCCTGCAAATGAAGTGCAGATGAAGACATGATAACAACAAACACAAGATATAACATAGCATAAAACATTACCAACATAGACGAGAACAACCTCCAGCACTACAACTTCACGATAACAACCCACATGGAGCCTATATGCCAAAGGAGCCTCGTGGCACCCACATGGAGTATTGCTGAGGGAGACACCTCGGACGTGGCTAGCCGTCGTTGTAGTGGCACGCACATATGCAGCTAGGGTTCGCGCAGCAACATGTGGGATCATACGAACTTCCTATGTTCACAACATCCTCGTTGCCCCTCTTGCGTTGCATCTATTGCCGGAGGTCGTTGTTCTCCTCACTGAGAGTCTCGATTCATTCCTCCAACTCAAATATTCGATCCCATATTGTATTCACGTAGTTGACAATATACAGTTGATAGGGAGAGTTGATCCAGCTGGAGAAGTTACATTTCGCCACCTGCGGGAAAGGACGGTTAACATGGAGGCTCCATAAGCAGTGACGAAAAATATAATATTAGCAATTTGTACCCCGAAGTGTGGGCATCGAAAGAAGCGTTGCCCGCCATCGAATTGGCCTTTCAAGACCTGCACGATCGCATCCTCATTGTGTCTGCATTTTGGCCATGCGGGTTGAGCACGCCGACTTGGTATCAGGCGGTAGTGTGGACCGAAGATCTCCCTCCTTTCCAAGGGAAGGTCTTCCTTCGGTGAGCCATATCCGACTGGCCCCTCGACTTCCGACATGGTATATTTCTGCACGACGGAGAATGTACTTCTTCATTCGATTTAAAGGGTTCTCTACGTAGGGGCCGGGGGACCAAGAGAACAATACAACTAACACGTGTTAACGAGGGTAGGGTAGTCACGGGGGGCCCTCGAGCGCATGCGCATGGAAAAGGGCAGATGCCCGAGGAGGTGTCGTCATATCATTTTATGGCTTGGTCATTTTTTGTACGTGTGCCCACCGAAGCGGTGAGGGCCACCCACCGCAAAGACTGGACGGGGCCACTTTGCGCACCGACATGACCAAAGACTACAAAGACAGGACTACGCAGCTTTCTGCAGTGAGGGTCTTTTGGCGGTCAGCTTTACGCAGCGAATAGACAGTGACATGACAAGACTAGGGAGCTTTGTGCAATGAGGGAAAGAGTGGCCTGCTTTACGCAGCGACAAAACGACACAGGTCGGCTTTGCGCAGTGACAGCATAAGACTAGGCAGCTTTGTGCAGTGAGGGGAAAGAGGGATCTACTTTACGCAACGACAAGATGACACGGACCGGCTTTGCGCAATGACAGCACAAGACTGGGCAGCTTTGCGCAGTGACAGGACAAGACAGCACGAGATGAAACGAGGGGCCCAGCTCTACACGTTTCATTAATTCCCGGGCAGCTTTTCACGGCTCGAAATTAACCGCACCATACCAACCCATCAGCCTACATAAGGAGGTAGAAGGGATTGGGGAGAAGGCACTATAGAATCTAAACCCCACACTACACCCAAACAACACTTCACTGCATCGGGATGGACAAGAAGCAGAAGTCATAGTGGGAGAAGATGCAAAAACAATGGGAGGAGACTCGCGACCAAGCAAGATCTGCGGTGGCCCGTGATGAACGGGCAAGGGCAGCTGCGACGTGGGCCCAAGAAGCAGTGCGTGCGAGGAGGACAGCTCCTCGAGAAGATATTCCGTGTCACACCGACCCCCTCCCGTCGGTTCCAACGGAGCATTCCCGCAAGACCCGCCAGAGGGGGAGAGGCCGCCCCTCTGTTGGTGTCGAGACCCATGTATGTTCTTCAAGTCGAAGCAGCGGCTAAGCTTGGGTATGCGCTACTGGGGTTGCGCAAACTATTTCAGTGAATATCCGGACCGACGTTGGGACACGAGCACCTATCGGCAGCCGGTAAGAACCGCTTATAGTGTGTTCCTCCCCACTACTTCTTTTTTCAAGTACACACTAACATTTTCTGTATACCCGCAGTCCCCGGAACTGCTGTGCGGGTATCGCAAGTGGATCGACCTAGAGATCCACCCATATGACCAGTGGACTCTCAACTTCTAGCAATGGAATGACAAAAGGGCATCCGAAATTCGCGAGGCGGAGCGCCAGAACGACGAGTAGGCTGAACGTATACGTCGGGAGATGAAAGCTCATCTCCAGACGTGCACGCGTAGGGAGCGCGAAGCTCGTAAAAGGGAGCACGGAAGGAAGAGGAAGCTAGCGGCCAAGGCAAAAGAGGCAGCCGAGGAGTTCGACGTAGAGGTCGCGAGGAAGGAAAAATGGCCCCAGTCCACGCAGTAGGTGGGGCTGTTCCGCGCTGGTCCGGTGAATGGCCCCAGTTATTCGGTTGTGTGTGTTCGGGTTTGTTTTTGTCCGCATAACAAGGCGCACATGTATCGTAGGAGTATGTCGGTTTGTTTTCTATCGTGCAACGCATGTAAACAGACTTTGTGCACTATGTTATTTCCATGTCTATCACTTAGCTTCGCATTCAATTCTTCATGTCCTCAATATCTCTTACCTTCTTACTTACCAGCCGTTTATACACTAATCATATGTTCATTTTCTCATTGCAATCTTCTTCTGAATCTCTTTTAGCAATACAAATGGATCATTCACATACAATTAGTGCGTACCGATACATATGTCATACAAGGCACCGAAGGTACCAACACGACTTAAAACAACACTTCGAGTGCTACACCTTGAGGATAACAATGAACAACAGAAAGAAAATAGCAACCAACATTAAGTTCATCTTGTGCTCCAGTCTGTTGAAACGATGTGCCATCTCCATTGGGTTGCCAGCCCCCATGACAACTCTCTCATGCAGAACAATACCAGTCCTATTGCCCAATTCATCCTCCCACACTTAGAATTGGCAACCACCTGGAGCTTCCTGTAATTCCATGACAAGAAGGTTTTCAAACATATTTGAATGATTTGACCAAACTCCAAAAAACTTACTCACCGAGTGTAATGGGCACTTATAGTAGTGTCGTCAGATTCGCGACCGTCTGTGAGGTCTTACGCCTCACAACCGTGTTGCATCTAAGGCAAATCACCACGGGTGCTGATGAAGAGGCGCTCATTTGGCTCATATCGACGTGGGAACGACAAATTTGCGAGGAGAAGGAGAGCAATGCGAAGGAGTATGTGCGGTATGCCTCCCTCTTATAGCCTCAGTGTGAGGGCAAAAATGATATTTCCCTATAGTCCTCACAAACCTTTACATAAAATGTTAGTCTCAATGCGGTCCCTATAGCCTCAATGCGGTATCCCAGTGTTGTCATGTCACTGCGCAAAGCTAGCCCGTCTCATCTTGTCGCTGCGCAAAGATGGCCTGTCATGTCTAGTCGTTGCATAAAGTTGGCATCTCTTTCCCCTCACTGCATAAAGCTTCCCAGTCTGATCTTGTCGATGTCTACTCGCTGCTTAAAGCTATCCTCTCTTTCCCTCACTACACAAAGCTGCATAGCCTTGCCTTGTCGCATCTGCCGTTTTCCATGCCCGTGCGTTCAAGGGCCCCCTATGACTACCATACCCTCGTCAACATATGTCAGCTTTGTCGTTCTCTTCGTCCCCCAGCCCCCTACTTGCACTTCATCTGCAAGACTAGTAATGTCCCACCAGTAGTAGCAATTACGAGTTCAAACGGATTAAATAATATGACATATAAGGACTTAAATATCCAAATCTATTGAAAACTAAATGACAGGACTTAAATATGTATTCCAAAGCATTTCATCTTCTTTCAAGAAAGTTCTGTACTTTTCTCATTTTGACAAATTGCTAAAATTTCATAACTTTGCATAGTTTCAAGCAGATTTGTGATTTTCATATTTTTTTAATGTGCTCATAATCTGAGGTAGGCATAATTATGACTTTTGATCCTCAGATATTGATCTATATGTATAAATTTTCTTAGAATTATTGGACTCTTGTAATTCAGTTTTTAAGCTAGCTTTTGAAGCTCAATTGGAATGCAAAAACTTTCACATAGTTTTGAGCAGATTTCTGATTTTCATATCTTTTAATGTGCTCATAATCTGAGGTAGGCATAATTATGACTTTTGATCCTCAGATATTAGTCTATATGGACAAATTTTCACAAAACTATTGAACTCTTGTAAGTCAGTTTTACAGCTAGCTTTTGAAGCTCAATTGGAATGCAAAAACTTTAACATAGTTTTGAGCAGATTTCTGATTTTCATATCTTTTAATGTGCTCATAATCTGAGGTAGGCATAATTATAACTTTTCATTCTCATATATTGGTCTATATGGACAAATTTTCTCAGAATTATTGGACTCTTGTAAATCAGTTTTTCAGCTAGCTTTTAAAGCTCAATTGGAATGCAAAAACCTGAAAATCTGCTACTTATATTGGAATGTCCAAGCCTTAAAGAAACTATCAGGAGTAAGATTTTTGAATATGTTTTAAATATCTTTTCAAGTAAGTAATCAAACTCCAAAATTAGTCATATATATCTATTTTCATATTTTTATGACCACATTAAGATGAATGAATTAGTATCAAGCTCTATGTGTTGAATATGTTTCAAATATCTTTTCACGTTTCAGTTACAATACAACGCAGCAGTACAAAATTCGAAATACATAAAAATACATAAAATCAAAGTTTAAAAACCATATTTGCTGCATCTAAAAATTATTACGGATAATTAATTAATATTTGCATTCATATACACATGAAATACCGATAATCAGAACCACTAATGATAACTTAAGTAAACAAAACATTACATAAATTCATAGTTTTCAAACCAGATTTGTGATATGTAAAAATATTACAGATAACTACTTAATATTTGCATTCATATACACATGAAATACTGGTAAAGACAAAAAATTCATATACACTTTCATGTACATATTTGCGAGAGGGACAAATAAACAATTTACGTACAAAAATTAAATTCGTACACACTGTACAAATAAATAAATTACGAACAAAATTTTAAATTTTTCTAATTACAACAAATTTTAAAAATTAACAACTACGAATTTCAATTTAAAAAATTATTTAATCGCGCGTGAACAGTGACCACACCACATGCACAGTGTCACCATTCCGTAGTTGCGTGGTCGAAAAGGGGGCTAGATTTGGAATTTTTGTGATTTGGATGCTATTTTTGGAATTTTGGGGATCAACAGTGCTAGAAACGTCCAAATTTTTGCAAAAACAACCTACAACTCACCCTCCTACGTTGCCTAGGTGAACAAGCTTACGTTATCCAGTGTGTGGGGTGCCTCCACAGACGCCAAGAATTGCTACATCACAGGCGCTAACTTTGCCTTTTCCCCTCCAATGCTTTGTACCTCTCACCCTCTCTACAATGGGTCCCACTCTAGGTGAAATTAGAAAAGAAAATCACCACCTCACAGCTCTCTCTCTCTCCACTCACTGACCACCTGATCCCCAACTCTCTCACTATCGTCGCTCTCCCTCTTCCCACGGCAGGCACAATCCAGCTGACATCGTCCTTGGTTTAGTAGTGGCGGGCTTGGTGACGATGTAGGGAACGACAACGATAGGTCTAGCTTCCTCATCCTCTACCTGGCCAATGACGGCGACTTCCCTCACTAGATCTGGCGATGCGCGGTGATGGCTCCCTCCGTTCAAATCCGGCGGCCGCCTGGCTTCCACCACCCAGGTCTGACGGAGGCAGCATGTAGGAGGCCGTAGGAGCCCTCAATCTAGCGGCGACGGAATGTGAAAGACCTCGATTCAAACGGCGGTGGCATGCAAGAGGCCTTGATCTGGCGTTGGTGGCGTGCAAGAGGCTTTGATCCGATGCGGCATGGCATATGTGGTTTCCTTGACCCAGGCTAGGCGGTGGCATGGCTTGCATCCAAAAATTAAATTCCAAACTCTATATGTTTATCGTGCTAGTCCTATGATCAATAGTTAGCACACACATTCACATCGTTGCATCACATCCATACAAAATTAAACTTAAACAGACTAATACGTCATAGATAGTCGTTATGGGTCTACGTGGCCAAAGTTTACACAAAAGGGGCCGCCTAGCCAAATTGATCACACTAAGAGTTCTTGCAGTGGAAAACAAACGATAGGATAAACAAAAGGGCCCTTATGGTATACCACATCCCCATGGGCAACTAACTGGGTTAACTATCACTATTGGATGGGGCCGACTATGCCTATTGGAAGAATAGGATGGCTTGTTACTTGCAGAGTCAAGGTCAATCCATTTGAAAGAAGGTCCATGACCCATTTCAAGTGTCTATGGTCATTACTCTAGACAACACTTCAGATGTGGACAATAGTACCAAGGCATAAAACATTCTCTTTTCTAGCTTGGGTAGGAGCAAGTACGATAGGGTGTATCACTTGCCCATAGCATATGAGATCTGGATGACACTTGAGACCTATTATGAGGGTTGTTCTCAGATCAAGGAACAACGCCAGGATCTGTACAAGCTCGAGTTCAACTCATTTGAAATGAGGCATAGTGAGTCCATTGATGAGCTTTTTGCTAGGTTCAACACAATAATTAGTCAGTTGAGATCCATAGGCTTGAATCTTTCAGAGTATGAGAAGGCTCATGCCATCTTAGGAGCTCTTAATTCGATTATGGGGATTCAAAGGATGCTGCCATTCAGGAGTGCAACAGATTGAATGGTATAAGTCACTCCAAGGATTTGGTAGTAGAACCCAAGAAGAGTGGTTCTTCTGGTTCTATTAGTTCTTTTGGTTCTTTTTTTTGTGCTCCTAGTGTTTTAGGATTCTCGATGTTCTATCTTTGTCTTGACTGATGACCAAACAGAATCCACCCTAGAAGAAGATCTGGCAATCATATTTAGAAAATTCACGAGAGCATACAACAATATGAGGGAGACAAAGAGAGAAGGACCCATCACGTGCTTCCAGAGAGGTGAGCCTAACCACATATGTCCAAGTGCTCCAAGCTTCGTGACAAGGAGGAGAAATAGTTCCACAAGAAACCACGAGCTCGATATGTGAATAAGAAGAAGGCCACTACAAGACGATGATCCACAAGATTCTCTCCACCTTGGAAGAGGTGGACCTCACTGATGTTGATTATGAGAGCGAAGATGAAGAGGATAAATTGTGAGCCAAATCCAAGAACAAGGACTTCATCAGCATATGCTTCATGGCTCATGAGGACAACACCAGAGAGCATGATCTCTACAGAAACCCTGATGAGGTAACTCCATCCTATGATGGTGTTGCTCGTGCTATAATCATCACTAGAAACGCTCTCAAGAAATACACAAAAAAAGAACAAGAACTTGGAGTTCATGGTTGAGAATTTGAAGATGGAAGTAGCTAGGCTTACACTATGTCAGGATAGGGTTGTAGAAGCACGTATATGTGCTAATATAGCTTAAAAAAGTGTTACTAACACATTTGATAAGTGTTTCTATAGCAATGTTACTATAGCAAGATCTGTTATAACACATAATAAGTATTTTTGATATCTAAGAAATGGTGTTGCAACGATGCTATAGCAACATGTAGCAAATGTGGTACCATAGATCCTAGTAATACCTTTTTTCGTTAAAGCAACACAATAGCACATGTTGACATAAACCCAAGTAACACCTTTTTTCTCTACAATAACACAACAATGCTATAGGTCCTAGTAACACATTTTTAGCTACAATAACACTAGAATGCCATGCTTGGTAACACATTTCATGAAATACCAATAATGAGAAATAATCTAGACACACTACATTGCATCAAGGAAAGAAGTATAATATTGTTCACATCATTCAATAACATATGTAACAAAGTTGATTTACAGAGAACACAAGTCTCAAGAATAAGAGTACAATTTTTTCAATACCGTTATCTATTCTTCATAAAGTTCTTTGCCTCTTTATCCATTTGAATGAGGTAAACACTTGAACAAAGACTTGTTATCATTTTTTCTTATTTGAGTTCTTTTCCTTGCAAGGTACTTCATTGTTAGTCCATAGAAATCAATATATGTGTTGCATGTATGAAGCATCAATCAAAGGCTTCCATACAAATTGAGTTAAATCAAATACAAAAGTATCTAAGACGTACTTAGCTGTAATTTTGCAAAGCTCTTATAATGTACAAGTTCAATCAACTAATGCCTAAAAGATGAATCAACTAATCATAGTTTACTCCGACACAAGACTCGCCAACACACAAAAGGGCTAGGGGGTCACTAGTGATGCTACAGGGCTAGCTCAGGGACCTAGTCACCAGAGTTTGTCAGTGGTGAGAAATTGTGGTGGTTGTGGTACTACCCACTGCAGCGACTATTAAACAATGGTTAATTCTCAAAATTGAAACTAGCATTACCATCTATGTGCCATTGCGGTGGTAGTGGTTCCATCAGAGCCTAGATTGGTGCAGTGGGCTGTCTATGGAGGCCTATAGTGGCACAGTGAGGTTCGACGAGGTAGTGATGCTATGGTCATGCATTCGCACCATTGGCTAGCCTACCGGATTTGTGTTGGGTCAAAGCAAGTGGGAAAATAGGGGACTCACCAGAAAACCAAACGAGGAAGGAGGATGGTTGTGGCGGTGAGGTCGATGCATGTTTCGGCTAGTAGCGAGGATGAAAAAGTAGTTTGGTATATCTGGGCCAAGGCAAGGGGAAAAAGATCACGCATCAACAAGAGGGGATGAAGGAAAACATGACGGGCAATGGCGTCGAGGTCGAAGATTATCGATTCAAGCAAAACAGCGGCGAGGTCTGGGCATGCTACAGCCTGCTCTACAGATGGCGTGGCTTCCATCCTCCCTATGGGCAAAGAGGCAGGGATTGGTGAGCATCAAAGATAGGAGGTAGAGGGGAACCCAATGCACTAGAAGATGAAGCAAACAACTCACCCCAATGGCCAGAATCAAAAGGCGGAGCCAGCAGCCGAAGTTAGAGACGATGGGCTCGGTCGGCCAAGTTCACATGATTATAAGGAGGAAATGAGGAGAAGAGTTGGGAAAATGCAAAGGAGGAGCCGAAGAAGAGAATGGCACACCCGGTTAGGGCTTAATTAGAGAGAAGAGGGGAGGAAAAACAGTGACATGACTGTGGACTCAGCACGAATTTTTGTGAGTAGGGCATGATCTCCCGTGCTTGGGTGGACTCCAGGTGGGCTGGTCCATGTGGTGTGCGTGCGTGCAAGCACAGCGATGGCAGGGCATGATGGCACAGCTGTGGCAGAGGGGTGATGGTGCTGTTGGCACTACTGCCTCCATGCTCCAAGCCATGGCAGGGTGCGCTTGAGAGGGAGAAGAAGGGGGCCTGGGCTATTGTCTCCTCTACAGCAAGAGAGTGGCGTCCGAGGAGAGGGGACAGGCCAGCGCACATGGTGGGTGTGGGCACAAGAGAGAGAGTGGGCGCTATGGAGGCGGGAGGTAGACGATGACTACTCCAGCTAAGACTGCCAGGTGGAGCCGGAGTCCACCAATCGGTGAGAGGGAGGAGAGAGCTATGGCGGTAGGAGAATGATAGGTGGGGCTAGGCCATGCATTAGCAGGACGGAGAGATGGCAAGAGCGGGGCGAGCTGGGCCGCGTGGTGGCTAGGCCAGTGGGCAAGATGGGCTATGACTAGTTCACTGAGCTAGGCGAGGGGAAGGGAAGAGAGAAAAGCTACGTTGCGGGGAGGATTTGGCTCAAAGACAATTTGGGAATTAGGAATCGATTTTCCAATTTAAGGATTTGAACTTCAATTCAAATTTTGATTTGAATTTGACATAGTTATATTTATAACTCCTTGGAAATTTTATTTACTTTGCTTGCATTGATTTAAATGGGAAGTTCATAATTTAGGTTTTCAAATTCAAATTAATTATTTGGGATTTTATTTCCTAACATTTACTTATAGAAAATTTTGGTTATGCAACAAAAGTTTTTTAAACTCATGAAAATCATGCATTTAAAATAAAACCAAAAATCAGGATGTTACCCTTTCTTTATTTTTCCTTTTTATTTAGTTGTAGCTTTTTTTGCCCATTCCTCATGCTCATTTTCTTCCACCATTGTTCTTTTAATATTTTTGTTTTGTTTTAACTAATTTTTTTTATTTGTTCAACTAATAGATTCAATTGTTCCATCGATAGTATTGAACTGTTTCATGAGCACGTTTGATTTGTTCCATTAATTTTATTTCTTCCGGATATCGTTGGTGAACCGTTAGAACATTGAAAAAATCAAACATGTGAAACATTAACTCACCCCTTTATAACTTAATGTGTGGAACATTGTGGATGAACTATTAGGAACAATGAGCAAAATGCTTGGAATATTTCATTTACCTATTGGAACATTCCGCCGCCACACAAACAGAAACACGCAGACACGGGAGACTTGATCGTCTTTCTAGATGAACTATGTGTTAGCTCTGCTGCATGTAAGGTAGATTACTCACGAGCAAAGCCATTGTGCTCCCATTATATTCTACTTTGTCGGCAATGAAGCTCTACTTGATACTTTGGCTTGGGCTGTTACAGAAGGAAGAAATCGGAACTTCTAGCCTTCTGCTGGCTGAGATGCTGAATGGAAATTCATCTGACAGATTTCAGTCAAGGAACATATCTCAGTAGGCTTGAGGCTGAAAATTGGAGAATGGAAGCCGCGTCACACTTTGAGCAAGCCTCGCTCCTTAATGGAGAGCAATCTTCCACATTAACCAATCTCCTTTTTTTTTTCCTCTGGTGCTCTCTGGTGGTACAAGATTTGAGCGAGGGACATCCCCACATTAAAAATTTTAAAGCAAGAGAGGGGTGATCATAGCCTTTTGGCTTTTGGCAAAAAACAATAAAAAACATTTTAGTGGATAGTGTAGTGAATAGTGAAAAAGTCTGCAAGAACCAAACGATCACCCCAAAGATGGGAGAAGGAGGCTGCTACGGCACAACAGTAAACCAACAAGGCAAGTGTAAACCGGCCGCCAGGGATCCAAGTGCCAATTAACTCCAACTGTATTTTTAAGTTTCAAAACATTGTACTGATTAACAAACCTCCTTTTGTCCTTCACCAATTTGCCCCGCCTCATTTCGGCTTCTCCGTTGGAGTTTTGGCTTTTAACTTCTTGTTTCTTAATTTCATCTTTTTCTGACTTCTTGGTTTTTTGAGCTTTTTTCCTTTTTTTTCTTTTTTTTGTATTCATTTGTATTATCCGTGATAGGTTAATCTTTTTTATTTTTATTTTTATTTTTATTTTTTAAAATTTAATTACACCAAAAAAATCACCAACAGATAAGTGCAAAATAAACCAATTATAGTACTAAACAGAGAAAAATAAATTGTAAGCCACAAAAAAAACTCAAATGAGCAACCATTTAGGAGGAAAAAGTGCCCAATGTAATGAAAGCACCTCCATGTAGAGAATTTTAAGGTGGTGTTCGGAATGGTGTTAGCTTATGACTTTTTTATTGTAGCTGGCTTATTTTTTAACTGTAGCTGAGTTGGTTTATTTGGCATAATTAAATTTAAAAAATTTTAAAAATAGAAAAAATATGTTAACTCATCACGGATAATACAAAGGGATACGAAAAAAAGAAAAGGCAAAAAAGTCCAAAAAAATTTAAAAAATAGAAAAAGATGAAATTACTGAATAGTAAAAAAAGCAGAAATCAGAAGCAGAAATTAACTTTAAACTGAAATAAGTACAATCTTAATGCTTCATACCAGCTAATAAGCGTACGCCGGTTAATGGACGCTCTAAACCAGCTAGTTACCTAGTTTTCCTACTTTTTCTAGTGGAATTTTGTTTCAAAATGTCGTCTCTATGCTAGCTAGTAGCCTAGTAGGAGCCTTTTCATCCGGTGTTTATGCGGTAAACTCAGAACGACAAATAACATGAGTATATAGTTGTCATAAAAGTACGTGAAATTAGTAAAACACATAAGTTGTTATAGAAGCATATATTATAGACTCTCTTCGTTCCAACAACATAGATGTCATTTTAGAATACATGCGATCAAACTTTAACTAATAATGTACACAAAACTGTATAGATTTGTTCCATAGAAAGGATGCCAATTGATTATCATCAAAAGTATTTCCATATTATTATATTTTTATAAATTTTTACAAACATATCACTAGAAAAATTAATGGTCAAGTGTGTGTATTTAAGACTATATCGATGTCCACAACGACAAGTGAAAAAAGAATGAAAGAAATATCTCAGAAGTGCTTGAAGGAATATGACACATCGAGCTGGTTCTTTGTATGAAAGAAATGGTCATCTATCCTATAGGAAGGAGGTCAGGTTTGAGCATATGCGCCATTCTATTGTTGGCATTTTAGAATTTGTCACTCGATGTCTTAATGACATGGGAACTACAACTTGCTTACCGTTATACTCCCTCCAATTATGTAATTATAGGACCGATGCTCGCAATCAAAGGGGGTTAGTAATTCTCAAAATGTTTTCCGTAACGGTATTCAAAATCTTAACTCAAATAATTATAAGAGTCACTTAATTCATATTACACCTACTATGCTTTATAAAATAAGGCTAATAATTTAAACCAACAAAACCAGTAACCTTCAACCCAAAGTCGAGCGATCGTCATGGATGGGTCAGTCTGACCACAGGGACAAAGGCGGTTTGATTGTTGGGGTTAGTCTAACCATAGGTCCAGGGCTAGTATGATCGGTCTCCTGTTCTCAAACCTAAAAACTTCTCAGGTCAAAACTTAAATCTCGAGAACTTCCTCAATTCTCACCTAGACACTTTTAAATTTTGTATGAGACTTGTTCAAAGTATCAGGAACTTAAATTGGTAAAAAAAATCATAAGTTTCTTAGGCTCAGATTGACTATCTTGAAGAGAATCAAATATACATCACAAAAACACCAAAAATCCTAAAATCCAAATTACTTCTTACTCATGAGGATCTAAGACATAAGGTCTTCCAAATATATTCTCGCATGTCCTAGAAAAGTGATTTAAGCAAGAATTTAAGTTAGAACTCCCACGATCATGAAGTCCCAATTCTTGCTCAAGAACACTTTTGAACTAGGCATAATCTTATGTCTTTCTATGGAGCTGATCCAGATGGGTAACAATTGGTCAATTAGGATCTTTTAGTACCTCTTACTCATCATGGATCATAGCAAGACCAAGAAAAATCTTAGGATAGAAGAAATCACATCAAGAACATGAGGTACAAATAAAGTTCAAGATATGAACAACTAACAATTTCTGAGACAAGATTTGATCTTCATTACCACATAAAGAGGAATGATTACAACAATATGGAGATTACAATGTGCTCCCAAAGCACCATAGTTACATCTCCTACTCGCTCGCCTCTCTCTCTCTCTCTCAAACCCCAGGAGGCAGAGTAGAAGAACAAAAATTTCAACCCTAGAATCCCTAAATCTAACACCTCCTCTCTTCTTTAATAACTAGCAACAAATTCTAATGCATCCAACCCATTAAGACACCTACAAAAACCCGTTAACCCCACTAACATGGTTTTACATACTCATGCATGCTTCTTGAAGAGTTTACAAGACTCAATCCACTAAACCATTAGCAATTGATCCACTTAGCATTTTTTGCTCTCCTTGACCTAAATCACTTCTCCTTTGCATCTTTTCGTGCCGCGGTTTTGATCAAGACACCAACCTAGTATTTGACCAACTATCACCATACCCTCAACGAAGTTTCTGGGCATATTTACTTGACTCTTCAACTTCACATCAAAGCATCTCTGTATATTTTGACACGTAGCATGTAGTGCCCAATGACTAGATATCATGTCTTCATGCATTTTGTCTCCCGAATCGTCTCTACATGCATTTGCCTCATCACTCAACGCAACATATGCACCAACTCGTCTTTTCATGATTCTTGTCTTCTCTGTGCTTCCCGCTTAAGCTACGTAACCTCACCTAGACTTACTTGACAATATGGATCTCAGCTATTCAGCCTAGTTTCAGTCCATTATCGTTGATCGCTAATGTTTTCCAAGCCACCTACACAGTTAAAGGCTAAGCAACCATTTTGAGCACAAGTTTCATGTACGTGACTCATGTTAGATAAAATAATGTATCATCAAATTCAACACAACCAACCAACGACACCCATGCCGTGCACCCACTCAAAAACACCTCTCACTATTCTCTGACTGTAGCCACCTATCAAACCACCATGGTTTGGCCGGTCGACTACTTAAGAACACTAAAAAACACCATCTTTAAAATTCGGTTAAACTCTATCTAGTTTCAACTCTAGTTTTATTCTCAATGGTACAATAAGCACATCCTCAAACAAAACTATACAAGTATTTGGTGTGCAATTTTCAGAAGACCATATGGCCGATCTGATCACTTATCCCATGGTGGTTAGACCACCAGCCACCAACCGATCAAACTGCCTTTCTCATGGCGGTCAGACCGTCACACAAAAACTAACGAATAGGTTAAGACCAGTCTAACCACCATCTTTGGTCAGGTCAAACTAACTAAGATCTAACAACAACTCTAAATTTCTGAATTTTCCGAAACTTATTTGCAAAATTCAATATCAGTTCAACCAAAATGGCAATTATTCATCACAAATATATTCTAAATCTTCTACATGGTCTCTCAGTAGTATTTGCTCAGACCAACCATACACATAGACAAAGTAAACACCACCTTTAAGAGGTCAGAATGGTACGATATTGAACCATACATATACCTATTTAATCTCATACTACAACATTTATGAAACGCAAGAGGAGTAACTAATTTGAGCCTTTATTAGTTTTTACCCAATTAAGTGATTAAATGGATTGTTATCAGTTGTGCTACAAATACATTTGGCTACCGTAGACAAAGTAAGGTGGGAAAGAAATAAAGGAAAGAGGACCAGGGTTAAGCAGTTCGATGACACGGTCAATGCATGTCTGTTGGCCGCGCAGGCATAGTTAGTTGCTAGCAGCTGGCGCTTTGCATGCATGGGATCTTGCAGAAACCAATCATGAGGAAGGTATAAGTTGTTTAAGCCTTTTAAGGTGGACGGTTGCTGTTGAGTGAGCGCATGATTAATCAGTTAAATGATAGTACTTTTTGTTCTCCATGAGCGTCTGTTTCTTTCGCCCTATCATTTATACATGGGGCCGGATCATTGTATTAATTAGTTTAGCTGGGCATGGATTTTTACCATAGAACTTACATACTCCCACCATCCCGCAATATAAGTTCTCACTCTTAATAAATATCTTCCCACAACATAAGTCCATTGTGAAGACAAAAAATATAGGTATTATAATATTTTTGTTATATACCTCTACTTTAATGCTAAAAAATAAATTAGTTGTGGTATACCATTTTATAAGAGTATGCATGGTTCAATGGTATTAACTTTTTCTTAAATTTAATGTTTTCTTGATCGTTTGTATGATGGGCTTTGAACTTATAGGGTGGGGTTTTTTTGGATTTATAGCTTAAATATTTGAATTCTAACTGTTCTGAGAGGTAGTACACACAGGGAAATAGTCGTATATGATTTTGGCCGATACAACTAAACTCAGTATACTTTTTACTACAATATTTCTATTGACTCCATCTTAAAAAATATAACGTTTAAAAGTTAGTTACTGTAGATAGTACAAACATAAACCGACTGAAAGTAAAAAAGATGAGATCATTTAGAGCTCTTGAATGATTAATGGCATCATTTTCTATTTAACTGTCGGAAGAGTTTAATATACTAATTAATTACCCTTAGTTTATAATACTGTGCGATCAGCCAGTGACGTACCATTTTTTACAACACTGGAACTGTAATCCCTCCAGTAAAAAATAATACAAATATAATGCATGCAATCAAATCATTTTAGCATTGATTGACAACAGTGTTTTTGAAATATTTAGATTATCCATACGAGAATTAATTATATCAGTAGATTTGTCTTGAATTTATAATATCATGATTTTATTAAGTTTTATAAATATAAACAAATTTATTATGTCAAAATTGCATTTTGAGGACTATCCATTAGTGGATCTACATTATGGAATGGGGGTTGTAAGTACAACCCCCGCATTTTGGAATTTGCATGCAAGTTCATGAAAATTTAAGAAAAATCCTTAATTTTGCAGAGAAACAAGAAAGTGAAGCTATCCTCGTATGGTCAGACAGCTCCAACTTCGACTTAGGGGGCGCTCATTTTAGCGATGGTTTCTGACTTTTGGCTGAAATTTCACTGTAATTGATTTTTTTACTGTAACTGATTTGGATTTTTGGGCATAATTAATTTTTAAAAAATGTAAAAATAGAAAAAACATGTTAACCCATTAGGGACAATACAAAGGAACACAGGAAAAAAAGAAAATACAAAAAGCCTAAAATATCTTTAAAAATTCAGAAAAAGATGAAATACTAAATAGTGAAAAAAAATAGAAGCTAGAAACTAAAACTGAAAAAAACCCAAAACGAGCGGAGCCTAATCGGTACTAGAAACCATGAGCTTAACCAAACAGCTAAGCAGGTTCAACTTATAGCTTTGTGTACAGATGTGCATGATCAGCTATATTAAGTGGCTCTACCTAGGTAATCATTGTGCAGGCACTAAACTTTTGTTCTCTCTCTCTTCCCTCATAAATTCATCGAGTTTGGTCAAAAAAAACTTTGATAGCATTCAGTTTAGCGTTGATCTATGATTTTTTTACTATAGTTGATTTATTTTTTATTATAGCTAAATTGACTTATTTGGTATAATTAAATTTAAAAAGTATAAAAATAAAAAACATGTTAGCCCATCACGGACAATGCAAAAGAATACGGAAAAAAAAATGTAAAAGCCCAAAAATTTTAAAAAACAGAAAAGATGAAATTACTAAATAATAAAAAATAGAAATCAAAAGCAGAATCTGACTTTAAACCAATTTAAGCATGACTATGATCCTGTAACATCCCTCTCCCTACATCCACGTATAATTTGAGAATTTTTTAATACTTGCACGCTTAACTCTGATGAGGCTCTCGCTGAGAAGTGGCTCTTAATTACTCCATTAGTTGAGAAATATAAGAACTATTTTGATTTTAGATAAGGATTAAGAAGTGATGAAATTAAGAAAGAAATAAAAGAAAATGACAGTGTATCTTTAATGTATTGAATCAACGTAGATTCAATGCTGAACCTATTCATATTATTTTCTAAAAGCTGCTTTTCTACAAAAAAAATGACTTTTCTTATTACCTAACTTTCAAATAGAGTGTTTTTTCAAGATAGAGTCTACTAGTCGACTAAAGTACACGATGCAGCGAATTCATTTATATCGGTTAAAATCGCATATAAATATTTCTTTCTATAAAATATTACTATTTATAAGTTAAAGTCAAATGGCTATATGAACGGACCTATAGCACACGAGCAGGTTCCAAAGCTAGTACATTGTACTCCAATATATTGAATCTACTACACCCTCTAGGTGGGACCCATTGCAAAATTAAATAAATGCAAACAGCTTGTCAAGTTGATAAACAAGCTTGGTTCAAAAGAAGTTAATGAACAGAAAACGTTATTCTGTTGAGTTGAAGCCGGATGCTAAGTTTGGTTCGGCTTCCTAGTGTTTTTTGTTCGAATCGATGCCCTCTATGGTTTGAATCGGCACTTTTCTTGCTGCATGCATGCATGCATTGAACCGGCTAAAAGAGTATATTGCTGATGGTCTCCGAGTATATATAATAATGTGATGTCGGTAGTCTATAAGTCTTACCACATAGAATATGAAATAATGCGGAGGAGAGAAGGAGAGCATAAAGAATTGAGTTATCTCTATTGTAATAGTCAACTGTAATACGAAAAACAAGACATATTGTACATGGAGGAGTTGTCTCTATTATAGTAGTTAGTTGTAACATGATAAATAAGACATATTATATATAGAGGAGCTGTCTATAGATATGTGTAAAAAGATAACACATTATAGAAGCTGTTTTTAGTGTTATCTGTAGATGACATAGAGGGTATTATAGAAAACAATTGCTTATATCATTGTACATGCCTTTAGGTGCCCCTTGTAATTTTTTTTTAAATGAGAGAGTGGTAATGAATAAATACATATAACAGAAAGAAAATAAATATTTCTCCGAGGGAGTATTTAATTATATCCTCTTGATCATGTAACTTTTTTGTTGCTATATGTCTGTTAGGTATGTTCTCTAAGCAAACCCTCCTTAATTGTGTAGTAAAAAAATGCTATTGCAATCTTGGAATAATACTCCAGAATGTATAGTGCAAGATGCAACTTTGGTTTCATGTGATCAATAGAGTTTACCTTGTCGATCAACGATCATCTTAAAAGCAAGGAAGAAAAATGGACAGGCCGGTTATCTTGTGATGAACGATTACATGCTTGGAAGGCAAGAAAATTCGAAGGAGAGGAACGACAGAAAAGGTTATATGTTTGGTGAGACGAACGTGACCATATGCTTGCTAGTCAAGTATTTCGTTTCTAGGTTCCTACCCTGTGCACCCAAACCAGAAGTCGCTAGGTTAACCGAAACCGTTGTAATTGCCTTACCGTTGTATAACCGAAACTCAAATCAAATGGTCGGTCAATGTCTATCTAGGTGAGACAGAAACTATATGACGCATAGTCGATCGTCCGATTCCAAGTGAAAAACACGTTATTTGAACCGAAAAGGCGAAAAGCTAGCAACGAATTAAGACAACTTACCTCGTTTCGGAGTTTCCTTTTGCTCATGTCGTGATCCGAGGCCTTGCGACTATAGCAAGCGATTTGATCCATTAAATCATATAATTGACGGTTTACATTTTAGGGCACTCAATAAAAGTTAGAAATAACTACTTAAAAATTCTAGCTTATTGGCCGATTGCAGCGTCATATATATTTTAGTGTCGATACGATATTGCTACGGTGCGCTACGCTAGAAGCTACCAAGTTGTATGCATCTTCACAAGTTGTTGTGATTTTTCTCCTACTGTATCAAAAATCAAACTTAGGTCTCGCTCATTTTTTTTTACCTTCTAGTTTATTTTTTACTATTTTTAAATTTCATCTTTTTTTATTTTTTTGAGTTTTTTGCCTTTTCTTGTTTTTTCTTATATTCGTTTGTATTGTCCATGATATATTAATATATTTTTTAAATTTTTTAAATTTAATCATGTTAAATAAGTTACCATTAGTTACAATACAAAATAAAATAGTTATAATATAAATTTAGCTATAAACTATTAAAATTCAACCCAACTGAATGGGTTCTTAGAAATAGTGTTACCGATCTAAAAGTAACTAAGCAAACCGCTTTTTTCGAAAAGCCAAATATATAACCTAGGATTAAGACAGCATCTGCTACAAAAAAAAAAGGGCTAGACTCCAATAACTGCCCTCCCCCAGTCCCTTCAAGTTTTATGTGAGAAAGGTCCAATCTTGTTTTATGTGAGAAAGGTCCAATCTTTTGTTAACGGTAACTGCTCACCCACCGGCCTGCGGATCAGCAATGGCTGGCGGCCGCCAGCGTGTGGACACTTCAAACGGACACGCGCGGCCGCATGACACATCTCGGCGAGGGCGTACGCTTGGACTCTTTTGACCTGTGCGTGCTGCGCTGTGCTGTGAGAGCAGGTTAACTGAGGATTGAAAGTGGCGAGTCGGTGATTGGGTCTGTTCTTTTTTCTTTCAATTTATGATTTTTTGTTATGATATATAATTTTTTAGTTATTTATGAGAGAAAGTATAAAGTAATAAAAATTTATGTACTATTTTGGTCGATATAAATAAAATCGTTACAGTGTAGGTTACAATTAATTTGTAAATTTTATCTTAAAAAATAATTTATTTAAAAAATAGTTACCATAAAAAAAATCAAAAACAGCTTCTAGAAGTTAAGAAAAAGATGCTTGACTGTGCATGGAAAATATCCTTTTAGGCCTTGCTCAGCTTCATTTGAAGCCAGCGTTCGGCGACTAACGTTGGCTTTTATTTTACTGTTTACAATTTTGTTTTTTATTTTTTGTTTTTTCCATATTCTTTTGCATTGTTCGTGATGGACTAACATATTTTTAATTTTTAATTTTTTTAATTTTAATTATGCCAAATAAGCTAACTCAGTTGCAGAAAAAATCAGCCAACTACAATAAAAAAAGGTATAAACGATCACTATTCCAAACGCTATCTTAGCCAGTCAGTTACACTGCTAGCTAATGATGCTGCTTTGGACAGAAGTGAAAAGTTGTGTAGATGGCATGGAGTTTGGAGTTAGGTAAAATGGGTTATTGGTTTTTTAAATATAATGTATTTTCTAGTATATATTTATTTCAGATTCATGCGACAGGCTTCTACCTAAATTTCAAGTTTAAAGCCATGGTGGCGCCAGTTGTAGGAGATAGTAGTGGCGTGGCTGTCTTGTCTGAGGACTGCATGGTTGTCAAAGGTTTTAAAGATCTTTTTAATGTTGCCTAACCGTTGCAACAAATACTTTTTCCTTACAAAATGTAAGTGTTCTTCTAGTGATTTCTTTTTCTTTTTAATTTAAGATGAGTAAGTACAAGTACGCCAGTGAAAAATTTTGCCGTATGGAATTGAACCGGTGGCATCTCTGTCGGAGAAAGCGAGGAGAAAGGCCCAACAAATATTCTTGTCGCAATTAGACAGCATGGCCTAGCCTGTATCCTACTTTGTACGAAGAACAGCATGCCCCACAGGATTGGGAGCTGTCAGGGACGTTGCTATACTAATGGAAGCAAGACAAGCGAGAAAATTAATTAGCTACTGTGCTCTGCTGCTTACTACTAAGCCAGCTGCCAAAATGTAATGATGCCAATATCATACTTTAGCGGCAGTATATTAAAGATATTGGCTTGTTAATTGATTCGCGGTTTAGTCTGGAAAAAAACAGATAAACAGGGGCTGAAGGTGATTATATAAGGGCAGCACTGTCCTTTCATCATATGACAAAAACCGTTTTGGAACTTTCGGTTCGGGTGGTGGTGGGTGCGTTTCCGGACCTTTCGCTTTCCTTTTGTATTTCTTCCGTATAGATGACAAAAAGAAATTGTATTTCAAAATCCACTCCTCGGGGCAATATATGTCTAGGTACCGCTAATACCCGCAAACTCGAACTTGGTGGTTCTAACCGCTAGTTTATTTTACGACATGTGTATGATGTATCCCTAAACTGGCGCCGGTATATCACTTTATATTTCAAGGGAACCTGAAATCATACTTCTTGAGCTTGCTTTGATCAGTCCATTTGGTCATTATGTTAGGTAATTAACAGAATTAGTTCAGTTGTCATGGTCAAATAAAGTCAACTACTCAAATGGCACACCACGTTCCTTGGCTGACATCAGTGATTCAAATCACGATTATCATGGCGTCGCGGCATCCCGAGCAATAGAGCCACTGTGGATAGCGAGAGTTATCCTACAGCACGGCCGTATATAAAATATTATTTTTATAATTTTATATATTGTTTAAAATACTATAAAAGCTACAAGAAACTTTTTTTTTCATTTAACAGTGGTCCACATGTGCACAAACAACAGCGTATTCACGCAACCATGACAAACTAGTTCCTGTTCTTTACGGCTTCTAAAAACCGCTTTTAGCTTTTGTTACAGTAACTAATTTTTAAACGGAGTATTTTTTTAAGATGAGATCTATAAGTTAATTGTAGTACACGTTAAAAACGTAATATATGTACCATCAAAAATCGCAAGCGAGTGTCTCTCTTTCCGCAATCTCTGTCGCAAACAACCAAAAAACCATCAGCAGCAGCCAAAAACCATCAACCGCAGCCAAAAAGAACATGGCCCTAAGTTATATAAAACAATAGTCTAATTAATAGCTACTATACAACAAGTTTGTGGCATTTCTATAGTATTAATTCACAAATATTTTTGATAACTCATGATGCTCTAATTGTTACTAACATCATTTGACATAGAGGCATTTGACTAACATCATTTGGAGATTAGCTCAGTTGGGATAATTTTCCCTTTCCAAGGGCCCTACCTTTGTGTGGACATTAGCTTAGATTAGCGCCCAAGGGACCTTTGTGTGGACATTAGCTTAGATTAGCGGCGGCTACACAAGGGTAGGACTCCAAGCCTTCAGGGTAAGCAGTGGACAGGCAACGCCGCGGCCATGGGTGATTGGAATGAACAACTCACTAGTGGTGGTGGCGGTAGGAGAATTGGGCATGTTCTTTTTGGCTGCGGCTTATAGTTTTTGACTAAAATTTTTGAATTTTAACTGTTTGTGACAGAGATTACGGAGAGAGATACTCGCTTGCGATTTTTGGATGCTACAGATGTTGAACTTTTAATGTGTACTATAATTAACTTGTAGACTCCATCTTAAAAAAATACTCCGTTTGAAAGTTAGGTACTATAGCAAAAGCCAAAAGCCGTTTTGAAAAACTGAAAAGAACAGACCCATAAGAGGGGGGATGGTAGTGCTGTGCCGGGTTGGGGAGTGGGAAGTGAGAGTGGGTGGATGGGCGCTCATGTAGTGACAGACACATAGTCCCGTGCAACCACAGTTGCTCAATATAGCGGCCAATATGGTTCGAAACCGTTGATTTACACATGCATAATTAGATTTTGATTTACATGCATGCATAATTAGATGTTTTGTATGGTCTTATTGGTAGTATGTATGTATGTATGTATGTATGTATGTATACATACATACATACATATATATATATATATATATATATATATATATATATATATATATATATATATATATATATATATATATATATATATATATATATATATGTATGTATGTATGTATACTCACACACATATATATACATATATATGTGTATACACACACATATATGTGGTCCGCTAAATCCGCTATAATGGCCGTAGTTGTGTTAGCATGCTTAGCCTAGCATTTGGGTGCCTGAGAATACTATAGCGGTGCTATAGCCCGCTCTTTTAATTACTGGCTGACATGACACGCAGTTTTGTTTAAATATTACGATATTTTGAAGGGAAAATAAGATTGAAGTAGTAAAAAATAAAATTCGAAACAATTTTGGCAACTAGGGTCTAGTAACTATTTACACACATTTTGAAATTTATAAACCATAAGGTGGGAGTAAACTCACACTCTCTGGGCTTGTCTGGATGAACTTAAATACCAAAATTTTCTTTAAAAAGACCCTTTTAATCCAAACAATCCCTTAGCTATATGAGTTACTATGATGAATCCCAAAAGGATAATTGTCTTATTTTTCTCAAAATAATCAAAATTTTTGAATTTGATGCAAAAGCTCCACACTGCTTCGAGCCTATTTAGAATATATGATTTTCACAAGTATTGTAAAACAATCCCTTAATTGTATGATGAGAGGGTTCTTTTGGCCCGATCTTCTGATAAGAAGGATAATTTCGATTGATTGATATGACGTTGACAGTGAGGCTACATGACTAAGATGATCAAGTCCGTTATGTAATCGCTACACCACACCCTAGTCGATATCAACTATGTCAAGAACGTGGTTAACCTGAATATGAGGTTCAATTCCTGCAAGCAATTGAAGAACAAGTAAGAACAAGATAAGAGCAATCTAAATATTGCAAATATAAATGAGGAATACAATTGGTTGAGGCATGCAATCACAGTTGTTGGTCTAGTCGACACAAGAACACACGACGAAGTTTCACAGTGAAAAATTAATCTGCACAAGCCTGTGTTATATGGTCAATTGAGTCTCTATTTATAGGAGCACGCAAGCCCTTACTTATGGAAAATTTTTAACACATGGAAAGTAATTAAATCATATCTGATTCTATCTCTGTTTCCAAAACCGTAAGATTGTTTTGATGATTTCGATACGTAAAGAAAGAATTTTGAGATAGAGCCAGATCCATTGGAAAGAGGATAAGATAAGCGTTCCATGTTGTACTCACATATTACAAACAGACTCTTAATGTGAATTCTATGAGCATTTAAAGTTGGTCCTATCGGGCTGAATTAGTGTCAAATTGTTTTAATAATTGTGACGCGCACAGAGGGAGTTTGGAGGTGGGGCCAGATCCATTGGAAAATGGACGAGTTATGCTTTCCATCTTGTACTCGCATATCTCAAACGGAATTTGTATGCAAAAGTTATGTATATTTGAAGTCAAACCTATCATGCTAAATCCGAAGTGATCTGGAGGCTGAATTGGATTCCAAAATATATTCCACTTGAACTCTTATTTGAATTGATCTAAAAGTGATATGACGACCTTGAGAAAAGAGTTGGAGGAAGGCGTTGACTTGATCTTGATATACTGGTTGACTTCCCTTTAAGTGGACCTTAACCACGAGCGTGTAGCATTGATGTAATTCTTCTTGTATAGCTGTACAAATATATATTTTTATCATATTCCCATTTGAAACAAAATAAAACCGAAGAAACGAATTCACCTTTTATTTATTCTTAAGAGTTATGGTCGTATGCGTTTGTGGTATAATCATTTATCTTATTTTTCTTAAAAATTTTCGAAATTGATGCAAAAGCTCTCCGCTGCTTAGAGCCTATTTACAATGCATGATTTTCACAAAGTATTGTGGAAAGAAAATCCGTATCAAAATTCCTTTTCTCTTAGGCACGCCCATTAATAAATCCAGCAAAAGAGGATACAATCACATAATTGTAATTCCCAATCTTTTCGGGGGGCAAAACGGTAATCTGCCCCCACCTCATCTCGCCATCAAATCCTCAACGAATCCAACTTTTCCTTTCTTTAACAGAAAAAAATCAACCAGGAGCCTAAAAGCCCAGAAAAGAAAAGAAAAAGAAAACCCATTTCTTCTCCAGTCCACCACCTCCTGCGAGCGCACGACGCAGATAGCAACCGAAGCAACGCTTGCTTCTACCCGCAGCAGCACACCGCAGCACAACGAACCCACAAGGGTGGAGTGCGAGAGGGAGAGCTAGGGGAACAGCAAGAGGAGCGCGCGCCTGCGCGGTGTTGGTGGAGGAGGAGGCGAAACCCTAAAATTCCCGTTCCCTTGCGGTGGGAACCGCTCGGGCTGCACCGGATCTGCCTCGGGGCTCGCGCCCGCGGGCGGGGAGATCGGGGCCCGGCGAGGCTGGTGAGTTGGGTTCCGGGCGGATTGGGGCGCCGATTCGTGCCGCGGTTGGTGGAATGTGGGTTGGTGGAGTCGCGATTTGAACTGCTGCGTTTTTTTTGGGGTTTGGAATCGTCGGGTTGCGATGGCGTTCATGATTTGGTTCTTGATTTTAGCCTTTTGGGGTGTGTTGGGCGGTTTGGTGGGTTGGGAGGTGGAATGCAGGGGCGTGGGAGTAAGATTTATCCGAAATTTGTGGCCTTTTGATGAATTTTTTGGTTTGTTTTCGTTTATTCTACTAGTGTCTTGGGTCCAATTCGGTGGTTTTAGCTGTGAAATGCGGCAAAGTTTGAACCAATTCTTGTACACGGTTAATTGCCTCCGTGGTTCTTCAGCTGAATTCGCCGGAGTTTGTGGTTATTGGATGGGACAACGACTCTTCTGTGTAGTGTGGACCTGTTTTTTGGTGTCCTTTTGGGGAAAGGAGTAGAATTGAGCTTTCGTTTTGTGTGTTTTCTGGCCGTTGGATTTGATTTTGAATTTTTTTTGCTCAGTTTGGCATCGATCTCTCATGTGCCTTTCCTTTTTTACTCCTGGTTGATGATTTAATTCTGGTCTTCCTGGACAGTTTGTAATGTTGGGAGCTATGCTTTGTGTGATGGCTGATGCAATTTTTATGTTTCCGGTGGAGTGGTGTTAAGGTTGAATTTTGGTTTAAATTTTGCTGTTCGATTTGCCATTTGGTCTGAATTTGGCTACATCTTGCATGTGTCGTCACTGTGTTTCCTCCAATTCGTTTAATATTTCGTACAGCGCAGCTGCAAGCCATGAAATGTAGGGACAAAGAGTAAAATTGGATGTGCTGCATGGTTGAATGGATGTGTTGTTCTTATGCTGCTTTGCGCCAAAAGTAATTGGATTGGTTGATGCGTGCTTTTTAAAGACTTCCGAAGTGTTTTCGTTTGAGATGCTTTGTCTGGTTGGGTAGGTTTTATCGTTTGTTGATCCATTAAAATTAAATGCAATAAGTTGCGCTGTGGATTGTAGAATAGCTAAGTTGGGTGAAAAGTTTTCTGGTGCTGTTGGCTCCCTTCCCAGTTTATTTTGAGGAACTCCTCTCTGTGTTAGCTCATTTGTCGCTGTTGGGTGGATGATTTCATCCAGAGATGTGACGGATTGGGCAGTTTGGGCTGGAGTGGGAGAAACAACAGTAGCTTCAACTTTTTGGGTGCTTTTCGTTACCTTTTTTGTTGGTCATTCTGTTTGATCACTTTCTATGGAAGTAATCAGTGTCCTAAGCTTTGTTGGTTTAAGTGGGTGGATAATTTCATTTGGCAGTATGATGGCTTGGTTATTTCGGGCAATTCATGATGAAATTGATATGTTTTTTATTTCTTTTTTTCTCTGCCCCTTACTTGCCTTGTGCTATCATTTTTTCTTCACTTTCATTAGCTACCATAAGTATTTTCCTTTTGTTTTGGTGCATTTTTGGTTTGCCTAGTTGCCTAGTTCTTTAATAACACTATCATGCATTGCAGGTCGTGATATATGATCCGCTTGTTAAATTATTTCGGATGTATTATGATTTCAGTCTGATGTCTCGGAAAGGAGCATAGCAGCACTTAGAGAGATTAGGGGCCATAAAAGATGCCACCTTCACCCTCACCGAGGAGATCTTCTTCAAGGGAGACTTTTCACAATAGGGTCAACAGTTTCGGCAATTTATTGCCTGCTAAACCAAAGGATGATGAACTCACGTTGTTCGCTGATATGCAGAAAATTGAGAGAGAGAACTTCTTACTGGAACCATTGGAGGATTTTGATGAATCAATCTGTAACGCTCATAAATATCCTCCTCCTCGTTTATACAATTCTGTACTTTCTTTTTATATTTGTGATCCTAGGCCCCTGTTAAAATTGAGGTGCTATTGCTACTAAATGATACTTTTTAAAATTTTTTTTTGATCCCTGTGTATCAGCAAAATTGAGCTGTTTTCCGGATGTCAAGCTTGGTATCAATGTCCCAGCACGAGAAGAAAGCCATGATTTTCTTAATGTGGATGGTAATAAAAATGATTATGAATGGTATGCACACTCAATAGCACATATTGCTTTGTTTTGTTGCAATTAATATACTTGATGTAGCCTTGTGTTAGTTATCAACATCTCCTATGTATTTCAGCTATCTGTCTTACTTACATCCTGTTTTGTAATGTTTGTCTTATTCATAAAATAATTTTATATATTATGGATTGTGTAGTTTTTGTTTCCTTTAGTTGTTAACTTGTTATACCTGGTTTGGCCTGTTGGTAGGGCTGGAAAAACCCAAGGTTGCACAGATATGTTAATGGACACGTAGCACAATATGATTCAGACATAGCGACGTGCATTTTCCTAAAATCTTGACTCTAGACATGCTCATATATATTATCTATATTCTTCACCAGTCTAATAAACTAACAAAGACAACTGGTCATACCTTTGTCTCCTCCTGACTCCTGAGTAGGAGGAACAACTGATTAACTGCTAGGTTGGAAGTGCTAAGGGTGCGGTCAGAGACAGGGTTTGATCTTTTATATATTTTGGGCTGGATGTGTCCCATATCATGTTGAGCCATGCTGAGCGTGTGTTGGCAATTAATATTAATTCTTTTAAACAGAAATAATAGGACATTTCTCGAACATGAGTAGGCATGAGGGCATATCTAATACACTGTCCGACACCATTAAAAAGTGTCCATGCAACATAAGAAAAACCTTGACCCAATGGTAGGCATGCTATACAAGCTAGAAGACTGAATCATTGACATGGAAATCTGAATCAGTGACTTGGAGAAAATTGCCTTCCATGTGGTTTTTCGTTGACCAGAACAAGGCACACAGGTTTGTGGAAGACGAACTGTTTTGTGCAATGTGCACAGACATAAAAAT
Organism: Melocanna baccifera; assembly: GCA_036346265.1. Taxonomy (NCBI): domain Eukaryota; kingdom Viridiplantae; phylum Streptophyta; class Magnoliopsida; order Poales; family Poaceae; genus Melocanna; species Melocanna baccifera. The sequence continues at coordinate 12,849,262 of CM070709.1, forward strand.
GTCAACAAAACATGAGTTTTCCATTCTACCTCAGGCAAAAGGATGGGCACTAATGTAAATTGAGTTGTGCTTATAGTTTGGCATTACTTACACTTTTGTGCCTAATTTCCTGATGACCAGCTTCCGAAAGTTAATGAGGGTCAAAGTACCATAAAATAGTAATCATTAACCATGCGTTCAGTTAGTGGTAGCTCAAAGTTTATGGGCAGTGAGCATCTCAGCCGTCTGGTTGGTTCTGTACCTATAGCCGTGCAATGCTTGTATGAATTAGGTTGTTTATTATATGAGATGTATCACATCGTGAGAAATTTCTTCGCCTCTGTTCTGTTGGATGCACTTTTTTCCTTAATGCTATGACTTGGTTCAGTTTAAAGAAGTTTGGTAGCACTGCATAGTGCATACAGTATGATGGCCTCAATGGTCTACAAGCTTTGTAAGAATGTGACAGTTTTTTCATCTTTATTTTCTTGTGGGTTTTGGTCATGCACTTGTTCTTTTGCCTAAAGATAGAATATGCATTGGGTTGTTTGGTTGCACTTAATTCATTAGTTCAACTAAAGAAAATGGTGAGAACTGAGAACATTTTGACAACATCTTGTTCTGTTGTCTCAGCATCTTCTATCAGCTAGAGGGGCATTTTCAATGATATATGTATATTGTTTTTTTCTAAAAAAGTAAAGTGAATGTTGTCGCTATTCTAAAGTTGCTTATCCTTTTCTAAAGTTGCTTTGGACCCTAATTTCTTGTGTAAATTTCATGCATTGCAGTATTATCCCTCATGACCATTCATTATGTCAGTGCAACCACCATTCACTATATCAGTATTATTAGTGCAATGATCATGATCCATGGCCTTAGTTGGGTAGTGTGGGTCAAATGCCAGTTCTGTTCTAAGAAAACTGCTAATGATATAGTGCTACATAGATTTTCGATCGACTTCATTGGTCACAACTCACAAGGCTGTTGTCTCAAAAAAGAAGAAAAAAACTCACATCGTCATCCTGTAGTTGTGTGAAGACTGAGGAGAATAGGGCCATGCTGTAAATATTTGCTGATTTAATTATCAATTATTAACCATTATTGATGAATGATTCAATTAAGAAATTGGTATAATTACTACTGTTCTTTCTTGGCGTGCAGTGGCGTCATATGGGTTATTGAAATATCCCTTCTAAACATTCCATTGGATGTTTTTTGTTAAGTAGGAAATTAATACCTTAAGGCATAGATGATTGTCATTGTTTGCTGCAATGGTAAGATATAACGTTGCAAAATGCCAATGTTAGCACATAATAATAGCTTGCATGTTTGAAGAATGTTAAGAATAGCCTATTTATATAGTGCTTTGGATGGGTAACTACAATACATTACTAATTGCCCTTGTTATTGGATGATCATTTCTCAGAATTGTAGGTTTGACTATAATGCGGTGCCTTACACAAATTTTATTTAATAAATACATTTTTGGCCCTGTTCATACCTTGAAGGCTGTTGACTTAACCGCCATCTTTCTTTTCAATTAACAGGTTGTTGACTCCTCCGGAGACTCCACTTTTCCGTTCATTGGATGATAAAGAAGAACAGTCTATTGGTCAGGCTTCTAGGGGCAGAGCTCAAAGTAAGCCCATACAAATTTCGAGGTCATCCACGGTGAGTGCTTCTGTCCAGCATAGCTTCTGCTCTGGAATTCTAAATTTCAGCTCACAACAATTACCTATAAATTTTATTATGTTTTATTCATACACAGATGGATAATACCCAAAGGTCTAGTAGAAGCAGTGCAAGCCCAAGTCGGCTTAGCCCGTCGCCACGCTCTATGGCGAGGGCAAGACTGTCTAGTTCAGCTTCTCGCTCTAGCCCACCACTTTCTCTGCAACCTCCAACGCCATCACGAAGACCTTCAACTCCTCCAGCTGCTAAGACATTAACACCTCCACGAAGGTCTCCAAGTCCTGCCTCAAGGAGGATGAGTACTGGTTCAAGTGGCCCAACGTTGAATGGAACAAGGGGAGCTTCACCAGTTAAAGCTAATCGCAGATCTTCTTCTCCAAAACTTCAAGGACGGCAGTCCAATGTTCCTGGCTTCTCTTATGATGCACCTCCAAACCTTCGTATGTCTCTACCAGATCGTCCGGTATCCCATTCAAGGGGTGGATCCCCTTCATCTTTCAGTGGACTGGACATGGGTTCAAGAGGTAGAAGACAATCAATGTCTCCTACTCCATCTAGAAGAGCCAGTTCATCCCACAATATTGAACGAGATCGATTGAGCTCGTACAGCAAAGCTTCTGCAACATCTTCTGGTGAAGATGATCTGGACTCTACGCAGTCTGTACCAATTGGCTATTCCAGCAGCCCATCTGTAAAAAAGAGCTTGGCAGTGATGAAGACCAGAACTATTGCATCGTCAAAGAAGCCGTCCAAAAGTTTCTCCCCTAGTTCTGCCCCAAAGCGGTCTTTTGATTCTGCAGTTTGGTTGATGGTAAGTATTGTCCTGTTGTGCTGTTATGATGATGGATTATTCATTAGTTCCACACTTCCACTTGAGTTACATGATACTATTGTAGCAGTGTCCTTAGTATCCAATTGGTAAATCAGTTAAAAAATTTGAACAATTTGCATATTTGACAATCTATTCATGCAATTACTCTTGCTTTGTTAGCAGTTGTAGTTCCCTATTGCAGTAACCCAGCAACTCATGCAAATTCTTTTTGCTATTCTTTGGCAACAAAACAATGGTTACATCAAATGTATTTAGCGGCCAAATGTTTTGGATGGATGACATTGTGAATTACAGTCACAGAGTAGCTTAAAAGGAAAACTTTTGTACATTATAATTATTTGGCTCGACAATGGCTCCAGTGACTAGGTTCTTTTGCTTTTTTTAGTACCAAGTTATTCATTTCCCCAGATGCTGTATGACACAGTAAATTGTTCTCTAATCATTTCTTCACTAAATATAGCTTCCCCTGTAAAACATATTTACTTGTTGCATAGTTTTATTCGCATGATGCAGCCAGTTTGCTTTTACTGTAATTCAAGATGTTCTTGTTTAGTGTGTTCTAGGTGTTGCTCAAATTGCAACTAAGACGAGAAATGTGATCTTCCTTTTTTAGGATCATCGCAAAGCTCCTCAAGATATGTTCCGGCCACTGTTATCAAGTGTCCCTGCCACCACATTTGGTACTGGCAAAGTAAATAATGTGCACAGGCCCATGTTCTCACACAATTCCTATATAACAACTAGCAGTAATGCAAGCTCTGAGCATGGTGCTACTTTTGGCCCTTATATGGATAGTGACCAAGAGAAACATGATCTTATTGGTGAATGGGAAGCAGATGATGGCTGTCGAGTTCATGAGGACATATTTATGTTTGATAAATTGGATGAGCTGAATGAAGAAACCAGTTATGAGAAGAGTGCAAAATATGTAGAAAATGACAGACATAACTTTGGCATGGAAATAAGCGGGACAGCTAATCAGGCTTCATATGATGGTGCAAAAAGTTCTCAGGATGGATATGGTGATACGGCTACTTGCACTAGCTGTGGGAAGTTTTTCAGTGTGATGGATTTGGATGGAAAAGGTGACTACTGTGAAGAATGTGCTTCAAAGGTTGGAAATTTTTCTGCAGACCCTATGATACAGACTTTAGAAGAAGCACATCAACAGGATGGTAAAATAGCAGACTCTAAACCTTACATTGCATCTGAACATCCTGTAGCCCTAGATTGTGTAGACTATAGCAAAGAAGTATCGCTTGATCATCAACTAGTGAACAATGAACCTCTAGCTGATAGCACGAACAAGTGCCCTCCAATTCAGTCGATGGTGGACAAAGCTGAGGAAATGCTGCTGGGGGAGGTGGTAGGGGATCATGCAGAAAACATGAGGCCACATCATGTATCTGATTCCTTACTAGGAAATTACAGCGATATTTCATTTAATCAATCTAGTGTAAGTTATCATCAACAGACAGAACCAACATCAGTGGAGAACGACCATTCCAGGGACAAAATGGACAACCGCCATCATGGATTACCACAATGCCTTCCCAAGTCAGACTGCCAACGTAATCAAAATGTAACTGCATTTGGTGATAATTCTCATCAACTGGGATTAACTGCATATCCAAGCCCTAATGTTGAAAATACTGAGGGCACTGGGATATCAGTACTCTTACTCCAGAAGTCAAGCAGCAACAAATGGCCGGTCGTGGAAGGGAGGGCCCTCGCTGCTACAGATATTCTTTGTTCGGAACCCTATTATACAAGAGATTGTGTCAATATGATGAAGCGCAGCTTTGGACGGGACAGCTCTTCAGCTGCTTCTTCCATTGATCTAGGGTCTTCAAGGCAATCAGATGCACGCTTTGAGGGCCTCAGGAGTGGTAAGAGGGTGGACTTTGAGAAGGCTCAACGAAGTAGTACCATGAGTCGTCAAAGCATTGCTTCAGTGTCAGATATGTCAATTAGTGGTTCTTCAGCTTCACTTTGCCTTCAGAGTGATGCAATTGGAGACACTTGTATCCCAATTGACACTTCCAAAAGCAATGCTTCAAGAACAGTGGTTTGTACTGAAGAACAAGATGGCGCTTTTAAGGATGCTTCTTCAAGTGCTATGGAGTGTTCGTCTGCTGTGCATCCTATTGTCAATGATGACATCCTTGTTGACTTGAACTCCTCGAGGTTTGATAGGTTGAGTGAAGCAGAAGGAGATGCAATAATGCAGAACCATAGAATGGGCACGATGGCTGACAATGATCATTTGAGCACTAATATGTGTTTGTCGGATACTGAAATGCCAAGTAATGTCCGAGAGTCTTCAGCTGCTGAGGAAAGTTGCATGCCAAAAACTGAAGAAGATACTTCCACCATCACTCAGTGCTATTTAATTGGCACTCCAGAATATCCAAGAGATGAAAATAACTTTTATAATCTTCAAATGCAGTCTGAAGCAGTTCAGGCCTCAAATGAGGAAAACAAGTTGGACGATTGTTGTGTGTCTGCCATCTCTGAGGAGGATGTGTTGGTTTCTGGAACAGAGACTAGCATAATGGAACTTCCTAATGATGGTATGAATTTACAAAGTTCTTGATTTCATATTAACTTGTCCACTTTAAAAAAATTCTACTTTTCTCAATACTCATGTTTATCCATTACTTGCATTACTTGTGTGCTGCCTCTCTATGTTACAATCTTATCTGAGAATCATATTCTGGTGGTACTAGCTGATAGCCTGATACTATAGGTGGGTTGTTTTGGGCTGTGGTTTATACTTTTTGATTTATGGTTTATGAATTTTACCTGTTCACACTAAAAATTATAGAGAGAGATGCTCTCATGTGATTTTGGTCGGTACAAATAAAGTCGGCATAATGTATAAAAACACACAGTTTTTGAAAAAGTTGCTGTACCAAAAAGTATAAGCCCATAAGCCAAAGTTGTTTTGAACTGAGCCTATATATTTGAGAATTGTTTTAGGAAATGATTTACTCTTTAAAACCAAAGAAAAAAACTACTATGGAAGCAATTCTGGGCTTAAGTAAACAGTTAATTCATGTAGGAGATGTTAATTACCTCAGGCAACAGGCAATGGATAGGAACAATTAACAAAAATAGTGTGAAATTTACAAGAGGGAAGGAATTTAGGACCCATGATAAGGATAATAGTAAATTACTCGGTGGGTCATTGAACATGTGCAGGTAGTTCATGTAGATCACAGCACTTAGAAAATGCACATTTATGTCACTAAAGTGTATTAAGTGGGTCATGCCGGCTCCAAACTAGCCTTGTCAGACACTGCAAGCTGACTGCTGCAAACATGGCAAAAGTTTGCATTTACCCCCTCCTCAACTGAGATACAAACGGCAATGATTCCAGTGACCTTTGTTGATCCTGCCACGCCGCCGTTGTCACCACCTGGATCTGTATTTTAGTGATCTCCCAAAGCCCATCTCCTTCCCTCTGTGCTTGCACCTTCTTGTTCCTCATCTCCAGGAACAACACGAACATGTCGGCCAGCAGCTTGGTCGTCCACTAATGCGAGGATGATGATGTTGGAGCACACTGGGCATCGAGCTCTAGTGCTCTACCATGGAGGAATTGGGGATTGAAAAAAATTGGTTTAGGAAAGAAGGAATGAGAAAGGGTGGGAGAGGGGGCGGATAAATTGGAGAGCAAATTGGGATCCTCCTCAAAGCGGCTGCATGCCACGGACACAGCAGCAGCATGGAGGCTTGATGGCGGCGGCTTCCCTCCAGAGACGCTCATCATTGGTGCTACCTGGCAGCGGCGCTCTGCACAGGAAGCTGCCGCGCTTGTGCGACAGAGGCAGCAGCCTCCACAGCCATCTGCTTGCCAGTCTATGCTGTTGCTAGATCTGGAGGACACCGCCGCTCGCTGTCGATGTGCACCTGGACATTGTCGTCGCTGTGGGATGTTCGCTGCCCTTGCTGGCAGGGACAGCGCCAACGCATCTGTGTGAGTTGTCAGCGTGAGCCTGTTCTTTTGGACTTAAACTGATAGCTTTTTGACTACGGCAAGAGTGTAGAGCTCCCAATAGGACGTGTGGTAATAGGAAGTGTGAAAGCGGTAGCATGAGGCATCAAAAGTGAGGTGGAGGGGTTCAGGAAAGATGGAATGCGGCAAGAGTGGAATAGCCCTGTCATGTCAGACTGGGCTGTAGTATCTTGCTGGATAGCTGGGGATGAAAGATTAGAAAATTACCAAAAGGAGAAAAGCAAAAGAAATGACACAATTTTTAAAAAGCATATGCCCATTGATACGGCAGCATACTGTTGGATATAGTAGATCTTCATGGAAGTGGGAATGCCTAAGACCAAAATACAACTTTCAACCTCTATTTGACACAAACATTTATAGAAGGTAATTTTCAGATAAGGTGTAGAACACAAAACTTTTGATAATTATTACACAGAAACAGAAAGGATCTAATGAGCGACTAGAAGTATTAGCATTGAGCTTCATACTTTTTTCACATCAAATAGTTTAAAGCAAACAAATTATTCTTTAATTTATGATATCAATATTTAGAGGTACAGTTATGCATGCCCACCATGTTTTCTTCTTGGCATAACCAATGAGGCAATGACTTTTATTGTGTTCCTCAGTGAATATATGTATTTAACCTAATTGTTCTCTTTTACTTGTAGAAGAATCACCTGAGGCAGTAGAAGTGTCGAGGAAACAAATTCAGAGATGCTTCACTTTAGAAGAAGCTACTGATACAATTATCTTCTGTAGTTCTATAGTTCATGACCTTGCATACAAGGCAGCAACAATTGCACTGGAGCATGAGCAGGAATCAGAACACGCTGAATCTACTCGCCCAACTGATACCATCATAGGAAAGTTTATTCTAAAGGAGGATGGTTTGCTTAAGCTGTCTCACAGACGAACACCAAATCGTAAGGTTAAAAGGAAAAGATTGGAAGGTGAAACAACCATAACAGAAACTGCTGAGAAAGAAGCTGTTGCTAAAGATCCATCACCTGTACGTTCTGCTTCCGGAATCCCAAGGACATCTGATAGTATGAAGCCTCCAAAGCTGGAATCCAAGTGCAACTGCATAATTATGTAAGTTACGAGGGCATCCAGTATGCCAAGGAGACTTGGGATATACGTTTTTGGAGTCCATGTATGCTAGTTTCATTTCGCATGCAAGTCGTGACGCAGCGCTGAAGCACGCCTACCTGCTTCACTCGTTACCGGCGATGCATGGAGTTTGACACAGGTCTTCTGGTAGGTTATTTTCTGATTATGGTGCATTTTCTGTTTTTTAGGTAACAGAAGTGCACTGCGAGTTATTCTTTTGTAAATTCATTTTCCCCTCCGTTGTTTATTTTGTGAAATTTTCTGCTTGTCATGTGATCCATTGCGGTTTGTCCAAAGTGTGAAATTACTAGATTAAATATATGTTTTTGTAGCCTATTTTCTTGCAATGCCCGTGGCTTGTTATGAGTTGATCCCTGGAGCTCAGCTTTCTGCCATGTATCTGTTTATAGTGGGCATTACTTCCGTATCATATATCCATTGCGGTTTGGCAGTATGGTTTAGCCTAGGAGATGACAAATTAGACGAAATCAGTCTTGGCATGATTAAACCTTTATTCGATGCTCCTTTTTTTGGGGAGGTATGGAAGTGGGTGCGCGACAGTTAACCTTAGTGTAGCGCCCGAACGTTTAATTCATGCGTTATCTTTGTATGGTCGGTTGCAACATTATAACCCTGTGTATATAACATTTCTCGATTATATATACAACAAAAATTTGATAACAACCTCAATGTTATATACATTAAATTAGATTGTTACATATAAAATCAAAATGTTGCATACATGAAATCAAAATACTAGACATATAAAATAAAAAATGTTGTACATATAAAATCAAAATGTTGCAACGAAAAACAACTACACCTTCCATGATAGGTCTACTCTGACCTATTTACCAAGCTCAAACAAAATCCTATGGCTATAAACCCAAACACAATCCAAGACACGCACAACCTAATTTGGAGACCAAACAGCAACGGAGCAAGAGCACATCACATAGAATTGCAGACGTGGCACCAAGCGATGGGGAGCATGGGCACAAGGTGGGCGACGACGCGTACCTGATGACCGGGGTGGTGGGCGGTGAGGCTGACCGCGGTAGCAGGTCGACGGGCACCGCTGTTGAGCTCTTGACCTCCTCACGCATGGCACCTAATTTGGTGGCGATAAAGTGCATGGAGAGAAAAAGAGAGGGAGGGAGAGAGAGAAGTATGGAAGATCGTGGTGCGACGACTAAGCCAGATTTTACTCGAGCAGTCGAGAGTATGAGGGAGACAGGAAGAGAGTTGTGGCCTTGTGCGTGGAAAAGATCGACCCTTATGAGTGGATAAGGATATATGGAATGATGGCTGAGAGCAGTGTTCGATATTTTTAGTACATATGTACATAAGAGAGCTAGCATTAGCCTATTTTTTTTAGAAATTTATGATGAACTAGACTGTTTCTTGTAAACTCCTCATGAAATTTAGCTGACGCACTTTTTTGGGAAGAAGAAAAAGAAATGTGCTAAAAATGTTGTGTTTGGTCTTTTGAGCTTTAAGAGATATGAGTATAGGACCATTGTCAGCGGCCGCTATGAAGCCTTAGCATTAGCGACGGTAACAGCTACCCTAGTGTAAGTGTGAACTAGTGTAAGTGTGAACTTCAAGGTGTGAATATCACGTGTGTTTATCGGTAAATCCCAATTTTTCGGTGCGGTGTTGGTAATTACCATATTTACCATAGGGAACTAAGCTGACTTGTAGTGTTCGGGAAACGGGAACTGGTCCAAAAAGGCACCGGAGGGGCGACGGCATGGTTCCGTCTTCTCGTTGCGTTGCGCGTTGGGCGGTGGGCGGCCATTTGGGCGAACAGGAGCCGCCTGCTGGAGCACAGACGAGCGGCCGGCGGCGCTGCGATGTGCGGCGAGGCTGCAAACCAATCAAATTGTTTTCTTAGGGGCTGACTTGGTCAGAACTGGTTCGCTTTCTATTTTAAATTTTTTCAAATCTTTTGTTCTTCCACATTTGATTTTGGGATATAATGTTTTTAGAACCCTACTCACTTGTCCCTAGGCTTAGAAATCCGGACTAACGATGGGTTACAGCCTTACAGGTTACAGGTAATGGTTAGCATGTGATAATGAGTTAGGAAAATGGAGAGCAAGATGGTGGAAGTGAGGGATTGTGTAGTATGATCTGTTGCAATGAGGCGTTAGGAGAAACAGTCGCTGTGATAGTTGCTGCTAAGGAAACTAAAAGGAGAATTAATTGTTCGCTTTTTGCGGTCCCATGTGCCACGAAAATGTCAGATTTACCCTCCCTTCGTATGTAATTCCATTTTTGGCCCCCTCTTGCGGCCGGGGAGCGTGAGAAGCCTCCTGATGCGCCCCTTGATCGCATGAGCTACCTGCCGCGCCCGGGGACCGTGTGACCTTCCTGTGTGCCCCTGGGCGCATGAGGTGTTGATGCTCCGCTCTAGGGTTGCATGAGATGGCCCAATAATGTAGCACCATTGTGTCGGCTTTGTAGAATTTTTGCAGGACAATTTATTTAAGGATGTTTTTTGTAGGAATTTTTAGATATATCAAAAGAGCTAAAAAAGTTATAATTTTTTTGTGGAGCCTCCTAACACAGTGTACTTGCTTATGTAATTTTTTAAAATTTAACCTTTCTAAATTTTTGTAGAAAATTTAGCGAAGTGTATTGTTTGTAGGAATTTTGTTAATATAGGAAATGAGATCCAAACATTATGAAATTTATTTTGAAGACTCAGACTCCTAACATAGTGTACTTGGTTATATATTTTTTCTATAATTTTATATGTTATGAAATTGTCTAAAAAATTGAGAGTTTTTATCTCAAAAATTAGGATCTTATGTTTAGGAAATTAGGCTTTCATGATTTGATGTAACTTTGAATCTAAGAAGTTTAGTACCACATGACTACTTGTTAGGTCATGTTGTGCTATGGTGTGCAACTTCGTGGATGTGTGCCTATTTTATTTACTTTTCGACATAGCTGTGTTGTTATGCTACATACGTATGAGTTAATTTGATGCAAAGACGTTGACTCGATAATAACATGTAACCGTCTACTATGGTATAGGCGTGGATATGCATTATACAGAAATACATTGTACAAAGTAGTGTAGGTAATAACGCGACGGTACCAAAGACAGTATACATGAACTCATGGTGCATCGGCTACCACTTCCTTTGACGGCGTGCTGATCCTCAGGGAAGGTGAGCCTAGTAGGAGAGCGGCGTATGTCTCAGAACTCGTAGTGTGAGGGCTACGTCGGAGGCGGGGCTGTGGGTATCTCTATGTAGGTGTGCAGTGGAGGGCCTAGCATAGCGCTCACCCAGTCGGTCATAGAGGAGTACACATCCTGTGTAGAGGGTATAGCTAGGTGAGGACAGACATTGTGACATTTACAATGCGTAGTTCTATTGGAAGGCATGTACCTAGGGAGTCTGAAGTGCGAACGACGAACCCTGGCCTTGATGTCTGAGTTGCTTTGTCCAGACCTACGGATTTTGTGTGATGCGTTAGTGCAGCGTAGCATAGACATATGTTGTGTTAAGTATGTTACAGCATACTAGTGTATGTGGTTGTGCAGACGATGATCCTCCAGGTCAATCACCGCTGTAATGTTGCACAGTGTATCCTTGGTACGTCTGGGCGAACCAAGCATCGCGCTCACGTAGGTCGGACTGAGCCCCATATGCGAACGTGGGCAATGCATCATCACGACGCTGCGGTGAGTCAGGGTCGTTGTCTACACTCGGTCCCTATCTTCCCGACGAGGAAGTTCATTCGCTCGTCTCCGTCCGTGATGACTACACTTGTAGCAGATTGCTATCCCCTCGCAAATACTGTAAGAACAAATGGTAGTGAGAGGTACATTATAATGAAGTGCACGAACAAAAAATGAGGACAACATCTGTGAATTGCCGTACCATTGGCCCAAGGCATGCCGAGGATGAGCAATTGTAGCTACGATGACTACTAGAGTGCGATGGACGTGTGGAGGAAGGCGCTGAGGGAGGTGGGGTGGAAGCAGTCCTTAGTGTCTACCTCGTATCATGGCAACGTCGCTATGCCAATCGCAAATGATGGTCCTTAGTTCTACCCTCGTGTCATCATAGATGGCATGCATTGCACCTAGGAGTCGTTCGATGATGGTGTTCCTCCCACGGTGCAGAGCGTCAGTAGCATCACAATGTACACAGTCGAGTTGGTTGTACTGCATGGAAACAAGAAGTAGTTATGGAACTTAGGGTACACACGCCTCGGTCTCTCCCTGGCCCACCCCAGGTGAGCACGTATCCAACGCGTACCCATTGTGTTCCTATTGACAGGGTCCCCGCCACAGTAAAACTCAGGGCTCAACTGAAAAGGGTGCACGACGCTCTGGAAAGTACAGTCGGCCAGCCAGGAAGTGCTCCCATGCCATAGCTGCAATAGGGTGTAGCATACCGTGAGGATTGGTTCCCTGGCTATACTGCTATGTAAGGCATTACACAAGCCTCGATCTGTGGCACAAAGAATCGTGGAGCCCCAACTGTACTGTGCCACCTCGTTCGGCCATGTGTCTGCCAAAAACTTAGCCACATGGATGTAGCATCGTAGGAAACAACACCCACCCAAATAGGAACAACATGTACGTGAGGTAGTACGTGCGCACTACCTACTAGGTCGCATCCACGGGACAGGTCATGTACCGCTGTAGCCACGAATGTGGCTCCCCCCATGTTCTTTCGGGGATTGGGTGACCAAATCGTTCCACCATACGTACCTTCCAGTCTGGTCATCTGAGAGGAGGCACTACTGCAGGACCATGCAGCAGTAGATCTATGAGCATAGCAACGTCCTGGAGAGTAATGGTCATCTCCCCACCAGCAAAAGTAGAGTGTGTGGGTCTCCGATCGCCAACGGTCCACAAGCATGGATAACAGTGCTGCATCGAACTGAAACATGTGCGGTTGGTCCAACATGTAGGCAATGGGCAGGAACCCAGTGTCTTGTAGTAGTGGAATGTACCGCTCGTCGAGAGGCCAGTGCTCTCTGGGGAACCTCAGGACAAAGCCCAGAGGGCTGACGCTGGACGCCCACGCCAAGCATCTGTGTTGGCCATCTCAGCATGGGTCAAAGCTCATATGCAGCGTGAACTGGAGGCTAGATGATGCGGAAATGCACGTGTCTTGTACTTTTCCGTTAAATATCTTATTCAACTGGAAAGAATTATTGAGCCGCATGAAATATGGCCAGGTGAACTCATTTCAAACTATACTTAATGTTGTCATTCATAAAGATGAAATACTACATCATGTTATTACTTGGTGTATTCTTAGGTTTGTCAATGGTAAAACAATAGAGATGCAAAAGGAAGCGGATAACCACATTATGTGCCAAAGACATGAAGGAACAAAGCCCATGCGGATGGAGCCAACAAGAACGAAGCACATGTGGCTGGTTGGAGCCCATGTGGAAGGGGGAAAGAAAGCCCATGTGGCGGGAGAGTATAAGGACGGAGCCCAAGAACTTAGAGCACAAATTTTGGACACTATTTTGAAGCCCAACTCAGACTTCCCACGTGCTCAATCCAATTCCAACTCAGATTCAACTCAGAATTCAATTCGGACTCGGTTCGGGACAGCCTGTCGTGGCAGTTACTAAAAGGTCATAACTTTCACAAACGGAGTCCGATTCAGGCGTTCTTGTACTTGTTGGAAAGATATTTTCAAGGGCTACGCAATGGATCTGGCCCCAGTATCAAATTCGTCACGGATCAAAAGTTATGATCGAAACAATATGACGGCTGTAAAATCTAGTTTCCTTTTTTAAGAGTTCGTATCTAAAACCATATAGGGTTGAGTTGTACTAGGTTTGGGGACTCTATGCACGTCCCAAGAGGCTATATAAGCCCTGTATTGGCATCCTTAGAGGGGACCAAGTTTTATGCATCAGATTGAAACATAGCTATTGCTTGTTCTTTCAACACGAGTTCATGCGAGGACTTTGAGAGAGAATTAGGCGATCCATTGTTCGTTACGCAACTCAAGGTCAAGCCGTCGTTCCATTGGGAATTGGGGACTTGGCGTTAGTAATGCGCTTGTGGTCGCGCTGACGACAACTATCCGGTGTGTTTTGGGCGTTTCCCGAAGAGTTGAGGGTTCGTGCATGGGCACGAGTGTTCAGCTAGCGACATCGTCTACTTCACATCAACTATCCACGGTTCCTCACTGAGAAGATCGGGACCCATCCCCGTATCACTACACTATCTCCTGTCGAAAGTAGAACAACAAGTTAGTATAAAGTAAAATAATAGGAGGTATAGCAAACAAAGTAAAAGTGCATCATATGACAAATTAAATGCATGACTATCACTGTATGATGAAGAATACAGAGCTCAAAATGTACGACGCATTGTGCAATACATTACATTGGTGATGCAAAAACAATTTGAAGGCACTGCAACAAAACTACCATTGTTGGACACATTACAATACATACGACACAAGAACATGTAATGCGAGTGCATCCGAACACATGAAAACAAACAAGCAACATCATCGCTACAATGTATTGCTTGAGCTAGGCCTATTTAGGCAATTATTGAGGGAGTGTCCAACCGTCTTGTAGAGCCTACATCTAGGGCATCTAACCTGTTGCCCACGCTGGCTATCATCCATGTCGTTGTGAATACGGCAGGACTGTCTTTTCCACAACCAGCCTACTTGAGTGTGTCATTCGGTGCCCACTTCACCTCCCTTGGCCAGAGGTACTTGTAGTGCACATCTAGCTTGTATGAATTGAACTTGATACTCCAAGTGCTGTATAGGTGGTGGATGTCATAGTACTCTAAGATGTAATGCACTGAGACCTGCCGCCATGCCGTGCACACCACGTACACATGGGAGCCTAGCTTATGAAGAAGTTGCGGCTTGTTGTAGGTGCAGAAAGCTTCGTTATCAATTGTGCAGACTTGTTTGCGATCCCCTCTAGCCTGACCCATGATGTACTTCTTCTTAAGATGGATCTTAAACTTCTTCCTGATATCATCCATGGTCCTAGCACCGTGTGAACGAGCCTTCTTCATCTTCCTATCCATGTATGCCTGCATTACTTTCAACAATTGTTTGCCCTCCTCCAGATTTATTGGCCATCATGGCTTTATTCACGAAGTACCCAGTGGTGCGGTTCTATCTCTCCTCGATGATTGCCGTGATTAGTAAGGATCACACACCCTTTAGGACACCATTGTACATCTTAGACATATTTATCATCACAATTCCATACCTTGCACTGCCAATGTCGTGCAGCAGATACCATTTCTCCAAGTCGGGTGCGTGCATGTTCACCCACTACGTGAACTCCCCAACTCTTGCGTACCCTCCTACCGCTGCCATTGGTTCGGCGTCACCTGAGTGCGTAACATGCTTACTGGTGTCCTCATCAAATTGTCTCCATACGACCTCAAACTTTCACCTTTGATTTTACATATAGAGCTTCTTGAACATCTTTATTAGCTCCATACTTTGAAATCTTGTGTGGAAGTTCATAGCCAGATGCCTCATGCACCAACAGTTCCACAAGTCATTCCACTAAAACAGGGGCTGCATCTCGTTCTACATCGTGCTCAACGTGGACAGCAACCCAGCATTGCGGTATGAGATGACACACACATCTGCGCAGTCTTGAACCACTGCTGCTTCACATTTGCTATGAACCATGGCTAGCTATCTGTGTTCTCACTCTCCACAAGTGCGAAGGTCATGGGGAGTAAATGGTCATTGGCATCGGCTATAACCGTGGTGAAGATGGTGCCCTTGTACTTCCCAGATAGGAAGGTGAATTCTGTCATCAGCACAGGATGGCAATACTTGAACCTCTCGATTGCCTAACGGAAGGCCCAAAATACTCTGTCAAGAATGAAGCAATTTGGCCCCTTCGTAGGATGCACCTGCTCCAACTTGTTTATGTATGACCCAAGATTAGATTCTGTAATTTGGTGGAGCAATCTTCGGATTAGATCATAAGTCTCTTCGTATGTGTCGTACATATGATTCATGACCTTCTGTTTTACTTGCCATAACTTCTTATAGCTAATCGAGAAGCCCACCATGTTGACAACATTTACCAACAAAGCTTCGGCAAAATGAAAACATCTAAGATGATGTAATATCCTAATTTTTAGAGTTTATTTGAAGCTTTTAAAAGAAAATTGACCATTTACATTTTTATGGATTTAATACAAGCTTAAATTAGATTTTATTAATTAAAAGGATTTAATATGACCAATATAAATATTAAAATTTGTTGAAAATATTTTGTTTGGGTTTCTTATCTCTCGATGAATTTTCTGTGATTTTTTGGATTTATTTGCTATTTTCTAGAACTCATTTGATTTTATTTGATTTTTAAAAATAAAAATTCCCAAAAATTCTAGAAATAGTAATGGGTTTTTCCCATTACTATTCATCTCGGCCCGTTCAACCTCAGACGTCCAATCATTCTTTGGCCACATGTCATCCATCTGGCATTCACCAAAGTTGACCGTCGGATCTCTCCCTTGGGACACGTGGCCAGCATCTGAAGGATGGGTTACTATTCATTTATGCTTTCTCCACCCGCCATCCGATCTCCCGAATCTGCCACGTGTCATCCATTGTCTAGGCTGGCTACTGTTCTGTGTTGTCTCCAGTGCAGACTCCATTGCCATCTCCAAGCGGGATACCTCGACGTCCGTGCATATAAGTTTGTGCCCTTCCTCGCCTTTTGTGTCCTCGACTCGCTGCTGCTCGCCCTCACCTATGCGCCACCGTCCTCACAGAAGTTTGCCGCAACCGTCGCCATTGTCGTTGCCGCTAAGCTCTGTCCTCGCCATCTTCGATCATCGCCGCCAACCTCCCACCAACAAGCCGTCTCCGTCACCATTCACAAGCCGGTGAGTCCCAAATATTCTACCGCCATCCCTCTCTGTCTGCCATCCGTTCTCACCACCTTGCTTCGACCACGCCTTCCCTCGCCATGACCATGGTCGCATACGACTATGACCGTGGTGTCTTCAACCACGTGCACGACCACATCCACAATCACTGCTATGCTCGACCGCAGCCGCCCTACGATCAAGACCACGGTCATTTGACCACTTGGTCGTCTTCAAACATGGTCATTTCGACCACAACCGCCCTTCAACCACAACCGCCCTTCAACCACGTCCGATCAACGGTTTAGATTCTCTGTGAACCGAGTCCTTGTGCCCTAAGCCTTTGCTATGCATGACCCACCCGTCAGAAGAACTGTTTATGAGCCCATAGGCCAGCCAAGTTAGCCATGCTGAGTTAGCAGCCACGTAAGCCCTACCATGACATGTCCATCCACGTCAGTGCCACCTTAGCACCCGAGTCAATCCGGTGCCACGTCAACATGCCACGTCTCTGCCATGTCAACACTAGCCACCATGTCATAAACCCAGTTGCCTTGCACATAGTTGAGTTCACTGTAGACCAGCCTTTTCGCGAGCTGAGTCCACAGCACAGTAATATTGTTTTTAATTTTTAGCATTTTTCTTTAGATTTAATTTTCTAAGAGCCAGTTCTACTTCATCTTAGCTCCAATTGACTCAGTTATTTTTTTTCTAAATTCATCTAAAATATAGTTCTATCTTTTAATTTTAGTTTTGAAGTTTTTGGAGTTTATTTAAATTTTATTTGAATTTATTTTATATCTCATTTGTTTTTTCTCTCGTTAGATCATATCTTCGGAGGAGCAGAAGCACAATCAGAAGATCAAGAATTCATAACTGAGTAAAACCAAGGTAAGTCATGTCCTTTGATTATGTCGAACCTACATTTCAATTCTATTATTTATTTACTTTATTTTAAATTATTATGCGTTGCTATTTTGTGATAAATCTTTGTATGTGGTAGATATTAGCCAATTTGATTAATTCCACCTTGATAAGTTGAATACCATGATTCTATTGTCACCACAGAATGGAAAGTTATTTAGTGCTACTATACTAGTCGTCACATGAGTTGTAATCAATTTGTTTAGCCATGCTTATAGTTATGTTGGGCTCATCATCACATGTGATCAATTAATTAAATTAACTTAATGAGATATTGAATCGTGGTTGTAGCCATAATTATAAAATTTATGTACCATAATATTGGTGTGTTATTGGTTTTTGTTATAGAAAATTGGTTTTCACTCGGGCAAGTGACCGTGCAGTAAAGGAGGAAGTGTGGATTCACTTCGAGGGATGTAGATATCTCACCTAGGTAATGTCTAAGGACTTAACTTTGTACGTTATTGATTTAAGCCTTACCGTATAAACCACATGTTTAGTATGAGATAGATCTTGCTAACTAATTTGTGATATTTTAATTTTAATCTCGCTATTATGATGATTATAGTTGCTGATTTCCATGAGGAGCATAGAGGTGGATGAAAAACCCTAGAGGGCGAAATTGAGTTGAGGTTGAGCTTTGTAAAGGCCTTGCTATGATTTTCTTTAGTACGGGGATGATCACATCGTGTGGGTATAGTTGTGTAACCTCTGTAGAGTATAAAACTATTCGAATAGCCGTGTCTCGGTTATGGACAATACTCGGTGATTTCATATGAAGGGTAGAGATTTTATAAAAACTTGGGAAGTAAACGATTAGTTTACTAATGGTTCATTACGTTAATGGCTTAGTTCACGTGTGGTTCATTGGGTGGACGGTTAATTCACTTATGGTTTTTTCAATTTATTTGGTTATTTATTACCATTTTTTCTTAAAGTTTACTTTTAATCTATTTATTGTATTTACTTTAAATTACTGATTTTTATAAAATAACCTTCCAACTATTCATTGGTAAGCCTTGCATACTGTATTGCATTTTTATTGCAAATGACTTGCTAAGTACCAATGTGCTCACGACATTATGCCTACTCTTGCTTAGTTGAAGGGGAGGGACCATATCAGCAAGAGGTACTAGAAGGATGATACTTCGATGCCTTTACGGATTAGGACTTCGATTCTCAGTTGATTGCTTATGGGTATGTTGAATGGCTACTACGCTTATTTCTGTTTTTCACTGCTTGTTTCTTAAGCCCTTCTGATTATTAATTGTAAACTTGTCCATAAGGTTGTACTCTGATAATTATTAATATTTGAGTCTTTTTCCTTTATTAATCATGCATATGATCGATATTTCATCTATGTTTATACTATGTGAACTAGCGTGATCCTGGACTAGTGCAATATACATAGAAAGTCCAGATTTGCATATTCGGGTCTCGATAGACGACCAGGTGGCTGATCATGCTTGCAACATATGAGGATGTCACATTGTGGTGCCTGTGAAGTGGCTTAGCAAGCTCACATGTGTGATCCTTCAGCACTATGATCCGGAAGTATGTGGCCACACCCCTTGATTGTTGCACATGAACCTTGCTAGGGCAAGATTCATCCACGCGACGATATACGTATCAAGGTTGGACCTGCGCACATGATACATTTGGCTGATAGTTACGACATATCTGGCAATGGCCTGCTGGGTAGCACTTTTGTTAAGGAAGCATTGCCCTAAGAGTAGAGTATCTTTATTGAAGCCCCACTGTGTCCCCTCTAGCCATGGCAGAACAAGCGATGTCACATCCCAGAGCAGCTTCTCCATCTCACTTATCTCTAGAACTAGATGTTTCTACGTCCTCCTCCTTTCTCTCCACTTTTTTCTCCTAGTCAGCCAGGTTCTCGTGGCAATCAATACGAGCTGCCTACAATTCTCTACGTCTTCATTGGGCTCGAAATTGTCAGCACGCCTTCTCAGGTCTCCATCACCCACTGTCTCACCCGCATCTCCACCAGTAACAGTGTGCACATCACCGCTGGAGACCATCCCAGGCACTTCATCACCATCACCTCCACTGGAACCAGCCATGCTAGATGATTCTGTCCGCTCCATGAACTGAACATACACCATCGGTCTTGTATATATGGAGTAGTAGTGTAACATCCTGTTTTTCTGAGATTTTTAAAGCCTGGAGTTTAAAAATGAATTTTTTGGAATTTTCTGAAATTAATTGAAGCTTCAAATGAATTTTTAAAGTTTTAAATGATTTAATATGATTAAAATAAACATTAACATAAGTGGAAAATATTTTATTTGTGTTCCTCAGATCTCAAGGAATTTTCTGGTATTTTTGGTGAATTTTTTGGGATTTTTTTGCTATTTTCTAGAGCTTTTAGAAGTTTATTTGAATTTCTGGAAAAAGAAAAGAAAAGGATTTAACCTCAGCCGCCCGATCACCCTCTCTCCTCCACGCGTCACCCCATCCCGCGCCCGCGCGCACAGACCTTTTCCCGCGCCCGCTTCGCCGCCCGATCCGCTCGCGCCACGCGTCGCGCATCATCCAGCGGCCAGCGCGCAGCGGCACCAACCGCGCCCGCCGCGCCGCGCCCGCTTCGCCCTCGCCGCTCGATCGCGCGCGCGCGCCGCCGGCGCTCGCTCCCGCGCGCGCGAACCTAACCCTAACCCTAACCGCGCCCGCCGTCCGATCTTGCAGCGTGGCGCATCCTGCCCGTCTAACCCGTCCGCGCCCGCGCCGTCGTCATGCCGGATCGAACCCTCGGTTCGCGTGATAAACTCGCGTTCATCCCTCGGTTCGCGTGCACGCTCGCCGAAACCCTCGCCGCGCCTCGCTCGCCCTCGCGCCGCGCGTCGCCGGAGCCGCTCGCCGCCGCCGTCTGCGCCTCGCCCGTCGCCGAGTCGCCGGGCAGCGGCCGCCGCCAGCGTCGCCGCGGTGAGCTCCGCGCGCGTTCGCCGCGTCGCCTCCGTCGCCTCGCCGCCGCTCGCCTCGCCTCGCCCGCGGCGTCTGCGCCAGCGCCGCGACCCGTCGCCTCGCGCGCGCACCGCCACGCGTCGCCGATCCGCCCCGCGCCCGACCACGCGCGTCGCCTGCGCGCGATCCGCTTCGCCACGCGCTCGCGCGCGGCCGCGCGCCGCGCGGCGAGCCGCCACGCGTCGCCGATCCCTCCGTCGCCGCGCCGCGCCGCGCAATCTCGCCGCCGCTCGAATCGAGCCGAGGCTCGAATCGCCGCGTGTCGCGTCCCGCCGTCGGATCCGCCGACGCGCCAGCGCCGAGCCGCCCGGCTCAGCCCTAGCCACGTGGCGGCACCGGCGCGTGCCACATCAGCCCTAGGCCACGTGGCATGACACGTGGCTTGCCACGTCGGCGCCACGTCGACCATAGCCGCCCCGAGCCACGTGGCGCCACGTCACCGCCACGTCGGCATGTGCCACGTGGCGGCATATCTTTCGCCGCCACGTCGGCCGCGCCCGCCGCGTCGGCCCGTCGCCCCGTGCATCAGCATTACGTGGACCGCGTCCACGGTGGACTCGAATCTCGTGGACGGGTTCACGCGACGAGAACTTTTCCGATTTTCCCGAATTAATTTTAGAATTAATTTTCCGAGCCCGTTCTCCTCCGTCCTAGCTCCGATTGACCCGTTATTTTTCTAAATTCATCTAAAATCGAGCTCTAGCTGTTGGTTCTGGTTTTGTGAATTTTGGAGTTCATTTTCTTGTCATTTTATGTGTTTCTTTGTTTTGGTCGTTTTCTCTCGTTAGATTCGGATTCCGAGGAGCAGGTCGCGCGAGAAGACCGAGAGTACCCACGAGCATAACGAAGGCAAGTCGTGTCCCTTGATCATGTTGAACCCAATTTTGCAAACTATTATTTAATTATTTTGCTTTAAATTACATTGCATTAATATTTTTATTCAAACCTTTGCACAGTAGCTATTGTCCCAATTGCAATTATACCTCCTTGACACTTTGAAATACCATGATGCCTTTGTCACCATAGGTTGGGAAATTTATTAGTGATGCTAGTTTATTTATCACATGGGTTGATGCGATTAGATTGCTTAGTCTGTTTATATTCACGATTGACCTCATCGCACATGTAAATTATTAATTTAAATTAATGACATATGGAACGTGGTTGGTGCCACGTGTATTAAAATTTGTGCCACGTCATTGGTGTAGCGTTGGCTTGGTTATACAAATTGGTTTTGCACTCGGCGAGTGATCGTGCGATAAAGGGAAATCAGTTGTACTTTGGGGATGTAGTAGTCTCGCGGGTAGAGTTAAGGACTTAACTTTGTGCGCCATTGATCCGAGCTTAATCGTGCAAACCACATGTCTATTATGGGATGGACTGGTGATTAATTTGTAATATTTCAATTCGATTCGCCATTGTGATGGACATGGTTGCTGATTTCCATGTGGCGCAAGGGGGGGGTGTGATGCGAAACTATTCGAATAGCCGCGTCCTCGGTCATGGGCGGTGCTCGGGATTTCACACGAGGGTTAGTGTTTCATTTATAACTTGGTGGTTTATGTTGGGGTGGGCGGGTAGTTCCTTGTTGGTTTAAACTTGTGAATTGGTGTTCACAAGTGGTTCTTGTTTATTCTTTTGATTATCTATTATTCTTTTTTTGATTAACTTTCGCTTTCAAATTATTTAATGTATTTCATCAATAAATGCCTTTATGCAAATTAACCTTTCAGCCTTCCTTTGGTAAGCCTTGCATATTATATTGCATTTATTGTTACAAACGACTTGCTTTGAGTACCAATGTACTCACGGCTTTACGCCTATGTTGCTCGATTGAGGAGAGAGTACTATCGGCGGGAGGTGCGGAAGGAGAGTACTACGGCGACTTCACGGATTAGGCCGTTCTCCACTCGATAGCTTTGTGGCTTGTCGATTGGTCGCTACGCTTTATTTTGGATTTCATTGCTATTTTGTTAAGCCCTTAGGCTAGAGTTATTGTAAGCTTGGTCATAAGGTCGTACTTTTGATATTTTATCGATATTCGAGTTTTCCTTTATTATTATCGTGTGTATGTTGTGATGACATCTATGTTTGATTTGTGTGCACTAGCGTGATCTGGACTAGTGCAGTTTACAGAGAGACCGAGTTTGCATATTCGGGTCTCGCGAGAGATGGTATCGAGCCATATCGATTGTGGGACGAAGCCCTAGTTAAATTGGTCGATAGCCCAAAAATCTATTTTCTAAATCAAACCAACTAAACTTGATATTTAGTAATATCTCTATCTTCTTACCTCATTCTTAAGGATTCTTGTCTCTCGCCCAACTCTTGCAAAATTTGTTTTCCTAAAGTTATAAACTGATCTTTCCTTTATAAATGCATTAGATGTCTCAAACTTCCTCTGACCAGACGGGAGGATGGAGGTCACTTCTCTGCGTTACGTTGCGGAGCCTCGGATTTAAGAGATGCCGTCTACCTCACCAAGGATGAGAAGCAAAAAGGTCAACGCATCGGGAGCATCTCGGGCTATACTTCACCACCCGAGTCGGCAGCGGTGCTACATCACAGTTTCAAGAACACGGTGCGGTGGGAGATGTCGGCTGAGGAGTTGCGCACAAAGCCATCCGTCGACTTTGCAAGCTATACAAGATCAACATGGCGGACTCGTCAGGAAGTTCAAGGAAGCGATGCGGAGCCACCCGAGACTACGAGCGATGCAGGGAGAGCCCCGACCGCGATCGCGGTACCTCTACCGTCGCCTACACCGCCGAGCCCGGAGAGAGCGTCGTATCACCGGAGATCGTCGCGCCTACCTCGGCGGTTCACCCGACCCGATCGAGAAGCGATCGCGCCCGATCCGCCTTCGTGGGTTGTCTCTGCGATTACGAGGGCGAGTAGACACGTTGGATTTTATTTGCGATTGTAGTGCGATGTGAGCTGCAAATATTGCCTTAAAAGCATTATATTGCGATCATGTCAAATCTTTTAATGGAATTTATTTTTGTTGATTTCTTAGTTAGCCTTTTGGCTAAGTGTTTGTTTAGTTAGGTCTCCATTAAGCAAAACCCCTTAGACGCATTTACCTCTTATCTATGCTTTTCCCTCTCGTCTTTTACCTTTGGTCGATCGGCCATTGTTTTCTTTTGAGCAAGATGGTTGATACGAGAACTCCTCCACCGCAATCGGGGGAACCAGGACCAGAGAAGCGATCTTTGCGCGGCGGTGCCACCTACCTTGATCCGCCTCGATCGATTCTTGATGGCGAACTCGGATGATGCAGACCATGATGCGGGTATGCGGACTATGATCTGGCAGCAGCACGAGAGCGATACCACCACGGCACCTCGTCGGCGGACCGGCTATGCGAGTTTATGAGGCGAGACCGCTGTTTTCTCGATTCGTCAGAGCCTTTGGAGGCCGGCGATTGGGTCCGTTCGATTGAGAAGAAACTGAACTTGGCTCGGTCTGCCAAGCGAGAGAAGGTTTTGTATGCACGCACATCGGCTTGAGGGATCGGCCAGTGGTGGGAGAACTCTTTGTGCGCCCATGAGAACCAACCGCGACATCACTTGAAAGGAGTTCGCCAAGGCTTTCCATACGGCTCATGTCATGGATGGAGTGGTCGAGATGAAGAAGGATGAGTTTGGGAGTTCCAAAGAGAGGAACACATCGGTGAGTGAATATCTCAATAAATTCACTCGGTTGGCTCGCTTCTGCGCCAGAGAGGATGTAGCAGCGGTGCAGCTCGCGAGAAGAGGTTCAAGAAAGGCTTGAACCTAGCTTTGAAGGTGCAAGTCGTGAAACGCGACTATGCGATTTCAGCGATTGGTGGATAAGGCCATTCTCATCGAGGAGAGTCGCGCGAGCTCGAGAGTCGCAAAGAGGAGGTTGATCGGCGGGGATCACGGTCACACCAGATCCCGAGGCCTCGTTTTGGTTCCTACCGGCTGCCACAGCGCCACAAAGCGGCAGCAGCGATCTTGATTTGGACCCGGCTCGAACCGCGCGATTTGATCGGGCGGCGTCTGGTAGTTTCGATGGACAGCGGCATCGGAAGAGCAATAATTGGCGGCATCCGTCACTTGCTTCAAGTGTCATGAGGTGAGACACTATGCTAGCAAGTGCCCTCGAGGCGAGCCCCGCGCCGATTCGCTGACTTGGGAGCCACACCGGTCGTACCCCTACCGGAGAAGGGCGAGAGCACCCGGCCTCGGGGCGAGGCCAGCGGGGCGCGGTGGTGAGAGGTCGGTGAACCACGTCACGCGAGAGGATGCCCAGCAGCACGGACGCGTTGTGATCGATGCGTTTCGTACATTCGATTCCTCGCCACCGTTTTATTTGATTACGGAGCTTAGCATTCGTTTGTTTCTCGGTGTTTTGCTTTAAAGCAACAATTGAAAACTATTGCTCTTGGATCTGTTCTTTTAATCCAATCCCGGATCGAGTTGAGATCCAACCTAGGTTGTCGAGTTAGGATAACCATTCGGGAGTTGAGTTCGGGGCCGACTTGATTTTGTTGGATATGCGGTCCCTAGATGTAATCTTGGGAATGGATTAACTTGAGCGGCGGCGATGTTAGGCGTAGGGCGAGCGGTGACCTTAACCAATTCAGACGGAGTTAAGGTGCGATTCGCGGCCGATGAGTGTCGGCGAGAGCAATCATGATTTGCGAGCAAGGTAATCCATTGGAAGGTGTACGGTTGTCGAGAGTACCCCGCGTGTTTCGGATGATCTTCGGTATGCCACGAGAGAGGAGGTTGAGTTTCGATTGAGCTTGTGCGAGTACGCTCCGATTTCAAGAGACCCTATCGGATGCCGCCAATGATTTAGCGAGTTGAAGAAGCAAATTCGGGAGCTTTTGGATAAGGGTTACATCGACCGAGTTCGTCCCGTGGGGAGCGCCGATGTTGTTCGTCAAGAAAAGGATGGTAGTCGGCGCATGTGTGTGGACTACAGAGCACTTAATGAGGTCACCGTCAAAAATAAGTACCCTCTGCCCAGGATCGATGACCTGTTTGACCAGCTTAAGGGAGCAGGAGTGTTCTCCAAGATTGATTTGAGATCAGGATATCATCAGATGAGGATACGTAAGGAGGACATACCCAAGACAGCCTTCTCGACTCGTTATGGTCTATACGAGTTCACAGTGATGTCATTTGGTTTGACTAATGCTCCAGCATATTTCATGTATTTGATGAATAAGGTGTTTATGGAATATTTGGACAAGTTTGTCGTTGTGTTCATTGACGACATTTTGATATATTCCAAGACTGAGGAGGAACATCAGAGCACTTGAAATTAGCATTGCGAAATTGAGAGATAATCAGTTGTATGCAAAGTTCAGCAAATGTGAGTTTTGGATGAAGAAAGTCGCCTTTCTAGGGCATGTGTTGACAGCAGAAGGAGTCGCAGTTTGACCCGGGAAAGTAAGTGATGTTTTGGATTGGCGGTCACCCACTTCAGTTACCAGGTCAGGAGTTTTCTGGGTATGGCAGGATACTACCGTCGCTTTATTGAGGATTTTCGGTGTGGCCCTCACGCAGTTGCTCAAAAAGGAAAAGAAATTCACTTGGACGCCAGAATGTGAGAAAAGTTTTCATAAACTTAAGGAGAGTTTGACCACAGCCCCAGTGCTTGTGTTGCCTGATATTAATAAGGATTTTGAGATATTTTGCGATGCCTCGCGCAAAGGTTTGGGTTGTGTCTTGATGCAAGACAAGAGAGTGGTAGCCTATGCCTCACGCCAGTTGAGACCGCATGAGGAGAACTACCCTACCCATGATTTAGAGTTGGCAGCCGTAGTGCATGCTTTAAAGATTTGGCGTCATTATTTGATGGGTAACAGATGTGAGGTTTACACGGATCATAAGAGTCTGAAATACATCTTTACCCAGTCCGAGCTTAACCTCAAGCAAAGGAGGTGGTTAGAGCTGATAAAGGATTATAATGTGGGCATACATTATCATCCTGAGAAAGCTAATGTTGTTGCAGATGCCTTGAGCGAAAAGGTATCTGCAATTCGGTGATGGTTCGAGAGAGTCACCACTTTGCATGAGGAATTTGAAGCTTAGCCTTGAGTTGGTTGAGCCAGGATTTTTGGCAACTATGGAGATGCAGCCTACTTTGGATGGTCAGATTCGCGAGGCTCAGTCAGATGATGAGGCATTTCAATGGATCGTAAAGAACTTAAGTGAAGGTAAAGAGTCGAGATTTTGGTGGATGATCGGGGAACCTTGTGGTTCAAGCGGCGTTTGTGTGTGCCCAACAAGCAAGAACTAAAGGATGTGTTGTTAAAAGAGGCTCATGAGTCGCTGTATTCGATTCATCCAGGCAGTACCAAGATGTACCAAGACATTAAGGATAAGTATTGGTGGCCAAGCATGAAGCGTGAGATCGCTGAGTATGTAGCCCTTTGTGATGTTTGTCGAGAGTAAAGGCGAGCATCGAGAGACTGCGGGTTTGCTACAGCCATTGAAAGTTCCCGAGTGGAAGTGGGAAGAAATTGGTATGGACTTCATAGTCGGTCTGCCTAAGACCAAAGAGGGCTATGATTCGATTTGGGTCATTGTGGACAGATTGACCAAGGTTGCTCATTTTATTCCAGTTAAGACGACTTACAGTGGTGACAGATTGGCAGAGCTATATATGTCCAGGATCGTCAGTTTGCATGGTGTGCCCAAAAAGATTGTGTCAGATCGTGGATCGCAGTTCACCTCCCGGTTTTGGGGTAGTTTCCATAAGGCTATGGGAACTCACCTGAATTTCAGTACAGCATATCATCCCCAGACAGATGGTCAGACAGAGCGAGTTAATCAGATTCTGGAGGACATGTTGAGAGCCTGTGTGCTTGATCATGGGTCTAAGTGGGACATTTGTTTACCTTTTGCAGAGTTCTCATACAACAACAGTTATCAAGCAAGTTTACAGATGTCGCCGTTTGAGGCATTGTATGGCAGGAAATGCAGGACCCCTCTCAATTGGAAAGAGACGGGGAAGGTCGCTTTTTGCCCGCACTATTTGAAAGAAGGCGAGGATAAGGTCCGCTTGATTCAGAAAGGTTGAAAGCCGCCGGGCCGACAGTAAAAGCTATCACGAGATACCGACGCCGAGAGTGAGTTTTGAGCCGATGACTTTGTGTATCTTAGGATCACACCATTCAAAGGTGTGAAGAGATTTCAGCTAAAGGAAGCTTGCACCGAGATATGTTGGTCCGTTCGAGATTCTCAAACGCAGGGAGAGGTTGCTTATCGCTTGAGCTACTCGCGTCCTTGATGGGATACATGACGTCTTTCATGTGTCCCACCAAGAAGTGCTGCTGCGTACAGAGGAGGTTGTGCGCTTGAGGCCGTTGACTGCAGGAGGATCTCATTGCACAAAGAGCACCAGTCAAAATCTTGGAAGTGTCGAGCGAGTCACCCTAATAAAGCGGTCCATTTTTGCAAAGTCCAGTGGAGTAACCATTCCGGGAGGAAGCCACCTAGGAGCGCGAGGAGGATCTCAGAGCGGAGTTTCCAACCTATTCTCTTAGTTGGCCCGATCTCGGGTCGAGATCTCGTTTAAGGGGTATGGTTTGTAACATCCTGTTTTTGAGAGATTTTTAAAGCCGGAGTTTAAAAATGAATTTTCTGAATTTTCTGAAATTAATTGAAGCTTCAAATGAATTTTTAAAGTTTTAAATGATTTAATATGATTAAAATAAACATTAACATAAGTGGAAAATATTTTATTTGTGTTCCTCGTGTCTCAAGGAATTTTCTGTATTTTTGGTGAATTTTTGGGATTTATTTGCTATTTTCTAGAGCTTTTAGAAGTTTATTTGAA
The DNA here is from genome assembly GCA_036346265.1 of Melocanna baccifera. Lineage (NCBI taxonomy): Eukaryota > Viridiplantae > Streptophyta > Magnoliopsida > Poales > Poaceae > Melocanna > Melocanna baccifera. Next base: position 12,877,480 of record CM070709.1, read on the forward strand.
TTTACGGAAAAAGAAAAGAAAAGGATTTAACCTCGCCGCCGATCACCCTCTCTCCTCCACGCGTCACCGATCCGCGCGCGCGCGCGCCGTTCCTTTTCCGCGCGCCGCTTCTTCGCCGCGCCGATCCGCTCGCGCCACGCTGTCGCGCATCCGCTGGCCACGCGCGGCGCATTGCCAACGCCGCCGCCGCGCCGCCCGCTCGCCCTCGCCGCCGATCGATCGCGCGCGCGCGATCCGTTCGCCGCTCCGCGCGCGCGAACCCTAACCCTAACCCTAACCGCGCCCGCTCCGATCTTGCCGCGTGGCGCATCCTAGCCGTCTAACCCGTCCGCGCCGCGCTGTCGCCAGAATCGGATCGAACCCTCGGTTCGCGTGATAAACTGCGCGTTCATCCCTCGGTTCGCGTGCACACTCCGCCGAAACCCTCGCCGCCACCTCCACTCGCCTCGCGCCCGCTGCCGCCGGGCGCGCCGCCGCCGCCGCGTGCGCGCGGTGAGTTCCCGCGCTGTTTCGCCGCGTCGTCTCCCTCGCCTCGCGCTCGCCCTCGCCTCGCCTCGCCTCGCGCGCTGCTCGCGCCGCTTCGCCGCGACCCGTCGCCTCGCGCGCGCACTCCGCCACGCGTCGCCGATCCGCCCTCGCGCCCGCTGCCGCCGCCTCGCGCCGCGATCCCGCCGCCGCGCACCAGCAGCGCGCCGCGCGCGCGCGCGGCGAGCCGCCACGCGAGCCGCCACGCTGCGTCGCCGCCACGCGTCGCAATCTCCGCCGCGCCGCTGAGCCGAGGCTCAGACTCGCCGCGCGTTCGCGTCCCGCCGTCGGATCCGCCGACGCCGCCACGCCGAGCCGCCGGCTCAGCCTAGCCACGTGGCAGCACCGGGCGCGTGCCACATCAGCCCTAGGCCACGTGGCATGACACGCGGCATGCCACGCCGCCGCCACGCCGCCCATAGCCGCCCCGAGCCACGTGGCGCCACGCCACCGCCACGCGGCGCCGTGCCACGTGGCGGCATATGCCGCCGCCACGCCGGCCACGCCGCCGCCGCGTCGGCCGTCGCCCCGTGCATCAGCGTGGACGCGTCCACGGTGGACTCGGAATCTCGTGGACCGGGTTCACAAAGACAATAACTTTTTCCGATTTTCCCGAATTAATTTTAGAATTAATTTTCCGGGAGCCCGTTCTCCTCCGTCCTAGCTCCGATTGACCCCGTTATTTTTTCTAAATTCATCTAAAATCGAGCTCTAGCTGTTGGTTCTGGTTTTGTGAATTTTGGAGTTCATTTTCTTGTCATTTTATGTGTTTCTTTGTTTTCGGTCGTTTTCTCTCTCGTTAGATTCGGATTCCGGAGGAGCAGGTTTCGCGCCAGAAGACCAGGAGTACCCCGCTGAGCATAACGAAGGCAAGTCGTGTCCCTTGATCATGTTGAACCCAATTTTGCAAACTATTATTTAATTATTTTGCTTTAAATTACATTGCATTAATATTTTTATTCAAACCTTTGCACAGGTAGCTATTGTCCCAATTGCAATTATACCTCCTTGACACTTTGAAATACCATGATGCCTTTGTCACCATAGGTTGGGAAATTTATTAGTGATGCTAGTTTATTTATCACATGGGTCGGTACGATTAGATTGCTTAGCCTATTTATATTTACGATTGACCTCATCGCACATGTAAATTATTAATTTGAATTAATGACATATGGAACTGTGGTTGGTGCCACGTGTATTAAAATTTGTGCCACGTCATTGGTGTGACGTTGGCTTGGTTATACAAATTGGTTTTGCACTCGGGCGAGTGATTGTGCGAGAAAGGGAAATCTGTTGTACTTTGGGGATGTGGTAGTCTCGCCCGGGTAGAGTTAAGGACTTAATTTTGTGCGCCATTGATCTGAGCTTAATCGTGCAAACCACATGTCTATTATGGGATGGACCTGGCTGATTAATTTGTAATATTTCAATTCGATTCTGCCATTGTGATGGACATGGTTGCTGATTTCCATGTGGCGCAAGGGGGGGTGTGATGCGAAACCCTAGCGGGCAGGATTGTATTGAGATAGAGCATTGTAAAGGCCTTGTTGTGATTTCCTTAGGCCTAGGCTAATCACATCGTGTGGGTACAGCTTGTGCAACCTCTGCAGTGTAAAACTATTCGAATAGCCGCGTCCTCGGTCATGGGCGGTGCTCGGGATTTCACACGAGGGTTAGTGTTTCATTTATAACTTGGTGGTTTATGTTGGGGTGGACGGGTAGTTCATCTTGTTGGTTTAAACTTGTGAATTGGTGTTCACAAGTGGTTCTTGTTTATTCTTTGATTATCTATTATTCTTGCTTTTGATTAACTTTCGCTTTCAAGTTATTTAATGTATTTCATCAATAAATGCCTTTATGCAAATTAACCTTTCAGCCTTCCTTTGGTAAGCCTTGCATATTATGTTGCATTTATTGTTACAAACGACTTGCTGAGTACCAATGTACTCACGGCTTTACGCCTATGTTGCTCAGTTGAGGAGAGGAGTACTATCGGCAGGAGGTGCGTAAGGAGAGTACTACGACGACTTCACGGATTAGGCTTCGCTTCTCCACTCGATAGCCCGTGGCTTGTCGATTGGTCGCCACGCTTTATTTTGGATTTCATTGCTATTTTGTTAAGCCCTTCCGGCTAGAGTTATTGTAAGCTTGGCCATAAGGTCGTACCTTTGATATTTTATCGATATTCGAGTTTTCCTTTATTATTATCGTGTGTATGACTGTGATGACATCTATGTTTGACTGTGTGCACTAGCGTGATCCTGGACTAGTGCAGTTTACACAGAGAGACCGAGTTTGCATATTCGGGTCTTGACAAGTAGGGTTGCACACAACCTCCATGTAATTGTCCCATGATGTGTCACCTATCACCTTCACAAGTTGCCAAAAGGTCTCCCCTGCAACACCCACCACTGAGGCATACAACGCCTCGATGCATAGTTTCTTCCTTGCAGTGGCGTGATTGAATGCGGAACACATACATTGATTTAGCTCCGAGAGGCTTATGTCATTCAGATCGGGCGCTTGGATCATGGTCTGGTCACAATTTGATAGGTTTTCCCCGTACGATCTGTCGTGTACGAGACGATCCCCATAGAAGATAAACAGATCTTGAATATCCGACATGGCGTACCTAACACAGCATATGAAACCCACTTAGTACATGATATGTCAAGTGAATTTATCCTTATTTCTACTACATCATTTTTCACATTATTACATACAAATTCAACATTACATTATGTCCCCTATAGGTTTGTACATATTAACAAAACATCCTTTCTGTTTGGTCCACGATTTCATGAAATGCAACCACTTCATTTCAATCATTCGAATTGTTTTACTATAATATACCTTTCCATTTTTATTGCATTTCAGAGTATCACACATGAAATTATTTTTTATTTTATCCATCAAAATAGTATGTTTACTTCCACCTAATGGTGTTTGAAATTTTCGAAATACCAGACTTTAGCATCACATGCAAAAAAAACCCCCACATATTACTTAGTAATTATTTTCTAATGCTAAAATTTTAACAATTTTTTGCATGGAAATATACTAATGCTAGCACTACATTTTGACCATTCAAATTGTGGTACCATAAAGTTTGTAATGTATTTCAGGGTATCACCTACGGAAATTATTTTTTATTTTATCTGTGAAATAGTCTGTGTACTTCCACCTAATGGTTTTTCAAATTTTCAAAATACTGGACTTTGACAGCACATGCAAGAAAACCCCCATATATCACTTAATAATTATTTTCTAACGCTAAAATTTTAAGAATATTTTTTGCATGCAAATATACTAATGTTAGCACTACATTTTGACCATTCAAATTGTTGGTGTTTCAAAATTTTGAAATATTGGATTTTAACAGGACGCGCAAAATAAACTCCCCACACATTATGTAATAATTATTATATAACGCAAAAATTTTAACAATATTTTATACATGCAAATTCATTAAGCTATGCATAAGCAACGACACATGTGTAATTACCATGACTAATAATCAACTAATGACCCTAACTACACTATATCTTCGAGGTCAAATAAAGGCAGAAAACAACTACAAAAGGTTAACTACCAAATCTTCATACTAAGTAGCAACAATTTTTCTAATTACATGCTAATCAAATTGCTAAAACTATAATCGCATGTGGATAAAAATTACCTCTTCTGGATGCGCACAAGCCGATCTACAACTTTTGCAACCGCACAAATTTCAAATTCCAAATTGAAACCACTCAAAAAACTGGTGGTTTCATGGCCTTCCTTGCTCCCTTCTCCGTGTCTCTCATTCTCTCGTTCATGGCTCAAGAAGAACATCAAAAGGTGCTATCACCTAAAATGGATCCCGGGACCATTTATGGAGGGTTTACCGGAGAGGCGAGGTGGAGCCAACGCATGTGACAACATGGACGTGTGCGCGGGGGTAGCTGGTGTGCATGACATCGCCTGCCCTGCTACACTCCTGGTGCGTAGCACCCCGGGGGGCCAGTCGGTGCATGGTTGCCAAGTGGCAGTGCCTGGCTACTGCGGTCCTAGTGTGCATCACCTTGCTTCCGATTGCACCCCCGGAGCGCATCAGCTTCCTCATGTGGGCCCTGCGTGGCATCCGTGTTGCGCAGACACTGAGCGTAGCATCATGTTGTGGTCCCTAGGCACGGGAGGCGCCACACGTTGGCTTCCCACACTCCCGTGCTTGGACAGGAGGCCATAAGTGGAATTACATGGATGGGGGGCTACTTTTGGCATTTCGGCGAACAAGGGGCCAAATGAGGAAGTAATTTGAAATAAGGAAGAAGAAGGGTGTCCAGAGTAGTGTTGGAGATATGGGCGGCGACGATAAGAGAGTTGCAAGAAGGGGAAGGGAGAAATATTAAGATATTAATGTGGGGATGACTTCAGTTGTTAGATACTAACATAGGGATGTGAAATGATCCCAAAATTTCAAAATATCTGAACTTTTCATTAATTTCACTTGAATTCAAAAAAGTTGCCAAATTAGGAAATCTTGTTCAACTTTTGCTTTCCTTTTCAAGAAACCCCATTTTCCCCTAACCTTGGTGCCTTTAGCCCTAGCGCGTACTCCCTTATTCCCTTGGTCATGTGCCGACCTACACACTAGCTAGCTCGTCACACCGCTCAACGCTACAACTTCATCAAACCTAGCATAGCACTGCACCACCTCGCCGAATGAGCAATCAATAGCCGTCACACCACTTCTCGGCCACATGTCGTTTCCACCTTAGCCAACAGTTGCTTGACACCTATCTGACATCTTAACTTGCCCTGCCAACGTGCGTGCTCGTGCCAAAGAGACACCACACCCCTCAAGACACCATCGCAACTACCAACATCTCCACCACCTTGCCGAAGTCCCTCGACAAACCACGTCATCTTCCGCGCGTCGGCCACACCGTAGTCTCACCATTGTTGCCCCCACCTCCACTGTGCTTTAAAGCCGAGACAAGCTACTCACTAGCTTGATTTGGCACCCAATTGCAAACCCAAAACTTTCTCTCCCAACTCTAGCCAAGGATTGCCGCTGCCACTGAGCCCACATCGGTGGGCTCCAAAATCCAATTATTCCCATAGCCTCGGTCCTAGTCCAATTACTCATGACCATAGTGCCACTTGAACACCACAAAGTCATCCCTGACCTCGCTGACCCCTCTCAATCGCCATCACTCACCTCTACTTGGGCGGCCATGAGTGCAAGCTCAAGCCATTTGGGCTTCGCACCCTACAGGCTGAGTAAACGGGCCAGAATAGTGCATAACCTAGTAGCCCAAGTAGGCTAGGCCCATTAGTCAAAGGCCACACTGTCACATCCAACCCAGTATTGTTCATGGCCTAAGCCCATTACTTTTCAACCCATAAAAATCAGTCTAAACTCGTTACTGTTCACTCAACCCAACCCATTAGGAATATTGTCAACCCGTTATTATTCATCCAACCTATTACTATTTGCCAATACCCGTTAAGCATATTTATACTCGTTTCGACCGTTCAAGTCTGTCTAACCTATTTTCAATCCTGTTCGACCCAACCTAGCACCATTTAAATCCTAATCGCCTATACCCACTATCTTTTATATCTTTTTAAGATATTTTATTGTATTTTGTTTCCAATTTGTATTATGCAAAGCAAAAACTTATCTACATTCGTTCTTTTGTGCTAGCATCTGGATTTGACTAGTTAGCCAATAAAGAAGCTACTGGAACAATTAAGATGAATAGTGTTAAACTAGAAGCATATAAAGAAGTAATCAAAAACTCTGGAGGCAAGTCACATGTCTTTGATCATGTTGAATCCATATCAATTAATTATTATTATTTTCATTTATGTTTTTTGAATGCTGTTATTTACATAAAATAATAATTTAGATTGATATAATGAATAGTTAGATCCAACCACTAAAAAGGTCAATCATACTCTTGTAAGCCTTATTTACCTTGACCAATATTGGTAATTTATTTATCATATATTTGAATAGTAACTATGATGAATAGCCAAAATGATTTAATTTAACTACTAAGAATTATTCGGCTTGGTGCCAATAGCTTTAAAATGATACTATAGTTGAGGCTGCTTGATGGGAAGCTACTAGATGGTTGAGCCCATTATCGCACCCTATGATTTAAGGCTCTGGTTTAGATATGTTGGTGTGGTGCTAGTGTGCACCGGGTATGTGAATGATAGCGTCATAAGGACAAGATATTTGTACCAAGTAAATGACACAAAACTGATTCAGCTACAAGTTTGACTTGCAAACTTAGTCTAGTACACTACTCAATTTGATCAAATGTCTATAGGAATGGTAGCTATTCTAGAGTTTTAGATAGCCCGCCAACAAGGGGTGGAATGGAAGTGGGACCGGAAAAGTCACTTGCCATTTTTTATAATGGTAGGTCCACTCAACGTCAAGCTGTGATTTTCACCCTAGCCTGTGGTTCCCAACAAAGTTGAGTGGCCCCGAGCCTAGCGGGTAGAAGTTAGAGAGAATAGAGCAATGAACGACCTTGTTGCCTCAGCTTAACATTATAAGTTTGAGATACCTTGTGGAAAAAATTAGGCAACTCTGCAAACTGTAATAAATGGTATTCGAATACGCTGCGCTCTTGGATAATAGAGTCGTGTTTCATGGGTTATTCCAATGACAAGGCATATGTAGAATTTGGATATGATTTTAATGTGGAAATTGTGGATGATAAATCCCTTGTTAATTAAATTTGTTCTACTTTTTAAGTGCAAAGTTCTTTATTAGTAAAATTACATCTATTATTATTATATTATAACATGTGACTCTATCTAGTTGAAATCCATGCATATTAGTTAAATAGCCTTCCCATATGGCTTACTAAGGACATAGTGTACTCAATCTTACTTATTTTCATTAAAACAGATGCTAGAAGAAGAAAGGATACTTCAACCTTCGTGTTAGGGTTACGACCGCACTCAAACATTCATGTGGGATTTCATTGGTTCTTCTGATTGTAAGTTACACTTTGGGCCTGGACACTCGTAAAGCTGTTGCAATTTTGTCATTAGGTCATATGTTGTAGAACCGAAGATAGCAACAGGGGTGAATAGTGTCTTAAATTTTTTTTTCAATTATTCACCAATCATTCATTCCAATAGCTATAACGCTATAAAAATTTAGATAAAAACCAACACACAATCCAGCAAATTAAGAAGCTAAAAATCAGATGAATAAACAGCAAATCAGTAGCACCACTATAGTACCATGGAAGTATTGCTATAGTACTGGTAGCACCATGCTACAGTATCGGTAGTACCGCTACAGTGGATTCATCCCGATGAACAATGAAATCAGCATGATTTCAAAATCAAGAATTCATATAACTTTTTATTCGTAAAATTAAATGACTTGAAACTTGGTATACACCTTCTCTAGGATGTCAGGAACCTATTCCAATCAACGATCAAGAGAATTATTTCCAAAGTTTTAACCTTTCTGCGATCGAAGGAAGAGTATACCAAAACTGGGCAAAAACCAAAATTGGTGAATACGACTTGCTCGTAGGTGGATGATGGCCAAGATGGCTCTAGATATATTTTCACATATCATAACAAGCTAGAACACCAAAAATATCAAGCCAAAAATTCTCGGATCAAGAAATCACTTGTTGAGGCCAAAATAAAGCAAAACTAGGCTTCTTTATGAACTTGTTATCAAAGTGGCTGGATAGGTGGATGATACGAGGTGCCCGATCTTCACACCATAGGATCAAGGTTAACTTTCAATCCAGGCAATTAGAAAATCCAATGACGCCAACCACTATCTAACTACAGGTAAATTGATTCTACCCTAATAACTGTACTCCGATACCAAGATGATACAGGGTGGCTGATCTTCACGACATAGGATCAAGGATGACTTTGGATCAATGCAACCTGACAAATCAATGGTGCCAATCACTATTTCACTACAGCAACCACACGCTTCGATCCTTGTCTACTCGATCACACAAAAATAGACGTGATGTTCTTTCTGCAAACACAAGAAATCACAAGAAGAACGGAGGTATTATCAAGAAAATCGCTCAATTCCCAAAAGACAGCACATAGCATAAATCTAAAACTAAGCAATATTAGCTATCTTGAAAATAATATGGTCTGCTCCAAAAGTAAACATCGTACACAAAATATATAGCTTTCTGGTTGAATAGAAGGACTCAACCTAGGAATCGATGAGGACTCAACAAAAACTCACGTACCTTATTCTCTAAAGTATTTCGTCACTACTACACAAACACTATAAATAGACGCAACATCACAGATGATTTCGTGAAACAGTCTACGATGTATACTATCACAGACGGTTTTAATTTAGAGACCATCTGTGTTGTTGCGGTTAAGTATCACATACGGTTCTTACCAAGAACCGTCTGTGATAGTAGAAATATCACAGATGATTTTTTTAATAAAAACCATTTGTGATAATCTGTGAATTATCACAGACGGATTTTATTAAAAACTGTCTGTGATAATCTGTCTATATATTGATTGCATCGTTCAGAACCGCATCTATCTTCATTTCGATCTAGATCTAGGCTAGTACACACCTGGAGGAGGCAAGACTTTCAGGCCATTTAATTTGGTGGAAGGAGGAGCTATTTAGTAAGAGAGCTTTGAAGATTCATCAAGTTCTTAGTTGCTCCAGATATGGTTAGTAATAAAATTTATTTTTCGTTACATCAAAATGTAGATCTAAATTTTGGTGACTGTTATTGAAGATTGTTTGTATCTACTTGGCCATACATGATCAGTCCCATCATGTGGGAGGTCAAATTTGTCAAAATTGTTAGTTATAATTGGTTCCTCGATCGCTGGGAAAATAGCTGTTATGTTAATATTAATTAAGCTAGCAAAACCTCAATGCATGTGGTATATATGTAGTATTAATTAGTTAATTTAATTTTTAATGCTAAGTCGTTATATATATGCATAACATAGGACCGAAGCTGGATGTATGCCGCGACCGTGTGAGTGAAGAGTACATTGATGGTGTGTCTGCTTTTAAAAAGACCTGTCGAGGAGGATATAAGGAATAAGGGGTGGAATATATGTACTATCCATGCATTGACTGCGAGAATTTAAAAATGTTTAAGAACTAAGAGCAAATTGAAGCACACTTGATTTGCAGGGGTTTAAAAAGGGGTATACGTGTTGGACCAGTCATGACAAAGTCAATGGTGTGCCGCCGGATAACATCGCTGGTGAAGTCAATGATATGCCGCCGGATGATGTCGATTGTGGTTTAGATTGGGATAGGCTGCAGAATGACAATCTGAATCAGATGCTTCGCGATATAGAAGAGAACTATGATAAGAGAGAGTATGTTAAATTATTGGGCTTGATGTAGGACTTGGAAAAACCTTTGTTTACGTGCTGTAAGTCAAAGTACACGAGGTTATCAGCCGTACTTGAACTATTGAAATTGAAGACAAGCAACGGTTGGTCCAACTAGAGTTTCACGGCGTTGCTTGGTCTTTTAGTAGACATATTTTCAGAGAGAAATGAGTTGCCTAAAACTACGTATAAAGCTAAGAAGGTTCTTTGTCCATTGGGAATGGAAGTAGAAAGAATACATGCATGTCCGATTCCTCCAGCAGGTTCTTTTAGAAGGTTCTTTTAGTAGACATTCTATTTTTTACAGTGCCACTAGCAGCTGCCGGGTAACACCTGTGGATTCTACGTTTGCCACATATAAAACTACTATTGATTCCTCAAAAATCACCGATCTTAAGGTTTGTCAATTTTACTATAATTATTTCATACTTATCAAGTTATATATGTACGCACATTGATATTATTTCTATATCAACAGATTGTGTCCATCCCTACAACTGCGTTACAACAGACCAACCTTGCACAAATTCGAGGAGAATGCGCGTTCTTTTTGGTGTCTAAAGTAATAAAATCAGATGGAGAGTTCCACAATGTAGAATGATTTTTTGTTTAGGATAAGATTAACATTAATTTTACATGTGTATTTATTGATGGATATTTTATTTTATTTCAATTAATTGATTTGCGAAATAGATGTTTTTGTTTCTGAAATGAATTTAGATGTGAATTAGATACATACATGTACATGTTGATATGTTTATTTCAGAGGGTATGATTAGCATTTTCTGAGATTAGCCAAAAAACAGAAATGGATTTATGGGAAGAAAAGATTATCACAGACGGATTGCAATTAAAACCGTCTGTAATATTTAGCTATGACTAACTGTTTTTAATAAAAACCGTATGTGACAATCAACTATCACAGATGGTTCGAAAGCCATCCGTGTTGATCTCGTATCATTACTGATCCATCAATTTAGATGGCTCATGAAACCGTCTAGAATAATGTTTTTCAACCGTTTATAATAACAACTAGATACGTAGGCGCGGCGGTACGCCGCGCCAGCTGGAGTGTGTAGCAAAGTAAAACAGATAGAAATTTGCAGCAAAAGTAAAGTGAAAGGATTTATGAGAAGAAGGCAGGCTAACCTTAGATCCCAGTCGGTCTACAAGAGGAATAAAAATTACATTAGCTTGCAGATCTACGTCACTATTGATTATTGAAACTTTGACACTCAGTGAAGGAAGAAAGCAGGATTCAAGTGTTAACAGTGATGTCATTCCTTTTTCTCCAATTTAACAGTAAGGATGATTTTCAGAGGCATATAGATCAATAGATGGAATGTCTAGTCTCAATTACACACTGTCCTTTAACACTAACTGCTGTAGAAACCAAAACACTCCAGGAACTCTGGAGTTGCATGTACAACCGCAACTTCAACACATTAGAATTAGAGGGCTCCAAACTTGTTCCAGAATGCTTCCCATAACCAAAGAATTAAATTTATTCAATGCAAGGGCCCAACAATTGGTAAACAAATTGATTAGCGTGACAAAGATGTTTGCTAAAATCTAGAAGAAATCAGGAATAAAATTAATAGTTTGGTTTCACTTCACAACATAACACTTTACCCATTTACCTCAGGATCTGTTGACTCGACAATATCAAATATAGGACGGTCTAGTGGGACAATGTCAGGGAAAAACATCCAAGGATGTTTGTGAGCTACAGTCAGCATTAGCTCCAATGAAATCTCCATAATCACTTGAAGAACAAAAATAATCAATACATCTGTCAAGAAAATTCTACACCATTGTGTAACTAAACTTAATTTATTGTTCAAACAATAATAATATGCACTCCAAGCTGCATCAGTATTTCTGAAAAGAACAATTATAGCCAGCATTAAGGTGAAGCATCAAGGTGCAGTTGTAAAGCATTACATTTGACACCAGCAGATATGTAGCGTAACCAGCTGACTTGATTGGTCACTGATCAGCAGATATATAGATATACTGGTAATGCAATTTCATGTTAGCAAGACATGCACCAATTAGTAGCGAGCAGCAAAATATACAACCATCACTACTGCATCCACTACACATACTTGTTTCTACACCCAAGCTAAGTATAATGTCCAATTGGAAATGTGAAGAGCAAACTTGATTAGAATTAGAGGTGTGACAAGAAGGAAATGACTGCCCACTCTAGCTCTGCAGAGTGGCTCGATGTCCCGGGAAGCATAGACTCCCATTCCATCCGGCCCTTCCAAGAACTCAAAAAGGATGGAAGTATATAAGCGGTATTGTAGGAAATCTATCATGAGTCTGAGCACAAGAAGGGAAAAAATCGAGAAAGCAAGGATATTGATGGCTACGTATCAACAATGAAATACAATGGTGTACTAAATAATTAGAAGCAAAGAAAAACATATGTATTGAAGGCAAAAGAAAGTATTCTATGGGTAGAAATAGTAGAAAACAACAAGTACTTTAGAGTTAGAAGGAAAATGATTCCGCTTCAACAATATGTAATTCAGTGAGCCTGTGGAAGGCAGATCTGTGTAAAACAAGGAGAAGCAAACATGATGGTCAGAATTTAGGCTAAAAAGAATATACGTCATGGAAATTACGGGAAAATTCAATCTGTGAATAGTAAGATTATAGAGCTAGCATGTGTTTGCTTTCTGTAATATATAAATAGAGTCTAGGAATACTGTAATATAATCTATTCCGTGGTTTACAATTGCAGGATGTATAATTGTATTCATATTTAAAGGCATTATGTTTTGGAAACAAAATGCAATATATGAAACTGTGTGTAAACTGAGGTATGTGATGTAGGTTAGTAAACTATCTGAAGGCACTGGTGTATAGCATGGAAAAATGGAGAACATCACGGTAGGAACGTAAAGAGAATAGCAATGTATGACATAATTATAAATGAGGAAGAAGCACTTATTGAAGTTTAAGGAAAGTACTTTATGAATAGAAGAAATAACAGCCGTCTACAATAAACTAAGTCGAGGATGGTAAGGTTAGAGGGAAAATAGTTGCGTTTGAGTAATGTACAACTTAGTGAGCTTTCTGAAGGTATCCATATATAATATAACAAGAAAGTATGAAGGAAAAAATAAGGACAATAAAGAATATATGGTATTAATTTTGGAGGAAAAAATATGTAGAGAGCAAGAACTTAAATGCAGGCTGAGCACGTTTTTTCTAACGCATAAATATACTCTAATAACTTCGTAGTGTAATACAATACTTGTTTTACAATCAGAGTTCGTACATCGATATACATTTGTAAAAGTATTATGCTTAGTAGTTAGGGAAATGTAGTAGTTGAATGTGTAGATAAATTGAGGTACTGTAAAAGAAAGGACTATCTGAAAAAATGGAAGGCAACATATAGCTTTTCTAAGCTATAGGGCAACATTCTAGATGGTGATCTGATAAGGCCATGTCAAAGGGGAAAAAATAAATTGGCTGGGTTTTTTTTCCGTTGACATATTTTTGAAGAATAAGAGATTATTCACATCACTACTTTTCTTTTTAAGTTATTCCACAAACTAAAAAAAAGTTTGAAATAACATATTTTCTTTACTTCACTTTCCAGTTCCGATGACCCTTGCTTGGTTTTGGGTATATGCTAGGCTGTGCACTTATAAGCTAGTTAGGTTCCCTTCTTCAGAGTTTGATTGACAAATTAAATCAAGATACAAGCAGTAATCCAATAACTATATTGTTTTCAAGTTTGCCAAAAATAACCAACCCATTTGTGGGTGTAAGAATTCAACAGATAGTAATACAAGCGCAACTGATATATCCTACCCCCCAAGAATGATATCATTATCCGCCCATACCACATATAGATCGGAAAATCTAATAACAATAGATTCATTATAGGTTTTCCCCTATACCACATGAAAATAAAATTCAAGAGCACTAAAATTCTAATAACAACACATTGTGTTTGTAAAAAAGTTTGAAATAACATATTTTCTTTACTTCACTTTCGATTCGATGACCCTTGCTTGGTTTTGGGTATATGCTAATTGTGCACTTATAAGCTAGTTAGGTTCCCTTCTTGAGTTTGATTGACAAATTAAATCAAGATACCCCTAACTATATTGTTTTCAAGTTTGCCAAAATAAAATTCATTTGTGGGCACTCAACAGATAATACAAGCGCAAGATATATCCTACCCCAAGAATGATATCATTATCCGCCCATACCACATATAGATCGGAAAATCTAATAACAACACATAGATTCCTTGTGTTTGTGACTTTCCACATGAAAATAAAATCAAGAGCACTAAAATTCAAGCGAGAATCACCTTGTGTTTGTGAACAAATTCTTCAAGCGGCGACCGGAACGTCGCGAGCTGCTCCTTCATGACATCTATCCTGACCTTTGCCACATTTTCCCCAACCAATCGGAATTGATCCTAAAAGTTTCCAAGACCACTCTCCATCACATGATCCAAATCTGGAACATCGCGAGCTGCTCCTTCATGACATCTGCCCTGACCTTTGCCACATTTTCCCCAACCAGCCGGAATTGATCCTAAAAGTTTCCAAGACCACTCTCCATCGCATGATCCAAACCAAAAAAGAAAAAACCTTTAACCTAACCAGCAAAGAACTGCACATACGCGAGTAGCCGCCGCGTTCTGCAAGCCCGTGATCCCTGGACGCCTCCTCATGCCCCCTCGCCTAAATCGCACACGAACTGCAATTCAAGCAAGTCCGATGAGTCAATTGGCAAGGCACCTCCCGCGATTGGCGATCAATTCGATGTGCGCATTGTTTGTGTGCCGTCAGTGTACAGAAAGTTAATAGGAGTAGGTAGCTGACGGCGGGGGGTGGAGACGGTACCTGAACCCGAGGGGACGAAGACCTCCGGTGGCGGGTGAGTGGATCCCCAACAGATCTTGCGGGCGCGGGCTCGGACCAGGGATGGAGACGGTACCTGAACCCGAGGGGGCGAAGACCTCCGGCGGCGGGTGAGTGGATCCCCAACAGATCTTGCGAGCGCGGGCTCAGACCGACGGAGCCGGGTCTCTTCCCTGCTCACTTCCTCCGGTGAGCTAACCTTGTTGGGACCGACCGCATAAATAGCACCAGCTTTCCTCCTAGCGCGTTCTTTTTTCCACGGGGAGTGGGCGTGGCGACGGGAGATCGACGACAGGAGATGGCAGGTGGGCGCGCACACGGGAAGGTGTGGGTGGCTTGCAGCGACGGCGAGGAATGGTGGAAGCTCACCGGTACCCAAGTCCGTAACCTTTCTCTGGGAATCCCCGCAGCGAGGGAGAGGGCGAGATGCGCCCACCCTTCTTCTCGAAGCTTTCCGCAGCACTATTTCTCGCACGGAAGAGAGCCGCAGCTGCAGCTCGCTAACCACGGAAGAGAGCCTATTTCTCGCACGGAAGAGGGCCGCAGCTCGGTAACCACGGGAAAAAGAAGCCGCGGCTTGCTACCAGCGTATACATACGTCAGGCGGAGCAGAGACGAACACGCACGCACGCATCAGGCGCACAACAAGCGAGGGCGATGTGGCTACACGGGTTGGGCAGGAAGCCCCCGGATATATTATATGGAGTATTTCTGTAGTAGTGCGTATTCCTAAATAAAAGAAAACAACTCAAACTATCCTAGTGGAGAACGACTCAAAACGATTTCTATCCAAAGTGACTTCACACGTTTCATCTGAGTGCTATCCGTATGGATACGTCTGTTCTCTCTCCTCCTGATTCCGTTTCCCACGCGCCTTGCTAGCTAGCCTCCCGCTTTGATTTGGCATTGATTAGCTGTCCGCGCGCATTGATTAGCTAGCAATCGAAGCGATCTCTTCTTTCCTTATCTTGCCAACGCAACAACCGCTCACGGTTTTATATGCTTTCCTTTTTTATTCCACGCACAGCTCACATGTCCCTTTGTTTCTTTCCGACGCACGGCTGCATGCAGGCACCAGAAACCTTTCCCTCTTTTCTTGATTCGGATGGCTTTCTTTCTTTGGTTCGATCAGCATGTGGAATTCATTTAAAGCGCCGCAGGCATGGCTATTTTTGGTGCCAAACACACGCATTGCGTTCCTTTTCTTCTCGTGCAGCCATGTAGCACACACATGTAAATGCATTTCTCCCTCCTAGCACATGCATGTCCCTTTCTTGACCAGTCAGCCTGTCCTCCTCAAGTTCTCCAAGCGCCCCTACCTCCTCCTCATCCACGGACCATGGGGCACCGTTTATTTCAGTTTCAATTTTTAACTTTTAATTTATTTTTTATTATTTCTAAATTTTATCTTTTTCTGATTTTTTGGCTTTTTGAGTTTTTTGTCTTTTCTTTTTTCCGTGTTCGTTAGATTATCCGTGATGGGCTAACTAGTTTTTTTAATTTTTTAAATTTAATTATGCCAAATAAATCACAATCAGAATATAATTTTAGTCATAAGACACCAAATTACAGCCCAAATGAGTGGCACTTAAACACGAAACTTGGACAGCAACTTAGAAATCTTCCTAAACACCCAAAGCAATCTCCTTGTCAAATCTGAGAATAAACAAAATACATGAATTAAGTAGTATATCGTTCTTTTCTAAATCAATGTTATACTCATTAAGAAGCGACTTCACCCTATCATTAGGCCTCTTAGCTATTAGTAACAAAGAGAATGTGTTAATGTTAGGAACATCGGCATCAGTGGAGATTGATTTCTAAAAGCTATCTCTATCTTTTATATGTCCTTAGCACAATAAGATTAAGAAGAGGGAAAAGCCAACTAAATCAAGAGCAAATCAATCAATACAAAAGATGAATAAATATTGATGTATTGCTACTTGAGGAGGAAAATTTTATAGCCACTCTTATTGGAGGATAGAGAGTACACCATAACACTCATATCTCAAACTCTATCCCTAGAACTCATGAATACTTGAGAGGAAGGTTAAATGGTTGACCACAAGTCTCCTTTTCAACCCATCAAATATATTAGCTAGCTAGCCATATATAACTCTTAGTAGATATTATCCACTTAGCACAATGGAGGATGCCCAATAACCCCACACACAGGTTTTACTCATATATGTTCATTTATGCATGGCTTTCAAAGCGCATAATCCCGAATCCATTAAATCCTAAGTTGTGATCTATCTTGATCATACTAGCTTCTCTATGACCTAAATCACCTTTCTAAGCGTCACTCACATGTCACGGTTTTCTTCCAAAGTCGTTATCGGTATTTTGGTCAAACTACCAAATACCCTTCCATTGACCCGGTCTTCTCCTTCCATTGCAAGCAATCAACATGTTTGCCATATGTAGGTGCACCACTAGTTTGCTATATGTCGACAAGTCTCTTCTGTTCTGATTCTACTGGATCACGCCTCATTTGGGCCGATCAAGTCATATGGTGTAGCCCTGCCATTTGAACTTCCCTTCTATATCTCTCATCTTTCTTGTGCCATGCTTGAGCTCACCACCTCACCTCCTCGATTATTCTAGCCTCGGCTCCATGAGCATAGCCTCGATTCTCGCTGTCGACAATAGTTGACTCCAGACGATCCTACACATTTAAAGACAAAGAAGTCATTTTTGGGTGTAAGTTTTCATAACATGACCAACATTAGTCAAAACATGCTTCATGTAATATTAATGCATTAACTTGGGTCAACCCAACCTAATCCATGACTCAATTTCCCAAAATCCAAGAATTTCCCTCTAGGTTGGTACTACCACTCACCACAGGCTAGTACTACCACACTCACGTACCTTACAACTGGACAACTCTGAAAAATAGTTACCGCCAAGTATATCACGGTACTAGAACAATGTGGTATGATTGCCGTGGTACTACCACTTTATGATATGACCACTGCCATATCAACGGTATGATCGGTTTCCTGAAAAAATCAGAAAACGATCCAAAGAAAATGTAATGTTTGCTCGGTCGAATAACCACCCAACAAAACTTACAATGGTTCATCATAATATTATCCTGAACCTTCTCACATAGTTCTTTAATCTCCCCTCTTGATGAAATCATTGGTAATTTTTTCAAAAATACAAATAAGAGGTGGTTTTATACATAAAAAGAGAATTTTGCAAAGATAGACTCAAAATGGTCACAAGAGAAATGCAAAGATTGAAAATGACCATATGAGACAAAAATGGATTGAAGTATTGGAAATGGCAAGTTTTTCACAAAAAGATTCAAATCCACCAAATAAATTGAAAAATCTAACTCTAGATCCATATGAAAGAACAATTATTTTATTTGACCTTGGTCATAGTGAGAAGAGATCAAAAGATTAAGAGAATTGCAGCAAGACATTAAACCTCCAACTTACCAACATTTTACATAAAAACTCTAAATCATGCTCTAGTATATATTTTTACCAATCATTCTCTCCCTTTAACAATGGAATTATCAAGATGCAAGAGAGAAGATAGAGCATGAATGAAATAAAGTGCCTGTAATTTATGCATTTTTAGCATTATGAGCCATGAAAATTATCCAAAGTAACTCTACAAGTATTACACCAAGTCATATTTAGTGAAGTAGCTATTCTAGATTATGGTAAACCTTATATAACAAAACTAAACCCAAATAAGTAACAATATGAAATTAAATAGATTTTTAACATGTCAAGTTGCTCAAAATCTTAGGTTAGACAACGATATCTAAAAATGAGCCAAGCCATATGTAACATCTCAAAAATTTTGTCTTTAAAATTTTAATCCTAAATTAATTATTTAAAAGTGTCTGGATTTTATTTAGATTTTATGTGTAATTCTAGAGGAAAATATCAAAATTCCAATTCCAATCCAAAATTTTTAATTTCATTTTAAATTCCAAAAATTCAAATTCAAATCTTCAATAATCTAAATCTCCAGAAAAATATCCGTTTTATTTTTCTAGGTCCAACCTATTTTTCTTGCCCATCTTTTCTTTTTTCCCTTTTCCCTTTTTCCTTCTTTCTTTCTCTCCCTACCATCAGTTATTATTCACAGTTATTGTTCACACGCATTATTCCTTCTTCTTCCAAAGGAGCAAACATTCTCTGTTTTTCACCCGAACCATCAAAAGCCAAAGCTTGCCAGCCAAAAATCAAACCTCCCAACGAAACTAAATTGCATACATGGAGAACGTCTACCATCAAAGATCAATTTCTTTTTAGTTCCTTAGCCATTAATCGTTCATTTTTCAGTTTTCAAACCTTCAAACCTAGAAACCATCATGGATTAATTCCAGCCAAGCTCTTCCTTTTTCCTCCCTCTCGTCCTATAAAATGGAGCACCCTGACCACGTTCTACCACCCCACAAACTCCTCAACTCAAATTGTTGCCCTTGGATTTCATCACCAATGCCATCTGTAGGTGCCCCGCCACCCTAATCTCCCTCTCTGGTGATTATCTTGCAAAACCATTTATGTCATATCGTGTTCCCGTGTCTCCTATACCTTCCTGTAAAATTAATTTGATATTGGTGCACCCATCAATTAGAATATGGAGTTCTTCCTCAAAGTCGGCCGTACTGCTTACCGATCTTGATTTGTTGCCCTCGGTGAGTGCCGGGACCCAGAACAACAACTCCAAGTCCCTCTGTGTAAATCACACTATCCTAGAAAAGCTAGTGCACAAAGGATCAACAGCGATACATATCATGCATAACAACCACAAAATATTATTAAGTAAAGGTACATACCTTATGGCCAAGTCTTACAATAAAAGGCCCATGTCCAACTGAAATAAAAATAGTGGAAATAAATGGAAGATCAGCCCATCCTGCCTGCCCACATGCGAATGACTGTAAGACGCAGCCTACTCGTCGAAGTTCTCACCGTAGTCGTCGGAGTCGTACTCTAGCAACAAGTTTAAGCAAGGTGAGCACTTTAAAGTACTTCATAAGTTACACCATGAAATGTAATAGAATGGATGCATGCATAAGGAATTTTAAGGAAGGCTTAATATGGTCATTTGTGCGGAAAAGCAATACTAAAATTGAAATACAATAATATAAGTACAAAAGCTGAATTTTAATACATAAAATAAAATAATATTTTAACAAATAATTAATGTTAGTGTAGGCTCCAACCTACACTAACCTAACCATGAGTATCCTAACCTAACCATTGTTGTTCATCCAAAAATCAAGTTGTATGAAAACCAAGTCTAATATGTGAAAACTCTACTCAGCATGTCTATGACCGTGGACACAGCTATTCAGGATAGATTAAAACTCTGCAGAGGGGTACAACTTTATCCACAAGACGTGTCCTCCCACTTAAGCTACACGATCAACACACTGCCTTAGGTGTGCGGCGAGGAGTTCACGATAAGGCTGTTACAATGCTCCATAGCCAAAATAGTTACGCCACCACTAAAGTTTCACCACAACTTAAATTCACAAATAAGAGCTCTCTCTTGTGCCATGTGAGACTTCTCGCGGCCTACGCCACGCTCACATTCAGCCTATAGCGTATGTATGTTTTGAATATTACAAATTACTTAGCCAGTTTGTCTCATACCGGACTTGTGGTAGTACGAGGTAACTTTGTCAAACAGTTCACAGAAACGGTCCTTAATTTGACTTAGGCTCAACCACATACCCACGTGCTCGACAATCAACTGCGTATCACCAAACACGTAGCATGTCGGCACCCCACCACCTAACCAATAGCCTAAGTCCAAACCAAGTTTTCTAATTTCATTTTTAAATCATTTCATAAATATTCTTGACTCACCGAAGTCAAGAATACAATAATAGAAACTATCATTTCATGTGAAATAATTGATCCCACCTAAATCATTCTAAGCCAGGCTAAGCAATTTACTAAAAAATTTCTAGTTAATACTACTGTACCAACTAGTTTTCAGCTAGGTGACAAGGCATGTGAAATCGAGGTCAAATTGGCTATACACAAAGGAACAAGGGCGCAACTAAAGTTTAAATCGTCTTTAAATTACATTTGAATAAAATTACACGTGCATATACAGTAAAACAACATAAATAATTTTAACATAGTAGGAAAAATATGATCAAAAGTGTAACTTGCCTTGCTCGAAGTTCTGCTGCGAATCGTCGTCGAAATTGAACTCTCCTAAATCGTTGAAATCTATACGTGAAGAACCAAATTCAAATTCAAAAACAAAATTTAAATAAACTTCAAAAATTCAAAAAAGCCCAGAAATGGAAAGTTTATGATTTTAGAAAAATTTAGAAATTTGAACGGGTCAATTTGGAGTTAAAATGAAGAAGTTATGGCCTTTTAAAGATTAAGTTCAAAGAAAAAGAAAAAGATCAATTTCTAGAATTATTTTTAAACCGAAAAGTATTTATGACGTCAACATGAATTATTTTACTGAAGGAAATACATGATTATGATGTCAGCATCATAATTTAATTTTGGCTGAATTAAATTTAAACGAAAAATTAGTTTATGACGCAAGCATGACGTCAACACTGGAATTATTAAATTCTGGTGAGGCTGATAGGTGGGGCTGGTGCGCGGTGGACCGAGTCCATGAACCCGAGAAAAGATGAGGTGGTGCGGGCTGTTGGAGCGCGAGGTGGCACTGGCGTGGCCCTGCCGAGGCGCACGTGGCGTCCATTTGGCAGCTACGTCCGCTGCCACCTTGGCTCGAAGTGATGATGTGGCATGGCCGGCGGTGGTGGCGCATGGGGCTCGTTGGGCGCCGAGCTCCGGTGACCAGCGGCGCTCGGTGAGTGAACCAACAGACAGAGGAGGGCATTGGGAGGGGATTGGTACCGTGTGCAGTTCCCAAGGGTGGCCGGAGAGGGTGGATGGCGGTGAGGAGCGGCGGTAGGAGGGAGGTCACGGCGGTGGGGAGCTCCGGTGGCGCAAAAACTCGGGGTAGAGGTGGCCGATGATCGCCGTAGCTCGAGGAATGTCTGAGTGGCGTCGACGGGGAGTGAGGGGGCCCGTAATCACCGGAATTGCTCGCCAGAGTTGATCGAGACCGACGGAGGAGAATGAGAGGTGTGGGGCGGCTTGAGCGCTCGGAAACCCAAATTGAGGGGAGAGGGGGAGGCGGTGTGACGAGGAGGAGCTCAGGGTGGTGTTTATATAGGCTGAGGGGGTGGCAACGGTCACGCACGGCACGTCAGAGTGAAACGGGCGAATAGGTAAATGCGACGGCAAATGGGTGCATTAAAGGGGGAAAGAAACTGTAATTTGAGTGCGGCGGACACGGGGGAGTAATTGGGTGTTAGTACGGGCGGGAGAGGAGGATGGAGTTTCGATTTCGGTGTTAATGGCGGCGGGGATAGCACGAGGAGGAAGGAAAGGGGCGGGGATGAAGGGTCCGACAGGTGGGCCCATCGGTCGGCGAGAGAGAAAAGAAGGAAGAGGGAAGGCTATGGCTCGGATTTGCGACAAGTGGCAAGGGGGAGAGATCGCGGTCGTGATATCCCGAGCGAAGTGGTAAGTGAGTTCCAACGGTTGAGATTCAATCGGCCAATTAGATTAGATCGTAGCTGTTTAGATGAGGCCGAAGGGGTAAGTGGAAGCGGGCGGTGGAGGTTTAATCTAGCAATGGCGAACGGTCCGGATTAAGACACTTGTTATCCCAAGGGAAAGAGGGGGTGGGTGAAGCGGTAAGTGGGGATGTGCGGTCGGGATTAAATCGGGTGGTGAGAGAGTCAGCCCGATGCTCGACACGCGTCGGCCTGGGAGAGGGAAAGGCGGGGGGAGGGGGGTTTAAGTGACTACAGGTGGTTGAGATTGATCCGGTGGTGATGGAATTGATCCGGTGATGACACGTGTCAGCCAAAGGGGGTTTTTGGATTTAAATTCTCTTTTTGTTTTTCAGAAAAGCTTAAGAGGCTTTAAAATGCTTAGAAAAATACCAAATAAATTTTAAAAATCCTAGAAAATTCAGAGAATCCTCTAGAACCAATTTAGACTTAAGAAAAATAGTTTTAACTTATAAAAGTTTTTAGATTTTATAAAAAACACATTTTAACTTTAAAAAGGGAGTTTTTAATTTCTATACAATCTTGAAAATTTTTATAAATACATAAATGACTTAGAAAACTGAAATGCACTTATTTTGACTTTTATAAAATAAAATAATTTAATTTTCTCACTTCAAGGCTTGGAATAAAAACAAAAAAAATTCTAATTAAATTCGAATAAATCACTTAAAAAGGATAATAAAATTTTGGGATGTTACAAACCTACCCTCCTTAAAAGAAATCTCGCCCTCGAGATTTGCACTGGCTAGCAAAATAGATGGGGATGGTTGGCCTTTAGGTCCTCTGCTCTCTCCCAAGTGGCATCGTCTTCGGTGTGGTTGCTCCACTATACCTTACATAATCTGATGGTCTTCCTTCTGGTTTGATGTTCCGCTGTCTCGAGAATCTTGATCGGTTGCTCTTGATAGGTGAGATCGTCTTGAAGGTCTACGGTTTCCCACGCAGCTTGTTCTATGGGCACTCGGAGGCACTTCTTCAGCTGAGAGATGTGGAAGACGTTGTGTACTCCTGACATGCTCGGCGGAAACTCCAACTGATATGCAACTTCACCTCTTCTGCTCAAGATTTTGAAAGGTCTCACAGACTGTAACATCCTGATTTTCAGAGCTTTTAAAACCTTGAATTTAAAAATTAATTTTTGAAATTTTTCTGGAATTAATAAGGCTTAATTTAAATTTTTTAGAATTTAAAAGGATTTAATATGATTAAATTAAACCTCAACATTTGCTAAAAATATTTTATATGAGTTCCTTGTGTCTCAAGGAATTTTTTGGTATTTTTGATGAATTTTTGGGATTTATTTGTTATTTTCTAGAGCTTTTGCAAATTTATTTGAATTTCTGGAATTAAGAAATTGGGGAAAATCCTTTAAACCCTTCCAG
Source organism: Melocanna baccifera (assembly GCA_036346265.1). NCBI lineage: Eukaryota > Viridiplantae > Streptophyta > Magnoliopsida > Poales > Poaceae > Melocanna > Melocanna baccifera. The sequence goes on from CM070709.1 coordinate 12,901,281, forward strand.
GCCGATTCCGGGCTTCGGAAAGCGTGTGTGCCACACGTCGGAGATCCGTGCCCCAGCAGCCCAACCTCAGCCGCTCATCCGGATCTGGACTGATGACCCCGATGCAGCCACGTGGTCGATCCTCCACCGTCCGATCTCGCGCCGCCGCCGCGCCCAACCACAGCCACGTGTCAGCGCCTCCTTCTGCCACGTCAGCCCTAGCGTACTATTCCATGGACCGGGTTCACCGTGGACTTGCCTTCTTGTGGACCGAGTCTATAGCATAGTAACCTTTTTTAATTTTTCTGATTTTCCTTTAGATTAATTTTTCGAGAGCCCGTTCTCCTCCGTCCTAGCTCCGATTGACCCCGTTCTTTTTTCAATTCATCTAAAATTGAGCTCTAGCTTTTGGTTCTAGTTTCATGATTTTTGGAGTTCATTTGCTTATCATTTTATGTATTTTTCTTGTTTCGGTCGTTTTCTCTCTCGTTAGATTCGGATTCCGGAGGAGCAGGATCTACGCTCGAAGACCAAGAATACCTCACTGAGCGTAACTAAGGCAAGTCGTGTCCTTTGATCATGTTGAACCCAGTTTGTAATCTATTATTTAATTATTTTATTTTAAATTACATTGCATCGCTATTTTTTTTCAAACCTTGTAATTTGTAATTGTTGTCCCTGATTGATTTATCCCTCCTTAATAAATTGGAATGCCATGAAACCATTGTCACCATAGGTTGGGAAATATACTAGTGATGCTAGGTTATTTGTTATATGGGCTAGTACGATAGACTGCTTAGCTTTGCTTATAGTTCCAATTGGGTTTATCATCATATGTGAATTATCAATTTGACTTAATGAGATATGTAACTGTGGTTGGTGCCACGTTTATTAAAATTTGTGCCATGACGTTGGTGCGTCATGGGTGGTGGTTATACAAACCTGATTTTGCACTCGGGCGAGTGATCGTGCAGTAAAGGGGGAAGTGTTGGAGCACTTCGAGGGATATGGTAGTCTCGCCCGGGTAGACTTAAGGACTTAACTTTGTGCGTCATTGATCTGAGCCTTACCGTGCAAACCACATGTGTAGTATGGGATGGACCTAGCTGACTAATTTGGGAGGTTTCAACTTTAATCTTGCCATTGAGATGAACATGGTTGCTGATTTCCATGTGGCGCAAGGGTGGTGTGATGCGAAACCCTAACGGGCGGATTGAGTTGTAACTGAACTTTGTAAAGGTCTTGTTGTGGTTACCTTCGGCTGTGGATAATCACATCATATGGGTACAGTTGTGCAACCTCTGCAGAGTATAAAACTATTCGAATAGTCGCGTCCTCGATCATGGACAATGCTCGGTGATTTCACACGAGGGGTAGTTATTTCTGAAAACTTATGAATTGTGGTTAGACATTGAATGGTTAATTCATTATTGGTTTAGCTTATGGATGGGAGGTCCATAAGCGGTTGGTTTAGCTTATGGATGGGAGGTCCATAAGTGGTTGGCTTAGCTTATGGATGGGAGGTGCATAAGTAGTTTATTACAATTCCTTTGGTTATTATTTATTATTATTTTATATAAAGTTCGCTTTCAATCTATTTACTGTATTTACCTTTAAATGTTGTTTTATACAAATTAACCTTTCAGCCATCCTTTGGTAAGCCTTGCATACTATATTGCATTCATTTGTTACAAATGACTTGCTGAGTACCAATATACTCACGGCTTTATGCCCAATGTTGCTCAGTTGAGGAAGAGGAGTATCACCAACGGAGGTTCCAGAAGGAGCATACTTCGACGACTTCACGGATTAGGCTTCGTTCTCCACTCGATAGCCTGTGGGCTTGTCGATTGGTCACTACGCTTTATTTTGGATTTTCGCTGCTAGTTTTGTTAAGCCCTTCGGGCTAATCTATTGTAAGTTTGACCATAAGGTCGTACCTTTTGGGATTTATTGATATTTGAGCTTTTCCTTTATTTTATTGTGTATATGGTTGTGATGACATCTATGTTTGACTGTGTGCACTAGCATGATCCTGAGACTAGTGCAGAATACACAGGGAGTCCGGATTTGCTTATTCGGGTCTCGACACAAACCTTGGTGCAAGCTTTCCTCTGACATAAAACATCTTGATTCCTCTGAGTGGAGACACTCTGAGATAGATGTAGTCTCTGACCTCGAAGGTCAAGTCTCGTCGACGGTTGTCCATATAACTCTTCTGTCGAGATTGGGCTATCTTCAGTCTGTCCTTGATTTTTCTCACTTTTTCTTCGACATCTTGAAGCAGGTTTGGACCAGTTTTCTGAGGTTCTCCTTGCTGTTCCCAAAGCAAGGGTGTCCTGCACTTTCTGCCATACAAAGCTTCGAAAGGTGCCATCTGCAGGCTGGCTTAGTAGCTGTTGTTGTACGAGAACTCAACATAGGGCAATGAGCAGTCCCAACTGTTTTCAAAATCCAGGGTACAAGCTCTCAACATATCCTCGAGCATTTGATTTACTCGCTCTGTTTTCCCATCTGTCTGGAGATGGTAAGATGTACTGAAACTAAGCTTACTCCCTGATTCTTCATGCAATTTCTGCCAAAATCGAGAAGTGAACTGGTTGCCTCGATCTAACACTATCTTCTTGGGAACTCCATGTAGGCACACGATTCGAGACATGTACAACTCAGCTAACTTACTTCTAGAGTAAGTAGTCTTAACTGGTATAAAGTGAGCCACTTTAGTCAAATCGGTCAATGATTACCCAAATCAAATCATAACCCGATTGAGTCCTTGGAAGCCCGGTTATGAAATCCATACCGATCTATTCCCACTTCCAATCGGGTACTGGTAATGGCTGCAAAAGTCCAGTGGGTCTTTGATTCTCTGCTTTAACTCTTTGACAAGTGTCACAAGCTTCGACGAACTCTACTATTTTTCTTTTCATACTGACCCACCAGTATCTTTCCCTCAAGTCCTGGTACATCTTGGTACAACTTGGGTGAATTGAGTACGGACTATCATGGGCTTCTTTGAGGATCAGGGTTTTGATTTCCTGATTATTTGGCACACAGATGCGGTTCTCAAACCAAACAGTAACATGCTCATCTTTATTGAATCCTGGTGCTTTGCCTCTTCTCATGTTCTTTCTCATTTCTTAAATATCCTCGTCAACCTTCTGAGCTTCTTTGATCTGATCAGGCAAGGTTAGTTGAATTTCCAACACTGTGAAAACACTCTGATCTACCGAATTCAGACTTAGACAGGTGACTCCCTCCTGAAGTTGGGTATGGTCTTCTTCCGATATGATAGCATTGGCATTGGACTTTCTGCTTAAGGCATCAGCCACAACATTTGCTTTTCCTAGATGATAATGTTTTTCTTCATTCTTGGAGTAAATGAGAATGTCGACGATGAAAATCACCATAAACTTGTCCAAGTATTCCATGAATACACTGTTTATCATGCTCATGAAATAGGCAGGTGCATTGGTCAGTCCAAAAGACATGATAGTTGTAACATCCTGAATTTTGAAGCAAGCAAAATTTCGAAGAATTTAAAATTTTTATTTACAAATTATTGGAAATCGAATTTCTTTTGCAATTATTCTTGAGTTCTTCTCAAAATTGTGTTATGCCAAGTTAATATCAGGGCATAACTCCCTAAAGATAAAATAATAGTAATAATAAAATCATATAACAAATAAAACATAGCTGATGCAAAATAAATAGAAATACAACTATATGAGAAAACAAAGTTGGGTGTCTTAAAATTTCATAAATTATATATAGCAACATATCCACACACAAGTTTTAAAAATACAAATAGCAAAGTATATGCATATATGAATCTTAAAAGTGCAAATAACCATTAACAACAAAAGAGTACATTTGAAAACGAAGCACAAATACTTGAGAGAGCAATATCCGAAATTTTGTATATATATCAGTGCACCTCAAAAATGCAAATAGAGGAGGTAAAGCAAAAGTAAATAAAATAAAATACATCTGTACTACATTTCAGAATTTAGTTAATGTCTATTAAAAAAATCCAATTTTTTTATTTGTCCCTTGGGGGCAATCTTCCTTCTTTCTCCCCTTCTTTCTTTTCCTCATTTCCCCTCATTTCCAAGTGGGCCCAGCCCCACCACATTTCTCTGCCTCGGGCCCACTCGGCAGCCCCTCCTTCCCTTTCTCGTGCGTGCACCCTACCTCCTTTCTTCTTTCCCCTGCGTCCGCTCTGCCATTTCCCTTCTTCTCTGCGTGAGCACAGCGCCTCTCCTCTCTAGCTCCCTCTCTCTCTCTCGCGCGCTCTCCCTCTGCCAGCTCTCCCTCGCGTTGGCGCTCGCTCGCGTTGCCAGATCCCCCTCGCGTCGCCTCCCCAGCCCTGTGCGCACGTCACTCTCTGCGCCTTGCCCATGCCGCCGCCCATGCTACGATGAGCTTCGGCGACGTCAGCCACAGTCTCCCCTTCACGGCTATAAGAAGTCCCCGAGCCGCCTTGCCTCCCCTGCGCCTCCTCTTCTTTCTCCGCTTGGCCTCACCCGAACCGCCCCGCCGGCCGCCACAATCCCTGGCCGCTCTGGCAAAAATTCCCACGATCTAACCCTACTCCGACGAGCCACCGGCCGCCCTCTACCTTCCATAGCGGTTAATTGGAAATCCGTTGCTGAAAACAGCCGTGTTCGCTCCTCTCCCCATTGCCGGCCAAGCCGCCGCCGCGCATTTCTTCCTCGGTTCACCTCGCGTCAATTCCCTACGGTGGGAGCTTCACCCTGACGCCCTCAACCTTCCCCAACCGTCGCCTGGCCTCCTCGATGCCCGAGTTGTCCCCTCCACGGTGACACCCACCGTCACCCGTGGCTTCCGTCGCCGGCCACCCCTGAAGCCTCTTCGATCCAACCAACCCCATGGTGAGCTTCCGCTACCCTCCCTAGTGCTCGTGCTCTCCCCACTTTGCTCTCCCTCTCCCCCGGCAGCCACCGCCACCATGGCCTTCTCGCTCCGACCGCCACGAGCCGCCGCCGCCGACATTCGGTGCCGCACCGGCCAGTGCGCTGCCACTCTGAGGTTTCCTATTTCCCCAGCAGCTCATTTGGCTCATCGCCGGCGATCCTCCGGCCCAGCCTCGCCATTGCCGATGACGCCAGGCGCCTGCGCCACTGCCCTGTGCTGCTCTGTCTTGCCCCTTTGGCCGTATGCGCCTCTGCTCGGTTTATCCAGTCCTGGCCGACACCCCTCCATAGTGCTTCTTTCTATCGACTAGCAGAATGGCATGTGGACACATTGTCATAATTAAAAAGGTGATCCAATTAGCAAATTGTTAATTCATCCTTTAAGTAAAAGTTAGCCCTATTTGTACATTGTATAGACTATAGATAATTGAACATTTAAATGCCATGAGGGCTCTTTTTAATGTTAGCCAATACAAGCAATTAACCTAAACGTGAGTAAAAGTATAGTGGCATACATTCCAGTTATGGTGATAGATACAGATGTGATAAATAATAGGAAGAAGTGGATAAAAAGCAAATAAGTATCCAATAAAATAAAATCACAAGCCCTTTTATATTTAGTAAAGGTTATAGGTAACTAATAATCCTAGACATTAGAACTTCATGAAAGTCCTTTTTCAAATGTTGGTTAAATGAATTGAATATTAAGCTACTATAAACTCACAAATGGATATCATCTTACATATAGTTATGAAAAGTTCAAACACAAAAAGTATACTTTGAGTTATACATTAGGTAAGCCATAGGTTATTAAAAAAAACTAAATATTATAAAAGTCCTTGTAAAATAGTAGCTAATACAATATAATTAGCATAAACTTAAATGGAAGTGTAATAGCACCTAATCTAGCTAAGGATATATATACATATATGCATACATGTAGGCTGAGAAATAGGAAGAAATTGTGAAAATCAAGTAAGGTCCTAATAACAACGCCAGAAGACCAGAACTTGAATAGTACATGTTCATAAAACTTGGTAAGTGAACAATGAAAAGTGTTATTACTAATTACTTTGAAAAATATAGGCTAAATAAACATGATAAAAGGTAGCTGCGGGAAAGCACCCAAATGTCATAAATTCGTACTAAGATTACGTGCATTATCAATGGCAAATAATTAGCGGGGGCATCTTTGAATAAAAAGAATCATATGGAACATCTATTAAAATTCCCTGAGCATCGGTTAATAATATAATTTTGCTAATTGTGTTTTAATAAACAATTTAAAAGTTGAACTACATAAAATAATACCACCCGTATAATTAAGTGACTTCACGCTTTAAGAAATTAGCAAGCTAATCACTCAGTTAACCTCCTGATTAATTGGACATTAAAAACCACATAAAATATCACCACCTAAAAGGCTACAAATACAAACTAATTCAATGAGTTCCATCGATACACCTCACATGTAGAACCAATGTCCTAACTCATAAATGTTAGCATTCGACAAAATACTGCCCCACTAAATTTATGCACCTATTTATAAGTTTGACCTGACTCATGGAACTTCCTTAATAAATATAAAATTATAAAAGAACTTGTTAAATAAAATAGATCAAACCATGATATTCTACAACCGGCTGTGCCAAGCCATCTTTAGAACTTGAAGAGGAATATTCCTGCAAATACTCCTCCCGCCAAATACTTCCTTTTCCTTTCGCCATCATCACTCCGCCCTAACTCTATTGACTCCGTCAATTCTTCGCACACAATCAATCCTATCAAAAGTCACCCTTTTAAATAATAATAAAGTTTCAGTTGAGTTTATTTGGATTTTCTTGTATCTTTTTGAGTTATTTGAGTTTATTGGATTCCATTGCTTAGCGCGTAATTAGAGATTGGAATCCCGGAAGATCAGTGGATCCAGCGAGACCAGGATCTAGAAGACGATAAAGATCCGAAGCTCGAGATCAACCAACGAGAAGGCTTTGAGTAAGCTTAAGACCGTAGTAAACCGCGCCAGGCGAGTCAATACTTTGATCATGTTTGAATACCATTTTGCAAATTATTTAGATTTAAATTATCAAGTGCATGCCATTATTTTATGTGCTATTCTATGTTTGTGTTGCCACTTTAGTAGCTACCCCATTTAATGGATGCCACTATTATAACTTTCCGGCATATTACCTTGTGAACCTTGTTAACCCTAGTACAAAATTTTAGATATAGTTGTATTCAAAAATGGGCAGCATGGTTATGTCAAATGGCTTAGAGATGCTTAGTTGTCGGGAAAGTCGAGAATACTCCAAAGTCATATGTAAACACAGAAGAGCAAATTTTGGGAAAAGTGGTGGTTGAGAATGGTGGGGTATGTTTATAATGATTATTATTTCATGCTCCCAAAAATCCCCAAAACTTCTGGGTGTGTCTGGGCGGATGGTTCGAGGGTATGGTACACCGGGTGCACGAGAGTGGGGTTTTTGGTAGAACTGTCCAGATAATCAAGGACCGCATCGGGTCATGATCTCCCATTGTAAAACAGTACAACCACAAGTCTGCAAAGTGCAACTTGGCTAAATAAATCCTATCGAACTTCGGACTCATCTCACAACCTGGGGGAAAGAAGGCCATGGCAAGGAGGGGCTGAAGGGACACCAGTGGAGGGTGACTTGTTTCTCAATTTTACTAGCGTATGGGAAGGGAGCTCGAGGCGCTAGTAAAAGAGTGATTAACATCCCACGCAACTATGGGTCCCACCGCAAGTGGGGCAGACTCATAGGGTGAGATGAGACCTTGAGGCCAGATAGTATTGAAAGGTTACTGTGATAATCTACTCAACTGCATGACTAAGGAATTATGCGGGGCAGCGAGTGGATTGTCTCTTGTGGTGAAAGTGTACAAACTCTGCAGAGTCAAAACTGTTCGAACAGCTGTGCCCACGGTCAAGGGCGGACATAGGAACTTAACTCTGATATAGTTCTATTTCAAAATGATTTATACGGTTGGGTCTGGAATGGGAAAATGGAGGACGAAGAAATGTCCTGGTTTGAGTTGTCCTAGGCATCATCCCAGTGGTAAGTTAGCGGTTATAACGCCAAAGGCGGCTTGTGGTACAAACAACTTGGGTTGATGGATGAGATTTTCACTTATTCAATAAAATCTTTTGTTCAAAGGTATTATAAATTTTGGTCTAATGGCTAAGTTAGGGATTGTTCATATTTAATCTTAAGTCTTTCGAAGTCACAATTTCCAGCAAATAAAATAACCTGAGCCTACCTTTGTCAAGCCATACATGTTATATAATTGCATTATGTGTATTAGCTCGCTGAGCACGGGGTTGGAGTGCTCACACTCGCATAACAAAATCCAGAGTCAGGAATCGAATCGACGCACTCCAGTGATGCGTCAAGCCATGGTGATGAAGGGAGCAAGAAGGCCAAGAACTAGGTCGCGAACCCCCAGTCGGCTGCCTGTGGGCATGTTCTGTGGGTCTCATCTGTGTGCTTCGTTTCCGCTGCTGCTTTCGTTGTTTCCGGCTTAATCGGCCCTTGTGTAAGTATCTTATTATATTTACATTTCTGTTTGATATGTACTTTGATATTCAATACTGTATCTGTGAGCACTATCTACTGATCCAGGGAATAGTGCGGTGAAATCACAGAGGACTCCGGATTGAAAATCCGGGTCCGACAATAGTGAACTCATAATGTCCTTAATGGGTGGAGAAGGCAGTCTTGGGGATATCTTCCTCATGGATCTTCAACTGGTGATACCCTGACCGCAGATCAATTTTGGAGAATACACCAGCCCCCTTCAATTGATCGAACAGATCATCGATCTTGGGCAAAGGGTACTTATTCTTGATGATTACATCATTGAGTGCACCAAAACCGGGTAAAAATGAAAAACAGCAAATACGACTTGCTTGTGGTAGATGATGGCTAAGATGGCTCTAGATATATTCCTACAAATCATAGTAAGCTAGAACACCTAAAAAATCAAGCTAAAAACTCTTGAATCACGAAATCACTTGTTGAGACTAAAATCAAACAAAACTGGGTTTCTTCATGAACTTGTTATCAAAGTGCCTATATGTGCAGAGATTGATTTCTTGAGGTTATCTCCATCTCTTATATATCCTTGGCACAACAAGATTAAGAAGAGGGGAGAAAAGAGAGAAAAACCAACCAAATTAAGAGCAAATCAATTAACACAAGATAGATTCGTAAGATGAACAAAAATTGATGTATTGCTACTTAAGGAGGAAAGTTTTATAGTCACTCCATATTAGAGGACAGAAAGCACATCACATCACTCTTCTCTCAAACTCTAATCTTAGAACTCATGATCACTTGAGAGGAATGTTAGGTAGTTAACCACAAGTCTTCATCTCAACCCCTTAAATAGTTGGACTAGCTAGTCACATCTAACTCTGGATACTATCCACTTAACACAACAGGATAAACCCGATAACCCTACACACACGAGTTTTACTCACACATATTCACTTATGCACAGTTTTAAGTCCTAAGTTTTGATCCATCTTGATCATACCAATTTCTCGATGGCGTAAGCCACTTCCCATGACATTCTTGCACGCTGCGCTTTTCTTCCAAAGCCATTTCTGGTATTTTGGTCAAACTACCAAAATGCCCTTCTATTGACCCGGTTTTTCCTTCTATTGCAAGCAATCGTCATACTTGCCACATGTTGGTGCACCACTGCCTTGCCACACATCGGCAATTCTCTCCCGTTCTGGTCCCACCAGACCATGCCTCACCTAAACCAACCAAGCTAGATGGTGCAACCCCTTTATTCAAACTTCCCTTCAATATTTTCAGTCTTTCTCGTACCATGCTTGTGCTCACCACCTTACCAATATCCTCGATCATTCTAGATCTCGGCTCCTCTATAAGTGTAGCCTCGATCCTCGCCATTGACCGTGGTTGATTCCAAATGACTTTGCACACCCAAAGACAAAAAAAATTGTTCCCAGACACAAGTTCTTCATAACTTGACCAACGTTAGTCAAAACATGCTTGATGCAATATTAATAATGCACTGACCTAAGTCGATCCAACTCAATTCCCCAAAATCTAAGAATTTCCCTTTGAGCTGGTACTACCACCACTACAGGTCGGTACTAACACACCCTCACACGTCACAACTGGATCTCTTTGAAAATAGCTACCACCAAGTAAACTGCAGTACTACTGCTATGTAGTATGATCGCCACAGTACTACCGCTTTGTGGTATGATCGCTACCATGTCAACGGTATGATCAGTTTTTCTTAAAAATTCAAAAAATGAGCCAAACAAAATGCAATCTTTGCATGGTCAAATAACTACTCCACAAAACTTGTAATGGTTTATCACAACATTATCCTAGACCTTCTCACATGGTTCTTCATATGTTAATCAAGCTAACCCATTTTTAAATGCTCGTGAGTAGGTCTGACTGCAACTAAATTTCTGGGCTATTGAGAGAAACATTTTGGCCCTATTCTCAAAAATAGGGTTGTTACAGGATGACTTCAATTGTTGGAATGAACATGAGTTATCTTGTTACTAGAGTTATTCCGTTGTCCTTTTTACAGGGAAATGGGATACCATTTATTAGCTACTCCTAAGGCAAATATTCCCAAAAATAAAAAAAAACTATAAAGAAAAAATGTTCTACGGATAATGTCTATGGAATGTGATATTTTTGTTAATGGATTTATAGCAATTAATTTTATTTTGTAATATGTCCAATTATTTGTGATTTATTAAAAAGTACCACTCTTCTGTCATTCAATTCGAGTCTAATTTGAATTTACAAGCTTCAGTTCATCTCATAATCTAAATATATAAGAAATAATCTATTACTCCACATTGTGTGTGAAATCCTATACGTACATGCCTATCTAGTTAGCTCCGTATCCAAGCTAATAAATGGATAAGGGAATGACTGGACTTACCATACAGACGTTACCATCTTATGCTTGTCTTGGCCGTCGGATGTTCATAATGCAGAAATGCTCAAATGTCCGATTCCCAAACTCAGGCACAACAAATCGTTTCATGATGCAACAAAAAAGAAACAGAGTGCACAAAAAAAAAAACTAGCCTCTGTAATAAAAAACAATGAAAGCCCTTTCTTTTCTTACTCCACCACATGCACAGCAAAGGGTTTGTTCTTTTTGGCTGTGGCTGATGGCTTTTTGGTTGTTTGCGACAGAGATTGCGGAAAGAGAGATACTCGTTTACGATTTTTGATGATACAGATATTAGTTTTTTAACATGTACTACAATTAACTTGTAAACCCCATCTTTAAAAAATACTCTATTTAAAAGTTAGTTACTATAGTAAAAGTTAAAAGCAGCTTTTAGAAGCCGCAAAGAACAGACCCAAAACCAAATTTCGAGCACAACAACACATCAAATAAAGTGCAACAAAATCATCAGATGCTCGAGCGGTGCAACTTTTGAGACAAATTTATGTAACATTTTTGATTTTGTGCCCACAACAATGATCAGCTATAGTTACAGCATCAAGAATTTTATGAAACAAATGCCCTTATCTCAGTAAAAAAAAGTTAATGCAACATTGAAAGATAACAACATCAACAATTAGATAAAGAAGACACAACATTTCAGGGTAGCTCAAAACAAGATTTCAATAATGTTATTGCATCATTCAAAAAACATAGTCCAAACATTTTAAATCACCAATGCAACAAAACATCCCTGTTACTGCAACTTAACAAAGTCTGACTTAATGGCCTCGGTCTCAACAGTGGTGGCCTTAGCCTATAGGATGACTATGTAACGTGCTAGACATTGAAGAAGATGCATCATAGGCATGCATAGATCTGGTCATGACAGGTGGCAAAGATAGGCCCGGTACCTTGATAGAGCTCGTCTGGTGATGGTGGAGCTTACGAGCATATCAGCCATCACGCATGAGCACAAGTAGTTTCAGCTCGAAATTGGACACTAGTAATAGCCCCTCGCATGAGCAGGCACCTCAGTTGGTGTGTGTGTGGAGAGGGGAGGGGAGGGGAGGGAAGAGAGGTACGAGAGCCTAGGTAGGAGCTCCTTGAGTCTAGCGAGAAGGAGAACAGACAACAACGGTGTGTTGAGATTTAAGAGCCGAAGAGTGAAGAGGAATGATGTGGGAGAGGATAAGAATGAGGGGTGTGGTATGAAGGAAGATTTGTGTGGTGGTGGTTTACAACACGTGGACTGGGCATTCGATTTTGCTTCCCCCCATTGAACATATGTGTCCAAGCATTACCTAATGGATAAACATGGTCTCAAATCCATCTCAAGGGTCAGCTTGGTCTTCCATCATATAATATTGTAAAATCAAAACATAACATATGCGTATATATGCATCTTTTAGGTAGTGTTCTAAATGGCTTAAAAGTAGGGGTGCAAATGGTATGGGTTAATCCCGACCGATCCGGTACCGAATCCGGTTGGTACCAGATATGGGAAGATAATTTAGCATCCGATACCAAATCCGATCCATACTGGATAATTGTTGCCGGATATGGTAACGAAAACGATAAAGCTAAAATCCGACCGAATAGCATCGATAAATGGTAAATCAGATACTATCCGACCAAATATCCAAACAAGCAAGTTAGTACCCTAACTGACCTAGCCCATCAACTATCATTGACACCAACTGGCCTAGATTTTATCAAAGTCGTAATCTAACTTTAGAGTCCAGCTACTCTAACCAGTCGTCATCAATACTCTCCGCTTATGTTGAACTTACGTATGAATTTATGTATGTATTTATCGTTTATGTTGAACTTGTGTTGTATTGGCTATTATACTTAAGTAATCTAGATAAATTTATTGGTAGTTGAAGGTTTGAAGTGATGGTGGTATGGTTCAGTGTATATTCCTTTATGTATACACATACATACTATCCGTCTATATAATCCATTTCCGATCCGAAACCGTTACGTATCCGACCCGATGACATCATATTCGAAACTCCGAATAATCCGAATTCGTATTTATATCCGGTTTTACCGTATCCAAAAAAATATAGATTAGGATACGATATGAACAATATCTGTCCGAATCCGATCCGATTGCACCCCTACTTAAAAGACATGGCTTTTATTTTCTTTTGTAGACTTTTGACTGTAATTATACTGTAATGACTGTTAGCTTTTTCTGAGTTAAAAAATAATAAAAATAAAAAATACTATTACATTTTTTGAGATAATGTAAAGGAATAAGAAAAAATGGAAAAAAGGTTAAAAAATAAAATTAAGAAGCCGACGAGTTTCTTAAAACAGTAAAAGAAAAAGGAAAGAAAGAAAACCGACTCTTCCCCGGCTCTCCTCGCCCAAGGGCACCACGCAGCAGCACACTCCACAGCAGCACTGCAGGGCGCAGTGCTCGAGGCGACGAACGAACCCGCGCCCTTGCCTCTCGCCGCGGCAGACGCACCCGAGCGTCGCAGCGAATCCAACACGACGGAACCCTAGGACCCGCCACGCCGCCGAGCCGGTCGGATTCGGCCGAATCTGCCCCGGCGTCTGCCCTCGCGGTCCCGCGGTACGGCGGAGGGAGGTTGGCACCGTCCATGACTGCGATTCGCGCATTCGGGTCCTGTGGTGGCGGCGGCGAGGTGGGTTCTTGACTGATCGGGCGGGAGATTTGTGACTCTTCCGCTTAATATGGTGGGGTGGAATGCGGTAAAGTGGAATTCGTGTTTCTGGGCTGCTCCCTCTTGCTGTTTCGTCAATTTAGTTAGCTTTACCAGTTCGTTGGCTGTGTGATTTTGTTCGCAATTTTTTTGGTTTTTGCTTTTGTGGTTCTTGAGCTTAATTCTCGGGGGTTTATGTTGGGCCATCTCATTTGGTGTGATTGCTTAGGTAGTTAGCTTAATTGGCAGTAGCACTTCAGGTGCAGAAGTGAAATTGCCTGATTTTTGTTGCTTGGCTTGCTCTTCAGTTGGAGTTTAGAACTCGTGGTTGATGTCACTGTTTCCCCTCCATTTTGTGTGGTAATTTGGTTCTAATGCGGTGTAGTAAAACTATAACCACATGAAATGTGGGGGGCCAAAAGACTGAAACTAGAAGGTTTATGCTTTGATTTAATTGAATTGGGTGTGCAAGTGCAGTAGGTAGAGTAAGACTTGAAGCTTTATGCATCAACATAATTGAATAAAGTGTACAATTTCCATGTTTTACAGTCACAATTTCTGTTTACAAGGTGCAATGGGGGCATAAGTAACTAGATTGATTTCGACATGTTTTTCTTCAATGGGTTATCTGAATTGGTTGTGTTTGATATGCTTTGTCCCATTGGTAGATTATCTTGTTCCATTGATCCGCTAGATGCAGTAAGTGGTGTCGTGGATTGCGGAATAGCAAAGTTTATTGCAAGCTTTTCCTACGCTGTTGTGATAGTTTGCCTTGCTATGCAGTTAATTTTTGAGTAACTTGCCACAGGGTTGGTTTTTTTTCTGCCAATTGGGTGGATATTTTCATCTAGAAATGTGACGGATTGGGCAGTTTGGGCATTGGAGTGCAAGAAACACAGGCAGCTTCAATTTTTGGGGTGCTTTCTGGGTCCCTTTTGGTTCGTTCATCCTGTTTGATTGCTTTCTAGGAAACGAGTAACCATGTTAGCATTGTAGGTGTAATTGGGTAGATAATTTCGTTTGGCGGTGTGATGGATTGTTTACTTTGGGCAATGCATTGAGATTCACAAGTTTTGTTCTATTTCTTTTCATTTCTTGACCTTTATTTGCAGTGTGTCTGTAAGACAGTAACTCTAAGTAGCTTCCAGAATGATTACATGTTAAATGCCTTCGTTGTGTCTCGGCGCATTTTAGGTATGTCTAGTTCTTAGTGACAATAGCTTCTGTTGCAGGTAATTATTCTAGATGGATTATGGTCTCAGTCTGATATCTCAGAAAGGAGGAGCATAGTGATGTTTCCTCGCAGAGACTACTAGGCTACAAAGATGCCACCCTCACCCTCACTAAGGAGATTTCCTCCAAAGGAGATTTCCCACAAGAGGGGCCACAGTTTTGGGAGCACACTGCCTGCTAAATCAAAGGATGACGAACTCAAGTTGTTCAATGATATGCAGAAAAATGCTAGGGAGAACTTCTTACTGGAACCATCAGATAATTTTGATGAATCGATCTGTAAGGCTCATAAATATTATCCCCCTTCATATAATCAATCTGCTTCTATTTATTTTTGTAATATTCCACTTCCTAGTGTGAAATGTGTTGTGTGATTGGTATTTACTATTATTTCTTTGTTTCTGGTCCCTGTGTACCAGCAAAGCTGAGCTATTTTCCGGATTTCAAGTTCGGTGTTAACATTGCTGGACAAGGAGAAAGCCCTTATTTGCTTAATGTGGATGGCAACAAAAATGATTATGATTGGTATGCACACTTAATAGCACATATTGCTTTTTTTTGTTTCACACTTCATGGCACATGTTGCTTTTTTAGTTTTTCAACGAACGTGGTTTCTTTTAGATGTTTCAATGAATATAGTTTACAGTTTACACTAGCTTTGTGATGGATGTCAGCATCTCTTGCTTATGTATTGGGCCTGTTCTTTTTAACTTCTCAAAACGGCTTTTGATTTTTGCTACAGTACCTAACTTTCAAACAGAGTATTTTTTTAAGATGGAGTTTACAAGTTAATTATAGTATATGTTAAAAGTCTAACATCTGTACCATCTAAAATCGCAAGCGAGTATCTCTCTCCGTAATCTCTGTCGCAAACAGCTAAAATTCAAAAATTTCAGCCAAAAGCCATAAGTAGCAGTCAAAAAGAACATGCCCATTGTAGCTTTCTTTCTTCGTGCCGTTTAGTAGATAAGAATATGAGAACATTCCAATCTGAGGTTTACTAGATAAGCAGTGCATTGCGAACTGCTCAGGCTTCTGGTTGATTATGAGGTGTCGCATGTGGCTTAGGTTGTTTAGTAAGTGAAATGTGTTATGAATATTGTGTGTATATTCATGAGGCATAATAGGCAGTATATATAGGGAGTATAAAAGGATATTATAAGGGAATATGCTATACGTATATAAGAAAATACAAAGGCATATAAGGAAATACAAATGAATTCCTATGCTAACTGTTGAAGTATAAGTGAATTGCCTACCTTTCCTCATCAGCGTAAGTTTTTGGGTGAATTGGTTGGTGCATGCAACTCAATATGGTATTAGAGCCAAGAGGTCTTGAGTTCGAGACCCGGTTGGCGCAATGAAAAAAAATAATTGTAGCTAACTTCTATTCCACGTCTTAGGCCTGAGAGAGCCTACACGTGAGGGGGAGTGTTGAAGTATAAGTGAATTGCCCACCTTTCCTCATCAGCTTAAGCTTTTGGGTGAATTAGTTGGTGCATGCAACTCAATACTAACACCCCCCAAACTCATAGTGGATCACACATATTGAATTTGGAGAGAAAATACAAATGTTGTACGCTAGTATGTGGCTTCGTGAAGAATTCAACAATCTGTAACTCTGAGGGCATAAACTATAAAGCAAGTACTCCCTCCTGCACCTATGAGAGTGTAAGAAGCATCTATACCAATGTGTTTGGTGAACTCATACTTCACTAGTTCATGGACAATACTGATAGTACATGTACTATCAGACTAAAGAGTCATAGGTCTCATCACAGGCACTCAAAATCTACAAATAGCTATCTCAACTAAGTAACCTCTATTGTCACTGCTGCCATAGATCTCCATTCAGTCTTTGCACTCAAACGGAAAATTGCAATCTGCTTATTTGTTTTCTAGGCAATCAGGGAGGAGTCAAGAAAAACACAGTAAGCAGAAAGAGAACAACGATCAGAAAGATCACTAGCTCAGGTCGCATCGAAGTACGCCCGATGTTGTAGTGAGATGGAGCTAGTGAAAAACAAACGACGAGAGATAGTCCCACGTAAGTAGCGAAGAATACAAGAAGGTGACTGTAATGAAGATGGGTAGGACAAGCTATGAACTGACTCAAGATATGAAGACTGTAATGAAGATGGGTAGGACGAGCTATGAACTGACTCAAGATATGAATAACATGAGCAATATCAGGACGAGTGCTCACAAGATACCCCAAACTCCTAACAAGATGGCGATATCGAGTAGAATCCTCAAGAAGATCATCAACAGTGGTACGAGGCTGAAAGGATAGCTCTATAGGAGTCTCGGCAGTACGAGTATCAGTCAGATCGATTAAGAAGATCCTAGATATACTTCTGCTAGGAAAGGTAGTAGTCCTCGGCGTGGAAGAGATCCTTACATAAGAGAACCAAGATCAATCATCAGAAACTGCTCATTGAGATGCTTCTTCACATACGTGATGAATGAGAAATCATTACTAGTTATGAGCATATCATCCGCATACAGAAGTAGTGTTCTACCACAAGATGAGACATAGACAAAAAGAGTAGGATTGTGGGAACTGACAGTAGTAATCACTAAGGTAAAATACGCAAACCCATAAAAAGCACAACGAAGACGACATACGTGCCCATCTGGCACAAAATACCTAGATGATGGCTACATGTAGATTTCCATATGCAAAACACTATTAAGAAAGACATTCTTAACATCTAGCTAAGAGAAACTACCGATGAATAGAAGCAACTGCAACAAGAGTGCAAATAGTGGTCATAAGGGCAACAGGGGCAAAAGTCTCATCGTAGTCAAAACCGTACTCCTACTGAAAGCCACGAGTTACAAAACGAGACTTGTAGCGCTTGATATCAGACCGGGCTACAATCTTGTACACCCATTTGCACGTGATAGGATAAGCATGCACAGGTGTCGGAATAATATCCCAAGTCTCTATACATCGAAGAGCATCAAGCTCTTCTGCTATAGCAAGCTGCTACTTAGAATAAGGAACAGCCTCACAATAAGAATTATGCTCAGTGATAGAGAGAGTATAAGCAGTCGAAGCAAAACCAAGACATTCAGGAGGCCAAAGGAATGTCCGGCACTAAGGGCGTAGCGAGGAGCATCATCAAAAGGATTATACATTGGTGTCGGCAAGATACTAGGAGAGGAGGTTGGTAAAGGATGAGGATGTCTGGTATAGTAAACCCAAGAGAAACTAGGTGGTGATGCAGGAATAAGTGACGGTGCTGTAGGAGGCAGCACAGGAGGTGGGGGTACAGAGCGAGGTTACTAACCTAGCTCTGATACCATATTATGAATATTATACGTATATTGAGCCTCTCTTTTCACCTTCTAAACGCTGTTTTTTGGCTTTTCTACAGTAACTAGCTTTCAAAATGAGTGTCTTTTTAAGGCGGAATCTAGAGTTTACCCTTTCTTTAAACCTTGCACGGGATCTTTTCTTTGAACGTCCATGATCAGTATTGTTAAACTACCATGGTAAGATGTAACATCAATGCTAGATTAGCAAATAATATTAATATTCCTGTTTGAGCATCGCCAACAATCAGCTATCATCAAGATACTGCTTTCGACTGATGACTGTTGCTAACCACTTTCGTATGCCTCAAGAAGCTTTCTGAGCTAGATTCCTTTGTTTCCTTGTCACCTTGTTTTATGTTTTGTTATCCAAGGTGTACAGAAAAAAATTGTAGCATGGCTCTGAATACCACTATGTGTTCTGATGCTTCTAGACTGTACCTTTCCCATTTTTGTTTGATCCATAGGTTTTTGTCCCTATTTAACCAGTAAAATACCACTTGCCTTTAGTTTTATTGACCATTTATATCTTTGGTTGCAATAATTACCTGTCTACCATCTAACTTTTCACTCACAGGTTGTTGACTCCTCCAGAGACTCCACTTTTTCGTTCATTGGATGATGAGGAAGACCAGTGCATTGGTCCAGCTCCTAGGTGCAGGGCTCAGACTAAGCCAATATCAATTTCGAGGTTATCAACAGTAAGTGTTTATCCCACCATAACATTTCTGGTATTCTAAATTTTTAGATGATAACACTTACCAATCAAGTGTCAATATTCTTTTCTGATTTATACACAGATGGAAAATACTCAAAGTTCTAGTAGAAGCAGTGCAAGTCCAAGTAGGCTTAGCCCATCACCACGCTCAAGTAGCAGTGCAGCTCTGGCTAGGACAAGACCACCGAATTCATCTTCGCACTGTTGTCCTCCACTTGCTCTGCAATCATCCACAGCATCACGAAGATCCTCAACTCCTCTGGCTGCTAGGACATTAACGCCTCCACGAAGGTCTCCAAGTCCTGCCTCAAGGAGGATGAGTGCTGGTTCAAGTGGGCCAACACTGAATGGAACAAGGGGAGCTTCGCCAGTTAAAGCTAATCGCAGGTCATCTTCACCAAAACTTCAAGGATGGCAGTCAAGTGATCCTGGTTTCTCTTTTGATGCACCTCCAAACCTTCGGACATCTCTACAAGATCGTCCAGTAGCCCGTTCAAGGGGTGGATCCCCTTCATCTTTCAGTGGATTGGACATGGGTTCAAGAGGTAGAAGACAATCAATATCTCCTACTCCATCAAGAAGAGCCAGTTCATCCCATAGCAATGAACGAGATTGTTTCAGGTCATACAGCAAAGCTTCTGCAACATCTTCTGGCGATGATGGTCTGGACTCTTTGCAGTCTGTGCCAGTTGTCTATTCCAGCAGCCCAGCTGTAAAAAAAAGCTTGGCAGTGATGAAGAACAGAACTATTGCATCATCAAAGAAGCCATCCAAGAGCTTCTCCCCTAGTTCCGCCACAAAGCGGTCCTTTGATTCTGCTGTTTGGTTGATGGTAAGTGTTGTTCTGTTTGGCCGTTACGATGATGGAATATTTCCTCATGTGTTACTTGGTAGCATTTCCCCTGGTATCTAATTGGTAATCCATTTTGTAAAATTGGAGAAACTTTACATACCTTACATTTTTTTGTTTAACTTGATTTCAGTTAGCTGGTGCAGTTTTCTATTGGAGATACTTGGCACCTTATGCAAATGATTTTTTTTTCAAAATTCTGCTAGAAACTATGTTTACATCTCCTTTATCTGTCACTTTCTTTTTTGGGTTTTATGAAACATTGCGTTAAATAGTACCATAAAAAAGAGAGGATTTGTACGTCATCTGTGGAATTTGGAAAGGAGAGTGGTGTACGACGACCCCATACCACAACTCGGGCATACTGCCAAGATTACTTAACCATTTTGTGTATCTTCATTTACTCAGACACTATTAACTACTCATCTGATTAGGAAAGCTGTAGATCTTGTACATGATTACATATAGTAAACTGTTCTATAATAATTTCATTCACTGAATATAGCTTTCCCTCTAAAAACTACACTCGCCATACACTTAGATTGACATATTTACGCAGTTGGTCTTCTTTTACTGCAACTCAGAGCTCTATTTTTCTTGCTTCATACTTTTTTTTTGAATTGTCCGAAGATGAAGAATGTTATATTCCTTTTCTAGGATCACCGCAAAGCTCCTCAAGATATGTTCAGGCCACTTCTATCAAGTGTCCCTACCACCACTTTTAGTGCTGGAAAAGGAAGTAATGTGCACGAGCATATGTTTTCACACAATTCCTCAGTCACAACCAGCAGTAATGCAAGCTCTGAGCACGGGGCCACCTTTGTCCATTGTATGGACACTGACCAAGAACGACATGATCTATCTGGTGAATGGGAAGCAACTGCTAGTTCTGAAATTCACAAGGACATGTTTATGTTTGATAAATTGGATGAGCTGAATGAAGGACCCAGTTGTCATCAGCACAATTTATCACCTACTCAAAGTGGTCCAGAAAACTCATTAAGCACAGAAAAATATGTAAAAAGCAGCAGTTGGGCCCTTGATGTGGAAGGAAGAAGAACAGCTAGTCAGACTTCATGTGATGTTGCAAGTAGTTCGGAGGCGGGACATGGTAAAATGGCCATGTGCACTAGGTGTAGAAAGATATTCTATGTGATGGATGTGGATAGAGGTGATTATTGTGAAGCATGTGCTTTAAGGGACGGAGTTTTGTCTGCAGACCCTAAGATACATATTATAGAAGAACCTCATCAACAGGATCATAAACTTACAAATTCTAAACCTTACATTCCATCAGAACCTCATCTTATAGCCCCAGGTTGTCTAGAAGAGAGCATTGAGGCATCTCTTGACCATCAACCAGTGATCAATAAACCTCCAGCTGATTATTCGCAAAGGTGTCCAATTCAGTCAACAGTGGACACAACTGAGGAAATCCTGTTGGGGCAGCACTTGAAGAATCTTGCAGAAAATATAAGGTTACATGATATTGGCGACTCTTCACTGGGAAATAGCAATGATATTTCGTCCCACCGATGTAGTGTAAGTGACTGTCAACAGGCAGAATCAACATCTGTGGTGGAGTACGACCTTTTCAGAGACCAAAAAGGCATCCACAATCATGGAATGCCCCACTGCCTGTCAGAATCAGATTGCCAAGGTAATGAGTTTGTCCCTGATATAAGGACCAGTGATTCTCATCAACTGCGATCAACTGGGTCTCCAAGCCGTAAGGTTGAAAATACTGAGGGCACCGGGATATCAGTACTCTTATTGCAGAACTCAAGCAGCAACAAATGGCCTGTTGTGGAAGGGAGGCCCTTGGATGCTACCAACATTCTTTGTTCAGAACCCTATTATGCAAGAGATAATGTCAACATGATGAAGCGTAGCATTGGACGGGATAGCTCATCAGCTGCTTCTTCCATTGATCTGGGGTCTTCAAGGCAATCAGATGTATGCTTTGAGCGCCTTAAAAGTGGTAAGAGGTGTGACTTCGAGAAGTCTCAAATAAGCAGTACCGTGAGTCGTGAAAGCGTTGCTTCAGTGTCAAACATGTCAATTAGTGGTTCTTCAGCTTCACTTTGTCCTCAGAGTGATGTAAATGGATATGATTGTTACCTAATTGTTACTTCGGAAAACAGTGCTTCAAGAACTGTGGTTTCTACTGGAGAACATGATGGATCTTGTAAAGATGCTCTCTCAAGTGCTATAGAGTGCTGGTCTGCTGCACAAGCTATTGTAAATGACGATAGTGAAGCAGTCGGAGATGCAGTAATTCATAATCAAAGTGCGGACTGGATTGCTCATGATGATGATTTTAGTGTTAACATGTGTTCATATACCGAAATGCCAAGTAATATCCCCCAGTCTTCAGCTGCTTATGGAAGTTGCTCACAAAAGACTGAAGAAGATATTTCTGCCATCACCTACTATTCAATTGACACTCCAAAATATCCATGTGACGAGAACAATTTTGGTAATTTTCGAATGCAGTCTGAAGCGGTTCTGGCTTCTGATGAGGCAAACAGGTTGGATGATTGTTCTGTGTCTGCCATCTCTGAGGAGGATGTGTTGATTTCTGCAACAGAGGCTAAAATAGTGGAGCTCCCTAATGATGGTAAATTCATTTTTACTCTTTACTTGCAACTAACATGTGTTGCCCTGGTATATTTCCAATTTTCCACGTGAAAAATTTGCAGCCTTGTTTGGGAATCCCATTTTTCGGTGGCACTAAGGAGCTGTTGCTAGATACGTAAAGATATTTTCCAAAAAAAAAAACTGTTTTTGAAGGAAGATAGAATAGGGTGTATTGCATTGAGCCTCTCGAGCGGTATATATAGAGGTACAAGACTTGGGGGGCAAGAGGGATTGTAATCCTAATGGACTCTATCCTACCAAATATAGTATATAAGACTTGTACTCTAATATCCCCCCGCAGTCACAACGGGAGCGTCGCAGACGGTGAGACTAGAGAAGAAGCCGAATAACATCCACCCGCAGTTATAACCGTCGATGCGTCGCGTATGCTGTGACTGGAGCAGGAACCGACGAGTAGCTTAAGCAAGGCGGTAGCTCTTTGTGCCGATGTCGAGGTAGCCGAGCGCGAGGGCGGAGTAGTCGTGGTCGAGGATGTCGTGCTGGAGATGGCCGTGGTCAACGTAGTTGTGGTTGGGTTACCGATGTCGAGGCGGTCGCTCATGAAGCCGCGGGCGCAAAAGAGGCGCCATGGTGATGACGGAGACGCGTCAAGGCAGTCGTTGTGGAAGAAGCGTCTGAGGTCGACGCATCGAGGCTATCGAGATGTAGACGGTGCGGCGATGTAATCGGCGCGCACGGACGGAATGGGAGGGTCGGCGCCGGGTCGATGCGATCAAGCCACCGTGGCGAGCGTGTCGGTTTGCGGACCGCAACGCGTCGAGATGAAAGCGCGATCGTGTTGCGATGACGGACGTACTAGGAGAGGCCCCAACCGACGTGGTTGTCCGGGCGTAGAAGAAGCGATGCGGGGCGAGCGAGCTTCTACCCGGCGGCGAGCACCGGCGGGCGCTCTGCTCGGCGAGCGATCCCGACGCAAGGTACGCGCGGCGGCGTAGCGCCGATGTCGGTGAGAAGGCCCGATCGGCATGACGAAGACCAGTGCGAGCGGATGGCGCACAAGAGGTTGAGCAGCATAGTCGTCGATGCACAGGGGACGGCGATGTAGATGCAATGGCGAGGGGACACACGTGCGGTGGTGCTGCGGCCCGAGGAGGCGACACAGCAGCAGCTCTGTTGCTCGGAGAAGATGCGCGTAGTACTCGACGACGGACGTCACGGGAGCTGGGTGGATCGCGCACAATCGGCTGATCAGACCGAGTACGCGTGAGGCGGGACAACGATGGAAGAAGTCGGCGAAGGCGTCCCGATCTATGGTGGCGATGACGAACCGGCGGAGAAGACGTGCGGACAGGATGACCGAGACGCGATGTGGGAAGGCGTCCTCTCGGCATCGCATGCCCAGCCTGGCCGCACAGTCGAAGAGGTAGAGGCCGGTGTAGTCGACACCGATGTCGGAGTAGATACGTGCGAGATTGATGGGCGGTGGGCGACTCAACCCTGATCAGTGATCGGGAAAAAAAAAGATACAACAGCAGCAGAGACTAGAGAACACCTCAATAGAAAATCCGGCACCCAGACTCTTCTTTTTACTTAAACCTCCTCAGATCCGATCTGGACTCCAAAAGGAAAGGGGAAGCGTCCAGGCCAAAGAAAAGGGGAAGCCTCCAGGCGGCCGGGTAGGGGTGTCGTGCCGGCGGCCGGCGGCACGGCCAGCGGCAGGCAGGCGCGCACCTCGGCGTGGCTCGCGGGGCTGCGGGCTGCAGTGGCGGAAGAAGCCCCACGGTGGAGGCGCGGAGGCGGCGCGGCCGCGCAGGCGGGAGGCGCGCGCTCGGAGGAGGCGGCACGATCGGAGGGCAGCGAGAGGCGGGCGCGCGCGGCGCAGCCGGCGGCGTCCCAGTCACCACCGGATCCGTGCAAGGATTGGTGGGCTCCGGCCGGAAGTGGGTGCAGGAGGGAGCCCAACGGCGCTGTGGCGGGAGGCGTGCCCTGACACAGGGCGGACCGGGGCAGTCGAGCACGCGCAAGCGACGAGGACGATCGGATCTGGACGGAGCAACACGAATCCGGCGGGGGCGGCCGATCGCGCAGCAAGCTCGGCGGCGCGATCTGGCGGGTCGAGAGATCCGAGCGAGACGCGCGCGCGCTCGGCGGCGCGGATCAGACGGAGACGATCCGGTGCCGATGCGTCTGCGAGCGAGGAGGTAGGCCCGATCTGCTGCTGACGATGACGACGACGATGGCGGCCGGATCAATAGGATCCGCCACCTAAACAGTGGCGCTGCCTCGGCGGAGATGGATCTCCCCGGGGGCGCGCGGTGCGGAAGCGAGTGGCGGCTAGGGTTAGGATCTAAACCTAGAGCTCTGATATCATGAAGGAAGATAGAATAGGGTGTATTGCATTGAGCCTCGGGCGGTATATATAGAGGTACAAGACTTGGGGGGCAAGAGGGATTGTAATCCTAATGGACTCCATCCTACCAAATATAGTATACAAGACTTGTACTCTAACAGTTTTTACAAATCAAAGAAAAATATATAATATAAGTAATTCTGCGACTAAGGCATCCTTAAACATGATAAACATAAATAGTTAATCCATTTAGCTCATGTTAAGTAATTCAGACAGGAGGCCTTGGTTAATATTGCTTTATTAAAAAGTACTCCCTCCGTTTCCTAATACTTAGCACTTTTGACAGCACATGGGACATCAAGAGGGGGTGGAGGGGATTGTTGGGGTTAGAGAGTAGAGACCAAAAACATTGAGGGGAATGGGCTGCAGTGCTGTGGTAGAGAACTGAAAATAAAAGAAATGAATAGTAACAAAACAGGTTTGGCATGTGGGTGTTTGGGACAAATGATATATTTTTAAACCTTTGTTAGAAAGTAGGTGATAAATTTCAGGAAGTAAAGAGTATTTGTGATTACTCCTCCCATCTTTTGTTTTTCTTTTTCGTAACACCATTGTTTCGGGAAAGAGATGAAATCTGCTCTAAAAAGATTCCCATGGTAACCTTTATTGTTATTCTTCAGTGCAAACATCATCCTTTTTTCTGCAGATAGCATGCAAAAAAAAAATTATGTGGCACATCGATCCACACCTAGAATTTTTAAAGCTTGCCTTAGTTGCTATAATATCATAGTTTTAAACTTGTAGCATGGTCTATGCATACATTGAAGTAGTTTCAAATGAACATTTTATATTCCTTTGATGTAAGATCATCAATAATTTAAGTAAATATAAGCCGGCGTCAACATAAGTAATTTATGAAGTAAAAACTGGTGCATTTAATGTGCATGAAATTTGGTTGAAGTGTCAAATCAATCTTACAGGCAATTCGGAGACGTATCACCCGCACAAGCTTCACGCATGCATCTTTAGTCTAACAAAGTTTCATGCAATAATTTTTTGTTGTGCTTATTAAGTTATTATGTCTTATCTTTGCAGTTATTGTGCATGTCTGTTACATACACATTAAATTCACCA
Organism: Melocanna baccifera; assembly: GCA_036346265.1. Lineage (NCBI taxonomy): Eukaryota > Viridiplantae > Streptophyta > Magnoliopsida > Poales > Poaceae > Melocanna > Melocanna baccifera. Next base: position 12,927,061 of record CM070709.1, read on the forward strand.
GTTGTTACATACACATCAAAAATAGTTTCACAGTTATGATGCATGTCCAGTATATCTTGTTTTTGGCCTTAACCAATCACAGTTACTATATTATTTGATGTGTATAATTACATAACATAAAATTAATGACTGAACTGTAGAAGGATCGAGGAAACGAATTGAGAGATGTTTCACTTTAGAAGAGGCTACCGATACAATTCTCGTCTGTAGTTCAATTGTTCATGACCTTGCATACAAGGCTGCAACAATTGGACTGGAGCACGAGCAGGAATCTGAACTTGCTGGTGCCCCTCGACCAACAGTTACCATATTAGGAAAATCCATCCAAAGGGAGGATGGTTTATTGAAGCTGCCTCACAGAAAAACAACAAAACGTAAGGTTAAAAAGAAAAGATTGGAAGGTGAAACCATCACAGAAACATCCGAGACGGAAGTAATTACTAAAGATTCTGTACCTGTGCGTTCTGCTTCTGAAATTACAAGGACATCTGATAGTACAAAGCCTCCAAAGATGGAATCGAAGTGCAACTGCACAATTATGTAAGTTCTCCAGGAAAATGTGCCAAGGAGACTTGGGATCTAAGTTGAAATCCATGTGCGATGGTTTCATGTTGCACGCAAGTCAGTACCGCATAGATGAACCCACACCCACCTGCTCCAATCAGCATTGATGATCGATGAGGGGAGTTTGGCTCAAGGGTTTCTTGCTAGAAAATTTTCTGGTGATGGTGCATTTGCTTTTTTGGTAAAGAGTGCTCCGCAAGCTATTCTTTTTGTAATTTCTTGCTTCCCTTTGTTCTCCATGTTTATTCTGTGAAGTTTTGCTTGTCATGTGATTCAATTTTAGTTTGCGCAAAGTATGAAATTTCTATTCCACGCAAAGATAAAGTGTGAAATTTGTAGTTCAGATGTTTGTGTTTTTTATCCTATCCTTTTGCAATTGATATGATCTCGCACAGTTGTGGAGCTCACTCGCTATGAGCATGTGCCGTATGTTCGCATGCCTGGCATGGGGTGTTGTAGTGCCACTGTAGGTTTCGACTCCATGTCAAGAATTTGTATCTCTACTTTTTTTTTCGTGAATAGGACACTGTAATGTATATTGAAATACGAAATTGTAAATGTATGGTCATTCCTTCACTGTATTGGTTAGGAAAATAAAAGACATATGTTAAATTACTTATGATTTTATTTCATGAATGATTGCAATTGGTGGCTTTGAAGCCTAGCGACCGGATAATGTCCTCACCAATGTTCTCTATTTGGTTCAAGTTAAGAGGCAGCAAGGTTGTGCATGCCTAAAACAAGATGTATTTCCTTGTAACTTCCAGGAGTAGTGAAAGCGAACTGTGGTTGTAGAGTACAATAAAGCTGGTTGTGGAAAGTCTAAAAAAAGTTGGGGCATACGTTTACTCTGGTGGGGGTGAGAGTTAACATAGGTTCCCAGGTTTCCTCTCACTCCATTGCCAACCTCTACTCCCTTCACTCACATTCATCAAAATTGGTAATGGAGTTGGAATAACAGCCCAAAATCCCAAAAACCAGTATAGTTATTATAAAATCATTATTTATGCAATTTTAGAGTTTTCCAGAATTTTTCAGCTTTTCTTGAAATGATTTTGCATTTTTTTAGCATCTGAAAATGAATTTCTAAAATTTAATAAAACTTGACCCGAGCCTAAAGATAATTTATTTTGGCTCTAAATATTCTACAGTACCTCTGAAAAACTTTTCATGCATTTGAAAGTTGATTTGTTAATTTTAAAAATTCAAACTTAAATTTTGCAATTAAATTAATTAAAAAACCAAATTTAAATTCCTTTCGCAGTGGGCTGAATTCCTTTTCCTTGATTGGCCCATCACTGTTTCCGCTCGCACCAGTCCACGTGCTATCCTATATAAAGTTTTTAAATTTTTTGGCTAAATCATAATTTTTAGCAAGAATGAACTCAATTAAATTATTTTTGCACAATCAAAGCTTAAAGAGAGTGTTTATAGCTTGAGCATTGAGGTGAGCATTTTCGCTCCTCAAGATCCGTAGGGTGTGTAGAATCAAGAGACATGATGAAACATTCACTCATAATCCTCCATATACTCAGGCTCATGACCTTCAAATAAGTAGTCATGCGAATTTTTCAATAAAACATAATTTGAGCCATCAAATAGAGGTGTTTTTCCTAGAGAACATTGTTATTAAATCGTCGTTGTATCGGTGATATATCGTCGCTATATCGCCGTGGCGGCTCAGCGGCGATGTGCGGTAAGGCGTCGTTGGCGGACGTCATAGAAGGGGTGGGGGTAAAAGTCAAGTCCAGATGTATACCTTAGATCGGGTTAGGGGGTTTTGGGAAGCTGAGGAGAAATCTCCGCCGCTGCCAGAAAAAGTGAGAAGAGAGTTGCTGCTATCGCCGGATCTGCCGCCGTAGCCGCCAGATCTGCCGTCTCCGCCGCCAGATCCACTACTTCCGCCAGATCGAGTCTCCTCTGCAGCTCCGTCGGCTCCAATCTCCATCGTGGCGCCGCCTCCTGCTTCGCCGGGCAGCAAGTCTTCTCCACCACCTCCTCCGCGGCTGCCGCTTGGGGGCGGTGGAGAGTGGCGACGGGAAGAGGGAGCGGCCGCTGGCGAGTTGGCTCAGCCTCGCCAATGCTGGAGATGAAGGAGATGGGGGAAGGAGAAAGGAAGCAAGGCAGTGAGGGCGAGCCAAGAAAACAGGCAGTGGGGGCAGGGTTATGAGGATTCATCATTTTACAATTTAGCCCTCTTATTTTCTAAAATTGTAATAAAGTCCTTCTCTCTTTGCATTTCTTCTGTTTAGACCATCCGGAAGTCCGATATTGTTGCGGCTACTTGTGTGTATGGTGTCGCCACGCCGTGCGCCATAAGCGATATTGTTGTGTGAAGGTGGTGAGTCACCACACCTCACCGCACCGCCTTAATAACCATGCTAGAGAGATACCCTCACTATCCATCCTTGCTCTCTAGGCAGTAAAGCCTAATAAAGAGAGACCAAACTCTGACACCACATGTAGAATCAAGAATAATCAACTAGAGGGGAGTGAATAGGATACTTTTAAATTCTTTTGGCTAAATCATAATTTTTAGCAAGAGTGAACTTAATTAAATCGTTTTGCATAATCAAGACCTAAATACTTTAGGTTTCACTAAGGCACTGCAACGCTATATCAATACTAAATATAATGCTAGCTACACAATTCAATTCAAATAATTTGCTAAAAATGTAAATGTAAAAAGTAAAGATAAAAGGATAAACTACAATGAAGACAAGCGATGTTTCCCCTAGTATCAAAGATTTGCTGGTCTTTCTTACTCTATGTTGAGGTAAACTTAAATGGAATGAACCGACTTCATGAATTAAGCCTAAACACCTCAAGTCACTGAGGATGCTTTTCGTCCACCTTAAAGATGGCAAGCACGACACCTTATGTTGGGTCTTTTCACAAGCTTCTTCAAAGAGATCATCACACTATTTCCTCTAAATCATCTAGGTATTGACAACCTCCAAGAGAAATAAATCACAGCGCTTGCTTGAAGGTTTTGAAGTACCACAAAGATCAACTAATGATGTAATGCACTTGAATGCTCTCAACCACCTTAATATGTGAAAATAGAGCAAATGAGTAGAAGAGAGTGTAACAAGAGCTCAAGGGTATTCAATGAGGGAAGAGTCTGTTGGTGCTGTTAGGGAGATATTTATAGCCTCTATCCACCAGGATGACCGTTGGGGTCGAGATCCCCAAAAATCAGGAAATGTGATATTACTGCCATGTAGTGGCCGATACTACTGCACCCATTGTTCAACGGCTATTTGAGATTCATTAAATACATAGAAATTAGTAGTATCACACTCACAAGGGCTGGTTGTACCGATCATGCGGTAGTACCGATCACCCTATCGCGCTCCCAATTCCCAGCGGAAAGGTTAAAGATCTCAATTTGCAAGAACTCTCAAAGGTTTCTATTGACGTTTGATTGGGAATCAAAGATCAAAACATGCATAAACAACACAACTCATCTCTAGCCCTCACGTCATGTAGAGTTTCTTCAAATATCTAGTCATTGGTCTTGCCCCCTCTTCACGTCCATGCAGGCATCAATATATATGGCGGCGGCCTTGCATGCGTCCAGCTATTGGGCCTTGGGCTTGGAAAAGGCTTCGGCCACTTGGTCCTCATCATCCTCCCCCTCTTGAAAAGGAGTCGTCCTCGACTCTGTATCGTCCTTTTTCCATGAGTGCTTGCACTTGTCGCTAAATTTCTTTTGTTTCTTCCGGATTATTGCGGTACGGTGGTCGGTTGGGAAGTGGAGCCTCTGGTACCAAATCAATTTGATGTTTGATTCCTTGTATGGTTGGTAGACCAGCGGGTACCTCATCTGGAAAGACGTCTTCATAAGGCTGTAACACTTGAGAAACCACGCTAGAAAGAGAGATTAAGTCATTAGTAGAACGCAAAACATCTTTATACAGCAATACCACATGCTCTAAATTAGAATCATCTCTTATCTCTTTCATATCAGATTAAGTGGCTATCATGACTAACGTTTTCTCTCATTCATCTTTTCTTTTCTCGCTCAATTTTAGCTTGTGGCTCTCACTCACTTTTTGCATGTTATCATATATAATTTGAGAAGGAGTTAATGGTTGTAGCACTATTTCTTTATTATTCCACATAAACTTGTGTTGATTAGTTCTCTCATCATGAATTACATAAAGATCATATTGCCAAGGCCTACCTAATAACAAGTGATAAACTTTCATGGACACAACATTATATTCTACAGTATCATGATAAGAGCCAATCTGAAAATTAACATCAACTGTATATCCAACATTCATTGAACCATTATTGTTTAACCATTGAATTTGATATGTATGTGGGTGTTTATTATATTTCAAACTAAGTTTAGAACAAAGCTCTTTACTAGCTAAATTATGGCAACTTTCACCATCAATAATGACTTTACAACACTTACCATCCTTACTCACCTAAGCCCGTGTTTGGAAAAGATTGCAGCACTGTTCATGATTTGATTTTGCTTGCACAGTCAACACAATCGGTGTACACACAAGTATAGGGCCAGTCTCGGGGTCACAAACACCATCTTCATTTCCCTCCTCCCCTTGTCCTTCCTCATGTGTTTCACCAAATTTTCCAAAATCAGCAAGGATCTCACCTTCCTCCTCGCTTGTATAGTCATATTCACATTTTTCAATAGCAACATGACATTGTTATTTGGACAATCCTTTTGCATATGACGTCGTCCAACACATTTAAAGCATTGGATGGCATTACTTCTTCCTATAGAACCCACTGAAGATGAATGTGAAGGTGTTGAACTCTTCTTAGCAATTGGTGTTGTAACATTCTTCTCGCTTAGTGCAGCACGTATGCTAGAAGCAAAACCTCCACTCGATGTGTTAGCTTTAAAGGAATTGAAATGTGATGTGGTTTTACCTCTTGTAGGTGTTGGATGGGCCATGTAGGATGAAGTTCTTGTTGCTCTCATGTTGAGTTACACTTGTCTTTCAGCTTTGGTTGCTTGATGCACTAATTCCATCATGTTATTGTAAGGCTGAAATTCGGTGATGCGTTTGATGAAAGGGTGCAAACCAGCAAGGAATCACGCCATTGTTTGCTCTTCTTGCTCATATACATTAGCTCGAATCATGACCATTTTCATCTCTTTATAGTACTCCTCCATCGTGAGAGTTTCTTACTTTATTTGCTGTAATTTATCAAATAAATCACGTTTATAATGTTTGGAAACAAACCTTGCTCTCATGTGGTACTTCATCTCTTCCCATGTAGTGATGGGAGACTCGTCGTACTCTCTCCTTTGATTTTGAACTTGTTCCCATCATATGAGTGCATAATCAGTAAATTTAAGTCCCACCATGTGAATTTTCTTCTCTTCGGAGTAATTATGCAGCCGAAACACTTTGTCTATCTTAAGCTCCCATGTGAGGTAATCCTTAGGGTAATGTGTACCTAAAAATATTGACATAGTAAATTTAAACTTACCAAACTTCTTCTCGTGTGGTCGATCATTGCCGTAACGGTTACAATGGCGGTAGCCATCGTCGTAGTGAGGAAAGTCGTCATCGTCAAGCGATGTGCTTCCCCACCACGGCCTCTATGTCCATGCCCCTTCCCGGACCATGGAAGCCGCCCCTTTCACCTCTCCTAGGTGGGGGGTGGACAAATGGCATTTGCCACCACGCGGTCTCGCCTTTGTTGATCTTCTTGACCACCTCAGGCAGTGGTCACTCCCTCACCACGTGGGGGAAGGGTAGCCGCAAGGTGAACATTTTCTTCTCCTGGTTGTGCCAGAAGTGCTCGCACAACGTCGTTCACAATGTTCCCTCGTAACACGTTCATCTGTTGATTGCGCTCAATGCGAAGATCATGCATATCCGCTTTGAGTTCAGTGCGGAGACTCTGCATATCTGTGTTGAATTGTTCTCCTATTGCAGTAGTGCCGCTACAAATTCTTGTTGCAATGTACTTCTCAATGTCTGATGTTGAAAGTGAGTCACTGGGGTATTAAGATTAACTTCATGCTCCTCACCATAGTTATCTTCTCCACGTGATATGGTTAAATTGTGCAAAGAAAACACGAAGCAATAACAAAGTATTTTGGGAATTAGTGTAAATCACTCAATCTCACTCTCTTTCTTGCATAAGTAAAGTTATCACCTTTCCGAAGTGAATTAGAGCCAATAAAAACTTACACTTGGTAGAAGCTTCAATGGCAACGTTATGATCAAGCGAATATAAAAGTGTTCACAATTTCACAACAATGGTTATTTAGCGAAACTTGGTATGGAAGTGCATATCTTAGTAATCTGAAATTCCTGATGTTGTAAAGTTAAGTAATAATCCAAGCTAGAATATTTTACCTAAGTGCTGATCCAAAAGGTTTAAGTGAAGAGTATGAACGCACACATAAAGATCAATGTAACTTAATGCAAACAAAGGAGTAAGCTAAATAAAGGCGATCTGAAATTGAAGATTAATTAGCTCGTTTTGCACCAAGTACTAGGAGAGACGCTAGCCAATTGTAATGATATGAATGTAAGGGCCCAAGATTGCTCAAGAAATTAAATTACACAATTTGAATTTATGGACTAAGAATTCTCCCCAAATTCGGCCAATACTTTCTTTCTTTCCTTTTTTTTTGCTCAAGCAATGGCTTCCTCTTTTGTTTTTTAAATGGTTGCCTTTTTTTGCTTCCTCAAAGGCCGAACTAGATTTAATTATTCCTTTTGATTTTGCACATGTCACAAATATTCAGAAGGTGTAAAATACTCAAGAGCAGCCCTTAATGCAATATTCAACAGCTAGTCTCATTTGATGAAGGGGAATTTTTTTGCAATTTTTTGCTGTGTGGTACTGTAGCAAAATGCTGTAGCAACCGTGTTACTGTAGCTACGCGCGGTACTGTAGCAGCCGAGACACTGTAGCAATGCGGGCAGCACTGTAGTAATCATGTATTGTAGCAATGCGTCGCGAGTACTGTAGCAGATCATTTTTTTGTGCTGGATTTGAGGAGTTCAAACCAAACGAATTTTAGGGTTTAAATGAGACACAAGATCAAGCTACGCGAATGAACACGAACGATCATCACCTAAACAAAAATTATAATGGATCGAAACCTAACAAAACTCACAAAAATAACAGATGCAAAAACTAGGGTTTGGATTTTTTTTTGGTTTATGGACTATAGGATAAAAAATAAATCAATCTAAAAATAAGGGTAAAGAATCCTACCGAGGAAACCGTGCTCTGATACCAAGATGACACGGGGTCGCCTAATCTTCTCGACGTAGGATTGGATACTCACGTGTAGCCTCTCGAATTGTAGCGATCCTCCGTTGCTAATGCAAGAACAAACACTCTTTAATTCGCAAGAACACACGCGCCGGACTTCATGACCACCAAGCGAAGCTCTATCGCGCTCCCAATTCCCAGTGGAAAGGTCGAACGATCTCAATTTGCAAGAACTCTCAAAGGTTTCTATTGAAGTTTGATTGGGAATCAAAGATCAAAACATGCATAAACAACACAACTCATCTCTAGTCCTCACGTCACGTAGAGTTTCTTCAAATATCTAGTCATTGGTCTTGCCCCCTCTTCACGTCCATGCAGGCATCAATATATATGGTGGTGGCTTGTATGCATCCAGCTATTGGGCCTTGGGCTTGGAAAAGGCTTCGGCCACCTGGTCCTCATAAAAAATGCTCTAAAACACACCTCTTTGAAAATTAGCTACCGTCAACTAAAATTTGGTCACACCACAATGTGGTAATACCGAGATACTACTGTGCAACACATGCAGTAGTACCGTTTTAAGAAAAGTTCAATGAGTACTATCTGGAAATAAACTACTAGCATGTAACTGCACGTTCAAAAGCCTACGATCATACCGGTTTTTCAAAGGAATATCAGAGAGGGTTCTGAATGCATGCATGAATAATTAATTGATCAAAGTGGCCTAAGGTAAGCTTCGAGTAGCTATGACATCTCTTTATAGTACGGTATCTATCATACAAATACGGTTTTTTTAAGCAAATACTAAGACCGGTAAAAACTATAAAAAGGTCCTTGGACTAAAATATACCTTTGCCTTGAGCCATGTCTTGATCCATGTCATCTTTGATCACCTTTGCATGTCATTTGCAAGACGTCATCAAAATCCGGACAAAACATTTCAATCATCTTAATAAACAAGTTAGTCCCTTTAATCATTATCGTCATTAATTATTAAAATCATTTTTAGGGGTCTAGATGCTTTCACATCCTCAGTCGGCACCGCTTCAATTTCCCATTTCCCGCGCGTGAAGACATCCTTTCGTCGTCACGCCTCCTCTGTCGTCGTCTTCTTCTCTCTCGAACTTGCGGGCCTAGGATCCATCCGTCAAACTTCGACTTCCACCTCTCGTTGTGCCGTCATGCCCGTGCAGCTCCTCGCTGATCGCTCCATGACAAGCCCTCTGCCAAAGCCATCATACTCGTCGTTGCGCCGAGAGCATCTTTGTAGCCTCATCATTGCCTTACGCACTTGCCTAAGCCATCCCATCACCGTAGTGCTCATCAGCGCCATGCCTGTGTTGTCACCCGAAGAAAATCGCTAAGCAAATCCTTGCGCCCCATCTATTTAAGCCTCGTTCGAGCTGGCCCTTCTCTTCACCGTCGCTTGCCATCTCCATTTTGCCCCTTGACCGAGCCTCTCTTCCGCTAGTTCGCCCAGAACACTCTTGTCGTCCACAACTCAAGTGCAAGCCTACAGCTATGCTCCACCGAGCTCGTCCTCTGCTTTGGTGAGCTCCGAGCCTTCTCTTCCATGTCATCATATGCCTATTCATTCCTGATGAGGACATCATAGCCTATGTTGTTCATTGTAATTCAACAAGTACTTCAGAACTACAAGAACTTACTAGAAGAGCTAGAGTTGTGGAAAATAAGCTTAACATTAAGGTGAACTCATTCCAAACTAAACTGAATGTTATTATTCATAAGGATGAAATACTACCTTATATTATTATATTGTGCATTCTTAGATTTGTCAAATGGAAGATATTGGAACTAAGAGAGAGGAGCTGGAGGCCAAGGCTAAAGCAATGGAGAGACACAAGGAAGAGGATAACCAAATTAGGTGCCAAAGACATGGTAGAACAAAACACATGCAGATAGAACCAACAAGAACAAAACCCATATGGATGGATGGAGCACACAAGAGAAGTCCTATGTGGAAGGGGGAAAGAAAGCCCATGTGGTGGGAGAGCAAAATGGGGAGCCCAAGAAATGAAAGAACAAGTTTTGGATATGATTTTTAAGCCCAATTCGGACCTCCCACAAGCCCAAAAAAAATTCAAACTCAGATTCAACTCAGAACTCAATTCGGATTCGGTTCGGGACAGCCTGACAGACAGTTACTAAAAATACCATAACTTTCACAAACGAAATCTGATTCGGGCGTTCTTGTGCTTGTTGGAAAGCTTATTTCGATACCTATCCAATGGATCTAGTATCATCTTTAAATTCATCACAAACCAAAAGCTATGACCGAAACAATGTGATAATTGTAAATCTAGTTTCCTTTTTGTGGGAGTTCAATTCTAAAATAATATAAGGATGAGTTGTATTCGGTTTGAGGACCATATGGACGTCCCAAGTAGCTATATAAGCCTGTATGCACAGCCTTTAGGGCTCAGACCACTTTTGAGAAAAATCAATCTACTAAAGTTTGTTCGAGTTTATCATTGCTACCGAAATTCTATAGGAATTTGGAGTGTTCCTCAATCAAGATCGTCTCACCTTTCTACTAGGAATTAGGTGCACAATAAATCTTCGATTGGTGGTCGACGAAATCAACACGAGCGTGTTTTGACGGATTAAAGAGTGTTCATCCCTTACAAAGGCATTGGAGGATCATTACGATTCATCAAGACTCCCGTGTGTTCTATCTTACGTCGAGAAGATCGAACGACCTCGTATCAATTCCCTTCGTCTTGCCTCGTACTTAATTCAAATTTGGTGTAGTAAAATACTGGGAATCCACTCAGGATGAGATTAGATTAACACCGATTAAACTCATTTGAAACTAATGAATCTATGACATGTGGGCTCGAGTGAATTAATCAAGTTAAAATTTTAATTTAAAACTATTTTAAATAATGAGTCACTGACATACGGACCCTACCTGTTAGTCATTTTAGAAATTAATAAAACCCTAACAAGTAGGCCCTACCTGGCGGCCTAATGACACAATAAACCCAGAATTTCTATTAGAAAGAAAAATAAAATTTAAAAAGAAAATATGAGAATAATGTTTCCTTTTTCCTTTTTCAATATTTTTCAATCCAAACCAAATTCAAATGCATGTAACTTTTTGCGTATAAACTCCAAATTAAGTCATTTTTATCTTAAATTTTTCTAAAATCATGCTCTTTTATATTCTACAAAAATATTAGGAATTTCTCTCTATATGAATTTATTTAGCTCTTATTTGCGATATTTGTTATTTGTCGACTAGATATCAATATCCCGAAAAACTTCGCCGATGAGTCAGAACAAGACCAAGAGTTCAACAACTAAGACAAGCACCCCATTTGATTAAGTTGATCCTATATTTCAATGTTATGTTCAAAACTATTATGCATACGCGTAATTTCAGTAAAAATCACTATATTAGTAAGGTTGTTAGTTATGCCCAATTATTGCATTTAACCCCACCTTGATGAATTATTTTCCTTGTTGTTGTCATCTTAGCATTAATATCCACTATAGGTGAAACGTGGAACTTAGAGATTAAACGAAGTAGTTGATGCTTAGTCATGCTCTTAACGGTACTAGATGTGCTAAACTGGAAATGGGTCAAAAAATGTACAGAAGTGGGAGATACTTGAGAATTGGTCCAGAGCGGTTACCTATGTTATTTTGATTAGCAAATAAAATAGAAAATATGTTTTGGACTTGGATGAGTGGTTGTGAAGACCGGTGCGGATAGCATGAGATTGTGATTTGTGGATGTCTCACTCGGGTCATTAAGGATCGAGTCATATTTTGCCATAGACCCAAATATAGTCGTACAACCATATGTGCCTTTATAGAAAGACCTTAGCATAATAAGTTCCCATGTGCTAGTAACTTCACCGCAGGTGGTATGTTATAGGTGATTTTGGGTTAGTGCGGGTATGGAGGGTATTTATGTTCGGAGGAATCTTACCAGGAAGGAAGGTTTACTTGACACACCATATGAGTCTTGGGACACTAAAAAGCACTCCCATCCTAAGAAGAGAATCATAGCACAGTGATTGTTAGGACCAGTAATGTAAGGCTTTGTCATGAACTCTCAAATCAGTTATCGATGGTATCGTGTGACATGTATAATATGGTGGGATATTTATGTTGTATGAGTAGAGTGTACAATCTTTGTAGAATGTAAACCTATTTGAATAACCATATCCCTTGTTATGGACAAAGTTTAGTGAAATTCCACAATAAGTAGCTTATGTTTTTGCAAAATAGTTTCGAGAATGTATAGATGAAAAATCCATGCATAGTGTGTTCGACAAGATTATTGCCGCTATTTTGAAATTCTGGAGCAACAAGCATCTTGTTCTAAATTATGCTATTATCGATTTTACCGTTATTTACTTATAAAATTTAAATGCTCTTACTATTTCTATTTATAATTTATTACTTGTTATCTCAATTGAAAGTATATTTCGCAAATTGAACTAGATTAGGCAGCAACCTTTGAATCAGCCTACATACTATATATCTTTGCTTTAAAAGTCTTGCGATGTACGATTTTTGAATTTACCGTTGCTTGTGGAACATATTCAAAGGATGTAGAAGAAGATTAACATTGCGGATACTTTTAAGCAGCAAATTTTTGCAATGAGGATGCCAAATACTAGGATTGTCCCAGTCAGTTGCCTGTGGATGGGTTGATATATATTTGTTGGTTTTTGGTGTCTCTTTTATCTTCGTTTTTGTTGAACTATTTTTATTGTATGTTTCGTTTTACCGGTTGGTTCAAGTGTTGTAAACTTCACTGTGTAGGCTTATGTTCGTTCGCTACCCATATACTCTACCTTGTTTTAAATTTATCGTGTATAGATATGGTATGAATGTTTTGAATATGTGCTCTAGCTACTGATCATGGATCTAGCACGATAAATACATAGGGTTCAGAATGCAAATTCCGGGTTCTGACAGCTGGCACAATTCCTCACCTAATTGCACTCCTTGATAGAAGCAACTTTTTTCAATGATCAAACCCCACAAGGCCTAAAGGGGTTCTTCGGTTGTGCCTATCACATATATACATCGAAATACCCTTTTATATAAAATCTGAGAGGTAATGAAAAATCAAGAAAATACAACTTCGTTCCTTTTAAATGACGTAAGCAAATCAAATGGCATTCGTATCATTTGCCTTTTGCCTTTGTTGGCGAAAGACAAAGGAGCACAACATTACATTTGTGCAACTATTCAATGTCCTGATAAGTACAATATGTTGCGTTACCGTGCGTGATATTCGCCGTGTTGCTACAAACACAGCATTGCATCTCCGTAATGTATTGGAACGATTTTTTGCTGTACTCCCTCTACATATTTTGCTATGGTTTTCTCCGCATTGTCCCCATGGGCTGGGGATACAAACATTCGCATACAAATCTAGTCGAATTCATCGTACGAGAATTTTAGGCCACTGATGAGTGTTTGGCTCCGTTTCCTTTTGACTTTAGCTTATAATTTTTCTTGAATAAATAAACAAAATAGTTTTTTATAGCCACTTCAAAATGGTTTATTTGGATTGTTTCTTTAAAACAGCTTGTCCATATATTATTATTTGATTTATTCGTATAAATATTTAATGATAAAATTAAAAATCATAAATCATTGCTGGAGAAAAAACGTACGCTTTGCCTAACGCAAGTACACACACAACTAACCTACCTAGCCCCTGCCATCCATCCTTGTTCCCACTTCCCGGTTCCAACGCTCCACTCGAGCCTCGCCCAAGATCCTATAATTTCCTTCCCTTTCAGCCGATGTTTGACCATTCTCAATTTTCAGTTCGTGCAGAAGCTAAATTGAGAGCTTTGACAGCAGAGATAACTTGGTTGAGGTGGTTACTTGCAGACTTTTGAGTATATATGAAGGGACCTATGCCTCTTATGTCTGGCAGTACAGATGCTTTCAGTATTGCTCGAGATCTAGTGAAGCATGAACTCACCAAGTACATTGGTGTGGATACTTCATACACTCGCTCATAGATGCAGGAGAGAGTACTTACTCTACAGTTTGTGCCTTCAGAGTTACAGCTTGCTGATTTCTTCACAAAGCCACAGATAAAGGCACAATATTTATATTTTCTCTCTAAACTCAGTATGTGTGATCCACCATGAATTTGAGAGGAGGTGTTAAGGATAGAGAGAATAGAATAGAAATATTATTTGTTTCCTTATATATCTCGGTTTCCTTATCTGTATATGGTATATTCCCCTATATATCCTCCTGTACTCTTCTATATATTTTGCCTTTTTGGTATGATGAATATATTCATAATATTCATAACATGATTGATATTTTTTCACCACCGTATTTTAATTGAAATATACTTTCGTAGTATCTGATGGAATTCAACAGCACACCTGGGGACCTGATGGAACTTTCTCTATTTTCTAATGACAGCCGTGTTGCTGAGGCTGCTTCAATTGCATATAAATTGCGTATGCTCTCAGTTGTTTTTTGTCTGATATCATGGACTGAGCAATTTACAGTTTTTCTATTGACTTTACATCCTTTCTTTGTGCATACTGTGTTTCATTTCTTTGTTTCTGTGTTGTGCACTTATTTGCTTGATTCTTTTTTTTTTCCGGGCAAACACCATACTAAGTTGATATATTTGTGGAATTGTCTATTTGTTCTTAGCTCTTGTATATGGTACGTTAAAAATACACTGCTGCTAGGATTTACAATGGTAAAATGACTTCAGCTGTCATGAAAATGTTCTTCTACTTTTGTTGGACATCACTGGTATGAATCTAAGTGAGGCGTGGTTAGAAAGTCCAACACAGATGCAACTGTATACACTATTTCTTGAAAATATATTTTTTAGTAGCTGGAATTTACATCGATGTGTTATTCAGAAAGGGTGTGACAATTAGTTGTAACACCTCGGCTTAACAAAAGGTCAAGATGTCACTCATAACTACTATCGCTACTAATTTTAACCAATAATTAAGCATTACTATTAATTAGACTTCAAGAATAAACATTCAACATGATTGAACTTAATATGAACCAAATAATTACTAAGATAAATCATATATGAAATTAAACTAAGGAGCACATCAAGTAGCAATGTTATGAACCACAAAGAGTAAATGAACTAGTTATTAACTAATTATTGCATGGAGAACACTAAACCGTTTATAGCAATAAGTGATATAATGCTAAGTAGGGTGAAGAGCTGCAAAAAATGCAATATTCCATGTTTTACTTTCTCCTAATACATGTCGCCTTCAATAATCACTTAAAACAACAAATAAATAAGGGTGAGTCTATGACTCAGCAAGTACACAATAAAATAATAGCAATAATAACATACTCATTTCACTTTTTAATTTTCACCATTCTTGTTTCCCATATTAATTTCTTTTAGTACAATGCTCATGCTTATGTCTCCTTCTGTAGCTTATACCAGTATAGCGGAGGGAACAACCGTCGATGTTTGGCCTCTACCTCCATCCCATGGAAATACCTACTGAAGTAGGTCTTTCCTTTCATCCCATGAAAGTGCCTACTAAAGTAGGTCATTCTCTCCATTCCGTGGAGATGCCTACTTTGTAGATCTTACTCAAGAGCACTCTGGAGTGGTCAAATATCTTTACTCTTAGCTATTGACTTTCTCACCGCTCTAGCTCGTATGCATATGTTATATCATGAGTGCAATCCTCCACCATTTTACATGATATTTTTTTATCAGATTAATATCATCACAAAAGATAATCAAATATTGCATCACATGAACAAATCAACAATAATGAATAATTATCAACCATGAACTATCATTTTGCTATGCAATTACCTCTAGTTACAATAATCGGGTTTATTAGATGATGGCATCAACCTCGAAGTTACTACTCCTACAGTAAACACCTAAACTAAATACAAGCTACATCAATACAATACAATTCTTAATCGACAATGCTCCTACACGCTCCTGAAATCCACAATTTCCTCTTTTACCGGACGGTCAACCCTACTGTCCTGGTATTAAAATTATCATAAGTTTCAACTCCCACATCGTATTATAGCAAACTATTCTAATTTTGAAATCTATACAAAATTTCCTTCGACTTCTTAGTTGATCATATATCCATATTAAATAATCTAAACCCCATTTTTAACCTAGAAGACATATCTATCATCCTCTACACAACAGACTTAATAATTTCATATCTTTTAATCTACACATGCGAATATATTGAACTATGATATTTTTAGAAACTACGAAAAATTATCTATCTCTTCGTAGTTATTCCCTAAATTTAATTCTTCCATTAAGTCAGTCAAATTAATAATTTTCCACGATTGCATCCAGCAGTGACTTGGTTCTGAGCAATAGTCTCCTAAAATTCATAACTTCTGTTCTACTCGTCTGAAATCATGTTCTTGGACTTTCTAGAATATTTAAGAAATTGCCTACATTTTTTATATAAACGAAATCCCTAAATTATTCTATCTTCTATTTTTAATCAACAGATTAATACGTGCTGCCAACAGATGACAATTTACCAGACAATAAGCTTATAAAAATCATAACTCGAAATCTATTTATCCGATCGACATGAATAAATATTTTACAGAAAGCTATCGAAATCCTCTCCATCTTTCTAGTAGATGATATTACCAAATTATGAACAACCGGTACCCAAATTTACAGGAGAACAACCCAGTAGATTAAACCAATCTACCATTCGTTCCCCACGATGAACATGCGCTATCCCACTCTAATTTGTATCTTAATCTCTAATTAAAACAAACAAATAGAGGGAAAAACATGATTGTTACCCACAAGACGAGATCCCAGAACCACGATTTCTTCACCACTGCTCCGGTTTTACTCCGGTTGATTTTCCTTCGGCCGAGCGCACACCACAGGAGCAGGCAACCCGCCCGAGGCACAATCTCCCGCTCAAACACTGCCGATGCTATGTCCTACGTGCGCGACATCGGCGATGACCACAAAGACGAAGGCAGGATCATGCGACCTGGCGTTCCACGCGGGTGGCGAGTGCGGCAGGTGGCAGCTTTGCACACCTGGCGAGCGAAGGATTTTCTCTGGCGCTGGCAGAAGGCTTACAGCACTGGAACCCAACGAATAGAACTAGGGCTTTGGGGTTACTGGGTCCTTTCTCCCACGATCTTTTTATCACGGGACAAATCTAATCCGCTTCAAACTCCCCACATGACTCATTCCCGGAAACCAATTCATCCTATAAAGTTCCACTTCCCCTTTTCACGTATTCCTTCTCCACTATTTACATATAGGTCTTGAAGAGGGTATTTCTAGGATATTACATTTTACTCTACTTAATAGTATTCGACTCCGAATTCTACGCCTGACGCTATAACCGGTAAACAGAATGTAACTGGAAATTAAACGATACATACATGAAGCGAATAGCTCTGGATTCTTCTCACGTATGTAAGACTCCAGTTCCCAAATTGCTTCTGCTTCGATCTGATGCGTCCAAAACACCTTAACATATTTCAATATCTTGTGCCTCAGTACTCCCTCTGACTACCTTAGAATCCACACTGGTTGGACTTGAAGGTAAGATTTTGCTTAATGGTCAACAGCTCTAGCGGTAACACATGCTCTGGATCTCTCAGATATTTCCTTACATTGGAGACATGGAATACATTGTGCACACCACGTATGGACTCACGTAGGACCAAGCGATAAGCCAACTTTCCAATTCGTACCATGATTGGGAAGGGTCTAACATACTATGGGCTAAGCTTCCCTTTGGTACCGAAGTGCACGATGCCCTTAGCGGGAGACAATCTCGATCCTCCACTGCAAACTCTAACTCCCGCCTCCTCACATCAGCATAACTCTTTTATCGGCTCTGAGCAGTAAGCAAATTCAGTCTAATCTCTGCCACGCTGACAACAGTTTGTTGAACCCAATCAGAACCCATAATTGCCTTCTCATCAATGGCATCCCAACACAGTGGTGATCTACACCTTCGCCTATACTAGACCTCAAACGGTGCAGCTCGAATACTAGCATGATAGTTGTTGTTGTAGGTGAACTCTGCCAGTGCCAAGTGATTCTCCCAACTCCTTTTCCATGACAAGACACTGGACCTAAACATGTCCTTTAGTGTCTGAATAATGCGCTCAAACTAGCCATGTGTCTGAGGGTGAACGTGGTGCTAAGACGAAACTATATGCCTAAGGCACTCTACAAGCTCTCTAAAAACTTAGAGAAAAACTTTGCATCATGATATGAAATAATAGTTTTAGACATATTATGTAACCATATTATCTCTCGCACATAAATGGGAGCCAAAACGATCGCCGTATTTGTCGTACGGATAGGAATAAAGTGTGCGGAGTTGCTGATTCTGCTGCATAGCGGTGCAAGGCTATGAAATGCTTCGGGGGTCCTCCGAAATGATTTTGACCATCGATGTTGCCTGTATAGGAGCTTCAGAATTATGTTAATTCTTTGGGTTCCCTTTGCTTTTTCCTTAATTTCTTTCCTTTTTGGGCTTGCTGAATCCAAGTTGTACATGTGGTATGGGTCTATGAGACCTCTACTAAGCTGAATATGTACACGCATTAATTATGTAGAAAAGTGGTAATTGGGGGTAATTGTGTTGCGAAACAGCATTTGTTGTGTCTATAGTCAATCAGGAATGATCATCCTAGCGTGCGTTGTTAATAGCTTGCATCTATTGTTAACCTACTGATGGATGTTGTCTGGAATCTGGAGTAACAAAGATTCAAATTATATCCTGGTTTCCATGGCACATTGTATCGTGAGAGGCTAGTACGTTTATTTTCTGATAAAACAGAACACATGGTATCGTGAGAGGCTAGTACTTTTCTAACAAAACTTCAGATGGCATGATTCTGGAGGCCAAATTTCATTGGAAGTTAATTTGGACGTTAAAACTGGACCACTTATCAGGTTCATTCTTATTGAACAGATATCTGGAGGTAGATAGCGCAGATCCTGCTAGACCTGCATTGTAACTTCAGCCACATAATGTAGACTTATTTGGCTGCTCAGATTTCCAGAAAACCGTAAGCTTGAGTGCATTGATCATGTTTACAGTTACTGGAAAGTATTATTCGATGAAAAACACAGATTTATCTACTTCAGGCCTCCTATATCTGCCTGCAGAAAGAACCTGATCTTTTTACAGTTGAGCTATCATCCTCACATGGTTTATTTTTTGTAAGCTTGTGCTTGCAAGCTCACTTAAAACCTTTCATGGACTGATGAAATAATTAAGCCTGCATGCTATCAACAAAGATACTGCTTTAGGCATGATATGTAGAGATTTGAGATGTAGGTTGCACACAAATGGGGTGATCTAGCTAGCTCCACTTTGAGATTGCATATGAAGGGCATGGCATATTCAAGAAGCCCATATAAAGCGAAGCTCGTTTGCCATCTAATAGAGCCTGTTAGATTGGCGCTCATTTTAGCGATGGCTTCTGGTTTTTGGCTGAAATTTCATTGCAACTGGTTTTTTTTACTGTAGCTGATTTGGCTTTTTGGGCATAATTAATTTAAAAAAAATGTAAAAATAGAAAAAACATGTTAACCCATTAGGGACAATACAAAGGAACACGGAAAAAAAATACAAAAAAGCCTAAAATATCTAAAAATTCAGAAAAAAACGAAATACTGAATAGTGAAAAAAAAAACAGAAGCTAGAAGCAAAAGTCGAAAAAGCCGAAACAAGTGGGTAATGCAGATATGGAATTGAGATACAACATTTATTGAGTTATTGGAGAAAACCAAAGTAAACAATTCCTGTCTATATTCTTGTTTCTCCTCAGGCCTTCATAGAGTAATAAATACATACCAGTGGAGGGAGGAATTAAAACCACCGAACTTATTACCAAATTCAATATTTTGAGAGAGCGCAATATTTTGATTACAAAATTGCCTCACTGGGTAAAAATGTGGTGATGTTATTAGTCTTAAAAGGGCGTTCGAAATAGCAATGGCTTATGACTTTTTTTACTATAGTTGATTTATTTGGTATAATTAAATTTTTTTAAAAAAATTAAAAATAGAAAAACATGTTAACTCATCACGGACAATACAAAAGAATACGAGAAAAAAGATAAAAGACAAAAAAAGCTTAAAAAATCTAAAAAAGCCAGAAAAAGACGAAATTACTGAATAGTGAAAAAAAACAAAAGCCAGAAGTAGAAGCTGGTTTTAAGCCAAAATGAGCGGGGCTATTTCAGGGGTGGGGCTTGCTATCAATTTGTAGGGTTTTGCTAGTGGCGGATCTAGAAAGAAATGACCAGGTGTTACTATACATACCATCACATATATAATTATCAGGGAACATTGTTCAAAATAGTAATGTGTGTAGTTTTTAACATCAACATTTCAACAATGACAAATACGTAGATTACTAAAATAAAGAACCCACTAATAATATTGATCAATTGGTGCAAAGTGAAGTAATCAAGGACAAATGACCAAGCAACACACCAAGATGATCGGCATCAATAAAAGCTATAATAGCTAATGACCTATTTGCGGAGATAAGAACTCATGCTAATGAGCTATAAGAGGAGTCATAAAGGCAAATTGACATCCTTTATTTCCCTCTTTCCTTTTGCAATTCTAAAGGAAATAATCTAGTTGGTGATTTAAAATGCATTTGTTGATGAGCTACAACAAAAAAAAGCCACAAACGAACAGAATAACACCTTCTATGTCCCACTTTCTTTTAGAAATTATCTACCTATTGGTCAAGGCTGAGATTGAAATTCCTATTTGACAAAAAGGAAAGTGTGTGTGGCCTCTAGCGGTGCCTCTCCCTGCTGGCCAACTCCTTTCGCATGAGTCACGGCTCGGTCTAGGGGCTCAGCCATGTGAATCGATGGGCACCGAACAAAGCAACACAAGCACGATGACCTTCTAAAGTGCTGGCCTTCTACACTTCCATGTTTATGTGAGCTGTCAACGACAACATGTCAGCTATGGCTGAATTGTGCCTTGGCTGTGCATTAGCAGATTGCTTGATTGGTTTGCCTTTGTCCGAGATGTTTGGGGCCTAGAGGTGTCCTTCGGGTTAAGCTAGGGGTGTCGTATACATTTATATATAGGCTATAGTAAGAAATAACGAGTTTGGACCCAGTGTCTTATGCACCCCATGACCCTACTTGGATCCACTCATGAGTGTTGCATTACTATGTACTTAGTAGTGATAGTTGAGAAAATTGCACTATAACACTATAAATTTGTAAGGTTATACTATTTAACTCTCAAACTTACATTTTACTTTCTCGAGCACCTAAATTTTTCCTCGTTTGCACCATATGTTGTTTTCTCCATTTGCTAACAGAAAAAGCTAAGAGGGCGGTTGATAGGTGAGACACATTAATGATTTGGACGCAAACTTTTGCCAAAGTGGTTTGGGCGCCATTTTTCCCTTAGGACAAGCCAAAATGACCTAAATGGCCTCCTTTCACTGATGCTTACATAAGGAGGCGCCTGTTGTATTTGTGCCACCGTGGCGTGATACGTACTGCTTTTTTTTTGTAATGGATGCCTATGAATAGAGGGATGAAGACATATATTTCTAAGAACGATAACGACATATAGAAAGTAATACACAACCAATTCAGACATTATCATGATAACTTGGGCAGCCACACACTGCCAGATGCAAGCACAATTGAACACTTAGTGCATACTAGCATTGTAGGAAGGAATCTGGGCAATCACACACTGCCAATAACTTCAAAGTCTGCAGATCAACTAAGTGCAGTCACATACTACTATTGAACATAACATACTACCAGTTTTCTTGTAAACCTATGAAGAGGTCAAGCAAACCTTCCAATGCACCAGTTTTGCATGAGGTTTGAGTTACCACTTCCCAAAATATTCACCACTTTGCAAAATATACCATATCCTAGCTA
Source organism: Melocanna baccifera (assembly GCA_036346265.1). Lineage (NCBI taxonomy): Eukaryota > Viridiplantae > Streptophyta > Magnoliopsida > Poales > Poaceae > Melocanna > Melocanna baccifera. The sequence continues at coordinate 12,948,799 of CM070709.1, forward strand.
GCAGTTTGCCTAGTGTTTTTGTTGCTTTACAAAAAAGAACTTCTCTGCACAAAAAGAGATATCACCTCACTGTACTGCTTTGCTTCTTGCTCGTTGCCTTCTTTTTCTTTACTGTGACAACCTTACCTCTCTTGAACGATGATTTTCCTTCCCTTGTTGCTATTGTGAGTGGAACATCAGCTAATTTGGCCATATTGCTTGCAATGAATGAGGACTCAGGCAATGCAGCCTTGCTGCAGCTTTGATGGGTTGATATGCTAGAGTAGGCTGCATATCATCCCAGTCGATTCCTTCCTACATGCCAATCACATTAAGATAGATCACCAATGTGGTATACTTGGGCACAGGTGATGCCATGCCATTACCGTCTGCATCCCCTTATGCCCTCCTCAAACTTCTACTGAGTGTTTTGCCAGGGAGTAGCCAATATGCTTTCACATTAGCATCCTTCTTGTACCCAACTACCCAAATTCTTCAGCAAAATCCTCTATCCATAGTTGTGACCATGTGTCCAACTCACATCCATCAAAACAACTGACTTTCTCATCGATATACATCTTCAAACCTGTGCCGCAAATGTAACCCCCATGGTGCATTTCCAGTGTAAACTGTTCATTATTAGGCCCTACAATTGGGTGGAAGAAAAAAGAGAGAAACTTGACTATATTTCAACTTATTTCCAGAATCGACATCCCAAATCCCTGAAAATACAAACCATAAATCGACGAGCACCAACCCTAATTCTCCAAAAAACAACCTCAATCCTACCAATTTACCCCACGAATTTCTCATACATACATACCTAACAAGATGATATGGTATACGAACACGACAAGGTGACCATCAGAAACCAATTCTTGCAAATCACTTATAGTGCACGGGAGGCGGATCTCCAAGTCTGCAAAGAACATGGGCCATTTTCCTCCAATCTGGGTCGTCGATCTCACCCTATCTGGCCGCCCTACTGGTTTAGTCATGCCTTCACATCGCTCACAGGGAGGGTTTGAGCTGGGGAGTGGGGAATGAGAGCTTTGATGGGTTTTCGTTAGGAACGAGAGCCAATTGGAGGTTTTGCCTTTGGGCTTTCGAGTGGCTCACACGACAGTAGGGTTTTGAAAACCGGTTTTAAAATTTTACCGGGGGACTGATAACACCGATATGACTGATAATTATAAAATTTTGGGTTGAAATTTTCAAATCAAAATTTAAATTTTAAAAATAGCCGGAAATAGGTGAAGATAGGTTGAAAATATTGGTTAAAAGTTTTGAAAACAAATTTTGGCAAAATGTCTTCTATATTTTGATAAAATTCATGCAAAACAAATTTTTTAGAGCTGGTTTGAAGTGTTGTAGGGGGTCTGTTATGGCTGATAAAATTGATAATCGGCTGATTATCAGAACCATACATGACAGCCATCTAATCCACCTAAGCAGCCCCATATGCCACCTCTGTGATGACGTGCATCAGCTCAGCCTTTTATGTTAGTAAACGGAGGAAACGACCTACCATGCGAATGGAGACAAGTTTAGAGGCCGAGAAAATAAAATATAAGTTCAGGAAATAAAGTAGTACAACCTCACAAGTTTAGGGGACTACAGTGAAATTTTCTCTTAATAATATTATGAGGTTAATAACACCATGTTGCAATGGGCTTATATAAGATCGAGAAGTATTTTGGCACATTCATGTTCAGTTCAAGCATAATATATAGAGTTACCTTTTGTTTTCTTACGTAAGAAGGAAGAAATAATCCACTAATCCAGTGCAAAACTAAAATTATGTTGGTCTTTTGCTTTTTGGGGAAAAAAATTGCTGTTCTCGGGTTCAGTATGGTTGCTTAATTTAGAATGCTTTTCTGTCGATTGCTACTTTTTTTTCTCTAAAAATGTCATTAATTCTAAGCTGAAATGGTGCTTGGATTGCAAAACAACACTTGAAGTTTAACATAAGAAAACAACAAGGTGGGAGATTAGATCTTCTATATCTTCTTACAATTAATTCAACTTCCATCCTGGTTGTTAAGCTCACTCTGAGTCATCATGCATGAAGGGATGAAATCAAGGCTGTATGCTACCAAGAAAGATACTGTTGCCCAATTTTCAGAATAATTTTAGGCCTGAATGCATGGTATGTAGTCATGCAGAGAGTTTTGAGACGCAGATTGCATGCAAAGGGGGTGGGGTGACCTCGCTAGCTTGTTCTTTGAGATGCCTTCGGTTGTTGGAACCTGAGATTGCATACGAAGGGCATGACGAGTTGAAGTCTATATAAATGGAATCTCGTTTGCCATCTAATAGGACAAACCTACCTCTTTTTTCCCCATCTCGAATAGTTCAGGCATGAAATGTAGAGAAAATATATATTTATGCTATTGAGTTATTGGAGAAAATCAAAGAGAGAAATAGAAATTCTTATCTTGGTCTGCGATCTGCTCTTTGTGAGGTTGTTGGCGTGCTCCCTGCTGATCAGGATCGATCGGCATCCAATTTGCAGGGTGATTTCCCACCCAATAGTATGTGTATTCACGGGCAGTTCAAGGACGACCAATTATTTCTATCCTTTTAAATAAGATTTGGAGTGAAAACTGCAGTTGTCAATGGCAAAAGAGATAAGATAAAAAAAGACATTCAATTCCACTGTCAAGAAAACGCGAACTAAGAGAAATAAGTGCTTCGTCCTTGTATGTAACATACTCGACCTATTAGCCTGTTACCGATGAATGGCCTGAGGGCAGCCGGAATTTTTAGTGGCTTGGGAACGACTAGCCCAACCTAGCCCGTGGTTGGCCAAACCCTACTTAAGCATGTACTTATTTTCGTAGCTTCACGCTATCTATTGCCATAGAAAAAAGCATACGGCTAATTGGTGCCTAACCTAAAGGCCATGGTTTGAGTCCCAATAGCAACTAGCCACCGTGTGGACCGAAATAAAAGAGGTGAAAATTTGCAGCAAAAGGAAAGCGGAGGGGTTTTTTTTTGTAAGAAAATGAGGGCATTTTCGCAATAAAAGGAGAGCGGAGGACTTTTTTCGGAAAAAAACCGAGGGTCTTTTCGAAAAAAGCTGCACATTTTGCAAGTCATCGATAACATGAAGGGCACCAGCACAATCTGGTGCTGCCACAAGCTGCACATGCAGAACAAGATTAGCAAACAAAAGCACAGAGAAAGGAGATATTAAAACAAAAAAGTTAAGCTTTAAGCAATAGGTTTGTTGCGATGATTCAAAGATTTGCTACAAAAACCTATTTTTCTAGTTGTTGTCCAAGTATGAACTGATTGGACTAGGAATATCAATTCAGAATTTCAGACATTATAGACCATTGGATCACAACATTGGGCTTATGGGACATATACACAAGATCAAGTCCTCTCAAACAGAGCCATCATAACTTATCTATGATCAAACATAGAACAATATCCCCAATAAGCCAAGAAGCAATGATCCACAACATAAGCTGGTTTCATTTCTTTCTATCCATTTTGCTTATGTAACAACTAAGAATTGACACATTGCATTTCCATGTCAAGCTACTTTTGGCACTCACATTTGTGACGGTCAAGGTAAGAAGTTCTAAATTTGCAAGATCGTTCCAAGAAAATCACTGTCATACATATAGCCTAGCACTTTCTTATGTTCCATGCACAGCATTAATCATCAACTAATAAATAAGCGAAAGAAATCAAGATAAAATAATTGGGAACAGACCATAACGAACGACATCCCAGACCACCTCTCAGAATCAATACTCACTACCCCACAAAACAATACGTCACATTCAATATTGTGTGCATGCAGTTTATGGTTTTGAATACTTCACGCATCTGACCAAATTACGAACCGACCCATGAAACAATGAAAGAAATGTCAACAAGAAACTACCTTGACGACTACAAGAGAAACGCGTAGTACATATATCCTAACCATTTCATGAAGCCGCATTGCTGATCAATAAGGCAAAATGCAACGCAAGACATACCTTGTCTGGTAACCACTCACCAGCTTGAGCGTGGCGAGTGCCTGACTGACATAGAGGATGACAGTGAGCTTCTGCTGTAGCGCGACGAGCTTGCCCTGCGTCGCATTGAGCTCCTGCACCTGCCATGCGGCCCCAACAAGGTCACCAGTGAGCACCCGAACCACCTCCCTGAGCTCCCGGATCCTGCCAACCACCGCAACAATCTCCCCCATTGAGTCCACGCAGCCGGCCCTACGCCTCGTAGAACGACTCCGAATGCCACGCGATCTCCCGCACGAGGTGCGCCTCCACCACATCCAGGTGCTGCCCGAGGCGCTCCTGCAGCGCGTCGTCGCCGAGCGAGCAGGCGTCCTTGAAGGTCGGTCCGTCCTCGAGCGCGAAATCCTCCTTGAAGAAGAGCGCAGGCACCTCCCTGAGGCAGGCGGCAAGGCCGGATGATGCCGGGGCACCCTCAGCATCGTAGGCGGCGAGGTCGGCAGAGGCGTGGAGGCGGATGTCGGCGAAGCGGAAGAAGGGGTCGGCGATGGCGGCGAGGTATGGCAAGAAATCGGCGCAGGAGACCTCGCAGGGGTGGGAGGGCGGGGCAGGCGCGTCGGGTAGGGGAGTTGGAGGGGGCCAGGGGAGCCAGTAGGAGGACGACAAGGCGGAGGGGAGCGGGGTGTTGAGGAGCGCGGTGATGGACTGCGGAACGCCGCCGGGTGGCGCCGCGGAGGCGGAGGTGGGGGAGTCGGTGGAGAGGGAGGAGGAGGCGGTGGAGATGGTGCGGAGGGGAGAGCGTGAGGCCATGGCAGCAGCGGAGGTGGTGGTGGTGGGGTTAGGGGAGGGGAGGAGGCATGGGGAGATCAGGATCTGGGAACCGGCGAAGAAAACCGCAGGAAACGGCGAAGAAAACCATGCGGCGTATCCAAATAAAAGAGCGCAGGGGTTTATTTGTAAAAAAGTAGGAACCTTTTTACAAGAACTAAGGACTTATACGTAATAACCAAAATATGGGGTGCTTTTTTGTGGGAGATGACGCGTAGACACCTTGGGCTGCCGGAGTCCCCCATCTTTGATATATAGAGTATACTAGCTGTGTATGTGTGGCAAGACGCCACACAGATCAGTCTATATAAATGGTTGGTTATCATTGATATATTCATGCTGTTTATAGATTTTCCGTGATGATCTGGTTAACATGTTAACACACAGAAAATCGCTAAAAATTTACGTAAAAGAAATACTCATGAATTTTGGTAAACAAAGCGGCGGCAACAACAACTATTATAGGCAACGTAGAAATAGCTACATAAGCAAACACACAAACTATGGAAAGAATAAGCAAAGATAACTTTACCGGTCTAAAAATATGGAAAACTCGGCTAAACCATATACAGAAGAAGCATTTACAAAATTCTGTAAACAGAGCGACAATAGTAACAACTATTATAGGCAGCGAAGAAATAGTCACATAAGCAAACATGCAGAGCACGAACATGTACAAATCTTATTGTAGGAGACCCTTATCACATAGGTAAGTGTAGGAAGAATAAAATCCAAGAAAACAATAATAACAATTGCAGCGTAACAATAACGAAGACAATAATAACAATTACAGTGTATCAGTAACGGAGTACAAACAATAATAAAATATAAATGATATATCAGGTAACCAAGAGAGGGAAAAGGATGACAATTAGGACAACAAAGTAAAAGCAAGAATTCTTAAGAAGCATGTAAACTAACCAGTTCAACCGCTGTCTAATGATAATGGAACTTAAAACGGGCCTAAACTGTACAATAAGCGGTGGTGAACCTACAGGTAAACCAAAACTGTAAATGAGCTGGATAAACAATCATTGAAGTATCAGAGGGAAATAGAGCAGGTATATAAACAGAATAAACGCGCAAAATATAATGATAGAATACGAACGCAAAAAAATATGAGAAGACTATGAGAACATAGAGATGTAAACATAGATAAAGAAATCAGTGCAGCGGGAAGTAGATGCATAACGAAAATAACCATCACAAAAAAGAACAACGAAAGCGTTATAATGGCAAAGTGTAAACACAATGAGGTAAAAGAGCGCTTCTTAGATGGTATGCAAAGCAGTTAGCACTAATGTTGCAGAGCGATAGTTCAACCTGGAATAGTAAAGCGAAATAAAAAGCTCGCTAATAAAATCTGCTAGAGAGAACATAACACAAGTAGGAAAAACCTACGTAGAAGCATAAGAGTGCGGATGATTATAATGTAGTAATACTGGAACCTAAAAACAGCCAAGAACGGCATATAGAAAAACCAAATAGGTGGTTTGCGAGTGACACCAAGAAAGAACGGCAATCGAAGAGTACCTCGTAGCGAGCAACTGCTGTATATAGCGGCGCCTGAACCAAGACGACACAAAAGAAACGCAGCCCAGCCCAGCTCAAAAGGCAAAAGAGGCAATGGCGGCTAGTAAACTGAAAGGCCAAATGGAAGCTTTCCTACCAAAGATCATGATCTGTGCTCGGTAGATCAAACAAACAGAGCCTAAAAAAAGTACTAACGGCGCAGAGCGATGATCCAGCTTGGAACGGTACTGCATTTAAAGAAAAAACAAATCAGTGAGAAAAAAAGGCAAAATAAATAGTAAGAACAAAGCACTGATTCATACGGACAACAAATCAGAAAGGAATCAGTAAGCACAACATCTAAAACAAAAAGAAATAATAAGAAAGAGCGGCAACAAAAAAGTACCTTACAACGAGCATTACCTCGATCTAGACCGCTCGTTGAATCAAGATGGTAGAGAAATGAGAACGCATTACAACGAGCATTACAGAAGGATGGCGAGAGAAGTCAAGGCAAAGTCAGGAGCCTCTGAATCAAACAGCAGATAGAAGCTTTCTTGGGAACTACATTTAAAGGGGGAAGAGAACAAATCAGGTACCCGTACGGAGAACAAATCAGAAGGGCATCAGTGAGGACAACATCAAAAATAAGAACAAACGGTAACAAAGTGCGGCAAAAAAGAAGTACCTTACAGCGAGCACTTGCTCGTTTCGGCTACTGAACGAGCAGAAGCTAAAAAGAAACACCAACCCTAGAAAGCAATGATCCAAACCGGAACGGTTCTGCATTTAAAACGGTGCAAGGAGTTAGCAACACACAAAAAAAGAAGCAATAATAAAAAAGGAACATCGACCGACGACGCAAAGCGATGGTCTAAATCGTAATGATCCTACATCTAAAAAGTAGCAAGAACCTAGCAATAGACAAAAGAGGCAAGAAACTCCCAGAAAACTACAAACAAAACAAGTACGAAAACCGAACCTTGGTGTGCGTGATGAAAGCTCAGTCACCGCATCTCAACGAAAAGGATAACAGGGATGGTGACGGCCAGCAAACCAAAAGCCAAAACATGAACTTCTATTGCAAACACAAGAATAAGTGATGAAAGAGTAATGAAACACCGCACTCTAGGGTCAGCAGGCCGAACAAACAGGCTGTAAAAACAAACACCAACGACGCAAAAAACACAAGAAACAACAAGAAAGAACGGTAATGAAAGAGTAGCTTGCAGCGAGACCCCAAAGCAAATATCACTAAAAAGCAGAACTATCAACAACACAAAAAGAACCAAAGCGGAACATGAACGGAGGAAGCAAGAGCGGCACTGAGGAAGGCAAACGAACCGAGCGCACAAATTTTCACCGACCAGAAAGGAACACACAACACTGAGGAATACGTCTGTGGGGCTGAACCGTCAGCGGTACACACGCACGGAAGCTAGCATACAAAAAAACGAGCGGACCGCACACAGACCGAACAACGTCGTCTCAAAATTTCCACAAGAGGGCCGAGGAACACACCAGCGGGACGTCGAGAGGGCCGAGGAACACACCAGCGGGGCACAGTTGTCAGCGAGACATGCGGGCGAAGCCCAGCGTGCAAAAAGCGTGAAAATTTCCACGGGAGAGCGTTGCCTCGCGTAGTAACGAAGCAAAGCCGCGCCTCGCTAGCCCGCTCACACACTGCGCAGCCACACGTCGAGCCAACAGCGCAAGGAACACACGTGGCACGGGCGAGAGAACGGGAGTCCCGGGTTTGATATACGGAGTATATATATATTAGAAGAGTTTATTTTCGGTTTTCATGGGATTGGACCTCTATTGCCGAGGAGTGAAGCTACTTATCGAACTTTTACATCTGTTATCGGAGGACAGCAGGTTCAGTTTTTCAGCTGACCCTTGATCTGTTCTAGACACACCACGTTATATGTTGCCTGTCCCATGTTCCACCATGCAACCAAGATAAGCTGATACATAATCTCTCTTTTACTACACAACCTTTGCTTTTGAAATAAGACAATTCGTCGAGCTTACAAACCATAAGTTAAAAATATGTGATAAGCCTAGGAGGTAGGTGCCCCCCAACCGGCTGGAGCTTATGGCTTCTGACTTTGTTAAGCCGATGGCCGGTTGGAGCACTTTTGGCTTCCCATGCGGGTTCGCAAAAGCTATAAATAGAGGTGGTCATCTGAGCCGTGCCCACACGGGCCGGGCCGCGGCACGCTACTATAGGCCCGGTTTGGGCATGGCACGGCACGACGGCCAAACGGGTCATGCCGGCACGGCACGACAGCCCGGGCCATGCCTGGGCCGGGAGGTTGGCACGGCGGACCGACATGACAAGGCCTGTTTAGCTCGCGGGCCGTGCCGGCACGGGAGGCACGCAACGAGCATAAACGGGTCGTGTCGACATGGCATGGCTCGGCTCGACTCTATATAGCTCATTATATCATTTAACAAAGCATCCATGTAATATCATTTAACAAGTTAATAAAGCTCATTATATCATTGATAATAGTTATCTTGATGATTAATGATGTCTATGATTTTTTTTATAATTTTTTGTATTTTTTTCAATTTTTTACAATTTTCTACAATTTTTTCTCTATTTTCTACATTTTTCTACATTTTTGGTATTTTTTGAATTTTCCCGAGCTAAACGGGCCATGCCGTGCTGGCACAGCCCGTTTAGCCTTAACCATGCCCAGGCCGGCACGGCACGGCTTGTTTATTAACCGTGCCTAAATGAGTCGTACTCGCCGGGCCGTGCCGTGCCGACCCGACATGCCCATTGGACAGCTATAGCCATAACTAGGCAAGTGGATAAGGCCAACCGATAGCCTGCTTCATCCATACGCCTCCCCCTCTAGCTTCTTTCCACGTCTAGCGCCTCCCATCCATTCTTCGTCCACTCGATCGCCCCTGCTTCCGCATTATGCTTCCGACTATGCCCTTGGAGATGAATGCCATGACACTCACATCTGTGCCGGCTTATTATATTGAATGTTTATTCTTGAAGTTTAGTTATTGGTAATGCTAGTTAATGATTAAAATTAGTAGCGATAGTAGTTGTAGGTAATATCTTAGACTTTTATTAAGCCAGAGTGTTACAGGCATTTTAGCCTAGATTCAAAATTTGGTGAAGGATGAGTACAATTGACAACAGAGTGAATTGCAGATCGTAAACCTCTACACACACACACTCCGTATCTCTTAAATCTTGAGGCCAAATTTCTTCACTGAGAAACTTATTTGATATAATTGTAGTATAGGTATATCTTCTTTCCTATGTTCTCAAGGTGTGAAGGAAGTTTTGCTTGAGGAATTCAAGCAGTTAAACTTGTTTTAAAAGAAAGATGTTGACCACAAAAGCGTGTAAAACATCACTTGGTCAAGATGTTCTAACTAGGCTGTATGAGTCACCATCGTTAGTTAGAGAGCAACATCTTACCTCCAGCCCAAAATACATGCCCGTATAGATTTTCTTTTAATAACACGGATCAGTTATGCCTCCCAAAAAAATATCTAGTCCTTCAAACCAATAGGGGCATAAATGACATAAGTAGCTCATGCATGCAAAGCAAACGATAACTTTCCCGTGTGTTGCTCTAGTGCTCCTTGTAGACCTAAATAATTTCACTAACAACTCAATTCACATCCATCCAGCGCCCTCTATATATATCTACAGCACCAAGCTCACCTCATGTCTTCTCACTTTTTAATGCAGCCCTGCTTATCTTACAACATCTATCATAAATATGTCAACATGACTGAGATTTACAAGCAGGGCCGTGTAGGCCAATACGTAAATAACGAAGTCTTGCAGCGGGAGATAAAATAAAGATAGATAAGACCCATGTGGTATGACATTCCCCACAGGCTACCGAGTATGACTGCGCCTAGTACTTGTTTCCATCGTCATCTCCAAATTCGGTGGCATAATAGTATCCAAATGCCGGGCCTTCTTCATCAACTAACTGTTCATCAATCAAGAATGAATACATTTATACTCAACAAGACTTGCATCAAATGCTATTAGCTACACGATTGGCTATGTTTAAGGAATGGCTATCCTACTTTGTTATTTTACTCAAAGCTAGTTTTGCATTGACAATACAATTAGTAGATTAAAAAGGGCATTGCAGCTATAACTTGAATAAAAGAGAGTCAACAGCAGAAAGTAAATACATCATATTTGTAACATTCTATTTTTTAGAGTTTATTTGAGGCTTTTAAAATAAAATTCACCATTTGGATTTTTCTAGAATTAATTAAAACTTAAATTAAGTTATTATTAATTAAAAGAATTTAATATGACTAAATTAAACTTTAATATTTACTAAAAGTATTTTATTTGGGTTCCTTGTGCTTCATGAATTTTTCTAAATTTTTTTCAATTTTATTTGCTATTTTCTAGAGCTTAATTGATTTTCTTCTAAATTCTAAAAATAGAAAACATTTAAAATTCCCTATAAGTCTAATGGGTCGAAGCCCATTTCCCCGGTCCACCTTTTTGGCCTACCTCTGCTGTGGCCACATGTCAGCCATTGGCTCACCCGTGTGTTCATCTCGGCCGTTCATCCTCTCTCTCTCTGATAGTGGGACCCACCTGTCAGCCGAGCCATTTCTGTCCCGCACTTCGGCTGCCATGTTTGTCTTGATGTCTGTGTCACACTCATCGAGGGCTCCTGTCCCGTGTCCACCACAATCACCTCAATGTCTATGTATAATGTCGTGTTGCTTCCCCTCGTCTGCCACATCCCAAGCGGCCGCCTTCATTCTGTGCGCCGCTGTCATCGCCTTCACCTCCGACCACTCTGTCCTCACCGTCTAGCATAGACTGTTTCTAGCACAAAACCGTCTATGATACGTAGACCATCGCAAATAGTTTTTTTTATATTAGCCATCTGTGATATGTCGGATATCACAGACAATTAATACAAAAAACCATCTGTGATACGTATACTATCATAGACGATTGTTTGTATTAGCCGTCTGTGATAAATTGGATATCAAAGACGGTTATTTTTAAAAGCCGCCCGTTTTGTGACTTATCACAGATAGTTTAAGAGTTGTCTATGATAACTACCTATTATCACTGATGCAATAAATTAGACGGATCAGAAACCGTATCTGATGAGGGTTACAAACTGTCTGTGATGACCCCACGTGTGGTAGTGAACATATTTCTGTCATGTAATATACACTTAACATGATAGAGTGTGACGGAGTCATTATAGGTCATTCCAATGCTTTGTATGAACAGGATTCCACCTATTGAGCTTTGCCCTTGTGTGTTTAAACCTACCAAAACAAGATGTTCAATGTAGTGAGAGTAATTGTGTAATCCCCACAACCCCATTTGGTATGAAAACCGCAATACTTCATCCACACACCTTAAGTATCCTGAAGGTTATCCCTCCTATAACCTACAGCTATAGTAATATGGAATCACATGCGGAGACTTGGCAAATTACTTAGCTAGGTCCTTCCCATTGTACAGCAAGGTCCTTCCCATTGTACATGTGGTGTGTGAAAATATGCTCAGACAAACGGCACATGGATCGATCCTTAATCGACTCAACAAGACTACAATGAATCCAACTCTTACCACCCTTCATCAACCTACCACATGCTCGCATCAAAGTCATTTTTCTCATTTGTTGCTAGTTAAATAAATTTTCCATAAGTATCACTTTGCCCAAAATATTTGATAAAGTGTTTATGGAATTTTGTAAAATTCTCTAGAATTATTCTAGTATTTTCTATATTTATCGACTTGTGGCTAATCATTTTCTACATATTCCAAATAAATCCAACTAATTAAGCAAAACTGGTGTGTAAATATTCCTAAGATGGCAATGGCAGTGACATTCAAGTTCTAGGGATATTCATTTCAATATGGGACATAACTAATTTCCTATGCAAGAATATAGCAATTGCTATTCAAAGTAAGCATACAAAATAATTTTAATGAAAACAACATAACATTTGAAAAATGAGATCAACATGGTCGACGGGGGGTTGCCTTGCTTAGCAAACACTTGATCTTGCTCTGAATTAACTTCACTTGTTTTTGCCATGTTAGTTTCTAGAGAAAGCATATGAACACAAATAAATACCAAACACACAGAGTCCAAAAATCACAAAGATAGTACTGGAAGAAAGGGCACAATTTAGAAAATTTTAGTGACAAAAATGAGGTTAATTGGAGTTTGTATGAGGGAGAACAGTCAATCAGAAGTTTTGTCATGAGCGAAAATCCTAGAAAAAGAAGAGAAAAAACAATGTACTGGATGGGTTTTGGATTTTCTTTTTCTTTTATATTTTCTTTCTAAAAGAAATTCAAAATTCATCACAATCGTAGAGGTTCGGGAATGACGTGACCTTGAACAAATTACCTAGGACTATTATAACTTGCATACTGGCAGAGTCATCGGAAGGGATCTTCTCCTTTGACGATGGCTGGTTTCTATGTGGTTAACAGGTGGGGTCGGATCTATGGTGCACCGAGTCCATGTTCGTAACACGACAGGCGTGGGGTCCACATGCCTATGACACATATTTTAAACCAGTTTTAATTAAAATTTTGAATAACTAATCCTATTAGGCCCACATATCAGTCACTTTTTACTATGAATGAGATTAATTAGCTTAAGCTAATACTAATGATGTCATTAATGCTAATCTAATCCTATTGGATTGGGCCTCGCCTATCATGCACATAGAGCAGAGGAGGCAGAGGTCAAATTGGGAATGTTACAAATTAGAAATATGATAGATCCTATTAGGCCCACACATCAGTCACTTTTTAAAATTGGGAATGTTACAAATTAGAAATATGATAGATCAATTTAAGTAAAATATATCATTATTTTTAAGCGAAATTATTGAAGAAAACCTCAAAACTGGTGACATTTTCCCTTATCAGCGAACAAACAAGTTGTCATTTGCATCAAAGGTATTGCAGACATTTCATACGTCAACAACATCTCAGTGCAGCCAGCCAGAACGATAAAAAGCCAGGTTATCAAACAGGCTAGCTACTTCTCAATCCAGAAATCCAGAAAGGGGCTATTGGTCCCTCTACCAACTCATATTCAATTCTTCCTAACCCCTTTGCACCTGCACTATTTCTTAAATAGCTCCACCTCGCATGACTCATCCTTGCTTCTTGTCTCTGGTTTTCCTCTCATGTTTTGCTGTCTTAGCCACTTGGGTGCCATGAAATGTGTCCGAACAAACAAGCTTCTTTTCGGGGCTGGAGCACCTGATTGCACTGCCTGGCTGCCAATGCAGCGGATGTGTGCGTTCACTTCCTCTGTTGGAATGAGTGGCACCAGGAAGTATCACAAGCCAATGCCTGCAGGCTGCATCTCCATCGTTGGCTGGCATGCTACTGCAGCTTCAAGCCCTTCAACCAGCACGCTTGGACAGTGGTGCTGAGTAGGACAGGGACGCTTGAACCTACCGAAGGAGTAGGTGATAACAGGGGCGGATCCAAAGAGGCCCATGGGGTCACAGGATCTGGGGTTCAATTTCGTTTTTCTACTGTGTAGCCCATGTAAAATTTTGATATGAACCTCCTAGCTCAAATTGAAAGACATCTAATAGCCCAAAGATTGAAGCTCTTAGTCTCCTGACTCCCACTACTTCACTCGGCGTTACCGCAACTGGGCCCAAGATGATGCCAATCGAGGTCCAGGACATGCAGTCTAGCATATATTGTTAAAAATAGTAACATATACCTTTTTGATCGGAGATCCTGTGACTTAGGTAATGGAAAAAAATAAGTTGATGTTGTAACAAGAGAGTGCATATTCATTGAATCCATGTCCTAATAAACAAATACTCTTGACTGTATGGAAGGTTGTGTATTAGCTTGCAGGATACTTAGAAAGAATACACATACTTGAGTATAATTGTATGATCGCAATTCATAAGAACAGAGTATTCTTTATAAAGCTCATGAGTAGATAAGGGAACATGACCATATAACGCTCCGTTTAGACGTGGTTCATTGGTAGTCTAGTACTAGTTGAGATTTCAAATGAAATCAGATCACAAAAAGCTGTGAATTTAAGATATAGTCTATTCATTAGCTGTGAGAAGATGAATCTTGTCACTCTAGGTACAAGTTCAACCCGTATGGGACTTACACTAAAAGACAGGTATATTAACAGTACTTCAGCACAACATCTTTGACATCTTTTTGCTTCTTGTTTTGAAATTGATAGAGGATTATTAAAAATAGGTCCATGAGTGAGGCCCATTTTCTTAATTCTAAAGTGTGTATAGTAATACCATATTGCTAAGGTAAGGTGAGAGAGACCAATTTATAAGGTGGAGTCTATGCCACTCTTTGAATTATGGATGGATATGGCATGAGGAGAGCTTTGGCTAATCACACGTGCACGCGCGTATTCGCGTATTTTCACATGAAAATCACTTGACTTGTGACTTACGATGCGTGACCGTGCCGTGATGTTGCGCGCCATTTGGCAGACTAAGTCCACCTTTATTTTTACTGAACTGTGCATCACTCTTTCTTTGTTTAAATGATATTCAAACTTTAAATTTGGAACTTTATTGGGTTTGATAATAAGCAATTACCAGTGGGTAAATAGCTGATTAAATATATCAGTTACCAATGGGTAAATAACTATTTAATCATGTTAGTTATCAGTCTGTCTATATATATACCTAGAGACGTCCAGAGTATATTACCAAGAATCTCACTGCTTCCATTCCCTTCCTCCTACGAACTTATGTTGTTATGCTACGCCATCTGAACCTCATCGACTTTTCTTCCCAGTATGCACCGTGAAGAAGGGAAGTGGTATCTCTAAGCCGTTCCTACCATGAAGACCTGCACGGGGGTGGTAATAATGTTTCTAGGTAACACACATCTACGTGATCGCTCACTACACTGCGTCATCTACGTTCTGCACTGCATCACGCCTGCACTACTTCCTATTCTTTGTCAAGCTCAACAGTAAGTCGTTCACGCGTTCGATCGACTTTCATACTATATTTCCTTTGCGTATTTTCTGAAGTATAATGAGTAGCCTACTATTAATTGTGAGTTTTGCATCACTAGTTTTATATTGTATTTGTCTCTTAGTAAAATTTTGAATTAAAATATTACCTACATTTCTAACATATGCAAGTGCAGTCTAGCTGACACAAGCATAGCCCAAGATGCTCTGCCAACCAAGCCACTCTACGAAGGAAAAATAGCAGGCAGAGGCTGCACCACATGCGCATCGCATTGCCCTAGTCACTCGTGTCTTGTTCCCTCCCTCTCTCTATCCCGTCTTGTGGGAAAACAAAATCCACTCTCTCGCTTGGTTGCAGGCTCGCAGCCACCGGTTACAGAAGCCCGGAGGCCTAGGCTGAGGCCCACCGACGCTGCATCTCCTGGTCGTTATCACCCATCAATCGTCTCACCGATTACTTAGTGGTATGGATTAAGTCCTAAATCGATATAGCATATTGCTAAATTTCTCCCGATTCTTTGGATTTCTTTAAGCAAATGGAATGAGTTTATGAGTTAGGATTTGAATGTTATTGTTGTTGGTTGATTTTTTTTGTCAAATTGTATGGTTTCAATTTTGGTTTTTGGAAATTGGAATACCCACCTACATCATTGTAAATTAGAGGTAAAATTATACATGTAATTATATATACAATGAAGCGGTAAATCCCGATTATTTTGGTTCTGGTTACGCCCAGGATGATAGATGATATAAGGATTGGTGAGCAGCCTCCAAATATATCATCAATCCATGATGAGACTATAAAAGCGCATGCATGGACTCGAAGAAATGTATCAACAATCCAGTTTTGTATATTGCCATACTAAAATTAATATAAGTCTCCCAGTTTTATTTTCTGACCAACTCCTTTACATGTGTTTCTTATGCTTGCCTAGGTTACTCTATTACTTAGTGCCATTTTTTTAAGATAGCTTACTGCCAAATTTTCATGTGACATTTTTCACATTTGTGCATGTACCTCGTGTAAATGCATCAACGTACAAGTTAACTTAATTTCCCATGTGCCACTTGCTCCACTGTTCCCCTCATAAGGAGAATTCATTTCTTCTAGCTACCCATTCGTATTTGCTTCTATCATGCTGCCCTTCATGTTGCCCCTGTTTATACACATCTTCTCATTTCTTCTCTTAAACAAGATAGGAGACCTCGGTGTCATCCATAGGGAATGGTTTGCAGAAAGATTAGTACTAGTGCGCTGTGCACATCAGTATCTGAATAGCTAACACTCTTCTTTGATATGCGATTGACCTCACATCCCATTCGGCAAATATTGTTTGTGAGGCTTTGGCCATTTGATATGATTTCAACGGAGGTAGCATTGGAAGTCATACGCATTGATTTCAACGGTGAAAGTTGCACTACTTGCTATTTGTCGGCACTCTTGTTTCTAGCAACCACCGTGACAACATGGATGTAATGGTTCTTGATAAAGTGGTCTTGGAGGCCAGGAAAAAGTTTGAGCGAATTGTCCAATCTTTGCATTGGTTTGCCATGGGCACAATTTAGACAATAGCTACAGTATAGCCTTAAGACGAGGATGCATCAAGTGAGAGCCATCCATTCAACAAAATAAATTATCATCATCTGTTCGTTATGAGAACCATCGGAATACCGGAAAAAAGATGCATCATGAGTTTCTTATAACGTGCCATGAAAATTGATTACCAAGACTGAAGCTACTGCTTTGTAGGGTACTTGTATCATTAATCTTGCTTTGTAGGTTCATCTCTCTGTTCATGATTTGCACATTGAATCATGTTTCATACTATAACCATCCCCATTTGGAGCGCAGCTTCTCACAAGCATTTTCATAAGGTCTCACGCGCAGCGACAGTGTTGTTACCTTTTCTCAAGCTTGAAGAAATCACGGGGATCAGTGTCGCCCTTGTAGGTCTCCACCATGAACATCTTGAACCCCTCCGGCCGGCGCACCATTGCAGGCCCACACTGAGGGGGCACTCAGGGTCCACCCACCGAGGGGGGCTGCGAGTGCCTAAGATAGCATCTAGACTCTCCGTTCCTTCTGCGGCCACCTTCATCACAACGGCGATGGGGGACTGCTGGCTTCACACCTCCTGTATCTCGTGCATGGCCCTCCACATATCCACCAGCTCCCACTGTAGCGTCCCGCAGATCACCTCCAGGCCGCCTCCTCTTAGGCCTGACGTTAGAACCAAGGTGCCCTCTACTCGCCGTGTGGTGGAGGTGAAAGTTTGAGGCCACCGGAGGTCACTGCCTCGACAACAGCAGTGCCTGAACAGCCAAGTGCCATCGACACAGGATCCTTTGGCTGCAGTGCTACCCTCTCCATAGCCTACATTGCTGCCAGGAGGCTATCTTCATGCACCGCTGCCATGGGGCAGGGGGCCCTCGACCATCAGCTCCCTAACCCTTGCGACCGTGGCGCTCCTCTTTTGCTTTGAGGACAATATCGTCTTCTTCGGTGCCATTTTCCCCTAGTGCCTTTGCTTCAGCTCATGGCTTCTACGCTGGTCCCCATGGATGGCACTAACTATTATGGCTATAGGCCAAACAGCAGATACCAAAGCTTTGGGGAGCCAAGAGGAGTACCCGGAGCCTAAAATTCAAAAGAGGGGAGAGGTGTAGCGTGCGCCTAGCACTCAATCTTGGCCCAAGTCTTTTTCTTACACAAAATGGTCTCTCCTCCCATGGTACCCTAGGGGTCATATTTATAGCCATGAGAGAGGATGTTTATACAAATGCCCCCTTGGAGTCTCTACTAGTAAGGGCAAAGATGTTCTTTCTTTGGTATAGCCTTAATGGGCCTATTTTGTAGTTACATGTATAATTTGGCTTCACTCTAGTGGGCTGATTGGACTAAGGTATGGGCTATTCCCCTAACACCACCCTTTTAAAAAAATTGCATGAAAAGAGGAGATAGATACTTTGGCAAAAAAAACCCCAACCTTGGTTTTCTTCTTTTTCCAAACTATGGGGGAGAACAGGAAGAAAGGAAGGTGAAGGAGAGAGTGAGAGTAGAAAAACAACAAGAGGTGGCAGCTACTTTGGTGGGTGTACATCCTATCTTTCATTGCACAAGGGTATCCAGGATCAGCTAAAGACAGTGTGCCATAACAACCAGGGATGGTAGGGGATATTTAGACAATCAGTTGTTTGTAATACACTTACCCAAATGGGCCACCCGACACAGCACGACACGGGTTTAGATAGGGCACCGCCTGATGAGACCTAGCAAGGCTGGTGCGAATAAGTTACCGTGTCATGTCGTGCTGGCCCACGTGCCTGCCTTTTCACTCAGGCATGGCACGGAGAGGGGTCAAGCCGTGTCGGGCTAGCCTGGGCATGCTTTGCTCAACGTATTTTACTACTAGTCACAAATAATTTTACTATCAATCGTAAGTAATGTTACTATCAAGTCACTCATTCGTACTCAGAAGAGTGCAGTAATCCTAACATAAGTAATTTTACTACCAACCATAAGCAATTTTACCGCACTACCACCGAATAGTTACTGCACTACCACAGGAGAGCTATTATGTGTGTTGTGCCGAGTTGGCCTGCCATGCTGAGGTCTAGCTCAAGCACGATATGTCCAATCAGGCTGATCCACAATGGATTATTTACTATTTGTGTCATGTCGTGCTTGGGCCAAGCCAATAGTACCATACCTCGGGCCAGCCCGTTTGGCCAGGTCTAGTTTGTAAGATCTGTTGGAATACGGGTAGACTACATTAGCGTAAATTAAAATTTTTTTATCGCGTAAACCAGAAAGCCATGCAAGTAAGAGATCATAGATTGT
The DNA here is from genome assembly GCA_036346265.1 of Melocanna baccifera. Lineage (NCBI taxonomy): Eukaryota > Viridiplantae > Streptophyta > Magnoliopsida > Poales > Poaceae > Melocanna > Melocanna baccifera. The sequence continues at coordinate 12,967,932 of CM070709.1, forward strand.
TACCACTAGACGCATAGTGCAGCGAAAGTAGAGTTGAAACAATCGATTCAACGAAGAGCGCGTTGGTGTAATGGAGGCAGTCGATTGTCCTCCGACCAACCATCTCCTCTTTGTGATCGTCTCGATCAGTGCCGCAGTCGTAGCAGCGTCTCTACCGAGGTCCACATGTCTAGAGAGAAAACACCATGCATCGGTGTGCTATCACCAGTGCGTACGGCAGTGGTTATGAGAGATGGTGATTAGGATTTTGATAGGTGTGTTTTGAGATACCTCCCTCATCTCCCGTACCTCTCCTTATATAGCCTCCAGTTGGATGCTTATCCGATACGAGTAGAGATCGTATCTCATTCGGAGACTATCATCCAAACCTTTATCGTTCCAGCCCATTAAGTGTGTGACCCTGTAGGTTCATGTATATTTGTCCATGAGCCAAAAAATTCTTTCCGGTCCATAAGTTGGTAGCAGTCCTTGGCAGGACAAAACGACTTCCAAACATACATAAAGATCATATCGGATGAACCTATATTGTGTTTTTGTATCGATCCCTTTACCTCATTATACCAGATTGAACTCAAGGTGAGAAGAGTACCATCCTATGATAGCTCGATCATTCATTCGAACCTGTAGTGGATTACTCAGCTGTGATTGACCCTTCAACTATATTCAGCATGGTCATACACTTTCTTAATCCAACCACATTGAGTGGCCCAGACATATCTCTCCTGTTATATAGGAGGAGCAAATTCCATCTTGATCATTCATATTTCTCCGCATGTTTCATAGTAAACCAAAAAACTACCTTTATGATAACCCAGTTACGTAGTAGTGTTTGGTAACCCCTAAGTAAACTATTACATATGTAGAAAACAATGACTACCTCAGATCTAAGGATCCTATATACACTAAGTATGAAACCAACTGATGACACTTAAGAATATAACAATTCTCGAAGTGCCTCATGGTGGGTCAAACCAACATCATGTTCTCTAACATGTGTCCAGATTATTGATTTGATATCCTATATCCATGATCCGTGAAACATGATCATCTATCAATACATGTGCCGATCTGTAAATCATAATTGGCCCACATAATGATATAAGATCAAGGATAATTTAGAATAACATCAAAAAATAAATAAAGAGTTCCACGAACAAGTTACATACTTGTTAATCAATATGAAAGACATTTATTCAAGAAATAAAACAACATATTATTCAAAAAATTATAAACATAGAAGTGATACAATCATCTCCATGATTGCCTCTAGGGTATATCACTAACAAGATCATCTCTAGATGATGTGGAAAATTTTGAAGTCAAACTATCATAGATGCCCTTATAGGTGAGGGTGCATGTATCGAGTAAGATATAACCAATCAAAAAGAAAAAAAATAATCATCTTTTGTTCATTATGAAAACCATGGGATTACATAAGAATACCAAAGATAAAAGGAAAAAGTCCATCAAAGGTCCTTCAACTCTTCACTCCATCTATTTTTTTGTTCTATAAAACTGGTTAGAACCCGTCCCTGAACTTTGAAAACCAGAGCAACCAAGTCCCTCCTGGTTGTCCTCGACAGTTTTGACCAACTTTGACCATGTGTGCTACCCAGACGGACCTGACGTGGCTGAAGTAGCTAATTGGGATCCCCTAAATAGCCACTTGACAAAGGGGCGGCATTGTTGGCACAAAAGAGAGCTAGGGTTCCGTCTAATACCTTGCAGGGATAAATTGGCGTGGCATCCACCATGGATAGCAACAGGAGATCAAGTTCGAGTCGATTGATAGTGGCCACAACCTCAATCGAGTTAGTGGATGGGTCTTCGCTCTCTCTGATCCCCTACTAGGAGCGTCCACTAGATTACATGCCAACAATCTAGTGCCATTATGGGGCGCAATCGGCTTGGTGGATTTCATGGAGCTATCTTGCTGGATCTATCTTGTTGTTACCTTAATGTGGTATGAAATAGCATTAGCAACTTTTTGTGCATGGCATTACAATGTGGCCCTTCCATAAAGTAAATTGAGGCTGGTGATTTTATTCATTTTAATGTAAGCAGGAGATCATTACTTCTTGATTTGTTATTACTTTCAACTACACAGATAATTTGGAGCGAGCTATATTAGTTTTATGATTCATACATTCAGACAGTGTGCTCTCTTTCCATATCTATGAGAAGAAGGATCTCACACTACAGCTCCCACAAATGGAAGTATATGGTGTAATTGTGAAGGACCATGTAAGAAAATCCAAGTTTATGATGAACCATTACAACTTAGGAGATTTGAAAATTTGATTGGCAATATTGCTAGTCAATTAGGGGAAGGCTGGTCAGATAGGTAGTGTGCCACCAGTCTGACCGGTTGGTGCAACGATCTGACCGCCTGAGAATTGGCGGTCTAACCGGCTGAGGATTGTTTAGATTTATGGATTTGAGTTGTGGAAGGGGTTTTGGTGACTATGGTAAATGGTTTTATGTTTCATGAGCTATGTTACAGCTAACGTGGATTAAGTTGTGAAGAATTTATGCCTGAAAATGATTTCTTTGTCTTTGGATGTGCAGGATTGCTTAGAGTCAACCGTGGTCACAGGGAGATTCAGGGCTAGGCTAATGGAAGAGTTGAGCCCTAGAACGATTGAGGATACTGAGTGAGACGAAGAGCTCGACATGACATGAGAAAGGCAAGAAATATTGAAGACGAGTTCGAACAGCGGGATGGCACCATGTGGCTTACACGATCCATGTGAGCCATGGTTCGGTGGAACCGGGATAGAAGAGACTTGACAACACGTGGCAAGCTAATGGTGCACCTACACGTGGCAAGTATGGCAGTTGCTTGCAATGGATGGTGGTGACCGGGTCAACGAGGAGTATTTTGGTAGTTTGGCCAAAATACCAAAAACCACCTTAGATCAAAATCGCGATGCATAGACGATGTATCGAAGAGCGGTTTAGGTCAAGGTGGAGCTAGTTTAATCGAGACTGGTCAAGGCAAAGAACTTAATGGATTCCAGCTTATGCGCTTTGAAAAGTATGCATAAGTGACATGTGTAAGTTAAAATCATGTGTGTGAGGTTAACGGGTTTTTCCACATTGTGCTAAGTGGATAGTATCTACTAAAGGATGGATAGGGCTAGCTAGCCCATGTATAAAGGGGGTTGAGATGGAGACATGTGGTTATCCATCAAACTCACCTCTCTTATGCTTTGAAGTTTTAGGGTTAGGGTTTTAAGTACATGGTGTGCTCTCGGTCCTCTAAGGTAGAGTGGCTGTAAAACTATACCTCTTTGATTATTTTTATGTCTATTTCTTGTTTTGATTGATTTGCTCCTGTTTTGGTTGATTTTGATATCTTTTCTTTCCTCTTCTTAATCTTGTTGTGTCAATAGCGTGATTGAGATGGAGATAACCTCTGGAGATCAATCTCCTATCATCTAGGCACTTTGAAAGCAAGTTCATAAAGAATCCAGATTTTACTTGATTTTAGACTCATCGAGTGATTTCTTGTTTCAAGATTTTTTGGGTCGTGTTCTTCGGTGTTCTACCATGTTGTGATATGCGAAAATATATCTAGAGCCATATTGGCCATCATCTACCCACGAGCAAGTTGCATTTACTATTTAAGGTTTTGACTCAATTTTGGTGCAACCTTTCAACAAACTAAAAAAAGGTATCAACTTTGGTCATAATTTTTATGATCATTTATTGCGATAGGTTCACAATAATCTAGAAAAGATTTGTGCAAAATTTCATATCCTTTCGATCTATAGATCAAAAGTTCTCTTGATTTTTGGATTTAAAATTAGGTTGAAAATACTATTCATCGTACTATTTTGCTGACCACCTGGGTAGGTCAGACCATCATTTGGAGGCCGGTCAGACCACTAGGAAGAGTTCGGTTTCAAGTTGTGTTGATTTGGGCTAATTTATTTGATTTTTAGCTGAGATTCTGTATTCTACACCTCTATAGGTGTCTGAGGATAGAATCTTGAATACTTTGTAGAAAAATTCTGAGATGGCACCATTCACCTTCCTTTGTTGTCATATTCGGTCTTTCAATTAGTATTAAAGCTCGATTAGCTCTTCCCATAGATTTTGACCAGTCTTAAGAGCTATGGCAGCAAACAAGTCTTTCACCAAGTCTACTATCTTCGATGGGGTCAACTATCACTTTTGAAAGAGTAGAATGGAGTCTTACATTCAGACTCAAGGCTTTGCGATTTGGAAGAAGGTTATGCCCAGATTTCTTACGTCTGTAGAGGATAACATCACGGCTATGAATATACCGTATGTTGAGGCAAATGCTAAGACAAGGAACATCATCATTCAATGTCTTAGCCAGAGTGAGTTTGATCATATCTCTCATCTCACGTCAATGTTTGATATCTAGGTGACCCTTGATGCATACCATGAGGGCACCACCCAGATTAAAACCGTTCAATAGGACTAGTACAAGCAAGAAAACAATAAATTTGTGATGCTTGCTGGTGAGTCCTTAGATGAGTGCTTTGGCAAATTTCACAAGATACTGAGTAACCTCCGAGCTATTGGTCTCACATACCCAGACTCGGATAATGCTCATCAGATACTTTCTGCCTTGAATCGCAGGGTTTGGGAGATGAAGGTGACCACCATCAAGGACACGATTGATCTGTCGACCTTGACTCTTGATGCGTTGTACTCACACCTCAAGACTTATGAGATTGACATCGTCTCTCGTAAGATAAAGTAGCAGTCAATGGCCTTAGTCGTCGATCTCGCTTCTGAAGCATCTTTTGATGGTGTTTCTGGTTTCTCTCTAGCTGCTTTGTGTGAGATGAGCGATGACCAGTTTGAGCAGTTTTTAAAAAGTGAGCTAGCTCTCTTAACCAGAAAGTTCTCCTATGAATACAAGAGAGTTAGAGGGAGAAAGAGAGGAGGTCCGGTGATCTCCTTTGAGTGTGGTGGCCCCAATCACATTCGAACGAACTGCCCCAAGCTGGAGAAGGGTAAGAATGACGACGGCGGTATAAGTAAGAATGACTACATCAACAAGAGTCTCAACAAGAAGCCGCTAGCTCATAATCAGGGCAAGGACAAGAAGTACCACAACTTTGGCAAAGCCAAGAAGCTCTTCCACCGCATCCACACCGCCTTCGATAACTTCGAATTTAGTGACATGGAGGGTTTGAGCGACGATGATGGCGAGGATGATCCGCAAGAGAACACCAAGGACAACGATGACTTCACCGGCATATGCTTCATGGCTGGTAAGAAGGGCATTAGCGATGACGATCTCTAAAGAGATTCTGATGAGGTATGTCCATCATAAGATTAGCTAAATGATGCTTTTCTTAAGTTAGAAAAGTTTTATGCTAGGTCTAGGACTAGGTGTGGTGAGTTAGAGAAGGAGGTAGAAAGCTTGTCATGGAAGCTTACTTCACTTAGATCTGCTTTCTCCTGTGATGATTATGATGTATGTGCTTCCTTGTTTGGAGATATAAAGAAATTAAGGACCTCGCATGATAGTGTGGCTTTTGAGCTTGATTTGCTTAAGATGAAGAATACTAGTTTGTTAGCTGAACTAGAAATGGCTAAGTTCGTTCCTTCTTAGTCTGATTCTGTTGAGCTTACATTCTGCACCTCATGTGAGGATAAGGATAATGCTTTTAGAGAATTATATACCATGCTTCTTGTTCTGCCTGAAATCTGTAATAACTGTAGCAATTTGAGTATTAATTTAAAGAAGGTAGATCATAAAATTGCTGAGATGCAAACTGCATTGATGGAGCCTGTTGTTTCTTATGCCAACTGTCCTAAATTGATTACTGAATTTGAATCTGTCTCTAAACAATTTCAGGACATGTGTGATCAAAATAAGAAAATGGTTTAATATGTTTCTAAGGCATTTGTTAGCTCGCCATGCAACAATTGTAAAAAACTAAAATTTAAATTGATTGCTTTGGATGAAAAATGTGTGAAGCTAACTAAAAACTTACTAGAGAAACCTTAATCTGTTTGCTCTTTTTGTACTGAAGTAGAGGAGAAATTGAGAAATATGCAAGAGGCCTTTAGGAAGAGTGACGAGGCCTAAATGACTAGAATCAGGATTGCCCCTTATGTGCCTTGTGAAGCCCTCAAAGTTGAGGTAGCTTTGTAAAAGTAGATATGCTCGTGCAGTTAGATATTCTTCTTCTGGCTCTTCATCCTCTTCTTCTTATTCTTCACCCTCTGCTTCTGCTTGTGCTTCTTGTGCCTCTCTTTTTCAGGAGTGTGAGTATTTCATGAATACTCTCAAAAAAATTTTGGAGGTAAGAAAATGCTCAATCTTATCTTGGACAAATCTAAGATTTGTAAGTTTAATTAAGGTCTAGGATATGATTTTCTACAGGATGTGAGGAAACATCCACCTGCTGTTGTTAGAGTTGTAGCAGCAGGCATGATCGAGGTTGTGCCTAAGCCTAAGTACTATTTATAGGCTTTGTCCAAAGGATTTCTGACAGTAAGGTTGTACCACCTGCTGCTTCAACCTCTCAGAAAGCAAAGTATCATTGCACATTTTGTCAGAAGGATGGACATATGGATAGATTTTGCTTTAGGCGTGGCAAGGTCAGGCGTAGAGACTATGTTCATGCTCTTAGGGTTATTCAGGGTCAGCCTCAGACTCGAAGTGCTCCTAAGACCGACACAAGGTCAAGAGTTGTAGGTAGTTCTCCTGACTTTCTTGGTTTTAGGCAGCGTCGAGGGCTTGGCTTTCAGGCATCTTCTTATTTTGGTCCTCAAGTTGCTTTTGGTCAGGGTTTCTGCCGTCCTAAGGATAGACCACATTTTCCCAGTCGAGGTGGATATCCGTGGCATGATCAACATACTACTATTGGTTAGACTTGCTCTTCTATAGCAGTCAAACCAAGCAGAGGCTTGAGGTATGTTCCTAGACCAGTTGTTTTAGTGAGAGACAAGGTGCGTAGAGTTACTAGAGGTTAGTCTTTTGCTTCTAGAACTAGATCTACTGCTCATCATGTGACTCTGTACTGGGTTCTTAGATCTGCTCTTATTTACCCTAGTACTGAACCACCGATGTTTTCTTCTCACTGACTCAGGTTCGTTAGGTTGGGAAAAATGTTTGGCTTGTGGACTTTGGCTACTCTTGCCACATGGCCGAAGACTCTTGTTGGTTCTCTTACCTAGTCCAAGTTTTAGGTTATGAGACGACCACCTTTGGAGATGCTTCATCAGGTCGAGTCTTCGCTAAAGGTACTATGTGCATTAATGCTTCTTTCATTCTTAAGGATATTGGTTTAGTGAATAAGCTAAAGTATAATTTGCTGTCAGTTTCTCAGCTTACTGATAACGATTTCAAGTCAAGTTTTAAGAAAAATACTTACAAGATTCTTGATTCTTTGAGGAGTCTAGTATGCAGGATTTCTAGGTTTGGGAGGATCTTTCATGCAGATTTTATTTGGTCTTCTGGTGATTCTTTCAGGTGCTTAATTGCTTGACTACTTACACTCTGCATTTGTCACTACTTTCAAACCCAAGGATAGTTGTCATGCATTATCCGATGAGCCTTGGGTCACCATGCATGAGTTAGAGAATTTTGAGAGAAACAAGGTCTAATCACTTGTTGAACCCTCTACTGGTCATAATGTCATAGGAATCAAGTAGGTCTTTAAGAATAAGTAAAGTGAGTATGGGGTTATCATTCGAAACAAGGCTAGATTGATAGCTCAGGGTTTCTCCCAGGTTGAGGGTTTATATTTTGAGAACACATTCGCCCTTGTAGCTAGGCTAGAGCCCATTAAGATTTTGCTTGCTTTCGTATTATCTAAGGGCTTCAAATTGTACTAGATGGATGTTAGAAGTGCCTTCCTCAATAGGTATATTGAGAAAGACGACTATGTTAGAAAGCCTCCAAGTTTCAAGAACCCCAAAGACCCAAACCATGTTTTCAAGTTTTTTAAAGCTTTATATAAAATTAAGCAAACCCCTAGAGCTTTGTATGAGAGGCTTAAGTCCTATCTGTTGAGTCATAGGTTTGAGATGGGTAAGGTAGACAAGTCCTATCTGCTCATCTAGATTTATGTGGATGACATTATCTTTGATGGCTCCTCTTATACTCTTGTTTTTCAGTTTTCTGATGTCATGAGCACAGAGTTTGAAATGAGCATGATGAGGGAGTTGAGCTTCTTCCTCGGCTTCCAGATCAAGCAGACCCGAGGGGGTAACTTCTTGCATCAAAGCAAGTACACTCGAGACCTCACGAGACGCTTCGACATGAGTGATGGCAAGACGGTGTCAACTTCGATGGCGACCTCGACTACACTTGATCCTAACAAGGATGATGAGCTTGTAGATCAAAAGGAGTACCATAGTATGATTGGTTCTCTTCTGTACCTCATTGCTTCTTGGCCGAACATACACTTCGTTGTGTATCTATGCGCTCAATTTCAGGCTTCTCCTCGCGCCTCTCACCGTCAGGCGGTGAAGCGCATTTTTAGGTACCTTCGAGCTACTCTAGACTATGGTATTTAGTACTCTTCTTTCCATCTTTCCCCGAGAGCCTACTCCGATGTAGATTTTGCTGGCTGTAGGATAGGTATGACGAGCACTTCTAGCACTTGCCAATTCATTGACACTTCTCTTACTTCTTGGTCTTCTAGGAAGCAGTCCAGTGTTGCACAGTCCACCACAGAGGTCGAGTATGTTGCAACCGCTAGTTACTTTAGTCAGGTATTTTGGATGGTTTCGACCTTGTGAGACTTTGGGTTAGTCATAGACAGTGTTCTACTTTTTTATGATAACACTTCTGCCATTAACATTACCAAGAACCCAGTGTAACACTGTAGGACCATGCACATACATATCCAATATCATTTCCTTAGAGACCATATGGACAAGGGTAATATAGTGCTTCAGTTTGTGGAGAGTGATTTCCAGTTGGCTGACATTTTCACCAAGCCTTTAGATAGCTTGAGGTTCATGGCCTTGCGGAGAGATCTTGGGGTGGTCTATCCTTATGGCATAATCTAAAGAGGAGCATCGTGTACTTCTGTATTATATATGCATTTTCATTCTGTTGCACTTTGTCTATTGGGCGTATTTGGGTTAGTCTTTCTAACATAAAATAGAGTGACTTTCATTCTTAGTTGATTAGACTTTGTCCTCTCATCTTGTGACCCTATTATGCTGCTTATCAGTTGCTTCTCTTCTCACTAGGTTGAGTTCACTTATTTCTTTTAGGTCTAGCAAGGGTTGGATTTTACTCACTAGGTTGAGTTCACGTGTTTACTCCCTTGCATTTTAGATGACCAGTTGATAGTCCTAGAGTCATATGGAGTAGATAAGAGCGAGTCTGAGGCATAGTAATCCTTCTATCTTGTCTATGCTGTAAGGACTACTACTTTCTCATTTTTTTCCAAGCTTCTTCTCTCTTTAGTATTGCTTTGGTTCAAGGGGAGTTCGTTTATGTTTTTCTTGAATTTAATGTTGACATAACTCAATTTACCAAAATGTTTCTGAAACTGACTCACTTGCTGAGGGGGAGCTGGGATCTTTATTGCATCACACTGCACTGCAAAATTCTGCAACGTGCATTGTAATATAAATACATAGAGCTTTAACTATTATCCATGTGTGACATGATATTTTGCTTTACATCTTGCTATGCCTTATGTTAGCTTGTTAGATTTATCATGTTATTCTATGTATATCTTAATTTTTGTCATGCTAGCTTTATTAAATATGAACAACTTGAATTAAATCATATCTTATTGGATTTTATGACTAGTTTTGCTTTAGTGATCCTCTAATGATTTATGCCATATCAAATAAGCTAAGTTGATTTTTGAACCTAAATTAAGTTTTAGATTGATCAATGCTAGTTCTTTATTGAAGCATAAGTGATCACTCTTTGTTCTTGAACTAAGTTAAGAAATGCATAATGATCTCCTTTGTGTGAAAAAATTGATCTCAGAGGGAGTTTTGAATGACCAAAATCACTTCCTTAAGTTTCTTGTTTGGAGTGGTCGCATAAGGCTTGAGATGTGTTACATGGCTAAGAAAACAAAATTATGTGAAAAATGGTTGAAACTCAGCTAAAACCAAGAATGAATTGCAGAAAATGCCAAATTTGCTAAATTTGCTCAATTGCAAGTAATTTCTAGTGCTTGAATTAATTGTTTCAATCTTGAATTTGTAGCACTCTAAATTGACTCAGTTATAGCTTCATGATTGTATTTAGAATATTAACATGGTTTGACTTATTTTTTAATACATTTGGCTAAACTATGATCGTGAGCAACTTGACGTGCTAAAAAATCTATTTAATTTCGTATTATTGCTCATTTGGTTTTGGTTTTGCTATGTATGGTTTGCCATGATCTAGATAGCTCTTTCACATAATATGACTTGGTGTAATACTTGTAGAGTTACTTTGGATAATTTTCATGACTCCTAAATGCTAAAAATGAATAAAATGCAGTTACTTCATTTCACTCACACTCTATATTCTTCTATGCATTTTGATGGTTCTATTGTCAAAGAGGGAAAAAGATCGGTAAAAAAGTATATCTAGAGCATGATTTGGTGTTTTTATGCAAAATATTGCTAAGTTGGAGCCTTTCATCCCTTCTCACTATGACCAAGGTCAAATTGAATAATTGTTCTTTCATATGGATCTAAAGTGAGATTCTCAACTCATTTGGTGAATTTAAAGCTTTTTGTGAAATGTCTATTATTTTCAGTAGCTTCATTTCACTTGTCTCAAATGGTCAGTTTCAGCTTCATTTCCTCCTTTTCTTCTAAATTCATCGACAAACTTCATTTTTAAGAAACTGTCAATGGGTTCATCAATAGGGAGTTTGAACGACCATGTGAGAAGGTCCAAGTTTATGATGAACCATTACAATTTAGGAGATTTAGAAATTTGATTAACAATATTACTGGTGGGTCGAGGGAAGGCCGGTCAGACTGGCAGTGTGCCATCAGTCTGACTGGCTAAGGATTGTTTAGATGGGGACTTTCAGCCAGAATTCATATTTGTGGATTTTGAGTTGAGGAAAGGGTTTTGATGAATATGGTTGGTGGTTTTATGTTGCATGAGCTATGTTATATCTAATATAGGTCAAATTATGATAAACTTGTACCCATAAATGATTTCTTTGTTTTTGGATATGTAGGATCGCTTAGAGTCAACCATAGTCAATGGCGAGAATCGGGGTTAGACTCATGGAGGAGCTGAAGCCAAGAATGATCGAGGATGCTAGGTGAGACGGTGAGCTCAAGTATGGCACGAGAAAGGCAGAAAAAGTTGAAGGTAAGTTCGAACGGCGGGATGGCGCCACTTGGCTTGCACGGGCCAAGTGTGCAGTGGTTCAGTGGAACTAGGACGGGAGAGACTTGATGACGTGTGGCAAGCTAGTGGTACACCAACACGTGGCAAGTATGGCGATTGCTTACAATGGATAGTGATGACCGGGTCAGCAATGTGTATTTTGGTAGCTTGGCTAAAATATATCAGAAATCACCTTAGATCAAAACCGGGTTGCATGGGCGATGCGTTGCAGAGCAGTTTAGATCAAGGTGGAGCTAGTTTGATCGGGACGGGTCAAGGCAAAGGACTTAATGGATTTCGGCTTATGTGCTTTGAAAAGCGTGCATAAGCGACATATGTGAGTTAAAACCCATGTGTGTGAGGTTAACGGATTCCCTCCATTGTGCTTAATAGATAGTATCTACTAAGGGATGGATAGAGCTGGCTAGCCTATCTATAAAAGAAGATGGGATGGAGACATGCGGTTATCCATCCAACTTATCTGTCCTCTAAGGTTGAGTGGCTATAAAACTATCCCTCTCAAGCACGCAATACATCAATCTTTGATGATTTCCTTGTCTATTTCATGTTTGGATTGATTTATTTTTGTTTCAGTTAGTTTTGATCTCTTCTTTTCTCTTCTTGATCTTACTGTGCCAAGGACATGATTGAGAGAGAGATATCCACTAGTGATCAATCTCCTATCATCTAGACACTTTGAGAGTAAGCTCAAGAAGAAACCCGATTTTATTTGATTTTGGCCTCATTGAGTGATTTCTTGTTTTAAGAGTTTTTGGGTTGTGTTCTTTGGTGTTCTAACTTACTGTGACATGTGGTAATACATCTAGAGCCATCTTAGCCATCATCTATCCACGAGCAAGTTGTATTCACCGTTTTGGGTTTTGACTTAATTTCGATACAACCTTCTAACAAATTGAAACAGGTCTCAATTTTGGCCATGATTTTTATGATCGTTTGTTGGAATAGATTCACAATAACCTAAAGAAGATATGTGCAAAATTTCATATCATTTGGATCTACGAATCAAAAGTTTTCTCAATTTTTGAATTTGAAATCGAGCTAAAAATACTATTCGTCGTCTGATTTTACTGTACCAACCGGTCAGACCGCCTGGGCTAGTCAGAACGCCATTTGGTGACCGATGAGACCGCCGGGAAGGGTTAGGTTCCAAGTTTTGTTAATTTGAACTAGTTTGTTTATTTTAGCTAATGATTCTATGTTCTACTCCTCTGTAGGTGTCTAAGGATAGAATCTTGAATATTTGGGGAAAAGTTCTAAGTTGGCACCATTCACCCCCCTCTGTTGTCATATTCGGTCCTTCAAATTGATGTAGCAGTAATGACTATGTGGTTTGCAGTTTCTCATCTTTGTTGTTACTTTGACCACCATGCTTCTTTCTAGCACATCTTTTAACCTGCTCAGTTAAATTTTACTGAATGCATTACAAAGAAAAGGGGCCAATGATTTCCATCTGATGTTGTGAGTAAGGATTTACTCTTTTTCTAGAGCTATTAAGTAATTCTTTTTTTAGTTTCATCTATTGTATGAATTACGAAGACATCCATTAGTCCTTGTTTATATTCAGATCACAGAATATTTCAAAAAACTACCTTTTCTTGGATATGTTCTTGTAACCAGTTTGACCTTTCTGCAAATTGATTTGGATGTTAGCCAACAAAAACCTTACCAAAATTTGGTAACTCCAATGAAAATTGACTATCGTTTGGTTTGTTACCAAATTTTGGTAACACTCACGAAAATTTTGTAACACCAATGAAATTCAATATCACATGTGGGCAATCCAAGAACGAGAATATAGATCACCAAAATTTGGTTTGGACTTGATCTAAACAATATTCTTTTTGCCAATATTTAGTTTTGATCAGGTTTTGGTAGTTCAAAATTTTGGTTAGTTTTTCGTTGGCTAGCATCCAAACAACTCCGGAATCCTGTTTCTTGCTCTCAGACACTTGGAAGCAGAGTACTCAATATGTTTCTTGCTATAGGGAATGCACCTCTTTTTGATGACTCAAATTATTCTTATTACAAAATTAAAATGTGTATCTATCATAATACCATGAGTCCGAGCATATAAAAAATTGTAAATGAGGGTTATATCATGCCTCTTCATCTACTACATCCTACGGAACAAGAGGGACGTAACGTCCATTTAGATGCTCAAACCATGAAATCTCTATTTGTCTCTTTAAACGTGGATAAGTTCAATAAAGTGAGCAATTTGTAAACCGCTCACGATATTTGGATGATCCTCTCGAAAATTCATGAGAGAACATCCACGGTTAAAGAAGTTAAACTACATAGGCTTCGGATCAAACATGAGACATTCACAATGTTGCCTCATGAGAGTATAAATGAAATGTATTCTCGGCTCAACAATATTGTAAATGAGCTCAAAGGCCTTCGTGCATCACTAACGGTTGTTGATATTGTAAGCAACATGCTTAAAGCATTGCTGAAGAAGTACGAGACATTGATGACACTCTTCCTCAACTCTCTCGAGTTGGCAAGAATGACTACAATACAACTCTTGGAGAACCTTATCACTAATGAGTTGTACAAGAAGGATAAAGAGGAGCTCTTCGAGCAATCCTCGACCAAAGATAAGAAGATAACCAGTTTCAAAGCCAAGGCGGTCTCAAGCGATGAATCTAAAGAGGATATGGAGGACTCCAAGGAAGAATTAGCTCTTCTTGTGAAAAGAATGAATAAGTTCATGAAAAGACGCTCATACCAAGACGCTAGTCATGAAAAAGGCAAGGAGCGCTCCTACAACAACAACAAGCATTATGGTAACATTCATTGCTATGAGTGCGATGAGAATAGACACATTGCCTCTCAATACCCCATGAAAAAGAATGACAAGAACAAGTCATCCAAGAAAACGGACTTCAATGGCAAAAAAAGCTTTTCAAGAGACTTCACAAAGAAGGCAAGAATGAAGCCCACATTGGGGGAGTAAAACTTCAATGAGGAATACACGGATTCTGACTCCAAAGAAGATGAGTCCCCCAAGAAGAATAGACTTGTCAGTATCGCCATTAAGGAGGCTCTGTCCCTATTCGCATCTCCTACATGCCTCATAGCAAAAGAAAGGAAAGGAAAAATCTTTTGATGATGATAAGCCTTTCTATGATGAACTTATGGATATGTTAATGAATTTAATGAATTTTTTAGAAAAGAAAAGTCAAAATTCAAGAGTTTAAAGAGAAAACATCTCTCTCTTAAAGATTCTTATGAGAAGCTAAAAAAACTCATGACTTACTTATTCAAGTAAATTCAAGCAAATCTAGCACTAGCATTAGAATTACATGTGATATATATAATACCATACCTAGTGTAGAAAAAGCTAGAACTAGCATTTTTACCTCATGTGATGATTTACTTGATATGTCTTATTGTTCTAATAATGTCCTTAATCAAGTAAATGATAATTCATGTGATGCTAAGCTCATTGTTGAGAACAATGAGTTTAAAGAACAAGTAACCAAACTCAAACAAACGGTTGAAAATATGCTTTAAGGGTAAGGCTACCCTTGACAAACTGTTGAATGAGCAAAGGTTCTCATTCAGTAAGGAGAGACTTGGATATGTCCCCAAGAATGGTAAAAAACTGGCAAGCAAGCTCATAAGATTTGTGCGGCCAAATAGTAAGTATTGCCGAAAGTACTGAGAAATAAGATATGTGCAACAAAATTATCCTATGGGTAAGACTCCTTCTACTGGATTATTTGATTCTTACTATATGCTTAAAAAAATCCAAGAATGGTAGTGTTATTGCTAAATTTGTCGGTATTTCAATTTTAGGTGCTGAAAAGAATGCTATTTGGGTGCCTAAAGCCTTGGTTACTAACCTCCAAGGATTGAAAGAAATTTAGGTACCTAAAAAAACTTAATTTTTTTAGGTGAACTATAAGACTGGTGAAAAACATTGGGTGCTTGATAGTGGGTACGCTCAACATATAACTGGAGACCGAAAGGTGTTTACCATATTTGAGAATATAAGTAGTGAGAAGATAACATTTGGGAACAATAGCAAAGGAAAGGTATTAAGATTAGGTAAAATTGCTATCTCAAATGACTTCTCTATCTGTAATATATCTCTAATAGAAATATTAAATTTCAATTTGCTATTCGTTACTCAATTGTGTGACCTAGATTTAATTTACTCATTCTCTAAAAATGATGTTACCATTTAAACAAAAAGGAAATGAATTTATTTTCAAAGGCTTTAGATTTGAAAACATTTTTCTAGTAGATTTCTCCTCTAGTGATTCTTGTTTGAAAACTTGTTTAATAGCATAGAAGGCTATGTCGTGTAGATATGATTCAACTTACAAAGCTTTTCAAACATGACTTCGTAGTTGGCTTGAAAGATGTGAAGTTTGAGAAAAATAGATTATGTAACGCTTGCTAAGTTGGGACGCCACTAGCAAAATCTCATCCTTCCAAAAGTATCATGTCAACATTTTGGCCATTAGAGCTCTTACACATGGATTTGTTTGGACCAACAACCTATAAGAGCATCGAAAGTAATAGCTATTGCTTAGTCATTGTAGATAATTAAATTAGATATATATGGGTATTCTTCTTAAATGATAAAGGTGAAGTCTTCAGGATTTTCAAAAGTTTTGCGAAAAAGGCTTAAAATGAATTAATTTTAAAATAAAGAAAATCCGTAGTGACAATGGTTCCATGTTCAAAAACACTAAAATTGAAGATTTTTGTGATGAACTTGGAATAAAGCATGAGCTTTCCACTACCATACTCTAGGGCAAAATAGAGTTGTACAAAGAAAAAATTGAACATTAATTGAAATAGCTAGTACAATGCTTGATGAGTATAATACTTCTGATAATTTTTAGGCGGAACCTATTAACTCCGCTTATCATGCCATAAATTATCTTTATTTGCATCGTCTTTTAAAAAAGACTTCCTATGAACTTCTAATTGGAGGAAGGCCGAATATTTCCTACTTTAGGGTATTTGGATGCAAATAATATATCTTAAAAAAAGATGTTCAACTATCTAAATTTTAAAGTCGATGTGATGAAGGTTTTTTGCTTGGTTATTTTTCTAGTAGGAAAGCATGTAGAGTCTTCAACAAAAACTCTGATCTAGTTGAAGAATCATATGATGTTCAATTTGATAAAACTAATGGCTCTCAAGAAGAGCAAAAAATTTGGATGATGTAGTCATGGAAAATATGCAAATATGAGACATCAAGCCAAAAGAGGACACAAGTGGATCTCTTCCATCAAAACAAATTGAAGCTCCTACCTCTGCCACAACAAGTGGCATTCAAGCCACAGATGTGGAAGAAAATGAAGAACTAACACTATCACCAAAGATCCACAATGTTATCGTCAAAGATCATGTAATAGATCAAATATTGGATGACGTAAGTAACGATGTTCAAATTAGATCTAGAGTAGCTTTATTTCATTAACATTACTTTTTTGTTTCTTCTCTTGAGTCAAAAATTATAGATGATGTTTTAGACGATCCGGATTGGGTGGATGCTATGTATGATGTTTGGACATTGGTAGAAAGACCTAAAGAGCACAATGTAATTGGTACAAAATGGGTCTTCCGCAATAAACAAGATAAAAATAGAATTATGTTAAGAAATAAGGCAAGATTAGTTGCTAAAGGATATACTCAAGTAGAGAGTTTAGATTATGATAAAATATTTGCACCCGTAACTAGACTTGAGTCAATTCGAATCTTACTTTCCTTTACTTCAAAGTTTGATATTAAGCTATATCAAATGAATGTACAAAGTGCAGTCTTAAATGGCAAAATCACGGAATTTGTGTATATTGAACAACCTCCCGGGTTTGAAGATCCTAAAAATCCAAGACATGTGTATAAACTCTCCAAGGCGATATGTGACTTAAAACAAGCTCCTAAATCATAGTATGAGTGCCTTTGAGATTTTCTACTCTCTAAAAGATTCAAAATTGGGAAGGTTAATACAATATTATTTACTAAAACCATTGATAATGTCTTCTTTGTATGCCAAATCTATGTTGATGATATCATATTTGGTTGTACTAATCAAGATTTTTACAAAAAATTCGGTGATGTCATATCTAGGGAGTTTGAGATGTTTGTAATTGGGAAGTTGAGCTATTTCCTTGGACTTCAAATTAAACAACTCAAATATGAGACTTTTATAAACCAAACAAAGTATGCAAAATATTTATTCAAGAAACTTGGTATGGAGGATGCAAAACCTATCAAGACCCCTATAGTGACAAATGAACACTTAGATCTCAATGAAGGAGGTAAACTGGTAGATTTAAAAACTTTATAGATCTATGATAGGCACTTTACTCTATATTACCGTATCTAGACCCGATATTATGTGTAGTGTTTGCATGTGTGCATGGTTTTAATCATCTCCAAAAGACTGCCATTTGATGGCTGTATAGAGAATTCTAAGATATTTAAAGCATTCCTCTAATATAGGATTGTGGTATCTCAAAGGTGCTAAATTTAATTTAATTGGATATTTATATTCCGATTATGTGGGTTATAAAGTGGATAGAAAAAACACCTCGGGTAGTTGTCAATTGCTAGGAGGGTCCTTAATGTCATGGTCTTCCAAAAAGCAAAATTCTGTAGCACTTTCCACCGCTGAAATCAAATATATTTTTGCGGGTAGTTGTTGTGCACAATTGCTATGGATAAGGCAAACTTTGATGGATTATGGAATCAATTTTGACGAAAGCCTCTTTTATGTGATAATAATAGTGCGGTGAAAATAGCAAATAACCCTGTTCAATACTCAAGAACCAAACATATAGATATTCGCCACCATTTCTTGAGAGATCATGTTAGCAAGGGAGATATTGTAATTAATCACATCTGGACCAAAGACCAATTAGCAGATATTTTCACCAAACCTTTAGATGAAAGTGGCTTTTGCAAGTTGAGGATTGAATTAAATGTCATAAACTACTCAAATATGACATGAACCTTCATATAATGTTTTCATGTTCTTGTGGTGTTGCTTGAGGTATTTTTGAAGGGTATTTTCAAAACTTTTTTTGCTAAAATCATATATGTTCATAAAAGCTATGTTCATAGGCTTCTACTAGTCTTATTAATGCATAATGATCATAAATGTTTATTAATTGAGTGCAAAACTAGGGATCACTTACATATTTTCTTAGATCAAGTTTAGTCCTAAAAGGTTTTAGAAAAATTAGAACTACCACTGTACATTCCGCCGTACTACCGATTTCGGTACTAGCGACGTTGAAAGTACGTACTTCTAATTTTCAGAACTACTAGTGTGTTAATTACAGAACTACCGTTTTCAGTTAGTTTGTGCATTAACTGTCATGACCAAGTCCCCTTATCTATTCCTCTCCTCTCTCCGGACCCTCCGACCTCACAACCGATTAGGCCATACTCCTGTCTCCTCAAGAAACCACCCAAATTCCCTCAATTGATCTCCAAATCCCATGGAGATTTCTTCATTTTCTAGTGACTTTCGGCATCCAAAGAGTTCAACTCCTTCATTCCTCAAGATAATTGGGACCAAAACTCTCATTTTTATCTTGATTCTAAGAACCATAGGTCAAGTTTAGGTTTTGAATTGAAATGCGAATGATTCAAAATTGTTTTCTTAGGCATATGACTATAGTTGGTGTTGAAGGATATTTGTGCATCTATTCTATGGATTCAATCTAAGAAAAATACCATTTAATCCACACATTACTTCCGTAGAAGCTATCAGGAAAATTGGAACTACCGCTCGTTGAGTGCGGTACTACCGCAGAGCAGTCATACCAAAATTTACATGCCAGTACTTTCGCATGTCGGTACTACCATAGTTTTAATGTCGGTACTTCCGATTATCCTGACAAGTCAACATTGACACTTTATTCACTTCAAACATGTCTTGTTTGATCCATACCTTATTCCTGATATCATCTCTTCCCTCTTGAAGATGCCAAGGACTAGGAATGTTGCACGAAAAGTGTATGCTAGGAACAACAGCCACACTAGATAAGCTTCATCTCAACAAGGGCCTCACGTAGTTCCAACCTCTCCCTCATTCCAGATGCCTCATCCTGCTCAAGAAGAGTCTACTTAGAAGATAAGAGAGGACAAAAGAAAAGCAATAGCTTCTAATTCTGACACTAAGACTGAGATGAGGAAATGCCTGAGCCAGAGGAACAACAAATTGATCTCAGAACCATCTCTAGTGATGACTATGCCATTCTAAGACATAGAAATCAGTTTGTGCTCCCTAGAAATAGCCAAAATCTCAGATTCCATACAAAATTTCGGGATTAAGTGTATGAGCAAATTTATGGCCCTTCTAAACAATTTACTGATCACAAGTATGTGGATCGGGACCACTTGGCTCAAATTGGGAAGTATGATGGCGTATTTCGTCTCTTTCAGCAATCAGGTATTCATGATCTTATAGCATTAAAATCATATTACAATAAAGAGATCATAAGACAATTCTATACTACATTTTATATTTCTCCAAATTATGATCACATATCTTGGATGACTAGACATCAGTACCTGGACTCCAACAAGCGTGAATTTGAGCAGGCTCTTCATGCTGAGTCTAGTGTCTTTGAGAAGGTATATGACAGGCCCACTCTTTAGCTTGTCACATGCACTAGTACTATCATCAGAATGTTAGATATGTGCCAGACAAACTCCCAGGCATCCTTCCCATTCCAAGCCTCGTCAACAGGATCATCAACCATACTATCCTTCCCAAGAGTGAGAATTTTGATGCTATTCGTGGCCATGCATGTAACCTAATCAACTATTTGTTGACTGGCTAAAAGTTTGATGTGGTTGACCTTATCATTAGAGAGGTAGTCTCTTATAAAAATGACAAGGTCAAAAGGATCAATTATGCCCTATACATTATGGCTTTGATCATCAGGAAGACAGCATGACACTTCAGTGCATGAGGGATCGTGGTGGCTGGCACGTAAACCAAGGAGTGACATGGTGGGCTGCAATGATGTGCGTGGGGTTCGGCCGAGACGAGGCGGCGCGATGGTTCACCGGCGACGGGGATTCACCGGCGAATGAGACAAACAACTCTTTGAATGGCAGCAGACGGCGGATAGCGGTGCACGGACGTGCTTCGACGGCGACGTTCTCGAGCTCACAGGCAAGTCAATAGCGATGGCCGAAGACGAAGATGGTGACTCCGACGGCTCAAGCTCAAACGGCGAGGCACGGACGTTGAGGGTGGAGGTGTAAGTGAAGGCAGGACAAGAAAACCGAGGGAGTGGGCGTGGCTTTAAAGCACAGACGCTGAGAAGTCCCACTCGGAGACGGTGATGAAGGAGTTCGGCTCGAGCATGGAAACCGAGGCAGCGACGGAGTTCATGAGGAAGACGGCAATGAACAGTAACCGATGTCGGTAGATGAGGGACGCATGACTCAAGAAGGAAACGGATGACCGAGATGAGATGGCACGGATGAACAACACCGCACAGTCTGGATGCTTGACACGTGTCTTAGGACAAGATTCGGCGGCCGATGGGGCTTGGGCACAGATGGCCGACGCGTGTCCGGGGAGAATCAGATGACTGCGTGGTTGGGTTGGAGTGAACAGCAATGGGCTTAGCCTATTCCTGTGCTGAGGGTTTTGGGATTTTTTAATTTCAGAAATTCAAATAAAATAAAATGAGCTCTAGAAAATAGCAAATAAATCCAGAAAAACACAGAAAATTCTTTGAAACTTAAGGAACCCAAATAAAATATTTTTAGCTTATATTAATATTTATTTTATTCATATTAAATACTTTTTATTAATAAAAATTTATTTTATGCTTGTATTAAATCTAGAAAAATTCAAATGGCAAATTTTATTTTAAAAAGTTTCTAATAATACTGAAAATCAAGATGTTACATCAAGCTCCTCCTCCGCTGCTGCCTCTTCTCCATCTTTGCCTCCACCCCACCTCCTCCTTCGGCGTCTCCTCTCGCCCCGCTAACCACCACCCCTCGTCGCCGTCCAACCCCTCCTCCTCCGCCACCCCCAATGGTATCACTACCAAGGAGCTCCACCCGGACCCCCTCTTCTTCCTCCATTTCCACCACTTCTAAAATTTTGACAGGGTACTCCTTGTACAACAGATCCTCCTAGAGATCAACAGCTTCTACTAGCACTGCTTTCTCTAGCACATGCAAACACTTCTTCAACTGGGATACATGGAAGATGTCATGTATCCCACTGAAGGATACAGGGAGTTCTAACTGATAAGCAACTTGTCATCTGCGCTTTAAGATGTTGAGTGGCTTGACATACCTTAGCGCTAGTTTTCCTTTCATTTGAAACCTCTTAACACCTCTGAATGATGTGATCCTAAGATACACATAATCATCTGGCTTGAAGATTAACTCTCAACGATGAATATCCGCATAACTTTTCTGTCTAGTCTGAGCAGTTCTTAACCTCTCCTGAATTAGTCGAACCTTTTCCATAGTTTCTTTTAAACAATCTGACCCAAAGACTTGACTTTCCCCCTGTCTCTTTCCAATTGAGAGGGGTTCTCCATTTTTTGCCATACAAGGCTTCAAACGGTGACATTTGCAAACTGACTTGGTAACTTTTGTTGTACGAGAACTCTACGAAAGGCAAACAACTGCCCCACTTGGCTCCATGATCCAACACACAAGCTCTTAGAATATTGTCAAGAATCTGATTCACTCACTCTGTCTGACTATCGGTCTGCGGATGGTATGTTGTACTGAAATTCAAATGAGTACCCATAGCTTCTTAGAAACTCCCCCAAAATCGTGAAGTGAACTGCGATCTACAATCTGATACTAGTCGCATCACTAGATAATTAACCATTCTATAGTGGCAATGGAATCATGACATTCAAAATATCAAATGAGCTCAATTTTAGACGAATTTAGGAAGTTGAATCGGGTCAATTAGAATTTGTATAAAGGAGAACGGGATCTTGGAAGGTTTAAATCTAAGAAAAAGATAAAGAAACATTATTTCTGGTTTTTCTAGATTTTCTAGATTAATTTTTCCAAAAACAATTAGATTTATGATGTCAGCAAGGATTTTTGGATTTTTGGCTGAATTATTTTTCTAAAGAAAAAAGGTTTGATCACTCACATGTAGGGCCATGGTCTATGGACCAGGTTCATGGATCAACTTGGGTCTATAGTGGACTCAGTCTAAGGAACAGTACACGACATGTGGGGACCACATGCAAGGACTTGGCTTACCATGGACGGACTCTACGGAGGGTTTTGGATGACGACATTGCAATTCTGGTGTCAGTGCTAACATTAGCGGCGATCGAATCAAGGTGTCGTGCTGCATGCGAGTTGGGTGAGGCGAGTGACCAGCAATGGAGACAAAGTGGCGGAGAAGGGCACATGGTGGAGGGCGGCTCACCAGTGAGAAGACAACAACGATGTCAGTCACCGATGGCAAATGAAGGCGAATCAGTGGAGCACACGATGACAACTCCGGCGAGATGGCAAGGCAAAGGCAAGTGGCACGGGTTCAAATGCAAGAGCGAGACATTAAGGCACCATGAGGGATGCGGAAAATAAGGAGCTAGACACGCCTTTATACCCCAGAGAAGGCAGCGCCTCAGATGGCCACGACGCGAGAGTCCAGAGCGAAGACGCGAAGCGATGGTGAGACAAACTCGAAGTCCAGATTAGTAATGATGACAATCATGTGGAGAAGATGAACAATGCATGATATTGTTCATCTGACTGGTGGATCCCACCTGGCAGTGGTTGCGAACGAGCGGAGGAGGGGCGACACGTGGCAGGTGAGGCACAGATTAGGCTAGGCCGAGTGAGAAGATGGGCTGACGCATGAAAAAGAGTGAGTTAGAGGAATAGGGTTTTAGCCTGAATCCGAAATCTAGATTTTTAGAATTTTTGAATTTCAAAAAATGGGATAATTCATATTATGCTTAAATAAATAGCACATAAACTCTAAAAATCCAAGGAAATACATAAAAATTCCTTGAAATATATGGAACCCAAATAAAATAGGTTTTGAATTAATTAAAGTTTATTTTGTTCCCATTAAATCTTCTTAATTTCTAAAAATTCAAATTAAGCTTTAATTGATTCAAGAAAAATCCAAATAGTTATTTTTAGTTTAAAAACTTTAAAAAGGCACTAAAAACTAGGATATTGCATTGATAGGCATTATAAATGGTTATTTTTATTTTAAAAACTTTAAAAGGAGCACTGAAAACCAAGATGTTACATCGGCGGGCATCATAGCTTTGGTGCAGCACGGAGCAGAGCTTCGCAAGTGTTTAGCCATGGCGTAGGCATGAGTTGGAAGAAGAGAGATGAAGGATGGGTCTTGGGCCCACAAGACAGTGAGATGAAAAAAGGAGGCAAGAGAAGGTGGGAGGCGGAAAGACATCTTTACATGGAGGAAACGGGAAAAGGAATCGGTGCCGGCTGGAGGGCAGCCCACGGGCCGAAGTTGTGTCTGAACAGGAATGGGCCAAGCTGAGAGGAAGAATTCGGCTCACAGATGAAAGGGATTTTGAATTTATTTTCTAAGTAATTTAATTACAAAAAATTGAATTCAAAATTTGAAATTGGCAAACCAACTCTGAAAATTATAAAAGATTTTGGAGAGATGCTTTAGAATATTTAGGAACCAAATAAATTATTTCTATTCTTGTTAATATCTTTATTACTTCTAGAAATTCATTTTTAGCTGCTGAAAATTAGAGGAACCTTTTAATAAATGCTATTTTTTTAAATTCACCAAAATGGGGAAACTGATGATTTCAACCTAACTTAATTGGTTTTAAATTTTTTGAGATGTTACAGGGAAATACTTTGGAACACGAGGAAATCAAATGAAATACTTTTGCATTTAATTGATGTTTAGATTATTCATATTATATCATTTTAATTTTGGAAAATTGAAATTAAGCTCTATTTAATTCCTTAAGATGATGAAAATTTTATAAAACCTTATTTTAAATAAAAGGTTTTAAGAAATCCAAAAAGTTGGGATGTTCCAGTGGTGTTGCCAAACCTTTCACCCTAGCCAAGGAGGTTGGTGCCAAATCCATCACACAAATATCATTCTAGTCACCTTTTTTTCCTTCAAATTTAGCCCATAAACACCTGTTTTTGCAAATCTAGATGCCTTCTACGGAACTACCGCACATGGCAGCAGACGTGCCAAGCTACATTAACTCATTATAAAATATATTGTTTAAATTCAGTCTACTTGTTACAACTAAAACAAAGTTACAAAACATATGCATGCCTTTTATTTTCAAGGCGATAAAGACATTTTATTTGTTAAATGTGCTAAATTAGTTGCGTCTCGGCTGCACAACACAGATTGAACAATTCCTTTTTATAAGCAAATATTTAATTAAATGTTTAGAGCTAACTCTTTAAATAAGTAAGCAGCCTTAGCGAATGTAGCTAGAATCCCAAATTTCGGTCAACAAACAACACTTAGGCTTGTTTGCAACACCGGAATTAACGTGAAATTCTTGCATTAAATGGGTCTTAGATGTAACAGAAATTTTTGCAACAATCCGATCTACTCTGCAGTTGGCTATAGACAACCTAAGCAAGTTAGTTTCTGGTTACCTCATCTTTTCAGAGGTGGCCAAACGGGCCCAGCATAGCAAGGGCCCGTTACTTAGCCAGGCTATGCTATGCTGAGCTATGTGATGAGACACTAACCCAAACATGGCCGGATAGTCTCACGAGTTATGTTGGGTTGTGCTGGGAACGGTTAGCTCGCACGGACTGATGTCGGCCTATTTAGCGCATCTACCTTGAAATTTTGAAAACAAATATAAAAATCCAGAAAATATATAAAATTTAAAAAATTACAAAAATAAAATTATACAAACTTATAAAATGAACTATATAGAATTCGAAACTTACAAAATAAAATCACATAAAAATTGAATAGTATAGAATTAAAAAACATACAAATATTAAAAACTAAACGACTTGTACCGGGCTGAGCCATGTCAAGTTAGGTAGATACTGTGCATATCGTGTCGAATTAGTCCGTAAGATCATGGTCTCGATCTAAACGTGTATGCCTAGTTGAGCTAGGCTGTGACAACCCGTTTAAATAGTGAGTCATGTGTTACCTAGCAGCTAACAGTACTATGCTTCAGGCCAGTCAGGTTAGCACAGCCTAGGCCACCAATAGCACATGTTTTGGTCTCATGAAAAATCAAAACGACATCGCCTCCAAATTTCCTAGAACCCACC
Source organism: Melocanna baccifera (assembly GCA_036346265.1). NCBI lineage: Eukaryota > Viridiplantae > Streptophyta > Magnoliopsida > Poales > Poaceae > Melocanna > Melocanna baccifera. The sequence goes on from CM070709.1 coordinate 12,993,532, forward strand.
AACCCCCTCACCGGCCTGATGGCCACCTCCATCTCGCCCGTGACCTCCTCGCCCCACCACCGCCGCGACGACTCCCCGCGTTGCCGCAGCCACTGCAAGCCCCGTGCATCCCCATCCCCCCTCGCCCTCCCCCTACCGTGACCCCGACCGCCGTCGCAGATCTAGGGATTCCCCACCCGGCCCCGACCGCGACCGCCTTCATGACTCGAAGCCCTCCGAAGGAAATAGACTCCCTAAGTATAGCAGGGATGAGGACCGCCTTCTCCGGCCCGCTAGGGTTTCTGAATGACACCAATATCAAGAATATTGTGCTGGAGCTGTTCGCTGAGAACCTGGTTCGTGGGCGGGGACTCTTCTGCCAATCATGCATCAAGTGGCAGATGGCTTCACCTGGGTTCACGGATGTGTTTGCCACGCTTGTTGCGGTTGTGAATACCAAGTTCCCTGAGGTTGGCTGCTTGCTTCTTGCTCGTGTTGTGCTCCAGCTCAAGAGGGCATATAAACGAAATGACAAGGTGAGTTGCCTCATTCTTTCTTTCAGCTTGTCATGTAAAATTGGTACTTAGTCAGTGTTATTAAGTCGTCGACTAATCGGCGACTAATCCACGATTAGTCGTCGAGTCGGTACACGATAGACGACTACGAAGGCCGACTCAACTGGAGCGACTAGTCGGGTGGCCAAACGACTAGTCAGCGACTAGTCAGGCATGTCTAGCCGCTCGACTAGGAGATCCACTCATACTTACTGAGATTTGAGAAAGATCTCAGTATATAGACTGTGTTATGTTGCATACTTGCATTGTTTTCGAAATGTACTATCGCTATGTAGTACAAGGATATCTACTTAGCATGTTTTCTAACTGTTCTAGTGGATCATTACTTCGTTAGTAAGTAACTAAGTATATACACCCACAGAACTCCTAAGCATATTTTGATGAATGAATCTATTTGAACACTTCTCTTTGTTGTCATCTTATCTGAACATTGTACATAAAGTATTATTTGTTGTAAGTTGTAACCAAAGCTGCATCCGGATGAATCATATGTCACTCTGCACTTAAGTTTAAATCATGCCAGCTGTTATCATCAGAATCAATCTCAGCACTTAACGTTTATCTAGATTCAGTTATATGGTTCTGTGACTAGTCGACTAGTACAACAACTAGTTGAAAGTACAATATATGTGGTATGCAGAATTGCAGAGTAGGCAACGTATAGTCGCCCCCCTTGGCGACTCGACTCGACTTTACGACTTAAAAACATTGGTACTTACTTGCTCAAATATAACTCATATGGAAATACTTGGTGTGTACTTGCACGTTAGGTTAATATCATATTACTATGTTAAGAGTAATATATGCCTATTTACCTACTCCCAAATCCCTATCAAGGTTTCTGCTATTGTTTTAACTAGTTTCAGCTTTGATGCTCTATGGCCAACCCTTTTGCTGTTGATATGATCATGATATGTATTTATGTTTTATCTTGCAACTCTCGATGATGTTTGGGAATAAATAAGACAATATAGAAAGTTAGTAATTGGCAATATAGAATTCTCATTTCCCTCATACGTTGGTGACTGTTCTCTATCTGATCTTTTACAAAAACAACTTAATATAGTTTGGTTGGGCTTGGATACTACCACATATCGTCACCGTCAGGTTCACAACCCAACACGAGCATTCACCAGAACAAGCAATCTGCCAGTCAACTACGCTTTTCATAACCAACGTGTTTGGTAGACCAGTCTCCACATTTGTTGATTCACGCACAGTATTAACTAAGAAAAACATCGTATCTCAACTTTCATATACACTACTTTGCTATCAACAACTCAAACCAACATGGCGCGACGTAGTGCGCTACTCATTCTTGTTGTTCCAATTCATCATGCATTTGTGCTTTCAGGGTTAGGGTGAAGCATGCATATGAGTTTTCTCTGGTTTCTGGCTGTTTTTGTCCTTGCGAAGAGCAATGCAATTTACGTTTGGAGAGATGATTTACCTGAATAGTTCTGTGCATGGTGAAAAGAGTGATGTGGGTAGTTAAATTTGATTTACTTCTAGAGTAATTGGCTTAGTGTGTGACACGTTCCTACCCCTTATCATGATTAGTGCGACTAGACTTTGGTTTTTGTTTTCTAGTTTGGAGGCTTTTGTGAACACAAGTGCAATACAGGTGGCTTATTTGCTCAGCTTTTGGATTGAATTTGAGTTTGCAGACTTATGGTGAGGTTGCGAGATTCGATGGGTGCATTCAGTTTCCTTTTGGTATGGTTTTGGTTAAATCTAATGTTGGTTTGCTTCAAGTTGTGTGCATGCCTGTGCTTAGGCACAGAGGAGGGCAGTGGGACCTAGTTGGTCTATTTGCTTCTGTTTACTTTAGCCTTTGTTTAATTCTATGTGTTGTGTTCTGTGTGTTGCGTGCCTAGAACGAGGTGTGTGTTGTGATTGAAGACTAGAATAAGGAGACTATTTGGCAAGAGTGATTGAAGATTCATCAATTTTTGACTACTTATGATTAGTAATTTATTCTTAGTTGTATTATAATTTAGATTTAACTTTTAGTGACAGAAGAATTAAAATGGTTTAGATCTAGCTAGCTTGGTGTAGAGAGAAGATTATTTATATCTAGTATGGTTTAGTGTTTAGAATTTAGTTAAGTTATAGTTTATTTCTACTTGGCCATGCATGTCAGTGCCGTCATGTGGGCCAAATTGGTCGGAATAGTTGGTTATAATTGGTTCTAGGGTCAATGCATGTTATATATATCTAGTATACTAATTAATTAATTTAATATTTAATACTAAATTGTTATATATATGCATAACATGTGTGAGGATAATTGATTGGGATAAGATTGACCTTAATTGTACATGTGTGAGGATAATTTATTTCATTTTGGTTAATTGATTTGTGAAATAGATGTCCTTATTTCTGAAATGAATCAATGTGAATTGGATGTACATTGCGTTGATCTGCATATTTCAAAGGGCATAACTAGCATTTTCTGAGGCCATAGAAATGAATATCATAGACGGTTCGAAAGCTGTCTGCGATGACCTCGTATTATTACTGATCCATAAATTGAGACGGCTTACGAAACCGTCTGTGATGACATTTTTGAACCGTTTGTGATAACCTTTTCTGCAGTAGTGATATGAAATAATGCGTGATGTAAACAAACGCGCATTAGCTGCATGATGTCATCGGAATAAATGAGTATGACCTATCCGCATTTTATTTTTCGAATGGTGGTTTGGCATCCTATTCGAATCGAGAACATCAGCAATAAGTCATAAGCCATAAGACTAAAAGAACACAGCAGCTTAAGCCATAAGCCAAAATGAACACACCAGCTTTAGCCATAAGCTATAATATGTTGCCAAAAAGGTTGTCATGTCAAGTTGGCAAGGCACTGAACACGCATAATAGAAGCAAGGGATTGGAAGCTCCGAATTTAAGATCTGCGATTCGGATCCCTTAGCCTGTTCACTAAGTATTTTTTTTATATATATCTCAAATGAAATTGAGTTTTCTACCAAAATTTTGCGTGGCTACAGAACACATCCTTCTCTCTTTAGGATAATTTCTTGAGATGTTTTTGAAACTTTCTCACTCAATTTTCATATATTTAGAACATTTAGTATATTTTCATTTATTATCTAAGTAAGTCTGATCTACTTTAGCATTCACATGCCCACTCGCAAAGGTGGAACGCCCACGACATGGCTGGGGCCGAGTTCTTTTTGGCTTATCGCTTTCCTCAAACAAATAAACGGGACGTCTTCTCCGTCATAAACGGATTATCGGGATAGATTTTTTGAAGTGTCTTATGGGCATATCGGCATTCGATTTGTTCACACAATCACTCGTGCTAGAGTCAAAAACCATAAATTGCAGCAAAAAAGAATCCACCCTGGGCATTCACATGCTTCTGTTTATCAACAAATGGCGAGGGAGGCTGGTGCAGCAACGCTTATAACTTAGAAGTGAATGAGAGGAGGCGTATAGGTACAACACCACATATACAGTAGTATGACCTTGTTCTTTTTTACTTTTCAGTGGCTTTTGAATTCTCTCAGCAATCACTATTCATTAGACTAATAAATCGTAACCAAAAGTTATAAACCGCAGCATAAAAGAACAAGCCCTACAACCAACGAGAAAAAATAGTCAGTTACCAATGAAAAATTCTGGTAGGCCCCTCTACCATCCAATTATATTCATTTGAGCTACTTTAGCTGAATTTTGTCTAACCACACCGCTAATTATTCATTTTTGCTCAATTGAACCTCTATAGTCTATACTTATTTTCTTCTCCAATAATGTCACTACATTTTTTGGTGTGTTTGGTTTATATGACTCATCTACTTTTCACAATAAAGTATTATTAATTGCTCTAAGTAAAACAATAATCACTATGATAGTAGAATCTGGATCCCTTGTAAAACAAGAGTACTCCACAAGCAAGAGAATTCACACAAGCATAACGTCGAGCACCTAGTGTGCATGCATTCTGGAATGGACAGCAGCTGGACATGAGACCCCTCCCAGGGAACTAATTCCATGAACGCACGAGTGGTGTGCGCGAGCCTACCTCTCCGCCTTAGGGCGCTGTGCAGCACCCTTGCGCCAGCGACTCCGCATCGCAAATTCTTGAGACCAACCCAAAATCCTAGATGTGTGTAGGTAGTTGAACAGTTCATTGCCGGATCTGGAGGAGCACGGGGAGAGGGTGGGAGGTGGCGGTCGCCGGATCTGGAGGAGCACGGGGAAGGCGGTGGCTGGGGAGACCGGATCTGGACCGGGGACGGCTGATCTGCAGGGGAGGGCGGCAGAAGGGAGGCGGTGGGTGCAGGGGGCAGCAGGAAGGGAGGCGGCGGCCGGGGGGAGGGGGAGCCGGAAGGGAGGCGGGGGTGGGGGCCGAGCGGAAGGGAGGCGGCGACGGGGGCCGAGCGAAAGGGAGGCGCTGGGGGTGGGAACCGGAAGGGAGGCTGCCGCGGGGGGGGAGTTGGAAGGGAGGCGGGGGTGGGGGCTCGAGCGAAAGGGTGGTGCCGGGGGGTGGGAGCCGGAAGGCGACGGTGGGGGGGAGGGGGGTCCGCTGGCGAAGGAGCTCGGGTGGCCGCCCGAGCATGCCCGAAGGGCGGGTCTGCCCCTGGGCTTTATGATGCTGCTGATATTTGTGTTGGGAAGAATTACATGTGCAAGTTTCTGCATAAAATGCTTACTACAGCTCTTGTTGATTGCAGCCCCAATTGCTTGCAGCAACCAAGTTCATAGCACACTTGGTTAATCAGGTGGTTGCACATGAGCTCGTGGCGCTTGAGCTTCTTACACTACTTGAGAATCCAACTGATGATAGTGTTGAGGTGCATAGCTTGGTCCTTATGTACTTCTCATATTGTTTTCTGAAGTATATGCTTATGTTTCTCGTTTGACAGGTAGTAGTGGGGTTTGTTAAAGAATGCGGGGCAATGCTGCAGGATTTATCTCCACAAGGGCTTCATGGTGAGTTGTTGAAATCAGCTTTAAGACACGTTGTTCTGGAAAAAAGTTTTAATTATATTTGGTTGACACCTAGATGTTTAGCTTTTAGATGTGTTGTTCTTGATTTTGGACACTCCGGAAAAACATAAGTAGTAAACCTAATCTAGATAGTAAAACGATTGATATGAAATTATGAATCGAAGTGAATCTGACAACACTGACATAATGTGTGCTACTTGTTGAACTAAATAGCAATTAGCAAATGTACTGTATAAGATAGGCTAGCTAAGTTACATCATTGAGGCACTGTCAAAACAACCACTTGTATGAAGAGTAGAGGATGGTGGAAAAAGTGTGCACAATGCATAAAATACGATCACATGTACCACATACACTCCTTTGTTGTAGATACTTAATAGGGATATACCATAATGATGCAAAATGTTCTAAAGAAATGTTTGGTATTCGAAGCAGATAGATAGTATATGGAGGAGCATTTCGGGGAAATATAAAAGATGTCTTTACATTTGTTGATGCACTTAGACCTCGTAATGGTTATGGCAGCCACAACCATATGCAATGTAATATGCACCTCATATCCTATGATATATCCTTGTGGCTACTGCATTGCCCTTAGATATAGGCATTCACTTGAAAGGTTTATTAGGAATTTTCAATACAATGAGTTTCATGTACGCAGGTTGCATTGTTTCTGGAGATATCCATTTCATGCTAATTAAAAAAAATTGGTTCAAGTTGATGATGAAAATATAAGTAGTGAAAATATGCTTAAATATTTTTTTCCCAAATAGGATAATCCATTCTAGATATATCTTCAAATTGAGGGCTAAAACTTTATTAATCACAATTGGCTCACCATTTATATTTCCCTTGGTGTGCGCAAAAAATTATAAATTGATAATGATTTGACATGTTTTTGAGTACTCATGAGTCATTGAAGCATTTTCACTGCACTTGCCCACTTTAAATTTTGGCAAAATAGGTTTCTGTGGTTGGCAGATTGTAGATAGTGTAAGATATGCGTAGCTGAAAGTTTATTGTTGAGTATGGTGACTCATAACATAGTTTTTCTAAAATTTGGAAAGGGGTGCTATAAGGAGTTCTAAATGAATCCTAATAGGATTAGGATTCCTACTTTCATTTGGATATGATTCCTACTCCACTTTGAGGAGGGTAGGTGGATTATATAAAGCCATGAAGGGTGATCATAGAGAACCCAAGCAATCAGGCAGCAAAGCAAAGAAGTCATTCATTCAAAAGTAGAGGTACACGAGAAGATTAAATGCTAGGCTATTCTTTAACACTAGATTCTTGTACAGGGTAAGGATCCGAGAGTCCTGAAAGATTCATGAGGGTTATGAGAGAACGGTAATCCCTTGTACTCTTTTGAGGTTATGCTTAAGGAATTTGCAGTCGGTTTCGCCAAATCTTCTCTCTTGTTGTGGTTGCTTCAACGTCATTATTTTGGTTCTCTCGATGAGATTCATCTTCTTCGATCTTGATTCCGTGTGCGCTCGTGCTGTATCTGTAGAATAATAGAGGAAGATTGGAGCAAACACCATACCGTTAAAGGGCTGTGGTGGCTTGTATATATATTGGTCTGGTGTAGGCATACAAGAAAAGCATATACATGGAAGACGCATACATGGAAAGCGCATATATGGAAAGCATATACATGAAATACACATACATGGAAGGCGCATATATGGAAAGATATCTGATTATTTTGATACCCGTCCGCAGTCGTAGCGGCAGTCCGGACGCAAAGACTAGATCGAAAGTCCTGAAACAGCTGCGTCGGGAGACCTTTTGTCATGATGTCCGCAAACTGATGAGAGGATGACACGTGCAAAATACGAACCTCACCAAATGAAACCTTCTCGCGGACGAAGTGAATGTCAATCTCGATGTGCTTCGTGCGCCGGTGCTGGACTGGATTAGTAGACATGTAGATGGCGCTGACATTGTCGCAGTAGACAACGGTCGCCGAAGCAACTGGGGCGTGAAGTTCTTGGAGAAGTTGCTTGCGGCCAAGAACACTCTGTTCTGAGATGGGCAACGACGGGTGCCAGCCTTCGCCTTGATCAAGATACGGTTGTCTGACGCTTGGAGGACCAAGAGACAAGGTTATCACCGAGATAAATGCAGTAGCCGGAGGTGGAACGTCGTGAGTCAGGGCAGCCGACCCAGTCGGCGTCGGAGTAGACGGTGATGGACGTCATCGGGGAGAGGCCGATGTGAAGACCGGCGTCGAGAGTACCCTTGATATATCGTAGGATGCGTTTGATCAACGCGAGGTATGCCAAGTCAGGACGTGTGAGAGTCAGGTACTGCAGAGCCCCCGCAAGGCTGCGATACTCGGACGGATCGGCCACGGGAGCTTCGTCGTGGCTGGATAGCTTGGCATGAGTGTCCACTGGTGTGGCCATAGGGTGACACTCAGCCATGCCAGCGCGTCACAGGAGATCAACGGCATACTGTCGCTGAGACAGGAAGAGGCCGTTAGAGGAGCGTGCGACGGAGATACCGAGGAAGAAGTGCAGGTCGCCGAGATACGTCATGGTAAACTCCGAGTAGAGCAAGCCTGTGAGGTGCTGGAGAAGACTTTGGGTGGAAGCCGTGAGGACGATGTCGTCGACGTAGAGCAGTAGGTAGGCCATGTCAGTCCCCAGACGGAGAACAAATAGGGACATGTCGGCGGAGGCGACGAAACCGATATCGCGGATGTAGGAGGCGAACCGTTGGTACCATGCTCGAGGAGCCTGCTTCAAGCCATACAGGGACTTTTGGAGAAGGAATACATGGGTGGAACGAGCAGGGTCCACGAAACCGGAAGGCTGCTGGCAGTAGACGGTCTCATTGAGAGTGCCATGAAAGCATTCTTGACATCAAGCTGATGAATCGGCCAGGAGCGGGACTGAATGTCTCGTCATAGTCAACACCGTGCTGTTGAGAGAAGCCGCGAACAACCCAGCGCGCTTTATAGTGGGCTAGACTGCCATCAGAATGGAACTTGTGCTTGAAGATCCATTTCCCAGAGACGACGTTAGCACCTGACTGGCGTGGTACAAGTCGCCAGGTGTCGTTGTCCATGAGAGCCTTGTACTCCTCGGCCATCGTGGTGTGCCAATTGGGATCGACGAGGGCGCTACGATAATTCGCTAGAACGGCCGAAGCTGGGGAGTGTTCGACCGTTAGAGAGAAACTCCACAGAGGGATCGGTGGCAGACCGAGCCCGTGTCACCATGGATGGCTTGAGGGGCGGCCGATCGGAGAGGTGCGAGCGCTGAAGAAGTCAGGGTAGCTAGAGCCGGTGCGGGCAACGGTGCTGGTGCAGCTGGGTCGGAAGGAGCCGCACGTGGCCGTCTGGAGTAAACCAGATGCACGGGCGGACATGGTGGCGAAGCGACGGATGGCGCCGTAGACGAAGGATATGATACCTCAACACCATGCAGTGGTGGAGTAGTCATCTGTGGTATCTGCAGGGGTGCCATTGCAGCAGTGCGAGGCACCGGCATAGTAGTGTCGACGTCGAGGAAATCAAAGTTGGTGCGAGAGGGAGGGGGTGAAGATCAGTCACTACTGGCAAACGGGAAGATACTCTCATCAAAAATAACATGGAGGGAGATGACACGTTTGGTGGTGAGATTGAGACAGCGATACCCCTTATGGTTAGAAGGGCAACCGAGGAAGACACAGGCCGTGGAACGTGGTGCAAGTTATGAGCAGAAGTGGCAGAAATGTTAGGAAAATAAAGACAACTGAAAACCCGGAGATGACTGTACTGCGGTGGGGAGCGATGGAGGGCATAGGGAATGTCACCACCGACAGAAGAGGATGGGCAATGGTTGATGAGATAGGTGGCAGTTGCTAGCGTCTCGGCTCAATACTTGGGAGGCATAGTGGCGTGGAGCAGGAGCGTGCGAACCGCATTGTTGAGGGTGCGAATAATACGCTCAGCTTTGCCATTCTGCGGGGAGGTGTATGGGCAAGAGAGGCGTAGGGTAATGTCGCGGAAAGCAAGGAAGGATATGTTGGTGTGGTTCACAAATTCGGTGCTGTTGTCAGCCTGTATAGATTTTAGAGGGAGACCGAATTGTGTGCTAGCATAGGCGGTAAAATCTGCTATGTGCTGGAAAACTTCTGATTTCTTTATAAGAGATAAGGTCCAACAATAATGAGAGAAATCATCAAATAACACTAAATAGATGAGAAAACCAGATATGCTAGGAACTGGAGATGTCTATACATCACAATGAACTCGCTCAAATGGCGCAGAAGAGCGCGAAGATGTAAGAAAAGGGAGGCGCGTATGTTTTCCAAGTTGACAGGATTGGTAAAGAGAGTGGTCTACTTTATTACATGAGATGAACAAGTTTTTATTAAGGGTGTCAAGACAGGCGACGCTGCAATGACCAAGGCGCTGATGCCATAACTAGGAGGAGATGGCGAGGTAGGTGCTGAGTGGAGCTAAGGTGGCGACTGGAGGGATAGTGTAGAGGTCGACCGCAGTATCGCAGCGAAGCATCACACGCTACGTCCGAGAATCCTTAATAGAAAAACCAAAGGCGTCAAACTCGATGGAACAATGGTTGTCACGAGTGAACTGTCTAATAGAAAGAAGATTATGAACTAGGTTAGGAACAATTAGAGTGTTGTGAAGAAGAAAATGAGTGAATGGTGTGTGAAGGAACGTGTGACCACGAGAAACGACAGGGAGGCGGGAACTGTTACCAACAGTGACGACCGAATGAGGTGGGGGGTGGTTAGAGAGGAGTGTACCGTTGTCTGTCGTCTTGTGGGATGTGGTGTCGTTGTCCATGACCCAACCGTCGTGTCCTTGGATGGCCAGTTGGTTCAACACGGTGATGAGGCCCTGCTGATCCCAAGTCTACGGGGTGGAAGGCTGGGACGGCGTGAAGGCGATATGAGCCTGAAGTGGAGCGCCGAGAAGGTCGGGAGTGGGCGAGGGACGCCACTGACGGCCAATATGGGTAGTCCACAGGTTGAAGCAAAATCAGGGACCGATCGTTGGAGATGGTGGTACGTAGCCACCCTGAAAACCGACACTGGCGCCACAGCCGGACCCCCCTGCTTGCCGCGGCGGTTGCGGCCGCCATGACGCCCGTCACGAGCAGTGGTGGCCTGAGTGGTGATCGATGACGTGTAGCCGAAGTAGCCGCCGGAGGCGAGCAGGGTTGCGGTGGTGGCGATCTTTGCCTCGTTGCTGAGGCGAGTCTCCTTGAGAGCGAGCATAGACCGCACCCTGGTGAAGGAAGGGAACTGTACGGAGTTGGCGATGTCATCGGCGGTGGTGGAGAAGCGCGGGTTGAGGCCACACAACAGGTTGAGGACGAGCTGCGTATCGGTGACGGGGTAGCCGATGTCGCGTAGCTCGTTGGCGAGGACCTTCACCCACTGTCTGTAGTCAGCGATGGACAGATCGCCTTGGACGAGCGAGTGAAACTGGTTGTTGAGGAAAATCGCGTGGGACTTCTTGTTGTCGTGGAACAGCGTCTCGATCGCGACCCAGAGGTCACGTGCATCCCGATGATATATTCAAGACGGTGCGCATGAAGGTCTTTTTGTGTTCTTGGTTATGCCATTTGGGTTATCTAACGCACCAGCTACCTTTCAAGCTTTGATGCAGGCAGTTCTCCGCCCATACTTGAGAGTATTCATCCTGGGTTTTCTTTGATGATATATTGATCTATAGTTCCTCTTGGACGGAGCATCTTCAACACATTCGGCTGGTCTTCATGCTTCGTCAACACGAATTGTTTCTTAAGAAGTCTAAATGTTCCTTTGGCTTATCGTCAGTTTCATATTTGGGCCAAATTACCTCAGAGGGTGGCGTGGCCATGGATCCATCCAAAGTGCAAGCAATTTTCGAGTGGCCACAATAGAAGACACTCGAGGCATTCTGTGGTTTCTTAGGCCTTGTAGGCTATTTAAATTTCCTTGAGATTTTGGGAAGATCGCCGCGCCCCTCACCAGCTTGTTGAATGAGGCGTTTGGATGGTCTCCAGCAGCACAACAAGCCTTTGAAGGACTTAAGGTGGCTTTATCTTTAGCCCCTGTCCTCTAGATGCCCGATTTCACACAAAAGTTTATCGTCGAATGCGATGCTTCCGGATCCGGTGTGGGGGCTGTTCTTCACTAGGGTTTTGGTCCAATTGCATTTTTTAGTCGGCCCATGGTACCTCGACATTCTAAACTCCCAGCTTATGAGCGTGAACTAATTGGGTTGGTACAGGCTGTGCGTCATTGGAGACCGTACTTATGGGGTCGATCCTTTCTCATTCGAACAAATCAGTATAGTTTGAAGTTTCTGCTGGATCAACGACTTTCAACAATTCCACAGCATCATTGGTCAGTAATTTGTTTGGATATAATTTCACCATCGAATTTCACCCTTGCCGTCTCAATACCGTCGCTGACACCTTGTCTCGCCGTGATTGTCCTTCCACGAGCTTAATGTTCATTTCTTCCCCTACTTTGTCTGTCTTCACCAACAAGATTACATATGGACACAAACAGCATTTTGGAATAGATGTGAAGATTTTAATGTCCTAACTATGAAATCAACCAAACAATAGCATCAAATGTGGCTTTGATTTTACATGAACATACAATTACATACATAAATATGTTATTAAAATAGGAAAACTAGTTACAAGACTGAATACAAGGCCAATTACCGTATAATCACTACAAAGTGAGGTGACCGAGCGAGAGTACCGGTTACCGAGTTTTAAAACCTTGGTATCCCAAAACGACCTCCTTTTCTGACCGGAGTATTTTACTTTGTACATTTTATTTGAATGTTTTGGTTATAGTGAGTTTATTAAAATGGTTTATACTTTATATGATCATTTAGGTGTACATATGCTGCACCCTGTATCAAACTAGATATGCTTAGTCGAGTTGCTAACACATTATATGTTTTAAATGTTTCTCTTGAAGATTAGGTTACTAAGATTTGTAGAAAACATGTGGTTTGGTCATCAAATAACAAAGCTTATCACTTCCATCACAAATGTTTTTTCATATAGATCTACTTACGTTTGCTGGTGCTCAGTATCCCACTTTATGTTGGGTCACTTTTGCATTTAGGCGATTTGCTAACTTGTAAGTTCATTATAAGCCTATATGCTATTGCAAGCTCCAGGATGTGATAAAGCTACTTTCAGAAGTTTCGTAAGGATATATGTAGCTCTGAACTGATGAACGTATACATTGACATGATTCATGTAGTGATGTCTCGTTATTTGTTGGTGTTTAACTTGTTAGTTCTCTCTAAAATGTCTGAAATCGCTGCAATTTTGTGTACTCTTTGTAAACTTGGGGAAATGCCTGAAGTAAAGTAAAACATCAGTACATTGGTTGGTAATTACAACTTTGTGCTAGATCCTACTAAGGGCATGTTCATATTGGTTTTTGCTAATAGTTTTTGGCTACGGCTGATGAATAGTAGTGGCTAATGAATATTAGTGCATTATGTAAAAAGGACGGTACAACAAAAGACATTACAACATTCGGAGCGCCATACGACTTACGGAATTATGATATAATAAAATACAAAGTACATTACAATATGTGAAAGCGAAATGTAGTGACTGATGAATAGCAGTGGCTGATAGGAACGACTTATAAAAGCTGCGGCGTTCGTATTGGCTTCTGCTTCTGAAAGGAGAAACCAGAAGCAGAAGTCAATATGAACAGGCCCTAAATAACATGCACCCGTAATACACATTTTTAGAGTTTATTTATTTTGCTTCCGTTATATTTTGTATGTTTGTGAGGTCTTGTAGCCACAGTTGTAATAAGTGACCATAAGGCCATTACCCTTTATTATTGTAATAAAACGTTTTTTGGTTATGTATTCATCACTGTTCAACTATATACACTAGCGTTGATTTGGAACTAGTGCGATAATACGCAGAGGATTCGGATCTAGGAAATCCAATCCCGACAAAATTTAGGTGGGATCAGTAGATACCTCGCAGGGTGCTGTCTGGGAGAAGTAGACCTTGGCCTAACCGGTGAGGTAGGCGCTGCTGAAGTCAACCTGGGCCTTGCTGGCGTTATTGGCATTGACATGGTCAACTAGGAGGGGTACTCGTCCGCGACGATGGTGGTGACAGTGAGGATTAGAGGACCTGAACGACGCCAGTGAGGCAGGGTCAAAAGGGGACTAGCCAGCGACCAAGACTTGAGGGAAACTAGGTGCACAATGCTGGTAGCAATGGGACTCCATGCCATCGACGATGGAGACCAGAGGATGGGGCTTGGCAACGCCCACTTGAGTCTCTACCCAAGCCCACCTAGACAAATCCTATCTGTACCCACAGGTTGAACCCATTCCAACTCAAAAATTTTAAACCCACACCAAATCAACACAACCTGAATTTTACTGCTAACCCAACCCAACCCCCTTAGCTGCCTAAATCCGTTTCCACCCATCCAAAGTCAACATGAACTAAAAACCAACCCATTTAACCCATTTCCACCTAACCCATTATCAGGCCTAAAAACCAACCCATTTAACCTATTTCCACCCAACCCATTGTCAGGCCTAAACACATGTACATATCTTCACCATAAAAAGGACGCAGTGACAAAAAAACTCCATTTGTAGAAGGTTTTGTTAAAAAAAACATTGGCAGAAGAATAAGCAACCGAAAATGACCACTTTGGAGTTAACAATCCCAAAGTATTCCAAATAGATTAATAGGGTGAGCGATCACCAGTATCGACAAGGTGAAGTTCACAATTTTACTAGAGAGCCAAGTTCCTTGTGGATGTATTGGCGTATTCAGACACCTTTGACTGTTTATGTATTTTGCACTATAGTCACTTTTTTTCTAATTTTGGCCCTTGAACACCCTTTTTGCAAAAATGGCCCCCTTCCCAAGCTCGGAAGGCGCCATAAGCGACATGTGTCACCTACTGTGTCTAGGGAGCTCGGCTGGAGCAGTGGCATGTGGTAGGGCGGGCGAGCATGGCAGCAAATGGCTAGGCATGATAGGCAGGTGGGCCCAGGCACTGTTGAGCTGTTGCTACCCGACAGCACCTGCCAAGCCATCATCTTCTCAGTAAGGCACTGCCGAGCTAATACAGCTTAGCTGTTGGCTGGGGCAGCGCAGGCAAGCGCATGGACATGGGCAGGGGGCCTAAGGGGATCACAGGTAGGGGCAAGCACGTGGTTTGGCTGCTGACACAACGGGAATCGCCGAGGTGATGATGCGGCTCGGCCTACCCATCGCAGGAGAGGTTACCTTTCTGCCGGACGTGCCTACCAACTGGCGTGGTGACCTGCTACACAGGTTTGAGGGCATTCTTCTGGCGGAGGCTATGACAACGTACTCCGTCTTCTCGGTGCGACAGAAGCATGGACCGCCCATGCGGTGGCTTTCACAGTTTCGGGCACGTATGCTATCTATTTTTCCTGTTTAGTGATGCACTATCTTTGCCATATGACAGGCTTTCTAATTTTTTTGTTTGTGCACAAGTTGAGCGGATGGACCTTAAGGCCAATGAGTACCGGGTGTCGTGGCAGCTTGAGACGTATTTGCTATGGCTGTTCGGTTGGGTACCATTTACCAGCAGCCATGGTGACTCTGTCGATACCAGCCTCATGTGGAATGCAATGGTCATTGCCGACAGGGAGGTGAACGTTAGCTGGCGATCAGCCATACTTGCCGTGATGTACTGTTGCTTGTGCAACGCTTGTTGTAGGACAAGGCTGACCTCTGTCCTCATAGGCTATCCCCTCCTGTTGCAGCTGTGGTCGTTCGAGTGCTTTTCCCTCATACCGCGTGGACATATACCATTAGGGCACCGTGGACTGGCCGACCGCAGGGTTCATTTGGTGCTGTATATGGGTACTTATTCTCATGAATCTTTACTATATGTGTATTACGAGTTAAAGCATCTAGGTTACCAAAAATAGTTTTGGTAATTAATGACAATATATGAATATGGGACTAATGTGTTTGCTGAGTATCACATAGGTTAAGTCCCTAATTGAGCATGTCAGAGTGTATACTAAAGGTGAAAATGAGGATCAAGATGGTTCAAGACAAAGGCACTAGTAGTATATGATTTCTTTTGATTTTTGCCGGTCTTAGGAGAAAAGTCGGAAGACCGGATTATAGGTTAATTGTCATACTATTAAGAGAGATCATAGAAAAGTAACTTGAAAGCATGTTCTTGTGCCATTTAGATCAATTTAGGATCATGCATACTCTTAAAATTAAATTTAAAAGCCAATTGTGCTCTGTCAGAAAAATCAGAAATACCGGAGTGCATGTTGCGGAACTACCGGTTTCCAGAAATACGGATGTGTTAACTGCGGTACTACCGGAACTCGGTATCACCAGTATCTTGAGTGGTACGTTTTTTTATAGAGAGCACCCTCTTTAACACTTAGATTTGTCGATATCGGTAGTACCAGAGTTTAAACGGCGGAACTACCACACAATAGTATAACTGCACTCCAAATTGGAACTACCAGAACTCGGAAGCTCCGAAAGTTTGGGCGGTACGTTTTTCCAGAAAGGACCAACTTTTGGTCCCCAAGCCAAACTGTAATACCGTACCAGAAATCAGAAATATCGATGATCAGAACTACAGCGATTTCAATGGCGATAGTACCACGTCGACTTTCAAACAGCTAGTTCTGACGTTCTGACATAACTGTTATACATTACTACAGTACAATGTGGTAAATCTGCAGTTTACACAGTGGTACTACCGATTTCCCTAATTTTAAGGATTATTTTATGCATTGACTATATTTGGTTGGTGGAAGTATAAATATCCTCCACCTGCTCAAAGACAGATAGTAGACACTTCATTGAACATCTTTGAGCTTTGAGCAACCTCTCCAGATCTCATTTCTCATTGTACATTCATTTGAGGTAGTTGAGCCACATCAAGTGCATGTCATCTCTAGATTGATCCGTTGGCACTTGATCGTCATCAAGCGAAGCTGTGATTTGTTACTTTTGGTGTTTGCCGGCACCTAGACGGCTCGGTGGAATATTGTGAGGTGACCTCTTCAAGAAAATTGTGTAGAGGTCCGATGTCAATTTGTGAGTGGTTTGATGTCCATCATCTCTAAAGAGGAGGAAGGGCAACCAATAGTGGATTGAGAAGTTGTGGCTTAATTCGTGGAGCCGGTGCAAGTTGCTTGGGCTTTCTTTAACGTGAATTAGGGGAAATCGGTAAGTTTCCAAACACTACAGTAAAACATCGTGTGTCAAATTGGTTATCTTTTGTCTCTATCTTGCATTTATATATCTAGCAGTTTGTGATAGTGAATTATGCTTGTGCTAGAGATATTTGTAGAAATTAATTATTATGGTGCCTTAGGTTGACTAGAATTGGATATGTTTTTATTTTCATTGTAATATTGCTTAGCTAAAATTGGGATCATCAAATTTAGAAGGCAAGAATTTTATAACCTCCTATTCACCCCCTCTAGTCGGTTATCCTTGATCTTACAAGTGGTGTAAGAGTTTTCTCTCTCATCTATTAGACTTAACCATCTAGAGAGTAACGAATGGCTAGTGAGAGAATTGCTATAGGAAAAGAACATCTTTTTGATAGCTCAAATTACCCTTATTAGAAAATTAGAACGTCTATTTATCTTAAGGCTATGAGTCCGAATATTTGGAAAATTGTAAATAAGAGTTATGTTATGCCTCTTTATTCACTACTCCTCACAGAGCAAGATGTGCATAACGCTCATTTAGATGCTTAAACCATGAATGCTTTATTTAGTGCCTTAAACGCGGATGAATTCAATAGAGTGAGCAATTTGAAAACTGCTTATAATATTTGGAACACACTCTCCAAAATACACGAGGGAACATCCACGGTTAAAGAAGCTAAATTTCATAAGCTTCGGATCAAATATGGGTTAGGGAAGCTAAATTGCATAGGCTTCGGATCAAATATGAGACATTTACAAAGTTGCCTCATAAAAATATAAATGAAATGTATTCTCGCCTAAATAACATTGTGAATGAGCTCAAAGGCCTTAGCACGTCACTAACGGATATTGATATTGTGAGAAAGATGCTTAGCACGTTGCTAGAGAAGTATGAGATGTTGGTGACACTCTTCCTCAACTCTCCCGAGTTGGCTAGAATGACGCCAACACAACTCTTAAAAAATCTCATCACCGATGAGTTATATAAAAAGGATAAGGAGGAAGCCATGGAACAATCTTCCTCCAAAGGCAAGAAAATAACCGCTTTCAAAGCCAAAGCGGTATATGAGTCCGATGATGATGAGGACTCTGAGGAGTTGGCTCTTCTTGTGAAGAAAATGAAAAAAGTTCATGAAGAAGTGCTCAAATCGAAGCGCTAGTCATGAGAAGAACAAGAAAGGGCAATCCTACGACAACAAGCGCTATAGCAACATTCGTTGCTATGAGTGTGATGAGAAGGAGCACATTGCCTCTCAATGCCTCACGAAGAAGGATGATAGGGCAAGTCATTCAAGAAGGATTTCAACTGCAAGAAGTTTTTCAAAAGACTTCACAAAGAGGGCAAGAATGAAGCCCACATTGGAGAGTGGAACTCTGATGAGGAGTACACGGACTCTGATTTCGATGAAGAGGAGTCACCCAAGAAAAAGGGACTAGTTGGCATCTAGGAAGCACCGATACTCCGTTGAACTGTCGCACCCGTGTCTAATACGTATCCGATATGGCGATACGTTCCGATACGCGGCGATACAGTATCGGCGGAGTATCGGCAAATTTCAGCCAGAAAAAAATTAAAAAAAAATCCCGATACGAAAGCGATACGGCAACAATACGTATCCCACTCACGGACACGGCCCACTCGGCACAATACGTATCCCTCACGCGCGGTCGCCCTCACCCTACATCCCGAGCCGCCTACCAAACATCCCCCATTCGCCTCCCTTCTCGGTTGTCACCGCCGCCACCACTGGCCGAAGGCCACTAGCCAGCCGCCGCTCCCTCGCCGCACACAGCGTCTGAAATCCGTCGCTCCCACGCCAGCGCTTGTAGATCCACTGCGCCCTCCCGTCGCAATGCCTGAGATCCACCGGTTGGAGATCCGACGCCTGGAGGTCCGCCAGTTGGAGATCCACCGCCTAGAGGTCCACCTGTCGGAGATCAGTCACCTGGAGGTCCGCCTGCTGGAGCTTCGCCCCTGGAGGTCCACTGCTCCGCCATTCAACAGAGGTACTTCTCCCGCCGCTTCTCCCGCTGCTTCTCCCTCGCCACTCCTTCCCCGCCGCTCCCACCGCTTCTTCTCCCCGCCGCTCCCACTGCTTCTTCTTCCCCTCGCCGCTTCTCTCCCGCCGCTCTCGCCGCCGCTTCCCCCGTGCATGCATGCACAAATAGATTTACTTTTTTACTAAGTGTGATATCATGCACAAACATGCAGCATGTATGCATGAATCTGTATGCACAAACATGTATCATCGCATGAATCTGTATGCACAAACATCTGTATGCAGCATGTATGCATGAATGATGAATCAACCCTATATAGCTGTATGCATGTATAGCTGGATGAATCAACCTTATCTTAAAGAAATGTTCTTTAACTAGATAAATGATTATATATGGTTTTGATTTTTCCCTATTGGATAAGTGAAAAATGGTGGCATTGGCTTATGTAGTCAAGATTTGTGTCAAATTAAGTAATTAATTTAACCCTACTGGTCCAGGGTGTCAAGTTAGTACTACAAAACCAATGTGAGATGGTGCACTTGTGTTAAATTTGCTATGGTGAAATTATTTTGAAATTGTACCTCTTGCTATTTTAGGAGATGGATCCAATGGATGTAAACAAGCCATTGTGGAGCATGTTGATATTCTAGAGAGATTTACAGGTGTTGGAGGAAATGTGTGATTCAGATGCAAGTATTGTGCTTGGGAATACTGTGGAAGCTACTATAGAGTTAAAGCACACTTCCTGAAAAAAAATCCAATGCTGGGATCAGAATGTGCTCAAAGGTAACAATAGCTATCATTCAGCAGCTTCAGAGTGAAGTTGAAGAGGCTGAAGAAGAAAACTAGTCTATAGCATTCAATTCATCAAGGTAATCTCAGTTTCTCCCTCTAGCCTCTTATAATTTTTATTTTCACAATTTATTATATTTCATATATATATATATATATATATATATATATATATATATATATATATATATATATATATATATATATATATATATATATATATATATATACACACACACACACACAACGTATCCTTGTTTTTGGAAAATATCGTATCGCCGTATCCTTATCACCGTATAGCGTATCAAGGTATCCTAGGTTGGCATTGCTATTCAGGAAGCTCTATCCCTCTTCTCATCGCTAACATGCCTTATGGTAAAAAGAGAGAAGGTAAATACTTTGAATGATGATGAGCCTTTATATGATGATCTTATGGATATGCTTATTGAATTAAATGAATATGTTAGAAAAAAAAGTCAAAATTCAAGAACTTGAAAAGAGCATTTCTCTCTTAAAGATTCATATGAGGAGCTAAAGGAAACTCATGACTTATCTAAGAAAATTCAAACAAATCTAGCACTAGCATTACAGACAACAGTTCCATCATGTTATGTATAATTGTAGCTCATCAAATGTTCTTGGTGAACCAGTTAGTTAAGTGGCCTAAAAGAGTAACCAGTTAGTCAGTAATGTCAGTGCTCCTTGCCTCAGTTTTGTATTACTGTGCTCCTTTGCATCCATTTCTGTCTGTTCTTGATTTTACATTGTTTCTTGAATAAATTAGAGGATATCCAATGTTCTCGATTTGCATTGAGGATTATAACACACACAAAAATGATGCAACTGACTGTCGCCTTGGCCATACTGTGTGTTTTGGTGGTTGCATGTTTAAGGATCGTGAAATCCTGATGAAATCGTGGAACTTGCGAGGCTTGTGAGATTTACTTGTTTGTTTTAAGGATACTTTCATTGCTTTGTTCATCTCGGTGCCACACGCATTGGCAATTTGGCATTGATCCTTCAATCTGTCAATTAACTTGTTTTATTTGTTTCCTAGGGAGGGGGTTCACCATCTGCCACTCAACTGAGTCAACAAGTTCGATCTCCGGTGGTGACTCTGATGAGGTCACCGGGGATAAACTTGTTGTTGATGTCTCCGCTTGGGGCGCTGACAAGAGCAAAACGGACGAGGTCTCCATCAGCAACTCTGGCTACACTCTCTATGCTGGCATTGCCGAATATGGTTGTCAGCCCAATGATTTCAACATTTGGTGCTCCGAACGCTATTAGGATTGCCATGCTATCCCAATGATTTCAACATTTGGTGCTCCGAACGCTATTAGGATTGCCATGCTATCATCAAGAAACCGGATTACAGAGAAAACTGACAGTGAGAATAGGAATCACTGAATTAGCATCTTTCAAGGCAGTTTTTTTTGGAAAGGACATACAGGTCAGATATAATATAGTAAGTATTAGTACCAGACCATAACTTTACATCGTCCATACTAGCTTTTGACATTGGTAGCCAGTGTAGCATTTGTAAATAATGTATATTAGCGTTTTAGAGATGTAGATCATTTTGATTGAAAGTTTAACTGAAACATGTCAATATAGTTTGGATTGCTAGGAACTTTACAAGAAGTGTAAATATTTATTCAACCTTGATTCTTGAATTTTTTGTAGGCACTTTAGCTGCAATATTAGACTGAAGAAACAACTGTTACAGCAGTTACGGTGGTATGAAATACTGTCTACTAGCAACTGTGTTATTTGGTCCACTGCTAATGAATTCAACTAAGCAAATTAGTAAGAAAGATTGCAACTTTTCTACTCCACTGTAGAGAGGATGACGAACCATCCTGATGGTCCTGTACATTGGAGAGCGCACCAATCCCACTTTTCTTCCTCATTCTTTTCTTGATCTTTAGTTATTTCCCATGACTTCTTTATTAATTCTTGGAAGAATCCACCACATGTGGTTTGGTTATTTGCTTTGACCGTAACTGTTTGGGAGTTCATTTTGTCACTCTCCCTATTTTCTTTGGTTCTCAGTATGGATTATTCATCGTTTTGGAGCATCTTGCTTGGAACATGCAAGAGCATTAGTGTCTGAACAAATAGTGGATGAAGTGTGGTTCTTTTTTCTGTATGTCTGAACATGCAAGAGCATTATTAGGGTTCGAACAATTTGCAGCCGCCGACGAGCTTGTTCTATGCTTTTGGGCTTCTTTTTTCCTCTGTGTGCTTTACGCCCGACTGGTTGAGCAAGTTGGTTTGCTTATCTGGATTGTGTAATCACCCATGGCAGAAAAGGATCCTGCAATATCATTGCCCAAAAATAATTCAGGCCCCAGCAGGAGGTTTGTGCAAGGTATCATAATTAATTATAAAACAACGAATGAATGAATATTTGGGCTCTTTACTGGATGCTGCACTAACAACGTGAGGGCAGGATTGTAGAATACATACATTATTCAAGTTACAAGGGTCTTTTCGCAGCTTTTGGGTCCAAAGCAATGCGAGTCAAGTATATACAAAGTTACAAAAAAAGAGATGCTAGTTTGAAGCAGCAGCAGTTTCTTCATATAATACAGCACAAGGAATGAAAAAAACACTAGGATGCACAAAGCCCTTGTGTTGCCCCTGAAGATGGCATCAATTGATCAGGTTAAACAACAATTGAGGGTAAATGTCATAGAAGCTATAATTAACAGACTGCATAGTGAAGCAAAGCCTGCCAACCCGCATAGTGCTGTGAAGCCCACATACTATTGCCTGCAAAACGTCTTGCAGCTGATGCGGGCATGGCCGCACTGACCACGGACATGCCCACTTGCACCCCTAGCCACAAGGAGATAGCTGCCTCTTAGCTAGGCTAGACCGGCCTAGGGTATGTTTTTTGGCTTCAGATTATATGGCTTTTGAACTGTTCGTGAGATAGACTATGGAGTAACAGAAACTTACATATAATTTTGGCTTGATTCCTAGTCTGTACTAGTCAAAAGAAGCTAGACAACTAGTTCATTGCTCTACAATAGTTGACTCATAGTCTGTACTCATGTTAAATAGTAGAAGAGTTGAAGTGAAGATGATACAATTCAATATATATTCCTTTCGGCATACGTGCATTATCCACATGTATTATCCATTTTTGACATGAATCCGTCAAGTATTTGTCCTGATGGTACTGTGTCTGAAACCCCGAATACTCCAAATTCATATTCATATCCAGTTTGATCATATCCGACTTCGAATTCAAGAAAAAATATAGATTAAATTACTGTATAAGCAATATCCTACCGAATCCGATCCAATTGCACCCTAGGCATATATGGTATATTGACTATATGAGTAATACTATGTCACATAAGTACAAAACTAGCGAATTTTTCTCTAATGCATTGAGGCAGTGCTCAGAAGCGCTTACGCTTCTACATTCCGCAATTGTGTTTGCTTTTTTTAACTGTTTGCTTTTTTTGTTTTTTTTTTTATCATATTTCCTTGCATTGTATATGATATGCTAACATGTTTTTTCTATTTTTAAATTTTTTAAATTTTATTATGTCAAATAATCCAATTCAGCTACAGTAAAAAAAATAAACCAGCTACAGTAAAAAAATCATAAGCTACCATTCTGAACACCGCCTGAATCTACCACACCCTTCAGATGGGACCCATTGTAAAATAAAATACTCTCTCCAATTCTTGACGTGAGTTATGTTCCCCTTGTGCGAGAAATATTGCAGATGGCCTAACAAGTTTAGCAAAAGAATTACTTTGCTCCCTAGTCCGGTGGCCCCTGTTAATTCAGGTTTCAAAAGGCAAAAGTGCCAGGTAAAAACATAAATCCTTATTAGTTTGCTCAAAATTGAAACGGTTCTTGGATACATCTCTGCATTAATTCACTACAATCCTCTAATATTAGCATAATTTTTTATTTTTGAAATTATGATGTTGCCAAGTCTGAATCTTGATAACATGCAAAAACATCTGATTTTTGATGTATTGACCTTTCAAAATTTTGTAGATTCATTGGTTTCACAATATGGTATTCTTTGGTGAGAACAGATATGGTATTTTACATTTTAGAACTTGAGAATATCAAATATGTTGTGTGTAATCCTGACTTGGTTAGGCTTATCAGCTGTATCAGGTCTTTCGGTTAATGCATGTCAGTGTTGTCAGTTAGAGCGTGCGTCTGATCTCCTAAAACTGCGCGGTGTGAGCGAGTTGTAATGGGTGTGGCCGGTAAAACCGGATCACAGTGTGTGTCTCTAGATTATGAAAAGTTAGCTTACGTGTTTCAGTTGTTGTTGTTAAGGAAAATAACATTCAGAAATAGCCCCACACTATGTTCTCTGCTCCTGAACTCTTAACTTCGTTTTGCCTGTTAACTTGACCAGCGCTATGTATTCATTGATTCAAGTCACGAAGGGTTATACATATATAGTCTAACATGGCTAATGTGAACACAAGACTAATGTGAACACAATACAAGATTAAAGTGAACTCAAGAGATTGAGTACAAAGCATGAAGAGATGAGGCATTCGGTAACCAAAGAATCAGGCTAACACGCCCCACAGTCTGAGCGTCGGCAATATGGACGTTTAGGTTGGATCTGAACTCTATAAAGATAGGGGTAGGTAACCCCTTAGTGAAGATGTCTACGAACTATGATGACGTCGATACATGAAGAACGTGGATATGACCAAGGGCAACACGCTCCTGGTGGTGCGATGGCTCATGCTTACGGATGACGTGCCGGCGATGATGATCTGACGTGATAACGATGGTAGACGGGGCTCTCGGAAGGTCACGGAGGGAGGGCCATGTCGATAAGCGCTCTATGTCATGCCATGACATCATCGGAGGAGAGGAGGTGCTAGAGAGGTCAAAGCCAAGATGGTGAAGTCTTGAGCCGAGAAACATCGACAAATCGGTAGGGCGACACAATCCAATTTATAATCGAAAAAAGTAGAGAAAATCATATCTGAAAATGACCGACGAAAACTCTAATTGGTAGCCGATCGGATGATCGACGACACAGCTTAAACTACGGGTTACGTAGCACTCAAGAGAGATCATGGAGACGAGATCATCTCCTAGGGGTGGCATGGCGGAAGTTGTGGAGGCGGCAGCTCAAGAGCGGCACCGCTCTGATACCATAAGAGCGTGAAATATTTAGAGCAATCACGCTATGTCGACGCTTTCGACGCAAATATATATATATATATATATGTGTGTGTGTGTGTGTGTGTGTGTAACTCTTTGTAACTTAAATCAACAAATCATATAGCGAGATTGCTCCAAATATTTCACGCTCTCATGGTATCAGAACGGTGCTGCTCCTGAGCTACCGCCTCCACAACTTTCGTCATGTCGTCCCTAGGAGATGACCTCGTCTCTTCTCCATGATCTCTCCCGGGGCTGCGCAACCCGTAGTTTAAGTTGTGTCACCAATCATCCGATTGGCTACTAATTAGAGTTTTTTCGTCATTTTCAGATCGAGTTTTCTCTAATTTTTTCAATCATAGATCAGTTTGCGTAGCTCTACCGACCTGTCGATGTTCCTCAGTTCTGGACTTCACCGCCTTGACTTTGACCTCTCTGGTGTCTCCTCTTCTCCGATGATGTCATGGCATGATGCGGTGCGCTTGTCGACATAACCCTCCCTTTGCAGCCTTTCGATCGCCCTGTCTACCGTCATCATCACGCTAGATCATCATCGTCAACTTGTCATCCGCAAGCACGAGCTATCGCACCACTGGGAGCACGTCATCCTCGGTCATATCCGTGTTCTTCATGTACCGATGTCATCACAGTTCACAGACATCTTCCCTAAGGAGTTGCCTACCTCTATCTTCATGGAGTTCAATTCAGCCTGAACGTCCGCATTGCCGATGCTCAAACTGCGGGGCGTGTTAGTCTGACCCTTTGGTTACCGAATGTCTTGCCTCCTTGTGCTTTATGCTCAATCTCTTGAGTTTACATTAATCTCATATTGTGTTCACATTAATCATATATTCCTATTAGCCATGCTAGGCTATATATATAGCGTGATTGCCCTTTGAAACTTAAATTAATGAATCATGTGTAACCATTTGTGACTTAAATTAATGAATCATATAGCGTGATTGCTCCAAAATATTTCACGCTCTCATTGCCGTTTGAAATTACTGTTCATCATCTGATAAACAGACAGATCATTGATTCTTTGGATAGGATGATCCGAGACTCGATTCCAACAAAACATCAACTATAAATTTTAAAGCCATTCGCTACAGTGAACAAACGACAAAGCATCTAAAGGAAGCAAGATGCATTGATCTCTTATTTGCACAAAAAATACGATATGTTGTTGACATCAGCTATTTTGAAATCTGAACATGTGACTGTCTAATCTGGCGTGTAGTTCGAAATCAAACTGTGTTCGATTCATGACTGTACGCAGAAGTATCTTTCCCATTATTTGCAGTTGGATAATTGGATTCACAAGCTTCATAGTTTAGAACCAGCAAGCCAACGGCTGTAAATAGCCAATGCTTCTTGTGGTTTGTATTCAGGGACGGTGTGACCAGCACCCTGAGCAAAAAGAAACAATGAAACATGAGTATGGTTAGAGGCAATTTAACCTCGAAGCTTTAATTTTTCATGTTTTAATAATGCATTCACATCAGTTGATATAATATGTTTTATTATTTTTGAGTAGGTACTAGGTGGGATCTAGCACAGTAGTGTTTCATTTGCAATACTTAGGCGGTTTTCACCGGATTTTAATCCTAAAATTTTGCATAGTTAAAGAACATCACCTCCTCTACATGTGGTATTTTTTTTAGAATTTTGGAAAACTTTGAAAACCAGTTTTCACCGTACGTTGCCTGGTTGTAATGACCAAGTTAGAAAATGTATGCTCACCTTAACAGTAGCAAAAGTGAGGCCATGTTCATATCCTTGGGTGTACCTGAGGAGTTCAACAAACAAAAAAATAGTGGATTATATATTGCTAATTTTTTTGTAAACACAATATATTGCTAATTTCGTTTCCTGAACAACATTCTTAGTTTGAATCATGGCAAGTAAAAACTAACATATATAGCAAGGCTTATTTGTTTTAATTTGTAGTTTCCTCATGAAAGCAACAGCAACTTTCATTAAGTGGTGAATTCATATCCAAGGATATTTCAATTTGTATATCAAATGTGGGAAAATATTTGTTCAATACCCAGAAACTTGTTCGTTTAGGAACCATGGTCGCCATGAGTCAACAACTCCATAGCCCAAAGATCTCGTCCATGCTTCAGTCCCAGTAAAAGGCACACACATATCATGGTCACCACTGAAAGATATGCAAAAGGAAATATCAACAAAAGCAGCTTTTTATAAGAGCAGAGAATGTGATATCAATTAACAAAATCTTACATCAAATTTGGTTCCTTCTACCTAGGATAGTACTAGTTTTAATAATTCAAGAAAATATTTTTCACTACAAGTAAACAAGTCAAATGTCTCCAGAAAAGTAAAGATGGCGAATTCTCTTTAAGACAATAGACAACAAGTGTTGTGTTCTGAGGGCTTTTCAGCAATTTCCCATTTTGAGAAAAAAAAGGAGGAGAAGGTGGTCCCACCTGTCAGTGGGACGCATGAAGAAAGGCTAGAGACAGAGTCTCCAGCCCCATCTTGCGTGGTGCGGGCCTTGACTGGCTCTTGGGGGCGACCGAGTTGGACGATGATGGCAGTGGCAGTGGAGGCGCCACCAGCCCGGCGCTTCGGTGTCGGCCGTTGGCTACAGCTCCACTAGTTGCCTCCTTGCATCTATTTAAGCCTAACCTCTTCTCCTTTCAATGCATGAAGTCAGTGAGTTTCCCATTACTCGATCTCCTCCTCTCGGTTGTATTCCGGTTTGGGTCTTGGTGTTGCTGCACCGTCGTGTTCTTCACCAACACCAATGGTAGTGTGGTCCAGATTTGATTTCTTTGGCATTTCCCATGCGGTTCCCTTGTGCTCTATCTCTTTGAGATTTGGCGGTGAGGGATTTAGAGATTTTTCCTAGAGGTCTAAATCTGGTCGGCCTTGGATCACGTTGAGGAAGAGGAGTTTTGTTGCTTGTTCATCGGTGCTCTTGGCTGGAGCATTTGTCGATCTTGTGCGGCATCTTCCCTAACCTTCAACTTCATACCTTGGTAATCCGAAGTTTGGAGACCGGCATTGTATCTCGGTCAACCTCGTCTCCTTGCGTGGCATAGCGATGTGTTTGGTTTTTTGGGACAGTGCTTTGAGGTGTGCCTTGTCCAATTTTCTATTCGGTGGCTTTAAGTGCCATCGGTGTTGTATCTTGGCATTTTCTTACTTTACTTCTTCTGTTCTTGTGGATTATCTTCCTATTGTTATCTCTGTTGGAAGAATCGGCTAAACAAAATGATGGGTTGTGGGCTGTATGCTCTATGAAGAACTAGTTTATTACTGAGATAAGATTTGATTATAACTAGTATAGATTTTTTGGCTCAAACAATAGTGCTTACCATTGTCATTTGATCCTTTGGATCTTAGTATTTTACTGCTGGTTGTGATGGTCCATTCCAGTCTGTGATCTCTATTAGTTTCAGTGCTCTGTAGCTTATGCTCTTTTGGCTATTTAGAAGAACTTGCCATACTTAAGCTTTGTGAACATTTTCATTATAAATTGGTCAAGTTCTTAGGCTTTGTTGAGAATTGTTTAGTTGACATCAACCCAACTATTGTTGTTCTGTTGTTGGGTAGTAATTGGTCCATTATGTGAGTGGAAATTCAGTAAAGCATATTTTAGAGCTAAAATTTAGAAAAATAGTAATCACATCTAGTTTGTGAAGAGTTTAAACAAGTATTGAGAAGGCCAAAAATCTTGAGCAACTCTGCATCTGAGAGCAATATTGAACTCTAAAATCTGAGCATTATGCTGATTTTAATAGTTTGTATGCTCTATGACTTGAGTATACTGTCCTGTTTAAATGAAATGGTAGATTTACATGTTTTAATGTTAATACTGTCATTTACTTGTTGTTGGGTATATACTTTATTTATAGTAATTATTGTTGAAATTAAATCTGAATATTTGCTTATATCGCATAATTTACAACAACAAGAACACAAATAAGTGAAGACCATCATTTTATAGGTGTATTGCATTGAATATGAAGGAAGTTTTGTATATTGCAATAGCCCATAGGGCATATATATAGCACAAGACACAAACCCTAGTACAATGGGAAAAGACCTAAATATCCTTAACACCCCTCAAATACAAAAGTGTATGCAATAGTATTGCATATGGAGGGTAGACATTAAAATAGGGAAATACCGAAATCCGAGTCTTGAAGTTATCATTGTAACGGGCGGCTCTTGAAAAATTATGTCGAGTACCAACTATTCGGAATCATGCAAGAGTCCAGAAAGCACAAAGTGCAGGGGCTGAAAAAGTAGAGGTAAGCGAGAGTAAAGTCGACCGCGGCAACACGATGAAGAGGACGAGGAAGGTGACACAAAAAGCGATAGTTATCAAATCAAGCCGAAGAGAGAGATAGAAGCATGTAGCACATATTGAAATTCAAGACAGCAGCAACACGGTGCACAAAAAGCGAACGGAGGAGCAGTGCAGAAGAAGTGTGGCGGCCTTAGAAGCTTAGAGCAACAGCTCAAAGAGAAGCGGTGGCATCATGAAGACTTCTACAATCTGTAGTGGCTCAAAGAAAAAAGTGACAGCTGCGGCTATACAAAAGGAAGGAAATGATCACACTCATCCAAGAGGATGGATCATGGCTAACAAAGCAGTTGACTGACTGACAAAGATTTTATAGACTCGTATAATTTTGATGAACTTAAAGATAGATACTATAAATTTAAATGTACACAATGGAAAACAAAAGAAAAGCACTAGAGGACAACAGATACTAGTAGCAGAAAATGTCACTGTGCTTCATATTCCCCTCCTCTTCTAAAAAATCTCCACTCCCAACTTCTCCTCTGCTTCTTCCTCGCAGTGGGGCTGGTCGGGAGAGGGCACCGAGGAAAACCAAGTCGGCAGGAGGCGACGACACGGAGAGGCCGAGGGCCGGCGACCAGGTGCTGGTGCGCTGGGAGGCAAAGGCTGACAGGGAGGCGGCACCCTCGTCGTCGGCAGCGCTAACGGCATCCTGACGGAGGAGGCGATCAAGCTAGTGGGATGACAGACCCAGTGGCAGGATCTGGCGTGGCGCGCCCTGTGGGACGATGGCCAGAATGCGGTGGCTCCCCGGGGCTGGGCGTGGCGGGATTCGGTGGCGGCCATGGGAGTGGCGAAGGCGGGATCCAGTGGCTATGGCCAAAAAAGGGCAAGTCAGCAGAGACGACTGGATCCAGCGACGCGGCGTCGGCATCGCGCGAAGCGAGGGCGGCGATGGCTCTGCTCGAAGGAGGCGGAGATGGCGATGGCCGTAGAGCTGGCCGAGCGCCTCCCCTCCTGATCCAGGTGAGCCAGCATCGGGGAGGCTAGATCCGGTGTGGATCCGGTCGCATCCAGGCTGACGGCGATCGGGAGGACGCCCGGCGACGGCGCAGTGCAGAGGCTCGGGCGGGCTTAGGCCTACCAGGAGGAGGCGGCGAAGCGCGAGCGGCCAGGAGAGGACGGGGAGGACAGCCGGTGGCGGTGGTCGCCCCCAGGAGCGAAGATTGCTCCTCCCGGGGGCAGCAGCAGTGGAATAAGATGAAGCTAGGTTTGGAACCAAAACTCTGATACCATATAAATATGGAAGAAGCTTGTCTATTGCACTAACCCATATGTGTATATATACATACATACATACATGTATATATACATACATACATGTATACATACATACATGTACATATATTACAAGACACAAACTCTGGTACAATGAGAAAAAAACCTAGATACCCTTAACATGACGTACCTGAATATGATAGCACGATAACCCTGGCTTGTAAGTTTCTTGTGATAACTGATCATACTCCCAGCATCATGATGAAAACTCAATACATTTGTGCATATAAGCCATGGGCCAATTGAACTTACCTAAAATGAGCATGATAAATTAGAGTATGAAAATCAAATTATTTTCAAATTCCATCTAATGCTGGGACGTTACTAAATGATTATCATACTGGTTGGGCATGAATTGCAGATCTGACATTATCGTTGTTCAGCCATGCTGTTGCAACCTCATCACTCTGCAGATTAAGCAAACGAAAGGTGATCAGATACTGCAAAATGAGTCATGCATCGCTTGCAGCCAAAGCAACTCCTGTATTTTTCATGATAAAAAATATGTTTAATTCAGAACTGCAAGACTAGTTTAGATGCGGGAACTTGAAATGAACTAATTGGTCGTAATATAGTACGGTCAAATATTAGGTCCTATATTTTAGAATTATTTTGTGGTTTCCAGCAATCTCAGTTCTGCCACCGAAATGCACTATACTTCTTTATTTTGTTGACTCAAGGAAAAGTACAATATGGAACACATGCAGAAATTCTGGAATCATGTGCCCGGATATTCTTTTTTAGTTATGTCATTTTTTCTTGTTATGACAATCCCAGCTCAACTACATCAGCGATATTTCAAATTCTCATATTGTAATTCAAATAAAGCAGCAGGTTTTGCTACCATAGTAGACATCCTAACAACTCTTGCAACATATGCTGTAGAGTTGCGTGAAAATCATGATATAATTGTCATTTTTTTTACACTCCTTTTAGACAGATCTAGCGCATAATTACATTATGTGTACTATCTCAAGCTGACAAATATTAAACCAATATGTTCAGTAAGGGACTCGACGTTTTTATTCAGCATAAATTTCCTTTCATATTTGGACTACCTCTGTACCCAAATTTAAGTCGTTTTGGGGTCAAACGTTTTAAACTTTGACTACAAGGGAAAGGATACTGCGTGCTTACCATACATGGCACTCGACCGCCAAGTTCCTGCCAGGATGGGACACGCCCATCTCTTACAGGAGCTCTCAAAGGCCAAGCACGCCCAATCATTCTCGTTCTTACCGGAAGGGGCTTGTCAGTTACACCAAGATCTTTGAAACTTTTAGGCAATCTGCTTTTATGTGGGATCGCTTCTTTGGTATTTGTGCTGTGGTAGCATGGCTCAAGAATGTCATAAATATTTAGCTCGTCGATTGCCTGCACAAGAACAAAATATATCATAAGAGAACAGCACTGATTCTTCACTCAAAAAAGTGATACTGCAATGGTTTACCGTATCAACTTTGGATAGTGTTTTTTCGCATTTATCACTGCTAGCATTCCAGTAATTTCCTTGGCAAGCAGTACTAGCTTCCTGCATTGTGAATAGAATTATAGAAATGGTGGTTATTTCAACTGACCACTTCTATAGCTAGGAGTAATTATTACAAGAAGATACAGAGTATTCTTCAAATACCACTGGAAAGTGGAAACTAAAGAAATATTTTGAAGCAAATATCCATAGGATACGAAAAAGGTGATCTGATTCCGTCGCTCAAAATGTGAGGGGAAGTAACTATCCAAATGGGGATTTCAGTCCGAAATACAGGCCTACCTGGTATATATCATCTGATATTAGACCCATTCCATGAGCAAATGGTACAAGAGCATTACCATCGAAAACAGTGTCACAAACACCATTCCCGACCATGTAGCCCTAACATGAGAGCAGAGAGTAAAATATTAGACCTTAGATTTCCTTGACAACCAAGTTCAGAGTTCTCAATGAGGCAGCAAATCAAGAAAATTCATCTCATCAGTATGTAACCTTGAAGTTTATAGTTGGCTTAACTCCCCCTTGTATTCCTGTGGAATAATTCGTCAGCAACAAGAATAGAAAGTGATTAGTAATTTTTGTAAGGTGAGTAGGATCCCAAAGCCAGCACCTTCGACAACTTCATGTGAAAGAGTAGGAACATAAACCCCAGCATACGACTCCCCAGCTATATAAAATGGATTGCTCAGGAATTCAGAGTACAGCTGAAACCACTGCTTAGAAGTCACAGAACTTAGCTTTCTCTTGCACAACAAGATGATGAATTGACCATACTATCATGGAAGAACATATATATACCTTCAGAAGAAAGGTATGTGAATCTGCAGCAGTCTTAAGATCACCAGTTTTATAATCTGAAACATTCTTTGAGTATGACAGCCCCACACCAGCAGGGGAGTCCAAGTATATCACACTAGATACCTAAGCCACAAGATAAATAACATCACTACTCTCATTCAGACAGAACACCAAATGATTTCTGCTAATTACACAGGGCTAATGGAAATATCCAACCTTGGACCAGCTATATGGGTTGAGATGAAGCTTTGGCAGGCTTCGAACTGACCCACCTGACTCAAAATTGAATGGTCCTGAAAGGAAACTAGAGATGAATTGGTATAAAAGGATCAAATTTGACAGAACTAACCATCAGCACGTCATCAAACAGTTAGAATGAGTGGAAGGCAGTTGACAAACTACAGCGGCATTGTGAACTCATATAGATACATTCCTAATACCTCAAGGGCAAAATGTGTACTTTTCTCACATGATTGGTATAAAAGAAGAACACACATTTCTCCATAAATTCAGGGATGAACTCAAATTGGCAAATCAAAGGTACGGGAACACATGTTGGATGTCGCCAACAGCAGGCGGCAAGGAACAGGAAGAACAGAGGTACGGGAAGAACTCTTTATTTCATTGCTTGCCTTCAAAAGTTACAGATCCATCCTTATATATAGGGCATCCACAATCCTCATATCATAGATCTCGGACTCCTATCTGGACTCGAAAATAGGACTCCTATTCTGACTCGGAAGCTAATATAGTAAGTACTATAGGATAAGATTTCGGACTCATCTGTAGACCAAGCTGCGCCTCAACTGGATCGCGGCGGAGGAATGCCTCTAATAAGGAATACCCCACATAACATCTCTCTCTGCCTCAGCAAACAGCTCGTCCTCGAGCTGAAAGGATGGACTGGCATGTTTAAACTCCTCCACTGGTTCCCAAGTGGCCTCCGCAGTTGGTAGCCCTACCCATTGAGCCAACATGTGCCAAATATCACGGCCCAGACTTGCCTTCAAAACCTTGGCCAGAACTGGAATAGCCCGACCATTGACAGTAGGCGGAAGTATTGATATGGATGGCGGGGGAGTCCTGTGAAATTTCTTCAGAAGAGCCACATGGAAGATACATGTAAACAGGATCCCGTAGGGAGGCGAAGACGATATGCCACTGTCCCAACCCACGCTAACACTTAATATGGCTTGTAGTACTTGGGACTAAGTTTGCCTTTGCGCCAACCTGGCAATGAATCTGTAGGATGATGAATGAGTCGCAGCTATACCCAGTCATTAACTTCAAATGTGACCTCACCATGATGCCGATCATTGGCGTATTGTTGGGTTTGAAGCAAATGCTTATAGACCTCAGCGAGAAATGCATCACAGTCACGAAGTTGAGCCTCCCCGGCTACCACCTGAACTGAGCTAGCATCATAAGTTCGCAAGGAAGGAGGTGCATGGCCGTAGACCACCTTGAAGGGCGTATCGCGAAGAGCTATATGATAGGATGTATTATAACAATATTCGGCCCATGGAAGCCACTCCACCCATGTTGCGGTCGATCTCCTGTCAAACAACGAAGGTACATAACAATGACTTTTTAACTACCTTGGTCTCGCCATCAGACTATGGACAAAAAGCTGAGCTCATGTGAAGATTAGTGCCCGTTAAACGAAAGATGTCTTGCCAAAAAGCACTTGTTAAGACCAAGTCATGGTCACTGACAATGGATTGTGGGATCCCATGGAGGCGCACAATGTCTCGAAAGAAGGCACGAGCAATTGTCATGGCTATATATGGGTGGCCTAATGGAATAAAATGAGCATATTTGGAGAAGCGGTCTATGACTGACAAAATCACCAACTTTCCATGCACGCACGACAACCCCTTGATGAAGTTGTAACAATCAGGGGTTGTAACAACCCGGCTAGATGGAGGTGCTTTGTCTTTTTCTTTGGCATATATTGCAAGCTCACACAAAGTCCTGCACTACCTTGCGAGCCTGGGGTAGATAGAAATCTGAATGGAGACGATGCAACGTCTTCTGCAAGCCTTCATGCCTGGTGTGTGCTGCCGTTAATATAGATGGCAAGGCCGACGAGGAGAGAGAAACATACACCCATCCCCTGTGAAGTAAGAGGCAATCTGACCATGTCCAGGGGTCCCCCAATTCCCCAGCTTGAAGTTTAGAGCGGAGGTCCTATATTTCTGTTGATGTGGCTTCTTGTTGCCGAAGCTCATCAAAGAGAGAAAAAGAAGGCCCCGACAATGCACAGGCCGCAAAAACCTCGCCACCGCGGCGGGAGAGAGCATCAGCCACAACGTTGAGCCATCTAGGTCGATATTCTACCGTGAAGATATAGCCGAAGTGCTTTCTCACCCATTGATGCTGAGGTATGGCGGAGAGCCGTTGATCGAGCATGTACTTGAGGTTGAAGTGGTCCGTCTGCACAATGAAGGCGCAGCCCCAAAGGTATGGTCTCCCATGTCTGATGACATGTACGAGCCCAATGAGCTCCCATTCATAGGCAATGAGTTTTGTATGACGAGTGGCCACCGATTTACTAAAGAAAGCCAATGGAGACGGTGACGGTGATGGTGGCGTCTCCGGGTGGGCGGATCTAGGACGGCAGCGATCGAATCCGACGAGCGGCGGGCAACAACGGCTTGGTAGAGGGCGGCTGGAGCGGCGGCGGCAAATCTAGACGGGCTGCAATGGGATCGGGCGGCGAAAGAAGGAGAAAGAATTTCAGCGGCGGCGGCTAGCCAGCCAAGAACCCTAACCCTAACATTGCTCTAATACCATGTAATGTTTTGGCATTACATTCCAAGAGGGCTAACAGGCCAATATATATATCCATGTATAAAATGCAAATAGACCCCTAAACTATACACATATCTAACAGTTGCAACTAGCGGCGATGGCAACTCAAAAACCATAGCTATCAAGACCATCAAGTTGGCGTAGATATTAGCGGAGGACAATTCGGCATCGGAAGCCACGTTAGTTGGCTTGGTGGAGACTTGACATGTGGGTGGAGACGACACAATGGTGGTGGTGAAACGGAGGTTGACATGCTTAACAAAACTTGGCCATGTCTGCACCCCAAGCGCACACTCTAGCTGCTGATACCATAGGGCGGCATTCCCCATCAAGTGGTGCAATGTTAACCACTCTTTTTCTTTCTCCATCGTTCGCTGCTCCTTGGAGATTTGCTCAAAGTGATTCAACCAAGGTTGTGGATCTTGCTTGCCATCGAAGATCAAAAGGCCTAGGTAGTGGAATTATGAAATTTGGGCCCTCATAGGATCGGAACTGTTGTGGCTATGGACCAAGCATTAAATGAAGGGACTAGTATGCTGTGTGTGGAATAGAAAAATTCTTTCCCCTTGTTCATCCCGAGAAGGCATATATACATGGTCATAAGGCCTCCTTTATAATGTTGCCCTTAATTGTGGGTACTACTCTTAGGATATATATGTATTATTGGGTCTCTTGAGCCAGCAGGCTCAATGGATATAGGTGGGGGCCTGCCCCACAACAGGAACCCTTGCTACTTGCCATTAATGGCGAAGCATCAATTGGCTCTGATGCCAAATATTGTAGTACGGGTCCAAGGACCAATGGTAGAGTGCTCACTCTCATCTAGCCATCGGCAATGCTCTTCCCTGATGCGGTAGAGAGACTTTGAGGCTTGATTTTAGAAGAAGAGGGAGATTAGAAACTTTGTGTATTCATTTCTTGATTATGAATGATGCGATTCATCTCTTTATATAGATGAGGTTAGTCTCTAATAATATGAAAACTAACACAATCTAATACAACAAATTAACTAAAGATAATAACATATCCATACTGTCTAAATATGAATATATGCATATATCTATTCTTAATATGAAGATATATATCTAACTATTCTTAATATGAAGATATGCATCCAACTATTCTAAATATAAAGACATGTATAAGATTCTTTTTCTAAACATATAATATCGCTATATTACCATACATATACTGTTCACATACGTACATTACCGTGGTACTGTTCACTCATGTGCTGCATGTATCACCTAGATGTAGGCCATAACATATACGTACATGAAGAAGGTAATAAAGCAAAGAAAGAAGACGCGTTCATCTTCCTTTTACTAGCTAGGAGCCGTGCCAGAAGAAAGTCTGGTACACGGTTTTGCACGAGAGAAAAAGCAAGCAATCCTCTTTTCCACTGACTCATCACATGACGACAGTGTTTGCGCAATGGCTTAGCAAGTAGCAGCCACTGCTAGTGTGTCAATTCTGACATCACAGTGTGGGCAGTGGGCCGCCTAACACTGATGGGAGTTGAAAATGGGACAGGGATATTTGACCCGTACACAACTTGGAACCGTCGGATCCGTAGGCTCCACTCACGGCCAGGCGGGCCAGCCTCCTTCGTCTTCGCGCCCAGATCGCGTGCTGGAGGCTCACACAGGCCGGCCGTGCCCGCCGTACTGCGGAGACAGCCGCGCGTCCGTCCCGTGTCACCGTGGCGCCTCACCGGACGGGGTAATGAGGCGGGGCGGACAAACCGATGACGCAGCAGGCCGGCAATCTCGTGCGAGAGAGACTGCACGAGCGAGCGAGAGCGAGAGTGTACGAGTAGGGGTGGGTGTGCCGAAGATGGAAATTCCCGTATTTTTTGAATTCGAATTGTATGTTTGAATTTTTTGACCAAAGTTTCCTGAAAAAATGTAAAATTTTCGAAATTTCCAATTTTCGCATCGAAATTATTTTCCCTGTCCGCCTTACAGGCAGTGGGGAGGATGGGTGGTGGACGCAGTGACGCACCGTGCTCGTAGACGAAGCCGTCGAAGCTGGAGCAGCCGGGCCCGCCGTTGAGCCACAGCACCACGGGGTCCCTCCTCGGGTCGCCCTCCGACTCCACCAGGTAGTAGAACAGCCTCCTCTGGTGCCGCTCGTCCACCGTCACGTACCTGCACGTACGCACGCCGCACAGCAGCAGCAGCGCCGGCAATTACATACGTACGCAGCAAGGTTATGAACTTATGACTAGCTGCGCGCGCGCGCGTGCGTACCCGGCGTAGTGCTTGGACGGGAGGGCGCCGTCGAAGCCTGGGACGCGCGTCACGAGCGCGCCATGCGGCGCGGCGAGGCAGCGCCGCGAGCCGCCGGCGAGGAGGGCGACGACGAGGAGGAGGGTCGCCGTGGCGGGGGCGGAGGAAGAGGAGCAGAAGCAGGCCATTGTCGTCGCGAGAGGAAGCTCGAGCGCTCGACGGTCAGTGGAGCGGTTGCCGGGCGGGCAGCGCGTGGCTAACAAGCCGGAGCTGCGCGGACAGAACCGAACTGGCGTCCAAGGCACGGTGTGTGTGTGTGGTGAGTGGCGACGACGCACGGGGACGCGGGTGTGGAGTGAGCTCTGCTGATGGAGGAGTGGCCGGCCAGCTGGCGTTTGGCCGGCTGCCACTGGCACTTTTCACTATCGTCGAGCGCAGGAGCGGACACTTTTGGCCTGCGCTGATTTATGCACTAATAGCACACGAGTCTACATTTTTGTTTTCAGTATATATTCATCGCGATGCCGATGTAGCCATTACTCCTACCATAGGAATGGCAACAAAATATAGCTATCAGGGAACAAACTTCCACAGAGAATTTATTAAGCGATGTGATGTTCATTTCATAGGTTTGTCGTATGGTTTGGAAGGGACGACCGGCGAAGAAAGCCCTGCTTTGGCCTTCGGAATAGCCATAGCTTGTGATTTCTAGTTAAAATTTTATTATAGTTAGCTTTTTTAACTGTATGATTTAGTTTTTAAGTATAATTAAATTTAAAAAATAGAAAAATAGAAAAAATATGTTAACCCATCACGGACAATGTAAAGGAATACGGGAAAAAAGAAAAATACAAAAAGCCCAAAAATATTTAGAAAAAGACGAATTACTGAATAGTAAAAAAAAATTAAAACTGAAAAAAAACTGAAACGAGCGGAGCTGTACAGGATAGAGGTCCATTGTCAGCCCATCATGGTGTGACTGAAATTGGCGCCTTATTTTTTTGACGTTCGGGCTCCGTATCTCCTTGGCTTGCTCCTACCAAGCAGCCCTGTTTCAACCCTCATGAGTCCATGACTCCGTTTGTGTGAATCACGAAAGTTCATATTTCCCTTGCAACCGCTACAAGGGATTAGCATTTCAGTGACTAAATTTAGCGATGAAACCTTGTTTTTATCACTATTAACCTGATTTATGACAATTCTACAGCGACAAGCTGTCACTTTTGTTATTAGTTTATTTTCAAATAGTAGCCAAATATTATGTCGTCACAGGACGCCTTAGTAGTGATGATCCTACGGTGATGAACTATCAAGCTATCACTTTCATTTATAATTACTGGTAAAATATTATGTCATTATAAGATACCTTAGTAGTGATGATTCTACGGTGACGAACTATCACGTTGTCACTACTTCATGTATAACTAGTGCCAAATTGAGTAGCTGGACCACCCTTCTTCTCTTGAGTCTTGATCTCATTAAAGTTTAGTATGCTCCATACACACACACACACATATATATATATATACATATATACATATATATACATACATATATACATACATATACATACATATACATACATATACATACATACATACATACATACATACATACATACATACATACATACATACATACATACACACATACATACATACATACACACACACAGACATACATACACACACACAGACATACATACACACACACATACACACATACACACATATACACATACACACATACACACATACACACATACATACATACATACATAGAAATGGAATTGTGGATACTTATGGTGCGTGGGCTCGGATAGGTATGCCCCATAGGTAGAACTCTCTCCAATTTACCTTCTGGTTCTATGGGAAGCTTACGTTGCAGTCGATTAATTGTTAGTCAGCAACTTGAACCTTGAGAAGCACCACTCGTGCACGCATTACCTTCTACATCCACGTTTAGTACGTCTGGCCCAAAAATTCAACCAATGTCTAATGTCGGTTTCAATTAGGGGCGTTGTAAGACAATTCTAGGAAAGCTCACCTGTCATTCTCTGCGCCTCTCCCGACTTCCCCGAACCTTTCCTCCAAAAAATCTCGCCCAAAGAAAAAACTTTCAGTTTGCAAAAAGATTCTGAGGGCAATGAAAGAGACGAAACGGACGAAATTTCGTCATTTTAGCTAAAAATTCGGACAAAATATTCAAACATAATTTGAATTTTGATGAAATTTAACTAAAATTTAGATAAATCTGACAAATTTCACCAAAATTTGGCCGAATACTTTTCCTTTCAGTACGCTCCGAAAGAAACGAAATTAGCGAAATTTCGCCGAAATGTTGAATCATGATCTCGCCTCGGCCCCCCTCCCTACCTCCTCTTCAGCTTGTGGCATAGCCGTAGCAAGGCATGGCGACTGGGGATCTCGTGCTTTTGGTCCTTCTCCTCGGCGTTGCGACGCAAGCAGAGTTTCCTTCCTCGCCGCCGTCCAACTCCTCTTCGATCGGGCTGGCGTCGGCACCGGCTTCGTCTTCGCGACCGGCGACTCAGATCTAGGTGTTGATGGCTTCCCCCTCTGGCTTGACGATTCAAGGTGCTTATCTCCCTCTCCCTAATAAAGCCACCCTGGTGGGGTGGCTTTGCTGGCTCTGCCCGGTTTTCATGGTACTTCCCCACTTCTTCTTGGCTAGTTTTGCCCTTGGTTTGCAAGCCCAGTCCCACGAAGAAAGCTTCTTCCTGTGCCATCCGGTCATCACAGGTTCTGTTTGTTCTTCATTAGCGATGCTGCTGGATTTGCTCCTTAATCATTCACACCGGCATCGACAACGGCGCGTCTACAGGCGGTCGATCGGCAGTCTCCTCGTTGTTGGGTTTGGTTCACTCAAGAAAGCAAGGAACAACAAACAAAGTAGTAACAGCACTTCAGAGTTACTCAACTTTGTAGTTCATTCAACTACATGATACTTTACACATACATGTGTTACAACATAGCATCATGTCTACTTATCAGTGGCAGAGCCACTGCCCAGCGACCCCGGGCGGTAGTCCTGGCTCGCCGACAAAAGTACAGTGGAGCTTCTCTATAATTGGTGAGGTTAAAAATATTATTATCTTAAGCAAATGCTCACTATAATTTAGTTGCCCAGGTTTCAAAAAAATTATAGCTCCATCACTACTACTTATAGGCTATACAAACCGACTTCACTTAGGATGATCGTTTCGGTTTTAACTTTCAGGTTCAGCTTTTTTTTCACTATTCACTACACTATCCACTAACTCAGCTACAGTAAAAAAAGCCAGCTACGGTAAAAAAAAAACCAAAAGCCATCGCTAGATCACCCCAAGCAAAAAATTATTTTGTAACTCTACAGCTCAGAGACTTTTAATTGCCTAGTAGTTACTGCTCATGCCCATCTAAATGAAGTAATCAACTTGGTCTTTTCTTGTATGCGTGTCAGTCAGAGCGAGTAGCAAGACATGCATATCCTCTCTAACGTGCAAGTTGCTCCAGAAATTTGTATACTAGCGACGTAAACGCGGCGTCACGTCGCGCTGACTACCGTGTAGGCCGAAGTAAAAGAGACAAAAATTAGCAATAAAAGGAGAGCGGAGGGGCTTTTCGCAAAAAATTGAGGACCTTTTCGAAAGAATCAAAGGCCTATACATAATTAATTAAAACCGCGGAGCGTTATCTAGTAAAAGGGGAGTGAAGGGTTTTTTGAAAAAAAAATAAGAGCCTTTTCGTAAGAACCGAGAAGTTCCCCAATCTTAATATACGGAGTACAAGCAAAAGAAATGATTCGAATCCCCATCTACTGCAACATTGGTTAACAGCAGCATCTGGATGGCTTTGCAAAAGCTCATCTCCAAATATGACTTTCTTGCAGCTTTAGATGGCACGAATAACAGGAATCAGAATGCCTAATAGGGATGGATGAAGACAACAGATGGAAGAGGATAAAACAAGCTCATTATATATAAGTTTGCTGAATTTGTTAATGTCAAAGTAATGATAATATTGTTGCTATGTGATTCTTGGCTTCATTTCCCTTTTTAGTCACCTTTAGGGCTGGCTAACCCATTCTTCTTGCTTCTATTTGTAGTTTGTAAATGAAGAATTCCTGCAGATTGGCTTTCTGGTAGTGGTTCAGAGCATTTATGTCTGCAGTGTTCATATAAAAGAAAATTTTCTATAGCATCTCAGAATGGGCATGAATTATCGGCATTTGGGTTTGCAACTGCGGAGCACCCTTAACATCATAGATGAATTAATCAGGTTTACCCTTTTAGAGTTTGAATGGGATCATCCGATTCTTTCATCACATCTCTACTTGTAGCATGAACGTTTCCTCGAGAAAACATGCATTAGACAAAAGTCTTAAGACAAAAATGCTATGCATCCTCAAGAGATTGTACTTTATCCACTTGATGTTGCTATTTGGCTGCTAATACTCTTCCATTGATTTTGTAATTATTTTACCATGTGAATAACCTGAAAGCCTATGCTCCAAAACCATCACTCTACAATGAGTGCTCGTTGTACGCATTTTGCCGATGAGGTAGTAATAATACCAATGGCCAACCTAGTGGTGAGCAAAGCAAAGACAAATTACCGTAACTATCCATTCAGACTGGTCAATTAAAACATTTTGCACAGGAATACAGGATGATGTATTCCCAACATCTACAACACATATGGCCCTTGAAGTAGGGTAGCAGATTTACCACACCGCACAAGACAAGATATGAATTTGCTGCATAAAGAAAACAATAATTTTTTTTTGAGGAACAGCTGATTTTGTTTACATGCACAATTTAATGTATGTATGCAAGCTCAAATGTGCACAGTTTTGTGTGAACATGGCATAAGCAAACATATATGGAAGCGCATGTGGCACACAGACACACGGAAGAGAACACCTAACAACATCTCAGGAGTGACCAAATTCACCACTCGCTCTGCCTGAATCCATCCCAGGGCACTACATCTTTGTCCAAGAACACAATGGGCATCTACATTTCAATACAAGTGGGAACAAATTTGTGAACCTGAGCAAAACATATGATCTAAGCACCCCTTACCTTGTTATCATTATTTCCAATAGAGGGATGCTACGTTTTGTTAGAAACGCAAGCTTTGTTCAGATGAACCAATAAAATAGATAAATATGAGGTTTCACAGTCCAAGGACAGGCAGATTAAGCAGTATTGCGTATGAAGACAATATCGTACAATAAACACATGTAGAAAAGTAAGAGTGGTGACCTGCAAGGTGGCCTCTTTCTCTTTCTCCTTTACCCTATCCCTCTCAAGCTTAGAGACAAGGTCGGCCATCCTTTTGCCCTTGTTGAGGTCCTTAGGTTCAGAGGCCGCCGAGGCCTTCCAGATGGCGCCCTTGCGGACGAGCAGCTTAGCGGCCTTGGCGGACCTCTTAATAGCATCAAAACATAATAATATTGGATAAAGAAAGTAAAAATAAAGCACATCCTTTGCCATATTACAACCAGCCACCATGCGGAACATTATTTTGTAAATTGGAAAATATCTCTTAAAAAAGCTGGCAATAACTTATATAGGAAAATTAATTTCATCATATTATTCGAAATAGCAACTTGTATTGCCAATTGTTGATTGGTGCCATCTGGGAAAAAAAGAGGAAAAAGAGAGCCGTTTGCCTCTAGCCGCATATATACCATGAAGCACATTGTTGTCCCAAATTCGAACAAGCATATATCTGTATTCAGCGTTCGTAAATCGAGGGCAATAATTCAGGGCAACAGAAAAAGGATAAAAAGCACACATATTTCAGACAGAAAGTAATAAAGCAATATTGAATTTTAGAGAAAAGCAATACTGAGTCTGAAATGTGATCCTTACCACTATTTTCCATGGCATCCCTCTGCTAAAAAAATCACCAAAAGGACATCTCAATAGGCAATTGAGTAGATGTATATAGGCAGCGTTGAATCTGTAAGTGTTGCATGCAATGGTCTGAGATTAACCAGAGCAGCTTTGATATGATAAAAACTGACAAGAAATTGTACTAATTAGTCAAAAGAACAACTTGTATATAAACACCTAACTGGATTTGCAGAAAAGAATACATTGAATTACCTTCCCAGAAGAAACCGAATCAGATACTCAGTTTCCATACAAACAATTGGTTTCCAGTAATCAAATCAAACAGAGAAACCTTAGAACTTAGAGGTGACAAGTTGTGAGCATCTAGGAACTACCACCAAGAAAGTAAAGCCAAGCCATGTCACCAGGGAAAAAAACATAATCACTAAGGCAGTAAAAGCAGGAGGCTAATACCAGAAAAAGAACTGCATCCGAGCTTGCATAGTAGTTTTAATTATTTTCTAATCAAGAAACCTTGCAAGCCAATTGTGATTGAATGAAATGATCCAAAGTGACATAGACATCATCAATTCAGTCAAATCAGTCTCAATGTCCTGTATCTTTTTTTCTTATTCTACACAGTTCCTTATATTTAAGCACATGTTCTCAGATCTTCACAAGATAAATAAAGAAAATGTTTTATAACAACAAAGATATTGTAATGAGAAAGAAGATGGTAATGGCTAAATCAATCTTGGATTGGTAGACTTGACAATATTTGAAATTGTGAGGAAAAACTAATTAAGACTTTCAAACATATTATTAAAATCCTGAGAGTTTAATGGTAGATAATTTTTACTTTGGCTGAGCAGGAAGGCATACTGAAAGAGGCGAATGAAATCCTTCAAGAGAAGGTAACACTGGATATACATTTTGTAATATTTCCTTGGAAAATTTCTATTCCTTGGCCTTAC
This sequence comes from Melocanna baccifera, assembly GCA_036346265.1. Lineage (NCBI taxonomy): Eukaryota > Viridiplantae > Streptophyta > Magnoliopsida > Poales > Poaceae > Melocanna > Melocanna baccifera. Next base: position 13,038,003 of record CM070709.1, read on the forward strand.
ATAATTAACACTTTTCTATAAGGTTGGCATAGACTACAAACCCAAATTTGAAATGCACATTTAGAACGCATAAATACCAAATCTGGCCTCTAAATTTAGGCTTCAATGCAAATTACCCTAATTTTCTCAAGGCAGCAGCTAGGAAAACAAACCGTCCATTTGAAGGATAAGGCCAAATTACATCCTTGATTAGATCATCAATAGAACCTAGCATGGATAACTGACACCATGTAATTTGCAAAAGGAAAAACCGCACAAACATACAACTACACTTTCATAAGTGATTAATAGGCGATGCAGTTTATAATAAGACCAGAATAAAAGGGGTTATTATCTCATTCAAGAAGTTGTAGTGGCTATTATCTCATTCAAGAAGTTGTAATTATAATATGTACTTAATGCTGAAGTTTAAGGATCAAATTGGTACTTTTCCCTATTTACAGATAAAATACAGATGCTACACTATCTTGTGGCCTCAAGTATTTATTTGCAGACTATTTCAATAGAATATAACACTTTCCTCTAACCAAAAAAGCACAATCCTATACCGATAAAACAAATTTACTATTAGCTCTAATTGTTTTCCAATCTTACACAAAGATTTTTAATATTCACTCTGCCGTTTACATAGTTATTGCAGGTAGCTTTATGAGCGGGATCGCAAATTGGTAGATCATAGCACACGAAAACCATACGAAACCATGTAAAGGCACTCATAGGAAGCACAGAGTCAGAGGCAAGGTCATGAGGAGGGCACCACGACCACACCTAAATGCAGACCATGAATGCGAACTGGTACGCATCGCAATGTACCAAAACGAGAATGCATCAAATAAATATAATCAATCGAAAATTTATCAAACTATGAAAAGGAACTAATCCAGAAAATATGAGTGTAAACCGATGGAATCGGAACATTGGCCTAACCTCATGTTTAAGCCCCAGCTGGGAAGGCCCAATGCACACAAGAAACAAGGAATCGATAGAAGCATACACTATTACAGTAAGTATCAAAAGAAACAAAGAAACAACCCTCAATCTGCAGGAAAGATTAGTAAGGAAATCGGGAACTCCAGAATCCGAACCTAAACACTGAATCCCCAAATCGAAGTTCCCATTTTAGAATTCCCTAGAATAAAATCGCATGACAGGAACGAAAATATAGATGAAATCGGGAACCCTAGAAAACGAATTGAATTGAGGCAAACTGAGAAGTTGATAGTGGGATTGTAGCAATTGGAAAGCATAGAAGCAAGTTGGGGAGGGGAGGAAATACCTGCGCTGCACCAGATCCGTCGAGTTGGAAGCCGAGCCAAGGAATCGATAGAAGCATGCACTATTACAGTAAGTATCAAAAGAAACAACGCTCAATCTGCAGGCAAGATTAGTAAGGAAATCGGGAACTCCAGAATCCGAACCTAAACATTGAATCCCCAAATTGAAGTTCCCATTTTAGAAACCAAATCGCATTGAATCCCCAAACAAAGAAACAGCCCTCAATCTGCAGGCAAGATTACTAAGGAAATCGGGAACTCCAGAATCCGAACCTAAACATTGAATCCCCAAATTGAAGTTCCCATTTTAGAAACCAAATCGCATTAATCCCCAGAATAAGTCGGCGAGGGGAGGGAGGCCGAGATCGGAGCGGGGACTTCGGCTGGCGCCGAATCTAAAGGGGAGGGGATGGGACTGGAGGGCGCCGAGAGTCCTGCCGACGCTGGATCTGAGGAGCGGGGAGTGGTGCTGATAAGGGCGGTGGAGGGGCCAGCCGGTGAGGCGGCGGCGGGGGGAGGGGCCGAGAGCGGAGCGGATGTAGAGCCGGGAGTCCGGCCTACGCCGGATCTGGGGGGGGAGCAACGCTGATGTAGGTGGCGGGCGCGAGGTGCGAAGGTGGACGGGCGGATGCTGGCGCTGGGGGAACGGACGGGCGCGTGAACGACGAAGCGATGAAGCCGCGCCGCGCTACCAGCTGGGTAGGAGCGCTCGCGCGTCCACGCAGCCGCGGCTCGCTAACCAGGGAAGAAGAAGGAAGCCGCGGCTTGCTATCGAGCGTATACACGCGGCAGCCGGAGCGAAGGCGAGAGCGCGCGCACGCGTCGGGCGCGGAGCGAGGGACGCGGACGTGGCATGCGCGAGCGAGCGTGAATCCCTCCGGAAATGATATACGGAGTATTTCGGCATCTCCTCTTTGCCACCTTAGTTGCGATGCATTTATATCACATTTGCTTGCTAGAAGCTTCAGGAGTAAGTCGGCAGCTAGGTTAGCATTAATCAACTGTAATTTGGCTTTGTCATCTTAAGAAAACAAATTAATTATTCAACAATCTCCCTTTTAATTTATTTTCTTGAGACGCATAATTCTCTATTATAGATAATTTTTTCTCTGAACTAAGTCTTTATAAAAATGTCTACCAATTATCGATATGTACGATAAAATTCTACTTTAACCTTTTGGTGCTCAACTGCTTTTTGATTGTAGTGATATTTAATTACAAATATGCTTAGTTCTAACATGATTGACCGGATTCTCACTTATCGCAATGACTGATTTGCTATCACAATAACCTATAGTTGGCTCATGGTGTTCTTAGCCGATATCTTCAATTATTCTTCTCAACCAGACTAGTTGTGAGACGGTTTGTGCTGTTACCACATACTCTGTTTCTACTGAAGACAAAGCTACTATATTCCGCTTCTTTGTTGACTAAGAGCATATACTTGAACCAAGTGAGAAAGCATATCCTGATGTACTTTTCATGTCGTTAAGAATCCTGTCCAATCACTATTTGTGTATCCGATTAGTTTTGAATCTTCTATTGGCTTGTACCAAAGGCCATAATCTGATGTTTCTTTGATATATCACAAAACTCTTTTTTCAGTTAAAAAGTTTAATTGACTTAGGCTACTCATGTACCTTGATAACATACTGGCCACAAACATAATATTTGGTCGTGTTGTTATCAAGTATAACAAGTTTCCAACTAAACTTCTGTAAACCATCGAATCTGCTTTATTTGCTTCATCTTTTATCTTCTGCTTCTAATTTGGCATCAAGGGGTTGTAACTGATTTGCAGTCATGCATTTTGAATTTCTTGAAAATACTTTATGTGTACTTTTTCTATGATATGATCATATGAAAATGCCATTATCATTTTGGTATATTCCTATACCTAGAAAATAATGTAGCAAGCCGAGATAACTTATTTCATACGTCTCCATCATATACTTTTGAATTCATACATCATCTTTCCACAATTGCATGTATATATCAAGTCATCAACATATAATGAAACAACTAGTATAAGGTAGGCTCGCTCTTACTTTTCTCAAATCCTTTCAGCATAAAGTACTTGTCGATTTGATTATACCATGCTCTCGGTGCCAGCTTGAGACCATACAATACCTTCTTAAGCTTGAACACCTTGTTTTCTCTCCCTTCAATCGAAAACCCTTCTAGCTGCTCGACATAAATCTCCTCTTCGAGATATCCATTTAGAAATGCTGATTTAATATCAAGTTGGTATAACTTCCACTTCTTTTGAGCGACTAGAGCAATAACAAACAGAACCAAATACCCTCACATGACTAATTACTGGCTTCTGACCATACCATGCTTCGAATAGTGTGTGATTTAGAATAGTCTTCATTGGGCTTCTATTCAAAATATAAACTATTGTACTCACAGCTTCTACCCAAAATAATTTAGGCATACCCTTCTCTTTTAGCATAGAATTTGCCAAATCATCAATTGTTCGATTCTTTCTTTTGGCAACACCATTTTGCTAAGGACTATAAGCTGCTATCAATTGCCTTCGAATACCAATATCATCATAATATTTCTAAAATTCTTTGGAGATATACTTGCCAACTTGATTACTACAAAGTACTTTAATTTTTTGGCTGCTTTGAATTTCCACTGTACCTTTGAATTTCTTAAACACTTCTAGTGCTTCTGGTCGTTCTTTTAGAAAATAAACCCATGCCATCTGTGACGACCCGGGTTTTACCTAGGGCTAATAACCCTAGTCAATGGATTATTATTCGTTTGTTTGGTAGAACACCGCTCCAACGAATAATAAGCCCATCAGAGTATTATAGCAGAATAATAATTAGAGACGGCACAATCTTATTACAATACCATTACCACACAGGGCTACTATCTGAAATAGGACTTAACAAGTTCTGCCTAAATATTATAATGCTTGGAAAGGAAATGGTTCTATTAATAAGTATACAAATACTAATATTGGTAGATAGCTACACACTAGTATACTTGGGTTCACGAAAATTACTCCCAACCGTCGCCTACTCATCCCGACTTCTATACGAGGCGTCCATTTCATATGCGTCATACTCCAGGCCAAGCTCGCTTCCTTTGATGTAGCTACCCTGAGTGTAGACCTCCGTATAACCATGTAGATCGTCGTATTGATTCATTTCTAATAAAGAGGGTTAATAGCAAGGGTGAGTACAAAAGTACTCAGCAAACATTAACAACATGCAATTCCATGCCAACAATTTCTCTCAACAATTTCTATCCCATTCCTCATCATTCTGAAAAATAGGTTTGTATGTGGTAAAAGGTCCAATTATAATTTGTAAATATACTAATCACTCGTATTCAGAGAAAAGACCCCCTGTAGACTTCCATAGCCTCCAGTCCAGGAGATAGGTATGAATTAAATATTTTATTTAGCGCTACGCAGGCTTGTACCACTTTACCCATAGCCACCCTAACTCTAATTGCAACAAGTTCATTCGCATTTCCTTAGATGCGATGCTTAAGTCATGATTCAGAACATTTTCTCTACTTCAATGTATTATAACTCCACCCAGTTATCACAATGTTGACCCATGTGCCGAGAAGGCTTGTCCATCGCCCAAAACATGCTAGAGAGGCTTGTCCACCACCCAAACTACTGCAGCCTCCATGCTGCCTCTCGGCTGCAGCCCACCATGGCGATTCCCTACTCCTTGCTCTTTGATGAGGACATCCTAGTCTATGTTGTTCATTGTAATTCAATAAGTACTTTAGAACTACAAGAGCTTTCTAGAAAAGCTAGAGTTGTGAAAAATAAGCTTAACATTAACGTGAACTCATTTTACATTAAACTTAATATTGTTATTCATAAAGATGGAATACTACCTCATGATATCATATTATGCATTCTCATATTTGTCAAATGGAAGATATTGGAACTGAGAATGAGATGGAGGCCAAGACCAAAGCAACGGAAAGGTAAAAGGAAGAGGATAACCATATTTGGTGCTAAAAGATATGAAGGAACAAAACTCATGCAGATGGAGCCAACAAGAACAAAACCCATATGGATAGGGGAAAAAAGCCCATGAGGTGGGAGAGCAAAAGGGGGAACCCAAGAACTTAAATTACAAATTTTGGTTAAGATTTTCAAGCTCAATTTGGACCTCCCATAAGTCCAACTGAATTCAAACTCGGATTCAACTCAGAACTCAATTTGGATTCAGTTCGAGACAGCTCAACAGGTAGTTACTAAAAAGGCCATAACTTTCACAAACGGAAACCATATTTCAATATCTACGCAATGGATAAGGCCCCATCTTCAAATACATCACAAATCATCTACTATGACCGAAATAATGTGATAGGTGTAAAATCTAGTTTCCTTTTCATGAGAGTTCAAGTCTAAAACAATATATGGTTGAGTTGTACTCGGTTTGGAGACTATATGGACATCCCAAGTGGCTATATAAGCCTTGTATTCATAGCCTTTAGGGTCAGATCATCTTTGAGAAAAATCAATCTACTAAAGTTTGTTTGAGTTCATCATTACTTCTGAAATTCCATAAGGAATTAGAAGTGTTCTAAAATCAAGATCGTTTAGCCTTTTCGCTGAAAATTGGGTGCACGATAGATCTTCGCTTGGTGGTCGGCGAAATCAACACGAGCGTGTTTTGGTGGATTAAAGAGCGTTCGTCCCTTGCACTGGCATTGGAGGATCATTACGATTCATCCTACGTCGAGAAGATCGGGCGACCCCGTATCATCTTGGTATCAGAGTCAGTTTACTCGGTAGGATACTTACCCTTGTTTTTAGATTAATTTATTTCTGTCCTATAGTCCATTAAACCGAAAATTACAATAAAAAAAATTCAAACCCTAGTTTCGCATCTGTTATTTTCGTGAGTTTTATTAAGTTTTGATCCATAGAAATTTTGTTTACGTACTAATCATCGTGTTTTTGTGTGTAGCTTAATCATTGCATACCAATTTTCTTAAAAATCCGCTAGTTGATTTTTCAATTAGCATCCAAAAAAGTAGATTTAATTTACTTTTTGAAATCGTTCTCTTGTTGTCCACATAAGTTCTTTGCGCATGGTGGTGCCATTGGGCACGTGCTGGTGCTCGAGGGTGTGGCGACGGCAGTGCTGCCGTGGCTGGCTGGTGCGAGTGCGCATGCTTGTGGATGTGCGGTTGTGAGCTCGTCAGTGCTCGGGTGCACGGCTATGGCTGCATGGCTGCGAGCCTGTTGGTTCCCCATTCTTAGCTTCAGCCGCTGCAGTAAGGTTCCTCCCCCTTTCTTTGTATGCTCTACATGAGTTGTTCATGGTGCCTACCGTGCTTCTCATTTTAGTCTTCGGATCTATTCATGAGCTTAGGTTTGGAATTACATTATTATTACTTATTCTAGCAATTTGTCTTTGCCTTGTGCTAGCCATTGGCCGAACTGTTGGTGGTTCATACTATGCATTCATGTTAGCTCTTGTCCGACTTGTTGGTGGTCTACAATATGTATCCATGCTAGTTCTTGTCCGGGTCTCTCGTAATTTATCCTCACTATGTCATTTATGCTCTCTATTTTCACTAGGTGTCGGACCCTCCATTCATGCAGTCCCATGACCCTAGTTAGTTTATTTAGTTCCATTATCATATCTGCTAGCCTCTCATGCTCTCATCTGTTAAATATATCCAATTCATGTTCTCTTCCTATTATTTGCATGTGATGTGCTGTTGGGTGAGTTGTAATTTACTTAGTTATCTTTTTGTGCACAATACTATCATCAGATCGTGATATGTGAATGCTCTATAGAACAAGGGTGAGCAAGGAGTTACTTTTTGTAGTTGTTGATAACCTTTTCTCCTCTGATTGCCCCCACGTGTTCACGGCTTTGTGCCCTCCCCTCCTCCCCTGGCTTGGCTCCTTACCGTCTTTCCTCCTCTTCTGGTCAGCTGGCCTTGGGGGATTATGCCACCATTGTGGCTATGGATAAGGACCACTAGTCTGGGTGGGCACTGGGTGGTGTTGCTTTCTAGTTGAAGATTTCCTAGTACTAAGCTTCTATTGCTTTACTTTGGATCGGGATTCTGAAGGACCTTGCTCTGCCCCTTTTAGGTGTTACTGTGGCCCTCTTTTTATACTCCCTTGCTCCCTCTTAGCACTCAATTACCCCTGGCTGTTGTCCATCTCCTATTGGCCCTTGGCAAGACATGAGTGTGATGATTTACTATAGCTGTCTTATGAAGAGCTGAAGCTGTATGTTGCTCTTGGCATCTTTTAGCTATATAATGCGAGCTTTCGTTGATGGTTTATGTGGGCTTTCGTGGTTGGTTGTGTGGGCTTTCACCGGATAATGAAACTCTAATAGTGAGAGGTACCCGTCGTCTTTGGATGGTCCTTGGCATCTTAGTGAGCTAAAAAAACAGATACTATATGAAAGATTGGGTTTGACGGTATTTTACTAACCATTAAATTTTACTTGTGTTGTTTTTTCTTTTGTAGTGTCAGAATGTATCTTTCTCTTGTATTTTATTATTCATGTATTTTATTGAGTTTGTAATTTAAGTATTTTTCTTTGTTGTAATTTAATTACGTGTAGTCAAGGTACTCTACCTGTAACTTCATTTGTATATCTTGGACCGTTGTAAATCTTGGTTACCCTCAATGTGGTGTTTTATTGTGATTCGTTTTTAAAGGACGTGTCTCTAATCACATTTTTATGGATGGTTAATAAGTTAATTGTTTATTAAAATTTTAACAAAAATCTGGGTCATTTCACCATCCTTGTGTAATCATCAATACAAACGATAAAATACCAATTCTTATCTTTTGATATTGTTGGCATTTTTTGACAATATCACTGTGCACTAACTCCAAAGGTGCACATGCTCGCCAAGCTTATTCATGCAGAAAAGTTGCCTGAATTTGTTAGCCAAAAATGTAACATTCACACGGATTAGATTTCAAATTAATAAATGGTAAACCTTATACCGTACCTTTGGTTCTAAGCAACTTAGGTTTTGTAATTGAGATGGCCAAATCTCTTATGCCATAATTCAGAGTTATCACCAACTTCACTTTGTCAAGCTCATTGAGTGCGATAACTCATTTTCAGTGAAAATTTTCTATTTTTCTCCATATCTGCCTTTGCTATAAGGCACAGTGGTGCTGCAACAGCGGTGCTAGAGGTGGAGAAGGGGGAGCTGAGAAGGCACATGGGTGTGGTGGAAAATCTAAGTATGAGTAGAGTAGTGAGTTAAGTTTTTTCCTCTGTATATACAGAAGAATATTTTTACAGATAGTTTTTAAAAATAATCGTCTATGATAAGTCACAACACAAATAATTTTTAGAAATAACCGTATGTGATATCTACGTATTACAGATGGCTAATACAAAAAATCATCTGTGATGTCTACATATCACAAACAGCTAATACAAAAAATCGTCTGTGATGTATACGTATCACTAATGGTTCTTACCATTGGTTACAACATAGATGGTCATGCTAGTACAATCGTATGAGATAACTACCTTGCAACTTAGCACTGACAAATTCTGTAGAACCGTCTGTGATGAGGCGTCCAATAAGACATTCTTTGTAGTAGTGCTAGTTTCTCTCTTCAGTTTTTGTTCTGTAGCATCAAGAGCACGTTTTATCTCTTCAGAGGATGGGCATACCACTCAGGATCACTGTAGGGCTCATCGGAGGAGTCAACATTGGTGTTATCCTTGGCCATGAAGCATATACTGGTAAAGTCCTGGGCCTTCTTGTTGCCCTGGAAGTTATCCTTGTCGTCCTCCATCTCCGAGTCCACATCGCTCATGTCAATATTCTCAAAAGTGGCAAGGACTCGGTTGACAAACTTATGGTAGTTGGGCTTTCTGGCCTTCACATCTCGAGCTTGAGAACACCTCCGAAAGTTCTTCTCGTTGCCCTTCAGCTTTGAGCACTTGGTTCGAATGTGGTTTAGCTCACCACACTCAAAGCATGTGATAGGCCACCTCTCCTCTTGTTCCCCACTTTGTTGTAAACTCTCATGAATTTTATGGATATGAGGGCTAAATCATCATTAGGGAGCCCCTCTAGCTGCTCATCGCTCAAAAAGTGCAAGACAAACAACGAAAATCCAGAAGAGCCAAAGTCCAAGGAATCAGAAAAGCTACTCTAAGAAGTGTCAGCCATAAGTGCCATCAACTCTGTCTTGGGAAGACATGAGATGAAGTCAATCTCATGCGTCTTCAATCTCGAGTAGAGTTTATCCATGGTAATCTCACTCATGATAGTATTGTCATTGATGAAAGTAATCTTATCCCCCAAACTCTCATATCAAATGCACCAAATAGCTAGCGTGCATTCTCAGACTCAAAAAATATAAGGCCAACAACACGTAAATCATGAATGATCTTAGAAAATTTTCTCCACAACTCATCTAAAGATTCAGTGGGCTTTTGCATTATCTTAGAGTATTCTTTCTATAGTTGATTCTATCATACTTCCTTGATCACGGTAGAGCCCTCATGATAGTCAGCGAGGGTCTTCCAAATCTTGTGAGCAGACCTCAAGTGAGCAATATGCACAAATTTAGATGGACTAAGCCTTTGAATCAGAATATTACGAGCCTTGTTGTTTGCCTCTACATCGGGAGTGATCACCTCATCATTTGCTGGCACTACATATGGATTCATGACTTTGATCTAAATTGCGTGCCCTTGAGCCTCAATGTTGAATTGCATGCGAGATAAGAGAAATTGACTCCATAAAAAATGGATAGCTTGGTTAAATACTTGTTTGATACCATGGCATCTAAGACCGGTTAAAATATATGAGAAGAGCTAACCGGACTCTGATACCACTTATAGGACCGATGTGGCACAGAGGGGGTGAATAGTGCCTACAAAATGTTTCCCCCAAATATTTGTCAATCTTCACTCCACTAGCTATTATAATCTATCAAGATAATAGACCAATCACTACATTAAAAAATCCAAGTGAAAATTGATCAAAACAAGCGGTCAGACTGCTACAATAATCGGTCAGATCGCTATAGTGCTTTTTAGCATGGGAATAGTGATTCTAGCACTACCTCAAACAAAAATTCATAAAACAATTGATCCATAGATCCAAATTACATAAAATTTGGCATGCACCTTCTCTAGGATATCATGAACGTATTCCAACCAACAATGGAGAAAACTACTGTCAAAGTTATGAACTTTTTTAGTTTAAAGGAATGTTACACAAAAAATGATGAATATGACTTGCTCGTGGGTTGATGATAGCTAAGATAGTTTTAGATGTATTCCCATATATCACAGTAAGAACACCAAAGAAATTGAGCAAAAAAATACTTAGATCAAGAAATCACTCGTGAGGGTCAAATCCATGCAAAACCAGATTTCTTCATGAACTTGCCAACCAAGTGACAAGATGGGTGGAGATTGAGTTTCAAAGTTTATCTCCATCTCTTATATATCCTTGACACAACAAAATCAAGAATTTGAAAGAGGAGCAAAAATCAACCAAGTCAAGAGCAAATCAATTAGCACAAGAGAGATCCATGGAAATTTGATAGTATCCACTTAGCATATATGAGAAAAACCCGATCACCCTACACACACATATAGGTTTTAACTCATACACTACACTTATACACGCTTTTCAAAGTATATAAGTCTAAATCCGCTAAGTCATTAGCCTTGATATATCTTGATCTTAGCTTTTCCTTGACTTCAACTGCTCTCCTAACTGCCACTCAAGTACCGTGGTTTTAATCCAAGGTAGTTTCCATTATTTTGGCCAAACTACCAAAATACCCTTTCTTGACTCGATCTTTTCCTTGCATTGTAAGCAATCATCATGCTTGCTATATATAGGTGCACCACTAGCTTACCACACATCGGCAAGTCTCCCATTCTGGATCTACCGGACCAAGCCTCACTTGAATCGACCAAGCCACATGGTGCAACCCACCGTTCGAACTTTCCTGCAATATTTTCAGCCTTTCTCATTCCATGCTTGAGCTTAGCCATCTATCCATTCACGATTGTTCTGCACCTTAGCTCCTTTATGAGCGTAGCCCCGATCTTCACCGTTGACCATAATTAACTCCAAAAGACCCTACACATCTAAAGACAAAGAAATCATTTTTGGGAACCAGCTCTTCATAACGTAACCCACGTTAGCTGTAACATAACTCATCCACCTTATAAACCCTGATGTAGGTCACCAAGACTCAATCTGAGACTCAAAACCCCAAAGCCTAAACCTGGCTCAGGCAACCCTGTCTAGCCAGCCTGACCGCACCCCTGTAGCTATTAGACCACTAACATAGGCCGGTCTGACCGGTATGGCCCACCTATCAAACCGATGATGAATTCCGATCTAACCGCCTCCTCTTCTGTAGAACTGACTGGCTGGTCTGTCGACATTTTAAAAAATCCAACAATTTGCAATTTCAAAATTTTGATCTTCCTAAGTTGCAATGGTTCATCACAAAATAATCCTGGATTCTCTCATAGTCCTTCATATTCCTATGCAAAAGATGTTTGAATTCTTTCAAAAGCTCGATCAAATTTATTTTATAATCAATTAGAAAATTAGCACTAATAAAGGTTGGCCTTTTCATATTGCCATCCCCTATATCTACTTCTTCGAGTGGATCGGCTAATGTGAAATCTTGGCCAAGTGTTTCAATGCCATATGTTAAAAACCAAGACTCGTAAGTGAGAGGGTTAGACATCAGCCGGTTTATAGGTTGCGTCCAAAAGATTGGTAGACACAAGTGTCTATGTAGGTTCAAGGGTTCAAGAGGACCACCATACTACTGTCAATGAACCTGTGGAAGTTGCCTCTAGTGAGAAGTTCCCAAGGGCACACCATTTTTATTGTTCTTTGTATTGCTTAAGAGCCCCCTACAAATAAGGATTAGATGGGATATTTATAAGTTCTTGGCCTTGTACAAAAGATGATAACTAGTGGAACTACTAAGCTATGGGTATAAGCATCCTTTTTGGAGATGGAAACTGGTTCCTGATCTGTGCATCCTTGGAGCCGTCGTTTGACTATTTGGAACCACAGGCCCACCAACTAGGTGACCCCTAGGTATTGTGGTGTTATCGTGGGTTATCGGGGCTTGTCAGTCAAGCACCCACTGGCTCACATATGTCTTCCTATGCCTATAGGGCCCACGCATTGGACATCTCTTTTGTTCATGGACGATCCTCAGAGTATCGTGATAGGGATCTTCGGGACACACCCTCCAAATGTCTAAAGTGAAGTAAACCTTCGATCACAAGCATTCCTATTGGTTTTGTATGAGAGGAGTGTTGGATGAAATATCCAACACTAGCCCCATGCTCCTAGACACTAAAAAAAGTACATAAGAAGTAGTAACAGGTCACCACAAGGTGAAGTTTGGGAGTTAGCCATTAGTAGAATTTTGGCGGTTCCGCTCCAAACAGTTTCAGCTTATGTCTTATGGTTTACAGTTTTTCATCTTTTTCTGGGTTTTTTTTTTGGGTTTTTGGGCTTTTTTGCTTTTTCTTTTTTCCTTTATTCCTTTGCATTGTCTGTACCGATATAATATTTTTTTTTTATTTTTTTATATTTAATTACACAAAATAAGCCAACAACATCTACAAGGCAAAATAAGCCATGAGCTCCGGCTTATAAGCCACATGGAGCACCCCTGGGCCGAATTTCAAGGACAACCATCATGGCAATGTTGGGGACATAGCCAAATGTCATGGTGTCCATCATGGTGAAGTCAAGGACTTAACCTAATTTCATAGCGTCTGAGTATTTACTCCGAGATATAAGCTCAGGTGGCTGAGTCCCAGAAGCCTAGTCTGGGAGATCCTTTGGTGTCAACCTAGAGGCTACGTTTCCAAGTTCCCTCTACTTAATCACCTTGCTTTCCTTTGCCTTGGGTGGAGTAGCTGGACCAAAGGACGAAGATGATCTAGTTTACTCCAACCCTTCCTCTTTTTGTTCTCCACTTTGTTCTCCATTTTGATGTTTATCTTCTTTGCATCCCACCTTCACTCTATGGTTTTCTCCATATATTTATTGCTTTTTTGATATGATTTGTTCTTGTATGCTTTGGAAGCTTCATCAACATAGGAGTTACACGTCTCCATCTGTAACACCTTGGCTCGACAAAGAGCCCTGAATGTCAATTCTACACTATTCACTTTAGGTATAAACCATAGTTAAAAACAATTTCAGCAACGGTATTATCTCTACAATAACACTACAAATTACTATCTGACACCAAAAATAACTAGCTATAATGAACAAGGATAAATATTCACACATAAACTTGGGACCTCACGGCCAAGACTGCTCGAGATCTCAGCTCGAGAACACTCGAAACCATGTGCCCAAAAGCATAAATAACTTGCAACTATAAACATTATTAATAAATTAACCATTACCATAAAAGCATCTAAAGTTCACCCTTATCCATAAGCACTTGGAACTAATCTTGTTCCACTCAACCACCATTAAACTCCAAGAGTACCCTTAATTAAGTTCTCTAGAATAATGTACTAAATCGCTAAAATATTAATAAGACAACTAAATGTGATAAACTATTGGTTGCTTGCATGTGATGTAAATGTGTTGTTCCCATCCCATGCATGTCACCATCAACAGTCACCTAAAAACAACAATGATGCTAAGGTGAGTCCAAAACTCAGCAAGTAACGTAGTAAAATAGTGGCAACAATAAAACATGTAACAATATCACAAATATAATTGTAAATCACTCTAAACTGTAGATTGTGTCTTTTTTCTCTTCATGCAATGTGATGCGTCGTGTTACTGTAGGTGATACCGGTATAGTGGGGTATTCACTCATCAATGAACCATTTTTGCCCTGTCCACTTTCATACAGGGTCTAATCTCCACTCCCATAGAGTGCCTATCGAGGCAGATCTTTCTATGTGTATGCATGCAATTGCAAGAATACAAAAATGTTGTCCAACATTACATTATTCATTTTTAAGCAACTTCTGTTGTTAATTGATCATCATATAAACATGTATATCATCTCATTGAAATATTGTAAATATATTTGCATGGACATCAAATAAGAAGGCAAGCAGCACAAACTACTATTCTATCATGTACTTAGCTATTAATCACGTGGATGATGTGTAGATGACACCAACCTAGAACCTTCACCTGAACAACCATTACTGAATCTCCGTAACATGCCATAATAGTACATACATATAAATGAAATGGCATTGCTCCTACGTGCGAACCTGACATAACTAGTTCCCCCTTCACCGGACAATTCTCCCGCTATCCCTTGATTAAACGACCATAACACCTAATCCTAGAATCCAAACACTATAAACAATATATTTTCTGGAATCCTATTTACCAACATAATCCTAGTTATAATAATTTTAAGAATAAGCCATCTAAACCCCTATTTTCAGCCCCGAAGGTCATCCTGTTACTTCTCCAGACAACATGCTTCACAATTTTATATATATTCTTCTAAAGCATGAAAAGTGGCAAACCATACCACCTATGAAAATTATAGTTAAATACATAACATTTTCTAGTTCTAATCATAATTTAATTCGACTATCTACTAGCTATAACAAGACCATGAGCACAACTGCTACCAGTGACAACCAAATTATGGACAACCACCTTCTCAGAAGCATAACTTTCACTCTACCCATCTAAATTTAGGGAGATATCATGTCATGGAAATATTAAACAATTATCTACACATTCCATATTATACCAATATCGTAATTCTGGCATCTGGTATTTTTAATCCAATAATTACCATGACATTGCCCGATCGCACTGATGCACTTGATAGAGAGCTTATGAATATAATAATTTTTAATCTATTCAACCAAATTATATGTTTAATTACTTAGTGGAAAGATAATAAAATTATATATATAACTATTTAGTATATCAAATTCTAATATTATCCACACAGTACGTCCAAAACTACACTACAAAAGTATGGCGCCTCTCTCGAAAGCCTACTCTAGTGACTCCCATGGCGATCTTCTCGCTCGTTTCAGCTTTTTTCAGCTTCAGCTTTTTTTTCACTATTCAGTAATTCGTCTTTTTTTGAATTTTTTTAGATTTTTAGGGCTTTTTTGCATTTTTCTTTTTTTCAATGTTCCTTTGCATTGTTCGTGATGGACTAACATATTTTTCTATTTTTTACATTTTTTAAAATTTAAGTATGCCCAAAAAGTCAAATCAGCTACAGTAAAAAAAGGCAGTTACAGTGAAATTTCAGCCAAAAGCCAGAAGTTATCGCTAAAACGAACGCCCCCGCACGCGTTTCCCCAACTTTGATAGCTTTTAGAGGCTTTCAGATCCCTCTCAAGGCCCCTTTCTTCATGGCTAGTGAGCTGTTCTCGGGTTGGGACTTCTCCCGGGGTAAGAGAGTCCAAGAACATGTTGCTTCGAGGTATGGTTCAGGGGTTCATCCCACCTCGTCCAAAAGCTCTGGTTTTCTGATGTTGGTTACTTTCTCACGCTTCACGTTCCGGCTCTCGGAAGAATCTATCGGCAAAGTTCTGCAATGTTGTTTAGGAGGGAAACATCTCGGTTTTTAGGTTAAAAGGGCATATGAATTTGGCTTCCGCTTCTCTGTGGTGTCCAAACAAGTTGGTCCGCTGGTTCATCGGCTTAAGAGTTTCTCCACCAATCACTTCACTATTCACTTCCATTTATGGAGGGATGGAGGTGCGGATTACCAGAAAGAATACAGTAAATGGCTGTTGGAACATCGCAATGAGTGGACGATTGTGTCGTCCCGCGAGAAGAACCACCCTCAGAGTTACTCCACAGCTCAGAAGAAAGTCCCGTTTGCTGCGAAGCTGATGGTTTGTTTTTTCAATCATCTTGATTCAATTAAAATTGGCTCTTTATCGGTGCAAATTCCTTATGCTTTAGAGTCCAAAGTTTTCTCTGGTTGGGCAATCAGGTCGATCAATTCTTGCTTACCACATGCTCCATTACCTAAGCCGGGGAGTTTGAAGTTACAACGGGTGCAACCCTTGAAATCTACTCTTGCTTTCGCCGTCGGTGACTTCAAGGCAGTTTCTTGCACTCGGTGTTTGAGTGGAGGTCACTTAGCGATGGCTTGCTGCAATGAGATACGTTGTTGGGTCTGCTCTAATTACAGACACAAAACCTCGGTCTGCCTATCATCTCGGTTTTGTGCTAATGGGAAGTGGGTTCCCGCCCATTGCCCAAGGAATGAGTTGTTGGACCATCAGAGCGGCGGGAACCACCATGACCCGGCCTGGGGAAGGGGCACGCCTCCCAAAGCTCCCGTCGGTTCGTCTCCCCTGGCTTCTTCATGCCTCTTCTCTTCGCCCGAGTGTAAACTACCCCTTGCAAAGTGCCTCAAAGCGTCTTCTCCTTCTCCGATGGCCAACGTCCAAATTCTTAATCCTGGCCGATTTCTCCCTGTGAACCTTCTCATTGAAGACGGCGGCCAGTTCCGGCTGCCGACGGCGGACCTGGTGCTGCGGGAGCCGCCGCAACCCCAGCATGAGGATTTTGCCATCGCAACCATGGTCCCATCTCCCCAGGAACAAGATATGGCGGAAGTTATCATGGACATCAGGGACTTCATACAAGGTGCCCTCGGTATCAATGTGGTAAGATGCTCCCCACACCACTTTAGAGGGATATGTTAATTTTTCAAGTCGGATCTGCAATTTAGAGGGATATGTTAATTTTTGGAAATCCACACCACTTGGATGACTAGCATGAAGTTAGGTTCCACAGCCATAATGAAGCTTTAAATAGGAGAGCAACCAACTTTAATAGAGTGGGTTGGATCATGTTTTTGGGGTTTCTGTTGGACCTCCTAAACCATCACTCCTTAGCTCATGTGGTCTCTACCTTTGGCAAACTCCTAGAATGGCATTCGGGTGACAGGATCAAGGGCAAAGTGTTAGTCAGAGTACTTGACCCTTGAGTAGATGCAGTCCCCAGAAATCTAGTTCTAAAGAAAAGTAATGATTTGGGGGGAATTGGGGAAAATCCAAACGCAGACTAAGCTACAATTGCAACAACCTTGACGATTCACGGCCGACGCAGGAGCCCAAGACTAAACAAGCAAGCTACCTACCCTCAAATGGCAGGGATCACGCAACCCCAAAGGTGAAAGTCCAGCATAGCCCCAAGATCAAGTTTCACAACTGGATCAATCCTCTTCATCAGCTGCTATTGGGATGGAAAGCATTTCTCTAGACCAGCTCCACAAGCAGGCAGAGGAGGCTCTTCCATCCACAACCAAAACCTCCTCGAAGATGCCCAGACTTCTGACTACTCTCATGATACAATGGGGGCATCACTACGGTTAGGTCCCCACGGGGGAACTAACAGATAATACCCTTTCGAAGCCACGCCAAAATGAAGAAGAAGAATGAAGGCCACAGTAGTTGGGTGATGCAGGGTTCATATAGGCAGGTCATACTTTTGTTTTTGGGCTACCTGGTCTCTCAGCTTTTGTATTGCCGAGCATGCTACAGTGTCATTCAATGTTATCAAGACGTCGCCTAGGCGTCCTGGCGCTTCAAGGTGGACGCCAGGGGCTGTCGCCTAGTTTATCAAAGTTAGGTGGTCGACTGAGTTTCCAGGCATTGGGGAGACAGCGGCGCAGGACCGGATCCGGTGGCGAGGAGGCCTGATCCGATGCGGGGAGGCCGGATCCGGCATCGTCCGGGTGGAAGCGACGGCGTCCAGGTGGAGGGAGGTGGCGTAGGACCGGATCCGGTGGCGAGGAGCCCCAATCCGGCGCTGGGAGGCCGGATCTGGGCTGAGACGACGGCCGAGCTAGGGTGGAGGGACCAGGGTGGAGGAGGTGGCGGCCGATCTGGAGGGGAGGCGTCGGAGGAGAGGCGGTGGCGCTCAGAGAGGAGGCGGTGGATCCGGAGGGGGAGGAGAGGAGAGGAGGCCGATCCGGAGGGGATTGGGGATAGACCGAAGAGATCGAGAGATCAAGCACGGGGTGACTGTGAATAAAAGGGTTTGGAAGTTTTAAAATTTAGTCATCAGAGTTCTATAAAATTACAATTAAATCCTTCTTTTTAGAAATATCCTGATTTAGACTTCCAGAGTTCCGTTTTCTTATTTTCTCTACCATCGTCTAATCATCGCCTAGATGCCCGCCTAGGCGCCTAAGCGTCCTGGCACCTCCAGAACGCTTCGCCTCGCCTTGTCGCCATGACAACATAGGTGTCATTTGCCATTTCCATCATTTCAAAGCTGGGACAGTTTCGCTGTGCTATCTGTCTTGTTTCTTTCTTGTGCAATGCCTTAATGAATCAGTCGCAAAATTTTAGAAGTTAGAAGGTCTTATGCTGGAATGTCAGAGGTCTAAACTACCCAAAAAAAATGGAAATCCATCCGAGATAAGATCTTGGATAGTGCCTACTCAGTTGTATGTTTACAGGAAACCAAAGAAGAAACTTTTGAGCACTCATACATTCGCAATTTTGCTCCTGAGCACCTAGATAAATTTACCTTCTCCCCCTCTATCGATGCTTCTAGGGGTCTTCTAACCCTTTGGGATAACTCAGTGTTCTCTGGCACTCCTTTACTCAACACGTGCTTTGCTCAAATAATAGAGTTCTCCTCACTCCATAATTCCAACTAGCCACGTTGGCGTGGCGTCACGCCACGCCAGCCAACGTGTGAAACGAAGTAAAAGAGGCACAAACTTAAATGAAACAATATAAGTGGCATCAAACAATAATGGTGCCCAAAATGTTCTTGCACTGAAAAAAAGGCACAAACTTAACAATTCATACAAGGGGGAAAAAGCATTAAAAATTAAGTGAACCATTCTATTGTAACAATAATAGGATAAACGAAGCAATATCGAAACTGAATTAGATAAACAATTGCTGAATTGTAAGAAAGAAATAAGATAGGTATTGCATGAATTGGTACAATTTAAATCAGCAGCCTGAGCTACAGCTGCAAGGTAATAACATAATATGAACCATAAAACAAGAAGCAAGAATGTGTATCTTGAGAGGTTCAAATGGATACTGCCTATTTATTGTCTCGAGTTCCTTGTTGCAATTTTCATTGAAGTGTTTAAATATTGCTATGAATAAGGCATCTATAATGTTGCAAACTTGTGTAAGGAAATCAGTACTTAGTCATCATAACTTCAATAAATGAACTAAATCATTTTTTCCAATCTTCCTTACCTCGAAATAGTCCTCCTTAATTTCCATTTCAAAATCCAAGCCAACAAACTCACACAGATGCTTGTGTGTGTTTGAATTCTCAGCTCTAGATGTAGGACCAACCTCAAATACACGTTCAAACTCTATACAAACAGCCATCTGCTTGTATAATTGAGGGAACTGTGGTAAACAAGCAAGCGGGCAATTGTATTGTAACTTGAATATAGCTGCACCACCTCTACTTGATCCAGAAATCAGTTTTGGGCTGTGGATTCCAACAAAATTCTTTAACAACAAAAATTCCCTGAATTTCTGCATAGGATCCAACAATGATTTACATTTTGAACCAGTAAAAAACATTACATTTGATAGAAATATACGTAATAAAAACCTATTTCTTGGAGTATCCACATACCAGTATACATATTAGCACATCACATAATGCATGATCTTGACAAGTCCACAATTCACACCCAACGTTAAACTCGATTTATACAATAGTGCAACCAGACAGAACTGCATAGCACAGGGCAAAAATGTTAGGATCATTCGATTAGAGTCTCTAAACAATAGCAACAGCTTATGCAATTTAAGCTTGGTGCCCAAGACACAGGTGTCTCTAAACAACTTGCAACATCTGTGGGAGAGCAGTGCAATGCCACGCTAGGTAACATGTCATTTAAGTAAGAGACTTGGAGAATATGAATAGGTAACAATAATTTGTTGTACAAATATAGTTATATACTTCATTCTTTACAAATAGCATAAGGAATGCATAAGGAATAATAGCATATGGAATGTACACTTACTTAAATAAGCATTTTTGCAACAAAAGAATGCCAGCAATTTAGAGCTTGTTTATCCATGAGAAAATGCTTGTGCGATTGATATTCTAGCTGTATTTCTTTATACCACATTATGGTAGCACATGCTGCAGGAGAAACGTTTAGGCAAAAGGGAGCTTATGTAGAGAAGATCTAAGTATATATCACGGTTTAGGCTAGGTGATAAGTACAGTTACACACACATAGCCAAGATCGAATAACATATCTATGACAAGGATAATAGAAAATTCATCTTATTCCTTTTCGTGTAGACATGTTCACACCTGGTGGTTTGAGCAATAAATTTAGAGAGCGGCGGCGGCAGCAAATAGAGGCATAATCTAGAATCATGCAAAACCTAGTTCAAATCTGATTTACAGAAGGAGAAGCAAAGGGAAAAAAGACAAATTCTTTTGAAAAGTAAATAAAAAGGGAGAAGGGAACAAAAGCTACTATAACCCCAAAATTCACCTTATTCACTTTTCATTGCGTGGAATTAAAAGTTGAAATTTCACAGGGTGTTATAGCACTCAAGAGATTACCTTCTTAATTTTGGTGAGAATTATTCGATCCATTTAGTGCTCAAACTGGAAAGCATGTACATGTGTGAATGAGAAAGGAGATGTGCATGGGATATACCACTGATGAGTAAGTAGGATCATGCAATAGATTAAGGATGCCAGGAAAACAATTAAAAGCATTGATATTTCAGTGAATTTTAGAAAGCATAAAATGCAACCTCCCCAATGAGCTGATACTGAATGGATTCATGTGATATACAAAATAAAGGAGAACCCAAACAACTTACAGTCTTATCAATTAGAAGGACTATATGAGTGTTACTCTTATTGGTTGAGATGCTGCAAAAGTAGCAGCCTCATTAGATTAACTCTAGAGGTATCTCCAAAGGAAGCTGGTATCTTTGTGAAAGACCCACAAATTTTGTTCTGTATTTAAATCTGGAGGTTCCTCCTGCAGCACATGCAAGTTTTAGTTTGAGAAAAAGGGCATTGAATGTTGCCTGATTATTGATGATTTACGAATCTTCTTACGCTTGTATCTGCAGCTACAAGCTAAAGGTAAATTCTTCATTAGTTATAGCATCTATATATTTATATACCATATGCTACAAATATATACCTTCTTTTTTCAGAAAAGATGATCTGCAAAGCCTTAACATGTTGCGATTTCTCGATCATGTAGATTCCAAAGATCTGTAGGACAAAAAACATGGGAATTAAAAAAAACAGAACAAAACATGCAGCATAAGGCTTCACACTGCAAAGGTTGTTAGAAATTCCCAGAAAGAGCAGAGATACGGTCATGTGGGCAAATCAAGTTTACCAAAAGAGTATTCATATTGCTGCTTGTTATCAGCTTCTCATTGGCATTCTCGATCATGTAGATCCCAAAGATCTGTACGTCAAAGAACATGTGAATTAAAAAAACAGAACAAGATATGTAGCATAAGGCTTCACACTGCAAAGGTTATTAGAAATTCCCGGAAACAGCAGAGATAAGGTTATGTGGACAAATCAAGTTGATCAACGGGCATTCATATTGCTGTTTAATTTTCCTACTTATGCAATTGACATCCACATCTTTAGCAAACATGATAGTAATATTAGCAGAGAAATTTGTTTTTTTTGCTTTAACCAAATTCCCCGTTCTTCTGAGCTGTCAATGTTTCGTATAACATTTTTGGTTTGTGATGTCTTGCGCACATAGCGTTTTGACGGAGACAACACAGTCGATGTTGGAGGAGCCATCGAGTGGATCAAAGCAAACATAGTACCTGATGGAGAATGAAACCGTATATTTTTCATCGGAAACAAAATAGATTGCTCATATCAAGGCAGTAAGCAGAGTATAGAGGATCCAAAGTCACACAATTTGCACGGAGTGCAGGGTCCACAAACATAGGTTCCCTGTCCTCCTCAGACACAAAAACACACTGCATCCGTTCGCAACAGGAGTCACAAAACAAATACTCTGAACTGAATGAAACTAACAGTCGCTAAAAAAAACATGATAGGTGAATTCATACGGTGCGACCGCTGCTGATAAGGGCCTTGATGAACACCTCGTCGGTACACACGATGTCTGGCACGGGCGGATCGGCGGCGGTTCTGGAGCGCGACAGGGGAATGGAGGGGCCGGGAGAGGGCATAAATACCCAGGAGAGAGTACCTCGGGAGGGAGGCCGAGAGGGCGATGCGGCCGTGGCTTCGAGGGCGACGCGCGGGTTGGATCTTGCGAATAGCCGAGAGAGAGCACCGGGAGGAGGCCGAGAGGCGATGCGCCGAGGCTTCGAGGGCGATGGCGCGGTTGGATCTTGCGGCGAAGCGCAGGCGGCGGGCGGAGAGTGGAAGCGAGCGGATATCGCGAGGCACCTCGGGGAGGCCGAGAGGCGACACGGCCGTGGCTTCGAGGGTGACGGCGCGGGTTGAATCTTGCGCGCGCGCGGAAGCGAGGCGGGCGGGAGAGTGGAGCGAGCGGATATCGCGAGGGGGGTGACGGCGCGAGGTTGAATCTTGCGGCGGCGCGGCGGAAGCGGAGGCGGCGGGCGGGGAGAGTGGAGCGAGCGGATATCGCGAGGCGAGCCGCGCATCTTACCAGAGATCGGCGCGGGGAACGACGCGCGATCCGCAGCGGAGCCGCGGCTCGCTAAGCACGGGAGAAGGAAGCCGCGGCTTGCTATCGAGCGCAAACATGCGTCGGAGGGAGCGCAGGCGAGGGCGCGCGCACGCGTCGGGCGAACGGAGAGCGAGGGCGACGTGGACGCGGTGGCTACTCGCGAAGTCCCCCGGAAATGATATACGGAGTATAAGTGGACCCTTGTCAACATTTATGGACCATGTGAGGGGCAGAGAAGGGAAGACTTTGTCTACTAGCTTATTCAGCTGCATATTCCGAATCAACAAAATTGGATAGTTTTGGGAGATTTTAACTTCATTCGATTAGCTCAAGATTAAAACAAACCAGGGGGAAATGTTAATAATATACTCACTTTCAACTCCATCATCAGCAACCTCGGCCTCACAGAACTGACACTCAAAGGCAGATCATATACCTGGAGTAACACGTAAGAAGATCCTCTATTAGAACAACTGGAATGGTTTTTCACCTCAACCAACTAGAGTTCTTCCTTCCCTCATTCTGAAGTTCATGTCCTCCATAAAGATACTTCAGATCATGCACCGTGCGTCATGCACATTGATACGGTTATTCCCAAAGCCAACCTCTTTCGATTTGAATCTTACTGGGTAGAGCATTCTGGATTCAAGAAAGTATTTGCTCTCCTCTAGAACTTACCAACTGGAGTTCTTCCTTCCCTCATTCTGAAGTTCATGTCCTCCATAAAGATACTTCAGATCATGCATCGTGCGTCATGCACATTGATACGGTTATTCCCAAAGCCAACCTCTTTCGATTTGAATCTTACTGGGTAGAGCATTCAGGATTCAAGAAAGTATTTGCTCTCCTCTAGAACTTACCAACTGGAGTTCTTCCTTCCCTCATTCTGAAGTTCATGTCCTCCATAAAGATACTTCAGATCATGCATCGTGCGTCATGCACATTGATACGGTTATTCCCATAGCCAACCTCTTTCGATTTGAATCTTACTGGGTAGAGCATTCTGGATTCCAGAAAGTATTTGCTCTCCTCTAGAACTTACCAACTGGAGTTCTTCCTTCCCTCATTCTGAAGTTCATGTCCTCCATAAAGATACTTCAGATCATGCATCGTGCGTCATGCACATTGATACGGTTATTCCCAAAGCCAACCTCTTTCGATTTGAATCTTACTGGGTAGAGCATTCAGGATTCAAGAAAGTATTTGCTCTCCTCTAGAACTTACCAGTCTCTTAAACAAACAGTGCAACTAGAATTTTGGCTAAATTCAAAAATCTACGCAAGGGGCTTAAAATCTGGAGCAAATCCATATCTTTACTATTATAAAAGAAGGAGTTGGTGGTTGGTCCGTCTACTTCGTCCTCTTCGCGCAGCGCACGCGCCTCCCTCGCCGCGCAACCGCCGCGCGCAAACTCTTCGCACAGCGCACACGCCCTCCCTCCTCACACAAACGCTGTGCACAAACTGCCGCACCCCTCCATCCCTCCCTGCTGCCGGCACATCTGCTCCCTCTTCCCTCTCGCGCCCAAGCTCCCCCACCTCCACGCCTCCTTCTCCCCTCCTCCCTCCGCTCCGCCCGCCTCCTCCTCCCCACCCCTCCGCTCCGCGCCGCCGCGCCTTCTGCCCTTGCCTCCTTCCTCCTCCGCCTCACCACCTCCACCCCTCCCCGCGCGACGCCCCACCTCTCCCCCCGTTCTCCGTGCCTTCCCGCTCTCCGTGCCGCCTCCTCCTCCTCATCCGCCACTCCGCCTCGCCTACTCCTCCCCATCCTGCGCCGCCGCCTCCTCCCACTCTCCGCCTCCGCCGCCGCCTCCCCGCTCCTCCACCCATCGCCGCCTCCTCCCCGCCTCCGCTCCCGCGCCTCCACCCACCCCACGCCGCCGCCTCCTCCTCCCACCCCGCACCGCCGCCTCTCCTCGCCACCCCGCCGCCGCCTCCTCTCCCACCCCGCGACGCCGTCGCCTCCTACTCCCACCCCGCGCCTCCTCCCACTCGCCGCCCCTGCCTCCGATGTGCCTCCTGCTCCTCCGCCCCTACTGGCCACCGCGGCTCCATTTCTTCCTCCTCTTCCGCTTCACCGGCCACTGCGACTCTAGCCCCTAACGCTGCCTCCGACGATGCCCTCGCCAAAGGTTCGATCTATCTCTCTCGTCACTTCCACTTCGATTGGGATTGGGAAATGGTCCTGATTATTGATCTCCCTTCCTCCGCTTTCTTCAATCCGAAACCCTAGGCGCTAGCCCCGGCCGACGATACCGCGCCCACCCATGGCCGACCTCACCACCGGGTATTACCCCTTTCATCTCCTATCCTCAGACGATGGGAGGCGGTGGAGCTATGTGGTGGATGGATGTGCGTGGAAAGGGGAGGCAGCGGGGGGGCGGCCTCGCGAGGGCCTCTCCGGGGCCGTGTCGCCCGGGCCGCCGAAAGCGCTGAAATTGTGCGTCTTCAGACGGATAGGAGATGTAACCTTTGCGGATTTGATTTTTCTGTATCGATCCAATCGGGTTTCACGGTCGAGCAATAGATGTGTGTGTTTTTAATCGATGTGCACTTGCTAGTCGCCTAGGAAACTTCCTGAGTGTACTGTCTCCATATGCTCGAGGTAATCTGAAGTGAAATTGGGAGAATTTAGATTGTATGGTAATTTGTATGCTCGAGGTAATTTGAAGTGAAATTAGATTGAGCCTGATTACATTATAAGTTTACAGCCTGAGTTTTGGGGCAGGGTAGAGCTCCTAGCCTTCTGCTAAAACCAAAGAAGGTGAGAGGGTCGCTTGGCCGAATTGTTTAGGAACTCACAAAACCATTTATTTGACGATTAATATAATGGTTTTGTAGGGATGCTGCAAAGGCATTGTCTCAAAGGCATTCGGATGGCTCCTTCTCTGAAGAAGACTAGAACTTAGATCTCGAGGATCGGAGTGGCTAGAAAGTGATGTTTGGATCTGTAGATGGTATCAAGTAATAGATTAAATCTTCTATTTAGGTTTATTTCTTATCTGGTTTATACTATTCAACATCATCATCTGTGTTATCTCCAGGGCTTTGAAGATGGCTCTAATGCTTCATCAAAAAGCCAAAACTCTTATCAAGAAGGACATGTACAAGGAGGCACTGGATGTGTTAATAATGGATGATGTGTGCTGGTTTTTACTGTCCTACAGTGCTTCCCGGCACTCCTTGTTTATATGATTGTTTTCTTCCTACTGCAAGAAGCATGTGCAGCTTTCCAATTGCTATGCATTGGCATGCTTTGTGTGGAACCAAATAACTCTGTATTGGTCAATATATTGTGTTAACTGGAAGCTTTCTCTCTTTGTGACCCTAAACTAATTGAGGTAACTTGAAATGTGAGAAGAATATTTCTTACCTGTGTCAAAGAGAGTGCTGCAAGTATTTTACTTTCACTACGTACACTGTTAGTCACTGACATGAACATTTTATGCAATTGTGTTGAAAGATCTGTGCAAGGTAATACTATTTTTTTTCAAATTTAACAATAGGCGGTATTTCTCATATAATGCTCTTCGCTGTTCTGAACTTTCAGCTCATTCTATAAAATTAACTTGCCATCTCAGTGGTTGCATGTGCAGGATATCAACTCTTTCATGTATAAACTTTCTGATATATCATGCATTTCCTTGTACTTGTTCTAATTTCTCGTACACTTCTATTTGGAGCATATATAACATCAGTTCAATGCACTCTGAGTGGTGCATCAAAGCGTGTTTAAACCGCATACATGCCATTAGATGGAACGCTTGAAAGGGCTAGCAGAGCAAAGAAGATTAATAGCAAAATACAAAATAAATCTGCTGCAAGTAATGGCATGAGCAATACCGAGCCATGACAAATGAGTCCTTTGTAGTAAACATGAACCTTTGTAGATCTCGTCATGTTCGCCTTGCGTCAATTTCCTTTTGACGAATTTTCTATGTAAAAAGTTGGTAGGGTACATATGGTGCATCAGTTTCATTTTAAAATTCCCGTTAATGTTTATGGCATGATGTCCTATTTATCAATTGGTTTGTTATTCTCCAAGACAGTCTGATAGTTATTTATGTATGAAGAATACTATGAAAAAATATTGTTTACTATCATTTCTGTACATATTGTTGTATGTGGTGCTTGTTCTATCATGCTTCACTAATACGATGTTTAATTTAGAGTATGGACATGTATATTTTGTTTGATACATGATGACGTAAGAAAAAGTTGATATTTATTATTCAGTTTGAGATCATATTTGATAGTATGCATCACTTTTATTTGATTTTTCGTTGCAACGCACGGGCACCTTACTAGTCTCACCTAAAGATTTTGATTCAAAATTGCAAAATGATAATTCTTTTCATGGACAAATAGGAAGAACAGAGGTGTTTATTCTTGGAGGAGAATAACTTCATAATCATAATCAAAGCCCACTTCGCAAGACTCTTAGACTACCAACACAAGTACTGGAAAAAGAGATACACCTCTCGATGGGCAAAACTAGGTGATGAAAACAGCAAATACTTTCATGCTCTTGTAACTGAAAGGTACAAAAAGAATTCGATTCGCTCCTTAACCCTGGACAATGGTATAATAGTGCACTCACATCAGGATAAGGCAGTAGCCATCTAGAACGCCTTCAGGCAGAGAATGGGAACAATGACTCACCCCACAATGTTCTTTGATCTCACCGACCTCATGCAAACTTCGCATCACCTGCAAGAACTGGTGACAGACTACTCCTAAATAGAAATTGATGACATTGTTACAAAAACTCCGAAAGGACAAAGCTCTAGGGCCGGATGGGTTCAATGGCCTTTTCATTCAAAACTGTTGGGATATCATCAGACAGGACTTCTATCTTCTTTGCCAGGACTTCTTTCACAATAGGGTTAATCTTGAGAGTGTAAATGGATCTTTTATTAGTCTTGTCCCAAAAAAGTTAAACCCGGAGTCTCTCAATGATTATAGGACAATTTCTCTATTGAACTCAGTGCTAAAGTTTCTCACCAAGATCCTGGCTAATAGGCTTTAGAAAGTTATTGTTAGACTGGTCCGTGCTAACCAATATGGATTCATCAAGACTAAAACAATCCAGGATTATCTGGCCTAGGCCTTTGAGTATATACATCAATGCAAGCAGAGTAAAAAAGAGGTAATAATTCTCAAATTAGACTTTGAAAAGCCTTCGATATAGTTGAGCATGAAGCAATTATGGCAGTAATGAGAGCAAAGTGATTCCCTCACAAATGGAGGTCATGGGTCTCAAATATCCTATCTTCCGGTCACTCTTCAGTACTCACAAATGGGGTACCTAAAAGCTATTTTCAGTGTAAACAAGGAGTTAGACAAGGTGATCTGTTGTCACCGCTTCTATTTGTCCTTGGGGCAGATATCCTTCAATCAATTATAAATGAAGCAGCTAGAAGGGACCTCCTCAAACACCCAATTCCACCTCAAACACTGGTATGATGAGCTTATTGCCCTATGGAGGAAGGTTAATAATTGTTAATGCAATTCTTTCTCTCCAATCCATTTATCACATGTGCATGCTCCGGTTACCAAAGAAGGTGTTACATCACATTGATAAAGCCAAAAGACAATGTATTTGGAGAGTCTCCAAAGACCTACAAGGACGATGCGATTCACTGGCAACATGGGAGAGCGTATGCAAGCCCAAGAATGGAGGAGGATTAGGAGTCCTCAATCTGTAGACCCTAAATGAAGGAATGCTTTTGAAACGCTTACACAAGTTCTATAGGAGAGTGTAGGTTCCCTGGGTCATCGTGATCTGGCGCAAACACTACTCAAATGTGGTTCCTCATGTGGCTAACAATTGTGGTTCTTTTTGGTGGAGGGACATAATGAAAAGCATCAACCAATTCAGGGGCATTGCTATAGGACAACTTGGAAATGGTCAAGACATTTTGCTCTGGAAAGACTGTTGAAATGGAAATCTACTTTCTGCAAAGTTCCCAAATTTGTACTATTTAGCTTCAAATCAAGACATCTCTGTCAAAAACTACATGCAGCTACAGGAGCCTCACAATGCATTTCAGTTGCCTCTTTCTCAGCAAGCTTACCAAGAATATCTCCGACTCCTGCAACTTAGGGAACAAATGGTGCTCAGTCAAAACACTCCAGATCAATGGACTTACATTTGGGGGCACTCCAATTTCTCCTCTCTAAAATGGTATGCTTACCCATACCACCTCACCGGTATTCCCGCTCATCTGGAAGAATAGATGCTTCATGAAACAAAAGGTGTTCGTTTAGCTGCTTCTCAAAGGTACACTCAATATGAAGGACATGCTCAGACGGAAGAACTTAATTACTAATGGTAATATTCACTGTGTGCTATGCGATGGATGAATTGCTGAGATTGACACACCTCTTTTTTTTTTCCAATGCTCCTTCTCCCTATAATGTTGGAATGCAATTGGAATTCAATGGGACGCTGATATGGATAATCCAACGCGAGTCCTAGATACAAAAGCAAACTTCACAGAGCAACTCTTCATGGAGAAATTTATTCTTTCTGCTTGGCTCATCTGGAAAATAAAGAGCAAGCTTATCTTTCAACAACTGAGACACAATCTCTCGGATTAGATTTCTAGGCTTAAATTGGAGGCTTCTTTGCTGCTAATTAGAATCAACCCGGTATCTCACTCTTACCTTTCAAGCTGGATTAGCTCCATTTGATTTAGTTCTTGTGTTTTGCTTTTCTTCCCCCTATTTCATGTTCATTCCTTTTTATACATTATTATCTATTTAATATAGCATAGTAGGAGGCTTTCTTGCTGTTTTCTGTCAAAAACCGCACTATAAGAATACTGCAAAGATCGCCGACGCTCTACGAGGTAGACAACTTAAAATTACCCTAACTTTTGACCTACCGAACGGATTTTTGCATTCTTTAACTTTCTAATATATCACAATTTCTGAATCAGACTCTTAAGTTTCCCAAAATCTAATCAGATCTATGCCACGCAAAACCCGAGAATTCTAGAGAACTTAAACATAAGTCTGCATGAGCTGCAAGGTAATTAAGCCCTAATTACTAAACTAATCCATATAAGGTGTAATCTACACGATAGGGTTAGGGTGTTGGATGCTTACCCACCAATCAAAGAAGATCCGTCGAAGAAAACCTGTGAAACCCTCTCCTTTAGCTTGCCCTTCCACCTCTGATCCAAACATCTGCCACGGCAGCAACAATCTTGCCGCAGCAGGCGTTCACTTGCCATGGCAGTGCCTCTCATTGCGGTGGCAGCCCTTGGCAGTAGCGGCAACAGCACCCCAGCGGAGCAGTACTGACCTCGCCATCTGCCGCGGCAGCACCTCTCATTGCCACGGAAGTGCATGGCTAGGGCTTGGGCTGAGGTGGCTCGGACATGGCGCGGCGGCCAGGGCTGTGGGGAGGTGGCGTGGTTCGGTAGCCTAGGGTTTACGCGCCCCCTATCCTCTCTTTTATACAGACATGCCGAGATGGGCTCGGCAACCCGCACGCCAAGGTGGACTTGGACTTGGCTACGGCCCAACCCAACCTGGCCTGCAAGATTTTTATTTATAAATATTTTCTCTCTTTCTCTTCCATGAATATGGATGAAATGAAATATTACAGATATATCCTGATTCCTGAGTAGCAGCCTATTTTGGACAGGAATTCAGATATTTTGCTACTACAAAGAATGGTGTTTCAGGAATTGTCACTCCGTGCCTCACTAACATGTGGGTCATGTGACCACGTGGCAGTGATAAATGGAGTGACATTTTCTGAAATGCTACTAAAAAATTCCTAAAAACAATGGTGGCATGGTGATGTACTGCTGCATTACAAGGAAAGGTACTCAGAAAATTAAGAAATGCTAAATCAATATGCTAGTATATGGTGCCATCATCTAGACGCCAAGCTTATTGGACTAAAGACCTTTGCTGTGGAATTCTGAACTATTTAAGCATCGTGATAAATTGCTATGCCAGTGCTCACAATAAACCTACAGATCGATCTATGTGAAATTGCAAGGCGGATATATATCACACTAACCAGACCATGACGATAACTTCGAAAGCCTGATGATGCTAGCTAGCAACATCTTCCAAATATACCTGAGCCTTCCATCACATCAGTGTAACTACTACAGTGGCAGGTTTTATGTGGAATAGAGGGCTCCTCATGCACGAGTAACAACAGCGGTATAGTTGTTTGGTGGTGGTATATACGTACTACGTCTTGATGAAGACATGCAAAAATCATACCTGCGTCAGTTGTTTATTAATTAGCTCCTCATGCCGCAGATCATGGTATCCGACGTCAGGAGTTCAGCAGCCGCGCGCACGCTACTGCTGACGAGGAACGTCGTTGGGATGGGCTGCTGGAGTGCGCAGGAACAGCGTGCGTCAACCATCACCCCACGTGTTACTACGAGAAACTTAAACAAGCTTTGGCTAGAGGCTCCGTACGTTCTATGATGTCTCGATCAAAAGTGACGTTTGGAAGATGTACCATGCAAAGTTATGCAAGTAACTTAATCCACGGGAGTCGCCTTTTGGTGGAATAGGGGAGGTATGAGTGTACTGTTCTATCCACTAGGATTTTAAATCTTGGTATTCATTTTTTTATATAAATAAGTATCTTTCAGTAAAAATTTTATAAGGTCATGAATTTATACATGACCTTTATCATTCTAAATGTGTGGTAAAAGGGTGCACTCATATATATATATATATATATATATATATATATATATATATATATATATATATATATATATATATATATATATATATATATATATATATATATATATATCTCTTCTCAGTTTTGATCTGAACAATAAAATCTTAACCGCCCCTTTCCTCTCCCCTCTCTCTCTCCTCTCTCTCTCTCTCGCGATCTAATGCTAAAGTTTTTCCGAATACATGACTAGTATATATATATATGCGTGTGGTGTACGAATATGGTGATATGTGTGCTTGGCATCTTCCTTGTAATTGGAAACGAAAAGTAAATTCAGTCCACGACGACCATAATGTTTTTCTCTCAGCAAACAGTTGTCCTCTTTACTTTACAGTTGTTTTAGGACTTCCCAGGCCACTTTGTCAAGCCCACAACATCACATTAATCTAGAAAAGAACCAAAATCATGACTTTTTTTCTGTCAGTTGTTCAAGCTGAAAATCATACCTTGAGTGCTTGACTTCACATATTGCTTAGGAAAATAAAATAATATAGGCCCGTAGACTTTCTGACAAGTTCCTCCATATTTCTTTGTTTCTTCACATTTCATTTCCAACTGAGAGATCACGTGAGATGATCTATAAATTATATGATCAATCATTACCAAGTTTGTCGAGTTGGATTTTAAATTTTACATTGTTTGTAGTTTTCTAGAGTTTTTCAAACCTAGCGGTTTGACCAGCCGGAGAGGCAGTCAAATCGGTTGAGCTTGACGGCCTAACCGACCATCGTTAGCAGTTAGACTGGCTGACCTCAGCAATCTGACCGGCCAGCTATTGGCTTTCGGCTAGAATTTTGACTTTTTTGGAAATTTGGTTGTGTTTTGGATAGTTCGAACCTAGGTTAGTGCATTTATGTTATATGAAGTATGTTTTGATTAACGTAGATCAAGTTATGAAAAATGTATGTTAGGAAATGATTTATTTATCTTTGGATGTGTAGGTAAACTTAGAGTCAACTATGATCAACGGCGAGGATCAAGACTACGCTCATGGAGGAGCTGAGGCCTAGATCAATTAAGGATATCGGGTGAGATGGTTAACCTCAAGCATGACACAAGAAAAGTGGAAAATATCTAAGGGAAGGTTTGAGCGATGGGTTACACCAAATGACTTGGTCGGTCCAAGTTGTTAAAAATTGGCCCATGATTTGTGGCCTAGTTTCTTAAATTCCAAAGCATGTGAGTTTAGTACCATATTGCTTAGGCAAAGTGGGGGAGACCAATTTATAAGGTGGAGTCCATGCCACTCCTTGAGTTATGGAAGTGGATGGTGGTTTTGGCTAAACACACACACGCGCACGCGCGCGCGCGTATTCGCGTATTTTCGCGTGACTTGTGACTTGCGACGCGCGACCGCGTTGTGACGTGGCGCGCCACTTGGCAGACCATGTCCACCTTATTTTTGCTGAACCTCGCATCATCTCTCTCCTTTTAAACTGGTCATGAGACTGCTTAATTACCATTATTTGATTTTGAATTTTATCAGTTACCAGTGAATAATTGATCAGTTATCAGTGAATAATTAAGAAGTTACCAGTGAATTATTTTTGTTCAATGAGGGCAGTTACTAGAGAGTAATTTGCACGTCTATAAAAGACTTGGAGACGTCCGGCTCAAAAGATCTGAACTTTTCATTTTCATCTCCTATTGTCTTTGTTATCTGTGCTACTCGAACTACGCCGGCCTTTCTTCCCTGCGTGCACCTGAAAGGAGGGTGAGCGGTATCTCCGAGCTATTGCTGTGGTGAAGACCTGCACGGGGGCAGCAATAAGGTTTCTGGGCAGCGCACATCTGCGCGACCGCTCCTGCTCTGCTTCATCTACGTCCTGCACTGCGTCAAGCCTACGCTGCATCAAGTCTGCGCTGCTTCCTAATCTTCATCAAGCCCAACAGTAAGTCGTTCGTGTGTTAAATGCGACTTTGATACAATATTATTCTTGCGTATATTACAAGTATGATGAGTAGCCTCATCATTACTAATTAGTTGTGCATCAATAGTATATTGCTTTTGTCTCCTACTAAAACTTGGAATTAAAATATTGCCTACTTTTTCAACAATCCAGAAACCTTATTGTGGAATTTGTTGTAATACAGAAATGGTTAGCGCTTCTGATGCGATGAAACCTGAGAGGTTTTGTGGTCAGAATTTTCGTAGATGGCAGACTAGAGTCAAGTTTTAGCTCATGTCTTTGGTAATGAGAAAAACAAGTTGATGCTGTAACAAGAGAGTATATATTGATTGTATCTATGTCCTAATAAATAAAATACTCTCAACTGTATGGAAGGTTGGCATAAAGTCTTAATGTATTCTGTTGTCTAAATGAGGAAAAGGTATTAGCCTGCAGGATACCTAGAAAGAATACACCTACTTGAGCTTAACTGTTTGGTCGCAGTTCACGAGAAAAGGGCATTCTCTAGAATGCTCATGAGCAGATAAGGGAGCATGACCATATAACGCTCCGTTTAGGCGTGGTTCATTGGCAGCCTAGTACTAGTTGAGATTTCAAGTGAAATCTAATCACAAAAAGCTGTGAATTCAAGGTATAGTCCATTCATTAGCTGTGAGAAGATGAATCTTGTTATTCTAGGTGTAAGTTCAACCCGTACGAGATTTACACTAAAAGACTAGTATATAAACAGTACGTCAGCACAATATCTTTGATATCCTTTTACTTCTTGCTTTGGAATTGGTGGGGGATTGTTAAAAATTGGCCCATGATTTGTGGCCCATTTTCTTAAATTCCAAAGCATGTGAGGTTTAGTACCATATTGCTTAGGCAAAGTGGGGGAGACCAATTTATAAGGTGGAGTCCATGCCACTCCTTGAGTTATGAAAATGGATGGTGGCTTTGGCTAAACACACACACGCGCACGTGCGCACGCGCGTATTCGCGTATTTTCGCGTGAAAATCGCGTGACTTGTGACTTACGACGCGCGACCGCGTTGTGACGTGGCGCGCCACTTGGCAGACCATGTCCACTTTTTCAACACAAGTAAGGTATGATCCAATGGAACCAGAACAGAAGAAACTTGTCGATGTGTGGCAAGCTATTGGTGCACATATATATGACAAGCGTGGTGATTGCTTACAAAAAAGATAAAGATTAGGTCAAGAGTAGGTATTTTGGTAAAGAGGCCAAATACTGAAAACTTCATCGGATCAAAACCACGGTGCTTGAGAAAGCAGTTTAGGTCAAGGAGATGCTGAGAAGATCAAGTGGATTAAAGACTAAAGACTTAGCGGATTCGGGTTCATGTGCTTTAAAAAGCGTGCATGCGTTAAAGTGTGTGAGTAAAACCGGTGTTGTGTGGGGTTAATGGGTTTCTCTAATTATGTTAGTGGATTGTATTCATTAGAGTTAAATGTGGACTAATTGTCTCATATATTTAATGGGTTAGAGATGGAAGTTTGCAAGCCAACCAACCATTCCAACCTTGTGTTCTAGGGTTAAGGTTAGAGAAGTATGAGTGATGTGGTGTACTCTCTTGTCCTCCAGGTGGACTAGCTATGAAAACTTCATCCACAAGTGGTAATAAATCACCTTTATTCATCACTCATGATGTCTTCTTGATTTAGTTAATTTGCTCTTGTTCTTATTAGTTTTGATCTTTTGTCTCCCCTTTTTGAACTTGGTATGTGCCAAGGACGTGTAAGTGATGGAGATGACTTATGGAGATCAACTACCATCCATCTAGGCACCAACTCTTGAAAGATTTAGAAGTTGCCTAGTTTGCTTGAATTTGACTTATCTTGAGATTTCTTGACTCAGAGTTTTTGCTTTGAATCTTTTAGAGAAATAGCTTGCTATAACATGTGGAAACTCATATAGAGTCACCTTGGCTATCCTCTACCTACAAATAATTCATATACCAAGATTTTGAAGTTTTTCTAGTTTTGGTGTAATCTTGTTTGTCTTTGAGAAATGTTGGAAATTTGATCGAGATCCTAACGTTCTTTGGATGGAATAGGTTCTTGAGACCCTAAGCAAGCTGCATGCCAAGTTTCATCTCTTTTGGTTAAGGATTTTGGAAGTTGCACCATTTATGGTCTTAGCTTGAGCTAAATTTCTGTTCTGAAAATAGGGGAGTGGTCATACCGCCCTAGGCCCGTTCAACTGGCCACCAGGTCAAACCGTTGTGGTCAAGCCGGCCAGATTGCTAGCTCCTTGCCGTCAGATTGGCCACCGGTCCGACCGGACTCTCTGTGGCGGTCAGATTGTGGCGGTCAGACTGGTGAGGTGCTGAAAAATCCCTCTCTTGAGTTGTTGAAATTGTTGCTTTGTTCTGTTTTTCTAATTATGATCTTCATAACTCTGTAGATATTAGAGTGAAGAATTTATGAATACTTTAGGAAAATTTCTGAGGCATTATTCACCTTTTGTTTCCATACCGGTCCTGCACCAATGAAATAAAATTTAGTCAAATTTTGTTCTTTATAAATACTAGTCGTCGTTAGTCATGTGGAGAAATATATGAAATTCAAGGCAACACTATTCATCAAAGAAAAAGTTCATTTGGGAGATGATACGATTTAGGTCATCAGAGACGTCAATAACAAGCAAGCACTCGCTTCATTTTTCAGTCAAGCCCTTGAAAAGTATGTTCAGGCTCAAGAAGTAACACATATATTAACCAGACTTATCCCTGCGAGACGATAGCTTACTATAAACCAGACGGATCCCTGCTGCGCCGCCGTGCTCATTTGGTTTTTTTATACTTTATGACTTCTTTTTACTGTTTGACACTGTAACTAATTTATTTTACACTGTAGCTGCTCGTGATTTTTTTATGTAATTAAATTTAAAAATAAAAACAGATTAACCTATCATAGATAATGCAAAGGAATACGAAAAAAAGACAAAAAAAAACTAAAAGGTTAGAAAAGACGAAAATAAGAAAATAGAAGCCAGATACCAGAAGCCGAAGCTCAAACAAGCGGGCCAGTACTATATAGCTAGAGTCAATTTGAGATGATCTTTTAACAGATACAATTGCTTATGTAAATTCAAATGCGTCGAACTTACTGTTGTTTCTATCTATAAGACCATTTTTTGCAGTAAAATTTCAACTGAACATGCGCTTTACATACTGAGAAAAACCTCTGAAGATTACCTCACACGTCAGGCGTGATTTATACGAGAACATTTCGCAAGCTTGGAATGACAGAATATATTGAAATTATTCACCTTACCGAAGACCAAAATAATTGTAAAACATTGCATTTGTGTCATCCAATAATGACGGCTGACCAAACTGAAACCAATGTGATGATACAGACTGCCTAAGGGGAAAGATGCTTTGTCTCGCATGTAAATTGTAGCATTTTTAAGGGCACGTAAGGAATCGAGGTTTGAGTTCTTACGTGCATCCACCATTTTCACTTTAAGTAGTTGTACTACGTCATGCTTTCCAAAACCCGAGCTAAAGGTGTGCTAGATTAAAAAAAATGCTATTTATTTGTAACAGTGCTGCAATAGGAGGTTGTGAATCTGATCTCAATTCGCCTTAAATATTATGTGATTCCTTTTTTGAGAAAACAAAAAAAGAGTTTTCTGGCTTTATGGATATACACAATTTACAGCAACTATTATGTGTCTTTCTCATTGTCAAATTGAGGAAACTAGCCAAATTGTCCAATCGAATCAACAACATTGTGTGGTGTTATGTAATTTGGCGAAGGATAGTATAAACAGGTATAACAGAATATATGCCGTGAAAAAAGTAGGCATAAGAGATGATACTCTCCCCGGTCTTTTTTTTAATTGAAGTTATTGACTTTCTTTGGGATGCAGCTTTGACCATTGCATTTTACAACTTTATATTATGATATATTAATAAAATTATAATATTATGAAATTAATTTTAACGAACAATCTAGTGATATAAGTTTCATGTGACCAATCATGATAGTTTTAAACTGTAACACTCAAGCTTAACCAAAACCCAAGATGTCACATACTACCTCTACCACTACTAATTTAAATCAAAAAGTAGGTGTTAATGACATCTAGATATTAAGAAATAGCATTTCACAAGAATTTGAATATAAATTTCAGCAATATGATAAACTATAAATTTAACTTCATATGAACCAAACAAATACCAAGAACACCATAAATAAGTCAAAACTAAGAAACACATCATCTAGCAATAGCACAGATTGAAATAAACTAAGAGAAATCGTAAATTAACCAATTATTACAATAAATAATACTAAATTATTCATGACCAAAAGTGAAATATTGCTAGGTGAAATGAAGAGTGATAAAAGTGCTAATATCCATGTGCTACCCCCTCTCGTGTATGTCGTCTCTAACGATCATCTAAAAATAATAAGCAAAGGTGAGTCCTTGACTTAGCAAGTACAAA
Source organism: Melocanna baccifera (assembly GCA_036346265.1). Lineage (NCBI taxonomy): Eukaryota > Viridiplantae > Streptophyta > Magnoliopsida > Poales > Poaceae > Melocanna > Melocanna baccifera. The sequence continues at coordinate 13,076,035 of CM070709.1, forward strand.
ATAGAATAATAAATGAGGCATTAAATTATTAATAATTCATATACAAATTTTCATTAGCTCAACTTCTCATATTTATTCTCATCAATTTTTGTTCACATATTTTAATAACTCAAATCACCATTCACTTCCCATAAATGCCATGAAATACTCATGCTCATGTCTCATCTTCTCCTTATACCACCTATTGTGTTCACTCTTGCCCACACTCTTTAATGTGGGGACCAATTGTCCTTTCTTTTTGGGGACCTCATTGCTCATATCTTACATATGAGGACCTCATCCCACTCTCATGAGTCTCATAATTCCATCATAAATGCTCAACATATAGTACAATAGATATTATCTTTTATCATTAGCAATCGATATACTTATCATTCTTCCATAATCATCAACATCATCTTAGATTCATCATAAGCATGTGAGCAATATAAAAACAGGAATAAGCATATAATTCAACATGGCAAGTATTCAATCAATAAATCAACAATTTTAATACTCGAATAACCATTCTACCATGCACTTGTATTTCTGTTATTTGCGTCAATTGGAAAGATTTGAAGGTGACAATACACCCAAAGCTACTCATATAGGAAATATTCACTCTCAAAACCAGTCATAATAGTACAAAACATCAATCAATTGACAACACTCCTACACACTTCCCAAAACCACCATTTTTCTCCCTTTACCGGACATTTGCCCTTGCTGTCCCGGTATTCAAAATATCATAACTCTTAGTTCCCACATTGTAAAATAGCAAACCATACCAGTTATGAAATCTACACAAAACTACTTATGTTTTCTTAGTTGGCCAAATTTTCAGATTAAACTATCTAAACCTCCGTTTTTAACTCAGAAGACAAATCTCGCATCTCTGGATTGCAGACTTAGGGGGTGATCGGAATAGCGATGGCTTTTGGTTTCTTTGAAAAACACCATGAATCGGTGAAAAATCATGTGAGTTGGTTTATTGGGTTTAATTAAATTTTAAAATGTAAAAATAAAGCGCACGCTAATCTAGAGCGGACAATGCAGAAATACGGAAAAAACAAAATTCAAAAACCAAAAACATAAAAATCAAATAAAACAAAACCGCTCAGATCCTCAACAAGATATTCTGCATTTGGAACTGATCGCGTAGCCGAACTGATCGCAGCCTTAATCAAATTTACTGTAACATCTAGTGTACCATCCAGCCTAACTAGTGTACCATACAGCCTGACTAGTGTACCATCTAATTTACTGTACAAAAACATATAAACTGCACAAAGCAACGAAACAGCCTAACTAGTGTACCATCTAATTTACTGTGCAACACACTGTAGCACCGAATCAGTCTTTCGGCAGAACGACCGAGGCAACAAGTGAAGTACCGCTTGGTATGTCTGATTTTATATACCCTTATAATTTAATATTTTCCTTAATCTTTTTACCAGTAACATATTACTAGTATTTTAAAATTATAATATTTGGTTGATTTGAAAGAAATTACAAAATTGTCTTTATAATAGTTCAAATATTTCATAACTCAAACCTTGAAAGTTAACATTTATAAATTTTATAATGGTTTGAGATTACATGATTTGAAATTTTAAAGCTTGAAGGTTAACATTTATTAATTTTATATTGAAAACTAAAAATTAAATTTTACAATTTAAATTCTGTCAATTTAATTGTAACATTTAAAAATTCAATTCATACGATTCAAAAGTTCAAATTTTGGATTTTTGAAAATTTTAATTTTAAAATTTGAGTTTAGAACTCTAAAATATTCAAATCTGTAAAATTTATATTTTTGGAACTTGATTTTTTGAAATCCAAAATTTGAAAGTTCAGATTTTAATATTTAGTTTTTTAAGTGTAATAGCAAAGATTCCTTATACTTAGTAATCCAAGATAGATACTCTTTTCTACGGGAAAGTGATTCCTACAAATTAGGTTGGTCTGGTTTTTAAAGTAATCTTAGATTTCTGATTTAGATTACTAATTATTTTATCAAATAAGGTAGATTACTGCAGTATTTCCAGAAATCAATAAAGGATTTCACGGACCAAACGAATCCTTAGTGCTTGCTACCCAACTAGGCGCACGGAAATCCACGCTGCACCAACGGCCGGTCGCCTGATCGGGCAGCACAGCCTGGAAAGTCATCGCGGCGCCGCAAGACGAGAGGGCGCACGAAATGCCTGGCCCACGCTAAGCGCGTGAGCGGACCGCCGGCAGCATATGGCCGCTAGTGTATTACATAAACACAATAACAGACTCCAAAATACCAAATAAAAAGGAACAGATGAGAGGAATATGCTTATTAATAAAACAAGAGAAAACGAGGGCACCATGTTTACTGTGAAGGGCTATTAATCACATATAGATAGAAGATCTATTACAATTATATAAGAGATATAATTGTATTTCAATCATAAATATGATAGTTACATGACAAGTATAACTCTATATTTCGATATAAGCAGATATGTTGTAATATTAGCCGCACAGTTGTGTGTGAAATTCGGCTAGCTATCATCTAAAAGGATAGCAATTATTCCCATAGGATTTTTTGTGGAAAAGTTGTAAGCAAGTGCTGCATTGAAATGACCACACCATTTATGGAAAAAGGTGAAAGATGAAACCGACATTTGTATATTTTGCTGTAACGGGAACAAAATGCTGAGTTTGCATACCCTGCATTTCCTTATGGACAGTAAAGTTTCATTTGGAATGCAGGTATTTTTTTCCGGTTCCACCAGGAATTGAGAACTGTTTCCATGTTATTCCTAGTTCCAAATGGGTCCTAGGCTTCGCCTGATCTACCAGCTTTTAGGTTTATTTCGTCTCTTTTTTGAGGAATCAACGGTGAGCCAAAGCCCATTTGCGATCGCAATACACAAAGGCTGGAGTCCTGCAAAGCAGGTGCCTCGGAAGGTTTTCTGAAGGTTGGACAACTCTCGAAAACTTCTAATTTTTATATAACCCGGTAGGTTTTCTAAACTGTTTACTTGATTTGGGTACCACTTTGGTATTAGTCAATTAGTGATGAAAGTTAGGCTGATGTATAGTAATAAGCTTCGTTACTTTGGTACCCTTCATGCTGACGTGAAAATTAAGCTTGCATTTACTTCCTTTAAAAGTTGTGAGAAATGCAAACAAAGGTTCCGATTTTAACTTCATTGAGACTTTCTCTAGCATTTTTAAGCACCTAATGCTCTTTGATTATCTCTAGAATTGGAATTGAATCATTTGTGTTAAATATATTAAAACACAGAATAGGCCCAGCCTTCGCCTGTTTTTCCCTTCTTCGTTTTTGGTCATCATGTGAAGAGATGAGGGAAGTTAGGCAAAGGGAAAACAGATAAAAATATCGGTCAGAGTAGAAGGGCAAAGCAAAGCTGCTAGAAAGGGTAGTGGGGACCTTTCTGCATTTTTTTGCTTCAATGAGCACTGGGATAAAATAAAATCCACTAGACTAAGGAGATAATAACACGAACACAATGACAGAGATAAATGGCCATGATAACTCTAGTATAATTGTTTTGAGAGCATGAACAATACTTGTCACATAGGTCTTGTCTCCTCCTTGCCACATCACCCGAAAACCTAAGTGGACCGGATAGAAGGTTTGGTGCAAATAACAAAAATGTAAGGGTTATTTCGAAAGTTGTCCCTAGATGATGCCGATGCTTATGATACAAACTACCGTATATGCCCTGAAAACAACTGAGAGATAGCTATTCACGTATAAATGCTAAAAATAGAAGATAAGAAAAAAAATCAAGCTAACATCAATAAAATGTACACGAATGTCTCATATTTTACAACAAGATTAAAAAAAGAGGCTTTATATTTTGATACGGAAGAAGTACAAGTTTGCACATCTCTGATCTTGAATTTCACTTGGTAACATTCTTAGATTGTGATCTTGAATTTCACTTGGTAACATTCTTAGATTGTGCTCATTTCAGCTTAAAATCAGTTTATATTTTTAACTTCTATTTTTTTCATTATTCAATAATTTCATCTTTTTCTATTTTTTAGATTTTTGGGCTTTTTGTCATTTCTTTTTCTCTATTCCTTTGCATTGTCCATGATGAGTTAACATGTTTTTTATTTTTATATTTTTTAAATTTAATTATGTTAAATAAGTCAACTCATCTACAGTAAAAAAATCGAAAACTAACGTAAACTGAATGCTAGCTAGTTAAGTTTAAAAGCGTGGTGTTCAAGTCACCCAATTTCTCTATAATATCCTGTTAATGTTCAATTAATGCGCCTTGAATTTTGAACCTAATTTTGTTGCATGTTGTTCCATGTCATGTCCACGCTTGCCTGTAAAGAAAGCATTGAAAATAATAAGGGCATTCTGAATGCATGGCAATGCAAGTCAAATCTAATAATCTGTGGATGGCCAAAAGTTTTGGACCTAGCTTCCAGTGCTTCGAACTGTACATCACACGTGTGTAATCTCCATGTGGATGTCTCACCATATATATGATTACCATATTGGACCACGATTCCGAAACTATATATGGAAAGTATAATATCTTGAAACCGTCAAATTCTTCTACTTTTCACCATATCATATTTTCGTCGACTGATAGCGTGAAGTAATAACCTTAGACTAACTAGAAGCATTGATTCGTCAACTCTCCCAACGAAATTCAAAACTAGCATGCATCTAGTCAGCCAGTATTGAAAAAAAAATCAGCAAACCAAATTGGCGTCCTGTCGTGGATAGTGTCGATCCATATAGTCTTCGCACAAACAAGACTTTTAAAGCAATATATACATATTTACAAACAACTAGTAATATCTAGACATCTCCTTCGCATTAGAGGTCTAGAAAATCTGATAATAATTCTTAAATCAAAAATAACTAAAATTCTTAGAAATTCTCTTATTAATCGAGAAAAAAAGAAAAGATCTACACTACTTATTTTAGTAGGATTAGATTATAACGGTGTAGATTAATCATATATAAATAAAAATTCTCTTATTAATTGAGAAAAAAAATATCTATATCATTTATTTCGATGAAATCAGATTGTAATGGTACATATTAATCATGTATAGACATTACAACTATTACAACTGTATAATGGATACAATTATATTTTTAAAAGTTAATATAGTTATATAATAAATATAATATATTGTAATATCTAGACATGGAGTTGAGCGGAAAATCCCGCTAGTTCAATTGAAACTAAACACGTCTCTTTGTGTCAGCATTCAAAGGCTGTTTTGTGTTCCCAAATGACTGAATTGGTCAGCCGGAGCATCTCTATATATAACGACATTCCTGGACCTTCACATGATCACAAGTCAATCAAATCTTCTCTAGTTAGCCATTACTACACAGCTACGTACATGGCGAGGCCTTGGTCGCTTCTTCTGCCGATTGCCCTTGCCTTGGTTGCTTCTGTTGCTCACGCTGCTGTCGTAGAGCACACCTTCAATGTAAATACACTTTCGTATGTGCATGCAATTTTTTTTCCTTCACTTGTCATGCATGTTGCCATGCAAGCACATATAGTTGCATGCTGGCCTACTATATATGCATGCAAGTTTACTAGTACGTTACCGGACGTACGCCCATGCATGGCGTCGTGTCATTACTGCTAATTAATTTAGGATCCTTCTCTTTTGTTTAGTTTTGCACCAAGACACTACACCGTGCAAGTTCGTCCTGAATTGTGCAAAATGGCATAGTGTTTATGCATTGGTTGCTCTTGGTTGCCAGTACTGCATGCGAACTGAACAGTGTTGGTAATCTGCCTGCCTTGTTTGATGTCATAGGTGGGGAACCTCTCCATTAGCCAGCTCTGCCGGCCAGACAGGATCATCACGGCGGTGAATGGCCAGCTTCCCGGCCCGACGATCGAGGCCAGTGAGGGCGACACGGTGGTTGTACACCTCGTCAACGAGTCGCCGTACAAGATGACCGTCCACTGGTAAGCCATCGCTTGCATGAAAATATTATTATCTTTTTTTTCTTGACTTTTTAAAGTCCGTGTTATCAAACTTTGATCATCGATATATTTAAAATTATCTAGATTATCTATATAAAAATTATATTATTATATAATATTATAATTTTATTAAAATATCTTAATGTAAAGTTATAAAAAGTAGTGATCAAAGACGTATCTCGAAAACCGTAAAAAATAAAAAAAAACACTAAATTAAAAGAACAGAGGGAGAAGCAATCTTGGCATATCAGCATGTATACGATGATGATCTGGCTACACCGTGCCATGGAGACCAATTCACGTTTTCCACGGAAGAATAAGGTGCCAAACAGAGTTTTCTGAAACACGACCGAGACAGGCCCCGCGAATTCTAACAGAAGTATTTGCTTTGAACCGTACAGAATGTACGGCCGTTGACAATCTGTCCGTGGATGCAGGCACGGTGTCTTCCAGCGCGGCACGCCGTGGGCGGACGGGCCGGCGATGATCACGCAGTGCCCTGTCCGGCCGGGCGGCAACTACACCTACCGCTTCAAAGTCACCGGGCAGGAGGGCACGCTGTGGTGGCACGCCCACATCTCCTTCCTCCGAGCCACCGTCTACGGCGCGCTCATCATCCTCCCCCGCGGCGGCGCCGAAGCATACCCCTTCCCCAAGCCCGACAAGGAGGAGATCGTGATGCTCGGCGAGTGGTGGGACGACAACGTCTATGACCTGCAGCAAACGGCGTTCCTCACCGGACGGCCGGCACGGCATGCCGACGCCTACACCATCAACGGCAAGCCGGGGGACTTGTACAACTGCTCCGCTCCTAACCGTACGGAGTTGCAGATCAATCTTTAGTAGAGATGCACATATATATGGCGAGAGTTGTGCTTATGTTAAGACGTATGCATGCAGAGACGTACAAGTTTGAGGTGAGGCGGAACAAGACATACCTGCTCCGGATCATCAACGCCGCGCTCAACACGCCCTTGTTCTTCAAGGTGGCAAAGCACACCTTCACGGTCGTCGCTGCGGACGCGTGCTACACCATGCCGTACAAGACCGACGTCGTCATGATCGCGCCCGGGCAGACCGTGGACGCGTTAATGGTCGCAGACGCGGCCGTTGGACGCTACTACATGGCGGTGTCCCCCTACGACAGCGCCGTTGATGCTCAGGGCATATTGTACAGCCTGACCACCGCGACGGCTGTCGTGGAGTATGTCGGCGCGCAGGACATGACCGTGCAGCCTGTGCTGCCGCCCCGGCCGGAGTACAACGACACAGACACCGCGCACCGGTTTCTCTCCAACCTCACGGCGCTGGTGCTCCCGGGCAGGCCGACGGTGCCTCTCTCCATCGACACCCACATGTTCGTCACCGTCGGGATGGGCGACACCAACTGCCGGCCGGAGCAGAAGAATTGCAGTGCGCCAACGATCTTCGCGTCGAGCATGAACAACGCTTCCTTCCTTCCCCCAATAGCCACCTCCATGCTCGAGGCACACTACAAGAACAAGACGGATGATGTCTACACCCGCGACTTCCCCGACCGGCCGCCGGTCATCTTCGACTACACCTCCGAAGCGAGCAACAACGCCACGATGAAGCACACGGACAAGTTCACCAAGGTGAAGACGCTGCGCTATAACGAGACGGTGCAGATGGTGCTGCAGAACACAAGGCTGATATCTAGGGAGAGCCACCCCATGCACCTCCACGGCTTCAACTTCTTCGTCCTCGCGCAGGGCTTCGGCAACTACAACGAGACGACGGCGTTGCCGCAGTTCAACCTCGTCAACCCGCAGGAGCGCAACACCGTCGCTGTCCCAACCGGTGGCTGGGCCGTCATCCGCTTCGTTGCCGACAACCCCGGTACGCAAAAACTACCACTCAGAATATCATGCCATGTTGTTAACTAGTTGTGAAAAGTTTGATATATGACTAATTATCTTGTATCTATTGCAGGGATGTGGTACATGCACTGCCACTTTGATGCTCATGTTGATCTCGGGCTGGCCATGGTGTTCGAGGTTCAGGACGGGCCGACGGAAGAAACGTCGGTGCCGCGACCGCCGACGGACCTGCCTCAGTGCTAATCATCACTTTTAATTACGGTTGTTTGGATATGGTGCATGGATATGTCAATAAGAAGAACTGCATGAGCCAGACTAGCTTTGTTTGAGTTGCGTGGTATTTGACTAATATTTCTTCGTTGATTAGTATCATGCATGGTTTGTTTAGCAGCATTTGTAAGTAGAGACATGTTTCGCTGTTGTGTGTTTGTCCTAGTAGCTTTGGTGAATTGCTTGTTAAATTGTATGTTCGGTTGGGAGCGAGAGCAATAAGTCAATTATCGAATTGTATTCTTTTGTTGGAAAGATCAATAAAGTACTTTATGTGGTCATGTAACTCGTTTGTTGTTGAAAATGACTGCATCGAGCTATGAGATTCTGGCTGTTTTGTCCATTGGAGGTGTAGCACGTGTAGGTTTCTTCAGCAACTTGCATATGAATCTGTTTGGCAAAGTAGTAGTATATGGCAGCCCAGGGACTCCTCTGACACACGCGAACGCTTTTGGAAACATAGTGGTAGCAATCAACAAGAAGAGAACTCAGCTAAGGTCCTAAAACATGAGCACCTTTTCTGTTCTGCACTCTGTTATTCAGTTATCTGACGGGCTACAGTATTCTGAAGAAACATGACAACACTACTCACTCTCTGGACTGCAACAGACAGCCCGGTTTCTAAGCAACTAAACCACCTAAGACTCAGCCACGATACTTATAATTTGGATCATGGACCAACAATACTAACATGACATGATTACGCACGTTCTGAAGTTCTGCACATACTACAAACTGAACTTCAGTCCAACACTGAACTTCCTTCAGTTCGGCTATTATGGCAGAACACAAAAAACAGAGATGACACAAACACAACAAAATTAATATCAACAGTATACAAGTTCGAAAATTGCATTGAACCTTAATTTGTCAACTTGCACGGTTGTCCGATGACCCGCTCTAGCTCCTAGCTTCCTGTACTTGAAAATTAAATTCATAAATCCCAAAACTTCATAATGTTAGCATTCAGCGTCATAATCTTGGTTATCGAACATAATTATGGTGTCCAATGAGCACGAGGTGGAGATGTAGGTGCTGATGTGGCGTATTATAAGACCAGTATGGTAACAAAGGGGTATATGGTGCTTCAGAAATTTTTCCTTAAGTAAATTCTTCACTCCAGTAACTATAGACCTATGGATATCAGAATTAGAAGCCAATAACAAAGCAACAATCTCAAAAACCTAAGAGGGAGATTTTTCAGCTCCTCACAGTCTGACAGCCACTGAGAGAGCGGTTTGACCGGTGAGTGGTCTGACCGACAAAATACCGCCGGTCTGACCGGCGGGTAGTCTGACTGGCTTGACTATGGCAGTCTGAGCGCTAGCCAATTGGACTGAGCCAAGGGGCGGACAGACCGTTCTTTTGTTTCCAGAACAGAAAATCAACTTGAGTCATGACCAATAAAGGTGCAACTCCCAAAGTTCTTAACCAAATGAGATGAAACTTTGCATGCACACTTTTCAAAGCACATGAGCCTAAATCTGCTAAATCTTTAGCCTTTAATCCACTTGATTTTCTCAATATCTTCTTGGATTAAACCACTTTTCTAAGCATCGCTCAAGAGCTGTGGTTTTGATCCAACATAGTTCTAGGTATTTGGCCTTATTGCCACAATACCCTTCCTTGACCAGATCTTCATCTTTCCTTGCTAGCAATTGTCATATTTGCTACATGTTGGTGCGCCAATGGCTTGCCACGCATCATCAAGTCTCTCTCATTCTAATTTCACTGGTTCATGCCTCACTTGGACTGACTAAACCACTTGGTGCAACCCGTCGCTCGAACCTTCTCGTCAACTTTTCCCACCATCATTGTGCCACACTTGATCTTAATCATCTCACCCGCATCCTTGATCGTTCTGGACCTCGGCTCCTCTGCCCCGATCCTTGTCGTTAAGCATGGCTGAATCTAAATTTTTGTGCATATCCAAAGATAAAGAAATTATTTTTTGACATAAGTTCTTTACAATTTGACCCATATTAGTCAAAATATACTTCATGCAATATTAATGTAATGACCAAACATAATTAAACTCAATCCAAAACCAAATTCCCAAAATCCGACAAATATCCTTTAGGGCCGGTCTGACCACCAACGAGAGTTGTTCAGACCGGTTGAACTCAGAGCAAACAACCCTCTGTGGAATATTGCAACCGCCAACAAAACTGTCAGACTCAGATTTTACAATATAGAATCATCTGTGATTCCACAACACTATTCCCTAAATCAGTATATAGTGATCACAGATATATTGCTGATTCATTTTATACATCACATAGACCAAGAATACTATAATATTACAGAGTTCAAATACATCATAACTGATGGTAGTTTACAAAAGGGGCCAGTCATGCCAAATACTTACAACACCAAAAGCGGAAATAGAAGTAGTAAAAACTCAAAAGTAGGACCCTAAAAATCTACAGGCAAGCGACCGGGGGTAAATTGTGAACTACAGATATTACCCAAGATAGGATAATATATATGCACACAATCTCCATCAAAGTTTGCCTAACTGGATTAAAGCTTATTTAAAAATACACCCTAGTTTCCATCACCTTCACCACCATCTTGGTTTGGTGCATCCTCATCTGCATAATGATCTTGTTGTCCAATTTCTAAATTTATTAGATGACGAGTATGAGCACAAATCATTGTGCTCCGCAAGTCAACACACAGAATGCAGCTATAATAATTATGCATGGCTTTACAATGGATGGCTCGAGCAATTTTTAGTTTGCCAAATGCCTTGATAAATTACTATAAGTAGAAATTCCTAGTACTTAGCAAGTTTTAGCCTAATCAAGTTTATAAATGTAGCATTGATTGTTTTACAAGTACCTTTTGATGTTTTTCCAGCGTTAATAACCACTTAATACTATCATTGGGATCGACATTCCAGGGCAACACAATTCAGGGCAAGCAAGTTTTAGCCAAATCAAGTTTATAAATGTAGCATTGATTGTTTTACAAGTACCATTTGATATTTTTACAGCATTAATAACCGCTCAATACCATCACTGGGATCAACATCCCAAGGCAACACAAATTAGGGCAATCACTGCCTACCATTTTACACATTCCACCCACAAAGTTTTAGAAATAAATCTATATCCAAGTAAGTTCCCAAATTTACTCTTGACCATGGGCACGACTATTCGAATAGTTTTTACTCTGCAGAGATTATACATCTTTAACCATAAGATATGATTATCTCATAATGTTGGCCAATACACACTTTCTTGGGCGTACGACTGAGTAATCATAACAAAACTGCTACAATGCATCTTTCTAGTATGGTTACGCCCATTAAGGTATTTTTTCTATAGGATGAGACCATCCATTGAGGAGTTTTCCTCTAAAGCCATCACGACAGAGGCGGGCATAAGACCATCCTTCTCTTTGCACGTGTGCACACCTTCACATAACCACATTGAATCAATACAAATTAGTTAGCCATACCTACACTTTGCTAGTTTGTGGTTCTACTATTTTACACTGGGAGGTCAGAGTTGGATTCAGTCCTTAGTGTTGTGTAGACGGTTCTACCAAACCCACTTCTTCTTATGCATTCACTACACCACACCTCTGTACCCTCTGCCTGACAATTTAAGCAAGTTGGGGTTTTTTTGGGAGCATAAAATAATCATGTAACAACATATTAGCCATTTTCATCCATAATCTCTCAAAAACAAGTTTCATGTTGAAATGATGATGAGGCCAGCTTAGTGGCCCAAAGTAGCTAAACATGCTAAGCATGGCATTCTAAACACAATTATATAAATATTATGATTATTAGTAATTGCTAGGGTGATAATGGTTAGGAGTACAATTATTTCAAGGAATGGATGTAATCATATATTAACAATAGGCATGTAACCAAATTTGTAAAGAAAACATACTTTGCATAATAATTAAAAACATGTGATTTAATAATTTAAACTAAAATAATTTGCATAAAAAGGAAGGTTTAACATTATCAAAGTGTTAACTCACCTTGTTCACTTGTCAATTGATCTTGTGGATCTTAGTTCGCTTTAGCTTCCTCTTCTTGTGCGTCAGATGCTATTCAATTATTTGCGTGAAAATTTGGATAAAATGGATAAACTAAAACTAAACTCCAATAAAAATTCAAATGAACTTAAAAACTCATGATTCTGGTTCCATTATATAGATCTTGATTGTAGACAAATTTAAAATTTTATTTCATCAAATTTAGACTTCAAATGGAGAAGTTATGCCATTTCAAATTTTAGGCTTCAAATTAATTCATGAAAATAAAAAGGAGAGAGAATTCTCTCATTGATAGGTGAGTCCCACTAGGATTTCTATTTTCTTTTTCAAAATTATTACTGTGTATGATAGGTGGGCCCGCTATTTTATTTTCTTTTCTAGAATTTTTCGTTAATTGGAAATACCACTTCTATGATTGACATGTGGGGTTGGCTATTGTTTAAACAATAGACCTAGACCCACATGTTAGTGACTCAAACCTTATTAATTGATTTTAAAAGAATTCTTAAATGGGAGGTCCCACTTGTCAGTGTCTCGGGTTAATTAATTATGCAACCCACTTATTAGTGACTGCTTAGGGTTAACCATGGTCATTAGCATTAACTAATTACTATTTAAATTTAATTACAAATGCATAGTTCCTTCTTCTTCCCACTGGCGAGAGAAAGGCTCATCATCGGCAAAAGAAGCGGTGGCCAAACGTGAGCATTTGCAAAATGGGTTGCTCACATCCGCGCCCACCTCTAGGTGAAGTCCCGCCAACCAATTTGGCTAGAGCAATGGCCGGCGGCGACCACAGGCGACGGTAGAATAAGGCAGAGGGCAATTAAATGCTACACGGCCTCTGAAGCTAATCCAATGGACATGGAACTACTAGCGGCTACAAAAGACTATCGGTGGAAGTGGTGTGGCGTGAGAATGTTGGAGGTAGCCTGGCGTCATTGGCCTATGGCATTGCGGGGATGAAGCATGGTGTCGATGGTCTACAATGCTATGGGATTCACTTAAAGGGTCAGGAAGAGATTAGTGACTACCAAGGATGCTCCAAATTAAAGGAATTAGACTACTTCTCACCGAGGCAATGTGGGTAGAGATGACCGGAGTTTGAGACAAAGGGCTCCTCTGGTGAGCTAGGGCCAATGGTAGAGCGATTCAGTGGAGGGGGAGGTTCTAAGGAATGTGGCGATTGTCTTGGGCTCATGCCCCAATATTTATAATTGGTGAAAAGCCCTGGCGGCATGGAACAGTTTTTGTGGCTACCATGAAGTGTCCCGGAGCCAGTAGCGGCTAGCGTTAGCTAGGAAATGGCTACAGAGTGATGGAGGGACATCGCACGAGTATCAAGGAGGACTAGATCAGGCTTGGCAAAGTGACAAGCGGAGCTTGTCTCACAGCCAGTCTTCGATATGGCCTTGGAAGGTATGGCGGGTTAGAGGAGGGGGTGCAAGGACTTCTACCAATGCTTGGCGCTCATATGGGCGGGAGATGACTTTGTGTACGGTGGTGTGAACACACATGGAAAGGGGTAGTGTTGCACTGGTCAAAAGTTGTGACTGGGCCTTGGCGTGACACGACTGGTGAGGGCGATGCACAGGAAAGCTAGCATAGGGAAGAGTCGGCGAGAGCGAGGTAGACCCGGTGCGCATGTCAGTTGGGATCGGGCGTGGTTGAACAGCGGGCTAGCTCGGGCAATGGTGCGGCCAGAGCGGTAGGGCATGGCCCGGGGCGCGCCATGGAGCAAGCAGGCCAGGCCAGAAGCAGGGAGGGAGGCAAAATGGGTCGGGCTAGTGGGCTGGTGGGCCATAAGGTGAAATGGGCTAGGCCCATCTAAATTTTCTTATTTATTTAGGATTTTTCCAATTTAATTTTTAATATAAAATTTCATTTTGAATCACCAAGTTAATCCATTCAATTTGAGATTGAATTTCCATTTCCTACCCACTTAGCATAAATGTTTATTTTCACCATTATATTAACTTAACATTTTTTGTTAGAGCTAAACTTGCTTTTAAGGTTATTTCATTTTGTTTGAACTTCATACATACATCATATATGTACGTACGTACGTACGTACCTACATACACAACCATGTTTGCATATATGGGCACATGCATATATATCGGCAAAAGCTAAGCGACATACAGAAAGACATGATGAATCTAGCAAACTAACATAAGACATGGCAAATTGTAAAGCAAGATATCATATCATCCATATATAATAATCAAAGCTCCATTTAAATTTTTACAATGCAAATTGATAAAATTTAAATATGCATTATGATACAATGGATGTAAAAGTCAAACTCCCCCTCAAAGCAAGCTAAAATGATGAATAACTCCCACTCCACCACAAAGAAGCAAAACGAGAAGAATCGAGAGCCATAATGAAAATATCAACAATTTGGTGCTTTGACTCTACAATCTGACTAACAATATCTGATAAGGATCCAACTAGTAAACTAGCGAAATCATGTTGTTTTGGCCTAATCTTTAGTAGTACATAGGAACCACCAAAATAGATAGGTTTGGTAGGTAGGAATCAAAACCCAAAGATAGTCTTCTCACCTATGAGCACATCAACCCACGATAAAGGATGGATGAATTTTTCGATTTAGCAAACATGCACTAGCACTGCAGATAGAACCAGGACACCAAGATGAATATCTCATCGAAAATTCACAAGAATGCATGCACAACATGGCTGCCAACCATGGTGATTTTCTGATTTATTCAACTCAATCTAATATCATAGATAATACATGTCTCCTCAAGACATTCTTTAATTACACCCAAGTATCTGGACGAGTTCTTGCATGACACAATTGGTTCCATCAAACAAAAGCATGTACAATGAACTTAATTGTCACTAAACGAATCTTCTTATCCTCAGTGTAGTGTTGGCTATCAAAAATTTGTTCGACGTTTATCTCTCACTCCAAGTACTCCGGTTCAACTTTACCACTGAATGATAGAATATAAATTTTTACCCGCCTGATGCCATCATCCATGGCAACACCTGAGCAAAATCAAGACCATCACACATGTCTCCACCATGGGCAACATCTTTGTCACGCACACCTCCACCACGATCAGCACAACAATAGTCCTAAGCATGGCATGGTTGTGAATCAAAGCACACTGCACCATCAAAGTCCTCCTCTTATTCATCATCTTCGTATGGTGCACGCTATTCGGGATATTAAGGAACCCGTTCAATATGTTGAAATTGTGATGGCTGATTGCGTATAGCCTCCATCAACGCGTCAATTCGCACTCCCAAATTATTAACCTTGCCTTCAAGCTTCTAGTGACAACCCAATAAATAGTTACATGTAGTTTCAAACCCTAATCGCACCTCAGGCAGCAAAGATGTTGCATATTGGGGACATCCCCAATTGGTTGGCATGAGTATCAACCGCCTCACCATCTTCAATCTTTACGGAACCTGCCATCAAGAAAAAATCAACAACCACGTACTGTGATCAACCACATTATGATACCAAGATGGTATAGCATAAAGTAGTGGAACCCTAATTTGTATGCGAATTGATGGCCCAATCTTCATGACACATCTTCAAATCGCTAAAAATCAATTATCTGATTCACAAACACAACAATAGTAGTAGAAAATGGGGGTACTCAATTGGGCTTAATAAGCTATGGCTTATAACTTATTTTCATTGTAGCTGTCTTATTTTATACTGTAGCTGATGGTAGCTTATTTGACATAATTAAATTTTTTTAAAAATGAAAAAATAGGTTAGCCCATCACGAATAACACAAACGAATATGGGAAAAAGAATCGACAAAAAAGCTCAAAAAAGTTAAAAAGTCAGAAAAAGCAAAATTTAAAAATAGTAAAAAATAAACTAGAAGCTCAAACCGAAATCAACAGCTCAATGTCTCCTGTGCTCCATGCCTCTTCAAGTGAATAGCAATGGCAGTGATCATTGACAGATCACCTGTGTCAATCACCCTCAATCACACATGCAGCAACAGCACTTCTGCACGTCAAACAACAGCAGCAGCAATAGTACTTTGCACTATATCAACAGTAGCGGCCGAACAACACTTCTGTGTCTCACCCCACTCCTTTCCTGCAGCCCACGACCGAATTAAGCAATCATGAGGCAATCTCCAACTCACGCAGCAGCACCTCGAATGGAAGGGTCCGGTTGGCAGGAATAGATTGGTTGCATGCCAAAGGAGGAGACCAAATTGATCAGCGCGTAAATTAGAATTCCCAAATGAACCAATCCACGTAGAAACGATGAAAACCTTAGATAGGAGTTCACAGGAACAAAGCACACGATATGGCCGCCATGCTTGGCAATTTTTTGGGATTTTTCTTAATGCAAAAGTGTCCAACTTACAAGGGCTAGAGCCCTAGCCTTTTATATGATTAGACCTAAACTGAACTTGGATACAAACTCTAACTCAGATTTCCCAAACCACAACTCAGACTGAAAGGCCACCAAAAAAACAAAAGGAAAACAATCACTTGGACTAACTGAATTAGATCAAAAATTAAATATGATTCGGACTAGAAGTGCATTGCCTCCTTTCCTGGCTCAAGCTGTTCACATGTACTACTTCCTGTGTGTTATCTTCCTTGTGCATTGGTGCACACCCACACGCATACATGCAGATTGGTACCGGTGAGATTGCTTTACATGCCACATCAACCCAATGTGACTAACAGGAACATCATGTTCTAGAGTGTGTGCACCCTTCTTCTCACCTTGGTCCTTGTCTTCTTCTTATGCTGCTCACGCTTGTGCACAACAGCAAGCATATGCTTGCCATGAGCCGTCTCCTTGGATCCATGGCATTCCATGCCCCCTTCCTCACCTCCCTCTCGGCACTAACAAGTACTTCTCCAACTAGAAAAGAATTAACACCATTTGAGGCATTTATAGTTTTTAGGCCCGTATCAATATCCATCTTTTCTATATGGTCTCTAAGGAAATGGTATCTAATATCAATATAGCCCAAAGTGATGTATTATATTTTTGGCAATATTGATGACACTAATATTGTTACACAGGAGAGGCACACTATCTAGAGTTAACTCATAGTCCCACATAGTAGATAAGATTTAGAGAACATGAGAGCAACTACTAGCAGCAGTTACATACTTCGCTTTTACAATGGATTGTGTAACAGAGGATGAATTTCTAGATGATCAAGAGATAAGAGATATGCTTAAGAAATGACAAGTGACTTATGTATTCTTTCTATCTATCCTACAACTCGTAAAATTAGCATAAGAGAAAGCACAAAGAGAGGGTGTAGAATTAGAAGAATACCAGAGTTCAAAGTCACGAGTATCTGAAGATACCCAAAAATACAACGCATTGCTTGACAATGAGAGACACGAGGAATCATGAAATTGAGCGCATAGATACATAGCAAAGTATATATCGGCCTCAAAGCAGTGAGGTAAACGGGGAAGAGGAGGGAGTTGATCATACTGTGGTACTCACTGCTACAGACAGGTCTATCACAGACGGTTCGGAACCGTCATCACAAATGGTTTTTGAACCGTCTGTTTTTATGTGTCAATGATAATAGGTAGTTATCACAGACGGCTTGAAAGCCGTCTGAGATAACTTACATTACAGACGGTTTTTGCAAAAAATCATCTGTGATAGTCAACTTTCACAGACGGTTTGTTATAAAAAACCGTCTATGATAATAGACTATCATAGACGATTAAAAACAAAGATCGTTTGTGATACACACAATATCACAGACGGTTTTTGTTACAAACTATCTGTGATATTATGATACGGGGTCGCCCGATCTTCTCGACGTAGGATGGATACTCGCAGGAGTCTTGATGAATTGTAGCTATCCTCCAATGCCAGTGCAAGGGACGAACACTCTTTAATCCGCCAAAACACACTCGCGTCGATTTCGCCGACCACCAAGCGAAGATCTATCGTGCACCCAATTCCCAGCGGAAAGGCTGAACGATTTTGATTGAGGAACACTCCTAATTCCCTCACGGAATTTCGGCAGCAATGATAAACTCGAACAAACTTTAGTAGATTGATTATTCTCAAAGGTGGTCTGAGCCCTTAGGCTACCAATACATGGCTTATATAGGACCTTGGGATGTCCATAGAGTCCACAAATCTAGTACAACTTAACCCTATATGGTTTTAGATATGAACTCTCACAAAAAGGAAACTAGATTTTACAGCAGTCACATTGTTTCGGTCATAACTTTCGATCCGTGATAAATTTGATGCTAGGACCAAATCCATTGTGTAGCCCTTGAAAATATCTTTCCAAGGAGTACAAGAACACCCAAATCGAACTCCGTTTGTGAAAGTTATGACCTTTTTAGTAAGTGCCTATCAGGCTGTCCCGAACCGAATCCGAATTGAATTCTGAGTTGAATCCGAGTTTGAATCCAATTGGCCTTGTGTGAGGTACGAATTGGGCTTGAAAATCTTATCCAAAACTTGTAGTTTAAGTCCTTGGGCTTCTCCCTTTTGCTCTCCCGCTGCATGAGCTTTCTTCCTTTATGTCTTTGGCACCTATTGTGGTTATCCTCTTTCTTTTGTCTCTCCATTGTTTTGCCATTGACAAACCTAAGAATGCACCATTTGATAACATAAGATAATATTCCATTCTTATGAATAACAACATTATATTTAATTTAGAATGAGTTCACCTGGCAATGTTTCATGCGGCTCAATAATTCTTTCCAGTTGAATAATATATTTAACTGAAAAGTACAAGACACGTGCGTATCCGCATCATATTATGTGTATCACAGACGGTTAGTAACAAGAACCGTATGTGATATGTTCATATCATAGACGGTTTTCAACAATGAACCGTCTGTGATAGCAATTGCAACAGGCTCTTCTGGTCCACAGGCTCTTCATTCTTATCAAGGCCCACCACAATAGAAGTGACAATTGGAGTAGACATAGACTTGCTGCCTCCCATGTCAAAGTGCTGAAGAAGGTCATTGGTATACTTTTTTGATGGGTGAAGATATCTTCCTTCAATTGCTTGACTTAAAGACCAAGAAAGAAGGTTAGATCGCTCATCATATTCATTTTGAATTCCTTGCTCATAGAATCTAAAAATTTGGATATCAAAGCATGAGAGGAGCCATAAAAATTATATCATTCACATGAATGTGAACAAAATGAAAATAAATGTTATGCCTGAGAGTGAACAATATTTTATCTACTATTCTTATTTTAAAGTTAATCTTACATAGGAAACTTTTAAACCTATCATACCAAACTCTAGGAGTTTGCTTCAATATATACATAGCTTTAGAGAGTTTACACACATGGTTTGAAAATTTTGGATTTCCAAAACTAGAATGCTGCTTTACAAAGACCTATTCTTCTATCAAATTATTTAGAAATGCACTCTTGATATCCACTTGAAACAACTTAAAGCCCTTACATGCAGGAAATGTAAACATAATGCAAATAGCTTTTAATCTGGCTACAAGTGCAGGTCTCCTCAAAGTCTAAGCACTCTACTTGGGGAGAAACCTTGGGCTACCTTATTGAGAATTGCCAACACATCCTCACTTTGTTTATTTTTGAATACCCATTTTATACCAATGATATTATGATTAGGAGAAAATTCAATTAAGGTTCAAACTTTGTTTTTCTCAAAGTTGTCAAATTTTTCATACATAGCATTGATGTAAAAGGAATTAGATAAAATATGGATGATATCTCGAGACTCAAAAGACGTAATAAAAGTAGAATGGGTATAGGAATCTGGAGAGATAAACTATAAGTGAGTAACTTACTCATAGAGATCCAAATCGTCTGCACACGAGGGTATCGTTGCCAGTACTGGCTGTTTGAATCTCACGTGACAAATTCTAAACCACGCTCTCTAGAAAATAGCCACCAACTAGAATCTGTTCACACCACACCAGCGGTCAAACTGCTAACCAGAGTCCAGTCACACCGGAAACTTTTGCAAAATTCAAATTCAACTCAACTAAAGTGCCAATTGTTCACACAAATATATTCTAGACCTTTATATGGTCTCTCATAAGTCATAGCAGAGATGGAGATGACAACTACAGAAAAAGATTATGAAGTACAAAATTTGGTCGACCTCAAATAATAACCATGCCATTGCTGTACTCAAATGTTCAGATGATGGACTACAAAACAGCAGCATACAACTATGTATACACCAGCATTAACACACCTGAGAAAAGGAGTGCATGGGCTAAGCAAGCACAGCACGCAATTCTCAGAGATTGAGGAAGAAAAAACCCAATGAAATTTGTGAACTAAATAACATCCTAAATTACAACGAAGAGTCTTCATCTTCAGCGCCCTTCATGACAACAGAGCACAGAACCTGCTTCGATATGTGGGTCTCAAGCTCTCTTGACACCTCTGTTATTCTGAGATCGAAGTTGCTCCTATGCCTCTGAAGTTTCGGCGACGGTGACCCTGAAAACCGCCTCCTTGGGCTTGAGAACCTTGCTGTCGGCGACCCTGACAGCCAGCTCTTTGTGAAGACAGGCACGATCTCCTTCCCTGTCATGACGTGCCTTCTCTCTGGGTTCAGAGGACCTCGCTTCGTCTCCACTGGTAATGGTTTCATCGGCGAGGTTGTCGTTGATGGCAGCTTCTGCCTGATTCGTTCACGTGCACGCTCAGCGGCTGCCATTGCCTTTTCCCTGCTCATCTTGATCAACGTCCATGGGTTGATCTGGATGTCATCCTTCGTTCGTGTTGCATCAGTGGGTTCATTCTCGATCCTAATCGACAGCTTCCGGGTACTCTGTCATGTTTGAAATGGTTTATTATTACTAAGGTAACTCGACTGGTACTAGTACTAGTGCAGTAATTTATCTCTTCTTACTTCATCTTTTCTGCAAAAGATCCTTGAAAGGAAAGAAGGCTTTTGTGGCGAGTCAAAGTCGATGCTCTCGTCGGATGATGAATCGGAGTCATCAAAAGGGTCAAATACTTGTGCAGCTTCTCGCATAGCAAGGATGTAATCATATGTCCTCATTCCCTGTAGTGAAAATTAAGCAAATCAATTTGACATGAATCAGAGCCTATTTCTGAACTCTATACTAGTAACGTAAGTACTGGTTTAGCAAAGTGCACACCTTTCTGATAAGCACAACGTGGAAGAAGAAGAGCTGACCCAGTGCTGCAGTACTGTATAAAGTGAAGATGACAAATGCCATCTGTGGTAAAAATTACAGAGAAAAGTGTGAGCTTCGTAAGTAAAATACAGCAGTGACGCCTATTACCAGGGATGTTCCTCTTGATTACTTACAGATAATGCTGCATGAGCTCCTTTAGGGAGCCTTATGTGAAGCCTGTGCTCCATTTCCATTTTCACCCCTTTGCTGTCGACAAAACAGCGAACGAAGATTGCAATCGCTGTTCCTCCCTCAATAACAAGCTGATAAAGTAGGTCGACGTATACTAATTAGTTCTGACCAAACTAGAGAAAGCTTGGACATGGAAAGATCAACAGAAATATGAAACAAACAGAATGACAAGAATGTCTGCACTTGGCAGTTGGCACCCACCATCAACAGGACAAAGAACATGAGCAGAATAAATGTAGCATAATTTCTTCTCCCAATGCAATTGTTCAGCCACTGTGTTGAAGAAAGTAAAAATTCAGCGGGTCAAAAAGGGAATTGAGAATAAGCTATTCATAGTTTGGGTGGTTACCCTGCAGTGGTGATCAAATCCATCAACACAGCGGTCACAGGTCTTGCAGTGCTTGCTGCGCAATTTCACCTGTAATTTAGCTCAGTCTGTTTTAGATTGTTGTGTCGTAGTCACAGATGTTCTACATTGATGAATTTCACAAACAACGTAGGAATCCGGTTTATTTGATGTCGTAGGGACATCGAACTAAGCTGCATTTATTGATTTTTTTCTTAAAAAATCTTGATTTCTTTGAAGAAACAAGCAAGCAGAGCAGTATCAACCAAGTGCATTGGAGAGGAATGGAACCCGATACCTCGCAGTCGCAGACGGGGCAGTAGGAGATGTCCTGGCCCGCGGCGGCGTGCGGCGAGACGATGTCGTCGAGGCTGGTGAAAGCGAAGGGGAGCATGGGGTCGAGCTGGACGCTGGAGTTCCACTGCTCCAGGTAGCTCCTCCTCACCCAGCGGTTCATCACCCGGGCCTCCACCCTCCGGAGAAGCCGCACCACGTACCGCCACAGGATGTACCCGTACCGCAGCCTCGGCAGCCTCCCGCCGCCGCCACCCCTCGCGAGCTGACGCCGCCTCTTCATCTTCTTGGCGTGCGTCCGGTCGGAGGGGTCCACGGCGGTGCAGCGCACGTAGAGAGCCGCGGAGGCGGTGGCCTGGTGGTCGAACAGGGTCCTATCTCATGAGCACAACGCAACGCGAGAAGATTGCATTCGGGTAGATAGAGAGCTGCGTACCGAGAAGGAGAAGAGCGCGAGGAGGGTGTTGCCGGCGACGGTGCTGCCGACGTAGGGCCCGAGGACAACGTAGAACGCGGTGACGAGGACCGCGAACACCGCCATGCCCACAAGCTGCATCAGCGATTGAACCAAGAAACGAAGCTCAGATCGCGCCCAAAACCAGCGCCAAGAAAGAACGGAACGGGAGAAGCGGGGACCTGGAGCGGGTGGAGGGGGAGCTGCCAGCCGTGCCGCCGGCTCCACTGCGGCCACGCCATCGCCGTCGTGTTTTCTCCGCCGCACCCCATGGGTGACATCTACGAACAGATTCGATGCGAGCGCGCTGCTCTGCTCGCCTACTCAAAAAGTCAAGCGGCGAGCGGGCGCTCGTCTCGTGACCAGCGCGTGAGCTCTGTCTGACATGTGGGGTAGGGCCGCCGCCTGCGGCAACGGTCGGCTCCATCCAACGTCTTTCCAATTCCTTCTCTTCGCGTTCCTTTGTTTTGAATTCCGAATCGGCCGTGGGGAGCGTGTACGCATCTGAGCCGTCGGATGGTTGAGCGCTTGGATCGGATGGATAGCATAGGCTCTTCTGAGCATGCTCTACGGGTTAAAAAAAAATGCTAGTCGCATGCTAGTGTGGAAATTGTCACGGAACTTTACTAGAAAATCTTTATGTATATTTTTTTAGATGTCAATCTATATAGATTTGTTTTTTTCTCACGTACAAATCATATGTTTGAACTTTGAACCATTGTATCAATCATAGAGACACGTCTCAAAGCTAATCCAGTAAGCAAGAAATCAACGTAAAATAATTGAAAGCTTACAAATATCAAAACCAATATTTTTTAAGGTTACTGTATTAAGACGTTGCACAAGTTTTAAAACAAAACACGCGGGAGAGACTCAAACTCGTTCAACTCTGTAGTCATTAAATTCAACTTCTGGTCAGGAAGAATAGATTAGCCTCGCAACTTTGACGTTAGGAATAAAAAATTTAAAAGTTTTCGGTCCATCATTTTTAGCTTATGACTTATTTATTCAAACAAACAAATAGAATAGTTTCTTTACTGCCATTTCAAAACGGTTTATTGAGATATTCTTTTGAAGCAGCTTATCCATATTCAATTCGCTTACACAAACACTCACGTTAGAACAAAAAATATAAGCTGCAGCCGAAAATAACCCACTCTTCCCCACCTTGGTGTGACTGTGAGACACAAGTTGCCGACCGAGCTTGTCAAAAAGTATAAACTAGGAATACAATTTCAACATCTCAAAAAACATACAAGAATACACTTTCATAATTGATCTAGTTGGATATAGACTGTTTATATTGACTTCTGCTTCTAGCTTATACTTTTAAAAGCAGAAGCCAATACGAACGTGTAACAATATGTGTCTTTGATTAACCTTAATTGGTGAGTTACAATGTTAAGTGGGATTAATTACGTCACTAATGATCTAAAATACGTGGAAATTTAAACTTTTCTAGGTATCCGTCTAATTTGAAACCGGGAGAACGATAAGCTAATACATTACCTTCACGATTTCATTCACAACGACAAAAACAATCTGTATAGACAAGATGGAGAAATAAAATTTAATCTGCGCGGTAATCAATTCATGGTACAATAGTGAATTAATTACAATCCTTATATAGTAAATCAATTACATCCATCAAGCGACAATTAAAATTTACATAAAGTCAAATAAAAATATTACAACTTGTAGTACATAATAATGACAATACAAATTACAGTGAATTTACAATGCTAGACCCTAATAAAATGACAGTCTCACAAACTAAATAATCACATCACATTGCAATCAATAATTACACAATCCATCGTAGTTATTACAACAAGCATAAAAATAAAATTACAGCAGGAGCAACTCATACATTTGCAATTACTCGGAAACACAATTGTTAAAATCGGATCGAACCAGCGGTTCGATCGAAAAACCAGAATCAAGTCTAAACCAGTTTGGTTTTATTGTTGGACCGGTTATGCGGTTGAACCGGATTGAACCGAAAAAATCCTAGTTAAACCGGCCTGTTTTGCTCAAAATCGGAGAAAAACCGACACGGTTGGACTGAAGGTGTGCTCAGCAGAAATTTTTTTGACCCACCTCATGGGCTAGATGTTATGATATATAAGAAACTTACTGTATTATTAAATCATATTGAACCACTGGTTGGACCGGTAAACCACCGGTTGGACTAATGAACCGATGAACCGGAAGGTCGACCGGTTCAATGACCGGTTCGGCTTTAATAATTATGCTCGGAAGCCGTGGAGAATATAAATTACATGCATATCATTTCATACAATAGTTACTAATGATCTTATTTCCAAAATAGAAGTGGTTTCAGCTACGAAAAGAATGAATTTAAAGATACCAAAAAGGTCGAACAAAAGAAAAGAATTAAAAGAAAGAATTGCCGTTAGAGCCCTAGAATTTAATTTTGAGCTGGGCATTACACTCACTGAGGTTCCCAGACCATTCGGGAGCCAGTCGACATCTCTCACACCATTAGGTCATTATTAGGCAATAAAAACAAAACCTGAATTTTACCGAAGAACCACTGTACAAGCCATCTCACAAAATATCTCGATCCATCCCCTTAGCATAGTAATACAGAGAGAGAGAGAGAGAGAGAGAGAGAGCACATCCAAGGGGATAAGGGCAAGCCCTTTGGCCACAAGAGGAGAGAGACAACATACAACCAAGCACCAAGAAGCCAGAGACCACACATAGTTGAACCAACAAACCAACAGAGAGAGATCCACCCAGTTCATTCTTCTCCACATCCATCCCCCATTTCCCAACAATTCGGCCACAACAAGAGGAGTAAGGTCAGGAGATAGGCCACAAGCACAAGATGAGCAAACAAGCATTAGGAGAAGGAGGGGCAGCCAGATCGGAGGAGAACCACCTTAGTTCTTCCCCCGTACTTTCCAAATCCATTCTAGATCCTCCCCACAAACCACCACAACCAGCCGGCCACCAAAAGACAAAGATCAAGGCAAGTCTCAAGAGTTTAGGAGCAAGGCAGTCGAAGGTCAAGCCCTAGCAAAAACCTGCACACCGACAAGGGAAAACGACCACCCAAGCCAAGTCTTCAATCTATTCCCGAATCAACCCGAGCACCATCCGATAGAGGTAGGCCATGCCCCATTTCCCCATGATTTCATTATACATAACCACACATGCAACATAGTAAGGCACTAGTGCACCACCACTCGATAATCAACTAGGACATAGCAAAATCAGTGAGGCCATGAACTAAGCTGAACTACCATAGCACTATGGGCTCTCTTGGCACCACCACATCACCGATGCATCACCATTTCAACACATTCTAGCATAGGGTAGTAAAAGGGCAGAGGGAACAATAGATACCGAGAGGCTTAACGCCGTAGTGTCGGGTCACTATTCGCATCCAACAATCCACCCATACTCCCCCAGCGTAGGGATGGACCTCAGGTCCCGCCGTAGATACCACAAAACACTACTCTCAGTAAGGAAAAAATCAAACATGCATTGCAAGGTATAAAGATGAACTTAAACAAAGTAAATCACTGAAATAAGTAAGAACCAGGGAGAGAAGTAGCAGAGAGGGGAAGTAGGAGTAGATGGAGAAGGAAAGGTGAGGCACTGGAGCCATGGAGTGTTGTATATGGCAGGGGCAAAAACGGAATTTCCCAATTGCTAAAAGGGGGGGCCACTTGTAAGTGGGCCAGAGAGAGGATAAGGAGAGGAGGAGCTCTGCTCCTCTCATTTTTCTACCCGCGCGCACGGGAGGGTTAGGAGGAGCGGGCGCATGCGGAATGGCCCGGGGCGATAGCGCATCCGGCGCGGCGGCTCACCCAGCGTCGGCGCGTCTCGCACTGCCCCACCCGGTGGCCGGTTCTCCCTTCGCCCCGCAGCCGGTCTCCTCGTGCGGCCTAGTCTACCCCCGATCCGGTTTCTCGGGGCACGGGCTAGCTTGAGCGGGCTTAGCGGGGAGGGAGGAGCGGCGTCGGATCGTGGGACTTGGTCCTGGCCGTTGGGGCGCCTGCGCAGAGAGCTCTCCTCCTCTTCTCCTCTTGGGTATAAGTAGGGGATTGCTCCTCCTTGAGAGAGATATCGAAGGCAAGTGCTCTCCTCCTCTCTACTCTCTCTTGTTTTGCTGTGGTGACTTCGGTTGTGGTGTGTGGCTTCGGTTCCCGACGCCGATCTGCGATCCCCTGGTGCTCGTCGGCGAGGTGCTTGGCCGGCTCCTCCCTGTGCTTGTGCGGCATACTCCCTGACCTCGACTTCGTTGGTTTGATCGTCTACTCCGGCGAAGGGGCTTTGTATCTCCGTTGCTTATTGACCTCTCTCACGGTGGTGTTGAGGGCAATAGGTTTTCTCGGGCGAGTGCTTACGAGCACGCCTAGCCTGTAACCTTACGGTGATTTGAATATCACTGTTTGTGAGTTTTCGGTTCAACTCTTGCAATTTACAGATTTGTGATATATCTGTGAAATTGCAAAGAACGATGGGCTTAATGTTGCTCTGTGATGAAAAATAATCATATCTTGAGATTGGTTCATTTAGCCTTTGAGCTCTATTTTGTGTAAATTCATCATTGCTATTAACTTGAACTTAGCAAGTTCTTTGTTGGATATATATACATGTTCATAGTTTGGATTATGCGATCTATAGATCATACTAAATTGTTACATATTGAATTAAGCTCTTGTGTCATTGGCAACTAGATTCATGTACTTTGGTAACTTAATTCTTTGGACTGTTATATTGTTGCCGAAATTGCAATTCTATTGCTGTTAGACATATATATATATATTCGAACAATAGGAGGCTGCAGAATTTAAGTGTAGAGCTCAAAGACTGAATTTATTTGGCATAATCAATCAACGAAGAGTATATGATTCATTAGTAGCGGGACGGCCAAGAGATATTCTTGTGTAACCTTACAATCTGAGAGCACAAATAATCAATTAAACTTGAGCTTGTTGCTAGTCTTAATTGATATATACTTTTCACATTGTCATACATATTCATGATTAGAAGTTTATTGTCTCTTTTGATGAATATGTGTTATGCCATGGTTGATATGATCAATTCATATGGTTTCATACTTGCTATGTCACTTATTTATGATTTAATGTCATTCTTGTGTGCTTATAATTATATTGGAATTATATTTATACTATTGCTTATACCGCAAATATTACAACAATCCAGAAAACCTATTATCAAAGTAATGGCTTCCTCCGATGTCGTTAAGCCGGAAGTTTTCGCGGTGCGAACTTCAAGCGGTGGCAAGCTAAGACAAAATTATGGTGATGACCTCAAACTCTTTTGGGTCATTTCAAATCCTCCGCGTTTCCGTTGGAGATCCACGAAATGATGAAGTGGGAGGATGCAAATAACTCGGTCTTAGCCCGTCTATTAGCCATCATGTCCAACCTACTGCTCGACGTATATGTCAACTTCACAAACGCCAAGCTTCGTGGGGCGAACTTGAAGAGAAATACTCGAAGGAGACAATGGAAATGAGTCGTTTGTGATTGCAAATTACTTGAACTATAAAATGATCGAAGGATCGGTCGGTGATGGAGCGGCTCCATGAGCTTCAACTCCATGTACGTGACTTAAGTCGATGCACGATCGCGTTTCTGGAAAATTTTCAAGTGAGCGTCATTACGGCCAAGTTACCGCCATCTTGGCGTGACTTCGGATCGCTCGACGACATATGAAGGAGCGCTTGACACTCAATGAGTATCGCGCGAGCTATAAATGTCGAAGAACGAGCTAGAGCGGTGGCGGTGCGCAGAAAGGCTCAAGTCCAAGCCCATCAAGTTCAAGTCAAGAATCTTTGAAGCTTTGGGAAACCGAAATTCAAGAGTCACCCAAGTCAAGCTCTAACAGAAGAAAATGAAGAAGAAAAAGGAGGACATTATGCACTTTGTATGCGGGGAGGCTGGACATAAGGCCAACCATTGCCGCAATCGCAAAGCCAGAGGTCCTACTCCCGGTCAGCACAAGAGCCGTAAGGCTGAAGTAAATGTCGCACTGGCCTGCTCCAGTTCGGAAGAGTACGTACCTCAGGCCTTTATGGCAAGTCCATCAATTGGCTGGTGGATTGATCAGGTGCTACTAGACATATATGTGCTTTGATCGATCGTGTTTCTCTTCATTTCGGGGTGAAGGTGGTGGATCCGTCCTAATGGGTAACGGAGCGCGCAGCGATGACGTGGGATCGGACAGGTCTGCCTGAAGCTTACCTCGGGCAAGACACTCATCCTCAAGAATGTACTGTATGTGCCTGCAATGACTCGCAATCTTCTGAGCGGGTCGATGCTGTGTAGGCAGGGAATAAAGCTTGTATTTGAATCCAATAAGGTCGTGTTGACCAAGTTTGGTAATTTTGTGGGCAAAGGCTATGATAGCGGAGGCATGTTCCGCTTATCGATTCTTGATTCAAATAATGTAACAGTTTACAATGTTTCCCATTACAATAAAGTTCATGATGTTTGGCATTCACGTTTGTGTCATGTTAATTTTGAAGCTATTATGCGGTTAAGCAAAATGAATTTAATTCCAAGTTATAATTATGAGAAAGGTTCAAAATGTGAAGTGTGTGTGCAATGAAGCAACCGAAAACCTTTTCATAGTGTTGAAGGGCGGAGCACTTCTCCACTTGAATTAGTCCATTCGATCTTTGCGAGATGAATGGAATTTTGACTAAAGGTGGCAAGCGCTATTTTCTAACTCTCATAGATGATGCGACTAAGTATTGTTATATTTACCTACTTAAGTCGAAAGATGAATCACTTGAATATTTTAAAGTCTATAAAGCCGAAGTTGAAAATCAACTAGAAAAGAAAATCAAACGGTTACAGTCGGATCGAGGCGGTGAATACGTCTCGAATGAATTCTCTCGATTCGTGAAGAAAGTGGAATAATCCATGAGACTACTCCACCTTACTCACCCCAATCAAATGGAATAGCCGAAAGAAAGAACCGAACTCTTTGTGACTTGGTTAACGCCATGCTTGAGTTCGGTATGCTTGGACTATTGGTGGGGTGAGGCGTTCTCACACTAACTATATCTGAATAGGGTTCCACCTCGAAATCGGGAGGAGACACCCTATGAAGGATGGAAGGAGAAAACCTAACTTGTCTTATCTTCGGACATGGGGATGCCTCGCGAAGGTACATGTGCCATTACCAAGAAAAGAAAGTTTGGTCCAAAACGTTGATTGTGTTTTTCTAGGGTATGCTCTTAATAGCACGGCTTATAGATTTTTAGTAGTCAAATCCGAGGTAAGTGACATCACTACAAACATAGTGATGGAGTCTCGTGATGCGACTTTCTTTGAACATGTGTTTCCTATGAGACCGGCGAAGTCATTGACCCTCTTGCTCCGATTGATTGCTCTATTCTTCCTAGTGTGGATAACACCGCTCCGAGTTGGAGTTGAGGAGGAGTAAGAGGCGAGAGGACTGAAAAGTCACCGGGCGATGACTATGTCACTTATGTCGTGGGCGATGAACCACGAACCCTTTGAGAGGCATCGCATCCCGGATGTGGATTCTTGGAAGGAGGCGATCAGTGCGAGATGGATTCCATCACAACTAACGGAACTCGAGATTACAGATCTTCCACCTGGATGCAAGCCAGTGGGCTGCAAATGGATCTTTAAAAGAAAGCGCAGACCTGATGGTACTATTGAAAAGTACAAGGCCCGCTTAGTGGCTAAGGGTTACACGCAAAAGGAAGGAGAAGACTATTTTGATACATACTCTCCTGTGGCTCGTTTACCCACAATACGGGTGCTTATAGCACTAGCCGCTGCATATAAACTCCAAGTACATCAAATGGATGTAAAGACCGCTTTCCTAAGCGGAGAGTTGGATGAGGAGATTTATATGCAACGACTGATGGTTTTGTGGTTGAAGGGCAAGAAAAGAAAGTATGTCGATTGATTAAATCTTTGTATGGCCTAAAGCAAGCTTCCAAGCAGTGGCATGAGAAATTTGATAGTACCCTGACATCGGTCGGTTTTTGTGTTAACGAAGCCGATAAATGTGTCTACTATCGGTTTCATGGGGGTGAAGGTGTCATTCTATGTCTATACGTAGATGACATATTGCTTTTTGGGACAAACATGGATGTAATCAATAAAACAAAGTCTTTTCTCTCTCAGAAATTTGATATGAAAGATCTGGGTGAAGCTGATGTTATTTTAAACATCAAGCTTATAAAGAGTGAGAATGGGATAACTCTGTCACAATCCCATTACGTGGCCAAAGTCCTATCCCGATTTGGATTCATGGACTGTAAGCCAGCAGCGACACCCTATGATCCAAATGCTAAGCTCCACAAAAACACAGGACATGGAAAAGATCAATTAAGGTATTCACAAATTATTGGATCCTTGATGTATCTAACTAGTGCAACGAGGCGGATATCTCTTATCTTGTGAGCGATTGAGTCGTTATACGTCCAATCCGAGGAGATGATCATTGGATAGCACTAGAGAGAGTACTTAAATACCTAAAAGGAACCTCTAATTTGGGTATACACTATTACGGTCATCCTGCGGTCTTGGAAGGATTCGGTGATTCTAAGCTGGATCGACTCGAGATGACATGAAGGCTACGAGTGGCTACGTGTTCACTCTAGCGGTGGGGCCGTTCGTGGAAGTCTTCCAAACAGACTATCCTTACGGTCCACCATGGAGGCTGAGCTAGTAGCTCTTGACTCGTGCAATGTGAGAGCGAGAATGGATTAGAGAACTCCTTTCGACCTACCGATTCTGAAAAGCCAATTCCAGACCATATTGACCTCATCGATAACCAAACCGTTACGGTTAAGGCGAAGAGTAGGAAGGACAATATGAAGTCCTCAAAACATATAAAGCGACGATTGAAGTCGATCGGGCATGCGAGAGAGCGGGTGTTATTTACAGAGAATACATCGATGCGAAGAACTTAGCGATCCTTTCACTAAAGGATTGGCGCGAAGGTCATCCTTGCGCGTCTCGTGGAATGGGGCTTATACCGTGTAAAGGTTCACATTGGTGGTAACCTATCCTAGAAGATCGGAGATCCCGTGAACTAGGCTCTAGGACAACAAACTGTGTGGGATTAGAGAGCACAACTAAAGGGTCTCATTAGCTGCAGTGCTCTGCCTGTATGGAAGGTTGAGTTTTGGCTCTTAATGAATTCGATGTCTTTATGACTTCGGGAATCGTCCTCTGATTCCTGGAGAATTCACCTCGTGAGTACGATCGTGAGTCGCGATCAAAGAAAATTAGGGTTATACTTTCTTAAAGTACTCATGAGATAGATATGGGGACATGACCGTAACGTCCCAACCCGAGAGGAAAAGGGCAAGCCGCCTGCATGCAGTGTGACTTGGGCGAAAAGTCTCACACCAAGGCATTGGATCAAGGCGTAGTCCTCCTTTGTCTGTGCAGAGTCGTAGTCCTTGTTACTAGACTTTGGGTTCAAACCCGAAAGGTACCCATCGTCGAACAGCTGTATATTAAACAAGACATTGAGCATCAGTTATCAATTGAGAAATTGGTGGGGACTGTTGTATATGGCAGGGGCAAAAACGGAATTTCCCAATTGCTAAAAGGGGGGGCCACTTGTAAGTGGGCGAGAGAGAGGATAAGGAGAGGGAGGAGCTCTGCTCCTCTCATTTTTCTACCCGAGCGCACAGGAGGGTTAGGAGGAGCGGCGGCGCATGCGGAATGGCGGCGGCATGAGCGCATCCGGGCGGCGGCCACCCAGCGTCGGCGCGTCTCGCACTGCCCCACCCGTGGCCCGGTTCTCCCGCTCGCCCTGCGGCCGGTCTCCTCGTGCGGCCTAGTCTACCCCGATCCGGTTTTCTCGGGCACGGGGCTAGCTTGAGCGGGCTTAGCGGGAGGGAGGAGCGGCGTCAGATCGTGGGACTTGGTCCTGGCCGTTGGGGCGCCTGCGCAGAGAGCTCTCCTCCTCTTCTCCTCTTGGGTATAAGTAGGGGATTGCTCCTCCTTGAGAGAGATATCTGAAGGCAAGTGCTCTCCTCCTCTCCTACTCTCTCTTGTTTTGCCTGTGGTGACTTGGTTGTGGTGTGGCCGGTTCCCGACGCCGACTGCGATCCTCGGTGCTCGTCGGCGAGGTGCTTGGCCGGCTCCTCCCTGTGCTTGTGCGGCATACTCCCTGACCTCGACTTCGTTGGTTTGATCGTCTACTCCGACGAAGGGGCTTTGTATCTCCGTTGCTTATTGACCTCTCTCACGGTGGTGTTGAGGGGCAATAGGTTTTCTCGGGGCGATGCTTACGAGCACGCCTAGCCTGTAACCTTCGGTGATTTGAATATCACTGTTTGTGAGTTTTCGGTTCAACTCTTGCAATTTACAGTTTGTGATATATCCGTGAAATTGCAAAGAACAATGGCTTAATGTTGCTCTGTGATGAAAAATAATCATATCTTGAGATTGGTTCATTTAGCCTTTGAGCTCTATTTTGTGTAAATTACATCATTGCTATTAACTTGAACTTAGCAAGTTCTTTGTTCGAACATATATACATGTTCATAGTTTGATTGTGCGATCTATAGATCATACTAAATTGTTACATATTGAATTAAGCTACTGTGTCATTGGCAACTAGATTCATGTACTTTGGTAACTTAATTCTTTGGACTGTTATATTGTTGCCGAAATTGCAATTCTATTGCTGTTAGACATATATATATATTCGAACAATAGGAGGCTGCAGAATTTAAGTGTAGAGCTCAAAGACTGAATTTATTTGGCATAATCAATCAACGAAGAGTATATGATTCATTAGTAGCGGGACGGCCAAGAGATATTCTTGTGTAACCTTACAATCTGAGAGCACAAATAATCAATTAAACTTGAGCTTGTTGCTAGTCTTAATTGATATATACTTTTCACATTGTCATACATATTCATGATTAGAAGTTTATTGTCTCTTTTGATGAATATGTGTTATGCCATGGTTGATATGATCAATTCATATGGTTTCATACTTGCTATGTCACTTATTTATGATTTAATGTCATTCTTGTGTGCTTATAATTATATTGGAATTATATTTATACTATTGCTTATACCGCAAATATTACAACATGGAGACCTATACATGGAGGAGGAGGCGCCGGAGTAGTGGGCGCCGTGGGGTGGCACAACGGCCAGGGCTGAGCCAAGGCAGCGGCACAGGGGACAATGCAGGGGTGGCAGTGTTGGCTAGAGCTCAAGCCAGGAGCTGGTCGGGGCAAGAAGTTGAGAGGTGACCAGAGATACCATGGAGGCAACGGCAATGGTAGCCGTGGTTGATGCATGGAGGAGCCGATTCACAGCCATAGGCGGTGGATCACAGCCATAGGTGGTGGATCCGATGATTGGAGTTGGTAGGGGAAGCATAGGAAAAGCCGAGGGTGACGGCTGAAAATAGGAGTAGCCAGAGGCAGTAGGGAGGCTGGGGAGGGCACAGGAGAGGAGACTAGATCGAGGAAGAGCCACTGGAGAGAGGAGGCAGCCATGGCTAAGAGGCGAGGAGGCGCTGGAGGCACAAGGGCCAGCGGCTGGATGAGCAGGGGCTGGCGTGGGGAGTAGGCAGCGCTAGTGGGAGCCAAAAAGGGGGAAGGGCAAGAGGGAGGAGGAAGAAGCGGACAAGGGAGAGAGAGAATGGAATAAGGGAAGAAATGGCCAGCTAAGGCCATTCGGCCGAATAGGACGTGGAAAGAGAAATTAGAAGAGAGAGAGAGAGAGAGGTTAAACACGATCAATTAAATTCACGCACTATCATTTAAATCATTCTGTTGCAGGATTAAATATCCTATTAATTTGGTTAGTCATTTAAATCGTAGAAGCTCATAAATATTTGTTCAAGAATATTATAATAAATTTAGTGCCGTTAGTAGATTAAAGCTGGTACATGTACTGATTAAAATTTGTGTACTATCATTTAGACCGCTCCATGACATATTTAAATACCTAGATATTTTGATTAATTCCATTTAAATTGTAGAAAACCATTAATAATTATTCATAATGATTAGAATAGATTAAAGCGTAGCGTGTCTTATTAGATTAGCGTATTGTCGTTTAAATCATTCTGTTTCATAATTAAATACCTAATTAACCTTGTTGGTCATATTAAATTACAAAACTCCCCTAATAAATATTCATGGCTATTAAAAATAAATTAAGTGACATCCATAGGCTAAAACTTGTATTCGTATGAATTAAATTATCAAAATATCGTTTACATCTCCCTGTTCAACATTTAAATACCCAGTTAATTTTGTTAGCCATATATAAATTGTAGTAAACCAATAATAATTATCTAATAATAGTAGAATTAATTAATTTCCATTAAAGGACTAAGAGTAGTAGGTGGAGATTTAAAACAGTGTGCATCGATTTAAATTAATACGAGTCGATTTAAAATTACGCATATCGTTTAAAGTTGTACGTGATGATTTAAATAGCAGTTGAGTCATAGAAACCTGCAAATGATGAAATAAAATTTAGGGATCACATGGGGACACCATAGTATAATTTATTTAATTAAGATTTAATTTCTTTTGTATCTGTAACTTAACTCGGAACATGCGTACTAATTACGAAAAAAGGATCGGTACCAAGAAGGAAAATTTTATTTGAGTGGCCCTAAGACCTAAAATTATTTAGAAAGGTAGAAAAATGTGTACGCACCTACGATAAATTAAATAG
Source organism: Melocanna baccifera (assembly GCA_036346265.1). NCBI lineage: Eukaryota > Viridiplantae > Streptophyta > Magnoliopsida > Poales > Poaceae > Melocanna > Melocanna baccifera. The sequence goes on from CM070709.1 coordinate 13,111,308, forward strand.
GCATAGTTGCATATGTGAAATCAACTAGAAATATTTTTTGTCATTATATTTGTATGTGTATACATTTAATCATGTCTAACTGATAAATTGCCGAAAATCAAATAAACCCTGAATATACCCCGTAGATAAGTCACATTCCCTAACGCTAATACATTAGTGTCAAGCGACGAGTGTCGGAAAGAATAAATTATAATTACCAAGACCGATTTAAGTCGACCGAAGCATCACTCTAGGAGCACAAGCACATCGACATACAACATCTTTATATTTGTGTGAATTAAGTTGTAGCCGACATATCTAATTGCAGGCGACAATCCCAGTCACAGGCAGGACTTCACCTAATCCTACCGGAATTTGAAGCTATGTATAAAAGTCTAGGCAAGTCTCCCTTTGAGCATATGACTAGAGTATTTTCAGTAAAATAAAGTATTTCCCTATTAAGTTATCATCACCATGTATAAAAATGAAAATCATGTTTAAATCAAATGATTATGGTGAGAAAGAAAAGAAAGAGATCATGTTGGCAGTTGAAGAAGCTACCATCAAGCCAGTAAATAAGTGGGTGGAGGGTCCCCAAGACAGAAGAGAAAAGAGTAGGTATGTGACCTTCTGTATAGGGATAAAATATAAGCTTAATCAGACTTCACTTATGTAATAGACTATATCAATCATGTCAACCATCGTTCCATCTAAAGGCGGACAGAATCAGTAACTCTATCAAGGTTCTTATATTCTCCATATGGGTAAGTATTAATTAGGCGAGGAATCAGAGGTGAACCAGAACCGGGAGTGGAGGATCCACAACCTCAAGAATCCAAAATTGGTACATAGGCTAGAAGTGAGGGATGTGTTGCAAGAACCCAGGACTAGTCAGATACCAGAAGCGGAGTACACGAAGGCGGTATATTATGTAGTTAAGTGTTGGGTATGGGTGAACGAACTAGCCCAACCACCAGTTATGAGGCTTTTGGTGGGTCTAGGTGAGGGTCAGATACTACCCCAGACCGCCGATTGAGAATAACTAGGTGAAGATATAATATACTAAGAGGGTCATATAATAACGCTTGTTGAGTATTTCTGTACTTGTCTTTGCTATTATCTTCCTTTGTTTAGGAATATGTCATTCTGGAGAATAGCTAGGATCTAGCGGAGTCTACTTGAATGAATTGAAATACTACCCGGATGGAATGCTGTGGGCTTGTAATACAACAAGAACGAGGAAGACATCTTGTGTGGAAGTCGAATGGAGTATGCGGTTGTCAGGAATCATCCATGGTGAACTGGATCACAATAGGGTGTAGTTTATTATCTTTGTTTTGGATAGACAGTACCTAGAACATTTTTCATTTCTAAATATTGTAATATTCAAGCCCTCGCGACTTTGTAATAAACTTTAGCTCGTATGGCTATATTCTTGTAATATCATATTGTCTCTAATTATTATTTTGACGCAACACTCTGATGAGCTTATTATTCGTTAGAGCAATGTTCTATCGGATAAAACGAATGATAATATGTTGATTAACGTTTTTATCCCACGGTAAAAATACAGGTCATCACAGAACGTCCGGTTTCTATAAGTCGCTTCTATCAACTGCTACTATTCATCAACTAATACTTTTCGTTTCACATATTATAATATATTTTATTTTATTATATCACAATTTCGTAAGTTATATAGTGGTCCGAATATTATATCGCTTTTTGTTACACCGTCTTTCTTACATATGCATTACTATTAATCAACCATTTCTACCAACCACTATTATTCATGAGTCACAGCAAAAGCCATCAAAAACTAGGATGAACATGCCTATAGCTTCCTCCAAATAGAAAAAGACAATGCCAGGGGTACTCTTATGCGCACGATCCCAGTACTTGATGACTGCTCCCATAGACATCCTATTGTGCGGTTGTGCCTTAAATTATGTGGTTGAGAAAATTTGCTCGGTAGCGTTGCAAAGATATATAAATTAAAGAATGACATCTAGCATGATAATAATAGGTGAGTTCTAAGACAATATGGTTCTATTCTTTACTGTTTTTAAAAGCTGTTTTTGATTTTTGTTACAGTAACTAACTTTTAAACGAAGTATTTTTTTAAGATGGGGTCTACAAGTTAATTTAGTACACGTTAAAAAAACTAATATCTGTACCATCAAAAATCGCACACGAGTATCTCTCTTTCCGCAATCTCTGTCGTAAACAGTCAAAAAACCATCAGTCGCAGCCAAAAGTCATCAGCCGCAACCATCAGCAAACAGGCCTTATATCAGTGACATATCCATGTTATTTTTTAACTCGTGTGGTGTTCGTAGTGTTACTAACTTCCGCTTAGTGATACCATGTTCAGAAAGTGTTTTGGTTACCATGATGAACCCATGTCAACGTCTCTTACTAAGCAACGTCTAAGGAAAGTGTTTTGGTTATTTGCCCAAAACATACCAACTCGCAGACAAGCATGTCTTGAGCCGGATCAAACATGCAAGGCAAAATTGGCTACAGTATACCATAATTTTACGGCGTTTGCTATAGGACATAAAAAAAATCGTGAAAACACGTTAAAATTTCATGACTATTTGTCAGAAAACACTTCGGCCATAAAAATAGTTTTTTTTAGCTGAGAGAGGAGAGAGAAGGTGAAGTGTATTTTGCCCCCTGTTAGTCGTCTGGTACTGTTTCTCTTTCCGATTAAACAGTCACAGAGACCAAGAGGGGTGACAGCGTCGTGGTGGGGGAATAGCGACGATGGCAGACGCAGGATGTGTTCCAAGGCGATGCGGACTCGGAGGTGGCGGTTGGAGGACGGAGGTGGACAAGGACGGTTGGAACAAGGTGGCGACAGGGCCACCGGGCGTGGAGGAGGCGAGCATGGTGGCGGCGAACTCCGGTGGCGAGGGAAGGCTGTTGCACACGTAGTGAGCATTCTCGAGGGCAGGGATTCCATTTTTGCGGATTGGAGAGGCGTTCCCGAGTACACCATAAAATTTGAGTGTCATGTATCCAAATTTTTTTCCATACTTCGTACTTCTATAGGTCAAATCATGGTCCGTGGGAATTAAGAGCCTGCTTAATGTAACTGTAGCTTATGATTTTTGTAGTTTAGTTTTTTGTGATAGAGATTACGGAGTAAGGAATACTCGTTTGCGATTTTAAATGATACAGATGTTAGAATTTTAACGTGTAGTATAATTAACTTATAGACTATATGTTAAAAAAATACTTCGTTTAAAAGTTAGATGTTATAACAAAAGTTAAAAATTGATTTTAAAAGCTGAAAAGAATAGATCCTATGAATGCATCTGCCATAGAACTGTATTTCGTTTTTTTGGTAGGGGAGCACGAAAGGATCCTAATGTGTATACATATTAATAAAAGTTATAAAAAATATTTACAGCAAAAACAAACAAAAGGAGCTATCTAAGAAAGACTAATCTAGCCATTCTTCAATGCAAGGGAGGTATTTCTTATTTACTCTATGGATAATCATGGTAAATTCATGTTTTAAAGTTTTATTCCAGCTTTGAAAAGATGTGTCAATTCTCTGAAAAACTTTCTTATTTCGGGTAATCCAGATACTCCAAGACGCCAGAATAATTATTCCCATGAAAAAGGTTGTTGAAGCTTGCTTCTCATGCGTCTAATAGATTCTTCCACTAAGAGATTTACCAGTCTAGTAGGGCAGATATAGGTTAGATTCTTTTGAACTTAAAATTAGTTTATACTTGTATTATCTACAGTAATTATGTTTTCAAAGATAGGATTAATAAAAAAATTATAGCAAAAAGTGTATTGAGTTTATCTGTATCGGCTAAAATCACATACGACTATTTTTCTATACAAACTATCTTTATGAATAATCAGAATATTTAAACCATAAATCATACAGACTTGCTGAGAAAAAGGCACATTCAAAAAAGAGACGAGTCAAAGTTTCTTCTCTTGCTTGCTGACTGAGTACATATATACAGTCTGGCATGATATTCGCTGCTAATTTGAGCTTTCTTCTTACTTTCGTTTTTTTTTTGTGATATAGCTTTTTTGAGACTTTCTTTACCTTTTTCTTTTTATTATCCATGATGACTTAACTTTTATTATTATTATTATTAAAATTTAATTACGTGGAAAAACTACTAACAGTTATAGTGTATTTTTAGCCACTACGGTGCAAAATAAGCTATAATCTAGAGCTTTTAGATTTAAAAAGCTAGCTTATGGCTTATTTTGTATTGTAACTGATAGTAACTTATTTGGTGTAATTAAATTTAAAAAAATAAAAATAGAAAAACAGATTAACTTATTACGGATAATACAAACGAATACGGGAAAAAGAAAAAAATCTAAAAAAGTTAGAAAAAGATAAAATTTAGGAGTAATGAACTAGGATCTAGAAGCTGAAACTCAAACGAACGAGATCTTAAACCCAAATGTGCACCCCTGGAGAAGATTCCTTGTGTTTAGTCTGTCTTTTAGTAAAAGCCATAATTTCACCTTATGCTTTGCCTGACAAGTACTTTTCCATAGCCACTCGTAAGCAGCTGAAACTACTCTGTGCCCAGACAGTTGTTTGTAAACCTTAACTGAAGAATATGAACCATTGTTCCATATATAAGTCCAGGAGTCATCCTTCGCAGTTGTTTCAAAAATCCGAATTATCTCATTGATTTGCATGTACTGGTCATAGGCCTCAACTGATAATTTCGAAAATTAATTGGAACGCAAGAACGTTAAGCATTCAAGTGATTAAACGACAAACAAAGCAGCCCAATAAACGAGAAGCTCACGATCTGGACAAGGAATGCGCCGAGCTGGGAGGTTATCGATCGCGGATATCACTAGATTGGAGACGAATTCAAACGGGCCGGCCTTATCTAGGAAATGGGACCAAAGCATTGGTTAGGTCTGGGTAGAGACGGGATTAATGTGGCCCAGTAAAGTGAAATCAAGAGACTCTTCTGGGCCTTTTTAGCTTAGGCATTTTCGGAAGACCAAACAAATAAAATGGTTTCTTAAAGCTATTTTTTAAACGGCTTTTGAGCCTATTAGTACGTGTACCGTTTGTGTCAGTGTCTTTATTGTCTGTCACTATATCGAAAAACGCAACAAAAACCATCATCTACAACTAAAAACCATTAACCGCAACAAAAAACAAGGCAAATTTTATTGAACCAACATTTGCCTCGAGTTGAAGCGCTGGTCTGCAATGAAGGATTATAGCAAATCATTTAGGACGTGTTTGGTTTATGATACAAAGGTGGATGGGATGATCTTGTCTGGGACGACGTGGTTCGTCCGATTGGCCGAACAAGCTGATACATCATTTGAGTGAAATATTCTCCACTGAACTACCTAAGTAGAATCATCTCATCCTAAATAGAATAATTTCATCCACCAAACCAAATAAAGAATTCAGACATCATCCAAGATAAAATAGTTTTATCTACCAAACCAAACAATCATTGTCCTCCCTCCTACTTACTGACCTCCTACTTTCCAGCTCCGGCAGTAACTCACCTTTGCTTTCCAGCGTACGCGCTGACCGAGAAACCGTGGAGACAGCAGTCGGCGTCATGAGCTTGCCGAGAAGGCAACTACAGTGAAAAGGCTTAACAGAGGGATCTTCGGATGGTAAAAAAGTGCACAAAAAAAAGTTTAGTGGTATTTCGCTGAAGTATGTATCTTACTATTTTTTTAGTGCTGTAGAACCAAATTCTCCCTAAATTATCTACTAGCTTTTGATCTGGGACGCTGTTACTTTGGGGGCATTCATATTGGATATTTGCTAGGGCCATTTTTTTAGACTTCTAACTTATGATTTATAGCTTTTCTACATTAACTGACATTCAAACAGAGTGTTTTTTCAAACAGGTCTACAAATTGATTATAATAAATACTATACTGACTTCAGTTATATCGTTCAAAATTGTACGTGAGTATCTCTCTCTATACTCTTTCTTGCAAACAACTAGAATAATAATGACCGAAAGAAATAGCTTTTAGAAGGAGGGGTCGAACAGTGAAAAAAAAGTAAGGAAGAGGTGTGTCACGTGATGGGAGCTAAATGAGTAGGGTGCCTGATTAACTTTGACCCCTTGTCTTGTCTCTGAAGTGAAACGGTAGCGAAAGAAATAGAAAAACCACTTCAAAAAATTGGATGTTCATATTAGCTTTTGACTTTTTAAAATAGAAATTAGAAGTAGAAATCAATACGGACGTATTTCCGCATGTTTTTTTTAGAATCAAGGCATAGCGGAGCTTTTGTTGAAAGCTTTTCAGCAGAATAGGCCGCACACTCTTTTGATATGTTTGTGGATCCAGTTGCCAATTTGATATTGCCTTCCGCTAGAAATTCGCTATTTGCTGAAGTACATATACGCGTGATATATTACAAAAATCCATGGATTTGGAAGTTCTTTTTGCTTTTTTGTGGCACTAAATGCGGACGTGAGGTTTTTGAACATACTGTCATTTCCTCTAAATGATCCCAACGTGAACACCCAACCAAACTAGCCTTTCCCAATGAGCAATATGATTTAGATATTTAGCAAGCTTTACAAATTTTGACAAACTGTGAACAAGGGCCATATTCACACTAGGATCTTTTTAGGGGCCCCTTGTTAGCCAAATGTTAGATTTTCACAGCTTTAGTTGCCGTGGTTCATCGCTGATAAGTGCAAATGGGGAAATACATTCAGTGCAAGTGGAGCATACCTTGGTGGTTCTGTATTCATGTCATCGATAGTCTAATCCTTGATGATTATGTATTCATCTACACGTTGCTGCAATGGAGACTTCTAGCTTCTGTTTTTTTAGTATTCATTAATTTTATTTTTTTCTATTTTTTCTATTTTTTGGGTTTTTGTCTTCCTTTTTCGTATTCCTTTGTATTATCCGTGATAGATTAACATATTTTTTTTATATTTTTGAATTTAATTATATTAAATAAATCAACTCAGATATAGTAAAAAATAAAACAGATACAGTAGAAAAGCTATAAATCCATGTCATTTTGAGCACCCCTTAAAACTGAACTGTGGCAATTTCTCTGAACATATTGTAAGCGAGAGAGAAATTAATTAATCATCATCAAAACTAGCACTAGAAAGAGATGAAAGAGATGGTAATGCCATGACGCTCCTTCGTGCGACATGCCTCTTCAGTGGAGAACTGAGTGCATGTACGACTTCTGTCTGCTGGCAAATATGCCGCGAATCAATGATGTCTTCTGTTAGGTGTAGCGCCGGACTCAGAAATAAAATAGAGTTAAAGACAAAGTTAAAAACGTGAAACAAATAGTCTTCTACAGCTCCGCTCATTTCAGTTTCTTTTCAGCTTCTAGCTCTAACTTTTTTTTCACTATTCAATAATTTATCTTTTTCTAAATTTTTTAGATTTTTTAGGCTTTTTTGTATTTTTCCGTGTTCATTTGCATTGTCCGTGATGGGCTAACATATTTTTTCTATTTTTACATTTTTTAAATTTAATTATGCCCAAAAAGCCAAATCAACTACAGTAAAAAAAGCCAACTTTAGTAAAATTTCAGTCAGAAACCATCGTTAAAATGAACGCCTAAACTATGTTGCAATCGTACTAATAAGAGTATGTGGTATAAAATAGAAGCAACAACTATAATTCGTATGTAAACATATGTAGATAACAGTAGGGCATTGAAAAATACCTCACTAATGAATCTTAATCCATAATAATAGATGAACAAGCTCACCAGCACCAGTAATAAAACTCTAATCAAGCTCCCCACTAAACTTTTCATTTTCTTAACCATCGTCAGTCAACTCATCTACAAATTTACAAAAGAACATTAGTGGTCCTTTAGACCCCTATACAATGATTTCTATACACTGAAATGACGTAAGAAAGCTCCCAGCTATGCTAAAATTCTGCTCCTCTTCTGAACAAGATGCCCTTTTCCAGTTAGCCCAACTGATCAATAAACCTCCAACCTATTTGTTAAGATTACTTTGTATTACTTGACTAGAATGGTCAATGTAACAAAACAATTATGTGGTTAACTAACTAATGTTTCCGGTAGTGAAAAAAGAATATTTAAAGGTATCAAGAATGGTTTCAGTAATTAGGTTCCACTACTACAGAAATCATCATCACAGATAGGTCAAAAACGTCATCACAGACGGTTTTTTGAACCGTCTGAATTTATGGGTCACTGATAATCGAAAGTTATCATAGACGGTTTGTGAGCTGTCTGTAATAAATACTATACAAACGGTTTGTAATTAGAACCGTCTGTAAAAAACACTATCACAGACGGTTCTAGTTTAGAATTGTCTATGATGTGTGAGTATCACAGACGATTTTTGTTTAGAACCGTCTGTGATAGTGAATTACAGACGATTTATACTACAAAACTATTTATGATAGTTCATTCTATACCTAATTTTTTCTTTCTATTTTTCAGTTAACCTCAGGAAATGTTAGCTATGCCTTTTGAAAACAAGCGAAAATAAGTAAATACGATATCAAACATAGCAGAGAATATTTTATTTCCATTACAATCCACCATTACAACATCACAAGAGATTACAATCCACCATTACAAGATCACAAGAAAACATAGCAGAGAACATTCCAATTACTTTCTATTTACATTACAAACTGAGCAGCTCTAACCCCACAAAATAGCTTGAGTATGACTTCTTGGCGGCTGCCTCACTGTAAGCTCCTAGGCAGTCATAAATGCCACATAGTAGCAACAAAATCATTGTAGTTATAGAATCAAATACTAGAAGAAACAAATGAGCGAGGTGCTAGCTGGCTGACCTGGTATGCGACCTTCAAATCATCTGCACTCGCTTCCATCAGGTCGATTAAGGAGGAGGAGCCTAGAGAGATTTTGAGCGCATAAAGAGTAGGGGATGGGCTTAGGTGAGTATTTATAGGGGAGGGAGAGGTGGGACGATCTGTGGGGTGTGGGTTGGTCGGTTTCTATTAGCTGAAATTGAGTTGGGGAGGATTGACGGGCCCAGTGGTCAAAGACCAATTTATCACATACGATTCTTGGTAAGAACCATCTGTAAAAGCATCACAGACGGTTCTTATTAAGAATCGTTTGTGATAATGGCTATATATATATACCGATACAATATAAACAATTATTCTTAAAATATAAAATAACAAAGTTCTGTATGATTTATATGTACTCATTTGAATGGTTTCGATGAGATCTACAACTTTACAGTTAAGACAAACTCCAAATTTCGAAGGGAAGATCAAAAATTTTGGCAAAACGAAATTAAAAACTTGCGATGCAAATTTAAAACTAAAGATGGCCGATTTTGGAGGTCTTCGAGGGTAACTAGCACAAGCGGGTCATTTTTTTTGGATCGGGCTCGTCGTTAGTTTTCTAATGAGTACAAGAACGTCAAAAACGGACACCGTATACAAAAGTTATGCCCGTTTTACTAAAGGTGTGTCAAAACAAAATTCTACTCAAACTCAGCCGGAAAATTATGAAATTTTAGAGATATACGAGGTGAAAAACCATATCACAAATGGTTTAAAATACAAACCATCTGTGATAATGAAGTTATCACAGACCGTCTGTGAAGTATCACAGATAGTTCTTAATAAGAACCGTCTGTGATATTCCCGCAATATCACAGACGATTCTTATTAAGAGCCGTCTGTGATACTATCACAGACAATATCACATACGGTTGTTGGTAAGAACCGTCTATGATAGTATCACAGACGGTTCTTATCAAGAACTATCTGTGATTGTATTTAATACTAACGGTTTTTATGAACCGTCTGTGATGAGGCGTCTAATATAAACTTTTTTGTATTAGTGTTCAGTAATTAGGCCTGCCCCTTGTGACAAATCTATTATCTGTTGAAGATGAATTTTGATGAGGACATCCCCATTACATATATATCTTCCACTCCAAACATGCATGAGAATGTTTAAGAATCTGAGGGCCCAATGACAAAGGCAAGAGCCAAGCTTGTGAACAAACATGTGCTTTTATTTCTTAAGGATTTTTCTTTAGTTGATGATGAGTTTGGAATACTATTTCCTATTAGTATTTTATGTATTCTTAGGTATGATTCATGTGAAGACTTGTGAAGCAAAGTTTTGGGGGAAGCATAGAGGAAGGAGTTCATCAGATTGCCATGCGGCTAGGGGAGTTCAAAACCAAGCAACCACGTGATCACAAATTCCATGGTGTGAGAAAGATGTGACCAAAACGTGTTCGAATCCATCTAAAGTTTCGGTCTTGTAATCAGATAGGGGCTTAGCATAAAATTAAAGGAGACCGAATAGCTAAATTTGATGAATTGGATTAGGAAACCTTGACCAAATAGGAGATTTGTTTGACCAAGGTTTTCTTTACGTGTGATAGGGTAGGCATTATAAAAACCCTTATACTCTTCCATTGTTGGGTAGACCACCTTTGAGAAACATGAATCTATGAAAAGTTCTTGTTTGAGTTCTTTGTGATTGGTGAAATTCTAAAGAGAATTAGGCGTGTTCTTGAATCAAGATCGTTCAGCCTTTCCACTGGGAATTGGGTGCACGGTAGATTTTCGCTTGGTGGTTGGTGAAATCAACATGAGCGTGTTTTGGCAGATTAAAGAGTGTTCGTTCCTTGTGCAAGCATTGGAGGATCATTGAAATTCATCAAGACTCTCGTGAGTACCCATCCTATGTCGAGAAGATCAGACAACCCTGAATCAAATTTGAAGAGACAAATGGGCATCAAAGAACAAATGTGATCACAACTGAATTTTCAATGTCTAAGTATAATTGATAAAGTTCAAATATAATTCTTTCGGTTAATTCTTCCCTTATTTCTTCAACCCTGTATAATCAAACCTTGCTACAGAACTTGTAGTAGTCAAATCGAAGGCCCATTGCAAATTCTTCCCTTATTTCTTTAGGCTAAGCACCAGAAGTCTAGAACATGACTGAACCTGAACAAGACTAGCATTGCCAAATAAATATAGACACTTAGAGTTTGAGAGTTCAGACAGTACTAGTAAAGTTCGTACTCTTTTGAGCCCTTGAGGAATTGCATCAGACACCTCACGTGCAAGCAAGCAAATCAAAATACTCTAGGAAGTTAGGAACAACAGAGACTCTACAAAAGTTTGAGAGGCAAAGACTACTGCAATTCGTCGATGTGAAAAAAAACCATTCTTCTTGATCTCCCTCTAGATCTTGCCAATTAGGAATCGAAATTAACAGGGAGCTAGTGGGCCACTGCTTCTCCGTCCATCCTCGGGCTAGCACTGGCGCTGACGCCTTCCTCTGCTTCCTTGATCTCCAACGGCAAATGCCTCAGGGGCTCCCCTGGCCACCACACCACACGCGCGCGCCCACCTCTCGTGTTTAGGGTTAGCAGCACCGGTGTGGTATCTCCTAACTTGAGCGCGGAATGGAATTGGTGTGGGCCAATGGAATCATGGAACATATTTGCATTACTTGATGACTGGGCTGGGGTTGCTGGGCCAAAATAACTAATGGTTAATTGGGCCCAATTTGATGGCCTGAGGCAGCACCACAATAGCATTCTACATGCTTGCGTGCATCGGCAGTTTGGTTGGGGCTGGCCGTCGACCATGTCGAGATGGAGGCGGAGGGGGGGTTACCGGTGGTATCTACCTCAAGCGACCGACCATGCTTGTCCTATTAGTTGATCCGCCCCAGGTAGGTGGTAGGAGTGGTCTCGTGGCTAGAGGCGGAACTTGGCACCACCCAGCGTGCTTCGGGCTGCGTCGTGCTGTGCTGGCTTGGCTCAGCCACCCCACTATGTTGTGCCGGCCCACCTCGCCTCGAGCTAGGCCTAGGCATGGCCCAAAGCCTGTCGTGCTGTGCCGTCCCTAGTCAGTCACTATAAACAGCGGAGGCAGTGACCACCATCTTCATTCCTCTTGTGCCACTGCATTTTCTTCGGAAGTTCTTCCCTATTCAACTTTTCTTTCCTTTGCAACATAAACTTTAGCTCCATTATCTGGCCTAACAACATTAGAACTTGGTGGATGGCATTCATCTTTATGAGACTTGTCTCGAACGGGCTTCTAGTATTTCAAGGAAGTGCAACAAGGAAGGTGTCATTGAAGTTGAACAAGTAACATAGAATCTTATGTATAATGCATAATGTTACAATATTGTTTAGAATTTTGGACATGTAACATGTATTGAAGGCTGAAGCTAATACCTGAAGAACTACAAAGGCATCATACCTAGGGGTGGAAATGAGCCGAGCCTGGCTCGGCCCAAGCTCGACTGAGCTCACCTGGAGCTGCGGCTCAGCTCAGCTTGTTCAAGAAATGAGGTAGAAGCCCAGCTTGACTTGGCTTATTTCTTGGATCAAGCTAGCTCGAATGGGCTCATGAGATGCACTATGCTTTTCGGTCAGCAGTAGCAAGAATTGGATCTCCAATAAGATTTGCAATTGCCAATGCCATGAGCTCAACAACATGTTGCCTTTTGATGAAACAAATGAAAACAGCTTCCCATCATAGGCATGTTTTATCTTGTCAAAACAATTTGGCACTGCACCCAGGCTCTTTTGGCAGGAAGAACTCACAACCCTCACATAAATAACCCAGAATGGTTGCAAGAATTGAACAACCCAATGAAGGTGATATTGGTTAGCCTGAGGCCCTGTGCCTACAAGTGCATCCTCCTTGTTCACCATCTGTTGAGATCTTTCAGATTTAGAGGGGAGAGAGGGAACTAGAAGGAGAGGGGTTTCTTGCAACAATCCCACAACTAAACACACAGAAAACAACGAATAAGAGCCAATAAAACTTCTTTATTTTTATTAAATTAGGTAACAGTTACGGCTATCGACAAAAGAGAAGACTTGATAGCTTGTAACATCGTCTAATAGCTGCTTAACAACTTATCCTAAAGTGGCAAGGGTTGCCTTGGTGTCATCCTTTGCGGCTCTCTGGGTACAAGGTGCGATCTTTCGATGCGAAGATTGTAGAGGTTGCAGATTCGATGGATCCCAACTGTTGTTCATCTAAAGTTATTTTGAGCAAGAGAAGGGATAGAAATAAGTTCTTTAGTAATGACATAAAGATGAGGAGGGAATGAGATATGAGCATAAGCAAAAGATTAAGAGGTGAGAGTAAGCAAGGATTTTTGAAAAATATTTATTATTTAAGATAAGCCCTTAAGGTTGTACCATTCTATTCTATCTACGGTCACATCTTAGGGTCATTATTGCTCTGATACCATCTCTGTTGGGACCCGAAGCAACAACTCCAAGTCCCTCTGTGTAAATCGCACTATCCCAGGAAAAGCTAGTGTACATAGGGTCAACAGGGATACATATCATGCAAAATAATCCCACTTTAATAATATAGCAAAGGTACGGCCTGAAGGCCAAGTTTTACAAATAAAGGCTCATGGCCAACAAAATAAAGCAGCGGAAGAATAAAGCGTAGAGGTACAGCCCATCCTGCCTGCCCACAGGCGAATGACTGTAAGACGCAGCCTAGTCGTCACCATCCTCACCGAAGTTGTTGACGTCATCCTTTGGCAACATATTTTAGCAAGGTGAGCACATAAAGTACTCCCAAGGTAAGCACATAAAGTACTTACGCAAGTTACACCAGGAGTTTTAACAGAGTGAATGCATGCATAGAGATAACAAAGGAAGGCTTAATAAGTTTATTTGTGCGAAAAGCAGTACTGAATTTAAATACAATAACATAAGTGCAAAAGCTAAATTTTTAATACATCATATGAAACAATATTTTAACAAAAGTATTATCGTTAGTATAGGCTCCGACCTACACTAACCTAACCACAGGCATCCCACCCGGACCATCTTTTCTAAAGGTTTCACATGGATTCCATCTATCCATATGCTTTTCAAAATCTCTTATAGATTTGTATTGTTAGTGTAGGCTTCAACCAAGCACCAACTTATTCACAGGTATCACACCTGGTCATGGATTCCATCCATCCATCCACAAGCTTTTTCACAAACCATTTTAAAAACCAAAGTTTAATCCATGAAAAACTTTACCCAGCTTGCCCATGACCGTGGGCACGGCTATCCAGGATAGATTATACACTCTGCAGAGGTTGTACAGCTTTACCCACAAGATATGATTATCTCATATTGTCGGCCGTTATACGCTTCCGTAGGCGTGCGACTGAGAAAATAATAACAAAGCCTTTACAATGCTAATTCCTCAACTTGGTCACGCCGCCGCTAAGGTTTCACCACAACTTGAATTCACAAGTTGAAGCCCCCTCTTGTGCCGTGTGAGACTTCTCATGGCCTACGCCACGCTCACATTCAACCTATAGCGAGACCAAAGTTAGGACCTCGCAAATTAGTCAACCAGGACTATCCCATACCAGTCTTGTGGTAGTACGATATGGTTTTGCAATAGTAGCTCACAGACCGGTCCTTAACTTGACTTAGGCTCAAACCACATATCCCACATGCACGACAATCAATCAGGTGTCACCGAACACAAGGCATACCGGCACCCACCACCTAACCATTAGCCTAAGTCCAAATCATAAGTTTCTATTTTCATTTTCAAACAATTTCCACAAACCATTCTTGACTCACCGAAGTCAAGAACTTATTTTCAAATCGTCATTTTATGTGAAACAATTGATTCCACCTGAAAACACACTAAGCCAGGCTAAGAATTTCTATAAAATTTCTAGTCAATACTATGGCACTAACTATTTTTCAGCTAGGGTGACAAGGTATACGAATTCGAGATTCAAATTGGCCATATTCAAAAGATTATAGGTATATCTAACATTTAAAACAAATTTGAAATACATTTGAATAAAGATACGCATGCATATATAGTAAAACAACATAAATAAATTTGAAATATTAGGTTCAACATGGTCAAAGGTGTAACTTGCCTTGCTCGAAGTTCTGCTGCGAATCGTCGAAGTCAAACTTTCCCGAATTATCGTAATCTACTCGCGAAGAACCACAACAAAAGAAATTCAAACAAAATTCAAATAAAATCCAACTAAACTCCAAACTTATAAAATATATAGTGGAAGGTAGAATTTGAATTATGGAGGTGGGCTGAAAATTTGGAAAGGAATTGAGGTCTTAAAAAGAATTGGAAATTTTAATTTAAAATTTAAATCTTTGGGATTAGCAAATAATATTCAAAACAAATTTTAAATAAAATTCAAAAATTAAAAAGGAGTCCAGAAATGGATAGTTTATGATTTTAGAATAATTTTGAAATTTGAATGGGTCAATTTGGAGTTAAAATGAAGAAGTTATAGCTGTCTAAAGTTTAAATACAATTAAAAAGGAAAAGAGGGATTTCTGGAATTATTTTTAAACTGAAAAGGGAATAATGACGTCAGCAGGCAATTAAATGAATTATTTTTCTGAAAAAAAACCTGAATTATGACGTTAGCATAATAATTAATTTCAGCCGAATTATTTTTGAACGGGTAAATCGGATTTATTGCGTCAACATGATGTCAGCAAGCATTTTTGGATTAAAAATAAAGAAATGCTGACGTGGCAGGGATATGCTGACATGGCATGTGATGTGGCGCCATGTGGATGCCTCGTGGCTGCCACGTCACGGCTCGGCCGACGTGGCTGGCCTATGCGGCATGGCAGTCGGGCGCTCGGGTGGCAGCGACGTGGCGTCGGCCTGGCAGCCACCTGCACGCCGCCGTCGATGTGGCATGGCCGTCGGAGGGGAGGGGGCGCGAACCAAGGTTGCCGGCGCTCCAACGAGCGGCGGCGCCGGCTGAGGGCACCAAACGGAAGAGAGGGAAGCGGGGAGTGCAGAGGTACCTCGCGCGGAGTCCAAGGAGGACCGGAGTGGGCGGGCAACGGCGAGGAGCGGCGATCGGAGAAGGTTGATCGGCGGCGGGGCGCTCTGGTGAAGTGATCGCTCGGGAAGAGGGCGGAGGAGATGCGTGCGGCCTTGGTGAAGCTCGGGGAGGAGGCAGCACGGCACGAAGTGGCTCGAGGCGGGGGGGATTGCTCGCCGGAGCTTCACCGGCGAAGAAGAGGGGAGGCGCACGGTGTGACGGCTTCTTGGGCGGAGGGAGAGGGAATTGACGGAGGGGAAGTGTGTGGTGTGGAGAGGGGATCCTCGGGGAGGGCTTAACTAGGCGGGAGGAGGAGCAACGGCCGAGCAATTGCTCGCCGGAGTTTAAGCCGTGCCGTGCGCGATTTGATGATTCGGCGGGGTAAAGGAGGGGGAAACGGTTGGATTGATGGCAGCGGGGAACGAGGGAGTTAATGCGCAGAATCACGGGTGAAGGTCGTGGAAGAAATCGAAGCTTTAAAGCTTCGGTTTTCAAGCTTTAATGGCGACGGCGTGTTTCGGGAGGAAGAAGGGGGGGGGGGGAAGAAGACGACTGGAAGGCGGGCCCTGTGCATCAGCGAGAGAGAGAGAGTAGAGGGAAGGGAAGTGGCAACGGCTCGGATTGAAACACGCGACATTTGGAAGGAATAGGGCCGTTGGATCTTTAGCGAACCGGTATGTGAACACGGGCGGGTGTGATTCAATCCGGCAACGGGGGTTGAATCGGGGCCGTTGGGGTTTCGGATGGAGGGGTAAGTGGCATCGGACGAGCGTGATTGAATCCGACACTGGCGAACGGCTCAGATGCTTGCCACGCGTCAGCTAGAGGGGAGAGAGGAGCGGGCGAAGCGGTAAGTGACAATGAGCGGTCGAGATGCAATCGGGCGGGGAAGATTCAATCAGAATCGTTCAAGGAGGGATCGAAGGGGTAAGTGAGTGGGTGCGGTGGAGATTGATCCGACGGTGGGAGATTTGATCCGGTGGTGACACTTGTCGGCATAGGGGGAGGGGAAGGCGGGTGAAGGGAGCGGACGGTTTGGATTAAATCGGGCGCGGGGATTCAATCTAGTGGTGCCACGTGTTAGCCCGAGAGGGATTTTCTGATTTTAAATCTTCTTTTTGATTTTCCAGAAATAGTAGATGGCTTTAAAATACCCAAAAAAATAACAAATAAAATTTGAAAATTACAAAAAAATCAGAGAATCCTTTGGAATGATTTTTGACATAGTAAAAATATTTTCAACTCAAATTTAATAATTAGATTTTGCAGAAACATGATTTAACTTTTAAAAAGGGAGTTTTAAATCATTATAAATTCCTGGAAATTAATATAATTACAGATTTGATTGAGGAAAATGAAATGCATTTATTTTGACCTTTGGACAAAGAATTAACTTTATTTTGGCTTGTATAAAATGAAATGAATTTTAATTTTTCTCACTTTAAGGCTTGAAATAAAAAAAATCCAATTAACTTCTAGTAAAGTCAAATACTTAATTTGAATTGGTTTTATACAGAATTTCAAAATGCCCTTTATTGAAAATGTTTTTTTGTAAATTATGTTCACAATAAAACTCTCTTTTAAAATAGAAGTTTAAACAATTAAAATTTTAAAGACTTAAGAAAGCAAAAGCAATTGCTTTAACTTAGATCAAATAATTTTTTTTGAAATAAGCAGCCGGGCTGTTACAAGTGTTTTGTCGTGTGCAAACTTCCACACCTTTTCCTAGGTTTTTTATACACAAGATTACTTATTTGAATCGGTTTACAAAAACCGAATAGGAAACATAAATAGAGAACTTTCTAAACTCTACTATATGCCAAATTCAAAACGTATACTAAAGATAACATGAAAAGAATTCTATCTAGACTTTGGTGTGGTGAAGTTATTTAACAATCACCCCCTAATTTCTTTGCACTTCCACCATCCCTAATTTCTTAGGACAAGTAGATGAGGTGCATTGAGGGCCTTGGTACCTAGATACTAGAGCAAGAAACCATATGACAGGCGCCAAAGAAGAATTTCACTAACCTTGATATAAGGATTAAGGGCTCGGTGAAGTTTGGAGATGGATCAATTGTTGAGATCTCTGAAAGGGGCACTGTGATGTTTGCAGGCCACAGCGGGGAGCACAAGATGTTTACTATATTCTGAAACTTGATAACAACGTTATAAGCATTTGCCAGTTGGATGAACGTGGCTATCAAGTGCTTATCCAAGATGGCATCCTGACAATATATGACCCAGAGAAGCAGCTCATTGCCAAGGTGAGAAGATCTAATAACCATTTGTATATGGTTCATCTCGATCTTGCTGAACCAATCTGCTTAGCAGCCCAATGCACAGAGGAGGCTTGGTGATGGCATATGAGATATGATCATATCAATTTTTGGTCGTTGCACAAGATGGCTCGAGAACATATGGTGCACTGACTGCCGGAGATACGCACTACGGAAGAAATATGTGACAACTGTCTTGTATGGAAGCAAAGAAGAACCCTGTTCTCACACAATACAAATTTTTGAGTTGCTAAAGGCTTGTGTTGGTGCACGGAGACTTGTGTGGCCCAATCTTGCCAACCACACCAGGAGGGAGGAGCTATTTTCTTCTCCTTGTTGATGATCATGCCCGTTACATGTGGGTATCTCTGTTAAGCACAAAGGATGAAGCTGTAGAGGCAATCTAGAAGTTCCAAGCTGCAATAGAACTTGAGAGTGGAAGCAAACTCAAGGTGTTTCGCATAGATCGTAGAGGTGAATTTGAAAACATTACAAATTTGGATAGATGTTGATTTTAGATAAATTTAGAAATTTGAACGGGCTCAATCGGAGTTAGGATAAAGAAGAACGGGCTTCTAGAAGTTTAAATCATAAATAAAAAGAAAAACTGGAGTTTCTAGAATTATTTTTCTGAAGAAAAAGATTTTTATGATGTAAGTTGGGAATTAATGGAATTATTTTTCTAAAGAAAATTCAAAATTATGACATCAGCATGGTATTTAATTTTTAGCAGAATTAAATTTCTAAAGGAAAAAACTAAATTATGACATCATGCTGACGTCACTCTACACGTGGTAGGTGACGTGATGGATTTTGCTGACGTAGCTATCACGTGATGTGACATGGTATGGTGTGGGACCCTGGAGTAGAAACTCCCGGACCCCCCCTGTGTATTGCAGTACTAGTCCCAGATCAAAGCTAGTACACACAGATAATCAGACAAAATGATACATTGCCAACAACGCTTTATTACAATAATAACGGAAATACATAAGTCCTGGCCCAAGGCCTTACAACTGCGGCTCACTGAACCTCTTACACAAAATAAAACAGCGGAAGCAAAGTATTCAGATAAACGGCCCATCAATCTGCCACAGGAAATTGACTTGAGCAACGAGACCTAGTCCTCCGGAAAGAATCCATCACAACCGCAAGCGAAACAGTAGTCGTAGTCTCCTTCCTGAGCCTCAACCTCTTCTGAGAATTATTTGAAGTGTAGTATGTGAGTACATAAAGTACTCCGCAAGTCTTGGGAAAGATGCATTAGATACAAGGTTGAACAAAGGAAAGCTACATGGCTCTTTTGCACAAATCAGCATTTTATTTCAAATTTATATACTCCTTCTAAAAGCATTTTATTAAACATTTTAATTTTTATAATCTGAAGTTTAATAAGTACTTTAGTGAAGGTTACAACCACCATCACTGATAAATAGGCTATCTCCGCCAAGATTCAAAATAAAGGTTAAAACCACAGGCTCAAGTTACATCCACGGACTAACTTCACGAGAGTTCCATCCACTCTCTAGTTTTCTGAAACCTTTTATTTTTAAATTAAAAATCAAATCTCTACTATGTGAATGCATTCCTTGTCCGCCCTTGACCGTGGGCACGGCTATTCGAATAGTTTTATTACTCTGCAGAGTGTGTACAACTTTACCCACAAGAGATATATTATCCTTACAGTCAACACGCTTCCTTTGGCATGAGACCCATATAAAACATCACAAAGCTTTTCACCTACCCTAGTATAGTTTTATATCACTCGCTGAGGTTTCACCGCTGAAGGGTTAAATCCACCACAGTCAGAAACCCCCTCTTGCGCCATGTGAGTGCAGTAAATCCCTACCCCTCACTTTGAGTAATCAGTACATCCCTGATACTCATTTTCTGATAGTGACACAAAATCTAAACTATTATAGGTTAATTAGCTAGGTTGTACCCATTTTAACTTGTGATTGTACTGTTTTACTCAGACTGGACAAACACAAGAATCGGTCCTTAGAAGACTAGGGTGGATCATTCACAAACCCATTATCCGTGCTAACCTGCACCAGCCAAACTATCCATCCACCCTCGTCAAACTTTTACTTTGAACTTCATTTTTATTTTGAAATTTACAATGGTAACATTTATTACCACTATTCAAACAAAACATTGAATCACAAATCAATTATTCACCATTTTTCTCATATGAGCATTTTACATTTATCAGCTAGACTAAGCATTTACTAATATTTTAAATTCAACAAAAGTAACACTACTCATTATTGAGCTAAAGTTTATCCTAAGTTGACAAAGGTACAAGATACGTAATTTCCAAAGGAGGATATAACAAACTGGGTGATTATCTAACTTTTAAAATTAAAATTATCAATTTACTAAACATAGCCATGCAAATAATTTAAATTAATTTGCAAAAACTATTTACAAAACATAGGATCAAAATGGTCAAGGAGACTTGCCTTCTTGAATCAGATTGGGGTCTTCTGGAGCTTGATCTTGACAGTCCTCCGCGAAATCAGATTCTACACGCGAAACGAGAAGAACCAAATAAATAAAATAAAATAAAAACTCAAAAATAAAAACTAAATATACCAAATGAAAGTTTGGAATTTTAGATGAATTTAGAAATTTGAATGGGTCAATTTGGAGTTAAAATGCAAAAGTTATAGCCTTCCAAAGTTTAAATACAAAATAAAAGAAAAAGGCTATTTTCTAGATTAAAATTTAAACCGAAAATCATTTATGACGTCAGCAAGAATTATTTTTCTAAAGGAAAATCGAATAATGACGTCAGCACGGATTTAAATAAAGCGCGGTGACAGTGGGGGCGGTCCACGGTGGACCGAGTCCACGGAACGAGACATGCGCGCGGCAGTACCGACGCGCGAGCTAGGGCGGCGTGGCATGCGCTGGTGCCGCCACGTGTCAATCGGCGGCGTGGCGCCACGTGGCACCGGGGCACGGATTATGGTCGACGTGGCATGCCATGTGGCTGGCGTGGACTAGGGCTGACGTGGCACGCGCTGGTGCTGCCACGTGGCTAGGGCTGACGTGGATGGCTCGGGCGCGGCGGCAGCGGCGAGATCGGACGGCTCGCGATCGTCCACGCGGCAAGATCTGAGCCTTCGGCTCAGATCCGGATGAACAGCGGCGATCGCGCGGCGCGAGGCGGAAGGTAGGATCGCCGACGCGTGGCGCGGCGCGTCGCGCGCGCGCGCGCGGCGCGCGCGCGGCGAGCGCGGCGATGGCGGCGCGTGGGCGGCGTGGGGCGGATCGGCGGCGCGTGGCGGCGCGAGGCGGATCGGCGACGCGTGGCCGGCGCGTCGCCGCGCGGCGCCGCGGGCGTGGTGCGGGCTCGGGTGTCGGTGGATCCGACGGCGGAGAGGGAGGGCGCGTGGCGATCGCCGATGCCTCGCGGTTCCGATCGTGAACGGACGGCGAGGATGCGAGGAGCGGAGGCGGAAGGTGGCGATGGCGGCGCGTGGCCCGCCACGACGCGCGTCGCGTCGCGACGCAGCGTCTTGCGCGCGCGCGACAGGAGCGGCGCGCGCGGTCCGGGCGCTGCGGACCGAGGGCGGAGCGAGGCGACGAAGCGCGGTGGAGGAGCTCACCGGCGGCAGCGAAGACGTTCTCCGATGACCCAAAGACACGCGGTGACGCGTGGCGAAGAGGAAATACGCGAAGGCGAGAGGCTTCGGGGTTGAGTTTTTATACACCGCGGAGGAATGCCTTCGCGCGAGCTCGCCGAGTAAACGCGACGGTTTTGTCTCCAACCGGCGCAAATGGCGCGCGCCTCGGGGTGAAATGTCGGCTAGTTAACGCGCGCGACGAGGAAACGCCGGGCCGTTAATGGCGAGGAGTAACGTGGGAGGCGAAGAACGCGAGCTCGGGCGGCGCGATAATGCGCGGCAGCGCGCGCGAGGTGAAACCGGCGGGGGCGATGGGCACGACAGCGGGACCGCTTTGTCGTGAGAGCGAAAGCGAGATATGGCTCGGATGCACGACGCGTGGCGGAGGGAAAAGAACCGGCCGTCGGATGAGAGGCTAAGGGGGCGTCGGATGAGAGGCTAAGGGTAAGTGAAGGCGGGCGGCGCGGATCAGATCCGCGGCGGGACAGACGGCCGAGATCGGGCGAGCGCGCGCGCGCAGGCGAAGCGCCGTGCCGCCGCGTGTCAGCCGCGATCTGCGACGCGTGGCGGCGCGAGATCGGGCGAGCGGCGGCGGCGCGCGCGTCTGGGAAGGGTGTCTGACGGCGGCGCGGTGTGGGGATGAGCGACACGTGGAGGAGAGAGGAAGATCGGGCGGCGGGGAGATTTTCCAAGAATTCCTTTTTCCAGAAATTCAAATAAACTTCTAGGAGCTCTAGAAAATAGCAAATAAATCCAGAAAATTCACCAAAAATACCAGAAAATTCCTTGAAAGACAGGGAACCCAAATAAAATATTTCCAGCAAATTTTGATGTTGAATTTAATCATATTAAATTCTTTTAAATTCTAAAAATTCATTTAAGCTTGTTTTAAATTCAGGAACATTCGGAAATTTATTTTTAAATGCAAGGTTTTAAAAATCTCTGAAAATCAGGATGTTACATATGGGGATGACTTAGTGCTGACGTGGCATGTCACATGGCTGATATGTGGCACCACGTGGACTGACACACTAAGGTGGTGCTACAAGTGGCTACCATGTAATGCGGGGAGGCTAGCGTGGTTGCTGGCTACGCATGTGGCCGGATTGATGGCATGGTGTGCCGTTTGGCACGGCGTGGCAGCCACATTCTTGTGCAGTCTGACGTGGCCTCGTCAGCTGGAGGTGACACGTTGGAACTGAGGATCGATGGTGTTTCTGTGCATGACGGTGGCTGGTGAGCAGCGCAACAGAGAGAGGAGAATACGGGGGAATGCATGGGTGCATGAGAGCATTACCGGAGATGGCAGGGAGATGGTCAGTGACAAATGGGAGGTGGCGGTGGCACACGGCTCCGACGGACGCGACGCTTTGGTGGTGAACTCTAGCGATGAAGGGGTCTCCGAGCTTCACCGAGGCGCGGGGAAGCTAAAGAAGGTGGTGGCGCTCCTCGGGGGTGGCTGATGCAATGGGGATTGCTCGCCGTGGCTTGGTCGACGAGTGGAGAAGGAGAGCTACGGTGCGGGGAGAACTTGAGCATGAGTAAGGAGAGGAGGGGGTGGAGCGCGGTGGGGTGAGAGGAGGCGGTGCTGGGGAGCCCCTTTTATAGGCTTGAGGGGGAGGGTACATGGCAAGATTCCTCGCCGTAGTTAGCGGTAGCGAAAATTTGGATGGAGGAGGAAAAGGAAAGGGGGTGCTGGATGGGAAGGTGGCAAGGGATTTAGGGGATTAGGATCCCAGTTTGTGAGGTTTCCAAAACCAGAGTGAAGGTGGAGAAATGAAAGGCGGTCAGCAGGATTCGGGCTGCTTGCGGTGAAGAAAGGATAGGGAGGAGGGTGAAGAAAGAGGTGGCGGCATGGCATGAGGAAGGAGAATAGGCGGGCTCACTGGTCAGTGGGAGAGAGGAGAGGGAAAAGAGAGGGGTGGGTGGTGGAGATGGGCTGGCGCGGGATGTGGCTCAATCTAAGCTGTCCACATGTCGGTCTAAGAGGAGTGTGGGGTTGGAAGGAAGGGAGGATGGCGGGATGGCTTTGGCGGCGATGTGGACACATCTTAGCCATCCATGCATCGCTTAGGGAGGGAAGGAGAGATTTTATTTTTAAAATTTTGATTTAGCTTTTCAAAAAAATCCTAGGAATTCCAATAAAGGCTAGAAAATAGCAAAAAATTCCAAATAAATCTTAGAAAATTCCTATAAATTATAGAAATTGGAAGGAACTCAAATAAAATAATTTTAGCTTGATTTGACCACAATCGCACATTTAATTTTAATAGCTTATTTTCTAGGATTGATTTAAAGATTTCAGAGAAGGGATTTTAAATCTAGAAAAATCCAATTAAATAAAAATAAATAAAAAATAAAATTTTGGGATGTCACAGGCGATGCATGGCAACAAGAACCCAACTTGGGACAATATGCTTTTTCATATGGCGGTGATCAATACTACATGCTGAAGATTACGACGTGTCTGATGTCCGTGGAGGCTATCCATGACCATCGAGGCGTGATTTCTTTCATCGATGAGGTGCTGGAGATGATAGGCATCATGGAGGTGCTGACATTAAGGACAATGGTATTGGTTGAATTAAAATCACCTTACCAGAGTTCAAGGGAAGAGTTGAACCGGAGGCATATTTGGAGTAGGAGATGTGTGCCATTCAAGTCTTCGACAACCATAACTACTCAAAAGAAAATAAGATTCATATTGTTTCGATTGAGTTAACTGAATATGCTATGATTTAGTGGGATCAATTAAATCATGTAGGTGTCATCCACACACTTGGGAGGAGATAAACTAAGCAATGAGAATGAGGTTTGTACCAGCGTACTATTCAAGGACGCTGCATACAAAGCTATGAAGGTTGTATCAAGGCTCCAAGTCTGTGGATGAATACTATCAAGAGATGCAAGTGCTCATGATCCATATTGGTGTTCGTGAGTCCACTGAAGCTACCATGACTCATTTCTTTGAAGGGTTGAACGATGATGTACAGAATTGTGTTGAATTGATACAATACAACTCTGTGCAAGATTTACTTCACCAAACAGAGCGTGCTGAACAATTGGTGAGAGACACACATTCTAAAGCTAGCAGCACTAATGTGACAAGCTGGAGGTGTCCAAATCAACAAGAGGGTGAAGGTGGCTCAAGATCTAAATCAGTTGCATCCACTACACCGGTTGGAATACCATATAAAGAAGCATCAAAGATGGTGAGTACAGCAAGCAAGGAGACATTCAAAGATGATTTTAGTGCCTTCTCTACTGCTAGAACTTAGGATATTGAGTTCTTCAAGTCCAATGGTAGGGGGCACATGATGAAAGATTATCCAAATTCAAGGAAGGTGCTGCACTAAAGAAGGATATGCATCGAAGAGTAACTATGATGAAGCTAAACATGAAGGAGAATAATTTGATGAGTCTTAGTGAAAAGTTGAATATTGTGATGCTAAATTGTATGATCTAAGTTTGATGGCTCAAAAGGTGGACCATGACAACACACCAATTGTGGAAAAGGAGTAGCGACATGGAGTGTTCCAAACGAATGCATGATCAAGGAAAAATGGTGCAAGTTGGTGATTGATGATGGAGCTACAACAACGTGATCAGCAAGGACATGATTGATACATTCTCATTGACCACATGATGTTATCTTAAGCCATACTATATGCAATGGCTACACAATAATGGTAAGCTAAAAGTTACACATAAGTTAACTGTGTCGTTTTCTATTGATGGTTATGAAGACATAGTGGAGTACGACGTCCTGATCATGCCGTGTTTCACCTACTGTTAGGACGTCCATGGTAGTTTGACCGTAATGTAACACATCAAGGGGGAGCTAATTAGTTCTCGTTGATGTATAAGGGTGTGTTCCATTTATTTCTACCAAAATGACATGGGGAGATCAATTTTGAAATTGTTATGAAGAACAAGGAGCTTATGAAGAATACCCTAAAACCGAGGATAGTTTCGCTTGAAGGGGGAAGGGATGATGTGGCTAAAAGTGCCATTGTTACTTTTAGTTGTGCTTCAACATTGCTATCTAAAAGTATGTTGCAATGTGGTGCTGATTTGTGTGAAATAAAGGAGCAATATTTTTTGGTCAAGAGGGAGGAGAGAGAGGTCAGCCAAGGGTGGCAAAAGGAGAACCCATGCGCTCAACCGCATGAGGAGGTGAATGATCCAAGGAGGCCACATGAAGATGGTGGGGCGCATGGGCACGTGGTGCGGGATGTGTGTGGGTGTTCAGTTGGCGTGCGACCGACCCAAAGGGAGGAAGGGTTGAGCTAGCTTGGAAGGAAAGATAGAGGAGGTTGTGCATGGAAAGAAGGACAGGGAAATCCGAGTGGGGATCCAATCCCTTGCTGTGAGGAGCCAGGAGACTGAGTCGACAATGAGCTGAGTTAGAAGGGTATTGCCTTGTGCGTTAAGAAAGAGGGAACCGAGAGGAGCCAGGAACTTATGTCAAGCCAAGAAAGGAAGCCAGGAGATAGGGGAGACAAATCAAGCAAGGAAGAATGTTTCCACGTGGGATCAGTTTGGATCCAAACCCGTAATTCAAATGGATTATTTGGGCCTAATTGATTAGATTTTAGATGAGTTTGAGTCATTTTGTTTTGTTTGAGTTTTAGTTCTTATCTAAGGCTTGCATGCCTTTATTTTTGGCCGAACTTTATGAGTTGGTCTTTATCTTTACATGTTGTGATCTTTGAGTTGGTTTTGAGTCATGGTAGGAGTCGGCATTGGCCAAGTTGTTGCGTGCGTGAGTTGTGTGAGTATGGCCATGCCTTTGAAGCGCCAATATAAGGTTAGGGGTATACCCCATGCAAACCTTAGATCAGATTGCTTGAGTTGAAAATATAGAAAAGCCACGATGGTTTTGTGGTGCAATTCCATGTGTGCTTGTTGAACGTTTCCTAATTAGGGTTTGAAAGGATTTTGCAGATCAAGTGCCAAAGTTCTTGAGTTGCGAAATTGAACCTACATGACTGATCCCTCTAAATTTGCGATCAATCTTTGCTCACAGTTTGGAAGGCTAGGTTGATTGCTTCTATTTGGCATCACTGTTGATTAGTGCATTGCAACCTCATTACCTATCTACTACTGCTAGCCGCATGGAGGAAGAAGGAACCTGAAGCCCTAGCCACAAGGGAAAAGAGGGGAAACACCGTTGTTCATACCATGAAGATCAGCCCACCCTATGTATATGCTAGTTTACTAGTTAGTCTGTATCACACGGTGTGACTAGGTCCAGTCATGTTGTGGTTCAGCGATTGTGGGTTATTTACATCAGGAAAGGTAGTTAATTCATGTAAAATTAATAAAAAAAGTTTATTTAAGAAAATTGTTGAACAATGATGTTGTGGGCGCCGGTTCGTAGGGACATATAGGTGTATCCTGCCGTTAGGGTTTTGGTGTGCATCTCTCCTCAAAACTCAGTGCAAATAGTCACAAAAAATTCTGAAGAAAACATATAATGAAATATCCTACAAAAGAATTCTTGAGAGAGAGGAAACATAAAGAAAGACAAAAAGGAGAAAACAATATTAAATTTGCATCGAAACCTTATATCTTAAACCAAGATTAACAAAATTATATATACACCTTACATTTCGAAACAAATGGAATAGATAACATTTCCGATGACATTTTAGTACTAGACCAAATGAAAAATATCTATCACAAAATACGGGGGTGTTGCCTTTTTATTTCCTAACTATTTGAACCAAATTTGTGTGGTTAGAAATGGTAGCGACATTATACTGCTAGAGTATCTACTAGCAACATCGCTCTCTACGACGCAACACAGTGCTTTGCTACAATAAATATGGTACAATATTTTTTGATTTGACTGAACTGAAGGGGTTATGAATCGACGCATGTGGCTATGCCCAGCTGAACAATTGTAGCAGCTAAAGGCGAAACATGCATGATCTGCGTTAACAAAAATGTTAAACACATGTAACATGTTGGTTGAATGCGTACTAAAATAGATAGGGATAGGTTCCATCATAAGCATACTACATTGGAATAGGAATTTGTTTGTACAAATGCTTAAAATACCACTTGATATTCAAAAGGTAACATTTGCCTTTCTCTCAAATTTGCAAAACTATGTTCAACATTGTTCCGTGACCATTTTCTTCCTTGAGCTCTTCCTTCCTACTTTACTCTTCGTCCTTCACTAATCTTGCCTCCTTGGTGCCCTTCCTCCAATTCTCCGGCTCACCGCCATCGACTGGATCAGGGATCCACCCTATAGTTGACTCTTTCTGTAAATGGTCTAGGTTTTCTTTTTCTTCCTCTTTGTTTTAGTGTTGTTGCCAATATGGCTTTAGGTAGTGGAGGCTACGTGGGATGACCGGTGAACAGCGCGGTAGAACCTCTCTACTGTCAAAAGGGTTGAGTATGGCACTTCTCTGAGGCACTCATCACAGTTAGGCTTGCCTAGGATCACGAAAAAATTCCTAGCTTCGCCACTGGCTTCAGGCTTGACGCCTTGTTCCTTGGGCTCCTCTCCTCTCTCCTCCCTGTAGACATCGTCGACGAATCACTCGTCGAGCGGGTTGTCACTGTTGTAATTTGTGCAGTATAAGTATATATGTGAATATAATTCCAGCATAATTAGAAAAATTCAATGCATATATCAAGATATATACAAACGATATAAATTACATATAATTATGTAATTCAATCATATTATTTGTAATAAAGCACATATTCAATAAAAGGAGCAAGAATACTCCTAATCTAAACATGTATACCAATGTTAAGAACATGAAATCAATTAAGACTAGCAAAAGGAACAAATGTTAATTGATTAATGTTTAGTGTTTAGAGCTCTCAGAAGTAGGGTTACATAAGACTGAATCTTGGTCGTCCCGTTACTATGATCTTATACTCTTCATCAATTGAATATATTAAAGAAGATTTCAAACTTTGAGTTCTAAATTCAAAGTACCTTCAAGGTTCAAATATATCCAGCACATATGCATGCCAATCGGTTAGCAAGGCACCAATTTGAGCAATCACTCAATTAGGATCAGATTTAGCAACATATAACTTGATTTTCTTGCGGATAGCTTAAAACCAAATTACCTAATCATGCCAATCTGGAATCTAATAATGTAATCAACAAGTAAATTGCAATGATCCAGTGATAGTAGGAATTAAATAATATGTGACTGAAATATCAAAGTCTGAATATCAATATGTATAACTTGAATTTTATCATTCAGACAAAGTGGCGATAGCCGTAAGAAGAATTCAGAGCTCATAGTTAGAGTCTAGCAATCTCAGTATAAGACCATTTCCATCATCGAGCAGATTAGCCCGCTGATTATTTGCAATCACAGATATATGAAGAAATTGTAAAAGCAAAGAATTAAGCCGTATACTCACAAAGCCGGTGATACTCAAAATCACCGAGAAGATTATAGAGCCAAGCACGCCACAGGTGCTATCCCAGAAAACCTAGCACCTCTCTATGCCACGGTGAGAGAGAGTAGCAAGGTAATCGGAAATACAAAGCCCACCTTCACCGTTGTATGTTCACAAGCCGACAAAGTCGAGGTGAGGGGACGCCGCACAAGCACACGGGAGCCATCAGCCGAACACCTCGCTGTCAAGCACCAGGGACTACCGAAGCCGACGATGCAGTGCAAGGAAGCACCAAGACACTGCCAACTAGAGGCAAGCCAAGGAGGCAAAGAAAAGAGGGGATAAACCCTTGGAGCGGTGGCCTCCAACAGACGGATTTGAGGATCTTGGGCTGCCACCGCCCCCTCCTCTCCCACTTAAGCCAACGTCGCGCCCTCGAAAATCGGATCGGGGGCAACGCTCGTGCCCAGATTCGGAGGAACCACCGACCAGTGGACCGCGCCTCAGCTGGATGGTGTGCGCCGCACGTGTGAGCGCGCCTGCTGCCGGGTGGAGCGCGCCGCCGCTGGGAGCGTCGCCTCCGTCGTCGCCCACACCACTCAGGAGCGCCCTCGCCTCTCGGATCTAAGTGGGGAGAAGACAAACTCTTCCATATCTCTTCAGCCCGGCCCACCAGCAGATGGACCCCTCTCTTCTCCCTTTTTTTATCAATTATGAAATTACCGAATTACCTCTGCCGATACACAGCAGTCACTCCATAGACGGAGTAGGTAAAGTCCCATATTTTGATCCCCCACTATCTCCTTTGTGCCCTACTATGGTATTATCACTGACGAGGCTGCTGACCACCATGAAGCTTCTCGCTGGCAAGAGAGAGCTCGATTTGGCGTTTCTGTGGCAGTCGTCGTCGTTCAATCGATTCTCGACTCTTGTCTCATCTCAACCTCCATCTCCATCAAGCAAATAAATAGGAGCAGAGGAGGCCCCAATAAGGACAACTTCACCTCGCGTGAAGCGCCGTCAACTACCACGGCACAGCTCCGGCCAAGGAATCCACCGCCGCCACGAGCTGCCTCCATATCGCCCTCATTTATTTATTTTTTTTTTGCAAAACTAACTCCGCCCCTACTTCTACTGTGGTATGGTGGTAGGTCCAACAGGTGCCACATACTACTTGCAGTCGTAATTGCAGCAAACCAGGTCGCGACAGTAGCTGATGTGTGTGTCATGCAAGGAAAATTTTTTGCTTTTTAGTCCAAAATTCGAAAGTTTCTTACAAATAGACCCCGGGAGAAACGATTTGCAAAAATTGACCCCCAGAACGGCGCCAAAGCACATGACGCAGAGGGTACATAGCACGGCGCCATGGCCTTCGGCGCCGTGATATGCCACCGTGGAATCCTACGTGGCATATCACGGCGCCGAAGGCCATGGCGCCGTGCTATGCAATGGCGCCGTGCTATGCACAAACGGCGTTAAAGGAGCTGGCGCCGCCCCTCACCCCCTCATTCTTTTCTCTGTTCTTCCCCAAATAGCGCGCCGCCCCTCCTTTTCCTTCCTCCAAATCCATTGATTTTGCTCGGTTTTTCTTGTGATTTTTGTTCCAAATCGACAAAGCAAGGTTAACTCCCTCCCCTCCCTTAATTTTTTTGAATAGATATTGTTTATTTGAGCTACATTTTGTGGGGGAATAGTTGAAACCCTAGATGAAATTTGATGAATTTGGCTCGGTTTTAGGTTTCATTTGCGTTGAATATGCGAAATATAAGAGTAGTTATGGGTGTAGATTCGTTTTTAGGGTTTGATTTGAATGAAATTGATGAATCCATGTGCTAGGTTTAGAAATATGATATATGTTTGATTTTAGGGTTTGATTTGATATGATATGAATCTATGTGGTAGGGTTTGATTTTAGGGTGTAGATATGATATGGTTTGATATGAAATTAGAAATATGGTTTGATTTTAGGGTCCATTTCTTGAAATGTTAGGTTTAGGGTTTGATATGGTTTAGGGTCCATCAGGGGAGAGCCGGTGACGGGGTCGGCGGTGTCCAACGGTTGGGAGGCACGTGTTGAGGCCTTTCTAGGCACAGAGTTGCCTCCTGCCCCAGATAATGGCAAGCGAGGCCGTGTCTTGGGGGTCCTCCTTTCCTGGTTGCGGGGGACCTTTGGTACATGCCCTCCGGGCGCGGACGATGCCACAGTGACCTTCCACTGCCGAGCTTGGGTCCTCCACATGTTCGGGGCCGTGCTTTTCCCGGACAGCATGGGAGACGCCGCTTCATGGATGTACATCCTTTGCTCTTTGGATCGATGACGCCGACACCACTCGGTGAGGCTCGCGATCCTCGCCTTTGCATCGCCACTTTGCGAGGCCTGCAGATGGAGGGCTCGCACGTCATCACTTAGTGGATGTATCCTCCTCCTGCAGATGTGGATGTGGACACGCCTTCCGGTGGGCCGCCCTGAGCACTTCCAGGCGCAGCTGTGGTTCCCACAGGGTGTGGACGACCTCGGCCCGACTGTGGCGTACCTCTGGGACCACGTCTCAGCCCTGTTCGCGACCACTCAGCGGGCATACATAGAGTACAGCAACGAGCTGGACACTTTGTCTGCCGGGATGGTAAGAAATTGGTAATACATTTATTTTTCCTACTGTTCTGAGTTTTTTTCAAGGCTAATCGTATTGCTTGTATGTTTGTTTACCAGGTGTCGTGGCAGCCTTACTTGGAGCCACCGGTGCTAGCTCTACCGCTAAGCACCATGTGCCGCAGAGACTTCCCCCTTTGGAGGATGAGGTGTCCGCTGATCTGCTTCTACGCTGTGGAGATTCACCTCCCTCACAGAGTGGCGCGCCAGTTTGGCTTGATGTAGTTCCATCCCCCCAGCACGAGTCGACTTCCATCGAGTTGCACAAGTAAGTTACAATTTTTGTTTCATTTCCAGTTCTATTGGTTCTTACTACAATATCTATTTAACATGTGCAGGTTCGACAGGGTCCTGGTACGACACTGCCACCCACTACAGGCAGTGTAGACACCCCCCACACCACCCCCACACCAACACCAGCTACCGGTAGTACTTGTCCTGGTACGACACTGCCACCCGCTACAGGCTACGCGGACCTCGCTTCATCCGAGGACGAGGACACTACGTACGACAGGCGGGCTAGGGAGGGCAGAGTGGTCGAGGCCACTCCGGTTATCGATCGAGTAGTACGAAAATGATGATATTTGTAATATTTCAGTTCTATACGTTTATCTCGAACTTACATTGTTTCCTTATTTCTTTAGGGGAAAATGGCTCGAACATCGGTCACCGAAATCGATGAAGTGCTCCGCTACCCAGTTGGCGGACCGGACACCGAGACTGGCCTGAGGGCCGCATTAATCATACGAAGATTATTCGTTAAGTTAGAGCCATTCAGCATGTGTACAATTCTAACATATCATTACTTGCAGAGACTTAAACATCACCTCACTCAGACGGCAGGTCGTTTAGGTTGCCGCGTGCGCTCATCGGTAGATGTGAGCATACCGGTGGCCTCCCAGCGCTCGGGTGCCTCCACAGCTACAGGCTCGTCGTCACATCGTACCAGGCGAGCGTCCACGAGGAGCTCATCATGCACTTCGACTTTCGGTGCCGCAGACGACGACGAGGAGGTGGAGCAGGATGACGACGTGGAGCAGCACGAGGACGCCGAGGAGCACGACGCCGAGGAGGCTCCTACCCACGACGAGATCGGGTTTTCGCAGATGCCCGACGCACCATCCACTCAAGCTTCGCAGCGGCCTTGTCGTTCGACTCGTCCCCCACGCACGTATACTCCGGGGATTGATGCTCTGGCCAAGGGCAAGGGAAAGGCCAAGAGGCAACAAGATTGACTCTATTTTGTACGCTGAGACCTTGTTACTTTATACTTGTTGACAGTTATTTTATATTCATGTTATTGAGTGTTTCGAGACACATGTGATGTTTTACGTGCAACGTTCATGTTATTGAATGTTTTCAGATATATGTGATAGTGTTCAGCTATTTTTGTATGTGTATATGTGAATATCTGTGTATGTGCATGTGTTTCAGAAAAAGACAGCAGTCGGCTGTTTTTGCAGGGTCAGGCAGCTCGGCGCTATAACAAGTGGCGCCAAGAATGAACGATACGGCGCCATAACATGTGGCGCCGACCTATTATATACGGTGCCACTTGTTATGGCGCCGTGCTATTTATGCGTGGCGCCACTTGTTATGGTGCCGAGAGGGGGGAGGGCGTGCGTGCTCGGGCCTAAGTCCAAGATACCGGTGCCACGTCCTTTAGCACCGTTGTTGAATATCACGGCGCCATGAGATTTGGCGCCACGAGATGCCACCTTGGCTCCTACGTGGCATATCTTGGCGCCAAATCTCATGGCGCCGTGATATTCAACAACGGCGCTATGTATTTTGGCGCCGTGTCGGGGGTCTATTTTTAAAAATCGTTTTCCCATGGGTCTATTTGTAAAAATCTTTCAAATTTTGGGCTAAAAAGCAAAAATTCTACTCAAGCAAACAAGCGAGATTTTTTCTCATAAATCGACGGAATTATTTGTGTAATTATGCGAAAAGATATTACAACTCTAATGGTTACAATTAAAAATATAATTATATTTGTTATACAACTTTAATATCTATATATGATTGATATGTATTTTTATACTCTGGCCTAACCAAAATAAGTGGTGTAAATTCTTCTTCTTTTTGCCCTGATTAATGTGATAATTTTTTGGTTTTCTCTCTTTTTAGGATTATTATAGGTTTTTCAGCCCTCAAATCAAATGAAGTACCTTCAGTATTAACAGTTGTTTATAGATATATACATATTAAAAACTTAGTATTGATATGAAAACATCCGGTAACACTTTGGTCTAAAATCCACTCAATACCTAGCCCACTGTGGAGCGGAACCGCATACGCATAGCACCCCGTTTACACTTTTTCCTCTCTTCATGGGCCTATTTGGTAGAGCTTCATATTCTCATTTTTAGCCCCGCTCATTTTGATTTAAAGCTAGCTTCTGCTTCTGGTTTGTACTTTTTTCACTATTCAGTAATTTTATTTTTTTCTCTCTCTGATTTTTTAAAGATTTTTTGGGCTTTTTATACCTTTTTTTGTATTCCTTTGCATTGTTTGTGATAGGCTAATATGTTTTTTCTATTTTTAATTTTTTAAATTTAATTATGCCAAATAAGCCAACTCAGTTACAGTAAAAAATAAGCCAGTTACAGTAAAAAAAAGCTATAAGCCAATGCTATTACGAACGCCCCTAAAGCTTCTGCTGTTGATTATCTGAGAATCCGCTTCTATGAGATTCTAGAGCTGCCCCTTAAATTTGACTAGTAGGTTGGCTCCAAAAACTATAAGAGAGAGGATTGAAGGCAAGTAGACCATGTTACCCCTGATTATACCACTTTATTTGTATTTGTGTCTTAATCCTTTGTATTTGTACACAAATTATGAAAAATCTTTCCAAATTTGTGAAGATCATGTGAGTGTATATGAATGATACCAAGTATCTATCTATACAAGAAATGCAAGTTTTAAAGCAAAAAAGAGAGGGAGAATGGATCTCTATGTTTTCAAAATTCATCGCCGGAATAATTTCAGTGCCCGGGTGAATTGTAGTGTCACATTTGTAACATAGTTATAAGCATCTAAAGTGTGGAGGGCTATATACTATAATTAGTCATTAATGATAAAATTTCACCCTAGTATCCAATGGAAATTGGTCATCCAGAAACTGTCATGGGAGGATCTAATTAGGCAGAACTGAAACCATGTTTTATTTCCCACACTTAATTCTGTAACAACTTACAAAGATACAATTAACTCAGTCTGTCATATGCTTATACAAATCAGCACAATTGCTCTAGACAGCCAAGGAAATTGTCCTATGGTATTACAAAGGACATTGTAATGGTAAACGTGTTGTACTATGAACAAGTGCAGATCAAACAACTACAAATCACTATAGTAATATCTCCGGTCTTCATGCAGTATTGGCATTCTGGTTGATCAGGTCCTCTGGAAATACGTTCTCCTGCAGTGCGTACTAAGGTATAGAGTACGAGCTGGATGTAACAGTTCAATTGTTTATTTTATAATTTTTAGCAGAAAAAATTAATTAAATTTAAAATAAAAACTCATGTAATTTGGTTGCCCTGTTTTTTCTACTTGCAAAAAGGCCTTTCTTTTGAAAAGTAATTAAAGTAAAAGCATAAAAATATTATTAAATAAAAGATATTTTAAATTTTTTTTATAAAAATCCTAATTCAAAATAATTATTTGAACTTATTTGGCTTTATTTGGTTTTTTGTGTTTATCTGTAGCTTAAAATCAATTTTAAAATTAAAAAGTATTTTCATTATAAAAATTAAAGACCAATTCAGGTTGTAAATAATTTGTCTAAGTCTAGAATATCTCTTTCTGAATTTTTTGGACTTTATTTACTATTTTATAATATTATTGGAATCTTCTGATATTATTTAAAGAAAAAAACCAATTAAAATTCCCTCCCTCCTCTGGTGGTGACACTTGGATGGCTCAGATCCTTTCCCGCCACTACACGGTTGCATCTGCCGCTCCCGTGCCTCCCCCTTCCCTCCTCTCTGTCTCCATGGGTGGCCCAGACTCTCCCTTTTCCACGTGGCATCCATCTAGTCATTTCTGTTACGAGATCGGTGTAGAGTAGATGAACGACAACGCAATCCATGAACACAATCGTCGAGAGCAATCAATCAATCACACAAGACACCAAGAGAATAGAACACCAGAACGTAGGCTTTATTGATTAGTAGATTGATTTACATGGTGAGACGCCTCTGTATTTATAGTAAGAACCCACTAGGGATAATTTGGGTATTTACCCACATCGAAAACCTTCTAGCTTTTGTAACACTTCTCATTGGGCAAATACCACAGTATGTACATGCCTCATCAAAATCTCCTCCTAAAAACCTAGTGGAAAAAAGGGATGGAGAAAAGAGTACATCGCATCCGATCCTTGTGGCACTTATTGCCTCATATGTAAGTCTTCTAGCCTTACATATGGGCTATGGTTCAAGGATTCACCCCTCTGAACCTTGTAACTCTGTATGTCGTCTCATACCTATGCCTCGAACGTATTTGTGGAAACTAGAGACCGAGAGTGATTTTGTGAATAAAGCTGCTAGATTATCACAAAACTTAGCTTTTAATACTTTTATCTTCCCGTTCTTTTGAAGCTCATGAGGATAAAAGAATTTAGGAGCAATATGCTTCGTGATATTACTCTTAACATAGCCTATTTGCATCTGTGCAATACAAGCGGCATTATTGTCGGACCCGGATTTGAAATCCAGAATCATCTGTGATTTTACCACACTATTTCCTGGATCAGTAGAATAGTGCTCACAGTGCATTTCTGAATCAACTCATACATCGCATGATAATCATAAAGTCATAATATAATTTACATCAGAGTTCAAAATACGCCACGTCGGGCAACCGTTTTACATAACGGGCCACCAAGGTCAAATACTTACAGATCAAAAGTATAGCAGCAAAAACGAAACATCAGCGGGATCATAAGCCACAGACAAGCGACCGAGGGGTAAATGTATGCAGACTATATTCCTGTTCACAGGTAATATAGGTGCACACCCTGCCAGTAGGCTACTTGCTTAGGACTAAACGTTTTCAAATTTTTCCTAGTTGCAGTCATCGGCTCCCTAGCTTGCTGCATCCTTGTAGGCATAATGGTCTTGATCTCCTACTTCTGGATATGATGATGCGAGGGTGAGCACACTATCCATCGTGTTCCGTGAGCCAATACACAGAATGCATTTACTTAACATGCATGGCTTGTCAAAGGATAGGCTTAAGTTATTTTATTTGCCGAAATTTTCCTTTTAAAGGACGTAACATGCTTATATAAAAACCTCCTAAGACTTAGCTATTTGGACTAAAATCATAATATTTGAAAAATAGTTGTGATGATAGTATTGGTACATATTACATCCACCTTTACATGACATCTGTACCATATATTCACTCTTCAGCGTCATAGTCGCTTACATTATCACTGGGACGACACCCAGGGCAACATAAAACCAGGACTGTCTATTGTCCTCCATTTTCCTTTCCAAGCCCTTTCCCTTTAAAAAGTATTTTTGAAATAGAACTATATTTGAGTTAGGTTCCCATGTCCACCCTTGACCATGGGCACGGCTATCCGAATAGTTTTAACTCTGCAGAGTGTGTATACTTTCACCACAAGAGACAATCCGCTCGCTGCTTCACATAATTCCTTAGTCATGTAGTTGAGTAGACTGTCACAGTAACCTTTCAAACTATTTGGCCTCTTGTTCTTATCTCACCCTATGGGCTGCTCCCACTTGTAGTAGGTCCTATACGTTGCACGGGATATTAACCACTGATACTAGCACCTCTAGGCTCCACTCCCCATAGTGCTAGTATGACAGAAAAACAAGTCACCCTCCACGCGGTTTCTCTTTAGCCACAACAGGCCCTAGCATTACCATACTTCTCCCCCCAACCTGTGAGATGAGATCGAGGTTCGATAGGTTTACTCACCAAGTTGCACTTTGTAGATTTATGGTTGTACTATTTTACAATGAGATGTCCTGACCAGATTTGGTCCTCAGGGTTATCTGGGTGGTTCTACCACATTCCCCACACTCGTGCACTCCAATGCACCATACCCCTGAATCACCTGCCCAGATGTATAAGTAGTAGAGGATTTTGGGGGCATAAAATAATGATCATTATAAAAATACACGACCATTTTCATCTACAACTTTCCCAAAATCTCTCTGGTAATTGTATGTGATTCTTGGGGGCATATAAGCACCCTCAATATCTAGTAGGACTAAGCCTTAAACATAATCATAATTTTATTTTTGAAAAACTATCATTATAGCTTTTCCTAAAGATGTAACAATGTTCACTATTTAATGTGCCAGGAGGGTATAATATTGGCACTTTGAATAAAAGGGTAGCTAACAAAAGTATTAAAAACAAACATATAGTTACACATAAAATAACAACATACATTTGATAATTTAAATATAAATAATTTGCTAAAATAGGAATTTAAAATGATCAAAGTATTGACTTGCCTGGGTCATAAGTTCCTTGGTCTTCCTGGTCTTGACTTGCATCTACCTTGGATTCTTCCTCTTGAGCTTCGTACGCTAGTTTTGCGACAAACAGGAATTTAAAAACAATAAGCACAACCAAACAAACTTTGAAAAAAAATTTAAACAAGCTAAAAATTCATGATTTTGGTTCCCTTGGAAAGAGGGTGAATTTAGATGAATTCAGCAAGTTTTTCCACTTTATTTGGAGTTAAAATAAATTAGTTATGAATTTTTGAAGTTCTCAGCCGAATTAATTCAGAAATAAAAATTAGAAATCATAAAATAATCCCGAGGAGAGAGAGTATGTGAGACTGGCAGGTGGGGGTCCACTGGTTATAATATTTTTCTTTTACTTACACTGATAGGTGGGACCTACTGGATTTATTTATTTCTTAATGCACTAGAGACTAACATGTGGGACCCACTAGTGATATTAATTTCTTTAACTGCTAGGCACTGACACATGGGGCCCGTAGGGGTTATTTACTTTTTCCTCAGTTTCACTGACAGGTGGGGCCACGGGGATTAGTGTTTGGGTCTGACACTGACAGGTGGGGACAGGGTAATGTTTTAATTAAACCGGGTCCACTGTCCGGTGACTAATTAAACTAATGATAGTTATTAGCATTAATTAAGCGCGGGAATAATAAGAATGCACGAATGAACAGTGCTTCTTCCTCCCGACGGCAATGGCGAAGCTCGCCGCCAGCGGAGGAGGCGGTGGCCGGTCGGTAACATAAGAAAAATGGAATTTTTGTGCCCTCGCCCACCTCTGGGTGAAGTCTCATCGGCCAATTTGGCCAGAGCCATGATCGGCGGCAAACCCATGCAGTGGCAGAAGAGGGTGGTGGTGGTGGCAATGGCAGAGGGCATGAGCATCCAATTGGCGGCTAGGGGAGTACCTGGGGGTGATCACGGTGCTGTTCCGGGGGTCGATGGAGCTCGGGCATGGCTGTGGTGTTCCGAGGAGGGCTCATGGTAAGGGTGAAGCTCGAGCAAGGGGAGCCTCAGCCGAGGGTCGGATCACTCCACTGTGCCCCGAGGATGCTTCTGACTAATGGAGTTGGATTGAGGTGGCTTCGATCGGTGGTGATCCTTTCGGTAGGTGGTAGGGGAGAAGACGGCGCCGACAGGCTATAGGGCTCGAGAGCTTGATTGCTTGTGCTAGGAGGGAGAGGAGAGTATGGGGAGTTACTAGGTTGCTTTGGCGGGCTTTTATAGCCGTCATGGCGAGCTATCCGCACAGGGGGTGGGTAGGTGGCCATGGCGATGACGGTGGAGACGGCGAGGCTACAGGGCGCGCGGTCACGCAGTCGTGACTTGAGAAGACTGGCGACAGGGGAGCACAGGGGATGGCGAAGGCATAACAAGGCATCACTATGACATAGGATGATCGAGCTGACGCGGCGGCGTGGGCTCTCCCGCCTGGTCGCGCTTGGAGGTGATCGGGGAGTTGGCGGCGTGCTACGGCTGGGTTGGAGACGACATGGGCGGCGGGACGTGCAGTCCACTGGCGGTCCTAAGGGAGTTCAGTGGTGGGGACGGCCGTAGCGGGAATCCAGCGGAGAAGGACGTCCGCGGGCGCGCGCGAGTGAGGGCGGATGGGAAGCGGGCACAAGGGGAAGAAGGAAGAAGGGGGAGGAACTGGCTGGGGCTGTTTGGGTCGACTGGTTTCCCTCCTCTTTCATTTCATTTTTTATTTAATTCGATTTTCATTTTTGTTTTTTTGGATTTTCATGATTTGTTTTGGGCACATATGTATACATATTTTCATACATAAAATTTCAAACAATGCTTTCTCAAGTATTATTACTCTCTTTTTATATTTTCCATAGTTTGCATTGTTTCCAATTCAGAGTTTATTGCTAATTTATTTTTGGGATTTTTGGCAATTGTTTAGATCATCTTTTTAGATTCATATTTTAATTGAAAATTTTCTTTATAAAGTATTTTCTGTCCTTTTGGTGCTTCCTTCTCTAACATTATTTATATATATACATATATATTTCTTTTATTTAATGGAACCTAAATAAAAATCACAGAAAATACAGAAATTTGAAATGTTAAGAAATGCCAAAATTTGAAATATCACATTTTACACAATATCTACAATTTTAAATTTTGGAATGTCACAATTTGTCTAAGATACATGACTTCTGAATGTAGATAACCATTTGTCTAAGCCAAACATATTCTTGTGAGGCTTTATATAATGCGATTATTTATGAGTAGTTTGTAGATGAAGCTACCAAGGTCTGTTTGAATGACCACAAAGAAATGGCTATACCACCACAAAGAAATACAAATCATGTCTGGGATTTAGCATTATATGGGTCAGACAGATATCTAACATTTGTATACCCAACCTGATTCAAGTTGCAGGCCTAAGCAAAACTTGATTCGGTCTAAGTCTTTCATTTTAAATTCTTTAACAGGATAAGAACCTGCTTCCTTTATGTCCTATGTCATCCCGATGATATTCAGATCATCGATATATATTGAAATAATACAGAATCCATTCTGAGATTTCTTTATGAATACACAAGGACAGTCTTCACTATTAGTATATCCTTTCTTCAGAGTAATTCACTAAGTCTGTTTTACCATATTCTACTGGACTTTTTTAAACCATACAATGACCTTTCCAGCGTGACGCTGTACAAGTTTTGATTCAGTTTATCTTGATCCAGAATCTTTACTCCTTCTGGGAGTTTCATATTAATATCCGAATCAAATGACCCATATAGGTATGCGGTCACTACATCCATTAACTGCATACTTAAGTTCATACCTGCTGCCATTGATATCAAATATCGGAACGTTATCCCACTCATGACAGGAGAATACGTTTCATCATAATCAATACCGGGTTTCTGTGTGAATCCTTGTATCATAAGTCTCGCTTTGTATCTCACCACCTCATTGTTTTCGTTTCTCTTCCGGATGAAAACCCATTTGCATCCTACAGGGAATACCTTGGGCGGTGTTTGGGATATTGGCCAAACACTTCTGGCATTTAGCTAAGGACTTTGGTTCTGAATCCAGTTCAAGATTTTTAGCAATCTTTGAGGCAAAATAGATGTCGACAACTGTAGTTTTTCTCTTCTATAGTTCTCCTGACTCAATAAAATTAGTGGATATTTTATCATTTATCTCATCCAGTTCCTTGTGATTTCCCACAACGACAGAGTGTAGTTGTTCTGAAATCCTAGTATTAGTTTGTGCATGTGCAATTGTACTGAGGTTACGATCTTCAGATCAATCCCTTTAGAGGTTCTCTCAACTTCAGGTTGAGTCTCTTCAACTGATATGGGAGATGTCTCATTCTCATTGAGTTTCATTTTCTGCAGACGTCTCCGCGGAATTGAGGCCTCATTCTCCGGTGCTCTCCTCCTCTTCTTTACATGAGGGGTTGGAATGGTTCGAATATTCTTCTGGGGTATTTCCACTCTCTCCAGAGCATTTGCTACTGGTATGTAAGACTTTGTCACTCCCTTTCGATCAGTAAGGGCATCTGGCAAGTTATTTGTAATTTGTTGCAGGTTTATTATTCACTGAACTTCCAGTGCAGTTTCTGTAGTGCATGGATCGAGGGCCTAAATGCCTGAGGTATTCCATTCTATTTCTTAACATTTATCATCATTTAGATACTTTCCTCCCCCTAATGCCGAGAAATTATCCTCATTGAAGATGCAGTTGGCGTATCAGGCCGTAAACATATCTCCCATGGTAGGCTCAAGATATTTAATAATTGACGGGGACTCAAAACCAACATATACTCCCAACTTCTGATGGGGGCCCATGGCTGTCCGTTTTGGTGGTCAAATTGGTACATATACAGCACACCAAATTTTCACAGATGGAAAATACTTGGTTCTTTCCCACGCACTAGCTGTAAGGGGAAAACCCGATGGTATGCAATTGGTCTTAAATTTATTAGTGCTACCACATGCAACACTGCATGTCCCCAACAGCTGGTAGGGAGCCAACTATTCTGCAGTAGGGGTCCAGCAATTAGCTAATCTTTTTGATAAATGACTTTGTAAGGCCATTTTGAGTGTGGACATGTGGTACAAAGTGTTCTACCTTAATTTCTAATGCTAAAGAATAGTCATTAAATGCCTTTGATGTAAACTCACCGGCATTGTCCATCCGAATGCACTTAATTCTTTTTTCTAAAAAGTTTGCCCTTAATATGATAATTTAACTTTATTAGTTTAGCAAATGTGTGGCTCCTAGTAGACAGCAGGTATACATTGGACCACCTAGTAGAAGCATCTAGTATCACCATAAAATATCTGAAAGGGCATGACAGGGGTTAAATGGGTCCACATATATCATCTTGTATTCTCTTCAGGAAAATAGGTGATTCCACCTCTACTTTCTGGTAAGAGGGTCTAGTGATGAACATTCCTGTGGCACAGGCTGGGCACAAGAAATCTTCAGATTTAGGAAAGGATATGGTTTTTAATCTATGGCTAACAGAGTTGCTTACTATTTTTTTACATCATACCTATTCCAGGGTGCCCTAAGCGATCATGCCAGATCTTAAAAGGTTCCAAGGCTTTATACTCTATTTTCATTGCTACATATTCTCCAGGTTTTACATATATGTAATATAACCCGAAGGAGAAGGAGGAAAGTTTTTCAACCACTCTTTTCTAATTGCCGTCAGATTTGGTCAAGAGGAGGTATTCTGCACCACCCTCATTTTCTATCTCGATATGGTTATCATTCAATCGAATATCCTTGCAGCTCAATAGGGTACGCTTTGATTCGGGATACAAAAGAGCATCCTTAATTACTATTCTCGTACCCATAGAAAGAATAATTATGGCTCTTCTAGAACCAACAATTAGAGCATCGCTTCCGGTGATGGTCATAAGATTTCATGTTTTCTTTGTTAACGCATGAAAATACTTTGTTTCCCGTAGTATCGAGTTGGTGGTTCCACTGTCTACCAGACAAATCTCTTCCTTCGCCATCGGATCTGATGAGTGGTTCTCTATAGAGTATAATATAATCAAATAAGAATACAACAGAAATAAAGATCTAAAAGAATAGACAACTAATTTTATTCATCGAAATAATATTTAAATCCTAAACAATTAATGCTTTATAAGAGCATGAACAATCCACTATTCTTTTGGAATAATCTAAACTGATAAAACAAATTTAAAGAAATTATGACATCTAAAGTTGCCCGAGGAGACAGCCTATGGTCTACTGTAGGTCGCCATATGTGTCGACCTCCATGTGATCACCCCCTACTGTAGTGTCGAGCTCCATACTGCACTCGAGGCATCACCATTATCAGCAACATGCTGATCAACAAAGTGTGTGTCTGCAGCCTTCTTCACTGGCGCCCTCTTGCCTTTGGCAACTGACTCTTGGTAGAGCTCC
The DNA here is from genome assembly GCA_036346265.1 of Melocanna baccifera. Classification (NCBI taxonomy): domain Eukaryota; kingdom Viridiplantae; phylum Streptophyta; class Magnoliopsida; order Poales; family Poaceae; genus Melocanna; species Melocanna baccifera. Next base: position 13,155,005 of record CM070709.1, read on the forward strand.
ACCAGATACCTTGGGGTGCGATAATTGCGGGACCAATAGTCCATGCAACCACACCTGTAGCAAGGCGAAGGAGGGTAAGTCTTCTTGCTACCTAAGTCTGGCTTCTGTTGCTTGCTTCTCCCTTGCCCCATTTAGCGGGGCTTGCCATTACCCTTCTGCACACTCAACTTCTTCCACTATCCACCTCTCTACATAGGGTCCTTTTCGCATGTGCTTCTGGCAATGGCTATGACTCAGTAGGACAAGTTTGATAATTCATCATCAATAGCTCATCATTCTTCTCTACCTCGAGAAGAGTGGTAATCAGCTCCGAGTACTTCTTATACTTGGTCTGACGGTACTGCTGCTGGAGTATCCTGTGAGTAGGGCAAAAAGTGCTCAAAGGTTTGTTAATCATTTCAGCATCTGTGATCTTCTGGTTATAGAATCTGATCTTAGAGACAAGCTTATGAATAGCAAAATTGTATGTAGACATCCTTTTGAAATCCTAGAACCTGATGTTGGTCCATTCACGTTATGCTTCAGATAGCATGATGGATCTCTGCTAATCATACCTCTCCTTCAGGGAGTTCCATAGTACCAGCGGGTCTTCTTTCATAAGATACTTAGACTTCAGGTCTGGGTGGATGTGGTGTCTCAAGAAATATAGTGCCGCACATTTGGCGGCATCAGGAATGGCGGGAGCTTCAGCTGCAGGTTGGGTTATGGCGGCGCCGAGTCATCTGACTATCAAGTTGATTTTAGGATCCATGGCCCATGTGAGGTAGTTACTACCATCAAGGGAAAGCTCAGCAAACTTCTTCTTAGCGATGTCAAACATCTCCTACATTATCCATGCATAATACTAAATTTACTACAGGTAAATAGAGTGAATATTGTTAAATCAGCAAGGCATGGAATTTATCTATTCAGTAGATAACTTTTTTGGAATTTTCTAGCAATTTTAATATTTTTCTACTAATTATTAAATAATTTTCAGAATAATTAACTAAGCAGAAAATATATACTGAATAAAGTAATTTCAGAAATATAAATAATAATGTCACAAGATTAGCTAGATCATAATAAAGCTGAAATAATCTAGTAGATAAACATATGGAAACAATCAGTCTACTGGACTAAATTGCAATTACGACAATCTGCAGGGTCACATTTCTAATTTAACTTAACCAAAACCGGCGGCCTAAATTTAAAAACCATCTCATTTTAGTGATTTTCAAAAAACTCGGGGGCCTTTTTGCAATTTTTAGCATCTTCTCACTAGCCGTACCAGCTCCGGCCATCTTCTCCCCGCTGGCTCCACTATTTCCCCTCACCCTCCCCATCGGCCTCCTTTTCCTCCTCACTAGTTGTGAAAACTCAGCCTTCTTCTCCCTATTGGCCACTCACGGGCGGCGACCGATGGATGACCGTTGGCGGGTAGCAACGGGGTTCGGCTGTCGGATTTAGCCAACGGTCAGCGACGATCTCCAAGGTGGGGTGCCAACACCTCGAGGGGCGGTGTGAGGCCCCGAGGGTAAGGCCAGCAGCCGCACTTCGTGCGTTGGTGGCGGCGAGGCGATTTGGTGGCCAGCGCAGGAGGCCAGTGGGAGGGGTTGCTGGGTGACTTCGGGCGCATGAAGTTTGGGCAAAGGTGCGGCAGCAGCCGGCAGTCTCCGATACGGGTGCCAGCGGTGGTGCGCTCGGTTTCGAGTGTGGCTACGGCCTGCGGGGCGGTCGGCGTAGCTTCGGGCAGGCGTCTTTGGGCGTGGGGCTAGAGGCATCGAGTGCGAGGCAGCGACCGGCTTCAAGCGGGCCTGTGGTCGAGCATGGAGTTGGCAGGGCACGGTAGTGGCTGGGTGGATCTCCAGCAAAAACCCTAGCACGGCGATGCGTCCTGCCGTGGTGGCGGCGCCAGTGATCTTGAATGTGCTTTGGGCACTGCCTGGCGGGGGGGCCGCTTCAGGTGAGGTCAATCGGAGCCTACAGTTGTGGACTGACACGAGTGGCAAGGTGGATTCCTTGGGTGCGTTGGTGGCCGTGGCGACAGCTTCAGGCCGAGCACGGCGGTGCTGGGGTTGATCATTGATGGCTTCAGGCGATGGTGCCTGGCTCAGGTGGGAGCCGTCGGCATTGAGCAAAAGAGGAGGTAGTCATGGAGAGTTTCGGCGGCGTGATTTTGTCGAGATCAATTGTTTTGATCAATATGTGTGCTTCGATCGGATGCAATAATTATGTGGTTTCCATGAACAATTTTATATCTATTTTGCCCAATCACTCTAGGATGTGAATGCTTAATCTAGCATATTCAAGGCCTTATACGCATATAGAAGATCAATCTATTACAGAAAGTAATAAATACAAGATTTACATTGCTATGGAATTCAAAACCAATCTAGATTGAAAGAAATATGAACAACAATGCATAATAGATCACTTCATGATTTGCATACCGTATACCTCGTAGAGCTTCGTGCTGATAATGTGTTACGAGATCGGTGTAGAGCAGATGAACGGCAATGCAATCCATGAACACAATCGTCGAGAACAATCAATCAATCACACGAGATAACAAGAAAATAGAACACCAGAATGTAGGCTTTATTGATTAGTAGATTGATTTACATGGTGCAACGCCTCTGTATTTATAGTAAGAACTCACTAGGAGTAATTTAGGTATTTGCCCACATCAAAAACCTTCTAGGTTTCTTAACAATTTCTTCCCCCTTTCTCCCTCTTTCTTCTTCCTCCTACGTTGCCACCACCGCGCCATCACCACTGTGGCTTTGCCCCTAGTTCCAGGATCTCTTTCCTTTCCCCCGTGCGACCCGCATCTTCCCCCCAATTCCCTTCCTTTTCCACGCGCCCTTTCCTTCCTTCCTTTCCTTTTCTTTCCACTGGCCGCAATCTCCAGCGAGCTATTAGCCACATTGCTCCCCTCCCCAACCTTATAAGTACCTCCCTCTACTCCACCCTAACTCACACCACCTCACCCTCTGCTCTTTTCCCTCCCCCGAGCGTTCCACCTCTCCCGCATCGCGCGCCCTCTATTCCTGATCTTGGTCCACCACTGGTGAGCAATTCCAGGCGACCAAAGATCTGCCAAGTCTTGCCGATGGCATAATCATCTTCCCCAGGACAGCGTCGACCTCACCCCCTATTGGCCGAGTCTTTCTGCCGTCGGAGAGCCTTTTCCGTCGAAGTCTGAACCGCCTCGCTGTCGGCAACCCTAACATGTCTTCAAGCACCAAGGCGAGGTAAAACCAAACCCCAGGCCGACCACCCTTTTTTCCACCCCACATCATGTAATAGCCCAGTTGTTTAATTAATAATAATAATTTAAAATAAATAAAAATAATTGCTTTTGTTGCCTGAAATTTTGAAAATATTATTTGCCTAATTTTTTCCTTTTAAAAGGGCTTTATTTCAACAGTAATTTAAATAAAAACAAAACAATAATATTAAATAAAGGATATTTTGGATTTTTATTAAAAAAATCATAATTCAAATTAATTATTTTAAGTCATCTCGCTTTTATCTGAATTTTCTATGATTTTATGGGATTTAAAAATCAATTTAAGATTATAAAGTATTTTAGTGTAAAAACTAAATACCAAATTAAGTCGCAAATAATTTTCTAAGTACAAAATAGTTCTAGGAACTTCTGTGAATTGTCCTGGAATTTTTGGATTTTATTTGGTATTTTATGAGCCTTTTTGTATTTTCTTGGGTTTTTAGAAAATCAAAATCAAAATTTTAAAACTTTCCCCTCCTTCCTGAGCTGCCACGTGGATGGCCAATCTCTGTCCCTGCCACCATGTGGCAACATCCGGCCACACCCGCACCATTTTACTCGCGCGATGGCCAAGATCACCTAGCCGCCACACGTTGGCCATCCGGCCAATCACCTCCCCTCCGCCTCCGCCTCGCCTCCTCTCTCTACTGGTGGACCCTGCCCATGCTTCCCCTCTCTCCTCTCTTTCACTCCTAGCCACCGAATACTCCTCCCTGCCACACGGCGCCCATCCGAGCCTTCTTCTTCCTCCAGCTCCTCCCCATCTCTTCCCCGTGCAACGCCACCACCATTTCTGCAAAAATCATCGCCGCCATTACCACCGTCCTCGCCACCCTTAGTCTGCCCCTTCATTCCTTCCTCCCACACCGCACCAACTTCCCCAATTTTCAACCAAAACTCGTGATTGCTCCTTTCCCCCAGCTCCCCGCAATCACCACCGACCGCTGAGATTTTTGACGAGCAATTGACAGTAGCTCTTCCCTCCGGCAACCTATAAAAGGAGCCCCTCGGTAGCTCTCCCCCTCGCACCACCCCCTCCCCATCTCTCCTCGCCCTTTCCATGCACTCCTAGGCCCCACACTGAGCTCTCCCTTCCCATGCGCCAGTCGAACCTCCGGCGAGCAATCGCACGTGAAGGAGGTCACCTCGAGCTTTAGCACAAGTGCCCTCACCTTCCTCGTGTTGACGTTGTCTTTCCCTGCCCCTTCACGGCCCCCGAGCATCGCCGGAGCAGCCCTTCACTGGATCTCTGAGCTTTGTCGCTACCATTCCTCATCGCTGGCCACCTCCGTGCTTCCCCAGGTGCCATGCTAAGGTGAATTGGGTAGCTCTCACTCCCCTTTTGCCTCTAATCCACACGCCGTCTGTCGCTGACCATTCCGCCGCTGGCGAGCCCTAGGGTCCCCTACGCCGCCACCACTCTGACGAGCCACGTCAACACGCCACCCGATGTGGTAGCCCACAAGGTGCCACATGGTTGCACATGTCGATGCCACATAAGCCCAAATCGGCACAATCAGCAGGCGCGTCAAGCCTCTCTGCCACATCAGCTCTCCTAGTCCACGTGTGTGCCACCGCCACCATGTCATCGAGTTTGCTGAGTCAGCATCCATGTCATTGCCACATGGCATGCCACATTAGCACCCAACCCCTCAGGTGCCACATCACTGCCACGTGTCTGCCACCTGGCGTACACATCAACAAACTGGCCCTGTCAGCTGCCACATAGGTGCCATGTCACCCACCGTGCCACCTCGGCCTTCCTCTGGTCCGTGGATCGGGCCCACATGTTCACCTTAGACCAAGCCAGGGCTAACGTCAACATGATGTCATATATCTTTTTTCAGTAGAAAAAATAATTTTAAAAATCCTGATTTATTCATTTTCTTTGATTTCAAACTTTCGGGAGTCCGTTCTCCTTTATCCTAACTCTGATTGAGCCCGTTTAAAATTTTAAATTCATGTAAAATCAAGATTTATCCAAATAATCAATGTTTTCAAATTTTGGAGTTTATTTTAATTTTATTTGAATTTGAAGAGTTATTTTCAGGTGTAGACTACGACGATTTTGGAGAATTTTACGACGATGATTCGCATCAAACTACACAGCAAAGCAAGTCACACATCTTGATCATGTTGATCCCAGATTGCAAAATAAAATTATGTTATTTTAAAATATTCTACATGCATATTTTTACTCAAAGTATTTCAATTCTAGTTTTAAATTTAATTAATGCCTATTTGTTATTACCTCATTTGACATTGATTCCTTAATACATTGTCATGTTTAGACCTACTTAGACATAATTTTTATTTTGGGATTGTTTTTCACATAAAATGATAAGCTTTTAAAAAGTATTCTTGACTTCGGTGAGTTAAAAAAGTCTATGAAATATTTTAAAACAAAATATAAACTTGGTTTAGACTTAGACTAATGGATAGGTGGTGGGTATTGGTATGCATTGTTGTTCAGTAACACAATGTTGATTGTCAGGCTAATGGATAGGGGTATGTGATTTGAGCCTAAATCACGTTAAGGACCGGTCGGTGAGCTATTGCTACAAAACCCTCCTCGTACTACCACAAGGCTCGTATGAGACAATTCTGGCTGACTAATTTACAGGTCCCAACCTGAGTCTCGCTGTAGGTTAAAAGTGAGCGTGGTGTAGGCCATGTGAAGTCTCACTCGGCTCAAGAGGATTCCTGGTCTAGTGGATTCCTTACTAGGGTGAAACCTTAGTGTTGGTTTGGTCAGGTTGAAGGCTTTGCTTTGTAAAGAACTTATCATGATCTCCTCATAGTACACCAAAGCAAGTATGCTTATCCAGTGGTAATATAAGATGATCATGTCTTGTGGGTAAAGTTGTACAACCTCTGTAGAGTTATAAACTATTTTAGATAGCTGTGCCCACGATCATGGGTAAACTAAGAAAGGTTTTTCATGGATTAGACTTTGGTTTTCAAAACCAGTTTCTAAAAACGCTTACGGATGGATGGAATCCATAGGAGATTTGAAAAGCATATAGATGGATGAAATCTATATGAGATCTTTTGGAAAAGATGGTCCAGGAGGGGATACCCGTAGTTAGGATAGTGTGGGGGATGGACCTACACTAATGATATTAATTTCAGTTACAAATTCTATCATTCCTTATGGTATTAAATTTAGCAATTTTAATCTATTTACTGTATTTCATTAAATGTTGTTGTACGCTCAAACTAATCTTATATGCCTTCGTTTGTTGCCTTTAACATTATATTGTATTTTTCTGTGTGACTTGTAGAGTACAAGTTGGTACTCACTCTTACTTTCACATCTCAGAGGAGGACGACTTTGACTTTAGTGAAGACCAAGACGAGTAGGCCGCATTTTACTGTCATTTGCTTGTGGGCAGACTTAGTGGGCTTCTTCTGCTTCGGTGTTTTTCTTCCACTGCTTATATTTAATTTTGGCCTATGAACCGTAGATGTAAACTTTGTCAGTCATGCTCATATTTAGTTAACGAATAAATATCATTATGGTTGATATTTATCTTTGTGGTCCACTGTGTGCACTAACTGATCCTTAACTGGTGCGATTTACATAGAGGATCTAGGAGTTATTGCTCTGGGGTCCAACACATCGCCCCTGGCTATGGCACTTGGCACCGACGATCGGCATCCCTGTGCACCACCGCTCATGACTACAGTCGCTCGTGACTACAACTACTTTAAACTAGTTACTGTAGATTGAACCAATGTCTGTAGCTTCGACTCGTTACATAGTTTCGACTGATTATTGTAGCTATGACCATCCACTAGGCATTATAGCTTTGACCATCGACCAGGCACTGTAGCTTCGACCATCAACCAAGCACTGTAGCTCCGACCACATTAGGTTTTGACCACACATATAACTCTGACCACGTTTAGCCTCCGACCACAACTGTGTTTCGACAATGACAAAAACACTTTCAGAAGCCTGTATTTCTTCATTCTAGCTTCGATTGAACCCGTTCAAATTTCTAAATTCATCTAAAATCAAGATCTATCCAAATCTTCCTTGTTTTTGAATTTTTGCATTTATTTGAATTTTATTTGAGTTTGCTTGGCTATTTTCACATGTAAACTACAACATTCCAAAGAACTGTACTTCGACGATACTCACCAGTCAGCAGAGCAAGGTAAGTTACACTTCTTGACCATGTTGATCCCAGATTGTAAAATAAAATTATGTTATTTTAAATTATATTGCATGCTTAATTTTATTCAAAGTATTTTAAATTCCTGTTTTATTTTTGTTAATGCCCAATTGTTATGACACCTTTGACATTGCAAATTCTTGTACCTTGTTACACTAGGATAAAACCCTAGTTAGTACATTAATATGGCTAGAGGACTTATATAGCAAATGCTTAGTCTCACTTATAAATAAATCTAGGCTTGGGATACCTTTTTTTATATAAAATGATAAGATTTTAAAATATATTCTTGACTTTGATGAGTCAAGAATGTACATGAAATATTTCAAAATAAAATGTAAAAATTTGGTTTAGACTTAAGCAAATGGTTAGCTGGTGGGTGCTTGCTAGCACGCATTGTTGTTCTATGACACAATGATGATGCCAAGTATGAGGGGTATATGGATAGTGCCTAAGTCAATTAAGAACTAGTCTGTGAGTTACTGCTATAAAACCCAATCATACTATCACACGGCTAGTATGGGACAGCTCTGGCTATTTAATTTATAGGTCCCAACATGTGTTTCGTTTTAGGCTAAATGTGAGCGTGACGTAGGCCATAAGATGTCTCATACGACACAAGAGGGGGTCCCAATCTGGTTGATTCCTTATTGGAATAAAACCTTAGTAGAGGCATGACCAGATTGACAGCTTTGCATTGTAAAGGTCTTGTTATGACCTCTTTGTCACATACCTAAGAAATTGTGCTAATCGTATGGGAATATGAGTTGATCATATCTTATGGGTAAAGTTATACCACCTCTGTAGAGTGAATAAACTATCCTAGATAGCTATGTCCATGGTCAAAGGCAAGCTGAGTAAAGTTTTTTTACGAATTAGACTTTATTTTTTAAAATGATTTGTAAAAGGCTTACGAATGGATGGAATCCATATGAAATCTTTTGGAAGATATGGTCGAGGTGGGATGCCTGTGGTGAGATTAGTGCGAGGGGGACCTGCACTAACGGTATTAATTTTATTTACAATACTATTTTTACTTACTATATTAAATTTAGTAATTTTATATCTATTTACTGTATTTCTTTAAATGCTACTTTACGCTCAAATAACCCTATATACCTTCCTTTGTTTGATTTTACCATTATATTGTATTCTTCCGTATGACTTACGGAGTACAAGTTTGTACTGAACCTTGTTATCTCATCTCAGATGAGTATAATTTCGACTATGATGAAGCCCTGGATGAGTAGAGCACGTCTTACCATCGTTTGCCTGTGGTTAGGCTTAGTGGGCTTCTTTCACTTCGGTTTTATCTTTCGTTATTTATATTTAAATTTGGCCTATGGGCCTTGGATGTAAACTTTGATCATTATGTTCTATTTAGTTAATGAATAAATATCATTATGATTGATATTTATTTTTATTGTTCACTGTGTGCAATAGCTGATCTTGGAGTAGTACGATTTACACAGAGGATCCATAAGTTGTTGCTTCAGGGTCTGAACTGGATCTGTAGGGTGATAACATTTCCTGATTGCCAGCACTAGCTTCACCTTGTTGAGAAGTTTCATAGGTTTGTTGAGCCCCTGGCAATATAGAATAAACTCATTTGTGATGGAACTTATTTCTTTCCTTTAAGCAAATCATTTTGTAACTAGTTGGATGGTTGATCTATAAGAATAGGAATTCAAGCTGCAACATAATGCAAGCATAGACATGCTAAACAGAGCCATGACACATATGAATGGAATTCAACGGTTACACTTGCATAAATCCAAAAAAGTGCAAAATACAAGTTAAAGTTGATATTGTCATATTTTACACTTTACTTGAACTTCTTTTTCCCCTGTTTGTCTAGCAAATTAACATAGCAATAATATAAATGCTAACAATTTCATGAGAAAAATTGTAATTATTGTCTGCTTTTCTGTTGTCACATGATAATTAGTTCTTATAGCGAAACACCGATGAAAGAAGTCAAAGAATCGCTAAGTGCTCATATGAACTTCAACGTTTCATCAACCTATACGAGTGCATCAACCAAATTTAATACCCTGTTTTTCCCACATGTTTTTGCTAAGCTTATGTTAACCAGATAAGCAATTGCTTCTTGCAGTATCACGTAAGTAGAACACAAGCCACATATGGCATTGTTACCAATACACCATTGCATGAATCCATGTAAAAACTTATGAATAAACCATACTTCTGAATAATAGAAGAGTTAATAACCATAGTTACTTGACATTCTAGTTGTCACAACTGTAATACATCACTAAACAACAGGGATCTGTAGCTCGCCAACTGCCGGTGACAATTATCCAAAAAGAAATGCAGCATGCTCGTGACAATTATCCGAAAGAAAAGGGGCTTTCTATCTGTTATGACTTATGACACATGAGTAACATATATCAAACTATCAAATGCAAATGGCAATTTTATATGAAAACCTAGTAGACAGCTAAACTTGTTCGATTGAAATTTTGTTCATAGTTTATTCTATTCTTGGAAATCAAATCAAAAGTGATTAGCACCGATAATAGCTCATTGCTTATGTTTAGAAGATCAGATCGCCATTCTAAATGAGAAGATTGAACAGACTAGGAAACATCAGGCCTCAGGTGGCAATTAACACAAATTTTACGTCAACATGACCATCAAGCTAAAATCGTTTTACCAGCATACTGATGTGGGATCAATTTATCAGCTAAAATCATTTTATCATGCTATGTTTGAATTGTATGGTACCACATTTTTAGAACAATCAAAAGAGGAGCACTTTTATCAAAGGTTCGAAATTCACATGGATAACCCTCATGAGCCCAGTACCATCCCAGTAAAGTGATTGCAAGAGGTTCATCTGAAATATGGCATATATTTGGCTAATCAGTTAGGATTCCAATTTTATGCGGAAGGAAAATATGCATAGTAGATCGATTAAAGGTAATGAATGCTATCAGCATGTGGCAATACTTTTAATCTTGGTTCATATGTTAACCCTCCGCTGTCAAGACCCGAAATGTAAATCCGGACTCTGTACGTATACCGCACTAGTTCAGGATCATACTAGTGTATATAGTGTAAACATAGATAAAATATCGACCATATGTGATTAATAAATGAAAAGACTCAGATATTAATAATTATCAGAGTACGACCTTATGGTCAATCTTACAACTTACTAGCCCGAAGAGCTAAAGAAACTAACAGTGAAAAATAAAAGTTGAGCATAGTAGCCATTTAACATGCCCACAAGCAATCGACTAGGAAGCTAAGTCCTAATTCCGAAGTTATTGAAGTTCCTCCATTGGATATCTCTTGCTGTTATGGTCTATCTTCTTCAACTGAGCAACAGTAGACATAAAGCCGTAAGTACATTGGTACTCAGCAAGTCGTTTATAACAAAGATGCAATATAATATGCAAGGCTTATCAAGTAGTAGCAAAAACGTTACTTTGCAGAAAGTAATATTTTAAAGTAAATACAATAAATAGATTGAAAGCGAATTTTAAGAAAAATGGTAATAAGTAACTAATTAAAGGAATTGAATAAACTAAATTGAACCACTCACGAACTAACCATTCATAGATTTAACTACCAATGAACTAACCATTCATAAATTTAACCACCAGTGAACTAACCATTCACTTTCCAAAGTTATTCTAACCAAGTTTTATGAAATCTCTACCATTCGTGTGAAATTACCAAGCATTATCCATAACTGGAGACACGGCTATTTGAATATTTTTACACTCTGCAGAGGTTGTACAAATTTACCTACATGATGTGATAATCTTAAAGTTAAATCTTTAAACATTACCCATGTGAGATATACACATCCCTCAAAGTGATCCATACTTTTCATTTTACTGCACGATCACTTGCCCATATGAAAACCAATTTTGTATAACCAACACCAATAACACACTAATGTCATGGCACATGAATATTATAACTGTGACTACAACCATGATTCAATATCTCATTAAGTCAAATTAATTAATTGATCATATGTGATGATTCACCCAACGAGACTATAAGCATGGCTAGGCATATTAATAGTATAATCTATGTGACAAGTAGTATTATATCACTAAATAATTTTTCATCCTATGGTGACAATGGTATCATGTCTTTCAAATTATCAAGTGAGGGATTAATCAAATTGGACAATAATACTAAGTACAAGGGTTTGTAATAAAATAGCATTGCATGATAATTAAAAAAATAAATAAATAGATTTAAAAACTAGGTTCAACATGATCAAAAGACATGACTTTCCTTGGCTGTGCTCGGTTAATGGCTTTGGATCTTCAAATCTTGCTTTAGCTTTGTCAAATACATGATCTAATGAGAGAGAAAACAAAATAAAGCACAAAATAAATTCAAATAAACTCTAACAACTTCAAAAATAGAACCAAAAGGTAGATCTCAATTTTATATAAATTAAAAAAAGAATAGGGTCAATTAGAGCTAGGACGAAGGAGAATAGGCTCTCGAAAAAAATAAATCTAAAGGAAAATACTGAAAAATAAAAAATATTACTGTACTATGGACTTGGCTCACAGAATAGCATGTCTACAGTGAACCCAGCTCATGAAATGGTGTGTAGAGACTAGGCTTGCTGACGTGATAGACTAGGCCTGATGTGGCAGGCTAGGGATGATGTGGTGGTGACATGTGGCACTAGGGCTAAGGTGGTAGGTGAGGTGGCAGCTGACACATGGTGGGTGATGTGGCACTGCCACATTTGTGTTCGATAGTGGAGCGCTCTACTCCTGTGATGCTACTGGTGACCATGCAAAGAAGTCTGTGTTGTTGTGGAGGACTTCCAGTAGGCACTGCTCAGCCTTCAGGGTAAGGCCTTCCCCCAATCGATATTTGCTTTGATGGGTCTCCACTGTTGAGCAGCACCCTTTTTACATCACTGTCTAGCCTCAGCTTTGGCGTCCATCCTAGCACAGAGGGAGGGGATGTTGCCAAGGGGGGTAGGGCCTTCACTTACTGCGTGCACCTTATGAAGAGGACTCGCGTGCCTACTTTGACTTGTCGAGCGAGGTCCTGCCTAAGATGGCATTGTACGGATATAGGAGGCCCACCATGTCAAAGTTGATAACCTCCCTTCTACTTTGATCTCTTCGACTGAAGGCTACCTCAAGTGCCACCTGCCCAAGCACACTGACTGGGCACCCTCCAAAGCCTTGTAGGTGTATCCCTGGCTACTCTAGCCTGCTTCAAGGGATGCCCATCTGGTCAAAGGTGCTAATGAATAGTAGGTATGCGGAGCTATCTCCATCCTCTAGGACTTGCCTCACATCGCACCTTGTGATGTTGGTCTTGATGACCACTAGGTCTCGGTGAGAGATTCATTCTTGATGCATCCTCCCTTGTAAAGGTGATATCTACTTGGGCCCATGCGTAGGAGCACTTTGTGTTGGGTATGTGGTGACATGGTGTACTCGACGTGCATAGGCCCTTCGCTGTCACTCGGAGGGGAATTCGAGGGATGACCTACCTATGATGGCATTGATCACACAGCAGGAGCCAGCCATGAGGGCCTGTATCCGTAACACGTTTGATGGGGGCTGGACTGGTGGTACTTCCAGGGGCTATTGCAGGTATGCCACCACTGGTGCCTTTGCATCCAAGACGCACTCCTGGCTATGCTTTTGTGGAGCGCCACGATGATGGTCCAATCATCCGTGAGGTGCTCTTCACGTCAGTGCACCTTGTACCCCTTCGGCCATGACCACGACCTCTAGGGGCAGCATTTTCTTTAGCACCCCCTTCGATGCTAAGGATGTACCTAGCCTGAGGTCCCTTTCACTGCTTGCAGCTGGAGCATTCCTTCAGAGCTGCTAGGGTGGGCTTAGCGTTAGAGGTGGCACCACTGTGTTGGCCTCATGTTGCATCACATCCTCCTTAGCCCTTGCATACTCCTCCATCTTATTCAAGAGCTTAGCCACCATTCTTATGGGCTTTCACGTGTTGTATTCTAAGCGAGCAGCCCCTTCCGGAGGCCATGAATGGTGATGTTGATGATAGTCATCTCATTAACATCTTTTACCTAGTAGCAGAACTTCACGAAGCCCCTGAAATACTCCTATAACTTCTCCCTGGCATTTGCCTTATTACGAAGAGTTGATCGGCGTTAACCCGCTCCATATAGTTGCCTTGAAAGTTATTGTGCATGAGGTCTTAGACTTGTTCTCATGCATACAAAGAGCGGGGCACAATGGTGAAGAACTAAAATAGTGCGACTCCTTGGAGGGCAAGAATTCATGAGGCCATCTCTGAGCCGCCCCCTGCGGCTCATGAGGGTCCATGTCTCCCTTTATACAGATCTACTATGGGCATTTTGAAGTCATTTAGCCAAGCACTCCGCTAAAACCTGCAGTGGGGGGATTCAGAGTCCACTCACCGAGAGGCGATATGGGCACCCGCGTTGGCCTCACGACTCTCCATCCTTTCCGCGGCCACCTCTTTCACCACCACGGTGGGAGTCCATCAACTTTGGGTCTTTTGCATCTCAACATGGCCCTCCACAGGTCTTCCAACTCCCACTACAGCATTCCATAAATCGTCTCCAAGGCGCCTCCACTCATGCCCGACATAGGGACCAAGGTGCCCTCCATTCTCTACGCTGTGATGGTGAATGTGTTGTGGCCAGTGGAGGCCACTGCTTGGGTGCCATTGGCTTTTCCAGGGGGACCATATTCAGGTCCTTCATTCGCGAGGCCTCTCACTCTGTCGTTTGCATAGCTATCGAAGAGCCACCTTCGTTACTTGTCGTGGCCTAGACGTGGCGGCTCTGGTGCATTGCTGCCATGGGGGTAGGGAGCCTAGAACCAATGGCTCCCTTGCTCTCTCCGCGGTGGTCTCGACCATAGTACTTCTCTTCCACTTGGAGGTCGACGTCATCGCCTTCCTTGGTGCCATCATGTCCAAATGCCCTTGCTTCAGCTTGTAGCTTCTATGTCACTCCCCATGGATAGTGTCAACTATTGTGGTTATAGACCAAACAACACACCTAAGATACCAGAATATCAAACCATGAACTAGGAAAGGCATGAGAGAAATATTGGCTAGTAATTGTTAAGGCCCAATTCTTGACTGGAAGGGACACCAAAGGCCTCTTCCCTCCCTCTCTATCTCTATCCATGAGATGGAAGGGTGGAGCTTTTTTGGTTTTTGCATATTTTCATGAAAGAGTTGAACAATGAAGATAGATGGCAAGTGTGTGATCAATTTGATCAGGTCATATAGGAATAAGGTTCAAATCGTTTGTTTGTTAGGATGCCTCAGCTACATACATCACTGCACTTCCACTTGACACCTATTTAAACAGCTCATCTTGCCACTAACTTATCCTATTTCCATACTTCTATATGGACCGAACTATCTCATGATGTTCTAAACCTAGCTCACGTACCACATTAATGGGCGAACAACCTAACCCTTGGAACCACCTATAGCTCCAAGTGGCAAAGAGCTGACATCGTGGTGCCAAACCTTTGTGTCAATGTGGACTTTTAGGGAAGATTAGCCTATTATCCCTAGAGTAACTTTTATCTGTTGAGCGACCCTTCCACTCGAAACTATCGGATCATTAAGGCTGACTTTTATTTCTGATTGATGGGTGAGTCTTGTAGTCAAGTTCCCTTCTGCATTTGCACTCAAGGACCAATGTCTGTCTTGCCCGACGAAACCTTTGCATGCCTTCATTACCTTTTGGGAGGCCTACGCCCCATAGAAACTGTCTACCTAAGACTGTCCCTTGGCTTGTGGGTCTGACACAAGGTTAGAATCTGAGCTCTTTCAAAGTGGTATCTCATTGATGGCTCAGGCCCGTGCAGAAGGGGGCCTTCTTCACCTTCCACCTAAGCTATGCAAGAAAGGCCCAAAGCCAATACCAGGGAATAGTAAAGCTTCATACGGTCTTTCTGTCTAGGTGCAAGTAGTCCGTATCTTCACATACATGTCTATTTCTCTGAGCCTCTCTCTGAGACAGTGCCCAAATCCTTCCACCTTTCATGCGGGTCTGAACTTACCCGACAAGGAATTTCTGCACGGGCCTTCTTCACCTTCCACCTAAGCTATGCAAGAAAGGCCCAAAGCCAATACCAGGGAATAGTAAAGCTTCATACGGTCTTTCTGTCTAGGTGCAAGTAGTCCGTATCTTCACATACATGTCTATTTCTTTGAGCATCTCTCTGAGACAGTGCCCAAATCCTTACGCCTTTCATGCGGGTCTGAACTTACCCGACAAGGAATTTCGCCACCTTAGGACTGTTATAGTACAGACGCCGTTCACCAAGGCTTCGGTTGCTGGCTTTTGTGTCATCAATTCACCAACTTCCTTGACCTTCTAGCACTAGGCAAGCATCAGCCCCCATACATGGTCTTATGACTTTGTGGAGACCTATGTTTTTAGTAAATAGTCACCCAAGACTAGTCACTGCAATCCCCTTTTGCGAGAGGGCACCCTTCTCCCAAAGTTATGAGGCTATTTTGCCAAGTTCCTTAGAGAGAGTTGTCTCGCACCCCTAGGTATTCTCTACCTACCCACCTATGTTGGTTTCGGGCACAGGTCGTTCAAGATTTTCGGGAGTATGGCATGGGTTACATACTTTAGCACCTAGTATGAGCCTCGTGGAGAAGCAATAGCTAGTCCATGGGGCTCATACTTCAGTGCTGTAGCACTTGATACTCAGACCTCAGCTCAAGGCATTTTCTCTACCCCTTCTTACCCTGAAAAACAGTGTGGCCTTGTGTCCTTAAACCTATAACTATCTTTCAACTAACCTAGCCTCCTCCATCCCACCATACCAACAATGGGTAGTATAGGAATATTGACCTGTTGTCCATCAACTACGCCTTTTGGCTTGATCTTAGGCCCTAACTCACCATCTGTGGACGAACCTTCTGGAGGAAACCTTCAGTTTTGGGGCATTGGATTCTCACCAATGTTTTTGTTACTCAAGCCAACGTTCTTGCTTTCGCTTTATTGAACCCCGCTTTCATGTTTGCTTCCCTCTAAGATGGAAGGCACCCCTACTGATGCATTTTGACATCCCACAACTTCAACAGATCACTTAGCCCATTCATCTTCAACGCAAGAGTACTCGATCAATGAGCTATTATGCACTCTTTAAAGGGAGGTTGCTTCTAGGTAAACCTCCTGGCTGTCTTTGCACCCCCCACCTCCTTTATCACTAAGCGGTCATTTAGGGGCCTTAGCTGGTGATCCAGGATATTTCCCTCTCAACGATGAAGTTTATCCCCCATTGTCTCATTAGTCAACCTAGACCCCTTTTATTTTTGTGTCATATCTAGTATTTAGAGTTTGCCTCGATTTGGTACCACTGGCGCAGCTTGCACCGAAACAGTGCTTTACCTCTAGATGTCCAGTCAACTGCTGCGCCTCAATGCATTTCGGGGAGAACCAACTAGCTCTGGGTTCGAGTGACATTTCACACCTAGCCATAACTCATCCGCTGATTCTTCAACATCAATCGGTTCGGACCTCTGCTTAGTTTCAACCAAGCATCATCCTGGTCATGGATAGAGCACCCAATTTCGGGTCCATAAGCAGTGACAATCGCCCTACGAAAACTCGCTTTCTCTATGGCTCCGGTGGGTTCCATTCCCTTAACAAGCCACTGCATATGAGTCGCCAGCTCATTCTTCAACAGGCACATGGTCAAAGATCACTTTCGCCTCCCACTACTTAGGAGCTTAGCACAGTTTCATGTTCTATTTTACTACCCATTGGGGGTTCTTTTCATCTTTCCCTCATGGTACTACTTCGCTATTGGTCACTTAGGAGTATTTAGCTTTGCAAGGTGATCCTTGCTGATTCATGTGGGACTCCATGTGCCCCATGTTACTTGGGCTAGGGTGTAAGCTTGTGATGCCTTCGGCTACTAGACTTTAGCCATCTTGGGTGTGGCACTCAACCGCTTTGCCTAGTAGCGTAAGGCTTATATTGCTCTCCCACAACCCTATCTTTACGGTTTAGGCTGCTTCTATTTCACTCATCGCTACTATGGGAATTGCTTTTGTTTTCCTTTCCTCTAGCTACAAAAATTTTTTAGTTAGCCGGGTTGTGTCTTGCCTGCTGATGGATTCAGCAGGCAGTAGATGTCCTTTATATTGCATGCAGCTAAGCCAAAAGTAAACTAAAGCTGAGAGAGTTATATTTTCTGGGAAAAATCAGAAGATATACACGTCTCAATGAAAATCCAAAGCTAGAAAAATCAACTTAGAGTTGATAAAAAAAATTAGGAAAATTTTAGAAATAACAAAACCGAATATAATACTCAAAGAAAAGGACTTCTTATTAGCACGGCCTTTTTAGCACTTCCCTTTTATTATCCGTCAACTTCAATTTTACAACACGCTTATCTCTTCTCTCCACTCATTAAACCTCACTAAGCTCCTCCCCCTTAAACTCGCACTCCTCGCTCTTCCTGACGACGACGAAGAGCGGCTCCTTCTTCCTGGTGGCGAGCCCGAAGCTCTCGTCGAGGTTGACGTCCTCGGCGCGCACGCCGGGCGGCAGCGCCCACTCGAAGTGGTACAGCAGGCTGGCCAGCGACACCTGCACGGTGGCCAGCGCGAACGTGTAGCCCGGGCAACCCCTCCGGCCGCCGCCGAACGGCAGCAGCTTGTAGTCGGGGTCCTTGAGGTCGATCTCGCCGCCGCCGTTCTCGAACCGCTCCGGCGAGTACTCTAGCGGGTTCTCCCAGATCTCCGGGTCCCGGCCCATGGCGAAGGTGTTGATGAAGACGCGGGTCTTGGCCGGGATGTCGTAGCCACCGAGCGTGCACGGCGCGACGGACTCCCGCGGCACGAGCAGCGGCACCGCCGGGTGTAGGCGGAAGGTCTCCTTGATGATGGCGCGCATGTAGTGGAGATCGCCGAGGTCCGACTCCTCCACGCGGCCCTTGGCGCCGACGACGCGCCGGACCTCGTCCTGCGCCTTCTTGAGGATGCGAGGGTGGCGGACCAGCTCCGTCATCACCCACTCCAGCGTCGCGAACGTCGTGTCCGTGCCGGCGACGAACATGTCCTGTAAACCACAACATTATGATTGGTAAGTAACTATAAAATTTATTCAACACCAATATTCATACTAATCCAGTGGTCACAAAAATGGCAATTTACGAATAGCAAAATCGTACATAATTTTAATTAAGAGAGTGACGTACCAGAACGAGGGCCTTGAGGTTGTCGTCGGTGAGAGGGACCTCGAGGTCGGGGGACTTCTGGACGCGGAGGAGGACGTCGACGAAGTCCTCTTCGCGGTCGCCGGGGATGTGCTGGCGCTTGCCGCTGATGTGCTCGTCGACGATCTCGTCGCAGACCTCGCGGAGGTCGGCGAGGCAGCTCTTGAGCCGGCGGCGGAGTCCCGTGACGGTGCTGGCGACGGGCTCGAGCTCCGGGAAGAAGTCGCCGATGGTGAACCCGGCGAAGAGGTCCTGGGCCTCGGCGAGCACCGCGCCGAGCTTGTCGCCTTTGCCGTGCGGGAACCGGCGGCCGAAGGCAACGCGGCAGAGCACGTCGTTGGCCAGATTGAGGAAGCACTCGCTGAGGTCGACAGGGGTCCCCGGTGAGGTGTTCTTGGTGAGGTGTGCGAGGAGGCGGCGGAGCTCCTTGACCCGAACGCTGCCGTAAGTGGCGACGCGGCGCGCCGAGAGGAGTTCGGAGACGACCACCCTCCGCGCCATGCGGTGGTATGGCCCCGCCGGCGCGAACGTCACGTCGGAGCACCCGAACGACAGAAACTGCCCGGACAGGAGGTGCGGCCTCGACGCCAGCGCCGCGTCGTTGCTGGTGAGCGCGGCGCGGGCCAGGTCCGGCTTGGAGATCACGACGGCCGGGATGCTCCCGAGCCGCAGCCAGAGCAGCGGCGCGCGCATGCTCCTCGCCAGCTCGGTGAGAGCGTGGTGGGGCATGTCCGACAGAAGGTGGAGGTGGCCGATCACCGGCCACCCCCGCGGTGACGGCGGCAGCCGCCGCGGCGACCAGCTCCTCGTCATGTAGTAGACGTACACGGAGGAGAGGACGAAGAGGAGGAGGGACACCGACGTGACAAGGTTTAGCTCCATGACGTGATTGCCTTCCACTACCTTTGCTGTGTAGTTTGGTTAGCTTCTGTGCGAGTCCAAGAAGCAATGGATGGAGTGAACGGTGGTAAGTGCGTGGTGCTTATATAGTGCGATCTAACCAAGTAGCCAGGAGGGGTGGTTGGTGAGAAGGTGAGATCATGCTGGAGAGTTGTTGCGTGGGAACAATTCTTTACTTTGTCCAAGAAATGTCTTGTTCCATTGGATATTTTATCTGTTGAAGAGATCAAGTTGGATGATGACACGTTGTTGGAACGTGTAACTTAATCGAAGTTGCTCGGTTCAGAATAATGATCAATAATAGGATATTAGGAGAGTTTAGTTGTAAATAACTTTATGTTTGGAGTGGTAGATCATGGAAGATAAATAGGCTATGGATATGTTCATATTGATTTCTGTTTTTGATATCTGTTTTTAGAAGTAGAACCTAATATGAACGTCTCAGTTTCTATAAACCATTACTATTTATTAGCCACTATTTTTCGTTTTCACATATTGTAACGAATTTTATATTTTATTATATCACAATTTTGCAAGTTGCATGGTGGTCTAAATGTTGTAGTGTCTTTCATCGCATGTCTGTTTTGAGAACTGTCACCACTTGAAACGCACAAGTCCAATTGGCACACCACATGCATGCACTTACCCCCTCATGATCCTTATCTTTCTCCCATGCTTCTCCTCTTGAGATGATACTCCACCCGAACTTACGCGACACGCCACGGTCACCAAGTTTCAATCTTGCCGCTGACTTCAACAATCATCAAGCACCTGCACATCAAAGAATAAGTAATCGATTTGAGTACAAATGATATACACCTAACTCTTAATTAGCAAAACACATGCATGGATCTACACCATAACTCACACTTGCATAGACTCCGCCAAGACTAACACTGGAAAATAAACTCAACACAACTCAACATGGCACATGGGCTGGTCTGACCATGACATTCATGCCAGTGAAACCGCCCAAATACTCACCAGTCAGGCCACCATGCATTGGCCAGTCAGATTGTCAACTGGCCTGAATGCTAGCCAAAGGCCGGTCAAACCACAAGTCAGTTACAACGGTGGTCGGTTAGACCGCCGCCACTCTAACAACAAAAAACCGGATAATCAAAGGTACAAAATCAAACTCAACAAATGACAACACAGCAAGAGCAGGATCAAATACTCATCACCTAAAGGAATGCGCGTAGGCTACGAAAGCAGAAAACAAAATTTTTCTACCGTGCACACAAGGACATCATGCTTAAGGAAGAATCATGGATCGTTACCACTAGACGCGCAGTGCAGTAGAAGAAGAGTTGGAGAAGCCGATCCAACCACACGCGTCAAGGTAGTAGTGGAATTAGCCGATCGTCCCGAACAGATCGTCTCCTCCACGCAATCAACCACACCACGAGCGGATCCAATCTGTAGGTTTTTGACGCCGATCAACACCGCAACGAGCAGCGCCTCCACCGGTATCCACACGTCCGGGGTTGGAATGCCGATCGCGAGTGTACTAGCACTCGTGAGCGGCTAGGGTTTGGCTCGGGAGGTGGCGGCTAGGGTTACGCTAGGGTTTAACTGGTGCGTGACCCTCAGCCCCTCACCTCCATATATAAACCACCTCACTTGGGCCTTGCGGACCGAGGCCCAATAGGAGTCTATTCGGATCTCTATCCGAATTGAGCCCATATCCGAATCATATTCGAATTAGTGTTCCAACCCGTTAAGCGTGCGACCCTGTAGGTTCACGTATACTTGGTCGTGACCCGGAAACGCCTTTTCGGTCACCCTGTTAATAGTGGCCTTTAGTAAGATATATTAACCCCAAAGTATACGTAAAGATCATATCGACTGAACCTGTAATGTTCTCTCATGTATGAATCTCTTTGCCTCACGAAATAGATTGAGCTCAAGGCGAGACCTGTGTCATCCTCTTAATAGCTCAATCACTCTCTCGATTCTGTGATGAATTATAAACTTGTGATTGACTCCTCAATCACCTTGGCATGGCCATGCACTTTCATAATCCATTACATCGAGGGGCCTAGAGATATCTCTCCCATAAGGAGGGGCAAATTCTATCTTGATCATTCACATCCCACTACATGTTTCATGGCAAACCCGAAGACTACTTTTATGACTACCCAGTTACGGAGTAGTGTTTAGTAGTCTCAAAATAAGCTACTACTCATGTTGGGAACCATGATGATCTCAAGTCTAAGGATTCTACATAAACACTACTTGAGACCAACTGATGACACATGGAATCTCTGCAGTGTCTCATGGCAGGTCTATCCAACATATGTTCACTAACATATGTCCATATTATTGATTTGGTATCACCATACTATGATCCATGAGACATAATCATCAATCAATACATATGCTGATCTTTGTCTTTAAATCATATTTGTTCCTCATATGATATATGATCAGGGATCATTTAGAAATAGCAACATTTTAGCATTAAGAGTCTCATGAATAAGTCACATACTCATTGATCAATAATGATAATGTCTATTTCAAGAAATAAAATAATGTATCATAAACATAGTATGTGATATATACAACATCTCCATGTTGCCTATAGGGCATATCACTAACATCACCAATATAGAACTGTCACCATATACTCTTACACTATTTTATATCAATTAAAACCTTCTGGATAGGACTTGGGGAGATCTCAAGGATCTTGGCCTAAAAATTCTCTTCTGTAGTGGAAGCGGCCACCTTATTACCATGAGCTTATTGAAGCACCCATTCTTTCCTCCCCCAAATACTTGTTATCTAAAGCTTCACTCACTACTGCAGAAAATGTTATCACAGATGATTCAAAAACGTCATCACAGACGGTTTGTAGTTGAAACCGTCTGTAATATTGAACTAGCACAGATGGTTTGTGATTGAAACCATCTATGATATTTAACTATCATAAACAGTTTGTAGTTGAAACCGTTTGTGACACTTACATATCATAAACGGTTTGCACTGGAAACCGTCTGCGATATTTTTTTCTTTTTCTAAATCTATTTCTGTTTATTGGCTAGCCTCAGGAATTGTTAGCCATGCCCTTTGAAATAAGCAGATCAACACAGTATATATCCAATTCACATTCATTCATTTTAGAAACAAAAACATCCATTTCACAAATCAATTAATTGAAATAAAATAAATTATCTATTAACAAATACACATATGTATAATTAAGGTCAATCTTATCCCAATCAAATTTATTCTACATTGTGAAACTCTCCATTTGATTTTACGACTTTAGATATTAAAAAGTATGCACACTCTCCTCAAATTTGTGCGAGTTCGACTTGTTCCAACGCAATTGTAGCGATAGGCGCAGCCTGTTGATAGAAATATCAATATCGTGCGTACATATATAACTTGATAAGTATGAAATAATTATTGTAAGATTGACAAACCTGAGGATCATTGATCTTCGAGGAATCGAGGAGTAGTTGCATATGGTGGCAAATATAGAATCCACAAGTGTTGCCCGGCGGCTACTGGTGGCACTACAAAAATAGAATTTGTTAATTCGAGAGGCATTACTATTAAGTGTTATATAAGATTAATGTGTACTAGTAAATACCGAAAAATTTCAAACATGTCGCAGGGCGTTGGTCCCTCCCTTCGATTTTCGTACCTCTGCAATGTACGTGGCGAACGACCTATGTGATTCCAAAAGGTTAGCTTTGTAAAGGAAAGAAAGACTACAATACAGTTATGTATGAAGAAAATGTATTTACCTATCGATTAATTGGCCGATAACTATGAAATTGGTTTTGTTCTTCTTTAGGGAATCAAGGTATATTATCTTGTTCCATTTTGGTATAATTACAATTAGAATCTAGTGGAACCTATACAGGTATTTTGTCATAGTCATTAAACCTAATGTCATATTGCTTATAAAGTATAAATCAATAAGTATAACTACTAGTGCAGTGCTTACCCCTGGTTGTAGGGCATAAGTATAAATTTCTTGTTGAGGTGAGCCACCAATGTTGTTGTAATGTAATTCTCGATGAATGATGCATCCTCCTCGATAGTATCTTTAGTGACCAAGTATGGGTCGAGGAAACCAATAGGTAATTTTGATAATCTAGCTTCAGTTACCATGTATCTATATATATACACATAAAAGCAACAAGTTATATATGATATTTACCGGTATTAGATGAAAGTAGACCTTAATTTTACACATTTACAATATCCAGCATCGAACAAGTAAGGCATCAAGGGTGTTGAGTGTAAAAAGATCGAATAAATCCTCGAAGGTCACCGTGAATACATAGTCATGAACATCATGCTGCAAATGATGCAGTCTGAATTTGGTAGTGAGACCCGAGCTCTGTTGTCCCTCCGGCTTATTGGCCTGTTCCATATACTATGCATGTAATCTTTGACAACTTAGTCCTAAGGTTGGGAGGTTCTCTTTCGGGACAATCATCGGCACGCCTAGCACGAATTTCTGGGCCAACGGCAAGTAGTGGATATCATCATCGGTCTTCATTGATTTGCCCTTGACACCTCGGCTGTAGGTCAACTTCATGGTAGTCGACTATAAAGGTAACTGTCTCAATTACGTCCCTTTTGAGGACAACATCTAAATCGTTAACCATATTATAAACCTCTTTTTCGTTTAAATGCCTTGGAGCTAAACTGTCCTCCTTCTCTTCATCAAATTGTTTCTTCATTTTGCATTATAGATGAGCCCTCCGAAGGAACCTGCGGTGACACATGTACACATTTTTGCATGAGTATTTCAGCCACACACTCCGTCTCAAAAGTCCTGCTGCAGTCATCACAGACAAGAAAATACATCACATAGTACCGTATAAAATATTATAATTAAACAACAGCATCAGTAAATAGCACAAAATGCCCGAGATAAACTCAAAATTTCCAGAGCACGTGTCAATTACTCATCACACACACGGGGTTACCTCCACATGGTGTCTCAGCAGCTCTTGTAAAAATAGACACGCCATAATGTACTCTTCACTCACACGGTTCATAGCATACATCTAGTTTTGGTCCTATGTTACGCATATATATATAACAATTTAGTATTAAATATTAAATTGATTAATTAGTATACTAGATATATACCACATGCATTGAGGCTTTGCTAGCTTAATTAACACAAAAGCTATTTTTCCGAGAACCAATTATAACCAATAATTTTGACCAATTTGGCCTGCCCAAATGATGGGAACTAATTATGCATGGCCATGTAGATATAAATTAAACCATCTTCAATTCTAGTCACCAAAAATTAGATCTAAATTTTAATACAACGAGAAACAAATTACATTACTAACCTAGGTAGTCAAAAACTTAATGAATCTTCAATCACTCTTGCCAAATAGTTTTCTTTCACCAAATGGCCTGAAAGTCTTGCCTCCAGCTCAAAGCAGCAGCCTAGATCTGGAATTCAAGATAGAGGGTATGTCGTCCATAGTTCTGCGCATAATTAATATGGTGGAATTATCACAAATGGTTTTTAATATATACCGCCTGTGATGACTTAATTATCACAGACAGTTTGTATTATAAACTATTTGTGATAATTTACAGATGGTTCAAACTAAAAATTGTCCACGATATTTGGTAATATCACAGACGGTTCATGGCAAAAACCATCTGTCATACTTCACAGATAGTTTTTACCATGAACCGTCTATGATATTAAATCTTCACAGACGGTTTTTAGTAATGGCAACAACACAAACGGTCTCCAAACTAGAATCGTTTGTAATAGTATACATCACAAAGGGTTTTGTGAAGCCATCTGTGATGTTGTGTCTAGTATTAAGCTTTCTGTAGTAGTGACTGGTAGTAATTGATGGACCTATCGAAAACCACTTGCTTTCTTTTATCTAAATAATCTAATCTCTAATTACAAATCTCACGTGCAGTGAAAAAAATGTATGCATTATCATGTGAGCGGAAGGTAGAGGATCAGGCTTAGTGTGTAAAAGTCAATAATGTGATCCTAAACAAGGCCATTAATTGCTAGGATACAAAGGATGAACGCATAAAAGTTAGTTGTATTAATCTCAGCCCAAAGGGCTATATATAGAGTACATACGATAGATAAGGCAAACCCTAGAAACTAGAAAATATCACAAATACGCTTATATCCTTAATACACCCTCAAATGCAAGGCATACGCAATAGTATTGTATTTGAAATGGTTGACACTAAAATAGGAAAAATCCAAAATCTGAGTCTTGAAGATGTCATCGTAGCATGTAGCTCTTAAAAATTGTGTTGAGGCCAGAATATCTCCATCCGGGATCGTGCAGCAGCCCATAAAGCATGGTGGCAGTCCATAAAAGCATATCGAAATCTGAGATAGCAGCGGTGTAGAAAGAAAGCGTGATGGCCTTAAAAATACAGGGCGGCAGGTTAGAGAGAAACGGCGGCTTTAAAACTTCAATAAGCTGCAATAGCTCAAAGAGGAGCGACAGCGACAGTCATGCGAAAATGAGATAACCACACTCGATTAAAGAGGATGAACTATTGCTAGCAAAGCAATCAGCTGACTGACACAAAATTTATTGACTCACACAACTTTGATGAACTAAAAGATAAAGACTACAGATTTAGATGGACGTAAAGAAGACTCAAAGGGAAATACTCAAAAGGCAACAGATACTAAGCAACACTAGTTGAGGCTTCGGAAATAGCTCATGACTCAACCTTGACCCTATGAAATAAATGCATTCAGTTGAATCCTTCCCAAGAGCACAATGCACAGTCGACCTCAATTTCTAAACCAAGCACAGAGACCACTCACATGTCTCTATATGCCTCCAACAAGACCTTTAAGGGTGAATACGACCTTGCTCGAAAAGTCGCAAAACAAAGTATAAAGTGCCTATTGAATGCACCAACCCAACAACAGTGACACCTCCAACAAGAAGGCCAAGGAGCAAGGACAGAGCTGGCTGGGGCCGAGCCAAGGAGCAAGTGGCCGATCAGAAGCTGGCACTGGGGAAAACAGAGCTAGCGTGAGGCAGAGCAATGCAGTGGCCGACAAGCACTCGGGGACGACGGTGACCGGGAGTGGAATGACTAGATTCAGCGTGGAGTCGACCGAATCTGGGTGGAGGCAACGAGGATTTGGGTGGGATCCGACTAGGAGACGATGGCGAGGTCAGGTCGGTGGAGAGTCCGCTAGCGCCACCATGGAAGCCGGTCGCTTCCCGCTTGGTGGAAGCTAGTCAGGAACCAGCAAGGAGCCAGCGGGAGGAGATCGAAATCGGGAGGCCGAGGGCCGACATAGATTGAGATGGGAGCCATGACAACCAGAGAGAGCCAAGGCGGTCAAATCGGTCTTTGGACAGCCGAGAGACAACGTTGAGATGACCAGGTGGGGGAACCTCCAGGCGGCGCGCGAGCCAGATCTGGCGCGGAGGATGCTGGATCTAGGCAGAGCGAGACTGGTGGCCACAAGCACAAGCCGAGGCGCGAGCAGCTGACAACTTGGATCCAACTCGAGATGATGCCACCACTGAGCAGAGTCCCCCTTGAATCGATGACAAATGACTCCAATGACGATGGAGATGCGGCAAGATCGACGACGATCGAATCCAGTAGAGGCAGCGGATGGCCCGAAGAGTGCAAGAGGAGGTTATCAATGGCCAAGTCTAGTAGAGGCGGGAGTGGAGATGCACGGGCGACGGGACGAGCGTCGATGGTTGCCCCTGGGAGTGAAGTTCACTCCTAAGGGTAGTAGGTGTGGAAGATGAGCAAAGGCTAGGGTATAAACCTATGCTTTGATACCATGTTAGATACGTGGAAGGATGAACACATAAAGGCTAGTTGTATTAATTTCAATCTAAAGGGCTATATGTAGAGTACATAAGACACACAAGATAAAACCCTAAAAATTAGAAAATACAATAAATATCTTTATATCTTTAACAGATACGACATGTTCATTTACCAGAGAAAAAACACATTAGGCGTCAAAATTCATAGAAGGTTTGCCTTTCGAGTTCCAAAAGTCTACTTGGTGGATTTTGGCACATGTCAATTTCGAATCCAATCTATGAAAACCATCCGAGCGTCTTCAATAAAAGGATTTTCTCCAAGCGTACGCACAGACCTTGAGTGTCAAACATTGAGAAACAATTTAGATTGGTTAAAATATACAAGTTGGACTTTCGAGAAATTAGAAGGTCCTTACCCAAAAAAACAAGCTCTTTCATATGGGAGCAACCACCTCTCTAGGTGCTGTGAAAGAACACTCATGTTTTGCAAGTCCGGTTTATATTAACTTCTAAAAATTATTTTTCAATAGCAAGTAATTTTTCTATAATACCTACCTTTTAAACGGAGTATCTTTTCAAGACAGGATCTACTAATCAATTCTAGTACACACTATAGCGACTTTATTTATATCAGTCAAACTCATAGCGAGTATCTATCTACAGTATTCTCTATAAATTGTTACTATCTATAAGATAAAGTGTAAGCTAAAAGCAAATATAACGTGCCCTCAGAGCAAGCGTGTAAACTTACTATTGGTGTACAAGAACCTGACACCGGGAGGAAGAACGAGCGCCGCTGGTTCTCTCATTTTGGGGTTTTCTAGTTGCAACCTATAATTTTTATTTACAGCTTATTAATTTAATAAATAGAAATCATTAAAAAACTAAAGTTAAAAAAATCAGAAAAGCTGAAAATAGCAGGCCTTTTGCCGGTGGGAAACGAGGATTTGCGCCCCGCCGGAGTCGGGCAGGCAGCTGGTCAGCTACGGGACCTGTCCTCGCGGATTGACCGGACCATCTGCCGCTGCTGCGATGCTGCGTGTCGAGTGTACAACTCTCGCTTTGACCAGGCGTTTCACGGCTCCTGGCACGGCATGATTGCGAGTGCGGTAGGTAGTGTGTGGCTGTAGGTATGTGCGATGCATGGCGATTGACGTGTACATACGATGACCACCTCTCTCTCTCTCTCTCTAAGAGAAAGACAAAGAGAAAAAAATTACATATAATTTTATTCAATATAAATAAAATCACTATAATATATACTACAATCAATTAGTAGATCTTATTTTAAAAAGATATTTTATTTGAAAACTATATGTTAGTGGGGGCTAAATGGGTGGCCTACACGACTTGAACCTGATGAGGTATGAGCCCGTTAGACATGAGCCCGTTAGGCCCATCTTTTGTAATGAGTCGTGCTGTGTCGGCCCATGGGTTGCGCCTTCGACCCAGACACGCCCATGAAGATGATGTGCCGTGCCAAGCCGACCTAGGCACGATTAGCCTGTCGGGAAGGCCAGCACGGTCACCCATTTGACCCAAAAAAGAAAAAACTGATTTATTAAGAAAAATGTGTATAATTTAAAAAAATGTAAAATAAATTATAGAAAGTATAAAAATGCACATTAAATTATAGAATACACACAATAAATTATAGAAAATGTAGAAAAGATACATTAAATTTTAGAAATTATAGAAAAAGACACAGTAATTGTAGAAATGTAATAATGAGCTTTTATTTATGTTAAAATGGCTGTCTCGTTAAAAAGTTTACCAAGTAAAAACTCAATTCGAGAAAATCTTTGCAAAGAAAAAAGAGTACAACATGTAGCTCAGCATTACAGGTGGAAAAGCATAACAATACAATATACATGGATGCTCTAAGAATCGGCAGCGGCGTTCTGACTGCCTTCACCGCCATCTAGATACAGATTGTTGAACATATGTTCCAACTCCGTATCCACCACACTGTGTTGGACGTGCGCCTCAGCAAGTTCCCAGTCTTTTACTGTGAAAAGTACTTCCACCATCTCACTCGTGAGTCTTGTTCTTCTCTCCTCCAATATTCTTTCGGAAAGACTGAAAGTAGACTCAGAAGAAACCGTTGAGGCAGAAATGGTTAACATATCCCGTACTAATATGGATAGCACCAGATATATTAGCTTGTGCTCTGTACCAAATGGCATAGGATCACTGTCCAAGAAGATTGATAGTTCCCCGTGGGCCTTGGCATGGATTGCCCCACATCCACTACTTGAAGATGTAGAGGATCTTCCAAAGGATCTCCCAGAGGAAAAGATGGTACCCTACATGTTTGTCTTCTTACCTGTAGTAGGTGTCGATGGAGGTTGTTGCAAGCTAGCTCCCTGAAACTTATGCTCACATTTTTGGTAAAGTTCAGACAGTTGCGAATGAAAAGCTGTAAAATAGTTAAAATAATCTAGTCCTATAGAGTCACCTATAATGTTAACAACATAGTGACCTTGAATTTTAGCTCTTGGATTTAAAATAAATACAAATGCGTATAAGTATGGAATCTTGTTCCAATATTTTAAATACTTTGTTTTCATAGTGTACATAGTCTCTCATAACAATGCATCATTTTCAAATTTTTTCAAGTGAATAGCAATCGCAAGAATATGATGAACAACTAACGGAGATGTTGGATAATACACTCTGGATAAAAACAATAGTTACTTTGTAAAAAAGTTCGAGAAATGGTAATAACTTCTCAACAACACACCAGTGTCCTCAGTCGGTAGTGTGTTGCCGGTATAGCCGTGATAGTGCGTGTGGATGAAAATAGAAAAAGTGGATTTGTATGGAAAAATATTTTGTAACATGAGATAAGTTGAGTTCCACCTCACCGATATGTCCACAACGAACATTCATGGACGTACACCTATCGCAATGCAGTAGTTCTATATGCTGCAACACATTGGTAAGAATTATTTATGAAAGAAACTGCATCACAAAAAGCTTGAAGATATGGATCCTACCTTTTCAAACTAGTTTTAACTATAACATTTATAATATGGCAAGTGCATTGCTGATGTAGCAAGAAGGAATCGGCATATGTACCAAATAAGGGAGTGATAATATTCATTGCCCTAGAGTTTCATGCAGCATTCTCTAGGGTAATTGCAAAAATTTTGTTTGTAGGACCAAAATTTTCTATGAGTTTCATAATACATTCTGCTATATTCTCACCCGTATGTGCTATATCTATCATTTAGAACTATTATTCTTTTTTTAATACATAGTCATCATTTATATAATGAGCAATTACACTAAGATAATCCTCCCTATCATGAACGGTCAAAAAGAGGGCTACCTAGTCATCATTTCAGAATTTTTGGGAAAATTTTCATATTTTTTTAAGGCTCAAACGATCAAAAAAAATGGCTACCTTTTTTTAAAAATGACCG
Source organism: Melocanna baccifera (assembly GCA_036346265.1). Lineage (NCBI taxonomy): Eukaryota > Viridiplantae > Streptophyta > Magnoliopsida > Poales > Poaceae > Melocanna > Melocanna baccifera. The sequence continues at coordinate 13,185,812 of CM070709.1, forward strand.
TTGATGAGCTAAATGGGCTAAATAGGCTATATGGGTCGTGCTTTTCATGTTGTGCCCATGTCAAATGGCATGTGCTGTGCCATGCCGGCACGACGCACTGAGGCTCCAACCCAAGCACAACCCATGGTCTCATGCCATGTCGGCCCGACCCATCGGCTTTCGTGTCGGGCCGGGCCGTGGGCCATGCCAATAGTACCGTGCCTTAGATCGACCCGTTTAGCATAGCCCATTTGGCCATCACTACTAGATATTATAGAAAAACCATTTACCATATATGTCGGACCCCGAAGCAACAACTCCCGAATCCTCTCTGTAAGTCACACTAATCTAGGATCAGCTAGTGTACATAATGGTCAACAAAGATAAATATCAACCATAATGATATTTATTCATTAACTAAATATGGGCTTGAAGACCAAAGTTTATATCATGGCCCATAGGCCAAATTTAAATATAAGCAGTGGAAGAAAAACAATGGAGCAGAAGAAGACCACTAAGCCTGCTCATAGCCAAACGACCGTAAAACGTGACCTACTCATCTTGGTCCTCACCGTAGTCGAAGTCATCCTCCTTTGGGATGTGAAAGCAAGGGAGTACAAACTTGTACTCCTCAAGTCACATGGAAAATGCAATATAATGAAAAGGGCAACAAAGAAAGGCATATGGGGTTAGTTTGAGCGTAGAGCAGCATTTAAAGAAATACAGTAAATTAATTGAAAATTATTGAATTTAATATAGTAAGTAAAGATATTATTGTAAATAAAATTAATACTGTTAGTGCAGGTCCTTCCCCACACTAACTTAACGACGGGCATCCCAATCTAGACCATCTTTTCCAAAAGATCTCATATGGATTCCATCCACCATATGCTTTTTAATCTCCTATGGATTCTATCCATCCATAAGCCTTCTCGGAAAACCATTTTGAAAACCAAAATCTGATCCATGAAAAACTTTACTCAACTTGCTCATCACCGTGAGCACGGCTATCCAAAATAGTTTTTACACTCTGTAGAGATTGTACAGCTTTACCCACAAGATATGATCATTCTATATTGCCACTAGGTAAGCACAAAGGGCCTTTACAATGCTAAGCCATCAACATGGCCATGCCTCCACTAAGATTTCATCCCAATAAGGAATCCACTAGATCGTGATTTCCTCTTGTGCCATATAAGACTTCTTATGGCCTACATCACGCTCATATTCAACCTGTAGGAGACTCGGATTGGAACTGCAAATTAACTAGTCAGGACTATCCCATACCAGCCTTGTGGTAGTACGATCGGGCTTTATAGCAGTAGTTCACAGATCGGTCCTTAATTGACTTAAGACTACCACATACCCCTTATGCCAAACAATCAACATTGTGTCCTCAAACAACAATTCATGACAGCATGCACCCACCACCTAATCATCTGCCTAAGTCTAAACCAAGTTTTATATTTTATTTTGAAATATTCTATATACTTTCTTGACTCACCAAAGTCAAGAAATATATTTTAAAAACTCATCATTTTACATGAAAAGTTACCCCAAACCAAAAGTTATATCTATGTAGGTCTAAACATTTGCTATAAAAATTCTTTAGTCATACTAGTGTACTAACGTGAGTTTTATTCTAGGGTGACAAGGAATCAAGGAATTAATATCAATGGAGGTATTAATAAGTAGGCATTAACTAACTTGAAACTGAATTGAAATACGTTGAATAAAAATATGCATACAGAATAATTTAAAATAACATAATTTTATTTTGCAATCTGGGATCAACATAATCAAGGTGTGTAACATGCCTTGTTCCCTGAATTGATGTGAAATGTCATCGAAGAATTCTTTCGAATCGTCGAAGTCTACATGTGAAAATATGCCAGCAAACTAAAATCCAACTAAATTCAAATAAACTTTAAAATTTAAAAAGGAGGGAAGAAATGGATAGAGGAGTTTTTTATGGATATAGAAATTTGAACGGGTTCAATCGGAGTTAGGATGAAGGAGAATAGACTTTCGGAAGTTTGAATTTAGAGAAAAATAATAAATTAGGATTTCTAGAATTATTTTTCCAAAGAAAAGGGATTTATGTCATCAGTAATGAATTTTGGGAATTATTTTTCTAAAGAAAATTAAAGATTATGACATCAACAAAGGATTTTCATTTTTAGCTATTATTTTTCCATTGGAAAATCTATTTATGACATCATAATGACGTTAGTCCGGACCTGGGTCTGAGACGAACAAGTGGGCTCGGTCCACTATGGACTAGGTCCATGGACCACTAGAAGGTTGAGGTGGCAAGGTGGGTGATGTGGCGCCTACATGGCTGGTGATGGGGCATTTATGGCTGATGTGTCATGCCATGTGGTGACACGTGGCGCTGATGTGGCTCGGGGAGGGGCCATGTGTTGATGTGGTAGGCCTCGTGGCGTCAACATGGGTTGATTGCTGAGGTGGCATTACACGGGGGCGATGATGAGGCAAGATCTTTGACGTGGCGCGTTTGAGCTGTCGGGGTGGTAGATGCTTGCATGGCCAGACAACTCGTGCCGTGTGGCGCCACATGGCGTTGCATGGCACGACACCTCAGCGATGTGGTCTGAGGTGGCCATGCGCATGACCTGATGGTCGCCGGTGCCGAACGGAGGCTCGACGGTGGCCGACGAGGGGTGTGCGAGAGAGAGGGGGACGAGGGGAACATGCCGGTTCCTCACGTGAAGCCTAAGGGTCAACTGAGATGGCCGGCGATAGAGAGGAGTGGCGGCAGGGAAAGGGCTCCGACGGTAGGGTGCTACGACAGCGCCCGAGCCTGGGGAAGAGGCGATGGCAAGGGATGACCGAGACATCGTAATTGCTCGTCGGAGTACTTGCCGACGGATGAAACGAAAAAAGCATGGCGAGGGAAGAGCTGAGAGCTTAGGAGGTGATTTGAGTGGGAGGGTGAGGAGCGGTGTGGGATGGGGTTGCTCGGGGAGGGATTAAATAGGGCTGGGGACGGGAAGGGCCGACCAAATTGGTTGCCGGAGATGGCGTAGGGCAGCAGCAGTTATGATGGAATTGAGGGGAGTGGCGCGAGAATGGGGGTGATGGGTGCGGGAAATGTGGAAGGAGCACAAAGATGGAAGGAAGGGGTCCTAGGCGGCAAGGGGGCGGCGAAGATGGCGGCGAGAATGGCGGCGGTGATGTGCAAGGGAGAAGGGGGAAAGCCAGAGGAAGAAGAAGGCAGCTGGGACTACCAGTGGGCTCGATGGGCGTGGACGTAGAAGGGAGAGGAGAGAACAGGCAAGATCTCACGCACGTGGTCGGGTGAGAGAATCCTATGGCCAAGATGGGTGAGAGGGAGAAAAGAGGGGCGGGCAGTGGAGGATAAGCCGCGCGATGACGTGGGTGAGATCTGGCTTTCCACGTGTCACCCTGAGGAGAAGGCGGGGGATTTTCAAATATTATTTTTTTATTTTGGTTTTTCAGAAAACCCAAGAAAACTCAAAATTGCTCGAAAAAATAGCAAACAAATTTCAAAAATTCCACAAAAATTCATAGAAATTTAAGGAATGATTTTGTACTTAAGAAAAATATTTCCAACCTATTTTCAAATTTAGATTTTTATACTAAAATAGTTTATAATCTTTAAAATTGATTTTAAAATCTAGAAAAACATTAAAAAATCATATAAAATCTAAATAAGCTCAAATAACTAATTTGAATTAGGATTTTTATAGAAATTTGCAATATTATTTATTTAATAATAGTTTTAGGTTCTTAGTTAAGTTTTAAAACAAAGGCCCTTTTTTAAAAGCTGAAAATTAGGCTTTTAAACTTTCAAAATTTTAGGCAAGCAAAAACAATGGTTTTTTATTAAATTAATTTTAATATTTTTTACCATAATTTTAGAAATAAACTGCTAGGATGTTACAAAACTAGCCCCTTAAAGAGAATCTCATTCCCGAGATTCGGATGGGCTAGCAAGAGAATGGGTTTGGATCTTGCCCTGTGGGGCTTGAGTTGAGATATTCAGATGTCCCTTTATCCATTTCTATGTCTTCTTGTTTGCTCTCTAAAGGGTATGTGCAGTTGGTTTTCCAGGTGTGTCATTCCTCACTACTAGTGATTTCTTGGAGCAGTTGCTGACATAACAACCTATCTCATGGTAATTGAAATAGTTAACTCCTGCTGCTGGGTTTGGGTCCTTCTGTGGAAAGCCAACTACCAAGACTTTGTTGTGCTTGATATTGGGAGTAGTGCTGATTGGAACTCATTGATGATTGGAATCTATTAGTTTGCGATAGAGTTCTTCTAACCTTGGGGAAGCTTCCATTGCTCGTATGCTGGGCATACATCCATCTCTTTCAGCTCTCCATCTCCTGATGCTTAGACTTTTGGCAGATTGCCTTACTGACAAGCTAATGAAAATCAGCATAGTCATTGGAGATAACTTGAATTGACAGATCATCGTTGAGTCCCTCAAGGAACCTTTCGTGCTTGGCTTCATCGGTAGCGACGCCTTCTGGTGCATAACGTGCCAGGTGGTTGAACTTCTGTAAGTATTCACTCACAGAGTGGCTTCCTTGTTGGAGGGCTTAGAATTCTCTTTTCTTGAGAGTGATGGTGCCAGTGGGGAGTGAGCCATGCAAAAGTTTTGTACGAATTCATTCCAAGTTATGGCTTGTGCAATGGCATGAGCGGTAGTGTAGGTGTCCCACCATTCTGAAGCTGGTTCATTTAGCTGATGAGAAGCGAACAAGACTCTTTCTTGGTCACTACATTGGATAATGTCTAGCTTTTTCCTATGGCTCTGAGCCAATCATCTGTGTCCATAGGGTTAGTGCTGCTGGAGAAGGTCGGGGGACGCATTCTCATAAACTCTGATAGTCTTGATTGTGGATCTTGCGCTGGTATTAGTGGAGTAGGTTATGCAGAGTTGTTAATGGTCTGCACTAGTAGTTGAATGAGCTGGTTCTGGTTGGCCATCATCTGAGCCCAGTCAGGTCCATTGGTAAGAGGTGGCGAAGGAATGGGTGTATTTTGTCCTCCATTAGTTCTGTTGTGGTTGTTGTTGTTGCCATTGTTGTTATCTCTGGTGTTCACCATTTGCTTGATGTTCTTAAGAATTAGGAGAGAGTATACTCAAGGCAAAGGGGAAACAGGGGATGTTTTGCACAATCTAACATAAAACTTTAACTTAGTAAAATCTTTATTAAGCAGATAAGAGGTAATAGTTACGTCTGTTGACAAAAGAGAAAACTGATAGCTCATAACACCATCTAATAACTAGCCTAACAACTTATCTTAAAGGGGCAAGGATTGTCTTGGTGAGATTCTTCACGGTTCTCGAGGTACAAAGCATGATCCTTCGATGCAAAGATTGAAGTGGCGATAGAGTCGATGAATTCCAACCATTGTCATCTATAGTTATTTTGAGCAAGGGAATAATTAGAAAAAGGTTTTTCAAGTAATGACATAAAGATAGGGATAATTGGGAGATGAGAGCAAGCAAGGGTTGGGAGGTAAGATTAAGCAAAAACTTTATGAAATTACTTGTTATTCAAAATAAGTCCTTATGGTCTGAACATTCTATTCTATGTACGACCATGTCCTAGAGTCATTATAGCCCTGATACCATCTCTGCCGGACCCTAGAGCAATAGTTCCTAGATCCTTTGTGTGCCACATGTCAGTCCACATCAACGTGCCACGTCAGCACTAGTGCCTTGTTGTCAAGCCATGTCACTACCACGTCAGCCCTGATCCACCACATCAGCAAGCGCAGTCACCTTGCACTATTCCATGAGCTAAGTTCACCGTAGATCGGTCTTTTCGTGAGCCGAGCCTACAGCACAATAACCTTTTTTCAATTTATAGTATTTTCTTTAGATTTAATTTTCCAAAAGCCATTCTCCTTCATCCTAACTCTGATTGATTCCATTCTTTTTTCTAAATTCATCTAAAACCAAGCTCCATCTTTGGTTCTAGTTTTAAAGTTTTTGAAGTTCATTTAAATTTTATTTGATTTCATTTTATACCTCGTTTGTTTTCTCTCTCTTTAGATCGTGTTTTTGGAAGAGCGAAAGCACATCCAGATGATCAAGAATTCATAACTGGCCAAGGCCAAGGCAGTCGTGTCATTTGATCGTGTTAAATCTAGTTTTTAATCTATTATTTATTTATTTTATTTTAAATTATCATGTATTGCTATTTTATTATAAAACCAAGTACTTGGTAGTTATTGTCTAATTTGATTAATCTCTCTCTTAATAATTTTGAATGCCATGATACCATTGTCACCAAAGGTTGAGAAATTATTTAATGATACCATACTAGTTGTCACATGGGTTGTTCGATCAATTTGGTTAGCCATGCTGATAGTTATGTTAGGTTCATCATCACATGTGATTAATTAATTTATTTGACTTAATGAGATATTGAATCGTAGTTGTAGCCAAAGTTATAAAATTTATATACCATGACATTGGTGTGCTATTGGTGTTGGTTATACCAAATTGGTTTTTACTCGAGTGAGTGATTGTACAGCAAAGGGAAGTATGGATTCACTTCGTGGGATGTGAAAGTCCCACCTAGGTAATGTCTAAGAACTTAACTTTGTGCGCTATTAATCTATGCCTTACCATGCAAACCACATATCTAGTATGTGATAGATCTAGCTAATTAATTTATGATAATTCAATTTTAATCTTGCCATTGTGATGAACATGGTTGCTAATTTCCATAAGGCGCAAGAGGGCGTGTGATGTGAAACTCTAGCGGGCATAATTGAGTTGAGGTTGAGCATTGCAAAGGCTTTGTTGTAATTTTCTTTAACACGAGGATGATCAGATCATGTGGGTACATTTGTACAACCTCTGCAGAGTGTAAAACTATTCGAATTATCGTATCCCTGGTTATGGACAATGCTTAGTGATTTCACACGAAGGGTAGAGTTTTCATTAAAAACTTAGTTGGTATAACTACTACTACTACAAAAAGCCTAATACTAGACGCAACATAAAAGACGATTTTGTGAAACCGTCTGTGATGTTTACTATCAGAGACAGTTTTAGTTTAGAGATCGTTTGTGTTGTTGCTAGTGCTAAAAAACATCTGTGAAGATTTAATATCACATACGGTTCATGGTAAAAACCATATGTAAAGCATCACAGATGGTTTTTTCATAAACCATCTATGATATTACCAAATATTATAGAAGGTTTTTAATTTGAACTGTCTATGAATTATCACAGATGATTTATAATACAAACCGTTTGTGATAATTAAGTCATCACAGAAGATTTGTATTAAAAATCGTCTGTGATAGTTTCACTATATTAATTGCGCACAGAACCGTGAACCCTCTCTCTTGAATTCCAGATCTAGGCTGCTACTTTGAGCTGGAGATAAGGCTTTCGAGCCATTTGGTGAAAGGAGACTATTTGGCAAGAGTGATTGAATATTCACCAAGTTCTTGACTACCTATAGTTAGTAATGTAATTTATTTCTCGTTGCATTAAAATTTAGATCTAACTTTTGCTAATTGGAATTGAAGATGGTTTAGATTTACTTGACCATGCATGATCAGTTCCCATCATATGGACAGGCCAAATTGGTCAAAATTGTTGGTTATAATTGTTTCCCAGGAAAATAGCTTTTGTGTTAAGCTAGTAAAGCCTCAATGCATGTGATATATATCTAGTATGCTAATTAGTTAATTTAATATTTAATATTAAATTGTTATATATATGCATAACATAGGACCGAAGCTAAATGTATATTGTGAATCGTATGAATGAAGAGTACATTAATAGCGTGTCTACTTTTACAAGAGCCGCCGAGGAGGATATGTTGAATAAGGGAGTAGAATATATGTATTGTCCATGCATTAACTAGGAGAATCTAAAGATGTTTAAGAACCGAGCGCAAATTGAAGCACACTTGATTCGAAGGGGTTTCAAAAAGGGGTATGAGCGCCAGTCATGGCAAAGAGGAGATTACATGAGAAGATAGTAATAATGACATCACCGGTGAAGTCAACGATATGCCACCAGATGATCTCGATTGTGGTTCGGATTCAAATAGGCTACATGATGATAATCTAGATTAGATGCTTCGCGATGTAGAAGTGAACTATGATGTGAGAGAGTATGTTAAATTCTAAAACTTGATGGAGGACTCGGAGAAACATTTGTTCATGTGCTTCAAGTCAAAGTACACAAGATTATCAACTGTGCTTGAACTGTTAAAATTGAAGGCAAGCAACGGTTAGTCCGATAAGAGTTTCACAATGCTGCTAGGTCTTTTAGCGGACATGCTTTCGGAGGAAAACGAGTTGCCTAAAACCATATATAAAGCCAAGAAGATTTTTTGTCCATTGGGAATGGAAGTAGAAAGAATTCATGCATGTTCGAACGACTGTATCCTCTACCATAAAGAATATGTAAACATGCATATATGTCCAGTGTGCAACGCATCTCGATACAAGCGTAAGAATCAATCAGATGACGGCGAGGGAAGAGAGATGAAGAAAGGACCTCCTACTAAGGTGGCATGGTATCTTTCTATAATTCCCCATTTGAAGTAGTTTTTTGTGAATCCAGAGGTAAAACTACTGCGTTAGCACTCAGAGGAGCGCAAGAAGGATGGAATGTTGATACACTTTGCTGATTTCACCTAGTGGAGAAACATTGATAGAAGGTTTGCAGACTTCAGTGCAGAACTAAGGAATATAAGGTTTGGATTGAGTACAGATAGAATAAATCCTTTCAGCAACATGAGTAGCCAACATAGCACTTGGTCCATGACTCTCTGTATCTATAACTTCCTCCTTCGTTATGTATGAAGCGAAAGTATATTTTACTGTCGATACTTATCCAAGGGTCAAAACAACCAGAGAATGATATTGATGTGTATCTAGTACCGTTGGTGGAAGATCTAAAAGTACTATAGAACAAAGAGGTATAGGTATGGGATGCATACATACAAGAGAACTTCACTTTATGCTCCTTGTTGTTCTGCACTATAAATGATTATCCTGCCCTTACTAATCTATTAGGCCAGAGTATAAAAGGGGCCAAAGCATGTACTCATTGCGTAGATGGTACCGAGAGTGTGTGGTTGAAACACTTATGCAAAACCGTGTACATGCATCACCGTAGGTTCCTTCAGAGGAATCACCCATAATGCAAGATAAAAAAACAATTTGACGGAGAGAAAGAGGATGGTTCAGCTCCAAGGCATTTAAGCGGAAAAGAGGTTTATAATATAGTTAAAGATTTAGATGTTGTCCTCGGAAAGGGATGTAAATCGAAGACCTATGAGAATAACATCTAGAAGAAGAGATCAATATTTTAGAACTTACCTTATTGGGAATATCTAAAAGTTTAACGCTGCATCGACGTCATGCACATAAAGAAGAATGTATGTGACAGCTTGCTTGGTCTCTTACTGAACATTCATGACAAAATAAAGGATGGTGGTAACACACAGCTTGACTTGGTTGATATGGACATCAAGCCTGAGTTAACATTGATAAAAATTGATAAAGGACGAACGTACCACTCTGTGCAAGGTTGAGAAAACTAAACTGCGCCAGTGCTTGCGCGGTGTCAAAGTTTCATCTGGTTACACTAGCAACATGAAGAAACTTGTTTCGATGCAAGATTTAAAGTTAAATGGTATGAAGTCTCATGATTATCATGTGCTGATACAATAGATGTTCCTTATTGCAATTGGAAGTATTTTGCCAATCAAGATCTAAAAGACAATTATGTGGCTATGTTGTTTATTTAACACAATTGTTCAGAAGGTCATCGATCTGAATAACTAGATGCTCTGCAAGATAAGGTGGTGATGTCTCTATGATATCTTAAGATGTATTTTCCTTCGTCGTTTTTGGATATCATGGTTCATCTCATTGTTCACATTGTGTGAAAGATAAAAATATATGGGCCCGTATTCCTATGTAGTATGTACCCATTCGAGAGATTCATGGGAATTCTCAAGTCCTATGTATGGAATCGATCTCAGCCGGAGGGCAGCATCGTCGAAAGTTATACAAGTAAAGAGGTCATTGAGTTTTGTATCGATTATATGACTTTGATTGAATTGATAGGTGTGCCTTAATTTTGCCATAAGGGGAGGCTCAAGGGTATCAGAACCATCGGAAGGTAAGCAATCACTCTAGATATGGATGCGTATGCTCAAGCCTATTTCACAGTCTTGCAATACATGACTAAAGTATCTCCATATATCGATCAGCACAAGGATGTACTTCGACAACAGAATCCGGAGCGGCCAGATGTTTGGATCATGAGACAACACAATAGTCAGTTCAACTAATATATGAAGGAGCAAGTCGCTAGGAGCTCGTCAAATGAGATGCCGATATGGTTGGCAAAAGAGCCAATATTTATAGTTGTGATATGGTAAGGATATGATATAAATGGGCACACATTCTATACATAAGCTCAAGATGTAAAGAGCACTAACTAGAACAGCGATGTCCATATGGATGCGTTCAGTACCAATGGGTTGAGGAACTCCTACTATGAGTTCATGAAAGAGATTTAAGAGCTCGACTACATGGTTTTCAAGATCCCTTTATTTCGGTGTTGTTGGGTCCATATCCCACATGTGAAGGTCGACAAATACGGCGCTACTACCGTGGACTTCAAACGTGTCGAATACAAAGATGAACTATTCATACTCACTAACCAAGTAGTTCATATTTTCTATGTAACCGACCAGGCAAATAACAAGCACCATGTAGTTCTTCACAGAAAAAGGAGAATTATCGGATAGAGAATGTAGTGGACGAGGAAGAATACAATCAATTTGATGAGTTACATTCTTTTGAAAATAGCATAAGAGTCAAAGAAGAACGACATGACGAAACTAGCTGCATATGAGTTGATCATCATGAATGGGGTAATTTTTAAAGGAAATAATCAAATGGAATGAGAATATGTGATATATATGTGAGTTTGTATTTATATATATAAGAATGCATGTGTGATGTATATGTGAATATGCATTTATATATATAAGAATGTGTGATATATATGTGAATTTGTATTTATGTATATAAAAATATGTGATATATATAAGTGAATTTGCATTTATGTATATAAGAATGTGTGATATATATATATGTAAATTTGTATTTACGTATATGAGAATGAGAATGTGTGTGTGTGTGTGTGTGTGTGTGTGTGAATTTACATTCATGTATATTTATCTTCACAGACGATTATAAAGAAAAACCATTTGTGATGTCTTATCACGATGGTAATATCTGAGAACTGTTTGTGATGATACATATCATAAACGGTTCTCAAATATAATTGTCTGTAATAATAAATTATCATAGACGGTTTGTATTAAAAATCGTCTGTGATATATTTTTCACCTTGTAGTCCCCTAAAATTTCATAATTTCCCATCTGAGTCCGAATAGAATTCCGTTCCGAGACACCTTTAGTAAAACGGGTAGAGGAAACGATCGAAAAGAAGAAGGAACGTTTGGATCAGTCCGATCGTTCACGAGGAAACGTTCAGACTAGTCTAAACGACACCCAAAGTTATTTGGACTGTTTGATCATTATTAAAATGATAAGACCGTTCCAATCAAGCAAAGATGTTCGAATCATATCGATTGGCATCAAAACAGTTGGACTATCCGATCCACAGCAAAGTTGACCGGGCCAGTCCGATCGACCATATGAGTGTGTTCGGACCAATCCAAAGGGATAGGTACTTCATAGATGGTTTTTATTACAAACCAGTTTGTAATAAAAACCATTTGTGATATGTTTCCCGCCTCGTAATCCTCTAAAATTTCATAATCTTCTGCCTGAGTAGGATTCTGTTCCAAGACACCTTTAGTAAAATGGGCATAACTTTTGCATAAATTTCACTCGTTAGAAAGCTAACGAGAAAAAAAACTGACCAACTTGTGCCAGTATCCCTCTAAGACCACCAAAATCGGCCATCTTTGGCTCCGAATTTGTGTTGCAAGTTTTTCATTTATGTTTTTGCCAAAATTTATGATCTTCCCTTCGAAATTTAGGGTTCGCATCAACTGCAAAGTTGTAGATCTCTTTGAAACCTTTCAAACAAAAAAGGGTATCAAATCAATCTTGGCCGGAGGGCAGTATTTATGTATATAAGGATGTGTGATATATATTTGAATTTGCATTTATGTATATGAGAATGTGTTATATATATGTGAATTTGCATTTATGTATATGAGAATGAGTCATATATATATATATATATATATATATATATATATATATATATATATATATATATATGAGAATTTACATTTATGTATATTTACCTTCAAAGATGGTTGTAAAGAAAAACCGTCTGTGATTTCTTATTACAGACAGTTCTATTTGAGAACCGTTTGCGATGATACATATCATAGATGGTTCTCAAATACAACTGTCTGTAATAATAAATCTTCATAGAGGGTTCTAAAATAGAACCGTCTATAATAATAAATCATCACAGACGGTTTTACTTTACAACCATCTGTGATGATAAATATTACAGATGGTTCTCAAATAGAATCATATATGATTATTACACTATATATATATATATATATATATATATATATATATATATATATATATATATATATATATGCCCTAGGGTTATTTGCACTGCACTTACGCTACACCAGCCCTCACTTTACGCCCCTCCCCCCAGCCCATCGCCGCCTCCCTCGACTCCAGCAGCCCTCTGCCCCAGCGCCCAGTGCCCTCCTTCTCCCACGAGCATGCCACCTCTCTGAGCTTTATGCCGCGTCCCCCGAGCCTGTTGCCGCCTCTCCCGAGCAGTTGCTACCTCCCCCAACTCTGATGGCGCCTGCCCTAAGCAGTTGTTGCCTCCCCGACTCTGGCAACCCTCCTCCCCCACGCCCGGTGCCCTCCTCCTCCCCTAAGTCTTGTGAGTATTGATTTTGTCATCTTCCTCTAGCTCTAGTACCTCGGCCTCACGCCGCCTTCCCCTAGCTATTTTTGCCATCATGGTGGCTTGAAGTGTCGCCGCTCTGTGAGATTGCTCTCTACATTTTTTACTATATATTCTGCATTTGTCAGCCATACTAGTTATTATTTCTAAAATTTTGCAGTAAGATCTAGCACTGAAAGGTCATTTGTGTAATAGATTGTGGGTTTTTAGTTGCTCGATGAGGATCTCTATTAAATTGAGATTACAGTGACAACTTAGACTCCTCTGCTAGTGTGATCTTTTCGTATACGGTTGATTATCTCTATTGTGTGTAATTGCTAGCTTTGACAATCGCCTTGGTACTATTTTTGTTCTATCCAGCATACTGTTATTGATCCTTTGTCGAATATATATATGTGCATGTTGTTTATGCAATTGCCGAATATACTTATCATCTCCACAGTAGCATAAATCTGTTATTTATGATTGATTTCGATTGAGTTCTACTAGTTATCTTTTATGCTATTGACATTGTACTACACTGAGATAATATTTGCATAACCAAACTAGTAGAAGTGTAAGGAGTTGTCACTATGATTGCTGAAAATTGACAAAGAGTTGTAGAAGGCCAAATTTCTAATAACTAGTGCAACTCCTCAAACTGAGAGCAAAAGACAATCATTAATCTATGGATTATGCATAATTTATATGCTCACATGCTTATTTTATTGAATATATTACAATATATTGTTGTTCCAAATTGTATATCTGCTTAGAGATGTAATACATGTACTTTCATGTCATTTTCATATAGATATATATGCTACCTTGTGCTTAATTTTCATATATGAGAAGACCAACATGTTCGAGATCTCAGAAGAACACTATGACTCCATGTAACAATATATGTTGCTAGCAGCGCAAAGCATGAAAGAACTTCAAGAGCCTGCTTGTGAAGCAATACGTGAAGAAGAATACGATGCCCTTTCACAAGTATCCATTTCAAGAATCACAATGGAAAGAGTTTGTGGCGATGAAGACAACAGAAAATTTTAGTAGTGCAAGTGCGGTACACAAAGTCCTCCAGGCAAAAAAACAAGTACCCCTACAGACTCAGCACCGCTGGATATGCAGTTAAAATCCTATAATAGAGGAAGGAGGGCAAGTAGGCAATCCTATGGGACACCTCCCCACCATTTGCCATGATCCTTGGTGAGCACGCTCAAAATTGGATTAGAGCGAGGTCATCTACCTTGTTGTTGGGGGACATTTCCTTCCGAAACCCCACAGACAAGGAAGTGTCCCACTACTTGGTAAGATATCGAACTATGTAGCTTGTAATTACTCTATAACTTCATAGGAAGTGAAATAATATGTCGAGCTCTTATAGGAAACGTTGAGTGAAGAATCTTCCCAAGGATCATTCCAGATAATTAGGGAGAGAGATATACTCTGTGGCCCTAGGAAACAAGGATCACCTAGGCCGCACAAGAGGCTTTGGTCTTTATGCTCCTTGGAAACATAGTTTCTCAGAGGACTCCGAATCATACCGGAGTAGAAAGAGAGCAAAGCCGAGCATGAGGCACGACTATGAAGGAGATTAAGGAATCTCTTAGTGTGGAGCTCACTGATTATGTCAGAGATGAGATGCAAAGGTATAGAGAAAATCAAGAGGAAGCCCCCACCCTCTCCTGTGCGTCCAACCCTACCATGGAAAGTGTAACATCCAGATTTTCAGAGCCTTTTTGAAGCTTTTAAAATAAAATTAACCATTTGGATTTTTTTGGAATTAATTAAAGTTTAAAATAAATGTTTACTAGATTAAAAGGATTTAATATGATTAAAATAAACATTAGCATGTGCTAAAAATATTTTATTTGTGTTACTTGTATCTCAAGGAATTTTCTGAGAATTGTTTTGTATTTATTTTCTATTTTCTAGAGTTCCTTTTATTTTATTTTAATTTCTGAAATAGAAAACCCTCAAAAATCTCTAGCACAGTAATGGGCCATGCCCATTACTGTTCACCCCGACCCAATCCCTCTCAGCCACCCAACCCCTTCTTGCCACACATCACCCATTTGAACCGAGCCACTTCCTATCCACCGGATCCCGCCACTCACCATGTGTCAGCCATCGGGAGATGCTATCACTATTCATTGATGCGGTCTATTGATTGCCGTTCATTACTCTCCGGTGCCATGCGTCACACATCCTGTGGGCCAGCCAATGTTCGTCATCGTCCCGGTGTGGAGTTTACCTCTATTTTTGCCTCGATTCATGTGCATGACTCGATCTCCCCTGCTGCGCGTCGTCTCCACCTCGGACTCCACCTCCTGTGCCTGTCTTGGACTCCCTCTACGTCCATGCCAAAAAGCGAGCCCTGCCTCCGTCCTTCCGCACCCCAAGCCGCTCGCTTGCCTCACCGTTCTTGCAAAGCACCGCCGTCGCCATTGCTTCCTTCCCGTCATCTTCGCCGCTAGAAGCTCACCGCCGTCCAGGATGACCGCCACCTCGCGTAGCCATTGTCTACAATCGTTCGTTGTTCTTTGTTGCCGTGAGCCCCGCCGTCCTATCCAGGTCACAGGTGAAGCGACACCTCAGGATCCGCACCGTGCTAGCCCATGACCCCTCGCGCTCTGAAGCGACACCTCAGGACTCGCCCCGTGCCACGCGTCGGCACCCGGACCGTTCGATCCACCATCACAGCTGTCCGATTAGATCTGCACTGACGGTCGTGATTCATCCATGTGGTTCACCTACCCCGTTGGATCGTCGTGACGTCACCCCGCACCCGCGCCTCTGCGTCGGTCCGCCTTCTCCATGAACCAAGTCTGCTGTGAATTGGATCCAACATCGTTAGTAGCCAGCTCACTAGCCACGTCAACCCTAGGTGCCACGTGTTAGTACCATGTCAGCATCAAGCTGTCCTAGGTGCCACATTAGCATGACACATCAACATGCCACATCAGCCAGCCACGTCAGCCCTAGTGCCACCTATCGCCACGTGTCAGCCCAGTCAGCTGCCACGTTAGCCCAAGCTGCCGCATTAGCAAGATAGTCATGTGCACTATTCTATGAACTAAGTCCATCGTAGATCAGCTATTCTACGCACCGATTCCATACTACAGTAACTTTTTTGATTTTGCATTAGATTAATTTTCCAAGAACCCGTTCTCTTCCGTCCTAGCTTCAATTGACCCCATTCTTTTCTCTAAATTTATCTAAAATTGAGTTCTATCTTTTTGTTATAGTTTTGAAGTTTTTGAGTTCATTTTAATTTTATTAGATTTTATTTGTATGCCTCGATTGTTTTCTCCATCGTTAGATCGCGTCTTCGAAGGAGTGGGAGCACCACCAGAAGATCAAGAGTTCCTAGCAGAGCAAGGCTAAGGCAAGTCAGGTCCCTTGATCATGTTGAACCTAGTTGTCAATCTACTATTTAACTACTTTGTTTTAAATTATCTTGTATCGCTATTTTATTACAAACCTTTGTACTTGGTAGTTATCATCACAATTGATTAATCCCTCCTTAATTTTTGAATACCATAATGACATTGTCACCATAGCTTGGGAAATTATTTAGTGATATCATACTAGTTGTCACATGGGTGGTACAACACTACTACAGAAATCATCATCACAGACGGATCAAAAACGTCATCACAGACGATTTTCTGAACCGTCTGAATTTATGGGTCAGTGATAAACAAAGGTTATCACAGACGGTTTGTGAGCCGTCTGTGATAAATACAATACAGACGGTTACAGAATCATTGTAGTTACATAATCAAATACTAGAAGAAACAATGGAGGGAGGTGCTGGCTGGCTGACCTGGTATACGACCTTCAAATCGTCTACGACCTGGCTGGCTCACTCGCTTCCATCAGGTCGATTGAGGAGGAGTCTGGAGAGATTTTGAGCGCATAAAGGGTAGGGGATGGGTTCAGGTGAGTATTTATAGGGGAGGAAGAGGTGGGACGATCTGTGGGGTGTGGGTTGGTTGGTTTCTATTTGCCGGAATTGGGTTGGGAGGATTGACGAGCCTAGCGATCAGATTTATCACAGACGGTTCTTAATAAGAATCGTCTGTAAAAGCATCATAGACGGTTCTTATTAAGAACCATCTGTGATATTGGTTATATATACCGATATAATATAAACAACTAGTCTTAAAATATGAAACAACAAAGTTATGTATGGCTTATATATACTCATTTGACAGGTTTTGATGAGATCTACAACTTTGCAGTTGAGACAAACCCCAAATTTCGAAGGAAAGATCGAAAATTTTGGCAAAATAGAAATAAAAAACTTGCCATGCAAATTTAAAGCTAAATATGGCCAATTTTAAAGTTCTTCGAGGGCGACTAGTGCAAGCCGATCTTTGTTTTTGGATCAGGCTCGTCATTAGCTTTCCAACGAGTATAAGAACGTCGAAAACGGATACCGTATGCAAAAGTTATGCCCGTTTTACTGAAAGTGTGTCAAAATGGAATTCTACTCAAACTTAGGTGGGAAATTATGAAATTTTAGAGATATGTGAGGCGGAAAACATATCACAGATGGTTTGTATTATGAAATTCTAAACTAGAATCATCGGTGATTGCATTTAATACTAGCGGTTTTTATGAACTATCTATGATGAGGTGTCTAATATAAACTTTTTTGTAGCAGTGCAATTAATATGCTTAGCCATGCTTATAGTCTCGATGGGTTCATCATCACATGTGATCAATTAATTAATTTAACTTAATGAGATATTGAATCATGGTTGGTACCACAATTATAAAATTTGTGTTCCATGACATTGGTGTGGTTATACAAAACTGATTTTTACTTGGGCAAGTGATCATACAGTAAAGGGGGAAGTGTGGATTCACTTCGAGGGATGTGAAAGTCTCATCTGAGTAATATTAAGGACTTAACTTTGTGCGATATTGATCTAAGCTTTACTATGCAAATCATATGTCTAGTATGGAATAGACCTACCTGATTAATTTGGAATATTTTAATTTCAATCTCGCCATTGTGATGAATATGATTGCTGATTTCCATGAGGCACGAGTGGGGTGTGATGCGAAACCCTAGCGGGTGAGATTGAATTGAGGTTGAACTTTGTGAAGGCCTTGTTGTGATTTCCTTAGCGCGAGGCTAATCACATCATGTGGGTACAGTTGTGCAACCTCTACAGAATGTAAAACTATTTGAATAGCCATGTCTCTGGTTGTAGATAATGCTCGGTAATTTCACACGAGGGGTAGAGTTTTCATAAAAACATAATCAGTTATCTTTAGAAAGTGAATGGTTTATTCACTAGTGGTTTAGCTTGTGGATGGGTAGTTCGTAAGTGGTTTATTTTAATTCCGTTGATTATTTCCTTATTATCATTTTTTCTTAAAGTTTGCTATCAATCTATTTACTGTATTTACTTTAAAATATTTCTTTCTGCAAATTAACCTTTTAGCCATCTATTGGTAAGGCTTGCATATTATATTGCATTTATTTGTTACAAATGACTTACTGAGTACCAACGTACTCACAGCTTTACACCCACTGTTGCTTAGTTGAGGAGGAGGAGCTATATCAACAGGAGGTACCAAAGAGAGGATACTTCGATGACTTCATGGATTAGAAATTTGCTTCCCAGTCGATTGCCTATGAGCATGTCGAATGGTTTCTGTGCTTATTTCGATTTTTTGCTGCTAGATTTTAAACTATTCAGGCTAGTAAGTTGTAAGCTTGGTCATAAGGTCGTACTTTGATAATTATTCATATTTTAGTCTTTTTCTTTATTTTATCATGCTTATGGTCAATATTTCTTCTATGTTACATTGTGTGCACTAGCATGGTCCTAGACTAGTGCGGTATACATAGAGAATCTGAATTTGCATATTCCAGTCTCGACAAAAAGCGCCCACAGATTTTCTATTGATGACATCTTGGTAATAATTATTATCTATGGAATGCTCGTTCCATTGATAGGCCTGTTGGAGTAACTAATTTTATATCGTTATGTTGGTGGCTACGAAGTGCAACCTCCAAGTGAGATATGCCTTTGTTGCCCTGTAAGCTGCTTGGGGTCAGGCATATCCATCCAGTCCTGAGGTCTTGGTGCACGGTGTAACTTTAGCGTCAGGTTTTGGAAAAGTGAATGTTGATGGTGTTTATGCCAATTTCGAGGTTGTTCAGCTACAGAACCCCCCGAACGACGAGGTCGTGACTCTAGAGTAAGCCATTGGAACATTCATCCAATGGCCCAAAAGAGACATCTGCCTAGAAGCTCCTGCACCGGTGCCAGGTCCACAGGGGCTATCCGCACCAGAGCTACCTGCACCGGTGCTAGGTCCACAGGGGTTGTCCGCACCAGAGCTACCTGCAACAGTGCCAAGGCCACAGGGGTTGTCCATACCAGAGCTACCTGCACCGGTGCTAGGTCCACAGGGGTATCTGCACCAGAGCTACCTACACTGGTGCTAGGTCTATAGGGGCTATCCTCACCAGAGCTATATGCACCGGTGCCAGGTTCATAAGGGCTATACGCACCAAAGCTACCTGCACTGGTGCCAACACCACGTGTGCTATTCCCACCCGAGCAACTTGCACCGGTGCTACAACCACGGGGGCTATCCATACCGGAGGTACCTTTACAGTTGACTACCATGAAGTTGATCTACAGCCGAGACGGCAAGGGCAAATTAATGAAGACCAATGATGATATCCCCTACTTGTAATTGGCTTAAAAATTTATTCTAGGCGAGCCAATGATCATCATGAAAGAGTGTCTCCTAACTCTAGGACTGAGTTGTCAGAGATTACATACATGGTATATGGAAAAGGCTCATAAGCCGGAGGGACAACGGTACTCGGGTCTCACCATAAAATTCAGGCCGCATCATTTGCAGCATGATGTTCATGACTATATCTTTGTGGTTACCTTCGAGGATTTATTCGATCTCTTCACACTCAATTCCCTCGACGCCTCACCCGTTCGATGCTGAACACTATAAGTGTGTACAATCATAGTCTACGTTCATGTAATACCGATAAATGTCATATATATAACTCGTTGCTTTTGTGTGTATATATATATATACATGGTGACTGAAGCGAGATTATCGAAATAACCTATTGGTTTTCTCGACCCACGCTTGGTCGCCATAGATATTATCGAGGAGGATGCATCCTCCATCGAGAATTACATTACAACGATATTGGTAGCTCACCACAATAAGGAATTTATATTTGTATCCTACAACTAAGGGTAAGTGCTGCACTAGTGGCTATACTTGTTGATTACTTATACCCTACAACCAGGAGTAAGTGCTACACTAGTGGCTATACTTGTTGATTTTTACTTTATAAGCAATACAAGATTAGGATTAATGACCATGAAGACATACCTATGTAAGTTCCACTGGATACTAATTGTAATTATACCAAAATAGAACAAGATAATATACCTTGATTCCCTAAAGAAGAACAAAACCAACTTATAGCTGTCGAATGATTAGTCGATAGGTAAATACATTTTCTCTATACATAACTGTATTGTAATTTTTCTTTTCTTTCCAATGACTATGGCTAACTTTTTGAAATCATGTAGGTTGTTCGCCACGTACATTATAGAGGTACAAAAATTGAAAGGAGGGACCAACACCCTGCGACATGTTCAAACATTTTTGGTATTCGCTACTACAAATTAATCATATATAATAGTTTATAGTAATGCCTCTTAAATTAGCAAATTCTATTTTTGCAGTGCCACCAATAGCCACCGGGCAAAACCTGTGGATTCTATGTTTGCTACCATATGCAAATACTCCTCGATTCCTCGAAGATCAATGATTCACAGGTTTGTCAAACTTGCAATAATTATTTGACACTTATCAAGTTATATATGTATGCATGACATTAATATTCCTATCGACAGGTTGCGTCCATCTCTGCAACTGCGTTGAAACAACCCGAACTCCACAAATTCGAGGAGAGTGTGCATACTTTTTGATATATAAAGTCATAAAATCAGATAAAGAGTTTCACAATGTAGAATGAATTTGATTGGGATAAGATTGACCTTAATTGTACATGTGTGTATTTTTTAATAGATAAGCTATTTTATTTCAATTAATTGATTTGTGAAATGGATGTTTTTGTTTCTGAAATGAATGAATATGAATTGGATATATACTGTGTTGATCTACTTATTTCAGAGGGCATGATAGCAATTCCTGATGGTTTCAACTACAAACTGTTTGTGATATTTCGATATCACAGACGGTTTGTAGTTGAAACCATCTGTAATACATATTTATCATAGACGATTTGTAGTTAAAGAAAATCGTCTATAATAATCAACTATCACAGACGATTTGTAGTTAAAACCACATGTGATAGTTTCATTATAGACGGCTTTCGAGTCATCTGTGATGACCTCATTTCATTATTGATCTATAAATTCAGACGTCTCACGAAACCATTTGTGATGATATTTTTGAACCATCTGTGATAACATTTTCTACAGTAGTCAACTTTGAAAAGTGAATGGTTAGTTCATTGGTGATTCATTACTTGAATAGTTAGTTCACGTATGGTTCATTGGGTGGACAGTTAGTTCAATTGTGGTTCATTTAATTCCTTTGGTTAGTTACTTATGATCATTTTGTTTAAAGTTTGCTTACAATGTAATATCATATTTATTTTAAATTATTACTTTCTATAAAATAATCTTTTAGCCATCCATTGGTAAGCTTTGCAAACTATATGGTATTTTTGTTACAAACGACTCGCTGAGTACTAATATGCTCACAGCTTTATACCTACTATCACTTAGTTGAAGAGAAGAAATCATATCAGCAGGAGGTACCAGAAGGAGGATACATTAACGACTTCACGGATTAGAACTTTGCTTCCCAGTCGATTGCCTATGGGCATGTCGAATGGCTACTACGTTTATTTCTATTTTCTGCTGCTAGTTTCCTAAGCCCTTCTAGCAATTAATTGTAAGCTTAGACATAAGGCCATACTCTGATAATTATTAATATTTGAGTCTTTATCTTTGTTAATCGTGTTTATAATTGATATTTCATATATGTTTACACTATGTGCACTAGCGTGATCCTGGACTAGTGCAGTATACACAGAGAGTCTGGATTTGCATATTTGGGTCCCGACACTAGCACACAGGCAAACGACAGTAAGACGCGGTCTACTCGTCTTGGTCCTCACTGTAGTCAAAGTCATCCTCCTCTAGGATCTGAAAGTATGGGTGAGTACAAACTTGTACTCTGCAAGTCACACAAGAGAATGCATTTAAAGAAATACAGTGAATAGATTGGAAATTGTTAAATTTAATATAGTAAGTAAAGTCGGTATTATAAATAAAATTAATACCGTTAGTGCAGGTCCATCCCCCACACTAACCTAATCACGGCCATCCCACCTGGACTATCTTTTTCAAATGATCTTATATGGATTCATCCATCCATATGCTTTTTAATCTTTTATAGATTCCATCCATCCATAAGCCTTTCAATAAAACTATTTTGAAAACTAAAATTTAATCTATGAAAAACTTTATTTAGCTTACCCATGACCATGGGCACAACTATCCATGATAGTTTTTACACTCTGCAGAGGCTATACAGCTTTACCCATAAGACATGACATAACATATGCTACCCCAACTATTACAACTCTAATACAAAAGTATTCTTTCTCCGTGGAGCCGTGAGATCCTCCATGCGTCATAGGAGGTGTAATGCCTCAAAGCCAATGTTGGTGATACGATGAAATACGGTCCACTCATACAGATGAAGTGGGTAGTTCCTTATATCATAGCTTATGCAGAGGTCCCCATCCCGCCCTTCTGCAATAAATAATGTGTCTCTCAAAACTATGGTTTCGGCGGAAAGTACTAAATAAAATGCGCTACTATCGTCGCGAGGTTTCTAGGTTTTGGGTTTGGTGGCTAGCCGATTTTCAAAGCGTTGACATACTACAATTGAAGTAATCGATAACGACTTGATTAACTAGTGGTAGCTTAAGGCTTTCGACTATTAATTCCTAATTTACTCATGCAACAAAACGTACGCCAAGTCCCTGGACGCGTTAATAAAATCTACAACCATTTTTACGTAGCTCAAAGTCTAAATAAAAGTTTTCAAAAATAATTTTCCTTCTCTTCAAACTTTCTCTTTTCATTTTCTACTCTTCTTTTCTCCCTCCATTGTTTTCCAAACCGCCGCCATCGGCCCACTTGCTTGCCCCGGCCTGCTTCCCTTCTCCTTTGCGCCTGGTTCTCCTTCTTCCCTTTATCTTTTCCCTTCCTCTCCTTCCTCATTTTCTCACGCCGCCGCCTACTCCTCCTCTCTTGCGCCGCCGCTCTCCCTCTCCCTCATCGCGTCGCGCCACCTCTCTCCGTCTCCCTCTCTCTCTCTCTTATGCCACCGTGCCTCCTCACCGCCATCCCACTGCCCCGCGCCGCCTCCTCGTGGCCCACTACGCCGCGGCCGACCAGATCCGGGGCCTGGAGCCCAGATCCGACCTTTCCTCCACGCGCCGGCTACACCGGTCGCCGGATCCGTGTCCTTCGGCCCGGATCCGGCCCTACTAGGGCCGATCTAACAAACCCCTATGGTTCTTGTGGATGATATTCTACTAATGCTTGCCCATTTTAATTTTCTTAGTACAAGTGCAAGGGGTGGCATGGATGAGTACTGATGTGGCTAGGCTCGACGGAGACCGGCGCCACCCGCATGTCAGGGGGGTGCGAGGTGGTGCTCGGGGGCGCATTCTAGCCGCCAGTTGCTCACTGGTGCCTACTCCTACTGTGGTAAGTCCTCCTCTTTTACTACTCCTACTTTCTATGTGCATGCAAAATGGTAACGGTAGTGCTCTGTTGGGATGGTTCTGTGGTGTGCTGGTGCTACCAAAAGCTCGCATGATTGCTAAAAGTGGGATAACATATGTTATGGAAATGCTAGTATGTTGGGGACTTGTGGGCTACCTCCTTCTGGTTGGATGCTTGGATGATGACGGCTGAGGTGGTGGTGATGTGGTTGCTTGAGGTCGCTCCCCTGGTTGTTTGGGTGCCGACAACCCCAGTGGTGGTCTTCTTGTCGGTGGCTTGTGGTTCCTCTGCTTGGCACCTTGCTGGCCTTCGGTTGGCCAATGCCTGAGCTGCTTCGGTGAGGGCTAGTGGGGCTGATCTGGTAGTGGTCTCCGCTTGGTTTGAGAATGGGGAGGAAGAAAAGTGCTGGTTGCTCTTTTTCTATTGGCTCATGACTGAGCTCTGGTTGCTCTAGGACTGCTTTGCTTGAGGGGTTACATCCGCTCTAGTTTTTGATTGCTGTGGTTTTACTGCCCATAGTTTTACTGCCCGGCTGCTGTGCTACGCGAAAATATCTTGGGAAAGCCGGATTGGCCGCCGGCTATGTTGGGGGGGTCCGTGATGGTTTGCTGGCCTTTGGACATGTGCTGGTCTTGGTTTTCTTGTTGGCTATAGACACTTGCTGGCTCGGGTTTTGCTACAGTACTCCCGAGGTAAAACAGGTTTGTTTTAAACCGGATGATGAACCCTATGGTTGTGAGAAGTGCCGACTGGCCCCCGGACGGTCAGGTATCTCCGTGAACGGAATGCCCCGCCCGAGATAACCTCGAGGGCTCTGACGGCAATTCTTCCTTTTTCTACTGGCTTTTGGATTTCTGTTATTTTGTTCAATCTTTTATGGTATTTAATCTATTGGCTACTCTCAATTGAACAACGGTGTGGCTCGACGACAATCTACGGATATAATGCAAAAAGATGTACAACAGTGCACTCTCATGACAATGCAATAGCATGTGTGTATAAGCTTCCTAGTGTATGCATGAATGTATGAAATGGTCCTTGTATGTAGTGCCTTTCATTTTATTGTAAATGCAAGGTTTTAATAAAGCATGAAATAATTCAGAAATTAGTTCCCTTGTGCTTGTGTGTGCAGGATTACAAAATAATTTATTCTATCGTAGATTTAAACTAATAGCTTAGCTTAACTAAACCATAGCTAATTAACCCACGCGATTACTACTAATCACGCTTAATAGCTAATTAACGAATGAGGGGTATTTCACTAACCATATGTCTAAGTTTAAACTAAATTTTATATTTTATTTTGAAATATTACTTATACTTTCATGACCCATCAAAGTCAAGAATACATTTTAAAAGCTTGTCATTTTATGTGAAAAAGTTATCACAAACCTAAAGTTATATTTATATAAGTCTAAGCATTTGCTACAAAAATTCTCTAGTTATACTAGTGTACTAACCAGAATTTTATTCTAGGGTGATAAGATATCGGGGAATTAATATCAATGAAGGTATTAACAAGTAGGCATTAACTAACTTAAAACTGAATTAAAATATGTTGAATAAAAATAGGCATACAAAATAATATAAAATAACATAATTTTATTTTACAATATTGGATCAATATGATCAAGGTGTGTGACTTGCCTTGCTCTGTGAATTGATGTGAAATGTCATCGAAGAATTCTTTCGAATCGTCGAAGTCTACATACAAAAATACCCAAGCAAACTAAAATCTAAATAAATTCAAATAAACTCCAAAATTTAAAAGGAGGGTAGAAATAGATAGAGGGGAGTGTTTGATGAATTTAGAAATTTGAATGGGTTCAATCGGGCTAGGATGAAGGAGAACGGGCTTCCGAAAATTTGAATTCAGAGAAAAAGAATAAATCAGGATTTCTAGAATTATTTTTCTAAAGAAAAGGCATTTATGATGTCAACAATGAATTTTAGGAATTCTTTTTCTAAAGAAAATTCAGGATTATGACGTCAACAAAGGATTTTCGTTTTCGGCTTAATTATTTTTTCCATTTGAAAGTCTATTGATGATGTCATGATGATGTCAGCCCAGGCCTAGGTCTGAGATGGACAAGTGGGCCCGGTCGATCATGGACTAGATCCATGGACCACTGGAAGGCTAAGGGGGCAAGGTAGGTGATGTGGAGCCTACATGGCAGGTCATAGGGCATTTATGGCTAACGTGTCATGCCACATGGCGACACGTGGTGCTGACGTGGCTCAGGGAGGGGCTATGTGCTGACATGGCAAGCCACGTGGTTGCCACATGGCGTCCACGTGGGTCGGCTTTGCTGAGGTTGCATGACACGAGGGAGATGACGAGGTAGGAGCTTTGATGTGGTGCGTTTGAGCTGACAGGGCGGCTAGACGCTTGCGTGGCCGAACAACTCATGCTGTGTGGTGCCACATGGCGTTGCATGGTGCGACACCTTAGTAGTGCGGTCTAAGGTGGCCGTGTGCATGACCCGATGGTCATCGGCAAGGGGTATGCGAGAGAGAAGGGGACGAGGGGAACCTGCTGGTACCTCACGTGAAGCCCTAGGGGCAACCGAGATGGCCGACGACGGAGATGAGCAGCGGTGGGGAAAGGGCTCCAGTGGTGGGGTATTACGGCAGCACCCGAGCCTGGGATGACTGGGGTGCCCGTAATTACTTGCCGGAGTACTCGCCGGTGGCTGAAACAAAGAGAGCACAGTGAGGGAAGAGCTTAGAGCTTAGGAGACGATTTGAGTGGGAGGGCAAGGAGCGGTGTGGGATGGGGTTGCTCAGGGAGGGATTAAATAAGGCTGGGGATGGGAGGGGTGAACCAATTGGTCGCCGATGATGGTGCAGGATGGTGGCAGTTGCGGCGAAATTGAGGGGAGTGGCGTGAGAATGGGGGTGACAAGCGCGAGAAATGTGGAAGGAGCACAGGGATGGAAGCGAGGGGTCCCGGGCGGCGAGGGGGCGGCGAAGATGGCGGCGAGAATGGCGGCGGTGATGTGCGGGGAAGAGGGGGAAAGCTAGAGGAAGAAGAAGGCAGCAGGGGGCTACCAGGTGGGCCTGATGGGCGTGGAGGGAGAAGAGAGAGGACGGAATGGGTGAGATCGCGCATATATATGTGTAACTGTATGCATGCACATAGGCATAATGACTATTTTTTGTAAATAGCTGAAGAAAAACACACCGTTATTTTTAGTGTTCCTGATGCATTCGTAATTTAGGAAATATGTATGTAAGTCTACACGTATATATTTACTACTCTTGTGCAACTAAAAAATTATAAAAAATGATGCTAAGATTGCAAAAGTGTGCACTGTTAGTTATAGTATATATGTACATATGTATGCATATACATGTGTATCTGTATGCATGGAAATAAGCACATGGCCATAGGAATAATTGGTAGCTCAGTTATGTACATGTGCATGATTATTCTGGGTTATGGTAGGTTGTATTTAGCACCATTAGACACCAACACATTATTTACTATATTGCAGGGAATGGTTGCTTGCGACGGTCACAAGCATGGTACATTGTTGAACCCATCTTGGGATGAGCAGCATCGTTGTCAAGCATGGTCGAGCGGTGATAGACTGCTCCCCTTTGTTCTTTGGGGGAGTTCAGAAGGACTGACCTCTCGATGATCGATACATTCTAATTCTACAATGGGCTGGAAACTCATCGCTTCTGTCGGCACTTATTGACTAGTGAAGGCTGAAGATCCACACATTTTACTTTTGGTGGGGGGAGATGGCCATCACTCTGCAGTATGTTGCATACCTTATCGGCTTGCCACTATGGGCTCATCCTGTAGTTGCACCCCAGATCAGCCAACTTGAAGGCATGTTTGCTGCACCAGTTTGGTCAGCCCATTCTAGACAGGATACATGGAGTGTCACATTCATGATTGCGGTGGTATAAGTAATGCTTAGCAGATGTGCCTATAGAGGTTGTGAGGTCCCACCTAGTTGCTTTCTTGCTCTTCATGTTTGGGTGGGTCCTTATCGAGACCCCAATTTGTAAATCCAGACTCTTTGTGTATACCACACTAGTCCAGGATCACGTTAGTGCACACAGTATAAATATAGATGAAATATCGACCATATGTATGATTAATAAAGGAAAAGATTCAAATATTAATAATTATCAAAGTACGACCTTATGACCAAATTTACAACTTACTAACTTGAAGGGCTTAAGAAACTAGAAGAGGAAAACAGAAATAAGACACACCTATAGAAGTTGTGAGGTCCCACCTAGTGGCTTACTTGCACTTCATGTTTGGGTGGGCCTTTGTCGACACCCGAATTTATAAATCTGGACTCTTTGTGTATATTGCACTAGTTTATGATCACGTTAGTGTACACAGTATTAACATAGACGAAATATTGACCATATGTACGATTAATAAAGGAAAAGATTCAAATATTAATAATTATTAGAGTACGACCTTATGGTCAAACTTACAACTTACTAACTTGAAGGGCTTAAGAAACTAGAAGCGAAAAATAGAAATAAGCATAGCAGTCATTCCACATATCTACAAGCAATCGACTAGGAAGCGAATGCCTAATTCGCAAAGTCATCAAAGTATCCTCCCCTATGTACCTTCTGCTGATATGGTTCCTCCTTTTCAATTGAGCAACAATAGGCATAAAGCCATGAGTACATGGGTACTTAGCAAGTCGTTTGTAATAAAGATACAATATAATATGCAAGACATACCAGTGGATGGTTGAAATATTATTTTTGCATAAAGTAATAATTTAAAGTAAATACAATAAATAAATTGAAAGCGATCTATTAATGAAGACAATAATAAATAAATAATCAAAGAAATTGAATAAACCACTCATGAACTACCCATTCATGAACTTATCTACGAGTGAATTAACCATTCACTTTTTCAAAGTTATCCCAACCAAGTTTTATAAAATATATACCTTTCGTATAAAATTACTAAGCATTGTCCATAATCGAAGACACGGCTATTCGAATAGTTTTACACTCTACACAACTGTACTCACATGATGTGATCATCCCCCACGCTAAAACAAATCACAACAAAGCTTTTACAATGCTTAATCTCAACTCAATTTCACCCACTAAATTTTCTCCATCAAGTAGGTTAACCACCTAGTCGATAATTGCTCCCTCTTGTGCCTCATGCAAATCAGCAACTATGTTCAACTCAATGGTAAAATTAAAATTAAAATATCACAATTTAATCAGTCAGGTCTATCCTATACTAAACATGTAGTTTACACGGTATGGCTCAGATCATGACGTACAAAGTTAAATCCTTAGACATTACCCAGGCGAGACTTCCACATCTCTCGAAGTGAATCCACACTTCCCCCTTAACTGCACGATCATTTGCCTAAATGAAAACTAATTTTGTATAACCAACACCAATGACACACTAATGTCATGGCATATAAATTTTATAATTGTGGTACCAACTATGGTTCAATATCTCATTAAGTCAAATTAATTATTTAACCACATGTGATGATGAACCCAACGAAACTATAAGCATAGCTAAGCATATTAAATGTACAACCCTTGTGACATCTAGTATTACATTACTAAATAATTTCCCATCATATGATGACAATGGAATCAGGGCACTCAAATTATCAAGTTAGGGATTAATCAATTTGGACACTAACTACCATATACAAAGGTTTGTGATAAAATAGTAATACATGATAATTTAAAATAAAATAAATAAATAATAGATCTAAAAATTAGATTCAATATGATCAAAAGATACGACTTGTTTTGGCCTTACTTACTTAATTGCTCTTAATTTTTAAATCTTGCTTCAGCTCCGTCGAAGGTGTGATCTAACGAGAGAGAAAACACAATGAAGCACAAAAATAAATTCAAACAAATTTCAAATGAATTCCCAAAACTTCAAAACTGGAACCAAAAGATAGAGCTTGATTTTTTATGGATTCTTAAAAAAGAACAGGTCAAACTGAACTAGAACGGAATAGAACGGGCTCTCTGAAAAAATTCTACTATGTTGTTGACTTGATGCATGAAATAGTGGGTCTACGGTAAACTCGATGTATGGAATAGTGCATAGTGCATGGCTCGGATGATGTGGCCTTTAACTGGACAATTAGGGCTGACGTGGTAGTGACGTGGTAT
This sequence comes from Melocanna baccifera, assembly GCA_036346265.1. Lineage (NCBI taxonomy): Eukaryota > Viridiplantae > Streptophyta > Magnoliopsida > Poales > Poaceae > Melocanna > Melocanna baccifera. The sequence goes on from CM070709.1 coordinate 13,215,764, forward strand.
GCTAACATAGCATGCTAATGTGGCACTGGGATGGCTCGTTTGGCTGATGTGGCATCCACATGGTATGACATGTGGCAACCACGTAGGATTAGGCTTGAGTGGCTGCTAGATGACGATTGACTTGGCTAGAGTGATGACAATCGAATTGTCTGAAGACGATCGAATGGTCCGAGGGGATAAGGATGTTCGGATGGTCCAAAAGAAACAACAATCGGACAGCTAAGGAGTGACGATGATCAGTCAGTCCAACCATGATCAGACGGCCGAGGACGATCGGACTGGCCGAAGATATTCAGACCGGTTGAAGGGGTGATGATGTTCAGACGGTTCGAATATATGATCGAACGGTCTACAGGGTTGAGGACGTTTGGACGGTACGAATTGCGATGACGCGTGGCGCTCTATGGATGGCTACTAAAGGTGAAGCGATGGCAACTGGGCTAGACGGTGGAGAGGCTAGATAGGGCAGGAGACATGACAGGCGCTACTCACCTTCGACGAAGATGAAACCGATGGTGACAGACAATGGAAACGAATGAAGCAGATGGCGGCAACGGCGAGCGAGCGACAGTGTCAGAGAAGGCAGAGCTCGACAACAATAGTGATGGCAATGGCTGAGCTCAATGAACAGCGGCAGCGGTGAACTCCGGTGAGGATGGCGGCGCACGAGCAAGGGTGAACGACGATGAGTGCAGAACACAAGGGGTGGAGCAACTATATATGCACGGATGTCGAGGCGTCCACGGGCGAAATGGGACAGCGGTGGCACGGACATGGAAAACAAGACCAGAGCAAAAATGACGATGAAATTGTGAGGAAGATGAACAGTAGCCGAGCGCATGGATGGATGACGCATGGCTCGGGAGAAGAACGGACGGTCTGTGTTGGATGGCCCAGATGAACAATGCCGAGGGGGCAATGGCTAACATGTGGCAAGGTGGGAAGGGATGTGGGCTGGGCCAGCTAAACAGTGATGGGCTCGGCCCAATTGGTTTTAGGGTTTTCTATTTTCAAGATTCAAATAAAATCAAAAGAGCTTTAAAAATAGCAAATAAATCCAAAAAACCTAGAAAATTCCTTGGGACACAAGGAACCCAAATAAAATATTTTTAGAAAATATTAATATTTATTTTAGTTATATTAAATCCTTTGAATTACTAAAAATTCATTTTAAGCTAGTATTAAATCCAGAAAAATTCAATTGGTGAATTTTATTTTAAAAGCTTCAAATGAACTCTTAAAATCAGGATGTTACAGTGCTATTTTCTATGACTTAGGGAGATTGGGTGTACCCTAGCTACATCCACATCGCTAAGTCCCTGATCGACGTCAAGCCTGATGTGGTCTTATTGTACAGTTGAGCTTGGTTGTACTATGTGTGACCTATAGGGGTTTGTACGATGATTCGAGCGTGTTATTAGCGAGTCAAACCTCGTTGTTTGACTCGTGAGAGCACTTCATTGTTGGTTGGCTGAACTTTCAGGTGTTGGTGCACCCGTACCAATTGGAAGCACGATTCTACAGTCATGTTGATGGTGATGACCTAGTAGACAGACCCAGCATGGGTACTCATTAGATTGCTAGCGAGCTAGAATGATCTAGGAAGAGACCACGGTGAATATACCTAGATTTTCATAATGTGTTTGAGACCATACACAATGGTAGCGTCGCATGGACGGTGTGAAACACAGAGTTCATTTCTGACACATTATATTTCGGATTGTCAAAGCAATATGAGCAGGACAGGGACCACTAGCTTACGACCTTCCACCTTGTCTTCTTCCACATGGTGGAGCCCTATGACCCCCAACGAGTTATGGGATAGTTTGGGCTTCACACAGATGCTACCAGCACTAGGTCAACCACTACCCAGCCATATTCGCTTGTAAGTAAATTTATTTGTTACCTCATTTCATACAATCCATTGCTTTAATTTTTAAGTCGTGTACAATTTGTGTCTTCTTTATTTCCCCACTCGAATAACAGTTGTGTACCACTGCATTTTTTCGCAGGCAAACTAAGAAGGGATGGAAGAGTGACAACTTGAGGGCAACAAAGGCATTGTGGACCACAGTTTGGGAGCAGTCCATGAGGACAGAGGTTGAGCAGGAGCGATGGCCATACTACCCAAATATGTACCCCATATACTTGCATTGTTATGTGGCACGAACCCATTGTAGACCAACGCGGCTCCCTACGCAGCCCTCAACCAAGCCACACATGCCAACATGCTAGCACTAGGCCCAGACTGACATCGTACGATACTGCATGATGAGACAGTAAAAGATTTCATGCCCGAGGATGGAGCCGCACTGCGCCACGAATGCTCGAGTAAGATCAAATGGCTGTTGGGTTCTATTTATTCGCAACATGTACGAGGACGCCAAACACGCATTGGGGGGACATCAACTACAACCATCCTAGCGACATGTTTATCTCAAGGGGGCAACGAGCTACACCTTCATCCGTCCACAACTTTGTCTACACATCCTAGCTCATCGGCATATGATCGTGCAAAAATAGCACACCCTCAAGTGCACAGGTTGCCACTGAAATAGCGATGAGTATCGTGTTCTCCACAGAGACTAGACTGAGGCTACCGGCACTCACCTAAAACTAGGTCAATCAAAATAGGTGAGAAAACTAAAAACTAAACCTAAAAGGACTATTGAATCATCCAAACTAACTAACTAAAATGACTAAACGAACCCTTAGTCACATGAACAAACTGACTAACGAACTAAACGGGACGAACGCCCATGCGAATTGAAGTTGCACGACCAAACAAACAACACGACGATTGATGCATGAATGAACAAGACTACCGACTGATGACCTAACTAGTTACCAACCGCAAGACAGAATCGAGGAAGTTGAGAAGCACGGAGGGAGTCAAGAGAGAGGGGGAAGATAGTCGACAACCAATTAAACTATAGCAATAGGACAACACAAACACTAAACTACGACAATGACTACACGACCTAACTATTGACCGACCAACGAGATAGAAGAAAAGAGGGAGTTGAGAAGCAAGGAGGGGGTTGAGACAACGAGGGCAGGAGAATGGTTGCCAGCTAGCTACCTCACGCAGGAAAACAGACAGACACTAAACCACAAAACGCATCCTAACAAAACTACTCATAACCACATATAAAACAGCACATAACATAAATCCAAGGGATCTAGCAACAATTAATTACTACTGCAAATAACAAAATGGGATCACAACACCCTAGATAACATGCATACGTCATAGTGTCAATAGCAACTACAGACTAAAATACTAGTAAGTGCCAACTGTCCAACAACAGAAGTAATTACCATGGGAGTAGATGAAGTAGAGAATGTAGAGGTCGTGGAAGTGAAGTTGATGCAGAGGAGGTCATGGCTAAGGTTGATGAAGAGGTCACCGACGTTGGGATGGCAGCGCTGATGGAGAAGTTGTGGCGACCACCGATGGAGCAATGGAGGTGGCCAACAAGAGGCGGCTGATGGGGCAAGCGGGCGCTAGGATCACTGGGAGAGCAGAGGGAGTGGAGAAGTGCAGCAAGGCAGTGGTGTTGAGGTGAGCGGTGGAGGAGCAGTCACCGGCAAGATGGGGAAGCAGTGGGAGGCGCATGGTGGATGGTGGCACTTGGTGGCACACCGATGAGCTAGAGGGAGGAGATCGGCCGATGGCAGCTCACCGAATTTGGAGCAGGAAAGTGGCAACTGTGATGGCTGCACATTGGAAGGGAAGCGCGGTGGTGATGGTGGTGTGAACAATGGCCGCCAGTGCTCGATGTATCCACCGACAAAGGAGAAGCAACACAATGGGAGAGGAAGAGGGGGGGCCAAATGGAGGATTGACCGAGATGGAAGGCACTAATGGAGGAGAGTGTTGGCCGAGATGGGAGTTGAGGCAGCAGTGTAGGGGAATTGGATGACGAGTAGAGATGCTGGAGGGAGAATGGAGTAGCGCATTGGTGGTAGTGGGGAGAAGGTAGAGAGGCCTTGTGGTGGCGCGCTGCGGCATTTGGCCAGGCCATGGCGGCGACTAAAGCTAGAGAGATGGGAGAAGAGAAAGAGGGGGCAAGGAAGAAGATAATGCCAGGCTCCTGGTTCTTCCATGGCCGGTGGCTAGGGTTCTTAAGGATGGGGAATTTTTTTTGGTATTTTACGATTTTGCCCTCGAACTTCTTTCAAGTTGCAATTCGGTCCTTCTCTCTTAATGATTTTTTATGTTCTAGCCCCTCCGGAAGTCCAATTTCTTCACTAGAAGATCCTACGCATCTGTGACAACACTTATTTTGTATGGAACTATCTTAGAATGCCAAATTTGAAGATTATGTGCCTCGATCACGCTAGCCTGTGGAAAATTATAAAAAATATAAAATAGTCTAATTCAAGCAATTAATTTTAGAAAAGCACATAAATGATGATACATGATCCTAAAATGCAAAAATTATATGGGGTAAATGATCAAAAAATATGTAAAAATGACGCATGTCAGCATACTGCCCTAGCCTCGGTCGTTCCCAGTCCATGCAGCGCACTACTCAAGTTTGACAATTTTATATTTTGTAGCAATCAGCACGGTACCTTATTTTTGTTGTTCATCATATATGTCGTCTTCGTGCAGGCTGTTCACACCGAACTACTCTACTTCTGTCTTCATGGCTTTGGTAGCCTGACCCCAGACCTCCCTCATTAGGAGGGGGATGGAGCACAACACGTCTGTCCTCATCACGAAGATAGCCTAAGACACACGATACCCTAGGCACCGACGTTGACTTGTCTATCCGAGACTGCAAGTTGTACCCTAGGCACCAACATTTACTTGTCTATCTGAGACTGCAAGGTGCAATACAACATGTACGCACTTGTGGATCACCCATGCCCCCTTTAGCATGACGAGTGGTATGATTGGACATAAGACAGCTACACGGTTCACTAATAAAAACATAGACTACACATCATCGGCCTTCACTGCAGCGGGCAAAATAGACTAGTGTACCCTAGAGGTTCATTGTATGCGCAACACATGACACCGGTGCTTACAATTACATGTTTCATTACGGTCCATGATTCATCTTCATTCAACTAACAAAAATAGTACGCACATGCATGTCTCGAGGCCAGAGTTCCAAGAGTGGGCTATTGGTTCATTCTCTACCAAGCACATGGCTCAAGTTCATCTATTCAAAATAGGAGTTCATACTAAAGTCTTACTTTCCATCAGTCTAATGAAACATGTTTTCCTTCACACAATGGCAATAATTACACGAAGGACTAGGTGCAGTCGATGTTCAACACTCAAGAGATTGGGCCCAATTAGCTGTCCAGTGCACTGGTTCCCACTCAGCCACCACTGCAATACAACTTGTGCGACGTACAACGCTACCCAGACAAGCTGACTTTCCTAAGGACCAGCTTTGCCACTAGAGAAAATGGGCAGTAGATATTTCAGAAGGTAATGGTGGAGAGTTGTAGTCGAAAGTGCCTCCACTAGCCATGTTTAACTTCAGTCGGTGCAGAGTACATCACGGACAGGAAGATGATCACAATCATAGTCTCCGACTAGTTCGCATAGCTTGAGCGAAACCTGATCAGACTCTTCAAGCAGTCGAAAGGAATAGCAGTGGTAGGACATGACTAGATTTGAATCATAAAATACAATAATCACCACCTTGAGCATCGTCTCCTCTGGTAGCGAAAAGAATACAATAAACTCATCCATGACGATTGCGCAAGTGATAAAAATTGAACATATTCAAATGGTGAACAAAACACAAAATTCAGTTTTCCCCACAACAGGCATTATAATTTCTTTAAAGTCTTCTTGATCCAGCGTAACCCAAATTGCAACTTTGCTTTAGGCTCTATATGTGCGGATCTTGCCGCAAAATTCTGTAGTAGACGACAATTGAAAGACCATGTGAGATGGTTCAGGACCATGTTGTGATGAACCATTGCTATTTTAGAAGGGCAAAATTTTGGAATTTGTAGTTTTTTCTGAAATTCCTACAGACTTGGCAGTATACCAACTAGAGGAGGAGGTTAGACCACCCACCGGTCAGACCACCCCCCTTTAGCGGTTAGATTGGCCACCACCAATGGTCAGACCGGCTGGAGGCAATGGTCTAACTGGCAAGCCTGTGGTGCTTCGGCCAAAATGTGGTCTTTTTTGGAAATTGTGGTCATGGGTTGGTTTGTTTTGACCTAGATCAGTGCAAATATGTTGTATGAGGCGTGGGTCAAGTTATGAAAAACTTATTTCCAAAAATAATTACTTTCACTTTAGATGTGCACTGTTGCTTAGAATCAACTATGGTAAATGGCGAGGATCGAGACAACACTCATGGAGGAGCGGAGGGCTAAAATGATCAAGGATGCTGAGTAAGATGGCTGAACTCAAGCATGGCTGAGAAAGGTGACAAATATTGAAACAAAGTTCAAGCGATGGTTGCACCTGTGGCTTGGTCAGTCCAAGTGAGGTGTACTCTAGTGGAACCGAAATAGGATAGACTTGCCAATACATAACAAGCCAGTGGTATAATTACACATGGCATGCATAGTTATTACTTACAAGGAAAGATAAAGATTGGGTTAAGAAAGGGTATTTTGGCAAGAGTTCTTGCTTGCTGCGATATGTGGGAATACATCTAAAGCCATCTTGACCATCTTCTATCTACAAGTAAGTCATATTTCTTGTTTTGATTTTTTCCCGGTTTTAATGCAATCTTGCTTAATTTTGAGAAAGGTCTAAATTTTGACATGGATTCTTGTGATCCTTAGTTGGAATAGGTTTTTTCGAGACCTTAACCAAGGTATGCAAAAATTTTCATATTATTTGGACTTGTATATTTGGAGTTGCACCAAAAATTGCATCAGCTCGGACTGAAGCTTCAGTTCTGGAATAGGGAGGCCAGTTAGGCTACACCCACTTCTAGTCATGCCACGAGGACTAATCAGACCAGAACCTATCTAGTGGTCTGACCACCAGGCACTAGAGAAACCACCCCTAGCTACCAATCTGACTACCTGAGAACCGAATTTCTTGGAATTTTGGTTTCTTGATTTGCTAGCTTTTTTGTTGGCTTTCCATCCTTATTTTCATAGCTTAGATATCAAAGTGAAGGATCAATGAATACTTCAAAAAACATTTGAAGGCGCCATTCACCCCCTTTGTTGTCATACCGGTACTACAAGTGATATCAGAGCCCAGTTACCTCCTCTCATAGATTTTAATTGGTCGTAGGAGCCATGGCATCAGATAAATATTTAACCAAGCCATCCATTTTCAATGGAATTGATTTCTCTTATTGGAAACCTCATATGCAATCCTACATCGAGGTTCAAGGCACACAATTTAGATTAAGGTCAAGAATCCTTATGTTGTACTGGCCGATGATTATGTTACCCAGATATAGAGGCAAATAGCAAGACTTGTAATTTTCTAATTCAAGGGCTTAATCGATCTGAGTTGAGTGAGTTGATTACTTAAAATTTGCTCATGAGATCTAAAAGACTCTTGCTGACTACCATGAGGTCTCTACCGCTATCAAGGAACTGAGACAAAACCATTTAAAGAAAAAATACTCATAGATCGAGCAAAAGCTTGGTGAACCCTTGAATGAATTGTGGGAAAGGTTCAATAAGATTATTCTTGATCTTCGTGCTATTGGTTTGGTATTTTCTGATTCTAAGAATACACACTAAATGTTGGATGCACTTAATGTGAAGATTTGAAAAATAAAGATCACTTTCGTTAATGACAACACTGTCATAAGTGAGCTTACTATGGATAAGCTCTAATCAAGGTTGAAGACACATGAGATTGAATTCATCTCACATCTTTCCAAGACAGAGTGATGGCACTTGTGGTTAACCCTTCTTGGAGCAATTCTTCAAGTTCCTTAGATTTTGGCTCTGCTGAATTTTCATTGTCAGCTTTGCATTCTCTAAGCGATAACATCTAGAGAAGCTTCCTGATGATGACTTAGCCCTCCCATCTACAAAATTCTATAACAAAGTGAGGAATAAGAGAAGGAGTGGCCTTGTTACTTGCTTTGAGTGTGGTGAGCTGAGCCACATTTAGGATAAGTGCCCTAAGTTAGAGAGCAAGGAGGAAAAAGACTTCTAAAGGTATCCTCAAGCTCGTGATGTGAAGTCCAAGAAGCCCAACTACCATAAGATCGCCAACTAGGTCCTTGATGCTCTTGAGAATGTAACATGAGCAATGTAGACTCAGGGATAGAGGACAACGAGAATGACTTTCACAGCAAGAAGAAGACCTAAGACTTTACCAGCATGTGCTCCATGACCAAGTGTAGTACCAACATCGACAACTCCTCCGATGAGCCCTACAATGATCCTAACAAGGTATGTCCCTCCTCCCAAGAGATGAAACATGCTCTTGTTAATGCTAAATAAAAAGTGAAGAAACAAGCTAAAGTGATGAAGTACTAGGATATTATGATTAACAACTTGAACCTAGAAATTGTTAGGTTTAAATCCATGAATCCTGATAATAACTGTAAATCTTGATGATGCTTGCATGATCAATTGGCTAATATAAAAATTGCTCATTCCTTTGTTGTTAGCCAACTCAAAGATGCTCTAGAAGAACTAAAATCTCTCAAAACTAGTAAAGATCATGATTGCTTAAATGCTATTACCTTGGATGTGATTCCTTTAGGTGTTATTCTGTAACACCCCGACCCTCTACAGGGCCCAAGATGCTACCACCACACTATTATTACCTCACATAATGTCGGGACCCAGAACAACAACTCCAAGTTCTCTGTGTAAATCGCACTATCCTAGGGAAAGCTAGTGCACACAGGGTCAACAACGATAAATATCATGCATAATCAACCTCCAAAATATTATTAAGCCAAGGTACGGGCCTTATGGCCAAGTCTTACAAAAGAAGGGCACAAGACCATCAGAAAATAAAGACAACGGAAAAATAAACGGCAGAAGGACAGCCCATCCAACCTTCCCACATGCGAATGATTGTAAGACGTGGCTTACTGTAACATCCCAATTTTTGCTTTTATTTTGAAGAAAATAATTTTAAATTAATAATTTCCAATTATCTGGAATTTTTAGAATTTAAAGTTTTTGTTGAAAAGAAAATTTAATATCAAAATAAGTTGGAAATATTTTTCATATGTTTAAAACATTATCAGTGAATTATGTGAATTTTTCTGGAATTTTTGGAATTTATTTGGTATTTTTCTGACTATTTTAAAATCCTCTACTAATTTCTGAAATGAATAAAAGATTTAAATATCCAAACTCTTCCTCGGGTTGACACTTGTCACCCATCCGTTCGCTCTCCCTCCGGCCGAGCTAATCCCCGCCGTCTACGCCTCATCCCGCCTCCCCTCCCTCTCGCTGCGCCAAGTGTCGCGCATCCGACAGCAGCCAGCCACTCCGCGGCTAATACTCAAAAGGGTAAACCGCCCTTATTGGGTAGGCTGAGCCTCCCCGCCCGACTGGTTACCACCGCCGCTCTCTCTTTCCCGCCTCCTCGGCGCGTTCGAGCCCCGCTCCGCGCGCGAGGTTGAGTTCTTTTTTTGCCGACAAGCGGCCCCACTGCCGAGATCGGTTCGCGTGGACTCACGCCGCTGGTCCCACTGCCGAGCTGTCGCCCCGACGTTTCATCTCGACCGCTTCGCTCGCGCGTGGCCGCCATTGAAGCCGCCACCCACTCGCCTCGCCTCGCCTCCGACCGCTCCGCCGCCGCCACGCGTCGGGAGAGACCGCCGCAGTGCGCCATTAAACGCCACCGCCCTCGCGAAGAGACGCCCGCTTCGCCGCGGCATCGGTAACCGCCGCCATTAACGCCGGCGAGGACGTGCGCCCGCTTCTCCTCCGTCGCGTATAAAGCAAGTCCCGGACGACCCTCTTCCCCCTTCGCACTCTCCTCTCTCTCTCCTTCTCGCGTGCGTTCATAGCCGTGAGTCGCCGCTGTGATTCGCGTCCGCCGACGAAGCCGCCGCCGCCGCGGTAAGCTCCCCGCCGCACCAACGCCTCGCGCCGCCGGTCACGCGCGCGCGCTGCGCCGCGTCACCGCTCCTCGGTCCGCGTGCGAGTCGCGCCCGCGCCGCGCTTCGCGTCCGCGCGACGCCTCGCGCGACGCTGGGCCACGCCGCCGCCGATCGCCGGATCGCCGCCTCGCACCGCGCATCCCCACCGCCCGCTCAACGACGGCCCGATCTGCGCGACGTGTTTCCATCTCGCCGCCCACCTCGCGTCCCGCCTCGGCCCCACCGCGCGTCGCTCCAAGGCGCGGAAGCGTCCGCGCCGGCGCCGACGCCGCGCGGAGAGCCGCGCCACGCGGCGCCATCCGCCGGTTGCCCGCGTCTCACCGCCTTATCTCGCCGCCCATCCGGATCGAGCCGACGCTGAGATCGCGCCCGCGCGTCAAGCCCATGGCCGTCCGATCCATCTCCACCGACACCGCGCAAGCCGCCGCGTCGATCGCGCGCCGAGCCACGTGCGCGCCACGTTGCTCGCCGGCCTCCGTGAGACAAACCTTAAGGGATTACCTACCCTTATGGGGTAGGCGGTGCCTCCCGCTCACTTGGCTAGCGCCGCCTCTTCCTCCCACTCCTCTGGCTGCGAGCCTGGCCCGCGTGGCGAGGTTGAGTTTCTCCGTTTTTATCCGCGCTGACACTTGGGTCCCACCCGTCAGCGACCACCTCTCTGCACTCGTCACTGTCCAGTGGGTCCCATACGTCAGAGACTCATTTTAAATGAACTCGCTGACCAGTGGACCCCACCTGTCGGTAATTTCCGAATTTATAGATTTAATCAAATCTGAAAATTTCAAATAACCATATCTTTTTCATTTTAGCTCCAAATTGGTCCATTCAAATTTCTAAATTCATCTAAAATTTCAATCTTTCAATTGGTATATTTATTTTCAATTTTGGAATTTTTATTTTATTTTATTTATTTGGATTTCTCGATTTACGTGTAGAGACCGATTTGTCCGAGCAACATCAAGATCAAGTTCAGAAGATTTCAACCCAGGCAAGAAGGCAAGTCTCCTTTGACCATTTTGCTCTATGTTTTGCAAGTTTCCTTTGATCAACTTGCTCCAATGATTTATAAAATGATTAGGTAGTTATTTTAAAATTATTGCATGCTTATGTTATATCAAGTGATAATTTGATTTAGAAAATTTAGTTAAATACCCAATTTGCTATACCTTCCATTGAAAATTGTTTATCTTGTACCATTGTCAACTTAGGATATCCCTTTGACTCAATAATGAGTTAGTGTTACAATTGTTGAATGTTTAAATACTAGCAAATGCTTAGCGTAGCAAATAAATATAATAATACTCAAATGAGAGTTATGTTTACCAAATGCTTTGATGAATGATTTGTTTGAACATTGGTAATGGAGGTTACCATTGTTAAATGTTTTGTTTGAAAAGTGGTAATGGATGTTACCACTGTTAATTTGAAAATAAAAATGAAATTCAAAAGGAGAAGTTGACAAGGGTGGATGGAAGGTTTGGCTGGTGCAGTTAGCACGAGAATGTTTGGAATTGTGAATGAGCCACCCTGGTTGTTTAAGGACCGACGCTTGTGTTTGTCCAAACTGAGCAAAACAGTACAACCACAAGTCTATATGGGTACGACCTAGCTAACTACCCTATAATAGTGTAGTTTAGATATCACCAGCGGTGTATTGAGTGCCAGGGTGTACTGGTTACTCATAGTGAGGGACAGGGTTTACTGTACTCATATGGCGCAAGAGGGGGCTCCAACTTGTGGATTCAAGTTGTGGTGAAACCTTAGCGGGTGGTATTTAAACTATACTGGAGTAGGTGAAAAGCTTTGTGATAATTTATCTGAGTCTTATGCCAAAGGAAGCATGTTGACTGCAAAGATGACTTATCTCTTGTGGGTAAAGTTGTACACCCTCTGCAGAGTTAAAACTATTCGAATAGCCGTGCCCACGGTCAAGGGCGGGCAAGGAATGCATTCACATGGTAGAAGTTTTGGTTTTGATTTCAAAACAAAATGAATTGGAGAAAAACTCGGGAGTAGTATAACTCTCGTGATGTTCAGATCAGGGGGTGTAACCTGAGGTTTTGAAAATTGGCTGTGATGGTCTGAGGTATTAGTGTTGGTAGTTTAACCTTCACTAAAGTACTTATCCAATTTCGATTATTAAAAACAAGTTGTTTACAAAATGGCTTTCAAAGTAATTATGTAGATTTGAAATAAAATGCTGATTTTTGCAAATAAACCATATAGCCTTCCTTTGTGAAGCCTTACATCCTTGCATTTTTCCCAAGACTTATGAGTACATTTCAGTACTCACCGTTGCTCTATAAATATAAAAGCAGAGAATGAAGAAGATCAAGCTGAGAGTATGACTTCGCGCGAATGTGGATGCGGTGGATTATTCTCGGATGCCTAGGATTCGTTTCCCACCAATTGCCCGTGGCGATTGATGGGTCGATCGCTTATCTTCATTTGCTTCCACGTGTTTATTTTCGCTGAGGTTCTGTGAACCTTAGTAAGGCAATGGCCTTTGTAAAACTTCGATTACTATTGTAATAAAGCGTTGTTGGCAATGTATCATCTTTTCTGCTTGAACCGTGTACTAGCATTGATCTCTCGGACTAGTACAAAGAATACACGGGGTCTAGGAGTTTCTACTCCGGGTCTCACACTTACTCGTCGAAGTTCTCACTGTAGTCGTCGGAGTCGTACTCTGGCAACAAATTTAAGCAAGGTGAGTACTTTAAAGTACTCCACAAGTTACCCTAGGAATTATAACAGAATTGATGCATGCATAATGGATTTCAAAGGGAGGCTTAATAGGATAAAAGTGCGGAAAAGCAATATGAAAATTTAAATACCATAATGTAAGAATGAAAAGCTGAATTTTAATACATCATATGAAACAATATTTTAATAAAGTAATATCGCTAGCGCGACTCCAACCTACACTAACCTAACCATGGGCATCCCACCCGGACCATTGTCAAAATCATCGTTTTGCCCAGAAACCAAGTTTTATGAAAACCAAATATAATCTGTGAAAACTCTACTTAGCATGTCTATAACCGTGGACATGGCTATCCAGGATATATTAAAACTCTGCAGAGGTATACAACTTTACCCACAAGACGTGTCCTCCTACTTGACCTACGCGATTAACGCACTGCCTTTGGTGTGTGGCGGGGAATTCACGACAAGGCTGTTACAATGATCCATAGCCAATACAGTCACGCCGCCACTAAGGTTTCACCACAACTCGAATCCACGAGTTGGAGCCCCCTCTTACAGTGGAGTCCGAGCGGGGCGCGGGCAGAATGGACACGGATGTGTGCCACGTGGCCAGCTGGGCGGTGGAATGCGAGGCGGGCGTGCGGCGCTAGGGCAGGTGGGTGAGGGCGGCGGGGTGTGGGCCGGGACGAGGGAGGCAGGCGCGGGCGCGGTGAGGTGGATGGGTGACACGTGGGGGAGATTGGATCGGACGACGGGGAAGCAGCCCGAGGGTTTTTAGGAAAAGGATTTTCCCCGAATTTCTTTTTCTTAATTCTGAATAAAATCCAAAAAAGCTCTAGAAAATAGCAGATAAATCCCAAAAATTCATGAAAAATACCAGAAAATTCCTTGAGACCTGAGGAACTCAAATAAAATATTTCAGCTTATGTTAAAGTTTATTTTAATCATATTAAATTATTTTAAATTCTAAAAATTCATTTTAAGCTTGTTTAATTTCCAAAAAAATTCCAAAAAATTAAAATTTAAATTCACGACGTTATAAACTCCAGAAAAATAGCATGTTACAAGCAGCGAGCAGAGGAGGCTCACAGTGATACGGGGTCGCCCGATCTTCTCGATGTAGGATTGGATACTCGCGGGAGTCTTGATGAATCGCAATGATCCTCCAACGCCAATGCAAGGGACGAACACTCTTTAATCCGCCAAAATACACTTGCGTCGATTTCGCCGACCACCAAGCGAAGATCTACCATGCACCCAATTCCCAGCGGAAAGGTTGAACGATCTTGATTGAAGAACACTCCTAATTCCCACACGGAATTTCAGCAGCAATGATAAACTCGAACAAAGTTTAATAGATTGATTATTCTCAAAGGTGGTCTGAGCCCTTAGGCTGCCAATACATGACTTATATAGGACCTTAGGACATCCATAGAGTCCACAAACCTAGTACAACTCAACCCTATATGGTTTTAGATACGAACTCTCACAAAAAGGAAACTAGATTTTACAGTCATCACATTGTTTCGGCCATAACTTTTGATTCATGATGAAGTTGATTCTGGGACTATATCCATTGCGTAGCCCTTGAAAATATCTTTCCAAGGAGTACAAGAACACCCAAATCGGACTCCGTTTGTGAAAGTTATGACCTTTTTAGTAAGTGCCTGTCAGGCTGTCTCGAACCGAATCCGAATTGAATTCTGAATTGAATCCGAGTTTGAATCCAATTGGCCTTGTGGGAGGTACGAATTGGTCTTGAAAATCTTATCCAAAACTTATAGTTTGAGTCCTTGGGCTTCTCCCTTTTGCTCTCCCACTGAATGGGCTTTCTTTCTTCACGTCTTTGACACCTAATGTGGTTATCCTCTTCCTTTTGCGTCTCCATTGCTTTGCCATCGACAAACCTAAGAACGCACCATTTAATGACATGAGGTAGTATTCTATTCTTATGAATAACAACATTATATTTAGTTTGGAATGAGTTCACCTGGCAATGTTTGATGCGGCTCAATAATTCTTTCCAGTTGAATAATATATTTAACTGAAAAGTACAAGACACGTGTGTATCCGCATCACACAGTGCCGACGAGATATAGGTGTCGATGTGTCTGGCCGAGGGTAGGGATGGTGTTGCCTTCCTCCAAGGTTGCTCCCGCTCAGCGGAATTGGCTTGGCAAAACTCCAATTGGCTGATTGGCTAATGACCAGAGTTGGGGAAGAGAGTGTCGCCGATGCTCCTACGGGCAATGTTAGTGCAATTCTTCGTTGTGGGAGGAAGAGAGTGGTGGTGCGATAAGGTTGGAGGCTCAGACGAGGCTTTATAGCCGGCAAAAAGGGTTGGCCACGTGAAGAGGGTGGTTGGTGGTCACGACGGTGGACGCAACGTCGGCATGGCTACAGGGCTGGGTGATTCAAGCTTGGCATCACGACGGCGACACACTGTAGGGTATGGTGGTGATTGGCACACTAAATGGCTAGGCTCTCACACCAAGAAGCATGGGCATTGTTTTGGTTGGCACAAGAGGACAGTAATGGTGACGCGATGGGGCAGGGCTAGCGGCACAGTAGTTGACGGGAGCAGCGTGCGTCGAGCAAACTCTTGATGGGGGTAGTTATGGTGTCAGGTTGCAATGGCGATGGCGTATACTGTGGCTGACTTGAGCTATTAGGTCACAACAGACCGAGTGGTGCTTCTCCATTCTTCCTCAATGCAGCGGTCAAACGAGGCGAAATCAGATGCGACAGCGTCACTGTGGGAATACAAAGCAAAGCTTCAGCGGTGCAGAAGAGCAGCAGCATGGGCGAAAGGGGGCATGCCGACGACCATCGATCATAGTTAATCTCATTGGAATGACTACCATGGCAGAGCCGGCAAGGTAAAATTCTTACCATGGCAATGCACAGCAGAAGAAACAGAAAGAAGCTAGGCTGGCTCGACCAAGCCAAAAGGCCAAGAAGTTTTGGGGCTAGGCCCATTTTCATTTATTTTGGTATTTTTTTTGCTAATCCTTAATTATTCAACTTTTCTCAATCAAAATTTTTGCATTAGCCCATGCCTTTTTATTGTTCATCTTACAACCATGTTACTAGTAATTCTCCTACCCAAATTTGCTAGATCATCTTTTCAAATCCGTTTTTCATTTTAGATTTAACTTCTATTACTTGTTCTTTTCCTTTTTGAATTTAGGTTTTTATTAGTTTTACTTATTGGAACCTTAACAAAGAACCAAGAACAACCAACAAGATCAATCTGCAAAAAGCATACATTCCAAAAGTGTTTTGGTACTTACACATTTTTCAGAATCCAACTTCTAAGATGTTACACTAGTTTTCTTAAATACTAGTAAGGTGCCCGTGCGTTGCAACGGAAAACTAAATAAAAGTGATACATACT
Organism: Melocanna baccifera; assembly: GCA_036346265.1. Classification (NCBI taxonomy): domain Eukaryota; kingdom Viridiplantae; phylum Streptophyta; class Magnoliopsida; order Poales; family Poaceae; genus Melocanna; species Melocanna baccifera. The sequence continues at coordinate 13,231,910 of CM070709.1, forward strand.
ATCAAATATGATCTCAAACTGAATAATAAATATCAATTTTATCTTACGTCATCATGTTTCAAACAAAACATACATGTTCATACTCATAAATAAATTAAGCATCATATTAATGAACTATGATAAAACAAACACCACATACAATAATATGTACATAAATGATAATAAACAATATTTTTCATAGTAAATGATACTAAATTTACTCTTCTTCACCACGCCATTGCCATCGAGGTCGAGCCTCGCGCGCTGCGGCGGCGGTCTTGGACAGGGCCGAGGCGGAGGCGACCTCCTCCTCGGCGATGCGGGCGCGGGGTGGAGAGGAGGGGAGGCGGCGGCGGAGCAAGTTGGGGAGGAGGAGGAGGTGGCTACGGCGCGGGGTGGGAGTTAGGGGAGGAGGCGGCGAGCGGGGTGGGAGGAGGGCGAGGGGAGGCGGATCGGGCGGCGGGGAAAGCAAGCGAGAGAGCGAGGAGAGGTGGGGTGAGAGCGGGGTGGCGGGGAGAGTGAGGGGGAGACGGAGGAGGCGAGGGCGCGGCGGCGCGGAGGAGCGATGGAGAAAGGCCCACGCCACCTCCTCCTCCTCGGCGGCGGCCGCCGCCTCGGCGCCGCTTCCACACGCTTCTTCTTGCCTTGCGCCACTTCTTCTTCTCGCTTCCTCCGGGTCCGCTTACCGGAGGGGTGGGGAGGAGGAGGAGAAGGCGTGCGCGGGGCGCGAGAGAGCGAGGGGAGGCGGGGCGCGAGAGAGCGAAGGGAGGCGGGGGAAAGCGAGGGGAGAGCGAGGGGAGGCTGGGGAGAGCGACGGAGGCGGGGCGCGAGGGGAGTGAGGTTGATTTTAGGGTTTAGGAGGCGGCGTGCGGGGTGGGAGGAGGAGGGTGACAGACGGTTCGGATTTAATCTCAGAATCGATCGAATGATTGAGAAGAGAGGAGGACGACGGTCAACCACCAACCGCTTTTTTATAATAGTAAAGATATAATTTTAGCTTCTACGCTATTGGTTGTGAGCATATAGTATTCTCTCTAAAGCATAAGAAAAACAATCTAAATCTAAAAGATGTTAGGTTGGAGTCCACATGACAAATAAAATCGCAAGAAAAACCGATGCACAACATGGCAATGCATTTGATAACACCAAAAAAGGAAGGAAAGTATCAACTTGGAACTACTAAGCAAACAAATGCTTATCGCAGAGGTAAAATTGTTTAAGGAAGTAAAGCCTCTTTACGCATCGGCTTAGGACGGCATATTGGCATGCATGGGTGAGAATAAAAATGATGCAATACAAATGGAACTTTACCAGCGCCACCTGCAAACGGCAAGCTTGGTTGCTAGCTCGTGTTATTGGTGCAAATAAAACAGTCGCCTTTCTGTGCAGTAAGCAGCGTTCCTTCCCATGCTGTGCAGATTCTAATGCAGAGGGAGGAGGGGCATGGTACGGTGAACCCCGTGCCGTTCTGCAGGACTAAATTGGTGTTCATGTGACAGCGTTCTCTCGCTTCCTGAGCCAAACGAGCATGCTACTCTTACGTAAATAGTTTGCTGATAATATGTATGGTGGATTGTTTTGGTCTGTGATTTATGATTTAAGTTTTTGAATTATAGCTATTAAGTTTTTAAATTATAGCTATTAATAAGAGATAGTACAGAGAAAGACACTCACACATGATTTTAGCATGTGGTTTATAATTGTTAACTTAATTTTTTTGAATTATGATTATTCAGAAGAAAGAGTAGAAAGAGACTCCTATAATTTTAACAGATATAGATAAATTCAGTACAGTATCCACTACAATCACCTGTAAACCTCACTTCAAAAAATACAATACCTAAAACTAATTAATGTAGCATAAAATCAAAAGCTATAAGTCCAAAAAAGTGCGCTTAAGTCATTTTTTGTTTTGGTTAGAATATTCTCGATCGCTCTACCAAATCAATGATTTCCGTACACTAATCGCCCATGAACAAAGACGAGGAATTACCCCAACAGCTTATACACCGCTTCGGACGCGGTCGGCGGTGGCTTCACACGTTGTTCGGCTTCTCAGCACTTTTATCTTGTTTTTTTAGTATTTTTATGTTTTTTCTGTATTCCTTTACATTGTTCGGGACATATTTACATATCGTTTTATTTTTACATTTTTTAATTTTAATTATACCCAATAAATCAACACAATTACAATAAAAAAAATCAACTAACTACATTAAAATTTCAACCAGAAATCATAAGCATCACTATTCCAAACACCCCCATAATGATCTCACACAAAGAGGTTGCGTTAAATTGCATACACCCAACGAACAAGTAGAGATCAATCAAAACGCGTGCGTGTGAGTGTCGCATCGCTTTCAACCTCCGGCAAATGAGCTTATGCAAAACCACAAATGCATTGGCAAATGTGTCGCCAGAGAATTGAAGCACTTGCGCAAGTTACAACACTTCCACAAAGATTACAACCATTACATATTGACATTCCAAAGCAACATCGACGGCAATCGTATCTACGATATGCTTTGTCGAAACAACTTCGCGCAAATGCCAACTACAAAATTTCCAACATTTGTCACAAGAATGAATAGATACTCAAGACATACTGCTTGAATATCATTCTAGAGTCTAGCAATGGATTTCCGGGGACCAAGGGGCTGGCATCAAAATTTGGCATCATGTACTAACGCACACTCATGAAATCCCAGAGTGGCTTCATCTACACCACTCCTTCACAGAGGCATTTTCTCAAAGCTCAAATGGGAGCAATTCTGGGAAAAAGCGGATACCGACATCAACTTTGTTACAAATAATAGACTCGGATGGGTACAGCACCAATCAATTTATACATCCCAAAGCACCTCCGGGTAGAGTCTTGTAAGCATGAGCTCATCCGAGAACGCCATCCGAGAACGTGGGAAGGATCATGAGACCTCTCTCGCCAATGCTTGAGAGCAGGACAGCAAAGAAGTCACGTGTTGAACATGCACCACATAAAGTAACTGCGCGGGCCTCTTCGCAGAACACCTCTTGATTCCTAAAGGCACAGATGGGCAAATTAGATGCTAATCGATCCGATGTTCAAAACATGTGTAACATATTATAAAGGTAATGAAAATATCGTGAGCACAAACATGTGGAGCAAGATCAAATACGCGGAATCGCTATTCGTGTTCTCATCAAGCTCTAGGATTGCAGCCACATTGCCACACCTATAAGTCGATAATTTAGAAAGAGGTAAGAACTTTGTGAAGACGAAAAACATACAACATAAGCTATCTAAGATCATAACACCCTGAGGAAAAAGCTGTGGAAAAAAACACGCATAGCCTTATCATGACCCAAGAACTTACTTATCATTAACTATCTGCTTACATCAATCCTGTGTAGGTCATATTTTGCCTCAAAATTAGGAAATTAAATAAAGGTAGAATAGATCGCATGACATGAATAAAGGAATTCAGATACATTCATATGGATATACTGGTATGAATCTTGTTTCTCCCCTAGCAGATCATGCATTTGCATAGGCCGTACATGGTTCTCATCTCCAACAAAGCAAGGTTTTTCATTTGTTTATGATGAAAAATTCAGCATTGATAGCCTATGTGTATAATTTATGTTCACATACTTGTATTTTCTTGTGGCATGGTCGACTATAAAGCATTAGCGTGTAGATCTTCTTGAGAACCAAAACAAGTATTTGGATGTCTCTTGTCTCTCTATATGGATATTTTCTTCTAAGCCACACACGCACACCCAAAAAACTTACATGAAATAAATTAAGCAAATTGAAAATCATGGATTACAATCAAGAAAAAAATACACCAACCACCATAGTATCTATTGGAAGACTTACAACTGCAGCTCTTAATGCAAAATTAATTCATTAAACTTTTTAAGTAAAACAATCTACTTACTGATCAAGCGCTGTGGATATTTTCTTTTGTATGAGCTCCACACTTAGTCGGGGGGATAATTTGGGAAGCTTTTCCTGTAATAAGAGTAGTTTCATTATATTCCAAACAAGCTCTGAATATCCGTTGATACATTATAGTAGTATAATCATCACATCATAATGGAAAATGTTAAACTGTAGTTAACAATTTGTATATGTTCATCTCTTTTCCATGCATAACTTTGAACTGAACTTCACTGCAAAGTGGGGACATCGGAAAGCAGGCAGACGAGTTCACAGGAATCCAATTACTACCAGTCACCGCGACTTGCCTACTGCAAGGGCAGGGCAGCGCCGCGTGGAGGAAGACGAGTTCACAGGACCTTGGTCGTAGCAGCCTGGTTGATGCTCGTCCTCGGTAAAGTCAAGCATGGGGAGAAGACATTAGCGCTCTATCACGCCAAGTTAGCCCAGATTCGTAGCTCTGCCATGAAGCAGCAGCGTGCCAAATATGGTCATCGATACCCTAAGCCTTGAGGCCAAATACGGTCATTGGTTACCCTAAGACTCGGCTTCGAGGGGACTGGCCGGAAGGCAACCGCAAAGAAGAAGGCCAATCTGATGGCCGCTCACTCCATGTTCCATATTTGCAAGCGCGCGATGGCTGATGCTTCTGTGGAGATGGAGCTGCTGAAGGGAAATATTTGCTTGGTCTTGGATGGAAGGACATGTGCCTAGAATTTGTGATGGATCATGTGAGAGGTCCTAGAATTTGTTGTGATAAATCATTATAATGTGGAGAGTTGAAAATTTGATTTGCAAATTGATCAGCCATGCATAAGGTTTTTGTTCACTGTTGACAAATAATTGTGAGAGATTAACATGTTTTTTTGATTGCTGTTGACGTCACATCAGTTGATGCCTTGCACTATTATGTGTTGTCACCCGCATCAATGGAAGCATGCTGCATGCACATCCCCATCGATATGGTGACCAGTCATCTACCGAAGCTTCTAATGATAAATAACAACTACATGCTATGAAATCAATCTTCCCTCTCACCTAGCTTGAGCCATCCAAATCACATTTGATGTCAATCACAGAATTGAACTTATTGCTTTGTAGGTTCTAATCGAGTAAGTTCCGTACATGGTTCTCATCTCCAACAAAGCAAGGTTTTTCATTTGTTTATGACAGAAAAACTTCCACAACATTGCTACTAAGATCCTCATCAAATTTTGGAATTTCGTTCGTTTCGCCGGGTTCTGAATTTTTTTTGCAAACCGAATTAATTTTCCCTGACCGCAGTTCTGTCAGTTTGTCTAAGTTGCCAAAAAATTCAGGGATAGATCCAGAGAGATTGTTGTTGTAGAGGTTTAAATAATTGAGCCTTGTCAAGTTCCCTATGCTTGGGGGAATTGAACCAAAGAGTGCATTGCCGAAAAGGTGTAGAATGGTTAGTTGAAACTTGAAACAATCTCCCTGAAGTGGAAGGAATATGACCCTCCAATAGGTTGCCACCAAGCTCCAAATCAACCAAGTTTACCAGATTGCCTATTTCATAGGGGATTGTGCCAGAGAGTTCATTGTTCCACAAATACAATTCTGTGAGTTGGGTTGACTTTCCTATAGAGCTAAGGATAGGACCAATTAACGAATTGTTCTCTAGAGACAAGGAATTTAGTTGTGATACATTGCCTAAGAAGCTAGCAATGGAGCCAGTCAGGTCATTGCTACTAAGAAAAACTGGCCATTCAACAAGATAACTATGTCTTTCAACTATATATAATGGAACATCAATTCAACAACGCTGAGCAAGGGGATGAAGCACCAATCCACTTCACATAGTAATAACCGAATTAATCCACTTCACACTGCAAATAAGCAATGATCTCAACAATACTAACTCTGAAACCAATACCATGGCATCTGGTCTCCAAAGTAAGATCTAATTCAGTTCGGTACCAATAACAGAACCAGCAATAGAGCTACATATTGCTTGAATAGCAAGTTGCGAATAGTACAATAAAGAGCAACTTGCGAATAGTACAATAAAGATTCAAATATATACACATGGTATTAATAAAGAGTAAAGACCAATCTATAAATAAGAAACCAAATCAACAATTGGCAAGCTACTTACAGATCACACTCAAATCTCTGATCTGCTTCAAGTTACAGTTTGATTGGATCCTTGTCAAGAAGAAACATCAGAAATATCACCACAAGTTCGCTACAAAAGATGATGCCCTGGTAATTAATAACAAAGTGATGATTCATAAATTGAGCATTAAGAGAACCTTAAGAAGAAAAAAGACGAACCTGTTTGCTGGTGGAACTTGTTCGGTTGGAAAGCATTTTCTGGTTTTCTCTTCGCCTTTTATTATGCAGAGCAAACGTAATCTGCAATTCAAATGAAAACGGAAACGAAACGGAAACTAAGAGTCCGTCGTGAGCTAGTCTGACGCACAGCATGTGCATGCAGATAACTGCGCGTTGCAACAAAGTTTGATTTGACTCACCTTGCTGCTGCCGTTCTTCTCCTCACAGCGAGTCACAAAATCCTCAACTGCAATAGCTCCACTACCACGGTCATCGGCGCTGCTCCCCACCTCCAGCGCAACGACGTACATGCACAAAATCCGGCCGGAGGAAGCGGCGTTGGAGCAGGGCCGTCGATGGGTGCCGACGAGGGAGCTGCAGCCGCCGGTGAGGCGATGGGGGGTAGGGGGAACGCTGCTGGCGCGGGGTGGGGAGGAGGAGGAGGCGACGGAGCGCGGGTGGCGAGAGGGTGGGGGTGCGATAAAGATAAGAAACTTGAACTAAAATCATGTCTTATTGGATCTGGTGGCTATTTTTACTCTAGTGAACCTCTTATTATTCATCCCATGTTAAATAGACTAAATTGTGTCTTGAACCTAATTTACGCTTTATATTTAGCTATACTAGTTTTTTATTGAAGCATGAGTTTATTTCTTCTAAGCTTTTGCATCTCAAGTATAGCTTACAGACCAATGAGTGGCTCATTGTTTTTGAACTAAAAATGAAAACTTTAAAATGATCTCTTTTGTGCAAAAATAAAACCGATATCACCAATTCTTTCTTACAACACGACTTGGAATTGCATAGACATGAACAAATGGGAAGTTTTAGATGACTCAGATCACTCTTTTAAGCTTCTTGCTTAGGATGGCCGTAGTAAAGCTTGAGATCTAGTATATGGCTAAGAAAGCAAAAATATGAACAATGATTGGAGCTTAGGAGGTAGTTGTGGATGGCTCCTAGTTAATGACTTGCTTTACTAAGATAAACTAAAAAGTATTTCAAAAATGGTCAGGTATGCTAATTATGCTCAGATTCCATATCATTGAATAAAATGATTCAACATTAAACTTTTAGCACTCTAAATTCACTCATTTATAGTTTCTTGGTTCCATTTGGTTTATTGACATGGATTGACTCATTTTTAAATACCTTTGGTTAAACTATGATCTTGAGCAACTTGACATGCTAAAAATTTATTTAATTTCATATTATTTTTTATTTGGCTTTAGGTTTGCTATATATAGTTTGCCATGATCTAGATAACTTCTTCACAAATATGGTTTGGTGTAATGCTTGTAGAGTCATTTTGGATAATTTTTATAGCTCCTTATGAAGAAAATAAATAAAATATCGAAACTTTATTTCATTATAGTCTATCTTCTTTCATGCATCTTGATGACTTCATTATCAAAGGGGTAGAAATATTAGTAAAAATGCATATCTAGAGTTAGATTTAAAGTTTTTATATAAATTCTTGCTAAGTTAGAATTTTAATATTTTACTGTGATTCGCTTGATCTTTGAATCTCTTCTCATTATGACCAAGGTTAAATAAAATAATTGTTCTTTCATATAGACCTAGATTGAGATTTTCCAATTCACTTGGTGAATTTAAAGTTTTTTTTATAGAAAACTTGCTATTTTCAGTAGCTTCACTCTATTTCTAGTCCATATGGTTATTTTCAGTCACTGCAATGCTTGTATGACTATTTTGAGTTTCTATTTGCAAAATTTTCTCTTTAAATTCTAAAACCACATCCTATTTGTATTTTTGAGAAATTACTAATGGATTTAGGATTAAAAGACCATGTGAGAAGGTCCAGGGCTATATTGTGATGAACTATTGCTATTTTAGAGGAGTAAAAATTTAAAATTTGTAAATTTGCAGTTTTTCTAAAATTCATGCAAACCTGGTGGTATGACTACTCAAAGGAGGCGGTCAGACTGGCCACCTCCAGCAGTCTGACGAGCTGCTACTAGTGGTCATACCAGTTAGAGGGAATAGTCTAACCGACAGGGCTGTGGTGCTTCAGCTAAAATGTGATTGTTTTTTGGCATATTTCAGCTAACGTGGGTCAAGTTGTAAAGAACTTATACCCGAAAATAATTTGTTTGACTTTGGATATACAGAGAGGTTTGGAGTCAACCATAATAAATGGTGAGGATCAGGGCTATGCCTATGCAGGAACCGAGACCCAGAACGATCAAGGATGCTAAGTGAGATGGCTGAGCTCAAGCATGGCACTAGAATGGCAGAAAATGTTGAAGAAAAATTCAAATGATTGGTTGTACAATATGACTTGGTCGGTCCAAGTGAAGTGTAGTCTAGTAGAACCAAAACGAGAGAGAGTTATCGATGTATGGCAAGCCAGTAGTGTACTTAGACGTGACAAGCATGACAATTGCTTGCAAGGAAAGATGAAGACCGGGCCATGAGAGGGGTGATTGAGCGACATTTGGGAGAGCGGTTTAGGTCAAAGAGAAACTGAGAAGATTAAGTTAGGTCAAAGGCTAAGGACTTAGCAATTCAGGTTTATGTGCTTTGAAAAACGTACATAAATGTAGTGTATGAGTAAAATTCGTATTATATGATGTTAATGGGCTTCCCCATTTGTGCTAGTGAATAGTATCCATTAGTTTTAGATAGGCACTAGTTAGCCTATGAATTTAATGGGTTGGAATAGAGATTTGCTAGTTAACCATCTAACTAACTAATTTTACTCATTAAAGCCAAGTGTTCTAAGATTAAGGTTAAAGAAGTGTGGTTGTAGTGATGTGCTCTCTTATCCTCCAAGTGGAGTAGCTGTAAAACATTTGCCATCAAGTAGCAATATATCAACTTTGTTCATATCTCTTTGATCCCTCCTTTTTTTGGTTGATTTGCTTTTGATTTGGTTAGTTTTAATCTTCTCTTTTCTCTTCTTGATCTTACTAGATGCCAAAGATGAGTAAGTAATAGAAATCTATGTTATCAAGGCATCACCTAGGCGACGCCTAGGCCTCCTGGCGCTACAAGGTGGACGCCAAAGGTTGTCGCCTAGTTTTTCAGAGTTAGGCGGTCGACTAGAGCATCAAGGCATCTAGGCGTGGAGTCCAGGCATCTAGGCGTGGAGTCCAGGCGCTCGCCCAACTGTTAAAGGGGTGGGACATGGGATATGGAAGGGATTGAGTGACAGAGAAGTAAAAACCGCTCGCCTAGTATCCGACGTCTTTGGCTCTTTGCTCGTCCCCAGCTCCCCGCCGCCACCACCTCCGCTCCTCCGCCCGCGACTCCGCGCCTCCACACCGCCGCCTCGGATCCGGCATCTGCACTCGTCCCCGCCTTCGGATCCGACGTCTTCGCTCGTCCCCAGCTCCCCGCCGCCTCCGCCTCGGCCCGCTACTCCGCGCCTCCGCCCGCGACTCCACACCACTGCCTCCAGATCAGGCCCTCTTCCCGACGCCCTCGCCTCGGCCTCGCCTCGGCCCTCTCCACCACGCCCGCTCCACCACGCCTCGACTTCACCCGACTCCTCGCCTCCGCCTCGGCCCGCGACTCCGCGCGTTCAGCCATCCGCCCCGACTCCGCGCGTTCTCTCCGGCCGTCCTCCCGAGAATGTAAGTCTCTGTTGCCACCAGTACCACTCGAGTCGCCCCAAGCTGACAATGAACAGAATCTGAGTTGTGCACAAAGAAATACAGCGGAGCTTACTTGTTTCCTCTACATGGACATTATAGAAAGAATGTGGTTCATTGTGGATCTAAGTTCTCTGTGGATGTTTCATTCTTTGGCTTATTGTTTTCTACTGCTTCCAATGCTTACAGATGTCTCATCAGCCTAAGGAAGGTACAAGGACAGGGAGTGATGCTGCAACTGCAAGCTATGATCCATCAACCGATCCAAAGAGGAAAGCGAAGTCCAAAAATCCAGGGTGGAAGTATGCATTTTGGCCGACTGAAAATAAGGATTTGGTACAATGCACTCTATGTGGCACTCGGGTGCACTCGGGAATCAAGAGGTTGAAGCAATATCTCATAGGAGGATTTGGTGACTGCCAAAAATGCCCTGGAACTACTACTGCAATCATGAGGGAGATGCAAGCATGGATGCTAAAGACTAAAAGAAAACCAGAGCTCCAGCTAGATGAAGAAGAGGAAGATGATGATGATCATGTCCTTGAAGTGGATGAACAGCCACAGGCAAAAGAACGAGTTGCATCATCAAGGTCCTCTCGTCCAAGTCAAAGTTTAACTCCAAGCTCTGGGACAGCAGCAAAAAGAAAGGCTGCTGCAGCTGCATTTAGCTCCAAGAAACTAGTAGCACAAGCTAAGACAATCTCGGCAATGATCTTGAAGCCACCTGAAGAAGTTGTGCGGCTAAGACATACCAAAGAGCCACATCAAGTCAGCTTGTACAGAACTAGAAAGAGCAAGAAAGAAAGGGACTTTGCATGCTTTTACATAGCCAAGTTCTTTTATGAGAATGGCATTCCATTTAATGCCACAAATTCAAGGAGCTATGAGGAGATGGTTGAGGCCATTGGGCAATATGGACATGGCTTAAAGCCTCTCAGCTATCATCAGAGTTATTAAAAGTCCATGCTGTTTGCTCGCACCACAGAGCGCCACGCCCGCGCGAGGGCCTTCGCGCGCGACGCGTGGCGATGCCCGCTCTCTCCTCGCGCGTGGCGCCGTGCCCCTGCCCTTCGCCCATGCCGCCCGATTCGCGGCGCCCTATCTCCCGCGTCCCCCTTCCCCCGCCGCCTCCTCTTCCCCCAGTCCCCCATCCTCCCCCTCACCCACCGCCTCCCCTCCCCCTCCTCCCCGCCGCCTCCTCCCCCCGCCGTCCCCGCCGCCTCCCCTCCTCCCCCTCCCCGGTCCCCCACCTCCCCTTTCCCCGCTGCCTCCCCTCCCCGCCGCCTCCCCTGAGGCCGGGGGGGAGGCCGGATCCGGCCGGCGCGGAGGCGGAGGGGGACGCCAGATCCCGAGGCGGGAGGGGGAGACCGATCCGCCGGCGCGGGCGGAGGGGAGCCGCGGAGGCCGGAGGGGGAGGCCGAGCCCAAAGGCCGGAGGGGAGGCTGGATCCGTCGGCGCAGAGGCAGAGGGGGAGGCGGTCGGCGCGAGGCGGGGGAGCCGCAGAGATGGAGGGCGTCCGGCCCGGCCTACGCCCACGCAGCCGCCGCCCAACGTGCTCCCGGAGATCGTCGCCACTCGGTGCCCATCAAGGCGTGCCTCAAGGCCGTATACTTCCTCCGCCCATCCTCCGACAACGTTCGGAAGCTTCGCGGCACCTCACCGCGCCGCGATTCGCCGAGTTCCACCTCCATGCGTAATCAGTCCCTCATTTTTTTACAATCCAGCGGAGGACTAGCTATTTCTTTTAATCATTTTCTGTGTCTTATTTGCGTTTGTCGTGAGAGATTCTCAAGAGTTGGTATGGTTAGGAGATGTAGACAATCTGTAGACAACTTAGCTTAGTTGTTGTGGGATAAAACCCCAATAAAATCGGTACATAACAATAGCCCGACTGTGAAATATGTAGAGGTAAGGTTAGTGCAATCATGAGAGGCTCGAACACTGTGACTTTATGTTGAAAAAGGGTACTTTGTGTGTATGGGTGCAGGGTGGGAATGCGAATGAGTGCAAACACAAGTGTTTTTCTTTATGTTCAAGCAGGAGAAGGGGTAATGTGGGGTGGTGGGTTCAGAAAAGTACACAAGGACCCTGTTTATTTTCCATTTCACTTATGACAAATCATATAAGAGAATGTGTACTATGTACTATGTATAACAGATAAACCTCAATATGTCAATATGCATAATCTCTTTGCTGAAAAATTAAGATAAACCATAAGATATAAATGAATTGCTATCTCAAGGAGCACTATGCAGAGGATAAAAAGGAAAAGACATGAAGACAATGTGGACACTATGTTGTACTTGAAGAATCGCCAAATATTATCTCATTACTATGGTTTGACATCTGTCCTCATTTTATTGGGCTAGAGAAATTCCTATCTTGCATTAGCATCCGCATCCATATTTTGCACTCGATTTCATGTTGATACTTGATATTAATGAAGTACTTCAATCTTTTGCAGAAAACAAAAAAGTGGAGTCAAATGATGGTCTGTTGCCTAATGATGATTTTAACAGTTTAGGTATGTTGGATGGCTTTGCCCATGTACTTGAGCTCTTCTATTGTAGTTTAGAAGCGAAAAGTGTAATCTTTGTTGTAGTATATACGTTAAATTGAAAACATGAGTAGTTGTTAGAGCATTTGTGTGTGTGCTTTTGTCTGTGGTCGATTAATGAACTGTCCATTCTTTAGGCTTCGAATTAAATATGCCTGTAATGTCAAAAGATTTCAATTGTGCCAAAAGTACATGTTTAATGTAAGCCCGAAAGCATAGAACATTTTTGGGTGGTACACTGAGGCTAAGAACTGTGGCTTTGACAAGTAACATCTATGATTACTTTTATATTATTTCTTTTCTAGAATTTATTTTATTTTCAAGAATGAATGTTTCTCGGTTGTAAAAAGAGGGAAAATGCTACAAGATTTACCAAAGCATGATTCAAGCTGAATTATTTACACACCAATCAAGCAGAGCAAGCTGTGGGGCATACATACTAGATACTTGTAAATGTTGGTTGATTAAAAATTATTGCTTTGCATTGTCTCAATTCTCAATATCTATCTTGACAGCCTTTGAACTTGGTATACATGTCTTAGTCGCTTTTGCATCTGTTTTATTTTTTCCGTAGTTTATCTTTTTAGTATCTTGCTATCTTTTGGGAATAGGTGGACCGGTACATCAAGTACCATGTGCGGGAGTTTGAGAGGGCCTTCAGGAGAGGTTCCTGCCGCACATTGGTCGCCAAGAGGCACATTGACTCCACCACCACCATCTTGGATGTCCAGGTGTGGTATGTGAATGATTCTTCCTGGACTATGCTTGCAGATTGCAGATCTTGTTGTATTTGTATGTTTTGTTGATTGTTGTTTCTTCAATTTGTTTGTTATATGTGCAGGGGTTTAAGAATTTCTCCAAGATCGCAGGGAGCTTGTACACCATATGCAAAAGATAGACAACGACTATTATCCCGAGGTAGTTTCACTTTCTAATGGATGCTTTGTTGTTAGCATTTTGGCATGGTGAAGCAATCGTTTTAAATGTAAAAATGCAGCACCGCATCAAATGTTTGTTGTGAATGCGGGCAGTGGGTTCAAGTTGATCCGGAGCAGTGTGAAGGGCTTCCTTGACCCAAAACTTCATCCAAGATTCATGTAAGCTTCATGAATTATTCATCAAGATTATCGTAATGCATCATGTGATTGCGAGTAACAACTAGCTTTCTTCTCTCCTTCTATGTAGGTTCTTGGTTCGAATTACCGAGTAGACTTCTTGAAGTAATTGACTCAAGGTTGGTATGAACTCGTGGACTTGGAGCATGTCCGAATTCTTACCCATTTCATCTACTCGCTTATTTGTTTCGTGCCTACTCTCTGCAACATTTTAACAATACTTGTGTTTTCCAATGAGCTGCCAGAGTTCCTTGGTGGTTCATGCAAATGTAGTGATAAGGGTGGTTGTGTTGGGTCGAACAAAGGGCCATGGAATGATCCTTTTATTCTCAAGGTACCAATTTGCATTGTAATTAGCAGCATCCTTTTAAAATTTGCCTGAATTTGCACCACTCAACATGGCCTTCCTTTTGTCGTTGATACCTTTCGTGCGTATGGGATTCGCACCGTAAGTCCGCTTCCTCTTGACTCTTTGGTTGTACTGGAATCTGGATATGTGCACATTAGTCCACTCTTTGAAGAAGTGATAGTCACACCGCCATCGAATTGAGATCATTAAGACCGTGAGAGTCTGTATGGCCAAGCAATGTGTGAGATGTAAACTATCTGATGCTTCAAAATTGTATTGAGGGTAGGTTTTTTCTGTTTCAGCTACAAGGAGCGTTTCCTGGCTGCATTGCCACCTTCTTGCTGGGCAAGCACTAACTTCGGTCGGCCGGTGTTTACTGCAGAAGCATTCTATTTATGTGCAAAGAGGCATAAGGTGCTAGCAGAATCAGTAATAATGCTTTATTTGCACTTTTGCAGTTGTAAGTCTTGCGTGGAGCATGCTAGAATGCATGCACATGTGGATTTTCTTCCATTTTCTTGAATGATACCTTTTAGTTGTGTCTGTAGCAATTGATTTTTGTTAGTGAGAGATGCTTCATTTTTTCATAGTGATGCCCCTTCTCTGATTTTTTTTAAATACCAAAACCGGTGTGTAGGTTGTATTAAGAGATATACTTCCTTTTTCATGTACAGTGATACTTGTTCACAATACTTACCTGCACATGGCATTAGCCTATTGGGCTTGTCTTCCCTTTTTGTAGTATCTCAGATGGATATATGCTATGACCAATTCATGGTGATACCCCTTTTCAATTCGTTTATACGGAAATTATGTGTTGGCTATGTATCAACAGTGAGCTCAACTTCCTTTTGTAAGTATGGTGATACTCCATTGCTGATAAACGAAAGCATGTATTTATAGTACTTGTTCATCTGAGAATGCTTGCCTCTATTAAGTTTCAAATTTGATACCACATACTGATGAATGATGATATACATATGCTCCTTTTTGCTTAGCCATATACTCCTATGCTCTCACGGTCCTTGAAGAGTACTATTAATTTGATTGGAGCATACTACTTTTTAACTCACCGGAAGGAAGATTAGAGAGAACTTTTAAAACTACTAAAATTTTCCCAGCTTTTAATTTGAATTAATTAGTAGCAGTATCTACAAAATAGATGATGAAGTTGAATTTAATGGCACTATACCCTTTTCTGCCACACCCATATACTCCTCGATCATAACTTGTGATATAAATTATGTGCCAAGCTGTCCGTAAGGACTAAGTATCAAGGTATGATGTGTTAATTACTTAATTTAACGTCTTGTTAGCTATATCGGCCTTCTCTTGAAAAAAAGGGCTTTGCTTTTTATGCAGTTAAATGGAGTCTATTTTGAGTGGACTTGTGGCACAATATAGATGGTAGCTAAACTTTTGCAAAATCATGAATTTATTGTAGTTTAAATTGTTTCCAAGACATACTTGTGGTTTTAAAATCATCAATTACCTCCTAGAAATCTTGGCAAGTGCCACTGGGACCTGGGGCATTAGCACTTTTTAACTTCTCCATTAGTTGGTGCTTTTTAAAGTTGATGGCAACGCAACAAGATGGAGCAAGAAATTCAAACCACCTGATTAGTGGAATGTCCATCACTGAACTGAAACAAAAAAGGTTGACTTCATAAAAACTCAAGAACGAATGCATATCTCTTGCAGTTTACTATGTTGTTATTTTAAATTGATCACAATTTGATGACCGAAACCGAATTTGGAGATTTTTTTAATGCGACCCTGGAACATATACCCAGTTAATCAACCGATAAAGCCATACTTCTATCTGAATTCTGTGGATGGTTTACCAGATTGGCTCATGGTGGGAGCAACAGAAGCTATGAGGCCATTTCATCAAAAAATCACACAGAGAATGGTTCGTCACCTCTGCATCTTCACTCATGTATTCTTTTGCTGCTATTTGTGATGAGGTGCCTTGTTAAAATTGAACTTGATAACTACAATAATATGAATAGTTCCTTTTATTTTCAAACATGAATGGACAGTTTGTTTCTTCTTTTACTGAAATAAACAGCTTATTTTAGGGCTCTCATTTTGACTAAGGTTAATAATTAATAAATGATTTAAGATCGCACATGCACATGCACTTGTGTGCGTGTGCGTGTGCGCACACAGGGCCTAGAAGCTTTTAATTCACCAAAGTTGGGAGTCGGGGGTGCAAATATGGTATAAATGATAAAACATCCACAATTTGGACTTCAGGATGATTTTTTTTGCTTTCTGCTTTTATTCTTTCAAACTGATCTACTTTAGTCCTTGCCCATTTCATGTACCATTTGCTGCATGATTTCTCTGTCATAAAACTTCCGAAGGATGATAATGCACTTCAACTCCATTCTGACATTTGGATGTTATAATCATTGTTATCATACAGTTGACATTTCTGGGAAGACACTAGCCAGAGAATCAGATGGGCCTCTAGAACTTGTAAGTGTAGGAAAGAGGGTTGCATTTATCTCTGATTAATTACTTCTGCTATTTTTCTTTGAGAAGAACTATCTGTCTATCTGAACTATGAAGATTCAGTAAAGATCAGGAGAAAGATCCCTGAAAATATACTTCTTTGAGATGACAAGCAGGTTATAGAGGATGAAGAACTGACCTTTGGAGGTGCGGGTCGGCTTACTGGTTCTCCTTGGAAAGGTGGATTTACCTTAGCAAATGAAAGTGTCTCAGACCAAATTGAATTTACAACTGATGGAAATAGAAAGTTGTGTACAGTGCAAAAGTTCCAACAGTTTGAAAGCTTCTATGCAAAGCTTATTGCTCTATCAAGAGATTATTTTCTTCCTCCAGAAAAAGTTAGATTTGGACTTATTACTGAAAGATCATCACTACCTTCATTGGATGTTGTCCATGAAGGCAATCTATTTCATCAGTTAAGCAAACAGTCTAGATCCTCAGTGTCTAAAACCACAGTTTCAGTTTCTACCTTTACTAATTCACACGTTGAGCTATATGACGTGTTTATTCTTTTCATGTTTTTTTGACGTCAGTTATAGGAACATTCAGCATGGAATGCTTATAATTCTGTAACTATTACTCGTGATGATCTGTGCATTTAATTTAAAGAAACAATTACTCCTTATTTCTTCACAGTATTTGCATTTGGTTTTACGTAAAGATGCTGCTGCGTGCTGCATGTCTGTCATCTACAACACTCAAATCACTTTTACTCAATGATTACTCCTGTGCATTTGATTTTCTTGACTATTTATACATTCTAAGTTGAGATCTGTTGTCAATAGTTTCTGACCCGAGTGGTGTTGTGGCTACTGGTTGTACATCTCCATTCTTGGCTCGAACTCTTCTGTTTTCGCTGATTCGTGGTACTTAAGTTGCTGCCTGAGTTCATTGAGTGCACATATGCACCTAGGGCCCGTTTGGCCGGGCTTTGGCTTCAGTTTTTTTGGGTTTCAGATTTTGAAGGCAATGTTTCTGTTTTCTTTGTTCTCAGAGGCATCATTGATGAAGCATGTTAGTTGTTGATTGATTCAGGAAGATTGATAGTAAAATTACTTGTAAAATATTACACCTCTTCTTGAGCTGAGGGTCCTTGAGACTAAAGAGAGAATATCTGTGCGCGATTCAAACATTTGGCCGGTCTTTGGTCCTGGTCAGGGAGACGGGCGAGACTAGCCCAGTGATCTCTGCTTCTTATCTTTTCGGTCTTGGCTTCCCACTGCTCTGCACAGCACGTGGGTTACTACTCTATTTGGTTGTTGGTATTCGTTGGTACTCTATATACCACCTAAACGATGCCTAGGCTCATGTGTGTTCTTGATAGGTGTAATATTTTCACCTCTCTCTAGCTTTACTTTTGTTGAACATAAATCTTTTATAGATAAACAATGTCTTTTCTCATTAGACCTATAATCTATCGTACCAATGTTGGGTTGAGGCAAATGTAAAGGTTAATTTATCTATTCTCTGCAGTAGTGATATTCGAGATATACTTGTATGTTCCCTTTACTGCAGCTGAAGTATCTTTCTACAATGTGTTTGAATAGGTTATTATAAAAAGTCCTGCAGAGTGAAGCATGATTTGAGGTCTGTGCATCTCTCGCCAATTTCTTTTCCCTATTAAATTCTGATGCAATGTAAGACTACATTTGCTTTGTCTGGCTTTGTTTCTAAGTTAGGGATGTAAGTCTATATTGAAATGTGAATTAATTTCTGCAATTGAAGTTATGGCAAGGCACACAACGTGCGCCCGATTTTCTAGTGAGATGAGAGAGTCATTTCTTAAGAAGCATAAGGAGACCATTGAAGATGTGAGGATGAGGCATGAGCTTGCTTGGAAGAACTATGATTGTACACTCATGTCAGATGCATGGTCAGACAAGAGGGGACGCCACTTGATTAATTTCCTTGTGAATAGTCCGAGGGAACCTTCTTCTTGGAATCTATTAATGCATCACATTTGGCACATGCTGCACCATTGTTGGCTGGTTTACTTGGGAAAAAATTTGAAGAGATTGGTGAGAATAAAGTAGTACAAGTGGTCACTAACAATGGGTCTAACTACAAGGCAGCGGGAAGGCTTCTAATGGAGAAGTTTCCTACGCTATATTGGACCCCATGTGCTGCCCACTGCTTGGACTTAATGCTGGAGGACATTTGGAAATTGTCAGAGTTCAAGAGCTTTATTACCAAAGCCAAGCGTCTCACCATATTTATCTATAGGCATGGAAGAATCCTTGATGCAATGCGAATTTGACTGGTGGAAGAGATCTTGTGAGAGCCGCTATTACTCGGTTTGCCACTTCCTTTCTCACTTTGCAAAGTATGTGTAGACATCGAGATTCTTTGAGGAAGCTCTTTCTTAGTGATGATTGGTGTAGATCAAAATTGGCCAAAACCGAAACTAGGAAGCAAGTAAGTGAAATTGTGTTGTCCATACAATTTTGGAATGCGGTGGAAGATTGCTTGAGAGCATCGCAACCGCTATTCATTGTGTTGAGGCTTGTAGATAGTGATGAGGAACCCGCAATGCCGGAGCTATACATGGCAATAGAGATGGCTAAGAAGAAAATTAAGGAAAATATGCCAGCTATAAAGCAACATTTGTGCACCAAAGTGTTGGACATTGTTCAAAACCGGTGGGAGGATCAAATGGGGCATAAGTTACATGGAGCTGCCTTATTCTTGAATCCAAACAAATTCTTTGATATCTTGGTCAATGATAAAGAATTAGCGGGTAAGGTCTGCAATGCATTTAATGTGGTGATTGCCAAAATGTGTCATGATAATGAAGCGATGCTATCTAGGATCGATGTCCTAACGGATGACTATGAGCAATCCCGTGGCACATTCAGTGACATACTACCAAAGATGCAAAGAAAAACGAAGAGTCCTCGTAAGTCTATTTGTATTCACTTTGTACTTTACAAGCAAATTAGCTATAATTGGAGTGCTGATTTTTATGTCATTTCAGTTGATTGGTGGAAAGCATATGGAGGTGAAGCTTTGCCGCTCCAAAAAATTGCAAAGCGCATAACAAGCCTTTGTTGTTCGTCCTCCGGTTGCGAGCGTAATTGGAGTACTTTTGAGTTTGTAAGCACATAAACTAATCAAATTCATAGCATCATACAATATTTCATATAATTTGATGACGTTCTTCTTTCAATTTCAGATTCATACCAAAAAAAGGAACCGATTGGAGCATAAGAAGCTTAATGACTTGGTTTATGTCCAATACAATACAAAGATTTCAACTAGATTTCAAAAGCTTAAATCTGTAGGTAAAAAGTTTAACCCTTTGCTCCTAGAAGAGTTCCAATGGACAAATGAATGGGTTGACAAGAATATAGCACAAGTCCATGGAGGTGATGATGATCTTTCATGGGCTCATGTTGATGAGGCCATCGGCACATCGAGATCACTTCAAGGTCGCAATGTTCCTAGAAGAGCTTGTGGGAATGTCATTTGTTATTCTCGACGTCAAGAATCTAGTTCTACATCAAACAGATTCCGACAATGAAGAAGAAGATGTTTGTGATGATGAGGAAATTGAAGATGATTTTGGCCAACAACCATCTACTACTGAACAGATGGATGAAGGAAATGCTAATGATGACGAGCATTTGGATGTGTTCATGTTGGATGATGAATGATTTGGAGATGTTTATGTACTGCTAGTTGTGGACTTGTGATGTTATGGACTTGTATTATGAATTTGTACTGCTAGTTGTGGAATGTGGACTTGTGTTGTGATGTTTATCAGTTTATTCTTATGTACTCACATACTCAATATAACTCAAGCCTTTAATTCTCATGCAGGACAACAATTCTAATGATTCTATCAATATTATTTCAGGTGATTTGTTGAAGCTTCTGGATGTTTCATCTACCTCTTGGAAAGCATCGCTTGAAGGTATGCAGTTCTTAATTTTGCACAGATTCATTGCTGCTTTATAGTCTATACATTACAATAATGCATGTGTCAAACTGTCAACTATACATTGCTGCTTTATTTTCCCTACCATCGTCTAATCATCGCCTAGACGCTCGCCTAGGCGCCTAGGCATCCTGGCACCTCTAGAGCGCCTCGCCTCGCCTTGTCGCCGTGACAACATAGATAGAAATGTTTCATGAGAATCAATCCATATCCAGACATTAGGTTTGACAAGTCCTTAAAGTTGTTCAGTTTTGCTTGGATTTGAGCTCTTCAAGTAATTTTTTGATTCAAGTATTTTCCATCTAATTCTTGAGAGTTCTTGTTTGCTATGACATGTAAGAATATATTTAGAGTCATCTTGGCCATCTTCTATCCATGAGCAAGTAATATTTCTTGTTTTTGATTTTTGCTAGGGAATAGACTCCCTAACGAAGAAAGAAAAAGAGTCATAGTCAACAGCGAAACATAGATCTATTGGAAACTGGGATAGTAACATTCTCAGAGACAAGAACAACACCCCGCTCCGAGAGTCTCGGTAGATAATAGTAAAGGGTTATAGTCGGAAGCGCATCGAGTAGTCACGTCTGACTCCAGTTGGCGTAGAGTCTATCACGGACACGAAGATGTCCCAATCATAACCTCCGATCAATTCACATTGCTTGGGCGAAACCTGATCGAACTCTTTAAGTAATCAGAAAGACCAGTAGTGGTCAAACTTGACTAGATTCGGATTACAAAATACAACGTGTACCAATTGTATTTTGGTGACCACACGCATAGAACTTAGTGTTCAAACTCAGGTGGATAGGATCCTCAACGGTAGCTCTCGCTGCTTGTGGCTTTTTTGATATAATTAAATTAAAAAAATTTAAAAATAGAAAAAACATGTTAGCTCATCACAGACAATACAAAAAATATAGGAAAAAAGAAAAGGTAATAAACCCAAAAAATCAAAAAAACTAGAAAAAACAAGATTAAGAAATTAAAAACTAGAAGTATAAGCCGGCTTATATAAATCGAAATGAGCAAGAATGCATACATAGGACCCTTCTCCATAGAGAACAACGTGGACCTGTCACTC
This sequence comes from Melocanna baccifera, assembly GCA_036346265.1. Taxonomy (NCBI): domain Eukaryota; kingdom Viridiplantae; phylum Streptophyta; class Magnoliopsida; order Poales; family Poaceae; genus Melocanna; species Melocanna baccifera. Next base: position 13,253,285 of record CM070709.1, read on the forward strand.
AATCAATTATTAGATGCCTAGAAAATACGTGTACCTTTAACTTTCAAATAAGGTATTTTTTTAAAACAGTGTTTACATATAATTATAAATAGATACTATAATAACTTTATTTATATTAATTAAAATTTTATACAAATATTTCTTTATATTTTTTTAATAAATTATTACTATTTTTTATCAGCTGCAGCCAACTGCTTGGAAAAAAAAACCGCGCTCTACTTCTCTTTCCGACCAAGCCAAGCCGCAAGTTCCTTACGGACCGATCGGACCGCCTAACCCCAGCAAAGCCAAGGCCGGAAGGTCCCAACCCGCTCCGCCGCCGCCGCCAATCCCCGCCCTTCTTCTCCGACCATCTCCGCCGTAGCAGCCTTCTCGTTGGTTTGTGTTTTCTCCTCTGGAAGCATTGGTCGGTTACCTCCTCCTCTCTCTACCCATCTGCTGGATCGATACGGACAAACATTTCTTGGTTCCTGGTAAGCCCTAGTCTTGGTTGTTTGGATCGATTTTACTTTCCTTTTTGCTTGTTTGTGTTTTCTTTGTCATGTTTGGAGTGAAATCCTTTCTGTCCTCTGAACAACGTCCGTTTTGAGATGTTTCGTGCAGTATTCAAGGGAATTTCGGGGCAAATTTGTGTACTTTTTTTGGGTGTGTGGTGGGCGGTTCTTCCTGAAAGTATGAGGATGTTGAGGATTGAATGTTAGAAGTTCCGCAGCATTTCTCATTCCTCATCGCTGTACAAGGGGAAATTTTGAGGAACTTGGTTGATGCCACATTGTTGGATTTTAGATTACAAATGAGGAATCATGTCGACTATTACTGTATAAAGTGAAATTTTGGGGAGTTGTGCATGCCTGCAACGAAATCCTGGATAAATAAGTGCAATCATAGCTCACTCTCAGAAAGAACTATGAAGTATGAACTATCATCATGCCATGTATGCATCTGTAATGCTTAAACGGTGAGGGGACGAGGCTACGCATGTAAATTTTCACTCTGGGGCCAAATGATTTTGTCAATGTACATTACTACATATTGCCATTATGATCTGTGTGCTACTTTTTATAATCAATATCAGATGACGGCACGGTTGTTATTGATACATAGAGCTTGTTTCTAGAGATTTATAGGATCAAATTTCTAGTGAGGGTCACCATGGCCGCATGGCCTATGGGGCTGGGGGGATGACAGAGAGATAAGAGAGCAGAATTTTCTGCTTAAAATGGAAAAAAAGCTTGTATGTTGCCCACATGTTGGATAGATGGGCCTCACCTAGAGTTCACAAATGCCAAATTGTGTCACTAACCCGTAGTATTGTCTAAAACTAATTTCTAGTATTATGACCATAGGAATCATCAAAATATGTTTTTTAAAGGTTGCTAAGCCATATATTACTGTTGTTTCATGGCCTATTAGCACATCCTAGTAGTTTCCTTCAACAAATTGATCGTGTTAATATTTCTTATTGACTTTCTGTACATACCAATAACGTTTCTGCCACCACCTTTCTATAACTCCATTTATTCTGTTGCAGCTTGCATATAATATATTAGTAAAGGCAAATATGGCTACAAAAGTTCGTCCACCTTCTGCTGATGCAGAAAAAATGGAGGTTGGAGAAATAGACACAAGGGCTCCGTTTGAATCTGTCAAAGCTGCAGTTAGCTTGTTTGGGGAAGTTCGGTTTTCATCTGACAGATCATCTGCGAGAAAGCCAAAGGCTCCTCAAGTAGAGGTAGGTACTTTTGAAATAAATTTTCCATGTTAGAATTGCACACATATACGTTTGTCATGATTGCACACACATATTTGAACATGAATGTTGAGGATGCTCTGATCTTCGACACCCTTATAAGTATAATATTGAAAAAAAATGAGACCTTGTTGTTCTTAAGTCTCATTTGATGCCAAAACTGCTAGCTTCAAAGCTTATGTCAGAAAGTTCTCTGGCCTAAAAGTTGTGGATGTTTACAATCAAGTGCCAATATGCCATAATTTTGATCTTCCTTTTTTTCCCCTTTGAAATGTCTAATAAGTCCCCATGTGGCATTTGCTTAAAATTGTTGCCTTTACTCTATTTTTTTTTTGCTGGTTGAAATTGTCATCTTGGTAGTCCATTTGTTTTCCAGCATATTTCAGTAATTCAGTGAGTAATATCAGTTATGTTTTGGTACCCACTCATTATTGTTATTTGCAGGCATTTTTATTTTTTTATTTTCTTTTATTGATGAGGATGGGGATAGTTTTCTTCTTTTAGAAATTTCAGGTTTTTGCCCAGTCTATTTGTTATTTTTACGTTTCCTATGGAAATAAAGAGTATTTTTAACCACATGGATTATTGTTAAATTTACATCCTCCAATTTATGACAACAAAAGTTTGTTTTGCATCACTGACAGAATATTAGTTTTGCATTCTATTTTTCCTTTCTTTATCTTTATAATATTAACACCTCTGAGTTTTTCACGGTCAGTGCAATTTCTTATGGCAGATATTTTTTTCTTTTTCCTTTTTTGTGGCTTTTCAATTAAACCTAGATTGTAGCCTTCTCATGGCTGGTTCAACCAGAAGCATACTAGTTAGATTCTTGCACAGAAAACTATGCAATTTATATAATTAATGCAAGTGGGAACTGTATTTTTAAAATTGAGCTGATTTTTTCAATTGGGTTCTTTATGTTTGGAATGGACAATAGAAAGAAAAGGAACAACAGTTAGAAATGATAGCTGAAATTCTTCTGAATTGTCGTGACTTTATAGAAGTTACATGTGCAAATAATTGGGCATAATTCTTTTCGTAGAGGGCAATAAATTCACAGTGCCCAATGTTAGGATTGTTGAGGATAGAAAGGATAGAATATGATTGTTATTTATTTCCTTATATGCCTCGGTTTCCTTAATTGTATATAGTATATTCCTCTGTATGTCCTCCTGTACTCTCATATATATACTCATATATATATATATATATATATATATATCTATATATTACACCCATATATATATATATATATATATATATATATATACTATATAAGATACTTCAATGTGAACTCATTTGTAAGGGAATCCATAGTTTTTAACGTATTTGAATACATAGCACAATATTTATAACATGGTATACCACCTAGATAATCTTAAATACTTGTATTATATGTACATACTCACGTTACACAAGATACTATCTACGTTGTGAGATACGATATAGGGTGTAATTACACCCAGGTGTAGAAAAGAGGCTTCCTATATAGGAAAAATACTTTATATATATATATATATATATATATATATATATATATTGCATTTTGGGTCTCATGAATATAAGCACAATATTTATAACATGGTATCAGAGCTAGGGTTCTGACCTTGTCCTTCCATTGCTGCTGACGCCGCGCCGTCGTTGCGCTAAAGGCCGCTGTGCGCCGCCATCTAGTTCTTACATCCACCATCGTTGCGCCCAAGGACGCCGCCAATCAAGTCGCCACTGTTGTCGCCCAAGGATGCGACCACCCACCCGCCGGCCGCCGCCCGCTCGCCCGTCGCCTAGGGCGGCCGCCGCTCACTGCGCGTGGTAAGGTGACCGCTTGGATCTGATCTCTCCGTCGGCCACTCGCCGCCACCATCCACCGGTCGCCCGCCGGCCGCCGCCTAGGAGACTCACCGCGATGGAGTGGAGGAAGAGTTTTGCAAGCCTCAGAGACTTCGGAGAGGAGGTGGCGCTTGATGGCGATTCGTAGCACCACGGCGCCGCAAAGCTCGGTAGCTACGCCTAGCCTCGAATCGCTCGTGCTCGCTTCCGCCGCCGTCACGGCCGCCGCCACCGGCTGCGCTTCGCTCGCACGCATCCGGGCTTGGCCTCGAATCGCTTCGCGCTTACTCGCCGTCTACGGCCACTTGCTCGCCGCCATCGCTCGCCTCGAATCGCTTCCGCGCCCGCCCATCGGCGCCGCCGCTTCGCCATCGTTGGCGGCGGCGCGCTCATGCCAAGCGTGGTGAGGTGCTTTTTGGATCTGATCAAATCCAATCGGGTGAGATCTTAACAAAAAAAAAAAAAAGAAAAGAAAAAAGAAAAAAGTCAATCTAACTGCACGTCGTCCAGCGCCACCTGTTAGACGTCGTTCCATTGGTCGCCACGCCGTTCGCCGCCTATCAATGGCTTCTGTTCTATCAGCTGCGATTCCATTCTGGGAAACAAAGCTCCATGAGACGAACTACAAGTTGTGGTCTTCTCTCATGGAGATCACGCTCGATGGTCTCCGTCTTTGGGGATGTCATCGGTGTACGACCTTCTTCGCCACCACCGGTTCAGCCTCCTCCTAGGCAACCTACTTTTGCACCTCTTGCAGATGAGGCTGCCAAGGAGGCCAAGGCGGCGGCGGCTGCTGCTGCCGGCTGATGAGGCTTTTCAGTATGTCATTGACGCTTTCAAGCGCTAGTATGCTGATGAGGCCCGAGTTCGCGCCATCCTTGTGGTCAGCGTCGATGATTCCATCCAGTCAGATATTGTTGGTTTACGGTCTACTCGACAAATCTGGGAGTACTTACGTGAGCATTACCAGCAGAGTAGTGATGCTCAATTCTTTTCGCTCCAGCGTGAGTTGGAGACGCTTCGCTAGGAATATTCTTCTGTCGACAACTTCTTCCGAGCCTGGTCAGTCTCTGGCGCCAGCTGGATGAGCTGGCCTCTCCACTTTATCGAGTATCATAAAGTGCAGAAGACGGATCATGATCACCTTCACCTTTATGATTTCGTCTATCTTTGCCCAGAGTTTGAGCCTATCAAGGCTCAACTGCTGCGCCGCTCGCCGCGACCAACCGTCATCGAGGCTCTTTCGACGCTTCGAGTTACGGAGTTTCGCCTCAGATTAGCAGCACAATCCATTCTATGCTTGCTACTCCTTCGACTACGCTGCCATTTTCTACTACGGTTCCTCAAGTTCCTGTTTCTGCTTATGTTTTTGCACCAACTGGAGTTCAGTGTAACTACTGTAAGAACTTCGACATGACTACCAGAGTTGTGCGGTACGAAAAAAAGAAACAAGGCACGTGGGGGTGGATGACAAAAAGGGGGCAGGAAGGCCCTTCCTACATAAGAGGACAGACCAGCTCATCGAGTTTTGCTCAGCGAGGTGACTATCCAGCAGCTCTACCAAACTCTACTTCAGCAGCTCTCTCACAGCTCAGCGGGTTCTGCCAATTTAGCTCAGATGTCTTCAGGTACCTCTTGGGTTCTAGATTCCGGTGCCTCTTTCCACATGACATCAAACTCCACATCTCTCACTTCGGTAACATCTCCTGCTTTTCCTATCAATGTTCAGACAGCTGACGACATTTCCTTACTGGTCAGCTGTCAAGGCACTTTTTTGTCTACTGATTTTACTGTTCCAGCTGTTTCCCATATTCTCCATCTTACCATGCAGCTCATTTTGGTGGGACAGCTCACTGATCTTGGTTGTAGGGTTGGTTTTGACTCGTACTTGTTTCGTCTAGGATCGACAGACAGGGACGATTCTTGGGATTGGCCGGCGCCGTAACGATCGCCAATGTCTCTACATTCTTGACCGCCTTCACTTTCCATCCTCTCACGTTGCTTCTACCACGTCTACTTCCACTGCCACTGCTGCCACAACCTCTAGAGCTTTTGCGCAATGGCATCACCGTTTAGATCACTTGTGTGGGTCCTATCTTTCTTCATTAGTTCGTCAAGGTGTTCTAGGATGTGTTACTGTTGATATGTCCATATCTTGTTAGGGTTGTAAGTTCGGCAAGCAGGTACAACTTCCTTATCATTCTAGTGAGTCCTTGTTAGCTCGTCCTTTTGATTTTGTTCATTCGGATGTATGGGGACCTGCGCTTATTATCTCCAAAGGCGGGTATAAATTTTATGTTATTTTCATTAATGATTATTGTCGTTTTACTTGGCTTTTCCTATACCTACTCGTGGTCAGCTTCGTGCGATCTATCGTAACTTTGCCACGATGGTTCATACTTAGTTTGAGTCCTCCATTCTTTCATTGTGATTCTCACAAGAGTACTGCTCGCACTTTCGCACAATTTCTTTACGGCGGGCACTCTTTACCGGTGCACTGCTTTAATGGGGTTCTTCTTGTCCTTTGATTGAGATCCGCCCTCTTCTCCTTGCCTCTCACGTTCCACCACAGTTCTAGGCTGAGGCTGTTTCTACACTTGCATATCTCATCAATATGCAACCTTCCACTGCTCTTAAGGATGTTAGTCCTATAGAGCGTATCTACTCTAGACCCCCTAGTATAGTCATTTTCGTATTTTTGGTTTCACCTGTTTTGTCCTGCTGCAGCCTCGTGAGCGCACCAAACTTTTTGCCCAGTCAGTTGAGTGCGTATTTCTTGGGTAAAGTTCTGAGTATAAAGGTTATCACTGTTATGATCCTTCTGCTTGACGGATCAGGATCTCACGAGACGTCTTTGACTTCTATCGAGACTCGGCTCGTCGACCTGCTTCCACCATTGAGACGATCTCCTGGTTGTCTCTCTCTGATTCTTCACCTATTTCTTCTTTTTCCCAATCACTCTCTAGTTTGTCCCCAGTGGTTCCTGCTATACTTCCGCCTCCTATGTTGCCTCTTACAGTGCCACCTCTTGCTCCTACAGCACCATTGTCTCGTTTCTTTAGGGTGCAGTACTCTAGACGTCCTCGGCCTTCACCAAACTCATCTCCTGGTATCTTGGCGACATCGACGCCTGATTCCTCTAATGATGCTCCTCATTACGCTCTTCATGATCGGACATCCCTTCAGCCTCCTGATCACTTTGGGTTTACTTCGACAGCTCATGCTCTTTTTGTCCTCGAGCCTAGTTTCTATCGTGAGGCTGCTTCTCATTCTGAGTGGCAGCTTGCTATGGCAGAAAAGCTTGATGCTCTTCGACGTGTGGAGACTTGGGACATTGTACCGACATGTGTATGCTCGTACTATCACGTGTAAGTGGGTGTACAAGATCAAGACTAGGTTTAATGGTACTATTTAGCGCTACAAGGCTTGTCTTATAGCGCGCGGCTTTCAGCAGGAGTATGGTCGTGATTACGATGAGACGTTTGCCCCTGTTGCCTATATGATCACTGTTCGTACTCTTATTGCAGTTGTTTCTGTTTGCCATTGGTCTATCTCTCAGCTAAATGTTAAAAATGTCTTTCTTAATGGTGTCTTGCATGAGGAGGTTTACATGTAACCACCACCTGGGTATTCTATTTCAGATGGCCATGTCTGTCGTTTTCGTCGTGCCCTTTATGGCATCAAACAGGTCTCTCGTGCCTGGTTTACGTGTTTTACCTCGATGATTACCGCTGCCGGTTTCACTGTCAGTGCTCATGATCTTGCCCTATTTGTCCACGTCTCACCTCGAGGTAGGACACTGCTTCTTCTCTATGTAGATGATATGCTCATCTAGGAAGCACCGATACTCCGTTGAACTGCCGTACCGTGTCCGATACGTGTCCGATACGGCGATACGTTCCCATACGCGGCGATACGGTATCGGCGGAGTATCGGCAAATTTCAGCCGAAAAAAAATCAAAAAATCCCGATACGGCCCCGATAGGGTGCAATACGGCAGCGATACGTTTGGGCTTCGGTGTTACCTGAAATCGGTCACGAGTGGCTAGGAGCCCATGCGGGTCCCAATCCCCCGACGTCTTCGTCCGCGTTCGCCGAGCCGGCGGAAAAGACCCGCGACTAAAAGCCCCGTCGCCTCCGCCGCCGCCGGCACCACCACCAACGGCGCCCCATCCGCCGCCGCCGAGGGGACCCCTGGCTCTGCCCCCAAAGCCGCCGGACGAGGTGAGGAGGACAGCGCTAGAGGCGGCGGCGGTGATGGCGAAGGCGAGGGCGAGGGTTTGGGTGTCCTGGATTCGGATTTGGGGCTGGAGGATGAGACGGCGAAGGGGTGGTTGTGAGGCTACGCGTTGTGCGAGGTGTTGTGAGGCTACATCGGCCCAACAACGGCAAAGTCATGAGTTATAAAACTCATCCCAAACCCTACCCTCGCGCACTCACGCCCCGCGCGCCCCTCACGCTGGGCATCCGCCGCCTCTCCCGCTGTTCCCTCGCTACCACCGCCTCTCCCGCCGATGGATCTGGAGGTAGCGGTGGACGGCGGCAGATCCCCTCTGCCGCCTCAGTCAACCTCCGCACGCGGCCGGCCGCCTTGGTCCCCCGCTGCTTCCGCCGCTCCCCGTCACTCCAGCCGCCACTCACCGCCGCTGCTCCCCCACCGCTCCCGCCTCTGCTCCCCTGCTCCTCCTTCTCCCGCCGCTCTAGCTGCTCCCCCGCCGCTCCCCGTCGCTGGGTTGGACGAGGACTCGGTGCCGAGGGAGAATGTCACCGTCACCGTCCGCTTCCGGCCGCTTAGGTTCGGCTCGTTTTGCTTCTGTTGTGGTGCTTCGTTTGGTTGGGTCTGGATTTGGGAAACGTGGTTTGATTTGGGTTTTGGTTTCACGTGTGAAGCCCGCGGGAGATTCAACAGGGGAGGTTGCGTGGTACGCGGACGACGACACGGTCCTACGGAGCGAGCAGAACCTCAACGTTGCGTATGCTTATGGTACATGCCTGTTTTGGGTGTCATTTGTGGGTGGATTGCTTGGTGGTTGTGACATTGGCATACTGCTTTCTGATTGCCATCATGTTTGGCATATGCGAAATTAGCTGCATTCTATCGAAATGGCCAGTCTTCACATAAGGCAGGAGCAAATAGGCGAGGTTTGGATAGAGTTCTAATTGCTTATGTTGGCTATATATCTAGAATTATCTCATGCCGCCATTACTTCGTTTACTTCTAGAGCACAAATTGGTTTCACGGAAATGTTTCCAAAATCCGTAATGTGACTGTGGGGCTTTACAACAGTTGGTGGTGTATTGGAAACAAGGGCCTCAAAAACCAAATTGATAATTTTTCCTTCAATTTTCATTTTAACTATATATATACTTGTCGTATCGATGTATCCTTGTTTTTGAAAAATATCGTCGCCGCATCGTATCGCGTTGTTCCTAGATGCTCATCACTGGTGACGATTCCTTATTCATCACATACGTGAAGCATGGTTATTAAAGCGACGCTTAAGCGTCGCCTAAGCGGTAAGGCGGCCCGGTGGGGCAAGGTGTCGCCCCCGCCTTGCCGCCCGTATCAGGCGTATCGCGTCCGCGTATCCGGGTGGAGGCGGCGCGCGGCGCGGACCGGATCCGGCATGGGGCATCCTAGATCCGGCATGGAGGCCGGATCCGGCGTCGTCCGGTGGAGGCGGCGGCGCATCACAGCGGGGAAGCCGGGCCGGCCACAGGTGGAGGCGGCGCCGAGCTCGCGAGAGGCGCGGCCGAGGCGGCGGCGGCGCCGCGGGAGAGGCGCGCGGGAGAGAGAGGCGCGCCGGAGAGAGGCGCGGGAGAGGCGCGGCGGCGCTGGCTTGAGACGCTTAAGTGAAGCGTCGAGTCTCGGTCGAGAGACTCGATCGATCGATCCGTGCGATTAGGTTAAAAGATCGGTAATTTTAGAATATAGTCCTCGGGTTTTATAAAATTGCAATTAGGTCCTTTTTATTAGAAATCTTCGATTTAGACTTCCGAGTTCTTTTCTTCGCCTTAGGATGCGTGTAGCGTCGCCTGCGACACCTTACCGCTTAAAAGTTGTGAGGGGGGTGGGTCGCCTCACCTCGCCTTACCGCCTTAATAACTATGACGTGAAGAAGCATCTCAATGAGCAGTTTCTGATGACTGATCTTGGTTTGCTTACGTACTTCCTTGGGATTGAGGTTTCTTCTACCTCTGAGGGTTACTACCTCTCCCAGTAGAAGTGTGTCCAGGATCTTCTTGATCGGTTTGGTCTAACTGATACTCGCACTACTGAGACTCCTATGGAGCTCTCCTTTTAGCTTCGTGCTATGATGGTGATCTTCTTGAGGATCCTACTCATTATCCCCATCATGTTGGGAGTCTGATATATCTTGTGAGCACTCGCCCTGATATTGCTCATGTTGTTCATATCTTGAGTCAGTTCATGGTTTACCCTACTCATCTTCACTACAGCCACCTTCTTCATGTTTTTCACTACTTGCATGGAACCATCTCGTCGTTTGTTTTTCCCTAGCTCCACCTCACTACAGCTGCAGGCATATTCTGATGCGATATGGGCTAGTGATCTTTCTGGTCGTCGTTCTCTTTCTGCTTATTGTGTTTTTCTTGACTCCTCCTTGATTACCTGGAAGACAAAAAAGCAGACTGCAATTTCTCGTTCGAGTGCTGAGGCTGAATTGAGAGCTTTGGCAGCAGTAACAGCGGAGATAATTTGATTAAGGTAGTTACTTGCAGACTTTGGAGTATCTGTGAAGGAACATACGCCCCTTATGTCTGACAGTATAGGTGCTATCAGTATTGCTAAAGATCCAGTAAAGCATAAGCTCACCAAGCACATTGGTGTGAGTGCTTCATACACTCGCTCATAGGTGCAGGAGGGAGGACTTGCTCTACAATTTGTCTTCGGAGTTACAGCTTGCTAACTTCTTCACGAAGTCGCAGACAAGCACAACATTTGTATTTTCTCTCCAAACTTAGTGTGTGTGATCCACCAAGAGTTTGAGGAGAGGTGTTAAGGATAGAATAAAATTGTTATTTGTTTCTTTATATGTCTCGATTTCCTTATCTATATATAGCATATTCCTTTGTATATCTTTCTGTACTCTCCTGTATATATTGCCCTTTAAGTTTCATGAATACAAACACAATATTCATAACAAGGATATCCTGTAATAAAGAAGACCATAGTTTGTCAACGAGAGCAGCTTAGGTGAGCACGGGAGCAGCTGCACCCCCCTATCGTGGACATTGATTCATGTTGGATGCATTGAGATACGGGAACAATTAAGCGAGGCAGGCATGGTCATTGCCAGGCAGTGAACAGTGAGCTATGCACATGGGAAGTGGACGAATTGGAACTGTTGGGCTCTCTCTTTTGGATGACAGTGCACACAATGCTGCTTTTTTTTTTAGAATCACACAATGCTGGTTTGGGAAGATAGAATTTGAAGTATTTAGGGACACAATTTGTAAAAATAGAATTTGAAGCACTTAGGGACACATTTAAAATACCATGATTTTGAAATTGAACATCCCGTGCATAACCATGTTTTAGGTAAAAGTATATGGATTTTCTTCTTTTGTTTTTGGCTACTAAAATCACCGTGAAAAAACTCACTCCTTTTCAATATAGAATTTGATGTATTCGGAGACAAAAAGATTTTATTTTAGAAATTGAACCTGAAATGTTGTGTTTCTTAATAATAACTCTCTTTTTACATCCCACTTTCTCTTTTATTTTGTATCTTGCTATCAATTTTATCTGTTTATTCATCCAAACAAACAAATTGGACTTGGAACTTCAAATTTTAGATTTATCACTGTATAATCCATCATAAGTTGGACTTGCAACTTCAAGTTTTAGATTTATCACTGTATAATCCATCATAAGTTACAAGTAGCAAGGGAAAATTTTCTTATTTTTGTTGAACATTAATCTTTGTTTAGCTAACTAGCCTTACTCTACGCAGACTATTCCCTTCAAGCATCATTGCACAAGAGGAGAGAGCACAATATTGATCACATGTGAACGCTACAGCCATTGTTTTCTACAGGCAGTCATCTTCACACATCGGCTCGCACATTTTGTGCTTTTCTCCGAGCTGTCTTCTTCACTCGAGTATCAGGAATCATATAAAACATATATAGCTAACTCAATGGCAGATCCCACCAACATGTTCCCAACATCAGTCAGCCTTTCCTGCTCACATAGAGACGTGGAAACCAACAAATCTATCTCTAGGTGCCTAGGTACAGTGGTACATGTACCCTGTAATCATCCATATTAGTGGTGTAACGGGTGCAGCTGTGCCCGAGATCAGCTACAACTTTCCCTTTGTCAACTAGCTGCACCATCCACTAACTCTGTGGTACCTGACCTAATATCTATGGGCTTTGTTAGCTGTTTCCCCTGTTTCCAATTTTCATAACTTTCGATTTTACTTATATTTTCTTTTGATGATGCATTTTAATATTGTAGATAACAGGTTTTCTCATGCATCTAGATTTGTACATTTAGGATCAGAGTGTATTGTGTGTTTGCTCCTTTATATCTTGCTCCTACATTCTACATAATTACTGATACATCGGCATAGTTTATCTGGCATAGTCTCTACTATATTATCCATGGAATGCATTTCACTTGATCTATTTCGTCTCTGGTTGTCCAAATATACTCTGATGCTTGTAACTTTGAAATCATATTTGTGACAGAGGGTGTTAGCTAAGGAGACAGAACTGCACTTGGCCCAGAAAGAGCTGAATAGATACAAGGAACAGCTGAGTAATGCTGAGACAACCAGAGTACAAGCACTATCTGAACTGGAGAAAGCTAAGAAAACTGTTGAGGAGCTGACCAATAAACTGGATGCAATCAACAAGTCCAAAGAGCTGGCTATTCAGGCTGCAAAGACTCGAACCAAGCAGCTTGAAGGTGGAAACTCGAATGAGGCTGTTGGAAAAGACAATCCTTTGAAGCAGGAACTGGACAGTGCAAGGGAGCAGTACGCTGTTGCTCTGGAAGACCTTGATGCAGCAAAACAGGAGCTTAGAAAGCTCAAGAAGGATTTTGAAATCTCATTGGATATGATGCTGTCTTCTGCCCAGCAGGAAGAGGAGTCATCGCACTCAACTGAAGGCAACAATGAAAAGGCTGCTCAACTTCGTAATGAGATTGCAGCAATTCAAGAGTCTCTTATGCATGTCAAGGCAGCTACAGTGCAAGCACACGAAGAAGAGTCACAAATCCTTTCTGAGAAGGATGTTGCCAGGAAAACTTACAAGCAAGCTTTGGAAGAAACTGAGAAGAAACTGTTATCTTTGAGAAATGATTTTGATCCTGCCACTTATGAAGGTCTCAAAAAAAAGCTAGATGAAACCAATTCTGAGATTGCATATATGCAGAAAAAGATAGAAGATGCCCAGGCTCTAGATTTAGAGTCTGTTGCTGCTGTCAGCTCAGAGTTGGATGATGCCAAGGAAATGTTGCAGAAAGTAGCAGAAGAGGAAAGTTCTCTTCGGAGCTTAGTGGAATCACTGAAACAGGAGTTAGAATCTGTTAAGCAGGAGCACAATCAGCTCAAAGAGAAGGATACAGAAACTGAATCCATTGTCGGAGACCTACATGTCAAGCTTCAGAAGTGCAAATCTGAGCTTGAGGCAGCTGTAGCTGCTGAATCAAAAGCTACATCAGCTTCTGATGACTTAATGCTAGCCCTTCAGCAGCTGTCTTCTGAATCAAAAAATGCTCTGCAGGAAGCTGAAGTGATGCAGAAGAGTGCAGCAGAGTTAAGACATGAAGCTGAAGTAGTGCGGGTTGCATTAGCAGAAGCTGAGCAAAAGTTGCAATCGGCTTTGAAGGAAGCAGAAGAAGCAAAAGTAGCTGAAGCAAGGGCCCTTGATCAAATCAAGAAACTATCAGACAGAGCAAGTGCTGCTCGGGCCTCAACTTCTGAATCTGGAGCAAAGATCACAATCTCAAAAGAGGAGTTCGAATCTCTTAGCCGAAAGGTGGAGGAATCAGAGAAGTTGAGTGAGATGAAAGTTGCTGCTGCTATGGCTCAAGTGGAGGCTGTCAGAGCCAGTGAGAATGAGGCAATTAAGAAATTGGAAAGTGCACGGAAAGAGATGGAGGACATGGAATTGGCAATAGAGGAGGCACTAAAGAGAGCAGAGATGGCCGAAGCAGCAAAGAAAGCTGTAGATGGTGAGCTTAAGAGGTGGCGTGAGAAGGAACAGAAGAAAACTGCGGAGGCCCAGCCTTCTGCAGAAACACAAGCATGTGCAACTGCATCTCCGCCTGTGCAGAAGACTTCTGCTGGAAAAGCCACTGAGAAGAATGATGGGCATCAAAGGAGCAGCAGAACGCTATTGAGAAAGAGCTTTATGCTGCCAAACATCACAAGCATGTTCCATAAGAAGAGCCACGCCGACAATTCTCCATCATACCTTCCTGGGGAAAAATCTGTATAATCTACCTGTGGCTTCCATTTCCAAGTTGTGATTCCAAACTCAAATACATGGTTGGATGCTGTAATTTGTATAATATATTTGTAGTTGCTGGCAGTATATTGCTGACATAATGTTATCCTATTCTACATGTATGTTTTGCCTGTTTCTTTGACTCTTTCTGGGCTTTTGGATGTGTACTTCATACCTCTGAAATTCAGTGTGGTTTTATTGATGCCAGTGATTTTGTCTGTTATCACCACGAAATAACCATATTTTAGTCAGTTCTGATTTTCTTTCAAATAACGTAGAAGTATCACACGCGTTCCGAATTGTTGCATTTATGAATTATGATTTCTGGAGGTCGCAGTTATGAAAGGACATGAAATCTGGATAGCGTGCTTTCCTGGACTGTCTTCTTCAGAAATTAGATAGTGTTAGCTTATCATTGGCTTAATCATGTGATGTAGGAATATGTGCACCATCAGCCATCAGGTGTGTTACACATACAGAAGCAAATCTCTAGCACCATAGGTGTTTAGCACTCTTTTCCCTTTTTTTTATTGAAGGGATTTGAGCTTTCAATTTGGACGCCCCATGGCTGCATCCCATTTGAGATTGTTACATACAATTTTTCTAGTTGTTTCTGTTGTGATTGTATACGATCCATATATATTGCAGGATGCACTGCTTCTGCCGAACACTCAAAACCTCCGATGCTGTTTGAGCCTACTGAACCACTCAAACCAGAAGAGCAATTGGAGTTTGATAAACGTTAGGAGACGGAAGAAACTGAGTACGAAGAAATTCAGGTTCCAGAGTTAGAGCCATAGAGTTCAAGAGGATCCTGAATTCCTGATTTCTGAAGAAACTGAAGTTGTGCATGAAATTGATGTTGTACGTAATAGTGACAGCAAAGTGAATAAGCAGAATGGAACCAATGATGGGGACGAAAAACAGGGCTTGCGGAGCTTCTTGATCCTCCTCGTGGATCTGAAGAAACTGCACAAGCCTACTTTCTTTGGTTTACATTTCTGTGTGTTTTTCTTGCATTACAGACTATGATGCACGAATACGGATACGTCGATACGACACCGACATAGGAATTTGCTATTTTTCTAAAAATACCGATACGGTGACACGGCCAAAAGCAGATTTGGGCCACTGGTAGGGTGGGCTTTAGCCTAAGGCATGAGAAAATAACATGTATATAGCCTTAGCCCAGCCCAAGGTATTATTGTTTACATTTAGGGGGTGATCGTTTTAGCGATGACTTTTAACTTTTGGCTGAAATTTCACTGTAGCTGGCTTTTTTTTACTGTAGCTGATTTAGCTTTTTAGGCATAATTAAATTTAAAAAAATGTAAAAATAGAAAAAATATGTTAGCCCATCACGGACAATGCAAAGGAACACGGGAAAAAAAGAATGCAAAAAAGCTCAAAAAATCTAAAAAAATTCAGAAAAAGACAAATTACTGAATAGTGAAAAAAAAAGCTGAAGCTGAAAAAAAGCTGAAACGAGCGGGGCCTTAGCCTAGGAAAAGATAGCCGACCCACTCTGCAGCTTAAGGTATCAGAGAATATCCACCGTTCGATAAACATCGTCCGAACAGTAGGAGAGGACTCTTCGGACTATCTGAAGATCGCCATCCCTTTCGGTCGTTAGATCTTGATCGGACCATTAGTAAAGCGTATCTCTTTGGACGGTCCGAACATCACCAATAACCTTTCGGCCGTTAGATGAACATCAGACGATCAGTAGAATGTGACTCTTCTGACTGAACGATCGGCTGGGTAACGCTTGGTCATTGGATCTGGATCGAATGACTATCGGCCCATATCCCTTTGTTAATTGATGTCGGCAACGACTTCCATAACTCATACTACCATCTGATCAGCATCGTGTGAACCGTTTCAGCCCAAACGTTCGGATCATCCGAACGTCAAATCGCTCTCGGCCGCTGGATCTACATCGGACACACAACAAATGATAATTGTTCGGATGGTCTAAACATCACCATTGCTATTGGCCGCTGGATTTACATCGGACGCACAGCATATGATAACCCTTCGGTTAGTCCGAACATTCTTTGAACGCTAAGCCACTCGATTCTACTTACCGCTTCAACTTCGTATCTCAGCAGTCTAGAGCTGTTATTTGAACTTTTTGAGAATAACAGAAAGTTAAATAATACTAGTAAATATTGCATTAGTGTGCTTGTTAATTGTTATCCTTTTGGTATCATATGGTAAGAGCTATCTATAGTACCAAAAGGTTATTTTGAAATGTAATGTTTCCCATGCTTTAAATCCAATATCCTGATAGATCTTATAAGAAAAAAGGGGAAAGGAATTTTGTTTTTTTTATTTCCTTGCTCTTTCAATCATTAGATTGTTTAGTAAATTGTATCTTCTTCCCCAAACTCTATATGTTCAATTTCTAGCCAATTACCATTTGCCATGATGCATGCATACCATATACAAACTGCATTGTAACCTCTTCATATATTTTCATATTTTGAATAACTACCTTATTACTTTTATCTGATCAACTATTAGAAAAATAAGTAAATTATACGCTTTATTTTTGTATATATAGGACTCATCTTGTATAAATTGGCATTACTTATAGGTTGTTAGCCTTTTAAAGTTTAGCTCGGGGCATGGTGAAATCCTACATCTGCCACTAGACATGGCTATATATATTTAAATAATAAGAATAAATGATATATGTATTATTTTTTGTTTCTTCATGCTTGTTAACTTACAATTGCAACATATTCTGCTAAAACTTTGATGCAAGAAAGCTTTATAATACTTTTCAAGATAGGTTGATCTGAGGTTGGTAGCCACTAGCCAGGGTTAAAAATGTTGAATTCAGATCAGGTAGTGCTCACAAAAAGAAATGAATATGCATATTTTCTACAAAGAAAAAAATGGATTTCAGATAGATTTGGTTTTCTCTCAAATTCAAATATGTGTCAGATGACTAAAAGCTTATCTAGATTATGAAATGGCAATGCTAAAATCAATTTTTCTCAACAAACTAGATTACACAAGGCAAAATTTATTGAAACAGAACTGAGAGTTTGAAAATTTTCAAAACTTTGAATTTCTTGATTTCTTTGGTTCTTGCCAATCCCAAGCCCAGCCTAGTCCAATTTCGCTCACAGCCCGACCCAACCTAGCCATAAACTGTCGTCGACCTGCTCCATGTCACCCGTTCCACGCAGAACACTGTAGCACATCCGAAAATCCACTACCGCCAGATATTTGCGCCACCCGTGCCCTCTCGCGCCTTCCAGTCACTACCACGACCAAGCACCCGAGTCAAATGGTCATACCACCCTCCTATTACGCCTCTGACACCATTGGATCATTCCCTGACAGGCGTCGCGCCGCCCCGCCGACACCAGCCTGCCGCCGCTCATTTTCTCCCCTCCCAACTAACAACTCCTCTCACGGCAGATCCAGCCGACCAGACCACCTTTTGACCGCCGCAATTCAACTTTGAAGCCTCCCCAGTCCACCTCACTGCCAGTCAACCCGCTGATAAACCCATCGTCGGTACCAGGATAAACCCAAACCGACGCTCCTCGCCTATTTAAACCCGGGACCTCCCCCATTTGAGAACGCACACCCTCAGCAACCCCCAACCACCTCCAATTGTCCTCAAGTACACCCTACTGCCCAAAACCCCGAAATGAACCGAGGTATGTTCATATTTCCAATTCTTCAATTTAGTCAATTAGAGTTCGATTCCTTTCGTAGGAAGCTTCACTATGCCTCTAAGAATTCCTTCGAAGTACTCTCTTGAACTCCCATAACCCCTGCTGTTCCAGCCCCGTGCGCCACCGCCTGACCATGACCGGCCACCGTGGGTAGCCCAAATTAGACCCTCTTTGGCCAAACCGCCATTACCACTAGCTCCCCTAGCCCTAAGGTTGCTTAAAAGAGAATTCACTTGCTTCGATAACCCTCGGGTCACCCCCCATGCCACTAGAGACCCGAGAACATTCATGGCGCTGCCGCCAACGATCGCCGGAGCTACCACCGGTGAGAGTTCCAAAAATGAGTCCCCCTCAGTCCACTCTACCCGCTCCTGCCCTCCGATGGCGTCGCAAAATCCCGGGACCCCTCCGATCGCCGCCTCTCCCATTCTCTGTTTCCCCTGCGTGCGTGTAGATGGAGGAGAACGAATCTACTGTGGCTAACGGGTCCGGTCACGAACAGTGCCGATCCGCTATGAACAGTACACCATCTAACCCGTTACTGTTCACCCAAACCCGAAAACACAGAATATACCCGTTCCGATCGTTTCGAGCCCGTGAATCCAAATCCGAGGCATGTTTCCCCATATCGGACCTCTCAAAATCCAGAACCGTCAAAGAACCACTTCAAGCCAAGAAATCGACACAACCCGATTCCTTTTTTGTTCACCGAAACCCTAAAATTGTGTATGCCCTTTTTATCGTCCTTAACCCGTCATTGCCACTATTGCTTTGTTTTATAATCTCAAGACGCCAACGAAACCCTAAACCACTTTAACATCCGTTTGAACTCACCCAATACAACCTCGTCATCCCTTTTCACAAAACCCTAAAAACCGACGTGGCCTAAACCCTTACCATTCGCTGAAATCTAGACTTGCCCTAGCCATTTTAAGGTGTAAAAATCCACCTTCAATTATACTTAACCTGAAACCGTAGCCCACCCTATGTTCAAACCTATCTGATGACTATTTTCACTATTACTATTCATTGAAACCCTAAACCGCCCTAAAGTCAATCTGATTCAACTCAATACCATCCTCACCGCCTCTAACCATCAAACCTTAAAAACATAACTATGCCCTTTTAGACATCCCGAAAACCAACTCCAATATCGATTAAACAAAACTACTCGCCACCTAAACCCCAGCTGCCCGACCTTATTTTCTTTTTGTATTTTAGTTGTTTACTTGTCTTTTGTTCCCAGCTTGCATTCTGCAAAGCAAGAAATTTGTTCGCCTTTTACGCTAGCGCATGGATCCGACAATTTGGACATCAAAAGATCGACAAGGACAATTAAAGAAATCAAGAAGGCAAGTCACATGTTTTTTATCATATTGAACCTACCTTCTGTTAATTGTTTATTTATCAGTATTTTCATTATATTACTTTTATGTTGTTATTTTATGTACAATCATTTGAAATGACATGATATTAGTTATGTCCTACCACCGATAAAAGCCTAGTTTAATTTGAAAGCCACATTCACCTTGACAAGACTTAGTAACATAAAATAAAGTATGAAGTATCTACTCATGGTTGTATAGGAATTCATGTTTCTACTAATAAGTGATCCGACACTTGTCGATAGATTTTGTGAAAAGAAAGAGAAGGATAAGGAAGTATTCATGGGAAGCCACGTGATGGCCGGGTCCCTTGACTTATCCTAGAGGAAGAAGGCATAAAATAAAAGGGTGTGTTATAGTAGTACTGGCTAGTGTCAGGAAATACTAGCGGTGATGCCTCAGTAAGAATATAACAACTAGACCCTTATGCGAAGTAAAGAACATAGTGAACGCTTAACCACAAGCGTTGATTCGTCAAACCTGAATTAGTAGCTACTCAGTTCGATTGAACTTTTACACCAGAAAAGAAGAGAAAAGAAATAGTAAAGATAGTGCGGTAGATCCTCACAAATCGGAGGGCAGAACTCTGGCTTTGGCCTATCAGGTTCCCGAGATTGTGTAGAGGCAGAATCTATCGGGTAAAGGGTATATAAAGAACTGAGTAAGCGAAAAACCTTGTTTTCTTAACTCTGTTGCGGGAGTTTAAGAAATCTTGTGGTAAAGCTGAGCAGCTCTGCAGAGTGAAAAATAAATGGTATTCAAATACGCCGTGCTTCCGGTGAATGAAGCTGTGTTTATTTGGGTGATCCCATTAATGAAGCATAAGTAGATTTGGAATGATTTTGGAAGATTGGAAAGATTGGTAATCAAGTTTGAAACCCCGATTACTAAGATGCTCTTGATTTTATTGGTTTAAACTCAAATGGTTTGTGAAATAAAACTACATCCACATAACATACTACAACCCCTATAATCTCATTCTTTGAAATCCCTTGCATGTAATTATATAGCGTCTCCTCATGTGACTTGTTGAGTACGGTGGTTGTACTCAAACTTGCTATATTTTCCCCCACAACGGATACCATTGAAGACAGAATGTTACAAGTTTCGTATTAGGGTTACGACCGCACTTGAGCGTTCCTATGGAGTTTTCTTTGGTTCTTCTGAATGTAAGTTATGTTTTGGGCTTGAACGCCCATAAAACTGTTAAAAAATGTCGCTAGGCCTTAATTTTGTCAAACTAATCCTGTTTAAATATTCTTAAGCAGGCTTGATGCTACTTCGGTCCACAATAGAACTCCTGGGCTATTGTTGGATGTACGGCGCCCCTGTTCCCAAAAATGAGGGTGTTACAGAGTGGTATCAGAGCAGGCTTGACTGTATGTTGCAACCCTAGGTGTAGGTTAAGAATTCGAGTTTTATTAAATCTTAATTTTCCTATGGAAGAGAATTTGAAACTATAAGTATTATTGTTGTCTCACCTTCCCTATTTCTATCTTACCTCTCTTAGACTTGCATTAAAAAGTTCTCTTTTGAGTTTGTCAAAATCTCAAAATGCATATAGTCACCTAGATTAGTTTCTTACTATAGGTAACGGCCAAATTGAATGAGTGTTAAGGATGATGTTGCGAAGAATAGTGCGAATACCCTGACGAAGCTTTTCCTTTTGAAAAGTTATGAGATCATCATACGAGTAGTTAGCAAGTAATACCCGTTTGATTTCCTTGATGCAACAGGAAAAGACCATTCAAAGTAGATGAAATTTTCTGATTGTACTAATAGCCAAATTGCATATTAGCTAGTAGGCTGCTATATAAGCAATTTGTGCAAAACTAATTCCTGATTTTTGAATACAACTATGTTGAAAAGCTTTCCGTCTCTACCCCATATCGTCTCAAATCTTACCTATATTTGTCCATTTTGATCTTTCTTTGTCTATTAGATTCAAAAATCTCGAAGAAATTGAATGTAAATTTCTGATTGCAAAAAAAAAAGTTTGAGCTACACTTATAGAGACTGTAAGTGGAGGAAA
Organism: Melocanna baccifera; assembly: GCA_036346265.1. Classification (NCBI taxonomy): domain Eukaryota; kingdom Viridiplantae; phylum Streptophyta; class Magnoliopsida; order Poales; family Poaceae; genus Melocanna; species Melocanna baccifera. Next base: position 13,274,468 of record CM070709.1, read on the forward strand.
TAGATAAACCTATAAGGGATTGAAATGTGATATGATAAATAATTAACGATATTGGTGGATTTATACTTTAATCGTATGAATGTTAACATGAAGATTTGATTGGTTAAATTGGTGGAATATGAAGGATTGAATTAATTAGATCATTGTATAGGATGAATTTTGGAGAAATAGGAAATGTGATAATGATTGGATTCTAGATTTGATCGATAATGATATTTTTGGTGGATATTAATAATAATGAATATTGGATTACAATCTTGATTAGTAATATTGTTCTCAGTGGAAGTGATAATAGTCATTGAATTATTGATTTGATTAATAATGTTATTTTCGGTGGATATTGGTAATAATGATTATTGGATTACTAATAATGACAATTTCGGTGGATATATGTGATGATGGACTAATTAGTTAAAAAGCCTAGTCAAAGGTTGGGTAAACGAGTCGAGATTATGAATCAGTGACAAAAAGAATTGGATTTTTAGGAAAAATCTAATACAAATTGTATCGGAGGATTCAAAATGAGAATATTGGATCATAATATATCTAAGGTTGGATTTATATAGTCATGGTGGAAGTTAAGATCCATGTATGAATTAAATGGCCATGACCTGATCAATAAAATTTAGGGATGATGAAATACAGATTATTTACTCGGTGGATCAAATAATAATCATTGTTTGGATTTTTAGACAAAAATAGTATCAAGACTAAGCAATTGAAGAAGATAGCGTGAAAATAAATAGCAAGAAGTAGAAGCCAAGTTAATGAGGCTATTGGATTCTAAGCCTATGTATAGAAGTAGCGTGAAGCACTAAATAATCCTTTGATTATATTGAAAATGTTAGATTATCCTTGCAGATATATAGAAAATTCCAAAGGTCAGACTTTTAAGAGAGCAATCAGAAAGATCATTTAATCTCGCTCTATTCCTCTCCCACTTTCTTTTTACTCTCACCCCTATTTTGTTCTTACTTTCCCCTTGCTAAGCCCAAAAATGTTATAGACTGATTCCTAAAGTTTTGGTTACCGCAAAACAAAGTATCACTGACAAATGAAAGGTTTGGCAGATCAATAAATGGAGAAAGTTAGTCAGGAAGTACAATCCAACCTATTGGAGATCTTAGCTACCATGAAGAGAAGTCAGATTGAATACCACCAGGAACAGACTAAGATATTGGAACAACAAGCAGAGGTATTAGAATGGTTGGCTACAGCAAAGATGTCACCAAAAGGATCAATGATAGCCTCAAATACAACAGCATTCAAATTCGTAACTTTCCTAAAGACTCAACCACCACAGTTCTCGTCACCAACAGAACCACTAAGTGCGGATAATTGATTGCAAGAAATTGAAAAGAGAATGAACGTCATCCAATGTACGGATAAGGAGAAAGTTCTATTCGCCGCTTACCAGCTAACGAAGTCAGCCATTGATTGGTGGAATGCTATCCAGTGGACCTACTCAAATAAGGACGAAATCACATGGAAGGAGTTTGTAAAGAGAATTCGTAAGACATACATTTCCTCTAAAATTACCCGAGAAAAATATCAAGAATTTCTTAACCTTCAACAAGGAGAGAAATCTATTATGGAATATCTGCAACAGTTTTATCACCTCTATCAGTTTGCTCAAGAAGATATTAACACTGAAGCTAAAAGGATAGGATACTTTATAAAAGGTCTGCAACACAATCTGAACCGTTATATTAAGTTTCCCAACTTTCCAGATTTACTAGCTCTAGTTGATCAAACCATTTTGGATAGAAGAAGAGATGTTCGGATGCCCGAAGATCCATAAAAGGAATGAACCTGTAAATCAAGATGAAGTAACTTGTTTTCACTACCAACAGAACGGACATTATCGTGACAAATGCCCAATGAGGTCTTTACCCAAGAAAGTGGCCGAAGTACAAGCGAAAGCACAAGTATCAGCATCGCTTCAACCATCAATGAAAAAGGGCACCACTTCTAAGCGAGCCAGAATAGAAACGAATGAATAAGCACTAAAGGATAACATGAAGCCATCACATATCTAGTGTAGGACGAGCAAAGGAACAAGACCTATTTTGTACCACTTTTGTATAAATAGGTTTTCAAGTAGTGTGCTCTAAACCCAAGATATGTGTAAGCTGTTTATACAAAGATATATGGAATAAAAAGATTTGTATTGTATCAATGACAGTTGTTGTGTACCCTGAGTTTGTGACAGGAAGAAACTGTAATGACTGCACACAAAGATTAGACTATGACGAAAGGCTAATTTAGTTTTATATAGGAAACTGAGACACTGTCATGAGAACACGATAAAATCATGACCTATAAAACATCAATACAAGAGGAACTAGATACGTCCCAAGGAATACAAAAGGGAGTCATAAAGAATATTGAGATATGAAAGAAACTACGAGGGTTCAGCAAAATACACCAAGCAATTTATAAAGAAAATAGTGAGACAAACTATATGACAAGAATGATATACAGGAACAGTGACATGGATTTTCAACATTAACCAGGGAAATTCAATGTTCTACCAGATACGTTAAGACAAAAAGCATATCATAGTATATCATTATCTTAGAATATCCCTCATAAGATCAAGACAAAAGAACCCAATTGTCAGAACCCTTTATACATCCTAAGAAGAATGGAGGTATAAAAGGACTCCGGTAGTGTAATATAAAGAAGGAAATATCAGAATATACGATACACCATAATGTATGCCAGAAGATAAGTATAAATTACTGAAATCTACCAAGATAGCTATAGTCAGTACTAGTCCCAGAATAAGAAGAATGGCATGAGATTATGGATGCAAAGGCATGAGATTATGGATGGTCCTGAGCTAAATGACTAGAGCAGCATATTTTCCACCAATTAAGCAAAACTCACGGCAAGGTCAACAAGACTACACTCATCCAAGATCAAAATGTTACATGTAATTTCGAAAAGAATCATCTTTAAGCCCAAAGAAGGCATCACCTATGTTATGAAAAGAGGCATTATGAAAACATGAGGACATAAGAAAAAGAGCGTCGACAAACACACCAGTCAGCAAATGCAATGTGAAGAATCATTCCGCATTATGCACAAAGCTAAAGGAAAGGAATCAGAACTATAGCAAATTTTATTTTTCATCCCATTATTTAATATGGGTGAATCTCGAGATCGAGATTCTTTTTAAGGGGGGTAGTATGAAACAGAACTGAGAGTTTGAAAATTTTCAAAACTTTGAATTTCTTGATTTCTTTGGTTCTTGCCAATCCCAAGCCCAGCCCAGTCCAATTTCGCTCCCAGCCCGACCCAACCCAGCCCTAAACTACCGTTGACCTGCTCCCTGTCACTCATTCCATATAGAACACTGTAGCACATCCGAAAATCCACTGCCGCCAGATATTTGCGCCACCCGTGCCCTCTTGCGCCTTCCATTCACTACCACGACCAAGCACCCGAGTCAAATGGTCATACCACCCGCCTACTATGCCTCTGACACCACTGGATCATTCCCTGACAGGCATCGCGCCGCCACGCCGAGACCAGCCTGCCGCCACTCGTTTTCTCCCCTCTCGGCTGACAACTCCTCTCACAGCTGATCCAGCCAACCTGACCACCTTTTGACCGCCACAATTCAACTTTGAAGCCTCCCCAGTCCACATCACTGCCAGTCAAGTCGCGCCACCCCGAACCCTCCTAAAGCCCTAGGTTCCTCCCCCATCACCGGTACCAGGACAAACCCAAACCAACGCTCCTCGCCTATTTAAACCCCGGGACCTCCCCCATTTGAGAACACACACCCTCAGCAACCCCCAACCACCTCCAATTGTCCTCAAGTACACCCTGCTACCCAGAACCCCGAAATCAACCGAGGTATGCTCATATTTCCAATTCTTCAATTTAGTCAATTAGAGTTCGATTCCTTTCGTAGGTAGCTTCACTAGGCCTCTAAGAATTCCTTCGAAGTACTCTCTTGAACTCCCATAACCCCTGCTATTCCAGCCCCGTGCACCGCCACCTGATGATGACTGGCCACCGTGGGTAGCCCAAATTAGACCCTCTCCGGCCAAACCGCCATTACCACTAGCTCCCCCTAGCCCCAAGGATGCTTAAAAGTGAATTCACTTGCTTGGTAACCCTCGGATCACCCCCATGCCACTAGAGATCCGAGAACATTCATCGCACCACCGCCAACGATCGCTAGAGCTATCACCGGTGAGGGTTCCAAAAATGAGTCCCCCTCGGTCCCCTCTACCCGCTCCTACCCTCCGATGGCATCGCAAAATCCCGGGATCCCTCCGATCGCTGCCTCTCCCATTATCTATTTCCCCAGCGCGCGCGGACGGGGGAGAACGAAGCTACTGTGGCTAACGGGTCCTATTATGAACAGTGCTGACCCGTTATGAACAATACACACGCTAACCCGTTACTATTCACCCAAACCTGAAAACAGAAAATATACCCGTTTCGATTTTTCAAGCCGTGAATCCAAATCCGAGGCTCATTTCCCCATATCGGACCTCTCAAAATCCAGAACCATCGAAGAACCACTTCAAGCCCGAAAATCAACGCAACCTGATTCCTTTTTCGTTCGTCGAAACCCTAAAATTGTGTATGCCCTTTTTATCGTCCTTAACCCATCATTGCCACTATTGCTTTGTTTTATAATCTCAAGACGCCAACGAAACCCTAAACCACTTTAACATCCGTTTGAACTCACCCAATACAACCTCGTCATCCCTTTTCACAAAACCCTAAAAACCGACGTGGCCTAAACCCTTACCATTCGCCGAAATCTAGACTTGCCCTAGCCATTTTAAGCCGTAAAAATCCACCTTCAATTATACTTAACCTGAAACCCTAGCCCACCCTATGTTCAAACCTATCCGATGACTATTTTCACTGTTACTATTCATTGAACCCTAAACCGCCCTAAAGTCAATCTGATTCAACTCAATACCATCCTCACCGCCTCTAACCATCAAACCTTAAAAACATAACTATGCCCTTTCAGACATCCCGAAAACCAACTCCAGTATCGGTTAACCAAAACTACTCACCACCTAAACCCCAACTGCCCAACCTTATTTTCTTTTTGTATTTTAGTTGTTTACTTGTCTTTTGTTCCTAGCTTGCATTCTGCAAAGCAAGAAATTTGTTCGCCTTTTACGCTAGCGCATGGATCCGACAATTTGGACATCAAAAGATCGACAAGGACAATTAAAGAAATCAAGAAGGCAAGTCACATGTTTTTGATCATATTGAACCTACCTTCTATTAATTGTTTATTTATCAGTATTTTCATTATATTACTTTTATGTTGTTATTTTATGTATAATCATTTAGAATGACATGATATTAGTTATGTCCTACCACCGATAAAAGCCTAGTTTAATTTGAAAGCCACATTCACCTTGACAAGACTTAGTAACATAAAATAAAGTATTAAGTATCTACTCATGGTAGGATAGGAATTCATATTTCTACTAATAAGTGATCCGACACTTGTTGGTAGAATTTATGAAAAGAAAGAGAAGGATAAGGAAATATTCATGGGAAGCCACGTGATGGCCGGGTCCCTTGACCTTATCCTAGAGGAAGGAGGCATAAAATAAAAGGGTGCAGTATAGTTGTACTGGCTAGTGTCAGGAGATACTAACGGTGATGCCTCAGTAAGAATATAAGGACTAGACCCTTATGCTAAGTAAATAACATAGTGAACACTCAACCACAAGCGTTGATTCGTCAAACCTGAATTAGTAGCTACTCGGTTCGATTGAACTTTTACACTAGAAAAGAAGAGAAAAGAAATGGTAAAGATAGTGCGGTAGATCCTCACAAATCGGAGGCAGAAATCTGGCTTTGGCCCGTCAGGTTCCTGAGATTGTGTAGAAGCAGAATCTATCAGGTAAAAGGTATATAAAGAACTGAGTAAGCGAAAAACCTTGTTTTCTTAACTCTATCGCGGGAGTTTAAGAAATCTTATGGATAAAGCTGAGCAACTCTACAGAGTGAAAAATAAATGGTATTCGAATACGCTGTGCTTCTGGTGAATGAAGCTATGTTTATTTGGGTGATCCCATTAATGAAGTATAAGTAGATTTAGAATGATTTTGGAAGATTGGTAATCAAGTTTGAAACACCGATTACTAAGAAGCTCTTGATTTTATTAGTTTAAACTCAAATGGTTTGTGAAATAAAACTACATCCACATAACATACTACAACCCCTATAATCTCATTCTTTGAAATCCCTTGCATGTAATTATATAGCGTCTCCTCATGTGACTTGTTGAGTACGGTGGTTGTACTCAAAATTACTATATTTTTCCCTACAACAGATACCAGCAGAAGACAGAATGTTACAAGTTTCATATTATGGTCACGACCGCACTCGAGCGTTCCTATAGAGTTTTCTCTAGTTCTTCTGAATGTAAGTTATGTTTTGGGTTTGGACACCCATAATTTAAATTGGTCACTAGGCCTTAATTTTGTCAAACTAATCCTTTTTAAATATTTCCTAAGCAGGCTTGATGCTACTTTGGTCTACAACAGAACTCCTGGGTTGTTACTAGATGTACGACGCCCCTGTTCCCAAAAATGGGGGTGTTACATTTATCGACAACAGCAGCAAGGACATCGCAATTACACAGCCCACTCTTAGTTAAACTACTGTATTTCATGATGGATCATAGAAGCATCACAAGTAGCAATAGCTACAATGTGTTGCCTAATTAACCATTTCTTCTCATTATCATGCGCCCAGTGCATGACCTAAACACAAATGAATGCGTTGATCGGAGCATGTTCCAATCAAAAGGGGAAGGGTGCACCGAAATGGCACACATTAGGATGGAATGAGATCATGCAGAAACGCAAGCCGAAACCCACCAAATTTGACTAAAATCCCTCAAATATGGTGAAAAGCAAATGATTCCGATGTATCAAAAAACTAGCAAAAAAAGAATCCGAGATGGGATAGAAAATACGGGGATCATACCTTCGTTTCGAGTCGGAGGAGGGCCCAGAAACTTGGAGGGTTTCCCTTCGCTTTGGTGCTAATCCGCCATGAATCGAAGCAAGCAAGGAGCATTCAAGTTGGGCGAGGGGTTCTGGGTTTTGGGGTGCGACTGCGATGGGAATAAAAATGGGGAAATGGAAGAGAGACGAGGAGTGCGTGTCGTGGCGAATTCAGGAGATCGCGAGATTGGGTAATAGGGTTACAAGGGTTAGGGTTAAGCATGGTGGGCTAGGTTGTGTCCACCGTGTCGGACTCCGTCACACCGTATCCGACACATGTCGAGAATTTCTAAAATTATAATTCGTTTTAAAATCAGCTGACACACCGCCAACACATGTTCACGGCGTGTTGGTGTCGTATCCATGTCGGACATGGATACGACACAAAACCCACATGACCGTGCTTCAGAGATTAAAGGTGCTCTTTTTATTTCCCTGCAGGTAAGAATGATAGAAGCAGGAAATATAACATGGTATACAATTTGCTTAATTTCAGAACTAGAGATTGGGGAAATTTGCTCAGTAAAACTGCAAAGATATATAAATTGGAAATAACATCAAATGTGAGGATGATAGGTGAGGCCTAGGACCGTGTGTCAGTGACATGTTAGTGTTATTTTCCAACTAGTTTGAAAATTGAACTACACGGATTTGAGGTATGTTTTCAGTAAGTGCATCCAGTTTTATTGCAATGGTGATTTTGTTATCTCGTCTATTATTTACAGTTTGCAAGTGTGGACTAGCAAAGACATTTCTAGAACAGTTTTAGTGTCAATGACTCATTTGTTGATTTGATGCTCAAACCAAAAATGTTTTTTTGAAGTTTTCACCCAAATGATGGTTTTCACTGGATATGTTCCTGAATATTGAACTACTATCCTGCAAACTGACAGAATTCTAAACGTAGCTTCCTGTAGTACCCACCGTTTCTAAAAATTATTCTGTGTTTTGTTGTAATATTTGTATTTTGGCTTCTATACTCTTCGACCGAAATATAGGAGCTCTCCTGCTATTTTCAAAAGAAATCAAGGCCTACAAAAAAGAAACAATGCGTTGGGATTCATTTATGTTATGTTGAATTTATCCTTTACTTCAGTGTGCCTCCCTAATTCACCATTGTATGACATGAGTAATTGAATTGGAAAATGACATATGTTTTGTGCAGAAACATTCGCATCTCATCAGTTCATATTGTGCAACTGCTATAATATCGTTGGCCTGTCAGGCGCTCAAACAAGTATGACACATAGCTTGTCGTCTATAAGCATGTGCCAGTCGCAAAATAAAAGAATGCGAATACACAGTATGCTTCTTTTATTTACAAGAGCTGCAAAATAAAATGCTAAGATACATGTAGCCACAAGGTGGCAAGCACCTGACAGACTCGTTGCTTTGTGATGATCATGCATCAATCATGTCACAGATGAACAAGATACTAGTGGCCTGTTTCACAGGAATTTTATAGAAAACAGTGCAATTCCTCCGAATTTCCTTTGACAATCCTCTTTTCCAAACGGGGCATGAAAATATGTGTTTTTCTATGGGAGCTACTCTGGACCCACAAAGAAGGCATTTCTCTGATAGAGAAATCAAGTAAATCCGTCTAGTCAATCCTTTCAAGATTATATTTCACCATGTTCTCAAGCGTACTTCTGAACTCGCTCCTCGGAAGGCATTGCAGATTTTGGATAGCTAAGTCACCCTTTTCTCTTGCAAGATCATGAGCCCTCCTTATTCCACCACTTCTATGAACTAACTCTATCGCAGCAGCTAACGAATCCGTTTCACTGAACTCGGAATCGATGATCTCCCTTAGCTGTGGTTCATTTTGCAAAGCAAAAATGACTGGAGCTGTCAGATTTCCCTTTGACAAGTCACTTCCTGCTGGTTTGCCAAGTTGTTCAGCTGACTGGGTGAAGTCAAGAATGTCATCTACTACCTGGAAGGAGAGTCCGAGATTCCTGCCATATTCGTACATTTGTTCACATATAGTGGTGCTGACACCACTAAATATGGCAGCTGACCTTGTGCTTGCTGCGACAAGAGAGGCAGTTTTGTAGTAGCTTTTAAGCAGGTAATCGTCAAGTGTGGTGTCACAGTCAAAAAGAGTAGATGCTTGTTTTATCTCGCCACTGGCAAAATCCTTGATTACCTGTTAGAGCAGCATTTTCTGTAAAGCAAATCATGTATAGTTTTAAATAAGAGATGAAAGCTTGCTCAAATCTTTGCTTACCTGGCTGATGAGCTTTATAACTTCAATGTTTTCTAGGTTTGCAAGAAACCAAGAAGATTGTGCAAACATAAAATCACCAGCAAGTACGGCCACCCGTGTTCCATATAGCTGATGAATAGTTTCCTTCCCTAAAAAAAAAGTGATCTACTTTAGACTAAACTGGTGAATTTCTTGATCGCCCTTTTCAGCTATCCCCTTTCATCATGATGAATAAGATGAGTATTAATGAAGATAAAATGATGCTTGCCATGTCAAAAGTAAAAGAAAAGCAACAGTTACTGGAATAGGCGGACACAGGCATATTTTCAAGCTAGATGGAATTTGAAATATAATTGTTTGCATTTTTGTATGATCTCTGTTTATTTACAATCATAATATATGCCCAAAAAAGAATGTGAAAAAGAAGAACGTAGCAAAAGAACTCCAAAAAATATCCGGATATCCAAAGTAATCCATGCCTCCACAAAATAGTCAAAGATACCCAGATCATGTTCTGGCATGCCAAAATATGCACAAAGTGTTTCTAAGAACATAAGTTTGTAGTATATGCATCTATAAACCAAAAAGAAAAAAAAAAGAAACAACTGTTACAAATGTGGCTTAGATGAAAAAGAGGCCCAAGACCAATACAAATACACATGAAGATATACAAGTAGCCCCTTAGGCTCTAGACTATTTACAAGACTAACATCCCTCCATCTCAAATTTATGGTGGATCAACAATACTGAGTTTGGAGAGATAGAAGTTATGCTGAACTCTAGTTTGTGCCTTGGTAAAGAAATCTGCTAACTGAAACTCCGAAAGTACATACTGAAGAGCAATAACTTGGTCTTGCACCTGCGATCGCGTGTATAAAGCATTCACTCCAATATGCTTGATGAGCTCATGCTTCACGAGATCTCGAGCAATACTGATCGCGCCAGTACTATCTGAGAAGAGAGGAGTCGGTGCAGTAGTGGAAACACCAAAATCCTCAAGTAACGACCGAAGCTAGGTGATCTCAGCTGTCAACGACGCCATGGTTCTCAACTTAGTCTCAGCACTCGAACGGGAAACGACAGTATGCTTTTTGGTCTTCCAGGCAATCAAGGAGGAACCAAGGAAAACACAATAGGCAGAAAGAGACCGGTGATCAGAAGGATCGCTAGCCCATGTCGTATCGGAGTACGCCTGAAGCTACAAAGAACTGGAACGAGAAAAGAAAAGGCGACGAGTGATAGTCCCGCGAAGATATCGCAGAACACGAAGAAGGTGACTGTAGTGGAGCTGTGTAGGAGCAGAGACGAACTAGCTCAGAAAGTGAACTGGGTGAGATGTCTGGACGAGTGATGCTAAGGTAGATAAGATTGCCAACAAGATAGTAGTAGCGAGTGGGATTCTCAAGAGGCTCACCATCGGTAGGCCGAAGGTGAGTAGCAAGCTCCATAGGAGTATCCACCACACACTGATCAGCGAGACAGGCGCGAGTAAGGATATCCTGAATGTAACGCTCCTGGGAGAGATAGTAACCCTCGGGTGTAGAAGTGATCTCAATCCCAAGAAAATAATGAAGATGACCCAAATCAGATATCAGAAACTGCTCACGAAGACGGTCCTTCACAAAGGCAATGTACTGGGAGTCATCACCAGTAATGATCATATCGTCGACATATAGAAGGAGAAGCGTCCGACCCCGATGAGAGGTGTGAACAAAGAGGAAAGGGTCATAATTACTGATGGAGAAGCTAGCGAAAGTGACAACAGAGAATCGGGCGAACCAAGCATGAGGAGCTTGTTTTAACCCATAGAGAGAGCGACGAAGGCGACAGGCCATATCATCAGGAGCAGAATACCTAAGGGTGGCTGCATAACCTCCTCACGTAGCCCGCCATTGAGAAAGGCATTCTTAATGTCCAACTGAGAGATGGGCCACTGTCGAACAGAGGCCACAGCAAGAAGAGTGCGAACGGTGGTCAAGTGAGTAACGAGAGCAAAAGTCTCATCGTAGTCACAGCCATGCTCCTGCTAAAAACCACGTGCCACAAGACGAGCCTTGTAGCCCTCAAGAGAACCATCCGAGCGGGTCTTGATCTTGCACACCCACTTGCACGTGATGGGAGTGACACGCGCAGGTAGGGGCACAAGATCCTAAATGCTAGTATGCTCTAAAGCAGCAATCTCTTCAGACATCGCAAGCTGCCACTCAGGGTGAGCAGCAACCTCATGGTAGGTCAATCTTAGAAGAAGCAGCGGCTGCGAAGCCGTAGCGCTCAGGCGGTTTGACAGTGTGATGATCACAAAGATCGTATCTAGGAGAGGAAGGCGGAGCGGGACCTAGCAAAGACGGAGAAGAGCTGGGAATAGGGCCCAGCAAGGACAGATGTTCAGCTGGAGTAGGCCGAGGACGACGAGAGTAGCGCAGAGAAAAGGGTGGAATCTCAACAAAAGAGTGGGAAGGAAACTCCGACAGAGGTGAAGGAGGTGTAGCCAGAGGGGAGGAAGATGAAGAAGGTGGAGCACAAGGTGAAATAGTAGCGGAAGACAAAGAGTCAGGATAAATCAAAAAGGAGAGCGACCTCAAGTAAATAACGATGCTTATACTCAGAGACACTGTTCTGAGCGTGAGTACCCGGACAGGAATACTGGGAAGAGTACCCTACTCAACGAGAAAACGACACAAGGCAGTAGAAAGATACTCACCAGCAGAGTCGGCACGAAATACACGAATGGGCAAATCGAACTGAGTGTGAATCATGGTGGCGAACATCTGATAAATAGAGAAAATGTGACTGCAAGAGGAATGAAAGTATGACGAGAATAATCATCAATAAAAATCACATAATATCGATGACCCCCTTTAGAAATGAAAGGAGTCGGACTCCAAACATTAGAGTGTATAAGATCAAAAGGACACGTAGAAATAGAATCACTAAAGGGATAGGGGAGCTGCAGCTGCTTGCCAAGCTTGTAACTCATACAATATAAGAACGTGTCCCCGGAGACAGACCTAAGAACACCACGACTGACTAGGGATGATAGACGCGATCCGCAAAAATGATCAAGACAATGATGCCACCGAGTGAAGGAGGTAGTGGACGCGGCAAGGGCAGAGGTAGTGGCAGGGGTGACTGGCTGGCGAAGATAGTAGAAGGCAAGTGGAGCCAGTCGAGCTCCCAAAGACGTTGCGAATCACGGCGCCGAGGGCCAGTATCAAGCAAAGTCCCCGTGCGGTGATTCTAAACAGAACAAGAGTCAGACTCAAGAACATGACAGTTATGATCAGTAATCTGACCAACTAACATAAGCTGCATAATAAGCTAAGGAACATAAGAGACTGTAGGAACAGGAAAAGAACTAGTAGATAGGGTGCCTCGACCTACCATAGGAAGAGAGGTACCATTTGCAGTCTAAACAGTGGAAGAGAAAACTGCGGGATGCAGCAAGGTGAGGTGGGAAGAGTCTGGTGTCATGTGAAAAGAAACGCCAGAGTCTAAGATCCACAGAGACAGAATACCTGATGAGGGAGGAGGCGAAGGCGTGGAAGACTGCTAAGAAGCAAGAGCCAGACGAGCCGATCCCAAGGAGTCTAAGGATGAGCCAACACCAAGGCGCTGGAGAAGTGAGAGGAGCTGCTATGCGGCATCGCCGGAGGAGCCCTGGCGAGAGATGCCAACTCCTGAGTGGGAGGAAACGCTGGAGCCCTTCGGGGGACGTCCACCCCGACGACCATGGTCCCTCCTCCGCTTGTAGCAATCCTGATACCTGTGGCCGTCACGCTAGTAGTAGGTGCAGTGAAGACCCACTGTAGAGACAGCAACCACTGGTGCGCTGGGGGCCGAAGGAGAGATCATGGCCGGTGCTGAAGGAGTAGACAAGGCGGCAGGAACTGAAGCAGACAAGGCAGCCTGCAGCTGAACCGCACCACTGCGACGGGTCTCCTCAGCACGCACAACCGTAAGAGCCTCCACTAAGCTCTGTCGTGGGTGGCGAGTCAGGAGCTGAGCCCGCACAGTCTCGAACTGAGGCCACAGACGCGTCAGGAAGTCGTAGAGGCGGTGGGTCTCCTGGTGAGCGTGAAGCCGCACACAGCAGGGACAGGTCTGGCAAACATCCGGTCCAAGAGAGTCAAGCTGACACCACACCTCAGACATCTGCTGGTAAAAGTCATCGACAGTGGCATCAAGCTGCTGAAGGGAATGCGCCCGGTGCACAACTGAGAAATACATAGCATCACTCATCGGTTGGTAGTGAGCTCGGAGGCACTCCCACATAAGCTGTGTCGTCGGCAGCTCGGCCACATCCATGGAGATAGCCACTATCATGCTACCCACCAGGATGGCGGTGGCACGAGCCTCGGCATCCTACCATCGCTCGTAGGCGTGCAACTCGATCGTAAAGCTCCGAGCCTCCTCCGAGCAAGATTGACCTCGCCCCGAGTCGCTCGATCCGCATGCAGGAGAGCGGGCTGGATGGGCGGTGTAGGACGAGGTGGGCATGGGTTCTCACCAGTGAGATGACCCCAAAGCCGCTGGTTGTTGAGGTGAATCCTCAAGTGTACCACCCACTTCCGAAAGTTTGTCCCGTCAAAACGGACAGCGGGGAGTGGGCTGGCGAATGAGTCGGAGCTGGTAGTCATCTGGAGCAGATCGGGCCAAGAAAATGGAGCCGGCACACCCCGGAAATGGCTTGTGTGGCCGGAGATGGGCGGTCGACGCTGACCAGTCGCCAGCGGCGACGGACGGCGGCCAGAGATGAGCCACGCACGGACGGCAGCGCGGTGGGTAGGCGTGCGCGGGCGGACGCGCACATGCGCTGGCAAACACGCACGCAGGGGCGCGCATACGCGTGGAGACGACTGGCGGTGGGCAGACACGCGGTGGGGGGCAGCGGCCAACCGCGGCGGCCGGATCCAGCTAGATCTGGGCCGCGCACGGAAGGCACACAACCGGGGGTGGCGGCGGCCAGCGGCGAAGGTGCAGGCCGACGGCGATGGTCAGATCTGGGTGGGGCGGCTTGGAGAGGGGAGGCGACGGCTGGCGCACGTGTGGAAGGCACGCGGCTAGGGGCGGCGGCGGCAGCAAAAGAGGGCCTAGCCCAACCTGGGCTCTGATACCAATGTTACAATTGTGGCTTACATGGGCCAATACAAATACACATGAAGATATACAAGTAGCCCCTTAGGCTCTAAACTATTTACAAGACTAACAACAACAGTTTGTATCATCAGTATTGCGGACTTGTTCAAACATAACATCATATGTACCTCTTCGCATTCCACTATCATCGATGACATCATCGTGTATTAAACTCGCAGTGTGAATCATCTCTATGATCTCTGCTAAGCGCTGATGCTCTGTAGTTAGCTCCCTGGATTCCAGAAAGAATAGGTTTTAGTAATTAATTTCAAAACAATCACCTAGAAATGGTAAGGTTGCAATAACAAAAGGAACTTACGACAAACCAGCTAATTCAGCAGTTGCCCTGGACACCAGAAAAACTAATGCTGGTCTTAATCTCTTTCCACCAGCACCAAATATTTGTTCCGCCGCAGAAATTAAAACTGGATTTTCTGCACCAATAAGCTATCGAAGTTATGTCAGCTAGATATTGTGGCAGGTTGGGATTCAATTTAACAAGAACTACTAAAGTAAAATGTTCCCTATTCTGCTGTTCATATAATGCAGATATTAGTATTTGATATGTAATGCCCTAAAGTTTGGTCTGTTGCTTATAAAAAACAGTGATGCTCTGTAGATGAAGGGTTTAAAAGAAGATATTATAATGCAGTGTTAACGGAGATTTCTGAAAAATGTTTTTGAGTCAGAGTAGGAAAACATGTCAAGAGTTCAGAAAATGTGGTAAAGTTTGCAGGAAAGGACACACAATGCCGTGGAAGAAGTTTTGGATGCTGCAAAAACACCAGACTAGAGCCAGCGAAAGCAATCTGCCCGCTGTGGTGCTGGCAAGCTCCAAGCCTCCAATTCATCAAAATATGGGGCCAGTAAATGAAGAATATAGAATGGTTTCACAACTCAAAAGGGAGGAACCAGTAGGCAAGTCTCACTTGCTCTACTCATCTCCGTAAAATATTCCCAAGCACTCGGCAGTCTACTCTTAAAAAACAAGTGCACACTGGTGCAAAACAAATGATGGTAAGTGGCAACCTCTTTCCTTTAGGAGCTTCATGTATATTTGTCACGAAGATCATCTCCATGAACTTGGAAAAAAATTCCACAAGTCAAGTATCTATACTCAGATGATAGCATATAGCTTTTGCATGATTTTTCAATCCATCTACCCCTACTGTCCCTTAACAGCTTTGGCATATGCTGCCAATTATTTCACAATTGAAATTCTGGATCTGCAAGTTCAGCAATCAAAGTGGGTTGTCTCCATCTATAGCTTCTTAATTTAATTCTTCTAGTTGTAGCTTCTTCACAATGCGATCCTTCTAATTATTCATGTAGCTTCTTCCTTATTCTTAAATAGAAGTAAAAAAAAAGAGCGAGTAAACAGCACATGCTTAGAGCCAGAGCCATACACCCAGAACACCTGCAGAAACTTCTCAAATCTGGGTTCCTCCACCACCCCAACACCTTTTTCTTTGCAGGTGCTCTGTTTGATATTTCTGTTCTATATTAGAGAAGACGCAGTGCATGGTTTGAGGAATATGTTAAGACCAAGGCAATTTCAGCTGATATAACTACCTAGGAAGCAGTTTCTACACCACAGCCTGAGAAATGCTACAGTTAAATGCAGCTTCAACCATGATATATGTGAGTATTCAATATTCATAATTGGCCTTACTCATTGCAACTACGAGCTTTCTATCAAATGTACTCATGCAAAGAGAAACTGCCGCCATACATGCACATCTTACAGGCATGTATAATGAGTCCCTTTCCAGAGCAATAATTTTAGGGGGTGTCTAGTAATCACCCAAATATTTTTTTTAAAACAATCATCTAATTTTTTGACCCTTAGATTAAGATCTAAAGGCTCTCATCCTTCTCTTACTATACAATCATCTAACCCTAGCCCTAAAACCGGACCCCACCACCTCCCACCCCGCTCACCCGACCGCGTCGCCCCCTCCTCGTCGCAGCCCCCAACCAGGCCACCCCCTCCACGCCGCCTCCCACCCCGCGCCGCCCCCTCTCGCCGGACAGCTCCGTGCGTCTCCCACTGCCACCCCCACCCCTTCCTCCACCACCCACGGCCGGCACCGCCCCTACCCCTCCCCGTTGTGCCGCTCCCGCCTAACCTAATAGCTAGTACCTTCCGCCGCCGCCGCCCCGTCACTGCTCACCACCCTCCTACTCCGCCCGTCATCCCCACCACCGCCCACCCCCGCCTCCCTCTATGCCCGGGGGATAGTGAACCCTAGATGTGGGGGTAGGATTCTCCCCTCGGGCTCGCCAGCGAGGAGGAAGGGGTGTCGCTGGAGCTCCAGAGAAGAAGGTGGAGGTGACGGTGCATGAATCTTCGCGTACATCTAAATGTTAGAAATTTGGATAATTTTTTTGGAAGAAAAACATCCGTTTATCAAAACCCTTTTTTAAGTGAACTGAACAAAAGGATGTGGCCTTTAGAAGAAGCTGAAGCTCACCGATTTGAGATTGTTGTTGAGCTTCAGCAGGTCGTCCGAGACAACCTCCAACAGTGAAGAAACCGAAGTGCGCTCGGGCACGCTCGTCGTCATCGCATTAGCAATCGCCGCTGCCGGCACATCAATCGCAGCAAGATCTGCACAAAAACACCAGCTTAGCCCCACTACCACCCTGCCGTGCTGTCGAAAGGACGCATAACCAACAGCAACAGATGTCGCAAGAACCTGGCTGGCTGGGTGAGACCACGAAGCAAACACCTGGCGCGCGCCGCGTCGGCGCCACCCGACCGGACCAGCGGCAGCGGCAGCAGCGCACCTTGCTGGACGCGGCCACGGCGACGACGCGCTGCACGGGGCAGCGGGAGCACCAGGTCCGGAGCTGCTGAGACGGTGCTGGAGACGGGGCGGAGGCGGCGGTGGTGGCGCGGCGGGAGAGGTGGGTGGACGCGAGGGACGACGGCGCCGCCATTGCTTTCTCCGCTGCGACGCGTCACGCGGTGGCGTTGGTGACAGCGTGTGCGCTTTGGGGTCTTTTTGGATGTTTGTGAACGCAACGCGGCAAGCAACCACAGGCGAGCGGGGCGCGGGACCCGTGCGCGCGCGAGTTCGCGGCCACGGCTTCTTTGTATGGCTGCCTGCGCCTTATCGGCGCCCATGGGATAGGGTAGTCAGGGCCGTAGATTTTGCCACGTATGCGCCGTAAGGTGCGCGCGCTACAACATGGCACCTCGGTGCACAAGTGAGCGGCGAGGAACTGAGAATACAATTTCAAGTCTTACAGGCGACCGAAAAATACGGAGTTGCTATCTTCCTCTCGATTTCTTTTCTTTTTCTCTAAAAAAAAGTTGGTCAAGTTTGACATGTTGGTGGGCCACAAGATTCTGTTTTCACGCCAGTTAGGTTTTCAATGTTTGTTCCTCTAAAACAAGGGTTTCAAGGCTTGTTGAGCACTAAACCACACATTTTGGGCGGCTCAAGGAGAGCCATTGGTGATCTAGGCTGTCGATGGCAACCGTGGAAAGAAGACCGGGTTAGGTATTGGGATGGTAGATAGCGGACAAGAAATTAAAACGGGAGGGATGAGGCATTGAGTGTGGGGTTGTGGCAGCAGGATACGTTGAAGACAAGGGAGGGAACGACGTTACAGCAATTCAGTGTTGTGCTTAATCAATTCGCTCGGTGCAACAATTGATTTTGATAATTCTAGATCAGCCGCAAGTCGAAGCTTTCCTCTGCTGTCGTCCATCAAACGCATATTTGAAGATGCCACTTTAGGGGCGTTCAGAATAGCGATGTTTTTTTGTTTTTGGCTAAAATTTTATTATAACTAGTTAATTTTTTACTGTAACTAAGTTGGTTTATTGAGCATAATTAAATTTTAAAAAATATAAAAATAAAAGTGGCATATTTGTCTATCACAGATAATTCAAATGAATACAAAAAAAACAAAACACAAAACAACAAAAAAGCTACAGTAAATCAAAAACCGAACGAACGCCAGAAATCGTCGCTCGCAGCCATCATGAGCAGGACCTTAGATCGACCGAGTACCGTCCACCAAGCTGTTATAGCACCACGGACCACCGACGGTTCCGCCACGATGTTGCATCAAATCTCGCCGCGTCCTTTGCATTGACATTGGTGAGTCCAAAGGGCGAACGGTGTTGTCGACGGGGCGAGGGCGCTGGCAGTGTGAGTGGGAGGAGATAGTAGGAGAGGAAAGAGGGGGTCAGGGGGAGAGAGTGCGGTTAAGATGGTGTGTGTTGTTTATTTCTTTTCTTTAGAGAGTGTTTGTTGTTACTTCTTTTCTTTTTTATTATGACGTGGGTTTCACTTGAGGGAGAAAACGGATCCATACATTAGGGAAAAAAAGGGTTAACTACTTACATGGCATGTCTTAGGGCATCCACAATGTTGCTATAAAGCAGTCCATAAGCATTAAAGTATTCCTTAAAGACTTGCCGCAAACATTGGGGGCATGGGCTACAAGCGGCAGATGGAAAAATCAGGTCACAAGTTTGTGACCCGTCCAGAAGGCATTAAAAAACATTATTTACTGCTGAACCACTGCACAAGGCATTAAAATACACTATTTTTGGCCCACTAACCGTTGCCCTTGACTTTGGCCGTTGGCTCAGGATGTGCTGCATACAAAACAGAGGAGGAGCTCATCAGTACATATTCTACAACACAAGTTCATCAACACCAGTTCAGAAAATAGATCCCACAAATAGAAACTTTCTGAATCCAGACTCCCCAAATCCACATCTAGAAAATGCAAATTTTCAATATATTCAAAACCTCCCAGTACCTCCATTTCCCACAAATCACCCCCAATCTCCATATGGCCAAAACTGCTCATTTCTTGCAGAATTTCCATCCTTCTGGTGTTCCAAGCAACTACCAACAATATGCTCAAAACTCCAGGAAGCTTCCAGGGTATACAACAGCAAGGAAATTGGTTGCACTCACCACATGGAGTGAGTGGTGCTACAGCTGCTCGAGCATCATCGCTTCGGCAACATGCTCCTATGGTAGGAATCGCCGGCAACACATCTTCACATGGATCGGAGTCAGCAACTCAGAGATTTGGAAGACAACAAGAACAACAAACATTACACATTGATGAGTCAAGTGATGGCAGCTCAGAAGAAGGGGGGAGAGGGGTGCGCAACAACTGGACCGAAGAGGAGAACCTACGGCTTGCGAGTTCATGGTTGAAGCATTCTATTGATCCCATTGATGGCAATGCGAAAAAGTCGCAGTATTACTGGAAGCAAGTAGTAGATGAGTTCAACAGCAATAGGCCTAGAAATGGGAGAAGAAGGTCAGTTAAGCAATGCAAGACTCACTAGAGTAGTATTAACAAGGCCATTAAACTCTTCACTGGTGTGTATGCTCAAGCGAGCAGCATTTATTGCAGTGGGCAATCTGATGAGATGCTTTTAGAGAAAGCCCGTGAGTGGTACAAAGGGGAAGCAGAGGACAGACCTTTCACCATAGAGTATTTATGGAGGGTACTCAAGGATCAGCCTAAATGGAAAAGGATGAGAAGAACAAGAGAAAAAATATTTCTAAATCTGGAGCATACACATCGTCTTCCAACCAAAAGACAGAGCATGTAGACATCAACAAAGAAAGGTGGCCTAAGGGGCAGAAGGCAGCAAAAGGGAGGCGAAAAGGAAAAAAAGAAGTGCACATAACAATCTTCTTCGGGCGACAACCATGTGAAAACATGATACTGTTTCATGGTGCTATTGCAAAGAGAGCAACGGCTTTGGTACAAACAGCAGAAGCCTCAAAGGAAAGGACGAAGATGAGTAAGCTGCAAACATACTTAGGTTTGTTGAACCAAGATACCTCAAGAGTATAATGATGCAAAACTGATGCGATATGAACCAAGTCCTAGATGAGTTAGCTAAGGAAACATTTCCAGTGCCACCCTCCTGATCCATGTAGTGTTTATGTGTGTATTATCTAAGTGTTATGTATCCCTTTGTGTCCCTGTACTAATTGTACTCAATGTAGCATTTGTGTACTATCATATAAATGTAAGGCCTCCTATGTATGTGCATAATCGTATGTGCCATCTATGTAATGTTAAGTTGATGTAATCTCTTTCTAATTCATGTTATGTAATGTTGCATGTCCAACTTTAGTGTTGTTGTATTCACTAATTATGTGTTGTTGTATGACAACAGCATGAAAACAACAAATCAGTGCCTCATGTTGACAAAGTAAAACAACAAATCAGTGCACAAAATAAAGTTATTATAACTCGTAGATATCCTAAATGTATGATCTCTGTTGCACCTCCTATCCTTGCAAATCAACACCTTCCACTGGCTGACATTACCAGTCCTACAACAATAAAGCAGGCAAAAATTAAGCAGGAAAAGATAAGAGATATTCTGCACTAATGGCAAAGTGTGGGTACTAGACTAACCTGTAAATACTAGCCCAATGTCAGGATATCAACACCTATGGCCCTTAAGTCAATCATGGCTTGTTTCACCTCCTCATCAGTCTCTCCAAGACCAAGCATGACAGAGGGCTTTGTTATCATGCCCTCTTTGCAACATTTAGCATGCTTCAGAACAGCTAAGCTCTGATCATATATGTAAAAATGAGAGAAGATAAGAGATGCTTACAATGCCAGAGGGCAGAGACCATGAGACAAAACATAGATACAAGGGATTGACTAGGTATTGCCAGAAGATATTGATTTTTGTAATTATTCTAGAAAAAAAATATAATTTCTGTAACTAAGCCCTTTTAACATTAGCATCAATATCAAGACTTGTGCAAATTCTAGGTGGAATCAAATAAAATTGTATCATACCAGACAAACTCATGACAACCAGATCCTATGGGAATGGTATTTGGCCAGCTAAAATAAATCATATCCAAAGATTAGAAAGTAATAGCAACTCACCAATCAAATAGATTGTAAAACTCTGTTCTTAATTGTAACTAGTTTAGGACTCTCCGATATTGTACATACAATAAGAATGTAACTGACCTAAGAGAAAATGCACACATAATATTTATGCAATTTTGGAACCTTTAGGCTTTCTATACCTTGAAGAAATATCACAATCTAAATGACTGAAAGTCTGGAACTAGCAAATTCTTTTTAATTTGAGATGTTGTAGAACTTTCAATGAGTGGTAATCTCACAGGATTCAGAGTCTTGGGGAAATTGAGTTATTGGTATTAAGTTGTAATATAGTCTAAATAGCATAAAATGTTGTGCCACTAAAATCAGTGAATGGCATTACCCTGCACGAGGATCCCTCACAGTTCTCTGCAGACTCCTCACAATTTCTATGTTGTGCGCAAACACATCTAGACCAGAGTTTGCCAAAGATGAAACAGCCTCCAGGTCACCTCAACAATCAGAGGTTAAGCACTCCACCAGTTCTCCTTGTCCTCCATTAAATTGCCATCTTCTTTCGTAGATCCGCACAAAGCAGAGCTTCCGTTCGCCTCGCTCGCACCATCCCCCTCTCCCTCTCCTCCTTCCCCACCTACAGCGCACATGCAGACACACCAATCAAAAAATCAAGAACCCAAAGCCACCAAACCCAAACAAAACCAAGCAAAGCACCGTACGGGCCCGTGCCTAGTAGGATCCCCTCACGCGCATTGCTTTCCACGGTGGCCTCCTCCCGCTCGTCCACCTCTAGGGTACCACCCTCCTCTGCCGTCGCAGGCACCTTGCGGCAGTTCTTGCTGTGAGAGCGGCAGAGCTTGGAGCTGGGGTTGGCGTTGGGGTACTGTGTCAGGGGGACGATGTGAATGAGGAATACTCTAGGCTAGGGATTTCGCACGTGGGGGAATTGGGAAAGTTACTTCACACAGAATTGACGAGGGAATAGAAGGAATCTTCTATGTGCTGTGGATCTGACCTTAAGGTCTAAAATAGTCCACGTATCATCCGTAAATTAAATCCCGAGGGTTTTGCGAGTATTATAGGGTTCGAAGTTAAGATTAAACCATTATATATAGGTTCCAAGCTTTATGTTCTACTACACATAAACATTAGAGATACCCCTAGTGTCCATATATCACAGCCTAAGTTTTTATTTAAAAAATAATAGCAAAATAAAATAAAGTTAAAAATTAATTCAATTTAAGAATAAAAATAAGTGTTATTTGGTTTTCGTGACCTCAAATTTGTTCATCCTGATTTTCTACATTTAAAAAGCGTTTTCTATTCCTAAAGTTAAAATAATAATTTATTTGTAAACAATATAACAATATTATTATTAATTTGTCTTTTGTAAAAATTTATTTTCAAATTTGGAGTTTATTTTGTTCTTTTGTGTAAACCTGAAATTTAAATTTTCAATTTCCAATTCCTAATTCAAAATCTAAAAATCCAAATTCTAAAATTCAAATTCAAATTTCCAGACAAATGTTGAATCCATTTCTTTGGGTTAAACCCATTTTTCTTGTCTCATATCTCTTTTTTTTCCTTTTTCCTTCTCTTCCTTTTCTTTCCTTTCTCCCTTTCTCCTTTTTCCATTCTAGTCGGCTGCCTCTTTCCTACTTGTCTCTCTCCTCTTGGGTACTGTTGATGTAGTACTATTCAGACTGAACTAGCAGCCTCCTCTTTGTTCTTCAGCCAAGAACTCCAAAAGCCAAAGGGATGCATGCCCAAAATCAATTTTTCCCACCAAAATAAATTGCACACTTTGAGAAATAACCATCTCTCTCTGGTTAAGTTTTCAAAATAAAAAATATAACCATTAGGCATTTTCTTGAATTAATTAAAGCTTAATTGAGATTTTTTTCAAAATGAAAATAATTTAAAATGACTAAAATCCCCTAAACAATTTTGATCGGAAAACAATTTTAGAAATAGAAAAATCCCCTAAACCCACCCGTACCGATCGGACTAGTTTGATCTGCCACTGCCACGCGTCAGTCATCCGCTGCATGACCCTAGCCATTCAATCAATGTTGTAGTTCGGATCACCCGAACGTTCGTATCCATCCGGACCGTTCGATCGGCGCGCCGTTCACCCGATCTAAACCTGCCCGAACACTATTCATCCACACCATCTAACCTCAGCTATCCGATCTATCCAACTGCCGTGTGTCACTCATCTAGTCGTCCTTACACTATTCATCATTTCCCTCAAGGTCTCTCCTCCGTCGTGCGCCGCCCGGACTCCGCTGTGCCATAGTTGCCTCAAACTTGGTGTCCGTGCCCGAGCCATCACCATCCCCGTGCTCATCATGGACTCTTCGGGGTCCATGCTTAAAAGCTGAGCCCGCACCTTGAGTCCGTCGTCTTGAGCCGCTCACCTTGCCTCGTCGTTGATCTCACGTCGTCGTGGATTTTTTGCCTCAGTCACCAATGTCTTCGTCGCCGGCGCTTTAGCCGTCATCTACCGCCGTCCGTCGAGCCACACCGCCCCTCGGTCTCACCCTGTTCGCTCACCATCTCACCCCGACCACAGCTTTGCCTTGCCTCACCGCCCCTCAGTCTAAGTGCACCGTCGCCACCTCGGTTCATGTGCATGGCTGCCTCACTGTAACACCTCGCCCATTCGGTCACCCTGTCGCTTCGCATCCCATAGCCAATTGCCGAGCGACGCGTGTCGTCGATCTTCGAACAGTTCAAACCTCTCCACGCCTCTAGACCATCCGATCGATGTTAGACAGTCTCATCGACATCATCGTCGGACAGTACGAACATCTAACCCACCTCAGCCGTTCGATCATCGTCGCTTCTTGGCCGTTCGATCGCCGTCGCGTTTGGATAGCCCAAATGTCCTCGTCCATCTTGACCGTCCTATCATTTCTCGGACCATCTGATCACTACGCCAACCCTGCCGAGTTAGCCCTAGCCGAGTCATCGCCACCTCAGCCCTAGATCCAACATGTCACCACATATCAGCACCAAAGCCATCGATGCCACGTGTCCTCCACGTTAGCAGCTAAGTCGCACCGTTCACTGTTCCGTGAGCCGAGTCCACCGTAGACCAGTATTTCCGTGCACTGAGTCCATAACACAGTAGAATTTCTGCATTTTCAGTATTGTGGGTAAAGTTGTGTAAAACTATTCGAATAGTTGTGTCCCCTAGTTATAGATAATGCTCAGTGATTTCTGAGAGACCATGTGAAGGTATCCCCATATTTCCCTATATTTGTAATGAGTAATTGACGGTTGAGTTAGTGAGTTTGAGTTTGTATTGGGTATTCTAGAGTTGAGTGTCTTTTTACTTATGCTATTGTTGTTACTCTGTTTCGTGCGGTGTTATGTGATGGTTTGTTGTCTGTGATGGCTGCAGGACTTTGAGGCGAGGTCGTGGTGAGGCATGGATGGCCGGACTAGGCACGGGCGGTGCTGAGGTCAAAGCGGTCGAGAGATGCCGAAGATGGCGAGGATTCGAAGTGGTTGCGAGGCATTGACAGCAAGGACAGGAAGCTTCCAGGAAATTACGGTAGGGGTATTTTGGTGAAATATGCAAGGCTGCAAAATGGAAGGGTATGTGCTTCGGTTGGGAAATAAAAAAAGGAGGAAGCAGCAGCTGTTTTTCTTTTTCCTTCCCTCTTGGACAAGTCCACAAGTTAGGAGAGAGGGGAGAAGAGCAAGACTGCGTTGGTGTCAAAAAGGTGCTCAGACTGGGTGAAGAAAAAGAGGGCAGGAGAAAATCTGGGATTCGGTTGTCTCCTGCAGGGCAGCAGAAAAAACAAGAGAAGAGGCGCAGGAGAGGTGGATCTTCAAAAAAAATGGGCTGCGCATGCTTCTTGGAGGCTGTGCGTGTGTGTTCTCCTTGTCGGTCGTGTGTGCAGGAGAGTGTTCTTGTATGTTCTGAGTGTGTAGCAGAGAGATAGAGAGCTCTGGTTGTGTTCCTGTGTGTGTTCCCCCTTTTTGTCTCCTGTGAGCATGTGCTAGAAAGTTAGAAGGAGTAGTAGAACATGTAGTAATTTGTGAGTGGTTAGATTTCTTGTGTGTGGGTGTTCTCCTGTATGTGAGACCATGTAGTGAGGTGACGTGAACTCATGTGTAATTATTCATCTTTTTGCAATGAATCCTTTTGAGATGGTCTGAGTTTTGTGCCTCTTGATTTCCTCTGCTCATCCCTTCTCTAGGGTTTCTTGGGAAGGATTGATGGAATCTCTTATTTCCCTTCTTAGGAAAGCCTGAGCCTTTTTGTTTTCTTGTCTTGAGCTCTTTGCTAAATTACCTGTAAAATCTTGTGAGCAAAGGATAAGAGAGCTGGAAGAAATTGGAAAATATATCCTCTCTACTCATTTTCAGATTTCAGCTCAAATCCTGAATTCTTGATCTTTTGATAAAATCTTTTGATCTCCAAGCTTGCAATGCTATTTGGATCAAGTTCTTGATCTTTAGGTCTGAAAAAGAAAATCAATCTCTCTTCAATTTCCCTGTTTTCGGGCTGCAGTACGCACTGTTTTTGGCTGAATTCGGGTAGCAGTATTTCTCTTCCTGTCGTGCAGCTCCCTGTTGGCTGCTCCTTAGTTGCCGAACTGCTCCCTGTTGGCTGCTCCTTAGCTGCCGAACTGCTCCCTGTTGGCTGCCCCTTAGCTGCCGAACTGCTCCCTGTTGGCTGCTCCCTAGCTACCGAATTGCAGAGTGCAGATTTCAGCAGTCCAGTCTCTGTTCGGCTGATTGCAGTATGCAGATTTATGAGTGCAGATTTCAGATTTCAATCTCAGGTTACTGCAGATTTCAAATTTCAGTTTTCAGTTTCAGATTGCAGTTTTCAGCTCTCAAATTTCAGATTGCAGTGAGTGCAGATTTCAGTCTTCATTTTCAGTTTTCTGCAAAAATTCAGATTTCAGTTTTCAGCTTTGTTGCAGTCCTGTGAGCTCAGGTTTCAGTTCTTCAAGTTCTCAACTAGCTATTCCTTTCTTGGTGAAGCTCAGCTGCAGCAACAGGGTTTAGGTTGTGCTTACCTCAGTTAATTGGTGCAGTAAAACACTAGATAAGGGTCAGTTCTTGCTGTTCTAAGTCCTGTAGAGAGTTTGCATATTTTCCTTTTGCCTAAAGTTCAGTGTGTTGAAATTAGAATTTGGGTTTGTTCTCTATTGGTTGTTCTCAGTTATTGCAAATTCTGCGTTTGGTCATTAGTTCTTACAAGAACAGTAGTATGCTGACCTTTTTGGAGTATATGCTGAAAATTTCAGAAATTGCAAGCCTGTTTTTCAGAGAGTTATTTGATAGTCTTGTTTTGCCTCTTATGTGAGTTCTCTTGGTGATCCAGCATAATTGTTTCTGACATCCTCTGAGTGAATCACTTCTGACTTCATAGCTACTATAGCTATTGGAGGAGAGGAAATACGAGTGGATACTTAGGGCGAATTTTTGAAGGCACCATTCACCCCCCCTCTGTTGCCATTTCCGATCCAAGAATTTCACATAAAGGATAGATATTTTCCTAAACTTTTGGCTAGGAGAGCTGTGGAAAGTGAATGGTTAGTTTACTGACGGATTATTACGTAGATGGTTAGTTCACGTGTGATTCATTGGAGTGAATAGTTAGTTCACTTGTTGTAAGTTCAAGCTCCATTAAGTTGATTTTGGTGATAATGACAAATACAATTATGAAACTAATTTATTTATTAATTATAATGTTGTCTAGTCTCATTTGGATGTAATAAATGATAAATGCTATTGTGAGACTAATATATTTGAATGATTATAATATGGCTTAATCTCGTCTGGATGAAAAGATGAAAATCATGTAGCTATGCATTCTACATCATATTTCTACATCTTAGTGCATCCCTTGGATCCAAAATATAGATTGAACTTCACCAAAAGTCTAAAATAAATATATGCATATGCTTTTATTATACATTCTTATATGCACACATTTAAGAGAGTTCACTTTATGTTTTGTGGTTTCATTAGTATTGATCTATATTTATTTTTTTACATATATTGGGATCTCTATTTTGAAATATATCCTTTGAGTATATAAAACTTGTGTAGTTCATATATACTCATATTGACTCTTATTGCTTTATACTCAATTAATTGTGTATGGGACTAATGTGATTATCAAGTGTTTGAAATGTTTAGTCTCGAATTTTGCTTGACGACTTGGAGATGCATGCTAAAATTGATATGGCTCGAGACAAAGGTCATGCATGCATTTGAATTTAAATTATAAAGCCAACTATGCATCGACAGAAAAATCGGTAGTACCGGTGTGTATCTAGCGTTACTACCGCAATGCGGTATGACCGGAATGGTAGTGCGGAACTACCGGAACCTGGAAGTATCGATGTGTAGTTGGCGAAACGTTTTTTCAGAGAGTAACCTTTGAAACACTTAGTCTCTCTGAAAACGGTAGTACCGGAGTTTGAATGGCGAAACTATCGCACAGCGGTATGACCGCAACTCCTGAGCGGTAGTACCCGATCCCGAAAGTTTCGGATTTGTGGGCGGTATATTTTTTCTAGAAAGGATTAAGTTTTGGTCCTCAAGAAAAATGGATGTACCGCGCCAAAATCGAAACTACTAGAGAGCGAAACTACCGGACTTATAACGACGGTAGTACCGCACTTTGTGTTTAATAGTTTTATATTCAATTATTTGTAATTGTGGTGGTTATCATCAATTACCAAAGAGAAAATTGAAGAATCTAGCCACACCATTATGAGTTAATGGTATATTTTGGTAATTAATGATAATCACATTGTGATACTAACAATTTTAATGAGTTGGATGAATAGGTTATGTTTCAAGATGATGAAGACTTTGGATGGCTTATATGTTGAAGATCATCAAGTAAAGGTTCGGGATGGAAAATGGCTTCATGAGTTGAAGGCCATCAAAAAGAGGATGCATCATATGTTGATGCATATCAAGATCTCGAAAAGGAGATGATTATCAAATCAAGAGAAAACAATGATCTAAACTTGAAGTGAAGATGTACATCATCAAGCTTCAAGGGGATGCTCAAGGTAAATGTATGACTAGCTAGGGCTAAGGATGTGTTCCTAGTCTTTTACCAGTCTCGGTATTTGGTTGAAAGATCGGATTCCTAGTATAGGTTTGCTGTACTATTAAGATAGGTCTTGTCTAGTAGCTTGAATCTCATCATGTGTTGATAACTTAATCTCTCTTACTCTAGCTCTCCATGGCATGATACTATTATTTCTGAATATGTTTTACAAATAGTTGAGGGTCATGCATCTAATCCTTGCAACATGTGACTATACTTTGCAAATGTGTTTTGCAAATGTTTGAAATCCATGTACCTTTTTCTTGTGGCATGATCTAAGTTTGCAAATGTGTTTTGCTAATCATTGGAGGTCATGCATTATCCCTTGACACAGTCTAAGATTGTTTATTGCTATTTTCTTAGACTTAGACCGTGATAATGATTCTTTGAATCTCTTATAATTTTTGCATTAATATAATATATTCGAGATCATGCAAATAGCTGAATTGTATAGCCCTCTGAATAAGCTTTCTATAGAGTCCAATATCACTCAATTCCGACTACGGAGTTAAAAGTTATGACCGTTTTTTCAAGTGTCGTCTGTGCTAAAAACGGTAGTACCGCGATTTTACTTGCGGTAGTACCGCACTACGGTAGTACCACAAATTACATAGCGGTAGTACCGCACTGCGGTTGTATCGTAAATTACACAGCGGTAGTACCGCAAGTGCTAAATAACGGCTATTTTTTTAGCTGTTAAAGTGAAAAACGGTAGTACCGCATTTTGTATGGCAGTAGTTCTGATTTTCTTGATTTTTACAGGGTTTGGCTCCAACGGCTAGTTTTTGTGTGGGGGGTATAAATACCCACTTGTGGTCGATTGGAGAGCAATTTTTGGCACCTCATTTCACTCTCTTGAGCTAGTGTAAGCCTCTCCACTCTATTATGCATGTGTAGCACCTTGTGAGGAAGAAGAGAGATCTCTAGTTGCATGTATTGCATCTAGAGGTGGATTTTGCATCTACTTGAGCTTGTGTATTCATTGCGCGTGGTGAGAGTCAAGCGAGGGATTTAACTTATTACTCTTGAAGTTTACCGACTCCTAGACGGCGTTGGAGGCGTCATGTCCAATAATCTTCTCAAAGAAGCTTATGAGAAGACTCGGCGTGTTATGAAGGTTGGAGCTCACCTATCTGGAGCGGAAAAGAGCTACCACTAATGGAATTGAGGTGTTTGGCTTAATTTGTGAAGTCGGTCCAATTCGTTTGGACTTACCTCAACATGAACTAGAGGAGACCAGCAAGTCTCCGAACACCACGATAAAATATCGCGTATCATTTGTGGTTTATTTTCTTATCCTCAACTTACATTCAAGCAATTTACATTCATAAAATTAAATTGATCGCTTATCACCCTAAGATTGTAAACCTTTGATAAAAACTTAGGTTGTTGGTGCACTTAGGTGAACTTAGTTGATTGAGGCTTTATTTGTGCTAAACCGAATTGATTTATACTTCCACATTATATGCTTGGTTTAGCCAAAGAGCAAAGAGAAATTGTTTTTAATTGAAAGAGAATTTTTAAGACCGCTTATTTAACCCCTCTCTAGTCGGCCTCCTCGATCCTACACTTGTGGTTTATATAATTCCTTTGATTATTTATTCATTATAGTTTTCCTTAAAGATCTGTTTTCAATCTATTTATTGTATTTATTTTAAATTATTGCTTTCTATAAAATAACTTTTCAGCCATCTATTGATAAGCCTTGTATATTATATTGTATCTTTGTTATAAACGACTTGCTGAGTACCAATGTACTTACGGATTATGCCCACTATTGCTCAGTTGAAGAGGAGGAATCATATCAGTAAGATGTATTAGAAGGAGGATACTTCGACGGCTTCACGAATTAGGATTTCGCTTCCCAGTCGATTGCTTGTGGGCATATCAAATGGCTACTACATTTAATTTTATTTTTCTCTACTAGTTTTTTAAGCCCTTCAGGCTATTAATTGTAAGCTTGGCCATAAGGTCGTACTTTGATAATTACTAATATTTGAGTCATTTCCTTTATTTTATCGTGCATATGGTTAATATTTCATCTATGTTACACTGTATGCACTAGCGTGATCCTGGACTAGTGCGGTATACACAGAGAGTCCGAATTTACATAGTCAGATCTCGACATTATACCTTGTTATCGTAGAATAAACTTTGATTAATACACTAGTATTAGCTAGAAACTTTGTAGCAAATACTTAGACATACTTAGAAATAGTTTTATGCTTAGCATAAATTTTCACATAAAATGATGAATTTTAAAATGTATTCTTGAATTTGGTGGGTCAAGAAGCACTATGAAATATTCGATAAATAAAAATATAAAACTTAGTTTATACTTAGGCAAATGGTTAGGTGGTGGGTGCTTGCTAGTATATGTTGTTGCTCGATGGCACAACAAGGATGCTAGGCACAAGGGGTATGTAGAAAGTCTGTCTTAGTCAATTAAAAACTAGTCTATGAGCTACTACTACACAGCCCTATCGTACTACCACACGGTTAGTATGGGAAAGTTCTGACAAACTAATTTGTAGGTCCCAACCTGATCTTGCTATAGGTTGAATGTGAGCATGGTGTAGATCGCGAGAAGTCTCACTCGGCACAAGAGAGGGCCCTGATCTAGTGGATTCTTCATTGGAGGTGAAATCTTAGCAAAGGCATGGCCAAGTTAACGGCTTTGCATTGTAAATGCCTTGTTATGATTTTCTCAGTTGCACGCTTTCAAAACCGTGGAGTGGCTAATATTATGAGTTAATCATATTTTGTGGGTAAGTTGTACCACGTCTGCAGAGTGTATAAACTATTCTGGATAGTCGTGCTTATGGTCATGGACATGTTGAGTAAAGTTTTTTATGGATTAAACTTTGTTTTACAAAAACTAGTTTAAACAAAAATTGCTGGAATCTTTTTAGAGAAAGATGGTCCAGGTGAGATACCCGTGGTTAGGTTAGTTTCAGGTCGGTGCCTGCACTAATGGTACTAATTTGTTTAATTTATTATTTCTACTTATTATATAAAATTCAGTAATTTTTATCTATTTACTGTATTTCTTTAAATTCTGCTTTGTACTCAAATAACCCTATATGCCTTCACTTGTTGCATTTACATTAGTAATGTTTTTTTCATGTAACTTGTCGAGTACATTTTGTGCTCAGCCTTACTTAATTTGTGGATTGCTTCGACTATAGTAAGGATTTGGACGAGTAGGATGCGTCTTACTACATTTGCCTATAATGAGTTTTAAATTTTTCACATAAAATGATGAATTTTAAAATGTATTCTTGACTTTAGTGAGTCAAGAAGCACTATGAAATATTTGATAAAGAAAAAATATAAAATTTGGTTTAGACTTAGGAAAAGTTAGGTGGTCGGTGCTTGTTGGTATACATTGTTGTTCGGTGGCTCAACGTAGGTGCTAGGCACAAAGGGTATGTGAAAACTTTGTATAAGTCAATTAAGGACCGGTCTGTGAGCTATTGCTTTAAAGCCCTATCGTATACTACAAGGTTAGTATGCGATATTCCTGTGTAACTAATTTGCATGTCCTAAGCTGACTCTCGCGATAGGTTGAATATGGGTGTGGCATGAGCCGTGAGAAGTCTCATGTGGTACAAGAGAGGGCCTCGATCTAGTGAATTATTTATTAGGGTGAAACCTTAGCGAAGGTTCGGTCAAGTTGATGGCTTTACATTGTAAAGACCTTGTGATGAGAGGATTTGTCCCGTTCTTTTGATGAGAACAATAACTATGACTGATTAATATGATGTTGATGATGAGGCTATTTGACTAAAACGACCAAGCTCATCTTGTAATCATTACTGTACCCTTGTCATTACCAACCGTGCCTAACACGATTGATCTTTCTTGTAAGCAGTCGAGAATCAAGCAAGAAAGAAACAAGTGCGATCTGAATTGCGGATGAAAGATGAAGTTTTATTGAACAATAGAGAGGCCTGAGGTTGTTGTTGTTGGTATAGTCAGCATAAGTATGCAACTAATATTTTCTAAATAAAAAATAATATAAACAAGCCTAAGGACTAAAAGTGGCGCTGTCGAGACCCGAATATACAAATCCAGACTCTCTGTATATACTGCACTAGTCCCAGGATCACGCTAGTGCACATAGTCAAACATAGAGGTAATCACAACCATATACACGCTAAAATAAAAGAAAAACTCAAATAAAGATAAATATCCAAATGTACAACCTTATGGTCAAGCTTACAATAGACTAGCCCGAGGGGTTTAACAAAAACTAGTAGCGAAAATCCAAAATAAAGCGTAGTGGCCAATCGACAAGCCCACAGGCTATCGAGTGAAGAACGAAACCTAATCCATGAAGTCATCGAAGTACTCTCCTTCTGGAACCTCCTGCTGGTGGTACTCCTCATCCTCAACTGAGCAACAAGGGCATAAAACCATGAGTACATTGGTACTCAGCAAGCCGTTTGTAACAAATGAATGCAATATAATATGCAAGGCTTACCAATGGAAGGCTGAAAGGTTAATTTGCATGAAAATGACATTTGAAGGTAAATACAGTAAATAGATTGAAAGCGAACTTTAAGTAAAATAATAATAAATAAATAATCAAAAGAATTGACATAACCACTTGCGGACCTCCCGTCCACAAGTTAAACCAATCGCTTATGTATCTCCCATCCATAAGCTGAACCAACAGTGAATAAACCATTCACCGTCCAACCTCAATCCACAAGCTTTCAGAAATAACTATACCTCGTGTGAAATCACCGAGCATTGTCCATGACCGAGGACGTGGCTATTCGAATAGTTTTACACTCTGCAGAGGTTGCCCAACTGTACTCAAACGATGTGATTATCCTCACGTTAAAGAAAATCACAACAAGACCTTTACAAAGTTCAGTTCCAACCCAATCCCGCCCGCTAGGGTTTCGCATCACACCCCCTTGCGCCACATGAAAATCAGCAACCATGTTCATCACAATGGCGAGATTGGAATTAAAACATCCCAAATTAATCAGTCAGGTCCATCCCATACTAGACATATGGTTTGCACGGTAAGACTCAGATCAATGGCGCACAAAGTTAAGTCCTTAACATTACCCGGGTGAAACTTCTACATCCCTCGAAGTGCACCAACACTTCCCCCTTTACTGCACGATCACTCGCCCGAGTGAAAACCAATTTTGTATAACCACGCCAATGACACACCAATACCATGGCCCAAATTTTAACAAACGTGGCACCAACCATAGTTCCATATCTCATTAAGCCAAATGAATAATTCACATGTGATGATGAATCCGTTCGTAACTATAAGCAAAGCTAAGCATTCTATCGTACCAACCCACGTGACAAATAATGTGGCATCACTATTGAATTACCCAATCCTATGGTGACATGGTATCATGGTGCTCAAAGTTATCAAGGAGGGATGTAGACAGTTGGGGCAGTAACTACCAAGTACAAGGTTTTGTAATAAAGTAGCGAATAAATGTAATTTAAAACAAAGTAATTAAATAATAGATTGCAAATTAGGTTCAACATTATCAAAGGACACGACTTGCCTTGGTTATGCTCAGCGAGGTACTCTTGGTCTTCGGGCGTCGCTCCTGCTCCTCCGGAATCGGAATCTAACGAGGGAGAAAACGACTGAAACAAGAAAACACATAAAATAATAAGCAAATAAACTCTAAAACCCTTGAAACCAGAACCAAACGCTAGAGCTCGAATTTAGATAAATTTAGAAAAAAAGAACGGGGTCAATCGGAGCTAGGATAGAGGAGAATGGACTCTTGGCAAAATTGATCTAAAGGAAATTCGGGAAAATCAAAAAAGTTAATGTGCTGTGGACCGGGTTCACGAGAAAGGGGGGTTCATAGTGGGCCGGGTTTACCGCACAGTGCTAGGGCTGACGTGGCAAGCCAAGTAGGCGACGCGTGGTAGGTGACGTGGCAACACGTGGCACCCAGGGGCTCAGATAATGCTGACGTGGCATGGCCACGTGGCATGCCACGTCGGCTAGGGCTGATGTGGCTCGGCTGACGTGGCACGGGCGACGCTAGGGTTAGCGCGAGGTGAGGGCGGGCGGATGGGTGTCGCGTGGCCAAAGGGGGGATCGGGCAGTGGGGGTGGATGCGCGTGGGTGCGAGGCTAGGGAGAGCGGGGCGGGCGCGCGCGGGAGGCGGATGTCTGCCGCGTGGCAGGCGCGGGAGATGGGCGGCGGGGAGCGAGGCGGTGCGGCGCGGGAGCAGGGAGGCTGACACGCGTCGAGGGGAGGCGGGCTGGAAAGGTGGTGGGCCGAGGGGAGTGGGCCGAGGAAAGATTTGGCCCGAGGGCTTTTAGGAATTTCCCCCCTTTTTCTTTTTAAATAAATCTAATAAAATCAAACTAGCTCCCAAAAAAAGCAATTAAATCCCACAAATTCACCAAAAATATCAAAAAATTCCTTGAGACACAAGGAACTCAAATAAAATATTTTCAACTTATGTTGAGGTTTATTTTAATCACATTAAATCCTTTTTAATTTCTAAAAATTCTAATTAATCTTTAATAATTCTAGAAAATTCCAAAATTTTATTTTTAAATTCAAGATTTTAAAAATATCTGAAAATCAGGATGTTACCGGCGCCCACAAAGTTTAAGGAGGTGGTAGCCAAGTTGGGTCGGTCTAGGGTGTGTGCACTACCAAGAGGGGCACCCACAACCTGGGTTCGGATGCCAACACTATAACAAGTTCCAAGCTAGCCCAACAGGTGATGCAACACCTCTCTTTGATGATTGTGATTTGTAGACGGTGAATCTTCTTCTCTTGAGTATAGCTTTACATATGCAATGTTAAATGTGGGATTAACACCAAAATCTATAGGCAACTCAAGTTTATATGTATTATCATTAATCCCTTCAATAATCTTAAAAGGACCCTCAGCTGTAGGCATCAACTTAGACTTTCTCAATTTTGAAAATATATCTTTTCTCAAGTGTAGCCAAACAAGATCACCAAATTCAAAAGTTATTTCCTTTCTAACTTTACTATCAACAACTCTATAGTTCTCATTCACGTGTTCTATATTTTCTTTTATGGTTTCATGCAACTTAAGAATAAATTTAGCATGTTTTGTTAGCACATAGATTTATCCTTTTTGAAGATGATAGATGTAATAAATCAATTGGAGTACGAGGGTTGAAGCATATACTACCTAAAAAGGGGTCATCTTTGTGGATGAATCAATGAGCGATTGTAGACAAACTCCACATAAGGTAAATATTCTTCCGACATCTTCAAGTTTTATTTTAAAATTGCCCTTAACATAGTTGATAATGTGCAGTTGATAATTTCAGTTTGTCCATCAATTTGGCGATGGTATGTAGTAGAGAATAGCAACTTCATCCCTGACTTGTTTCACAAGTCCTTAAAAAGTGGCTCAAAAACATTGCATCATGATCTAAAATATTTGTGGTTGGCACACCATACGATCTCCCTTAGAAATAAATCAGCAATATGTGTAGCATCATCACTTCATTGATAAGAAATAAAATATGTCATCTTAAAAAATCTATCCACTACAATAAAAATGCTATCCCTCCCCCTCTTTGTCCTAGGCAATCATAAAATAAAGTCCATAGAAATATCTTCCTAAGGCACACTAGGAATAGGAAGAGGCATATATAAACCATATGGATTCAATCGAAACTTAACTTTTTGGCATGTAGTGTAGCGAGCAATGTAACGCTCAATGTTGCATCTCATCTTTGGCCAATAAAAATGTACAATAAGGATGTCCTCCATCTTCTTGACACCAAAATATCCCATGAGTCCTCCATGTGCTTCCTACAACAACAAAAGACGAATAGAGCTAGCTGGAATGTATAGCTTGTCAGTTCTAAACAAGAAACCATCATTAAAAATAAATTTGTTTCAGCTTTTATCATCTTTACAATTGGACATAGCATCATTTAATTCATCATCAGAAGTATATAAATCTTTTATTGTCTTTATGCCCAAAATTCTACAATCTAATTGAGACAATAAAGTATATAGTCTAGACAAAGTATCAGCAATCATATTTTCCTTTCCTTTATTATGTTTTATGATATAAGAAAAAGATTCAATGAATTCAACCTAACAAGCATGTCAACGGTTCAGTTTAGCTTGACTTCTAATATGTTTCAATGATTCATGATCAAAATAAATAATAAGTTCTTTGGACCATAAATAATGTTGCTAAGTTCAAGCATACGAATAAGAGCATATAATCTTTTATCATAAATTGAATAATTCATACTTGGCTCATTCAATTTCTCACTAAAGTAAGCAACATGTTTACGTTTTTGAAGTAACACACCACCAATTCTGATTCCATTAGCATCGCACTCAAGTTCCAAAGTCTTACCGAAGTTAGGAAGTTGGAGCAATGCTATATTTGTGATTTTTTTCTTTGAAAAGGTTGAAAGTTTCTTCTTGCACTTGTCTCCATTTGAAAGGACCACCTTTCTTCATTAATTCATTAAGTAGTGTGGTGATGGTGCTGAAATCATTCGTAAAGTGGCGATAAAATCCAGTAAGTCCATGAAAGCTCCACACTTGTGTGACCATTTGTGGTGTCAGCCAACTCTTTTTACCTTCAATCTTGGCCTCGTCTATCTCAATTCACTATGGAGTAACAACATAGCAAGAAATCAAACTCAATTGGTGCAAAAGGTATACTTTTCAAGATTACCAAATAAGCATCTCTCAAAGTAATAAAATAGCACATAAATGTTCACAATGTTCTTCAAGTGACTTGCTATAAATTAATATATTATCAATGTAAACTACCATAAATTTACCAATGAAAGCACAACTTCATTTATTAATCCTATGAAAGTGCTAGGTGCATTAGTTGAACCAAAAAGCATCACTAGCCACTTCTATAATCCGAACTTCATTTTAAATGCAGTTTTTCATTCATCTCCAAGTTTAATTATAATTTGGTGGTATCCACTACACAAGTTAACTTTAGAAAAAACAGTAGAGCCACTTAGTTCATCAAACATATCATCTAACCTAAGAATAGGATGATAATATCTAATAATGTTATTATTAAATACTTTACAATCAACACATATACACCAAGATCTATCTTTCTTAGGAATTAAAATCACAAAAATAGCACAAGGACTAAGGCTTTCATGTATATATTCTTTATCATTCAAGTCTTGCATTTGACACTAAATTTTCTTAGTCTCCTCCAAATTAGTCCTATATGGTGCACAGTTTGGCAAAAAAGCACCCGGGATTTGGGATCAAGTCAATTTGATGCTTAATTCTTGGCTGCTCCAGGGGTATTTCAGATGGAAACACATCAACAAACTTCTACAAAAGGTTAGTGACAACAGAAGGCAAAGATGTAGGCAAATCCTCAAATAAAAATAAAGCATCTTTGCAAAGTACGGCATAGCAAACAAAATTATCCACTTTTAAGTCATTGAAATCAGATTTAGTAGCTAATAGAACTGCACCTTTCAATTTAATTTTATTCTTTCTAGCATTTAATTATCTAGCTTGTTTCTTTTAGGTGGAAAGCATTCTTTAGCTACTAGGTGATTCTCACTTTTAGCATTCTATTTCTTCTCACGTGCAGATCATTCAATTTTATCTTTAATAATGGCTTCAGAAGACATTGAAAGTAAAACAATTTTCTTATCCTTATACATAAGAGTATATTAATTAGTTCTGCCATAATGAGTAGAATCATTATCAAACCGCCGTGATCTACCTAAAAGTAAGGAGTATGCTTGCATAGGCACGACATCGTAGTCAACATAATCATGATATGAACCAAGCAAAAATTGTGCTTTTACAGTTTTGATTACCTTCAACGTACCACATGAGTTGAACCACTAAATAAAGTATGGTTACGGGCGAGGACTTGTGGTCAAGCTAAGTTTCTCAATCATCTCCAAGCTAGCCAAATTGTTGTAACTTTCTCCATTGGTGATGACATGACACAAATGATCCTTGATGGCGAACTTGATTTAAAATAAATTGTGTCGTTGGTCCTATTCATCACTCTTCATTTGTGCATTATGTACACGCTTCACTATAAGGCTCATGTACTTGCCTGAAGCTTCAACACCCAAGTGTTCTTCTTATTCATCACTATTGTGAATCTCATGACCTGTGTGGTCATTTATAATATGTATATATTCTTCATCAATTTCACTAGCTAAAGTATACTCACCATCTTCTCTCACAATGAGAGCTCACTGACTTGGACACTTTCTTATAAAGTACTCGAACCCTTTGTATTTGTGACATTGGACATCCCTTATACATTTAGTAGAAGCAATTGAAGATGAACTCATTGTTAGAGTAGATTTGGTGAGGGCTTGAATGGTTGTTGCCTTGCTTCGGGTGCACGTGAGGGCCTGGAAATAGAAGTAGAGTGCCCTTGCCTTGGTGTAGATTGAAGAGATACTCTTACTGTTCTAGCAATTTGTTTGGAGGAAGAAGAGCCTCCAAAATTGCTTCTTATTCTCATTTGTCACTCTGTACTTTCCTTTCATCTTTACATGCAATATGAAATAAATGGGTGACAGAATTATATTTCTTATAGTCAAGTATGTCTTGAATCTCCCGGTTAAGCCCTCCCAAAATTCTAGCGATTTTAGCCTCTTCAGTTTCTTTCAAACGACAACATAATAAGCCAATTTGCAATTCTTGATAGTATTCCTCTACTGACCTATTACCTTGTTTTAAGCATTACAATTTATTTAATATATCACATGAAAAATATGAAGGCATAAATATAGCTCTCATGACTCTTTTCAAAGCACCCAAGTTTTAGGTACATATGGTAGTTTATATTGTTCCCTCCACCAAATTAATACAAAATCAATGGATTCACTAATAGCAGCCCTAACTTTTTTATTATCGAAAAAAATCATAGTATGCAAATTTTTTTATATAACTATAATTCTCAATCAAGATAAGCTTTACGGTCATATCTATCAGCAAATGGAGGAATTATAAACTTGACTTTAGTTAATGCATCATCATTATGTACCTCTCTTTGTAACCTACATATACCTAACTGATTTTGCTAGAGTTGATGACGATCATGGTTATCGGAGACCTCAACTTCAGTGTCAATGATGTAGTTGTTCTCTTCGACATTGTCATCCTCATCCACCGAAGAGTGAGGGGGACACAGAGCACGTCGAGTAGCTGAGGGTGGACGTTGGTCAAGATTCTCAACTCTATTGTTGATGGTGGTAAGGGTCTAATTGAGCCAATCCAACACATTGTAGACATCCTCCATTTTCTTGTTGACCTCATGGTAGAAGTGTTGAACGAGCATCCTTGTGCGAGGAGTGAGAGATCTAGCACTCTCAAGTTCAGAAGATTGGTTATCATTCTTGCCATTATGTTTTGAATTTTATGAACCTGCCATTGTTTGTAGAACACAAGAAACTCATAAAAAATTTGTTAGCTCCGTATTAACTACTAGGTGTTGCAGGTTACAAAAGTCTCATACTCTCAAACTGTCATCAAATGCTTACAAGATTCTTACTAAGCAAAGCAGGTGATACAATCGGTAGATGGTTTGTGATAACCTAGCTTGAGTGATGAGTATATCGATTGCCAGTATGACGAGACCTATTTGGTTAGCAGTAGATGGAGCTTAGACATGCAATATATAAGTAGCAAAAGAGTTTCAATATTCAATTTTTAGAATCACACTAGCTAAATAATAGTCTAAAGTACTTGCCTAAATTGTTGGCCCAAACTAGTACTCGACCCTAGCTCAAGCAAGCAAACACTACATGACACAAGGGCTATATAAAGAGAGCTCAAAATCTAAAAATGACAATGTTGCAAAAACTTGAATTTTTTAAACTTGTGCGGTTCTTTTCGTTTTGCACTTGTCTCTTTTCTTTTTCTTTTTATATCTTGTATGGCTCTTTTCTTTTTTGCACTTGCCTCTTTTCTTATTTTTTAAATTCAAAGTAGCACAAATATTGAAGCTCACTAATATATAGCCTAGAAATAAAAATTATACAATCTAGAATAAAAGAAAACTCAAACTAGATGGCGAATGAATGGCAAAAACGAGTGCTGAAACTTTGGAGGCCATTTTGATGCCCTAAATGACATTTTTTTGGATTTTTGCCTTTTTTTGGAGCCTCGCAAAATATGTTAGAGCCATCCTTATGGATTTTTGGATATATCTTTTCATTAGATTTCAAATCAGCCAAAGAACATCGTAATCCAAGTTTGTATCAAAAGTTAAGGCCGTTTTTGTGAACGCTACGCAAAACTATGCTGAACTCGCCCCAAAAGAATTAGAACCTAAGAGGGACTCCCCAAACTAAAGGAAACTGAACATAATTCTACACTAGGTGATTTAGCTAGCCAAGAAGGGAAACCGATTTGATCTCTAATTTTCAAAAATCTGGTGGCACAAACACAAACCCTAACCCTATCTTAACTCAGCAGCCAAGAGCAACCGCAACAAGAGAGGGGGTAAACCCTTGATCAGCCACCAACACCAAAACAGATCTAACCAATTCTTTGTTTTGATTTTCAATTGCAATACCAAAACTAAAATTAAGGCAATATATTCAAAAACTGAAATTCAACATGGTAAAACAAAAACTAAAATTGCAAAGGCACAACTAACATTTAGTTTTGGTGATTTTTGATGAATGAAATATTTTTGTTGGGTAATTTTCTGGTTATAGGTATGAAAAACAAATCTAAAAACTAAAATATCATCAGGCACATTGGCTCTGATACTAATTGATAAGAGGATTTGTCTTGATCTTTCAATAGAATGATAACTACGATTGATTCATATGACATTGATGATGAGGCTATTTGACCAAAATGACCAAGTCCGTCCTACAATCGCTACATCACACCTTTGCCGTTACTAACCGTGCCCAACATGATTAAATTTTCCAGCAAGCAACTGGGAATCAAGCAAGAAAGAATAAGTGCGATCTAAATTTACGGGTGAAAGATGAAGTTTTATTGAACAATGGAAAGGCCTTAAGTCACTATAGTTGGTCTAGTCGATATAAGTACACAACTGATATTTTTTGAATGAAAAATAATCTAAACAAGCCTAAAAACTAAAAGTGGCAGCCACAAAGGTTATAAGGAGGTGGTGGCCAAGGGGATCAGCCTAGGGATTGTGTGCCACCAGGAGGGACGCACACAACTTGGGCTCAAATCCCAACACTATTACAAGGCCTAAGTTGATCCAACAGGTGATGCAATAGCCCTCTTTTACAATTGTGATGTGTAGATAGTGAATCTAAAGGTGGGGCTGGATCCAACTAGTACATTTTTGTGCTCATCCTTACTTAATTTTATTGCTCAAAGGAGGGCTGGTTTGACTACAATAAGGATCTAGACGAGTAGGCTGCGTCTTATTGTTGTTTACCTATGGACAATCTTATTGGGCTTCTTCCACTTTGCCTTTTTGTTTCGCTGCTAGTATTTAAACTTAGCCTATAGACCATGGATGTAAACTTTGGCCATTAGGCTTACATTTAATAAATATCATTATAGTTGATATTTATCTTTGTTGCCCACTGTGTGTACTAGCAGATCTTGGACTAATTCGGTTTACACAGATGGTCTGGGGGTGTTGCTCCCGGGTCCAACACTATACCAATTCCAAATATTGTCGATGGGATTTGGGATACCAATATCAACATGATTCAATAGAAAAAAGTTAATCCACCTTTTCTTTTTCTTAAAAATCCACTTGCACTCACTGGTTTTTACACCATCGGACAAATCAACTCAGTTCTAAACTTGATTATCATACATGGATTTATTTCGGATCTCACACCCAAGCCATTTCTCAGAGTTTGGGTCCATCATTACTTCCTTCTAAGTCTTAGACTTATCATTGTCTAACAATAAAATATCATACCAATACCTTATCGATAATTAACGTAGCCTTTCAGACCTTCGTGGAACTAGTACCTTTTTCACAGGTTCTACAAATATCTTGTACATCATATGCAGGTTCAGCAAGAGCTGAAATATTTTTTTCTAATGGTTCCTGAATTTATTCGAGTCGCATCCTGCTCCCACTAATTCCTTGTGAGAGAAACTCTTTCTTTAAAAAGATAATATTTCAGGCAATAAATACTTTGTTCTTACCCCTTCATAAAAGTAATATCATTTAGTTTCCTTAGGATACCACACAAAAAAAATATTTATTAGATTTAGGTGTGAGTTTGTCAAATATCAAACATTTTGCATATACCTCACGTCCCATATTTTGAGAAAAGACAATCCAGAACGCTTCCTAGTCCATATATCGTATGGTGTCTTTTCTACGGTTTTTGATGGAACCCTATCTAATGTGAACGTAGTTATTTCAAAAGCATACCTCAAAAGGACAGTGCATATCAGATTGGCTCATCATGGACAAAACCATGTCTAACCAAGCCTGATTCTGTCATTCAGACACCTCATTCTATTGAGGTGTTCCTAATGGAGTTAGCAGAACATTTCTACATTACTTTAGATGATCACTAAACTCATGGTTTAAATATTCACCTCTACGATCTGATTGTATGACTTTAATTGTTTTGCCAAGTTGATTATGTACTTCATTATAAAATTTCTTGAACTTTTTAAAATATTAAGACTTATGTCTCATTAAGTAAAATAACAATATTTACTAAAGTCATCGGTAAAAGTTATGAAATACTGAAAACCATATCTGACCGACGATCTCATTGGTCCACATATATCCATATGTATAAGGGCTAAAAAATCATTTGCCCTCTCACCTAAACCAGCGAAAAGTGTCTTAGTTATTTTACCAAGTAAACAAGACTTGCATATTTCAAATTATTCAAAATCAAATGAGTTTATAAAACCATCTTTATGGAGCTTCATCGTGTACTTTTCATTTATATGGCCCAAACGACAATGCTAAATATAAGTGAGATTTAAATCATTAGGCCAAAACCTCTCTGTATTAATATTATAGACAAGCACATCATTAAGATTTAGCACATATAATTCATTTACCAATAGAGTATGATCATAAATCATATCATTCAAATAAATTGAACAATAGTTGTTTTTTTAACTCATAATCTTTCGTTCCCAAACATGAAGCAGAAATTATATTTTTGGTTAAGGTAGGAACATAATAACAATTATTTGATTTTAAAACAAATCCTAAATGTAAAGATAATGGTGAAGTGCCATTAGCCAATGCAACAATTCTTTCTTTATTACCCACGTGAAGATCAACATAGCAATTATCTAAAAGTCTGAAACTAATGTGTCGCGAATGAAACATGATGATCCTCAATGGCATCAAGTGCGCCATGGATGTTCAGCGACAACCTCAACCCAACCATCCCGACGCCCATGCCCAGTGTCATCGATGAAGTGTGTGGCAGCATCAAGTGCGTCGTGGTGCTAACGGCGGCGTGGACAGAGGGGTAGGGCATGGTTGCCATGGACGAAGGGGCAAGGTTTATCGGGAAGCTGGCACAGACAAGGTTCTGGTCAGTGGAGCAGCTGCCGATGAACGCCCGTGGCGTGCACTGCGATCCTTTGTTCCCCTTCGACTTCAGGCTCAACACAGTCATTGCCAGAGTTTGTAGACGACGCACCCTAATATAGGCCTCTATCATCGCATCGAGGCCTCAAAGAGATCACCACTGTCATCGTCGGACCCACGCCAACGAGACCATGCTGCCACATCGAGTTGCCAGTCGTCATGGCCTCCAGATCTGCTTCCCCGGCCACCGCCAACTCTAGCGAGTTGATTGGGTTGAAGAAATCCCTCGTCTACTACCATGGCCAGTTAGTAACGAGAGAGCAGGGGAATGCATGAGGATGAACCAGTGGTTGAGAATGACTTGGTATTCTTTTCTTTTTTAATATAATGTGGGTCTCACATGAGCATAGGAAGAACACATCTATGTATCTATGTACATGTGGGCCAAACAATTTTTTTTTATTCTGGTGTTAAGTGACTTTTGCCATCAAGAATGTCATGTTAGCAAAACAGTCCATGTAAATGCCAAATCAGAATTGATTGCCTTGAGGAGGTAAATCAGATAGATTTGTTAGTTCAAGTCTGGAAATCCGACGGTTTTAAAGTTCAAAATTGGTTTCCAGACCAACCTAATAGTTGATGGTTGAAAAGTGAACTTGTTCTTTAATAAAATACTGCTAAAGTGACTGTTGGTGGCAAAAGAACTAGCGAGGAGATTCCTAGACAAGTTCATTTGCTCTCGGGTTGCAAATTTTACGAACTAAAACTGAGGACATTCCTCACTTTGAGGATAAATGGAGAGGAAAAAAGGAATTGCTATCAGGTTCCAGTAAGCCCAGATTGAGTACATGTCTTTACCAGACTAAGGATTATCATCACCTCCATTTTTTTTCTATAGAGATTCTTGAGTCCAAATATATGCATATATATCAGTGTGAATGCCAAATTATCCACATGATTCCGATTAGTTATCCATGTTTGCGATTGATCGATCGCCTGCCAGTACTCTGACCATCAATAACATATTCCAGTTTTTACAGCACACACCTCAACTTCCCCGCCGCCTTCAAATCAATTGACGAGCCATATTTTGGCCTAGCTCATTTAGATTTATGTTTCTGGTTTTTTTATTATTTATAATTTTCGTTTTTTTATT
Organism: Melocanna baccifera; assembly: GCA_036346265.1. Taxonomy (NCBI): domain Eukaryota; kingdom Viridiplantae; phylum Streptophyta; class Magnoliopsida; order Poales; family Poaceae; genus Melocanna; species Melocanna baccifera. The sequence goes on from CM070709.1 coordinate 13,319,466, forward strand.
TTTAGTATTTTTTGAGCTTTTTTACTGGTTTTTTTCTATATTTATTTGCATTATACGTGATGAATTAACATGTGCTTTTTCATTTTTAGTTTTTTTTAAAAAAATTAATTACACCAAATAAGCCACTGTTAGTTACAATACAATTTTAATCAACTATAATATAATTTTAGCTGTAAATCACTAAATTTCAATCCAAAGCCTCTTTGTCCCTTTGTGTCCACCGCCGGGGCCGACATCGGCGACCCAGGGCCGATGTTGTCGTAGTCTGAACCCTCGTCGGAATCCTCTAGTCGTCCACTCGTCCTCCCTGGCAGCCGGCAGCCTGTCCTTCGACCACCTCCCCTGCTGCCTCCTTATCGTCCTCTCGAACGGCATCTACGTCATGTTGCATCATTTGAGATCGAGCGCGGGGAGCGCTTCCGGCCACTCGCAGCCACCGCCTCCTTTGCCCGCACCGACGAAAGACGACGACGAGGAGAACGCGAGGGCCATTGTTGTCTCTGATCAGAGGACCATATACCTAGTCCGCCCCTTCTCCTTCCCTTCCTCTCCAAACTCTCGATCTAGGTCGTGTTTCCCCAGAGCAAGCACAGGTGTTTTTGACTGATTACGGATGTATGAACTGTAGGTGAACATGTTCATAGACAACACGGTGGAATTCCTCAACTCGTTCGCTGCGCTTTGCAACGACAAGTTCGCGCTCCTCCACAGGTAAAGAGAAGTCCAAAATTTCCTATGAATTCCAGGAGAACACTAGAGCTACTTATGCATATGTTAAGGATTGATGTCGCTAGATGACTTCAGGTTGGTTCTTAGGCGCATTAGTGAAGTTGTGAATTTTGTTAGGACAAGAATCTTGGAAACCTATTTGGGGGAATAGCAGGCCATTGTAGAACTACAATTTTTTTGCTGATTTCATTCTATGCATTGGAAGGATTTTTTTTTTCGGAGTGTTTACTAGATGCGAGGAACTTGCTTGGGCAACCCATATCGTGTTGCTTAACAACTCCTGGAGAATGTTAGAGAACTCATGATGTAAAAGGTGTTAAATTCCATGGATTTTGTTAAGAATTTAAGATACTTTGAGTTGGACTTTTGGATGGATAACTTCATTGTGATGCCTAGAGCTTTAGCTGAAACAAACATTTTGAAGTAACATTGAGCTCATGACTGACTTCCTGCAGAAATAGTACAGAACAAATCTCCAATGCTTTGCTTAAGAGCCTGTTCATTTCGGCTTAAACTTCTAGTTTATTTTTCACTATTTCTAAATTTTGTCTTCTTCTAGCTTTTCAACTTTTTTTGAGCTTTTTTCGGTTCTTTTTCTTGTATTCATTTGTATTATATGTGATGGGTTAACTTGTTTTTTCTTTTTTTTTAAAAAAAAATTTTAATTATGCCAAATAAGCCACCATTAGCTACAAAGCAAAATAAACCAGTGCAATGAAAATAAAGATATAAACCATGGCTTATTAAGCCCAATTGAACACCCCTAAGTCATTTCGTACTTCTTTGTTACTAAAATCTGCATACAACAATACATATCCTAATGATTTCGTGTGCCTATGCTGACAAAACTGTGGACTATCCATTTCCAGGAAAATAGTTAAATTAGATTAATCTCTTACCCTCTAGAAGCAAAGCAGCAGGTCTGGGAGGGAGGGAGGGAGGAGGAAGAAGAGCTAGGATTGTTGCAATTTTGTTCATTCCAGTCTAAAAGAAGGATAAGTTAGTCTTTGCGTATCAGACTTAACTTTTGACTCACTATCGATCAACAATGGTGTGGAGTGACAAAGTTTTAAAAACTAATGGCATACAAGGAATAAACACTTATTCATAGGCAAATTATGGACCAGAAATTATTCAGCATACAATAGATTTTCTCTCCCAAACAAACATCTCTCGTCTTTATGCACCCAGGTCAAACACTGTATAACGGTCACTTTTCCCGGCCTCTGTGGCCCGGGCAGGCCAGGCCAGCTCCCCCAACGTACGCTTGCCTCCCGACCCGATCGATTCAGATCAAACCCACCTCACCAGCACCAGAAATGTGCCTCCTGCACTACCCAAATTTCGACACCAATCGCACGCGATCCCATCCACCCTTGAGAGAGCCCCAAATCCAGCGCAGCTCGCGCGTGCGTGCCGATTCCTCGCTCAGATCCGATCCATTTTCGCAACAGTGCAATGGGAGCCGACACGGATCTTTCCCCGCCGACGCGGTCGCCGGAGCCGGAGGTCCTCGACTACGGGCACCGGGTAAGCAGCGCTTCTTCCCGCCGTTGGCTCTTCCTCCGTTCTTCAGAGATCGATTTCGTGATTTCCTTTTTTTTGGGTTTGGTTTGGTTTTAGAGCTGGAAGGCGGACATGATGTCGGCGCTGGGGGAGTCGGTGTCGTTCGGGCGGTTCCTCTCCGAGCCGCTCGAGTGGGGCAAGTGGTCGGCGTTCGCGCACAACCGGTACCTCGAGGAGGCGGCGCGGCAGTCGCGCCCGGGGTCCGTGGCCCAGAAGAAGGCCTTCTTCGAGGCGCACTACGCCAGGAAGCGCAAGAGCGAGGCCGACGTCGACGACGAAGATGACGACGCCGGGCGTGATGTCGGTCTCGATGCGGCGGACGGCCCCGCGGCCTCTTCGGCGGACTCCCCTTGTATGATGGATGAACCCGCCGGGGAGGAGGCGCTAGGCGTCGATTCGGATGCTGTGGATCGCGGCGGCGTTGTCGCTGCTGGACCGGTGGAAGCGTCCAAGGAGCTGCAGGCCATCACGGATGGGGTTTGTTTGTCTTGCAGGGTGGATGGAGCGGATGAACGGTGCCACGGGGAGCATGATGTGCAAGTTGGTGAAGCAAGAGAAGGGTTGCAAGTGCAGGAGAAACAAAAGGATACTAGTCAAGATTTGTGTGATGACAATTTGGTGGCTGTTGATGCAGTCGAGAAGCAACCGTTAAAGGTGACTGATCGGTTGAATTTCCAAAGGGAATTTTGGTCATAATGTGCAATTGAATTGGATGTTTGTATACTAACGAACTGAAGCAACATAACATGTGGATTCTTTGCAGGAGAGTTCTATTGTCAATCAGGGTGTAACGGATTCTGCCAAGAAAAGGAGGCTTCCGATGTCATCGCTGCTTCAGAAGCCCACCAAATTCAGCTCTCCCCCCTCTGGAAAGAAAGGGGTGTCTTCATTGGCGAAAAGGTGGTCGCTGCTGCATTCAGCAAAGGAGAACAGCTCACCTCCCTCAACTACTGACAGTAGCAAGCATGCAGCAACTTTGGTCCCTCAAAACAGGTCGACACTGGCAGCGTTGCATATGTCTATGAACTTCACGAGATGTGAAACAGGCAATGCTGCCTCGAGCTCAAGAAATCTTGGATCCACAATTGCTGCAAGGATTAGTCAGTTGGAATCTGTAAGCAGGCCTGTGAAAGATGCTCAGCCTGAAGTGAACCAATTCAGGCCACTGAGAAAGGTTTAATGTTTCCTAATACATGGAGTGGATTAAAATTTTTTGAATTAAAAGTTCTGAGTCTCACTAATAAGTTAATTTGCTGGATATCTCAGGCATTTTTCAAAGGTGTGCCAGAAATTGCTTCAAGAACATCTGAACTGGAAGAACAAAGGTAGCACTCGAAAGCCAAAGCCATAAAGTGATTTCATCTCTGTAGCAATCGATCAGAACATCAGATCCTTATAGTGAAACATTTCATCTCTGTAAGACGAAAATTTTGCATTCTAGAAATAAAAATGAAAACAGTATGTCTTTTCACTCCAAATAGATAATGGGGGTGCTTGTTCTCTCCAAAATCTAACGGTATTGGGTTGACAGAATGACATGCTTCCTTTCTCATGCTAATGTAGTCCATCAAATACCATAATTTAAAACCATCCTCTAATTGTATCCTCTTGCATCATTCAGGTCTTCACATGTAACGAGGGTCAAAGAAAAGTTATTTGATCCAACTTCACCATCAGTGCATCAGAAAACCAATAGAACTAAAGAAAAGGTGGTAAGCACTTGAATGCCTCAGCGAGATACGAGGAAAACAGCATTACTGTCTTATTTTGATATGTTATGTAGAGTTCCCTGCTGTTATATTAAATTTCTTGAAGAAATGTGACAGTAATAATTTTTTTCAAGAATATTGAAAAAAATACAAAAATCATAATGGTCAAACTTTGTTTGTAAGCATTTTACTTGCATCACTTCTGACAGTTGAAAACTAACAAGGATCTATTAGATAACTATTCCATCGTTCTCTAGTTAATAATGGTTCTACAAAGCTACTTGCTTCCAAAACAAAAAACTTAAGACTGCAAAGAAATTATAGTACAATATATAAAATCTTACGAGCAACTCTCATTCAGGGAAAAGCCAACAATGTACCTGAGTTAAAAGAATCGCGCCAGAGCATTTGTTGCAAGGTCAGGCCACTGCCAAATTTCTATTGGAAAAATAAACAAGCAAAGGATTCAAGTCAGCAGGTACAAGCCTTTACTGCAATTCCCTAAGCTAATTGAGTGCATGGTATCATATTCTTCTTGGTCGTTAGCAAACCAGTCACAGCAACCTACTGGCAACAATTCACGTCTGGTTATTAAAGGAGATCTAGCAAAATGCTAGGCTAGTTGCTTTTGTATAAAAGAAAAGCAGGTATTTGGGATCATATCTTGTTACAGTCTTACACCAGTTACCACTGGTTGCTTCATGTTTTCTTTAAAAACAATGTTTGGTATTAAATGTAAATTAAAGTATTTTTTTATACTTGCTGGGTTTAGTATTAGCATTTACCTGTGATGACCAGTTGGTTAGAATGGAGTTCATCTTTCAGTACTTTCAGTTGTTGAGCACATAAAAAAATCGTACTAGAAATGTTTCTCTTACCTATTGGTTGTTATTACTAGGCAAACCAAGGTACTTGTCTAGCACTAATGAGCTTCACATACATCCCAATGAACTTGTATTTTGTTCTGCTTATATAACGTCAAGACCTCAAGTTCTTGTACTAAAAGTAATGAGATGCAAGAAATTTCCTGCCAGTGTTCCTATTGGTTGCATCTCATTTGGCATTGCACATTGTCGAACTTGAAATCCAATGTTTTAGTCTCTGATATGCGATTCTGCATAGAAGGACTAAAAGCCATATTAATGATGTAGCAACAACATTTGGGCTATATTAGCAAATTGATTCCATTATAGCAAAGAAAATTACTTAGTTGTCGATGTTTTCCGTCACAAGTCCTTGAAATTCTAAAACATTACTTTTATTCCTCGTTATCTCCAGGATTAGTTAAAAATTATGAATTCTGGATGCAAAAATACAGGGAATGGTTAATCTGAACTACAAAGATATTTTTCACCCTACTGTATATAGATTTGCTCCTTTCATCAATAGTTGCATCCCTGTGTTAGTTACCAAAGTTTTGATTCTGTTTCTGACAATAAGGATGTAAATGCAGAGTGCACAAGAGATCACAAATTTGCCGAGCAGCGATCATCTACTGAATGATGTAAGTTATGCACACCCAATGAGCAAAGGAGCATCCAAGGACAAACAAATATGTTGCTTCCCTCTTAGAAGGTTGTGCTAGATCTGTTACCTGTTTTTTTCTGTCTTGCTCATTTTAGGGCTTCCAGTAAATAATAGCTTATTCTTTTCATTCGTATCTGTTGGTGTTGTATCTCCTTGGAGGATGTCATTCTCACTCCATCTAATGCTTGAGTCAGATTATAATCGTGACTAGTATTTTCTGGCTTGGAAAACAAAGAAGACGAGTTTGTCGAGTAGTGATTATATATTGACTATGTAACAGGACTAATAATGTCACAATTGCCAATGCTCGTCATGTTCACAAAATTTAGCAACGCATACTTATAGCAGCAAAGGTTCGGGCAAGGTATCCGGTGAAAATAGCTATTTGGTGAAAATTTACAGCATGGACCGTACTTTCAGATTTTTCACCACATATCCATTTTCACCGCCAACGTATATAGTTTAAATGTGTCATTTTCAAAATGTTGGTAAGTTCAGTATAGAGTGGATAAGAGAATACACAATCATACGGTTTTTGCAACCACATAATTAAGCTGTCGCCGCTTAATAGCTGCTGCTCAACGCAAGGACCGTATAGCTGCTGCTCAACGCAAGGACGATGTGCCGTCTACGATGGTGTCGCCGCTGAGCGCCGGCCTGGGCATTATCTCGACATCGGTCAGCCTCATCGGCTTCAGTGAAGTTGGTGGCGTCTAAGAACCTGATCAGCATCTTCTTCTGCGAGGCAAACGATCGGTAGCAAGCTATAACCACACAGAACGAAGGAGCGATGTGGCGAATTCAGTGGAATGGTGTTCAAGTATACTGCTTATTTTTCCTCAACAACGTAAGTTTTAGAGTTATCAAAGCTAGGAGGTCATAAATTCAATACTCGACTAGCCTAGATATATAAAAATGTTAAGTATATTACCTATATTTTCTTTTATAAACTTACTTTTGGACGAACAAGTTGGTCCCAAAGCAGGCAATTGATGCCATGCAAGTAGCTCATTGAACCAGAGAGGAAATTGATCAAGGAAAGCATTCCCTGATTAGAGGCTCGGTGGAAGAATGACGTTTTTTTTCGATTGCCATTTTTTGCTACGGTTCTTTTCCTCGGCTAAGATTGATAGTTGTACTTCTTTTCTTCTAATAATAACTGGCAGAGGTCCTACTCTATTTTCAAAAAAAAAAAGCTACGGTTCAGCTCTTTTGGCTCTGTTGCTTCATTGTAGTTGGCTGATGTGTAATTGTGCAGCGTCGTTAAAACTCTAAACACAAGGGCGGACCCACCGTTCCAGCGAGGAATGGCGTCCACCGAAGATAAATGCTGGTCGGAACCCTTTTCCCTCGCGCGCCAGGTCTAAGCCGGTGTCGGAGAAGACACTTAGGATATGTGTAGAAGAGTAGAGAGATTGGGGGCAAACACCACACAGGTAAAGAGTTAGGGTGACTTGTATATATATTGACCTGAAGTAGGCATACAAGGAAAGTATATACATGAAAGGTGCATACATGGTAAGCACGTATATGAAAGGTATATACATAGAAGACGTATACATGATAAGCGCATATATGAAAGTATATCTAATTATTCTAATACCCGCCTGCAGTCGTAGCGGCAGTTCGGACGCAAAGATTGGATCAAAAATCCTGAAAAAGCTGCGTCGGGAACCTTTTGTCATGATGTCCGCGAACTGATGGGAGGATGGTACGTGCAAAACACGAGTATCACCAAGTGAAACCTTCTTGCGAACAAAGTGAATGTCAATCTCGATATGCTTCGTACGCCGATGCTGGACTGGATTAGTCGACATGTAGATGGCGCTGATATTGTCGCAGTAGATAACGGTCGCTGATGCAACTGGGGCGTGAAGTTCTTGGAGAAGTTGTCGCAGCCAACAACACTCAGCTACAGCATGGGCAACAGCACGGTATTCAGTTTCTGCACTTGATCGAGACACGGTTGTCTAACGCTTGGAGGACCAAGAGACAAGATTATTCCCTAGATAAATGCAGTAGCCGGAGGTGAAGCGTCGCGAGTCGGGGCAACCGGCCCAGTCGACGTCGGAGTAGGAGGTGATGGATGTCGCTGGGGAGAGGCCAATGTGAAGACCGGCATCGAGAGTACCCTTGACGTACCGCAGGATGCGTTTGATCAACGCAAGATGGGGCTCCCACGGATCATGCATGAAAAGGCATACTTACTGGACGGGGTACGCCAAGTTAGGACGTGTGAATATCAGGTATTACAGAGCCCCCGCAAGGCTGTGATACTCGGACGGATCGGCCACGGGAGCTCTGTCGTGACCGGATAGTTTGGCGTGAGTGTCCACTGGTGTGGTCGTAGAGTGACACTCAGCCATGCCAGCGCATCACAGAAGATCAACAGCATACTGTCGCTGAGACAGGAAGAGGCCGTTGGAGGAGCGTGCGACGGAGATGCCGAGGAAGAAGTGCAGGTCACCGAGGTCTGTCATGGCAAATTCTGAGTGAAACAAGCCTGTGAGATGTTGAAGAAAACCTTGGGTGGAAGCCGTGAGGACGATGTCGTCGACGTAGAGCAGTAGGTAGGCCATATCAGTCCCCTGATGGAGGACAAACAGGGATATGTCGGAGGAAGAGGCGACGAAACCGATGCCACAGATGTAGGAGGCGAACCGTTGGTACCATGCTCGGGGAGCCTGCTTCAAACCATAGAGGGACTTTTGGAGAAGACACACATGGGTGGAACGAGCAGGATCCACAAATCCGAAGGGCTACTGGTAGTAGACCGTCTCATTAAGAGTGCCATGGAGAAAGGCATTCTTGACATCAAACTGATGAATCGGCTAGGAACGGGATGCAACAATGGAGAGAACAGTCCGGATGGTAGCCGGTTTGACCACCGGACTGAATGTTTCATCATAGTCTACATCGTGCTGCTGTGAGAAGCCACGAACAACTCAGCGCGCTTTATAGTGGGCCAAACTGCCATCAGACTGAAACTTGTGCTTGAAGATCCACTTCCCGGAGACGACGTTAGCACCAGGCGGGTGCGGGACGTTAGCACCAGGTCTGCGGGGTGGAAGGTTGGGACGGTGTGAAGGCGGTATGAGCCTGAGGTGTAGCGCCGAGGAGGCCGGGAGCGGGCGAGGGGCGCCACTGACCGCCGGTAGGGGTAATCCATAGGTTGAAGCAGAATTAGGGACCGGTCGGTGGAGATGGTGGGACACGGCCACCCTGGCGGTTGCGGCCACCGCGACGTCCATCACGAGCTGGAGCGGTCTGAGTAGTAGTCGATGACGTGTAGCCGGAGGAGCCACCAAAGGCGAACAGGGCCGTGGTGGTGGTGATTTTGGCCTCGTTGCTAAGACGAGTCTCCTTGAGAGAAAGCATGGACCACACCCTGGCGAAGGAAGGGAACGGTACGGAGTTGGCGATATCATCGGCAGTGGTGGAGAAGCGCGGGTTGAGGCCAAGCAGCAGGTTGAGGACGATCTGCGTGTCGTTGACGGGTAGCCGATGTCGCGTAGCTCGTCGGCGAGGACCTTCATCTGCTAGATGTAGTCGGTGATAGACAGATCCCCTTGAACGAGCGAGTGAAATTGGTTGTTGAGGAAGATCGTACGGGACTCCTTGTTGTCGCGGAACAGCGTCTCGATCGCGACCCAAAGGTCACGTGCAGTCTTTTGATCTGTCATCGTTGAATCGAGGTTGTCATCGGAGACGGGCCATACAACAAGCTGAGGACAGCGGAGTCGGCGAGAGCCCAGTTTGCCTCGTTGCAATGCGCCGTGTCGGTGCCGTCGATGTGGGAGAGGAGGCCGAACTTCGCGCACATGGTCCGAAAGAATTTGGACCATCGAGAGTAGTTCGGCGTCTTCAGATCGAGAGTGGTCGGCACATGGGACTTGACGACGACCGTGCAGTAGGAGTTGAGGACGATCGGAGGAGCGACAGGCGAGAGCAGTAGCTGCATCGGCGGGAGGGGTTGCCATGGTAGAATCGTGTTCTCTCTTTCTCCCTTTCTTCTTCTTTTTTTCTTTTTTTTCTTTTTTTGCTTAGCTTCTAAGGAAAGCTACTGCTGTTAAAAGCTACCAGGAGGGAGAAATGAACCGAAGAGACCGCACCAAAGAAGGAGTGTCCGCCGGATCTTCCTTTGGCGCGGCGGCGTGGCGTCACGTGAGGAGGCCGATGGCGGGGGTCGGTGCAGCCGCTTGCCCGGAGGTGGCAGCCTGTCCGGCGGGGTCGGGCTGAGCGACGCGCCCGGAGGGGCACCCTACAGACAGCGGCGCTCGGAGATGGCGCCCGGATGCCGGAGAAGGCGGCGCCTGGAGATGGCGGCCTGGGGGCCGGATCCGAGGCAGCAGTGTCCGACGGCCGAAAGAGGGGAGACAACGGCGGCCTGGGGGCTGGATCCGATCGGATCCGGGGCAGCGATGTCCGGCGGCCGAAGGAGGGGAGACGGCGGCGGCCTGAGGAGGACACGACAGCGACGGCGGTGTTCGGCAGCCTGAGGAGGGGAGGCGGCGGCGGCCTGAGGAGGACGCTGGGCGGCGGCGGCCTGAGAGCCCGGATCCGGCGTTTGGGTGGTGTTGTGCGCACGGAAGGAGGCAGCGGAAGGACTTAGGAAAGTAGCGTTGATACCATATAGAAGAGTAGAGAAATTAGGGGCAAACACCACACAGCTAAAGGACTAGGGTGGCTTGTATATATATTGGCCTGGAGTAGGCATACAAGGAAAGCATATACGTGAAAGGCGTATACATGGTAAACACATATATGGAAGGCATATACATGAAAGGCGCATATATGATAAGCGCATATATAGAAGTATATCTAATTATTCTAATAACATGTACAACGGTGATCTTAAGAAAAAATGAGTTACATGTAGGCATCGATGTGTTTAAGCTACTCTCCACCTAATGTGTGGAAGCTTCAAATGAACCCACAAACAATTTTGCATTTCAGCCCTTCGATTTTATTTGTAGTCAACATCTTACAACAGATACCCTATAAGTAAAAAACTTATTACAAACACCACCATGTCCCAGCTATCAACCATATAATTTTCTCCTCAATCCTCTCTCTCTCTCTCCCCTCCCCACAAATGATTTTCCCTCCCTCCCCTCTACTGTTCGATCACGACTGTGGTGCCATCCCAATCAATTGGCCGCCGTTGTCATTCCTCTGCAGCTAGATCCGATTAGATCTAGTCAAGCCCATCCAGATTCAATCGGATCTGGCCACCGCTAAGCCACGCTTGCCGTTGTCATCCTCGGTCCATCTACATCATCAGTGTCATCCGCTGTGGTGTGTGCTCGTCGTCGTCCCAGCTTTTTGGCCGGAGCCTCGCCACCATGGAGATCTAGCCGGATCCGATCGCAGCTACCTAGATCTGGCGGGATCCGGTTGCCTTCGCCGTCCTGGTGATCATCTTCGTCTTCGCAGGCATGAACACAGCCGCAGTGACACACTAGGTGCCCTACTCTCTCTCTCTCCCCCTTTCTCTACTATGACCACACCCTTTCTTCTCAAGAGAAGTCACTCTGATACCCTGCGAGGCACCCTTTCGCTTCCACGGTGACATCCGAGTGTAGGTGACTCTGCAGGGGCATCTGGCCGGAGCACCGCATTGTCCATGCTCTTAGCCTCCGGCGACAGGAGCGTAGTAGACTCGCAGCTTTTTGGGCCAACTCGCATACATGCCATAACGGTGGGCCGATGCCCGAGGCATAAGGCGTCTTTGCTCTAGCCCGTGGGGCCTATGATGTTGCTAATTGCTGCGGCCGAACTGCCGAAGGCCCGAAGGAGAGCACAGAGCCTGGGTTAGTGCTTCATTAATTTGTTCAAGTGAGCAAGAGATGATACTAGTCTGCCTGTCGCTACAAAAGAGTGACCATCTAGAGTGTAGTCAAATCCCTAATTTTGACCAAATATATTGTTTGAAACGGATGGTTTAGATACACGAAAATGATACGAGTAAGTTTATCGTAAAAAAATACTTTCATCATAGTGCAATTTAAGAACTTTTTTTGAATATATGAAGTGAGAATTTAGTGATCAAAGAAGCATTTTATTGACTTTGAAAAGTAAAAAATATCACTCTTTTATGACTGGAGGGAGTATTATCTGTGTTGAGGCTGATGCCGCAAAACACGAGGGTTGTAAGCATACTATGGATGATGGAAGATGCATGGGTGGTGCTTCCTGAAGCTAGCCTTTGCATGTTCGCATGAGTATCACGCAGTTGTTGATTCATTTTAGTGTCCTACTAGCTGGTGTGCTCGTAACTTGGCCGACGAATGATTGCTTTACTTCTGTATATTATCAGTGGTCCACGCATTTAGTTCTGGATTTGCCACTGATTGTACTCTTTGCTTTAACGCAACACAGAGCTCCCATCTTTTCTCTTCGAGAAAAAAGAATTCGTCTTCTGCAAGGCTAGATCTGGGAGTCGAGCCTTACCGTGCTGGCACCACTTACCTCCGACGAGGCCTAGGCATGAGCACGACGGGCCGGTGTCGTACCAGTCCTGGCTGAGTCCTACATAACTTTAGACAACAGCCGGTATCTTCATTCCTCTCGTGCTGTGGTTGTACTTCGCGCTTGCGTCTCATGTGCCACCATCTCCCAGCTCCTCTTTGCTTATTCCCCAAATTGGAGATGGCGATCACCGCCTCTCCGTGTCATCCTCGATCGAAGGCAGCAAAGTGGTTGGATCGCGCCACGTCTTAACGATCAGTGCGCATGGTGGTAGCGGCGGCGGTGGCAACAGCTTGGATATGGAGATGCGATGGCGGCAGCAGGACCTTGAATATGGCAATCTGCCAGTGCTTTGACGTTTGCTGCTTCCTTTTGGCACCGCTGTTGCCCTCGGTTGGCCGCCGCCACGGAGCTTCTTGAGCTCCGGTGATGGAAGGAAGGCAGGTAGCTCTTATCGAACTACCGGAGTTGGGCATAATCGTGTGAGAAGGGACTTCGCTTCGATTCAACACAATTGATGCGCAAGAGGAAAGAATTGGGACCAGATGCTTTTTCGACTCTTTGGAATTGTTTGGTATCATTGATTCCAAATCTTGATGGCAGCCAACAGCCCGATTTTAGGAATCAAATTCTAATTCCAAAATTCCAAGACCAATTTTTTGTTACCAAATAGTGTACTTCTTTTGTAATTCCTATATTCAAAACATGGCCTAACACAAGTTATTTAAAGTCACCGGCAAACAAAGAGCGATTAGCGTAGCAGATCGCTGGTTTTTATTATGTCACCTCACATCATTCATCTTTCAATCGTTCATCTTTAATGGTATCATTATGACATGATATCTTGAAACCAAGAGTTCATCACAAAAGAAGAATGCAAAGGATACTGAGGATATGTTCATATTGGTTTCTAAAAGTTACCTTTTCTATAGTAAGTAGCCTTTTTATCAGTATCTAACTTTAAACGGAATGTCTTTTCAAGACACGATCTATTAGTCGATTACAGTATACACTGCAGTTACTTTATTTGTATCTGCCAAAATTATACGCGGGTGAAGGCCTTCCTCACCATGGTCATTGGCATGGCGGCGCTTGTCTTCATGTGCTTCATCGTTCACAACCATGACAACCTCTTCGTTGCCACCGAGGCCGTCCATGTGCTCGGCATCAGCGTCCTCATCTACAAGCTCACCAAGGAGAAGACCTGCGCCAGTTTGTCTTCCTCCTCCCCACTAGCGCCAGGAGGTAGGCGAGCTTCGCCGCCGTCAGCCGTCGGATTCGGCCACTTGAATCGCGCCGCGCTGCTCCCCGCGCAGTGCTTGCACTACCGTCGTGGCTGCTGTCCAATGAAGCAGTTTGTCAGGCCTGACTCGGCCTTGTTTGTGTCATGCCAGTCTGGCCTGGCTCGTGTTTTGCTAGTCCAACCCACCATGTGTCGACCCGTGCTAGGTGGCCGAGCCTCGAGTTGGCCTAGAAAAGCCCAACCCAACTCATAGGTCTAGCGAGGCCATGGCCGTCTATGGTGTCAATTCACCATCATCCTCAGCAGCTCAGTGCGCGGCTAGAGAGCCATGGCACTAATGTATGTGCCGGGGTCACTGCAGTAAGGGTACTGAAAGAACCTTAACTTTAATTAACTCACAACAGTACAATTATCAATAATTAAAAATAAGTTAAGAATTATTACAACACATTAGTTACAAGAATGAATTACAACTCCCAATATCAAAATCTCAAAGAATTGAACTAAATCTAATTATAACAACTCTTTTTACAAAATGCTGCATAAAGAAAAACTAATTGCTAAAGTTACAATTGCATTAAGTGAAAGCTAAGTCTTTCGGTGCTTTGCATTGTAGTGCTTTGTCCTCGCGTTTAGTTAGTGTTAGAATCCCAAGCCGGCGGCCCCTCTTTTTCTTTTGTAGTTAGAGAGTAAATCAAACAACAATCAAAGGGAGAATAAAAAGAGAAGAAGTTAGAGTTGCCGTCAATACCCTTGGGCTACTAGAGCCAATTAGAATGGCTTTCATCGAGGTTTCCAGGCCATCCTAGGCCGATCTGCATCTCTCACCAATAGTGGGCCTCATCATTTGGCATTTAGAATCCAAAACCCATATTTTTCTAAACTTATCTTAGCCCCCAAAGAATCCCAAAATAGTGCACAGTCCACGTCTAGGACCTTCAGTCCAAAGCCACAAAGAACAAGACACAAGAGAGGATAAGCTTGGTGCTGCCCAGCTGGGCAACAACTAGAAACCAACCGAAACCGAGAGGAGGAGGCCGAAACGTTGTAATATTTAAGCCTCAAATCCACCAATTGTGTCATTGCCATTCCTAGAAACCATCGAAGGCAAACTAACCGAGAGTCACAAGCCCACAGAAAGTGCCCAAGTCTCTCTCCTAGCCAAGAACAACCAAGAACAACAAGAGCAACTGAGCCCTCAAGCCAACCGAAGCCGATTCCCCCATCCATCTCTACTCTCGGCCAGAGCCAAAGAGTCGATTCCTACCAAAGCCACAGCACATCGAGTGAGAAGAGAAGAGTGTCGTAGAAGGGGAGGCAGTACGTAGAGAAAGATGAAGGAGAGCAAGGACTGTGGGACAAAGGAAGCCGACAGGGTGGACCAACACAAGGCGACAGCCACCACAAGATGACACCCTAACAGCAACAAGTATCTCGACCACACCTTCATCCATGTCTATAATCGCGTGAGGACCACACCGTAGCCCCCAACAAACATCTGACAGCTTTTTGTTCTCAGCCCGACACAAGTAGGCCTACATTCCCTCCCGTTTTCTTCCCGTCTATCTTTTTGGTTCTTTTGTTAAGGTACATAAGCGCTTGGCACTACTCCTCAGCTTGTCCAGTTGAGCCAGGCAGCTGAGAAGGAAGGAAAACCCACCCAGCCCAATCGGTAGCCACTCTCGGGTGCGAACACCCCCAGACCCGAGTCTCATCATCACTGCCACTAGGATCCCCCATAACTGAGTGTGGTAAAGCATGCGTAAACGTAATGAAAGCATGAACTAAAATCAAAGCCACTAGGTCTAGAGGGAGGTAGAAGAAGAAGATAGAACCAGAGAGGAGGTGAAGCCGAGCCCATCAGCCATAACCACCAGCCAAGCCAAGCCCACAGTAGTGTACCTTGGTCGGCGGCATTCCTCCTTGAGGGCAAAGAAGTTGATGGAGTAGCCGAGTAGTCGTAAGAGGCCGAGTAATCATCGGAGTAGCCAAGTAGTCGTAGGAGGCCGAGTAGTCGTCAGAGTAGCCGAGTGACCGAGTAGTAGTCAGAGCAGCCGTAGCCGGAGTAGCCAAACTGCCAATAGTCGAGAAGCCGTAGATCCGATGAGCAGCCGCCAGATCTGATGGGTAGCCACCAGATCCGATGAGAAGAAGTTGGTAGGGCCCCTAGATCTGACGAGAGTGGCCGAGGAGGAGGGATCCATCCAAATCTGAGCTGGAAAGGGATGAGAGCACCAGGTAGTTAGGGGAGAGAGAGAGCCATAAGCCTTGTGAAGGAGGAGAGGAGGTAGCATCTCCTACGCTGAGAAGGGAGAGCGGAGGAGGAAGAGGAAGCAGAGGCCAAGAACCAAGTGTCGAACGAGTGAGAGAGTAGGAGCGTTCCACCGGTCGAGAGAGGCCGAGCGTTAAAGGCAAGAAGGGACGAGTGCGAAGCATAGGTCGAGTGAGTAGTGCGAAGCGTTGGCCGAGTAATAGAGGAGACGGAGCATTTGCTAGCCACTTGGCCGTGGGCTAAGCGTGGAGTGGTCCAAGAATTAGGCCAGGTCGAAAGACCTAGGCCTTCTAGATCCTTTTCCTTTTGTTTGTGTGTGTGTGTGTGGCAGGCTAGCAATTATATTTTTAACCTACTAGATAGGTTAGAAATCCACTGATGTGGGGAAGGGAAAATTTTTCCAATATATTAGTATTGTAGATAAATAACTTCTTATAGTAGAGCATCTTTGTATAATGCAAAAATCGACTAGGCTCATGTCGAGGTAGCCGATCAAGTTGCCGTTGATTCCAACACTTACTACTACTTAGGCAAGCTAATTCTTGATCACAAACTATAAATACCATGCCAACCATTTTTTCATCTCGGATGGGCAGAAACTAATATCTTGTTACGTTATTCATCCCTCCACATTGGGTAAGTAAATATGTGTAAGTAGAAATGGATGAAGCTCAAGACCAGTAACACCAGTCTAGAAGTGAGTAAGTCCTGAGGCGCTATATACGTAGGTGGAGTGTTGGCCTGGGAGCTAGTCCAACCAAACATTATTTGAAGTCGGTAAAGCCCAAGTGAGCAACCTGGTATATTGGTGGAAAATAAATGGGCTGGAGATTTGAGCAACGTAACTTGAAAAACTTTCTATACTTTGAACTTGACCCCACACTAAAGGAAGTGTGGAAAATCCAGTTCTGATGGTTTAGAGTAGCTATAGGTATAGTGGTACAAGCCTGCGCAGTGCTAAATCAAATCATGAATTCACATCGGTCTCTTAGATTGGAGACTATGGTGATCACTAGGGATCTTTCTTCACCTGAGTGGAAAGTAAAATTTTTTTACAAGTTTGAAGATTGAGATTTAGTTTGATAGCACTATTTTTGAAAAGTAAAATCTAGAAACCTTAATAACCCAAGAAGAGAGGCATATAGTGTATTTTGCTATTATAATGCTTGCTGAGTATAGCAGTACTCAAATTTGCTATTATTTCACTTTGTTAGACCCTACTCCAATCGGAGATTACTTCAAGCCGGATGAAGGGGTAACAGGCATAGTTGAGCTCATCAGGGAGGAGGATGACGATTGCAAGGAGCCAGGGGAGGTGGACCCCTATATGGTTTTGGGACGAGTAGACGACCGATGGAGCCGAGTAGGAGAGCCATAAGGTATAAGTTTGTACCCTTTGTCCCCTATGTATTTGTAATTAAGACCATAGCCCTCGTGGCAAGTGCTGTAATAATAGTACAATTTCTATATTATTGCTCTGCTACGCGACTTTGGTAAAGACTAATTATTCATTGGAATAGTATTCTACCTATTAGGCGAATAATAATAATATTACTTAAGTGTGATTATCCTTGGGATAATTACACGGGCGCCACAGGTGGTATCATAGCAATAAGTACAACCATGCTAATAATGTAGACACTACAATTTGACCTAAGTGGACTTTCTTGCTTGCTATATTGTACTAAGTACCTTGTTTAATTCTTGCCCTTACATCAATTTCTATTCTGCTCTGTTTCAAATTTATTATGTTAAAAGCTCATCTCTCTTAAAAGTAGTGTCTGTACTAACATAGAACCACTACTTTTATAGGATGGCTCGCTATAGTATTCCTGCCAACAGGATTCACGGGGAGCATGTTTTGATGCTAGGGAGGCTATTGTATTTTCTAGGAGCTCCATTTTCGGAGTACTTTTAGGAAGTATCCCACGGGCGGTGATGCCCTGTTGTTACCTGTTTTTATAGCAGGGATTCCCCTGAACTTAGATTATAGCTTAGAGTGATTCGAGGAGTGGTGCTCAGTAGATGATTACCTACCCATCTAGGAGGCAGCCCACAAGGCTACCTACACACTCCGAGCCCATTTTAGTGATCAGTTGAGATATTCCCCTTTTCGAGAGATTCCTCCCATTGCCTCAGGTAGTTAGGATGCCCAGTTTGGTCCTATCCCACCTAGCCGATCCACGGGGACCTCTGCACTCACCATGGCCACACTACAGAGGGAGATAGCTAGCACGATGTTGCTAGCTAATAACCTACTCCATAACACCACCTATGGAGCCTTAGTGCGAGCAGAGGAGACCTCGAAGTTTTGGAGGAGGCGTTGAAGTGACCTAGAGCTAGAGTCCTTGAAAGGGTCCTACCACTCCACCACCTTAGGTGCCACCTTCCAGCCTTCAATGGATATTCCAAGGACTAGTCACCCCAGTGCCCCACCTCTAGCCCCAACACTCCACTAGTTTTACCCACCTCCGCCATCGCCGCCACCACCTCCACCACCTCTACCGTCACCACCCTCTTCTTTTTCAGCTAGGACTTTTGTAGGAGAGGACTATATCCCAGTGCCTTCCCCAGACTATGCCCCAGACGCCTATTGTGATTATTATTATTCTCGTATTCCCACTCCACTTTATTATCCTTACCCTCACCTTCCTACTCCACCACCTTAGGGAGATCTAGGAGGTCCTTTAGTTCCCAAACCTTTTTGCCCCCACCTCAGCCATCCTAGGCCAGAGACCTGGGGAGCCCATATCACCATACACCCAAACCCCATTCGAGACACTGCCACCCTTGAGGAGCTTTATCGGTCTTGTTTTGCAAATCCGAGTAGTAGTTGTCCAGCCGATTGGAGAGAGGATACCAGCCAAGGACCTAGGGGAGGCGATAGGGTTGAGGGAGAGGAGAGTGATCCAGAGGAGTGGGAGCTAGTGACCCTGTAGCCTGTGAGACCCCTAGGGAGTACTTTTCATCTACTGAGTGGTACCATGATCTTTTGTATGATCTAGCTTGTGTATTACTTTGTTGAGTTATAGTACTGTTATTCTAGTCTGTACTTGCATGCTTTACATTCCTGTTTTGTACCTCTATTTTAGTGAAAGCCCGTTCCACTTCCTGTTACCTGATTTTGTTATGTTAAGCCTGGTAGGTTTGCAGCTCAACATAGGGTAGGTTGTTTGAGAAATAGGGGTGGCAGTTTCATTTAAGGCATAGAGAGTAATGCCTGGGTTAGAGATATGAAGCTAGAACTCTGGCATGGACCTTCTCTTGTCTTTGGACAAGCATGGACCATGCCCATAGATTTTCTTCCCTTTTCTTCTATAACACTAGAAATGATCACCGGCTTTCAAAAAAAAAAATACACTAATCAATATTAAAACAAAGGTAAGCAAACGATATAAAATGTATTATCCCTTTTGATGAACTTCAGATTTCCCAAAGTGGTTTGTGGCGCTCCTAAGAGCGTAGCTCGGGCATACCTAGGAATGAAGTCTTGGGCGTACTTAGGGATGAGCCTTGAACGTGGTCCCAAACGCGTAGATTTGGGCGGTCTCAAGAGTGAGTCCTCGGGCGTACCTGGCCACGTAGATCTAGGGTAGTGTAGGTTCATACTTAGGGGCAAGCCCTGAGCATGGTCCCAAATGCAGTTTTGGGCTATCTCGAGAGCGGGTTCTTGAGTGTAGCTAGGCATGATAGTCCCAGGTAGTGTAGAATTTGGATCATATTGCCTTTTTCTTATTTTCTTTTCTGGTGTTATTTGCCTAGATGGATGTTTGTGCTCTAAAGACCAGAATAAAGCCCTAAAGCGAGGTTAATACACCCCTCTACAAACTCAAACAGCTATTCTTATCTTTGATCGGATGCTTCAACATATTAAAAGAGAGTGGCCTCTACAACAAATAGTAAAACATCCTTTCCTTGAAAACATGGCTAAGTAAGGACAATTAGAGAGGCCAGCCTAGTTGCTCCTTCGAGTAAAAATCGAATAAGATTGGAAAAATTATAATAAAGAAACCCTTGCCTTTCCCCTTGTAGGATGAAAGTCAACAGGACGAGCAAGAGTTAGGGTTGAGACTTGGTCCTTTCCCTCAAACTCAACTAGAAGTGACCCCAACACTCGATCCTCTGAGCACAACCACAGATCAGACACCCCCAATTGTTGTGCCAACACCACTTGTCCAGCACCAGCTAGTGCCATTGATCCCTTTAGGAATAATGGGAGAAGTCCTCAGATTCTTAGAAAACTCCAGAAAAGAGTTCCAGGACAACTGAAACCACTTTATGGAGGCATTGCTAAAAAGATTTAATTGCACATCTGGAGGACCCGATAGTTTATATTAAAAGAAAAAAGTCGATGTTAATTCAAATAAAAAATAATTAAAATTCACAATAAAAACAAAATAGAACTAGCAATTTGATTTTCACACAAATTTCAAAGTAAAAGCCCTAAAAAGCTAAAATTCAAAATAAACTTTTAATAAAAATTATAAATTAGATTTTTATATAAATTCTTAGTTAAAACTAAAAAAACTCCATATCAAGTACAATAAAAAAGCAAAATCGTAACCAATGGGGAATTAGCGATTTAATTTGTATATGAATTCCAAACCAAAATTCGAGAAATTTAAAATACAAATGAAGAACTAAATGAAAAGTATAATTTTTATTCAGAATTAAAAGTTTAAAAATATGCAAATTAGTAATAAAAATCAAAATATGGTATGGAATTCGATTTGTATATTTATAAATTAGGAATTAAAATTCAGATTAACGGAAATACTCACGTACAATCTAAAATTTATAAAAATAAATAAAACAATTGTAAACCTTTAAATTAAAATAAATACTTTATGTGAACTATTATCTCAAATTTAGAATAACAAATGGAAATATGTTTTCCTGTGAATTCCAATTAAAATCAAAACATATGTGAATGTAAAATTTGGATTTTTTATGTGAATATAAAAATGACAAAAAACTTTACATTAAGGAAATTTTATTTGTATATGAAAAATTATAAATTTATTTTTATTTGGAATAAAGTTCAAAAGAAACTAACAATTTTATTTCTATATATAAAATAGGAATAGCAAATTCAAAAGTATGATAATCTGAATAAATGCAAAAACATTTAGGACATTAATCAGTATGAGCCTTCTTTGCCTCATATTTTGATTTTATTATTTTAATACGACATGTATGAAGGTCACTTTCTTTATTGTGTTGTGAATTGATACTGAAATGTCAATTGATATTGTGTTGTCACCTAATTCTTGTTTTAGAAAGGAGAAAAAGGAAAATTGCCAAACATAAATATGGTAATTATAAATATGAAGAATAATCAAAGTAGGTTTAAGAATTACATTGTAAATTATTTGGATGCCACGTTAAGCCAGTAACTTTTTTCTTAATTAGTAATGCAAGCAGATTAACTTACCATATCTCTCAATGAAGCTTTGGTTTCTTCTCTATTGCATGAACACAAGCCTTATTGACTTGGTGTATATCATTTCATCAATTAGGAATAGTTTATGTCCTTTGTAAAACTTGGACATGTTCTCAATAACTTTTACATTAAGTATTGCTTTCATAATCTAAAATTTCAAATTCAATTATATAATCTTTTAAGATGGAGACTAAGTACTTCCTTATCTCATAAGCTAGCCAATGCGAATGCATGGGTTGTTGATTAGTTCTACCTAATTTCAATAGTTGAAAACAGAACATGATTAGCCACCATGTCAGTTATCATCAATTTATGGCGAACATGCGTCATGATGGCCCCTATTTTCTTCTTGCTAATATGTTTTTTTATATTGTGCATGAAGGTGATTGCAACCATTACAGTCAAATTGAATAGGTTTTTTTCTAGCAATCTAATTAGGTATTGTTATCCCTAACCCAAGTCATGAATATTCGCTTTACCCTTACCAAAAAAAAGTTTTGTCTGTATATTAAGGTGCCACATTTTATTTCCCTACAAAAAGCAAAGTTTATGATATTGGATCAAGATCATTTGGATCTCATCCTTCGTCCTCCTCATATACCTCTCCAGTCTCCACACCCATAACCCTAACTGCCACCCCTCTTGCTGCTGCCACCACTTGACCCACTTGTATGCCCTCTCACTACAACCTCATCAGGCTCCTCCCCGAGCCAGGCTCTACTGTTTGTGCCTCTTCTCGCATCTACTGGTGCCACTTGTCCCCTTCTTCACCACCTTGACATCATCTCCTCTGCCACATCACCTTTTCCCTATTTCTAGATGCTCAGCTTATATTTATTCACCATTGTCTGTTGCTCAAAACCCAAAGTTGACTCCTTGGGCTTGTCAAAGAACCACTAGAAGCCATCGTCCACTCCCTTCCTATGATCTAGTAGTCAATGGGTGCAACAGTTGCCTCACCACCCTCCTATTAAAATCTATGGCCAGGCCCTAGTGCACTCTAAAAGCCTAACACCATTGTTGACTTAGAGGAAACCTCCATCACCAACTATACCATAAAATCTGTGTGTGTGTGTATATCCAAGGAATAAGTCTACTTTACATCCTAAAATTCAACCTAGAAGTGTAAAACCAGATGTTTTACCCCCTCAAATATTAATACCATTTATTTTACCCCCTCAAGCAGATGAAAGGTGGTTTTAGCTAACGTGGTATCTATGTGGATAAGTTTTGTTGCCATAATGTCCATCACATGCACATGTGTAGCTGAGTCAACAAAACATTCTTTCATTTTTACCCTTTCCTTCTGCTTCCTCATTTTTTTCTTCTTCCTCTCCAGCACCTACTTCCTCCTTCTAAGCAAGAGAAGTGAGCTCTTCATGGCGTGGGCCTACGAGAAAGGAGGAGGAGGCCCAGATCTATGTTGGTGGCTTGGCTTTGACCAGATCTACGCCTGCCTTCCTAGATCCATACTGCTGCCTCACCCAGCCATGCACTGCCTTTGGCTGGGAGCTACACCATCGCCTCCTTCGGGGGCATGCAGATCTAGCCAGCAATGGTGGTGATGGAGCTCGTGGTGGCTGAGGATGACACTGATGGTGGAACTCACAGCTGACGATGGGGCAATAAATCTAGTTGGCGATGGCGGTGGTGGAGCTCGTGGTGGTCGAGGACAACACTGATGGTGGAGCTATGCTTATGGTCCCTCTCCCTTTCCATGGCTGGTCGATGAGGAAGGAGGAGAAGGCCATGGATGACACTGGCAATTTTGCTCCAACAGGATTCGCATCACCTCCTCCCCTGGTCGACAGCTGTGCCACTGCCTCCCTTGGCAACAAGTCGATCGGGCCGCACCACCTCCTCCACCGAGACCTGGGCAAGGTTACCGGGGTTGCGCCATCTTTGTGATGGTCATCGGTAGCAGTGGGTGGATCCAAGGGAGGAGATTGGATGGGAGAGATGGCCATGGCCGTTGGGAAAGAGAGAGAAGAGAGGAAGAAGATGAAGAGTGAAGGAAGAAGGTGGTATGCGATAATGGCATGTGGACTCCACCATTTTATAAAATTTATTTGTTCATTCTACTGACTGACTGCTTATGTGTCAAAACCCTAAACCAAAAATCAACTTATCTATCAAAACTGCTTCCACGTTGATGCCACATCAGCTAAAACCACCTTCAATCAACCATAGGGGGTAATATATCTAGTATTGTGATATGAGGATTGTAAAACATCCAATTTTGTACTTTGAGGTTGAAAATTAGACTTTCACAAGAGTTCTTGGGGGGAGGGGGGTAAAGTAGACTTATTCCTATATCTAAAGTGAAAAAATCTGACTTCTTGTTTGAAAGAAAATAGATGAGTAAGAATTAGGAAATCAAAAAATAATAAAATATTCCCCTTAGAGTTTGGTAGGGGTTGTCTATTATAAATTATGGCATCCTATCTCCCACTTGGGGAGTGGTAGACCAGCTTACCCACCAAGTGCAATGTGGGCCATTGACTTAGGCCATGGGCCTTCTTGATGGCCCATCGACCCCATCTTAGTATGTTGGTTAAGTAGGTAGCCCTTCCTCATCTTTTATGTCTACTGCACCCACTCCTTATGTTTAGTTTAACGATGTGGTACTAAAGTATCCTTTTGATGGCTCCATTTAGTAAGCTCTCCATTCATTAAATCGGGTAAGTGGTACAATCTTCAAACACAAGGCTCACCCCTGAATGATGCTTTGGTTTATTTCCTATAGCAGGAACATAAGCCTTATTGACATGGTTTATATCAATTCATCAATTAGTGAACACTTTTTGTCCTTTGTAGAACTTGGACACATTCTCAACAACTTTTACATTAAGTACTATTTTGATACTATAAAGTTTAAATTTATTTATTTTATATTTTTAGACAGAGAGTAAGTACTTTATCTAAGTAGCCAACCTATGCTAATGCACGGGTTGTTGACTAGTTCTATATAATTTAATCAGTTGCAAATGCAACACAATTAGCCACCTTATCCGCTCTCATCAACTCCCTAGAAACATGTGTCATGATGGCCCCTATTTTCTTCGCACAAATTTGATTTTATTTATTCTGTGCATCAAGGTGATTGCAACCGTTACTTTTCAAATTGAAAAGGTTCTGTTTCAGCAATCTAATAAGGTATTGTTATCTCTAACCCAAGTCATGAATATTTGCTTTACACATACCAAAAAGGTTTGCCTATCTATTACGGCATCACGTTTAATTCCCCAAAAATATCATAGTTCCCACCGTTGGATCAAGATCATTTGGATCTTATTTGTTGCCCTCCTCATATACTTCTCCACCCCCTCATTGTGGCCTCATAGCACCCCTCCCTGAGCTAGCCTCTACTCTTTGTGCATCTTGTCACATCTGCTGGTGCCACCCACCCCCTCCTTCACTAACTAGACACCATCCTCTTCCCTGCCACATCATCTTTTCCCTATTTTTAGATGCTCACCTTATCTTGATTTGCAATCATCTGTTGCTCAAAATCTAAACTTGACTCCTTTGGCTTGTCAAAGGACCACCATGAGTCGCCACCCACTCCCCTCCTCCGATCTAGCAGTCAATGGGTGTGACCACTACCTCACCACCCTCCTGCTGAAATCTATGGATGAGCCCTAGTGAACTCTGAAAGCCTAACACCATTATTTTTAAAGAGGAAACCTCCACCACCAACTAGAGCATAACATCTGGATATATATCGAAAGTGAGCAATTATGGCTTTTTTAAAACACTATGTAAGTGAGAATTAGGAAATCCAAAATAATTAAATATTTCCCTTAGAGTTTGGTAGGGATTGCATGTACGCCTACCCCTTCTATCATAAATTGGGATGTCCTATCTCCCCTTTGGGGAGTGGTAGAGTAGCGCACCCACCAAGTGCAACATGGGCCATTGGCCTTGGACATGGGCCTTCTTGATGGCCTTCTTGACGGTTCCAATTATTAACTTGGGTGAGTGGTACAATCTTTAAGCACTTGACTTAGTGGTGAAGCCACGTTGTGACCTATTGGGTCAAGTGACCCCACATATTTTTACAAAACAACCCAAATATTATTGACATTTACAGTGAAACATATAAAATTGTCATGATTTTAAAGGCACCCCACAAGGTTTGAATTTTGGATCAATGATGACCTGCAAGTGCATAGGATCATCACGTATCTTTCCCTTAAAGTATTCCAAGGTTTATGGAACCCAAAGGACAATACAATCTATGTTTCCAACTGTCTAACAAACTATCTATTTGCTACAACTTAGAGACAACAACTAAACACAAAAATAATATTAATAATAAAATAGAATTAAAATAGAAAGTATTAAAGAACTAGACTATGACTATACTAGAGGACAATTTATCCAATTGATTGAATTGGGACCTAGGGTTTTGATTCACCTGCAATCGTATATAATGTTAGGTAAAGATAAATAATTTGAAATGTTAAACCAATTATATTTCTATCCTCCCATTCATATAGGTGGTATGCCTTTGATACATCCCTCTCAGGGTCACTCGTAAGTGAAAATATATTGTCCTGCGCTATGTGTAGGCCGTACCACGTCATGTGTGCAATTAAGGTCTTAGGACTACTGGTCCAATGTCTTAAGCTTAATGTTTATACTGTTACTCTTGAAGTGATTCATTTCTAAAAGCTGATCTCTGCCCCTTCAATTGTCACAGACTCTGTCAATCAATCTTTTGCTTCTCCCTTGTCATTACCTTGTCTTGTGCTAGAATATAGAACTTTGGGGCTATAACACTTTGGCTTACAAAAGCCCATAATGTCACCCATGACTACAATTGCTACCAAATTAAAACATTAATTACATATTACCAACAACTAGGCTTTAAATATAAATCCTCAACATAACCATGAATATATAAATTTTAGTAATATGAAAATCATTGATTGACATTAAGATGAACCAACTGACAATAATATGAATCAATAATAAATTTAACCAATGGGAATTAACAAGTAGCAACAATATAAAACCATTAAGTGCTAAAGGGGATCATTATTGAGAGACCATGTGGAGGTAGCCCCGTGTGTGTGATGAGTAATTAATACGTGCTTTGGAAAGTTTGAGTTTATCTCGGGCATTTTGTGCTATTTACTGATGCTATTGTTTAATTATAATATTTTGTACTTTCTTGTCTATAATGGCTGCAGGACTTTGAGACGGAGTCGTGGCGGGGCATGGGGTGACCGGACTAGGCACAGGCGGTGCTGAGGTCGGAGCGGTCAGATGTGTCGAAGATGGCGAGGACTCGAAGTGGTTGCGAGGCTTGGACGACAAGAAAAGAGGAAGCTTCCAGGAAGGTGTAGGAGTGGTATTTTGGTAAATGCGCAAGGTTGCATAAAGAAAGCGGATTTGGTTAAGAGAGATTGGGTAAAGTAATGAGTTGTTGAGAGCTAATTGGTAAAATGCTAAAAGTAGTTGAGAGCTAATGGGTAAAGTGTGTTGTGAACCCATTAGTGGAGGCTATAAATAGAGCGTGCTCTCTAGTGAAATGTGATGAGAGAGTTGTATGAGTTAGGGTTTTTCTTCTTCTCACCATGTGTGTGTGCTTTTGTTCTTGAGTGAGAGAGAGATGGGATGAAATGGATGTAATCATTCCTATTATGTAATCATTCATCTCTATTTCTCAAATCTATGAAGCTGCTATTTCTGTGTTTTGTTGCTTGGTCCGTTTCAGTTCTTTTAGTTTTCGGTTGATGTTTGTTTTGTTTTTCTAGTCTGATGGCTCAGTTGAATCATTGCTATGATTTGGATACTTCCTCAAACGATAGCAAGTTTTTAATTTGCACTACTTATTTCTTGTTTAAGCCAATCTGCATTTTGGGTGGTTGTCCTGTTAACCGAATAGAACAGCAATGATATGAGCTATTTCTTTTATCTGTTCTTCCTTTGTTAAGTTTTTCAGGAGTTTGTTTTCCCTGCTATCTTTCTTCTAGAATTTTCAGTATTTAGTATTTTCATTTGTCCTTTGTGGCTGCACCTTCTCCTCTCTAAGATTGACTGGTTGTTGGGAATAAAGCTCTGTTGAAACAACTTGAGGAGAGCAGCAATCCTATAACTTTTTAGTCTGCAGTTCATCTATTTTCGGTTGCCTGCAGTTCTTCCTGCTGCTGCAATTTTTGGTCAGGAAAGAGCTGTTTTTCTTTTACTTTTGCTGCTGTCTTTGATCCTCTTTTTGGCTGTGAGTGGTGCAGGTTTCGGCTGCTTTTGTGCAGCATTTGGTGCTGATTTGTTTGCAGTTCTCAGCCCCTAGTCTTGTCTGCTTTTGGACAGCCATCCAGTTCGGCTTTCCTTGCTTTTGGCCAGCAGTTTATCTGCAGTAGCAGCAGTCAACAGGAGTTGTTTTTTGCTCAGTTTCAGCTGCAGTAGGTCAGCTTGTAGCAGCAAAATCAGTTCGGCTGCAGTGTTCCATTTTGTAGCAGCTCTCATTG
This sequence comes from Melocanna baccifera, assembly GCA_036346265.1. Classification (NCBI taxonomy): domain Eukaryota; kingdom Viridiplantae; phylum Streptophyta; class Magnoliopsida; order Poales; family Poaceae; genus Melocanna; species Melocanna baccifera. Next base: position 13,346,905 of record CM070709.1, read on the forward strand.
TCTTGTTTCTTTTTGTTGGACTGCATGTTCTTTTTGCTTTTTCTTTTCAGTTTTTGTTCTTTGCTTTCTGTTGTTAGCTGCTGCTCTTTTTTGGCTTTACCTTGACTAATTTCCAGCAGAGATATTCATCTAAAATGGTTTGAGAATCCCAAGCCCTGTGGCATTTGATCTCTTGTATTTCGGCAAGATCAGCAGCTCCCTGTGACTCTAATTATTTATGTTATCAGTCTCTTGCAGTAAGAGTAATTTCTGTTGAGTCTCTTTTAGCTGCCTTGTCAACTACTCTCACTTGACCAATTTGATAAATCTTGAATAAGAAATTGAGATCTTTGTCTCATTGAGATGGTACTCACAGATGGTCTTGGTTAGTAGAGTTGATTTTCCACCTAATCTTTTGATCTTGATTTGGTTTACTTGTAATTTTCAGTTTGATCTTGACTGCTATTTTCTATTGTTCGTTTTTTGAGATTTCAGTCCAGTTTGGTTGCCTTTCTCTACTGTTTATTTTCAGCAATTGATTCTTACTTCATAGCTTCCTTAGCTATCTGAGAAGAAACTTGCGTGAATACTTGGGGACGATTATTGAAGGCACCATTCAACCCCCCTCTGTTGCCATTTCCGATCCTTCAATTATTCATCTAAGGATTGCATGAAAAGTATGCTTTATTTCTAACTGTAAATAAGTGATCACTAAGTGAAAGAAAGAACTATAAAGTGCAATATTAACTTGTGATATATTCTGCCCCTGCATGTCGTCAACATTAAGCAATTAAAAACAACAATAAAGCAAGGGCGAGTCCATGACTCAGCAAGTACAAAATAGAATAATAAACAAGATAGACATCATATTAACTATGCATGTCCATTTACCATTATCTCAATTTTCACATATTCATTCTTATCAAGTTCCATATGTATCTCTCAATATTTCATTTATCTTGTCATGAATGCAATACACATATCTTCATTTCTCTTGCTTGTACCGGTATAGTTGAGTGTTCACCCGTTAATGAACCACTCTTGCCCTATCCTTTTTTCATACAGGGTCTCAACTCTAATCCCGTGGAGTGCCTACAAGTAGGTCTTTTCCCACTCCTGTGGGGTGCCTATCAAAGTATGCTCTAGAGGGTCACACAGATTATCTCTTTACAATATGAATACTCAACATGCAACACAATAATTATATCTTTCAATAGATAAATATTAGCATTAATCAATTGACGTCGTCATCATCATCATTCTACCATAAGTATCATCATCATTCTACCATAAACATGTGAGCATTATAAGAACAAGCATAATCATGTGAATCATCATGCCAAGTATTTATTTAAATATAACAACAAGTTCAAACACTCGAATATCATTCTACCATGCACTTGCCTTTTCTAGTTGAAAGGAACGGGTTGATTTGAAGATAACAACAAACCCGACGCTACTCCTTCTATAGTAAACACCCAATCTCAATAACAAACCACAGTAGTACAAGAACAACAATTCAACAACATCGCACCTATATGTTTCCCAACTCTGCATTACTTCTCTTTTTATCATGACAGTCACCTCCTACTGTCCCGGTATTAAAACTAGCATAACTTTCAACTCCCAAACCTTACTATGGAAAACCACACTAGTTTTAGAATGTACATAAAATTCCCTACAATTTGTTAGTTGGCTAAAATTCCTAATTAAACTATTTAGCACCTTGTTTTTATCCTAGAATACAGTTCTATCATCTTAATGGACAACAAGCATAACAATTCATGGACAACAGGCATAACAATTCATATCTATTAATTTACACATCTAAATACAGTAAACCATAACATTTTCAAAATCTATAGAAAGTTAGAGACCCCTTTCTAGCTGTGTTCAAAATTCAATTCTACTATCTATCAAGTTAAGTTAATAGTTTCCCACAACTGCGTCCAGCAGTAACCGATTTCATAGAGTCTTTTCAAAACAATAACTTCTATTCTAATCACTAAAATTCATGTTCTTAGACTCTATGAAATCATTAGAAAAATATATAGACTTTTTATGTTGAGTAAAACCCCTAATGAATCCATTTAATAATTTTAATATACAGTTTACCACAATGCTGCCAAATGACGACAACTCTCCAGATTGTAGGCTTACAAAAATTAGAACTCTTAATCTAACCAATAAATTGACATGATTAAATACTCTGCAGAAATTTAATGAAATTCTATACAACTATCTAGTAGATGACTGTAACATTCCAATTTCTGAAAGTATGGATATTGTGTAATTTGGGGCATTTTGAATCTTTGGTATTTTCTGACATTTTAAATCTCTGGATTTTTATTGGATTTTGATTGAGGTTCCAATCGATAGAAGGAAAATGTAAATATACATATATATACATTGTAAAGCGTAAAATGAAGAGGGAACACTCAAAAGAAAGAATGTACTTGATAACAGAAAATTTCAAATTGATATGCGAATCTGAAAATCCTCCACACTTCTAAAATCCCAAAATCATTTAAATTCAAAAAAGAGACATTAAAAATATACCAAGAAAAGTGATAATACTAACATGGATGTTTTGAAAATTTTATGCATAAATTTTGTGCAAAATTATATACGCATAAATGCCCAAAAATAAATCATGGAAAATATTAATAAAAATGAAAATATAAGAAAAATCAAAAAAAGAGAGAGGGAGGAACTAGCCGGCCTTTGGCCACGCCCGACCAGCTCCCTCCTCTCTGTCTCTCTTCGCTCCCCCTTCCTCTGTGCTCGCTCACCCACGGCCTCGCTCGCACACACCCGCAGCCGTCCTCTCCCCGGAAATGCACTGCCATGGCCCCACCACCGAGCTCCCCTTCGGACCAGCAGACACTGGCCTACCCCTCTGCCCCATGCCGCTGCCATCCCCACCATGGTACACCACCCACCTCCTCGTCTCCTCCGAGCGCCCCCGAATGGCCGCGCCATCCCTCCCCATTGGCCACAGCCGCCCCGTCTTCTTCACACGTCGCAAAAAGCAACAACGACTCCCTGTGCCAATGAAGCGCGCTCTCGCATCGCCCATCTCCTCGCGACATGCCATCCGATCGCCTGCGTTGTAGCCTCACCGCTCCCGCTGTCACCGCCATGGCTGTCACCCTCACCTCCACGTGGACAGCCCATCCCTGTTGCCTATAAAGCCCACTAAAGCCACAAATCGATTCCTCACATTCTCCTCTCCCTCCCACCAAAAGCAATCGAGCTTTCGTGACCCCCAGCTCGCGGCGACCTTTTCTTCTCCGATTCTGGCAATCGAGCTCGTCGCCGATCAAAGCCACCTCGGGGCAATTCCGTTCACCAGGAGCATCACCAAAGCTCGGCGATGCCATCCCCATCGTCGGTCGAAGATCACTATGCCCGAGTTGCCCCCTCGTCGTGCACCCCCTTCGGACCACCATCATCGCATGTCGCCAGCCCTCCTCAGCCATGCCCAAGCTCCGCCAACCCTAATTTCTGCATCGTGACCATCCAGAGGTACTCCACGAGCGAGTAATTGAATGTTAATGCTGTCTATTGCCAGAGGTGGGTGCGGGCATGAGCATTCCATTTTGCGAATGCTCATGGCCAGCTGCCGCCCTCACCGCCAGCGACGAGCCTCACCAGCAGCGGTCGGAGGAAGAAGTAGTGTTCATCGACGGGATTTAATTAGCGTGTGATTAATTAATACTAATGATTATTAGTTAAGTTAGTTAGTCTCTAACAATTGGGCCCCGTTTAATTTAAACTATTATCGGGTCCCATGTGTCAGTGTCAGATAAACCATTAAACCCCCATGGGCCCCATCTGTCAGTGAACTAGAGGAAAGAATTAATAACCCTCGGTGGGTCCCACGTGTTAGTGCCTGGCAATGAGAGAAGTTAATATCATTAGTGGGTCCCACGTGCAAGTCACTGGTGCATTAAGAAATAAATAAATTTCAGTGGGTCCCACCTATTAGTGTAAGTAAAAGAAAAACATTATAATCAGTGGACCCCATCTGTCAGTCTCACATACTCTCTCTCCTCGGGATTATAAAATGATTTCTGATTTTATTTTTGAATTAACTCGGCTGTAAACTTTAAAAATTCATAACTAATTCATTTTAACTCCAAATTTATCATGAATTTTTGATCTTGTTTGAATTTTTAATGAGAATTTATTTAGTTATATTGATTCTTTTTATTTCTTTTAAATTCCCGTTCAACGTAAAATTAGCGTACGAGGCTCAAGAGGAAGAATCCGAAGCAGACGCAAATCAAGACCAGCCAGACCAAGGCCCTAGTGAATCAGTCGAGTCAATACTTTGATCATTTTGAATACCCATTTTGCAAATTATTTAGATTCGAATTAATAGACTGCATGCTGTTATTTTATGTACAATATTATGTCTGTTTTAATACTTTAGCTAAATGCCTTTACTTAAACACTAATGTTACCCCTTAGTACATTGGACAATGAGCCTTGTTATCTCTAGGAAAAATTATAAATGTAATTGTTTAAAAAAATCAGTTACGTATATATTATACAGCCTATCACTGCTTAGTTTTCAGGTGTGTTAAAATACCCCGACATCACATGCAAATACAAAGAGTAGTTTTGGGGAAGTTGTAGATGGAAATGATCGTGTATTTTAAAAAAATGATTATTATTTTATGCCCCAAAAATCCCCAAATTGCTTATATGTCTGGGCGGATGGTTCGAGGGCAGGGTGCATTGGAGTGCACAAGTGTGTGGATTGTGGTAGAACCACCCAGATAAACTAAGGACCTAATCGGGTCATGACTTCCCATTGTAAAACAATACAACCACAAGTTTACAAAGTGTAACTTGGTTGAGTAAATCTATTGAACCTTGGACTCATCTCACAGGTTGGGGAAAGAAGTGCTGGAATGCCAGTGCCTGTTGTGGCTAAAGGGACACCAATAGGAAGGGTGACTTGTTTCTCTGTCTTACTAGCACTATGGGGAGCGGAGCCTAGATGTGCTAGTAATAGTGATTAACATCCCGCGCAACGTATAGGACCCACTGCAAGTGGGAACGGCTCATAGGGTGAGATGAGATCCCGAGACTAGGTAGTTTTGAAAGGTTACTATGATGATCTACTCAACTACATGGCTAAAGAATCATGCGGGGTAACGAGCAGATTGTCTCTTGTGGTGAATGTGTACAAACTATACATAGTCAAAACTATTTGAATAGCCGTACCCACGATCAAGGGCGAACATGGGAACTTAACTCTGATATAGTTCTATTTTCAAAAACAATTTTTATAAAAGGGACTTGGAATGGAAAAATGAAGGACGATGGACTGTCCTGATTTGTGTTGCCCTAGGTGTCGTCCCAGTGATAATGTAAGTGGCTATAACACTAAAAGGCTAATATACGGTGCAAGTGGCATGTAAAGGTGGATGTAATCTGTACCAATACTATCATCACAATTCTTGTTTAAATATTATGATTTTAGTCCAAATGGCTAAGTCTTAAGAGGTTTTTATATAAGTATGTTACATCTTTTAAAAGCAAATTTCTGGCAAATAAAATAACCTGAGCCTATCCTTTTGGCAAGCCATGAATGTTAAATAATTGCATTCTGTGTATTGGCTCGCTTAGACCATCTTTTTTCAAAATGATTCTAACATTTCCACTTAAACTAGTTTTTGAAAAGCAAAGTTTAATCTGTGAAAAATCTTAAACGGTATACCTATGACCATAGGCATGGCTATCTAGGATAGTTTATACACTCTGCAGAGGTGGTACAACTTTACCTACAAATGATAATCAACTTGAAATGTCAGCCATAACACGCTTCCTTTGCTATGTGACTAAGTGATTATCATAAGGCCTTTATAATGTAAAGCCATCAACCTAGTCATGCCCCTGCTAACATTTCATCCTAATAAAGAATCCACAAAATTGGGGCCCCCACTTGTGTTGTGTGAGATCTCTCATTGCCTACGCAATGCCCATGTTCAACCTATAGCAAGACTCAGGTTGGGACCAGTAAATTAGTTAGCCCGGTCTATTCCATACGAAACTTATGGTAGTACGATGAGGCTTTGTAGCAGTAGCTCATAAATTAGTCCTTAATTGACTTAGGCAGGCTTACCACATACCCCTTGTGCCACCGAGTACCCACCACCTAACTATTTGTCTAAGTCTAAACTAGATTCTAAATTTTATTCTCAAATATTTCATACACCTTCTTGACTCATCAAAGTCAAGAATGCTTTTTAATAATCATCATTTTATGTGAAATAGTTATCCCCAGCCTAGGTTTATCTCTAAGCATGTCTAAGCTTTGTAATAAAATTCTATAACTAATACTAGTGTACCAACTAGGGTTTTATTCTAGGATGACAAGGTATTAAGTGCTCAATATCAAATGTAGTCATAATAAGCAGGCATTAACTAAGCATTTAAATTTGAATTGAAATACATTAAAAAAACATAAGCATGCAGAATAATTTAAAACAACGTAATTTTATTTACAAACTAGAATCAATATATGTCGTGTCGACTAAATATTGAATTTGCTATCCCCAGTCGCTGCCTGTAGGGAAATGTGCCTTTCTATTTTATTGTCTTTCCGCTGTCTTTTGTTGTAATGAATTATTTGGCCTGACGGCTTAATGTACGAAACTACTTTATCTCCATTATTTTAATAAGGATGTACCGTTTATGAGATGATCCAATTATGTATCTATGAGCACTATCTACTGATCCAGAGAATAGTGCAGATAAATCACAGGGATTCAGGTTGATAAAATATGGGTCCAACATCATGATAAACTTTGTAACAACTTTGCACTAGACTGGTGTCCAAAGATATTTGCACCGATTGGAATTAGTTGTGGCTACTCAAGACGCTTCTGATTACAACTTTTCACCATCATCTTCTAAGACTTTATTTTTTTCTCTAAGCGGGGTATTGTTCCCATCACTGAGAAGGTTACTATTCTAGTTTCAGAGTAGATCTGTGTTTCCATTGTTAACTAGGACTCTATTCCTTTCTTGTCTGGGACACTTGTTCCCAAGATTATTTATATCCTTATAAGCCTCATGATAGATAGTGTGCACAACACAAGTTATTTACATATGTAATATGCTAAGAGCATTCTATATCTTCATTTCATATAGTGATTTTGCCGATTGTGTATCCGTGATTTTTTCTCACAAGAGTTTTTTACGTTAAATCTTTGTCTCGTACTCCTGATTATTCTTCACTATTTATCTCACCAAGTCGGTTTTCATAACAGAAACTATGTCAATGTCCAACACAAGGTGCTTGCTTTACAATTTTTTTAAAAATAAAAACAGTCAATATTTTACATCAAGTAGGCATTACTCTGTTTTCCTCTGCAACGAACATTGACATGCCGAAACCAAACGACCATGATCAAAACATGCCAAGTTCACAAGTCATTTGTACGTGTAATCAGGAGGGTGCAGATCCCCATATAGTACCGTTTATATCCTCGTGATTTTTCATTAACTAGTTAGGTACCTGTGCATTACTATGAAAAACTAAAATTAAACTAAATATTATGTTGCAATTATATATTCTTGCTCAAAGAAATAGAAGTTTATTGTTGCTTGACTATATCACTACAATCTGTTGAGAGCATTAATTGATATGACAACCATCAAACTAATTGTAAGAAAGGGTGAATATTTCATATGTGCTAATTTTTGTAATTTAGAAGCTCCAACACATATATCTTTCTTTCGTTTTTGATAGGGAAGGCTCACGGAGAGGCCCACCAGTTGGCATTGAATTTTTTTTTTTGATTTTTGGGTGAAAGCCATGTGAAGGGAGAATGATGAAACTATAAAATCCCCTTTTATATTATTATTAGAGATTAGAGAATAGAAAATATGAGCTGTTAACTCCTTCAAGTGGCGTAGATCAAGCCACGTCACCTGATCTTCTTTCCGAGTCCCCGCGTTGCCCTTCCCTTTCCTTTCTTCCTCACAGTTACGATGTTCTTCTATTGGGAACGAAAATATTCAGCTTAGATTGTGACCTCCAAAAGCAGCGGTTCAAAGAAGAGAATTTTCTAATCCAGCAAAGACAGCGCTGCCATTAAAAAGAAGGCAATCATCGATGAAGAAGAAAAAGGAAACAACTGAACCAGAAGTGGACAATGGCTAGCCGCGGCGGTACGCTTCTAAGAGGCACAGCGAGCGTGGCAGTGGCAACCGCCTCCAGGCCTCGTGCTCGATGATGATGTTTGTGTTATTAGGAAAACTGGTCTAGACCTGTAAGCTTTGGACTATGATAGGTATCTCATCCTATAGTTTATAAATAGAGATCCTAATGATTGTTACTTGTACCTTCTGAGAAGGAAAGCAATCAAGAAAGGAGTTTTTTTCCTATTTCTTTATGTTCAATCTATTATTCGTTATTGCATTATTCTGTATTTGATTCTTCCTCTGCCTAGGAGGTAATTGTTCCGACTAGACTTGGCAGTGATGGTTCCTCAATACGTTATCAAAACGAATTGTTTTGGTAGATCAAAAGGTAATCATCGAAGCAAGACACTCATATATTGAATTGTTTATCTTGATCATTTTAAATTTTCACAAATTTTGCTTTCCAGATTATTTTCTAAAGTGCAAATCCGCTCTAATCTACAGCGAGCTGACTTGAAGTCATCGGCCAAGCAGATCGATAGATTGCACGAAAGAGTAGACATTGATTGCACTGTAGACTGAAAAAAGAAAAAAAGAGGGATCACAGCAGGCCCATCCACCATGCGCGCCGCCCGCACGCGGCCATGCCATCGAGCCGCCAGCCCGCATGACCGCGTCGCGCCGCTGGCCTCGTACGGCTGCGCTGCGTCGAGCCACCACGCCACCGGGCCCACAAGGCCATCGCGCATCGCGTCAAGCACTACCGGCCCTGCAAGGCCGCTCTGTGGTGTCGCGCAAGTCGCCGCTCGGCTCGAAGCCTATGCGTTGCCATTGCTCGGCCCCATGCGCGCCACCGTCACTTGCTCTACACGGTGCGCCGCAGTTGCTCCGTCCCCCTATGCACCGTCGCCAGCCTAGAGCCACGCCACGCCGTCCCGCATGGGCTCCCTACCGGCGCCGTGCCGTCCCCGCACGGGCTCCACGTCACGCCGCACCACCTGAGCCGCCAATTCCCTGCCTCGCGGTACCTCAGCTGCCGATTCCCAGCCACCCGCCACGCCATGGCCGCCAGCCTCCCCCCGCCACACACGCCTGCATGTGCCACTCGGCCTTGTCTTGCGTTCGTAGTGCGAGAAGATTTTCCCCGTGGACTCGGGCTGAGCGGAGTGGGAGCCGAACTGGATGAGGTGGTGGTTCTACCACCGCGTGGCGAGCGGTAGTGGCCTTGAGTGTTCGGGGCGGCGGTTACGTTCAACACCACGCCTGGTGCGCCGATAGATACTGAAGATCAGCGAATGGCCCGAAGGCTTGTGGGGATCATCGCCCGCTTCAACATGTGCAACCTCGCCGAGGAGTTCGTCATGTATGGCGTGGCACCACTTGCTGCCGAGTGGCGTGTTACGACTGGGAGGCTTCGGCGCGACAACGTCCGCCCGTCCGTGTGTTCGCTGCCGAGACCCTCTGGTCCATGTAAGTTTTGATGGAGCTTAGCTTTCGTGTGCTGTCCATCGGGCCCGTTGTTTTAAATCATGGCCCTTGCTGCTCACAGGTGCTCTCCTAGAAGACGTGGAGCGTCGGTGGATGCGTTCCTCAGACCGTATACGGCCAGGGAACACGCCCTGCGCGTAGCTGCGACCGCGGAGGCAGGTCTTGGGCGGATGAACCGTGTATGCGAAGCCTTGGGCATTAGCGTGCTAGAGCGCGCTATTCCAGCCCCGAACCCGCCTCTGCACGGTTCCATGGGGATGGGAGTACCAGCGGGCACTGGCTCCGACTCGGCGAAGTATGCCGACTCGGAGGTAGACGCGGATGCAGAGGGCGAAGGAGGGCCCTTGGACACTAGCGCGGAGGAAGAGTGTCGTGTGGGTGATTCAAAGGAGAAGCTTCATCGTCACCGACTGGTGTTGAAGCGGAACCGCCGCCCGTGGAGGATGCTGGGGCGAGTCCTTGCCTGAGGCGTTTACTTGGACGAAGACCCCTCCTGCGGCGATTACCGAGGCGGGGTCATCGCCTTGCTCCCCGAAGGCGAAGCGGCCCCGTACGCTATCGCCTCTTCGCTCGGCGAGGGGGTTCGCTGTAACAAGCAAGGTTAGGGCTCTATGGGACTCCATCTCAGACACCGAGTACCCCTGCTTCGGTGTCCCTGTAGTCACCTCCAGGTTTGCGGCTGCTAGGGGCGGGGGCCTGGTGGAGCTATGCTCCAACATAGAGGCCCCCCCGCCTGGCGGGGTGGTCCTGCCAGGGGACACCGATGTCCTTGCGGTTCCTGGCGAGGCTAACGGTAAGCTTACATTGCTTGGTGTGATCCCACTGGGCGTCGGCAGGGCTGACCGCCATGTCCCCTTGTAGCAACATGTCTCCCCGAACGTGGCGTCCTCGGAGCACGAGGACATGCGCTCGAAAGGAGCATTCAGCGCCACCGAAGGTTCGGAAGGGACATCCGACGCTGCCGAAGCTGCCACTGCGGACGCCGCACGAAGCCTAGCAGACTTTGTCCCTTGACCGGAGGTGCTAGCGGTGTGGCAGGGGGTCGCGGATAGCGCGGCCGTGAGCCTAGACCGCCAGGCACTGCAGACCTATGGGTCGAGACTCCCTGGAGAGTGCTAGAGATCTTCGAAATGAGGGTAAGTATCTGCCCCAGCGCGCGTAGCCCTTCGGAGGTGTACTGACCACTTTATCGCGTAGACGCTCGCCCTTGGCCGGGTGCTGCAGGCGACCCATGCCTGTGAACGGGAGGCTTTAGAGGACCGACTGTGCGTCGCCGAAGGAGCTCTTCGCGCGACGGAGGAGGCGCATTCCTCTAAAGACGACCGCATTCGACGCCTGGAGGTGGAACGCGCGAGGGCCATCTCATATGCTGAGGAGCTTGTGGCGGTGGCTCGGCAACCGGCAGTGGAGGAGCGGGATGGCCTGCTTCGGCAGGTTGCCGTGCTAGAAGAAGAGAAGAGCCGCCTTGCCGCGTCTATGAGGGAGCAGGACTAGGCTCTAGGCGATGCCTCGATGGCGGCATGGGATGCTATGCTGGCCCTAGAGGGCACCCTTGAAAACCTTGTCGCCAAAGTGTCGCCCCACTCATTTGGGCCCAAAGAGCTTTTGCGGACATTTCGATGGATTGGGGAAGCTTCCAATCTTGCTCACGTCACCGCGACGTCCTTTGGCAATCACTGCTCCTACGTGACCACATGCCTGGCTTGTGCGCTTCTCCCGCATCGGGGCTGTCGTCATGTCAATGAATTGGGCGACCCGCAACTGGAAATACCAGCCAAGGGCGGAGTGACGTCCAGTGCAGTACGCGCTGTTCGCCTTGCCGTTCGATTTTTTCACGAGCGGATCTGGGAGTACATCGGGGAGGCCGCGGCGAAGGTGGAGCTGCCCGATAGGGACCGACTACTGATTTCCGACGCCGTAACCCAGCGCCGTTTGCGGAGCTGGTGGCGGGCTGAAGACTCGCTGGATTTCAGGGCGAATCAACCCTCGACGGGTGAGGCTTCGGCACAGGAGGCCGTCCGGACGGAGCCGAACGAGTAGCGTTCGCAGGTGGCCGATAGTGTGTAATGTAATAGGGTATGTTATCGGTTGTGACCTTTGTAAGCACTCATGTACCAACGTAGTAGAGAAGCCGAAATGCTCGTCCCCGCCGCCTTCTTCGGGCACACCCGCTTTGTGATTTTCTTGTCAAGTTTATTGCCTAGTCGAAGTAGACGCACGAGCGCTCCGTCCTCTACCGTCCAAAGTGGTGGCAGCGGAGATGGCGCTTGGGCGAAGTAGACGCACGAGCGCTCCGTCCGCTACCCTCCGAAGTGGTGGCAGCGGAGCAGGCGTCTAGCCAAGGTAGATGCGCGAGCGCTCCATCTCCTACCCTCCGAAGTGGTGGCAGCGGAGCTGGCGCCTAGTCGACGTAGACGTGCGAGCGCCCGTCCCCTACCCTCCGAAGTGGTGGCAGCGGAGCTGGCGCCTAGCCGAGGTAGACGCGCGAGCGCTCCGTCCCCGATTGCTAGGTAGGATAAAGATAAAGTAGACTTGGGGAATGACAGGAACCTAGCTCCATAGGCCTTGTCCTCGCGGTCGATGCGGGACTTCACGAGCGGGACTGTTTCCCCGCAGTTCTAGATATTGATGAGACATCTGAGGCGAACTGAACGGAGCTCGGCGTATGCCGCTTTACAGCTGGGAGGGGATGGATGCATCGCTTCTCCGTTGCCGGGGCCCCATGATAAGGGAACACATGAAGCGTAATTGGCAGGGCCCTGTAACTGAAACGGGGCGGCGCTGTTAGAGCACATGCACTTGCAGTGACCGATGGGACGCCTGACGTGCAATTGACGGGGTCTCGCTTCTGGGTCTCTTTAAAAGAGGGGTAGCGGGCGAGTGAAGTAACACTCGCCTTCCCTAACATTGGTGCCCTTGCAAGTTCCTCTCTTAAACTCGTAGCCCCTACTCTGCCCCAGCTTCCTTCCGTGCCTCTGTACCATTGCCAATAGCGAAGAGGGCTCCCGTACGCAGCTGATGCCACCGGGATGACTGCGGGGTCGAACACCCCGTCCAAACGGGGTGGACGTGACGCCGCGGTGCGGGGCCCCTTTGCTAGCTCGCCTAAGGGTCGCGACTGATGAGGGTTGGTGGGCAATTCACTTGTACTTCAGCAGGGAAACTTCTGGCTTTGGGAGTAGACCTCTACTTCCTGCCAGCGAGGTCGCGCCTCGCCTGGGGTGTCTTTGGTAGGCACCCTACCTCCCCCCGTCTCCTTCCCTAGCTCAAGGACGCTCCTGGTGGGGGAGGTGGGCAGGGCTTTTCGCTTGTACTGCAACAGGCGGTGTAGCAGCTCTGGAGGTAGGCTTCGACTCCTCCATCTCTGGGCCGCACGCCCCCGAGGGTGCCTTCAACGAGCGCTCTTGTATCTTTGCCTCTTCTGCAGAAGCGCAGGCCATTGAGCTCCTGCGCCGCCCCTTCTCCACGGTGTCACAGTCTAGCTCTTCTTGCTAGAAGCTACGGCTGGTGCTAAAAGGAAGCTTCCCAGGCCTCCCGGTTGAGGGGTCCACCGCACTCGTGTATTCAAAAAATTTTGTACGTGAGGCGCCTCGCCATTGTACCCGCGGCATTCCGTCCATGTGGTGCATGCGGTTTGCAAAAAACTTGGGGAGCCTCTGGTCCCCATGCTCTGCTGTATTTATACTCCGAAGAGTGCGTGAGAATATCAATCACGTCTTATTTATACTCCGGGGAGTACGTGTGGTGGCAAAACCAACGCGTGCGCGGGACATCCGTGTCTTGTTTATACTCAGAAGAGTGCACAGGAACAACATCCGTGTCTTTGTTTATACTCCGGAGAATGTGTGGGACTATCAACCACGACTTAGCTTAAGCTCCAGGGGGTATACCAACGCGCGCGCGGGACATCCGCGTCTTGTTTATACTCAGTAGAGTGCGCAGGGATAACATCCGCGTCTTATTTATACTCCGTAGAGTGCGTGCGGAGGCGGACCTCAACGCTACGTCTTATTTATACTCCGTAGAGTGCACAGGGAGATCATCCGCGTCTTATTTATACTCCGTAGAGTGCGTGCGGAGGCGGACCTCAATGCTACGTCTTATTTATACTCCGTAGAGTGCGTGTGGAGGTATCCCCCCGCTGTGACTTATTTATACTTCGTAGAGTGCGTGCGGAGGCGGACCTCGACGCTACGTCTTATTTATACTCCGTAGAGTGTGTGCGGAGGCGGACCTCGATACTACATCTTATTTATACTCCGTAGAGTGCGTGAGGAGGTGGACCTCGACACTACATCTTATTTATACTCTGTAGAGTGTGTGCGAAGGCGGACCTCGATGCTACATCTTATTTATACTCCGTAGAGTGCGTGCGGAGGTGGACCTTGACGCTATATCTTATTTATACTCCTTAGAGTGTGCGCAGAGTTGAGCCTCCGCGCGTTTTTGTGGGGGACACAACTAACTTCACAAACGGTGAACTTTATTAAAGTCTCGTTCGCAAACGGTGAACATCCCAAAAATTTTATTCCTTTATTAAAATATTTTCTGGATTTTTCCTAGATTTTATTCCAAGCCCTGAATTGAGAAAATTAAAAAATTTTAATTTATAAAGGCCAAATTGAATTTATTGCATTTCATGAAAGTCAAAAATAAATGTATTTCATTTTCCTAAAGTCAAATATGTAATTACTTTAATATTCAGGAAATTATAAAGATTTAAAACCCTCTCTTTAAAGTCAATTTGTGTTTGTGTAAAAATCAATTATCAAATTGGGTTGAAAATATTTTTATTAAGTCTAAAATAGTTCCAGAAGGTTCTATGAATTTTTCTGGAATTTTCAAACTTTATTTGGTATTTTTCTGAGTGTTTTAAAGCCTTCAAACCATTTCTGAAAATGAAAAAGAAAATAAAATCCCAAAACCCTCTCGGGCTGCCGCGTGTCACCCATCAGGCCAATCCCCGCCGCCGGGTTCTATCCGAGCCGTCCGATCCCACTTACCCCTTCATCCCGCCTTCCCTTCCTCTCAGGCTAACGCGTGTCGCGCATCGGACCGGCCACCTCCCGCCCGAATCAATCCCAGCCATCGCCTGTTGCCGTACTAGATCGCAGCCGCCCCCTCCCACTTAATGCACCGATCGGCCCCGATTTGATCCCTGTTGTCGAATAGAATCTCGGCCGTCCCCGTTCACTTACCCCTTCGCACAGCACCCTGCGGCCCCGATCGTCCGTCCTTGCCACCCGTCGCAAATCCAACCATTGCCTCCCTCCTTTCCTTTTGTTCTCTCTCGCTCCCCCACCTATCAGATCCGTCGTCCCCGATCAGTTTCCTTCTTACCCGCGCGATCTCTTCCGCTACTCGCCGCCATTGAACAGAAAACCAAAGCTTTAAAAGCTTCGGTTTCTTAGCCATTTACCCCGCCGCACTACGGCAACTTCAAATTGCCGTCTCCCCGTATCCAATTAAGGCATAATTAACCCCAATTACGCCCTTTTACGCCGTCGCACCTTTCCTCTCCGGCCGTTTCCACTACGGCGTGCTACGCGCACCCGTTACTGCCTCCTTTGGCCTATATAAGCCCTCACCGAGGATCCCCTCTCCACACCGCCCCTCCCTCGCCTCTCTTTTGGAGCATCCGAGCACCGAAGTTCCCCCAAGCCCGATTCTTCCTCCGCCGGCTTTGTCGACTCCGGTGAGGAACTGCCGCCGCCCCCGGCCTCCCTGAGCCTCACCGATGCCTCTCCGACGTTCCTCGTGCCCCAGCGATCCCCGACGACCCCTTCCCCGAGGCGTTGCACGACCGGAGACCTTCGCCGCTGTCGACCCCTCTCCGACCGCCGCCCCTCTCCGCCGTTCATCTGCTCCGGCCGTCCCTGTTAACCGCGCAAGGTACCGGTGGACTCCCCTCACTCCCCTCTACATTTTGGTTCCCTCGGCCGGCACCGCCGCTCGCCGGAACGCCGGTGGCCATCGGGCCTCGTGCGCCACCTCCGGGCGACCGGGCCATGTCAGCTCACCGGGCCGAGCTGGCAGCCGCGTGGCACCCCAGTGGCTGCCAGTTGGGCGCCACGGCCAGCCACGTGGGCACCCGTCAGCCACCCCGTGCATGCGCAGCCACGTCGGCTTGACACCGTGACGAGGCAGCCACGTGTTGCCACGTGTAGGCCACGTCGGCTTCTCCCTACCACGTCAGCCCTACCGATTTTTTATTAAATCCGAAAAATCCTGACGTCATCTTGACGCAATAAAACCAATTTTCCCGTATAAAAATAATTCGCCGAAAATGTATTTCAGAGCTGACGTCATAATCTTTTATTTTCCTTTAGAAGATAAATTCAGGCTGACGTCATAAATGTTTTTCGGTTTAAAATTAATTCCAAAAATTGGGTATTTTCTTTATATTTGCATTAAAACTTTGGAAGGCTATAACTTTTTCATTTTAACTCCAAATTGACCCGTTCAAATTTCTATTTTTTTCTAAAATCATGATCTAACCATTTTTTGGCATCCTTTTGAATTTTGTTTTTGAATTTTCTTTGAATTGGCTCTTTACGTTAGATTTTGACGATTCCGGAGAGTTCGAGTTCGACGATTCTCAACAGGACTTCGATCAAGACAAATTACACCTTTGACCATGTTGAACGTAATATTTCAAATTTATTTATGTTATTTTACTATATATGTATGCATACTTCTATTCAAATTTAATTTAAATTCAGTTTAAACTTTAGTTATGCCCATGACACTTTGATTATAGCCCATTTGAATCCCGAATTTATCTACCTTGTCACCCTAGCGGAAAACTAGTTAGTACCATAGTATTGACTAGAAATTTTTATAAGAAATGCTTAGCCTGGCTTAGTATAATTTATGAAATGACAGACTTTGGAAAGGAGTTCTTGACTGTGGTAAGTCAAGGATAGTTTATGAAATGGTTTAAAGATAAAAATAAAAACTTATGATTTGGACTTAGGCTAATGGTTAGGTGGTGGGTTCCGGCATGCCTCGTGTTTGGTGACACCTGGTTGAGTGTTGTGCATGTGGGTATGTGGTTGAGTCTAAATCAACTTAAGGACCATTTTTGTGAATCATTTTACAAAGTCACTTCGTATTACCACAAGTCCGGTATAGGATGGACCTGGCTAAGTAATTTGTGAAGTTCCAAATATAGTTTCGCTATAAGCTGAATGTGAGCATGGCGTAGGCCGCGAGAAGTCTCACATGGCACCAGAGGGGGCTCCAAGTCGTGAATTCGAGTT
Organism: Melocanna baccifera; assembly: GCA_036346265.1. Classification (NCBI taxonomy): domain Eukaryota; kingdom Viridiplantae; phylum Streptophyta; class Magnoliopsida; order Poales; family Poaceae; genus Melocanna; species Melocanna baccifera. Next base: position 13,363,800 of record CM070709.1, read on the forward strand.
GTGGTGAAATCTTAGTGGCGGCATGATTATTTTGGCAATGGATCAACGGAATAGCCTTGTCATGAACTCTCCACCACACACCTAATGTAGTGTGTTTATCGTATGGCTCAAGTGAGAGGGAATATCTTGTGGGTAAGTTGTATACCTCTGCAGAGTAAAACCTATCCTGGATAGCCGTGTTCACGGTCATGAACATGCTAAGTAGAGTCTTCACAGATTAGACTTGATTTTATAAAACTTGGTTTTTCGGCAAATAACAGTGGTTTTGGTAATGGTCCGGGTGGATTCCTGTGGTTAGGTTAGTGTAGGTCGAGCCTACACTAACAGTATTACTTGTTCAAATATTGTTTCGTATATTGTATTAAAATTCAGCTTTCATACTTACATGGTTATCTTTAAATTTCAAGTACTGCTTTTTCGCACAAATAACTTGTTAAGCCTTCCTTTGATATACCCATGCATGCATCTACTCTGTTAAAATCCCTAGTGTAACTTGCGTAAGCACTTAATGTGCTTACCTTGGGAGTACTTTATGTGCTCACCTTGCTAAAATTTGTTGCCAGACTTCGACGGCGACTACGACGGTGAAGACTACTTCAGCGAGTAGGATGCGTCTTACAATCATTCGCCTGTAGGAGGCTGGATGGGCTGATCTGCTACCTTTACTATTTTCCCTTGCTTTTATTTTCAGTTGGCCTTGTGCCATTTTATTGTAAGACTAGGCTATAAGGTCGTATTTTTGATTAATAACATTCGGTGGTGATTTTGCATGATAAACATTACTGTTGACCTTGTGTGCACTAGTTTTTCCTGGGATAGTGCGATTTATACAGAGGGACTCGGAGTTGTTGTTCTGGGTTCCAACAGCGCAAAGGTGAGCCTCAGTGCGTTTTTGTGGGGGACACAACTAACTTCGCAAATGGTGAACTCTATTAAAGTCTCGTTTGCGCGGGTGAGCGAGTACAAAAGGTCGAAGACTAACCACTCAGCTGTCGTTGTCATGGCAGTGAGATAAGAGCCTTTGCTGCTCCCTCTGCTGGAGCCATCGGGGGAGTCCGGCGAGGCGCCTCTTGTGGCCGCCAGCGTCCCTGCACTGGCATCGTTGTGATGGCATGTCCGACCTAGGAGTCTCTCTGGACTTCATGATGTGGTCTTCGGGTGCTGAGCTCTATGCGCCGGGCCATGTCCTGGTCGCCGTGGACGGTGATGACATCCGCGCACCTGGGAGCTTCATGCATAAGAAACCGTGGTGTGGGACTGCCCCGAAAGAGTTGAGGGTTGGTTGCCCCAATATCGCGCTGTAGGGGTACGGGATATCCACGATGTCGAAGGTGGCGTCCTTGCTCCTCACGTTGTCGCCACAGCCGAAGGAGATCTGGAGGCAAATCTGGCCCAGCGCCATTAGTGGCTGACCTCCGAAGCCTTGCAGCAGAATTTTCGAGGAGGCCAGGTGGCTCCAAGGGATCCCCATTTGGTCAAAGGCCCCGACGAACAAAATGTTCGCAGAACTTCCCCCGTCGATGAGGACATGCCTAACGTTGCAGCCTGCGACGGCAGCATGGATGACCAGAGGGTCTTGGTGGGGGAACTCCATGCCCTCGGCGTCGGCAGGCATGAAGGTGATCTCATACTACACCCAATCTGGTGGTGCCTGCGCCGGGTATGCCGCCATGTGGTGTAACCTTCGTGCGTAGGCCTTTCGCTGCCTCTCCGAGGAGAACTCCAGTAAGGAGCCTCGGAGATGATGTTTATGACCCTGCACGGGGCTCCCTCTAGGGCGTGGATCCGTGGGGGGCTTTCTTGGGGCTGCTGCACATGGGCTTGAATCCTCCGGAGGCCTTCCTGTGGGTGCGGCCCCTGGTCTTGAATTCGTAGGGGGCCGTCCGGGTGTTGCTGGACGTGTGCCATGACGGGCGAGCGTGCCTCTAGGTCTCTATCCCTGGTGACACTTTGTCGAAATGCCACGATGGCGGTGCATGCATGTGTGTCGTGGTTGCCTCGGCCATGCACTTCGCACCACTAGACGCGGCGTTGGTCGCCATACGCCGCACGGGGCCCATCCTCGTGGCCCCGGCCTCGGCCGCCCCCTCGACCCCGTCAAGCCCTCGTACCACAGCCAGCGGGAGCGTTGTCCTCAGAGCCACCCTCAACATCGAAGACATAATGGGCTCTCCGAGACTTCTGTTGGCCGCGCTTGGGCCTGTCGTCCGATGGGTCCTTGTGCTAGGAGGCATCCTTCGATGGCTCCTGCCGGCGCTTACTCTTCGAGGAGCCCTTCTTCGGCGAATCTTCGCTCTTCACCATGTCCGCCGCCGGATTGGCGTCGGCGTCGTTGGTGTATCTTCCTCCACCCTGGTGTATTCTTCCATCTTGTCGAATAGCTTTGCCATCGTCTTGATTGGCTTCGCGCATTGTACTTGGCCAGTGGCCCCGGGCGAAGACCCTGTATTGCTGCGTTGATGATGGTTGTCTCATTGACGTCGTTGACTTGGCAGCGAACATTCGCAAAATGCTTGAAGTACTCCCGAAGCTTTTCTGACGGCTTTTGCTTGACCGTGAAGAGCTGATCCGCATCTACGTGCTCGACATAGTTCCCTTGGAAGTTGTTGTAGAGGCAGTCACGAACCTACTCCCACGCGTAGATGGAGTTTGGCTCTATGGTGATGAACCAAGAGAGCACCACTCCCTGCAACGCGAGGGGGAGGCCCTTCGCCTTTGTGGTGTCGTCTCCGCCTGCAGCTTCGATGGTGGTCCCGTACACGAGCACGAACTCCCGGGGGTCCGTGTCGCCCTTGTACGACGCGATGGCGCTGGGGAACTTGAAGTTCTCTGGCCATGCCGCTTGCTAGAGGCCTGTAGACAGTGGGGACTCCGGATCCACGCGTCGCAGCATGGCGCGGCTAGACGCAGGGGCATTGCGGTATCTGCCCGTTCTAGCGTGGGCTCCGGCACGACCACCGGCAAGGTCTGCTGACTCCGACCCTCTTGCATTCTCCGCACAGCCCCGCGGTGATCTACCAGCTCCTGCTGGAGCGTGCCGAGGGCCGCCAGCAGGGCGTTCTCCACTGCCGACGTAGGCGAGGAAATCGGCGCGCCCGGCTGCGCTGCCGAGATAGTCGCAACCACAGCTCATACCATTGGGTTGCCCGTCGCACCGGTGTGATGGGCCCCGGCGTCGACGACGGGGCCCCTATCGCCACTAAGTTATTGTATATGTCTACCTTGGGTTTATAACTTCCTAACAGGCTAGCTCTATTTAAGTGGGGGCCACCCCTACAACAGTCACACTCTCTGTAGACATGCCGATGCCATGCCCTCTGCCATGACCAACCAACCACCCCTTGCATGGCTAGCCCTCTCCGTCGGCTATAAGGGCTCGCCCATGCCCCCAGCAACACCACAGACCACACTCCCCCACCCACTGCGAAGAATTGCTTCATAGCCGCCCGCAAAAGTGCTGGTGACATTGCCTTTCCCAACTCCGATCATCAAGCGACCCGCCAATTGGAGCTGCGCCAAGCCAATTCCGTTGAGCTGGAGCATCCTTAGAGTAAGGCGACACCATCCCCACCCTTAGCAAGACTCATCGATGCTTGTACCTCGTCAGCACTATGCGTCTCCTTCGCTCATCACCGTCTTACGCAGCTAGACCATCACTGCCATTCCCAAGCTGCGTAGAGCACCAAGGTAGCCTTCTGTCCACCTCTAGATGCTCCCAAACAAAGGAATTGCTTTGGATCACCGTAATTGCCCCTCTCCTGTTCCGCAACTGCCTATGGTCACCGTCGACCACCACCACCACAAAATTGGTTGGCGGGACTAAGCCCAAACATGCGTTCACGTATGAGCACCCCATTTTTTAAATGCTCATGTCCAACCACTGCTTCTATCGCCGACGGTGAGCCCCTTCATTGCTGGCAAAAATAGGGTAGGTGCTCTGTTTTAATGAAGGTGACCATTCGAATGGTTTGAATATTCTCCTTCAGACGATCGGATGGTCGGAATGACACCTCAGTTGATCAGACGGCACACATGTTCCAATCGTTCAGGCAGTCTGAACGTTCCCATGGATGATCAGACGGTCCGAATGCCCCCCTAGTTGACTGGACAATCCAAACGTCCCAAGATGATCGGACCAGTCTGAACACCGTAGGCCCTACCTATCAGTAAGAGATCTCTCTCGCTCCCTTTTTGATTTTCGAATTAATTCAAATAGAGAACTTTAAAAAGGCATAACTTAGCCACCTTAGCTCCAAATTTGATGAAACAAATTTCTAAATTCATATAAATTTAAGATCTATCTAATGGAACTAATACTATGAATTTTGGAGCTCATATGAATTTGTGTGAGGATAGTTAGAGATTAAATATGATTAATGGTGTGTCAACGGTGATTAGTAACTTAGTTATTATTTAAGACTAACTAGTGTAGGAATAAGCCTTGTAAAAGGAGTTGTTATTGTTTCTATAATCCAATTGTTAATAGGACCCTTTTCAAATAGTGATTAAATAATCAAGAAACACAGTTTAATATTAGTCCATTAATCATTAATACTAAGATTTAATTAAAGATTTCATTGCGTATAAATAGTAAATCTAAAAAATGATTAGCATGCTATTAATATTCGTCCAAATAATAATAATGGACATTATTGGTATATATACATTTATGTAAAATGCCCGAGTATCATAAAGGTCCTAATTGAACTGATATTTAGCTTACACCGTAGTAAATTTAAGTCGAATGTGAAGTCACTAATAATAAATGATAAATGTGAGGATTTAAATTAAAGGTTGCTGTAAATATAGTGAAGTGTTCTACAACGACCATTAGTATTTAATTAGAGTATCCACTTTAATTAAATATCTATTCCTAGAAAATATATTAGATAGAACTAGGAGTTATTTGTAGATCCCCCCCCCCCCCCAATATTTGTGTTAAGAAATTCGTAGGTCAATTGAAGGCCTAAAATATAATCCCTATCATTAACATGCCACAAATAATTAAATCTTAATGGTAGATCTAATTAATAATGATATTGAAATATAATTGTATATATAGAAAGCTAGACCCACATACATAGATTTTTAATTAAAACTTAACTAAACCAGATAATAAATTGAAGGTATATAAATATCATCAGCATTTGCTTCCAAGAGCATCTTTAAATGAAAGAGCGTGCTGGAATATAACTTTGTGCATCTATTAAAAATGAAGTGACTCTTTGCCATCAGATATTAAAAATAATAATAAACCCTGAGCCTTAATAAATTATTGAACTAATCATTTAATCAATCATTCATTTATTTGGCAACTAAAACTTAAATAATAAAACACCATGAATTCCCCAGAGATAAGAATTAACAGGAATAATACGAGTGTGCTGATGGTTTGTGAATCCATAAATCCATAGGTTCACCCTAACTCAAGGAGCTCTCTTAATAAATATAAAATAATAAATGAAGTTATTAAAATAAAGATTGAGCCATGGCATTCCACAATCGACTATGCCTAGCCATCTTTGAACCCGAAGTAGAATATTTTTATGGATATTCCTTTCTCATGAACCTTCCTTCATATCTTACTTGGCAAATTACTCCTTTGTCATTCCCCACTTCGGTCAAACCTCGTTCCACTGCACCAATACTTCGCGCCTAGTAAACATTGTCTCAGATCACCCAATTAATCACAGTAAAACTAAATTGAATCATTTGGATTTATGTAGACTTTTGAGTTATTTTGATTTATTTGGATTCAGTTGTTTATCGCGTAATTAGAACTCGGAGTACAGGATCAAGAGTCAGTTAGAGATGATTGCAAGACCATCAACTGAGAATGCTATGAGTATGATCAAGGCCACGGTAAATTGAGCAAGTCAAGTTATCACTTTGATCATATTGCACATACCTTTTGAATGCAAGTATTTTATTTGAAAGTATCAAATTGCATGCCTTACTTTATTATTGCAAATTATGTTCGCATTGTTCATAGATAATCCCTTATGAGTAATTGCTTAATTATATCCCACTCCTTAGCTTTCAACATGAAGCTGTCATCCTAGGAAAACTATAATTGTAACTTTTGAAAATAAGTCTACATTTATACACTCTGCTTAGTACTTCTTAGATACTCGAGGGTATTAATTTGCCCTTGTATCATTTCAATATGAAAACTTGGTTTGGGTAGTCATTAATGAAGAATGGATGGTATGTTGTAACATGGTGTTAGATCCCGGAGCAACGACTCCTGGATTCTCTGTGTAAATCGCACTAGTCCAGGATCAAACTAGTGCACACAGTGGATAACAAAGATTCATATCATGCATAATGACATTTATTCATTAACTAAATATGGGCATAACGACCAAAGTTTACATCAATGGTTCATAAACCAAAATTAAATATAAGCAGTGGAGGAAAAACCAATAAGGCAAAAGCACATCCTGCCTGCCTACAAGCGAATGATTGTAAAACGTGGCCTACTCGTCGTTATTCTCACTGAAGTTGATAAAATCTTTCTCTGAAAATGGTGAATGAAGCAACATAAGTACATAAAATACTCCACAAGTTTCACCGAGAGGTTTAACAGAGTTAATGCATGCATGAGGGTTGACAATGGAAGGCATAGTAGGGTTAGTTGAGCGTAAAGCAGAATTTAAGTAAATATTGTAAATAGATTCAAAAGCTGAATTTCATACAATAGATAGAAATAGCAAATTAACAAAATAATATCGTTAGTGCAAGCTCCGACCAAACACTAACCTTATCACAGGTATCCCACCTGGTCCATCTTTTTCAAAAGATTTCGTATGGATTCCATCCATATATATGCTTTTTCATTTCCCATGGATTCCATCCACCCATAGGCCTTTTCAGAAATCATTTTTAAAAATCAAAGTCTAATCCATGAAAAATTTTACTCAGCTTGCCCATAATCGTAGGCACGGCTATCCAGGATAGATTATACACTCTGCAGAGGATGTATAGCTTACCCACAAGACATGATCATCCCATATTGCCACCGGATAAACACACTTCCTTTGGTGTGCGGCGAGGATATCATGACAAGGCCTTTACAATGTTTCGCAGCCAAAATAGTTACGCCGCCTCTAAGGTTTCACCACAACTTGAATTCACAAGTTAGAGCCCCCTCTTGTGCCATGTGAGACTTCTCGCGGCCTACACCACGCTCACATTCAACCTATAGCGAAACTATGTTTGAAACTTCACAAATTACTTAGCCATGTTTGTCCCATACCAGACTTGTGGTAGTACGATAGGGCTTTGTAACAGTATCTCACAGACCGGTCCTTAACTTGACTTAGGCTCAAACCACATACCCCTTGTGCATGACAATCAACATTGTGTTACCGAACAACAATGCATGCCAGCACCCACCACCTAACCATTAGCCTAGGTCTAAACCAAGATTTTATAATTTTTTTTGAAACATTCATATTCTTTCTTGACTCACCGAAGTCAAGAATATATTTTAGAAACTTATCGTTTTCTAGTGAAACAAATATTCCCACTTAAAATTATTTTAAGCATGGCTAAGCAATTCTATAAAATTTCTAGTCAATACTATTATACTAACTAGATTTTCATCTAAGGTGACAAGGTATAAGTAAGTTCAATATCAAATCTGGCCATACACAAAGGATTTGGGTATAACTAGAATTTAAATCAAATTTAAAATAGATTTGAATAAAAGTACGAATGCATAATAATTTTAAAAATAATATAAATAATTTAAATTACTAGGAGCAATATGATCAAAGGTGTAACTTACCTTGCTTCGAAGTTTGCTGAGATTCGCTGAAGTTATACTCTCCGGACTAGTCGTAGTCTACACACGAAAAGACAGAACAAACTAAACTCAAATAAAATCCAAATAAAATCTAAAAAACTATAAAATATATGCTGGGAGATAGAATTTGAATTTAGATGAATTTAGGAAATCGAATGGATCCAATCGGAGTTAGGATGAAGGAGAACAACTTCTGGTAGTTTGAATACCAAGGAAATGAATAAAAGGAAATATTAGAATTCTTTTCTTTATGAAGGAAAAGTGGTTGAAAACTACAATATTTTTGTATAGTCGAAACCATGATCGAAGGCATAGTTGAAGATATGGTCAAGACCATAGTCGAATCAACGGTTGAAAATACGGAGGTCTAAGTCGAAGACAAAGACTCCAAGTACAGTGGTCGAAGACTAAGATTCGGTATTCGAAGATTAAGATTCGGTCGAAGACTTGGTCGAAACTGTACAGTGGTCGAAGAACACTATAGCAGTCGAGAACAAATGGTAGTCGAAGTCGAGTGGTTGGAGAGATCGGAGGGTTCAGAGAGGTCGGAGGTTAAAACGGTCCAACAGCCATGGTCGGTTCGAAGACGGAGATCAAAGTTGAAGGCTCCGAGATCAAAGGCCGAAGTCGAAGTCTTCGAGGTCGAAGGCTGGAGTCGAAATCTCCGAAGGTCAAAGTCTCTGGGGTTGAAGGTCGAAGTCGAAAATAGAGGCTTCAAGCAGTCGGAGTCTAGGAAGCCTCCGAATAGCGGAGTCTAAAGAGCCTCCGGATGGCGAAGTCTAAAGAGCCTCTCGACGGCGGAGTCTAAAGAGCCTCTGGATGACGGAGTCTAAAGAGCCTCCGGATAGCGGAGTCTTATGGGCCTTCGGACGTCGGAGTCTAAGAATCTGATGGTTGGGAGAAGTCAGACGACTTCACGTGACAAGATTCGAGCGATCCAATGGCGGCGAAGACCGATGAGACGTACAAAAGGGGAGAAAAGTATGAGTCCGATTTTACCTTGGCGCAAGGTTCAGCCGCACAGAGTTGGCTGGTGGCGAGGGTGTAGCGGAGGCGGGGAATGATTATCGGTGGCATTGGCGAGGCGCAAGGAGGTCCGAGGCATCGGCAATTCCTAGCCGGAGCTCCTCAGACGAAGAAGGTAGAAGTCGCTCAGTGCGACAGGTTTAGGAGTGAAACCAGGGCAATTGGGTGAGGGGAACAGTGGAGCCGATCCTATGGACGGCGGTGCGACGCACGAAGCCCGTGGGCTCGCTAGCGATGCGGGGCACGCGCGGGGTTGGCGAGGAGCGCAAAAGAGAGAGAGTACTGCAAGAAGGTGATTGGCGAAGAGGTGAAGCGGTGATGCAACTCGGGCGGTGGTGGCGACTCAGCCATTGGCCGGTCGAGAAAATCCAAAAATTATGAAATATATACTAAAAAATAGATTATGAATTTAGATGAATTTAGAAACTGGAATCATTTAATTCGGAGTTCGGACAGAGGAGAACGAGCGATTGGAATATTGGCGGATCCGAAAATCCTGAAAAAAGAAAAATCAGGAATATTCCAAAGAATATTCCTGCACGAAGAGCAACCCTTTCATCGTTTTGGTTGTGGCGCCGGTGAGAAAAGGCACGGGAGGTGAAGCCAACTAGCAAACTGGGTTGCTAAGGACCCGAGGCATATGTAAGAAGTGACGGCACGTTAAATGGAGCGCGGTGACGACGTGTACAGCGACAATGACATAGGGTTAGAGAGAAGAATATTTTTCGGGTAGGGAACATGGAGAAGTAAGGTGAGCACGGCCTAGAACGCGGTAAGGTGAGTCTTGAAAATAATATCGGCTAAGCCGAAAACTCACTGGAGGTGACGCAATCGTCGTTTGAGCAACGTCGGTGCCGAAACACGAAAAATTTAATATCTTCATGCTCGGTGGAGCGAATCCAAAACCGTCCGGAGGGTAACTACCTTGGATGGTTTGGCACGTTTTGACGCGAATGGATTGTTGGAAGCATTCCCAGACAAGCGGGGACGCGAAGTGCCATTTGCGGCCATGGCGAGGTGTTGGGCGCAAAAATTTAGAAAAGGTTTTTGGATAAACGGAGGGGAGCACGGCGTAGAACGCGTCGAGACGAACTCAACGCCGTAGACGGCTCGACCAACGGACTAGCGAAACACGGTGGACAAGACTTTAGGTAGCCTACATGCTGACATCAGCGTTCCGGGCAAATAGAGAGGAATTAACATGCGAGAGTTACGGCGAATCGAAGAGTAGAGCGTGGGGATCGTGATGCTCACCTTGGTTTTGGTCGGGCATGCACGGTCGGCCGGTGGCGACGCGAGGAACGCGGACCTGATTTGGCCCACGGTGCCAACGATGCTCCGGCGAAGTTCCGACGAAAGCGAGATGAGCACCGCGTAGAACGCGACGAGGTGAAGCCAATGGTGTGGTCAAACACGGCGGGGCTTCACCGGACGAGGCGCAATAAGCAGAAGAACGCCGCTTAAACGATAAAAGTAAAACTCCGATTGCGGCCAAACGAGTGGGAGTGGGGACTTGAGATTTTCGGGGTTGAGTGAGGATGAGGAGAGGCTCACGGGGCTCACTTTTGTAGGGGTTGAGGAGGTCCGAGGAGGGAGATCAAAGAACCATGTCTTTGAATGGCATGGTTTAAATCCCGCAAAAATGGTCATCAATGAGAGGGGAAACGATGAAAGAATGAAAGAGCTTGATGAGGGGAGTTGAATGCAATTTATTTCACGTAAATCCGTTGAGTAAATCACAAGTTATGGAGGTCTAAAAAGCTTGAAAAACTACGTTTCATGGCTGCGGCTGCTCTGTTCTTGCTCGTAACGCTTGGAGGAGGAAGAAAGAGAAAAAAAGGAGGAGAGAGAAAAAGAGAAAAGAGAAAAAAGAAAAAAAAAAATTTTAAGAAATTTTTCTAAAGATCCTTGAACCTGAAAAGATTAAATAGAATATTTTCGAAATTTATTGAAGTATATTTTAATTTTTAAAAATGTTTTTCTTTTCTATCTTCAAAATAAAATGATAAATTACAAATAAAGCCTAAAAATCTTAGAAAAATTCATAGAAGTTTCTAAAGCTATTTTTAACTTATATAAAAAATCAAACTAAAATTTGCATATTTTCCTTTATAAATATTTTTTGTTTAACAGGTAGGCTCTTTTCTTTAAAACAGAAAATTAGGTTTGCAAAAATTTTAAAATTTTAAAAAATCAAATAACTGTAATTTTTATTTTAAACTAAATTAATTATTATTTTAATTATTTTATTTTTTATTATTATTTTCTTTTTAAAAAAAACTGGGCTGTTACACGGCCTGTGACCTTGTGTGACATTGGGCGGAGATGAGTTGGCTCATGTGGCTCGTTGTGACTCCGCGAACTCGAAGCCGGTGGGCCATAGGCAGAGTCGTCTTGCTGAGCCAAAGGTATGCCATACTTTGGGCGTGACATCGGGACACCGTTGGTCGGGGTTGGGCTGAGCTGCCGTGCCTTTGGGACTTGAGTGTGGGTGATCTTCGTCCAGCGCGGAGTCGACATGTCCTGACAACTCCGCAGTTTGGAGGTGGCATCTTAACGGCGGCGTGAATCGCGCTGACCTTTGAAAAGCCAGGGGGCTGCTGCTGCCGTCCGCGCATCGTGTGTTGGCCATCCGGCTGACAGGCACGCCCTGCGCGTGTTTTGACCGCGACGCCCCCACTCCTGTTGGTTGGCTTTGCATCGATCGGCGTGGACTCCCGCCGACTGACCTGCCCCGCGAGCGCTCTCTGTGACCCAGGATTGCCCTACGGAGGCGAAGGCCTCGTCGAAGGCGGAGCTGGAGTTGCCCGCACGGATTCCCGAGGAGACACGTGGCGGAGCGCTATTGGCGCGTCCTGCGCTATCAGGCCTTTTTCGCGACCGTCGTGTGACTGGGCCCGGCTACAGTGAACTGGGCACACGGATGACATGGATGCATGGATGATGTAGCACTGACATGGCTGCCACACGGCTCGTTAGTCGGTGGTGGTGCATGGAACCCTATGGTCACTGCAAACGGCAGCGCGGCTATAGTCGGTGAGGTGCGGAAATGAGTGAGGAAGTGTTAGGGATTCAATTGAACTATGGTTTGGTACCAGGAGGGACAATGATGGCCGGTAGTGAGGTTGAAGTGGTGATGAGATCACGGCTCCAATGAATTTGAGATCCCAATAGTGTTTCGGGGCAAAGGAGGGCAGATGTGGTCGGAAGTGATGCGGCGAAGCTCATAGTGACGATGGCATGACTTGGCTCCGCTTGCTTCGGTGAGAAGAGCTTGCCGATGACCTCACTAGAGATCGAAGGAGGAAGCTGACACTATAACACTAGGGCTTTCAAGATGAGAGGAGACGGATGGGGAGTTGTGTTCCAGTGAGAAGCAGTGTTAGGGAAGGGTTTATATAGGGTCGAGGAGGGGACACAGTCTGGCGATTTCTCACTGGAGATCGTAGCAGCAGAAAGGAAAGCGAGAGGAAGAAAGAAAAGAGGGGTGCGGGGATGGGGAATATGATTGCGTGGCATGCGATATACAATAAGAGGAAGAAAGGAAGGCGATCCAAGCTTTCCTTTGGCTGGAGCGGCGAGGAATGAAGGGGATCGTGTTCTCCTATTTGGACTCAGCGACGACATCGGGAGGAGGAGGATGAAGCTCATAGGTGGGGCCAAGACATCGGTGAGATGCAGAGAGACACAAACCGATGAGTGCAGTTGTTCCAAGTGGTTGATTAGGCGGGAGGGAGAGAAAAATGGGTTGTGTTTGAAGGGAAATTGGCCGAAGGGAAGAAATTCAGCCCAAGAGGGATTTTGAGTACTTTAAATTCATTTTTTTTATTTTAGAAATCATAGGAAACTTAGAAAAATAGCAAATGTTAGGAAAATTCATATAAATTCCTTGAGACATTGTGAACTTGGGAAAAATATTTTCAACTTACAATTGGTTTTTATTTTTAGACAAATTGGAAAAGCCTTTTAGAAACTCTGAAATTGGAGAAATATTCTTAAATTCAGAAATTCAGAAAAATAATATTTTTTATTATTTTAATTCAGAAATGAGATGTTGGGTTGTTACAATTTATGGTGAGATGAGACACATCTGCCCTAGAATTTGGGGTGGGAGGAGTAAAGATGCACGGATTTTTTTTTCTTTTACTTAATATGTACACGGTGGATCCTACTTGGAGAGAGATGTGCGGTGCTTAAAATCTCTCGTGTCAGACTCCTAGCTTAAGTCTTTTTTTGGAATGCAACATTTTCATAGGAATTTTACAAAAAAAAATAGATAAATTACAGCACGTAGGTTGGAGTTGAGCTAAAACATTAAAGTTGCAATAAGGCCTGCGCTCATCCATCAGTTTGGTGCGAGTGACCTGGAAGCACAACACCAGCGTAGTTTTGATCTAAATTAAGGATTAGATATATAGGACTATCACGTACCATGCATGCATGCAAGCGCATGGACAAACTAAACCAAAATAAATAATAAATCATCGCACGCAACCTAGCTAGCAACTTGGGGAAGCTAGAAGGAACTGATCATTATAATAATAAAATGCAAAATATGGAGCAAAATTAGGGAGATCAAAGCCTTCAAAGTTGCCGGATTTTCAGTGGTATCTCTTCAGAGCTCCTTTTGTATCCCTGAAGACCAAGTAGGATTAGGATTAGGAATACGATATACTCTCTTAAGATTAGTAGGAATATTTTAATATATGTCTCAGGATTATTGGGGACATTTTTTTGCAATACCAGGTATCACATACAAGATGGGGCAGGAAAAAAAGAACAGAATAGATGGCATATAGTAACATTACATCTACTTAATATGATGAAGAAACCTGCATCTGTATAACAACTGCAAAGAGAGGATAATCGTAATCACAATTGGGAAGCTATGCCTTCAACCAACATACACCATACAAAATCATAATGTGGTAGTAATGTAGCAACTAAACACTCGCGCTCAATAAGCAACAAACAGAATTAACAAAACTGCAAATTTTCTTTATGCAAGACTTCCCTCCTTTTTTCCAAACCAAGTTGGGGCTTATGCGTAATTATAACACAGGAAAAATAGCACGCTATGGACCTGGCCAATCTGAATAATACAGACACAACAAGATTACAGGTAGAAAATATACACCACACTATACATCACGAGCAATTCCCATTCAATCAATCTGATCGGTTCGGGAACTATCCGGAGAGCAGCAATCAGCAAAACCGACAAGGTTAAGCTGGGAACGCAATCCAATTTGCCTGGGATTTGGCACGCACAAACATTTGAGTTCTACGTTCTTTTGCAACTCAAGAGGATCTGCAATCGATGTGTAAAATAGAACTAGCCTACTTTTGTGTAGCATGGTCATTGTGTCCCCATCTTGGAAAATATCCCAGAGAAATTGGGCAGCTTATCGACATGCTTCAGTGCTCGTTCTGCAATTTGTCTTGTCCTGTAGTCACCATGCCTGAAAGCTTCAACTAAGGCTGTACCAACGTTTTGGTTTCCTGAGATCTCATAAGCTATTTCGTCCATCCTCAGGATCCTCTCCACAGCCCACACCGCTCGCTGTCTCAGGGTCTCAGTCCGATTCTCATACAATACATCAAGTATCGGATTGACCCCTTGTGCATCACACAAGACCATGACACCTTGATCAATGTCCACTCCATCCTCCAATAAAGTGGACAATGCTGCTAGAGCAGCTTCGACCACTTTTTCATTGTTGTGATCCAAGCAAGCAACCAACTTCTCCACTGCCTTCCCTTCCAAGAGACAGAAACTCTCCCTTGCTGAACATATCCCATGATGAACTCTGCACACCCCGGTTGCTACAGACTTCTGACTTAGGCATGGGAATATTGAAAAACACAATCCTGGGTTGGGAGCTGGCAGTATCCTCGTTAGATGCTTTGACTGGCGCGAGAGATTCTCTAGTGCAGCAGCAGAGACAATCTGTACAGTGTCAAGACCATTCATCTGAAGCAGATCAGTGAAGAGTGCAGTGAGATTGTATTGACGAGAAACAGTAATGATATCTGGATCATCATCCAAGATAAATGTGATCCGGGAGACTACCCTAACTAAACCTTCAAGAAAAGGGTTGACAAAACGGCCCCCACGAATCTCCCCTTGTCGGATCATTGTCACTTTCAATATGATTGTGGCAAAGGCCCCATCTTGAAGAAGACGTCTGGTGAGCACCGAGTCCTGAAGAGGAAGATCAGCTATGAGGCCAGCAGCTGCTGCTTGCTCTTCAGAAATACCATTGTTGTCAGCAATGACCCTGACCAAGCTACTGAGTTGACTAAAATTTCCACGAAAAGCGTCAGCCAGTTCTTGACCCATACAAGGTGATATTTTATTCAAGAGCTTGATGGAAGCCATGCGAACCTCTCTTTGAGGTGCTTCAACAAACTGAATCAAGCTGACAGTAGCACCTGAGCTTTTGATGGCATCAACTATGTTTTGGACAGTTGTAGAAGAACTTGTCAGACCAACAAGGACCTGGAGTAACTTGCACTCGATTGCAGGTCCTGTGTTGCTGATGAGATGAAGCAGATTGTGAACAATGTCCTCTGACACCAAGGTCTGGTGGTTGTGATCAAGTGGAATGGACTCAAAACTTGCACCTGATGCCACAACATTTGCAAGAATAGTTGCTGATACCTCCTTCAACCTCATTGGAAGCTGGTTACTGCCAACAGTGAAGAGGTCTGTGATGAGAGGTGGAAGAATACCTGCTTCAATTAGTATCTTTGCACTGGTATCGTAAGATGAAATTTGGTTCAATGCCTTCAGAGCTGCTTCTCTGGCCTCCCTGTTCCCACTTTTCATGATATTGACCAGTGCGGAGCCAGCTGTTTGTGCCACAAAGACCTTCACATCGTTGCTTAAAACAAGTTCTCCGAGATATGCAGCCATGGATAATTGTGTATCAGGTGAACCTGCAAATAGTACACAAGAAGCAATGAAGAGTTGAATACAAGAGAACATTAAATAATAAAAAACATTTGTAATAGCATTTGTAATAGCTAGATAGCTTCTATAATATTCCATTATTCCAATAATACGTTTGGAAACCATATACAATGCATGCACTTGCTAGCACCACGCTTAATGAGAAATGGTCCAAGGCCAACATTGTTATGGGCTTGCTTTCAAGGAGGGTAAACACCATTAAGAGAACGGCCGCACAGCAGACGGGGATGCAGGAGATTATAGATGAGAATGAAATATTCTTTCTTTCTGGCCGATAAGAGATGACAATGCCATGCTTATATAGAGCCAGCCACCAAACAATCAAATCTAAACCTTCCAGCTATACATCTAGAGGAGCTGAACATCGAGTCTCATGATCTTACAACACCTGAGGATGAGGTCTGGAAAACCATCTGTCAGCTACCTATGGATAAAGCGCCTGGACCTGATGGGTTCACATGTCGTTTTTATAAAGGTTGCTGGCCAATTATGAAATCTGATCTTATGGCAGCCATTTCAGCAGTCTGGCATAGACAGTTTGGCAATTTTGGTTTGCTTAATTCAGCCTACATCACTTTAATTCCAAAGAAAGTTGAGGCTTTACAGGTCAAGGATTTCCGGCCCATTAGCTTGGTGCACAGTTTTGCTAAATTAGTTACCAAACTTCTCGCCAATAGACTTGCTGTCCGCCTCCACCAGATGGTATCTCCAAATCAGAGCGCCTTCATAAAAGGACGGTTTATTCAGGATAATTTCATGTGGGTGCAACAGCTGGTAAGGTATCTGCATCAACAAAGAAAGCCTCGTATTCTCCTTAAGCTAGACATCACAAAAGCCTTTGATTCAGTTTCTTGGTTGTTCATCCTTGAGGTGATGAGGAACCTGGGTTTCGGCTCCATTTGGTGTAACATGGTTTGTGGACTGCTGGGCATCTCTTCTTCGCAAGTCCTTCTCAATGGGATTCTCGGGGAGGTCATTCTTCACAAGCGTGGATTGAGATAAGGAGGTCCCCTCTCCCCAATGCTTTTCATTCTTGTTATGGACATTTTAAGTCATCTGTTCTCTAAAGCCTCAAGAGAAGGTTTCTTACAGCCCCTCTCTGCTCGTGCCTTGCAACATCGGATCTCACTTCATGCCGATGATGTGGTCATCTTTCTTAGGCCAAACACCATGGATTTGGAGGTCACTATGGGCATTCTTCTTTTGTTTGATGAAGCTTCCGGCCTCAAAACCAATATGCAAAAGAGTAACATATTCCCTATCCATTGTTCTGAGACAGAGATTGCTTTAGTCCATGAGCACTTACCCTGCGAAGTGATGAATTTTCCTTGCAAATATCTTGGTGTGCCCCTCTCCCTTCGGAAGCTCACAAGGACTGAAGTTCAGCCTATTATTGATAAGATTGCTGATCGTCTTCCAGGTTGGAAAGCAGATTTACTAACAAGGGTGGGCAGGAAAACATTGGTACAATTTGTGTTAACCTCTATGGTGGTCTACTTGGCCATGGTAGTTGACCTTCCCCAGTGGGCTGTTAAAGAAATAGACAAAATCCGTAGAAGTTTTCTATGGAGAGGCAGAAAAGAAACCAAGGGAGGCTAATGTCTCGTGGCACGGGACAAAACCTGCCGACCTTTCCAATTTGGTGGTCTTGATATCTCTAATCTCCAGCGGATGGGATGGGCCCTCAGAATGAGATGACTTTGGCTTCAAAAGGCCCAACCTGACAGGTCTTGGGCCCCCTTCCCACTCCAGGTTCACCACTGTGTTCGGTCTTTCTTCTCTATAGCAACATGCACTGAGATCAGTAATGGTGTCTGCACCCTCTTCTGGACAGATAGGTGGATCCATGGGAAAAGGATCGCTGACCTAGCACCCCGTCTTTTTGCATCGGTTCCCAAGAGGCTTGCCAACAAGCGCACGGTCAGGGAGGCACTCACGGGTCACAATTGGATGCGGATTTGATAGGAGCGACAACGGTTGGGGCCATTACTGACTTTATGGATCTCTGGGATCTCCTCTCACAAGTGGTGCTGCAACCTGATTTAGAAGATAAAATCATTTGGTGCTTCACTACCAATGGAAATTATTCAGCCAAATCAACATATGAATGTTTCTTTCAGGGAGGCATCGAGTTTAGACCTTGGGAGCGAATATGGAAAACTTGGGCCCCAAACAAATGTCGTTTCTTTATGTGGCTGGCTGCACATGATAAATGCTGGACTGCGGATCGTATGGCATGCCAAGGGTTGCAACACCCTCCCCGCTGCTTACTTTGTGACCAAGAGGAGCAAAACCATTAACCACCTCTTGATCTCATATGTGTTTGCTCGCCAATTTTGGTTTGATATGCTTCAAAAGGTCAGACTACACAACCTTTCTCCTCAACCGGCCGAGCTCTCCTTTGAAGACTGGTGGTCCAGATCACACAATGCAGTTTATGGCCAGGTCCGACAAGGCCTTAACTCCATCATCATTTTGGGGGCTTGGTCTCTTTGGAATCTTCGCAATCGCTATGTCTTTGATGGGCCTGCGCCAAACGTTAGAGCTCTCTTGTCTTGTGTCAGTGAGGAGATGAGGATTTGGGGCCTGGCTGGAGCAAAGGTATTTCATACCTAACTGCCCCGCCACAGGCTTTGGTCTAGACTCCCTCTGGTCGAGGTCGATCTTGTTTTTGTGCCATAGGCTAGTTTTCTAGAGCAAGTGTGATGTGTGTGTGGTTTTTCGTTTTGGATCTGTAAGTTTTTTTCCCTTCTTAATATAATGATGCGCAGTTCTCCTGCGTGTTCAAGAAAAAAAAAAGATAACATCCTAAACTAGATAAGGAAAACTATAACTAAATATGATAACTAATCAATTTATTCTCCTTAATTTGTGGATTGCTGCTACTGTCAAAGCTTCCTTCTTGCAGCTAGCCCACAGCCAAAACACTTCACGCCTTGCGGCAAGACAACTATAGCTGTCAGGTGGTGGCCACGGAAGAAGACCTTGCTAGCCCCACATTGAGGACAGGACATGGCACGTGAAGGTGGCAGGCCACATTTAGCATCATGGTAACGTTGGTTGGCGCAGCAGTAGAGGTGGTCAACACCGCGGCAGAGGCGGCCGTCCCACAGTAGGCTGTGGCAACGCCATGGCATATGTGGTAGGCATTGCGACCGCTCCGACAAGCATTGTGACAGGCACGGCTGATGCTACAGCAGCACTGTGATTGCCGCGGCAGGCTTCAGGAGCATCGTAGTTGCCGCATCAGGCTTTGGGAGTGTCATCAATGCCGTGACATGTGGCGGTAGCACCATGGAAAGCTGTGGCAGCACTTCAGCTGCCACAGTGAACTCCAGTAGCGCATCAATCGGCAGCACCACAGTTGTTGTGACGCCACAGTAGCCTTCTCCAAGTGCGCTAGACACATCATGGTTGTTAAGGCAGTTGTTGATGATGGCAAGTTGTGCAATGATTTATCTAACATGGCGCCCATCCTCTTGATCGAGAATCCCTCGCTGGCCAACATGATGGAAGGGGCAATGATTGGCTCTGATACCAAGTTGTTATGTGCTTGCATTCATGAAGGTTAAACACCTTCGAGAGGATGGCCGGACGGCGGACAGCTTGGAGGGGATGGAGGAGACTATAGATGAGAATGAATTATTCCTTTCTTGCCAATAAGAGATGACAATACCGTGCTAATATAGAGCCAGCCACCCAACAATCAAATCTAAACCTTCCAACTAATAAAGATAACATCCCAAACTAGATAAGGAAAGCTATAACTAAATATGATAAGTAATCGATTTATTCTCCTTAATTTGTGGGATTGCTGCTACTGCCGAAGCTTCCTGCTTGCAGATGCCCCATGGCCACAAGTTGTTATGTGCTAGGATAGGGAAGGGTAATTGGGGTAGAGAACTGAAGGTAGACAGAGACAACAAGAAAACAAAGAGGGGCTATGGCAGAGGAGAGAGAGAGGAAGACATGAGGGAGGAGATGGGATAATTCTGTTCACTCTTTTCTTAATTGATCTCAATGGTTTGCCTTCCCGTTATAGCGGTAGGCCCTAACAACTTCAACTAAAAGATAGAATGAAATATAATCTTTCCTAACTAATTGGCTTAAGGCCCAAGCAAATAATGCAACTAAAAGGAAAACTCCAACTATAAATATCTAGATGATTGCCAACTGCTGCCATCGCCTTCCTCACGTGGCCAGGTTGGCCCACGGCCATGACAAACATATGCCCACTCTGTGCTTACTTGGCCCAAAATATATGGGACAATTCTTATCGAAACACTGGAGCATACCGCAATAAGAAAACTATACATGAGTAAATTTAAAACAATAGCTTGCAAATTGTATATATTAGACATGCAACAACCCCATCATTGATTACCCCTATCTTTGAAACTAATCTACTACCATAAATTGTAAGGTAGATAGCTGGTTAATGCATGATATCCCAACGTGCATAATCCCTCTGCATATATGATAATTTTCTGCTTTACATATTGGAGTTGACAAATAGTTTTTCATGCGTATGGAACCAAATAGGGCTTAGCAATGACTATTCAATATGGGTTGTGAGACAAAATGAGCAACAAAAAAAAGAAGGGATACAGGAAAACAAAAATGCAACCAAGAAGCAAAGTAATTAGAATATTGGGTGGTGAATATCACTGCCTTTCTGTTGTAAAAGGGCAACAAACGCAATCACTTTTGTTGAGAAAAGCAAAACATAAATCATACCTTCAAGGAGAAGCCTAAGAAGGGGTTGCAGCCTACCATTTTCAGCCATCTGTCTAACATTCTTTTCGCAGCTCTCTAAGTTCTCCAGTGTTTTTTCAGCTCTATCAATTGAAAACAAATTCTCTACTTTACCACTTGACAAGCCAACAAGTATAAGAATGGCTCCAGGAACACTGCCAATTTTTTCTGAAAGAGGTTTATATTCTGAAAGCTCATATAACAGAGACACAGCCTGTTCTTTCTCCTGGACGTGCCCATGAGATAAGAACTTCACAATTGTGCGAATGTTGTCCCCTGCAGCAATCTCATTCTGCAAAGAATGTTCCGAGATATTAGAAACGCAATAGTAACAGCTTGAAAACTAAAAGAAACTAGATTCAGAAAAGAGCACCTTGCTTTCATTGTCATCTTTTGCTACAGAGCAAAGACATTCCAATGCTTTTTGCCGTACTTTTGTACTGCCATTCTTCAACAAGTCGGCAATTAAGCTTATCAAGCCAAGCTTCCTCACTACATGCCTGTTGGATCTACTTCTCTGACATATCTCCGCTACATATTCAAGTGCTTGTAAAATATCACTTTCTGAACTCTCAGAAGTCAAGGATTTACGGGCTACGTCAAGTTTGGCTGCCTCATTTCGATGCATCCATTCATCAATAGTGTTTCTCAGAGCAATACTTGGATTCAACTCAGTGCTGCTACACTCCTTCTTAGTAACAGGGCAGACAAGTCTCCTTCCACTACTATTACATTCCTTGAACCACTTCAAAATGGCTTCACGTTCGAATGTAGCACCACTCTCTATAGTGACAGGATCCCGCATAACTTGTTTTGTGAGTGGACACAGGAATGATTCATATATAGGCTCAACACGTAAGCTGTCAGCAGACGAATCATAATGGCCATCCTGAACTTCTGCCATCACTTTACCACAAACTGCAAACAAGTGCAGGGGCGCTACATTATGAAGAAATAATACATGTGGCAGGTTCATAAGAGAGAAGCAACGAATGCAAGACGAGCAACAGTTGGAATGATTTATTACAAGTGTGCAATTGAAATTCACATCCTTATTCTCAAGCTAAGGAAAATCCATTAAACCCAATAATATCATGATACAGAAAGAACCGTTTAGAGATTTCACCGCACCGCAGCAATGGACAACAAATTAGCATAACAAGAGAGCAATGGGCTCATCTCATCAAAGTGCGGCCACAAAAGTTATGAGCTTTTCAATTCCTTGTTTTCAGACAATAAAAAGAAAGAAAGATTCTGTCTTAAGTTATCTTAGTGCAGACATACTCAATAGCCGCTGAAATTGAGTGTATAGAACTTATGTGTATATTTCCTTTTTTTTAGGTGAATGCATTACGCGAAGGACCCCAGGCTCAATAATCCAAAGGCAGTATACTGCTAAGCAATCAAAACTAACCAAACTCTTACCACCAACGACCACTATCTTAAGCTAAATTGGCCTCAGTCCCATCACAGATAGGGCAAGAGGGAAGGATTTTACCTCAATTCCACGAGAATTAGGACGGAAAGGGGCAGAAAATGGCAGCGGCGACGGGGGAACACCTGCAGAGAGCAGTACGGCAAACGGATTAGCAGGGGCGAGCGATGCAGAGTCTTCACAGGGAGGACCAAGACGGACGCGGGTACCTCGGAGGGGCGGCAGGGACGCTGGCAACGCTCGGTCGCCGGAGAGTACCGGCGGGCCACCGCAGCTCACGCGACGGCGGAGGCACTACCCGGCCACGGCGGCGGGGAGGAGACAGATCCGTGCGGCAGGGAGGCCCAGGAACCTGGGGGGAGGGGGAGAGAGGGATCTGGCCGGTTGGGAGAGGGCGGCGGCGGGCGGCGGGCCGGCGAGGCGGAGGGCGAGAGCCGAGAGGGCAGAGGAGGGAAGATGCTTCGCGGCGCGACTGCTGCTAGTCTGGCAGCCTGCTGCGAATGGCCAATGGCAATGGGTAACCCAACACCCGTACGCGTCTCCTCTCGAGGACTGGAGGCACCGCATCCCGTGCCGTCCCACGCCTGATCCACCGCTCATTTACATCCAACGGCTGCCATCCCTCGGTACTGTACCGGCTGCAAGGCGCAGAGAGGGTACGGAGGGGTACGCCCATCATCGGGGCATGATTGCGAGGTTGCTGCGTCTTACGTTGTACTATCTATATCAGCATTTTTAGCTAACGGATCTCTAGCGTAATGGTTAAAACGCTTTAGTAGTATTTCTCGGTCCCGGTTCAACTCCCACTGAGAGTGAAATTTCAAACTGAGGGAAAAAATCCCCTCGCCTACTACCACACCAAAGCACATGTCTAAGGCTCGGCCTAAGTTGTTGGTCGTTCTCACGCGGACGAGGTGCCGTTGTGTAAGGGTGAAGCAGGGGTTCGAAAGTTTTCTCGATCTACGTGAGAAGATCTTTTTCTTAAGCAAATACCCGAGGGTCGTCTTATCCCCGTAGATCGAGTTAATAGTATCGTTATGATGGCTTATGAAAGATTCTTTTTTTTTTCCTAGAACATGTCCTTGCTATACCAAACATATAAAAATAGAAGAAAAGCTACCCATATGAACCGGAGCTTTAGGAAAGTTGAGCAATACGAAATTGGTGCACCACAAGTCTCTACGGTGTGTAGACAAGTCGTTTGTGTCAAATTTAGGAATTGCGCGTTTAAATATCTAAACTTGTATTCGTGGAACAACAAAAAAAAAATCCAAATCCTTCTTTATTGGTAACTAAGGATGACATGACACCGTAGCTCAATATAAATCATTATTTGACCATGAGATCACCATTTGAAATCATGGGAGAATTAGTACTTTTGGATTCAATGAAAGTTTTCACATTTTACTAGACAACTTTTACGAGCTTCTGATTGGTCTTAGTAATCACAGGTCAAACTTTAGCTTATATAGGGTCCAAATGTTATATAATCATTAGTTTCTAATTAAGTATTGCTTGTACCTCTATGACATGCTTATATAAGCTTAGAGATTTAATCAAGTGTGGGTTTTTTTGACTGAAATTTATAGTTGTAGTTTTTTAATTCTAACCTATTTGTGAGAGATAGTACGCAGAGATAAATAATCGTATGTGATATTGGTTAGTACAACTAAACTCTGTATAATTTATACTACAATTTATCTGTAGGTTCCGTCTTAAAAAAAACACACCGCTTAACGACACGTTACTATTTATCTATATATAAGTCATAAGCTTCAAACTGAAACGAAATCCACCCTAAATATACAATTAGGCCCAAGTGTTATGTCCGCGCAAGTTTAGGAGCTTACTCGTTAATCTGTCTTTCCTAAAGAAACAATGAAATATTTGCCGGGGGCGGTTCAGCACCGTGTAATTATTAATTGAAAGTTCGAAACCGTCGAGAAAAGAACTGTGCGTACGTAGTCCATGATGCAATATTACTAGGTCTAGTAACGTAGTTTTCTACTGTAGTTATTATTTTTCAGTTGGACGGCTGACGTCCGAGGAATGGTCTTAGCTTGATGTGGATGGGCCGGTGCAAGTCTTTGTGGCAAACTGCGTCTCCATGTAGACCGGGTTGTGTCTGGTTAAATCAGAAACCGGACCTTTTGGTGTTGCAGCACGGCTGTATTCCTGTTAACTAACTAATGAAAGCTCTTTCCCAAAAAAAAAAACTTCTTCCAAGTCAAGTCTACCAGCAAAAATAATATCTCATTTTTACCTTTTAGGATACCACGTGGTAAATCTGAGCGATGGACGTCCTGAAACACGGTTGATGACGAGCAAGGCTCTCTGGTGACGAGGACATCCGCAACAATCAGACTTCTACGCATCCTTTTTATAATGCACACGAAGTGATCCTATCACGTCTTTTCAAGCTCTAATCTCAGTTGATACAAACTGAGAGATATACAATGGATCAATCGCACGTGAAATGGTTAAGAGGATAATCGACAGTACTATAGAAAAATTCATCATAGATCATTCAAAAACATTACTGTAGATTGTTTTTTAAACTATATGTGTTTATAGGTCGATAATACTCAAATGATACATTGTACAGTGAGCTGTAGCGTCACAACCGAAGAGGGAGGAGCTCAAACCATGCCTAGGAGATGCGGAACTTCGATCTGTTTGGAGGAGCTAGCAGGCATCTCTTCGGTTTGGAGTGTTTGGAGGAGTGATACGGACCAACTAAGAATTAGTTGATGTGTAGGGATGGCCCGATCTTTCCCGGTATGTTTAGTTAGGTTCCTTCTCCTTTGGTTCTTATAGATAGAGTTTTCTCCTTATCTTGATGTCGCTAACAATCTTGATAAGGGTGATTTGTACTAGTATACAATGCACACACTAGAAGCAATCTATCGAACTCTCCAAACCGTAAATTCAGTGAAAAAAGACACGAACTAGATGAGATGAATCTTGTAGATTCGATGGGCAATCTCAAGAACCTCCTGGTCTTACCTTGCACCAACTCAGCAAACTCCAAACGAGAAAACTCTACAATCACGCAATCTGACCGTCAACAACCATCATGGTGATTTTTTTCTTTATTTCACAAGTATAAAAACTTATCATATCATAGCCTAAGTTACAATGGTGCTAAGGCCCTGGCATTATATTGCATCAAAGGTGCAACCAACTTGAATATAACACAAACACAAAAAACCATCGCCAATACGAACTAAGAAGAAAATACTTAAAATAGAACCGTTGGTTTGTCTGTCAATTTATGCTGCGACTAGAAAGTTTCTGTGGCTTGCACTTTATGAATTGTATAGGGATTTAAATTAGCTTTCCAACGAGTCCAAGAACACCCTAATTAGACTCCGTTTGTGAAAATTATGGGTATTTTAAGGTTTAGCCCTGCTGGTTGTTCCGAACCGAGTCCAAGTTACATTCAAATCTTCATATATTTTCTTTCTCGATTTAGGAGACTTCCAAATCCGATTGATAGATAAAAGGGAAACCTTCTCAATCTTAGAAAAGTCATGTTGTAGCCCAAT
This sequence comes from Melocanna baccifera, assembly GCA_036346265.1. NCBI lineage: Eukaryota > Viridiplantae > Streptophyta > Magnoliopsida > Poales > Poaceae > Melocanna > Melocanna baccifera. The sequence continues at coordinate 13,389,350 of CM070709.1, forward strand.
ATTATCCACACTTGACTTACAATGCACGGACTCATTATGTTTGACATCTCTCGCATGTCTCTTCGAACAGTTTGTGCAGCATCCAATGAAGTTGTCATATCTTTGTATAGGATACTACAAATGAAGTGCAGTTTGATTCCTTGAAAAATAGACTTCATTAGCTTTCCAAATATGTATTTTGTGTGCATTGAAAACCTCAGAATTGGCATTGAAAGCTTCATGAACCTTATACACAGAACTGCAAGCACGAACATTTGATTGTTCTTGTGTCTTCTACTGAGCCAAACTAGCTTTTTTTTCTTCACCACCCACACGTCCAATTCCATATGTTGCTATCGGTTTTACATTACGCAAAGTAGGAATCACATAAATATCCGCATGAATTAGGATTTTCTTATCTCTCCCATAACCGGTTGCTTATTTCTCCTTGCTCAATTCAGCACTAAACCTTGTAACTTTAGATTGCATGGATGAAATACAAATCAATGTAGCATTAACACTCTTGGCCACATCATGCCCTCCCCTTTCAAGCGAAACCGTCCTCGGTTTCGTGGTATTCTTCACAAGCTCTTTGCTTTTGATGGTAATGTCAGAAATAATCTCACCATCTCTCTTCGGTAGCAAAGATTGAAACACACCTTTATACATAAAAGTGAACCGATTGGCTCTCCCTTGGTGTGTAACATTACGATCAAATTGCCATGGACGTCCCAACATGATATGACACATGTGCATGGTCACAACATCACAATTTACCTTGTCTTCATAACCATCAATTGAAAATGGCACACAAACTACATGAATAACTTTCAGCTTACCAACATTGTGAAGCCATTGCATATAGTATAGCTTAGGATGACGCCATGTGGTCAATGAGAGTGCATCAACCACATCCTTGCTGATCATATTATTGTAGCTTCCTCCATCTATCATAAACTTACATCGTTTGCCTTTGATCATGCATTGGGTTTGAAAAATACCACATCGCTGCCCCTTCTCAATAATCAATTTATTGTCACCATCCACCTTTTGAGTCATCAAAGTTGGACCAACCTCAGAATCACAATACACACCTTCTCGTGGAGAATCATTGGATTTGTAATCATCATCTTCAGATTTGTTAGTTTCGCTCTCTATGACATATCCTTCGTATGTGAGCAACATCTTTCTTGCATTTGGGCAATCCCGCATCATATGCCCCCTACCATTGCACTTGAAACACTCAACTTGACTTGTTCTAATGGTAGAGAAAACACTAGAATCAGATTTAGATGCCTCCTTACTTGCTGAACTTGTCACCTTTGATGCTTCTTTAAATGGAGTTTCAACTGGTTTAGTGGATGCATCCGGCTTAGAACTTGAACCTCCTTCACCCTCTTACTGATATGGGCGCCTCCAAGTGGATGTTTGAGTTCGGCAGCCTTGGGATGGTTGTCTTTTACCCATTGTTCAGCATGCTTTGCTTGGTGAAATAGCTCTTATACGGTGTCGTATTGCATCAAATCAATACGATTCTGCACATCGTCGTTTAACCCTTCAAAGAATCTTGCCATAGTAGCCTCCTCAGACTCACAAACTCTGGTACGGATCATGAGCACTTGCATCTCTTGATAGAATTTATCCACGGACTTGGAGCCTTGATTCAATCGTCATAGCTTTGTATGCAGCGTGTGTGTGTAGTATGCTGGTACAAAACGGTTTCTCATGACTCACTTCATTGCCTCCCAAGTGTGCGGACGTTCACCTACACGGTTCAATTGATCCCACCAAATAATAGTATATTCGGTGAACTCAATCAAAGCAATATGAACCTTCTTTTCTTCGGAGTCTCCAAATAAGCCTCTAGATCAGCTCTGCCCTTAAACTCCGGTATGGTTATTTTGATGCAACCAATACCATCGTCCACGCGTTCTACACCACCTTCGTGGTACCCTCCATGTGCAGCAACCCGGCGGTCAACAAAATCATGCCGTGGTGGTTGTGGATAGCCGCCACGGGCATCGGACATGTCATCATTGTCTGCATAGTAGCATGCGTTGTCATACGATTGTGCACGTTACACAAAGTTGGGTACATGGGGCTGTGCGCCAGCCCCTCCCAGCGGCGGTAGTCGTTCCTCCAAGCGACGAAGTGTCACCTCCAGATTGTTGAAGCCCTCCGTGAGGTGAGCGTTCAACGCATCTTGTACCTTAGTGATTCTTGTATGCATGTTGTTGATGCTTTGGTCGAAATCAGTACGCATGACGTCCTCCCGGTGTTTGATGTGGCCAACAAGTGCCTTGAGTTGGGTCTGTATAGCAGGTGATACATCATCACCAAGTGGTTCGCCCAATTTATCGCTGTGGTAGCCACTTGAATCTCTTCTACTTGCTCCCGACATCTTGAAATCAGCAAGAAACACAAGCACGTACCGCGATCAACCACGCTCTAATACCAAGATGATACGGACCAACTAAGGATTAGTTGATGCGTAGGGATGGCCCAATTTTTTCCGGTACGTTTAGCTAGGTTCCTTCTCTTTTGGTTTTGCGGATGGAGTCTTCTCCTTGTCTTGACGTCGCCAACAATCATGATAAGGGTAATTTGCACTAGTATGCAATGCGCACTCTAGAAGCAATCTATCGAATTCTCCAAACCGTGAATTCAGCAAAGAAGACACGAACTAGATGAGATGAACCTTATAGATTCAATGGGCAATCTCAAGAACCTCCTCTTCTTGCCTTGTACCAACTCAGCAAACTCCAAACGAGAAAATTCTACAATCACGCAATCTGGTCGCCAACAACCATCATGGCGATTTTCTCCTTTATTTCACAAGTATAAACACTTATTATATCATAGCCTAAGTTATAATGGGACTAAGGCCCTGACCTTATATTGGCACCAAAGGTGTGGCCAACTTGAATATAACATGAACACAAAAAGCCTACACCAATATGAACTAAGAAGGAAATATATAAAATAGAACTGTCGGTTTATTTGTCAATTTGTGCTATGATCAGGACGTTTCTGTGGCTGGCACCTTATGAATTGTATAGGGCTTTAAATTGGCTTTCTAAGGAGTCTAAGAACACTCAAATTAGACTCTGTTTGTGAATTTTATGGGTGTTTTAAGGTTAATCCTGCTGGCTGTTTCGAACCGAGTCCGAGTTACATTCAAATCTTCATATCTTTCCTTTCTCGGTTTAGGTGCCTTCCAAATCTGGTTGATAGATAGAAAGGAAACCTTCTCAACCTTAGAAAAGTCATATTGCAACTCAATATTATCCACACTTGCCTTGTAATACATGGACTCATTATGTTTGGCATCTCTCACGCGTCTCTTTGGACAGCTTATGCAGCGTCCAATGAAATTACCATATCTTTGTGTAGGATACTCCAAATCAAGTATTGTTTGATTCGTTGGAAAATACACTTCATTAGCTTTCCAAATATGTATTTTGTGTGTATTGGAAACCTCAGAATTGGCGTTGAAAGCTTCATGAACCTTGTGCACAGAACTGCAAGCACAAAATTTGATTGTTCTTGTATCTTCTGCTTGAGCCAAACTAGTTTTCTTTCTTCACCACCCACACCTCTAATTCCATGTGTTACTATCTTGTTTGTATTACACAAAGGAGGAATCACATAAGCATCCGCATGAACTAGGATTTTCTTATCTCTCCCATAACCGGTTGCTTCTTTCTCCTTACTCAATTCAGCACTAAGCCTTGTAACTTTAGATTGCATGGATGAAGCACAATTCAATATAGCATTCACACCCTTGGCCACATCATAGAGCTAGCAGGCGCCTCTTTGGTTTGGAGTGTTTGGGAGGCATATAGATATACTAGTGGTAGCAGAACCGAGAGGTCGCAAAGCCGCTTTAGTTTAAAAGTTTGAATAGAGGACGTGGCAAAATATCACAGACGGTTTTTAATTCAAACTGGTTGTGATGATTTAATATCACAGACGGTTCTTGTTAATAACCATCTGTGATGCTTCACAAACGATTTTCACCATGAACCGTCTGTGATATTACATCTTTATAGATAGTTTTTAGCATTGGCAGTAATGCAGACAGTCTCTAAATCAAAACTTTCTGTGATTATATTTAATATTGACGGTTTTGATTAACCGTCTATGATAAAGCATATAGTATTAGCCTTTTTATAGTAGTGCGAATAAATGAATTCACTTCTTGATGAGCTTAACTTTGCATCTAATGAGAATAATATACTACCTAGTATTTCTACTTTGATTGTTCTCAGGTATTTGGGACAAGAAGCATTAGAGAGCAAAGAATACCATGAAGATGTTCATTCACTTTATTTACTTGGAGGTGTTTCCAAGAGGGAGGTCAGGGACACCAAAAAAGACAACCATGCTGCCTTGAGTGTCATGCGTGTGTGTGTGTGTGTGCATGCATGTGTGTATGCGGCCATGGTACATGCACATGGCCCGAACAGCACACAAGGAGAAAAAGAGAAGGAAAAGATGAAACAAAATAAGAGAGGCCTGAGAATATAAAATCCAAGTTTTGGGTAAGATTTTTAAACCAAATTCGGATCTATCTCAAGTCTATCTAAACTCAAATTCAGATTCAAATATGAAATCAATTTGTAGTTAGTTTGAAACAGCCAACAAACTTGCATTAAAAAAATCCATCACTTTTGCAAAATAAAGTCCGATTTGAGTGCTCTTGTATTTGTTAGAAAGTTTATTTCAAGACCCAAGCAATAGATAAGGTCCCAGCTTCAAAAATATCACAAATCAACTGCTATCTCTAAAACAATGTGGTAGTAAAAAAATTTATCTTTTCTTTTTATGTTCATATTAGAGTCCAAGTCTTATTAGATATCTTAGGAGAGCTATATAGCCAAGAAGTGCACTTCATGTACCAGTTTGGACATCATAATTTTTAGATTATTTATCCATACTCTTGATTATAGGGTTTGAGCATACATTGCCCCACTAGAATATAGAGTTCCAATCTATTATGTCGTTTCATTGTTCTTGTGATTTTCTTTGGGTACTATAGTGTTGGGATACAGAGTAGGCTATACTAGCACAAAATAATTTTTTCTACCACATAAACCAAGAAGCCATATGAGTAAGATATCATAAATTGTTACCGATTGTTACCGCTAGACGCTCAGTGCAGCGGAAAAAGAGTTGAAGCAAGCGGTTTCAATGTAACGCGCGTCAATGTAGTGGAAGTAGTCAATCGTCCACAAGCAGTAGTCGATCTTTACAGCCAACCGTCTCCTCATAATTGTCCTGGTTAGCGCTGTAGTCATAGCAGTACCTCTACCGAAACACACATGTCCAAGTATGGAATGCAGTGCATCGGTATGTTAGCACTAGCGTGCACGACAAAGGGTTTTGAGAAATGGTGGATAAGGTTTCGATGGTGTGTCTCGGGATAACACCTTTAGTCCCACGCCTCTCTTAATATATAGCATTTAATCGGATCCTTATCCGATACAATTAGAGATCATATCCAACTCATAGAGTTTTTGATCGGACCTTTATCTAATACAAGTAGATATCATATTCTGCTTGAAGAGCCTCCGATCGGATTCTTATCTAATACGAGTAGAGATCGTGTCCTACTCAGAGTCCATCATTTGAACCCTTATTATTCTAACCCGTCAAGTTTGTAATCTTATAGGTTTATGTATATTCTGCCAGGGCACAAAAACTCATTTTCAGTATATATAAGTCGGTAGCAATTCCTAGCAGAACGTAGTGACTCCTAAATATGCATAAAGATCTTATCGGACGAACCTATATAGTGCTTGTATACTGATCCCTTTGTTTCATGATAATAGATCAAACTCAAAATGAGATACGTGACATCCTTTAATAGCTTGATCGCTCACTCGAATCTGCAGTGGATTACTTAGTTTGTGATTGACTCATCAACCACATTCAGTATGACTGAACTTTCTTAATCCAATCATATCGAGGGAACCAAAGATATCTCTTTCGTTATATAGAAGAGACAAATTTTATCTTAATCACTCATATTCCTCTGTATATTTCATAGCAAATCCAAAACTTAGCTTTTATGACCACTTAATCATGAAGTAGTGTTTGGCAGTCTCTAAGTAAACTATTAATATGTAGAAAATTATGACGATCTTTGGTTTAAGGACCATGCGTATACTATGTATGAGACCAACTGATGACATTTAAGAATATAATAATTCATGCAGTGTTTTATGGTAGGTCAATCCAACACCATATTATCTAATATATGTACATATTATTTATTTGATATCCCCATATCCATATCCATAAAATATGATCAATCAATACATGTGCTGATCTATAAATCGTAATTGTCCCACAATGATTTAAGAACAGGGATAATTTAAAATAACATCACAATATGAATAAAGAGTTCCATGAATAAGTCACATGCGTGTTGATCACTACAAAGACATTTATTCAAGAGACAAAATAGCATATTATTCAAAATATCATAAACATATCACTAACATGCAGGAGCACGTCTACTTCATTGCGTGGGGAGTAGACAAGAATCAACCTTCGTAGGATTCAGCCATCCATACCATTGTTGGTGGCAACACCGTTCATCAGGTTTTACGGATTCTTACAAATAAACCGCACCTTATCAATATCTTTGATCCTAGGTCACAAAAATCAGGACCACTGATACCACTTGGCTTCCACGCAAGGTCAGCAGTTGACTTGAAAATTGACTTCACTCAACAACACTTGCGGCCGATATTTTTCTTCACCTCAGTAGATTACAAACAGGTGATCAGGATGGCAGAATTAGAGAACATGGAAAGAATTTGCCCCGTTGACTGTTAAAATGGCGTGTTCTTGGAGTCTTGGAGGCACAATGCTACAACTTACAAGTTGAAACCAATCTTTAGAGCCTCTTCGAAATTAAATATATATTGACACCGCAACCCCATTCGAGCGCGCACATGGCTCCTGCCCGGCTCTGAGCCACGTCGCGCGCTGCCTGCCGCTGCGCGCGGTCTGTGTGCTCGTCTGGTCGCCGTGGCCCGGACTGGACTACTCGCGCGCCGCTGAAGTTATGGCTTTTTACTGGAATACAAATCTATTCCCAGAGTACATGATTTCAGGGTAGAAGAACTAGCAAATTTCAGATGGCATATATAAAAGATGTATCCTGGAGCACATCATTCCATGTATATTTCATGATCTCATTCCAAATAAAAACCGTTTGAAATACATTAGTTTCTTAATATTGTCTTTTTTCTTTTTTTCTTTTGCATTATCTGTGGAGATGTAATGGTGTACAAATCTATTCCCAGAGTACATGATTTCAGGGTAGAAGAACTAGCAAATTTCAGATGGCATATACAAAAGATGTATCCTGGAGCACATCATTTCATGTATACATGGTCTTGTTTCAAATAGTTTCTGGCTTCTAAAGCTAAAAACCGTTTGAAATACGTTAGTTTCTTAGTGTGACCTTTTTTTTTCTCATACAAATCTATTCCCAGAGTACATGATTTCAGGGTAGAAGAACTAGCAAATTTCATATGGCATATGTAAAAGATGCGTCCTGAACACCATTTCCATGTATACATAATCTAAAGATAGAAAAGTAAATGTTTATATGAGGTTGAAATAGTGTGTCAATATGTTTGTGTGATATGCTCGATAAAATGCCCAAGTGTAGTATTTTGTTTGCGGTTTAAACTCTTCCATGTAGTCTTAAAAAAGTGTCTTTCCCATTCCGTAGGTGTCTAATTACTTATTTGGAAATGAGGTTATTTAGAAGGACACGAGTACAGCTTTTTCAAGTGCGCTCTAGTCTTAATCGCGCAACGCCCACATCATGCATGCAACCCACTCTTCACTTTGCCCCACTCAACTGGTTGCTTTTTTTTTTAGATTTCCTCCCACGGTCCCACCGGTGCCCTGCACATCAAGCAAGTAGCACAAGAAAATATTTTTGTGCTTGGAGCAACTTACTTGTTCACACGAAATCACACCTAGCTTTGTGAATTTGAAAAGGTTCAAAAATTATCATTAGTTGCTTCATAGGTTACCATCTTTTGTTTTAATAAATTACCAGCCTAAAGTTCAAAATTATTATAGATTTTGTGAAGTCCAAATATTTTAAAAATAAATTCATTTGCATCCTAAGTTAACATATGAATTTTTAACAAATTACCATAAGTTTCCTAAGTTACCATCTACAGATTTAATTAATTTATTACAATAAATTTGAAAAATACCATAACCTTTTGACCTTGCAAAGATTCAAAAAATACCATTAGTTTCCCACATATGTTACCACTTTCAGTTTTAATAAATTATCAATCAAAATTCAAAAGTTACCATTGATTGCATCCTATGTTTCCATCTGAATTTGTAACAATTACCATAAGTTGAAACCTAAGTTACCATCTACAGTTTTAATAAATGTCATTGTAAGTTCAAGTTATCATCAACTTTGTGAATTTAGAAAACATTAAATACTTATCATCAGTTACACCATAAATTATCAGTTTTAGTTTTAATAAATTACTGGTCAAGGTTTCTTTCGGTTTTGTGAATTCAGATATTATCATAAGTTGTATCCTAAATTATCAAATGCACTTTTAACAAATCACCCATCCAAAAAGTTCTAAGACTTTTCGTTTATGTCTTCATTCACTACATGTGAACAAAGAAAAGATGGTACCCAATGCCATGGACTCATCGTCATGAGGTAGATGAATGTGTGTACTTCTAGTAAACAACTTTGGGGAAGAGAGAGAGAGAGAGACCGCTAATCACGAGTTATGCAATGGCTGCACAAAACAATAATAAACAATGTGTAGGAGTTAGGTGTGATTCCCTTGCTCCTCCTTAGGCCCCACTCAGCGACTCGTCGCTAGTGGTGAGCTTCTGCATTTTACTTTTTTGGTACAGTTCTTTTTTTTGTCTTTTATGTATTTTTTTTTGTTTTTTTGGTATTTTTATGTTTTGTTTTTTCTATATTCATTTGCATTGTTTGCTCTAGACTAGTATGTTATTTTTATTTTTATATTTTTTAAATTTAATTATACCAAATAAACCAACTCAGATACAGTAAAATTTCAGCCAGCTACAGTAAAATTTCAGCTAAAAACCATCGCTATTCCGAACGCCCCCTTAGTCTCATGTGTTTACCCCATGGCTACAAGTTGGGCCTAATAGAAATCTAATCCCACCTGTCATGTGGATTCCCCATGTCTTAATCCATGCTGAAAATTTTCTCCATCCACTGACACCCAAAGCATTGTGTTTCTCAATCACATGTGCTCGTTGCCCATATGAAAAACATCGGACGACTGTAAATCGACGTGTCGCAAGATAATAGCTTGCCTAGGCACACGATAGATTCCCCTAATTAGAATGCACAACTATCTAATTACTCTGGTTTCCTTTTATAGCTAGGAGGAGTGGGTGTATAGCGAGCAAGAGAACTGCACAAGTCCTAGACATTGATTAGAAGGTTGCAGTTGGGGATGACTATGGCCTTGCTGCTGTGCCTTGTTAGCCTTGTTAGCCTTCGGTGAATCCAAAATCGATTTGAGAGGTAAGGGAAGCCCGCGAGGGAGTGGCCAAGGCCCATGGCGTGTATCCAAAATCCAGGTGGCAGCTATTGAGATCGAGAGGAAGGCGCCGGAAGGCGATGAAGCAGAGGATAGCGCCTGCAAGGGAGGTTGAGGTGGCCATAGACCCATGGCGTATATTTGAATTTCTTGAATTAGAATTGTATGTTTGAATATTTTGATCAAAATTTTCTAAAAATATTCTGAAGTTTTTGAAATTTCCATTTTTTGTCTTTCTCGATATTTGTAGAGACTAGTTTGTGTGGTGCCTTAGGTTTACTAGAATTGTGTAGGTTTTTTTACAATTAAATATTGCCTAGCTAAAAATTATGATAATTAGATTTAGAAGGCAATAATTGTTATAACCTCCTATTAACCCCCTCTAGTCGGTTATCCTTGATCATACAGTATGTTGTGCTAGTGATAGTTGTATACTTGTTCATTTCTGAATTAAGAAGATCACTAGTGCTGGGTAACTTTTGCATGATTTCGATGGGCTGTGGGATTACTCTATGAAGAAAAAGATTGGTCACTCTGATGCTTGTGTGACAATTTAGGAATATAAGTGAGGCAGTGAGCTGATTGTATGTTCATATGATTCATGTTATTTACCTTGATTATTGCAGTATATCTCTTTTGAAATGTTAGTCTAAAGTACCATTGTACTGTTAGTAATTTACTTGTTCAAGTGATTTATACTTTGTTGTTAGATCCTGGTAAATATTTGTAGAGCTCAAAGCCTCATTTATCTTTTGAGAATTGTCACAAAACTCTGACTGAAGGCTTGACCACTAGTGGCAAGAAGGACATGCCCACTGCACATGCAGCCCGACACCTAAGAGTAAATCTAAACACAAATTTGTGCATTATGCTAGACTTTGAGGCTAATGGAGTAGTATTTCTATGTTTTAAATACATACTGTTGATTCTCTTGTCATATGAAGTATGTTAGAATATTACTTTGTTGCTCATGCTCAAATCTACGATTAAACTAAAACTAATGCTAAAATTGCTTAATTTCCAACAATCCAGAAAACCAAATACTGTTGAAATGGCTTCATCTTCTGATTTCGTTAAACCAAATATCTTTAATGGCACAAACTTTAAGCATTGGCAAGCTAACATAAAGCTGTGGTTGGTTGACCTTAAATTATTTTGGGTCATCTTGGATCATCCAGTGCTTCCTTTGGAAGGCAAGGATAAAACTCGGTGGGAGGATGCAACCACTCAGCTTTGGCTAGATTGTTGGCTATCTTATCGAACCGGCTTTTCGATGTCTATGTTAACTTCATGGAGGCCAAAAAGTTATGGGATGAGCTGAATAAAAAGTATTCAGATGGGGATAATGGGAATGAATCTTTTATTTCTACAAATTACTTGAATTACAAGATGGTAGTGGGACGGTCGGTGATGAAGCAGCTCCATAAGCTACAGCTCCATGTATGTGATTTAAATCAGTATGAATGTCTTCTACCAAAGAGTTTTCAAGTAAATGTGATATTGGCCAAGTTACCGCTTTCATGGCAAGACTTTGAGACCACTCGAGACATGTTGAGGAGTGCATGATGACTAATGAATTGTTAGGCGCGATTAATGTGGAGGAGCATGCCAAGGCTAGTAGTGATGAGAAGTCCCATGTCCAAGCGCACCAGGTGGAGGTCAAGAATTTTGTAAGCAATGGGAAGAAGATCAAGAATCATTCCCAAAACAAGGCAAAGACCAAGCCAATTAAGAAAAAGAAGGTGATCTTTAGCTGTTATGTGTGCGGCAAGGAAGGCCATAAGGTCAACAAGTGCCATGGCCATAAAAGCAAGGAACCATCTCCAGATCAACACACGAGTAAGACAGAAACCAATGTGGCTATAGCCAGCCCCGTCTCAGATGAATATGTACTTCACGCCTTTATGGCAAATTCATCAATTGATTAGTAGATTAATACAGGTGCAACTAGACATATCGGTGTTGATCGTTCGTGTTTCCCTTTATTTTAAGGTGACGCTAGTGGCTCCGTCTTAATGGGCAACGGTGCCGCTGCTACAGTATGAGGGATTGGCAAGGTTTGTTTGAAGCTCACTTCTGACAAGACGCTCATCCTTAGAGATGTACTATTTGTGCTGCGATGTCCTGTAATTTTATTAGCGGGTCCATGCTTTGTAGACAACAAATAAAGCTTATTTCTGAGCCTAATAAGGTCGTGTTGACAAAATTTAGTACCTTTGTGGAAAAAGGCCATGATGGCGAAGGCATGTTCCACTTATCCATTTTGATTTTAATAATCCAAGTATTTTTAATATTATTCATTGCAGTAAAGCTCATGATATTTGTCACTCTCGTTTATGTCATGTTAATTTTGAAGCCATAGAGTGGTTAAGCAAAATAAGTTTAATTCCAAGTTATAAGCATGAGAATGGCTCAAAGTTTGAAGTGTATGTGCAAGCAAAACAGTCTCGAAAACCTTTCCATAGCGTTGAGAGGTGAGGCACTTCTCCACATGAGCAAATACATTTTGTTCTTTATAAGATGAATGGTATTTTAACTAAAGGTGACAAATGTTATTTGTTTACTCTCATCGATGATGCGACTAAGTATTGTTATGTTTACTTACTTTAGTCAAAGGATGAAGTATTAGAACATTTTAAAATATATAAGTGAGGTGGAAAATCAACTAGAAAAGAAAATCAAACGGTTGAGATCGGACCAAGGACATGAATATGTATCTAAGGAATTCTCCTAATTCTATGAAGAAGGTGGAATAATTCATGAAGTTACTCTACTGTATTCTCCCCAATCAACAGAATAGTCAAATGAAAGAACCGAACTCATTGTGACTTGGTGAATGCCATGCTACAGATGTTAGGCATGTTGGACTAATGGTGGGGTGAGGCAGTTCTCATAACTAACTAAGTTCTAAATAGAGTGCCTCTTCGCAATAATGAAGAAATACCTTATGAAGGATGGAAGGGGATAAAACATAATTTGTCCTTTCTTCGCACTTGGGGCTATCTTGCAAAAGTGCATGTGCCTTTGCTGAAGAAAAGGAAACTTGTTTCCAAGACTATTGATTGTGTCTTCTAAAATATGCCCATCACAGCACAGCGTACAGATCTATAGTGGTCCAATCCGGGGTTAGTGATATCGCTAATAATATCCTTATGGAATCTTGTGATGTGACATTTTTAAGAATGTGTTTCCTATGAGAGCAAACGAAGTCATTGATCCTGATGGTTCTTATGAACACTCTATACCTCCTAGTATGGATGACACAACTCTTGAATTGGAGTTGAGGAGGAGTAAGAGGTAGGGGACTAAAAAGTCATTGGGCAATGACTTTGTCACCTACCTTGTGGATGACGAACCACGTACCCTTTCAGAGGCATACGCATCCCCAGATGCAGAGTACTGGAAGGATGCAGTCCATAGCGAGATGGATTCCATCATAACCAATAGAACTTAGGAGATTACAGATCTTCCAAATGGATATAAGCCAGTAGGCTACAAATGGATCTTCAAAACAAAGCGAAGACCCGATGGTACTATTAAAAAGTACAAGGCCCACCTAGTGGCTAAGGGTTTCATGCAAGAAGAGGGTGAAGACTATTTTGATACATACTAACCTGTGGCCCGACTACCCATAATTTGTGTGCTTTTAGCACTAGCTGTTGTATTTAAACTCCAAGTACATCAAATGAATGTTAAGACTGCTTTCCTAAATGGAGAGTTAGATGAGGAGATCTACATGCAACAGCCTGATGGTTTTGTGGCTAAAGGGCAAGAGAGAAAAGTATGTCTCTTGGTTAAATCCTTGTACAGTCTAAAATAAGCTCCCAAGCAATTCCATGAGAAATTTGACAATACGTTGACTTCAGTTGGTTTTTGTGTAAACAAAGCCGATAAGTGCGTATATTATTGATTCAAAGAGAGTGGAGGTGTCACTCTATCTTTACGTGAATGACATACTACTATTCAGAACCAACATGGATGTAATCAATAAAACCAAGTCATTCTTCTCCCAGAACTTTGGTACGAAAGATCTTGGAGAAGCTGATGTTATTCTAAACATCAAGCTATTAAAGGGTGAGAATGTGATTACATTAATACAATCTCATTATGTGGACAAGATCCTAAACCTCTTTGGATTCATAGATGCTAAGCCTGTAGCCATACCCTATGATCCAAATGCAAAGATACATAAAAACACTGGACATGAAAAATACCAGCTTAAATATTCACAGATAATTGGATCCTTGGTGTATTAAACTAGTGCAATGAGGTCTGACATCTCATATGTTGTAAGTAGATTGAGCCGATACACAGCCAATCCAGGATATGATCATTGGACAACACTAGAAAGGGTATTTAGTTATCTAAAAAGAACCAAGAATTTGGGGATACATTATACTGGCCATCTGGTAGTCTTTGAGGGATTCAGTAACTCTAACTGGATCAGTAACTCAGATGACATGAAGGTTACAAGTGGTTATGTATTCACTCTAGCAGGTGGGGTTATTACGTGGAAGTCTTTGAAATAGACTATCCTTACACGGTCCACCATAGAGGTTGCACTTGACTCAACAGTAGTAGAGGTGGAATGGCTCAAAGAGCTTTTTTCCAACCTAGGGATATTGGAGAAGCCAATACCAGCTATCTTAACCTACTGTAATAACCAAATTGTTTTAGTTAAAGTGAAGAGTAGGAAAGACAACATGAAGTCTTCTAAACATATTAAGAGGCGACTTAAGTCAATTTGGCATGCTAGAAAGACTGTATAATCACTATGGAATACATCCAGTCCGGAAGGAATCTAGCAGATCTTTTCACTAAAAGAATGGTGCGAAAGGTCATTCTTGCAGCATCAAAGGGAATGGGGATCATACCCGTTTGATGGTCTTGAATGGTGGTAACATAACCTAGAAGAGCAGAAATCCCATGAACTAGGCTCTAGGAAAATAAACTATGAAAGACTGAGAGTACAGCTTGGAGTCCCATTAGTTGTAGTACTCTAAACTGTATAGCTGGTTGAGCAATAGCTTTTAATGAATTCAATGCCTTATATGGCAACAAGAACTGTCCTATAGATTTCCCTACAGATTTCACCCAAGTGAGTATGATCGTGGGGCCGCGTTCAAAAGAAAATTTGGGTATGCTTTCTTAAATACTCATGAAAAGATACGGGAACATAACCGTAACGTTTCAACCCGAGACGTGCGGTACTGCTGCCCAATACAAAGTGTGGTACAAGTGAAAGCTCTCACACTAAGACACTGGATCAAGACTTAATCCTCCTCTATCTATGCAAAGTCGTAACTTTTGTTGATAGGCATTGGGTTCAAACCCGAAAGGTACCCTTGTCAAACAATTGTATATCGAATAAATGATTATCAGGAAGTTTATTTTGTCACAAATCTCTACTACTTAAAAAGAGGAGGTGGTACATACGTTCGTTCATTCTCTTCTTTCCTTTAGAAAGCAATTCGATCTGCGCACCCGTGCACCTACCTCTGTCGTTGGATCATATCTCACCCTCGCAACTCCCCACCCCGCGCCACCCTTCCCTCCCTAGCCCCCACAGCCGCCTCCTCCATCTTGCTCTCGCGCCTTTCCAACCCCACACCACCCTTCCCTCCCCACCCCGCGCTGCCACCTCCTTCTTCTCTGCCACCCCTTCGCTCCGCCCACTGGTCGTACTCGCCTCCTCCCCACCTCCGTCCTTCCCTCCCCACCCCACGCCGCCACCTCCTCCTTCCCTCCCCAGCCCCTGCCGCCTCCTCCATCTCGCTCTCGCACCTCCCCACCCCACTCCACCCTTCCCTCCCTACCCTGTGCCACCGCCTCCTTCTCCCCCACCCCTTGCTTCCTCCTTGCCTCAACCCTTCCCTCCCCCTCCCCGCACTGTTGCCTCCTCTTCCTTCCCTCCCCAGCCCCCGTTGCCGCCTCCTTCATCTTGCTCTCACACCTTCCCACCCCGCATCACCGCCTACTTCTTCTCCCCCCCTTCGCTCTGCCCGCTGGTTGTACTCTCCTCCTCCTTGCCTCCTCCCTTCCCTCCCCACCCCCACACTGCTGCCTCCTCCTTCTCCCCCCCACTCCTTCGCTTCGCTCGCTGGTCGTACTCGCCTCCTCCTATTATCGCTTCCTCCATCTTGCATCCAGTAGGCTCCTCAACCCGAATTCAAGCCCTCCAAGCTATCCCAAGATCTGCTCAACAAGTTTAAGGTTCCCTCTTTTACTTGGATTTCTCGAACGTTCGATGCGAATCTTGTGTTGTTCTTGTTCCACAAACGGGGATGCTTGTTTCTAATCATTTTAGTTCGTGCAGTTACAAAGGAAACACATTATGGTAGGACAAAATTGGTCCTTTCACATTAGGGTAGGACAAAATTGGTCCTTTCTTAATTTCTTGATGCATAAATGGACATGTTTGAGGTTTTGTTGGTTTGATTATGTGTACATGTTTGAGTTGTTTGTGTTTAAGTAGATGAATAAGACACTAAACTATACATCTAGAAAGGACGGATTCACTAAAGCAGGGGATATTAGTAATTTCTTGTGTAATGCCCTGAACGTCTTTACAGCATCCCTGTGAATGTTTAGCGGAATCGCCGAGATTCTCGGTTTATCGGTGAATCGCGGGAGGTGGGAATAAAATTGTGGAATTGTCTAAAATTAAAAAAAATAATTAAAATTGAGGATTTTGGACGATCTGGAGGGTGGACCAACCAGCCCAAAGGAGGGCTGCACCCCCAAACCCTAGCTTAAAAACCCCCTTGGCCGCACCCCCTCCCCCCTTTTCCCTCTTGGCCGCCACCTCCTCTCCCCCCTTGCGCCTCCACTCCCTCCATGGCCTGCTGCCCTGCTGTTTGTTGCAAAGGAGAGACCAAACAAGAGAAGGGAGAAGAGAAGGAAGAGAAAGGAGAAGAAGGAGGGGAGAAAAGAGGAAGAGGAAGGGGAAAGTAAAGGATTGCGTGTAGGCTACGAAAGCAGAAAACAAAAACTTTTCTACCGTACACACCAGGACATCATGCTAATGAAGGATCACGGATCGTTACCACTAGACGCGCAGCGCAGCAGAAGAAGAGTTGGAAACCGATCAACCACGCGCGTTGAGGTAGTAGTGGAATTAGCCGATCGTCCCGAACAGATCGTCTCCTCCACGCGATCAACCACACCACGAGCAGATCCAATCTGTAGGTTGTTGACGCCGATCAACACCGCAACGAGCAGCGCCTCCACCGGTATCCACACGTCCGGGGCTGGAACGCCGATCGCGAGTGTACTAGCACTCGTGAGCAGCTAGGGTTTGGCTCGGGAGGTGGCGGCTAGGGTTATGCTAGAGGTTAACAGGAGCGTATCCCCTCAGCCCCTCGCCTCCATATATATAGACCTCCTCATTTGGGCCTTGCGGACCGAGGCTCAATAGGAGTCTATTCGGATTTCTATCCGAATTGAGCCCACATCTGAATCATATTCGAATTAGTGTTCCAACCCGTTAAGCGTGCAACCCTGTAGGTTCACATATACTTGGTCATGACCCGGAAACGCCTTTCTGGTCACCCTGTTAATAGCGGCCTCTAGTAAGACATATTAACCCCAAAGTATACGTAAAGATCATATCGGCTGACCTGTAATGTTCTCATGTACGAATCCCTTTGCCTCACGATATAGATTGAGCTCAAGGCGAGACCTGTGTCATTCTCTTAATAGCTCAATCACTCTCTCGATTCCGTGATGGATTATAAACTTGTGATTGACTCCTCAATCACCTTTGCATGGCCATACACTTTCATAATCTATTACATCGAGGGGCCCAGAGATATCTCTCCCATAAGGAGGGGCAAATTCTATCTTGATCATTCACACCCCACTACATGTTTTATGGCAAACCTGAAGACTACTTTTATGACTACCCAGTTACAGAGTAGTGTTTAGTAGTCCCAAAATAAGCTACTACGCATGTTGGGAACCATGATGATCTCAAGTCTAAGGATTTTACATAAATACTACTTGAGACCAACTGATGACACATGGAATCTCTGCAGTGTCTCATGACGGGTCTATTCAACATATGTTCACTAACACATGTCCATATTATTGATTTAGTATCACCATACCATGATCCATGAGACATAATCATCAATCAATACATATGCTGATCTTTGTTTTTGAATCATATTTGTTCCTCATATGATATATGATCAGGGATCATTTAGAAATAGCAATATTTTAGCATTAAGAGTATCATGAATAAGTCACATACTCATTGATCAATAATGATAATGTCTATTTCAAGTAACAAAGTAATGTATCATAAACATAGTATGTGATATATACAACATCTCCATGTTACCTCTAGGGCATATCACTAACAGAAAGAAGGGTGATCTTGAGGGATCACCAAGATAATTTTTTCCACCTCAATTCTCCCTATTTTATATATAATTAGGGTTCATGGTACATGATTAGTAGGGTTCTAGAGGGGTAATTAGCCGATTAGCGGTATTCTGTTGTCTACGCGTAAGTTGATTCGTGCAGCACGACTATTCGTCTAGATTAAAGCATCAATATGATTTTTCCTGCGGATCTGTCCAACATGAAAGTTGTAGAGGACGTCGAAATATAGCTTATGAAATTGTTTCAGATTTTTTGGCCATGGGGTTTGGGTGCAGCAGAGTCGAGAACTTCGCTATGTAGTAGAGGAGTGGTTTGAAATAGGTTACTATTCAGGTGTAGTTTCAGAGAGGTAAATGAATTTTATAATTTTTTCCAAAATAATGAAAGTTGTAGGAAATCTTGTAAACTAGCTTCTGTAAGAAAATTATGATTTTTTGATCATTATACAGAAGGTGGGATTCGTTAGAAGATTGCTTGCCAGATCGCCGAGGCAGAGTCTATTCTCTGTTTTCCGCAAACCCTTTTAGCAACAAATTTAAAATAGGGTGTCTACATGAAAGTTGTAGGTTTTCTCTTTAGTTTCAAGAAATATCTTATTTGCTGTGCCAGGCCTAGCAGTTTTAAAGATACAAAAAAGCAGCGCTGCTGTAGTGGGCTGAGCATAGGATCGTCGAGCGGAGAGGGTATTGTCAGGGTTGGAGCTTAGCGGCATTTTTATTTTCTTAAGATGTGGATACCTTGCTATAGTCTTATGCTGAGAGATAATTTTGGATAGGTGGCTTCACTCCTGACCGTGCGTGAGCGCTTTACTTCATCGGTAGAGGCAAGTAAACGTAGTGGATGTGCTACCGTTTAACTTGTTAATCATACTATATTCACATTAGATAATTATCTTAATCTGAGATGCTATGCCGTTGTTAAATGCTTTTTAAATGTGGTCTATGTAGTAGCATTTTAAGAATCAATTATTTATGCTCTTGATGGATTAATTGTGGTTATGTGGTATTGTTCTGGATGAAACCAATATGGTTGTGGGGTAGTATTCTTTACGAGGATATTGTGGTCTATATGGTAGTATTCTTAATGAATATATTGTGGTCCAAGTGGTAGTATTCTTAATGAACATATTGTGGTCTAAGTAGTAGTATTCTTAGTGAATATATTCTTGTGTTAGTGGTGGTATTCTTAATGAATATATGGTGGTCTATGTGGTAGTATTCCTTATGAATCGATTGATTATGATCTTGGTGAATCGAATGTGAATTATGTGGTATTGTCCTTATTGAATTATATGTGGATTATGAGGTAGTATTCTTAATGAAAATATTGCTGATCTTTGTGGTTAAATTCTTATGAATCATGTATATCATATCATACATATCATGACATCTCATTTGCATCATGAATATCGCCGCACATAGCCAATACCGTACCGGTACAGTATTGTACATTACCGTAGTACGATGCACACTCTCACTTTGCTGGGTAAGGGTGCAGTAGATGATACGCATTCATATGTATTTTCATTGTGGATGGATCATTTGCATACTTATACAATGTATTGTGGATGAATTATTTACAAACAAATACAACTTCTTAGCTTTTTATGTGAAATAGGCTCATGCGAGTCCCTTGTGGTATGAGGAATGTGGTCGTGGTCGTGGAGTGGGGTCCACCCTCTTGTGGTATGGTAGGGGATGTGGTTGTGGCATGATATATTTCTCTTGTGGTAACTATTGTTAGCGGTTGTGGTTGTGGGAAAGAATAAGGTTAGTGAGGAAAATATGTTAACGCTTTATTGATGCTGGTAGTAGTGATGGTTGCCGTTATGAAGGTAGGCATGTGTACATCTTTGGAGAAGGTAAGCCTATCTATATGTCAAGACCTAAATCTACAAATCCGGACTCTCTGTGTATACCACACTAGTCTAAGATCATGCTAGTGCACATAATATAAATATAGATGAAATATCAACTGTATGTATGATTAATAAAGGAAAAGATTCAAATATTATTAATTATCAAAATACAAACTTATAGCCAAGCTTACAACTTACTAGCCTGAAGGGCTTAAGAAACTAGCAGTGAAAAACAAAATTAAGTATGGTAGTCATTCGACTAGCCCACAGGCAATCGACTGGGAAGTGAAGTCCTAATCTGCAAAGTTGTCGAAGTATCCTCCCTCAGGTACATCCTGCTGATATGATTCTTCCTCCTCAACTGAGCAACAGTAGGCATAAATCACTCCCCTAAGTGAAAACTACTTTTGCATAACCAGCACCAATGACATACCAATGTCATGGCACATAAATTTTATAATTGTGGTACCAACCACAGTTCAATATCTCGTTAAGTCAAATTAATTATTTAACCACATATGATGATGAACCCGATGGGACTATAAGCATGACTAAGTATATTAATCTACAACCCATGTGACTTCTACTATTGCATAGCTAAATAATTTTCCATCCTATGGTGACAATGGAATCATGGTATTCAAATTATCAAGTGAGGGATTAATCAATTTTGACACCAACTACTAAATACAAAGGTTTATAATAAAATAGCAATGCATGATAATTTAAAAAATAAATAAATAATAAATTTAAAAACTGGGTTCAACATGATCAAAGGACATGACTTGTCTTGACCTTGCTTAGTTAATTGCTCTTGACCTTCAAATCTTGTTTCAGCTCCGTCGAAGACATGATCTGATGAGAGAGAAAATACAATGAAGTACAAAAATAAATTCAAATAAAATTCAAATAAACTTCAAAACCAGAATCAAATGATAGAGTTTGATAGAGTCAAACAGAGCTAGGACGGTGGAGAGCGGGCTCTTGAAAAATTAAATCTAAAGGAAAATATTGGAAAATCAGAAATTCTACTGTGCCATGAACCTGGTGCATGAAATAGTAGGTCTACGGTAGATTCAGCTCACAGAATAGTGCATAGTGCATGGCTTGGATGACTGAACACTAGAGCTGATGTGGCAGTGATGTGGCATGCTGATGTGGCACTGGGATGGCTCAGTTGGCTGATGTGGCATCCACATGAATGATAATGACGATTGGACGGTCCAACGATGATCGGATGGTTGGGAACGACCGGACTGGCCGAAGATATTTGGACCGACCAAAGGGGTGACGATGATCGGACGGTCCAAATATGATCAAACGGTCTAGAGGGCGGAGGTTGTTTGGATGGTCTGAACGATGATGACACGTGATGCTCTATGGTTGGCTGCTGAAAGCGAAGCGAAGACGGCTGGGTTGGACGACGGGCAAAGTGGAACGAGGCAAGGCAGCGCAATGAGGCGAGGCTGCCGGAGACAAAGATGGCGACGTCGAAGAAGGAGACGAAGACAGCAGAGCTCAATGACGACAGCGATCACGATGGCCGAGCTCAGCGAACAATAGCAGCGGTTACTCCGGTGAGGACGGTGGTGCACAAGCGAGGGCGAATGGCAGCGGGTGCAGAACACGAGGGGTGGCGCAGCTATACATGCATGGACACCGAGGAGTCCACGAGCAAAATAGGACAGTTGTTGGTCAAGGAAATACAATGGCATGGAAAATGTGTGATCTTGACAGGAATACTTCCTTGATAGTATTTTTTGATGTCTCACTAAGTGAATAGTTGAGCCAACCAGGTCATCAAAATCCCCATTTGTATATACAAATTATAACAAGGTATATCCCTCTCTTTTATCTTACCTTTGGGGTAATGACTCAATGTACTGAGTGTGCTGATTCTTTTGTAGTTACCAACACCCAGAAGGTCAAATGAGGATAAAAGTTACTACTATATGCAGAAAATGGGTGGATGGTTCCACCAATACCGAGGTTAACCTTGAAAGTTTGGTACTTGGTTTGTATGGATGTTTTGCACTGTGCTAAATGGAATTTTTACAATCATAATCTGTATTCATTGAAAGTGTGGAGCATATGTTCTGTGTTGGGTAGATTATAGACTATTATATGCATTTACATGATTGCCTTGTAATTGTATTATTTCTCATGCACTTGTGTGTTACAACCCATCTGTTTTATGAGTGAGCAACAACATTGTGGGCTCTATTGGATAAAAAGTGAACTATATATCTAAAGTTGTCTAATTAAATGTTGACTATGCTAGGGAGATTGGAGAATAGCTGATAGATATACAGATTTTCCTTTCTAATGGAGATGCATTTGTTTTAAGATGTAATTTGTCCATGGATATATTGGTGCTTATGATTTTATTCATTCTACTCATTCAGCTTTCAATTTGTTAAGCTTTAGAAATATACGATATGGCTGGGAGTGCCACAGATACAACAACCAAGGAGATGGAGGCATTGCATGTTGGGCAAAATCAAGAAACGAAAGTAAGTTCTATTTCTACAATAGTGTTTTTCTTTGCCATGAACTGAGTCACCAATGCTTTGTCTGTGCAATATAGAGCATGTTTCCTTTGGCATATTTCATACTTATATTTGTACATGGAGAACAGGTTAGGGGTAGACAAGAACCATACAAGCTATTGGAAGTTATTCTATTTCATACAACATTTGCCGCCTATGTAGTTTTCTACATAGTTTGTCCCAAGCTAGGACAAAAAGGAGAAGGTTGTGTTAGGCTTGGCGAGCCAATGTAAAATCAAGCTATCATTTCATGGAATGAAACCTAAAATTGTTTCGTTGGGATGTAACCCTCTTAGCGACATGCCATATCAGAACCCAGGTGTGGTTATAAATGAGCAAGGGCCGGGATGTCACTCCCTTAGTAACGTGCTACATCGGCTCCTAGATGTGGTGGAAAATGTGCAAGGGTCTTCACACTTTACTCGATGAGTGTGAGGGGCAAGGAAGCTAACTGAGAAGAGTAGGATTCGTTTGGGTAGTTGGAATATAGGGTCCTTATCAGGTAAGTTAAGAGAGGTAGTTGATACGGTGATTAGGAGACGTACAAATATCTTATGCATTCAAGAGACTAAATAGATAGGTCAAAAGGTGAAAAAGGTGGAGAATACTGGCTTCAAGTTGTGGTATACTGGAATAGGATGAAACAAGAATAGAGTGGGCATTTTAATCGATAAGCACCTCAAAAGCGGAGTTGTTGATGTGAGGAGACAAGGGGATAGGATTATCTTAGTGAAGTTAATCTTTGGCGACTTGGTTTTGAATGTTGTTAGTGCATTTGCTCCACAAGTAGGTCTAGATGAGGCCGTTAAGAGGCAATTTTGGGATAACCTAGATGACATGGTTAGGAGTATGTCTAATAGTGAGAAGGTTTTCTTAGGAGGCGATTTTAATGGTTATGTCGGTACAACTAGTGGGAGGTTTCAAAGGGTGCATGGGGGCTTTGGTTATGGTGATAGAAATCAAGAGAGAAGATATTTTTAAACTTTGTTGTAGCCTTTGATCTCATGATAGCTAACACTTTTTTAGAAAGAGACTTTCCTATTTAGCTACCTTTAGCAGTGGATCGCATTCTAGTTAAATCAATTTTATACCCCACGCAAACGAGGGAGGACAAACGAGCCTGCATAGACTATAAGGTTATATCTGGAGAGTGTGTTGTCCAACAACATAAGTTGGTAGTCTTCGATTTTCATTTTAGGTTAAGAGTTAGATAGGCTAAGGTCCCAGAGTCATAAGGACGAAGTGGTGGAAACTCAATGGGGACACCGCACACACGTTGAAGGAGAGAATATCGGCAGAAAGGATATGGGACGTGGGAGAAGCGAATAGTATGTGGATAGAGATGGTAGCTTGTATTAGGAAGGTGGCTATAGAGGTGCTTGGAGTGACCCGAGAGACAAGAGGCGAATCTAAATTCACGTGGTGGTGGAACGAGGAAGTGCAAAAGGCTATTGAGGAAAAGAAGATATGCTACAAGCATATGCATCTTAGTAGGAGGGATAACAACGTACAGAAATATAAAATAACAAAAAAGAATGCGAAAAAAGCAGTAAGTAAGGCACGATTCAAGGCATATGAGAAAATTTACCAGAAGATAAGTACAAAAGAGGGTGAGAAGGATATCTACAAGATGACTAAACTTTGAGAAAGGAAGACCAGAGATTTCAACTAAGTTAAATGCATCAAAGATGACATTAATAGACTTTTGGTGAAAGACGAGGAAATCAAGGTTAGGTGGAGGGATTACTTTGACAAGTTATTCAATCATGACAATGACGATAGTATGATTGAACTGGATGATGATTTTAACGATACCGACAGGTGGTTTATTCGAAGAATCTAAGAATCGAAAGTAAGAGAGGCCTTAAAGAGGATAAAAGAGGGTAAGGCGTTGGGGCCTGATAATATCCTTATTGAGGTGTGGAAATGCCTAGAAGAAATAGCGGTTGTTTGGCTAACTAATTTATTCAACAATATTTTTAGGTTGAACAAGATGCCAAATGAGTGGCGGAGGAGCACATTAGTACCAATTTTTAAAAGTAAAGGAGGTACTCAAAGTTGTACTAATTATAGAGGAATTAAACTCATAAGCCACACAATAAAACTTTGGGAGCAAGTGATTGAACACCATTTAAGAAAAATGACTAGCATGACGACAAACCAATTTGGTTTTATGCCTGGGTGGTCAACCATGGAGGCAATTTTCTTGCTATGACAATTGATGGAAAGGTATAAAGAGTAAAAAAAGGACCTTCACATGGTGTTTATTGATTTGGAGAAAGCTTATGATAAAGTGCCAAGGAAGGTCATGTGGTGGGCGCTTCAAAGAAAAAGTCCCAACAAAATATATTACCTTAATTAAGAACATGTACGAAGATATTGTCACTAATGTTAGAACATGTGGTAGTATTGCTAATGACTTTCCTATTAAGATAGGACTACACCAAGGGTTAGCGTTGAGCCCATATATTTTTGCCCTAGTGAAGGACGAGGTCACACGAGACATACAAGAAGATATCCCTTGATGTATACTTTTCGCTGATGATATGGTTCTAGTTGATGAGAGTAGAATATGTGTTAATAGGAATCTGAAGCTGTGGATGAAGACTTTAGAATTAAAAGGTCTTAGACTTACTAGAACTAAAACTGTGCATATGAGGTGTGATTTTAGCAGTACCAAGGCGGATGATGGAGATATTAAGCTGCACGGACAAGTAATGCCTAGAAAGGACACATTTTGTTATTTAGGATCAGTGCTACAGTGGGACAGTGAGATTGATGAAGACCTGAGCCACAGGATAAGAGCGGGGTGGGTGAAATGACGTCAAGCATCTAGTGTCTTGTATGACAAAAAAGTCTCTCAGAAGTTAAAAGGTAAGTTCTGTAGGACAACGATCAAACCTGTGATGCTATATGGAACAGAATATTGGACAACTAAAAGACAACATATACAGAAGATGAGTGTAGCGGAGATGAGAATTCTACGGTGGATCTGTGGTCATACAAGGCAAGATCACATCTGCAATGATGATATATGTGATAGGGTAGGGGTAGCACCAATTGAAGAGAAATTAGTCCAACATCACTTGAGATAGTTTGGACATCTCCAACGGAGGCCTTCTAAGGCACTAGTACGTAGTGGAATTTTAAGACGCACTGAAAAGTAAGGAGAGGCAGAGGTTGACCAAAATTGACGTGGGAGGAAGAGTTAAAAGAGACTTAAGGGATTGGAATGTATCTAAAGAATTAGCTTTGGATAGGAGCGTATGGAAGTTAGCAATCTATGTACCGAAACCATAAAAAAATTCTAGAGGCGGTGTTTTAGGTTCTCAACTCAGTTGACAGGTTGTACAACGTAAGATTTTAGCATTATAGGCCTTTAAAGCTCTCGTCTTTTTGATCTTGAGGATGTTTCATTTCTAACCTACCCTAACTTATTTAGGACGAAAAGCTTTGCTGTTGCTGTTGTTGTTTGTTATTGTTATGTCCTTGTAACTTACGGCCAGAATTTGTTTTTTTAGCTCGTCTGTTGTGTTAACACTTAGCC
Source organism: Melocanna baccifera (assembly GCA_036346265.1). Lineage (NCBI taxonomy): Eukaryota > Viridiplantae > Streptophyta > Magnoliopsida > Poales > Poaceae > Melocanna > Melocanna baccifera. Next base: position 13,415,267 of record CM070709.1, read on the forward strand.
TCTAGATAAAGAAGGATGCAAGTTATAAGAAATTACTATAGTTGTTCTCCGATATTTTAGTACAACTTACTATTTCGTTTAGTGAGCTCAGAATTTAACTCCCCTTTTATTTTTCTTAATCTATGATTGAGCTGCCAAGAAAGCTTGTGATATGCTCACTTTTTGTTGTAAATGGTGGCTTACGGTTTTGGCAATTTCCCCATTGATCCATGCAACATGTCCCTTAAGGGATTAAACTGTAATTATTTGCACATTTAGCTTTATTAGTTGTTCTACCTTGTGAGCATTGTAGTAGTTATTCCCCTATAAAGTAATAATGACCATTTACTCTTCCTCCATTAACTTATCTTCTTTCGCACGAGTGGTTAAAACAAAGTTCTCACCGTCAACTTGCTATCTTTTCCAAACATGTAAAAGGAACTCAATAATGCTAAATTGATTTATTGATTAGTACACCCAATGCAAAATTGATTTATTGATTAGTACACAATCACTTAACATGGATATCATGTTACATAAAGTTTGGATTTCCATTGCAATGCATGGGCACTCAGTTAGTTGAGGTAAATTAGTGGGGATTGTTGGGCTATATAGTAATTTCCTTCAATTTTTGATTAAAAGAAAAAAAGGAAACGCTGTGGAGCCCACTTGTAAGAAGGAGAGGAGAGGAGAGGAAAGGATAAGGCCATGGGCCTCGACCTCTTTGCATGGGTGGATCTCGCGATCCCCTTTTCTCGTCCCTCTCGTTCTTGACTGGCGGCGGCAGCCTGGCATCTCCGGCTTCTCCGGTTCCAACCATGCGCTTGGGGCGCACGGGCCGTTGGACGACACTGCCTCCTCTTGATCTCCTGTTGCTTCTCCTCTATATATTGGGACTTGTGAGCCGACGAATGGGGCAAAATCAAAGGTAAGTTCCGATGGATGCAAAGTCTATATGTGGCGACTTGATTTGCCACTGATTTGGGGCTTTGGGACTGGATCGGATTGAGCTCACCAGGGGCTTACAGCTCTTGATTTCCACCATTCTCCTGGGCAATCGCGGTTCTTGTGCGCATCTCTACGGCTGGTTCTGATCGGCGTCTCCTTGTGAGACTTGTGTGCACGACGAGTCTTTTACTTCCTATTGATTTTATGCAGCATCACTTGTGCTTCGACTTTGGAAACTTGATGTGTTCCGAGTCTCCAGAGCTGGGCATTGTATCTTCGGAACCCATCGGTACCGTGGCATTCGACGACGATTGGTTTTCTGGGACAACGTCTCTGCGACGTGCCTTGCCTTGATAGCCAACTTGGTGGCTTTGATTGCCATCACTGCAGTGAGTATTTTCGGTGCTTTCTCAATACAATCTTGCTTAAGTATGTCGTGCTAGTGATAGCTGTATGCTTGCTCATCTCTGAATTAAGAAGATACTAGTGCTGGTAACTTTTGCATGATTTCGGTGGACTGTGGCATTGCTCTGTGAAGAAAAAATCGGTCACTTTGATGCTTTTGTGACAATTTAGGAATATAAGTGAGGCAGTGAGTTGATTGTATGTTCATACGATTCATGTTATTTACCTTGATTATTGCAGTATATCTCTTTTGAAATGTTAGTCTGAAAGTATCATTGTACTGTCAGTAGTTTACTTGTTCAAGTGATTTATACTTTGCTATCAGATCCTGGTAAATATTTGTAGAGCTCAAAGCCTCATTTATCTTTTAAGAATTATCACATAACTCTGATTGAAGGCTTGACCGCTAGTGGCGAGGAGGCTGTGCTCACTGCACGTGCAGCTCGACACCTGAGAGCAAATCTAAACACAAATCTGTGCAATATGTTAGATTTTGAGGCTCACATGTTCTTAGTATTCACCATATTCCTTTCTTCTTATGAATAGAATAGTATTTCTATTTTTAAATACATACTGTTGATTCTCTTGTCATATGAAGTATGTTCAAATCTAGGATTAAACTAAAACTATTGCTGAAATTGCTTAATTTCCAACAGGAAGGTCTTTGGATCATGGCCAAAGCACAGGAGCTGTCGTTTTTCCTTGGGCGATGCTCTTTTCTTGTCGCAGGTAGCGCGCTAGTTCTGCCATCATAACTTTGTAATAGCCCCCAAATCTGCTGTGAGTGTTGGTCATTGTAATCGGTTGGTTTTGTAGCGGCAAACTCTCTTCTGCTTAATGAAATACGCGCAAGCCTCTTACGTGTTCTCGAAAAATATTACTTGCCCATGCGGATTTCAAAGCTATGACGGAGATTTCAGAGGATGGTAGCATCCAGTTAGGTGTATTCTTTAGGATATGTCGATTTCCATCTTTTTTTAACCAGTTAAATTGCACAGTAAAAGGCATTGCTATATGTATGTCCTACCTAGGTGGATACTAGTTGCAAGGGAAATCTGAACCTGCTCTGTTTTTTTGCCTTTGTCGCAAACTATGAAATAGGTATGTGATCAACTATGAAAAGGTTTTTGTGAGGCTGGACGGATGGAAAGTCCATGGATTTTAAACAAAACAGCATAATGTTCCAAGTGAAGCCTATTGAATTATCTTCACCACAGGATGTGTCATACTTCATTAGAATCACGCTGAGTAGCAGGCATTGGGAAAGCTCTCCTGCTAAAGGCTAACTAATAGTATGTAGTGTCGCTTAGCCCCAATGTCCATAATTAGTCTCCTTTTTTCATATTTACTGTTTGCTGTAAATATCTCAATTATACTTATGTCTAAGTTATATATGAAACTGTATATATCTTGCTTCTGCTGCCTTACGTCATGAAACAAGCAGCAACTTGCAAAGGAGGCCAAGTTTTCATGGAGAGTGATAAGGAATGTTGTGCTGTAATATGGCCCCCAAAGGAAAATCTTTCCTTGAATGGTTGATCAAGGTGCATAAAAAATATATAAATATAATTCTTAAGGCTGTTTGATTCCACTGGGACCTAAAGTCTTTGAAGAGCACATATTATGTATATTTAGAACAAGGAACATGTTATTCTTGTCCTTATATTCCCCATGTGGGTCACATGTATCTCAACTTGCTATTCTCTCAGATTGTTGTACTCAAGTTTCGTCGTTTGTCATTTTTAAATACAACCAGAAAAGGGACTGCTGTAGAAAAGCTTATTGAACTAATCTCTTTGTTAGCCTCTTCTTCCCAAGAAAGAATAGTTTGCTGCTGCAGATTGGAATCGTCGTGAACTAATGCATTTATATCATGACCGGTTGTATTGTCAGAGCCTTTTCAATATTGATAGTTGTTGTACAAGAAGGGATTGATCGTGCATTTCCTTATCCTGTACTTTGGTAACTATTTGGTGAGTCAACAAACGAGGATCATAATTTATTTAGGTTTTTATTTGTTAACTACTTAAGATTAACAGTACAAGTAACTTCAGAAATAATAGAGAACTTATCACTTGTGAATTATTGTTTGTCCTTCAACAAACTTTTGTTATGCTTTTCTAATTAACTTGATCCTGGATTCAACTTTACTACGCAGTGCATGCAGATGTACAAAAAAGAATTGCTTCTTGAAAATTCTGCTGCACTCTGTCGTCCTTCAATTTGTAGCACAACTTGGTATTTCAGTGGTGTGCTTTGACTACCTCTAACAGGTAAGCAGTTATATTGCATAGGTGCTCTGATCTGATCTAGGGTCTTTAAGCTGGATTGTTTTGGTACCTAGCTCCTTTCCCCTTTTTTTTATCTATTAACATGTTGGGAATGAAATATATGAAGCATGTATTATCATATCCGCATGTATTGCACGACACAATTATATTACCTTTTATAATGTTGCCCGTCGTGACGTGCACAGGACAGTCGGGTTCAGTGGCACGGCGAAGCGTGCCTGGACATCACATCACTCTTATCATTGCTCTTAGACTGTCCAATCCAATGATGGAATTCCTGTCCATAAGGAGCACTCTACCATTTGACATGAAACGATCGACGGCTTTGACAGCGCAGTTCTAGTAATGTTTAAGAGAGAGGGAAGTGACCCCTCGGAGAAGGGTTTCGTGTAAATTTGAAATGGTCGATTGGTACTAGGGCACTCCAAACGCTCTACCCTATACTTTATCTAAGAGTAGGGATGTTAATGAATCGAATATGAATCAAATATTGATCTTTCTATATTTATATTTATATTTTTTAAATGAATACGAATTTGAATATACTCGAATACAAATTGAATATTATAATGAATGCAAATACCTACTCAATTCGGTCAGATACTAATATCTTATGGCAAATGAAGTTTAGCAAATTGATACCGGTTTTATAGTAATATTTATGCCCATTTTCCTCTAGTTTAGTATGTAATCAGTTATCATTGGTGCTATTTTACCACTAATCCTAACCAATTCTAGATATATTACAAATAAATCAATTATAAACATATCAAATTTGTCTAAAAAGAGCATTCAAAAAGCTTTATTGGGGGATATACCAAAATAAAAAATGAAATGTCAAATTAGATTCCACCATGACGATGGGCTTACCAAGATGATCGAAATGCATATATAATATGCCCAATTTGAAGGTCAGATACAAAAGATACATATTAGCTTGTTGATATTACTATATCTACCAAACTCGGATATTATCCGTATTCATGTTCGATTCGACGCCTATTGTACATACCATATTCATATTCGATAAAAAAAATCCGGATACTATCTGGATTTGGATTCGTTTTACAACACGAATGCATTTTTGCTTACTACATTCGCTACCATCTGAATATGGATATCGGATAAAATAGATAATCTGGATCCACTTGACACCCCTATCTAAGATTATCCATGTAGGATGGGAAGCTATAGCTAACCTGTGACCAGATGGCTAGACGTCTAGGTGTGCACCTAGTCCACTAGGATTCAAGTGACTTAGCGCTGGTATTCATCAATTTTAGGAGTACACACATATATGTGCATTTAATGGAAGAATGTGTGCCCACGCTCTTTGAGGCCTTAGGTGCCTTTAATAACTTCCATCCATGTGTAGGAGACACACATGTGTTTTTGTGTGGGCATAGGTGGTGTGAGTGATGTGCGTTGAGTATATGCATCTGCCTTGTACTCCAAAAAAGTAGGGATTGCTACATAGCATATGTTTGATGCAAGTGGAATAGGTGTCACTCCTTACAACAACATGAATTCACTGTATTGCCTTACATCCTAGTCAGAAGACATGTCCCAGCTACCATCATGTAATCCTTATCATCTTCCCCAGCTCCCATCCGAAGGTAGTCTTACTGTATTCACCTCTCCCTTGCTTCCCTTTCCATCTCTTGCTACACATGGCCATGACTCAACCAAAGCTAGGTGCTCCTCCATGCTTCTCTCTACATTCCTTCCCTCTCCCTTGCCTCATGTTGTCACAACCAGAGCTCATGGGTAGGCCTCACCTTCCAAGGACACCATCGCTTGTACCGGTGAGGAAAGGACGCCGCGGTGGAACACTCACGGCAGTGGTTGCCGAAGGAGTCTAAGTGGTGAACAACGAGTGGAGTGGGGTGGTGCACGGCGAGCCTGCAACAACCTCCAGAAGCATAAGGCCGAGCATGCCACCAATGCCGAGCACGCCGCCGCCGATGCCAAGGCCAGTTAATCAAGTGTCTATTGCAACTAGTTGTTTGTTGCTATAGGTGATTTAAGATGTTGGTATTGTATGCTTTATTGTTGTAGTAAAGATTTTTTTGAGATGCTACATAGTGCTATCCAAAATGTTGGGTCCTTCTTATCTAAATGTTGATATTGGTATTTTGATGCTATTTTTTTGTTGCAAAAATAGAATTTATTCAATTATTTTTGCCGATGTTGCAACAGTTGTTGTGCAATGTTACAAATGCAAAATAAAATGTTTCATCAGTTAATTCCAATTGTTGCACGGATTTGTTGGGTTATGGATTTTATTGCACAAGATTTTTTTATTGCAGTTGATTATAGATTTGTTGCACAAGGAATTTTTTTGTTGTAGTTTGGTGTTAGCTTATTACATCTTTTTTTGTTTGTGATTGGTTGTTGCAATCGTGAAAAATTTTGTTGCATGTTCATCGGATCGATGTTGTGCCCTATTATAAATTTGTTGCATGCATCGCATGGAGCACTATCTAGTTCCTCACTTTTGCCCTACTTCGGCAAGCTGGAGCTCCAACGAGCCAGTGGTGGTGGGAGAATGTCCTCTCCCCTTGTGCGCCTACTCCATGGAATCCAACTTCAACCACCGGTGTCATTAGCCCCACCACCAGCATCCTGAGCTGCAATGCTAACTACCGGTTTGAGGTCGCCGCTTCTCATACTCGAGGGAGGCCATTCGCCATGGCCTCCTCCTCCTTCAGCAAGTTGGAGCTCCAGCGAGGCAGCAGTGGTGAAAGATCGAGTTGAGATAAGCTTCTCTGTTGTGCCAAATTGAACAGATGAAATCCATCCATGTTAGATCTAACTGTGTGGGGGAAGCGTATGATGGGAAGATTCTCATCGTACGTATGGGCGCTAATCACTCCCAAAAAAGTATCCATGTAGGATAGGAGGTGATGTGTGAAGAGTTAAAGAGAGAGGAAAGTTATGGCTGGGTTTATTTCTACTTGGGCTTTTCAGCTTATGTACTATAGCTACAGTACTTTTTGCAAAATTTGTGTATTTTTTCAAAACAAGGTCTAAAAGTCAATTGCAGTACACATTATATTGATTTCATATGTACTGGCAAAATCGCATGCGAGTATCTATCTCTTCGTAATCTCTCTCATAAACAAACAGAAATCATAAACTATAAGCCAAAAAGCTTAAACTACAACTCAAAAGAACACATCCTATATCTTGAATAACACTATATCGGGAGAGAAAGTTGTATCTAAATCTTACTTTTGTGGGGCTAGATGCACTTGACATGAAAAAGCTCCTTGGGCGTTGAGAGGGTCGTGTCACCTCTCCGGGACTGCTGGGCCGTTGTGCCAAAACTGCCACCTCTAGCCTTCGCATCACCCATAGTTGTCGTCGAGCGCTACCACATTGCCGACCATCTCAGAGCTCAAATCTGGCCAGATCTGAGTAGCACCAGCTCAGAGGGCGAGCATGGGGCAAGGAGGACAGTGTGGGAAGGACAGTGACCTCTGTTGCCAGTGGGCAAAGGGAGTGTGTTGAGATAGGCCAATGGCGGCAGATGGAGGGGAGATAGGGCAGCTAGCAAAGGGGAGGCAAGCGCCACCAATAGAGGGGTGGTGGGCGGAGGGAAGCCAAGTGCCACCGGTGGAGGGGAGGCGAGCATCGTTGGAAGAGGGTAGGTGTGCAGCGTCGATGAAAATATTGAGGAAGATGGGTAGAAATTGGGAGGAGTAGGTGGGGTAGAGAGATAGAGATGGGAGGAGGTAGGATATGACAAGTGGGCACAAGGCTATGAAAGTATTATAAAAAAGATGGTACTTATTTCGTGTCTGCTATGTATTTATGTCAAGATACAAAAGGTTGAAGGGTAGTAACTAGTACTATTTATTGATGTTGTGGAAGCTTTTAGATATGACTATCAAAATCATGCACTGGGAATGCCCTTAGTAGGTAAAAACAATAATCAAACATGTGTGCCCTTAAGAGGGCGTAATCAAGACTAAAATAGGATCGCAAAATTAGTTAATACTAAATGTTGGGTATGATTTTTATTCGAAGTGTCACTTATTTGTTGGAGAAATTCAATTTAAATGATAAAATATTTCAATACAAATATTATGGGTATTAGTAAGGCATCCGTGCTTTACAACGGATCTCATCTTGTGGTTCTATCTGAGTTTTTTTCCTGATTTTTTTGCTTTTGTTTTTATTTTTCCTGGTTTATTTGGGGTTTTTTGGGAGTCTTTTGGCTGTTTTTTAGGGTGGTGTACAAGTATGGTTGAAGGGATGAGATGACGGATAAACTTCTATTTTATATTAGTAGAGTAATTAGATAAATTATACTACATCGATAGTTTGAGAAATACCACTGTACGAATGGCTTTCAGAAATGCCACTACATGTCAAATACTCTCAAGAATGTTGTTGGACCTAATATGCCCCTCTTAACACGAATATATAGCTCATATTTTATTACATATTTTTTGTGCGGACGCGTTTGACCTTGACCCAATATCTTCATCACCCTCTCTTATTCTTTTACAACCTCTGTAACATTCCTCCCTCCCTCCATTTTCCGGATGAAGCTACTGTAACATTTCGTATGGACTGATGCAACAAATTCTCTGATGATGGGACATCATCCGTCTCCCCATTGCCACCCTAGCATCTAACTGGATATGGCTGACACTAGCACAGTAACATAAACGAAATGGTTGTCTGGGAATTACAATATCATTTCATCTATAGAAAAGACGCGGAAGCATCATCAATAGCGTACGTGCTTTTTGGTTCACGCACAAGTCAAGAAAGAGAAGCATTTCCAGCACAAGGTTTCACATGAGCATGCTACCGAACTTCCATCGCTTGACTACTATTTGGAAAGGCCGTCCTATCAAAATATCTTTAATCCATGCCTTGTTGGGCGAACCACGTACGAGCTGAAAAGAAAGAATTGGACCCGAGGTTACTACTGAGCATATGTTGCACGAGAATTGTACTTATTTTTAGTACTCCAAAAGCGTACCTAGAGGTTTCAGATCAAATTATACCGATGCCGTGGTACACAAACCTCTTATGGGTTCACCTGCTCCTTGATCCCAGATTTGGGCAATAAAACCACAGTGGTAACTTGTGGCCTTGTTAGCTGCAATTGGTTGTTGACAAAGGACAGAAAAATGGTAAGACGATAGTGGGGAGGAGCTGTTTGGTGTCAAACGGTGACACATTAATGGTGGGGGTTAGGCATGGTGATTGTCATCGGCAAGGGATTAGGAAGATATTGGGAAAGCGAGTGCTGTGGACCATTGATAAAGCACTAAGTCATCATTCGTATTGATTTGTGATTTGTGCTGATGGTTTTTAGCTTAAAATAAATAGTAGCGATTGATAAAAGTAGTTTTTAGAAGTTGAGATGTTCATGCTGGCTTTTACCTTTTGATTGTATGTATTATGTAAGAAAGAAAGAAAAGATGATGCTGCTTCATAAGTGGTGGGTTGGGGCTTATCTTTGTTTTCACGCTTTGCTTCATTATTATTTCCTGTCACTGCAGCGCCAAATATAGTACTTCCTCTGTTGATTTTTATAAAGCCTATTTCTTTTGTAATCTTGTTGCAAAATATAAGGCCTTCATACATAGTTAATTTTATTTTTTCTCTTTTGCCCTTATTTCTTTCATTCTTTATTAAGCATGTATGCATGGTTTTAATCACACAAAACAATTGTCTCATATTTCCAAGCACTCACTGGAAGGGTACTGTAGTCATGTTCCTTGGCAGCTTTCTCAATATTAGAGCTTTCTTAATCTATGTACTTGATCACAATACATCTATAAATATTCATCGCAAAAAAGTACCGTCTTATAAAAATCGTCGGAGTGAGTAATAATTTTCTTAGACAAAATATGGTAGTAGTTTGATATTTTGATGATCAATGTCGTTATTTCTCAAAAAGTATGAAGGAAGTGTAATGATTTCTCAATAAGCACAAGTGTTGTGTTACCATATTCTTTTCAGTTTATAGCTTCTCTTGAATAAATAAGCAAGATGATTTTTTTCGTTACTATTTCGAAATGGTTTATAGGAATAGTCTTTTTAAAATAACTTATTAATATTTAATTTATTCACATAAATATTTATATTAAAATAAAAAATTATCACTTATAGCATAAGCACAGCCAAACTGGTCCGTCCTTTTCGCTGTCCTGTATGGATGTAGTAGTCGTCACATGTGAAGACGTTGGCGGAAACCATTTTTTGAATTGCTAATCGTAGGACGTCATGATGCAGTTTTGGCTGGGCCCAAAGCTTCCGTGAGTCCGTCCTTTTTTTTTTAAAGAACTATTGCAAAGTTACGCGGCCGCTCCGACCATTTGACTGGGCCAAAAGCTTCCGTTGCTCCGCATGGATGCAGTTTTTGTTCAAGCTATGTAATTTTTTTAAATAATTTATTTTTAATTCAAAATTATAAAATTATATCCATGCTTTAATCTTTTTACAGAAATAGTTTTTAGTCACCCAACAGTTAGGCAATTGAACCCTGTCGCCCAACAGCCAAGTGACATGAAGACAGTCGGTGGATCATTAGGCGACAGACTCTAGTCGTCCAACGGTTGGACGACTGGACCTGTCGCATAACCGTTAGGTGATATCATACTGTTGTCCAACTATTGGGCGACTGTCAGTCCACCCCTTTTTGCGCATTTGGACCCCTGACTGCGAATGAACTAGTTGGTGACGTGTATCATTTCCGCACAAAAGGCCCAAGGAGACATGCAGCCTCTGCGCACGGGGGTAAAGATATGTAATATTTATGAAATCTTATTGTAAGTTATTTTTTAAAATAAAAGGGTAGACAATATCGGTTGAACCGTTTTTTTATTTTTGTGGATTGTGAATGGTACGAAATCTGTTAGATTCGTAATAACATTTTACGATCGTCGTATATTGTTATAGTGCGATTGATTTTCTGAAAAATTTTGTGAGAATGATTGAGGTATCAATGATTCGTAAGTACGAAGGTAAGTGATATTGCGGTGTAACTAGAAATTTATACACGGGGGAGAACTTCGAATAAATAACGTAAGGAAAATAATACGACAGTTCATCTGATAAGGAGGTTACATGACACGTAGGCTAATAAACCAAGAATGGTACACGCATGTCTTTAGGGAATTAGAAATACATGAGACATATGGACGAAGAACATCGAACTACTGCGTTGACTACGGCCATTTGTCCTTCCTCCTGAGCTCGGCGCTGTAGTCCTCGCCATCGGCCATGGCTTTTGCTGCCAGTTTGCACTTCTCTCGCGTTCCTTCTCATGAGCCTCCCGCTCCCTACGCCTACACGCCTCTAGGTGAACTTGCGTCTCCCGCCAGATACGCTCACTTTGATCTTAGCTACGGCACCGCTCCTCCATCCTCTCTCATGTAATCTGGGTGTCCCACTCCTCACAATCCAGAGTCCACTACTCATGCGGGTAGATTTCCTGGTCGATCCATTTGCCGTAGGCGTATAACGGATCCAGAGACTATAAGAAGAGGGGAGAGTTTGTTAGTGCATGCTATACAAGAGAACTAGTAAGGGAATGTATTATAACCCATTTATATTGGGTGCCGGTAGCGGGCCATGTCCCAACGCCAGTCAGGATACTCCTTGGCGTAGTTACTGCAACCCTAGTAACACATCTCTAAGCTCAACCGCTCCTTGGACTCGAAGAATTTACATACATCCCTACACCAACAGAGAAGGGCATCTACCCCACGGACGGGTCTTGCATCGAACACTCGATGGGAACGTTGAGGTACAGGTTGGGATTGGAGGTACGAGGGACTTTGCTTTGGGGAGGTAGCCTCTTGCCACGCTCTGCTTGTTCTTCCTGTGTTGTAGCAGCCCTTGCGAGTCAGGTGATCTCCTCTCATTGCTTCTCTATATTAGCAATGTAGGCTTGCAGACGTAGTGCAGGAGAACACGCTGCGGAAGAGGCAGTGCTTATAGGCTTAGCTGACGTGGCGTACGCTTTGCGAGTGCAATTCAATTTGGACAAATTCACATCTGCGAAGCAACGACATGCTGGATGATTTATGGACCAGCGTAGCATCACGTCGCTACACAAAGCTGCCACATTTGTTTTGTCACTACGTAAAGCTACCCCATCTGGTGTTGTCACTGCGCAAGACTGTTTTGTTTGATCTTATCATTGTGCAAAGCTGACCCATTTGGTCAGTTGTTTACTTTTGTTTTGTCACTGCACAAAGCCACCACGTCTAGTGTACTCACTGCAAAAAGATGCCCCTGTTTGGGCTTATCACTATGCAAAGCTACCCCATTTGATTTTGCCACTGTACAAAGCTACCATATTTGATGTTATCACTGTGCAAGACTGTCTCCTTTGGTCTTTTCACCGCGCAAAGCCACCATGTCTTGTGTATTCAGTGCGTAAAGCTGCCCTCGTTGAAAACAAGTTTTCAAACCCGAACTATTCGAGGTGAAATCTACTAAATAAAGGTTCCAAATCTAAAACATTTGAAAACAATTTTTTGTCCTTTTCTTTTGAAATTGTAACATCATCTTTAGAAAATGAGCATATTAATCCTAGATAACATAATTGAGCAATAGATAGTAAATTTAATTTAATGTTTCAACTAGAGATACACTGGAAATGGAAAAATCATTTGAGATAGCGATTTTATCCAATCATAATACTTTTCCTTTGCTATTGTCCCCAAATGTGATCTTTTCATTGCTTTCATTTTCAAATATGGTGAACATCTTTCAGTCTCCAGTCATGTGTTGAGTACATCCACTATCTAACACCCAATGCCTTCCACCGGTCTTGTAGTTCACCTACAAAAGAAAATCAAGTTCTTTTAGGTACCCAAACTTGTTTGGGTCCTTAGAGTTTAGTCACCAAGGCTTTGGGCACTTAAATAGCATTCTTTTTTGCGTCTAAAATTGAAGTGCCAATAAATTTTACAACTATTTTGCCACTATTAGATTTCTTAAGTAAATAACAAGAATCATATAACTTAATAGAAGAAGTTTTATTTTTCTTGACCAAGTTTACCATTTGGCCTAACAAATCTGGTGACCTCCTTTGTTGGTCTCTTACATTTCTTGGGGATATACCTAAATCCTTCCTTATCGAATGAACATCTTTGCTCACTCAATAGTTTGTCAAGGGTGACCTTTCCCTTGAAACATCTTTTCAAACTTTTGTTGAGTTGAGATACTTGTTCCTTCAATTTGGTATTCTCAACAACAAGTTTTTCATCGCATGAATTAGCATTATCATCAATATTTGAATTGCATGGCATAGCTAATAAGTCATCACAAGATGTGAAAATGTTAATTTTAGCAATCTCTACTCTAGACAAATTATCTAGTATATCACAATTAATACCAATGCTAGTGCAAGAATTACTTGGTTTTTCTTGAAGAAGCAAGTCATGAGCTTCCTTTAACTCCTCATAAGAATCCTTTAGAGAGAGATGTTCTCTCCTTAGGTCCTTAAATTTTGACTTTTTTTAAGAAATTTATTTAATTCAATTAACATATCCATTAGTTCATCATATGAAGGCTCATCATTATCAATAATTTTTACATTTTCTCCCTTTGCCATGAGGCATGTAGGAGTTGAGAAGAGTGATGGAGCTTCCTTGATCGTAATTCAACCGAGTCCCTTCTTCATAGGAGACTTTTCTTCGTCGGAGTCGGAATCCGTAAGTTCTTCATCGGAGTTCCACTCTGTACTATGGGCTTCATTCTTCCTATCATTGTGAAGCCTATTGAAGAGTTTGTTCTTTGGGTTGAAATCCTTCTTGTTGGGAGACTTGCCGTTGTCATCTTTCCTTGCGGGGTATTGGGAAGCGATATGCCCCTTCTCATCGCACTCATAGCAACGAATGTTGTTATAACTCTTGTTGTCGTTGTAGGAGCGCCCCTTTTTGCCCATTCCTTGGTTGGCGCTTTGGTATGGACGTCTCCTCATGAATTTCTTTATTTTTCTCACAAGGAGTGCTATCTCCTCTTCAGAGTTCTCATCTTCATCATCGGATTCTTCACTTGATATTGCCTTGACCTTGAAAGCGGTGATCTTCTTGCCCTTGGAGGAGGATTTTTCCAAAAGCTCCTCCTTGTCCTTCTTGTACAACTCATTGATAATAAGATTACCTAAGAGTTGAGTTGGAGTCATCCTTGCCAACTCGGATGAGTTGAGAAAGAGAGTCATCAACATATCATATTTCTTCGGCAACGCTCTAAACATTTTTCTTATAACATCAATATCCGTTAGTGACGTGCCAAGGCCTTTGAGCTCATTTACAATGTTGTTCAAGCGATAATACATCTCATTTATGCCTTCATTTGGCAACATTGTAAATGTCTCGTATTTTATCCGAAGCCTTATGTTCATTAGGTCTATCCACTAATGTCCAAACATTATTTTGGGCGAAGTTGTTGAGTTCTTTATACATTGCATTCATCCAATCCAGATCTTCTAAAGCATCGTCTACAATCTTTTACTCAAGAGTAGACACAAATGAATAAGGTTCACAAAATGAAGTTACTCTAGAACAAGTTTGAACACCCTTACGTCACCCCATATTTGATCTATTAGATAATCTTTGACGATTGCGTCGTGGATCTTCGACGGTAGAGATTGTTATTCCTTTTCTTCCACATCTATTACTTGAATGCTGCTTGTTATGGAAGAAATAGGAGCTTCAACTTGCTTTGATAAAGGAGATACACTTGGATTATCCATTGGCTTGATATCGCCAATTTACATGTTCTCCATTGCTCGCCTTAGTTTTTCATCACCTACATTATCCAATTTTTTTTGCTCTTCTTGAGAAACATTAGTTTCATTAAATTGAACATCATATGATTATTCAACTAAACCGGAGTTTTTGTTAAAGACTCTATAAGCTTTGCTATTCGAAGAATAACCAAGCAAAAATCCCACATCACATCGATTTTGAAATTTAAAAAGTCGAATACCCTTTCTTAAGATATAATATTTGCATCCAAATACTTTAAAGTAGGAAATATTTGGTCTTTTCCAATGAAAAGTTCATAAGAAGTCGTTTTCAAAAGACAATGCAAATAAAGTCGGTTTGTGGTACGATAAATGGTGTTAATAGTTTTCGCTTAAAAATTATCAGAATATTATATTCATCAAGCATTGTCCTGACCATTTCAATTAATGTTCAATTTTTTCTTTTTACAACTCTATTTTGCTCTGGAGTGTAGGTAGTGGAAAGCTCATACTTTATTCTGAATTCATCACGAAAATATTCAATTTTAGTGTTTTTGAACTTGGAACCATTGTCACTTCTAATTTTCTTTATTTTGAAATAAAATTTGTTTTGGGCCCTTTTTGATTAGCTTTTGAAAATGTCGAATGCTTCTCTGTTGTCATTTAAGAAGAATACACATGTGTATTTAGAGTAATCATCTACAATGACTAAACAATAGCTATTGGCCCCGATGTTCTTATAGGTTGTTGGCCCAAATAAATCCATATGTAAGAGCTCCAATGGCCTAGCGGTTGACATGATACTTTTGGAAGGATAAAAATTTACGACTTGCTTTCCGACTTGGCAAGCGATACATGATCTATTTTTGTAACATCCCAAATTTTGAGCTTATTTGAAAAGAATAATTTCAAATTATTTGGATTTTCCAGAGTTTAAGTTTCTGTTTAAAAATAAAAACTAATATTAATATAGGTTGGAAATATTTTTCCTAGGTCTAAAATATTACCAGGGATTTCTGTGAATTTTTTTGGAATTATCAAAATTTATTTGGTATTTTTTCGATTATTTTAAAGCCTCCTAAGTATTCTGAAAATTCTTAAAAGATTTAAATTCCAAAAACCCTTTCGGGCTGACACGTGGTGCCATCTGGTTAAATCCGCCACCGCTGGATCAATCATCGCCGTCCGTCTTCACTTAACCCTCTCCCCGCCTTCACTCTCTCCTCGGCCGACGCGTGTCACGATCCGAGCCGTTCCCGCCTGCCAAATTGAATCGCCGCCCTCTGGTGCCACTTACCTCTTCACTTCGATCGGACGACTCTGATTTAATCCTCTCCCTCGCCCGATCGATCTTGGCCATCTACTCTCACTTACCGGTTCACTAAAAGATCCAACAGCCCCGTTTCCTCTCCCTCGCCACTTGTCACGGATCCGAGCCACCGCCCCTCCTTCTCCTCTCTCTCCCTTTCACCGACAAGCGGGGCCCACTTGTCAGGCCCGTCTTCCCCGCTACCCTTCTTCCTCCGCACGCCACCGCCATTAATTGCCCACCGAGCGTCTGCATCTTCGCCTTCCATCCGTTACCCATCGCCATTAATGGCTCTAGAGCAACCGTTTGTCATGCGCCATCAATTTTCGCCGTTTCTTTTCGGGTTAATGCCCATTTCGCCGGTTGGGAGGTGGAAATGGTCGTCTTAACTCCGGCGAGCTCGTGCTCGGCCGTTACCCCATGCGCCGCCTCTCCCTTTATAAATACCTCACTGGAGAGTCTTCTCACCCCTTCGCGCACTCCCTCTCCTCCAGTCTCAGCCGTAATCGTCGTCGCCACGCGTTTTTGCCGCCACCGGTAAGCCGCCGATGGAACTCCGTCTAACCTCCGCCGCGTTTGCCGAACCCGCGCCTCCCCTCGGACGACTCCTGTCTCCGCCCCGATCAATCCCAACCGTCCATCCAGACAACGACTCGGATGCGCCCTCGTGTCCAATCTTCGGCCGTCCGATCTTCCACCTCCGTGCCCCCGCCTTGGTTCCGCCGCCCGTGTCCGCGCCAGTGCCACATGTCGCCACATCAGCTGCCACGTCAGCAAAACCCGAGCCCAGGTGCCACGTCAGCACTGCCACGTGTCATGCCACGTGTCACCCTCTCTGCTTGCCACGTCAGCAGTCCCTGCGCACTCCTGTGGACTCGGTCCACCGTGGACCGGTCCCACCTGTCAGCCTCTGTAAAATTATTTAATTTCGGTGCTGACGTCATTATTCTGATTTTCCTTTAGTAAAATAATTCCTGCTGACGTCATAATTCTTTTTCAGTAGAAATTTAATTCCAGAAAATAGCCTTTTTCTTTTTCTTTATTTTGAAACTTCCAAAAGCCATATCTTCCTCATTCTAACTTCAAATTGACCCATTCAAATTTATAAATTCATCTCAAATTCCAAACTTTCATATAGTATATTTATTTCAAATTTTGAGTTTTTATTTCATTTCATTTATTGGTTTTTCTCGATTGTCGTGTAGAATCTGAATTCTCCAAGGATTTTCAAGAGTGACTTCAGGAAGATCCCAATCTGAATCAAGAAGGCAAGTTTCCTTGACCATTTTGCTCCTAAATTTTGTAAATGATTTTATAAATATTTTAAATTTAATTGCATGGCTATGTTATATAAATTGATAATTTTAATTATAGAAAATTTAGATAAATACCCAAACTTGTTATACCCTCCTTTGGAATTGTTTACCATGCACATTTGTCAACATAGGATACCTTTTAGCTCATAGATGAGTTAGTATTACTTTTTGTGGAATTTAGAATAATAGCAAATGCTTAGTCTAGCTGTTCACTTTCAATTATCTGTATGGGAAAAATCCATTGATGAATGATTTGAATTTATGTATTTGTTAAATTAGTAGCAATAGAGGTTGTCATTGTTATTTCAAAATAAAAGGAAATATATAAAAGTAAAATTAGACCAGGGTGGATGGAATGTTTGGCTGGTGCGGGTTTAGCACAAGAACTTGAATTGTGAATGTTACACCCTAGTCACTTATGGACCGACTCTTGTGTTTGTTCAAACTAAACATTATCGTACAACCATAAGTTTAAATGGGTACAATCTAGCTGACTAACTTATGATAGTTTAGTTTAGATGCCACTATTGGAAAGTGGGTGCCAGGGATTTACTGGTTCACTCACAATGAGGGATAGGGATTTACTGTACTCACATGGCGCAATAGGGGGCTTCTGACTGTGGTGGACTTAACTCTTCAGCGGTGAAACCTCAGCAGGTGGTATCTAGTTAGATTAGAGTAAGGTAAAAGTGTAATATCCTGATCGTCGATTCGGTGTAGGTTTTAAAAAAAATGGGGAGTTTTCCATTTTTTCGGTGAATCGCGGGAGGCGAAAATTAATTTGGAAAATTGCCCAAAATAAAATAATGAATTTAATTCATTAAAAAAATATAGAATTTGGACTTCCTAGAGGGGGGCCTAGCCAATTTGGGCCAACCAGCCCAAAGGGGGCCCAAGCTACCCCTTTTTCTTTCCCCAAATCCTAGCCAAGCCCCCTCCCACCCCCTTGGCCGCCCCCACCCCTTCTTGGACGTCCTCCCTGCCCTCTCTCTCTCCCCAAGGCTGCCATGGCTGAAAAGAAAGGAAGAAAAGGAAGAAGGGAAGAAAGGGAGGAAAAGAAGGGAGAAGGAGGGAAGAAAAGAGGAGAAAAGAAGAAGAAGAAGAGTGATCTTGATGAATTCCCCTAAGTAACTCTCCCTCACCCCAATCCCTCTGTTTTCTACTGAATTTAGGGTTCTTGGTCCAAGTTTTGTGGGGATTAGCATTTTAAAAACTCTCGATTAGAGAATCCCGGTTGACTGTCTGTAGATCCAATCACGCGGTGTTACTGTTCGTATGCTTTAGGCCCCTAAGACGATTTTTTCTGAGGATCTCACCAAAAGGAAAAACGTAGAGGAAGACGATATGCATATACTGTATTTTTTCCAGATTTGTTGGCCGTGTAATTTAGGCGTACCAGGGTTTGGAATCTCGCTGTCTGTCAGGGGTGCAGACAGGGACAGACCGCTGTTCAGATGGGAATTAGGGGTAGAAGATGATTTTTAAATTTTTTGTCATAATTGAGAAAAAGGTAGGTAATTCAGTAATCTAGCTGCTGTAAAAGAACCAGAAGTTTTAGAGCCTTGATCTGTTCTGGGGACGCGTTACAAGTCTGCTGTCTAGACTTTCAAAACAGAGGACGTCATCTGTTTTGTGCATTAGATATCACCTTGTTAATGACAAGATAAAAATATGTGATCTACATGAAAAGTGTAGGTATTTAACTAAGAAATCCAGATATATATCTTTTGCCGTGATTAGTTTTATATTTTTAAAAATAGGAAAATGTTAAGCAGCGCCGCTGTATTGGAAAGATTGTAGAACCGTTACACGGGGAAGGATGTTGTGGGATTTTGGGGTTTAGCGATATTTTTTCTTCGAGAGTTGTGTTTTTATTGTTGTAATGTGTGCTGAGTGGTACCTTTTTGGACAGGCGGTTTTGCCTCTGAACGCGCGTGATTACGTCGCTTCGCCGGTAGAGGCAAGTAAACGTAGCGGATGTGCTACCGTTTAACCCGTTATTCTTACTACTTGCAATATACATGATTTTTCGTAATGATAAATGATATACCATGATTACATGTTTTCTGAGTAAAAATGTGGTAGCAAGATATTAATCATTTGCCATGTTTGGATGAGTTTTGGTAGTATTGTGGTAATTTGCGTAATAAGCTAATTGTGGTATATGAAAGTAAATGCATGGTGGATATGAAGATATTTCCTCGTTGTTAAATTTATGAGTATCATATTGATGCCCTTGAAGTTGGTATTTTTTGTGGTCTTGGTGGTAGTATTCTTAGTGAATACTTGTGGTTGTGGTGGTAGCAATCTTGATGAATATATTGTGGTCTATGTGGTAGGATTCACTATAGATCGATTGATTTTGATCTTGGTGAACCGAATGTTGGTTATATGGTTTACCTTCGTGGTTAAATTCTTGTGGTTTATTATTATCATATCATTCATTACATGTCATGACATTGCATTGTGGATATCGCCGCTTATAGCCGCGACCGTACCGGTACAACATCGTGCATTGTTGTAACACGATGCACACTTTTACCTTGTTGGGTAAAGGTGAAGTGGAGCATAGCATGCATATGCATTGCATTTGTGGAAAGATCATTTGCATACCTATGCAATATATTGCGGATAAGTTATTTTACAAACAAATACAATTTCATAGTTGTATGGTGGAATTGGCTCATAAGGGCCACTTATGGTATGAGGAATGTGGCTATGGTCGTGGAAAGGGGTTCATCCCTTGTGGTATGGTAGGGGTTGTGTTTGTGACATGAGATTCTTTTCTCTTGTGGTAATTGTTGATAGCAGTTATGGATGCGTGAAATAATAAAGTTAGTGAGGTAAAACATGTTAATGCTTTATTATCATTGGTAGTGGTAGTGGTGGATGATATGAAATAGTTAATTAAGATTTATTTGCTAATGTTTTATCATTGTTGGTAGTAGATATGGTTGAGGCTATAATTGTGGTAATTATGAAAAATGGATATTGATGCTTAATATCATTGTAGTTTGATTAGCTTGATAATGAATGTGGATGCACATTGTATGTGCACATGTGGATACTTTAATGATGTTGTATATTTGTTTGTAGTCTTAATAGCCTGTTAAACAGTTTGCTTGTTGAGATTATTATCTCACCCTTGTTTCCCCCTACAGGTGATTCTTGAGCATTCATGGGATGGGTAGAGCGGCACCACAGTAATACACTTGGTTCATCAATTCATGCTGTAATAAAGTCGATGGAATTCTAGCCAAATGCTTAGCAAATTCGTAGATGATTATTTTATTTAAGAATGATGAACTTGTGAACAATTCGTTGATTAATCTGCTAGAGGTTGCTTCAATTATTAAACTTGATACCAATATCTTTGTTCTCTTAGATGTTTATGCTTTCGCTTATTGCTTAATGTATAGAAATTATTGCCGGAATAAATTATCTTGAAATTTTGGCTAGCTGTAGAGTGGTTTAATGGCATTCCAGGGTAATGTGGGTCCTAGGGTGTTACAAAAAGCTTTGTGATATTTTATCTGGATCTCATGCCAAAGGAAGCATGTTGACTATTAAGATAATTTATCTCTTGTGGGTAAAGTTGTACAAACTCTGCAGAGTAATAAACTGTTCGAATAGCCGTGCCCACGGTCAAGGGTGGGCAAGGAATGCATTCACATGGTAGACATTTGGTTTTAGTTTTAAAAATAAAATATTTTGGAAAACTCGGGAGTGGAAGGAACTCTTGATATTTCAACCTGGTGGTTGAAACCAGTGCGGGTGGTTGGAACACATAAAAGTTTAGATTTGGCAGATTTAGCCTTTGTACTAGTGTTAGTGGATGAAACCTTCACTAAATTGTCTTAAACATTTTCATCTATTAAAAACCAGTTATTAAATCAATTGCTTTTGAAATAATTATTTAGATTTAAAATAAATACTGCTTTATGCAAAAAAACCATATAACCCTTCTTTGTTAAGCCTTGCATCTATTGCACCTTTCTTAAGACTTGTGGAGTACATTTTTGTACTCACCTGTTGCTCTCCAATTCAAACATCAGAAGACTTTGAAGACCAAGAGATGGATGGCCACTACTTCGAGGGAGCTGGTGAAGAAGGCTTTGCAGAGGACTAGGCCGCGTTGCTCCAGTCAATTGCCTATGGCAGATTGATGGACCGTTTTCATGAGATGTTTTTGCTTCCGTTGTTATCTTGTTTTGTGTGGTTCTGTGAACCTCAGTTGTAAGGCAATGGCCAAGAAGTATAAACTTCAGTTATTATTGTAATAAAGTGTGGTTGGCAATGCATCAATTTCTGTTTAACTGTGTGTACTAGCATTGATCTGGGACTAGTACTGTAATACACAGGGGGTCCAGGAGTTTCAACTCTGGGTTCTCATAATTTTTTCAAACTTCACATTTTTCAAGCCAACTACTAAGTCATGTTTGAAAAGCTTTTTAAGTTGAATCATACACACATGACTAGCCTTCTATTTTACAACCAATCCAAAGAAGTTTTTACCATTAAACAAGTTTTTAAGCAAAAAATCACTAGAGGAGAAATACAATAAATAAAGGTTTTCAAATATGAAGCCTTTGAAAACAAGTTCATTTTTTTTCTTTTGAAATGGTAACATCATTTTTAGAGAATGAGCATATCAAGCCTAGATCACACAATTGAGCAATGGATAGTAAATTAAAATTTAATGTTTCTACTAGAGATACATTAGAATTAGAAAAAGTTATTTGAGATAGTAATTTTACCCAATCCTAATACATTTCCTATGCTATTGTCCCCAAATGTGATCTTCTGATTGCTTCCATTCTCAAATGTGGTGTACATCTTCTAGTCTTCAGATATGTGTTGAGTGCACCCACTATCAAGCACCTAATACTTTCCACCAGTCTTGTAATTCACCTACAAAAGAAAATCACGTTCTTTTTGGTACCCAAATTTGTTTAGGTCCATGGAAGTTAGTAACCAAGGCTTTGGGCACCCTAATATCATTTTTTTAGCACATCAAATTAAAGTGCCAATAATTTAGCAATAACACTACCATTGTTGGATTTATTAAGCATATAGGACATTTGAAGTACCCATAGGATAATTTTGTTGCACATGTTCCATTTTCCAGTACTTTTGACAATACTTACCATTTTGCCTCATAAATCTGAAGCCTATGCAATTTAGCTTCTTTAACTGTGGATGTTCCTTCATGAATTTTCGATAGGGTGGTCCAAATATCATGAGCAATTTCCAAATTACTCACTCTATTGAACTCATTCGTGTTTACAGTGCTAAATAGAGCATTCATGGCTTGAGCACCTACATGAGCATTACGCCCCTCTTGTTCTATAGGATGTAGTGGATCAACAGACATGACATAACCCTCATTCATAATTTTTCATAAGCTCAGATTCATGGCCTTAAGATAGATAGACATTCTAATATTTCAATAAGAATAATTTGAGCCATCGAAAAGAGGTGCCTTCCTTAGAGCAATCACCTTACTAGCCATCATTTTCTCTCTAGACGGTTAAGTCTAAAACAACAAGAGACCAAACTTTGATACCACTTGTAGGATCAAGAATAACCGACTAGAGGGGGTGAATATAAGATTCTAAAATTCTTGCTTTCCAAAACTAATTACCACAATATGTAGCTAGGCAAGATTTCAATGCAATTTAAACTTACACAATTTTAGAAAGTCTGAAGCACCACAAGCAATAATCTCTACAAATATATTTTTAGCACAAGTAAATATGAAAATATTAGCAATCACACAGCTATAAATATAAGTGCAAAAAGTATAGAGAAACAAGAGAGCTAATGACACACGATATTTTATCGTGGTGTTCGAAAACTTACCGATTTCCCCTAATCCATGTTGAGGAAAGTCCAAACGACTTGGACCAACTCCACGAATTAAGCTTCAACTCCTCAATCCACTAGTAATTATCCTTCATCCACTCTGGAGATGGTGGACAGCAAACCACTCACAAGTCGGTGTTGGACCTCTTCACAATCTTCTTAAAGAGATCACCTCGTAATCTCCCGTCAAACTGTCTAGGTGCCGGCAAACACCAAGAGAAATGAATCACAGCTTTCTTTGATGGTGATCAAGTGCCAATGATCAATCTAGAGATGAAATGCGCTTGATTTGGTTCAACTATCTCAAATGAATGCACAATGTAAAATTGAGGTGTGTAGAGAATGTTCAATGCTCAAGGATTTTCAATAGAGTCTCTAACATCTATCCTTGAGCTGGTGGGGAAGTATTTATACCCCCTACCAACCAAATACAACCGCAGCAAATAACAATCCTAAAAAATCAGGGTGAACGGTAGTGCCACTATACAATTTGTGGAACTACTGCACATATACTGTAGTAACAGTAACGACTATATCAGAGCATCAGAACTAGCCGTTTAAATTTGGCG
The DNA here is from genome assembly GCA_036346265.1 of Melocanna baccifera. Taxonomy (NCBI): domain Eukaryota; kingdom Viridiplantae; phylum Streptophyta; class Magnoliopsida; order Poales; family Poaceae; genus Melocanna; species Melocanna baccifera. The sequence goes on from CM070709.1 coordinate 13,438,681, forward strand.
TGGTACTGCCGCAGTTATAGGTGTGGTAGTTTCAATTTTCGGAAGATCCAAAGTTTCGGCACGGTATTTCTGTTTGCTTCAAGACTAAAAGCTGGCGCTCTCTGGGAAAAAATGTACCGCCCGAATTTTCAGAGTTTTTGTGTTCCGGTAGTTCCACCCAAGATGTGCATTACTTTCGTTCTATGATAGTTCCGCCATTGAAACTTCGATACTTCTGTTTTCCAGAGAAACAAAATGATTCGAGCGTGCTATCTGGAAAAAACTTACCGTTCGGTTTTTTCAAGCTTCTGTGTTTCGGTAGTTCCACTTAGGATGTGTGGTACTTTTGTTCTACAGTAGTTCCACCATTGAAAATTTGGTACTTCCGTTTTCCAAAGAGAAAAAATGATTCCGAGGGTGCTCACTAGAAAAAATGTACCACTTGAATTTTCGAAGCTTCCGTGATGCGGAAGTACCACCAGTTTTACACCGGTACTTCTAGAATGCGGAAATACCCCCGATTTCACTTTGGTACTTCTGATATTCTTGTCAATGTGTAGGTTGGCTATCAATTTTAGTTTTAAGCATATGCGTGATCCTAAATTGATCCAATAGCATAAAAACATTCTATCAAGTTACTATCCATGACCCCTTTTAATAGTATGGTATTTATCCTATAATCCGGTCTGGCACCTTTTCTCCTTAGACCGGTAAAAGCAAAAAAGAGAAAAAGGATCCTAGACTACTTATACCTTTGTCTTGAGCCACATTGATCTTCATATTCACCCGTAGCATGCATCACACATTTATCATTGGGACTAAACCTTTTAAACACTTAGTAAACATGTTAGTCCCATATTCACATAATGTCATTAATTACCAAAACTATTTTTAGGGGTCTAGATGCTTTCAGTAAGCCAATGCATGACATCTGCGATTCGAGCATTCTCATTGTCTAGGTGTACTAGAGTGGCTTGCACAAAACTGCTCAAGTCAACACTGTTCGAACCTTCACAAACGATGCCAACACTGTAATCACTTTCGATATAGTGTGTATCAGCATTGCTAATTTCTGTCTGTAAATATTTTTAATGGTGTAATTAGTCAAATCGCATCGCATATTATAGAACTATTGTTGTACTGTACTTTACAAGTCTACGTCTATTCCAATATTGTGAATAACTACATTACAGCATGGTTAAGGCGTTGTTCATTCTCTAAGGCAGCAAAAACAATTAATGTGTGGGTCTCTTCATATTGGTTATTTTTCCCTCATACCAGAACCTCTATCATTCGCACCAAGACCGCTCCCCTTCCTCTGCCCTAGTACGCATCAACACTGATGCCGCTCTTCTCTCTGTATTCGAGCTCTCTCCTATAGTAAATAATTCGTAATGGGTGTCGACAATTTACATGACATTAACAAAATTAATTAAGCAATTAAGTATGCAACATACTGTTTTAAATGCCAATATACTAGTTTTAACGGTACACGTTAATTTTTAATGTACTTACAGCATTATATTCATTCATAATAAATCATAAATATTGTCTAATAATGTTTTGAATTTTCACATGACCAACCAAATTTTTTCCAGTACTCTAACATGCCACGAGATCCTCTCAGTTAAATATTCGCAATGAAATAAATTAATTACACACGTGTTTCTCCTCCCTTTTCTGTTTTTTCTCCTATCAGGTCTATCCTCTCACGGGACGAATTCCTTCCTACCTAATAGCAATAATTCATCTAACCAAGGTTACACTATTCTTTTTTGCAACTATAATTTTCTATAGATGCTAATTTTATACTGAGTAAACTACTTACTTAATACAAAAAATTGACTAAAACATAACAAAATTTTTACCTCACAAAAGTAGCAGAACCTCCTCCTCCTCTTCTGCCTCGCCCTCTTCTCTCTTTTTCTTCCTTCTCTCTTCTTCTTTCTTTCCCCTTCTATTCTCTCTTTGCGGTCGGCGTCGCCAGCTGGAATAGAGGAATTGCTTGGCCGAGCGGCCGATTATATATGGCATCTAGTCGCTGAATGGTCAGGTGACTGGACCTCAAGTCGCCAAACAGTTGAGCGACTGGACCCTCTCGCCCGACTGTTTAGAGACTAGAGCCTGTCGTCCAACGATCGAAATAACTACCTACATGTCACTCTGTCGTTGAGCGACAAGGTCTAGTCACCCAACGGTTGGGCTACTAGAGACTACTTCTGTAAAAAAAAAATTAAGCATAGATATATTTATGTAATTCTGAATAAAAATGGATTATTTAAAAAAAATTCCCCACACCAGCCATATCCAAGGCTGAAAGGGAACTAGCCCCGGATGTCCGATTCAGTGTTAAAGATCGGACTCCTGGGTAGCCAACATACATCGTTAATTATATTGTTCTATATATTGTTTTTAATACATCAAATACCTCAAACAATATAAGCTCACTAAAAGATTTGAAAAGCAAGACAAGCTTGTAGGTGAAACTTGGGCAAAGAGCTGGACTTGGAACATAAAGGGGCGCTACAAGAAAAAGATGAATATGCTGAACATTCAAGGGAAGAAAAGTGATGTCGCACACCAACAAAAGATGGTGTAGTATTATCCATGAAGTTCACGATGATATCTGTAGCAACTTAGAAGTTCCAGTTTGCACAATACATATACATGGACAGATTATCAAATCTATTTTCCAACACATTAAACCACTACTACTAAAAAAGCTTATATTAGACGCCTTATCATAGACGGCTCATAAAAATTGTCAATGTTGAATGCAATTACAGACGGTTTATGGTGAGAACCGTCTGTGATATTTAGCATATCACAGACGATTCTTGGTAAGAACCATCTGTAATAATAAAGTTATCACAGACGGTTTGTATTACAAACCATCTGTGATATGTTTTCCGCCTCATATATCTCTAAAATTTCATAATTTCCACCTGAGTTCGAGTAGGATTCTGTTCCGACACACCTTCAGTAAAACGGGCATAACTTTTGCATACGGTGTCCGTTTTCGACGTTCTTTTACTCGTTGGAAAGCTAACGAGCTTGATTAAAAAAATGATCTGCTTGTGCTAGTCGCCCTCTAAGACCCCCAAAATCGATCATCTTTAGCCTCAAATTTGCATCGTAAGTTTTTTATTTCTGTTTTTGCCAAAAAATTTTATCTTCCCTTCAAAATTTGGGGTTCGTCTCAACTGCAAAGTTGTAGACCTCGTCGAAACCTATCAAATGAGTATATATAAGTCATATAGAATTTTGTTATTTCATATTTTGAGACTAATTGTTTATATTGTATTGGTATATGTAAAGTCTTTATCACAGACGGTTTGTGGTTCAAACCGTTTGTGATAATTTGACCTCTGACCACTGGGCTCGTCAATAATCCTCAACCCAATTTCAGCTAATAGAAATTGACCAACCCACACCCCACGGATCTTAGCTCCCTCCTCTCCCTCTATAAATACTTACTTGAACCCATCCCCTACCCTTCATGCACTCAAAATCTCTCCAGGCTTATTGTCCTCCTCCTCGACCTTTTTGTGGTTAGGGCTGCTTACAAGCGAGGATCTAATGGAAGCAAGTGTAAACGATTTGAAGGTTGTATACCAGGTCAGCCAGCTAGCACCTCTTTGTGTTTGATCAAATGCGTCTTAAGCTTCCTCTCTCCATTGTTTCTTCTACTTATAGTGAGGCGGTCACCAAGAAGGCCTACCCAAACTGCATCAGAGACAAGAGGCATAACTTGTGATATTGTGATGGTGGATTGTAATCATGTGATTTTGTAATGGTGGATTGTAATATAAATAGAATGTTCTCTGCTATGTTTGCTATTGTATTTGCTTGTTTTCAAATGGCATAGCTAATATTTCCTAAGACTAATTCAAAAATAGAAAAAATTTTAGATATAGAATGAACTATCACAGACGGTTTTGTAGTATAAACCTTCTGCAAAAAATATCGTAGATGGCTCGAAACAAAAACCATCTGTGATACTCACACATCACAGACGGTTCTATTTACCAACCGTCTGTGATGGGAAAGTATCATAGACGATTCTATATATAGAACCGTCTGTGATGTATGAGTATCACAGATGATTTTTTGTTAGAATTGTCTGTGATAGTGTTTTTCACAGACGGTTCTAGTTACAAACTATCTGTATTGTATTTATCACAGACGGCTCACAAACCGTCTGTGATAACCTTCGATTATCACTGGTCCATTAATTCAGACGGTTCAGAAAACCGTCTATGATGACGTTTTTCAACCGTCTGTGATGATGATTTCTGTAGTAGTGAACGACATATGATTTTGAGCTTTCCACATAAAGTTATGATAGTTTAATTGGATACTACACAGGCTGTCCAGAGTGATACACGAGAGTTGTAAAATAAAAGGGTCCTTGGTTCGCAAGGCATTTGTTGGTGATATCTAACTATGTCATGACATCCCAAAAGTTAAAGAAGGTTTCCTTTTTCTTGTTTCATATAGATTTGGCAACCATCTAAACATGGAAAATAAAGATACAAATATTTGAACTCAATTCAGATTCGGTTAAACACATTTAGCAAGGTCCGAATTAAAACGTACATAACTTTCATAAAATGAGTCTGTTTTGGACGTGTAAGTACTCGTTGAAAAGCTTATTCTAAATCCCACACAATGGATACAGTGCCAGTCCAAAATTTCACTTATCTGCACCACCATTTCATAAACAAAGTCACAGCTATAACTTTAGGTTTCCTTTTTGTTTGTATTCGAGTCCAAATCTATTTTACATGTCTTAAGAGTGCTATATAAGCCATTGTATCACATCCATGTAACTTAGACTATGTTTATTGCTAATTGTATCTACTAGCGTTACACGCTTGTTCTTCTAAATTATTCGGCATAGCTAACTCTTGAGGAGAATTGGATGTTGCATCTACCAAAGATCATTCTTGCTCTTTCCGCTAGGAGGGTTTGGTATCTTGCACTCCGTGGTCTCGATGGATTTATCATAAAGCGTGTGGTTGGATGAATTCAAAGAGTTATTAGTCTATTGCATCTAGCAACGAGCAGCTACTAATTGACCAATTGTCAGATCATGCAAGTCATCTTCGATCTTGTGTCGAGAAAATCGGGCACCTCGCATCAGGCCATCATATCTCACTTAACGTTCCATCTTACAACCGTTCGATCTTCCTGCAGACTGGCACAACAATTTCGTTGCGATGCAACAATGCACATCTAAGTGTTTAACAAAATCCTGCTTGATTTACAACAAAATCACAAAACCACCAAGCGTATTGCAACAAAAAAATACCGGAGTGTAACAAATCAGTATACTTACTGTAACAAATAGCTCTTGCTACAAGATTTGGGAAAAACACATTACAACAAATAAAAATACTTCACAACAACGAAGAAAGTGTTGCAACAACGTAAGAAAACACTTGCAACAAGATTACGCAAGAGAGGTGCACGGACGGCCGTTGAACTGCAACAATCTATCAAGCAGGGTGCTCATCAGAGGACTGTCACCCGATCACACAGTAGTAGCAGGGCATGAGGGCACAAGGACGACGTGGCTCCGCCGTGCAGCTGACCAAGCCGTTGCTCCCCTTGTGGCCACACGCCGAAGGAGCTGCTATCCACATACACACGGAAACGGACGGCTTGATGCCTCCTTGCTGGGAGGTGGATGAGAGGGGATCAAATGGATGGGTAGAAGAGGTTGTGAAGAGCAGTAGCGGTGGTGGGCTTGATGGGTGGGGAGTGAAGCGTCCGATGCGTCCGGACGCACGGACAGTAGCAATATAAAAGTTAATTCAATGGTCTCTCGGACCAATTCTTTCAGAGTGCACAACATGGCGAGGAACCGCCACCATATGACAATGTACGTCAAATCTAGTGCAGTAGAAAAACTAAGATGCTACGTTGGTTTCAGTCCGAAGCAACAGTTATATACGTACCGTAAAATGCTGTACAATGTAAAAGGGCAGTGTCACAGGTTTGTCTGGTTCATCAACCCCAGCGGTAATGTACCCAGCTTCATGCAACTTCGTTGCGGCTTGCGAGCCAGGTCTCTACCGTCAACAAGTGAACCCACGTACAGCTTTCAGCTACGCTATTTTACAAGTGAAGTTATTACAAGCATCAGGGCGACCGCGGAAAAAATTGCTCTTGCCTGCTAAACGCTGTAGTTTCCTGGAATGAGGTATTGGCCGGAGAGAGGTGGCCCTGCTGCCGGTACAGGAGGACCAAAATTGAAGGGGTGATTGTACATGCAAGCTGGCCCAAACTTGCAGACTCCATAGCGACCATAGTATGTGCACACAGGCTGATCCTGTAATAAACATAACAAGAAACAAAGCTTAGCAGTCCACTGTTATCTGATTAGTTTGCAAAGCCAGAGTGGTCAGTTTAGTAAATAATACTAACTATTAGCACGGAGTTGCCGGTTAACAACAAGGTTCAAACCGGTGCGAGTCAAATTACATGGAAATATCTTAGATTTATGATCTACATGGAAAAAAATTATAACGGGCATTGCCTTAATGAAGAAATAAATTGATCGGAAAGAACTTACAGGTTTGATAGGCAAGCCGAGAGGGCTAAGAGCTCCTGTTGGTGGAGGCACACGTGGCCTTGGATGGTGATATTTGCACTTCATCCTGAATTTGCAAAAACCACTTTTAACAAAATGTTGACATTCAGGTTGGCCAGGTCTCTCTGGATATTCATCAGAAGGCAGTTGGTGATGTCCAGGTATATCAGCTGCCTTGTACATAGGATGACTAATAGGAGCAGCAGGAAAATGTTGAAAAGGGACTCCAGGAGGGTAATATGGATTTAATGGAACCTGAAAAACATTTGCACACGAAATAATTATGCAAGATAAGTTATCAATATTAAAAATAGGTGGAAAACTACTAAACACATTTGTGACAAACTGGAGAATTGAAGTATTTTTCAGCGATCTTAACCAAAAATTAAGACTAGTAAATAAATTGTAGGGATTACAGCATGCAGCCACACAACATTTTTTTCCTAATGACATCATGCAGATAACTTTGATAGAAGTTGATATAACTAGAATAACTGCTTTCTTACAGTTCCTGTAACCTTACTATGTAGTCTGGCTGAAAAGAGGATATTCAAAGGGGGGAGCTTCTAATTAACAAACGTTCCAGTGACCTGCAAGCACCCTGCCTCGTCCTCTCCCTCATTGCTGCTAAATATTCAACTCAATATTTTCAAAAGAGCAAACTGCATCACACGTACAACTTGCGAGGTGGGTGCAAGTGCAAGTAGGTCAAGGAACTTCTCCGTTGCTCAAAGTCATCACATAACTTGTTTTAGTGACCCACTGCGGGTGAAAATCGCATGTGTTGACCTATTCCCGCACATGCGGAGCAGAGTCACCTACCACCGTGGATCCAGGGGCATGTGAATAGGGTATGGAGTTCATGTTACCTAGGTTTTTTACAAATACACCCGTCCTGGATTGGTGCTCACACTTTTTACCCCTGCATCCTCCAAGTCGTTGACCCAAGCCACCAAGGAGGAGCTGGGAGCAACATCGAGGAGGTTGTGATGGAGGTCAGCAACGACATCTTGGCAGCAAGGTTCCAAATACCAGAACCGGAAGAAATCCCGGTCGGTGGCTGGTAATGGTAACCGGGCGGTTACCGGAAAAACCGGTCAAAATTGGAAATCAAAATTTGAATTTTGAGATGTTTTGAAACCGGTAACCGGAAAAACCGGCTGGTTACCGGAAAAACCGGAAAAAACCGGCCAAAATTCAAAATTCAAAAATTGATACCGACCGGTTTTTTGGGTTACCGGTCTCCACCGGTGGTTATCGGCAGGTAACCGCCGGGATTTTGAACCCTGCTTGGCAGAGTCAGTCTGGTGGAGGTCATCGACTACTGGATTTTGATTAGTGGAATGTGGAAGAAGATATGATAAAAAAATTTAGATAAAAGGTGATGTGGAATGAATGGGTGTTAATGCCAAAAAAACAAGTTAGAGACAATGCATTGTAGAGATTATCTTTTATGTTGTCTCTAGATAACATGGATAGGTACCATAGACAGTAGTTGTCTCTATTATTGTACTGTTGTCTCTACTATTGTACTTGCCCTTAAGCCTCAAAAGACAAAGTTAATACCCCCTTTCACAAAAAAGTGATGTTTTGAACATTGACATGATCCCCAAAACACAACTTTGACTGCCAATTTTTATCACAATATATTTTTAAAATCTAGTAAAATTATAATATTATGAAAGTAATTTTGAAGATAAATCCACACATACCATTTTCATGTCTGACCTAAATATTCATAGATATATTGATGACCAAAGTTAAAAAAAGATTTAAACTACATGCGTTCCAAAACAATACTTTTTTTATGGGAAGGGAGTACTTGCTAACTTATACATACTTTCTTTAAATTTCAATTAGTTCTCACGAAACAGTAAAATGATATAAGTTGACACAAGGATGAAAGAAAATTATCATGTCACTACTATAACAGCTGCAACACACGTCTGCAAAATCTGCTAAATGTTCAGTTTTCAGTACTCCACTAAAAAGCAACATGCAAAAACCATTAATAATATTATCCAATGAAACTTGCATGGCAGCTGCTGGAGTGAAAGAAACATTTTCAAACCAACAGGAGTATATTTACCTGATGATACCCACTCCATTCTGGAGACGGATACATTCCTTGAGGTGGAATCATTCCTGCACTATATGATGGTGCTGGAGCTAGAAAAGGAACATGCTGCTCATTCAATGCTCTCTGTTCAGGCCATACTGAAACATTCGGCTGAGAGGATCCTTGAACATTTTGTTGTGGAGTATCCCCATTCTCATGCTCCAAGACTGGATCTTTTGAAGCCACATTAGTAGGATCTGGATGGTGAAACTTGCAATTAGTGGCAAATTTGCAGCTCCCAGTGCGCATATAGTACGGACACTCCTTTTCCCCCTGCAAGATTAAAAAACCATTCTCAATTCTCATAAACAATTCCATTTTAAGAAATGGCAGTGTTAACATCAATTCAAGGGGCATATCTACTGCACATCAATACTTAGGTGCAATCATGCAAACCACTTTGGTTTTGGCATCAAATCAACACTAAAAATTCTGAAATATTGTGTTATAATATCCTTCAAATTTTCAATCCTGAAATCAAAGTGAGTCAAAAGAAACAAAGAGAAGTTTGCTGTGGACTAGCTTTCGTCCTTTCCATTTAATATACCGTTTATCAGAAATTTATCACTTTCATACCTTCCAACATATATTGAACTGGACATTCAAATTTGATATGGAAGTATACTAAATTGAGAATTACAATTTAAAAGCAGTATTTCCATGTTGATTTGGTGCCCAAATCAAAGTGGTTTGCATGATTGTGCCAAGGTATTGATTTCCCCTACACATGTCCCCTAACATTATTAGTATCTTTAGAGCATGAGAAGATAACAAAAGGTCAATGAAAGGGTAACCTAATGAAACTCAAATGGACGAGGATATAAGTTGAATAAACCAAAGGAATACTTACTGGACGAAGTGGAAGACCTAGAAAATTCAGCTCAACCTTTTCAGCTTCAGTTTTCCCTTCTTTTCCCTCGAGGTGAAGGTATTTGCAAGATTTCCCAAATTTGCATCCTCCTGGTGTTGAATAATACTACAAGATAACTTGTGTTAAAAAAAGGATTCAAGGGACAGGGATAGCTTTGTCATGAAACAACATAATCCCTAACGCCCAGTTCAAATTTTCATGAGATGTTTGTGTTTGAGGAAGTGTGTGTGTTACATGTTACTATCAGCTGCGTTTACTACAGCAAACAGAAGCGCACAATGGGGAAAGTTAACTCAAGAAGAGTTGCAACAAAAGTTGGAAAAAGCATTACATTACAATATATATAATCTGTTGTTCATCTATGGCATGTAACAATGACTGAATTACATTGCGATATGCATAATTTATTGTCCATCTATGGCATGTAACTATGACTTCTGTACCAAACAGGGAAGCTGCTGAAAGATCATCAAAGGTATTCTGGTGGGCAAGGTTAGGCCAACCTGAGACACCAGGAGATAGCTGTGAGGGTAGAGACATGGGCTCGGTTCAGAATCTAAATACTCTACTTGAGTTGGTTCCAGACAGACCATGGGTCAAGACTTAAGAGCCAGAAGACCCCACTTGGCTCATGACTCAAGTGAGCTTGCTCTCAGCCCCATAACCAAACATTTCCAGGTGGGACATGCAGGCTGATCAGGCAAACCAGACCACCTCATCCCTAAGCTACCAATTCAATATATGTACAGGGCAAGAGAATTTTCCCGACTCTTAGGAGAATTGAACTGTTTCCTGTGAAATTCCTACAAATTTCCTGTGAAATTCATGCGTTCCAAATGGAGCTCAAGGAATTTTCATGGTGAACACTACATTTAGTTCATCTACTTTGCCTTGGGGCCCATTTTGCTCACTGTGCTTCCTTTCAAGGTTAATGCTGCATTTGGTCCCTCTACTTGGGGCTCATTTTGCTCCCTGTACTTCCAAAGTACAGATTAGCCTGCACATTAGCAACAAATAAGTGTCGAGCCACACAAGCAGTTGCATGGCACATCAATTGATTCCACCCAGTTTTAATTTGATAACTTAGACGATCAGGTGTGTGTTTCACCTCTAATTTGCTGCAAGACATGGAATTTAGTATACTAAAATGTTCTTTCCCTCTTGTTAGGCAATTGGATGGTCGATTGGACTTTGGACTTGGAAGTAATTGGATTGAGTTGGGCATTACTGTGTAATGGATTTTTTTCCTAGTTGGATTGAAATGGACTTCTCTATTTGGAAGTGGATATCCATCCATTTCCTCTAGCCGTAAGACAATATTCGTCAGTCATGACATGAATTACTAAACAATCCAATCAATTTAGAGGAAAAACTGCAAAAACAAAGTCAAAAGTCAAAAGAACAGCTTCAATCAACAAACTTATAAACAAGGTGAAAGATCACAAACCTACCTTGCATTCCTCCTGGGCACTACCTACTGAAACGATTTCCTTTCTTTTCTCTTTGGCAGCCTTCAGAATCTCCAGAAACAGCAGACAGAATAATCAGGTAATAATAAACCGAAGGCTTCATACAAGATACAGATCATTCGAAAGGTTAGTAATCTATACCACCCTCCACGAAGACAGAATTTTGTGTGAGCACGAATATACTTTATCATGTTAGTGTGGCAAATATATAACTAAGTTGGTTCAGTTGGAGGAAGTTTCAAGCAAAGGCTACGTAAAGGATGGAATTTTCTCCAAGGTATCCAGCAGAGATGGCACTAACTTGCGTGCATGGGAAAACACAAGATCTCAGATAAGGACATTATATGGTTGATAAAAATCCTCAACACTATTGTCCTTATCATGACTCACGAAGGTATATGGCTTCTGTGTGGACTATCAAGACAGTTCTGAAGGGCTTCAATGTATAATGTAACAATATTGTGAACCTTATGATCTGCCTCATCTAAATTCTTCAAATAAATTCCTCTTTCAGTCTCCTCAGCAATCTGCTAACAAAAGATGAGAATTTTAAACTTCAAATTTTAGTTACATTTATTAATCAAACTCAAGCATTAGTGCACATGATAATGCCTATAACATAGCTACAACAGTTAACCTTAAGTTCCTTTGGCTCCATTTTTCCCTTCTTCACATCAATAACCTGCAACAAAGAAAAACACACAGGTAAGAAATATCAAATACAGGCATTCTTTCAAATACTTCTGACTATTGATGTTAGTTTTGCAGATATAAAATTGGTGTTTCGCTAAGTTGAATGGCATGTACAACATTAAATACATTCATAAGTCATAACAAACCTATCTCACAGCGAGAAGATATTTTAACCATTACGTAGTACACTGAAAGGCAATGCTGATTGCTGACGTCATATGATGTCTTCTTAAGGTTTGCTGAGTTAAAGAGGTACTCCCCTTGTCAGCAAAGCCCTATAGAAAGTCTCAGCATTTTAAGTTTGTGCTAAAGAAGGAAAAGACACCTTAATAAACTGTAAAACGAAGAACTGAACCCAAACTTGATGACTCAAGCTGTTTGATTCATTGTCAAAATTGTCCACACCTAAGATCATGCCACATTTTCCATGCAACCATGAGACACACATTTGCAGTTGCTTCAAAACTAGTCAAAATTTGACCAGAAATACAAAAAAAAAAAACAACGGACAAAAGTGGTGTAGTACACTGCAGCTTTTGTGATCATTTCAAATAGTCATCCATCGCTTGGAAATAACAGAGAAACAGTTCTGTATTATCTCTTCACATTCACATGTAGAAACAAGTAAAGAAGACTCACCAAAGAATCTATTTCAACTGAAATATCTGGAACAAGACCTTCATATTCTTCTTTAGGAGTCTGATGCAAAGTTAAACACAAAATTAGAAAAACCAATCAAACCATATTTAAAGGCTTCTCATGCACCAGTTTAGAATTGTAAATACATATTTTGTTAATTTACTATAAAGAGAAAAGATCATCAATATAAAAGTGCACAGATGAACATATTAATATGCTTCAGCAACAGTTATTTGAAAAATATTTTTAAAAAAATCCTATTCGGACCTTTCGACCTTAAACAACCTACCAAGACAATGTGTCTAACATAAGGAATTCAATTATCTCCATGCATCATCAGTGATGAAAGCGGAAACAGTGCACACATAGAATAAGCAGAGTGCAGTACAAGTACTAACTGGAAAATATACCAAATAGCAAACCAGAGAATGCAATCTAATTGTATTGTTAGAACACAAAATAAAAGTATATTCAATAGCAAAAAATAGGAAGGACCACTCTTTTTTTGGGCTCGCAATCTATTATTACAAATTTGCTGAGTTCACATATATTTGTGAGATGAAATATGTGCTTTTGCTATTGTGATTTGGTGATCTAGATTTTGCAAATCCTCCAATTCGTGCTTAGCCCAGGTTTGCGTAGATTGGTTTTGTTGGAGATTTTTGGTTGGTTGAAGGCTTCAGTAGTAGGTCACATGCAGTGACCCATGGTTGGCTGATAGATTCGCCTGGTCACAAACCCCAACTGCCTCAATTCCTACAACGTGAAGACCATGACCAACCAGATTCTAATCAGAATATCTATTAATTTGGGAAAGGCAGCGTAGAACCGTTGCGATCCTTAGAGCATAGGTAGAGGGAGCCTTAGGGATGGGGGATAGTGCTATATATTATGAATATTGTGTGTATATCCATGAGGCCCAATGAGCAATATATATAGAGTACAAGGGACTATATAAAAATACAACCCTATATATATATAATTAAATACAAAAGGAAAATGCCTACCCTAACAACCCCCTCAAACTCATCGTGAATCACACACTTTGTTTGGAGAGAAAATACATATGTTGTACCCTAGTTTATGGCTTCGTGAAGTCAGCAAGCTGTAAGTCCAAGAGCACAAACTGTAGAGCAAGGACTCCCTCCTGCACCTGTAAGCGAGTGTATGAAACATCTACACCAATATGCTTGATGAGCTCATGCTTCACTGGGTCATAGGCAATACTATTAGCACATGTACTACCAGACAAAAGAGTCATAGATCCCATCATAGGCACTCCAAAATCTGCAAGTAGCCACCTCAACCAAGTAACCTCTACTGTCATTGTTGCCATAGCTCTCAACTCAGCCTCAACACTCAAACGAGAAACTGCGGTCTTCTCAACTCAGCCTCAACACTCAAACGAGAAACTGCGGTCTGTTTCTTTGTCTTCCAAGTAATTATGGAGGAGCCAAGAAAAACACAGTAAATAAAAAGAGAAGAATGATCAAAATGATTACTAGCCTAGATCGCATCGGAGTACGTCTGAAGCTGTAGTAAATTGGCACTATGGAAAAACAAACGATAAAAGATAATTCCACGCAAATAGCGAATAACACGAAGATGACTATAGTGAAGGTGGACAGGACGACTCATGAACTAACTCAAGTTATGAACAACATGAGAAATATCAAGACAAATACTCACAAGATATACCAAACTCCCAATAAAATGGCAATAACGAGTAGAACCCTCGAGAAGATCACCATCAGTGGCATGTAGCTGAAAGGATAGCTCCATGAGAATCTCAGCAGTGCGAGTGTCAATCAGACTAGAACGATCAAGAAGATCCTTAGCATACTTCTGCTGTGAGAGGTAGTCGCCCTCAGGCGTGCAAATGACCTCAATCCCAAGGAAGTCCGTAAGAGAACCAAGATCAATTATCATAAACTACTCACTGAGATGCTTATTCACATATGTAATGAATGAGGAATCATCACCAGTGATGATAATATCATCAACATACAGAAGTGTCCTGCCCCGATGTTAGACATGGACAAAAAGAACAGCATCATGGAAACTAACAGTTAGACATGGACAAAAAGAACAGCATCGTGGAAACTGACAGTGAAACTAATAGCGGTAATCACTAAGGTAAACCGCGCAAACTAAATATGAGGAGCATGTTTGAGGCCATAAAGAGCACGACGAAGACGACTGACATGCCCATCTGGAACAGAATACCCAGGTAGTGGCTACATGTAGACCTCATGCAGAACACCATTAAGAAATGCATTCTTAACATCCAGCTAAAAGATAGACCACCGGTGAACAGAAACAACCGCAACAAGAGTGCGAATAGTGGTCATACGGACAACAAGGGCAAAGGAGACGGTGGGTGACGGCTCCATTGGACGGCAGCCTTCTCATCACGGTGTTGTGCGAGGTTGGCCTCGGGACCCAAAGCGCTGACACGGGCAACAGCTCCAACGGGCGACGGCTTTGTGGAGGCGGAGCTAGATCCGCACCGAAGATGATGGCGGGAGGATCCAATGACAGCGGTGGTGACTCGATACGAGGCGGCCAGCTAAGGCGACAGAGGCAGCGGTAAGGGGCGGCGGCGGCGGCGGTCTCGGGCTAGATGGTGGGATGGCAGCGAAAGGAGCTAGGTTAGTGCCCTAGTTCTGATACCATGTTACGAATATTGTGTGTATATTCATGAGGTCCAATAAGCAATATATATGAAGAATACAAGGGATCATGAGGTCCAAAAGGCAATATATATGAATAGTACAAGGGACTATATGCAAAGAAGACTTCTAATTCATTCTTGCTTAATCATAACAACTACAATATGCATACTTATATAGACAGCTGTCCTAACAATTATAGATAAATATAAGGAACTTCAATAGATTATCTTTTATAGAAATATCATAATAGATTGTACCGTGAGATGAGTGCAAAGATAGCCCGTAAATTTTGAAAAAAAGAAGTAATATTTGAAAGACCTCGAGCTTCTTCAACAAGTATCATAAGATAGGAGATCTAATCTTTCAGTCTTAGAAGCTTTGTCAAGTCATTTGGGGCTTAGGTGTGTTACATGCCTAGGATTGGGAACGTGGTGGTCCTCCTGCTGTATTGACATCCCCACATAACAGGTACTTACGAATCATTCGGCTTGTTAATTCAAGAGATTAGCCCAGAAGGAAACAAAATCCAATACCTTCTACTATTTCCAAGAAAATAAAAGCAAAATCAAGGTGCACTGACGATTAGAAATGACATTAAAATGCTATCTTGTGGGTGCTTATAGATCTCATAAAATCAATGAGGCAATGGCAATTGATGTTTGACGAAGTCAAAAACTAGCTTGCATATTTGAAACTTTCATGGTACGAATGTTAATCAAACAGCTCAATACACATAGTTTATATTTGCAAACAATTTGTATAACATGCATAGCCCTGCATTAGCATTATCCAAGCAGCAGAATTGGAAATAGGCATATTTTGAACACTAGAGTATACACATTTGTTCATCTTAATACAAAGATGAAACCAAAATGCAATGACGCTAGTTTCTCTACTTTTAAGAATCAATTGAGATCTAGGTGCACTTAGGTGTAAACATCTCAAGACATATCCTATTTAGGTGCTTACAAATCTCATGAAGCAATGAACAGATGAGTGAATTACTTGCTAATATCAATAAAATGAAAGCTGATCGAATAGGTAAGTCACATCCATCTTACAACTGCAAGGATGCGGTACAAGAATGCATATCCCCGTCATCAACCTCATGCAAACACCACGTATGGAAACTGACATGCGTTGGACAATACATACAATTCCGCATCTTAATGGACCTCGACAACATAAAAAATTAAAGTTCATCCATATCACTCAATTTATGTTACCCAAACAAGTGCTAAGTACACAAAGCAGTCCAAGTACTTCCCTAACTGGCCTGCATTTACCCACTCCCAATGCAACGACGACACCACCAAAATTAGTGCATTTGCAACACAACAGACTAGAAAAGACAAGTCTCCCTTGCTCCAGCCAACCTCTTCCAGTCTCAGCAAGGTGCCAAATTTAGAGAGACACGCATGGACAAAAAACCCACACACACATAAACATGCAGAAGCAAGCGTAAAAGGGCCAATCACCTGCTCATCATCCGGCGAGGAAGCTTTATTACTGCTGCTGTTGCTCCCGCTGCCACTATTCCCACTCCCTTTCACCTGCACACACACAAGCGCGCACAAACAACACAACACACGGTCACAAACAGATGGGGGAAAAAACTAGAAAAGCCGCTCCTTTTTTCACCCATCCACAAACCACCAAAACCCCAACTCGCCATCACCGTACCCAGATCAAAACATCCTCGTAAAACTAATCCCCAAAAAATCGCGAAAAAGGATAGAATAACTAGAGCTTTATTACTAGACGCAACCCCAAAGCCACCCACCCTATTCTTCTTCTTCCGGGCCGGGTGGTTGAATTTGCACTTCATCCCGAAGCGGCAACTCCCGAACTTCACGTAGTAAGTACAATCCGGTTCCCCAGGCCGCCGCGGAAACCGCGGCCTCGAATCCGCCGCCGCCGCCGAGGCCGGCAGCTTCTCGCCAGAGACCTCATCGCCGCCGCCGGGGACGGGGCCGTCCTCCCACCCCGAGGGATTGGGGAGCTCGTCGCCTATGGCAAGGTCGACGAGCTGATTCTCGATCGCCGAGGCATCCCCGCCACCGGAGGAGGGGGAGGAGGGGCAGATCGACGCGATCGGGGAGGAGTCGAGGTCCGATTTGGGCGGGGGCTTCGCGTCGGCTTCCGCCATTGGACTCCTCCGCGAGAGACGAGAGCAGGTGGGGAAGGGAAGCGAAGCAGCGAACTGGGGAAAAACCCTAGAGAGAGAAAGAAGGGTCGAGGGGTAAAAGCGTGAAAAAGAGCACCTCTTTTTACAATTACAAAGCATCATCTTTCACAAAGGCCCCTGAGTTTTATTATTATTGTATTCTAGGGGAAGTGAAGGCGCATGGTTTGTCTAGGGGCGCTGATGTGTGTGGTTATAGGATATTAGGATTGGTGGGGGTGATAGGTGGGGAAAAAAGGAGGGGTCGGCGCGACTGTTGGTGCGCGCTGTTGTGCGCATGTGACGCGCAGTGTGTCTGACTAGCGTGCGACCTAGGCGGGCGGGGCCCACGGGACTCGGGGAGACCGCCGGTAGGAGTAGGCCGGGGGGAGGGCTTGGGTTTGGACTCTCTCGAGCCGGTAGGCTTACTACTTTTTCACTTATAATTTTATGTTATAATAATTAATTTTTAAATAATATGTTTTTTAAATAGAATTAATAGAAAGATTATACTAAAAAATATATTAAATTTAGTTGTACTGACTAAAATTACATATGATTATTTTTTTCTACATATTATCTCTCGCAAATAGTAGAATTTAAAATTTTAAATTATAAATTATAGTTCAAAAGAAGCTGCCCTCAGAAAAAGCTTTGAAGAAACAGGGCTAGACGATGTTGTTGTTTTAAAATTTAAGGTCACCTTTGGAATGCGGAAAATTTTTCCTAAGTCCTGTAGGAAATAAATTATTTCTTATGAAGTTCTATGTTCTAAATAGCGCATCCAACCGTGGGCAGAAAATTATGTACATTTTCCTCTCCTCAAAGTTGGATGAATAGAAGACATCATCTACATAGATATAGTATTTTTTTTTATTTGCAAATAATTTATGGCAATGTTTTCCTTTTGATGGATTATTTTTTACGGACCTTTGATGGAAAATAATCATGTTGCATTTTGGCCTGGTGAACAGCCCAATTATGTGGACACTTTACCAAAATAGATTTATTAGGCTCATTAGTATAATTCAGTTTCATATTGGAGATCGTCTAGATTTTTTTAGACTTTGGCTTATAATATTTGGTTTAAATTTTTAAATTCTGACTGTTCACGAAAGAGTACAGAGAGCCATTTATGTATGATTTTAGCCGATATAGATGAAGTCAATACAGTATCAACTACAATCAATTTATAGACCCGTCTTAAAAAATCACACCATTTGAAAAACCTACCACCGCTACCGAGCTTAGAAAAGAGTCTAGATTTGCAAAAATAAACACCCAAAGGCTAATTTTTTTATAAAAAAAATAGGCGGCTAAAGTTACAGATATGCTAGGACTCCAATGGATGTGAATGGGCGAACCGGCGGACCCTACATCGGCTCAGTGCACGAGCATTTGGTAGATTGCAGACTTTAGACACCAGGCCAATGGATAATTTGACTGCATTTTGATTTTTGAGGTAGGCATTTTCAACAGATTATAGGGGAAGCTATCGCATTCTTAGCACAAACTCAAATTGGTACTGAGTAGAAGCCCTCAGTAATTGCACAAATCAAAATACATGTGATTTTATCATAGAAATTGGCAGCAGTGAGAACGAAAATCAGTTGAGCACAGGGAAAGAAATCAACTAACGAAATTAAACAACCAAAAATCAACGAGGCATAAGCTTTGAGATCAAATCAAACAATTTCAACGACTAACATATTACTTTAACTGAAACATTTTTCCAGGATATGCTTTTGCCAAACCAAAAACTAGTGCGACGCGTGCACAGAATCCTTTACCCCAGGCTGCCATTTGTTTTTAAAAATGGAACACCTAACCATAGATTAACATGCCTTCTAAAAACAACGGAAGTATGTTAAGTTAACCAAGCTGACAGAAGAAATTCCCCAATTTTTCGGGATGAACGAAAGAACAATACAGTTGACTTGGAATAATCCCAGTCAACAACAGGTCAGTTGGACCTAAAGCAATGGAACAATTGGCTGTTACGCAGAGGCGGTAAACAATGAAATGAAATTAGACTCCTAGTGTGGGCTAGTCCCACAATAAATGGAATCTGATGCAATTATTCAATTAGCATCCCCTTCAAATCATCGTCAGAGAAGAAACATGTACTTGTGCACAGGGGTAGAAGTTATGTACTGCTCTTCCTTCTCTTATCACAGGAATGGCCAGTCTTTCTCTTGTGGCGGCTAAAATCCGACACAAACCGGAATGTCTGACCGCAGCCAGGTTCGTTGCACTTGTAAGGTCGCACCCCAGTATGCACCCTCATGTGCTCAGTCCTCGCCCATGGCCACTTGAATGTTTTCTTGCAGCCCTTCCATGCACACTTGAGTGGCCTTTCATCCATGTGCACTTTGCGGTGCTGAAGCAAGTATTTATGGCAGAAGAACTTCTTCTTGCATCCTTTTACAGGACAAATGTCACGCTTGTGCAACAACAAGTCCTGCTGTGTGCTGAAGCTCATGTCGCACCCTTCTATATCACAAGAAAACTTTGGTTCTTTATCTCCAGTGCGCAAACCATCACTTGCCTGACGTTTGCTGGTTTTTCTCTTACCGCTTTGCATTTTGCCTCTGGATTTCACTTTCACATCAATGGTTTTTTCTTCTGGAATTTTATCCCGTTTATCTAGTGTGGTCTCATTTACACACTCAGCATTAAGCAAATAGTCCACAGTGTTATCTTCGTTGAGATCTTCTCCAAACTGTCTATTTATCTTATCATTCTTTTGCTTCTTAGAGTTTGATTTCTTGTTCGTCTTTTGCAATTTCTTGTCTCCATTCGATGAATCATCACTTGCCTTGGCCTTGCTGGATTTTCTCTTACTACCTTGAAATTTACCTCCAGATTTCACTTTCACAGCATTAAGTCCTCGTTGTGGACTGTTATCCCAGTGGCCTATTGTGGTGCCATCTCCACTATCTAGGTTAAGCCAGCCATCCACATCATTATCTTCATCGTATAGTTCATGAAACTTGCTATTGCTTTTATCATCCTTCCGCTCCTTAGAACTTGATTTCTTGTTCATGTTTTGCAATTTATGTTGTTGATATTGCTGAGTGCTTGGTGTTTCCTCAATTTCAACCCCATCTTCATGTTTGTCATGATCATCAAAGTTTCCAGGCTGATCATAGATGGCTTCAGAGTTCATCCCAAGGCCACTGCAATGCAAAGTAGCTTGATCAGAAGCAGTGCATCTCTTCTTTTTGGCTCTAGATTTATCAATAGAAACACCCCTTTTTCTTCCAGATATTATTTTTGATGTGCTTCGGTTGATCAGGGTAGTATATCTCATCGATGGTTCATGTTGTATTTTGTCATGGGAATTAGCACTCAATATTGCTTTGCTGTAAACTATGTCAGGATTCTGTTCTTCATGCTCACAAGCTAATAATGGATGAACTTGGTTTGACATCCAAAATTTCCCACACCACCATCCAGCCACTTTTTTCTTTGTTGTGCCTGATCTTTGTCCTCCGTAATCTGTCAAGTTGTCTAGGCTTTCTTGGCCAAATGCCTTGTAAATGATGGAATTGTATGGTATCTGCTTGCTGTAAAGTGGAGATTTGCTCTGTTTGGCACTGTAATATATGTTGATGCCCATTTTTACTGCCCAGTCACTGCTTGTGGGTTCAGCATCTTCATCCTGCAGAGCCAACTGAATTGTTCCGATGTCTTTTTCTGTCGCTTCTTCAAAAGTGATATCTTTCAAATCATGCTTCATACCAAGTTCTTCTGCTATGGCTTTTGCTGCTAACTCTGCTCTTGGGTATTCTGCAAATGCAATGTAAACTACCAATGAAGAACAGTTTCATTTTACAAAAAAACAAATGCAGGGCTAATGAGTACCCTAAAAACAATTACTCTGTTGATTCTAGCAACAGTTTAATGAAGATTACTCAAAAGAACAATGAAATAACTCATGTATCATGGTAAATGTAGCCCATATTTCACAAAAAACAAGGATATATGGCTATATGATAAAAATCTGAAAGCACAGAAACTTTTGGTGCACTTTCTCCTTGCACCTTCATGGAGTCCCTAAAAAGATGATCTAAACCTCACTGTCTCATTTGCAGAGAGAAGTTGATCAATTTTTCTTTGGAAAGATCAAAAGGAAACCAAACAACATACTTGTTCTAAATAACATGCTCAAAGAGATATAATTCTATATGACTAAATTCTAGTTTTTAGGTTTGTTACTGCTCCTCATTTCATGCCTAAACTAATGTTTAGCACCATTCAAATTACAGTATCAAAACTTTGTCATAATCATCAATAAGATACAGCACTAATCAGTCAAATAAGTAAATATTCAAAGTGTGAACTCCTATTGCTCAAGTCCAAGATATTAAGAGAACATAGTGAAAAATAACTCAGGAAATGCCCTAGGAACATTGTGGAAATTAAGGAACAGTGTAAATACCCGGATGGCACAAAAGCATAATATTAGCACCACCAATTTGTTGAAGTTGTGTCCATGTCTCCAAAGCATGTTCTAGACAAAATACATGCATTCTGCAAGAATCTTTGTTGTACATGAGCATGGTCAGCACATTTGGTTCCATTGAGGCTTTAGCTGTGCTTACACAAGTATCTGAAGAGTCTTTTGCACCTGATTTAGTTAGATCATCAACCGAATCAAGATACACAGGACACTGGTCATAGGAAGTTCCTGGCTCTCCCAGCCCTGTAAAATGGCTGATATTTGTGTCCCTACTAGACTGAATTATTGGCCTACTGTTATGCTCTATGGGTTTTGTCAAAGATGCTGTGGTTCTGACTTCACACTCCTCTTCATGCAAATGCAAATTTGTCTTATGACGATGAACTGTACTTGAACAGCTAACTGATGTTCCCAAGAACCGAGTATTTGTGCTTTGGTTTGCTGCATCATTTTTCTCATTGTCAGTTGACACATTGTCAGCTATCTCCTCTTCAGAGTCTGATGATTCATAAGCAGAAGCTAGAAGCCCAAGGGCAGAAGTGCATCCATTGGTGTCGCTTCTGTATAGTTGTCTACACCGATCAGACACTTGGCCCAAACTTATGCTACGTATTACATTATCATCTGTTCCAGGAGCTTTCCCTGTAGAAAAGAGGGAGGATATTTACACCGTGCCTTCCATAGTGTGCAGGGAAAACAAACTTCATTATAATAATTGCTCTGTTTTATTTACTATCAGGACTTGTGTATATCCATGGGGGAAGTT
The DNA here is from genome assembly GCA_036346265.1 of Melocanna baccifera. Classification (NCBI taxonomy): domain Eukaryota; kingdom Viridiplantae; phylum Streptophyta; class Magnoliopsida; order Poales; family Poaceae; genus Melocanna; species Melocanna baccifera. The sequence continues at coordinate 13,461,119 of CM070709.1, forward strand.
GCAATGATGCTATTTGCTCAAACAAGGCATGATGATGTAAAAAACATTACAAACAACATAATAGAAATAGATAATAGTTGGGTCTTGAGCATCGCAGAAGAAAATAATATGACAACTGAGTGATAACTCACTGGAAAAGAGAAATAATTAGGCAAAATGCTATACAATTCATTAAAATATTTACCCTACAACTGGTATACAGAATCAAATGATATTAAGCTATAGCAGGTCAATTTATCACTTGCTCAAAATAAATATCAATTTTAAAATAATATGCAACACAAATCTGGACTGACCTTGGCCATTTTCACAAGATATTTAATGATTTTGAAACATAAAATTCATTTTTTGACCACCATGGTCACAAAAAATATTGAAGTAGAGAAAAATTGGCAGATCGATCACCTTTCATAGTGCAAAAATGAATGACAGCATAGTTATTACTTATTAATGTACTATGAATGCATCGAAATTTCTGTTTTAGCTCCAATTTGACTAAAAGCAGAGAAGAGAACTCGGATTGGGATGATTCATACTGGACCAAAAAACAATACTCCCTCTGTTCAGAAATATATGACATTTTAGAATTTGAATGATCCAACTTCTTAATTTTGACCGCTAATATGTACAAAACTATTTAGATTGATCATATGAAAATAGTATCATTAGATTTGTTATGAGAAGTACTTTCGGAACATAATATTATTGTATACTTTGAACTAACATATTACTACGAAATTGATAGTCAAATTTACTTATTGGAGACAGTGTCTTGTCCAAAGCGTCATATATTCTTGAACAAAGGGAGTACTAGAACTAGTTGAACACCAAAAAATGACACAGTGGAGACCAAAGAATGATCAGATAAAAGTGATTATTTTCTGCATAGGAGATTAAGATTAGGAATAAAAGATCCAAGTCTTGCTAACCTTGTTGAGGAACCATTTCACGATTTTCGGATATCCAAGTTGAGATACCGTCTGATTTACTAATTTCACCATGTTCTGCACTCGATGAGATGCACTCTCTAGACATGATAAATTGGACTGCCGCTTCTCTAGGTTGAATGATGGCTACACAAGCAAAGCTTAATATTCCACATTGAACGCATGGCAACCGCCCTTGATCTAAGAGCCCACCTCCTTGATGTGATCTATCTTTATCAACTACTCCACTCTGCATCTCTGACGTTGATAAGCAGAAAGCAGTATCAACTTTGCCATATTTTGTTTCATAAAGCTTTCTTCTGTTACATGCAGAGAAAGATGTTTCACTAGCTGATTGAGACCCACTCATGTTCTCAATCCCTGTGATTTTGTCTACTGCCACATCAACAGGCATATCTTCTGCCGCTTGCTGGCTAATACTACAGGGACCAGCTGTCAACCTTTGTTTAAAAGTGACTTCAGGCTCCATCGTCATGGGAAAGGATGGAAGGGGAAATGCAATCTCCGGAACAATTATACAAGAGCCCTTATCCAGAAGGATACTAAGTAAATTGTTGTTTTCAGTTACACTTCCAACAAATTTTTCTTTGACCATTATATCGCCTTCATTCTTCTTCTTGTCCCTTAATCGAGAGCTTCTTGGCACAGTATGGAAATTCTTAGGCTCCCTATAAAAGGCAAATAATCTTTCAGAATAAATAAAACTTCATTAATCTGACACTACTAGGAAATTACACAAACACACTTCAGACACAAACAGAATTGCTATCTGCTATCCATTTTGTAGAGGTTATGTCACAACTAAATAGACTAGTTTAATCAGATGAAGCTACAATGTGTTCACCATGAATCTTTTGAATTCCAACAATATACCTAGTTATTTTAGTGTAGTTTAAATTAAAGATATAAAGAGGATGACATCTTGTCCAGTATTCTTACATAACCCAAAAGCTCTATAACAACAAAGATTGACATCATATTTATTGCAGCACACCTTGGATGTAATGACAGTGCTAGCTTGTAAAGCAGCTGATAATGAGATACCATTGGACCACAATTAGTTGAAGCCCTCCGGATTGCAGCTTCTTTAGCCACTTGCAACCAGCGAGGTGTTGCAATATTTGTTGCTTCCCCACAATTAAATCCTGTGCAAATGAAATAGTTAAATAGATTAGTTGTTTATTATTTCATTCATAGGGGTGGAGATCCTTTACAAGAACTGGTACTCATAACTGTTCAGAAAACACACATCAAATGACAAACTTTAAAATGTAACGGTGATTTTGTGGCTAGAATACATGAAATCAACATGCCCAAATGAAATTGTAAACCTCTACCTATCAAATCTGTAGTCACATTATTTTCAACAATATGGAGCTGTGTTCTTTTATGAAATTAACTAGGCGGCGATTAGGCGCTAGGCGCCGATCTGCCGCCCGACTAACGCCTAGCACCTAGGTGAACACTTGAGTGCAAACATAATATTCACTAATCAGGTTTTGACTTTACAGTTAGTAGATATGCTGTTTGAATGGAGTAGAAGCTTATACACCTTATTCCATGTCAAAAGATCTGTACCCTAATCAAACCAACTTTTGTGAGATCAATCAACTCACATCACAATCAATAATTTATAACACAAGTTCAACCAATCAAGTCCGAACCTAGGATTAACAAGATTAGTTTTTTCATGCAGAACGCACACTAGTGAAGTTGCACATCCAAGGATTAATGAGCTTATACTTTTTATATAGGGAACCAGTAAGGTTACATGCCAAAGGCAGTAGCTTGGAGATCCTGGAATCTCTTGCTTTCATGTAACTACCTTCAATTTCCATGCATTTACAGTGTAAATCCAAGCTTAACAGTGAGAACCTAAGTTCATTGTTATCTGATGTTCGTATAGAAGACAGAGTTGTGATATATTTTGTTGGCAGAAATATTGTCCATTTAAGTTGTATGTATTGAGTTGTATGCACCAACCAATTCACCCAAAGACTTAATCTTATAAGGAAAGGTGGACAATTCATTTATACTTCAACACTCCCCCTCACGTATAGGCTCCCTCAGGCCTAAGACGTGAAATAGAAGTGGACTGCAATTATTTTTTTTAATTGCGCCAACTGAGTCTCGAACTCAAGATCTCTTGGCTCTGATACCATATTGAGTTGTATGCACAAACCAATTTACCCAAAAGCTTAAATTTATGAGGAAAAGTGGATAATTCAATATATGTAGAAGAATAGGCACAGACACCACACGGCTAAAGGGCCAGAGTGGCTTTGTATATATATAGCCCGGTGCAGGTATACAAGAAAAATGCATATAAGGAAAATGTATACAAGGAAAGCATATGCTTTACAAGGATTCTAATACCCACCCGCAGTCGTAGCAGGAATCCGGACGCAAAGACTGGATCAAAACTCCTGAAAAAGCTGGGTCGGCAGACCTTTTGTCATGATATCCACGAACTGATGAGAGGATAGCACATGCAAAACATGAACCTTACCAAGCGAAACCTTCTCGCGGACGAAGTGAATGTCAATCTCGATGTGCTTCGTGCACCGGTGCTGGATTGGATTAGTCGACATGTAGACAGCGCTGACGTTGTCACAGTAGACAATGGTCGCCGAAGTAACTGGGGCATGAAGCTCTTGAAGAAGTTACCGCAGCCAACAGCTCTCTGCTACAGCATGGGCAACAGCATGATATTCGGCTTCTGCACTTGATCAGGACATAGTTGTCTGACGTTTGGAGGACCAAGAGACAAAGTTGTCACCGAGATAAATGCAGTAGCCAGAGGTGGAGCGTCGTGAGTCTAGGCAGCCGGCCCAGTCGACGTCAGAGTAGGCAGTGAGAGAGGTCGCCAAGGAGAGGCCGATGTGGAGGCCGACGTCGAGAGTACCTTTGACATACCGTAGTATGCGTTTGATCAACGCAAGGTGGGGCTACCGTGGATCATGCATGAAAAGGCACACCTGCTGGACGGGGTATGCCAAGTCAGGGCGTATGAGTGTCAGGTACTGCAGAGCCCCCGCGAGACTGCGATACTCAAACGGATCGGCCACTGGAGCTCAGTTGTGGCCGGATAGCTTGGTCTGAGTGTCCACCGGTGTGGCTGTAGGGTGACACAGCCATGCCAACGCGTCGCAGGAGATCAACGGCATACTGGCACTGAGACAGGAAAAGGCCGTCGAAGAAGCGTGCGACGGAGATGCTAAGGAAGAAGTGCAGGTCGCCGAGGTCCGTCATAGCAAACTCCGAGTAGAGCAAGCCTGTGAAGTGTTGTAGAAGACCTTGGGTGGAAGCCGTGAGGACGATGTCGTCGACGTATAGCAGTAGATAGGCCATGTCAGTCCCCCAACGGAGGACAAACAAGGACATGTCGGAGGAGGCGACGACGAAACCGATGCCGCGGATGTAGGAGGTGAACCGTTGGTACCATGCTCGGTGAGCCTGCTTTAAGCCATAGAGGGACTTCTAGAAAAAAACACATATGGGTGAATCAAGTAGGGTCCACGAACCCGGAAGGCTACTAGCAGTAGACGGTCTCATTAAGAGTGCAATGGAGGAAGGCATTCTTGACATCAAGCTGATGAATCGGCCATGAGCGGGATGTGGCGATGGAGAGGACAGTCCAGATGGTGGCCAGCTTGACCACCGGACTGAACGTCTCGTCGTAGTCGACACCATGCTGCTGAGAGAAGCCACGAACAACCCAGCGTGCTTTATAGCGGGCCAGACTGCCATCAGAGTGGAACTTGTACTTGAGGATCCACTTCCCGGAGACGACATTAGCACCTTGCAAGCGCGGGACAAGATACAAGGTATCATTGTCTATGAGGGCCTTGTACTCCTCGGCCATCATGGTACGCCAATTGGGATCAGCGAGAGCGCTACGATAGTTTGCCGGAATGGCTGATGCTGGGGAGTGTTCGGCCGCTAGGGAAAAAACTCCACAGATGGATCGGCGGTAGTCCGAACCTGTGTCACCATCGGATAGAGCGAGGGAGCGGCCGATCGGGGCCGGCGCGGGCAACGGTGCTAGTGCAGCTGAGTCGGAGGGAGCTACACGTGGCCATCTGGAGTAAACCAGATGCACGGGCGGACGGGGTGGCGAAGCGACGAATGGCGCCGTGGACGAAGGAGATGATCGCTCGACACCATACACTGGTGGAGCAACCATCTGGGGTACCTGCAGGAGTGCCATTGCAGCAGTGCGAAACACCAGCATGGCAGCATCGACATCGAGGAAATCGAAGTCGATGTGAGAGGGAGAGGGTGAAGATCAGTCACTACTGGCAAACAGGAAGATGCTCTCATCAAAGACAACATGACAGAAGATGATAACACATTTGGTGGCGAAATCAAGACAATAGTACCCCTTATGGTGAGAAAGATAACCGAGGAAGACAGGCTGCGGATATGGAGCAAGTTTATGAGCAGCAGTGGCAGAAAGGTTTAGAAAACAAAGACAACCGAAAACCCGAAGATGACTGTACTGCAGTAGGGAGCGATGAAGAAGTGCATAAGGAATGTCACCACCGACAGAGGAGGATGGGTAACAGTTGAGATAGGTGGCAGTTGCTAGCGCCTCAGCCCAATACTTAGGAGGCATAGTGGCGTGGAGCAGGAGCGTGTGAACTGCATTGTTGAGAGTGCAAATGATGCCCTCGGGTTTACCATTCTGCGGGGAGGTGTATGGGAAGAGGCGTAGGGTAATGCTGCGGGAAGCAAGGAAGGATATGTTGGTGTGGTTCACAAATTCGGTGCCGTTGCCAGCCTATATGGATTTTAGAGGGAGACTGAATTGTGTGCTAGCATAGGCGGTAAAATCTGCTATGTGCTAGGTGTTAAGGATATAGAGTAGAATTGTATTAGGATATAGAGTTTGTATTCTATTCCACATATGCCTTATCTCTAATATGGCATATCTCCTTGTACTCTCCTATATATATATGACCCCTTGGGTCTCATATCAACACACAATATTCATAACATGGTATCAAAGCTAAGGTTCAAACCTCCCAAACCCTAGCCTCCCACACATCTTCCGCTGCCGCTGCCCCCCGATGGATCAATCTTACTCCCGGGGGCGGCCACCTCATCTCCGGTCCTCTTATTGGGCCGCAGTTTGTTCTTCGACTTTCTTAGCTCACCGCCACGGCCGCTCCACCGCCGCCACTCGGGGTTGCTGCCGCCGCCGACTCTGGATCTGCTGCCGCCGTTGGCCTCCGCCCCAACCGGACGTCACCCTTTGGATCTGCCGTCGCCGCCTCCCTCCAGATCTGCTCACTGCTGGCGGAGAGGTAGCAACGGCCGAGAGGAGGTGCGGCCGGAGGGGCTTGATGCGCGAGGGGGACTTCGCCGCCGCGCGCATGCGCCGCGCCGACTTACGCGCCGCCTCCTCCGTCTCCGCCGCTCGCCGCCGCCGCCGGCGACTCTTTCCCGGCCGCCGGGCTCCTCTTCACCGCCGGGACGCCGCGCCTCTTTGCGTCTGCCGCTTCTTCCTCCACCACCAGATCCGGACCGCCGCCATCGATGTCGTGCCGGCGAACACCTCGCGCGGACTCCAACCACCGCCTCCCGGATCCGGCTCGCGAGGCCGCCGCCCACCGCCGCGCACCTTGTCGGCCGTCTCTGATGCCATCCGAGGCCGCCACGGTGCCAGCCGCCGCCGTCGTTTCTTTCCGGCCATCGGATTTTGTGGACTCGCTGGAGGCTTTTCTGGAGATTTATTTCTCCTCTTTTCTTTGGTGGAGGTGGCAGACAGGAGGCCTGTGCCCTTTTTCTCTCTGGTGGAAGCGGCAGCCAGGAGGCCTGTCCCCTTTTCTCTCTGGTGGAATCGGCCTGGTCCTTTTTCAACGGGGATAGACGGCTGGTTCTTCTGGGTTGGTTGGTCTGTGCAATATTTGTGTAAGTTTTGCTAGGGAGTATGTTCATGGGAGGAAGATCTTTGATGCTGGTTTGGTTTTGATGCTCAGTATTTTGAGTCCTTTAGGTTTTTGAGTTTTCCACTGCGTCCACTCAAATCTATAGTCTCTATTTTCAGTTCGTCTAAGCCATGCGAGTCCACAAAATTTTTGTGTCGGTCAGTTGATTGCTTTGTTAGCCTCACTCCATCCTTTAGGATTTTGTATGGTCGGTGCTGCCCCTCTCACGCCTGTATGGCTCTCCTCGATTCGTCTTCACGGATCTGCCTTGCCTGCTCGAGATCCAAATCATTCATGCGCTCCGACTCCTCGTGGCGACCTCTCGCGTCGCATCCCCGAGCTTTTCAGGCCACCGCGCTTCTTGTGCACTGCGTTTCTATTGCGCTTCCTGTGCACTGCGCCGCCGCTGTCTCGGTCTATGATGTCGCCGCTCTTCCTTCTGAGCCGTCGTCTGAGCTTTTAAAGCCGCCACGCTTTTTCTGCACTACGTTTTTATTGCGCTTCTTGTGCACTGCGTCGCCGCCGTCTCGGGCTTCGATCTGCTTTATGGGCTACCGCACGACCTCAGTTGGAGATCTTCTATTTTCGACACAATTCTCAAGAGCTGCATACTACGACGACGTTTACAAGACTTGGATTTTGGACTTTTGTTATTTTAATATCAACTCTTTCAAATGCAATACTATTGTATACGCCTTTCATTTGAGGGGGGGTGTTAAAGATATAGAGTAGAATTGTATTAGGATATAAAGTTTGTATTCTATTCCACATATACCTTATCTCTATATGGCATATCTCCTTGTACTCTCCTATATATATGACCCCTTGGGTATCATATCAACACACAATATTCATAACACTAGGGAACGTCTGATTCTTTTTAAGAGGAAAAGTCCAACAATAATGAGAGAAATCATCAAATAACACTAAATAGTATAGAAAACTAAATATGCTAGGAACTGGAGATGTCTACACATCACAATGAACTCGCTCAAATGGCGCAGAAGAGCGCGAAGAAATAACAAAAGAGAGACATATATGTTTGCCAAATTGACAGGACTGGCAAAGAGAGCGGTCTACTTTATTATATGAGATGAGCGAGTTTTTATTGAGGGTCAAAATCGATGGAACAATAGTTGTCATGAGTGAACTGTCTAACGGAGGACTAGGTTAGGAACAACGAGAGTATTGTGAAGAAAACGAGTAGACGGTGTGTGGAGGAACGTGTGACCACGAGAAACGACAGGGAGGCGGGAACCGTTGCCAACAGTGATGACAGAATGAGATGGAGGGTGGGAAGAGAGAAGTATACCATCATCTGTCTTCATGTGGGAGGTGGCGCCACTGTCCATGACTCAGCCGCCGTGTCCTTGGACAGCCCGTTGGTTCAACGCGGTGATGAGGCCCTGCTGATCCCAGGTCTGCGGGTGGAAGGCTGGGACGGCGTGAAAACGGTATGAGCCTGAGGTGGGGCGTCGAGGAGGTCGGGAGCGGGCGAGGGGCGCCACTGACGACCAGTAGGGGCAATCCATGGGTTAAAGCAAAACCAGGGACTGGTTGGTGGAGATGGTGGCATGCGGCGCCACGAGCCGCAGACTAGCACGGGGCGGACCCACCGCTTGCCGCAGCGAGCGGTAGGCTGCGCGACGCCCGTCACGGGCATTGGCGGCCTGAGTGGTGGTCGATGACGTCGAGGTGGGGCTATAGCCTTGAGAGCGAGCATGGAACGCGCCCTAGTGAATGAAGGGAACGGTACAGAGTTGGCGATGTCGTCGGCGGTGGTGGAGAAGCGCGGGTTGAGACCACGCAGCAAGTTGAGGACATGCTACGTGTCGTTGACGGGGTAGCCGATGTCGCGTAGCTCGTCGGAGAGGACCTTCACCCGTTGGCTATAGTCGGCGATGGACAGATCGCCTTGGACGAGCGAGTGAAACTGGTTGTTGAGGAAAATCGCGTGGGACTCCTTGTTGTCGCGGAACAGCGCCTCGATCGCGACCCAAAGGTCACGCGCGGTCTCTTAATCAGTCATCGCTGAGTCGAGGATATCGTTGAAGACGGAGCTGTACAACCAGCTAAGTACGGCGGAGTCGGCGAGGGCCCAGTTAGCCTCGCCGCGATGCGCCGTGTCGATGCTGTCAATGTGGGAGAGGAGGCCGAACTTCACACACACGGTCCAGAAGAATTTGGACCATCGAGAGTAGTTCGGTATCTTCAGATCGAGAGTGGTCGGCACATAGGACTTGACGACGACCGTGCAGTAGGGGTTGAGGACGATCGGATGAGCGACAGGCGCGATCTCGCCGACGGTGGCGGCGGCAGCAGCTGGATCGGTGAGAGGGGCCGACATGGTCAGAGTACGGCCTAGGAGGGAGGCGGCGGCGGCCTAGGAGGGTGGCGGCGGCGGCCTGGGAGGGAGGTGGCGCTGTGTTATGGAGATGGGCGGCGCTCGGAGGTGAGTCGACAGCCAGGGAGGGTGGTGGGGAGGCAGCGGAAAGGCTCAGAAGAAATCTGATACCATGTAGAAGAATAGGCACAGACACCACACAGCTAAAAGGCTGAGGTGGCTTTGTATATATATAGCCCGGTGTAGATATATAAGGAAAGTGCATACAAGAAAAGCGTATACAAGAAAAACATATGCTATACAAGGATTCTAATAGTATGAAATGGTAACAAGGATATCCATCAAGTCAACAACTGAAAACATGAGACGAGGTTATTTATCATGTGGCCCAAGAGCAAGGTTAGGTGAATTATATTGCAGATATGTAAATGAGGATGTGAGTTATTTAAGTAGAATTTGAAAATACTATCTTCCACTCGAGAATGTAGAACAATAAAGGTATGCATTACCACAGATGTAATTAGGTTGCATCGATAAAGTTATTTCAGGAGGGTGCAAGTCCACCGTTGGATGCATATCAAATTTTATCATCATAGATGTAGAATAGCAGCTGTTTGATTGTCTTCAAAAATTAGATTTGATTGACCATATATTCTATTACCAACATCTTACTTACGAACAAATTTAAATAAAGCCATAAGATCACCAAATGAAAGTAGCCAACTTCCTCCAAATTGCAAGGATGGCATTTCATTGCTTAACTGAAAACTGTAACATTTCCTTTACAATAATAAGTGGAAGAAGTGGACCATTCATACATACAGGAGCAAACAGATAGCTTCTTTGAATATGGTTATATGGACATGATAGATGGCCTACCGTGACTAAAACCAGAATGATAAGCTCCAGGGAATGTGATAACAAATTCTCCAGGGTTTTGAACCAATCTGCTTTGGAGAAGTATCTATCAATCATTATACCCAATACTCAAAATAATGGCCAAGAAGTGAATTTCACAAACAAGAATGTTAAACCGTGTGTTAATACCTGCAGCAAGGAACTCCAGCAGAAAGAAGCACTTTAGGAGACAAGACGGTTGTCTTCTCATTTAGTGTTTGAAAGGCCACTGCATGAGATAATATAAGTAGTCCATTAGCAAGTTTTAATATTCAGAGTCAAGAAAATTGACGCATTCTTCCTTGAATATTCAACACTAAGATTAGTTACTAAAAGATCTCTAGACAAACACATCTACAACTATGTGCTTAATATTGAATTGAAATAACTTAAACAGGGCAAGTTGGGCCCAATCAGAAGAATTATCAAACACAAACAGTCATAACTACTAATTTTTTCCTTCGCATGGTCAAACGGATGGTCAGTCCGAGGTCACTAATCAGATTATTACAGTGTATTTGCGGTGTCTGGCCGTCGAACGGCCTAAGAATTGGCTTCGTTGGTTGCCGTGGGTGGAGTTTTGTTATAACTCGTCATACCAGTCGGCCCTTTGCGCAACTCCTTTCAAGATCGTGTATGGCAGGGAGCCTCCATCTCTGATTTCCTATCAGCCGGAGTTAGCATGGGTGGTGGCTGTGGATAAACAACTCATGGATCAGGATTGCTTCCTTGCTGAAATTCGGGAGCGACTAGCTCAGGCGCAAGACTATATGAAGCAGCCGCATGATCGCCAGCACAGGGCGGTGGAATTTAGGATTGGGTATGGCTGCGTCTCCATCATCACACAGCCACATCCATTGTTGACCGTCCTATGTCCAAACTGGCTCCACAATATTATGGACCATTCAAGGTGTTGGAACTGATTGGTCAGGTTTCATACTGTTTGGAGCTGCCTCCTAAGGCCCATATTCACAATGTTTTTCATGTGGTTTTCCTGAAAAAGTTCGCCGGTACTCCGCCCACAGATATTGCTTTGCTCCCAGTCATCAATCATGGGCGAGTAATTCCTACACCGGCCAAGGTACTGCGTGCCAGATTAAACAGAGTCACTTGGGAATTGTTGGTGCAGTGGATGGGTTGTTTCCCGGCGGATGCTACTTGGATTCATCTCGAGGATTTCAAAAACAATCATCCTGACTTCCAACTCGAGGATGAGCTGTTTCGCGGAGAGGGCGGTAGTGTTGTGGACTCTTTTATCGGAAGGACGTATCAACGAAGATGGCGCCCAGCGGCTACTGCATCAAGGGATGACGCTATGGCGAGTATTGCCGAACCGGATACAGTTCCGGCAATAGAGTGCGATGTGCAGGAGGAAGCGTCCGAGTTGGAGACGGCGTCAGCAACTGCATCAAGAGACGGATTGGATGCAGCAGCCAAAGAGGACTTCCATACGTAGTCTATCTTTAGATATTATTGTGCTTTCCTAAATATGATATTAGACTCCTTAAGAGATTAGTTTCCTTTAGAGTTTGTTGCGCCTAATATAGGCTGGGATTGTCTTTCATGGAAAGGAATCAATAAAGCAAAGTTCAGTTAACCAGTTGGTTCCTCGGTCAGAGCCTCCGTGAGGAGGGCGAACAAGTTCCTCCCTGGGCTATCTCCACCTTATCACACTGTCACATGAAATGTGCGGGCGTCTTTCATAAAGATCTCACAGCTAAGAACCTTGAAGTTCACAAGGTTGGCAACATCAAGGTGAACGTCCATTACAGCAGTAGAGGGCGAGACCAAGATGGGACACAGGCATGATAGGATGCCAAGCTAGAAGGAGATGCACCATCACCATTAATCAAGGTAATAAATGAAAAAAAAACTGGCCTAGAACAATTACTTCTATGCCCCTATATATTTGGTACTTCTCAGTCGCATCTGGTACTTGCGGGAGTGTTGATGTAAGGTCTTTTAAGGCCTCTTGAGGCCTTGACCATTGGGTCCTCATATTTGGACTGTTTGCAAACTTTCCAAGGACCGGGAAAAAAACTCTATTTGAATCCTTTGTAAATAAATTGTGGAAGTAAATCGTCATATAAATACACAATAGAGTATAGCAACAGATGTGGCAAGAGCAGCTCTCAATCGATGGTGTATCCGATTGTTGTCGCAAGGCAAAGTGGTCATTGACCAGGCCAACATACTGCCCAGTCAAAAGATATTTCAGTTATACAGTTGCGCAATTTATGACTTATGAGAGATTAGCGATTTGTAACAAAATATTGTTGGACTTTTGGGGACATGCAAATGAGGAGTTGATGGATGACTTGAGTGTGTGGAGAGAGTTCTAACAAAACATGCTCACAAAAGAATTTAGTTGCAATGTTCTCGCTGGAGAATCCCTGGAATAAAAGAACTAGGATTACCAAGCCCTCCTTAATCTTGCTCCTTGCAGTCAAGTATACCAAAAAAAAGTGCAACCTTGATAGGCATCTTAATCTGAAAAGTAAACAAGGAGGAGCCAAACAAGATGTATTCTACGAATCTGGATGGACATGTTGATAACTATAAGTCCAGGTTTGCATGTTTATGTGTTTTTTGTGTACAAGTCCTAGTAGGATTAGTTGTCTATTCTATCTAAGATTTCTATGCCTATAAATACATACCTAAGTCCCTCTTTCTAAGGAAGTCTTGTAGTATCATGATTTCTGAGGGTTTCTACACAATAATTGGTCGACTCATCAGATATATTGTTATTTGAGACCACCTTGGCCTGCCGCATGGTTGTACGGAAATGCACATACCCAATTCATGCAATGCTTTCATCACTGTCTACATGGATTGGTTCCTCAGTGTTTGTAGTTGGGCAAGTCAACCAGGTAACTGCTCCCAAAAACAATATTGGTTAGCTACAGCATTTGTCAAATTGCAACACTAGTTATCCCCCTTCAACTACTACATAGGGAAGAGCAGGCAACCTAGCAGGACCTCGATTCATATCACAAGTGCTCAAACTATATCACAACATCGTAGCTTTACCCACACAGAAAAATATTTGCTCAATATCATCCTACCGCAATGCCATCCATCAACCACTAGCTTGAGGTCCTGCTCACAACATGTATGTCATTGCCCCAATTTCAACATGTTTTACAAATCAGTTATCCCCCTTCAACTACTACCTAGGGAAGAGCAGGCAACCTAGCACAACCTCGATTCATATCACAAGGGCTCGAACTATATCACAACATCATAGCTTTACCCACACAGAAAAATATTTGCTCAATATCATCCTACAGCAATGCCATCCATCAACCACTAGCTTGAGGTCCTGCTCACAACATGTATGCCATTGCCCCAATTTCAACATGTCTTACAAATCAGTGTCCCCAATTTACAATGTGTAACACACCTTGATGATTCGAAACAAATTTTGGAGTTCAGACTGATTATTGAAGATGATTTTTTATAGCCACATCCTTGTCCATGCAATCTGCTCTGGCAGAAGTTCAAGCTTCACTCAGGTGACCCTGACTCAGGTCAGACTAAAGTAAAGGTCAGTTTACCATACAAACTGAGCCTTGCTAGGCTCCCTGCACAATATCAGCTTACCCCCTAAAACCTCTCCCTTGTCTCCCCATCCCTACCCACAAGCCACAACTCTTCACTGCTATGACCCTTCTCTGCCTACCAGGTTGTGGCAGTGCAGCTCCTATCATCACCGAGATTGAAACAGTTCAGTTTGGAATTGAAATTTCAGTTCTCTAAGTTCAATTCATATTCAAATCAAAAGCTCCGGTAACCAAAAAGGCTGATTAATTGATGCCTACTCGCTCCTAATTTTTTCTAAGACATAAATTGCATACTAAAGGGCATTGATTTCTGCTTAATTTACACGCTATTGTAATTGCACAATGCCTCATTTGGAGTAGCTGACACACTAACCACCATTTCAGTTTTTTTTTTTAAAAAAATCCCATTACAGAAAAAATTGACAATGCCATATATAAAGAGAAAAGGTTTTGACTATGCCAGTCAAAAGAAAACCCGGACTTTCCAAGTGAGTCAAGTATCCTGCGCATCTAAGCATGAAACCGAAGCATAGTTAAAGTAGAGTAGAAACAGAGCACACTCACTGATGGCGTTGAGGTCGTCGGCGTAGCCATGCACGCGGACAGCATCCTCGAAGGCGAGCATGGCGTCGCGGGGTACGCCGTACCAGGTCTTGGGCTTGCCGAAGTGAAGGTAGTTAAGGCTATGCAGCTCATGGTCCTCCACGTGCCACGCAAACCAGCTGTACAGCATCGCCACGTACAGCATCGGCGTCGTGACGCCCGCCACGTCCCGGCCCATCGCCCGCAGCAGCGAGCCCCGCGCGCGCGGCGCCACCCTCATGTTCCACTGCGTCTCGCCAACGTCCCTCGGCGCCGCCGCATTGCTGGCGTCTACCTCCAGCTCCTCAGGCACGACAAAGCCAGAGCCCGGCATGTCGTTGCCATACTCGACGTTGAACGGCCTTGCGGCGCAGGCGCCCCAGAAGAGCGCCTCGAGCTGGAGGGGCGTCGCGTGCTTCGGGGGCGTCGCGTGCCTCGGGAGCTCGAAGTCGCGCGCCTTGGTGCGGAAGGTCTCCAGGGTGTAGCGCTCGCCGCTCTCCCAGACACGGCGGTTCGCGGCGCGGCGGTTCTTCGTGGAGAGGCCCACCTGCTGGAGCCGCGTTGGGAAGGTGGGAGCAGGGGCCGCGTCGACGGCCGCGGCGGAGGCGGCTGCATTGGAGGCGAAGGAGGCCTTGAGGCGCTGGATGGTAGCCTCGCGAGGCGGCGCCGGGAGCGGGGCCACGATCTTGCAGATGCCGTAGCGGGAGGCATCGGGCTCGATCTTGAGGATGTAGGCGATGGGGTCAGCGAACTCGGCGGGGGTGGGGCGGTACTCCGGCGCCACGGGCAGAGTGCGCAGCCACTCCGGCGGGTCCACCGGCGGCTGGGGCACCGACATGGTGGTGGCGGCGGCGAGGGGGAGGGTTTCTTCAGGCGAGGAGTCGCATTTGGGAGGAATCGATTTGGGGAATTGGCTTCGCTGCTTGCTCGGTGCTCGCTGCTGCTGCTTTGGGGGTAGTGAGAGAGAGGGGAAGACAAGGGAATGGGGATTTTGTTGGAGGGGGTAGAGATGGAATTTGTGATTAGTTTTTGGAAAATTTTCGAAGAAAAATTAGGAAATAGCTGGAAACCGGAATTGTGATTTGTTCATATGGAAAAGAAAACCGGCCTAAATTTAGGTAATAGTAGTAGCTAGAAATCCAATACTTCAGAAATTGAATACCTGGTTTTTAGATCTACACCTTGTGGTGGATAGCGGTGCAACAGACCAACGGCGAAGGTGACAAAAACTAATCAATGGCAATGACAAAGGAATCTTTGTTGGAGGTTGCGAGGTGGCCCGGTAAGGTACAGATAACGAATCTATAGCTATAGGGAGATATGGTAGCAAGGAAGAGTCCCAACTTTGGTTAGGAAGACCATGTGGATTATGTGGCAAGGGGCTAGGTGTGGTGATGGTTTTGCAGGTTGAGGTTGACGGTGAGGCCACACATCGACAATGGCGCTTGCGCTGCTATATGGGGCCAAGGCAGAGGACATCTAGAGGTGAAAAGGATGGGGCGCGATTGCAACAAGGGGAACGGTTCTGGAGAAGGCGGCGGCGACAACTAGGGTTCGAAGGTCACACGGGAGATGGGTTTAAATAAAGATGGAATGGTCACCATTCTCTAGATTACTTCCATTTATGCATGTTACCTCTATTGGTAGACGTCCGCTCAATAATTAATGCTTTGGATCATCCTTGAGTGAATTTTGTTTTTTGATATCTAGCTGGAAAATGAAATATCATGATAAAGTATTTTGAAGGAAATAGCACGATAGAATAAAAAAAATGATCTCCGTCTCGACCTAAAGCATCCGTTTTTTGATCAAACGTCTCCTAAGGGGTGGCAGTGGACATTATGCAATAGTTGAAGATACTATGGGTATGCACTTTGATCTCCAACATTGAAAATAAATATATATGTTCTGTTTTATGAAAAATAGACATATGTGTAGTTTCGCTTCACTTTGTTAGGAAACTTTCTTATGTACTACTGAATAGTTGTCTTTGTACTACTGAATAGTTGTGCTACTTGTAATCTGCTACTGAATAATTACTTACTACTTCCATTACACCACCTTTTGAAACAATAACATTATTGACTAATGGATGTCACCAAAACTTTTTTAAGCCATTTTGCTCACGTCCGCTTCAATAAGAAAAAGTCATGTTGATGCGGACACGCACGTGTCTTGTACTTTTCAGTTAAATATATTATTCAACTGGAAAGAATTATTGAGCCGCATGAAACATTGCCAGGTGAACTCATTCCAAACTAAATATAATGTTGTTATTCATAAGAATTGAATACTACCTCATGTTATCAAATGGTGCATTATTAGGTTTGTCAATGGGAAAGCAGTAGAGTGGCAAAAGGAAGAGAATAATCACATTATGTGCCAAAGACATGAAGGAAGAAAGCCCATATAGTGGGAGAGCAAAAGGGAGAAGCCGAAGAACTTAAACTACAAGTTTTGAATAAGATTTGCAAGCCCAATTCGTACCTCCCACAAGACAAATTGGATTCAAACTCGGATTCAACTCAGAATTCAATTCGGATTCGGTTTGGGACAGCCTGACAAGCAGTCACTAAAAAGGTCATAACTTTCACAAACGGAGTCCGATTCAGACGTTCTTGTACTCGTTAGAAAGATAATTTCAAGGGCTACGCAATGGATCCAGCCCCAGCATCAAATTCGTCTCGGATCAAAAGTTATGACCAAAACAATATGACAGCTGTAAAATGTAGTTTCCTTTTTGAGAGAGTTCGTATCTAAAACCATATAGGGTTGACTTGTACTAGGTTTGTGGACTCTATGGACGTCCCAAGGTCCTATATAAGCCATGTATTGGCAGCCTAAGGGCTCAGATCACCTTTGAGAATAATCAATCTATTAAACTTTGTTAGAGTTTATCATTGCTGCTGAAATTCCGTGAGGGAATTAGGAGTGTTCTTCAATCAAGATCGTTCAACCTTTCCGCTGGGAATTGGGTGCACGATAGATCTTCGCTTGGTGGTCGGCGAAATCGACGTGAGTGTGTTTTGGCGGATTAAAGAGTGTTCGTCTCTTGCATTGGCATTGGAGGATCATTGCGATTCATCAAGACTCCCGCGAGTATCCATCCTACGTCGAGAAGGTCGGGCGACCCTGTATCACATGTATCTTTATACACAACATAGATTTAAATTTTGGAAAAATTCGGTTTGTATCATAAAAAATACCCTAGTAGACGACTTTGCACACACCATGGCCTGCCTCCGCCTAGGGTTTGAGCTTGGGCCAAGCTTAGAGATGAGAAATGAGCACACAAGGGGCTAAGTCGGGCTGTGCAATCAGTTTTTTCGGTTTAATCGGTTCGGTATATACGATAAATACGATGTTAGTAGTTCGGTTATATACGGTATTTTTAGAAGTACGGTTCGGTTTTGATAAATCCTAATTTATTTCGGCGCGGTATCGGTAAATACCGTATTTACCAAAGTTAACGCAAATTGCTAACGATATAACGACTAACGAGACAAGTAGATGATAATACATATACTACTAGCAATAGAATTAGAATTTTAGAAACACTCCAATGGAGTATAGAGATTCGACCGCATATGCATAAAGTAATAATGCATAATAATTAATGATGCGCTCTACCCATTAGAAATATCTGTCTTAGTCATGCTCTGTTCGAAATGAGTTATAACTTGAAGTATAGCTCTGTTCAGTATTTTCGGTTTTTAGCTGATTTTTCCCGAAATACTAGCAATATCATTTGGATCGGCACATAGACAATACTTTCTAGCTTGGATTATTTCTTAATTCAACAACATCGTGAAATTTAAATTGTGTAGGATACACTTCCATACCGAGCCCAACTAAATATCCTTTGCCGTGCAATTGTGGGTCACTTTTAAATCCGCTTGATCATCACTTACTATTGTAGCCCCACCAAGTGTAAGTTTCTTTTCGCCTCACTTCACTTCGGAAAAGTAAGAACTTTACTTGGTGGGGAAAAAGTGAGATAGAGAGAACTCCACATATCGAATATATGTTATGGTATTTGTGCGTTCTTTGTGCCACTAATCATGATAGGTGGAGACGATAATATAGAAGAGAAGTATACCCCGGTGGATCGTTTTCAATTCCACACTTTAAGGGGAACTTTGCGCAATGAGTTCACCACCACTTCTTCCACCTTGAAAGCGCAACTCAAGACCAAGATGAACAATTTTGCACAAGATATGCGCATTGAATCCAATCATCAAATGAAAGTGTTACGCTCGAACATCGTGAATGATGTTATGCGGGCACTTCATCCACAACAAGTCGAAAATAGCTTTAATTCTTTCTATGGCAGTTAAGATCCAGAAGAGTATCTTGAGTGGAAATGGCGAATGAAGAAAGTATTTAGATTTCAAAAGCTTCCCAAAGACCAAGAGATGATGTGTGCCACTAGAGAATTTGAAGATTATGCTTATAGTTGGTAGCATCAACAATCTGAAAACGAATTCATTAAATCTTGGTCAGATTTGAAGGCACTCATGAGGACAGAATTTGTGCCATCCTATTATGCACAGGAATTACTTCGCTATTTGGAGAGTATCACACAAGGGAGTAATACAGTGCAAGAATATTATTTTGAGCTACAAGATGCATTACGTCGAGCCGGTGTCATTAGTGAACTACAAAAGAAGACATACTTCAAAAGAGGATTGAATTCTAAAATTGCCGCTACACTTCAACATAAATATTTTGGTAGTGTGCAAAATCTTGTGAATTGTGCTATTCAAGAGGAGAAGAGACTTATGGAGAGACGTACATCACAGTTTTCTCCTAGTCCATACTTCAATTCTGCTGCCTCTACTAGTGTGACACATGAGAAGATGACCGAGCATGGGACTTTCCCTTCGGTCAAGGAGATATATAGTATTCCAAAACTACATATAGCTCCTAAGATACACCACAACCTATGTGAGGATGAGAGCCATATAGCCAAATTGAGTGAGAGTGATAAAAGAGGAAATGTGTGATTCCACCATATGTGAGGTTGAGAGCATCCAAATTAAGAGTATGAGAGAGACATCAAAAGAAAAGAGAGAAGTAGAAGATAGACAAAGTGAGGATGCATCTGAAACTAACACATTAATATCTACTTCTAGTGTTGTTTCTCATATTGTGCAGGTTGACATTAAAGATGAAGAATTGAACATTCAACAACCGACACCTTAGAAGCCAAATGAGGAGGAGATAACCACGGGAAGGGATAAAGTGCTTGCTGCCTCGTGGGTGCATCCTAATAATTTTAAACACGCAGTGCCTACATTATTTGAGGAGGACGACAAAGGTAACACTATTGGTGCTGAATTTAATTGTGCAAAGGTGAGTAATTATGAGTACTCATATGATCAACCAACAATTTCATGTTCTGAAATTTCTTTGCTCAATTTACATAATGTGGAATTGATTACTCATAAGGAAGTTCTTACTAGAATATCTCCTAACGATTCTTTGTGCTATATTATGTTTGATGATCCTAGAGAGCTATCTAGTGTAATTTATAATGTTGCTGAAATTTCAAGTTCAAAATCACTAGTTAGTACCTATACCTACACATATAAGTTCAATTTGATTGGAGATTATGGTGTAGGCGATAAATTTTATGTTCACAGAATTTGTATTACATGTGATAAGCTTACAGAATTAAAATCGCATATTATGGATAAACAATCTTTTATGCCATATTATGATCACAATGAGATTAATTTCAACAATTGCACGTACTATTTACAAAGATTTCATAAGTGTACTTGTTCGATCTTTAATGTAAACCATGTAAAAATAATCAGAGTAGCGCAGTTCAAGCATGGAGGCTGCTCAAAATTTTCTTTCCTATGTATGTACAAATAAATCTGATTTTCCCCATTAATGATCTGTCTATAGAAAAGTCGAGAACGACTTTGTTTTATGGGAGGGCGAATGATGTGAAAAATAATATTGCAATACCTACGCCTTTTGGTCGATACTATATTTATCGGTTTGTGCAAAATAATGAGAATGCCACAACAATTGACTCTTACATATATCATGCATATGTGTTGTTCTTTCCGTTTACCACACCTTTAGAAGTTAATGCTGATATAAGCCAAAGAAGTATTGTTGACAAATATATATACCATGCATACACGTTGTATTCTTTGTTTAGTATAATTTCAGGCTATCAAAAGCCGAGGACGGCTTTTCTTGAAGAAGGGGAGGATGATGCGGACACGCACGTGTCTTGTACTTTTCAGTTAAATATATTATTCAACTGGAAAGAATTATTGAGCCGCATGAAACATTGCCAGGTGAACTCATTCCAAACTAAATATAATATTGTTATTCATAAGAATAGAATACTATCTCATGTTATCAAATGGTGCATTATTAGGTTTGTCAATGGGAAAGCAATGGAGTGGCAAAAGGAAGAGAATAATCACATTATGTGCCAAAGATATGAAGAAAGAAAGCCCATGTAGTGGGAGAGCAAAAGGGAGAAGCCCAAGAACTTAAACTACAAGTTTTGGATAAGATTTGCAAGCCCAATTCGTACCTCCCACAAGGCAAATTGGATTCAAACTCGGATTCAACTCAGAATTCAATTCGGATTCGGTTCGGGACAGCCTGACAAGCAGTCACTAAAAAGGTCATAACTTTCGCAAACGGAGTCCGATTCAGGCGTTCTTGTACTTGTTAGAAAGATAATTGCAAGGGCTACGCAATGGATCCAACCCCAGCATCAAATTCGTCTCGGATCAAAAGTTATGACTAAAACTATATGATGACTGTAAAATGTAGTTTCCTTTTTGAGAGAGTTCGTATCTAAAACCATATAGGGTTGAGTTGTACTAGGTTTGTGGACTCTATGGACATCCCAAGGTCTTATATAAGCCATGTATTGGCAGCCTAAGGGCTCAGACCACCTTTGAAAATAATCAATCTATTAAACTTTGTTAGAGTTTATCATTGCTGCTGAAATTCTGTGAGGGAATTAGGAGTGTTTTTTAATCAAGATCGTTCAACCTTTTCGCTGGGAATTGGGTGCACGATAGATCTTCGCTTGGTGGTCAGCGAAATCGACGCGAGTGTGTTTTGGTGGATTAAAGAGTGTTCGTCTCTTGCATTGGCATTGGAGGATTATTGCGATTTATCAAGACTCCCGCGAGTATCCATCCTACATCGAGAAGATCGGGCGACCCCGTATCACATGTATCTTTATACACAACATAGATTTAAATTTTGGAAAAATTCGGTTTGTATCAGAAAAAAGACCCTAGTTGTGAGACCCGGAGTAGAAACTCCTAGACCCCCTGTGTATTACTGTACTAGTCCCAGAGATCAATGCTAGTACACACAGTTCAAACAGAAAAGATGATACATTGCCAACAACGCTTTATTACAATAGTAACTGAAGTTTTACAATGGCCATAGCCTTACTAAGGTTCACAGAACCTCAAGCAAAAATAAACACAGCGGAAGCAAAAGATAACTTGATCGACCCATCAATCGCCACGGGCAATTGATCATGAAACGAATCCTAGGCATCCGAGAATAATCCACCGCATCCACATTCGGCGCAGAAGTCATACTCTCCAGCTTGATCTTCTCCATTCTCTGCTTTTATATTTATAGAGCAACAGGTGAGTACAAAAATGTACTCCGCAAGTCTTGGGAAAAATGCATAGATGTAAGGTTTCACAAAGGAAGGCTATATGGTTTATTTGCAAAAATCAGCATTTTACTTCAATCTACATAATTACTTTAAAAGCCATTTTGTAAACAACTTGTTTTTAGTAATCGAAATTGGATAAGTACTTTAGTGAAGGTTAAACTACCAACACTAATATCTCAGGCCATCACAGCCAATTTTCAAAACCTCAGGTTACACCCCCTGATCTGACCACCACGAGAGTTATACTACTCCCGAGTTTTTCTCCAATTCATTTTGTTTTGAAATCAAAACCAAAACTTCTACCATGTGAATGCATTCTTTGCCCGCCCTTGACCGTGGGCACGGCTATTCGAATAGTTTTACTCTGCAGAGGTTGTACACTTTACCCACAAGAGATAAATTATCTTAATAGTCAACACGCTTCCTTTGGCATGAGACCCAGATAAATTATCACAAAGCCTTTCGCCTACTCCAGTATAGTTTAAATACCACCCGCTAAGGTTTCACCACAACTCGAATCCACGAGTTGGAGCCCCCTCTTGCGCCATATGAGTACAAGAAACCTGTCCCTCACTATGAGTAACCAAGACACCACGGCACTCAATACACCACTGGTGATATCTAAACTACACTATTATAGGGTAGTTAGCTAGGTCGTACCCAAATAGACTTGTGGTTGTACTGTTTTGCTCAGTTTTGGACAAACACAAGCGTCGGTCCTTAATCGACCAGGGTGGCTCATTCACAAACCCAACAATTCTCGTGCTCACTGCACCAGCCAAACCTTCCATCCACCCTTGTCAACTTTTCCTTTTTAATTTCATTTTTATTTTCAAATTAACAGTGGTAACATACATTACCACTTTTCAAACAAAATAATTATCAATGGTAACATCCATTACCAATGTTCAAACAAAATATTTAACAATGGTAACATCCATTACCAATGTTCAAACAAATCATTCATCAAAACATTTGATAACCATGCTACTCATTTGAACATTATTATATTTATTTGCTACGCTAAGCATTTGCTAGTATTTAAACATTCAACAATTGTAACACTAACTCATTATTGAGTCAAAGGGATATCCTAAGTTGACAATGGACAAGGTTCACAAATTTTCAATGGAAGGTATAACAAATTGGGTCTTTAACTAAGTTTTCTAAATCCAATTTATCACTTGATATAACATAAGCATGCATTAATTTAAAATACTACCTAAACATTTTTCTAAATCATTTGAGCAAGTTGATCAAAGGAAACTTGCAAAACCTGGGAGCAAAATGTTCAAAGGAGACTTGCCTTCCTGTGTCTGGTTGAAATCTTCCACAACTTGCTCTTGAGGTTGCTCGGACAAATCGGTCTCTACACGTAAATCGAGAATTCCAAATAAATAAAATAAAATAAAAATTGAAAATTGAAAATGAATATACCAAATGAAAGATTGAAATTTTAGATGAATTTAGAAATTTGAATGGACCAATTTGGAGCTAAAATGAAAAGATATGGCTATTTGAAAATCTCGATTTGAATAAATCCAGAATTCGGAAATCTCGACATGTGGGGTCCACTGGTCAGCAATTTCATTTAAAATAAGTCTCGACATGTGGGACCCACTGAACTCAGGACCCACTTGTCGCTGACTAGCGCAGAGGTGGTCGACGACGGTGGGGCCTACCGCCATGGATTAAAACGGAGAAAACTCAACCTCGGTACAGGAGCGGGCTCGAGCAGAGGAGTGGGAGGGGGAAGAGAGCGGCGCTAGCCAAGTGAGCGGGAGGCACCGCCTACCCCTAATGGGTAGGTAACCCTCTTGAGGGTTATCTGCGAGGCCGTGGCAACGTGGCACACGTGGTCGACGCGTGGTCGCCGCGTGGTCGCCACGCCACGGCTTTTTGCCGACGTGGCGCGCGCGCGCGAGGTGGCGGGAGGCGCTCGGGTGGCGCCGACGTGGCGCCGACCGCCGCCACGCTGCTGCCACCTCGGCCGACGGCCGACGGTCGGGCGGCCGGTGGTGGCGCCGGGGACCGAGGGTCGCGAGCTCGGTGATCGGCGCGCGCCAAGGGTACCAAAATGAAGAGGAGGATGCAGGAATGCATCGGTACCTTGCGCGAGGCCGAGGGTGACCGGAGGAAGGATCGGCGAGGAGGCGCGCGGTCGGAGAGGGACCTCACGGCGACGGAGGAGCTCGGTGTGCAGCAGGCTTCGGGGAGGGTCGCCGGAATCGCCTTGGCACCAACAGAACGTCGGGAGGCGTCGGCGAGGAGTGAGGAAGCCCGAGACGGCCGCAATTGCTCGCCGGAGTATTTGAAGCCGCGGGAAGAAATCGGGCGTGGGGGCTCGGCGCTCGGGTGATTCGCTGAGAGGTGAGGAGGCGGCGGCGGTAGAGGGACCTCGAGTGCGGGTTTTATAGACCGGGAGGGTTGTAACGGCCGCGCGAAGTTCGCCGGAGCTGAAACGGTCGGAGGGGATGAATGCGACGGCGAGAGAGAGTAACGCGCGTCTTTATGCCGGCCCGACGCGGTGGAGGCGGGGATTAATATGCGATCGGACGGGAAGTAATCGGAAAGGAACCAAGCATTGAAAGCTTGATTTTGGCACTAATGGCGGCGGCGGGGTGCGGGAGGAAGAATCGGCGGAGACGACGGTCCGGCAATGGGCCCCATGTCAACGAGAGAAAGAAAATGGGAAAGAATAAGGGGGCGGGTGGATGTGCGACGGGTGGCAAAGAGAAGCGTCCGGACCACCGATTCTTTGGCGAAGGGTAAGTGATCGGGGACGATCACGATTCAATCCGACAACCGTGAGAGAATCCGAGCCGGTTGGTGCATTAAGCGAGAAGGAGCGGCTGAGATTAAATACGGCAACAGGGAACGGTGCCGATTGTGCCACGCGTCACGCAGAGAGGAGAATAAAACAGCGAAGCGATAAGTGGCTGGGAGCGGCTGGGATTGAATCGGGCGCGGAAACGGACGATCCGATGCTTGCCACGTGTCGATCCGAAGATAGGGGAAGGCGGGATTGAAACGGTAAGTGAGATCGGACGGTGAAATAGATCCGCGCGTGAAATGGCCCGATGGGCGACACTTGTCGGCTCCAGGAGAGTTTCAGAATTTTAATTACTTTTTGATTTTCAGAAATGATTAGGAGGCTTTAAAATACTCAGAAAAATACCAAATAAATTCCAAAAATTCCAGAAAAATTCACATAATTCACTGATAATGTTTTAAACATATAAAAAATATTTCCAACTTATTTTGATATTAAATTTTCTTTTCAACAGAAACTTTAAATTCAGAAAATTCCAGATAATTGGAAATTATTAATTTAAAACTATTTCTTCAAAATAAAAGCAAAAATTGGGATGTTACACTAGTAGACGACTTTGCACACACCATGGCCTGCCTCCGCCTAGGGTCTGAGCTTGGGCCAAGCTTAGAGATGAGAAATGCACAGACCTAGCGCTGAGGGGGAGAGGTAAATGAGTTACATAGGTAAGATAACGAACAGGTCACAGGAGTGGTATTTTGCAGAACAGAGAGAAGGGACAGTGGTATTAAACTGAACTAGGAGAATGTGGTGGTATTTTCCTAAATTGTAACTTTTTTAGGGTACCAACCCAACTTTCCTTAAAGTTTTGGTATTTATCAATCCAATTTTAAATTCTTGAAAATTAATTTAGAATTGAGCAATTCAATTTGAGATTTATGTCAATTGAAAATTTTGAAACATAAAGGTTTCTAAATTTTAAAATTGGAATTTGAACTTTACGTGTTAGAATTTGAATTTTACAATGTGAAAACAATTATTTGGAAACTCAAATTTTCAATGATTAGGAAATTTGATTTTCCATAAATTTATATTGTAGTATTAAAATTAGAAAGTGTTTTTCCATAATTAGAAAGTATATGATTCCATAATTAAATTTCCTTCACAAGTTTAAATGGAACTGCAAAATATCAAACATTGAAATGTCAAGGTAGTACTCAGTCATTACCCAAACAAGATGCTAGGGACCACCAAATGGAGCTAACATTGTAGCATAAAGGGTCATATTTTTTTTCATAGTAGCGGTGTCGAAGGAATAATTAAGTGATTATGAAGGATCATGTGAGAAGGTTCAAGATTTTATTGTGATGAACCATTGTCATTTTGAAGAAGTGAAAATTTAAAATTTGTAGATTTTTCTGGATAGCTTGCAGTGTGACTAGCCAGGTTGTATTGCTTTAGCTGAAATGGATAATTTTAGGAATTTTTAGTTATGGGGTCATTTGGTTTGACCTAGATCTGTGCATATGTGTAGCATAATGTATATATCAGTTAACATGAGTCAAGTTGTGAAGAACTTATGCCCAAAAATGATTATTTGGTTTTTGGATGTGCAGGGGCGCTTAGAGTCAACTCTGTCAACGGTGAGGATCGGAGCTATGCTTATGAAGAAGTTGAGACCCAGAATAATCAAGTATGCCAGGTGAGATAGTTGAACTCAAGAATGACACATGGAAGGCAGAAAATATTGAAGGGAAGTTCAAGCGACTTGTTATACTATATGACTTGGTCGGTACAAGTGATGTGTGGTACGGTGAAACTGTAATGTGAGAGATTTGCTGATGTATGGCAAGCTAGTGATACACCCATATGTGACAAACATAACGATTGCTTACAAGAAAAGATGAAGATCGAGTCAAGAAAGGGTATCTTGATAAGTCGACCAAAATACTAGCAACTATCTCAGATCAAATCCGCGACACTTGAATGGCACTTTGGAAGATGGTTTAGGTGGAGAAGCTTAGATGATCAAGTGAATTAAAGGCTAAAGACTTAGCGGATTGGGCTTGTGTGCTTTAAAAAGTGTACATAAGTATAGTGTGTGAGTAAAACCTATGTTATATGGGATTAATGGGTTCTCCCATTTATACTAAGTGGATATTATCTATTATGGTTAGATGGGGCAAGTTTTGTTTTTTATTTAGCGGGTTGAAATGGAGATTTACTAATTAAATATCCAATCATTCTAGTTTTACTCATTGAAGCTAAGTATTTTAGAGTTAAGGTTCGAGAAGTGTGAGTATTGTTGTATGCTTTCTTATCCTGCGGGTGGAGTGGATGTAAAATTTTCATTCTCAAGTAGTAATATATCAACTTTATTCAATTCTAACGAATCTCTCTTGTTTTGGTTGATTTGCTTTTGTTTTGGCTGGTTTTGATCTTGTCTCTCTCCTTTTTTAATCTTATTATGTGCCAAGGATGAGTAAGTGATGAATATATACCTTGTAAATCAATCCTTATCTATCTGGGTATCAGGTTAGGTAAGTTTTTGAAGTTATCTAGGTTTTTCTTGATTTGGCCTCTCGAAGTGATAAGGATGAGTAAGTGATGGAGATGTATCTTATAAATCAGTCCTTATCTATCTGGGTATTACGTTTAGTAAGTTTTTGAAGTTGTTCAGGTTTTGCTTGATTTGGTTTCTCGAAGTGATTTCTTGATCCAGTTGTTTTTTCCTTAATTCTTTGGATGTTCTAACTTGCTATGATATATGGCAATACATCTAGAGCTATCTTGGCTATTATTTGCCCACAAGCAATTTGTATTCACCATTTTTTGTTTTTGCTTGATTTTAGTGCAACCTTCCTTTAAACAAAAAGATTAGAATTTTGACAATAATTTTCTTGATTATTGATAATAAATAAATTCTGACATTCTAGAGAAGGTGCATACTAAATTTTAAGTGATTTAGAGTTTTGATTTTAGGTTTGCTCAATTTATGGTTTTTGCCCGGTTTTGGTGTAGGAGAGTTTCACGATTGAAAAGATATCGATTCTCTTAAGTTCTTTCAATATATTTGATTGGAATAGGTTCTTAAGATCATGATCTAGTCTTGGTTCAAGTTTCAAGTCTTTTGGATCTACGGATTAAAACTTATATGATTTTTTTATTTGAAATAGTGTTGATTCTTCTGTTTCACCGAGCTGATTTTACAGTAGCACAGCGAATTTTCTGAAGTTTGGTTTCTTGATTTTTATAGTTTTTCATATCTATTGGAGTGAAATATCAACGAATATTTGGAAAAAATTTGAAGACACTATTTATACCCTCTATTGCCATACTGATCAAATTCCTAGCATATGAAATTGGCAGGGGTGTAAACATACCTATTGTTGCATCAAATTCATGGCATATATTACACATAACTCTTGAAACGAGCGCACTAGAAGAACACACCAATTTTTGATATTCTGCTATATATTTATAATTGATATTCCATAATTCTAATTTTTTTCAATAAAATGCCATACAAAACCAAAAGGTTCCGAA
This sequence comes from Melocanna baccifera, assembly GCA_036346265.1. NCBI lineage: Eukaryota > Viridiplantae > Streptophyta > Magnoliopsida > Poales > Poaceae > Melocanna > Melocanna baccifera. The sequence continues at coordinate 13,489,388 of CM070709.1, forward strand.
GTACTCGTATACGCACTAGCTTGCAATATCAACCACTAACTCATTAAAAAGAAATATAAATATATGGGAATTTAGGAAAATCTTGTTTTAGCCAAAAATCAAATAGATTCCTAATTCATCACTACCCTCTTGGGTATCTGATCCATTTCACGGAGGGCTTATAATATTCCTACGAAGTTTGTGCATTACAAACATGCCTTAAGATTAACGAGTGCCTCTGCTTTTGTTGCATGAAGTTGTACCCGCTTTGTTCATGTCAATAAATACAAGGAAAGAAGGACCCTCTCAATAAAAGAAGGTTTTTTTTGGCTATAGCTGATATCTTATAGTCTTAGTATGAGTGTTTATGTGAATGAACTAAATACTGATAAGCCACTTCGAAAAAATTGCTCTAATAAACTGTTTAAAAAAACGACGATAAAACTGTTCTATTTATTTATTCAAAAAAATTATAAATTATATGCTAAAAAAAGAGGCCTAAATGAAAGTAGGGAAGGAGCAGAGGGCACTAATGATATCAGCAGTACCTCAAAAACAATGATATCAGCAGTGAGTGTATTTTTTTCTTCGTCCTTACGCCCCGCTCAGTTTGGCTTCCCATCGTGGCGATGGTGTTGAAACCACTGTGCCGCCGCGATGGGAGCACTATTTGCTATTTTGGTGTTTTCTGTTTGTTTTGTTTTTTTTTGAATTTTTGTGTTTTGTTTTTTTCCCGTATTTCTTTACATTGTCCGCTCTAGATTAGCGTATCGTTTTTATTTTTACATTTTTTAGATTTAATTATGCCTAATAAGCCAACTCATCTACAGTAAAAAAAGCTAGCTACAGTAAAATTTAAGCAAAAGCTAAAAGCTATCGCTATTCCGAACGCCCTCTTTTAAGTCTCTGACTGTGGTTTCATATCATTATCATGTTGACTTGGTGCTCTACCAAAATAACTTCTAAAAAAATCCCGTGTTTGGTTTGCATAATTACACCTAGTTATCAGTTTGCATTAGATACATAGGTAGTTAGGCATTCAACTTGTAATCTATTCTTGCTCAATAGATTGAATCACACCTAGTCGGTTTACTTGGAATCGTATTTTGCAATAGATTGAATTAATGTTTTCAGCTTCCTCGAACAATTCAAGTTTTAGATCAACTCAGTAAACAAAAATTATTGGATAGATTAGTAAAATGTTTACAGTAAAAGAAAATTTTGATAAAAGTTCCAATTGCAATGGCTATGTCGTAATTTACAAGTTTGTATACCGGACCATCATTTTTGTTCGCGAAAGTTACATGTACTTCACATTATAATTATAAGTTAGATACTCATTTTTTTACTAGGAAAATACCATGTGCATTGCTGCAGAAATTACTTGGAACATACTATCTGAGTACGGAGTGAAAATTATCATAATAAACTCCCATGACAGGGGAGAAGAAGGGCCATTTTCTATTTGCAACTCTTAAGTACAATTTGATTAGCCATAATTTATTATTAATCTGGTTGAAGGCTAGGATTCTTCTAATGATATGGTCTAATGGTATTTTAAGTTTTGGGGAATCAATTTGTTTCTTGTGAAGGGACGTAGTTGGTTATCACAATTATCATTTAGCAACTAAGCCCATTAAAATATTCAAATAAACCCATGTAACATGTATTCAAGTGACACTCGAACCTTGACCTTTAGCCAGATCGCACGGTTGGACTAGCCATCAATTTTACTAGCATAGTGGTTCACTAGTCAAACACGTGACTTTATTTTTCTTTCCAACTTTTTGTATGGCTACGTTTCTTTTTAGCTTTTCAGACATTTTTTTCTTTAACTTCTTTCAATTATTATTATTTATTAGATCTATTAATTAAAATTAAAAGCTATCAGTCATAATTTAAAAGAACATTTCTATATCCTTTATATATCCTTTGATTCCTTTCAAAGATTTTATGTACAAATATTTTTTAATCGGTACATCTGTTGATTCTTTACTCCTTAATCCTTTGCTTCGTTCATGCTTACAGCATACTACAGGTAGTCAGGAACACGACGGTTTCTCTTGGATGGAAGATGACAGTTGCTGACGGTTAGTTTTTCAGGTGGATTCTTTTAGGTTGTGTTTTATAATTTTTGATTTATGATTTTTGAATTTTAGTTATTCGTGTGTGAGAGTATGTAGAGAGACACAGCCGAATACAATTTTGACTGATACAAAATATCTACTATAATTAACTTATAAATTCTATTATAAAAAACGTATCATTTAAAAGCTAATTATTATAATAAAAACTAAGAAAACGACGGCCGACAAGTTGAAAAGGTTACTTTTATGGGCGTAAGCCTATTTTGCTGCTTATGAATTATGTTGGACAAATTTGGACCGGGTAGCTTGGGTCTCTAGGCTGTCTCTTTCATCAAATTGGTTATTTGCATGCGGCACTCCACAATGTTACCCATTTTGTTAGCTAATCAGATCGAAATACTGGTAGTAGTCTGCTTATGCATGGTCATTGGCCGGTATGTTCAATGTTATATATACCACTTTATGCAAGCTATTTTTTTTTGTAAAATTTTCAGTTTCTTGAAAATAACTTGGTAGTCTAAAGACGATATCGCCCCTTGATTATCTTGCTAGAGCCTGCATGATGAGGGCATCGCTATTATGAATACTTCATCTATATAATCATCACCTCTGTCATCAGATTCAAGTAACCATAGCAATGATAAGACTAGTGTTGATCCAATGGCCGAAGTTTTACAACAATTGTACAAAAGACCAATCACTCAAGAGCAAGAGAACTTACTAAACAAGTGAATTTAATCCTAAATTTATTTGATTTCACTTCTAAGAACAGCTTGCTACCTAATGCTTTCACTTTATGTATTAACAGGTTATTAGGTGAGCAAGAACTTAATACTACCAAACGGGACATGAGGGAGGCCGACGCACCAAAAGAAGGTCTGAAAGGAAGAGATGATGACACTTCACTTATATCAAGTAGGAAAAGCTTCCAAAATGTTGGAGTTAAGTTTTCAAGCTCCGAATTAAAAATTGGAGAAGACTATGTTTCGGAAACTCGATTGTGTCTAGTCTTTAATTCTGAGTTCGTTTAACTTTTTGGTCAAGTTCCATATGTCATGGGCTGGTTTGTATCTATAATAAGATATATTAAGATTGTTTTAGGATTTAGTATTCGTTTTGGTTCAATTTTGAGGTGATGGCGATGCCGAAGCTTCAAACGAACTGAAAATAAATACTTGGGCCGCAAGGGAAGTTTGGATATTGTCAAGGGAGTTGTGCACCACCCTTATGCTCATGGGCCAGCCACCACATGGGCCCGCCTCATGGGTGCCCAAACCAAGGCAACCAGCCAGTCACTTCTTATTGCTTTTGGTTTAAATTAGGAATTAAAATAGGATTCGAGTTGTTTCTCTACTTGAAATCCAGCTAGACTTGTATGAGGGTATAAAGCCTGCCCACCGTCCCGTGTAACTCTTGAACGTTAATTTTGAGTTAAAAACAATTTCTTGCTCTTAGGTTTATGCCGTGCGCTGTCATGGAAGTTAGGAAGCTGACTAGTTAGCGTTCCACTAAATTACCGGTTATCAGTATTTTTGTTGTTTCTCACGGACCAGCAACGTTGTCTATCTTGGTGTGGTGAGAAGACAGAGATTCAAAGCAAGCTGATAGTTGAATTCTGGTACAAGAGAGTCTATAATCGAGATAGACAATCGTGTGCTTCCATTCATTATAATTCACGGGATTTTAGGTTAGCCATATATTTACCCTTCAAGTGAGTTGTTGGATCTCCTCTAATCTACACAAAAAACCATAATATAAAATTATGATTTAGACTCCCTAAATCACAACAAAAAACATCTCCTTACCCTGCTTGAGTTGTTAGATCTCCTAAAATCTAAAATCCAGTGGGGTTGATTTCCCAACTTTGCATCTGTGACTTTGTTCTGAGCTAGGGCTTATGTTTGGAAGTGTCCGAGGTATGTAAAACACTTTTACAGAATCTAACCTTGAGTCCTTTTCGGAATCCATCAAGAAACCGAGTAGAACTTCCCAAAAAGTGGTCATCTTTCCAAAAAAAATTGAAAAGCATGTCAAACCAATGCCAAATTCAGCGAAAATTGGCGGAGACCTTCTATATAGAGTCACAAACTTCTACAAAAAATATAGCGGTTTCAAGTTGAGTGCGAGTCAGTTTCTAGTCAGAGTAGGAATATGATTCTGAGACATATTTAGTAAAACAGACATTACTTTTTCACATAGAGTATGTTTTTGATGTTCTTATACTCGTTGGAAAGCTAACGACAAGGTACATCCTTTTGTATTCTTCAAGACCTCCAAAATCGGTCACTATTAACTCCGAATTTGCACTGTAAATTTTTATCTCTGTTTTTGCTAAAATTTTTTATCTTTCTTTTGGAATTTAGGGTTCGCCTCAACTGCGAAGTTGTAAATCTCATTGAAACCTTTCAAAAGAGCATATATAAGCCATATAAAAACTTTGCTATTTCATCTTCTAAGACTAGACACGCCTAGAAATAACTTTTGGCTTGGGGAACTTTTCATATGAAATGATATCTTTTAAAATGTATTTTTGACTTTGGAGAGTCAAGAAGGTCTATGCAATGTTTCAAAATAAAATATAAAAACATAGTTTAAACTTAGGAAAATGGTCAGGTGGTGGGTGCTTGCTAGAACACATTGTTGCTCAGTGGCTCAACGTGTGTGCTTGGCACAAGGGGTGTGTGAAAAGTCTATTTAATTCAATTAAGGATTAGTCTGTGAGTTACTATTATAAAACCATATCGTAATACCACAAGGATGGTATGTGATAGTCTTAACTAACTAATTTTCTGGTCCTAATCTGAGTCTCGCTATAGGTGGAATGTGAGCGTGGCGTAGGCCGCGAGAAGTCTCACATGGTACAAGAGGGGGCCACGATTTAGTAGATTCTTTGTTAGGGTGAAATCTTAGCCGAGACACGGCTATGTTAATAGCTTTGCATTGTAAAAGCCTTATTATGATATTTTTAGTCACACGCCTTCAAAAGCGTGTAGTGACCGACATCATGAGTTAGTCGTATCTTTTGGATAAAATTATACCACCTCTGCAGAGTGTATAAACTATCCTAGATAACCATGCCCACGATCATGAATATGCCGAATAAAGTTTTTCATGGATTAGATTTTATTTTTCGAAAACTAAATCATTGGGATATTTTTGGAGAAAAATAGTCTGGGTGGGATACCCGTGGTTGGGTTAGTGTTAGGTCGGTGCCTATGCTAACTGTATTAGTTAGTTTAGATTACTATTTTCCTTATTGTATCAAATTCAGCAATTTTCTATCTATTTATTGTATCTCCTTAAATTCAGCTTTATGCTCAAATAACCCTATATGCCTTTACTTGTTGCTTTTATATTAATAATGTATTTTTCTGTGTAACTTGTGGAGTACATTTGATGTGCTCAACTTTACTTAATTTTGTTGCTCAGAGAAGGATGACTTCGACTATGATGAGGATCAAGATGAGTAGGCCACATCTTAATGTTGTTAGCCTACGAGCAAGCTTTTTGGCCTTCTTCACTTATTTACTATCTTCCACTATTATTTACTTTATGTTTGGCCTATGGGCCATGGAGATGTAAAATTTGGTCATAAGGATCATACTCTTTTATTTAATAATGGTTATCATTATGCATGATATGTATTCCTATTACCACTCTATACACTAACTTTTCCTGGACTAGTACGATTAACATAGAGGATTCAAAGGTGTTGTTTTTGGGTCCAAAATAGATGGTATCAGAACCATGATGACTCTAGAACGTGACCGTAGATAGAGTAGCACTAAATTACAATAAGGACCTATTTCATTAGAAAATATAATGTTGAAAAAAAATCTTGTAAAGTCTTATCCTACTCCTCATTTTACTTAACTAAGTTCTACTATTAAAATTGTTTTCTAATTCATTGTTTTTCAAATATTTTAGAAGGCCGAGACTCCCACCAAAATTTCCCGTGAAGTCCAAGCCAGATACTTAGCCACCTGCCTTTGGGAGCTCCTTCGGCAATTGAAGATTAAGGCACGACCAATTTACCAGGGTACCTTCAATCCTACAGTAACCAAGAACACTGGAGAGTAGAGGTGCTAATCTTTACCAACTTAGAAGATGAAGCTGTCTTCCACACCTTTGCTGCTCCATAGCCTTGGGATACCTTCCTCACTGGTATCCAAGACGCTGCTCGGGAGGCCACTAAAAGCTGAGGGACATCTATCAGGTGGAGTTGAGAGGCACCACTTCTAGTACTATCCCAACAAGTACCCCGCCAGCTTCAACAGCTTCTTCGTGACCACGAAGGATGAGAATGACCCCAGGCTTGTTCATTAGGTGCAGCTTACCCAGTCCCTAGACTATTTGTATCAATCCACCTTGGATTAGCTTAGCTTCATCATCTACCAGCTCCACAGGGCAAAGGAGGAGTTAGTAGGGATCCACGCTGGAGATGATGGCTCCTTAATGTAGGGAGAGAACAACATCGAGCCACTACCAAAGCAGCACCGTACAGGACATCGTGCTAGGTATGTTTCTAGTAAACTAAGTACCAGCATCAATTATATTTGATTTTGAAACTTCTTGTTCATTAATTCCAAAGATTTTGTGGTTAAGAATGAGTTGTATTCAATTCCCCTTAGCAATCCCATGCAAGTTCATTCCCAGGGGTAGAAATGAAAGTCGGAACCTTATATCCAAAGGTGGAGTTACTCATTGAGGGAGTACCATTTCTAGATGAGCTAATAGTCTTAGATCACCTTGGGACAATTCCTTTCACCGGGAGCACCACAGCAGCCAGGCAAAGCCATCCCCGCCATCCTCGGAAGCTCCCCACGCCAAGCACCTCCCCCACCATACACCTCCTCCGAGCTCTGCCGCCGCACGCCGATAGCCTCCCTCGGACCTCTCCGAGCTTGGCCGATCACTGAGGTAGCCTCCTACCATCTCCCTGAAGCTCCCCGCACAAGTAATTGAATTTTAATGCGTTGTAGCACCGTAGCCCGCCTTGTCCTGTTCCATCGCTGCTCGGGCTCACCGCCGACGACCGCTTTGGCCAAATTGGTCGGCGAGAGTTGGCACAAAGGTGGGCGCTAGGTCAAGCAACCCATTTTTAGAATTCTCACGTTCGGCTGCTGCCTCCTCCGCTGGCGATCAGCCTTGCCAGAATCGGAAGGAGAACGATGACACTGTTCATCGGCGGGAGGCGGTTGCGTGCGTGTAATTAAAACGTTAATGACCGTCATTAATTGTATAGAGTTGCTGATGTGTGGGCCATACATTAATTTAAATTGGTACTGGGCCCGAGATGTCAGTGTCAGGTTTAAAATAATTAACCCCTGGCCCCACCTGTCAGTGGCAGTAGCGAAGCAGTTAATTAACCGTAGTGGACCCCACATGTCAGTGCCCTGCGGTGAGAGAGAAATTTAAAACCCCGTGGGTCCCACCTGTCAGTCACTATGAGGATTAAAAAATTAAAACTTGTCAGTGGGTCCCACCTGTCAGTGGTAGAAAGAAAAAATAAAATACTCTGTAGACCCCACTTGTCATTCTAATGCACTCTCTCTCTCCAGGATTAAATAATAATTTCTGATTTTAATTTTTATTTAAATCGACTAAAACTTTAGAAATTCATAACTAATTCATTTTAACTCCAAACTTAGTGAGAAAAATTGCTAACTTCATCTAAATTCATCCTCTTTCCAGTAGAACTAAAATCATGGATTTTTGAGTTTATTTGAATTTATGATGCAAATTTAATTGGATATGTTAATTACTCTTAAATTTAAAAAATTCATAACTAATTCATTTTAATTCAAAATTTAGTAAGAAAAATTGCAATATTTATCTAAATTCATTTTCTATTCAATGGAACCAAAATCAAGAGTTTTATGTTTGTTTGAATTTTGTTGTGATTTCTATGTGGTTATGTTTATTGTTGTATTTCTGTTTAAATTGTGTAATCGACGTAAAATTAGCATATGAGGCCCAGGAAGAGGAGTCGAGGTAGACCAAGGCCAGGATCAGCAAGACCAGGACATTTGCGACCAAGGCAAGTCAATAGTTTGATCATTTTTGAATACCTATTTTTGCAAGCTATTTAGATTTAAATTATCAAATGCATGCTATTATTTTATGTACTATTCTATATTTGTTTTACTATCTTAGCTAGATGCCCCATTTAATGGATGCCACTATTATACTTTCTGGCATATTATTCTGTGAACCTTGTTAACCCTATTAATGATCATAAATATAGTTGTTTCCAAAATTAAATATGTTTAAGTCATATGTTCTAGTAATGCTCAGTTATCAGGAAAGTCGAGATTACCCCAATATCACTTACATGTGTAAGGAGTAGATTTTTAGGAAGGTTGTAGTGGACAATGGTCGTATATTTTGTTTATGCTCATTATGTTTATGTCCCAAAAATCTCAAAACTGCTTATACGTCTGGGCGGATGGTTCGAGGGCAGGGTGCATTAGGGTGCACGAGTGTGTGGAATGTGGATGAACCGCCCAGATAACCCAAGGACCTAATGGGGTCACGACCTCCTATCATAGAACCGTACAACTACAAGTCTGCAAAATGCAACTTGGCTAAGTAAATCCTATTGAACCTCGGACTTATACCACAGGTTGGGGAAAGAAGTACCGGAATGCCAGAGCCTGCTGTGGCTACAGGGACATCGAGGGGAGGGTGAATTGTTTCTCAATCTTACTAGCACTATGAAGAGTGGAGCCTGGAGGTGCTAGTAATAGTGATTAACATCGCGCGCAACGTATGAGACCCACCGCAAGTAAGAGCATCTCATAGGGTGAGATGAGACCCCGAGTCTAGGTAGTGTTGAAAGGTCACTGTGATGATCTACTTAGCTGCATGACTAAGGAATCATGCGGGGCAACGAGCGGATTGTCTCTTGTAGGGAAAGTGTACAAATTCTGTAGAGTCAAAAACTATTGGAATAGCCGTGCCCACGGTCAAGGGCGGACATGGGAACTTAACTCCGATATAGTTCTATTTCAAAAATAATTTTTAAAAGTTGGGACTTGGTATGGAAAAATGAAGGATGATGGACTGTCCTGGTTTGAGTTGTCCTGTGTGTCACCCCAACGATAAGTTAAGCGGCTATAACGCTGAAAATTGGCTATGCGGAACAAGTGACTTGGGTCATGGATGAGATCTGTACTTATTATATAAATTCTTTTAGTCAAAAGTATTATGAAATTTTGTACAAAGGGCTAAGTCTAGAAATTTCTTATATTTAATCTTAACTCTTTTCCAATGTGATTCCTGGCAAATAAAATAACTCGAGCCTATCTTTGTCAAGCCATACATGTTATATAATTGCATTCTGTGTATTGGCTCGCTGAGCACGATGGTTAGTGTGCTCACACTCACATAATCTAATCTAGAAGCGGGAGAACAAGATCACTATGCTTACAAGGATAAGCCAAATCAAGGAGTCGACGATGGCAACTAGGGGGATTTCAAATGTTCAGTCCTAGGCGGTAGACTTGCCGTAAGGGTATACGTCTATATGATTCAGGGTTGGGCAATATAGACGCATACATTTGCCCCCAGTCGCCTGCCTGTGGCTTTTTGGTTCCGCTATTGTCTTTATCTTCCGCTGCTTTATCTTTTGATTGTAGTATTTGGCCTGGGAGGTCCGTTATGTAAAACAATTATTTGGCCTGGGAGGCCCGTTATATAAAACAATTACCCGACGTGGTATACTTTTATAACTCTGATGTAAATTATATTTGATTTTGACTGTATGATTATTATGCGATGTATGAACTGATCCAGCAATATACTGTGAGCACTATCTACTGATCCAGAGAATAGTACAGTGAAATCACAGAGAATTCCGGATTAAAAATCCGGGTCTGACAGCTCACCTCGTGCGTGATGGTGCCACTCGACATTCCCATCCCACTCCTATTCCTTAGCACCACCTCGAATTGAAGTTCCCTGGTGCCCATAACAAACACTGGCTGCATAGAAGCATTCTTGCTCTAATCGGCCATGTACTCCATCATCTTAGGATAAAAAAGGTGTCGTGTGTTCAAGACATGCAGTGCAATAGTAGTATGTCTTTCCCTAAAGTATGCCCTCAACAACTGCAATGAGGGGCATAGCACGCAACCCCTTGATCACCTAGTTGTACACCTTAGCGAGGTTGGTCATCATTACACCGTACCTTGCACCGTCGATATCATAAAGCAAGGTTGACTTCTCCACTAGCTTGGCCTCGATCAGTGTGAGAAATATTTTATGTTCCTTGCTATCCTCCTTTGCAACTCGGGTGGGTCAATATCCAGCAATGGTGCCAACCATTTTGGTACATCACCTATGTTCCCGATGGGTTGCTTATTCCTCTCGTCGATGTTCTTGCTCGTGAGCTCATCCAATTTCCTCCAGAGCACATCAAACTTTCTCTCCTGGTTCTGCTTTCATAATCTCTTGAACATATTCATCAGCCTCTTGTTATTGAACTGTTTGAAGAAGTTGGCCCCCATGTGTCGTATGCACCAATGGTTTCGCAAGTCATGCCAAGAAAAAGGCTCATCTAGATCTTCCTGTAGCTTCTTGATAGCCTTCATCAACCCAGCATGTCGGTCGTGCATTATGCAAAATCAACCCGGCATGTCGGTCGTGTATTATGCAAACTTCTGGGCATTCACCAACAACACCACCTTGAGGTGCCCAAAGAACCACAACCAACTATCAAAGTTCTTGCTCTCCACAAATACAAATCCATTGACAGAATTTGATTGTTGGCATCCATGCCAACTGCTGTCAGGATCTGTCCCTTGTACTTCCTAGTTAAGAATGTCCTTCATCCACGCACATGAGTGGGCGGCAATGTTGGATGGCATCAATGCATGTACCAAATGCAAGGAAAGCACATTCCATTACCATGTACCCTGCATGTACCAAATGCAAGGAAAGCACATTCCATTACCATGTACCCTTCCAAATTGACTGAAACCTTATCCTTCACAGCGATGTATATCCTGAGGGTTTCTATCCTGTAACACTTCAAGTAGATGAGAGAGATTGTCGTATGCGGACTCAAACATGCTGAACCTTCTCTCCATTGCCTTCTGTTTTGCCCTCCACATCTTCACGTAGCTGATCTTGTACCTCTGCTCAATGGTCAGCATGATGTGTTGGGCTTCCATGTCCTTCTTCACAATCTCCCTATACATGACATGCGCAATGAAAGAAGATGTGAGATTATGGTGCATTGCCAATATGTTGCTTAGAACACACAAGTGAGCCTCCACCTTCGACATGACCAAGTGCATTTCAAACTTTGACTGGTAGGCATGAACACAGCACTAACACCTAGCTTTCTCACACTTCACAGTGTACTGTCCATGGTTTGATTTCACAAATCCTAAATGGCCTTTGCATTGACATTGCCTATAATTTAACAACATCCTGGAAAGTTGACTTATCTGCATATAGGGTGTTAACACGCACCACGTTCTACCCATACTCCCATGGGGAATTATGGCTGTCATTCACAACTTGACCCCTAGGGTCATGCCTGTTCTAAGCATCAGGCACTGGGACCTCATGGAGAACATCATCATTTGAACTACCACCGTCATCATCGCTTGTTTTTCGTCCATGGCCCTCTGATATTCACATTATAGGTCATCCACTATGAATTCAATGTCCTCCCCTTTGTCCGCCATAGGATCAACATGGCTATCCTCTGCCTAAATTGAATCTGCACCACCATGTTGGTAACCTTGCGCATGTAAGTGCCAAGAGTAACTCCCATCAGTTATCCTTCATGAATGAGCCCATGTAATGGCATGCATATAAGTGCCATCAGTTTTCTGCTGAGTTAAAAGCAACGGTTTGCATGCATGTGGTGCTTGGAATGCTAGTAACAGCATGCATGTATTTAGTTCTTCCATTACTAGGAGCTAGAAGGTTATGTTTTTTGTATTATAAAAGGAAGAGGAGGCTGCAGTTCAATAGGATGTGTAGCAGAATAAAACAACTTGCCTCATATGTGTTTGTGTGTGTTCTAGAGAGGAAACAATGTGTGAGTTCTCTCCAGGAGCTGGGCCAACACACCATAGGCCTCAATTACATCTCCACTACTATCCTTTGTCCCATTATCTGCAACCCCCCACTTGCACACTTGCACTACTCTCCCCCACTTCACAGCCGCATCAAAGTAAACTCGGACAGGGCTTTTCCAACAACACCTGTTGATAGCCACGATGCCTGCAACCTTCCAACCAACTCTGCCATGACTTCATCCGGTCCAGGGGAATCATCTATCAATGGATCACTTCGGATGAACTAATCCAAAAGCATTTAACTGTCACTCCATACAGTGCTGGGTCCAGCGATAAGCTCAATGTCAGCCACATCAAGGCCTCCCAGATTCAAATATTATCCGGGTTTGGGTGACACATAGTGGTATGCGAAAAACTGCTCAAATCAACCCCATATGGCTCCTCACAAACTTCTCCCTGCTCGTAAAACACACTCAAAATTTCTTGTCCTAACATACCTTCCACATGACAAAATATTTAGAACGCATGGTAATTACGCAGGCTACGCCAAGCCTAATGATAACAAAATAAGACTACGTCCGCATGAATAAAGCCAACTATGCCTATCAAAATACTCTCTATTTCACATACATCTCCTAAAACACAACTACAAATGTACAATTAAATTAAAAAAACTACACATAATAACCTAAAACAGATATCCCTAGTTCTTACAGATCTATACCTAACCATTCTAGGTCTTCCACAAATCGATCTAGTAATGGTTACCCTATTATGCTATAATAATACGTAAATGTCCTACATTGTAATACTATACACAACATTAACCGTAAAATTGCCAATTGACAACTACAAACTGTTAACCCTAAAATTCTCGACCTACAACTACAAACCCTAGCTCTACCAGTAAACTATGTTTATTGTTGCTAACCAGATATGTTTTCATCGAAGCGACAAATAAAATACATGAGCACAACGAACTCACTGAAAAAAATGAAGAGTTCGCGGAGGCGTACTGAGCTGACGGCATCTCCTCTCCTCTCTTCTTCTCTCTGATGACGAGAGCCTCCCATCGCCTCCTCTTCTCCTGTTCATGCGACGCGATTCAGATTGAAACGTGCTAAATGCACCATCAGTCGCGCGCTCCTGATGTGATTGAGCGTCAGTGGTAGCTCAATTGGGCGGTAAGTAGCGCCCCCGTCGCGCGACTGGGCGCAGTGTCGTCTGCTCGTCGCACGGTCTGGCCTCAATCGCGCAACGAAAAAGCGACCGTGGACGCCCAAATCGCCGGTCCACCGCTCGATTAAACCCGGTCGCGCGATGGATAGGTGACTAAGGTTTATTTCTGTAAAATGATTAAAAAAGTTTATTAAAAAAAATCGCGGAGATACACGGTAAGGTGCACAGCTCCAGGGCCGCAACGCCGGCGCAGCCTCTCGTATTATGTAGAGGCGGAGCAATAAGGCTGGGCTGAACACTGTACCTTAATTAATCCACGACAACATTTATAACATAAGCCGAACAACACACCGTTACAATTCACAGGCGATGCACTGGAAATTTTAGATCAAGAATTATTGACAGTACAATTAAGTCTACGATGCCTCGGGGATACACGTTCAGACCAGACGATAATTTGGGCATCCCAACTAGGTCATATCACACCTCAGCACAACGCTACAAGCATACACCAAACAGCTACTTGACCTAAATCAAAAATGCAATATCCCTTCTCATATTACCGACGAATCTTTAACAATATCCGATGCTACCACTAAACTTGTCTATTTGGCTCACAACAGTACAAGAAACTGAGATACGAATTCTTTCTTACCAGAAAACGAGAAAAAGATACAAAATGGTGAAGGGCCTACTGCTTTGAACCACCCCTGCAAGTTACAACCACACGCTTTGATGCCTCTGATGCCTCTGCAGATAGACCGCACGCTGATTTCCAAAGACGGTTTTCCTCATTAGCCACACTTGGTACGTACGGCATAGTGAAACTGAAGCAAAATTGTTCCAGCAATGCAAGCAAATCCACTAGTTTCAACTTGAGGTGACTTTCTTCCGGACGACTCTCTTTCGGCGGGGCTTGGACAGCGCTGCTTCAGGTCCACCCTGCTTGATGCCTAGAAGACCAAGGCCACACACGATTGCATCTTTGGATATAAACCACCTTGAATCTTGTTCGTCTCGAGCAACCTCAACTGGCCTACTGTATGCTCTCAGCAATCGATCTGAATACTGCGGATCAACTTCCTCTCCAAGCCATGTGCGTCTAGATGACTCACCAACCTGAATATTCATCAGCCTGCAATACATACATGTTTAATGATAGAACGTAGCCTCCATAAATAGAGTGCAGTACAAAAATAGAGTGAATTGAAGGAGTTGCTAAGGAAAGCAATGTAGTTCCAGCTTTTATAAACAACATGGATATGAGAAATAAAAGAGTTCATAAGAACTAGGTTGAAATTAAGACGAAGGCACCTAAGCTACAGTATTAAAATGCAGCATCATTTTAATTATCCAACTTTTTTGCCCACAAATGAATAGGAGAATGCTGATACCGTTTCTTCAGTTTTCTACAGTCAATCACTGACACCATCTCCATAAATAACCCAGACCCTGTTTACTGCAAAGTATCATATGAACTCTTAACCAACAGCCAACTAGTAAATGATCACAAGACAAAAAAATGTTTTACTCGGTTTGAAACCCAACAAATTCAAAAATTTCCAGCTTGAGTAATGCTAAATAATGCAATTTAACAAAACTCCCTCACAACAAGAATGTACGCCAAATCTTGGGGACAGTTAACAATGTGCACATGTTGAAGGACCATCATAATGAACCCAAAACCATATACAATTAGGCATATGCTTATCAGAACTAGTGTAGCAAGGTTAAAAATCCAGCAGTTACCGCTGATCAAACAGCCAGTTTAGAATGAATTACATTTGAAATTACAAATTAAATTATTTTTTCCTGAATGCGGTAACCGATAATTACTAGCTGGAAAAAAGTCAGGAACCACCTGATCCATAACTATAACAGGCCAATTCAAATAACCAAACGGGCCAGTATTTCCAGTTTCTCACCAGTAAACGGCAGGAAATCGCCACTAGTTTTGCAACTATGACAGTATGTTATGTCAAGAGTAAGCTATAAAATTCTAAGAAACTCATGTTACATTTGTTACATGTATTATACTTGTGTATTTTCCCCACTGTATAAGAGGTTATCTGCATATATACCTCACCTGTATGTGTATATATACTAGCCTATTAGCCTCACTATTCATAATAAGGTATCAGAGCCATACCTAGAGTTTCATCATACCTAGGGTTTCGCCTAGCCACCGCTATTCTTTCTCAGCCATCGCCGCTTCATCGTTGCTTATCATCTCAGGTCGCCACCGTTGCTTGATTGGTCCTTTACCGCCTAGATCATCAGCTCCCTGTTCGCTGTCGCTTTGTGTCGACCCCACCAGATCTAGCCAGATCAAGCTCGCCCAGTCAAGCCAGAGCCACGCCGCTGCTCAGGATCTTCAACCACCACCGCTCGAGTTATTCCGCCGCCGCCGTTGCTCCTTCTTCAATTGGGCTGCTGTTGCGGCTCCTTCCACCGTTGTCAAGGCTGGATCTACCGCAGTCGCTATATGCCCGAAGTTGCCACTCGTCGGGAGTTGCCGGAGTCGAGCTTCTAGGTTGTCGCCGCTGGTTGGCGTCGATCTCGCCGTCGGTGCTCCACCGCCGTCGGCCGCTAGGGGACCCCCAATTTGTTTTGGCGTCTAGTCGACTCAGTGTTTCAGTTTTAAACCGACAGACCG
This sequence comes from Melocanna baccifera, assembly GCA_036346265.1. Classification (NCBI taxonomy): domain Eukaryota; kingdom Viridiplantae; phylum Streptophyta; class Magnoliopsida; order Poales; family Poaceae; genus Melocanna; species Melocanna baccifera. Next base: position 13,505,326 of record CM070709.1, read on the forward strand.
AGAGTAAAGGTACCAAGTAAAGTTTAAAAAAGAAAAAAAAGGAAAAAAAGGAAAAAAAGAAAAAAATATCTTCTTTTGCAGGCACCATTTCTGTTCCTCTTTGTCTGGTCATCTTCATTGGCCTCAATTATCGGGACTAGTTTCAGCACATGCGCCTCCACATGTGTGGTCAACGCCTTTAAGAGTTTCTTACTGGAGAGTTGCCTTGTCCGTCTCGCCCTACTCTAACTGTTGAGCCTGTGCTCTCGAAGGATGCTTCTGAAGACGCTCATACAAAGACATCTGAGACTTTTGAAGATGCCATGGAAACTTTTCAGACTCAGCACGCTGCTTGCAAGACATAGATCAATGAAGATGCTCGTGCTTCTGCTGTTCTAGTTGCTAGCATCGAGGTGCATCTCACTGGTGATGTTGTTGGTTTGGTTTCCGCACAGGCGATGTGAGCACATCTGCGTAACCGCTATGAGCCATCTAGTGATTCCTTGTACCTTGTTGTGGGTCAAGAGCAATCACTGCAGCAGGGCAATGCAACTGTGAATGAGTTCTATGCTCAACTGTCCACGGTATGACGTCAGATTAACTCCTTGGGGCCAGATGTTTGCCGCACCTGTCAGTGCTATTAGCATCAGCAGTCTCACCTAGAGCTTTGCCGCATCTACAACTTTTTGACACGTCTTCGGTCTCAGTTTGAGCAGACTTGTGCTCAGTTGTTGGCTCGTCACTCTCATATGACTCTGTTGGAGGCTCTTGCAGCTGTTCGTAATGAGGAGATTCACCTTCGTGATGCGAGTTTGTTGTCGTCATCGTCGTTTCCTTCAATCTTGGTTGCTCTCCCAGCTTCTACACCAGTTGCATCGCCGATTACTTCTTCACCAGTTGTGTCTCCACCATGGTTATCAAATCGTCGACTAGTCGACAAGTCGGTGAGCCAGGACCGACTTGCGCCGGCGACTCGACTTGCAGCAGCAAGTCAGGCGCCTGGTCAACTAGTCGTTGACTTGCCCGTTAACTAGTCGACCAGGCGATAGCAAGGCGCCCGACTTGGAGGAGGCAGTGAAGCAGCAGAGCAGTATATTACCGAGAGTGAGACCGAGTGCAGGCCAGTGAAGGAAGCTCGAGTGGCAAACGAGCGATGAAGCGAGCGAGCGAGCTCGAGCGGATCCGCCGCCGCCACCGATCTAGACCAACCGCCGCACTCGCCGCGCCGCCGCCGCCCGCCGAGATCCAGTAATCTCTCCCGCCTCCTCCTCCCGCCCTCCGCCCCGGCCTCCCTCCGCCGCGGCCACCCTCCTCTCCGGCTCTTGAGCGTACTGGCACATAGGATCTTGTTCCTCTTCCTGTGCGTGTTCCTCCTATCACATGCAAGTAGGTTTATAAGGTTAAGACTCACGCTGATAGTTCTCGAGCGCTACAAGGCTTGTCTTATAGTGCGTGGTTTTCAGCAGGAGCATAGTCTGACTATAATAAGACCTTTGCTCCTGTCGCTTACATGACCACCGTTCGCACACTTCTTGTTGTGGCCTCTGTTCGACAGTAGTTTCTCAATTGGATGTAAAGAATGCCTTTCTTAATGGCGAGTTGCGTGAGGTCTACATGTAGCCGACCCCTAGGTATTCTGTCGCTGAGGGTATAGTTTCGCCTTCGCCGATCTCTCTATAGCCTCAAGCAAGCTCCTCGTGCCTAGTTTGATCGTTTCTCTTCTGTTGTTACTGCAGCTGGTTTCTCTGCTAGTGCTCATAATCCTGCTCTTTTTATTCACTTTGCCTCATGGTCGGACACTTCTCCTTTTGTATGTTGATGATATGATCATTACTAGAGATGATTCTCGGTACATCACTTTTGTTAAGGAGCGTCTTCATGAGCAGTTTCTCATGTCTAATCTAGGTTCACTTCGCTACTTTCTTGGGATTGAGGTTATTTCTACTCTTAAGGGTTTTTATCTGTCCCAAGAAAAGTATTTCTAAGATATTCTTGATTGTTCCTCTTTGTTTATTGTATTTTTCTTGGTGGTTCTCATTGTTTGGAAGACTAAGAAGCAGACAACAGTTTCTCATTCGAGTGCTGAGGCTAAGTTGCGAGCTATAGCTTTGTTGACTGCGGAGGTTATGTGGCTACGGTGATTACTTAAGGATTTTGGTATTTTTGTTTCTACACTGACTCCTCTTTTGTCTGACAGTATAGGTGCTATTAGTATTGCTAAAGAACCGGTGAAATATGAGCTTACAAAGCATATTGGTGTTGCTGCTTCCTACATGCGGACACGGATGCAAGATTTGTACCTTCCAAGTTTCAATTGGCTGACTTCTTCACAAAGGTACATACCAGGACATAGCACATTTCTATCTCTCTAAACTTCATGTTGTTGATCTACCATAAGTTTAAGGAGGGTGTTAGATGTATTATACCTGTGTGTATTTTTCCTATTGTACAAGGGGTTATCTGCATATATGCCTCACCTGTACGTGTACATATACTGACCTATTGGCCTCATAAGGAATACAAGCGCTATTCATAACAATGTTTATGGCATCAACCAATAATTCGCCATCATGGCAAATTGTTAGTTATCTTACTTTCTTAATTACAAGTGAAATATTGTCGTGTGGCTTTTGTCTTTATGCATAATGAACCACACCAAATCATTACTCCATGAGATATAAACTAATGCCTTAAGAGAAAAGGTCAGTAGAGATTTACCTTAGTGCTGTGCCGAAGAAAATCGCCACACCAAGAACATCAAAGCGCTTGACCATATATTGATCTAGTCCACACAACAATTGATACCGGAAGTTTGCATATAGTCCTAGAAAAGCTCCATAACCAAGGGCATTGGTGCTAACAGAAGGAATGGTCACTGATAACCTGTAGATGAGATTAGCAAAAAAAAAGTTCCAGAAAAAGTGGATCAGAGAAACATTAGAAGAATGAATTTTATAAATATAAGGCCTGTTCTTTTTAGCTTCTAAAAATGGCTTTTGACTTTTGCTACAGTATCTAACTTTCAAACAGAGTATTTTTTCAAGACGGGGTCTACAAATTAATTGTAGTACACGTTAAAAGTCCAATATCTGTATCATCTAAAATCGCAAGCGAGTATCTCTCTTTCCGTAATCTTTGTCGTAAACAGCTAAAATTCAAAAATTTCAGCCAAAAACCATAAGCTGCAGTAAAAAAGAACAGGCCCATATACATTTTATAAATATATACATGAACTCTGATAAAAGTCACCTCCTTTCCTTCCTGGTGGACAGGGCTTTTGACAGACCACCTTGAATAGAGCCAGCAACTACCCCCACCAGGCTAAGCTCAGCAGCCTTGTAAAAGAATGCACTGAATCGTTTCTGTAGATCAAACTCTCTCAATGGATAACTCTTCTCAAATATGTTGTTGGGAAGTTTCTCAATTGCATTTTGGAAGTCAAATCGGGATGTACTCCCATATGAACGGCATGGTGCCAGAAGCCCAAGAACCATCAAGTTGCAACACGATGCAGTCAAAGCATTGACAACAACCAAATCCCATTCGTGCTCAAACCTGATTACTCAAAAGGTGGAACATGGTTTAGATGAAGTAGTAAAAATTAAACTGTTGAATACCAGTTACCAGATAATGCACAACATACCTCTCCTTACGAATCTTCATCTCCCACCACACTGATGAGAAGAAAGTAGCCATGAACTCAAAAGCCATCTTATGCGGGAATGACGGGTCTGCAAGTGTTCTGCATTACAGAGAACACATGACAATTGAAATCATTGTTACAAAAATCAACACAGTAAGGAATACGCAAGACTGGAAACCAAGTCATCTTTTGTCATATATAAGCATTTATTATTTAGTCACCAACACATGAGACAACCTATAAACATACAATAGTTAGTAAGTAAATGTGGCTAAAGAAATCTAAAGCTAGCTCAGTGGAGTTCGTTAACAACTAAAATATGAGCAAGGCTTGGCATAAAGTTGGAAGGTAGGATTCTTTAAGGTGCCAAAAACTAGAAACAGTCATTCTACAGATGATCTTATCAGATACGATTTGGCTTTACATTCAGTAAACTGGCCAGTTGACTGATAAAATACAGTTAATTGCTATAAACTTAAGCAATTTCATTCATAATTCCAAACAACAAGAAGGAAGAGAGTTCCAAGAAGCAGTATTCATGACCGCCATCCTTTAACAAAGGAAGGCGGAACATCTCAATGTTGCTATCCAGTTGCTCGTTAAGTCCAAATCCCGCCACCCCCACAACACCCCTCCCTAAAACAAAAGGAGGGAACAAGGAATGCTCAATGTCACTAACCGTTTTGCTGAAGAAGCTCCCATAGCCACCCACGCTGCTACCTGTTTTTTTTTCTTCATCTATATTTAAAACAAGTTACCTTCGTCCCAGACCCCATTTTTTATTTAAGATAAACTTCTTTTCTTTTAGTATGAGGGCTGTTCACTAAGCAGTTAGGAGATACAAGTACAACCAACATTCATTTAAAAAAAATAAACTGCTAAGGGCACATGAACATCTACCAAAGAACAAACAACATATGACAAGCATGAATCATGGCACTCAACTCTAACAGCTGACCAACAAAATTTAACGGAAGTGGCAAAAAACTAACAGTGGCAAAATTGAGTGGTATTACAGTGAACCGAGACCTTTTGGTGGTATGAAGCCAACTTTTCCTTGCCAAAACAACAATATGCCTGCAGCCCTACCTTCATTGCAACTGTACTGACTACTGTTGTTAACAGTTTTTGCTTGACATTATTTTTGTTTGTCCTATTTTACTTATGTAAAATATGGAACTAGGATTTAGTTTATATAACAGACAGAAATTGTGAGACCACTAACATAATCATGGAGAATGTGAATGCAAAGCTGTACCAGGGATACTTAGGAACAACTAATATACTACGGAATGAATATTAAAAATATCAACATGAAACTAAAGCTCATAACCTGCTATATTATTTTCGAAAAAAATATAGGTGGTTGGATTGCCATAACAAAAACAAGAGGGTAGGAATATAATAAAACAAAAAAAAAAGAAAGTTGTCTCTATTTTTTTCTTTTATATATTCCTTGCAGCATAGAGTGCTAAAACATCATTAGCAATTTAATATTATTCCAACAAGGTAATGTTTGTCTATTCCAACAGTTCTGCCTGACGTGGAGCATAGATGCCTATCATCACACTTCAGAATAGCAATACATACGCAAACAGCTTACACATGTAGAAGAATAAATTTAGTGTGAACATGATTTGGATGTTACCTTCCAACAAGACCTCTGGAAAGCCATCCAGGAAGAGCTCGTGAAAAGGACCTAGTATGAGTAGGCCTTGCAAATATTGACAAGTACCGCACCATCTGAGCAGAACTTACCAAACCCTAGATTGTTATATCACGTTCAGTCCATATCATTCAACTATAGGACCAAAGTATGACAAGGGAAAGAAAAAGACAAAACTTTTACCATCTCATAAGCTTGGCGCAGACCAGCAGGCAAATTACTCATCGTTTTGCACCACTCTTGCAGCACAGCATCTACAAACTCTCTGTTGAAAAGCTGCTTGAACAGACCAAGCAATAGTCAGCTCACAAGTCCCAATCTTTGTCAGGATTCAGATACTACTTTATCTGAATTCAAAGTATTAGGAATTTCACCTCCTGTATAACAATCCGTCTCCTAAAAAGTCCGCCTTCTTCCTCCTCTCCATCATCAAAATCATCGAAGTAATCATCATCATCACCATCATCATCTCCACCATCACCCCCACCATGACCAATCCTTTTGCCAATATCTCCACCACCACCACCTGTCGCCAACTACAACATTTCAAAAGAAGCATGTGATGGATGCATACGATACAGTTATAAAACTTTGCATAGTATAATGACCTCATATGGAAATTTAGTACATAGAATTAAATAAACCACACCACATGGTTGTTACTTTGTAGTAACAATACTAACAAAATAAGATAGAACAAGTAATAGTTCAAGGTAAAGGGGCATTGGATCCCTAACTACCAATGTTGAACTAATTTCATATGCACGCAACATCATGCATTTCCAATAGAGTACACAAACAACACTTGTTAGTTAGTTCTTTCTGTTTTATTACAAAAGGGCACAAACTTCTTTTGTTCTGATACTTCCAGAATGTGCCTGCGTAAGTGGTGATGTAAACTGAACAGCCAATTCTAACTTAAAAGGCCTATTTGTTTCACGATGGACACTAATGAAAAAGGAAAAATCAATATGAAATTGGAAAATGGAGCACAATAAATAGTCAACCAAAGTAGACTTCTTTTGTTCTGATATTTCCAGAATGTGCCTGCGTAGGTGGTGATGTAAATTGTACAGTTCTAACTTGGAGGCCTATTAGTTTCACGATGGATACTAATGAAAATGGAAAATTTACGAAATTGGAAAATTTACGAAATTGGAAAATAAAGCACGATAAATACTCAACCAAAGTATTCATCTACAATATATGGTGTTTGATTTGGTCAAGCCCAAGTACCAAATTATTGAAATAGAAAAAGAATACTTAACAGGTTCAAGACTCTCCTGAAAACGTAAGAAGAGACAAATATCGACCAAGACTGACATGAGAGGAAGTAGTTAAAAGAGACTTGAAGGATTGAATGTATATAAAGAATTAGCTTTGCATAGGAACGCATGGAAGTTAGCAATCTATGTACCGAAACCACAAGAAAGTTTAGGGATAGTGTTTTAAACTCTCGGCTCAGTTAACAGGTTGTACGGTTTAGGGTTTTAGTATTGTAGGTCTTCAAGACTCTCGTCTCTTTGACCTTGAAGAAGTTTCATTCCTAGACTACCCCAACTTGTTTGAGGCAAAAGGCTTTGTTGTTGTTGTTGTAGAAAAAGAATACTTGAATGCCAACACTGTATTTTGGTTTGTACATTTACAATAAAATTCTAAATTCTTCTAAGTATCGTCTCTACCAAGATAAATAAGTCAAAGATAACCAATATTCTCACGTATTTTTCATTTTCTTTTTCTTGATTATTTCATCATATAGTTGACGAATATACCCTATACAACCTAATCATACGATATACTAACACAGTCAATTGCAATATTATATCAAATCCTGAGTGCTCAATTGTAGTTAGGTCCAATCCCAAGTTCATTTGACACATTTTATATCTGCATTGAAGACCAATTCAGTCTATCAAAAACCAGAAAATCAGAATTAGTTGATCACATGAGTGCATTGCTTGCCCATGTAACCTTACAAGATGAATAATATGAAATGTTATAACATGAGTGCATTGCATTGCTTGCACAATAATTAATTGATCACATGAGTGCATTGCATTGCTTGCCCATGTAACCTTACAACATGAGTGACTAGCTCAGCTGAAGATATAAACATTATCTTGGTCTGGTTACAATGTGTCGATATCAACTTTAATTAACTTTAAACTCCCAACAAATGCTTCTGTACTAAACATAATGATTCACTATTTTCCTTACTTGCCTCATAGGGGAAAGTGTCAACTTACATAACCAGCTTTTCCACTACCAACACAAAATTGTTTTGTTATACTTTAAATATAGCATCAACTACCAACATAACAGGTCTGAATCAATTTCAAGTATTTACATGGGCATAAAGGGTGGTAACGCAACACTTACTTTGTCAAGTTAATATACAAAACAATAACTTGGAATGAATCAGATAGATGAATTTGCAAATCGTTTTACGCACCCGAGTGGTTAATTGTTGGACAGTGAAAGTACTACCTTAAAAGGCCACAAGGGAAATATAGTATCGCTCGCAATACCACGTCAGTAACCTTTTGATGTTCCAAAACATCTTCAATCAATGTTCAAATCTTAAGTTTTCTCTGTGTATCATATAATATTTACTGTCAATAAACAAAACTTGCAGTGAGATCACAGTGACCTAGAGATATAGTTTGGTACTTTGGTAGTACTATGGAATAACAACTGAAGTCCCTTCGAAAAAATAACACTGAAGGAAAAAAAAGATCACATACTGATGTGAGTAGTTTTGTTAAAATTTAAGGGTTTAACAAGCTTGTTAAATGTTCAATAGCACAGCATAATTGTTTTAAAGTCAAACTACAAGAAAAGGCTCAGCAGTGAAATTCGACAAACAGTATTTTTGGAATCCCTAATTACCACCAGAGCTACAACATCAATCAGACAGGCACATGACATGAGCAATTAGGGGACGGTGTCAATTCTATACTACTTTGCCCTATTCTAGCTTCAACACGGAAGGACAATGACTCTGTTCTCCTCAGATTAAGGTATCAAGTTACACACCCTTGGATGGCCAAATGCACAAGGATCTATTTTTGTTTGGACTTTGGAACATACAAATAAGAAAATATGGAGCACAGAATCCATGGTAAGTAGTAAGTAGCAACTTAAAATTACACACGGGCAGGCAACAAATAGCAAGGTTCATTAGTAGATAACTCAATCATGCTCCGTCTTCTCAACCTTTGCCATATAACTTATTCTATCATCACCAATAATCCCCCAAAACTCAACACGAAACCACAGGGTTCCTTGCACCACCATGCCTTATCCATTATTTCGGCATTCCAGTCCACTAGTCCAGCCATCCGATTTCAAAGTGAATTCCTAGTTAATTCATCAGTTAACTCATGTTATTCAATTCCAAAGGGCACGAACCATATAGGCCTATATCTAAAAACTAAAATTCCCAAAAACCTATGTCTAAAATTCCCCTTCTTTTCGCAGTATGATTACGACTACCAAGAAGATGATCAGCTACCTCGGGCATGATCTTCTTACGGCGCTGGGAGAGGTCGAGCTTGGCCTTCTCGAGCGTGACAGCGCCGAACGCACCGTACTGCTTCCGGCCCTTCATCACCGGCGGGGCGCGCGGCGGCGCGGAGGCGGGCGCCGCCGCCCCCGCACCCGAGGCGGACGCCGCGAGGCAGCGCTCGAGCGAGGAGGCGGCCTCGGACCGATCACGCCCAGCCGCCGAGCGAGACGCGGCGGAGGCGGAGACGGCGAGGCCGACCACCCGGCGGCGGCGGCGGGGGCGGGGGCGGCGCGAGGGGAGGAGGCGGAGGAGGCCGGTGGTCGGGTTGGGGTGGGAGGGGTGGCGGTGGGCGTGGGCGTGGGGGAGGGTAGGGAGGAAGGCGGCGAGGGACGCCATGGGAGGAGGGTTGGCAGCGGTCGACGCCCCTGAGCGCCGTGCCGTCGGGGATTTATCGAAAGAGGAGGTTATCTGCTGATTTATAGGGGATTTCTTTTGCCGGTTGGGGTTTTCTTTCTTTACGTGTGAATTGGGAATAATAATGAATAACGCTTCATGCCTACACTCCCCTCCTCCTACCTAAGAGGTAGAGATGCAAACGAAGTGAATAATTTTTACCTGATCGATCGAAAGCTCATAGAATGAATACAAAAAAGGTAAATATGTATCGGTACTACCTATATCCAACTCTAACTTTATGAAAAAATATAGAATAGAATACAGAATGAGTTATATCCATCCGTATATATTCTGTATGTCAAGTTATATGAGAAAATATGTTATGACTTTACTTAGGAATAAGATAATATATAAATAAATTATTATGTCTAAACATATAGGGAATACTGAGTGCTCTTTTTTTTACATCTTGGCGATAGTCTCTCCATGCTCGTTTGATTGCACCCTACTGTCCAATGTCCTGTATAGGTGTGCAAAAGAAGAGGATAATTTTCGTCCGATCGACCGTTTGAAGGCTTATGGAATGAACAAATTGGTATCTGCCATTATCTATGTCCGACTTCGACTCTGAGAAAAAATACAGAATAGAATGCAAAATGAGCGATATTCGTCTGTATCCACTCCGATTACACTCCTACTTAGGATGATGTTTTAGAATCTAATCTAACATGGCCGAACTTTTTGAAATTTAACTACTGACATACCCCTAGGGCCACAAAGAAAAAAAATACCATTAGAAGTTTTCCAAAATTCTTTAAAAAACTGAAACCAAACTCAATCGCATTTGGATAGTATTTGTTTTTTTGTATTTCAGAAATGCACTTGATTTTGATTTTGAAATTTTGTAGAGATATAGAACATAGCCTCACCTGCATCTATCTTTTTTTTTACAATTTTCAGAAACTTTTATGTTTGACGAAAATGCAAAATTTCACATGATAATTTGCCAAGATGTTTAGGATATTGGCACCATCTCTTGCATCAATTTCTATTATTAATTTGCAGTGTAATATTTCTGTAAAATGCAATAAAATTAAATTTAGGTACCAGTTTGTTGTAAAATTTAATAGACTTATAATATTATGAAAGTACACCCACATCTTTGTAGAAGCTCTCCACTCCGGTACTTTCATATAGTGCTGTAACATCCAAAAAATGTTTAGCACAAAAATTTCATAATGATCCCTAGTACTTTCATAGTTTAACGAAATTGGCCCCATATTTTCTCTAATCTCCTTTCTCTAATCTCCATGTACTTCTCTCGGGCTAGAAACTATTTTTTGACTAACTTGGCATTTTCTTCTTTTTTTTTTTGAAAACCTTCCTTTTGTTTAAACTCCTCGCCCAACATGCTTTCTTTTCCTAGCCTTCCCGCTTCTCTTCAAGCTCGCTCCCCTAAGCCGAGTCATGTACGCAACGCAACGTTGCATCAAAAAGGCACTTGGCGCGTGCCCTGACACACGCCAGTGCTCACTTACCTCGTCATCACTGCGTCGAACCACCTCATGTGTGAAAAGATACATAGCACATCCTCTCTACTTCATATCACTGCCATTCACAGCCTTCCCCTCGCATCCAACACCATCATCATTGCCACATCGTTGCCCTCGTCTTAGTAAAATCCACCAAGTAAATACACCAAGTAGTGAAGTTTCTTCAATTCTACTACTACCACATCACTCTGAGAAGATATTTCTCCATCGCCTCCGCTTCAGCATCATTTTTAGAGCCGGTAAAAGCCTAGTCGTCACTCCACCCCAAATCAACTCCCTTCAAAATTTCATCACCATTCTAGTCCTCCATACAAAATTAATCAACCCCCATCCATCCTCACTGCATTGCAATCCAAACTAACTCCTTTCTCCTATTCCTTCATCACCGAAGTCATCTCCACCACTGTGTCCCTTGCTGGTGCACTCACCATGAATGGTGCTAGGTCGCTGCAGGCCACCTTTGTACAAGTCGAGGTCATGGATAGCTCTGCATGGTCCATTGGTGCTCGTGGACCCCTCCTTCCACCAACATTGTCGTTAGAGAGCCACCTCATCGAGCTCGATGGCCACTGTGAACTGCCACTATTGCCAGGTCATCTTGGCCATCTTCTTGCCTCGCCATCCATGTCACCTTTTTCATCTCTGTGACATGGTTGCTCGATGCACAAACATTGCTGTCAAAGCTCACCGCCGTCAAGCATGTCTGTCGCGGGCTACGTCAAGCCGTTCCCACCACTCCGTCCTTTTTCCTTGTCCATCTTCTGCACCTCTAGAACTGTTTTGTCATGTTATACCTCGTGCACATGTTTTGTGCCCAATGCTATGGCCAGAGCTCGCCACCGTCGAATGTAGTTCTATCCGTTATTTTTGTCCCTCACCTGGGACATGCCAGTGGTCTCCACCATCTAAAACTGCTTGCATATCTTGGTTCACCCCTAAATTATCCCAAAGCAATCTTCCCCAGAAACAGCACCATATCGTGGGTGATACAACTCAAATGCATATCATTTTTCCAGAGCTTATTTAATTTATTTCATGTTTTTATTAATTACTGCTCAGTTAATCCTCTAATTAGTGCCCTATCGTGTGAGATTTGTGTTTATTATCCATAGCCGCAAGACCTGAAATAATTTCGTAAATCCAGGCGTAAAACAGAAAGATACCATGGAAATGAAGAAACCACCTTTGGATCAGCGTAAATGGAGTCTCCAGCAAGGAGTAGGGGCAACGGTATGGTCTAGCTGCTTTTGATCAAGTCTTGACCATTCCGCAAAGTGCCACCTTGGTTCAGCACGATGCAACCTCTAGTGCTACCTCGACGCTTTCCATCTCGTTCTGACATCGACTCCTTTCTTTTTAGATTTTTGGTTTTTTATTAGAATTCAAATTGTAGTTAACTCACATTTCAAAGCATGATATGCATTAGTTTTATTGAGTGTATTTGGTTGCATGTGATAGGAGTTTGACGGTGTTGCTAGATCATTCAATGACTTTGAGCAAGGAGATAAGTCACGACCATTGAACGTATTGAACCCATATGCTAATGTATAAACATCTTTTTGCTATTGTACAAATTTATTCATGCAATTTGATAAAAATATTTTCAAAACGAATGGTGTAGTAGTAGGTCTCACCTTACTTGAATGATGCCACCCTTGCTAATTTGTGCCATAATCACATTGAAAAGCTCAGAATGATATTTTAGTATGTTAGTTCAGTATGGTAGTCACCATGTACTTGTAGAGTTTTTGAGTCATAATAGTTTAACTTGGAAAATGAACACTAGCGGGTTAATAATTGTGTTTTTAAAATGATTAAAACCAAGGTCAAGATGAATGCTAGTGGTGAATTCTTTGTGAATAGGGTTGTGGTTGTCTCTCACCTGAACCATATAAGGAATACCCACTTTTGCCAAGTAAGATAACATAGTTTACACTCATCTGTCGGATCAGATTATGTCGAGACTCGAATATGCAAATTAGGACTCTCTGTGTATACTGCACTAGTCCCAGGATCACGCTAGTGCAACCAGTCAAATATAGATGTAATCACAACCATACACACGATAAAATAAAGGAAAAGCTCAAATTATCGATAAATAACAAGAGTACGACCTTATGGTCAAGCTTACAATAGACTAGCCCGAAGGGCTTAACAGAAACTAGCAGCGGAAATCCAAAATAAAGCGTAGTGGCCAATCGACAAGCTCACAGGCTATCGAGTGGAGAACGAAGCCTAATCCGCGAAGTCGTCGAAGTACTCTCCTTCTGGAACCTCCTGCTGGCAGTACTCCTCCTCCTCAACTGAGCAACATTGGGCATAAAACCGTGAGTACATTGCTACTCAGCAAGTCGTTTGTAACAAAGGAATGCAATATAGTATGCAAGGCTTACCAATGGAAGGTTGAAAGGTTAATTTGCATAAAAGGCATTTAAAGGTAAATACAGTAAATAGATTGAAAGCGAACTTTAAGTAAAACAATAATAAATAAATAACCAAAGGAATTGACATAACCACTTGCGGACCTCCCATCCACAAGCTAAACTAACCACTCATGGACCTCCCATCCATAAGCTAAACCAACAGTGAATTAACTATTCACTGTCCGACTACAATCCACAAGTTTTCAGAAATAACTATACCTCGTGTGAAATCACCGAGCATTGTCCATGACCGAGGATGCAGCTATTCGAATAGTTTTACACTCCCGATCGAAAACGGGGGTAGGAGCTCGGGTTGAAGACGGTCGGGCTGCCCGTGGGGCCCACTGGCCAGCGGATGGAAGAGGGGAAGGGGCGGACGGCGCGGATTGGGGCGGTTGGAGGCGGCGGCAGACGGATCCACGACAGTTGGCGGGCGCAGGCAGGAAGGTGGGCCAGCATGAGGGTTCGGTCGGTGGCGTACTGGGCCAAAGGGGGGGGGTTAGGGTTTCTAGTGGCGCCGGGGGAAGATGGGTTGGGCTGACATGTATGGGCCGGGGAAGCGGGATGGATCAGGAGGGGGAAGGCTGCCCGGGTTGGATTTGGTGGGACTGAGAGAGGTGGGCCGGAATGGCGGCTGAGCCAAAGGGAAGTCGGCCCGAGATTTTAGGGTTTCCACCGATTTTCTAAATTCAAAAACTCGAATAAAATCACAAGAGCTCTGGAAGATAGCAAATAAACTCTAAAAATCCACCAAAAATACCAAAAAAAAAATCCTTGAGAGACAAGGAACTCAAATAAAATATTTTCAGCTCATGTTGAAGTTTATTTTAATCAAATTAAATCCTTTTAAAATTCTAAAAATTCAATTTAAGCTTTATTAATTCCAGAAAATTTCCAAAAATTTATTTTTAAATTCAAGGTTTTAAAAATTCCAGAAAATCAGGATGTTACAGATTATCCAACTGGATTGTTTGCTTCTTTAGCTAAACGAAAATCCATACGCTTAATCTCATTATTAGGGTACCTTTGTGGTTCACAGTTACTGGAGCTATAGAGTGTTGTCAGGAGCATTCATATTTGGGTTATTTTACCATTTACTAAACATAAAAACCAATAGGTCCTGTTTGATGGCGAAAGATTCAATTTGTCATGGCCGAACAGATCCCCAACCGTTAAAAATATGAGTCATCTAAAGAAGTATTTCATTCTTGTTATCCCATCTTTGATCCAGTTGTTGGTATCATATGGGTAAAGCTAGACAAATTCTACATCGTGGCTTGTTGAGTAGTAAGCTCACTCTTGCTAAATTTAAAATCTTCACAACAACTAGAGTTCAAGAAAGAAGGCCATTCGAAGATGTCTTTTATGATAATATGATTGGTATCGATTATGACCTTTAGTTTGCTCATACGCTTTATGCTTAAGCTTATTTGTGGCAATAGTTGATGGTTTATGTATCTTTTGTTAATTTGCATATTGGCTGGAGGCTATAAGATTTGTAAACATGGCCATAAGGCCTTACTTTCCCTTTGTGTATGCACTTGTTATGTTTTAAGCTTAGGAGAAGTTTGATATTATGTCTGTGCACAACTGGTTTCCTAGATGATTTGTCCGTGAACAACTGGTTCCCTGGACAGTTATGTGAGTGTGGAGTACTAACATGTAAATCACCAAGTGCCCCTACACAATCCCTATAGTGTCTCAAGGTGGGTCAATCCGACATCATGTTCTCCAAAATCTATCCACATTATCCATGATTTGTAAAGCATGATCATCAATTAATACATATGATGATATCTATATAAAAACTATAAGTGTACTATACAATGATATAAGATCAGAGATAATTTAGAATAACATCATAATATGAATAAGGATTTTCATGAATAAATCACATACTTGTTAATCAATATAAATGATAGTTTATTCAAGAACACATCATATTATTAAAAAGTTCATAAACATAAAAGGATGCAATCATCTCCATATTTGGCTCATCAACAACTGTATGAATCTATCTATTCTCCTTAAGCATTTTACAAATGTCCCAATTTACTAAATCATTAGACACATATCCAGATTTGTTAAGAAAAGTCCAGGTTGTGAAAGGTTACATGTGCGAGTTGTATCACACCATGACACCTTGACAAATTTCAGTTCAAAAGTTTCTCAACCATGTTCACAAAAAGAAAATTCTCAACCCACTTGAAAAGGTCATGACATTACAAAATTGTTGCTAACAAAACTACAAATATACATCTCAACAGCTATATATGCATGTATTCTATTAAGAAAATTTACGAAGTTCCAAATTTACCTACATCATTGGCCACGTATCCAAATTTGTTAAGAAAAGGTCCAACTACTAGTGAAAGGCTATATGTGTGAACTGTATCACAAATCCTATGAGTCCTGGGCAATTTAGTTCCAAAAGTTCTCAAAGGTTATTACATAATATGTCTTAGAAAGTGACAAGTATAGAGTAATATTCAAATTATTACATCATTATATTCTTTAAATATACCCCTTATCAATAAAGGAGAAAATTCACAGTATGATCGTAAGTCCTTCTACGACCATCCCATAGTTGTAAATTCTTCTATAGCTACCTGGTCTTAAGTCCTTCTACGACCACTTGATGATCATAAGTTCTTCTACGAGTATAGTGCAGTCGTAAGTTGTCTTACGACCATCCTTTGGTCGTGGACCTTCCTGCGATCAGTACAACTCCGATTAGCTTGTGTACAATGACTTATCGCGATGTGGGTTTGTCTGATATGGTAGTTAGAATGTGCACTTATCCTTAATAACCACATAGGGTCTCTCTCTCTCTCTCTCTCTAACAACAACCATCGCACAACGAACGGACAACTATGTTTTTCTGACAATAACCTCCCTCAGGCGGTTATCTTTAGAAACATTAAGGCATCTCTTAGTGTGGGGCAACTACCACTGTTTCATCAACTATATAAAGGTTGATGTCAAGAGAGGAAGGGATCCAAGCTCTGGTGGAATACGCTTGGAGGCAGAAGTTAGTGCAAGGCATTTCGCATCACTCTGTAAGTTGTAATTGTTTCTCAGTGCAATAGCCACATAGGACGTTGGATTATTATTCCCCCCAAGAGAAGGCCCAAATCTGTATAAAAATTCCTGTGCCTCTCTGTGTGCTCATAGCTAGTTCCTTGAGAAAGCTTCCCTGAATATAAACAAATCATACGTAAGATCGGTATTAAATTAACACCGACAAAAAGTATAAGTCCGTCAGTTGTGAAATAAGTTTATCATACCTTCTCCACCCATTTATCAATACAAAGCCCAAGAAAAACAAAACTTTTTGCCAAGTTTTGTGCAAAAATTATCATGCCATATATCATATTTTCCAAGGAAATTGTTGAACGAATGTTCAATAAGCCAAGTAATCTCTAGCCTATCTGGCCACCAAGTAGTTTAATAAAAGCCAAAACCTACCTTGACCTACATGATAATATGTATAAATAACCTCGTGGTCACAAACCAATTGATCACCCTCACCCATATCTTCAACAAACACCTATAACAACAACAATGGCAACATACACCTACAAGATCTTTGTCCTCCTTGCTCTACTCGCCCTTTCTACTACTTAGAATAAATTACTACAAACTAAAACGATGAACAAAGAGAAATGATTTAATAAACTAAAAGAGAATAAGCAAGGTTATCCAAGTTAATCGAGATCCTCCTCTGGTCTAAGTTCACTTACTGCACTTCATGACTAGATCAATCTAATAACAATTAGCACTTCTCATACTAGGTTGACTCTCACCCTACAAATCTACACATGCCCTAGTAAATTTAAACACCATGTTTACATCTGTGGGTAAACAATTGATAAATATGACACCATAATTATTGAAAGAGAGGTAAAGCATAATATCAAATAGATATAACCAAAGCATAAAAGAGTAAAAATAATATAGATCAATCCACAAGTCAAGAATTAAAACAAGTTCCCCAAAACCTGAGGAAGAAAGGGAACAAGTCACACATACCTCAGCGAGATGAAGAAGAAAGGTTTTGGAACCTTGGCATAGTGCTAATTACTGAGCTAAACCTAGACTAATCTTCACATAATCTACTAGAAGAAGAACCCTTGGAAGCACGGCTTTTAGGTGGAATTTGAAGTCAAAACTTTGGAACATGGATGTAGAAGCAGAGGGGAGGTTGTCTTCTTTATAGGGGTTGGCACCCATGGGTGGTGCCTGCGAGTGCCCAAATCAGGCTGACCCTTACTCCATGTCGTGGTCTCCAGTAGCTTTTCCCATTCTTTGATATGTGGTCCCCTTCTAGATTTGAGTCGGTTTCCCTTCCGGATTCATATTTCATTCCTTTTTTTTATTTTTCTTTCTTTGAATTTCTCCAAATAAAAGGTAGTGGGAAGCTTCTGGAATCAAGGGAACACAATTTTGCCATGCTACAAGTCGTGCCAAAGGATGGTGCCTGTGGGCGCTAGGGTGGCACTAACCTGGGCCAACCTCTGGTAGTAGGGCGCACGTCCGTAATCTTCTGGAATATAGCTATGTAAATTTTCATAGTTATATTATGTAATTTTGATGTATTTTTGACTTGATTCTAGGCTCTTTCTACAAAAGAGGGCTCTAAACAGAATATTCCTCATTGAGGGTGATTTGCAGCAATAAATCATAATTTTTGTATTATCATATTATAAAATACAGAGAATTGGGAGTCAGATATATTTGTATATTGAGTGCCAACACTTGGTCATCAATGCTCCAATTAATTAATTAATGTGATTTTCATTTAATTACGATTATATTGCAAAAATGATTTTTGTTGAGCATCTCACAAGGTAAATGTGGAAAATCCTAAGATGTAAGTCTTCTTCTTTTTTTGAGAGTACAATCCAAACGCGCACACGCTCGCGCACGCACACACACGACCCCCCACACACACCCACGTGGATGCGTCCTATGCACGTTAGAGATAAAGCGTGAGGTGTAAGCCTTACGAAGCGCGAGCACACACTTTGATCACTGAATGCACTCACATACACATGTACTCGAAGAGGTACTATTCATATAAATAGTATTCGAGAGTACCATTTATATGAATAGTACCCTAAATATGCAGCACCACAGGATCGATCCCAGATGAGTAGGGTGCACACCTCGCATATCCACCGGATGAGTCAAGCTCGCTCCGCGAGCTGCGAGGTTTCTAATAGTAGAAGATATCCCCTCGAATGATTACTCTTTTTGGAGCACCGACAGAAGTGACAACGTTTGGCAATACAAGTTGCTATATACTCTAGCTGCCAATATCGCTAGCCTATACCTCTATCCGAGGCTTCGCCACATCAAACCAAATTGACATTATGGCTGGGTTCTTTTCTAGCTAGCTTATGCTTATACTGTCTATATTAACTAGTTTTTAAATGGTGCGTTTTTTTAGAGTGAGGTCAATAGAAAAATTGTAGTAAAAAGTGTACTGAGTTCAACTATATCGGCCAAAATCGTATATGGCTATTTTTCTATACATACTACCTCTCACAAACAGCCAAAATTTAAATATTTAAATCATAAACTATAAACATCAGTCTAAAAAATTCCATCCTAAATGAGACGAAGCTTAGAGTCAGAGGGAAAATGCTCGTACGGAGGGCAAAAGGCATATACGGAGTACACATTGACACTAGAGGGAGGGTTTCCCGTCTGGATCATCATCAGTGGCCTAGCCAATCATTCGTGCATCTATGGTCCATCTATGGGTGGTAGAGTAGGTCGGAGAAGGGAAGAGCGTGTTCCTCGCCTTGATCCCAGCACATTTTGTGTTTTGAGTCCTTCGTGTAGTCCGTCGTTATTATCAATTGAAAACTCAATTTCTTCTATCTACTATTGGTAATCAAAGAGGTAAATGTCTTTCTTTTATTTTCAGCTCGTTTATCTATTGTTTTCACCCTTAATTATGTAACTCCCCTAATTTTCTTGTGAGTGGCCCCGCTCGTTTCGGCTTTTTTTCGGTTTCAGCTTCTAGCTTCTGTTTTTTTTCACTATTCAGTATTTCATTTTTTTCTAATTTTTTTTAGATATTTTAGGTTTTTTTGTATTTTCTTTTTTTCCCGTGTTCCTTTGTATTGTCCCTAATGGGTGAACATGTTTTTTCTATTTTTACATTTTTTAAATTTAATTATGCCTAAAAAGCCAAATCAGTTACAGTAAAAAAAATCAGCTACAGTGAAATTTCAGCCAAAGACCAGAAGCCATCGCTAAAACGAGCGCCCCTGTCGCCACGTATTAACTCTGGCTTGCTGGCATAATGATTGGTGTATGTAATGTGTGGGTAGGAGTGGTTATTTGTCTAGCTTCTTGTCTTATTGAGTTTTTAAAATTAATATATTTTAATTTAATATTATTTTATTAGCTTTTAACTGAAATTTCATTGTAACTAGCTTTTTTACTGTAGTTAGCTTTTTTTTACTGTAGCTGATTTGGCTTTTTGGGCATAATTAAATTTAAAAAAATATAAAAATAGAAAAAATATGTTAGCTCATAGACAATGCAAATAAACACGGGAAAAAAAAGAAAAATGCAAAAAAACCTAAAAAATCTAAAAAAAATTAGAAAAAGATAAATTACTGAATAGTGAAAAAAGCTGAAACGAGCGGGGCCTTAAAATCAAGCTAACGAGCTAAGTTAAGTCAAAGGAAAATTTAATTTCATCCAAAATCAACTAATTTAATATTTAATCAATTAATAAAGTGTAATTAAAATAATTTAAAATCAAGCCAATAAACCCGACAACTTTTTTTCACGCCTAGTGGAAGAGTAGGCTAAAGGAAGAGCATGTTCTTCACCTAGTGTGGTTCTCTGAAAACTTGTGCTTACCACTAACAGATGGCCTTCGCTTTCAGCGGCCACCAGCGTCACTCCGGACACCGACGCAGCCTCCCAAATGGCTACCTCCATGCCGTCTTCCACCCCACCGGCCACCTCCCCGCCAC
Source organism: Melocanna baccifera (assembly GCA_036346265.1). Taxonomy (NCBI): domain Eukaryota; kingdom Viridiplantae; phylum Streptophyta; class Magnoliopsida; order Poales; family Poaceae; genus Melocanna; species Melocanna baccifera. Next base: position 13,525,495 of record CM070709.1, read on the forward strand.
TCGCTGCCAACAGAACCCCACCCCACCCGCGCACTTTCCTCCACCCCTCCTCCAGCCGACGGCGGCCGCGTCGCCCCACCGCTCCCGCAGGTTCGCCGCCGAGGTACACCCGAACTCTGTACTCATCGCCATCAAAGAACCACATAGTATGACGCATTCCGTTCTAGGATGCCCCTCCAGGTGTACACCTCGGTGCTTCGGGGGCTCGGCAACGAGAAGCTCCTCGACGCCGCATTAGCCGTAGTTGAGCATCTCAACTCAAGGGAAAGATTGATGAGATCTTTAGGGTGTACGCTGACATCGAGGGCCGTGGGCAGGTGTCGACTGCCGCGACATGCACGACGGTCATGTCGGCCTACAAGAAGGCCGGCGATGATGCGTTTGCCGCGCTCAAGTTCTTTGTCAAGCTTAGGGAGAGGTACAAGAAGGGTGAGCTGACGGGGAATCGTGAAGATTGGGAGCGAGTTTGTTAAGTTTGAAAACCTGGCTACTCGCGTATGTTATACGGCGATGCGGCGGTCACTTGTGGGTAGGGAGAATCCGGCCGGTGAGGTGTTGAAGGTTCTTCTTGCCATGGATGAAGCTGGGGTGAGGCCAGACAGGAGCGATTATGAGCGTCTCGTGTGGGCGTGCACAGGAGAGGAGCATTACACCATTGCCAAGAAGCTGTACCAGAGGATCCGCGAGTGTGAGACGAGATCAGCTTGTCAGTGTGCAGCCATCTGATTTGGATCATGGGCATGCAAGGCTAAGAAGTGGTGGTCAGCTCTTGAGATTTATGAGGACTAGTAAGGTGCCTGGGCGTTGCAACGGAAAATCAAATAAAAGTGATTACCAAATATGCTACATAATTATGAATATTTAACTAAGAACTTGACTTATCATTAACCAGAAACTCTATTAAATCAATCCTGTGTAGATCTGAGGGCCAAAAATATATTCACTGGACTCATATAATGAGATCTATAAACAAAGTAACAGTTTTGTCATCCCCTTTCCTGAAAGTATCAGAATCTGTGAAAGGTTTATCGACTAACCTGGCGTTGTCTCTGTTCAAACCTCAAGATCCCAAGAGGTAACACCACTTAATGTTGGACGGTCTTTTGAGGATATCCATGAATCAGAGATGGAATCAAAACTTTCTTTCCCACCATAGCAGAAAGTGTCATCAACTCCACCGAGTGGTCACCAAACTTGCACAAAGAAACCAAGAAGCCGGCATAGTTCAAAGGTCGTTAGAGACCCATTTATGTGCTTTGCCACAAAGGATGTCACCTAAACCACAAGGAGACAATGCCCGACATAGCATCAAGGGATCATGTCGAATCAAATCAGAAATTATATGAAACAAGATCACAAGAAGTCAAGATAATATTTCTTAGATACTTAGGGCTCTACAAACCACAAGAAAAAGGAATTTGCAGGATTAATAGCTATTGCTATTCGAATGCATGAACAATCAACATGTTGCAGCTTGAATTTATAACTCCCACAAGATAGATATTGGCTGAAATTTGCTTGCTTAATCCATAGTCTAACTATGAAAATACAAAGCTTAATCTCATGAATCGTAGTTGTCCTTGTGCAATAGTACAAGTGTGGCATACTCAGTTGTTTGAATTAGACATACCTAAACCGGAGGGCTTTTACCGTGTTTTCATATCGACAGAGAAGTATGCCTCAACAAGCTTTGAAAACCATGTCACGAATGATGCACATATAACAGAGGTCCAGCTCGACACCAACCCGAGGATCACAAATGGAGCACTCAAGCGGTTCCCACAAATGGAGGCATTCTTGATCGCCTTCACCACCGATGCAAGCTTTCTCCGAGAGCAGCAGCAGGAATGTTTGCATCACATCGCAGCATGTGTTCGACGAAATACCCTACATAGTGCCGATCTCTCGCACCTTTGCCGCTCTACCGAGTCTTGCCTTGAGATGAGAAGGCGGGGAACCTTCCATCAAAATACATACTCCTTTTGGTTGTCCTGTATGTACAGCAAGAAATTTGAGAAAAATAGTATATTACTATATTATACAACAGATAATGTCAAATGTCAGTTCTTTAATCACAAAAGTGCGGTGAAATTCATGGACACAGTCGAAAATCATATTATTCAGCTTGGAAACATAAAAGTGGATGAAAGAAGGAACCTTAAGGACCACATGCACGATAGACTTGAATTAAGTTCTTGAAACTAAATGTTGTTTTCTCATGTTCATGGACCTATATGGACTGTTCATGCCACAAGGACCTGTGGTGCAATTTACTCAAAAATATAGGGTGTTGTCTTGATTGTAGTATTTCATTAGGTGAGACAACAAACTTTAACACATCTCACTAAGAACCGAGCAAAATTAAAGTTTAATTGTCACCATCAAGCAACCTGCTCAATATAATTCTGAAACAATAAAACAAAGGTTTACTTATGTGTCATTAAATAACCAGCCAGTGTAACTCTTGAAACTAAACAGTTTGTATAACACTACTCCAAAGAAGAAGCATAAAGCGAATCATCGAATACAACCTAAATGATCAAACCTACATCTAGTCCTAAGTTCTAACTATGTACAACTCAAGATCACATGAGAAATCAAGGGAACTCCTGCTGCATCGTGGGAAACCATTGTTTGTAGCACTTTTAAGCATGTTTTGATATTTGTGCAAGTTAGATCACGAAGCGATAAAAGCACATTGTGCACTAACATCCAACAAACAAGCATATTATACTATTTTTGTGGACCTTGCTTACAATAGTTCTGAGCATTTAAATCATGAAATTATATTCTAATAGCCTATGGACTAAAGAAAATGAAGCTATGAATCGTTAAGCGGCATGAACCCATCTCCGAGCACAAGCATTCTGCTCCATGTTGAAAGAAGTATAAACGAGAAAAATGCATACTGAGGATCCACTATCCATCCATGGCATAGTGGGATATCCAAAAGGTCAAATATGGCACATTGTCGAGTGAACTCAAAGTCATCAATCCCGCAATGTCCACATCCAAGACACATGGGAACAAATGGAATACCACATACACACACGCATAAACCACCAATCAACAAACCGAAAACCTCAAACGCACTTCCCGAACATCACATTCACGTCGATGCGATGGCGAGGCGTCGAGATGTTCTCGCTCCCGGTTACGGACGTACTCGTCGTCCTTGCCCTGCAAATCGCATCCCAAACAAACTCGTTCACAAATGAACACGACAAATAACCGCAACCTAATTAGGCGAGAACTGATCAAACCTGCACACTGCTATGGGAGTCAATGAGGGACTCGGCGACAAGTGAGAGCAGCTTCTGCTACGACACCTCGCCTACATCCAGGTTCAGGGTGATCACATTCTTCAGCAGCAGCATGTTACCTGCAGCACGCGCGCGCAGGGAGGGAAGGAGGCGCCGGAGCGGGGTGGGGAGGAGGCGGTGCGGCGGCGCGGGGTGGGGAGGCGGAGCGGAGTGGGAGGGAGGGGAGGAGGCGGCGTGCGGAGGTGGGGAGGAGGCGGCGGTGCGGCGGCGCGGGGTGGGGAGGCGGAGCGAAGTGGGAGGGGGAGGAGGCGACGTGCGGGGTGGGAGAGGAGGCGCCGGGGTGGGGTGGGGGAGAAGGCGGTGCGGCGGCGCGGGTGGGGAGGAGGCGGTGTGGTGGCGCGCGGTGGGGAGGAGGAGTCGGTGCGACGGCGTGGGGTGGGGAGGCGGAGCGGAGTGGGAGGGAGGGGAGGAGGCGGCGCGCGGGGTGGGGAGGCGGAGAGGAGGCGGCGCACAGAGGTGGGGAGGCGGAGCGGAGGGAGGGGAGGAGGCGGCGTATGGGGTGGGAGGGAGCGGAGGGGTGACACACGGATCGGATTTTAGGGTTTAGAGAGGCGGCGTGCGGGGTGGGAGGGATTGGAGATGTGAAAGATGGTTCGGATTTAATTTCGTAATCAGACCGAATGGTTGAGAAGAGAGCAGTGACGACGGGTCAACCACCAACTCCTTTTATAATAGTAAAGATTGGCTGGACAAAGGCCCAAAGCCGGACAATTTGTCATATGAGCTGATCATGTCGCATTTCAATATTCTACTCAATTCTGCCAAGAGAAGGGGCGTTTGTAGGTGGGGTGTTAGGCTGCTTGACAAGATGCAAGGGAAGGGCTTGAAGCCTGGAAGCAGAGAGTGGAACGCCGTCCTTCTTGCGTGCTCTAGAGCAGCTAAAACATCTGCTGCAGTGGATATATTCAAGAGAATGATAAGTCAGGGGTTAAAACCAGATGTAGTCTCCTATGGAGCATTGCTAAGTGCACTTGAGAAAGCAAGTTGTACGATGAGACACTAGGAGTTGTGCAAACACTACAACAGAAAAAACTTATATTAGATATCTCATCACAGATGATTCACCAAAATTATCAGTGTTAAATGCAATCACAGACGATTTAGATTTAGAGACCGTCTGTATTGGTGCCAGCGCTAAAAATTGTCTGTGATGAGATAATATCATAGACGGTTCATGGTGAGCACCGTCTATAAAGTATCACAGACGGTTATCACATGTAGTTTGTAATAAAAACCATCTGTGATATATTTCCTACCTCGTAATCCTCTAACATTTTATAATCTCCCGTCTGAGTCTGAGTAGGATTCCGTTCCGAAACACCTTTAGTAAAATAGACATAACTTTTGCATACGGTGTCCGTTTTTGATATTTTTGTACTCGTTGAAAAGTTAACAATGAGTCCGATCCAAAAAAATATGACCAGCTTGAGCCAATCGCCCTCTAAGACCTCTAAAATCGGCTATCTTTAACCTGAAATTTGCGTCGTAAGTTTTCGGTTTCTGTTTTTGTAAAAAAATTTTATCTTCCCTTTGGAATGTGGGGTTCACCTCAACTGCAAAGTTGCAGGTCTCATCGAAACCTTTCTTTCAAATGAGCATATATGGACCATATAGAACTTTGTTATTTAGTATTTTCAGAGTATATGTTTATATTATATATATATATATATATATGAAGCCTCTTTTCTACACCCAGGTGTAATTACACCCTATGTCATATCTCATACCGTAGAGAGTATCTCGCGTAACGGAGGGTATGTACGTGCAGTATACAAGTATTTAAGACCATCTAGGTGGTATGAACAATTTTTCAGAAGTAGTATGTAGATTGTTTGACATACTCCTTTTTATGTGCGTATATAAAGGTATTTACAAAATACGCTAAAAACTATGGACTCCTTTGTAATTTTTTCATATGGTTCACATTAAAGTATCTTATAATTAGTATACGAATATATCCAAAGTGATAAAGGAGTATTTCAAGTTTGTTTAGATGGTATATTAGAGGTGGGTGTAATTACACCTAGGTGTAAAAAGTATTTTTCCTACATATATATATACACACTTCTTTTCTACACTCGGATATAATTACACCTTATGTCGTATCTCACAAGATATAGAGTATCTCACGTAACGGAGGGTATATATGTGTAGTATACGAGTATTTAAGACCATGAAGGTGGTATGAACAATTTTTCAGTTTGTAAATTTTTTCGATATACTCCTTTTTATGTGCGTATATGCAAGTAATTACAAAATAGCTAAAATCTATGGACCTCTTTGCAATTTTTTTCATATGGTTCATATTGAAGTATCTTATAATTAGTATACGAGTATATCCAAAGTAATAAAGGAGTATTTCAAGTTCGTTTAGGTGGTATATTAGATGTGAGTGTAATTACACCCGAGAATAAAAGGTATTTTTTCTATATATATTGTCTTTGATAGTTATGTTTCACAGATGGATTGTGGTTTAAATCGTCTGTGATTATTATGTTTCATAGATGATTTATGATTCAAACCATCTGTGATAATTTGGTCCCTGACCGCTGGACCCGTCGATCCTCCCCAATTCAATCCCAGTCAATAGAAACCCACCAACTCCCACCCTACGGATCATAGCTTCACCTTTCCATCCCCACACCAAAAAATTTTCAACTCCCGCCTCTCTCCCCTATAAATATTCATCTGAACCAATCCCCTACCTACTACAAATGCTTAAAATCTCTCTAGCCTCCTCACCATGTTCCTCCTCAACCCTAACCCCGATGGCCCTTACAAAATAGACAACACGCAAGTCTACATGCGGTAAGACACCACGGAAGTAGCTGGCTACCAAGAAGGCGCTCAAGTCGGTGCTTGTGACGGTGGGCGTCAAGGACATCCAGCCCGTGCGCTGCATTAGGGGGCGAGAGGGCCTAGGCATAGAGGCTTCATCAACACGGTTGAGCTCCCACTGTCTTCTAGGATCTCTACTTCTTCAATATTCTTGCCATGTTTAAGAGTTGAGTTCGTAGGATTAGAAGATGTATTCTTACCATGATTTTGCTGTGTTAGATTTTTAACTTGCTCGTTATCTGCTGTAATGGTGGATTCTAATCTTAATGGAAATAGAATATGTTGTTGTGTTTGCTGCTGTGTTTGCTTGTTTTTAAAGGGCATAACTAACATTTCCTAAGGCTAACCGAAAAATAGAAAAAAAATTTAGGTATAGAATGAACTATCATATATAGTTTTGTAATATAAACTATCTATGAAGGACTATCGTAGATGACTTAAATAAAAAATCGTCTGTGATACTCGTACCATCATAGACGATTCTATCTACCAACCGTCTATGATGAAAAAGTATCACAGACGGTTATATATATCAACCATCTGTGATACTCGCCCATTACAGACGTTTGGTAGCTTGAACTGTCTATGATATGTGAGTATCACAAACGATTTTTGGTTCGAGCCATCTATGATAGTGTTCTTCACATACTATTTTAGTTACAAAACGTCTGTGTTGTATTTATCACAGACGGATCACAAACCGTTTATGATAACTTCTGATTATTGTTGACCCATAAATTTAGATGGATCAGAAAACCATCTGTGATGACAATTCTGAATCGTCTGTGATGACCCACTACTACAGAAAGGGTCATTACAGACGGTTTAAACCGTCATCACAGACGGTTTTTGAACTATCTGAATTTATGTGTCCGTGATGATAGGTGGTACATAGGACTTAAAAATTCTCATGTACCTCTTGAAAGGGTACATATGACGTAGAAACACAGGGCCATATATCTTTATCTCTTTCACAAGGTGGATAATAAGATGAATCATGATATCAAAAAATGACGGGGGAAAATACATCTCAAGATAAAATAGAGTCATCACCACCTCGTTCTACAGAGCATCTAGTCCATTAAGATCGATAACCTTCTGAGCAATTGCATTAAAGAAATAACATAGCCTCATAATTGTCACTCGAATCTTGTTCGGCAAAATACTTCTAGTTGCAACAGAAAGCATTTGTATCATTAGGACATGACATTCATAAAATTTCATGTCAATTCATTTCAAATCTTCTATGGAAACAAGATTCTTTATGTCGGTGGAGTGACCGGACGGAACTTTCACACCAAGCAAACACTGGCACAGTTCAGTTTTCTCAGACTTAGACAGAGTATAGTAAGTTAGGGGAAGGTATGTCCGGCCTTTATCAGTCTTTATCGGTGCTAACTCGGTCTTAATGTTCATAGCGACCAAGTCACAATGTGTGTTGATACCATTGTTTGTTTTGTCAAGAATGTTCAGTAAGAGACCAATCAAGCTATCACATATATTTTTCTCTACGTGCATGATATCGATGTAATTGTGAACTTCTAAGTGTTTCCAATAAGGTAAGTCCCAAAATATTGATCTCTTCTTCCACATGTTCTTTTGATAGGTCCTTAACTTATGTCCCTTTTCAAGAACAACATCAATATCTTTGACTGTATCGTAGACCTCTTTCCTGCTAAAAGATCTTGGTGCTTAGTCATCCTCTCTTTTTTTTGGTCAAATTGTTTTTTCATCTTGCGGTTTGGGTGATACATTGGAAGGGTGGGTCTCCTACTCAGCAAGTACATAATAGAGTAATAAACTAGGTAAGCATCATTTTAACATATTATATCAATTCACCATTATCTCATCATCACATGCTCATTATCATCAAGTCCCACACACATGTCTCTTTTCCATAAATGCAATAATCAAGACTCAAACTGCTCTTCTGCATATACTGGTATAGCTGAGTGTTTACCCATTGATGACATACCCTTGCCCTATCCTTTTTCATATAGGGTCGCCTTGTTCTTTTTCATACAGGGTCACAATTCCTATCCTATTTCATACAGGGTCTCACCTCCATTCCTGTGGAGTGCCTACCAAGTAGGTCTTCACAACTTTAATGCTTATACGCAATGCAATGATTATTTCTTTTCATTAGTTAATCAACAACATTAATTAATTGCCATAATCATCAATGTAAATATCATCATACAAATTATCATGGCAAGTAATTGCATAACAAACAAGCTAAGACACTTGGATACCATTCTATCATGCACTTGCCTTTTTATTAATTGCACTAACCAGAAGGATTTGAAGGTAACAAAACACTCGAAGCTACTCCTCCTATAGTAAATATCAAATCTCAATCTATGCCACAACAATACAAGACATCAAGAAATCAACAATGCTCCCGTACACTTTCCAAAACCACCCTTTTTCTCCTTTATTGGACAATCTCCCTTATTATCCTGCGAAATTTCATTACTCTCAATTCTCACATCGTGAAATAGCAAATCATACCAATTATAGAATCTACACAAAATCCTCTACGTTTCCTTAGTTGGCAAAATCCTCATATTAAATTATTTATAACCCCGCTTTTAACTCAAAATACAGATCTGTCATTTTCTAAATAGCAGACTTATTAATTCTATAACTTTTAATCCACAAGTGCAAATATATTAAACAATGACATTTTAAAAAACCTACGAGAAGTTCCCTATCATTTTATGGCTATTCCTAAAATTTGATTCTGACATTAAGTTTGTCAAATTAATTGTTTTCCATGACCGCATCCAATAGCAATCGGTCTCTAGACAACAATCTTCCTAAAATCACATCTCTTATTCTATACATCTAAAAATTGTGTTCTTGAGTTTTCTGAAAACCTTACAAAATTATCTACAATACTCTCATTGACCAAATTCCCATATTAGATCATTTACTACTTTTAACCTTAAGTCTAACATGTACTGCCGAAACACAACGAAACTCATGAGGCAATGAGACTATAAATTCATAACTCACAAATCATTCATCCGATCGATGAGAACTAAAATTCTACAAAATGATAACGAGATCCTCTACAACTTTCTAATAGGTGGGTTTTCCAAATTATGGATATATAAATCCCAAAATAATCGTACAAGTTACATTAGACTAAATCGATCTATTAATCGACCCCTCGAACGAACACACATGTCAACTATCTCTAATATAGAAATTATCCTCTAAATTAAAATAATCAACAGAGAGAGAAATCAAGTTTTGACTACAACCTAATTGGTTACTGCTCAAAACCAAACAAAGCAATACAAAACAAACGCATTACCACTTCTAGTCGTTTGATGTCACAGTGGGGCACTGTTCTAACGCAAGATCCATGGATAAACTAGCCAGTAGGGACTTTTTTACCGGCCTAAATGGTCCGATTTTTGGTTTTACCAAACCAGGCGGTTGCTGTACGAATCGAGCTGAAATAATTCGGCCCATTTTGAATAACCGCGTAGCCCAAACCGACTCATTCGGTTGTCGCGTTCCCATGCCCTAGCTTCCGGTTGGTGACCTCAGTCTCAGAGGTGTGAGTCGTGTGAGTCTCCCCATTTGCGCTCGACGGCGGCGGCACTTCCCAGTACTCCCCTCTGCAGTCGAACTCACGGGCCTCGAGAAACCTTCTAGATCAAAAGTTATGGTCGTTTGAAGTAGGCGCTGTCCAGCAGTCTGAATCTGAGTCGAACTCGCGAATATGAGTTGGATTGCGCTTGACGGTTCCACTTCTACACTTGAGCTCACGTGGTTCTTCTCCATGGTTCCTAAGGACAAGAAAATCACAAGTCTTAGGAAGTATCGAATGCTCAGCGGAAATATTATTGACTCCTAAAAATGAGTTTATTTGATAGTTGAGTTGATGAGCACATGCCCGAGTGATTGGACCTTGCCCATCATTCATGGAAGCAGTAAGAGGAGTGTTCATATCAGTAGAAGTGATGTCCTCATCAAATCTACCCATTCAATTAATTTTACGAAAAGTGACTTACCATTCACTGTTTTTAGAGAAAGAAGGTGAGATCATGAAGAACTCTCTTGATGATCCTAGGCAAGGTAGGGTAGGAACAAAGAAGACCAGGATATTTCCACCCTTTACTTGGTTGAGCAAGCTTAAATCTTCAGAGATTCAGTAAACCTGGAAAAATAAAGAAGGCATGGGTAGGCTCTATTGTCTTCTCTCAATGTTTTTTCATGATATGTGCAGGGCACTCTTTACAAGATCCTCATATCTCATTTAAATTGACTCATGACTATGAAATACATTTTATTATGACTTATCAAACCATGAGCATATCTCTAAGCTGACTGAATAGTATATGCTAATATGCAACTTTCTTCACAAAGTCTCTAGTGTATCAACTTATCAAGTAATGTTCCGTGTCTAGATTCAGTACTTACACTCAGTATATGCTAGTGGAATGGATTGTTTTCAACTACTGATCCTTAGGAGAACAGAGAAGTACTTCTCTTGTGTAGATTGAACATCCAACCTCAAGCTCTCTACCTTCCAAAGATTTATTCCATTTCTGTTATAGTGTCATTTGAGAAATATGGATTCGTATAAAAATTGAAAATTTGGCAATGGCTAATGTGTCCTGCAAATGGGAAAATATTACCATTTGGTGCAGTGGTTTACTCAAACTCCAGTTGGTTCTTTCTTCTTATTCTTCATGGCAAAATACTATGCTCATATGGTTTCCTCATATTCTTCTTCCTCCCTTCCTCTCTTGCAGACTTCAGAAGTTGATGGCTTGATGCAATCTTGCTGACTGCCTGTTTGCCATCATGCCACTGAAATTCAAAGGAATCAGGATGCTGAATGCCTGAATCATGCAATCTATTAAGATTTGGGATATTATTTATGTTCATGTTTTGTTGTATGAAAACTGAATGCTTTTGCTGTGCATACTGCATTCTGGATGCTTTTGCTGTGCATACTGCATTATGAATACTGCAAATATTGGTTTGTTCCGGAATTCTACAAGCCTGAACACTAAATCTGTTCTATTCTGTAAGTCCTTTTCTGTTCTGAACACTTCATTCTGCAAGACTAAACACTGGATACTGGAAATGTCGGCCGATTTTTGCCCGATTTTTCTACAAATTTTGGTCGATTTTCGGCGATAATCGGCCGATTTTCATTTGAATTTCAAATTTCATTTGCATTTTTGGTCCGAATTTCTCTGAAAAAATAAAAAATCGGCCATATCGGCCTTACTGGTCCCCTCCGGTAAAATATAAAAACCGGTATTCTTAACCCTGCTAGCCAGCCCTCACTTCTAGTCATGGCATGCATGCAAGTGTTAAGGCCAGCCAACCGTGCTTCGCATGGTGCTAGTGGCTGCGCAAGGCGCATGGCCTGCTGCTGGTTGACGCGGCAGGCACAACCTAGAGATGAACCGACGACGACACATAGACATTCTTTTCCTCTTTTTTTTCCTTTTGGCTGGCAGCAGCAAGAGCTTTATAAATCCTTTTGGCAGAAGACTAGGGTTAAGGTTTGGGATTTGTAACATCCCAAAAATTCACTTCTTTAAAATTTAATTTAAATTAATTACTTAAAAAAATATATTTGGATCTTATTTGGATTATTTGTGTTTTGTTTGTAAGGAAGTATCAAAATCTTGATTCCAATCTGAATTCTCGAATTCAAATTCCAAATCCAAAAATTCGAATTCAAATAGTCAAATTTTCAAATCTCTAGAAAAATATCTGTTCTAATTTTTCTAGGTTCAAACTAATATTCTTGGCACTTCTTTCTTTTTCAAAAAAAAAAAAAAAGAGGGTTCCCATTCGGTCACCCATCCAAAAATTTCCCCTCACACAGCATGCTTAACTCACTCATTTCCAACCGTGCACAGCCAGCATTCCCTTCTTTGCTTCCAATTTCTCTCCCTCCCTCCCTTTCCTTTATTCCCTACTCAAGCCATCCCTGTTCATCTTCTTCCCATGCGGGCTGCTGCTTCTCTCTCTCTTCATTTCATCAACCGAGCAAGCAAAGAGTAATAGAGCCTACTAAAACCGAAACCACCCAACCAAAATTAATAGCGTGCGCAAGGGACATCCTCATTTACATCAAGCAATCAATTATACCCGTTTCTTAGCCATTTAATCATCCGTTCTTCAGTTTCTAAACTTTTGATCTTCAAAACTGACATTTCCTTAATTGAGCCGTTTCAATCCGTTTCCTCTCCCTCCAAGCTTATAAATACGGCCTTTGTGACCATTCCCAATCCTTCACCACTTCTCCAAACATCCAGAGCACCGTCATCATCACGAAGCATATTCCAGAGCGTTCTCCATCTTTTCGTGCTACCAGTCGCCGCTATTGGTCGTCGGCTGCCGCACCACCACTAGTCAGCTACTCACTGGTGAGCCACCAATCTGTTTTGCCCTTGGCTAGTCTCCCTAGTTCCTTTTGCATTTCCCTTTTTCTCGCCGGAGATTCATCACACGGCCGAACTTCCGTCGGTGCACTGTAGCGAGCAGCCAAACCAGAAAAGTGCACTTTTTCATTATTTCATGTGACAAACTTCCAACTGCTCGTTCTCCCTCATTCGAACTCCAAATCCAGTGATATAAATTTATAAATTCATCTAAAAACATAAGCTTTCTCCAGATATATATTTTATATTTTTATGATTTTATTTGTATTTATTCCTTTTCTTGTGTTTGTCGTTGCGCGCGTAGAACCCGACGTTGCTGAAGATTTTTTTTGAGCAGCAACCCGAAGGTCCAGACAGCACGCAAGAAGGCAAGTCTCCTTGACCATTTTGTTCCTAAGATTTGTAAATGATTTTATGATTAATTTAAATTCAATTGCATGGCTATGTTGTATAAAACACTAATTTTGATTTTAGAAATTTAGATAAATACCCAGAAATTGCTATGCCCTCCTTTGAAATTGTTTACCATATACCTTTGTCACCATAGGGTAGCCTTTGACTCATAAATGAGTTAGTAATACTTTTTGATGAATTTAGAACACTAGAAAATGCTTAGTTTAGCTGTTCATTTTAAAAATACTTGTATGGGGAAAAATGTATTGATGAATGATTTGAATTTATCTGTTTGTTAAATTAGTGGCAATAGAGGTTGCCACTGCTATTTCAAAATAAAATAAAATTTAAAATGAAATTAGACCAGGGTGGATGAAAAGTTTGGTTTGGTGAAGATTTAGCATGAGAACTTGAATTGTGTATGGTCCACCCTAGTCACTTAAGGACCGACTCTTATGTTTGTCCAAACTGAGTATTTCTGTACAACCACAAGTTTAAATGGGTACGACCTAGCTGACTAACTTACGATAGTCTAGTTTAAATGCCACCATTGGAAAATGGGTGCCAGAGATTTACTGATTTACTCACAGTGAGGGACAGTGATTTACTGTACTCACATGGCGCAAGAGGGGGCTTCTGAATGTGGTGGATTTAACCCTTCAGCGGTGAAACCTCAGCAGGTGGTATCTAGCTAGATTAGATTGAAGTAAAAGCTTTGTGATATTTTATCTGGGTCTTATGCCTCACAGTCGCTGTCCTTGTGCCCAAGCTGAGTTCCAAAAGGTCGTCGTTTTCCCATCACTAATTGTTATGGAAGTGGCCACTTCAAAGAGTAGATGATCATCACGTGGGATTTCCATTCCTTGCCAAGGTTTGTTTCAAGCTCCCCATTCATGCTACATACATCTAAGTCTCAAATCTCTAGCAAATCGCTCTAGGTCCGGAGGCTAAGGCCTCCAAGGTGTGTAGGTCTGCACACTCTATCTCAATTAATATTACTCTTGCCGCAAGTTAGCTGCTTTGAGTTGGCCCAAAGGAACTATCTCATGCGCGTATTGAGAGTTTTGAGTACACCTTTTGGTGCTCTGATGGCCATGAGGAAGTAGGTCGATTGGCTAGTCAATACGGATTTGGCCAAGATTTTCCTACCCGCAAGTGTAAGTAGTTTGTTGTGCTATCCTGCCAAGTGGCTCGGGTACTTGTATTCTAGCCTTTAGAAGTCCGCCTGACGTAGTATTTTTAGTGCAAACGGTAGGCCTAGGTAATCCAGAAGAAAGGTTGCATGTATGGACAGTAGTTCCTGCAGTATGGTCCGCAGATCAATGAAAGCGCTCATATAGAAACTTATCTTGGATGCATCTTCCTTCAATGAAAGCGCTTTGGCTCTGGGATACTAGCTCATTCATGAAAGGTGCTAGTTGCAAGGCCAAGGTTTTGGCAATGATCTTGGAGACGCTATGTATGAGGCTGATTGGTCTGAAATCTACCGCGGATTGGGCTTCATTCTTCTTCAGCACGAGGACCAAGTTTCCCATGTTTGTGCATTGGAAGTTCTTATCTCGCAAATTGTAGAATCCTTGTAGGGCAGCCAAGAGATCCCCATTGATAGTGCCCTAGCATGCCCAGTAGAAGTTTCTGTTGAAACCATTTGACGCCGGTGCTTTGTCCGCCAGTAGCTCCAAGATAGCAGTATTGACCTCGTATTCAGTGAAAGGGTCAACTAGGCTATGCAGATCTAGCTGCAACAATTGTATTGTCTCCAAATTGAAGGAGGTGGTTCTAGGTAGGTTGTGGCCAAGGACGTGAAAAAAATGATCAAATAGCACTTCTTTTTTATCCTCATGTGAGACAGCCTAGCCCTGGCCTATCATGAGGCGCTAGATGAAGTTCTTCAGTCTACGAGAGTTAACTCTGATGTGGAAGAATTTTATGTTGGCATCTCTCTCACGGAGTAGGTTAATCCATGATGCCTATTTCTTCTTGGATTTTTTAAACTACTGCTAGGCCAATTACTCGCTTTCTTAGGTGAGCCCAGAGCTCTCCCTCTTCCATTATTAGTGCCCAGTTCTCTTGTGCAATATCAAGGCGCAGGATAACCTCTTAGGCCATGAGCAGGTAGAGTTTTGCTTGTAGGAATAGTTTTTTTGCTCCAAGATATTAGCCTTTTTGCAATGTTTGTCAATTTGTTATTGAACCTAAGGATCAGGTCGAGGCTAGGAGTGGCTTCCGCCTAGGCGTATTGAACAACCATGTGGAAGCGTGGCAGTCAAATCCAAAAAATTTTGAAGCGAAAAATTTTGGTTGTTGTGGGCCACTGATGTTTGATAGGAGCGGATAGTGGTTTGAGAGAGATGTGAACAAGGCCTGCAAGGTGTGATTGTTGAATTCATTATTGCAGAAGCACCTATCGAGCTTAACAAGTGTCAAGTTTTCTCTTTCATTGCTCTAGGTTTATTTGCGGTTTTGTAGGTGGATCTCTTTTAGCTACAATTGTTTAAGGCATTTCGGAATTTGCCCATGAGTCACTAGTTGTAATTCATATTGTTCTTGTTGGTCACCTTGTAGATGAGGTTGAAGTCCCCTAAGAGTAGCCACCTAGTGCCATCCGGTGGTCGTGCTAGATGTAGCTCTGCTAGGAACTTTTCCTTGTCCCTATCCACTAAGGGACCGCAAACCGCCATCAGTACGAAGGTCCACTACTACAGAAATTATCATCACAGACGGTTCAAAAACGTCATCATAGACGGTTTTTTGAACCATCTGAATTTATGGGTCAATGATAATCAAAGGTTATCACAGAAAATTTGTGAGCCGTCTGTGATAAATACAATATAAACGGTTTGTAACTAGAACCGTCTGTAAAAAACACTATCACAGATGGTTCTATATATAGAACCGTCTGTGATACTCACACATTACAGACGGTTCTATATACTCGCACATCACAGACGGTTTTATATATAAAACCGTCTGTAATGTGCGAGTATCATAGAAGGTTCTATATATAGAACCGTCTGTGATGTTCTTCACAGACGATTTATACTACAAAACCGTCTGTGATAGTTCATTCTATACCTAAATTTTTTTCTTTTTTTGAATTAGCCCCAGGAAATATAGGGATGGCAATTCCCCCGCGGGTAGAACCGTCTGTGATGTGCGAGTATCATAAACGGTTCCATATATAGAACCGTATGTGATGTTCTTCACAGACGGTTTATACTACAAAACCGTCTGTGATACTTCATTCTATGCCTAATTTTTTTATTTTTGAATTAGCCCTAGGAAATATAGGGATGGCAATTCCCCTCGCGGGGGTGGGGCCCCGCGGGAAATATCCCTATGGGGGGGCGGGGGCGGGGGCTAATATCCTCCGTGGGGGGAACGTGGCGAGGCCCCGCTATGCTAACGGGGCGGGACGGGGGTCATCCTTGCCCCGCGGGGCCCTACAGGGACCCGATAAAAATAAAATAAATATATTTAATAATAGATTATAGTTTTTTAATATAAGAGATTGTATTCTTTTCTTGTATATTTAGACTAAAATTTGAATTTATATGTTAGAATATATATTTTGAAACTATATTTTTTTAAAAATATGCTTAACTAATTATAAATTAATAAATAAAGTTAATTTATTATTTTTTAAAATAAATTTAATCTTTTTTATCCCCCGCGGGGACCCGTGGGGGTCGGATCCCTGCGGGGACCAGGGACAGGGGGCTTTCTGCCCCTGTGAAGCTTAACGGGGTGGGGCAGGGCCGCGGAGGCTTCCCCCGAGACCCCCCTCCCCGTTGCCATCCCTAAGGAAATATTAGCTATGCCGTTTGAAAACAAGCAAACACGATAGCAAACATAGCAGAGAACATTCTATTTATATTACAATCCACCATTACAATATCACAAGATTACAATGCACCATTACAATATCACAAGATTACAATGCACCATTACAATATCATAAGATTACAATCCACCATTACAATATCACAAGCTATGCCTCTCGTCCCTGATACAGCTCGGGTAGTCCTTCTTGGTGGTCGCCTCACTGTAAGTAGAAGAAACAATGGAGAGAGGAAGCCCTAAACACCACAAAGTAGCAACACAAAGTTATAGAATCAAATACTAGAAGAAACAATGGAGGGAGGAAACCCTAAACACCGCAAAGTAGCAATACAAAGTTACAGAATCAAATACTAGAAGAAACAATGGAGAGAGCTCTAACCACAAAGAGATCGATTGAGGAGGAGACAGTAAGAAGTCTGGAGAGATTTTGAGCGCATAAAGGGTAGGGGATGGGTTCAGGTGAGTATTTATAGACAAGAGAGAGGTGAGACGATCTGTTGGGTGTGGGTTGCTCGGTTTCTATTGGCTGAAGTTGGGTTGGGGAGGATTAACGGGCCCAGTGGTCAAAGGCCAATTCATCATAGATAGTTTTTACCAAGAAGGTAAGAACCGTCTGTAAAAGCATCACAGACGGTTCTTAATTGAGTTGGGTTGGGGAGGATTGACGGGCCCAATGGTCAGAGACCAATTTATCACATACGATTCTTACCAAGAACCGTCTGTAAAAGCATCACAGACGGTTCTTATTAAGAACCGTCTGTGATATTGGCTATATATATACTGATACAATATAAACAACTAGTCTCAAAATATAAAATAGCAAAATTTTGTATGGCTTATATATATACTAATTTGAAAGGTTTCGACGAGATCTACAATTTTGCAGTTGAGACAAACCCCAAATTTTGAAGGGAAGATCGAAAATTTTGGCAAAAACAGAAATCAAAAACTTACGATTCGAATTTAAGACTACAAATGGCCGATTTTGGGGGTCTTCGAGAGTGACTAGCACAAGCGGTCGTTTTGTTTTGGATCGGGGTCGTCGTTAGCTTTCCAATGAGTACAAGAACATCGAAAACGGATACCGTATGCAAAAGTTATGCCCGTTTTACTGAAGATATGTCAAACGAAATCCTACTCAAATTCAAGCGAAAAATTATAAAATTTTAGGGATGTGTAAGGTGGGAAACATGTCACAGACGGTTCTTAAATAAGAACCGTCTGTGATATGGCAATATCACAGACGGTTCTTATTTAATAACCGTCTGTGATATTGGCAATATCACAGACAGTTCTTATCAAGAACCGTCTGTGATTGCATTTAATACAGACGGTTTTTATGAACCGTCTGTGATGAGACGTCTGATATAAACCTTTTTTGTAGTAGTGGTCGTGGCACATTCCTTTATCATTACATCTACTGTGATGCAAAAATTGTGCCAGCAAGAGTTGGAGATACGAACTGCATTGCCATTCTAGAGGATTAGGATACCTCCATAGGTGTTTTCTATTTGCAGGAAAGATAAGTCATCTAGTCTACTTCCACCAAGGGACATGGCATGAGCTTGATCAACTATGCTCAATTTCATTTCTTGGAGGCAAGCAATTTGACAAGGATTCGCGGTGATCATCTGGATGGTTATGTGACGTGCAGGGGAATTTAGCCCCCCTAACACTCCAATAAAGTATTGTGAAGTTAGGCCCCCAACATCTAAAGATATTAAAAGCTACTGGGTTTTGCTCGATGGAGAGCGTTCCACGGCGCGCGAGAGAGAGCTGGCGGCGACACGTGGCTCCCCCAACGCGCCCCCTTTCTCCCTTCGCCAGCCTTCGCCCATGCCACCTGTGCCCACTCTGCCCTGGATTCGCGCTCGCGCCAGCATCGCCCGTGCCCTCCCCGCGCTTGCGCTCGCGGGTTCTTCCCACGCCGCCTCCCCCATCCTCCCCCTCCTTCCCCCTCCCCCGCCGCCCCCTCCTCCCCCGGTCCCCCCTTCTCCCCTGCCGCCTCCCCCCTCCTCCCCCGCTCCCCCGCTCCCCCGCGCCTCCCCCGCTCCCCCGTCGCCTCCCCCTCCTCCCCTCGTCCCCCGCTGCAATTTCCTCAGCCACTGCTTGAACAGCGTGGACTCAACCGCGTTCCTGAAGTCCGCCTCGGGAGGCCCGGCGCGGCCACAACGCGAGCGGGCCCGCCGCACCGGCACCACGACGGTGGTGCTGAGCGGCGCCGAGCCATCCGACGAGGCCATGCGCACTGCCACGCCGCGACGGTGGGGTGCGGCGGGGTTAGTCACCGCGCGTGGGAGCGAAGGGAAAGGTAGCGGCGCTCAGGCAGATCCTCATCCAGGTTCTCTCTCTCTCTCTCTCTCTCTTATCTCGATGTATCATTCATTTCTTGATCAACATGAGATTGGGCTTTAAGGATTTGGCAAGATTCAAAGAAACTATTGAGTGTGTGCATCTGAATTCAACGTCTTTGCGTTGTGTGCGTGGGGTTGACATGTTCGGAAAACGTGTGGGCTTTCTCAAGTTCAAAGCTGACATCGTCGACGAGGAGACCAAAGCCAAGGTGATCAGAATGTTACCGTCCACGGTGCTTGTTTCTTACTACTTTAATTTCGATGTGTGCTGGTTTTGATCTTAGGTACTCTGCTCTCCCATGCCATCTATTGGGCTGGTGATCATTTGGGATTTAGGACTAACATTGGTACCGATATCGTGGTATAATGTTCCATATTCTTATTAAGACAGTCCAAATAGCTTGTCAAGACTTGATTGATAGTAATTGATGTTTTTCCAACTGAAATGTATGCAATTTGTCATAGGTAATTTGTCTTTAGGATGCTAAGGCACTGGGTGAGGAGCAACATGAGTAGAGACTAGAGATCATAGGTGGGTGCTTAGCTGATAGGATAGGCCAGGGGGAGCTGGAATGGGGCCAAGGTGAGCAATATTTGTGTTCCACCAGGGTTTGCTAATGCAGAATATATAGGCTAAAGCACCACACAAGTAACATTTGGTGGCTTTGCGTTAGTGCATGGTTTTAAAGAAAATTGTTCAACTGTGTGCTTATTTTAACCTTTATTTTAGGTCTTTCCTAAATTCATTGATGTTCCTTTTTGCCTTTTATTCTGGATATGGTGTATGTGTTGCACTAGCAGGATTAGGGTTTTGTTAGCATTATCTTTTGACAATATATTTAGGTTCCAGGAATTGTCTTTGCAAGAGGTCCTGCTGTTGCTGTGTTGATTCTACTGGAGTCTAAGGGCAAACTTATGCTGTTCTTACTGAACAGGTACAAAACAGTGACTTACAGGGAATGCTTGATATTCAGAGAGCCTTCTATTGAGTATTAACCGTTCTGAAAATTTCATGTTAGAGTTCCTGTTGGCAAATTTATATTGGAACTACCAGCTGGGATGCTAGATGATGAAAAAGGTGATTTTGTTGGCACCGCAGTTCGTGAGGTTAGTATCTTCCTTTTCCTTTTTCTTAGATGAAGGAGATAACAGTACATCCCCAGCCCCAGCCTCTGCTTTTGGAAGCAGATAACCCAGTTCACCACAGAGTCACCAGTACATGATCTAACCATACAGGAAAATAAAAGCCTAAGCTAAAGATGTTGAAAAAACATCAACTAGCTTTAAGCTTCATCACAACAGAAACTGCAAAACTACTAAGTCTGTCCTCCACACAACGCTTCAATCGCATTACTCCAACCCCGCTACCGCTGGAAGACTTCGGTAGCCACAATCTCCATTCTCCTCACCCCCTGTACCATCTCCTCGGTCTTACCGTGTTTCTGCATAACAGCCCAGGAGAACAACCAATGACAAACAGCATAAACCACTTGGTTTGGGTGTGATGGCCATTTGAAGTCAAAACAGGCCTTGTTTCTTGTAAGCCAAATTGCCCAACACAGGCTTCCATCCCCCACACGCATCATAATGTAATGACTTACCAAAGCCATTCAACCAAGAGCCAAATGCAAGCTGTGTGCCTGTGTGTTCAAGGGGGGAGTAGCTTCTTCTTTTTCCTGTATCCACGATCCCACGTAGTGTGTCTACTGAAGTTTACATGCTATTTATTCCACTCAATGCATTTATCTATACATGATTTTTTTGCGGATCAGTTCATAATGCCCAAACTGATCAATTGGTGACTTTAGTGGATATCGATTAGCATAATTGGTCTGAGATCTTTAGACGTACATGGAGAATGTTCACATTTCCTTGTTGTAATTATACAAATTGAATGTTAATTAGCTAACTTCGTAGAGGGCAGTGTTTTTGTGATCGAGAGGTGAGCATGATTGAGTGGATATGCTGTCTTTAGACTTCTATAGAGATCTGCTCAAGTACTTAGGTAAAGTGTCATTTTTAGAATGTGGTCATGGCAATTGAATTAATTTCTGCAATTAAAGTCATAGCAAGGCGCACGAAGCACGCCCGATGTTCTAGTTGTGTAAACATAGCTCTGGCAGTTGAGGTAGGAGCAAAGGGAAGGAAGTTGTTCCCTGTAGCTCAGCTATGCAGTGCATTAGTAGCTCATCCATGTAGTGCATTAGTAGCTCAACCATGTGGTGCATCAATAGATCTACAACTTATTAAGAACCGTCTGTGATATTGGTTATATATATACCGATACAATATAAACAACTAGTCTCAAAATATAAAATAGTAAAGTTCTGCATGGCTTATATATACTCATTTGAAAGGTTTTGACGAGATCTACAACTTTGCAGTTGAGATAAACCCCAAATTTCGAAACGAAGATCGAAAATTTTAGCAAAAACAGAAATAAAAAACTTCTAATGCAAATTTGAGACTAAAGATGGCCGATTTTGGGGGTCTTCGAGGGCAACTAGCACAAGCAGGTTGTTTTTTTATCGGGCTCATCGTTAGCTTTCCAACGAATACAAAAACGTCGAAAATAGGGCCTGTTCTTTCCGGCTGCGGCTGATGGCTTTTGGCTGCGGCTGATGACTTTTTGGCTGTTTGCGACAGAGACTGTGGAAAGAGAGATACTCGCTTGCGATTTTTGATGATACAGATATTAGTTTTTTAACGTGTACTACAATTAACTTGTAGACCTCATCTTAAAAAAATACCCCGTTTAAAAGTTAGTTACTGTAGCAAAAGTCAAAAGCGGCTTTTAGAAGTCGTAAAGAACAGGGCCATAGACACCATATGCAAAAGTTATGCCCGTTTTACTGAAGGTGTGTCAAAACGAAATCCTATTTGAACTCAGGTGGAAAATTATGAAAATTTAGAGGTGTGTGAGACGGAAAACATATCACAGATGGTTCTTAATTAAGAACCGTCTGTGATATTGCCAATATAATAGACTGTTCTTAATAAGACGTCTAATATAAACTTTTTTGTAGTAGTGAGAACCGATTGCATGCAATACTCCCAGGTGAAGACGTAATGCATGAACGGCAAGAAGACTAGCTTGAAAATAGGGTAGGTCGGCAGTGGCACATGTAATGCAGTACACCAGATAGAGGAGACACAAAACACATAAAGAAATAATTCGACAGTAGGGGCAAAAGCACAGGTCACTATGATGAAGTTTGCACTAGTTGAAGGCTTCATTTGGGTGAGGTTTGCCTTCTAGGGTCAGTATGTAGTTGGCAGCCTGCTACACACCCGGCCAAGCATCTTGAAGCTCGACTCTGTCGGTTCTGCATGTTCCAGCAAGGCATCATCAGCCTGGTCAGCCTGCTCTGTGTTGAGGTGGAAGAGTGCGAAGATGGCTTGTGTGGCCGTAGACGGTAGTGGCCGGTCGAACATGGCTAGGTATTAATTGAGTGCTTGATCCATCATGGCTTACTGTTCTTCAAATACTCAGCTAGTGGCGAAGTTAGAAATAAAATTGAGGAGGGGTTAAACTATCTATAGATTTAAACTAAGTTGACACAAATTTAATCTTTTACTTGTATGAAATTTCAAATGTACACAGAAATCACATAATTGGATAGAGACAAACAATGAAAAAGAGATAAATACAAGGTAAGTATCTCGATAATAGAAAACGTATATCCAAAAATATATAATTATTCTGCCGTGAGTGCAGAGTAGTGATAAATCACCTATATATGAAACACATCAAAAAATTAGTGATATAATAGAAAATTGTGAATGGTAATAAAAATTTAGATCATATGAAACATACATTGATAAAGACTAAACTATCTACATATATCTATAATGAATTAATTATAAAGACTAAACTATCTATATACATTAAAATAAAAATCTAAATTGTAAAAAACTAAATTGATAAGAAAGATTATAAGTGAACAAATTATTTACTATGCTATCTAAACTATCTAAAAATCTAAACTCTAAATTAATTATGCTATCTAAACAAATTACTTACTGTCGATCTAAACTATCTAAATTCTAAAGTATATATGATTCTATATACTTACCGTCTATTACTCCGCTCGGTCAGCCCTTTGTTTCACTTGGCCGACTCCTCTCGGCCAGTCAGCCTCTCCACGCCAGGCACGCCTCCCGGCCCTCCCCCTATTTCTCTCGGTCGGCGGCCGCCTCTTACTCCCCGCCCCCACAGCTCCCCGCATCGGCGCCTCCCCCCTCCCTCCGCTCCCGCCTCCTGGCTCCACGCCTCCGACCCTCCCTCTCCCTCCGCTCCCGCCTCCAGCCCTCCCTCCTCTGCTCCACGCCTCCACCCGCCCGGCCTCCGCCCCCGCCTCCCCTCAATGCTCCTGCCTCCCCCCTCCGCTCCCGCCTCCGCCCTCCTCTCCCCGCCTCCGGCCTCCCCCTCCGCTCCCCGCCTCCCCCCTCCGCTCCGGCGCTTCGCTCCCCGCCTCCGGCCTCCCCCTCCGCTCCGCTCCCAGATCCAACCCGCTCTACCGTTCGGCACTTCGACGCGCGACAGGTCTCCTAAATCTAGATTGCTGTGTGATTTCTGTGATTTGTGATTTGTTGTGTCTTCTTGGGCTTTGTTGGGTCTAAAGCCAGTGGGCCTAAACACGCGGGGCCGCTGGGAGGTAGGGGTGACCTGAGGAGCGGCCAGATTTCCTATGGGCTAAGATTTCCTAGGCACGCCACATGACAGGGGTGCTGCTCCATTTTGTTTCCAGTAGTTCACTTCGGTGAGGTGTGAAGGCTAGAGTTCAGCCCCTCTTGGTTAGTGCCTTCGGTAGAGGTGCCGGCAGGATGGAGGGCACAGGAGACATGAAAATGTCGACCAACTGATTGCTTTTATCACAGGTGTCATAAGGAGTGTTGGAGACGGTGATCACAATAGCTGACGATGATCCATGATTTCATGGTCGGTGGTGTGTGGCAGCTGGGCAGCCGGTGGGAGGCCGATTCTGGCTACTTGCAGCCTGAGGGGGTAGTAGTGCCTGCTGAAGTAGCGGAATTGGCATGACAGCAGTTGGCACCATAAAGGAAGCCATTTGGTTGGTGGAGAGCGTTACTACAGACGTCTGAGTTGCTGCAGGTGGAGAGGTGGTCGTAGCCTCGGTTGCATTTCTGACTGGCAAGAGAAGCGGCACCTACGACAGAGTGGTTTCATCAGCATAGCAAGTGGAGGTAGCAGCCACAGTAGCGACTCCCTTTGGAGTGGCAGTGGCAGTGGCATGGAGGGTGTAGCTTTAATCAGAAAGGCTGCTGGAGAGAGCTCTGAAGTCGGCTCCATGGTGGTAGTAGCGTCGAAGTCCATGCCCATTAGCGAGAGTGCATCAGCCATTGGCTTGGGGCCAGCAAAACCTTGCTAGACTGCATCAGCTAGTGGCGATGCGGTAGCGCCCATCGGCAGCACCGTAAGCTTAGGTAGCAGCAAGGCGAAAACCGGCGGGGCTGATGGCTTGGGGCCAACAAAGCCTCACTCGACTGTGTCAGCTGGTGGCGATGTGGTAGCACCGACTAGTAGCACCACAGCCTTAGGTAGCTGGAAGGCAGAGATCGATGCCTCTTGCAGCGAGGTGGAGGTCGTCCTGTCAACCTGGGCAACAGGGGGTGCCGTAGTCATGAAGGGAGGCCAGGCCTAATCACCGGCAAACACTAGACCTGCGATGCCGTCCACCAGTGTGGGAGTAGAATGAGGCAAGCTGATGAGGTTGACGGGGCTGGAGGTAGCGTCGCAGTGGAAGAAGCAGTTTGCTGCTAGCATCTCTCGCAGCCTCCAAGTATGCCTCGACCTTACAGAGCCATGTCTGGTGATTGAGTTGCGCCTCCTCCTCCGATTGATAGAGCTTGTCGTCAAGGAGTAGCTAGCTCTTGGTGAAGGAGCACAGCGTGGGAGGCAAACATCACCTGCAAGGTGGTGTCTCTAAAGTCTTTGTGTGTCTTGTCAGTAGGGGCTAGCGGTTGCGGGCCTGGCGGTCTTGAAGGGAGCCGAAGATGGTGTGGCCCTCCGGTGCATCATTGTGGTGATGTTGGTCTCCTCCAGTGGTGTGTTGCAGCCACGGGGATCGGTCTTGGAGCCGCTCCAGAGCATGCGACTTCCCACGCTGGCTAACCTAGTCAGTGGAGGGTCTCCACTGACCCAACTGGTCATTCCTACATTGGTGATGGCGTCATCGTCGTCACTGTTGTACCGCTTGTCGTGATACTTGTCATCACCGTGGTAAGCTTCATGGCTTGGCCTCCCGAGCCTGCTACGGTGGGAGGTGCTAGTGGCACCCTTTTTCCCGCCAGGTGGTTTTGTTACTTTGGTGGTGGCTGTGTTGGTCCTTGTGCTCTAGGATGCCATCGTCAACACCTAGACACCAAGACAGGTTGTGCTTGGTAGGCTTGAAGGGCACGAAGCTTGCCAAGCTAAGGTTAGCCTTAGGTGGGTAGCTGAGTAGTCCTCCATGAAGTCGAGGTGAAGAAGGACCATGAAGGTGAGGCCTTTCTTGCAGCGGTCAGGCTGATCAGCCGTGGTAGCCTAGGGCCCTACTAACTGACCATGGAGAGAGCCATCAGTGAAGGTGAGCTAGGTAACCGTCAGTATGGAGCTGGGATTCATGTCCATGCCCATAGGTCCAGCGTACGTGCATCTTCTTGCACTATTACACAAACACTATAAGTAGACGCAATTTCACAGACGGTTTTGTGAAATCGTTTGTGATGCATACTATCACAGATAATTTTAATTTAGAGACCGTCTATGATACTCACAATATCATAGACGGTTTTTAATAAAAAACCGTTTGTGACGTTTTTATTAAAAACCGTCTGTGATAATCAGCTCATCACAGACGATTTTTATTAAAAACCGTATGTGATAATCCAGCTATATATTGATTGCGCCGCTCAGAACCGCATCTGTCTTCATTTCGATCTAGATCTAGACCGGTGCACACCTGGAGGAGGCAAGACTTTTCGGCCATTTAATTTGGTGGAAGGAGGCTAGCTATTTGGTAGGAGACCTTTGAAGATCCATCAAGTTCTTGGTTGCCCTACATATGGTTAGTAATAAAATTTGTTTTTGGTTTCATTAAAATTTAGATCTAAATTTTGGTGACTGTTATTAAAGATGGTTTGCATCTACTTGATCATACATGATCAGTTTTCGTCATGTGGGAGGTCAAATTTATCAAAATTGTTGGTTATAATTGGTTCCTTAATCACTGAAAAAAATAGCTATTGTGTTAGGATTAATTAAGCTAGCAAAACCTCAATGCATATGGTATATATGTAGTACAAATTAATTAATTTAATTTTTAATACTAAGTTGTTATATATATGCATAACATAGGATCGAAACTGGATGTATGCCGCGAACCGTGTGAGTGAAGAGTACATTAATGGTATGTCTGCTTTTATAAGAGCTGCCGAGAAGGATATATTGAATAAGGAGGTGGAATATATGTATTGTCCATACACTGACTGCGAGAATTTAAATATGTTTAAGAACCGATAGCAGATTGAAACACACTTAATTCGGAGGAGTTTTAAAAAGGGGTATACGTGTTGAACCAGTCATGACGAAGTTAATGATATGCCGTCGAATGACATCACCGATGAAGTCAATGATATACCGCCGGATGACATCGCCGGTGAAGTCAATGATATGCGTGGATGATGTCGATTGTGGTTCAGATTCGGATAGGCTGCACGATGATAATCTGAATCAGATGCTTCACGATGCAGAAGAGAACTATGATGAGAGAGGGTATATCAAATTCTGAGGCTTGATGGAGGACTCGGAGAAACCTTTGTTCATGTGCTGTAAGTCAAAGTACACGAGGTTGTCAGCCATGCTTGAATTGTTGAAATTGAAGGCAAGCAACGATTGGTCTGAAAAGAGTTTTACGGCGCTGTTAGGTCTTTTAACGGATATGCTTCCAAAGGGAAATGAGTTGCCTGAAACTATGTATAAAGCCAAAAATATTCTTTGTCCATTAGGAATACAAGTAGAAAAAATACATGCATGTCCAAACGATTGTGTCCTCTATTGTAAAGAGTATGCAAACATGCATGTATGTCCGATGTGCAACACTTCCCGATACAAACGTAATAATCAATTAGATAACGGCGATGGAACAAAGGTGAAGAAAGGATCTCCTGCTGAGGTGGCATGGTATCTTCCTATAATTCCCCGTTTGAAGCGATTTTTTGCAAATCTAAAGGAGGCAAAACTGCTACGTTGGTACTTGGAGAAGCGCAAGAAGGAGGGAATGCTGAGACACGTTGCTGATTCCGCCTTCTGGAGAAACATCGATATGAGGTTTGCAGACTTTGGTGCAGAACCGAGGAATATAAGGTTTGGACTGAGTACAGATGGAATGAATCCTTTCAGTAGCATGAGCAGCCGACATAGCACTTGGCCTGTGACTCTCTGCATCTATAACCTTCCTCCTTGGTTGTGTATGAAGCGAAAGTATATTTTACTATCGATACTTATTCAAGGGCCAAAGCAACCTGGAAATGATATTGATGTGTACCTAGCACTGTTGATGGAAGATCTAAAAGTACTGTGGAACGAAGGGGTATAGGTATGGGATGTATACAAATGAGAGAACTTCACTTTGTGCTCCTTATTGTTCTGCATCATAACTAATTATCCTGCCTTGCTAATCTGTCGGGCCAGAGTACAAAAGGTGACAAAGCTTATACTCACTGCTTAGATGGTATCGAGAGTGTGTGGCTGAAATACTCACGCAAAACCATGTATATGTGTCCTCGCTAGTTCCTTTGGAGCGCTCACCCATACCGCAAGATGGAGAAACAATTTGACGACGAGGAGGAGAACAATTCAGCTCCAAAGCATTTAAGTGGAAAAGAGGTTTATAATATAATTAAGGATTTAGATGTTCTCGGAAAGGGACGTAAATTGAGGGTTCATGAGAAGAACATCTGGAAGAAGATATCAATATTTTGGGACTTCTGTAAGAAGATATCAATATTTTGGGACTTATCTTATTGAGAGTACCTAAATGTTCAGCACTGCATAGATGTTATGCACATAGAGAAGAATGTATGTGACAGCTTGATTGGTCTCTTACTGAACATGTGTGATAAAATAAAGGACGGTGTCAACGCATGGCTTGACTTGGTTGATATGGACATCAGGCTTGAGGTAGCACAGACAAAAACAGATAATGGACGAATGTACCTTCCTCCTATGTGTTACACTCTGTCCAAGGCCGAGAAAATATAATTGTGCTAGTGCTTGCAAGGTGTTAAAGTTTCGTCTGGTTACTCCGGCAACATGAAGAAACTTGTTTCGATTCAAGATTTGAAGTTAAAATGGCATGAAGTCTCATGATTGTCATCTATTGATAACATATATGCTCTCTATTGTAATTCAAAATATTTTATCGTTCAAAGTCCGAGAGACATTCATGAGATTGTGTTATTTCTTTAACACAATTGCTCAGAAGGTCATCGATCCCGAATGACAAGATGCTCTGTAGAACAAGGTGGTGATATCTCTATGTCATCTTGAGATGTATTTTGCTCCTTCGTTTTTTGATATCATAGTCCATCTCATTGTTCATGTTGTGTGGAAGATAACAATATATGAGCCTGTACCCATGTAAGAGGTTCATGGAAATTCTCAAGTCCTATGTACGGAATCGATCTCGGTCGGAGGGCATCATCGTCGAATGTTATGTAAACGAAGAGGTCATTGAGTTTTGTGTCGATTTTATGGTTCAGATTGAACCGATAAGTGTGCCTCAATCTCGTCATGAGGGGAGTCTCAAGGGTATCGAAACCATCGGAAGGAAAGCAATTACTCCAGATATGGACACGTATGCTCAAGCCTATTTCACGGTTTTACAACACATGACTGAAGTGGCCCTTTATGTCGACCAGCATAAGGATGTGCTTCAGCAATAGAATCCGGAGCGACCGGATGTTTGGATCATAAGACAACATAACATCGGTTCAACCAATGGTTGAAGGAGCAAATCGCTAGGAGCTCGTTAAGTGAAATGCTGACATAGTTGGCAAAATTGCCAACATTTACTGTTGCGATATGGCAAAGATATGATATAAATTGGTACACATTCTATGCACATGCTCAAGATGTAAAGAGCACTAACTAGAACAGCGGTGTCCGCATAGATGCGTTCAGTACCAATGGGTCAACAAACTCATACTATAGGTTCATAGAAGAGATTTAGGAGCTCGACTACGTGGTTTTCAAGATCTCCTTATTTCGGTGCCGTTAGATGCATCACCCACAGGTGAAGGTTGACAAGTATGGTGTCACTACCGTAGACCTCCAATGTGTTGGATACAAAGACGAACCATTCATACTCGCTAACTAAGTTATTCAAGTTTTCTATGTAATCGACTAAACAAATAATAAGCGCTATGTAGTTCTTCATGAAAAAAATGAGAATTATCGGAGTAGAGAATGTAGTGGATGAGGACGAATACAATCAATTTGACGAGTTACCTCCTTTTGGAAATGGCATAAGGGTTGACGAAGAACAACATGACGAAACTAGTTACATACGCGTCGATCATCATGAAGGGCTAATTTTTAAAGAAAATAAGCAAGTGGAATGAGATTGTGCGATATATATGTGTAAATTTGAATTTATGTATATAACAATGCATGTGTGATGTATATATGAAAATATGTGATATATAGGTGAATTTGCATTTATGTATATGAGAATGAGTCATAAGTCATATATATGTGCTAGCTTATGTATTGTTGTAGATATTAATTCCAGAATAATACGTTGGTGCAGCTAATAACTCTAGAAAGAAGATAGGTGCTAGCTTATTACAGATGGTTCTATTTAAGAACCGTCTGTGATATTAATTATTACAGATGGTTCTTAAATAGAACCGTCTGTAATAAGCATTTATATATAACCCTCCAGCTAGGGTTTTGCGCATACTGAGTTATTAGCTACACCAACCAGCAGATCGAGAGCACTCAGGACCTAACGCCGCCGCTCTCCTGAGCCTGTCGCCGCCTTCGGTCCCCGAGCTCGTCGCCGCCTCCTCCGCCAAGCCTGTCGCCCTCCCTCGTCCTCTCTCGAATTTTTTGGTGCATTTGGTGAAGTGAGGGAGGTAAGTACTGCTATTTTCTAACTCATCCAATCATTATGTACTAATATGTGATTATGAGAATCCTAATAAACAACATTTTTCTGGTAGAAGTACTAGGGGACTAACCTAGTTAGTATTTAGTTTATCCTTGTACAAAAAGTAATTAATTTATTAAAGTTATGTTGAACACTATAAGAACTAATAATTAACCAAATCAACAAATTGATTAAGCTTGATTGCAACCTGTCATGTTCATTGCTGACATGTTAATTTCATGGCCACCTAGTTTTCTTTGTTCAGCTACTGTTAAAATTCTAGATTACCTTCTTTCTATGATGTTGTATTTTATTTTTCATTGTTCATTTAGCATAATGAATATTGGATATAGCATTGTTGATTTTGTTACGAATATTGGATATATCTTTTTTAATGAATTATTTGCAATTGTACTGATTCAGTGGCATGCATATCCATAAGATAAAATTAGCGATTGCCTTTATAAGTAGAGTAATATTATATGACCTCATTACTTGGTAATAAAATTGAAAATTGTAAATTAAGGAGCTAACAATGCATCCGTGATGGATATGCTACATTTGCTTCTTAATCATGTACTTTCATATAATTTCATGTCATTTTCATATTGATATATATATATATATATATATATATATATATATATATATATATATATATATATATATATGCTACATTGTGCTTACTTTTCATATATGAGAAGGGCAATATGTCATCTGCGCATTCTTCAACATCGTTACCGGATGCGTCCACTAGAAAATCCAAATGCCAAGGAAGAGGATTATCGAAAAAGCCTGAGGGCCGATTTACCATCATAGAGGTCGATGGATCTGGGACCCCTCTCCTTCCTCACCGAGCAGCGTGTGCATTTCGAAGAATGGCCAGTATAGTTGCACAAGAGTGAATTAAGATCACATTCGATTCGTGGAAGACCGTGACTGAGACTCAAAAACGTGAGCTGCTGATAGAAATTTTTGCATCGTTCAAGATCCCAGAAGAACACCACGACTTCGTGCGACGACATGCCTTGCTAGTGGCGTGTAAAGCATGGAAGAACTTCAAGAGCCTGCTTGTCAAGCAGTACGTGGAGAAGGATCTAACGCCCTTTCCCAAGTACCTATTTCTGGAACCATAATGGGAAGAGTTTAAGGCGATGAAGACGACCAAAAATTTTAGAAGTGCAAGTGCGGCGTACAAAGCCCTTCAGGCAAAAAATACGCACCCCCACAGACTCGGCACAGCTAGGTATGCGGGTAAAATCCCGTAGTGGAGGAAGGAGGATGAGCATGCAATTCTACAGAACACCGTCCCGCCATTTGTCACGATCCCCGATGAGCGTGCTCGAAATTGGATTAGAGCGAGATCATCTACCACATCGTCGGGGAACATCTCCTTTCGAAACCCTACAAACGAGGAAGTGTTCCACCGCCTAGTAAGATATCGAACTATGTTACTTGTAATTACTCCATAATTTCATAGGAAGTGAAATGACATGTTAGACTCTTGCAGGAAGCGCTGAGTATAGAATCTTCCCAATGATCATTCCAGGCAAGTAGGAAGAGAGATATACTCTCTGCGGCCCTCGGAAACAAGTAGCACCCAGGTCGTACGAGAGGTCATGGTCTTTACGTTCCTTGAAAACATGGTTTCTCAGAAGACTTCGAATTGTATCGGGATAGAAAGAGAGCCAAAGCCGAGCATGAGGCATGGCTACAAGAGGAGATCAAGGTATATCTTAGAGAGGAGCTCGCTGATTATGTCAGAGATGAGATGCGAAGATATACAAAAAATCAGCAGGTCGCCGTCGCCGCTGCTCCTGTGCTAGCCAGCCCACCAACTGTCGGAGTAGCTGTGCGTCCAATCCTACCACAGAAAGCGAGCCTAGATTTCCTGTGAAGGACATGCTGGTAATAATTATTATCTCTGAGATGCTCGATACGTTGATAGGCCTATTGGAGTAACTAATTTTGTATCGTTATGTAGACGCCTATGAAGTGCAAGCTCCAAGTGAGATATGCCTCCGTTGCCCTGTGCGTTGCTTGGGGCCAGGCATATCCATCCGATCGCGGGGCCAGGGTGCACGGTTCACCTTTAGCGCCAGGCTTCGAAAATGTGAATGTGGATGTTGTTCATGCCAATTTTGAGGTCGTCCCACTACAGAAGCCCCCCAACAACGAGATCGTGACTCTAGGGAAAGCTATTGGAATATTCATCCAGTGGCCGAAAAGCGATATTTGCCTGAAGACTTCTTCACCGGTGCCAGGTCCACAAGGGCAATCCGAACCAGAGTTACCTGCATCGGTACCATGTACTCAGGGGCTATCTGCACCACCGCTACTTGTACAGGTGCCATGTCCTCAGGCACTATTAGCACTAGCGCTACCTGCACCGGTGCCATGTTCATAGGAGCTATCTACACCAGTGCTACCTGCACCAGTGCCATGTCCACGGGTGCTATTCCCAACAAAGAAACTTGCACCGGTGCTATCTTTACAGTCGACTACCATGAAGTCGATATACAGTCGAGACAGTAGAGGCAAATCAAAGAAGGCCGATGATGATATCCCCTACCTACCATTACCCGCAAATTCGTGCTGGATGAGCCGATGATCGTCCCATCAGAGCGCCTCCTAACCCTAGGACTTAATTGTCAGAAATTACATGCATGGTATATGGAATAGGCCAATAAGCCAGAGGGACAATGGTGTCCTGGTCTCACTGTCAAATTCAAGTCGCATCATTTCCAGCATGAAGTTCATGATTATGTCTTCACGGTGACCTTTGAGGATTTATTTGATCTCTTCACGTTGAACGCTCTCGACGCCTCACTTGTTCGATGCTGGACGCTGTAAGTGTGTACAATCACAGTCTCTGTTCATATAGTACCGATAAATGTCATATATAACTTATTGCTTTTGTGTATGTATGTATATAGGTACATGGTGACTGAAGCTAGATCATCCAAATCACCAATTGGTTTCTTGAACCCACACTTAGTCGCCATAGATACTATCAACGAGAATGCATCTTTCATCGAGAATTACATTACAACATCATTGTTGGCTCACCGCAATAAGGAATTTATACTTATGCCATATATTCAGGGGTAAGTGCTGTACTAGTGGCTGTACTTGTTGATTTCTACTTCATAAGCAACACGAGATTAGGTTTAATGATAGCAGCCGACATACCTGTGTAGGTTCCAGTGAATTTTAATTGTAATTATACCAAAATGGAATAAGATAATATACCTTGATTCTCTAAGTAAGAACAAAACCAACTTCACACTTATTGGCCGATTAATCGATAGATAAATACATTTTCTTCATACGTAACTATATTGTACTCTTTCTTTCCTTTTGAATGACTCAAGCTAACTTTTTGGAATCACGTAGATCGTTCGCCACGTATGTTGTAGACTTACATGGCTCGACGGCCAACACCCTGCGATATGTTCGAAATTTTTCGATATTCGCTAGTACACATTAATCCTATATAACACTTGGTGGTAATGCCTCTTGAATTAACACGTTCTATTTTTTGCAGTGCCACTAGCAGCCTCTGGGCAATACCTGTGGATTCTATGTTTGCCACCATATGAGACAACTACTTGATTCCTCGAAGATCACCGATCCTAAGGTTTGTCAATCTTGCTAGAATTATTTCATACTTATCAAGTTATATATGTACGTACATTGATATTCCTATCGACAGGCTGCGCCCATCCCTATAATTGCATTGGAATAAAACAACTTTGCACAAATTCGAGGAGAGTGCGTGAACTTTTTGGTGTATAATGTCATAAAATCAGATAGAGAGTTCCACAACGTAGAATGATATTTTGTTTGGGATAAGATTGACATTAATTGTACATGTGTATTTGTTAATGGATATTTTATTTCATTTCAATTAAATGATCTGCCAAATGGATGTTTTTATTTTTGAAATGAATTAAGATGTAAATTGGATGTATACATGTACATGTTGATCTGCTTGTTTCAGAGGGTATGGCTAGCATTTCCTGAGACTAGCCAAAAAATAGAAATAGATTTAGGGGAAAAAATAATATCACAGATGATTTTTATTAAAAACCGTCTGTGATAATAAACTATCACAGACGGTGCGAAAGCCGTCTGTGATGACCTCATATCCTTACTGACCCATCAATTCAGACGGTTCATGAAACCATCTATGATAACATTTTCCAATCATCTGTGATAACGATTTGTGTAGTAGTGTTGGTAGAGTAATTTTTCATCGACACGGTTCAATGAGCACTTGTTTCCAATTACACGTCTGGCAACCTCCTCGTTCCATGCATGAAAAAGGATGCCCTCAAGGCACAGCCGCATGTGGAACCTTAGAGCTACCTCATATGTCTGATGGAGTGGCTTCTAAGGACTCACATGGAACTCGAGGTCATGGAAGGCAAACATGTGGAGGCTAGCCACCTCATCGCGATGGTGCTTGTGCTCGAAGTTGATGAGGAAGTTCTTTGGGTAGGGTGGTGCATCGAGAAGTCAGACGACCTCAAGTTGAACCTCCTCCTTATGGCTTCAGCAATGGTGTGTAGCTCCATCTCTGACTTTGTCTTGCCCAGCTAGACAACAGTCGAGTAAGCTTCATGTGTTTGGAGTTCCCTGGAGGTGGGGGATGATGCATGCATCTTCTACCAGTCGTGTCCCCGAATCATCGAGGTTGGGGTATGCCATGGCATTGGTGATCCGCGGGCGGGGTAGCAGCAAAAGGCGTCCACCTACAGGAGGGGCAATAGCAAAAGCCCCCCATGTAGCAAGTGGAGCTAGAGGGGATGGAGATCGAGTGTACGACCGTGGAGAGGAGATGGATGTGGAGCAGCTGGAGTTGGACTTTGAACAACAGTTGGGCATGCAAGCAAAGGCATGGGTGGAGGCACTCTCTAGCTGCAGCAACAATCTCTTACCTTGTGGCTGGAGCGCAAGCAGGAGAGGCACTTGGAGGGGTCACAACAGGAGTGGGCACTGTGGTCACGGTTGAGGCAATTGAATCACCTTTCTTTTGTGCACTCGAGGAAGAGCCGGTGGTTGCAACTTAAAACATCATTGAATGATCTCTTGGGAGTGCCTCCTGACCACCTTGGAGTAGTGCATCACCAGTACTTTGGCTTGACCAACGTCTATTGTGGCCGGGCATGGGGATGATTGTGTGTTGACTGTAGGTGCTTTCAGTTGGGAGCAGAGGCAGAAGCTCTAGAGAGGGAGGCCGTAGCTAGGAGAGCAGGGGACACGTAGTGTTGTCACTTCCATCAATTCCTTCTGCTTGGAGGAGGGGGGATTACTAGTGATTTGAGGCGATGTGCGAAATGAATGTCCTCTACAAAGGTCACCTTATGTACTGAAGACTCTGCAAAGGTCACCCTATGAGCTAAAGATTTAACCCGCCACGAATTCTACAAGATTTGGGGTGGGTTTTCTTTGATATGACAGCCTTGCGGAGTAGATGGTTGGACGACTAGTGGTTGGGCTTCAATGCTGCTTCCTGGAGAGGATGATGGCCGCTCTTCGTCCTGGTCACTAGGGCGTTGCTCCTTCAGGGAGCCAAAATGCAAATGACTTCAGGGGGGTAGTGGTTGTGTGCGAAGTCGATTCTTGGGGGGAGTAGAGTGGAGGTAGGAGCTATGGATCCAATGATGCTCAGCCAGGATGACCGGTGGCAAGCTTGGAGACAGCGACGGTGGTGGCGATGATGGAGGTAGAGGCATAGGTGAGGTGCGGCCTACCCTAGCGAGTAGGGGGCCAGTGGGCCATGGAGAGGGAGATCTGGAGGAGGGGAATGTGGATCCAGTGGAGGGCAGGGGATTGGGTGGATGCCATGGCCAGAGTGGCTGGCGACGGGCTGGGGTAGGGTGTCCAAGTAGTTGCGAGTGCCCCTTCTTTTTCATGCTTGGATAGTTTTTTCTTCGCTCCTTTCATAGTTGCCTCCCCTAGTAAATCCTTCCTTAGAAACAGCCTCCTGAAGATGGTAATTAACTAAATCTCCCAAAGTTTGATTGTTGTATTTTAATGGAGAAGGGTAATTTATGAAATAATGGCTTTTCTCCATAATAATTTGAAATGGAAGTGTATTTCTTTATGTGAGATGTATTTTCTGATGATTTAATGGGACATGGGATGTCTCTACAAAAAAAAGAAATTTTCATAAATAATAATCATATTAAATGGTATTTCACTTAGAGGCCAACACCACAATCGCCCATTGTCGTTGCCCACTCCAGTGCCACCATCAAGTGCCGCGGCCACCCCCAGCAACCTTCCCCTGCTAGATTTATCAAAGCCATCACCATCATCTACCGCACACCTCATGCATCTTCCAAGCAAAAGCTCAAAACTTCAATTTGAAAGTTTAAGTTTTCCCCATATGAAAGTTGAAATTTCTAATGGAATGCTATCAAATTCGTATTGATTTTTTTTCAAATTATAGTTAATAATTGATTTTTTATTTGAAAATTTCAATTTGGGAAGTTTCTAATCTCTAGTTAAATTCCCCCAATTCCATAGTTAAATTTTTTTGTTAATGGCGAAATAGACGGTGAGCTCATTGCTGGTAGTGTCGGAACTGGTTGGGGGAAGCTGTCACAGATGGGTAAGGATGGATGATAGAAGAATGTCATGCCCGCTTTTTGTGTTTGTAGCAGCCACACACAGATAAAACCACCCTTGACATACCATATTCTAAGGATGGACCACTGGCTTGGTGGTACGGGTGAGGATGTTCATTCCCTCCCACCCGAAAAATGCACACATGCGCTCCGTTAAGTACTCTTTGAAAGATGTTATTTGAAAACATCATCCGATATAAGGTTGATAAGTGGTGCCTAGGGCTAAATTCAGTGATGCATGGATGGTATTGTTCGGTGAATATAAATTGGGAAATGCTTAGCAATTTGCCCCCTAAGGCCCTATTTGTATTGCATGATTATTTTTTTAGATTCCTACTATAATTAGGCTCCATTTGGCATTACGATGGATTATGATAATCTCGTTTGGTTGAGCCATTTTTAGATATTCAAGTGTTTAGCTAACAAGTTGCAAAGGAATATATTATTGCATTCCAAAACATATCTAAAAAATGTGAAAGGATAACCATTTGATAATCAAAATTATCTACCTTTAATCTGATTTACCAATAGATTAATAGACTTTTCATAGCTTATGAAACAGGGGTGCTCGATCTTCACGACGTATGATCTTTCTTGAAAGATAAATATGTGACTAACCTGAAATCTCATGAATTCTGATGAACAAAAGCACACGATTGCCTACTATGATTACAGACTCCTATGTATCAGAATTCAACTAGTAACATGCTATGGATCTTCATCTTCTCACCACACTAAGAAATATGACTTTATTGGTCTATGAGGAACAACAAGAACATTGATAACCGATAATTTAGTGGAACGCTAACTAGTCAGTTTTCCAACTCTTATGGTAGCGCACAGCATAAACCAAAGAGTAAGAAATTTCTTTGACTCAAAATTAATATTCGAGGTTTACAAGGGATGATGACCAAGACTTTATACCATCGTACTAGCCTGATCGGACTCACAAAAGGAAAACAACTCGAATCCAGTTATAATTCTATCTTCATAATTTAGATAACTCTTACCTAACTTAAACTGAATGCAATAGAAAGTGGTTGGCTAGTTTCCTTGGTATGTGCACCCATGAGGTGGGTCTCACGTGATGGCTGGCCTATGAGGATGGCGCACAACTCTCTTGATAACAACCAAACTTTCCTTATGGTCAAAGTATTCGTTTCAGCTCGTTTGAAGATTCGATATCACCCATCATCTCAAAACTGAACCAAAACGAATACTAAAACCTAAAATACTCTTAATATGTCTTATTGTAGATACAAACCAGATAATGTCACATGGAGCTTGGCCAAAAACTAAAACAGACTCGGAATTGAAGACTAGATACAATCGAACTTCCGAAGTGTAGTCTTCTCCAATTTCAATTTGGAGCTTGAAAACTTGAATCCAGTATCTTGGTGGCTTTTCCCACTGATATAAGTGAAGTTTCATCGTCTCCTCCTTTTAGACCTTCTCTTGGTGTGCTGGCCTCCTTCACCTCTCGCTTGGTAGCACCAAGTTCTTGCTCACATAATAACATGAGAATACACAAAGTGAAAACATTAAGTAGCAAGCTGTTCGTAGCAGTGAAATCAAACGAACTTAGGATCACCTGTTTAGTGAGTTCCCATGCTCTAGCTCGAGTGATTAGTCTCTTATATAATTATTGTAAAGTTTCAACCTTAGAATCAACACTGGTTTTGTCATTATCATTATTACTTAAATCTGATGATGTAGATGAAGCCTGCTTGATAGTGATGTTCTCATCAGCTTACCTTTCACAACAGCTTAAAAAAAAAGCACAACAACCACAATCTAAGCCTTAAATTGTTTCATGTAAAATTCATACGTTCCCAATTGGCCTTGGACTATTTATACATTTTATCTAAGAATTACCCTAGCAAGCGTTTAGCCTTGTTCCAAACGAACAAACTGTAATGACAAATATTTCCAAGTTGAGGATTTGTGGGTTGAATCTCACTCCCAAAATGTGAGTGAAGCTTTAAACCTTCCATTTCCACCTTCTCTTACAGATATATGAGTTTACCCTGCCCCTGGTACCTTCTCTCACAAATATGTGAGTTTTGAATACTGATATGATCTTTAAAATACAATTTCAACTATTAATTTCTATCTAATATATTTTCACATCTAATAAAATTATATAATATCGTGAAAGTAGTTTTTAAGGCAAGTCTAAGCATGTTGTTTTCACACTCTCGATCTAAAATTCTAAACGTTTACGAAGATTTCGACCGGAGAAAGCAGTAAATTGCAACTCATTTATACCTCTTAGGCATCCAATTAGATACTTCAAATGCATCGTAGCGAAATCAAAAATAAACTTCTACTCAGTTGTGCAGCAGACGTTGCTTCACGCCACCGAACACACCGCCGGGATACACACACCCAGATCCCTTCATGCGCTCACAAACTTCTCTGCTACAACCGCCCGGCACCTGGGCCCCAGCTACCCACCCTTCCGTGTGTCCCACATGTCGGTCACTAAGCAGCAGTTCCATGGCACGAGCACGAGAGAGAAGGGTGGCCGCTGCAGTTTGCTCTCCCCTTCGCCTTTGCCCCCACACTCCGACACCTCGTCCCACACACCAAGAACCAACCGACGAAAGCCGAAAGCACTACAACCTCCCCTCCTCTCCTCGCTTCCTTCCCCACGTCATTGTGGAGAGTCCGTCGCCTCTCCCTCCCCCTCCGTTTCTCGGTTAGATTCACGCTTCTCCAACCTCAGGATTCCCAATTGGTTGACTGGCTGATGGTGTCGGTGGATGCGTGCGCCTTGATCCTCGCCCTGAAAGCCCAATTCTTGTGCTGAGTCCCGACTCCGCGAACGGGGGGAATTTGGGCGGTAAGGATTTCTTGGATTATTGGGGAGTTAGGAAATTCTCTGTGGTTCTTGGGCGTTTGCTTGGATGATCCCAGCCGATCATGATCATCATGGGGATGATGATCTTGGCGCTGTTTTGTTGTTCTGATTGGTGAATTGTGCTGAGAGATGATATTTTTGTCTCAATTCTGGCGTCTCTTTCCCAGAATCCAAGCAAATAGCATGGATCCTTTGTTGTTTGGTGGGGTCCTTCTTTGTTGCTAGACTGTTAGTGGGTGTGATCTTTTTGCCACCGATGATGCAGTTGGAATCTTGCTTGTGCGCAGTGTTGGTGAACTGATGATATTGTTGATAATTGTTGGATAGGACAAGAAAGGTAGTCTTTTGGGTGTGGAGTTGGGGCGAATATGCTTTCTTTGTGAGGGGTCGCAGTGGCACCTTTTCCTTGGCCATTTCCATGGTCCTCTTCTGCATCAAGCTTGCTGCAATCTCTTCTTGGTGCAAGCCTCACAACAGGCTCTAGTGTTCTTGATTGGGTCTGAGTACTGTCTGAGATTTGAGTTGCTCTCTTCCTTCTTTTCCTTGATTTGTGCAGCTTGTTTTGCATCTGATTTAGTGCCTATTTGTGTGCCAGAAGAATATAGCATCTCTGTATGTTTGATTAGATTGACTTTTAGAATGCTTTCAATAATACAATTTCTTTAGTTCTTTGTTTACATGTGTTGGAAGGATTCTTGCTCATCCACTTTTCTGATTTGGGTGAATAATATAACAAACTCTTGTTTAATTGTGCTAAACAAAACTGAGGTGTGTTGATGAGCTTGTGAGGGAAGTAACCCACAATCAATGATTGTAGTTACATGTCATGGTTATCTTAATGCATTTCACATTGCAGAATGGTCGTGTATTTTAATGCACTCTGGTGTAGAGGCTTGAAGCTTGGGCGCCACAAGTTTGAGTTAAAAGCACAGGGCAGTGCAAGTCCCAGACGTGGCGGATGGACGCCACGACGAGCAGCGGAGCTTCCTCTTCTCTCCCCCTCCATCTCATCGTGGATGAGACGCTTGCCCTTGTTTCTCCCATGCAGCAATCATTTCAACGGTCACAGCGTCATTGCTTTGGCGACTCTGCTCCTGGGGAATTCCCCTTGGCTGCAAACCCGTCAATTGTCCTCCATGTCCTCACATCATGCAATCTAGAACCTGAGGACCTCGCTCACTTGGAGGCAAGTAGTGTTTTATTGTTTTTCTCCAATGTAGAATTGATATTGCCGCTGATGATCTTTGTGCTTGTCATAGGCAACATGCGCGTTTTTCAGGAAGCCTGCCAATTTCCCTCCAGACTTCCAATTGTCAATGTCAGAGCTTGCAGCGTTGGATATGTGCCAGAAACGGGCAATATTTAAGCCTATGACTGCACAAGAAAGAGAACTGTTTAAGCAACGCTGCGGCGGGAGTTGGAAGCTAGTTCTTAGGTTTATAATGGCCGGCGAAGAATGTTGCCGGAGAGAAAAATCTCAGGCAATTGCTGGACCTGGTCACAGCATCGCTGTGACAACAAGCGGTGCTGTGTATACTTTTGGGTCCAACAACTCTGGTCAACTTGGCCATGGCAGTTTAGAAGAGGAGTGGAGACCACGGCTCATCAGGTGCTTCTCGAATCTACATTTATTAACTTTAATCATGACACAAATGTCGCTGAACAGACTGCTAAACATCTATCTGTTGGTGCTCCTGTAGATCATTTCAGGGGATTAGAATTATTCAAGCGGCAGCAGGAGCAGGACGGACAATGCTCGTCAGTGATGCTGGTAGGGTGTATGCATTTGGAAAGGATTCCTTCGGAGAAGTTGAATATGGGGTTCAAGGTTCTAGGGTTGTGACTACACCACAGATGGTAGAATCATTGAAGGACATATACATTGTCCAGGCAGCAATTGGGAACTTCTTTACTGCAGTGTTATCTCGGGAGGGTCGTGTATATACATTTTCTTGGGGGGACGACATGAAACTTGGTCATCAGACAGAGCCAAACGATGTGCGGCCACATCTTCTCACAGGTCCTCTTGAGAACATTCCAGTTGTGCAGATAGCTGCAGGCTACTGCTATCTCCTTGTTCTGGCATGCCAACCAAGTGGCATGTAAGATTTTTCACCCAAACATGCAATGTGATAAACTCTGTGATGTCTGACATAGTGACATGCTATTTTTTTAAAGAGAAAATTTCTTTATCTGCATTTAGCCTCACTCTTTAGCTTTTGTTAAATTTATGACGATGAAGCCATTAGGTGAATTAAGGTTGAGAAAGTAATTTTCTGTAGAATGCAGTCCCTTGGACATGACAGAAATAGGCAAAGCAAAGGTCACTGTCTACATTTCGCAAGTAGCATAACTGCTGAATTGGAGTACATAAGAAAGCTTGGTTCACTCTATTTAAATACTATTTTTTTAATGTAACATTTAAATACTATCAATAACCCTTGAAGAAAAAGATTCCAGATTGATCAGCTGAACTTAGTAAAAAAAACTAATCTCTCTTATTAATGTAACTAATATTTATTGTCTTTTGACATTTTCGATGAATTGTTGTGCTTTGATAGGACAGGTGAAATAGTAGGTAAGTTTTGATTTTCTTAATCACAGCTTTTGCTAAATATGACTAATTTGATACTATTCCAATGTTTTGGTCTCAAATTATATTGTAGGTCTGTTTATTCTGTTGGTTGTGGTTTAGGAGGGAAGCTTGGCCATGGTTCGCGAGCTGATGAGAAATACCCTAGATTGATTGAGCAGTTCCGGATTTTGAATATACAGCCAGTGGTCGTTGCTGCTGGTGCTTGGCATGCTGCTGTTGTAGGCAAGGATGGACGTGTTTGCACTTGGGGATGGGGGCGTTATGGCTGCTTGGGTCATGGTAATGAGGAATGTGAGTCTGTTCCCAAGGTAGTTGAGGCCTTGAGCAGTGTGAAGGCTGTCTATGTAGCAACTGGAGATTACACCACATTTGTTGTATCAGATAAAGGTGATGTTTTCTCTTTTGGATGCGGTGAATCATCAAGTCTTGGCCACAACACTACAACTGAGGTTAGGCACAATTTTGGTTTTGACTACTAGAAGTTTTTTAACATAAGACATGCTATTTTATTTTCATTGTGCTTGTATATTAGCACTAGCCTGTCAATGTCTTGTGATTCTTTTTGTAGTTTCTTTTTTATGAGCTACACAAGGAATATAATTTGCCATTCATGTGCACCATTCTACAAGAACTATCTAGGGTTTTGTTCATGTTAGATCCTTGGTGACAAATTCTGCTATTGAATAGTACCAACAGCTGTATTGCAAATTGCAATATACTGGTGTTAACTCTTATTTAGTGGTGTTGTTTTGTCAGAGTATTAACCAGAAATATCCTCTCTTTTTTCCAACAAGATCGTCCATTCTGCTTGCCTGTTCGCTCAACTTTTCTCACACAGATAATCTTCAGAATGTAGATATTAGTTTTACAATTAGGAACCGATCTGCTCTGTCATGTATGAGTAAGAAGGAAAACACATTTGCAAATATTCCTTTTAGGCTTTTACTATTTTGTAATTTTCTTCTTTGTTCTGCCAAAGTTAGAATCAATAAGCATTTTCTTTACCATCTCTGCTTCTGAATCTCAATCTGAATGCAATGTTTTTTTTCCAGGGTAACAACAGGCATACTAACGTGCTTAGCCCTGAGTTGGTGACTTCTTTGAAGAGAACTAATGAAAGGGTGGTGCAGATCAGTCTTACGAATTCCATATATTGGAATGCGCATACATTTGCATTAACAGATTCAGGGAAACTATACGCATTTGGTGCAGGGGACAAAGGGCAGCTAGGTACTGAACTTGTTGCGCAGCAAAGTGAGAGGGGGACCCCAGAGCGGGTTGAAATTGACCTCAGTTAGGTCCAATTGCAACACCACTACCTA
The DNA here is from genome assembly GCA_036346265.1 of Melocanna baccifera. Lineage (NCBI taxonomy): Eukaryota > Viridiplantae > Streptophyta > Magnoliopsida > Poales > Poaceae > Melocanna > Melocanna baccifera. Next base: position 13,569,246 of record CM070709.1, read on the forward strand.
CTTTCACTCCAAATGCACTCTTCTAACCTTCGCTTTCTAATTCTTTGCATTGCACACACGTAGTTTGTGCCCTGATCAGTCTCATCCTGCACCGCAGCTGATCGTTGTGAAAATAGTTACCAGCAATCAAACAATCTGTTGTTCCTATGATTGCTTCTCTTTAGAAAACTTGTGTATATAATTGTCATGTAAATATAACAATCAGGTCTCATTGCCAGTTCCTTCAAACATAAGCAGCTGGCTTGTGATTGATAATTTAACATGTTGTGAAATTTACCTTACTATGAATCTTTCATCTGTACAATTGCTCTGTGCTTTGAATCCAAGTACATATTTCTAGTTTCTTGGCATTCTTGGGGAAACGGTATGTGTGCAAACACGTTGCGCCAGTTAAATTCGGACGCCGTGTGCTGCTTGCTAAGATATGCATACTGATTCACGCTACTGCCCATAGATATTCAACTTGTTTTTTAGTCTGTTGCTTGTCCTCAACCTAAAGGAAACCCATACATGCACTCTTCTGTGAGATCTGCCGCAACTATTCTTTATTTGCCCTTCGATATATTTCAACATAGATGTGGCGTTTGGTTTAGGGAATGGGTTGGTTCTAGCATCAACCTACCCCTCGTAACTTTGTTTGGTCTGATAAATGGATTAATCTTGGGATGGATTGGTCCATACCTTGAGGTCATTACATAATTTTTCTGGCATGATCATATTTCTTGTTTTTAATTAGATTGTGCGTTCAAAGGATGAGGTGATAATTGATCAATCCATTCTATTCTTCAAACCAAACAAAAACACCAAGGTAAGTTAATGCTAGATTGCTAGAACACTGTATGCTGAAATATATATAAGGGCAAACATTGTACTAGAATGAGCGAAATATGAAAACCCGTGAAAATCAAACATAATTGTCAGTGATGTAGGGTAGGATATGTTTTGTCTGTATTTCAAGATTGAACTAAACATTAGTGAGGTACGGAAAAGACAAACACCAGTTGCCTCTGCTTCAATGGTGAAAGTATTTTTAGTTATATTATGTATGGTGAAAGTTGAGCACTGTTATATATTTGGTGTCACGTTGCCAACTATCAAGCATTCAACTCACAATAATATAAAGGTAGAACAATAACATAAGATATAGCCCCAACAGTCTTCTCTTCTTTATTGCTCTTTTGCCCATAGACGTGGTGTTTACAATATACAGCCCCTACCCACATAATTTATAGGGAGAGGTGAGGCGTCTTCATGATAGAATAAATCGTATGGAAGTAAACAACACTAATGGATTTCATGGGCCGGCTATCCCCTAAAGTGCCTTTGTTTTGGTAAAGTGCCCACACCGTTGGGCTGTCTAGAGTGGGCCGATATACAACTACTCCTTGGACACTTTGCCAATGTCATGCTTATGCCTCGTTAAGAATTCTTTCTAAAAACCTAGTGGGAAAAACTAGTAAGAAGAAAAGAACTCATGTTCTTACCATTGCATATGCTGCCACATTAAAAACCTTCAATCGCAAAAACCCATTGGTGCAAAACTCAACTAAGGAAAAAAAAGTAAACACATTTTCATCCAGGTGATGAATATGAAGATCATATATCTCCCTCAAAGACAACTCCTTGGAATGTCTTCTCGTACCGATGTCACGGACATGTGTAACACCTCGGCTTAACAACAGACCAAGATATTATCCACAACTACTATCACTATCAATTTTAACCAATAATCTAGTATTACCAGCAGCTAGACTTCAAGAATAAACATTCAATAAAATGCTCAGCATAAATTTCAGCAACATGATATACCACAACTTGAACTTAAGACAAATCAAATAATTGCCAAGATGAGTTATAAATAAGTCTAAACTAAGGGACGCATTAAGTAGTAATATTATGAACCGAAAGGAACTAAGAGAAACTACAAATTATCTCATTATTACAATGACACTTCGTAAATTTTTTATGACTATAAGTAATGAATTGCTAGGTGAAGTGATGAACTACAAAAGTGCAATATTCCATGTTTACATAATAAAATAATAGGAACAACAACATACTCATTTACTTTTCAATTTTCACCATTCTCTTTTCTCATCTTAATTTTTTTAGCGCAATGCAATGCAATGCTTATGCTCATATCTCCTTCTTTAGCTTATACTGGTATAGCAGATAGAACACCCATAGATGTTCGCCCTCTACCTCCATCCTGTGGAGGTGCCTACCAAAGTATGTCTTTCCCTCTAACCCGTGGAGGTACCTACCGAAATAGGTCTTTCCCTCCATCCCGTGAAAGTGTCTACCTCTGTAGGTTTTACTCAAAAACACTCTGAAATAGTTAAATATCTTTACTCATAGTTATTAACTTTCTTACCACCCTGACTTATATGCATATGTCATATCATGAGTACAATCTTTCATCATTTTACCATATATCATAGTTATCATCAGATTAATATCATATTGAAAAAACAATAATCAAATATTGCATGACATTAATAAATCAATAATAATGAATAATTATCAACTATCAATTTACTATGTACTTGCATCTCTAGTTACGATGACCGAGTTTATTAGATAATGACACCAACCCTAAAGTTACTCATACTACAGTAAACAACCAAACTCAATACAAGACATAGTAATACAATATAACGCTTAATCAACAACGCTCCTACTCGCTCTCCAAATCCATACTTTTTCCCTTTACTGGACAATCACCACTGCTGTCTCATTACTAAAATCATCATAATTTTTAACTCCCATATCGTATTATAGCAAACCATACCATTTCTGGAATTTATACAAAATCTTTTTATAACTTCTTAGTTGATCACATGTCTATATTAAATCATCTAAAGCCATGTTTCTAACCTAGAAGACAGATTTGTCATCCTCTCGACAGCAGACTTAATAATTCCGTATCTTTTAATCTAGATATACAAATATATTGAACCATTATATTTTCAGAAAATAAAGAAAATTATCTATCATTTTATAGTTGTGCCCAAAATTCAATTCTACCATTAAATCAGTCAAATTAATAATTTTCCACGACTACGTCTAGCAGCAACTCGGTTCCAAGCAGCAGTATCCCAAAATTCATAACTTCTATTCTACTCATTCAAAAATCATGTTCTTGGACTTGAATCTTAATAAATTATGTACGTTTTTCATGTAGATCAAATTTCCAAATTATTCCATATTCTATTTTTAATCTACAGATTAATACGTGTTGCCAACAGATGACACAATTACCAGACAAAGCTCACAAAATTCATGACTCAAAATCTATTCATCCGATCGACATAAATAAATATTCTATAGAAAGCTATCACAATCTCCTACAACTTTCTAGTAGATGGTATTCCGAGATTATGCCCATATATTACCCATAATTACAGTACAACAAGACGGCAGATTAAACCGATCTACCAATCAATCCCTTTAATGAACACGTGGGACTTCTCTCTCTAATTTGGATTTTCTTCCCATTCGTACAACAAATATGGTGAGCTATTTGGCTCCTATTTATGTGCGAGAGGTAATGTGGTTACACGGTATGCCTAAGACCATTATTTGAGATCGTGACGTGAAGTTTGTTTTTAAGTTTTTGGAGAGCTAACAGAGTACTTTGGGCACACAACTTCATCTTAGCACTGTGTTTTACCCTAAGATAGATGACCAATCTAAGCGCACTATTCAGACAATAGAGGACGTGCTTAGGTCCTTTGTCCTGTCACGGAATGGGAGTTGGGAGGATCACTTGATATTGAAAGAGTTCGCCTACAACAGCAGCTATCATACCAGTATTTGAGCTACACCATTTGAGGTTCTGTATGGATGAAGGTGTAGGTCTCTGTTGTGCCAGGATGCCATTGGTGAGAGGGTAATTCTAGGTCCGATTGGGTTCAGCAGATGGTTGATAGAGTGACAGAGATTAGGCAAAATCTACTTGTTGCTTAGAGCCGACAAAAGAATTCACTACTACAAAATAAGCTATACTGAATGCTTCATCATAGGCAGTTCATGGGGAACCATCTGTGCTGCAATTATCATAGACGGTTTTACAAGCGTGACCTGTACTATCTATGATACGCAACTATCATAAATGGTTTGTATGAATAACCATCTATGAACTATCACAGACGGTTATTCATACAAACTGTCTATGATAATAGTAGTTATCACAGATGGTTCCTATGAATAACTATATGTGATAGTTCACAGATGGTTATTAATATGAACCATCTGTGATAGTTGCCTATCATAGATGGTTCGCTGTTGGATGTGTCTGGGATACGTCGTGTTATTAAATATGTAGCTAGTGGGGTCCCGATAGTTCTATCTTCATTGCGTTGCATTGAAAGAGACGACCGTCTTTGGGGAGTTTGGTGAAAACATATTACTTGTAGATCAATTTATTCTTGGAGATTAGAGGCTAGTATTTGCTTCTAATTATATGTCTTCTAATAAAGAGAGATGATAGCTAGGTTTAGATCTAGCTAGTTTTCTTAGTAGTTTGCTCCAATTTAAGAAATGGTTACTACTCCTAGTTTACTTCATTATATTTTTACTTGATATATATACATTGCTTCATGAATAGTACGTACCTAGCTACTTAATTTACATATGAACAATTTACTTCAATATATTCTTGATTGATATATATTGATCTAATTTGACACTAATTTGTTACATGCACATCGTAGATGGACCGAAGCTAGATGTACGTTAAGAACCATGTGAGTAAAGAGTACATTAATGACGTGTTTGCTTTTAAAAGAACGACCGAGCAGAATATGTTGAAGAAGAGGATGGAATATATGTACTGTCTATGCATTGATTACGATAATTTAAAATGTTTACCAACTCTATGTAGATCAAAGCTCACTTGATTCGAATACATTTTAAAAAGTGGTATACATGTTGGACTAGTCACGATGAAGAAAAGATTATATAGAAAACTAGTTATAACATCGATGAGAAAGACAATGATATGCTGGCTGTGGACTGTGCTTTCGATGAAGATAGATCGTATGATAACAATATGGATCAGATGCTACGCGATGCATAAGGGAACTATAGTGAGAGAGTTTGGTAAATTCGAGGGCTTGATGAAGGACTCAGAGAAACCTTTATTCCCAGGCTGCAAGCTGCAATATACAAGGTTGTTATCCGTTCTTGAACTACTGAAATTGAAGACAAGCAATAGTTGGTCTGACAAGAGTTTCACGGCATTGTTAGGTCTACTAGCGAACATCCTTCCAAAGAAAAATGTATTACCAAGAACCACTTACCAAGCCAAGAAGGTTATTTATCTATTGAAAATGGAAATAGAAATAATACATGCATATTCAAATGATTGTATGCTCTACCGTAAAGAGTATGCAAACATACATATTTGTTCTGTGTGCAAAGCATACCAATACAAACGTAAAAATGACTCTAATGACGGTGAGGGCATTGAGGTGAAGCAAGGGCCTCCTGTTAAGATGTTATCGAGACTTGAGTATGCAAATCTGGACTCTCTGTGTATACTACACTAGTCCAGGATCACGCTAATATACAATATAAATATAGATGAATATCGACCATATACATGAATAATAAAGAAAAAGACTCTAATATTATTAATTAGCAGAGTATGAACTTATGGTCAAGTTTACAGATATTATCTTAAAGGGCTTAAGAAACTAGCAGCGAAAAACAGAAATAAGCATAGCAGCTATTCAATATACCCACAGACAATCAAATAGGAAGCAAAGTCCTAATATGTGAAGTCATCGAAGTATCCTCCTTCATATACCTCCTGCTGATATGGTTATTCTTCTTCAACTTACCAAGTCATTTGTAACAAAGATGTAATGTAATATACAAGGCTTAGCAATGGATAACTGAAAGGTTATTTTATAGAAAGTAATAATTTAAAGTGATTACAATAAATAGATTGAAAGGGAACTTTAAAGAAATCAATAATAAATAAGTAATTAAAGGAATTGAATAAACCACAAATAAACTGACCATTTACTCCAATAAACCACTCGTGAACTAACCATTCATGAATTTAACCACTAGTGAACTAACCATTCACTTCCCACACTTAACCAAGTTTTTGCGAAATATCTACCCTTCATGTAAAATCACTGAGCACTGTCCATAACCGGGGACATTGCTATTTGAATAGTTTTATACTTTGCAGATGTTGCACAACTTTAGCCGCACGATATGATTATCTTTGCGCTAAAGAAAATCATAGCAAGGTCTTTGCAATGTTCAATCTCAACCCAGTTCCACCCACTAAGGTTTCGCATGGAAATTAGCATTCATGTTCATCACAATGGTGAAACCGAACTTGAAACATCACAAATTAATCAGCTAGGTCTATCCCAGACTAGACATCTGGTTGTATGGTAAGGCTCAAATCAATGGCGCATAAAGTTAAATCCTTAGATATTACACAAGCGAGACTTCCACATCCCTTAAAGTGAATCCACACTTCCCTCTTTACTGCACGATCGCTCGCTCAAGTGAAAATCAATTTTGTATAACCAATACCAATGACTCACAAATATTATGACACATAAATTTATAACTGTGGCTACAATCACGATTCAATATCTCATTAAGTCGAATTCATCAATTGATCACATATGATGATGAGCCCCACGAGACTATAAGCATGGCTAAGCATATTAAACGTATAAGCCATGTAATAACTAGTATTGAAAAGTACTTACCTAGAATGGTTTGACACATTTTGATGTGAAAGGATAGGAGAAAAGATCACCGGAAGATAAGAACGCAAAGTGCCCTAGGTAGCCATGGTTAGGTGTCGGAGGCGAACATTTGTGGAGGGGTTTTGGACAAAAGGAGGGAAGCATGCTATAGAACGTGATGAGTCAAGTCTAAGAGAGGTAATGACATGGGCTAAAGCTTACCGAAAGTGACAAATCGACGTCGGGAAGCGATCTCGGCCTTAATTAGGGAAAACTCGAGTCCAGAAGATTGACTGTACCAAAATCAAATTAATTTGGCAACGAGATAGATGGTACATGGTAACATGATGTGACATGAAAGGACCACGGAAAATCTCACCGAATAGCTCGGGACACGGCAAGCAATTTTGAGATCAGAGGCCTCGGTGTCGACAGCGTTCTGGCCTTTAGGGAGACTTGGCATGGCTTGTGAAGGCTTAAGATGGGTCAAGGGGTCTTATTTATTAGCTTGGAAGAAATAGAAACTGACTCCAATTCGCAAATTTCGGTCTGAAATCTGTTTCAAATAATAGGTGATAAAATGCAAATGGATAAATGAAACGCAAAGACGCCGAATGGAATAGATTTCTTGTATGATTTGGCACAACCTTTATTTTGGGAGGACATTGAGATAGGTTTGGATTGGAAGTTGCCACGGAAGGTAAGAGAGAGAAGGACTTCGTGTCTCTCATCATTCTCTGGGTGTTTGGAGCAAGAAGATGAATAGTACCTTGCCCTAAAGAATATAAGGATTGGAAGAGAGCTATGTCACTCAAAGAAGAAAAGCTCATATGGATGATTGGTTGATGAAAATTGGAGGTTAAGTGTGCTGGCTTTCTAGCAATGGGTGATCCAATGGGAAATCTTTTCTTCATTTTTTAGAAGTTTAAATTGAGTTCAAACAAACTCTCAAAAAACCAAGAATTTACAAAAAAAATTCTTGTGACACAAGGAATCCAAATAAAATAAGTTTTTAATTGATTGAAGTTTATTTTATTCATAATAAATATTTTTAGTTTTAGAAATTTTATATTAAGTTTTAATTAATTCAAGAAAAATCCAAAATGTTATTTTTATTTTGAAAAATTCAAAACAGCTCTGAAAATTAGGATATTATAGATGTTGTGGTATCTACCTATAATTCTCTATTTGAAGTGTTTATTTGCAAACCAAAAGAATGTAAGATTGCTACGTTGGTACTCGGAGCAGCGTAAGAAAGATAGAATAAAAAGACACGCTACTGATTCTATCAAGTGGAGAAACATCGATAGGATATTTGTAGACTTTGGTGTAGAACTGAGGAATATAAGGATTAGGTTGAGTACAGATAGAATAAATCTTTTCGGTAACATGAACAGCCGACATAGCACCTGACCCGTGAATATATGTATGTACAACCTTTCTCCTTGGCTATGTATGAAGCAGGAGTACATTTTGATGTTATTATTTATCCAAGGACCAAAGTAACCTGAGAATGATGTTGATGTGCACCTAGCACAATTGATGGAAGGTCTTATGATATTGTGGAACGAAAGGGTACAGGTATGGGATGCGGACAATCGAGAAAACTTTACTCTACGCGCCATGTTATTTTGCACCATCAATGATTTTCCTACACTTGGTATCTATCAGGGTTGAGTACAAAAGGAGCTTGAGAGTGTGTGATTGAACAAATCACACAAAACTATATATATGTGTCATCATAGGTTCCTTCTAAGGTATCACTCATACCGCAAGATGAAGAAATAATTTAATAGAAAAAAAGAGGATGACTCAGCACCAAGGCCTTTTAGCGGGAAAGAGGCCTATGATATGGTTAAGGATATCGATGTTGTACTTGAAAAAGGACATAAGTTGAGGACCCATCAAAAGAACATGTAGAAGAGGAGCTCAATATTTTGGAACTTGCCTTATTAGAAGCACTTAAAAGTTCGTAATTATATCGATGTCATGCACGTAGAGAAGAATATATGTGATAGCTCGATTGGTCTCTTATTAAACATTCATGATAAAACAAAGGATTGTGTCAACGCACGACGTGATTTTATCACTATGAACATCAGGACCAAGTTAGCACCGATAGGGACCGACAAAGACTGGATGTACCTTCCCCCAGCTTGCTACACTCTGTTTAAGTCCAAGAGAACTGCACTGTGTTAGTGCTTGCATGGTGTGAAAGTCCTATCCGGTCATTCCACCAGCATGAAGAAACCTGTTTCCATAAAAGATTTTAAATTAATTGGCATAAAGTCTCATGACTGTCATGTTCTAATAACACAATTACTTCCTATTGTAGTTTGAAGTATTTTTACCGAACAAGGTTCGAGTGACAATCATGAGATTGTGTTATTGTTTTAATGCATTTGCTCAGAAGGTCATTGTTTCTAATGGAGTAGATACTCTGTAGATCGAGGTGGTGACGACTCTATGTCATCTTGCAATGTATTTCCCTCCGTTATTTTTTAATATCATGGTCCATCTCATTGTTTACCTTGTGAAAGAGATAAAGATATGCAGCCCCGTATTTCTGCATCATATGAACCCGTTTGAGAGGTACATGGGAATTCTCAAGTCCTATATACGCAATCGATCTCCCAGGAGGGTAGCATCATCTAAGGTTATGCAACCGAAGAAGTCATTGAATTCTGCATCAATTACATGGCTTAGGTCAAGCTGATAGGTGTACCTTTATCTTGTCACGAGGGGAGGCTAGAGGGTATCGGGACCATTGGAAGGAAATAAATAACTCTGAATCTAGAAACATACACTCAAGCCCATTTCACGATGTTACAACACATAAGTGTCTATGTATATTGAAGAGTACAAGGACATGCTACGCCAAGAGAATCCAAGTCAGTCAGAGATTTGGATCACAAGATAGCACAACCGTCAATTCAACGAATAGTTGAATTTGTGATTCAATGGGAGGTCATCAAGTGAAACACTGTAATGGTTGGTAAAAAGGCTAAAGTTTACAATTGTAACATGACAAGGATACGACATTGATGGGTACATATTTTATACAACAAATCAGGATAGAAACAGCATAGTGCAGAACTTAGGTATCTATATAGATGCATTTCATACGCACTTTAGAGGCTTGTAGAGGAGATTTCGAAACTCGACTACGTAATTTTTAAGATCACTCAATTTCTATATCGTTGGGTCCAACTCTCATAGGGTGTAAAGGTCAACAAGTACAACATCACTACTGTGGACCTCGAACGTGTAGGATATAAAGATAAACCATTCTTACTCATGAGGCAAGTTGTTCAAGTTTTTATGTAACCGACCCAGCAAATAAAAAGCGCCACATAGTTCTTCATGGAAAAATAAAGATTGTCGGAGTTGAGAATGTCATGAATAAGGAAGAGTACAATCAATTTGATGAGTTATCTCCATTTGGATACGGCATCAGGCTTGAGGAAGAACCAATTGATGAAGCAAGCTATATATGTGTCGATCATCATGAAAGGTTTTATTTAAAAGGAAATAACCAAGTATAATGATCCTATACGGCAAACACCTATTGGAAAATCATTGCAATGTAATTATAAGAAACTCAGCATGCAATTATGGAATCATTCCATTTTAATTAATTCAGTAATTAAGAAATAATTACATTTGTGATTATATATGCTTACTTTTTTTATAGGGCGTAGATAGCATTTCCTGAGCCTAGCGGAAAAACTGGATTTGTTGTAGATAGAGAAGGAACTATCATAGGCGGTTTAGTGGAACAAACCATCTGTGATAGTTCTTCTATAAATAGGCTCCTACTTGGTTTTATGCTCTCACTCCTTACTCGCGCACCTCTCTATCTCAGTCACCCTACTAGGTTTTGCTCTCACTCCTCACTTGTGTATCGATGCCGTATCCCCCCCCGACGCCTCTCCTTTTGGCGCTGCCTCTCCTCCCGACGCCACCTCTCCCCCCGAAGGTATGGACCCCAAATCCCACTTCTTTTAGGAGGTAAATCATGGTGAGTTTGGTGGATGAGTGGAGATATGGTGGCTTTGCACATGACGAGGCACTGAGAGAACTATTGCATGATATGTTATGGGCTTTTGATTGCTTGATGAGGATTTTTGTCAAAATTGAAGTCATAGTGATAATCTAGATTTATTCTCTAGTTTGATCTCTCATATGCTAGTTGTTTATTTTTGTGGAGTGTAGTGTGTGGCTCTGTCAATTGCTTATGCTCAGTATTGCTTATTGCTGTTGTTAGGCTTTGAAAAATTAACAACAATGGAAGAAGACCAATTTTTTTAACTTGTGCAACTCCTCACCTGAGAGCAATACTACAATTATTAATCTATGTATTATGCAGATTTCAAATGCTCACATTTGTGTTTTATTAAGCATATTGTGATAGGTTAATGATATGAATTGGCTATCTGTTTTGAGAGATAATATATATGCTTTCATGTCATTTTTATTGTTGTATATATGCTATCTTGTAGTTGTTGAGAAATACATGTTGTGGTGAAAATATTAAAAAAATAGATAGAGAATAAATTTAGAGATAAATTATTGGAGATATTATTTCTAAGTGAGTTGGAGTTCTTAAAGATAACATTAAGGGATGGTCGTGTTATTGCTACAAAATATATTTAGAATGGCATGTTAGTGTTCCAAAGGGACCTTGCAGCAATAATATATGCCACAGAGACCTTCAAAGGGTATGAAGCAAATCACATACACTAGTGTATCAGGTTCTATGAAGTAAGTTATGGCCGCTTTCTCTTCCTCATTATCATGTTGCGTGTTGGGTTTGGTTGCTGTCTTATGCATAAATAACCTTTAGGCTGCCGGCAATTATCGGTTTTCAAATAGCTCAAATTCAAAATTTGAAATTGCGTATTTTTTCAGCAACCTGCCCATTCCTGCTCGCTCGGATTTTGCACCGATTCTGATATTTCTATCCCAGCTCGTGAATTGTGAGCTTCTTGTGATCTTTCGACTCATTGGCTTTAGTAAGTTGTAGCTAGATGGTCATGACATACATAGGGTAAATACTCCTAATAAGATGGAATTGTATACATACAATCTTGATTGTATCGGTAGGCGGTAACTTAAATAAGCCCATGATCATTGATACGTCACCAATTGGCTGTGGCATGGAATTTTTTAATAATCAATTGTAATTCAGAATTGCAGTATTATACCTGCCTTTTTAATTTTTTTTACAGTTTTGGACATGTGTTGTCCAACCGTTGGACGACTTGGGCTAGTCGCCCTACCGTTGGGCGACACGTGGCCAAGTCATCCAATGGTTGGGTGACTAGTATTTGTCGCCCAAAAGTTAGGTGATATTGCCCCTAGTCGCTCAACCGTTGGGCGACTAGTCCCTAGTCGCCTAACCATTGGGTGATTTTTTAAAAAATAATTATTTAGTTAATCAAACAAAAATAATTATGGGGGTGAGGGTAATTATTTAGTTAGTCGCCTAACCGTTGTACGTAATACATTTAACAAATCTTATTTGTAAGCTGTCTTTTGAAATGAACGGGGCAGATAATGTCGGTTGATCTGTTTCTGATTTTTCGTAGATCATAAATGGTACTAGATCTGTTAAGACTCGCAATAACACTTTGCAACCGTTGTATGTGTTGTAATCCAATAAATTTTCTAAAGAATTTTTTGAGGACAATTGATGTAGCAATGATTAGTAAGAACAAATATAAGTGATATTGTGATATAATAGAGAATTCATATATAGAGGTAGACAAAGCAAAACACACGCATAATTAAAAAATACACAAAGCAGGAGAAAAACCCACTACGTGCCACCAACTACACCACCCGCAACACCTCCGTCATGTCCTCTGTTGTCGCTTCGTCTCGCCCTCGGTCGATGCCTGCCGGTACGGCCACGCTTGGCCTTCCTCAGCGCGAGGTGTCGGCACCTCGATTGGGTAAAGCTGTCAGGAGCCTTGTTGACCCGTGCTCCCAACGCCTTGAAGGTGGACTGCACCTGTGCCTGCATGGGACTGGCGCACTATTGAGCTGCAACCTGGAAAGTACCTCACTGGGTCCTCCGAGGTACTCGCTCACATCCACTAGGAGATCCTCGTGGGGAGATAACCCAACTGGTAGCTGGTGTGACGTGCCTGCAAGACAGATTGTTTGTTATATATGCAAAAAAAACGCTTAGAGAGAAAGTGTATGTGACATCTGAAAATTTTCTAAAATATATTTAGAATTTATTCGGATTTTTTGGGATTTAAAGTCCTCATTTTAATTAAGCTTAGATGAAATTTGTTAAAAATCTTTGAGCAAATGTGGTCAAAATAAGTTTATTATATTTTATTTGGGTTACTTGAATTTTTTGGAATTTTTTGGAATTTTTGGGATTTGTTTGGATTTTTCTATTAATTTGTAGGCTTTAATTGCTTTTCTTGGGAATTCTAAAGAATGAAAACAAAATTTTAAAAATGAAATCTCCCACCTCTCTCCTCCAAGCGACGTGTGGACGAATGAGATCCGCCCACATCGCCGCTCAAGCCATCCGACTGCCCACCCTCTTCCTTCTCTCTCTCTCACCTCGCCACCTCTCACTAACAAGAGGGCATGTCCCCATCGTCTCTCTCCCACACCCCTCCTTTCTCCCTCCCTCCCCACGTGCCGCCGCCACGGCCGTTCGACCATCCTGCCATACCCAGCCACCTTCCCTTCCCCTACACGTGCACTGTCGACGCCCCCACCCCCTCCCGCACGTTTCGCACCCACCTTCCCCACTCCCCGTGCCCGCTCGGCCTTATCTCCCTGCAGCACCTACTTGACCGCAATTTTCGTAGTTGCGATTAGCTCACAGCTCGGCCGCCCTGCCCCTATAAAGCGCCCTCCTAGACTCCCCTCACTTGGCACCACCTCTCTCCGCTCTCAATTTTGCCCTCCACTCGCTCGAGCTTGCCTACGCCGCTCTTCCCCTCTACTTTGCATGTGAGTTCTCTGGCGAGGAATTCTGGCCGGCTCGATCGGCCTCACGCCTCAACATTCCCACTGCCGGCATCACCGCTTCAAGCGATGCCTCGGCCACCTATGCATCGACCATGAGAATTGTCGGAGTGCTATCTCGCTAGAGGGATGAACCGCGTCGTTGCTTCACCCTACCAACGGTCGTCCTCTCGCCTCGCGCTAGGCACGGTTAGAATCGCCTCTCTTCCCTCTTCATTTTGCACTACTCATCGGCGACCTCCGTGCCCCACACCGTTGGCAAGCCCTTGGTTCCCGTGCGTCACTCGCCCCTGGCATGCCATCTCAGACCGCACATTTGCACGGCATGCCACACCAACACCCCACAACCACGTTGGCATTTTTGTCCACTGGATTGCCACCTATCCTCCACATGGCAGCCATGTCAACACCTGAGACCCTCCCATACCACGTGTTACACATGTCATCCACGTCGCCTGCCACATCATCAAAATTTGCCCGTCACCTACCACTTAGACACTTTGAATGCTTATTTTCGTCGTCTTTATTTTCTATGTGTTATGAACAATATGCTATGTAATGATCTTTATGCTTTCGCTTTCGCTTTATGCAAATCTAAATTTTTGTTCATAATCATCATTGTCATATGAAATTTCAAGTAGGATTGTCATTTGCATATCATACATTCTTGAAATTCAGGATTAATTAAGCCCCTCTATATCTATTGTTCATATATGCAATCCATGCATATATTTAGGGGGAGTGTTTCAAAAATGATTTTAAAAGAAATTGAATCTTTTTAGCTTTTGCAACAAATTGAAAGATTCAACTTTCCTTTCAAAAATAAAAAAAAGTATGCAACCTTTCATATATGCCCCGATCTGGTTTATTCCTTATGAGGGTGAAATCATAGTGGAGACGTGGTCAGATTGAAGGTTAGGTTTGTAAAGTCCTTGTTATGGTTACTCAGTCACATGCCAAAGGAAGCGTGTAATGGCTAACACAACGAGTCAATTATATCTTGTGGGTAAATTTGTACAATATCTGTAGGGTGTATAAACTATTCTAGATAGCCGCGCCCATGGTCGTGAGCATACTGAGTAAAGTTATTTCATGGACTAGATTTTGTTTTTCATAAAATGGTTTTAGCTGAAAATATGGTATCTTTTTGGAGAAGGATGGTCCGGGTAGGATGCCCGTGGTTAAGTTATTGATAGGTTGGTGTCTACACTAACATTATTATTCTGAATTACAGTCTTTACTTACAGTAATAAATTTAGCAATTTCAATCTATTTACTATATTTTATTCAATATTGTTTGTGCTTAAATAACCATATAAACCTTCATTTGTTGCCTTTATCATTATATTGTATTTTTCAGTGTGACTTGTGGAGTACAAGTTTGTACTCACCCTTACTTTATCAACTCAGAGGAGGAGGACTTCGACTACGGTGAGGACCAGGACAAGTAGACCGTGTCTTACTGTCATCTGCCTGTGGGCAGGCTTGGGCTTTGCTTTCATCAGTTTACTTCCGTAATTTTTTTCTTCTTTTATTACTGTCACCAATGAGGATTAATGTAAACTTTGGTCACAAGAGCGTACTGATGTGCATCATATTAGTATTAATTTTTATATCATTATATTGCTGTGAATAGCATAAATTGGGCATAAAATTCATCGATTATATATATGTTCGCTCCCTATTTAGACTGTTTACAGTGTATGCAATTTACTCGTAGGTCGGCGCGAAAAAGGCACAAAATCTACAGAAAATCAGAATGGGAAGGAGCAAGGGTTGCAAAAATTGGAAGAAGCAAGGGATCAAAGCGCAAACCAGCTTATGCCAAAGATCTAGGGTTAAAAAATGAGAAAAAGCTAAGGACCAAAGAGCAAAAAGTTACATTAAGATTTTCTGAAAATCTCATATAAAAGAGGGGGAGGAGAGAGAGACAGCCACCATCCACCTTCTACCTCCCAATCCAGCCGCCACCCCAAAATCTACCTTCTTCCTCCTGCGCATTCACCTCCATCTCCCATCTCCATGTAGAGCCGCCCCACCCATCTTTTCCATTCCAAGCCGCCACAGGAGACCTCCCTCCATGGATCCCTACCAGCCGCAACCTCCCTTCTCCTCCATAGCCGAAACCCCCCTCTAATCCTTCTCCACAGGCCATCCCCCATTCATCTTCCTTGAAACAAAACCGAATTTGCAAAATTCGATTTCTTGCTTCTTTTGATTCCTTGCTTGCTCCTGTTCCTTCCCAGCCCAATCCCGCGCCCAGTGGAGCCCAGCCCAGCCAGTCGTGCTGCCGGCTAGCTCCTGGGCCAGCGGGTTTTCGCTGCATCGTTTCACCGTCCGAAAATATCCCGCCGCTGCCGCTCGCGTCGCCCGCACGCCTCTCGCACCTTCTCGCGACCGTCCGGCCTTGCCAGCACCCCTCCCCCACCTGTCAGCATTAGTACAAGCTCTTAATTGGCCTCCCTCCCGCTGTCCGTCCTTTCCCGTGGAGAGAACCGCCGCCGCGCCCCTTTTCTTCCCTCTCGGCCAGCTCCCCTCTCTCAGCCGTCCCATCCCTCTCTGACTTGCTTGACCGCCGCCACACTACTCCTGACACCCGCCATAACTCCCCTCTACCAACCACGCCACCTACCCGCGCCAGCTCGAGCTTCTCCCGCAAGCTCCTCCCACCGCCGGAACCAGGGCATGCCCGCACCGCCTCTCCCGCCTATTTAAGGACCCCGAGCCCCCTCCATCAGGTAGCATGCACCTACAACAGCCCCCAACTGCGCCCAATTGCCGCCAAAGCCCCTCTGCCGCCCGAAGTCCCGAAAGTCCCGAGGTGAGGCTAATTTTGCAATTGAGCAATTCGTTTGATTATATTGCAATTCCGTTCTGCTGATGCCTCCTCAAGGTCCCAGTTGCACACCCCAAGCTTCCCCGAGGCTCCCGTGATCTCTCCCGCCCTAGCCACTTGCGCCACCGCCCGGCCATAATCGGCCACCGTGGACCGCCCAAGCCGAGCATCCCCGGGCCAAGCCACCGGCGCCAGTAGCCTCCCAGTGTTCCCCTGGTGCTTAAAAACGGATAAACCCGCCCTAGTGACCATTAGATAGCGTGTTTTTGTTCAGAGAACCGTCTCGGTTCTCGGAGCCGTCGCCGGCGATCGCCGGAACCCTAGTAGCCGCTAGAGCTAAAAATGGAAACCCTAGAGTCCCCTGAGCCCAACCCTAAACCCTAAAGCTGTCGCGAGAAACCCTAGTGCTCTCCCCGCGCGTCGCTTCTTCCTCTGCCCCCCCGGCTCGGTTTGAGTGGCTGGAGGTAGACGACGACGGCGACGTGGCCCGATCTCAGCCCTCCACTCCCGAGCCATCCCACCGTCGTTAAAACCCGCTCGCCTGACCGCTCGATCGGAAATCGGACGGTGATCGTTCGCGCGGGCGTAAGTTAAACGGCCCAGTAGCCGCGGCCCAGTGTGCGAGCGCGCGCGCGCGTTGATCCAGCCGGGCCCGAGCATCCGTGACCGTCCGTCGGAGATCCAGCGGTGGTCGATCGCACCCGCGCGACCGCGCCGTTGCCCGACCGCGCCCGATCGATCGGCTCGGTTCGACCGAGTCAGTTCGCCCGCACCCGATGAACAGTGACCCGAGCCCGAGGAATAGTAACCGACCGAACCCAATGAACAGTAAACCCTAGAAGTGAGTTTATACTCATTTGAACCGGTTCGATCCCACGAGTCCATTTCCGAGGCCCGTTTTCCCATACCAAGCTTCGTTAAGCCAGAACCATTTGATTTATAATTTCCTTTTTGATTTTTATTTGTTTTTCCGGTCCGATTTCAATCCTTCTGAAACTGGACCTAATATATTTGTTTAATTGTTTGCGATAGCCTCTTTACGACACGATCCACTACCACAGAAGAGGAAGCTTGGTTCGATGCAAGATTCGTCAGAATACGAGTTATTTGAAGTATCCGATCCGCAAGGCAAGTCACATATATTTTTGAACATATTGATCCCACGCTTCCCAAATTAATTATCT
This sequence comes from Melocanna baccifera, assembly GCA_036346265.1. Classification (NCBI taxonomy): domain Eukaryota; kingdom Viridiplantae; phylum Streptophyta; class Magnoliopsida; order Poales; family Poaceae; genus Melocanna; species Melocanna baccifera. Next base: position 13,586,987 of record CM070709.1, read on the forward strand.
GTATACGTAATTTCATTATGTTACTTTCGCTCTGTTATTTCTTGTACTTTAAATATTTTTCGAATAACATGTTAATAGCTATGTCCTACCACCCAAACAGCCCTATTTAACTTGGCAGCCACTTTCACCTTGGCAAGCTTAAGATATTACATTATTAGTAAGTCATTGTAGTGTAGGAATCACATATATATGTATATATATATTGTTTAAACTTTGGTTGGTCTAGCATTTGAAAAGATAAATCGGGAGCCGGCAAGGGTCAGTTTTGGATCCAACGACCTTACCCGATGGTGGAGGCTGGTATTGGAAAGGTGGCAGTACAGTGAGTACTGAAATTGGGATTGTGCTGGTTGCCTCGGATAAAATGTAAGGACTAGACCCTTGTGCTAAATGAACGACACAAGTCACCGCCCAACCGCAAGTGTTGAATTATTCAAACCTGGTCTAGTAACTGCTCAACTTCAGTTGAACCTCTGCAACTGGCAAGGGGGAGTCGGAGGGTGAGATCGTATGGGAGGTGGTTAACCATACAATCAGAGGGTCGCGGCGAAGTCGGACGAGACCCACGGGTCATCCGAGCTTGCCGAGATTAACACCCATCGGGCGCAGGCTATATATCGAATTGAGCAGTGAACATCCCTGTTTTCCTAACTCTGTCGCGGGAGTTACGAAATCTTGCGGGTAAAGCAGGGCAGCTTTGCAAAGCGACAATAATTAATGTTCGAACATACCGTGCTTCCTGCTAACGGCCGTGTCTAACGGTGAATCCGATATTGAGGCATAAGTAGTTTTGATGAGAGTTCAGTATTATAAAAGTTGGGAAAATTCAGTTTGAAAAACCCCATTAAGTTTTAAAGGAAGTTTTTTTTTAGTTACATCGTTTGCTTTCAAATTAAATTTTGCATCCACAAGAAGTAACGAACTTATTTCCCCCACATTTGTTGTACCACGCATATAGCTATTGTTAAGCTCCGTGTGACTTGTTGAGTACAGTTGTGGTACTCACGCTTGCTAAAAACATAAACAGAAACCGCAACTTTTGAAGAAGCGGGTGAAGACGGCGAGATGATGTTCTACGAAGTTGATGAAGCGTGGAATTAGGGTCGTTCTCCGCTCAGGCGTGCCTGTGGCTTCTTTTGTGTAATGTATTTTAAAGGCCGTAGGCCTTGTAGTGGTACTTGGCTTCTAGCCCCTATATTTCAATAAAAGTCCTTTTGCACGTAAGCATGTGTTGGCAATGTATACGCTCATTGAAGATACCCGCAGTTGAACAGTCCTGGGCAGCTGCGGGGATGTCATGACGCTCCCGGAAACGGGGGTGTTACAGAGTGGTATCAGAGCCCGCCTTGCTTGACCGTAGGAAGACCCTAGGTGTATTAAGAATTATTGTGAAAACTATATTACTTATAAAGACAAATTATAAAACATCTATAATATTCTGGTATAATATCTTCCTTGTTCATCTTGTCTTTTAATTTTACTTTAAAAGTTAAGTTTTATTCCTTTTATTATTATTACTCTCGCCTGATTCAAATTTTGGCGTCAGGTAAGATGCAGCGCCATGTTCACCCGGATCCTGAAGCTTTGCTTGGATGGGCCGCTCTCCTATGGCGTATGCAGAAGTATCTTTATGCGACGGATCGCCAACGTCCGATATTTTGTGTGAGAGCACTGATGGTTCATGGTCGTTTGTATGACTGGAAGGCATGGGTATACTTGGAGCCGCTACCCCTCAGGCCAGATGTGCGACGGAAGTTTACAGCCTATCGTCATAAGGAATCAGACGCCATCCATGATGCAGCGAAGAAAGCGGTGAAGTACCTCCGTCGATACTACGATGAAGAGTTTGACGAGTCGCCGTTTCACCTCATCCCGCAAGAAGACGAAGAAGGAACTGGTACCTTAGTACCAAATCCTGAGTTAGAAGACGATCCCAGGATGAAAGAGGTTGCGTCGATCGTCGCCTGTCAAGAGAACATGTATGCAAGGATGACTGAGGAGAATCAGAAGATGCACCTTCAGCTTTATTCAGCTCGACAGGAGGTCTGGATCTTAAAGAAGAACCTGCGACACCTTCAGCAGAAAGCCAGAGATGAAGCCTCCAGGTGCGATGAGACACCAGATGGCCCAACAAAGACTCTTAAGGAGTCGACAGAGATGACGGTGCCTCAAGGCCGTCAGTTCATCGGAGGATCCACATCCCGCGTCCCCGAGCAGCCCAGAGCAGAGAACGGCGAACCTAAAGGCAAGGAGCCCGCAATGGACGATGAGGAAGAAGACCCAGAGGAGAGGGAATGGTATTCCTCAGGCTGATCTTCTTCGGAAGCTCAGGTGGCTTAGCGAGTCGAGTTGTGTTAGAATAGCCTGACCTTTTGTAGTAGAAATTTTGGTATTGTAAAACGAGTTGTGGTATGGACTTTGTAGAATAGTATGTACCCAACTTGTATATGGATTGAATAAAGGCTATTTTGCTTATGTGATAATTTGTTTGCTAACAGTATCCTTAAGTCTACCTTTTCAACTTTCAGTCCATCTATTTCATCCCGTAGACTTAACTATTTCATTCCAATCTTACCCTAATTCTAAACTCTTACTTACCTGTCTGATTTTCTTAAAAGCTCACTGCAGATCTGAATTCTCGATCTCATCGAGGAGAGTGAGATGGCAGACACTGGAGGAGGATCTCACCAGGCGGGTGACCCTCGTCAAGAAAATGTACCACAACCGAATCTGGCCGACATTTTAGCTAAGATGGAAGAGAACAGACATCAAGCCGAGCTGAACCAAGCACGTATGATGGAACAACATTCAAAGTTATTGGAATTAATCGCAATGAGAAGTGAAGGGAGCAGTGGCCAGCAGGCAGCCCCTGTTCAGTTTTCAGCACCTGGCCAATCTAAGTGGGCAGATTTCCAGAAGACTCGACCCCCAACCTTCTCTGCTTCACCCGACCCAATGGTGGCAGAAGATTGGTTTAGGGATGTCGAAAGAAAATTGAATACAGTCCAGTGCAACGAGAAAGAAAAAGTGCTGTATGCGTCTCATCAGCTACAAGGCCCCGCGGCAGCTTGGTGGATGAATTATCAGACTATGCTCGGAGATCGAGATGTAACTTGGAAAGAATTTGAGGATTCCTTCCGTCAATCACATGTACCAGCTGGCGTGATGGAAGCTAAGCGTCGAGAGTTTCTCGCGCTGCAGCAGGGAAATCGCTCGATCACTGAGTATCTGCACCAGTTTAACACATTAGCTCGTTATGCCCCTGATGACGTAAAGACTGAAAACAAGAAAATGGAGAGGTTTAAAGAGGGATTACACATAGCCCTAAGACACCATATCTCAGCTATGGATTTCAAGGATTTACCTTCAATGGTAAATAAACTTATTATGTCCGAAGAGACTCAAAGATTGTTGGAAGAAACACAGAAAAGAAAAATAGTACACATGTCACCGTCACAGGAGACCCCTCGGAAGCGGATGTTCATAGCCCCGCAGTCCAAGGGGCAGCGAGGAAAGAAATATGTTTTTAAGCCAAAGTCACAGTACAAGACAGGTCAAGGTTCCACAACGTCCCAGCAGAATGTTAAAGTTACCACTTTAAAGTGTTTTAAATGTGGAGGGAACCATCTGCAGAGGCAGTGCCCCCAGTCTAATGTAGTTTGTTACCATTGTGGTCAAGCCGGCCACTACAAGAATCAATGTCCGAAAGGAGGATTACCATCAGAGACAGCCAAGGCACAAGTTCAGGCATCGTCAACACCTCGCCAGTTTATAGCAGTGCCGAAGCAGGAGGAAGGGCAGAATCGTCAGTTCATAGTCAAGCCCGCAGGTACGCAGGGTACTATTTCAACATCAACTGCAGATAAAGGCAAAGGAATCCTGAAGCCAATACAAGGGAGGATCAACCATATATCGGCAGAAGGAGCAGCAGGAGCCAACGACGTTATCGTTGGTACGCACTCGCTAACTCAAACCTTCCTTGGTATTATTTGATCCCGGAGCTACGCACTCGTTTATTTCTATGGCTTTTGTTATGAAAAATCAACTGCCATTCACGGCTTTGCAAAAGTCCTTTTCATTTCAAACGGCTGGAAGTAAAGTGGAATCCCGCCTTGGATGTAAAGAATTGGACCTAGACATCCAAGGAGTTAAATTTAAAGCAGACTTGTTAGTATTGGAGATGAAAGGACTGGATGTTATATTAGGAATGAATTGGTTGACCAGATGTAAAGCTAATGTGGATTTGTGAAAATAAGGTAATAACATTAGTGAATTTAGAAGGACAGAGGGTAGTAGTGAAGATGATACAATGTTGGTGGAAAAATTAAAAGCCTCGTGCTCATAGCGTAATCTGGAAGAGGAGTCACCCAGGTGCCAATAATTCAGGAGTACCCGGATGTCTTCCCAAAGGAATTACCCGGAAAACCACCTGATAGACCTATTGAGCTTGTTATTGAATTAGTACCTGGAACCAAGCCAATTACAAAACGCCAGTATCGAATGTCAGCACAAGAACTGAAAGAACTTAAGAAACAGATGGATGATTTATTAGAAAAAGAGTTTATACAACCCAGTGTGTCTCCGTGGTCAGCCCCGGTGCTATTTGCTAAAAAGAAAGATGGGAGTCAAAGAATGTGTGTGGATTATCGGGGACTGAATGCGGTGACAATTAAAAACAAATACCCCCTGCCACGAATAGATGATTTGTTTGATCAACTCAAAGGAGCCAAGGTATTCTCGAAAATCGATTTTAAGGTCAGGATATCATCAGCTTAAAATTCGAGAACAGGACCGTGAGAAGACCGCATTCACTACAAGATATGGATTGTTTGAATTTTCAGTAGTACCGTTTGGTCTGACGAATGCCCCTGCATATTTTATGAACCTAATGAACTTGGTATATATGGAACAGCTGGATCACTTTGTGATAGTATTCATTGACGATATTTTAATATATTCCAAGACAGAGGAAGAGCATTGTCAACATCTTCATATCGCCCTGAATAAGTTAAGAGGGCATCAGTTATATGCTAAGTTCTCTAAATGCGACTCGGATGAAGGAAGTTGCATTTCTGACATATCGTTACAAAGGAAGGGTGAAGGTAGACCCGAAAAAGTTAAGGCGAGAATGGAATGGAGGCAACCAACAACGATGTGAGATTCAAGCTTTTGGGGTTAGCAGGTTATTATCGCAGATTTATAGAAGGATTTTCGAGGATATCGAGACCACTGACACAGCTACTTAAGAAAGACGTCCCATTTCAGTGGACCGACAAGTGTGAGGACAACTTTCAGGAATTGAAGACAAGGTTGACTACTGCACCGGTTCTAACATTACCTAATCCTGAGAAGGACTTTCAGATTTATTGTGATGCCTCAAAGCAAGGACTTGGTTGTGTGCTTATGCAAGAAGGCAAAGTGGTAGCGTATGCATCGAGACAGTTACGACCGCATGAGAACAATTATCCAACGCATGATTTGGAATTAGCAGCAGTCGTACATGCATTAAAGATATGGAGGCATTATTTATTGGGAAACCGATGTGAAGTCTTTTCGGATCATAAAAGTCTGAAATATATATTTACTCAACTAGACCTGAATCTCCGGAATCGAAGATGGTTGGAGTTAATCAAAGACTATGACCTCGATCTATTATATCACCCTGGTAAAGCAAACGTCGTCGCGGACGCGTTAAGCAGAAAAAAGTACCATAATGTAGCTACCATTATGGAGTGCTCTACACCATTACATAAGGAAATGCAACGACTAAATTTGGATATTGTTGAGCAAGGCTATATAGCAACCTTGGAGATTCAACCAATCTTAACCGATCAGATTAAGTCAGCCCAAGAAAAGGATGAAGAGATACAGCAACTTATTAAGAAAAGTCAAGAAGAGAATTCTACTGAGTTTGTTATAGACGAACAAGGGATTTTAAGGTTCAGGAATCGTTATTGTATACCCGATGATAAAGAACTAAAGGAATTAATATTGAAAGAAGCTCACTCGTCTCAACTCACTATCCATCCAGGAGGTACTAAGATGTATCAAGACCTAAAGAAGGGGTATTGGTGGAGCAAGATGAAAAGAGAAATAGCAGAGTATATCGCCCGTTGCGATGTTTGTCAGAAAATAAAGATAGACCATCGGAAACCCTCGGGATTGCTAAACCCTTTGCCAATCCCAGAGTGGAAATGGGATGATATCGGTATGGACTTTATTACGGGATTTCCTACAAGTCGAGAAGGTTACGATGCCATTTGGGTAATCGTAGATCGACTTACGAAGGTAGCACATTTCATACCGATTAAACAAACTTATGGTAAAAATAAATTAGCCGAACTTTATTTAACAAAGATTGTAGTATTGCATGGAGTACCGAAAAGGATTGTATCCGATAGAGGAGCGCAGTTCACATCTGAATTTTGGAAGAAGTTACATGAAGCTATGGGGACAGATTTAGCATTCAAGATAACGTATCATCCATGCATGCATCGGACAAACAGAACGAGTAAACCAGATACTAGAGGATATGTTACGAGCATGTGCGTTAGTGTATGGAGCAACATGGGATACGTGCTTACCGTTTGCAGAATTCTCATACAATAACAGTTATCAGTCTAGTATCAAGATGGCACCATTCGAGGCACTATATGGGAGAGAATGCAGGACACCCTTGAATTGGACTGAGACCGGAGAACGACAGTTCTTAGGACCTCAAATTGTACACGATCGGAAGCCCATGTCCGATTATTCGAGATAATATGAAAATAGCCCAAAGCCGATAAAGAGTTATGCCGACAATCGTCGAAAAGACTTAAGTTTCAAATCGAGACTTGGTGTACCTTAAAGTCACTCCATTTAAGTCTGTAAAAAGGTTTCAAGTTAAAGGGAAGTTAGCACCAAGGTACATTGGTCCGTTTCAAATTCTCGAAAGAATCGGAGAGGTGGCTTACAAGTTACAATTGACACCAAATCTGGCAAAAGTACATAATGTATTTCACGTGTCACAATTGCGGAAATGCCTTCGTCACTCTACAGAGCGAGTGCCAGTCGATGATATTGACTTGCGAGATGACTTGTCATATGAAGAAGAACCGTTTCAGATAATAGAAACAACAGAGAGACAGTTGAGAAATAAGAATATCGATTGCATAGGGTGCGGTGGAGGAACCATACAGCAGATGAGGCAACATGGGAAAAGAATCGATTTACAATGAGAATTTCCCAACTCGCTACTGCGGCGAGTTGATCTCGAGGACGAGATCCCTTTAAGGGGGTAGGTTGAAACAAAACCGAATTTGCAAAATTCGATTTCTTGCTTCTTTTGATTCCTTGCTTGCTCTGTTCCTTCCCAGCCCAATCCCGCGCCTGCTGGAGCCCAAATTCAGCCCGGTCATGGCGCCACTAGCTCCCAGCCGGCGGGTTTTCGCGCGATCGTTTCACCGTCCGAAAATATCCGCCACGCCGCTCGCGTCGCCGCCTCGCCTCTCGCACCTTCGCGACCGTCCGCCTTGCCAAGACTTCTCCCCACCACAAGATTAGTACAAGCTCTTAATTGGCCTCCCTCCCGCCGTCCGTCCTTTCCCGTGGAGAGAACCGCCGCGCGCTCCTTTTCTTCCCTCTCGGCCGCCTCCTCTCACCGCCCCATCCTCTCTCGACTTGCTTGACCGCCGCCACACTACTCCCGACACCCGCCATAACTCCCTCTACCAACCACGCCACCTACCCGCGCCACCGAGCTTCCCGCAAGCTCCTCCCACCGCCGGAACTGTGGCATGCCCGCACCGCCTCCCGCCTATTTAAGGACCCCGAGCCCTCCATCGTAGCATGCACCTACAACAGCCCTCAATCGCGCCCAATTGCCGCCAAATCCCTCTCGCGCCCAAGTCCCGAAAGTCCCGAGGTGAGGCTAATTTTGCAATTGAGCAATTCGCTTGATTATATTGCAATTCCGCTCACGATGCCTCCTCAAGGTCCCAGCTTGCACACCCTGCTTCCCGAGGCTCCCGTGATCTCTCCCGCCTAGCCACTTGCGCCACCGCCGCCATAATCGGCCACCGTGGACCGCCTGCCGAGCATCCCGGGCCAAGCCACCGCGCGAGAGCCTCCTGTTCCCGGTGCTTAAAAACGGATAAACCCGCCTAGTGACCATTAGATAGCGTGTTTTTGTTCAGAGAACCGTCTCGCTTCTCGGAGCCGTCGCCGGCGATCGCCGGAACCCTAGTAGCCGCTAGAGCTAAAAATGGAAACCCTAGAGTCCCCTGAGCCCAACCCTAAACCCTAAAGCTGTCGCGAGAAACCCTAGTGCTCTCCCCGCGCGTCGCTTCTTCCTCTGCCCCGGCCTGGGCTTGAGTGGTCGAGGTAGACGACGACGCGACGTGGCCCGATCTCGCCTCCACTCCCGAGCCATCCCACCGCCGTTAAAACTCGCCGCTCGACCGCCGATCGGAAATCGGACGGTGATCGCTCGCGCGGGCGTAAGTTAAACGGCCCAGTAGCCGCGGCCCAGCGAGCGCGCGCGCGCGTTGATCCAGCCGGGCCCGAGCATCCGTGACCGTCCGTCGGAGATCCAGCGGTGGTCGATCGCACCCGCGACGCGCGCGCTGTTCCCGACCGCGCCGACGACGATCGGCTCGGTTCGACCGAGCCGCCGCCGCACCGATGAATAAAGATGACCGAGCCCGAGGAATAGTAACCGACCGAACCCAATGAACAGTAAACCCTAGAAGTGAGTTTATACTCATTTGAACCGGTTCGATCCCACGAGTCCATTTCCGAGGCCCGTTTTCCCATACCAAGCTTCGTTAAGCCAGAACCATTTGATTTATAATTTCCTTTTTGATTTTTATTTGTTTTTCCGGTCCGATTTCAATCCTTCTGAAACTGGACCTAATATATTTGTTTAATTGTTTGCGATAGCCTACGACGCTGCTGATCCACTACCACAGGAAGAGGAAGCTTGGTTCCATGCAAGATTGCCGTAATACGAGTTATTTGAAGTATCCGATCCGCAAGGCAAGTCACATATATTTTTGAACATATTGATCCCACGCTTCCCAAATTAATTATCTGTATACGTAATTTCATTATGTTACTTTCGCTCTGTTATTTCTTGTACTTTAAATATTTTTCGAATAACATGTTAATAGCTATGTCCTACCACCCAAACAGCCCTATTTAACTTGGCAGCCACTTTCACCTTGGCAAGCTTAAGATATTACATTATTAGTAAGTCATTGTAGTGTAGGAATCACATATATATGTATATATATATTGTTTAAACTTTGGTTGGTCTAGCATTTGAAAAGATAAATCTGAGCCGCAAGGGTCGCTTTGGATCCAACGACCTTACCCGATGGTGGAGGCTGGTATTGGAAAGGTGGCAATACAGTGAGTACTGAAATTGGGATTGTGCTGGTTGCCTCGGATAAAATGTAAGGACTAGACCCTTGTGCTAAATGAACGACACAAGTCACCGCCCAACCGCAAGTGTTGAATTATTCAAACTGGTCTAGTAATCGCCAACTTCGCTTGAACCTCTCGAATCCGCAAGGGGGAGTCGGAGGGTGAGATCGTATGGGAGGTGGTTAACCATACAATCAGAGGGTCTGCGCGAAGTCGGACGAGACCCACGGGTCATCCGAGCTTGCCGAGATTAACACCCATCGGGCGGGAGGCTATATATCGAATTGAGCAAAGAACATCCTCGTTTTCCTAACTCGTCGCGGAGTTACTGAAATCTTGCGGTAAAGCAGGCAGCTTTGCAAAGCGACAATAATTAATGTTCGAACATACCGTGCTTCCGGTTAACGAAGCTGTGTCTAACGGGTGAATCCGATATTGAGGCATAAGTAGTTTTGATGAGAGTTCAGTATTATAAAAGTTGGGAAAATTCAGTTTGAAAAACCCCATTAAGTTTTAAAGGAAGTTTTTTTTTAGTTACATCGTTTGCTTTCAAATTAAATTTTGCATCCACAAGAAGTAACGAACTTATTTCCCCCACATTTGTTGTACCACGCATATAGCTATTGTTAAGCTCCGTGTGACTTGTTGAGTACAGTTGTGGTACTCACGCTTGCTAAAAACATAAACAGAAACCGCAACTTTTGAAGAAGCGGGTGAAGACGGCGAGATGATGTTCTACGAAGTTGATGAAGCGTGGAATTAGGGTCGTTTCTCCGCCAGCGTGCTCGTGGCTTCTTTTGTGTAATGTATTTTAAAGGCCGTAGGCCTTGTAGTGGTACTTGGCTTCTAGCCCCTATATTTCAATAAAAGTCTGCTTTTGCCTGTAAGCATGTGTTGGCAATGTATACGCTCATTGAAGATACCCGCAGTTGAACAGTCCTGGGCAGCTGCGGGGATGTCATGACGCTCCCGGAAACGGGGGTGTTACATTCCTCTTGCGCAACTCACTTCAATCCCCACTCCACAGCCGCAACTCCCACTGCTCTTCCATCCTGCCCTTCCCCACTACTCCACTACAGCCGCCACCCCCCACTCCAGACCGCACCATGCCTCCCTTCCTCTCTCCCTCCTGCTGATTTCTGATCGGATCCCCCTGCCGTTGCTGTTTTCCTCTGCCGCTACTGCTATTCTTTCTTGTCGTATTGCTGTTTGGCCGACCACTGCTACTGCCGTGCCGAACTGTTGTTTTCTATGCTGCTTTCGGCTGCTGTGTTGTCCCCTGCAGACTGCTGTTCCTGCCGTGGGTTGCTAGCTGTGACAGCCGCTCTTGCAAATCTCTCAATTCTCTAGCTCTCACTTCAAATGGAATGCACAGAATAGGGCTTTGAAGACACGGATGTTTTTGGTGCTGCTCATGTTCTGCAGCTTTTCCTTGCTATTTATAATGAAGTTACATGCAGACTTAAAAGGAAAAACTGAAAGGCCATTAAGGCTCTTTCATGCCCATGAAACTGAAAGTACTAAAACAGCAGGAACTGAAAGCACTAAACAACATAAAACTGAAAGCACTAAAAGCCAACAAAAGTGTAAAACTGAAGAATAAATGACAAGATTTAGGCGCGGGATTAAATGAATATGCTAACAATTCTCCCTCTAATCCTGCTGCCGTGTGACGACCTCGACGATGCCCGCCTTCTTGCGAAGTTCATGAAACCTGATGCGCCCGAGTGGTTTCGTCAGAAGGTCTGCAACTTGTTCATCTGAAGAAGTGAACTCTACCTCAATCTTCCCTCCCTCTATGCATTCTCTGATAAAATGATAGCGTGTATCGATATGTTTGCTTCGGTCGTGAAAAACTGGATTCTTGCATAGAGAGATCGCGGACTTGTTGTCCACCTTGAGAAGAGACTTTTTCACTTCTTCACCTTGGACTTCAGCCAGCAGTCGCGCCAGCCAAATACCGAGGCATGCCGCAATAGTGGCGGCGATATATTTAGCTTCACATGAGGAGAGAGCTACCACCTTTTGTTTTTGTGATTGCCATGCGATGGGGCTTGAACCAAGGAAGAATAGGATCCCGGAGGTGCTTTTCCGATCATCTATATCCCCAGCCATGTCGCTGTCACAGAAACCCAACAGCAGTGCTTCGATCTCCCCTGAATTGACAAAGTGACAGCCATAATTCAACATACCAGCAATGTAACGCAAAATGTGCTTGACAGCGGCGAGGTGATCGTCACGCGGTGTCTCCATGAAGAGGCTAACATAGCCGACGGCGAATGCAATGTCCGGGCGTGTGTGCACTAAGTATCGCAGGCTGCCCACGAGGCTGCGATACATAGTGACATCTACCGCTGGCCTGTCACTGTTCTTGCTCAGCTTCAATCGCGCCTCCATGAGAACACAAGTTGAATTGCATTCCACCATGCCACCAATCTTCAAAATCTTCTGCGCATATGCCGATTGGTTGATTGTGATGCCGTCTGCACTTTGATGTACCTGAATGCCGAGGTAGTAGCTGAGTAACCCCAGGTCACTCAAGCAAAATAGGGAGTGCATTTCCCCCTTGAACTTCTGGAGCTCCTCTGTGCGTGCTCCAGTGATGATGAGATCGTCGACGTAGACGCCGACGACAAGACGCGCGTTGCCCTTTCCACGTGTGTACACTGCATGCTCCGTGGCACTCCACTTGAAACCGAGCTCGTGTAGGCTTGCGTCTAACTTCGAGTTCCAAGCTCGAGGGGCTTGACGGAGGCCGTAGAGCGCCTTATTCAGGCGCATCACCTTGTATGGATGGTCGTTGTCAACGAAACCCGGCGGTTGCAACACGAACAGTTCTTCATCTAGCTCTCCATTTAGGAAAGCTGATTTTACATCCATATGATGGACGGCCCACCCAGCGTGAGCAGCGACGGCGAGAAGCAGGCGTACCGACTCCATTCGGGCCACGGGGGCAAAGACTTCATCAAAGTCAATGCCGTGGCGCTGTACGTAGCCTTTTGCAACCAGCTGTGCTTTGTGCTTGATGACGGCGCCGGTCTCATCTTTCTTTAGCTTGAAGACCCATTTTACGCCAATGGGCCGTTTGCCGGCGGGTAGGTCGACGAGGCTCCATGTATTGTTCTCCTCGATCGAGCTTAGTTCCTCCTGCATAGCTTGGCGCCAGCGTTCATCTTTTTCTGCTTCAGCTAGGGTGCTTGGCTCCTCTGCGGCGATTAAATGAAGCTCATCGGAGTCGATCTCCACCGGCTCCGAGGTGGCGAAGATGTTGGCCATGCTCCTGTAGCGCCGCGGCGCCCCGTAATCATTGTCGATGTCAGGTTCAGTAGTTGGGGGCGATACGAACTCAATGGTGGGTTCCGGAGTGCGTGGCGAGGTAGGGTTGTTGGGAGCCGCCGTCTCCAAGTGTTCTGGTGTTACTGCCTGGCCTCCTGGCGCCATGCTGGATGGCACTGAGGAGGAAACCACCTCATAGTGGACGGTGAACGAATTTCCCGAGGAGGCCGCAACGGACTCTCCTGAAGCTACCCAATCCCACTTCGCTGCTTCATCGAACACGGCGTCGCGGGTGACACAAACACGCTGGGATACCGGATCGTAAGTGCGATATGCCTTGGCTCCCGGTTCATAGCCGAGGAACACCATGGCCTTGCTTCGGTCATCGAGTTTCTTCAAATGCGGTCTCACGTCCTCGACGTAAACAACGCACCCGAACGTCTTGAAGTAATGCACGGTAGGTGTTCGACCGTGCCACACCTCGTACGGGGTCTTGTCGCGAACGCTCTTCGTCGGCGAATGGTTTAGGATGAAGACGGCGGTGGACACCGCCTCGCCCCAGAACTCCCCCGGCATGTCCTTCGCCTTCATCATGCAACGTGCCATGGCCACAACCGTCTGGTTGCGGTATTCAACCACGCCGTTTTGTTGAGGGGAGTACGGTGCTGTGAGGTGACGCTGGACACCCTCGTTGGCACAGTACAAGCCAAACTCCACGGAGGAGAATTCCCCTCCACGGTCCGTGCGAAGAACACGCAGCTTGCGGCCTGTCTCGACCTCGACACTGGCTTTAAAGCGCTTGATGGTTGCAGGAGCATCACTTTTCGCCGCCAGCAGAAAGAGCCACATGTAGCGGGTTAGATCATCGATCAATAACAAGAAGTACCTCTTGCCGCCCTGGGTTGCCGGCGTGATGGGCCCGCATATATCATAGTGGACGAGATCGAGGCGCTCCGACGCGCGGTACGCTGCCGCGGCGGGGAACAGCGTTCGCTTCTGCTTGCCGATCAGGCAGCCGTCGCAAACCTGATTTATGCGCTCAAGCTCCGGCAGGCCTCGCGCCATCCCACGCCGAGCGAGCATGCGAAGCGAGTCAAAGTTGAGGTGGCCGAAATGCGCATGCCATGTCCAGGCCTCCTCTTTGCCCCTCATCGCGAGGCAAACGGGTTGTGCAATGTCAACATTGAGCACATAGAGACGTCCGGTGCTCCGTCGAACCCGACACAGCAGCCGACGTTGGGGGTCGCGCAGTGAGAGGACGCCGTTCTCGATCTCCGTCTTGCAGCGAGATTCGTCCAGCTGGCCGAGGCTGACGATGTTGCTGCGGAGGCGTGGGATGTAGTAGACGCCGGTGAGCACGCAGTGATCGCCATTTTTACAGGCGAAGAGCACAGTGCCGCGCCCCTCGATGCTGACTCACGAGGCGTCGCCGAACTTGATGGAGCCTCGCACGTTGGTGTCAAGTTCGGAGAATGCGTTCCGTGCACCTGTCATATGATTCGATGCACCGGTGTCCAGGATCCATTATGGATCGACTGGTTCTCCCTTGTCGCGGAGAGTGACAAGGGCGCGCTCCTCGTTTAAAACGAGTTCGACGCCTTTGGGCTCGAAGTCGACAGCGAGGGAGAGATCGCAGTCTTGGGCCATTAACACTATGGGCTCGTCTTCGCCCTCAGCCTGCTGTGGTTCGGCTTGGAGAAGATTCACCTGGGCAAGCTTCTCACGATCCCGCTTCGCCTTTCGGCACTCCTTGGCCCAGTGGCCCAATTTGCCGCAATAGCGACATTTGTCCTTGGAGATGTCGCGGCCCGCGGCCTGGGATGGCCCAGACTTTGGTTCCCCGCCTCCCCCATCACGCCCACGACTGTGCCGGCCGCGCTGGCTTGAGCGCGACGTGTTCCCGCTGTTGGCAGCGGCGCGAGAGGCGAACTCACCGGTCTTCTTGGTGTTGCACGACGACCATTCCTTCTCCGTGAGTAGAACCTGATCTCCTTCCTCATCGTCCGACTCTCCATGGTCCTCGACAGTGTGGAGCCGGCCGGTGAGGTCCTCGATGGACAGAGTGCTAAGGTCAACCAAGGTTTCAATTGACATGGCGATTTGGCGAAACCTGCGGGGAACAACATGTAGTAGCTTGCGGACCACCTTCTCCTCCGACAACTCCTCCCCAAGGAGGCGTAGGTCGCTGACGACACCCTGGAGCCGGAGACTGAAGTCCTCCACGTGCTCGCCATTTTTGAATCGCATGGACTCAAATGTCTGGCGTAGCTTTTGCGCCTTAGATTCACGCACTCGATCCGCCCCAACCCTCATCGCCTTGAGGGTGTCCCAGGCTTCTTTGGCGTTGTCCTTCTCGGCGAGCGGCCGGAGCATTTCCGGTGGCACCGCGCGTAGGATCGCCGAAAGGGCCTGGCGATCTTCCTGGTACAGCACATCACCGGTGTCGACAGCATCCCACAGGCCTTGAGCCTGCAGGTTGACTCGCATCAACACCGCCCAGTCGGAGTAATTTGAGCGTGTGAGCGTTGGGTAGGAGATGGAGCCACCACCCTCCTTGACGACCCGCTGGACCACGAGTTCACGCTGGCCGCCATCGCGACGACGTGGGCGGCACGTCGGTGGGGATGGCGAGCGTCCACGGCCGTGTCGCTGCGGAGTACGGGAGTGGTCTCCGGCAAGGGCGGGGGCTGACATTGCGCTCTGATACCAATTGACAGCCGCTCTTGCAAATCTCTCAATTCTCTAGCTCTCACTTCAAATGGAATGCACAGAATGGGGCTTTGAAGACACGGGTGTTTTTGGTGCTGCTCTTTTCCTTGCTATTTATAATGAAGTTACATGCAGACTTAAAAGGAAAAACTGAAAGGCCATTAAGACTCTTTCATGCCCATGAAACTGAAAGTACTAAAACAGCAGGAACTGAAAGCACTAAACAACATAAAACTGAAAGCACTAAAAGCCAACAAAAGTGTAAAACTGAAGAATAAATGACAAGACTTAGGCGCAGGATTAAATGAATATGCTAACAAGCTGCTGTTTGTGCTGCTGTGATTTCCTGCTGTGCCGGTTTTTGCTGCTCTTCCCTGCGCTGGATCTGAAGCCCCCTGCCGAGTAGCTGCTTGCTGTCTTCCTGCGACCAGATCTGTTGTGTGTTGCTGCCGTGTGTTGCTTCCTTGCTGCTGATGCTTGCTGTGCCGAAGCTCCTGCTCCTGTTGTTTTGTGCTGGCCTCATCTGAAGCTACTGCTGCTCTCTGGTGCCGATTGAAGCTTGCTGTTGCTGTGCTGCTGATCTGCTACTTCCTCTGCTTCTTCTACATGCTGATGTTCTACCACTCTGCCTGCTTCCTCTACGGACCATCTCCAACAACCGCCCTTTTAATTCTTTCCGATGGTTTAAGATTCCGAAACCTTGTATTATATTTTTGCTACTATATGTTATGCTAGTTTTCAGAAAATCTCTAAATGTTTATTATGGACCTTGTGATGTGGTTTAATGATTGCAAAGATTTTATATGAGCAATGCTATGAGTATGATTGGATGACTGCATGGGTTTATTTTGGAGGAATTGCTATGATCTCAAATATTTATTTAAATCCTGCTGTCTAGTCTACATGCATGATGTTACTCAATGGTCCAACTGTGTATTATATTAGATCTATGGTGTAACATCCTGATTTTCAGCGATTTTAAAAACCCTGTTTTTAAAAATTAATTTTTGGAATTTTTCTGAAAATTAAACAAGCTTAAATTGAATTTTTCAAAATTTTAAAGGATTTAATATAATTAAATTAAACATCAACATTAGCTGAAAATATTTTCTTTGAGTTCCTTGTGTCACAAGGAATTTCTGGTATTTTGGTGAATTTTTGGGATTTATTTGCTATTTTCTAGAGCTTTTGGTATTTATTTGAAATTTCTGGAATAAAAGAAATCGGGGAAATCCCCTCAGCCGCCCGATCCCGCCGCCTCCACGCGTCGGCCATCTGGCCCATAGCCTCGGCCCACACCGCCACTCCCGCCTCCCTCGCTTCCCCGCCGTCCGATTCCCCCGCCCACCGCGCGGCAGCCATCCCCGCCCCCTTCCCGCTCGCACCCCACGCGCTAGCCACAGCCGTCCGATTGCTCCTCGTGCCACGCAGCAGCATACGCGCACTCCGCGCCCTCGCCCGCTCCCCGCATCCCACCCTCGCCCGCGAGCCGTCGGATCCGCCCCCTTGTCGCGTGTCCTGCATCCGCTCGCCCAGTCATGCCCGCGCCCGCGAAACCCTAACCCTAGCGCCGCACCGCCGTTCCGCTCCGAGCCGTCTGCTTTGCCACGCAGCGTCATCCCGTGCAGCTCGCCCCACGTCTCGCCCGGACCCTCTCCCTGCCGTTGGATCAGCCACGCGTCGTCCCCTCCTGCTTTCGTCCCCGATCGAAACCCTTGCACCGCCTGTCTCCAACTGCGCCTCGGTTCACGCGCTATAAAGCCCGCCGCTGCCTCGATTCGTGCGCTCCACCTGTCGCCGTAGCCATCGCCTCCTCTTCCACCCGAGCGACGCTTCCTCTCGCCGTGCCGAGCCTCCGTTGCCGAAGACCTTTGCCACGCCAGTCCTCGCTGTCGGTGAGCGCCGACGCCCGTGACCCCTCTACCCTCGCCGGTGTCCCGCTGTCGACCCAAGCCTCCGCCCTCGCCGCCGTCGTCGCGTTCGTCGTCGCCGGTGAGAAACCCGCCGCCCGCAAGACCCTCCGCCGTGCGCAACGGTCGCTGGAGACCACCCTACCGTCGTCGCACTCGCACACCCTGCGCGCGCCTCGCTAGACCCCACCGCGCCCTCCGCGTCGCTCGTCCGCGCCGGATGCCTCCCTGCCTCGGTCCGCACGCCCAACCCCGGTCCCTGCGTTCGCCCGCACTGCACCCGCACCCGTGCCTGCGTCCGTGACGCTTTGCCCGCCGTGCCCGCCACGCGTCGGCCATCGGTCGGCCCAACCGCCCGATCGTCACCGTCGATCCAGATCTGGATCGACGGATCAGATCTTGCCACGCGTCGCCCCTTCACCCGTCCGATCTCGCCGCCGTCGTCGCGCTCGCGCAAGCCACGTCAGCCGTAGACACCTCAGCTGCCACGCCATCCCTACCGCCATGTGGCGTGTGACGTGTCATACTATGTCAGCGCCACGTCAGCCAAACCCGACCGTGTGTGCCACGTGGAAGCCACGTCAGCCCGTGCCACATGTCAGCACCAGTAGCTGCCACGTCAGCCTTAGCCTCGCCGCGTCAACGTCGCGCCCGCAGGCACTGTTTCGTGGACCGAGTCCACCGTGCGCTCGATCTTCTGTACTCCCGGTCCATAGCATAGTGACTTTTCCGATTTTTCTTTAGGGTTTATTTTTCGAGAGCCCGTTCTCCTCCGTCCTAGCTCCGATTGACCCCGTTCTTGTTTCTAAATTCATCTAAAATCGAGCTCTACCTTTTGGTGCTGGTTTCATGATTTTTGGAGTTCATTTACTTATCATTTTATGTGTTTTTCTTGTTTCGATCGTTTTCTCTCTCGTTAGATTCGGATTCCGGAGGAGTAGAAGCTACGCCCGAAGACCAAGGGTATCTCACTGAACATAACCAAGGCATGTCGTGTCCTTTCATCAAGTTGAACCCAGTTTTGCAATCTATAATTTAATTATTTTGCTTTAAACTATCTTGTATCGCTACTTTTATTCAAACCCTTGTAATGGTAGTTATCGTCCCAATTGATTATCCCTCCTTGATAATTTGGAGCACCCTTATGCCATTGTCACCTTAGGTTGGGTTATTGTTTAGTGATGTTATGTTAATTGTCACATGGGATTGGTACGATAGAATGCTTAGCTTTGCTTATTTCTACGATTTGGTTTATCATCATATGTGAATAATTAATTTGACTTAATGAGATATTAACCGTGGTTGGAGCCACAGCAGATCATGGTTGGTGCCATAGTATTAAAATTTGTGCCATGATGTTGGTGCGTCATCGGCGGTGGTTATACAAAACTGATTTTTGCACATGGGCGAGTGATCGTGCAGTAAAGGGAGAAGTGTTGGAGCACTTCGAGGGATGTGGTAGTCTCGCCCGGGTAGACTTAAAGACTTAACTTTGTGCGTCATTGATCTGAGCTTTACCGTGCAAACCAAATGTCTAGTATGGGATAGACCTGGCTGATTAATTTGGGATGTTTCAACTTTAATCTTGCCATTGAGATGAACATGGTTGCAGATTTCCATGTGGTGCAAGGGGGGTGTGATGCGAAACCCTAGCGGGCGGATTGAGTTGTAACTTGTAACATCCCAAAATTTTGTTCCTTTATTAAAAATCAAATCTGGAATTTATTGGATTTTTCTGAAGTTATGTCAAAGTCCTGATTTGAGAAAAATTATAAACTTTAATTTATAAAAGTCAAAAATAAATTTATTGCATTACTGAAAGTTAAAACAAATGTATTTCAGCTTCCTAAAGTCAAATATGAGATTTCATTAATTTTTCCAGATTTTAGAAAGAATTAAAACCTTCCCTTTTAAAATCAAATTGTACTTTTGCAAATTATACTTGTTAAAATGAGTGGGAAATATTTTTATTAAATCTAGAATAGCTCCAGATAGTTCTCTGAATTTTTTTGGATTTTTCAAAATTTATTTGGTATTTTTCTGAGTTTTCTAAAGCTTAATAGCATTTCTGGAAATCAAAAAAAAATAAGAATCCTAAAACTCCCTCAGGCTGCCGCGTGTCAGCCATCGGAGCCCCCTCCGCCCGCCGGATTCCCCCTCAGCCGTCCGATCTGACTTAAACCCTCTTCCCGCCTTCCTCTCTCGCTCGTGGCGCGTCGCGTGACGGATCGTTCATTTCCCCCGCCCGACTTAATCCTCACCGCCCGTACCAACTTACCGCTTCGCCCGCTTCATTCCCCGACCGCACGTGTGGCCTCATCCGGCCGCCCCTATTGCCGCACTCATCGCAGCCGCCTCCCACTTAAGCACCGATCGCCCCGATTTGATCTTCGTTGTCGGATCGAATCTCGGTCGTCCCCATTCACTTACCCCTTCGCAACGCGCCAGCGGTCCTGATCTCCCCCCGTGCCACCCGTCAAGCATCCGACCGTCCCCCTCGCTCTTTCCTTTTCTTTCCCTCTCACTGACCGATGGGCCCCACTCGTCAGACCCTTCTTCCCCGCGCAGTTTCCTTCTTCCTCGCGCGATCCCCGCCCCGCTGCCACCATGAATGCCGAGACCAAAGCTTTTAATTCGTCGGTTTCCTTTCCAATTGATTCCCCGAACCGCTTGCAAATTCAAATTCCCCCTCCGCCGCATCCGTGCCAGGCATTAGCTCCCGGATTAAAGCCCCACCCGCCGTCGCATTAAGCATCCTCGGCCGTTTCAAGTCCGGCGAGTTGTGCGCGACCGTTACACCCCTCCCCAGGCTATAAAAGGGCCTCTCCGGGCACCCTCTACCCACACCACTACCCCTCGTGCCTCCAATTCGCGAATTTGAGCTTCGGAGCCCCCCTGCGCTTGTTTCTCCCGCCGCCATCAAGAACTCCGCGAGCAATCGCGCCGCCGAGCTTCCCGCCCTCGCTAGTGCCTCCCCGACCTTGCTGGTGCCCAGGCGATCCTCGGCGACCACTCCTCCGAGCATCTGCACCACCGGAGCTGCTCCGCCGCCGTGAACCCTCCTCCGACCGCCACCCCTCTCCGCCAATCTTCCGTTCCGGTCATCCCCGAGCGTCGCAGAAGGTACCCGAGTGCTCCCCGCGTCCCCCTCTTCATTTTGGTACCACCGCCAGCGCCGCCGCCATCGAGCGCCGCGACCATCGGTCCCCGGCGCCACCGCCGCCGCCGCCCCGTCACCGCCGGCCGAGGTGGCACAGCGTGGCCGCCAGCTGGGCACCACGCCAGCGCCACCCGAGCGCCCCCGCGCCACCTCGCGCGCGTGCCGCCACGTCGGCACGTTGCCGTGACGTGGCAGCCATCAGGCAGCCACGTGGTGCCACGTCAGCGCCACCCTCGCCCCCGAGCGCCCGCCTGCCACCTCACCCACCTCTCGGGTCCATGGACTCGGTCCACGACACCCGGTCCGCACCTGTCAGCCTCTGCCCGAATATATTAATCCTAGGTGATGTCATAATCTGTAATTTCCTTTAGAAAAATAATTCGTGCTGACGTCATAAATCCTTTTCGGTTTAAAAATAAATCCAGAAAATACCCTTTTTCTTTTAATTTGAATTTAAACTTTGGAAGGCTATAACTTTTGCATTTTAACTCCAAATTGACCCATTCAAATTTCTAAATTTTTCTAAAATCATGATCTATCCATTTCTGGAATAATTTTGAATTTTTGAAATTTATTTAAATTTTGTTTGAATATATTTTGTAATCCTGAGATTTAAATTTAAATTATAATTTCCAATTTCTTTTAAAAACCTCAATTCCATTCCAAGAATTGTTGGTCCACATCCAAAATTCAAAATTATGTCTCCCAATTTATTTTATAATTTTTGGAAGTTATTTGGGTTTCATTTGAATTTTGTTTTGAATTTTCTTTGAATTGGCTCTTTACGTTAGATTTCGACGATTCCGGCGACGCTGAGTTCGACGATTCCCCGCAGGGCTTCGATCAAGGCAAGTTACACCTTTGACCATGTTGACCCTAATATTTTAAATTATTTATATTGTTTTACTGTATATGCATGCGTATCTTTATTCAAGTGTAATTCAAATTGGATTTGAAACTTAGATATTCCCATGATCCTTTGTATATAGCCAATTTGAATTTCGAATTCCTACACCTTGTCACCCTAGCTGAAAACTAGTTAGTACCATAGTATTGACTAGAAAATTTTATAGAAATGCTTAGCCTGGCTTAGTATAACTTTAGGTGGGATCAAATGTTTCACATGGAATGACGATATAAAAATAAAGACTTGACTTCGATGAGTCAATGATGGTTTATGAAAATTTGTTTAAAAATGAAAATAGAAACTCATGATTTGGACTTAGGCTAACGGTTAGGTGGTGGGTGCCGGCATGCCTCGTGTTTGGTGACACCTGGTTGATTGTCGTGCACGGGGGTATGTGGTTGAGCCTAAGTCGGATTAAGGACCGTTTCTGTGATTCATTTTACGAAGTCACTTTGTACTACCACAAATCCGGTATGGGACGGACCTGGCTAAGTAATTTGTGAAGTTCCAAACATAGTCTCGCTATAGGCTGAATGTGAGCGCGGCGTAGGCTGTGGGAAGTCTCACATGGCACCAGAGGGGGCCCCAACTCGTGGATTCGAGTTGTGGTGAAACCTTAGTGGCGACGTGATTATTTTGGCGATGGATCATTGGAACAGCCTTGTCATGAACTCTTCGCCGCACACCTAAGGTAGTGTGCTTATCGCGTGGCTCAAGTGAGAGGGAATGTCTTGTGGGTAAAGTTGTACACCTCTGCAGAGTTAAAAACCTATCTAGATAGCCGTGTCCACGGTCATGGACATGCTGAGTAAAGTTGTCACAGATTAGACTTGGATTTTATAAACTTGGTTTTTGAGCAAACAAAAGATGGTTTGGTTCCGGTCCGGGTGGATAGTGCGATTCACACAGAGGGACTCGGAGATGTTGTTCCGGGTCCCGACATAACTGAACTTTGTAAAGACCTTGTTGTGATTTCCTTAGTGCGAGGCTAATCACATTGTGTGGGTACAGTTGTGCAACCTCTGTAGAGTGTAAAACTATTCGAATACCGCGTCCTCGGTCATGGACAATGCTCGGTGATTTCACACGAGGTATAGTTATTTCTGAAAACTTGTGGATTGTAGTTGGGCAGTGGATGGTTAATTCACTGTTGGTTTAGCTTGTGGATGGGAGGTCCACAAGCGGTTGGTTTAGCTTGTGGATAGGAGGTCCGCAAGTGGTTATGTCAATTCCTTGGATTATTTATTTATTATTGTTTTTCTTAAAGTTCGCTTGCAATCTATTTATTGTATTTACTTTCAACTGTCATTTATGCAAATTAACCTTTCAGCCTTCCTTTGGTAAGCTTTGCATACTATATTGCATTCATTTGTTACAAACGACTTGTTGAGTACCAATGTACTCACGGCTTTATGCCCAATGTTGCTCAGTAGAGAAAGAGGAGTATCACCAGCAGGAAGTTCCAGAAGGTGAGTACTTCGACGACTTCACGGATTTGGCTTCGTTCTCCACTCGATAGCCTGTGGGCTTGTCGATTGGTCGCTACGCTTTATTTTGGATTTTCGCTGCTAGTTTGTGTTAAGCCCTTCGGGCTAGTCTATTGTAAGCTTGACCATAAGGTCGTACTCTTGATATTTATTGATAATTGAGCTTTTTCTTTATTTTATCGTGTATATGGTTGTGATTACATCTATGTTTGACTGTGTGCACTAGCGTGATCCTTGGACTAGTGCAGTATACACAGGGAGTGGATTTGCATATTCGGGTCTCGACATATGATGTGCTTGCTAGTGTACATTTAATTTTCTAGTTAGAGTTAAATTTAATTATGTTGTTCTGTTAGTTCTTTTAGTAAAAAGAAATGACCAAAAATATTAGTTTAGATTTACTGTTTTATGTTATCGCTTAAGTTAGATTTATTTTCTAAATGTTTGGTTCTGTGCTTGCTGTTAAGGATTGGGATCATAGTGTTAGTGCTAGTCTTCCTCTAGTCTGTTCCCTTGTCTCCATCATCCTCCATCTACTTCTAGTTTCCTTGTCATTCCCCGTTTGTGCGACTTAGCTTTGGTTTGGTGTAATATCACCGGTAGTCTAGTCCCTGTGGAGAATACGACATCTCGTCGCTATCTTTGCGGCAACCCGTACACTTGCGGGTGTGCAGTTTTGCACGATAACGTACTCTCTTAAATAGTGAGGTTGTCATTTGTGCTTGACATATATTACTGTTACCGCTGTGTGCACAAGCTGATCCTAGACTAGTGCGATTTACGCAGAGAATCCAGGGTCATTGCTCCGGGGTCCGACAGCGTACCTCCCGTTTAGGTCATAGCATGATGCCAACTCTTTTACCCGCCAAATTGGCCCTAAGCAAACAACGTGGGCTACCCTGCCGATGCCAAGTACAGGTCCACAGATGACGATAATACTGGTGTACGTGCTCACGATGACCCTTCGACCTAGCCCGACGTCGGTGCCTGGGGGTAGTCACGTGGCCCTGTAGAGCCTCGTGCTTGAGCTATAGGACGTGGCGGCCTCGATGTGCGTGTCGATGTGGCCACCTCCAAGAGCGCCCTTGAAAACATCTAGGCCTCTAAGTTTAGGGTTTTGGTAATTAATGACGATTTATGAATATAGGACTAATACGTGTGCTAAGATTGTATAAACAAAGTCTCATATGTGCAATAGACAAGAACAAGCTGCATGAGAAATGGACTCGAAAAGAACTAAGAGTCAAGGTACGTGAAATATAGGATCGTTTTTTATTTTACCGGTCTTAGGAGAAATGGCGGAAGACCGGATTATAGATTAGATGCCGTACTATTAAGAGGGATCCTTGAAAGTAGATTGATAGCATGTTTTGGTGCATATTGGATCAATTTAGAATCATGCATGCATTTAAAAATAAGTTTGAAAACTCACTGTGCTCACTCAGAAAAATCGGTAGTACCGCACACTACTGCAGAACTACCGCACAACGGTAGTTCCGGCGTGCAAACAGCGGAACTACCGCCAAGTGGTGGTACCGGTTTTCATGCGGTACGTTTTTTTCAGAGAGTACCCTTCCGGGGACTTAGACGCAACAGAAATCGGTAGTACCAGATTTTCAATGGCAGAACTACCGCATTGCGGTAGTACCGCACGGTATTGCGAAACTACCGATTTTCGGTATGTTTTTTCCAGAAAGCACCCCAAGAAAAACTTAACTAGCCAGAAATCGAAAGTACCGGACTTAGCACGGCGGAACAACCACAGTGCGGTAGTACCGCACATTCCTACAGAACTACCGCTGTGCGGTAGTACCGCACTTACAACGGAGGTAGTACTGCACTAAATTCCAACGGCTAGTTCTGAATCATCTGACATAGCCGTTACTGTGTGCTACAGTAAAATGTGGTAGTTTCGCACTTACAACGGCGGTAGTTCCAATTTCCCTGAATTTTTCAGATTAATTTTTAGCAACGGCTAGTTTTGGTTGGCAAGGGTATAAATACCCCTCCACCTGCCGTTGGGCAGGTTGCTGAGCTTGTATTGATCATCTTGAGCCCTAGAGCATTCACTCTATTCTCTTTTCTCACTAGAGCACTTATTTTCGAGTAATGGAGACATTTTCAAGTGCATTTAATTCAAGTTGATCCAATTGCACTTGAGTGCCGTCAAGCGAAATCATTGATCTATTCTTTTGGTGCTTGCCGGCACCTAGACGGCGGGAAGGTTGATTGCCCGGTGACTTCTTCAAGGAAGATTATGAAGAAGCCTGAGACAAGTTGTGAGTGGTTTGGAGCTCGCCATCTCCGGAGTGGAGGAAGAGCTACCACTAGTGGTCGAGGAGCAAGGCTGAATTTGTGGAGCCGGTCCAAGAGCGCTTGGGCTTTCCTCAATATGGACTAGTGAAGACCAGCAAGTCTTAGATACCGTGGGAAAACATCGCGTGTCTTATAGTGATCATTTTTTTTCTCCCTTAGCATTTACTTTTGATAAGAAATTTGATTATATTTGCTAGTGCTTAAGATTTGCTATTATATCAATTGCTTAAGTATTGCTAGAATTGAGTAGGTTTTGTTGTCTTAGCATAATTGCCTAGTAATCTTAGTCATAACTTGTTTAATCAGGCAAGAATTTTAAAACTTCCTGTTCACCCCCCTCTAGTTGGTTATCCTTGATCCTACAACCCTGCATGATGTGAGAAGGCACGCTTCGCCTTGTCGATGACCCAACGGAGAGCGTGTGCTAGCTCATCATGTGTGACCTCAAAACTGTGGGCCATTGTGTCCACGATCGACTCGGCGTCCATGATAATATCGGTGGTGATATCCGACTGCAAGAAATATATGAAAGCATCAAAATAGTAATGATGGTAACCATACACAAAAACTTGCAAACACGAGAGTATGTGCTGTGTGTGCAATGTTCCGTGCTAAGTGCATGGGGTACGTGTCGCTCGGTGCTAGTACATGAGCGGGTGGAGAGTCAACGACACGCACCAGCTTGGTGTGTGTCTACAGAGTGTACCAGCGTAGGTACTCATTGTACGTGTTGTGGTCGTATGCGGTGTCCTCCTGCACAAAGTCATCAAGTGCCTCCATCCACTCCGTCACCCACTGCTCCATCTTCGTGGCCCAGCTCATCCCCCGACCACCCCTCCTATTGTGCCTATGAAACGTACAACTGCAATTTGAAGGCATCGTAGCAGAACTGAGAAAAATTATAGAAACATATATTGTATGTAACTCACGAGTGGACGGAGTCAGGCACCCGATGCCCAACGGGGACAGGAACAAGCTGCCGGAGGCCGAAATGGCACATCATCCGGTACACTGCATAGTCCTCGACGAACACACCGAAGACAAGCTTCTTTCATGTGAGAAGGTACGTCTAGTCAGACATGCATAACGACGAGATCCCAGTGGGGCACGGTCCGCCATCTCCTGATCGGAGTACGGTTCGTAGCGCACGTCATCAGCGTTGAGGTGGTCGAGGTGCTCGACAAAGTGGTCGTACACACGGGTGACCTGCAGGTGTGCAAATTGTGCCTACGAGCTAGATCAATGGTTACAAAGGATGACCCGTAATACACATATAGTAAAGATTTAGAAGAGTACGTACTTGTCTACGACACCAAATGGACCCTACGGTAGGCCGGTCCATAGCGCCCCTGTGATACATGTCCTCACGGTATGGACCACTGTCGGGCAGCAGGGGATGTCCAAGAAGGAAGAGCTTGAATGACCACAGCTGCAGCAGGAGTGGGCAGCCTGTGAGGATAGGGGTCATCCTCGGCCTTAAGCAAGCGTCGCATAGGCCACGGTACATCGTGGCAAGTATGGCTGATCCCCAGCTATAGTGCACCACCCCCTCTCCATCGACGATGGCCCTCGCATACCGCACAACATGGGCGTCGATGGAGTCATTGTGGCTGTTGGTAAATAGTACCCAACCGAATAGCCACACCAAGTACGCCTCTAGGTGCGGTGACACCAATGCACAAACAAAAAATTAGTAAGATCATCATATAGAACGATAGTGCATCGCTAAACAATAAAAATAGATAGCATACGTACCCAGAACTGTGAAAGCCACCGCATGGGAGGCCATGCTTCTGTTGCGCTGGGATGGTGCGGTATGCTGCCATCACCTCAACCAGAAGAACCGGGCCAAACCTGGCCAACAGGTCCTTGCGCCAATTGCCAGTCGCATCCGGAGGAGAGTCAGCCTCTCCCATGATAGGCAGGCCGAGCAACATCACGATGTCCTACAGAGTGGGGGCCATCTCCCCGAATGGGAGGTGGAAGGTGTGCATCTCGGGCCGCCACCGGTACAACAGAGCTGACAGCAGTGACCAGTCGGACAGTAACCATCATGACCGCTCCGGCCTAGCCTAGGCCTCCCCAGCCTCCTCGACTGGAGCGCTGTCCTCGTCGGTGGCCTCCACCATCCACGCGACAGGTAGAAGGCCGGTATATCTTAGCCTGCAAAGCACAAAGAAGTAAGTATGTAGCGCAAATATCATAAAAATACATGACATAGCTTGTACACAAATCTGTCTATCCAGTGTGGGTGTAATCTCCAAGCGCATCAGGGTGTCCACGTATGGACCATCCCTAACTAGGCCTCCCTGTCCGCTCCCTCAGGATGCGCGACAGGATGGCTCACGCAGTGCAGTGCGTCGACGTGCCGGTCCAGTAGGTCGAAAGGCCAATCCGAAGCCATATCTGCAAATCAATTTAAAGTTAGCAATTATGACATAATTACTGGTTTAATTATTAATAGCATAGCTTTGGGAATCCTTCAAATCATTCCAAGCTGATTTCACGTATGCTTTTATGCCTATTTAATTTATCCACCAATCTTAATAATTTCAGGTCTTAGAGTGAACTGAACTAAAGTGACCCTATGGGATGTCTGAATTATATTTTCCTCACTTGCAGTTTTTTACGATTCAAATGCTATTTAAATCGTCGTGTATAATTTTAATCACTATGCGTAATCTTAAATCTTGCTTACTATTTTACATCCGCACGTGTTAGTCTAATCATCACGAATAGTTCTAAGTATTTCAATGACTACTAATTATTCTAAAAATTAAAAATACTTATTACGAGGTTTCTACAATTTATAAGAGATGAACAAAATTAACTAGACCTTGAAATGCACAACAGAGCGATGTAAATGATAATACAATTATTAACAACTAAATTGATGTAACTTTCTTAACTACAAATTTAATGATTTCAGTTGCTATCCTACCATATTTTAAAAATAAATGTACAAAAAATATATAAAAACTCACCATCCTTGATGCGCAGATCCTCCTCCTCCCTCTCCTCCTCTTCCTCTCTTCCCTCCTCTTCCTCCTTCCCTTCTCTACCTCTTGAAAGCATCTAGACCCCTACAAATGGTTTTGGTAATTAATGACAACATGTGAATATGGGACAAATTTGTTTGTTGAGTATTGCATAGGTTAAGTCTTAAAAGTAAGTATGTCAAAGGCAAGGTGTATGCTAAAGGATGAAAAGAGGATCAAGATGGTTCAAGACAAAAGTACAAATAGTACACGATCCCTTTTGAATTTTATCGCTCTTAGGAGAAAGGTTGAAAGACCGGGTTATAGAAAAATTACCATACTATTAAGAGGGATCATAGAAAATAACTTGATAGCATGTTCTTATGCTATTTGGATCAATCTAGAATCATGCATGCACTTAAAATCAAGTTTGAAAACCAACTATGCTTTGCTAGAAAAATTGAAAGTACCGGAGTGAAATATGCGGAACTACTAGAGTCCGGAAGTACCGACGTGTTAACTGTGGTACTACTGGAACTCGGTAGTACCGGCATCCTGAGCGATGCATTTTTTTCCAGAGAGTACCCACTTTGAGACTTTTGCTTGCCGAAATCGGTAGTATCGAAAAATACACGGCGGAACTACCGCTGAGCGGTACTACCACATCCAAATCGGAACTTCCAGACTTCGGAAGCACCGAAAAAATTCAGCAGTACATTTTTTCAGAGAGGGTCAATTTTTGGCCCCAAGGCAAATGGTAGTACCGCGTCAGAAATCGAAACTACTGATAATCGAAACTACCACATTTACAATGGCGGTAGTACTGTAACACCCCAGGATCCACATTACCCTGGAATGTCACTAAACCGCTCTACAGCTTGCCACAAAATTTCAAGATAATTTATTCTGGCAATAATTTTTAGACATGAAGCCTTAAGAGGAAGCATAAACAACTAAGAGAACAAAGATAACGACTACAAATTCAATAATTGAATCAACCTCTAGCAGATTAATCAAAGAATAGTTCATAAGTTCGTCATTATTAAATAAAATAATCATCCACGGTTAGCTAGGCATTTGGCTAGAATTCCATCGACTTTATTACTTCATGAATTGAGGAACCAAGTGTGTTATTGTGGTGCCGCTCTACCCATCCCATGAATGCTCAAGAATCACCTGTAGGGGGGAAAACAAGGGTGAGATAAAAATCTCAGCAAGCAAACTGTTTAACAGGCTATTCAGACTACAAACAAATATACCATATCATTAAAGTATCCACATGTCCACATCCACAATGTGCAACCACATTTATTAACAAGTTAATTAAACTACAATGATATTAAGCATCAATAACCATTTCCCAAATGATCGCAATTATAGCCTCAACCATATCTACTACCAGCAATAGTAAAGCATTAGCAAATGAATCTTGATTAACTACTTCATACCATCCATCACCACCACTACCAATGACAATAAAGCATTAACATGATTTACCTCACTAACTTTATTGTTTCTCGCATCCACAACTGCTAATAACAATTACAACAAGAGAAAAGAATCTCATACCACAACCCCTACCATACCTCAAGGGATGAACCACAATCCACGACCACAGCCACTTTTCTCATACCACAAGTGGCTCTTATGAGCCAATTCCACTTTACAACTATAAAGTTGTAATTGTTTGTAAAATAACTTCACCACAATATATTGCATAAGTATGCAAATGATCTTTCCACAATGCAATGCATATGCATGCTATGCTCCACTGCACCTTTACCCAACAAGGTAAAAATGTGCATCGTGCTACGGCAATGCACGATGTTGTACCGGTACGGTCGCGGCTATAAGCGGCGACATCCACAATGCAATGTCATGACATGTTATGAATGATATGATAATCATAAACCACAAAAATTAAACCACAAAGGTCAACCACATAACCCACATTCGGTTCACCAAGATCATAATCAATCGATCCATAGTGAATCCAACCACATAGACCAAAACATATTCATCAAGATTGCTACCACCACAACCACAAGCATTCACTAAGAATACTACCACCAAGACCACAATAATACTAACTTCAAAGGCATCAATATGATCCTCATGAATTTAACAACAAGAAAATATCATCATATCCACCATGCATTTACTTTCGTATACCACAATTCGCTCATTAAGCAAATTACCACAATACTACCAAAACTCATCCAAACATAACAATTGATTAATATCTTGCTATCGTATTCTTACTTAGAAAATGTGTAACCATGGCATATCATTTAGCATTACAAAAAATCATGCATATTGCAAGTAGTAAGAATAACGGGTTAGACGGTAGTACATCTGCTACGTTTACTTGCCTCTACCGCGGCGCATTTAAATCACGTGCTCGTAGCAAAACCGTCTGTCCAAAAAGGTACCTCTCAGCACACATTACAACAATGAAAATGCGACTCTCGAAGAAAAGATATCGCTAAGCCCCAGAATCCCACAGCATCCTTCCCCGCGAAACAGTTCTACAATCTTCCCACTGCAGCGGCGCTGCTTAACATTTTTCTATCTTTAAAAATATAAAAATAATCACAGCAAAAGATATATATCTGGATTCTCCACTTAAATACCTACACTTTTCATGTATATCACATATTTTTATTTTGTTCTTAGCATGGTGATATCTAATGCACAAAACAGAGGACGTCCTCTGTTCTGAAAGTCTGGACAGCCGACTTGTAACGCGTCCCCAGAACAGATAAAGGCTCTAAAATTCTGATTCTTTTACAGAAGCTATATTACTGAATTCCCTACCTTTTTCTCAATTATTACCAAAAATTCAAAAATCATCTTCTACCCCTAATTCCCATCTGAACAGCAAACAGCCCAGTCTGCATCCCTGACAGACAGCAGGGTTCCTGACCCTGTTATGCTCAGGTCCCATGGCCAACAATTCTGAAACAAATACAGTAGATGCGTATCATCGTCCTATACGTTTTTCCTTTTGGGGAGACCCTCGGGAAAAATCATTTTTGGGGTCTAAACAACACGAACAGCAATGCTGCGTAAATCAATCTACAGGCAGACAGCAGAGATTCTCTAATCAGGGGTTCTAAATCCTAATCCCCACCAAAATCTTGGGCTAAGAACCCTAAAATAGCAGAAATCAGAGGGATTGGGATGAGAGAGAATTACCTAGAGATTTGGGATCACCTCTTTCTTCCACTTCTTCTCTTTCCCTTCTCCTCCTTCTCTTCCTCTCCTTCTCCTTCTTCTCCTTCCTCTTCTCCTTTTCTCCTTGCACTAGGGCAGCACCAAAGGGGAGGGGGAGGGTGCAAGGAGGGTGGGGAGGTGGCGGCTTGGGGTGGGAAAAGGGGGAGGGAGGGCTCCCCAAGGGGTTTATGAAGGGGATGCTAGGGTTTGGGATGGGGTATGGGCACCCGTTTGGGCTGGCTGGCACAAAGTGGCTGGCCCACCCCTCCGGACAGCCTAAATCTCTAAATTAATTATTTTAATTCTCTTTTTATTATTTTAGACTATTTCAAAGAATTTATTTTTACCTCCCGCGATTTACCGAAAATCCGGGCGACTCCGCGATTAATTTAAAAAAACGATGTTCAGGATATTACAAGTACCGCACCGATATTTAAATGGCTAGTTCTGACATTCTGACATAGCCATTACTATGTGCTATAGTACTTTGCGGTAGTATAGTAAATTACACAGCGGTACTGTTGATGTCCCTGATTTTTCAGGATTATTTTTTGTAATGGTTAGCTTTGGTTTGTGAGGGTATAAATACCCACCATCAGCTCAAGGACATGCGTTGAACTTGCATTGAACATCTTTGAGCCTTGGGCATTCATTTCACACCTCCTTTCTTAGTGTGCATTCATTTTGAGGTGGTTGAGCCAAATCAAGTGTGTATTCTTGGTACCTACCATCAAGTGCATATTCATTTTGAGGTGGTTGAACCAAATCAATTGTCGTTAAGCGAAGCTACAATTCATTACTCTTGGTACTTACCGACACCTAGACGGCTTGAAGGAAGTTTGCGTGGTGATCTCTTCAAGAAGCTTATGAAGAGACCCGACACCGATTTGTGAGTGGTTCGGTGTCCACCATCTTCGAAGTAGAGAAAGGGCAACCACTAGTAGATTTGAAGTGGAAGGCTTAATTTGTGAAGTCAGTCTGATTTGTTTGTGCTTACCTCAACGTGGACTAGGGTATACCTTGAATGGCTGCGACACCTATGAATCTTCATTTACAATTTCATCCTACCGATGGTACATCTCTTGAGGATCCCTCTCGATATCGGCATATTGTGGGCAGCCTTGTTTATCTCACTGTTACTAGACTTGATATTGCTCATGCGGTTCATATTCTGAGTCAGTTTGTGAGAACATTTGCTTCGTGTACTACGGTACTTGAGGGGGACATCTTCTCAGTGTTTGTTCTATGCTCGCGAAAGTCCGCTTCAGCTTCATGCTTACTCGGACTCAACCTGGGCGAGTGATTCAACAGATCGTCATTCTATCACAAGTTATTGCATTCTTCTTGGTTCTTCTCCTCTTGCATGGAAGTCTAAGAAGCAGACGGCTGTATCTCGTTCTAGTACAGAGGCAGAATTTCGAGCACTTGCCACTACCACTTCAGAGATTATATAGCTTTGATGGTTGTTAGCAGATTTTGGTATTTCTTGTGATGCCCCTACACCTCTTCTATGTGACAATACTAGAGCTATACAGATTGCCAATGATCCTGTGAAGCATGAACTTACAAAGTATATTGACGTTGATGCCTTCTTTACTCGGTCTCATTGTTAGCAGAAAACAATTGCTCTTTAGTATGTGCCCTCAGAACTACAAGTGGCAGATTTTTTCACTAAAGCACAAACTCGAGAGCAACATCAGCTTCACTTGCTCAAACTCAATGCTTCAGAACCTCCGCTTCCACCTTGAGTTTGAAGGGGGGATGTTAAGTATATCAAGGCCCATATTCTATAGGCCCAAGTGGCCCATGTGGTTATCTATATATTGGCATCTCCACTATTGGAGTTAGTGTCTTCTCAAATCCCTAATGTAAGTCACAGCTTATACTGATTTAGTGGAGTATAACACCTATCGGTGTCCACTCAAGTCATCCCTCTTTCATGCGGAGACCTCAAGCCTATCCTTTTTTCATACGGAGAAATCATCTCCACTCCCGTGGAGTGGCTACCAAAAAAGTCTTACTCTAGCCACTCTCGTGAGTCACCAACAAACCCTAGTAAACAACGGTACCCATAACTCATCTCTAACACCTCCCGTCCTTCCTAACCCAAACTTAGCATGGTTTTAACCCAAACTTAGCATGACCTCAAACCAATCTACCATGGCCTAAAACAGGGAAGCAAAGTCTAGGACATTATACCTATAACCCAAAGACTCATCGGAACAAAAGAAATCGGCTTGCACGCAAAATTCTCCTTC
This sequence comes from Melocanna baccifera, assembly GCA_036346265.1. Taxonomy (NCBI): domain Eukaryota; kingdom Viridiplantae; phylum Streptophyta; class Magnoliopsida; order Poales; family Poaceae; genus Melocanna; species Melocanna baccifera. The sequence goes on from CM070709.1 coordinate 13,620,612, forward strand.
CCTCCTCCTCTTTCCTTTCTTCTCCTTCCCTAGCCAGCTTCCCTCTTCTTCCACCTCCTCCTTCTTTCCTCTCCTTCCCTTCTCTTGCTCCTAGCCAAAGATGCAAAGAATAAATGAATAAAGAGCCAAAGAAATAGGAACAAAGAAGGGTAGCAACCAGCGGCAAGGCTTCAGGAGGGTGGCGGCTAGGGTTTCTCTTCCCCATACCCCCTCCTCTCCTTAAAAAGCCTAGTCCAAAACCCAACTCCCCACGCATAACTCGGTCCAACCGAAAGAAACTCCTCCCCCCTTTTCTCCCTCTATTCTGTTTTAGTTATATCCTTGCCTGAATTCATGAACGGGTCCTTAGGAGGGTCGATTTTGGAATATTACATTCTACCCCCCTTAACAGAATTCGACCCCCAATTTTACACTCCACGATTCTACTAGAGAAATAAAACTAAACTTCAAATTAAACTTTAACACATACCAGTTATGAATAACTCCAGATATTTCTCACGCACGTGAGACTCCAATTCCCAAGTCGCTTCCCGCTCGATTTGATATGACCAAATCACCTTGACATACTTCAATGTCTCAGGCATCAACACCCACTTTGATGCCCCCAATATCCGCACTAGATAGAACTCGAAGGTGAGATCTTGCTCGATGACTAATGGCTCTAAGGGTATCTCGTGCTCTAAATCTTGCAAGTGCTTCCTCAATATAGAAATATGTAATACATTGTGCACACCACTCATGGACTCAGGAAGGTCTAAACGATAAGCCAGTTTCTCAATTCGTGCCACTATCGAAAATGGTCCAACGTATCTCGGGCTAAGCTTCCCTTTGGTACCAAACTACACAATGCCCTTGGTGGGGGACACTCTCAGGAGCACTTAATCACCCACCGCAAACTCTAACTCCCGCCTTCTCACATCGGCATAACTCTTCTGCCTGATCTAACTGGTAGGCAGATTTTGCCTAATCTCTGCAACTTGGTTAAAAAAGAAATATTATTTTGAATTTTTGCAAAAATCATATTTTAAATTAGGTATTTTAAAGCATTTGGCTTTTATCTAGATTTTCTATGTTTTTCTGGAATCTAAAAATTAATTTCAAAGCTAAAAAGTATTTTTTTTTTGTAAAAATTTAAAGACCAATCTTATGTTGAAAATATTTTTCCTATGTCCAGAATATATTCAGGAATTTTTGTATATTTTTTGAAATTTTTGGACTTTATTTGCTATTTCCTAGAGTTATTTGAAGTCTCTGGATTTTATTTAAATGGAAATCAAATCAAAATCATCCCTCTCTCCGCCGATTTGACATGTGTCAGGCTCAGATCGCATCCCCACCACTCCATCTAATCTTAGGTGTCGGTTTTTATTAAACTGAGCCAGTAGCCCTGATTTCTTTGTCGCCACATGGCATTCGTCCGACCTGTTAGTGATATGCCCTAGAGGCAACATGGAGATGTTGTATATATCACATACTATGTTTATGATACATTACTTTGTTCCTTGGAATAGACATCATCATTATTGATCAATGAGTATGTGACTTATTCATGAGACTCTTAAATACTAAAATGTTGCTATTTCTAAATGATCCCTGATCATATATCATATGAGGAACAAATATGATTCAAAGACAAAGATCAGCATATGTATTGATTGATGATCATATCTCATGGATCATGGTATGGTGATACCAAATCAATAATATGGACATGTGTTAGTGAACATATGTTGGATAAACCTGCCATGAGACACTGCAGAGATTCCATGTGTCATCAGTTGGTCTCGAGTAGTGTTTATGTAGAATCCTTAGACTTGAGATCATCATGGTTCCCAACATGAGTAGTAGCTTATTTTGGGACTACTAAACACTACTCCGTAACTAGGTAGTCATAAAAGTAGTCTTCGGGTTTGCCATGAAACATGTAGTGGGATGTGAATGATTAAGATAGAATTTGCCCCTCCTTATGGGAGAGATATCTCTGGGCCCCTCGATGTAATGGATTATGAAAGTGCATGGCCATGCCAAGGTGATTGAGGAGTCAATCACAAGTTTATAATCCATCACGGAATCGAGAGAGTGATTGAGCTATTAAGAGGATGACACAGGTCTCGCCTTGAGCTCAATCTATATCGTGAGGCAAAGGGATTCGTACATGAGAGAACATTACAGTTCAAATGATATGATCTTTACATATACTTTGGGGTTAATATGTCTTACTAGAGGCCGCTATTAACAGGTGACCGGAAAGGCGTTTCGGGTCACGACCAAGTATACGTGAACCTATAGGTCACACGCTTAACGGGTTAGAACACCGATTCGAATATGATTCGGATATGGGCTCAATTCGATAAAGATCCGAATAGACTCCTAATGGGCCTCGGTCCGCAAGGCCCACGTGAGGAGGTCTATATATATGGAGGCGAGGGGCTGAGGGGATTCGCCCCTGTTAACATCTAGCAAAACCCTAGCCGTCACCTCCCGAGCCAAACCTTAGCTGCTCACGAGTGCTAGTACACTCGCGATCGGCGTTCCAGCCCCGGACGTGTGGATACCGGTGGAGGCGCTGCTCGTTGCAGTGTTGATCGGCGTGCGTGGAGGAGACGATCTGTTCGGAACGATCGGCTACTTCCACTACTACCTCGACGCGCGTGATTGGATCGGTTTCCAACTCTTCTTCCGCTGCGCTGCGTGTCTAAGTGGTAACGATCCATGATCCTTCCTTAGCATGATGTTCTTGGGTGCACGGTAGAAAAGTTTTGTTTTCTACTTCCATAGCCTATACGTATTCCTTTACGACCACCCATCATTTTTCCTCTTCTCTTCTCTCTTTCCGACATGTAGGACCAGCCTGTCATCTCTTTCTTCTTCCTTCTTCCTCCCCAGCTGATTGCCAGGGCCACCATTATCGTGCCATCAAAGCTTCCGTTTCCCTTCCTTTATTTCAAAGCAAATGCGACGTTGATTTCCCTTTCATTCCTGCACCCAATCTCAGTAGTTTTTCTTGTCTTAAACCCTGTCACCGCCGTTTGCATCTCTTCTGGCTGCATTAACCCCGGCAAGTAAATCCTCAGCTGTTAGTCCCCCCTCGGCCCTATAAAAGGCCCTCTCGACATCCTCTCCCGTCACACCACTCCGCCTCTACTTTCACTCCTTCTGAGCCTCGAGTTGCCCTAGCGCCGTGCACCTTCTCCCTTAGCGTCGGTCTGCAATGCGCCTCATCGACGCCGCCAACTCCTTCCTCATCGCCGTGCGAACCCCCACTGTCTCTTCCCGAGTGAACTCACCACCAGAGCTACCTCGCCGTCAACGTCCTCGCACCACTGCCTTGCCTCCTCGCCGTCGGTCGCCTTCCGCTCTCTCTAGTAAGAACCTCCCTCACCGTTCGGATGGTCCGAACATCTCTTGGGCCAATGGATCGTCCATTGCCGATCGTACGGTCTAAACGTCCTTTGCCGTTCGGATGGTCCGAACGTTGCTTTGCGATTGCATGGTCCATTGATGATCGGACGATCCGAAAGTCCCTTGCCATTTGGATGGTTCATACGTTGCTTTGTGATCAGACGGTCAATTGCTGGTCGGACGATCTGAAAGTCCCTTGCCATTCGGACGGTCCGAACACTCTTTGCGATCGGACGATCCATTGCTGATTGGACAGTCCGAACGATCCTTGATCGTTCGGACTGATCCGAACTTCTCTGTGATCATAGATGTCTGATCTCCATCTAACGGTTTCCTCTAACCTCCCCTTCTCAGCCAGCCTGCCCACCACGTGGTATGCCGTCTCATGTAACAGATCCACGTGGCTAACACATGGCGGCCACATGGTAAGCCATGTCCACACTCGACCCATGTGGCAGCCATGTCAGTCCCACGTGGCATGCCACATCGACACAAAGCCGACCCCATGCCACATCAGCGCCACATGTTAGACATGTGGCAACCACGTCAGTAAATCCTGCCACGTGTAAAGCTGACGTCAGATGATGTCATAATTCATATTTTTCTTTAGAAATTTCTTTCGACCAAAAAATCAATTCCTTTGCTGATGTCATAATTTTGAATTTTCTTTAGGAAAATAATTCCAGTAATTCTTTGCTGATGTCATAAATATCTTTTTCTTTAGAAAATAATTCCAGAAAATCCTCTTTTCCTTTTTCTTTAGTTTTGAACTTCTAGAAACCTGTTCTCCTTCATCCTAGCACCGATTGGATGTAGGCTAATGGTTATGTGGTGAGTACTGATACGCATTATTGTTTGGTGACACAATATTAATTATCAAGCACAAGGGGTATGTAGTTTCAGTCTAAGTCAAGTTAAGGACCGGTCTATGAGCTACTATTGCAAAGCCCTAATGTACTGTCACAAAGTTGGTATGGGATAGTCCTGACTGACTAATTTGCGGGACCCAACATAAGTCTCACTGTAGGTTGAAAGTGAGTGTGGCGTAGGCCATATGAAGTCTCACTCGGCTCAAGAGGGGATCCCGGTATGGTGGATTCCTTCCTGAGGTGAAACCTTAGTGTTGGCTTGCCCAGGTTGGTGACTTTGCATTGTAAAAGCCTTGTTATGATTGCTCAGTTGCACATCTACAGAAGCGTGTAATGGTCGACAGCATAAGTTAATCATATCTTATGGGAAAAGCTGTACAACCTCTGTAAAGTGTGTAATATATCCTAGATAGCCGTACTCACGGTCATGGGCAACCTAAGTAAAGTTTTTCACGGATTAGATTTTAGTTTTTAAAATGGATTCTGAAAAAGCCTCTGGATGGATAGAATCAATAAGTGATTTAAAAACTTATGGTTGGATGGAATCCATGTGAGATCTTTTTGGAGAAAGATAGACTGGTTGGGATACCTGTGAATAGGTTAGTGTTTGCTCAGAGCCTACACTAACGATATTATTTTTAAATTACTATTTCTATTTATTATATCAAATTCAGTTTTTAAACCTACTTATTGTATTTACCTCAATTTAGCTTTACGCTCAATTAATCTTACTATGCCTTCCATTGTCAACCCTTATGCATGCATGAACTCTGTTAAATCTCCTAGTGTAACTTGTGGAGTACTTGATGTACTCATGTTGCTTCATTCACTATTTTTGGATGCTGACTTCATCAACTTCTGTGAGGATTGTGACGAGTAGGCTGCGTCTTACGGTCACTCGCCTGTGGGCAGGCAGGATGGGCTACTGCTTTATTATTCTTCTTTCATTGCTTATATTTAATTTTGGTTTATGAACCATTGATGTAAACTTTGGCTATCAGGCCCATATTTAGATAATGAATAAATGTCATTGTGCATGATATGAATCTTTGTTATCCACTGTGTGATTTACACAGAGGATCCTGAAGTCTTTGCTCTAGAGTCCGACACTGAACCACTTGAGCGATCGGACGGTCCTTCGCAGATCGGACAACTCATGTGTCCTAGCCATTCAGATGGTCCAAACACTCTCAAATGTTTGGACTGGTCTGAACTTAACCAGGCGCACCTATCAATGGAGATCTCCCTCTCCACTCTCATTTTGGATTAAATTCGAATAGAGAACTTTAAATACATATAACTTATTCGTATTAACACCAAATTTGATAAAATAAATTTTTAAATTCATCAAAATTCAACATCTATGTAATGGAGCCAAAACCAAGAATTTTGGAGCTCATTTAAATTTTTATATGTGACTTTATTTGGTTTGCTATTTTTCTTTATCCGAATATTCACGCAACGTAAAATAGCATATGAAGCTTAGGAAGAGGAGGCCAAAGCCGAAGCAAGTGAAGACCAGTAAGACCAAGCCAACTATGATCAAGGTGAGTCAATACTTTGATCAAGTTGAACCTACATTTTCAGGAAGTTATTTCAGTTTAAATTATCAAATTGCATGCCAATATTTTATATGCACATCTGTGATTATTTTAAAGTATTAGATACATGCCCACTGTTGAACTTGTTAGTACTACATTCCCTTGGGACATTCTTAACATATGAGCCTTGTCACCCCAGGAAAAAAATATGATGATAAACTTTGAAAGTAACTCTATAATTATATACCATTCTTAGTACTGCTTAGATACTCGAGGGCACCAAAATTCCCCAAGCATCATTTTCACTCATGAGAAACTAATTTGGGAAGTTAGGGGTGAGAATGGTTGGTATATTTTCACGTGGATATTTTATGTTTCCAACCCCCCCCCCCCCAATATGCTTATTTATATGGGCGGATAGTAAGAGGGGCCAGTGCAGTAGGTGCATGAGAATATATAGTTTGGGGATTGAACGACCTAGATAATCCTAAAGACTGAATCATGTTATGAACTCCTATGCAAAACAAGTGCACCCACAAGTCTATAAAGTATAAATTGTCTTAGTAAACTTACTGGACCCTAGAAGTCATCTCATCGGTTGGGAAGTGGGGTAGTACAAGTGCAAAATGTGTTTTGGCTTGTTGGGACAGCAAGAGAAGGGTGAGGTCTATCAGCTGCGCTAGTCGTTGAGGAAAGTTGTAGTCTTACTGCGGCTAGTCGTTGTGTAGGAATCCCAAACAACTTATGGAACCCACCTCGTGTGGGAGCAGCCCATATGGGTGAGATAATGGAAGGGGTGAGGTACTTTGAAAGGTTATTGTGATGATCTCCTCATCTGCATGACCAAGGAATCATGCGAGTAAAATAGGATGGTTGTCTCTTCTGGGGTAAAGTGTACAACTCTATAGAGTAAAAACTATTCAAATAGTCGTGCCAACGGTCATGGGCGAGCATAGGAACTTAACCAGATATAGTTCTATTTCAAAAACTTTGAGGGTGAGATTGAAAAATGGCAGGCTGCAGGAAGCCTAGATTTGATGTTATCATGGGTGTTGTCCCAGTGGTAAGGTATGTGGTTATAACGCTGAAAGGTTAGCATATGGATACTATTATTGCACTTTTTGATTCAAATAACATATTTTAGTTCAAACTACTAGGTCAGAGATAGTTTTCTATATACCCTATTCTCAAAAGCAGTTTATGGCAAATAAAACAACCATAACCTACCTTTTGTAAGCCTTGCATGTTAATTAATTGCATCCTGTGTATTGGCTCGCGGAGTACAGTGGTTTGTGCTCACTCTCGCATTACCAATAACCAGGAAACTAGGATCACTATGCATACGAAGATGCACCTACCACGGAAGGGAGAGCCGATGAAGGGAGTTAAAAGGCATTATCAAGTTCAAATCATAGGCAAATAGACTTGATGGAGATGTGTGCGCACCTATTATTTAGTCTTAGATAATATCTGTCGCACCTGTTTACCCCAAGTCACTTGCCTATAGCTAATGGTTCTACTTTTATTTTTACTTTCTGTTGCTATCTTTTGTATTGTAAATATTTGGTCTTATTGGCCCTTATGTAAAACTATCATTCGATGCAGTGTATTTTCACTCTAATATGTAATACTTTAGTTTAATCTATTTTGTGCGATATATGACTTGAGATAGCAATGTATCTATAAGCACTATCTACTGATCCAGGGAATAGTGCGGTGAAATCACAAAGGATTTTGGATTGCCAAATTCAGGTCTGACATTCTTCTACTACACCAGCCCCTTTTGACCATCCACCCAGATATTTAATCAAGTTGAGGGTTTTTGGAGGCTGTAAAATAATCAAGTTACAACATACTAGTAGTGACTGCCCAAATCAGATCATCATGTTTGAAATGATGTCATGACAAATTAATACCCCTGAGTATCTAAGCAAGACTAAGCACGGCTTTTTATATGTGGACTTATTACTAGTCAGTTAACCGTTAGTCCTAGGGTGACAGTTTTATGTCCAAAGTCAAGGAGTAGGGAATAATTAAACAATTGTCTATAGGGAATTAACTATAAGCTAATGCAAATATAAGTTGCAAAGCAAAATTAAAGCATGCGATTTAATAATTTTAAACCAATATAACTTGCATTCAAAATATAGGTGCAAAATAATTAAAGTATTGACTAATCTTGCTCACAAGCCATCTGGTCTTGAGGATCCTGGTCCCGCTCATTCTACTATACTTCTTGTGCTTCGTAGTCTAATCAAATGAGCACATCAGAATTTTGAATAAATACCAAAAAACAGAGATAAATTTAAATGAAAATTCAAATGAACTCTAAAACTCATTATTTCAATTCCATAGATAGATTTTGATTTTAGATTAATTTAGAAATAAATTTCACTTAATTTGCATTTGAGATGGATGAAAACGGCTCCTTCAAAGTTTAAGTTTTGGATTAACTCATAATAAAGAAGAGAGAAAGTCTCTCACTGATAGGTGGAGCCTAGGTATTTTAATTTTGTTTTCTATTGAAAAAGCCACAGTGTATGATAGGTAGGGTCGACAGGGTTTTATTTTCTTTTTGAATTAATTTCTAAAGAAAAATCACTAGAGGCTAATAGGTGGGGCCATGTACTATTCAAGCATAGTAAGGGGTCCCACATCCAAGGGCTCATCGGCTTTAACCTGACTTTAAAAGAATTCTTTAATTAAGCAGGGCCCATATGTCGTAGAGTAATTAACTTACTGATTGGGCATACGAACAATGACTTGCTTGTTCAAGTAAATTGAAGCAAATCTAGTACTAGTATTGGAATTACATGTGATATATATAATGACATACCTAGTGTACAAAAAGCTAAAACTAGCATTTCCACCTCAGGTGATAATTTACTTGATATGCCTTATTGTTCTAATATTGTATTTAATCAAGTAAACGATAATTTATGTGATGCTAAGCATATTGTTGAGAATAATGAGTTGAAGGAACAAGTAACCAAACTCAACAAAAGCTTGAAAAGATGCTTCACGGGTAAGGCTACCCTTGACAAATTATTGAATGAACAAATATGCTCATTCAACAAGGAGAGACTTGAATATGTCCCCAAGAAAGGTAAGAAACCGGCAAGCAAGCCCACAAGATTTGTGAGGCAAAATGGTAAGTATTGTTAAAAGTGCTAAAAAAATAGGATACGTACAACAAAATTGTCCTATGGGTAAGACTCCTTCTATTTGATTGTTTCATTCTTGCTATATGCTTAAAAAATCTAAGAATGGTACTGTTATTGCTAAATTTATTTACACTTCAATTTTAGGTACTAAAAAATGCTATTTGGATGCTCAAAACCTTGGTTACTAACCTCCAAGAACTCAAACAAATTTGGGTATCTAAAAAAACTTGATTTCTTTTGTAGGTGAACTATAAGACCAGTGGACGGCATTGGATGCTTGATAGTAGGTGTACTCAACATATTACCGGAGATCGAAAAATGTTCATCATATATGAGAATGGATAAAGTGAGAATATCACATTTGAGGACAATAGTAAAGGAAAGGTATTAGGATTAGGTAAAATTGCTATCTCAAATGACCTCTCTATCTCTAATGTATCTCTAGTAAAAACATTAAATTTTAATTTGCTATCCATTGTTAAATTATGTGATCTAGGCTTAATTTGCTCTTTCTCTAAAAATGATGTTACCATTTCAAAAGAAAAAGAAAATGAACTTGTTTTCAAAGGCTTTGGATTTGAAAAACCTTTTTCTAGTAGATTTAATGGCAAATCTTGTGGGCTTTAGATTCTTGTTTGAAAACTTGTTTAATGGCAAAAACTTCTTTATGTTAGTTATCGCATACAAGGTTAGGTCATGTAAGTATGATTCAATTTAAACGTGAAAGATGCGAAGTTTGAGAAAAATAGATTATGTAGCGCTTGCCAATTAAGGAAGCAAGTGACGAATTCTTATCTTTCCAAAGGTATCATGTCAACCTCTAAGTCATTGGAGCTCTTGCATATGCATTTGTTTGGGCCAACAACCTATAAGAGCATCAGGGGCAATAGCTATTATTTAGTCATTATAGATGATTACTCTAGATATATATGGGTATTCTTCTTAAATGACAAAGATGAAGTCTCCGGGATTTATAAAAGTTTTGCAAAAAAAAAAGGGTCCAAAATGAATTTGATTTCAAAATAAAGAAAAATCATAGTGATAATGGTTTCGAGTTCAAAAATACTAAAATTAAAGATTTTTGTGATGAACTTAGAACAAAACATGAGCTTTCCACTACCTACACTTTGGAGTAAAATAGAGTTGTAGAAAGAAAAAAACCAAATATTGATTGAAATAGCTAGGACAATGCTTGATGAGTATAATACTTTCGATAATTTTTGGGCAAAAGTTATTAAAACTGCTTGTCATGTCAAAAATCATTTTTATTTGCATCGTCTTTTGAAAAAGACTTCCTATAAACTTCTTATTGGAAGAAGGTTGAACATTTCCTACTTTCCAGTATTTGACACAAAATGGATCTTTCGCAACAAACAAGATGAAAATAGAATTGTGGTAAGAAATAAGACAAGATTAGTTGCTCAATGTTATACTCAAGTAGAGGCTTTAGATTATGATAAAATATTTGCACCTGTAGTTAGACTTGAGTCAATTCGAATATTATTTGCATTTTCTTCAACCTTTGATACTAAGCTATATCAAATAGTTGTAAAAAGTGCATTCTTAAATAGTAAAATCATAGAAGTTGTGTATGTTGAACAACCTCTCAGGTTTGAAGATCCCAAAAATTCAAGTCATGTGTATAAACTCTCCAAGACGCTATATGGCTTAAAACAAGCTCCTAGAGTATGGTATGAGCACCTTTGAGATTTTCTACTATCTAAAAGATTCAAAATTGGAAAGATTAATATGACATTATTCACTAAAATCATTGATGATGACTTCTTTTTATGCCAAATCTATGTTGAAGATATTATATTTGGTTCTACTAATCAAGATTTCTGCAAAGAATTCGGTGATGTGATGTCTAGAGAGTTTGAGATGTCCATGATTAGGGAGTTAAGCTATTTTCTTCGACTTCAAATCGAGCAACTCAAAGATAAAACTTTTATAAGCCAAACAAAGTATGCAAAAGATTTATTCAAGAAATTTGGCATAGAAAATGCACAACCCATCAAGACCCTCCATAGCGACAAATAGACACTTAGATCTCAATTAAGGAGGTAAATGGGTAGATTTAAAACTTTATAGATCCATGATAGGCATTTTACTCTATCTTACCATATCTAGGTCCGATATTATGTTTAGTATTTGCATGTATGCACGGTTTTAAGCATCTCCAAAAGAGTTCCATTTGACGGTCATAAAGAGAATTCTAAGATATTTAAAGTATTCCTCTAACATAGGCTTATAGTATCCCAAATGTGCTAAATTTAATTTAATTTGATATTCGGATTTCGACTATGTGGATTGCAAAGTAGATAGAAAAAGCACCTCGGATGGTTATCAATTGCTAGGAAGGTTCTTAATGTCATGGGCTTTTAAGAAAAAAATTATGTGGCACTTTCCACTACTAAAGCTGAATATATTTCCATGGGTAGTTGTTGTGCTCAATTACTATGGATGAGGCAAACTTTGATGGATTATAGAATCAACTTTAACAAAATGTATATTTTGTATGATAATGATAGTGCAGTGAAAATAGCAAATAACCCTGTCTAACACTCAAGAACCAAACATATAAACATTCGACACCATTTCTTGAGAGATCATGTAAGCAAGGGAGATATTGTAATCAGTTACATCTGGACCGAAGACCAATTGACGGATATTTTCACCAAACCTTTAGATAAAAGCCGCTCTTGCAAGTTGAGGAATAAATTAAATATCATAGACTACTCAAATATTGCTTGAACCTTTGTCTCATGTTTGCATGTCCTTTTGGTGTTGCTTGAGGTATTTTTGAAGAATATTTTCAAAACTTTTTGCAAAAATTCTATATGTTCATAAAAACTATGTTCATAGACTTTTCCTAGTCTTATTATGCATAATGATCATAAATGATTCTTAATTGAGTGCAAAACTAGAGATCATTTGCATATTTCCTCATATCAAGTTCAGTCCTGAAAAGTTCTACAAAAATCAAAACTACTGCTATACATTCTGTTGTACTACCGACGTTGAAAGTATGGTATTTCTTATTTTCAAAACTATCGGTGTGTTTATTGTGAAACTATCATTTTTAGTTAGTTTTTGCACTAACTGTCATGGCCAAGTCCCCTTATCTCTCTCTCTCTCCTCTCTCTGGACCCTCCAACCTCACAACCGATCAGGCCATACTCCTGTCTCTCCTCAAGAAACCACCCAAATCTCCTCTCATGATCTTCAAATCCTATGGGGATTTCTTCATTTCTTGGTGACTTCCGACATCCAAAGGGTTCAACTCCTTTATTCCTCAAGGTAAATGTGATCAAAACTCTCATTTTATCTTGATTCTAAGAACCCTATGTCAATTTTAGGTTCTGAATTGAAATGTGAATGATTCAGAGTTGTTTTCTTGAGAAAATGACTATAGTTGGTGTTTAAGGATGTTTGCACATCTATTCTATGGATTCAATTCAAGAAAAAACATCATTTAATCCACACATTACTTACCCTAGAAACTGTCAGAAAAATCAGAACTACTGCTCGTTGAGAGCGGTACTACTGCAAAGCGGCCATACCGGAATTTACACGCTGGTACTTCCGCATGTCGATACTACTGCAGTTTTAATGCCGGTACTTCTGATTATCCTAAAAAGTCAACATTGACATTCTATTCACTTCAAACATGTCTTGTTTGATCCATACCTTATTCCTAATATCATCTCTTCCATCTTCAATATAGCAAGGACTAGGAACGCCGCACAAAAAGTGTATGCCAGGAATAACAACCCCTCTAGACAAGCTTCATCTCAACAAGGGTCTCACATAGTTCCAGCCTCTCCCTAAGTCAGATACCTCCTCCTGCACAAGAAGAGTCTACTCAGAAGATAAGAGAGGATAGAGGAAAAGCAATAGCCTCGGACTTTTGAGACTGAGACTGAGACTGAACAGGAAGAAACCTCCTCTCATGAGAATTCAGATGAGGAAATGCCTGAGCCAGAGAAACAGCAAATTGATCTCAGAACCATCTCCAGTGATGACTATGTCATTCTAAGACACAAAAATCAGCTTGTGCTCTCCAGAAATAGCCAAAATCCCATATTACATACAAAATTCCAGGAGCATGTGTATGAGCAAATTTATGACCCTTCCAAATAATTTGCAAATCACAAGTATGTGGATTGGGACCACTTGTCTCAAATTGAGAAGTATGATGACACCTTCTGCCTCTTTCAGCAAGCATGTATTCATCATCTTGCAGTATTAAAATCAGATTACAATGAGGAGATCATAAGACAATTCTATACTATATTGTATATTTCTCCAAATTATGAGCACATATCTTGGATGGCTGAACATCAGTACCTGAACTCCAACAAGCATGAATTTGAGCAGGCTCTTCACACCGGTCCAATGCCTTTGAGAAGGTATATGATATGCCTGCTCTTCAGCTTGCCACATGCACTTAGTACTATGATCAGAATATCAGATATGTGCCAAGTAAGCTCCAAGGCCTCCTTCCCATTCCAAGCCTCGTCAACAGGATCATCAACCATACTATTCTTTCCAAGAGTGGGAATTTTGATGCTATTCGTGGCCATGCATGGAACCTAATAAACTATGGGTTGACTGGCCAAAAGTTTGTTATGGTTGACCTTATCATTAGAGAAATAGCCTCTTCCAAAAATCACAGAATCAAAAGGATCAATTATGCCCATACATTATGGCTCTAATCATCAGGAAAATAGGGTACCGAGGTGATTTAGGCTCAGTTCATAGGCCATATAAGCCCAAAGAAGGTCCCCCTATCCTTGCATCTCCAAGTCCTTGAGCTCAACCTTCAGAGCCTACAGCAGAGCAACAAGGAGAAGAGATCTCTCTTTCTCAGATCTATTCTGCTATCCTTCGCATAGATGGACATGTGGCAAAAAAAAAACACTGCATAGATCTCCCCCCTAACAGCTGCAGTTTTCTCTCTCGAGGACCGAGTGTCCTCCCTTGAGCATATGGTCACTCTCTCTCTCCATCCTCAATTCGCTATGGACATCATCATCGTCGTGACTCCTCTCCTCAAGCGCCGCAGAACTAGCCTCTTTTTTGGTACTTTGATGCCAAAGGAGAAGGAAAGAAGAATGAAAGAAGAAAGAAGAATGAAAAGGGGAAGATGCCAAGGACTAGTAAAGTTTATCTTTTAAATATTATGTAATATTGTTATGATGTAATAAACAATATGATGTTGAAGTTAATGTCATGCTCTATGTTATGATTATGTTGAACTTGCAGTCGTGATTATTCTATACAATTACAATCTGTGCTCTTTTATTATAAAATTTGTATCATTGTAATTGTCACTTCTCTCAAAGTTCAACAAACAAAGAAAACTCTGTCTAAATTTTTTTTAAGCTTTAACATATGCTTGCAATGCTTCTTGTCATCTATATGCACATATTTAGGGGAACATTTGTAAGCAAATTAATTGTACAACCCATGTGATAACTAGTATTACATCACTAAATAAATTTTCCATCCTAAGGTGACAATGGTGTCATGACATTCAAATTATCCAATGAGTGATAAATCAATTGAGACAGTAACTACCAAGTACAAGGATTTGTAATAAATTAGTAATGCATGATAATATAAAACCAAATAAATAAATAATAGATTAAAAACTAGGTTCAACATGATCAAAGGACATAACTTGCTTTGGCCTTGCTCAGTTATGAATTCTTGATCTTCTGGTTGTGCTTCCGCTCCTTTGAATACGCGATCTAACGAGAGATAAAATGAATGAGATGGCTGCTTGACGTGGCATCCGACATGGCATCCGCGACGGCTCTGGTGCTGACGTAGCGCTGACACGTGGTGACACATCGGATCCAGGGCTGAGATGGCTGCTGAGGTGGCGACGACTCGGCTAGGGCTGACTCGGTGAGGTTTTCACAATGATCGGACAGTTCGAGAAACAATTGGATGGTCTAGACGGGCGAGAACGTTCGGACTATCCGAACATGATGACGATCGAACGGTCGAGAAGTGACAATGTTCAAACGGTCCGATGATCGAATGGCTGAAATGGGTTGAGGATGTTCAGACTATCTGAATGATGACGACGATCGAATGACCGAGAAGTGACGATGTTCAAATGGTCTGATGATCGAAGGGCTGAGGGGCGGAGATGTTCAGACTATCCGAACAATGATGTCGATCGAATGGTCTGGAGGCGTGTAAAGGTTTGAACTGTCTGAAGAATGATGATATGTGTCGCTCGGTGGTTGGCTGCGGGATGCGAAGCGACGAGGCGACCAAACGGGCGAGGTGTTATGGTGAGGCGGCCATGCACACGAACCAAGGCAACGATGCATCGAGGCAAAGCTGTTGTCAGGGTGAGACAGTGAGCGTCGGCTGGTAGCCGGGGACTCACCAGCGGCGGCTCGACGGACGACGGCAGATGGCGGTTGAAGTGTCGGCGACGAAGATAAAGACATCGGCGACCGAGACGAAAACCGATGGCGGCATGAGATCGATAGCGAGGCAAGGCAAGCGGCTCGGGACGGCGTACTCGAGGCACGAGCTCAGCTTTTAAGCACAGTCCTCGAAGAGTCCATGGCAAGCATGGGGACGGCGATGGCTCGGGCACGGACACCAAGTCCGAGAGAGCTATGGTGCGGTATAGTCCGGGCGGTGCACAACGGAGGAGAGACCGCGAGGGAGACGATGAACAGTGCAAGGACAGCTAAATGAGCGACACAGCAGCTGGATAGATCGGATGGCTGAGGTTAGATGATGCGGATGAACAATGCACGGGCCACCAGATGAAGGACACGTGTCCTTGGGTGAGATCCAACCATCGACGTGGAACACAGCTCGAATGGTTGACGTGTGGCAAAGGTGGAATTGGACGAGTGTGGCTGATTAGGCTGAAAGAATAGTATAGGGCCGGTCATTACTGTTTAGGATTTTTGGGGGGTTTAATCTAAGAAAATTCTAAAAAATTCCTCAATTCACAAGGGACCCAAATAAAATATTTTCAGCATATGTCAATTTTTATTTTATTCATATTAAATTCTTTTATTTAATAAAAATTTATTTTAAATTTGTATCAATTCCAGAAAAAAATTAAATGATGAATTTTATTTTAAAAACTTCAAAAAGGATCTAAAAATCAGGATGTTACACCAATATTATGCACGTGTGGGTCATCACCAGTACCACCACCACAGGCACTACTGCCCTCGCCCACCCATCCTCTACACAGCTGAGGGTACTAGTGAAATCTCCCCTAGCCTCGGTGAACCCTAACTCTAACCCTCGCTAGTTGGCCATGGTTGCCATAGAAAAATCACCGCCGTGCGTAGGTGGATTGCGTCGCAAACACATTAGAGTTGTTATCCTTTTTTTCAAAGAAGAGCAGAAGGTGGGAAAGGAAAGACTACTATTCACCACCAACCGAATATTTTTAAGTAGTACAGATAAAGATAAATATCCGATATAGCTAATATATATCTACCAGCAGGGACACTTTTGATTGTAATGGAGCGACAAAATTAGATTTTGCAGGACAACGCCCCCACCATAACTCTTTCGAATCCTTCATCTCCCCTAACTTCTCTGCGAGGGGATAAAACCGGCCCGGTCATCATAATTAATGTCAGATAAGTACCTCACTTCCATCCAAATAAAGATATTATTATAATTTTGATTTTGCAAAAGGAAGTTCCAGATTCCCTAAACAATGGGAAATTCCAAACAAATCAGCCACAAGTGTTTGTTGGTAGTGCAAACGTAGGCGATGTGCCTTCATGGCAGACGTACGTCGCTTGATCGTCAATGGTCGAGGTTCGATCTGTCGTAATTGCAGTTCTTGCCGACGCAAAGGCAGCGGCAGCAGCGCGCGTTTAGTATAGATCTAATCTGGACTAGCAAGTATGGTAGCCCTAGTTGTTTTTCCGCCATGAATTGTGGCTTTGGACTGATTTCAATGTACATAGGAGAGGGAGAGAGAGGAAGGACTTCTCTCAGGGACTGTCTCATAACTGGATTACCCGAGCCTGCAACTTCAGTCGTATCCTTGTTGGTTTCTTATTTGATCTCATGCAGTTTTAAGTGAGTCAGGTCTACTGGTTAGTGTTTTAGCCGCCCTCTGTAATCTTGAAATATGTAATCATATAATCATACTGCCTGTTATTATGTCAGTCATATATAATTCCATCTAAATAAAAAAGAACAACAAAAAGGTGACTGTGCAACAAAAGGGAAATTCCATGACATATATCTTCTCAATGCACTGGTGATATAATGCTTAATGGGAGTACTTGAATTAGTAACAAACTAGGGATATAAATCAAGGATCAAGCTCTCCTTTCTTAAAAAGGAAAAAAAAAAAGAAAAAATCCACTCCGGGAAAAAGTGAAGATCAAGCTCAGTTATGTATTGGTCTTCGCCGTTTTGATCGTGTGTAATCGGTGTCCCACCACCATGGCAGTCTCTCCTTCCTGAATGCCCCAGCTTCTTCATGTAATCTAGTGGCCTCTTAAGTGTTCCAAATGGAAATTGATGGGGAAAAATAAGTAAGCAAATACTTGGCTCAAGATGTAAACAAGAAGGAGGACGAGAGGTAAGCTCACTAACCTGCTCGTGGTAGTAGAGAAGCGACGACGACAAACAAGGCAGCAACTACAACGAAACAAAGGACGAGAGAAGTTCTCATGAGGCTTTTCTGCTGATACTTCTCCCCCCTCCCCTTCTAATCCCTCTACTGAACCATGTTAGCTTCTGTAAGTGGAATGGTCCAACCAGAAGCACTAATCTTATAGTTGCATTTTACCTACGAGTAGATATGTTGTCCTTGGGACAAAATCTTTGTTCTGTCAAAAAAAAAAAAAAGAAGGCGACATGATCTTTGCATAATTTCCAAAGCTGTCTCTCGTACGTATTGTCGGCTACCCTGCACGATGGCAGTGTCGTAATTTTGGTTTAACGAAAAGGCACGGTTTCTAGTGAGACCTCCAAATGCCAATGGTGAGATTAGAACCCATTAATCGTCACCGCGATAACCACTGATCAGACGACTTTCTAGTTCGAATGCCAATCCCTAGTACGCTTTCTTGGCTCCCCGACAAGACCACCCCTACATGATGGCACAGTTTTTTTTTCTTCTTTCTTTTTTTCTTGGAAGACTATGACAATGTAGTAAATTTGGTTTGAAGGAAAACCTCAGTTTCTAATTATCTTTGCAACTCCAACGATGAGATTTGAACCCATTAAACACCGCTAAGACAACTAATTATTTTTTAGACCCGACAACTACTAATTAAGTTAGGAAACGATGGGGCAAGCTCACCCTCCTCACATGTCATTTATTGCAAACGAAAAAAGTAGCACATGCTTACACCCGTTCAATCTAGCTTTTTTTATCAGTTTCTGACTTCCGACTGTTAGCTTTTAGTTAATATTATATTGTAGTGGCTATTAATTGTTTCTAAATCATTTAATTAAAAAATAAGAAAAAATAAAACGATGTTATATCTCTACAAAAAATACAAGAGAAAAAATAAACAAAGAAAAAAATAAAAAAAAGACTAAAAAACGAAATTAAAAAACTGATGCGTTCGTTCTGGCTTGTGATGTCAGAAACCAAAGCCACTGAACGGGGCTAACTATATGCTTGGTTTCAGCATAGATAGCACAAAAGAAACCAGGCCCTAGACCCTGAAGAACCGAGCACCAAGAAATTCTGTCTAGCCTTAGCGGGCATCTCGAGGCCTGTTTGAGTGGCGAACCCCATGATTAGGCTCTAAGCTACGAATAATCATAATGGATGAACACGTGGGTAGCACAATGCTTACAGTACTGAATTACAGCTGCTTAGAGCAAATTTGTAGGCTCGATGAGTCAGCCGTACGTGATGGGGCGCGGTCCGGTTTGAATCCCAGGGGTTGTTTTATTTCGTTTTTTAATATACGTGCGCGAAGCGCCTACTGGAAATATATACATTGTGGGGGCGTAGGCATGAATCAGCAGTTTTCTTGCAAATTGTCAGCCAAATTTTAGACCGTTTGATAGCTTCAAGATTTGTGCAGAGTTCCAAATCACCGTTGATCCTCCCCAGGCCTCCAACTGTGCCACCCTGACACCTAGCCCAATTGCCGGCGCCGACGGCCTCCCCGGCGAGTCCATGCACTGCCGACGCTAGCCGCGACCTTCCGACCACCCCTGTTGCTTCCCTCATCTCCCTGAAAATAAGAGAACTACTAGACCTAAATGCAAATTCTACCAAAAAAAACACAAATCAGGACAACCGTCTGGCCCACAATAAAATTACTCAAATTTATCATCGATTAGCTAAACCCTACTTTGTCCACGTTCCTACTAACTAATCTCATCATGTGTTTAGCAGTACATTTCGGCTATCTGAAACCAGTAAATCGGCATATATTGACATCGTTTCACTATGTATATATAGCCGGTAACGTATTTTCTGTAAAGAAATGTGGATACTACTGCTACTACACAAGGAAGCAGGGTAGCTACGACCACCCAGGCGACGCACTGCTCTGACCGAAGATGTCCGGAATCCCGTCCCAGCTCCCCTTCTCCCTTGCTTCCCAGTATCCGCCAACATATCGGTAGCTGTCGTCCTCGTCCTTCCTGAACCATCTGGGTTGCCACCCTTTCTCCTGTAACCTTCGAGCCTGCAAATTGCAACAGTTAAAAGGTAAAGCACCAAGAGGGGCCAAAAGAATCCCGCACAAGACATGGAAACTCGATAACAAACACAACTAATACACGCTGTCAAGTAGCATAAGCACCGAAATTAAGATTTCTTTCTCATTATGAATGTGAATGGTTAGACATACTGTACTCCTTGCATGGAAAATAAGCAATAAAGCACACATGGAATTCTCCGTGAGGTAGCAGCTGTATGTTCATCAGCGACAAGAGAATCAGATTGTTACATACTTTATAACTTGATTGCCAGTCACGGGTCACCTGAGCAAGTAAAACTAGATTCAAATTCAATAAACTGAATCTGAATTTCTGGCTGCTTATCCCCTTGTGCCCATGGGATAATGGATTAACGGTGCCAGTGAATGTGGTACTTCATTTTTTTTTTAGCCGGCACTCCATCAATTTAAAACTAACAATGAAAGAACACCTAGGAAGTTACATTCATGCTACCATAGTTCAGATATTAAAGCTTTGGTAACATTGTGCCAGCATCAGATCCACGTGGCTTTTTCTAACTGTTTCTTTATTTATGAGAAAATCGTGTAAATACTATCAGGCATCTTCATCATTACATAACATATGAAATTCTGAATCTATTATTTGTCTTCCAAAATCTTAGCTGCATTATTGAGTCAGATAATGATATGAACTCAAAACACCTTTTCATTTGTTTATGATGATGTCATGACAAACTGAAGCAAAAAAACATATAAAGACAAAAAGAACAAATCAAATCATGTAATGCTAATACATACCTGTCGTTGCAGTTGTTCAAGCCTGAGTTTCTCTACATTTGCCTTCTCATATTCACCATTTTCCAGATGCCTTTGATCGGGCCTCAGACGAGAATCAGTAGGAGGCAACATCTTCAACAAGTCAGGTGTCAATTCATTTAGAGAAATTGCAAAAGGAGAAAGGTTGTATCGTGTTTGGTTCAGAGACTTGTCTCTCTCCCACAAAAGAACTGCTTCTGACATTGGGTCATACCCCTTGGGTTTTGCACTTGGATCCCCTAGCACATAATACATAGCTTCATCCCATTTTCCAATTAACATGGCTACTTTCTGTCCTGTTCTATTATCTTGCACAAATCCATGCACCTGCGTGATTAATTCAAACTATTTAAGAAGTGAAACCTGTGTGTCTCCAAATATATTTATACAACTGGAAATAAACTACTGATGACTGGCAACCTACCCATGAAGTCATCCCAGGGGTAAGAACAGCAAATACATATGTCGTAAGCAATTTTGTTCATATTTATTGCGCTGCTCTTTAAGAAAATCAGCATGCATCAGCCAGTTCTCCAGAAGTGAAAGGATAACCTATGAGTTCCTGGTCCACCCCAATGGGAAATGGGAGGTGGCCCCATCATATCAACTGGACGCACATACAAGATCAAAGCAGACCAAGTGTGAGCCTAGCAAGCCAGGCTTTATGTGGCCTGAACTGGCCAAGTCATACTAAATGGGCTCATTGCATAAAACCCAGGAGGTTAGAATATTATTAGTAACAATCAAAACACTTGGCCCACTGGTTAGCACCGAGCCCATAGGAAAGGGTGGTTGCATCACATGCAAGTGACCCGTCCAAGATAAGAAGAAATAAAATATTATCAAAGAACAAATCCAAATATTTTGTAGTATTTGTTAGACAGGTGTTTTGGGCTTATGGCCTTGGGCCTATGTGTGCTTAGTATAGGCAAGGATCTCTCTGGTTGGCCCATGATTCTATTAACCTAACCCTAGACATCCTTGCCTATATATATATGCCTTGTACTGTTGCCCCTAATCAATGCAATACAAAGATTCCAGCCACACCTTCTTACATGGTATCAGCCGGTCGATCCCGACCTTCCGGTCGATCCCGACCATCCATTTTCGCCCAACCCTAGCTTCCTTCCGGTCCCATGCCAGCGACTGCGCCAACTTCTCTGCCGGCGCGCGGCCGGCCGCCGCGGGGCGAAGATGATGCTCACGCCGCCACGGTGCTCCGCGATGCGCGCCTCGCCGCCGCCACCAGGGTCCGCGCCGCCGCTCTCGCAAGAGCCGAAGCTGCTGAGCGCGAGGCCGCCATCGCTGCTCAAGAACGCGCGGCCGCCGCTGATCGGGAGCGCGCTGCCCTCACACGCGCTGCCTGTGAGCGCGCCGCTGCCTCTGGGGAAGAAGACTCCGACGCCGAGTCCGTCCACGAGGCACCTCCTCCCCTTCACGACGCTCTTCTCCTTCATGAAGCTGCCGCCTGAACAAATCACTATATGGTCTCAAGCAAGCTTCTCGTGCTTGGTATAGCCGGTTTGCTTCCTATCTGTTATCTCTTGGGTTCATTGAGGCCAAGTCTGACACCTCCCTATTTGTGTACCACCGCGGCACTGAGATAGTCTACCTGCTTCTTTATGTTGATGACATCGTTCTCACCGCCTCATCTGCCGAGCTCCTCCGTCGTATCATCTCAACATTGCAGCAGGAGTTCTCTATGAAGGATCTTGGTGAGCTTCATCACTTTTTGGGCATGCATGTGCAGAAGTGTCGTGATGGTCTTCTCCTCTCACAACGACAGTACATGATGGACATCTGGGCGTGCGAGCATGGCGGATTGCAAGCCTGCGCACCACCCCGTTGACACCAATCCAAAGGTGTCGGCCTCGGCCGATGACCACTCGGTGATCCGATGATTTCGCGGCTTAGCGGGGCCTGCGGATCTCACATTCACCAGACCAGACATCTCTTATGCAGTTCAGCAGGTGTGCCTTCATATGCACAACCCTCGTGAGCCCCACCTTACTGCTCTCAAACGGATTCTTCGGTATATTCGTGGCACTCTCCATCTGGGCCTACTTATTCAACCATCCTCGCAGTCTAATCTCGTGGTTTACTCTGATGCTGACTGGGCTGGTTGCCCGGACACACGCAAGTCCACCTCGGGCTATGCCGTGTTTCTCGGAGACAACCTTGTTTCCTGGTCCTCCAAGCGTCAGAACACGGTGTCACGCTCCAGCGCAGAGGCTGAGTATCGCGGTGTGGCCAATGCTGTTGCCGAGGCCTCCTGGTTACGCCACCTTTTGTTGGAACTGCACACTCCACTTCAGCAGGCTACCTTGGTGTATTGCGACAACATCAGCTCAGTCTACATGTCCTCCAATCCAGTCCAACATCAACGCACCAAGCACATTGAGATTGATCTTCACTTTGTTCGCGAGCAGGTGGCTCTTGGCGATATTCGTGTACTGCATGTCCCAACCTCTTCTCAGTATGCCGACATCTTCACCAAGGGCCTTCCTTCCTCAGTCTTCAGTGAATTTCGATCCAATCTAAACGTCCGTGCTGTGGACGCTTCGACTGCGGGGGGGTGTTAGACAGGTGTTTTGGGCTTATGACCTTGGGCCCATGTGTGCTTAGTATAGGCAAGGATCTCTCTGGTTGGCCCATGATTCTATTAACCTAACCCTAGACATCCTTGCCTATATATATATGCCTTGTACTGTTGCCCCTAATCAATGCAATACAAAGATTCCAGCCACACCTTCTTACAGTATTTATACTGCTGTAAAAGAGGCATTATCCTAGTAATTTTAGTACAAAATTTTAATCAATTACTACTTTTATTATAACTTCTTGTTTAGCCTAGTAACAATTTGCTCAAAAAAATAATAATTTATTGTAATTTAGCCTACCACAACTTGTTTGGGACAAAAAGGCTTTGTTGTTGTATTGTATTTTCGTAGCACTCTATTTTTAGTCACAGACGTAGCTAGAAATTAGTGACAACGAGGTGAATCCCGAGGGAAATGATCACAAGGCTTTCTTAGGCTGTAAGGGAAGTATAAAAGTATAAGGGCGCCATGCAAACAATTGCCAGCATATGGATGTCACCATTTATTGGGACTAGTGTACATAGGAGCAAATATCAGGTGGAAACCACCCTTTCCATGTAAACTCCATGGAAACCATATGTAAAAGTTTTCAAAATCCCTCAAAAAAATTACCATATGTAGGGTAAGTGATATTCTACAACCTTGCAAAATTTGAAGACCAAATCAATGACATTTATAAGATATAAAAAAGACAAATGCAGCATGAATAGTGATTTTTCCCTGTTCATCACTATTAATATCGCCGCTTGTTAATTTGAATATCTTTCAAATGCGACTAAATTTGTTCTTGAAATTTCACATGGTTATAGAATATCACCTCCCCTGCGTATGATAATTTTTGAGAATTTTTTAAAACTTATACACATGGTTTCCACCATAGTGACAAAATCCTGGTTTCGCCCCTATTTGAGTTAAAAGAAATTTGCAATATTAAAGTTATTAACATATTTAGCTGTTCGTAGCATAGATCTATTATATTAATAAAGGAAGACCAGGGTACTAACATCCTTTATACAATACATTTCTATCAAGTCTAATTTCTTTATATAATAATAGGCATGTATAGGCATAATTGAATAAACAATTAACAAGGCTTCAGAAGAAAGGTAGTGTTACCAGGACTCGGACACAAGGTATCGGAGTCCGACTTGTATTCGGGTGTCCGATTTGGCAAACTTTAAAAAATAAGATTCTAGTATTCGCCTAATATAAATATATTTTATCATAAAAATCAAAAATGATAGAAAATAAAAAAACAATAGGTAAAATTATGTGAATGCAATCAACATTCAAGACTAGGCACTTGACTGAACAATTACAAAGCAAGAAAGCAATGGCATACCGCAGTCAACAATCTAAGCCGTCCATTGGTTATAAAGATCTGTGCCAAAAGACACAGTACACGTGGGCTCACGCACGACCGCACGCTCTTATTTATTCACACACATCCTCATCCTCATCTCTCCCCCCTGTGCAGTCCGTGCTCAACCTCTCTCATCTCTCGGTCTCTCCTCATCTGTCTCATTCTCTCCCTCAACAGTCCGCGCACGTGATACAACAGCCATCAGCGGGCGCAACGGCTTACTTCGTCGACTCCGACGACGGAGTATGCGCCGCAGCGGTCGGCGAGGGTTCCGATTAGACGGCACGGCGGACCCAGGCGGTGAGGCCTCGATGATTCTTCCTCAACACCAGCCAGCGGAGGATGCGTCGCCGCACCCGACGACCTGCAGATCTGGTCCGCACACGACGTGCACTGGTGCTGCCGAGGTTGTCTGGAGCTGGATCCGGTCTTACTCACCACCACCAACGACAGATCTGGCCTTCTACGACCTTGCCGCCGCCAGATCTGGCCCTCCTCGACCCCGCCGCAACCATCTTCCTCATCTCCGTCGTCGGTATGTGTATCACCCAATACCCCCTCCACCTGGACACAAGCAGAGGTGTCGGAGACACATCCCGTCATGTCAGACGCGAGTTGACACACGGATGCGTGTTGACGGGGCAAAAGTATTTTGGACACGCAAGTCCCGGTAACACTGAATAAAGGAACACTTCAGCATAATCGAAGAAATACGTGGTGCATTTGCTAACAAGGCTCCTGATGCAGCAGATAGTGAATACTACCTCCAGTCCAAAGAACATGTCACTTCTGTATCCATGCCGGTCAAACTTGTCCACTCATATATATCTAGATTGTCCACATGAAATTGTATAGCTATTATCGTAAAACGTACTTCCATAATATATAACTATAAATCAAACATATATTATTTTAGACATGAATGGTGATATGGATTTGGAAGACTGCACAAAGCCAAAAAGAAAAAATGGCATCATTTTTGGACTGGAGGGAGTAGAAATCAAGTGCTGCTCTGCCATCACAATAATTTTCACCATCTTTTCCAAAACAGAAGTTGCAGTAAACGGCTCTTGTTATCTGACATGTTAACTGAATACATAGTTTTTTAAAGCTTCCCTTTCAGAATGTATGTGGCCAAATAGACATTTTAGGAGCAAGCATCTTATTACACAGCTACCTATATTTTGCTTAATATAAATCCATTTTCTATAGAAAGTACAGATGTACCTGGTGTGGATTCCGATCAATTATTGACTGTTCTTTGAATTTAAGCTTGCAAGAGTAGTGGCAACTTCCCTTGATGCGCATTGTACCATAGTGGTCACAATAAATTTTGCCTATTATGATATTGTATATGGAAGTAGTCACTTTACTCCACTGAAAGGTTTCCCCGTCATCAAATTGGAGTGTTAGAACACCTATTGGATCAAGCTGAATGGATCGACCCCAGAACTTCCCTTTCAGATTTGAATCACCCCAAAATTTCCATCCTCTACCTTCACAGTGACAGGCGACAACCATTGGGTGATGACTGACCTGAAATAAACACCAATTTAATAAGAACAGATTATTAATTGACCGAATAAATGCTCCACATAACACTACAAGTTCCTACTCTCAAAAATTGCATATACGAAGAAAAGCAATGTCAGCAACTAGGAATTACTCTATTCAGAAATAATTTATAATGTTCTCAAACAACCATACAACCTTTTCAGAGAAAAAACAAAGTCCTTTATCCGGGAAATCAGCTTCATATGTTTCGCCCAATAGAGGATTGAACGGTTTGCATTGCCGACCTTCGGTTGAAGCATAGCCTGATACTGCAAAAGCAGCAACATGAAGTATCCTCATCAGGCTGTCACCCTGCATTATATTTTACCAAGAATTAGTTAATTGCAAAACACAAGGAATTAACACAAGGGGTAAGTATCTATGGAAAATACCCTTAGGGCGAAACATTAAAAGAATATTCTAAAAAAAATGGAATACTGCCTGCCATATTTGTTAACCTGAAAAAATCAGAAGTAGATAAACTACCAAAAATTAAATATTTTGCTCGTGAATTTTGGTCAGGTTATAGAGAACATGCCAAACATCACAGATGCTTTTCTTGGGAAAATTTCTAAGGGTACTTTACTGTAAGGATACATTACACTGGACACCAATCTTTAAGACTTTAACACAAGTACTGACATGGAAAAAAGTCGTCTTTAAGGAGACAAGGAAAGCACCAACATATGCAACATGCAGTAGGTGATACAAAAGGAAAGCAACAACATATACAAATACTTCAGAATTCAGAATAAACTACAGGAAAAGGTCCACCTTTGGTTCTTCAACTCTTCAGAGTCCAATTTTCACCCTAAACTCCAAAACCGTTTAAAATCCATCCCCCAAAAGGCAATACCAGTGCACTTAACCCCCTCAGCCCAATTGACCCTGGCTTTATCCTACGTGGCTGCTGAGTAAGATCCTCGCTGGCATGCCCTCCCCCACCAGACAATGGGCCCCACATGTCAGTGGCAAGAATTTTTTTCCCCTTTGTAAATTACTAGCTCAGCGATAGTCATCCATGTAGAGGATTTGCACTGGTATTGTTAGTTGAAGGACATGGAGTAAATGGTTTTGGAGTTTAGGGTGAAAACTAGACTCCAAGAAGAGTTGAGGGACGTAAATTGGACTTCCTCCTAAACTAAAGTTAGAAAAAACTTAGTGCGGTAATAGTTCCTCTAAGATTAGGTTTCGATTTCGATGCAGTTTCCTGTCTTCAATGATATATCAAATATTACTATGAATGGTTCGGATGAACACGCCGCTAAGAACTGTACAGAACATAAAACTGGGTGATGCCTTGTCTAAAATAGAATGATTCAGATGAATACAACACTAAGAACTATAGAGAATAACGATTTCATCTCAGAATAAAATATATGCCTTTACAATTATTCAATTCTTTTAAATATAATATCTGTTTTCTATAAACCAACGTAAAGCAATCATTAGCTATTTTAGGTGTCATGAATAAAATCCATGGTTATCAAGGCGTCGCCAAGGCGGCCAGAGCAGGACGCCGGGGACGGTCACCCAGTGTGTGAGGACTTAGACGGTACTGGGCAACGCCTAGGCATCCAAGGTGTTGCTAGGTCGTTGTGGCAGCCACCTAGGGGATGGGGGCTTCAAAGGGTCGAAGTCTACTTACAGTTCTCTTCTCCATATTATGAATATTGTGTGTATATTGAAGATGCCCAATAGGCAATATATATAGAGAGTACAAGAGGGTATTATAGATAAAGAAGGCATATTAAGAATAGAATATAAACTCTATATTCTTAACACCCCCTCAAATGCAAGGCGCATGGAATACATTGCATTTGAAAGAGTTGAGATTAAAATAGAAAATATCCAAAATCCAAGTCTTGTAAACGTTGTCGTAGCATGCAACTCTTGAAAATTGTGTCTAAAATAAAAGATCTCTATCCGAAGTCGTGCGGTAGTCCATAAAATATGATGGCAGCCCATAAAGCAGATCGAAACCCGAGATGGCGGCGACGTGGTGCACAAGAAACGCAATAGAAGCGTAGTACAGAAAAAGGGGCGGAAAATGAGCGGAGGCTAGGAAAAGTGAATCCTAACCCTACCTTAGATCTGATACCATGTTATGAATATTGTATGTATATTGAAGAGGCTCAATGGACAATATATATAGAGAGCACAAGAGGATATTACAGATAAGGCATATTAGGAATAGAATACAAACTCTATATCCTTAACACTCCAATCCAGCGCTTGGTAGGGTTTCACGGTCATGGGGAGATCTCCTGACGCTGGCACCGAGCTGCTGCTTCCTCCCACCGATCTATTGCTTCCTCCCACCGATCTGCTGCCTCCTCCCTCCGCCGACGCCGATCTGCTGCTTCTCCCACTGCTGGCTTCCCTCTCCAACGCCGCCGCTCAGGTGATCTCAGATCTCCCTCCTCCGGCTTCCCTCTTCAGCGCCATGTGCGTAGGCTCCTAAAGTGAGAGGAGACAGGCAGATCCCACAAGCCTCTGGCCCAGCACTCACAACCGTAGGAGGGCGAACCCCAACCTAGCCCATCGGTCTAGCCCCGATAGGAGGCAAGAGGAGGCGCTGCTCCGCGGGGAGTGGCGGTGGCGACGAGATCGGAGAGAAGGCTCATGCCCAAGCTCCCTCGCATCCACCGAATCACTCCAAGGAACAGGGAGAAGAATACTCATCAATTGCGGAGGATTTGTGGAGGGGAGGGATCGGCCAGGCTAGGCAGGAGGATTCGATAGAGGGGGTCGATTGGGTTGGGAAGGAGTGAGCTTGTGGGGGCGATGCTGATGCACATGTGATCTCGAACGAATTCCAAGGGGATGCTTCGATCGGTTGCTTCACAGAAGGGGACTTGGTGTGCTGCCGCTCGCCCATGCGTGCTAAGTTGCTAGTCATCACTCAGATTTGGTGAGCAT
The DNA here is from genome assembly GCA_036346265.1 of Melocanna baccifera. Lineage (NCBI taxonomy): Eukaryota > Viridiplantae > Streptophyta > Magnoliopsida > Poales > Poaceae > Melocanna > Melocanna baccifera. Next base: position 13,649,516 of record CM070709.1, read on the forward strand.
GGAAGGGATTTTTTCATTGACAGACTGGTAGCTGAACCTTCTTGACATATTTGACATATATAGCTTGGACCTCATTCTTAGAAATGGTATATAGTATACCAACCCATTAATTTATGCTATTATGTTGCATGATTATTTAATTTTCGGTCATATAAGGTATTGTATTTATCACTACTATCTATTGCCATGATGGACGCCTAGTCGACTAGACGTCCAGGCACTTCGGGCTCGACTTGTCAGAGCGTCGTGACAACCTTGATAAAATCTAAGCAAAGAACGGCAACATCATGTTGGTACTCAAGTACCAGCGCCAACCAAAAGCCGAGCCAATGCACGCGCAGGAAGCATCACCAGCTAAGCCAGCAGCCTTATCTAGTTTTTTGCTTTTATCGTTTTGGCATTATTTATTTGCTTGATTCTCAAGTTAGCTATTTGTTAAGAGTTAGTTAGCCAGTATTTCTTAGGGTCGGCCTATTAATGGGACTTGGCAGCTCAATTGCTATCATCAAGGAATAAATCAAGCTATTCTCTCATCTCCTTTTCTGTTTGCTCGCCTCCTGCTTCATGTGTGCCGATCCCTACCGACACGACCCCAAAACCTCACGGAAGGCCGCTAGCCAAGCAAGGCCCGGCACCTCCCACAGATACCCGTTGCGGTCTCTGTCTCGAGCTCATGACAGGCAAAGGTTTCCATAATAGTTAAGGATATAAGGGTATTTTTGTCTTTTCCTAGTTTCTAGAGTTTAATTATGCCTCTTGAGTCCTGTACTATATATTGCCCATTGGGCAATGCAATATATGTGCAATTTATCTATTCATCCATAGATCTAACATGGTATCAAAGCCAAGGTTCGTACCCCTCAAACCCTAGCCTCTCCGCACGACTGTCGCTGCCGCTGCCCCTGGGAGGATCGATCTCCACTCCCGAAGGCGGCCACCTCGTTTCGGGCTGCCGCAGCCTCATCTCCGGCAGCAGCCGCCCTTGGGTAGCCGACCGTCGTCAAAACGCCAACTCATCTTCAAATCCAACCACAACCCCCAGCTCGCCGATGGATTATGCTCGGATGAGCGGACACCGTCTCCCTGGATCTGAAGGCGCACTGCCCGATCTAGCCTCCTCCACGCTGGATCCGGCCGTCTCCGGATCATCTCTCCGACGCCGCCAGGCTCTTCCCCGCTGGCAGCCGCTCCTTCATAGGTTTATTCGACATCGGGACGCTACACCTCGCCGCTGGCTCTACCGGATCTGGCCAGCCTCGGCCACCACCGACGCCGTGCCTCTTTGCCGCCAGTTCTACTAGATCCGACCTGCCATCCTTTGTCTTCATCGGCTAGCTCCGGCTACACCCTCCTCTCTAGCCTCCAGCATCATTGACGTTGTCGCCTCCCTTGGCCTATGGTGGAGAGAGGGAGAGGGGCAGAGAGACAGACAGGAGGAGAGGAGCTGGGGGAGGCTTCACTTTTCACACCACGGCTTTTGATGCCCGTGAGGGTTTTTCACTCCGTTGGCTTCGTATTTGACTGACTGGTCTTCACTGTGGTTGTTGGGATTGCTTTGCTAGCCCAACTGGCTCTCACGCTCACAGCAACATTGCTCTATTTGCTGGCAGATCGTCCTTTGCTGGTTCATCTAGACATCTACTTCAGACATAAGAGTTATTGAGCAAAGCTTTAGTGTTGGTGTTGTTGCTGCTGCAAATCTAAGCATGGTGTCGGGAGCTGCCAGTTCCACTGCTAGTATTAGTGTCTTTGTTACTAATTTTTCTTTTAAGTCTTCTGTTACGTCCATTCAAATCTATAATCTTCTATCTTCTAGTTCGTCTAAATCATACGAGTCCACAAATTTCTATGTTAGGTCCATCCTCTAGAATTCAGTGTAGCTTTTCGCATGACGGCAACCGCCGATCCTCTCTGAGCCTCGTGCAAGTCATAGAAGTTTTAATGCTACCGCCGCCCCGAGTTTTTAGGGCCACCGCGCTTCTTCTGCACTGCGCTTTTGCACTTCTTGTGCACTACACCGCCGCCATCTTGAGCTTCGATTTGTTTTATGGGCTGCAACCATACTTATGGGATGCCGCACGATCTCAGATAGAGTTTTTCTGGTTTCAACACAATTTTCAAGAGTCACATGCTACGACGTCTTCAAGACTTGAATTTCGGATTTTTCCTATTTTAGTATCAACTCTTTTAAATGCAACGCTATTGCATCACCTTGCATTTGAGGAGAGTATTAAGGATATAAAGGTATTTGTGTCTTTTCTTAATTTCTAAGATTTAGTTGTGTCCCTTGAGTCCTGTACTATATATTGCCCATTGGGTTGTGTAATACATGTGTGATTCATCTGTTCATTCATAGATCTAACAATAGTTACTAAAATCACTGCACCACATTTAACGCTTCGGCCTATGTCCACCAGAATTTTTTGAAGACCCCCAAATATCAGACCAAATTTCCAACTATTTTTGTTATAACAACAGAATGCTATGGGCCAATTTATACTAATAGACATGTACAACATATGTATGTTATCCAAATACAAAGAACTCAGCATTCCATCTCACATGTTTCAGATACCACATATCAGTAGAATGTTTGTTTGCAAATTGACTTGTATCTCTGCAGATAGTTTTAATCAAATTTGATTATCTAAGTGGGCTTATTAATTCAATTGTAAGATGTTATTGTCCATGCTGCATAGAAAATTGAAGGTGCAAAATTTTGTCATGTAAAGGTCGTAGCAGACAACAACGCTCCTTCATATCTTCCTCTCCTCCCTACCACTACAAAAACACAGCTCTAAAGTAGTACCATCTTTTGCTATAATCCTGTAACTCAACATAGCCAAGGAAAAAGTTTGTGATACTTGGATATACTAAGACCAAGCAAAGCTACACATTACACAGCTAGAATTCTATGGCCACATACACTCCTATAAACATGTTTTAAAGCAGATAAATTCCATAAAGGGAATGATCAAGCATTACAACAAGCACCGATGCACAGAATTTAAGCATAAAAGGACATAGCCCAATTGTCTAAATTGTCAACATATCTAACAAAGCAATGTCTTGAAAGCTGAAAATATGTAGTGCATGGTTAGTAGTTAAAGAAAGAGGGAAAGATCTTATAAAATGAAATCAAAACAGCACAATTATTTTGCACCAATCAGCCTTTACAGAAAGAGTTGGGATGGGTTATCAACTATACCTGCTTTCCCCACTGTAGTGCATGGTCAACCAAGCAAGAGTACTCCAGATCCTCAAAACATTTTTGCAAAGAAGACAGAGGCTCATTGAAATAAACAGGTAGACAAACACCCGAGAGATCTTTCCCTATATTTTCTTTAATTATTGACCATAATCCTATAGGCTTCTCTTTCTCCTTTGGCTCAGGTAACTTATCTCGCCGTTTAACAAAGGGATACTGGGTAGATTTGACAGTATTTGCAATGGAGTCTCCTATAAATTCCAATCCATTGCAGCCATTTGTCATAAGTTCCCTCCTTCGACACGATGCACTTCGAAGAGATTCTACAGATAAAAAGTCTCTTGTATCAAAGTACATCACTTCATCTTCATCAGTTTCAACATCTGCCACTCGACTTGCAGTGTCAGGATCAGATTCACTTGCACTCCCTCCTGATAAAACTGAATAGAAATCTGCATGCTCAGCAAAGCAGTATAAAGATCAGCTGGAAGTGTAGGAAGCAATCATACATAAATTTATTACACTCAAAAGAATCCTGTCTGTCAACAGAAAATATCCTGTTTCCATGCTAATGTGGACACACTGATAATATTCAACGAGCTGCTAACAGTGGAAATAGACTCTCTAAAGCCATGTGAATGCATAAGGTGACCAGTGCAAATCACGTATTACTTCTATGCTGCCTACAATGTTGTCACGGCAGAGTCGGCGACCACGGCGAGTGAGGACCGCCTAGACACCTAGGCGACGCGCCGCGCGTAACCAGCCAGCCAGGAGCGAGTTTGCAGGAGCGAGCCAAGGAGCGAGCAGCGACCGAGCGAGCCAAGTAGCAAGTCTACGACCAGATTTAAGTCCCGCCGACTCTCCCGCAGGCCGCAGCATCTCCAGACTCCCACAGGGCCGCAGCATCTCCTCCGGTCCTCTCCCTGCCGCCTTCTCCAGCCCTACCCCCGCCTCCCCCCGTCGCCTCCTCTCCTAGGTACATCCCTCCTCCCCGCCGCCTCCTCCCCCCGCCGCCTCCTCCCCTCCCGGCAGCCTCCTCCCCCCCAAGTCGCGGCCTCCTCCCTCCCTGCCGCCTCCCCGCCTCATCCTCTCCCGCCGCCTCCCCCCAAGTCAAGGCGAGCGTGCATGGCGTCCCCTCCGAGCCGCCTGGACACCAAACGACGCCTTGACAACCATGGCTGCCTGAAAATATGCTCTACGGATCTATTGCATACGACTTGCATTTGAAAGGGGATGTTACGGATATAAAGTTTGTATTCTATTCCTTATATGTCTTATCTTTATATAGCATATTCCTCTTGTATTCCCTATATATATTGCTCATTAGGGTTCTTCAATACACACACACACAATTTTCATAACACGTACTTCACATTTCCCCCAAGATTTGAGTTAAAGATAAGTTCATGCTGTGGCTGTAATGCAAATAAAACTTAAGTCAAATTACCAATCTACCCACTACTGTCTCACGAATTATTAAATAGATCAATAAACTAGATAAGTTTTGCGGTTTTAATTAACAAATAGTCTATTCTTTTCTTTCAGTATCTAAACCGTTAACACAAAGGAAAAGCTTGATAAAATGCCAAATAGGCTCACCAACATATCCATTTAGAGAAATGACATCAAGTAATTATCAATCACCTCAAGTCATATAATTGATTCAGAAAAACATGATTAGATATGTTAGGCTGGTCATTCAAGCTTGGACATGTTAATTCTTGCCTTTTTCTTCTTTGCTGAGCCATGTTCACAACAGATAATAAGTACAATGACCAAGACTAGATGAATAATCATTAAGCCCTATCTTCCTACCTGACAGTATTGGCAAATGGCAAATGGCAAATGTACAGAAAAATATACATGTATAGAAGGACTATTGAACAGTTATAGTGAAACTAACATATAAGGCTTAGGCTGTTCAATTTTCTGCATGTACATCCTAAAGATGACCTACAAAAAATTCAAATTCATTGGCTGGTCTGATAATTCATTAAAAAATGGAGATAAAATTGGAGGAAGATATCACCATTAACTAATATCAACCATACAATAACTAAATAGCTCAGGCTATGTATGCACTGGTATGACATCGTAGTTGTTTTTTCATAGAAGCAAACTCTGAAGAAACAAGTGAAGAAAACATCTTGGCTTGGATGGTCCTATATGTCAGGTTTGATAAAACATGTTAATAGACCATCCTGAAAAAATATTGAAAATTGAGCATTCAGCAGCAGTTGTGCAACAAGTAATAAACAAGTGGAAAACGGGGAAAGACATGTTGTTTAGTAAGGCCCATCTAATGTTTAATAAACATAGAATGATGCTTGGCCGTACTCCTAAGCTGGACTTTGGCTAGTTATGTACAGTGTTACCGGGACTCGCATGTCCAAACTTTTTTTGGTGCGTCGACACACGTCAGACGCGGTGTGACACGCATCAAATGCGGCTCCAGCGAGTCCAAGTTGCTGATCAGGAGAGAGAGGAGCGGCAGTCGAGCAGGTTTGGAGAGAGGAGAAGAGAGGAGCGGCAGTCGAGCAGGTTTGGAGAGAGGAGAAGAGCGGAGCAGCCGCCCCCATCCTCCTCACGCCTGATGCCAGCAAGACCATGGCGGCAGCGCAAAAGCCGGCAAAGCGGCTGGGCATCATGGCGAAGGAGCTGGCGAGGCCATGGCGGCAGCGCAAGAGAGGCAAGCAGCCGGGGGCGGCAGCTATAAACACTACATAGGGAGGGGCTGCGCCAGGGGAGCCAGCCGGCCAGGTCGGCGCCGAGCGGGAGAAGCAAGAGAGAGAACAAAAGAAATGGAGTAGAGAAATGGAGAGAGCAGGAAATGGGATAGAACTAGAAGCCAATAGTTGGCCATTCGGCCAGAGAATGAGTAGAGGGGGAGTGAGTGGAGATTAGGTGAGAAGAGAGAGTAGATGAGAAGAGAGAAGGATAAGGGCAATTTGGGATCTTCTATGGCTCTATCTCAATAAGTGGTGTGAAGATAAGTATTTATTGTTATGAATATTGTGTGTATTGATATGAGGCCCAAAGGACCATATATATAGGAGAGTACAAAGAGATATGTCATATAGAGATAAAGCATATATGGAATAGAATACAAACTCTATATCCTTAACACCCCTCTCAAATACAAGGCGTATGCAATAGCATTACATTTGAAAGAGTTAACATTAAAATAGAAAAAAAATCCAAAATCCAAGTCTTGTGAACATCGTCTAGCAGGCGGCTCTTGAAGATTGTGTCGAAAATAGAAGATCTCCATCCGAGGTCGTATAGTAGCCCATAAAGTATGGTGGCAACCCATAAAGCAGATCGAAACTCAAGACAGCGGCAGCGCAATGCACAAAAAAACACGATAGAAGCGCGGTGCAGAAAAAAAAAGCACGGCGGCCTTAAAAACTCGGGGCGACGGCTCAAAAAGAAGAGGCGGTATCATAGACCGAAACAGCGACGGCGCAGTGCACAAGAAACGCAATAGAAACGTAGTGCAAAAAAAGCACGACGACCTTAAAAGCTCGGGGATGCGACACAAGAGGCCGCCCACGGAGGAGTCCGGATACAGCACGAATGAGGCTGGATCCGAACAGGGCAAAGCCAGATCGGGCAAAGACGAACCGAAGAAGAGCCATACAGGCGCAAGAGGGGCGGCACCGACCATACAAAATCCTAAAGGATGGACTATGGCTAGAGATAAATCCCCACTACAATGAGCCGCCATCTCAAACAAAAAGATCTCTAGTAGCAAGAGACCACCAGGGGCGAGGGTTTAGCCGGCGTCTTCGGATTCGAGAGACCTCAGGCTCATGGCGTCGCGTTGAAGGAGCAGAGCGAGCAAGAGATGGCCAGCAGCGACCGCCACCAGCCGCACCGAGGAAGCCCCACTCGCGAGAAGAGGCGGGCGACGACCAGATCCAGACGGAGAGGTCGAAAGCGACTTCGCGCAGCTGGGCGGCAGCGGTCCGAGCGGCGGAAGATGAGCAGCACGACGGCGGGTCTCCAGGCGTGGGAGCCGAGCAGCACAACGGCGAGTAAACTCAGAGAGCGTTCGAGCGGCGACGCCCCGAAGCCGCGATCGACTCGGCCAGAGCGGCGGGATCGAGCAATATCCGCGCGGCCACGGGCGCATAGCGATGTCGGCGACAGCGAGCCGATCTGAATCCGACGCAGCGGATCGGCGACGACAGAGCCGATCCGAATCTGACGCAAGCAGAGGTCGGCGATGACGGGCCGATCCGGATCCGGCGCAAGGAGAGGTTGGTGATGACGGGCCGATCCGGATCCGGTGCAAGCAGAGGTCGGCAACAACGAGCCGATCTGGATCTGACGCAAGCAGAGGTCGACGCTGGTGATGAGGCGACGACCACCAGAGAGACAACCTGCCCTAGTGACGACCAAAGAGGTAGCCGCCCCCGGGAGCGGAGATATCCTCCCGGGGACAGCAAACGCGGAAGATGAGCGGAGGCTAGGAAAAGGTGAACCCTAACCCTAACTTGGCTCTGATACCATGTTATGAATATTGTGTGTATTGATATGAGACCCAAGAGACCATATATATAGAAGAGTACAAAGAGATATGCCATATAGAGATAAGGCATATATAGAATAGAATACAAACTCTATATCCTACTACAACTCTATATCCTTAACATTTATATCCTATTTAGTGATCTAAAATATATATAATATAATTTAAAAATAAAAATAAATATATATTAGACGAATCGTCGAATCCTATTTTTTCGTGCTTGACGAATTAGATGCCTGAATCTGAGTCAAATTCTGACACCTGTGTCCGTGTCCAGGTGACAATGGTTATGTAAAATCTTATGTATTGAAATATAGAAAGATACCTGGAGATGCTTGGGATGCAAGCTTTCCAATTTGCTACCAGTTAACAAAGGAACATGAAAATTTTGCATGGGTTTAAGTTCTTTAAACCAAAATGACATGTGTTCTGTGTCATCCCTAGAAATTCTGAAGGTTAAGAACAACTTAATCAAAAGATGATATAAAAACATGTTAGAAAGACAAAGAGCCACGTAGATCACAAGCAATATATGATAGGATGAAAAAGAAATTACTTACCACTATATCTGCCATTGGCATAACCATGCGCTTCCCTCTCTTTAGTTTCATGGACAACCGTTCTCTCCAGCTCAACTTTCTCTGTCTGCACCAAGAAATGGACCATTTTGGTCCTTAAGATTATGGTCAAATTTTGTGTCACTTCAGAAAAATCTTTCATAAGTTAAAGAACAAAAATAACTTTATGGCAGCTTGCAAGGATGCAGTGCTCTACCACTAATCCACATTTTGTTCAAGCAAGTAATGATTTCATATTAAGCCATAAATTATTTACTATGCCGCAAACCAATGTCTGTCAATATAAATAAAAAATTATTTAACCACAACTAACCGTTTCTCTGATGAATGCAAAGGAATGTAAATGAATCTCACATTTATTCACAGGATTTTATATACAGCAATCGTCTATAGACCTGATGTTTACAACATGTTCCTGACTTGCACATAAAACATGCCATGCACGAAAGTTTCGTGCATACGGTACTGTCTAGACTCTAGAAATGCTTGTTTGCAAGACTGCAACCAAATAACAGACAGAGTGAAACTAATAACGAAGATGGTATACAAGAAGCAATTAAGACAAACAGTTATAAAGCCCTGCTAGCATTACACTGGTTACAAAAAAAATATGTGATGTAAAGCTCCAATTGTTAGACTAAACTCTGTGCTAAAATAATAAGATATCTTTCTTATTGCCAGGATTTTCAGAAGAACATTATGAAGAGTATTGGAAACAACAACAAAAACACAGAACATCATCATGTAAACAAAACTAGAAATGGAAAGCTACCTCCAGTTGCCGGAGCCGGTCTATCAAAACAGAATGCTGCTTTTGCTGAGACTTCATCTGGTTGTGGAGCTCCAGCAGCTCAGTCATCATAATAGACTCACACTCCTTGACCACTGTTTCATTCAGCCCCTCCTGCAGCAGCCGCGCCCTCAGCTTCTCAGTGGACAAGGTAATATCCACCACAGGACCAAAATCGTTGCTCATCAGTGCCCGTGGGAAGTGATCCTTCGCCGCCAGCAATGCCTCTGTCCATGCATTCCTGTCCTCCTCAGTTTCACACCTCAAGTGTAATGTCTTCGTTCCACTGAATATATACAACCTCTTATCATCCGACTTGCTTGCACGGATTGATGAAACCTAAACAGCACATTAGGAAATTCCTTTACAACAAAGCAATGCTGGTCTTGTTCCCTCTAGCATTCTGCCAAATCATTCGGATAATTCCATAATAATGGTCAATTTCCGCATTAAACTAAATTTTCTGCAACGACGCAAGCATATCTATGACCAGGCCTCTCTCCTATCACATATCATCAATCGCAAAAGGCGAAACAAAAACTAAAAAAAATACCCATCCCCGATTTTTTAACCGTAAACACATCTACCCCACTGCGAATACAATACTCCTTCGGCCAATCATTACCCGAGCAATGCCGCTTCAAAAATCTCACTTCCCCAAGCCGCAACCCCCACGTATGTGCAAACCCAATGCAATGCGAAACCGAACGGTACCGTACCTTGAGGTGTATCTCCCCGAAGGGCTTCCACTGCTTCCCCGCCGCCGCGGCCTCCTCCCGCGCCCGCCGCAGCGCGCCACCCTCCCCAATCACCCTCGCCGCCGCCGGCGACGCCGAATCCCCACCTCCGCTTCCGCCACGGAGCTTGTAGTAGGAGAGGACCCCATCCTCGAGCACGAACCACCTCGACCGCCACCCCTTCCCGTAGTTCACCCACTTGTGCAGCACCCCTGCAACGGCGGCCGCCGCCGGCGCCGGAGCAGCTGGCTGTGGCGCAGGCGCCGGCGGAGGAGGCGGGGGCGCGGGGGCGAGGATGCGCGGGTGGTGGTGGTCGGCGGCTTGGTCGAGCGAGACGGCCGCGATGCAGCACAGCGGGTTCATGGGGAAGCCGCTGCCGCCGCGATGTGGATCGGTCGCTCAGAAGGATGCGCCGCCGCCTAGGGTTAGCGAGGCCATGGAGATCGTAGCAGCAGCCGCAGCAGCAGCAGTTATGAGGTGAAGTGGTGTTTGGATGGCGATTAATAATAGCGACGGCAGCAGCAGCAGCAGAAGCGAGGGTGGCAGGGAGGGGAGAGTAGCAGGGGATGGGTCGTGGTGGGGAATAATTCTGGAGTGGAGGGAGAGTAATAGGTTGCATACCGACCTTACAAGTACTGACATGTGGGCTCACGGGTCACCAGGACCCACATGTCATTGTTGGTAGGAGGCGGACTGACGGTGGGAGTATGACTGTGTTGGGAGAGCGATAGAGACCGTTGGGGTGCTGGCGTGTGGGTCAGGGGCGTGGGACCCACGTGTCGGTGACGGGGTTGGGTTTTGTTTTCGAGCCTTTTTTTGTTTTAGGGAGATCCATTAACGCGCTGAGCGGCGTAGCAGCAGCAGGAGGAGGAGGCGGGGCCAATGGGTAATGCTCCCTGCACTCACTGGAGTGTGGGCTCGTATTGATGTGCGACCTCACAAGTCATTATTATGGTAGTATTTGTCATGTGAACGTAGAGCGGTATAGGTTGAGGGGAGTGAGGCGGACGAGAGTTGCGGGATCGGGTGTGGACGGCGCGGCGTGCTCTATCATGTGGCCCTGTCCAGGAATGACACGTAGGATGAGTGGAAATCTATTGGACACGTGGGAGGACGTGAGTGGTGGAGAGAGGGGTTCGCTGTGTGGGGCGCTCTTTGGCAAAAATGCTTTTATGCAAGGGAGGCCTAAAGTAGTCTCTGTAACAAGCCAATTGAGCGTTGATACTGTTGCGAAATAATACGGATCAATGAACGGTACGCTATTAACAAATCCAATTACCAGTGAGGAAATCAATCCTATAATAGATAAACACCAAACACAAGAGTAATAGAACACCAGGAGGTAGCTTTCATTAATGATTGGAGAGATTTTATAATGGGGATTACACATCTATTTATAATAAAAACCTACAGGGGCATTTTGGGTATTTGCCCATAGAAACCCTAATTAGTTTCGTAACACTCCTCTTTGGGCAAATACCACAATACGCACATACCTCATTAAAAACTCTTCCTAAAAACCTAGTGGGAAAAAAAGGGATAGAGAAAAGAGTACATTGCATCCGTTGTTTGTGTCACTCGTTGTCTCATTACAAACCTTATGTGAGAAAACTTCAAGAAAAACTCACTAAGGGAAAAGAGTGCAACATATTGATCTTCAAGATCATGTAAATCTTCTGGTCTTACATATGGGCTGTTGATTCAGGGATTCACTCCCCCTGAACCGCATCTCTCTAAGTCATCTCATACCAATACCTCGGACATACTTACGGAAACTGGTGGCAGGTAATGATTTTGTGAATAAATCTGCAAGATTATCACAAAACTTAGCCTTCAATATTTTTATCTCCCTATTTTTTTGGAGCTCATGGGGATAGAAGAATTTAGGAGCAATATGCTTCGTGATATTACTCTTAACATAGCCCATTTACATTTGTGCGACATAAGCGACATTATCTTCATAGATAATAGTGGGGTCTGTAATGTTGCTCATGCCACATGACTTCTAGATGTGGCTAACCATTCGTCTAAGCCAAACACATTCTCGTGAGGTTTCGTATAATACGATTATTTCTGAGTGGTTTATAGATGTGGCTACCAAGGTCTGTTTGAAAGACCGCCAAGATATAGCTGTACCACCACAAAGAAATACAAATCATGTCTGGGATTTCGCATTATGTGGGTCAGACAGATATCCAGCATCTGTATACCCAACTATGCTCAATTCTTTGTTCTTCGGATAATATAATCCAAGATCATGTGTACCCTGAAGATACCTGAGTAATGTTTTAATGCCAACCCAATGTCTTCTGGTTGGAGCTACACTGTGTCTAACTAGCAAGTTTACTGCAAAAACAATATCTGGCCTCATGCAGTTAGCTAGGTACATTAGTGCTCCAATGGTACTTAAGTATGGGACTTCTGGCCCAAAAATTTCCTCATTTTTCATTCTTGGTCTAAAAGGATCTTTATCCGCTTCTAGGGATCGAACCACCATTGGTATTTTCACTGGATATGATTTATCCATATTAAATTTCTCTAATATCTTCTTGGTATAAGATGATTGGTGTACTAGGATTCCTTCAGGGAGATGCTCGAGCTGCAGGCCTAAGCAAAGCTTAATTCGGCCTAAGTCTTTCATTTCAAATACTTTAACAAGATAGGAACTTGCTTCCTTTATATCCTCTGTCGTCCCGATGATATTCAGATCATCGACATATATACTGAAATAATACAAAATCCTTTTTGGGATTTCTATATGAATACGCAGGGACAATCTTCACTATTTGTGTATCCCTTCTTCATGAGGAATTCACTAAGTCTATTGTACAACATTCTGCCAGATTGTTTTAAACCGTACAATGACCTTTCCAACTTGACGATGTACATGTTCTGATTTAATTTATCTTGGTCCGGAACCTTTACTCCTTCTGGGAGTCTCATATAAATATCCGAATCAAGTAACCCATAAAGGTATGCGGTCACTACATCCATTAACTGTATATATAAATTCATATCTGCTGCCATTGATATCAAATATCGGAACGTTATTCCACTCATAACAGGAGAATATGTTTCATCATAATCAATATCGGGTCTCTGTGTGAACCCTTGTGCCACAAGTCTCGCTTTGTATCTCACCACCTCATTGTTTTCGTTTCTCTTTCGGACGAAAATCCATTTGCATCCTACAGGGAATACCTTAGGTGATGTTCAGGCTATCGGGCCAAACACCTTTCACTTGTTTAGCGAGAGTAATTCTGCCTTGATTGCTTCCTTTCACTTGCCCCAGTCTGAACGCTTCTGGCATTCAGCTAAGGTCTTTGGTTCTGGCTCTAGTTCAAGGTTTTTAGCAATCTTTGAGGTGAAATATATGTCGACAACTGTAGTTTTCCTCTTGTATAGTTCTCCTAACTCAACAAAATTTGTAGATATTTCATCATTGATTTCATCCAGCTCCTCGTGATTTCCCACAATGACGGAGTCTGGTTGTTCCAAAGTCCCAGTATTAGTTTGTGCGCGCACGATCATACTGGGATTACGATCTTCGAGATCAATCCCTTCAGGGGGTCTCTCAACTTCAGGTTGAGCTTCTTTAACTGATATAGGAGATGTCTTATTTTCATTTGGTTTTGATTTCTGCGGACATCTCCGCTGAACTGAGGCCTCAAACTCCGGCGCTCTCCCCTCTTCCTCACCTGAGGGGTTAGAGTGGCTCGAATATCCTTCTGGGATATTTCCACTCTCTCTGGAGCATTCGCTGTCGGTATGTAAGACTTTATCACTCCCTTCTGATCAGTGAAGGCATCTGGTAAATTATTTGCAATTTGTTACATGTTTATTATTCGCTGAACTTCCAGTTCAGATTCTGTGGTGCGTGGATCCAAGGCATGGATACCTGAGATATTCCAATCTATTTTCCGGCATTTATCATCACTTAGATACTTTACTCCCCCTAATGCCGGGAAATTATTCTCATCAAAGATGCAATCGGCGTGTCTGGCCGTAAACATGTCGCCGGTGGTAGGCTCAAGATATTTGAGTATCAACGGGGACTCAAATCCAATATATACTCCCAACTTCCGGTGGGTCCCATGGCTGTCCGTTGTGGTGGTGAAATTGGCACATATACGGCACAGTCAAATTTTCGCAGATGGGAAATACTCGGTTCTTGTCCACGCACTAATTGTAAGGGGGAAAACTCATGGTATGCAGTTGGTCTTAAGTTTATTAGTGCTGATGCATGCAACACTGCATGTCCCCAACAAAGTGGGAGCCTACTATTCTCGCAGAGGGTCTAGCAATCAGCTTAATTCTTTTAATAAATGACTCTACAAGGCCATTTTGAGTATGAACATGTGGTACAGAGTGCTCTACTTAAATACCTAATGCTAAACAATAGTCATTGAATGCCTTAGATGTAAACTCACCGGTATTGTCCATCCTAATGGACTTAATTTTTTCTTCTGGAAAGTGTGCCCTCAATTTGATAATTTGAGCTATTAGTTTAGCAAAGGTGTGATTCCTAGTAGACAGCAGGCATACATAGGACCACCTAGTAGAAACATCTATAACCACCATAAAATATCGAAAAGGACCCGATAGGTCCCATGGCTGTCTTCTGGTTGCCGTCAGGTCTGGTTAAAAGGAGGTATTCTGCATCGCCTTCCTTTTCAGTCTTGATATGGATATCATTCAATCGGATATCCTTGAAACTCAATAGGGTACGCTTTGATTTGGGATACAAAAGGGCATCCTCAATCACTATTTTCGTACCCATGGGGAGAACAATTGTGGCTCTTCTGGTGCCCACAATTAGAGCATCGCTTCCGGTGATGGTCATAACATTTCCTGTTTTCTTTGTTAACATATGGAAATACTTTGTTTCCCTGAGTATCGAGTTTGTGGTTCCGCTGTCTACCAAGCAAATCTCTTCCTCCGCCATCGGGTCAGGTGAGTGATTCTATATAGAGTATAATACAATCAAATAATGATATAGCAGGAATAAAGACTTAAAAGAATAGGCAACTCACTTTATTTATTGAAACAATGTTTAATACTGTAAACAAATAATGCTTCAGAAGAGCATGAACAATTCATTATTCTTTTAGAATAACCTAAACAGATAAAGAAAATTTTATGACATCTTAGAGTTGCCCGAGGAGACAGCCTATGGTGTACTGTAGGTCGCCATATAAGTCATCCTCCCTGTGATCACCCCTGACTGTAGTGTCCTCAATCTATCATGTCAAGCTCCATTATTGTACTCGGGGCATCACTAGTACCAGCATCAGGCTGATCAACAAAGTGTGTCTCTGCAACCTTCTTTGCTAGTGCCTTCCTGCCTTTGGTTAGTGCAACTGACTCTTGATAGAGTTCCACCAGATGCGCTGGGGTGCGACAAGTGCGAGACCAATGGTCCAAGGAACCGCACTTGTAGCAAGGCGCAGGAGGGTAGGTCTTCTTGTTGCCCAAATCTGACTTCTGTGCCTTACCTCTACCTCGCCCCATCCGACGGGACTTGCCATTATCCTGCTGTATACCTGGCTTCTTCCACTGTCCACCTCTCTGCATATGGCCTTTTCCGCGGCGACAGCTACCATTGGTCCTCCGGGAATAAGCATGTGCTTCTGGCAACGGCTGTGACCCAGTGGGACGAGTCTGATAATTCTTCATCAGTAGCTCATCATTCTTCTCTGCCTTGAGAAGTGTGGTAATCAGTTCTGAGTACTTCTTGTACTTGGCCTGACGATACTGTTGCTGGAGCGTCCTGTGAGTAGGGTGGAAAATGCTCAAAGTCTTGTCAATCATCTCAACATCTGTAATCTCCTGATTACAAAATCTGAGCTTAGCAACAAGCTTGTGAATCACTGAGTTGTACGTAGACACCTTTTTGAAATCCTGAAAACGGATGTTGGTCCATTCACGCTGTGCTTCAGGCAGCATGATGGATCTTTGCTGGTCATACCTTTCCTTCAGGGAGTTCCATAGTGCCAACGGGTCTTCTTCTAAAAGATACTCAGACTTCAAGTCTGTGTGGATGTGGTGTCTAAAGAAATGCAGTGCCGCGCATTTGGCGGCTTCAGGAATGGCGGAAGCCCAAGCTACAGGCTGAGCTATGATGGCGCCGAGTGATCTGGCAGTCAGGTTGATCTTAGCATCCATGGCCCATGTGAGGTAGTTGCTACCGTCAAGGGCAAGCTCGGCAAACTCCTTCTTAGCGATGTCAGATATTTCCTATATTATCCATGTGCAATTATAAATTTACTTCAAGTAAATATCATAGATATTGCAAAATCAGTATGGTATTGAACTTATCTATTCATCATATAAATTCTTGGATTGTTCTGAATTTTCTAGCAATTTTCTGAAATTTTCTAGCAATTTTCTGGAATTTTCTAGCAATTGTAATAATTTTCTGCTGATTAAATACTATTCAGAAATATTAACTAAGCAGAAAATGATATGCTGAATTTAATTCCAGAAACATAAGCAAGTAACATAACACATTAAAATAGAAACGTATGAAATAAATAAACTGAACCAAAATTGCTATTTTACAGTAAACAGCAGGGGCATACTTATTATTATTATTTTTTATTTACTCATGGTTTGTTATCTTCATTCTGAATTAACCAGGAGCTTAGGGGCTGACCGAAAATTTGCCATTGCTTATTAATAATATCCTTAAGACTTGGGGGGGTCTTTGGCAAAAGAACTCAGGCAACCTGAAGTACGTGCCCCATCAGGCCTTATCTACTCCAAACGGATGGCAAGAAAAAATCATCATCCTTTACTACTCCTCAGAGCAACTCTAGCAGGGCCCCTACTTGAGCCCTCAAACTCAGATTTGAGAGCCAGAGCAAAAAACTAAGTTCCAACAGAGCCCCTACTTATCTCTCAAAAATAGGAGGCCTCTCAAATGAGGCCTCCAAGCCCTCATTCCTAGGGGCCCTGCTCCGGCTCTCATTTTTCAGCTTTCCTCTTTTTTTCCCGCGCCAGTGAAACGTATTTGTATTTGAATTTAAATTTGAATATTCGTATGTGAATTCGGAACAAATTTGAATTTAAATTTGAATATGGGAACAAATTTAAATTCAGAACAAAATTGAATTTAAATTTGAATATTCGTATGTGAATTCGGAACAAATTTGAATATTCAGAACAAATTTGGAACAAATTTGAATTTAAATTTAAATTTAAATTCGGAACAAATTTGAATTTAAATTTAAATTTAAATTCGGAACAAATTTGAATTTAAATTTAAATTCGGAACAAATTTGAATTTAAAGTTGAATATTCGTATGTGAATTCAGAATAAATTTGAATTTAAATTTGAATATTCAGATCAAATTTGGAACAAATTTGAATTTAAATTTAAATTCAGAACAAATTTGAATATTCGTATTTGAATTCATAAATTTAAATATTGTCCCTCATTGTGAAATCATAAATATTTTATTGTGTATTGTGCTTTTGTCCCATACGTATGTATATAGTGTGTGAGGAAATAGAGGGAATTGAGAAGTAGGGGCCCTGTTTTGAGGGCTTCTGCTAGAGGGCAGCCCAGAAAACAGGGCCTTCAAAAGTAGGAAGAGTCCTCAAATTAAAAGTAGGGATCCTGTTTTGAGAGCTACTGCTGGAGTTACTCTTAGGCCTTATCTTCCTCAACTGCCTCCCCCATTTCTCTCTACAATGGCTGCAGATCCCCTTTTCTCGGCCATAACGCCCACTCCTCCCTTGATTTCCGACCGTGAGCGCGCGCCTCCCTGGCCGTAGGTGCCGCTGCGCCGCCGCGCCTCTGGTTGAAGGTCGCTGCGCCGCGCCTCCCTGGCCGCAGGTGCCGCTGCGCCGCCGCGCCTGCGGCTGCAGCGTGCGTCGCGCCTCCTCGCCGCAGCTCGCCGCGCCTCCCTCTGCCGGCCCGGCGCGGGCACGGGAGGCTGCTGCGCCACCGCGCCTCTGCGCAGCCGCGCCGCGCCTCCTCGCCGCAGCTGCCGCGCCTCTCGCCAGCCATCTGGCCGTGGCGCCAAGTGGCCGCTGCGCCACCGCGCTCGCCGCAGCCCTGCGCCGCGCCTCGCCGCAGCTTCGGCGCGCGCCTCCTCTCCGTCCGCTGGGCGTGGCGCCTCGCCGTGTGATACGCGCCGCCGACCTCTGGGCCGCGGGTCTTGGTGCGGCTCCCGGTGCTGCATGCGCTGCTTCGACCTTCTGGGCCGCGGGTGGTGGGTGGCTGCGGCGGTCACAATCTCTACCGAATATGATTGGTATAATGTCTGATTTGGTGGTGGTAGATCTAACAATGTTCGTGTGTTTGAATCTATTTCCCAGACATGGCATTTTCAGATTGATCTAATATAAAGATTAGCACTTCTTTCCAATACACTATCTTTCTGATTCATGGTTCTGAAAACCAATTGTTCTATGATGCTGGGGCTTAATCTATCATCCGAGGCTTTCTACGGATACAGGAACAACAATCTATTTCATAGAGTAGCAAAATAACAGATCGATTCTATGTATGGAATACTGCGAATATGGAATTCAATCTAGATTGAACAATATGTACTGCAAAGGATAATAGATTGATTCGAATGCATACCGTGTACCTTTGTAGAGACTCGTGCTGATAACGTGTTGCGAAATAATACGGATCAATGAACGGTAACGCAATTGACGAATCCAATCACCAGCGGGGACAATCAATCATACAATAGATGAACACCAAACACAAGAGTAATAGAACACCAGGAGGTAGCTTTCATTAATGATTGGAGAGAGTTTACAATGGGGATTACACATCTATTTATAATAAAAACCTCCAGGGGTATTTTGGGTATTTGCCCACAGAAACCCTAATTAGTTTCGTAACAGATACTACTGTATGGAAAGAAAGAAAAAAGGAAAAGAAGTGGATTATGGTAACATTTAGGTTGTCTTGTCCAACTAGGCTCAATATCGTAGCTATAGATGATATTTAGGGTTGCCTCGTCCCTATATCACTATTGTACGGCTACCGTCTCTTCAACTTGGAGTATTGGATTGTCGATACTCTAGCTCTGTTGGGCCATGTCGTCATCTTCCTTGAGTGCAAGTTGTGCTACTGTGTGGATGCAGACTATAGCCACCACCGACGGCTTGAACCGTTGACATCTTGTTATGGTGTCATGGTGCCCGCCATCACGGGGTCCTCATCGTCTTTTTGTCGTGTGCCTCCATTACTAGGAAGCTTCCGACAGCGACAACAGGGCAAGGATGATTAGCAGAGTTGGCGTCTCTCGACAATGGTGGTGGGCTATGGGCGACGGGTGGAGGTGGCGGCACCGACTGTTTCTTGGTTTGTGGGTATGGACCAATGGTTTTTTTATGGATGTCCGGCCAGATAATTATCCGACTATCTGCTTACTGACATTGTTCGGTCAGGTTGTAGCTCTCCTAATTTTGTTACCATATCCAATCTGAAGTATCCGATACCGATACCGAATCTAGTCAGATACTAAATTTCCTTCTCGAATTCAGTACCAACCAGATTCGGCATCAAATCGGTAAGGACTAACCCAATTAGTTTGCACCCCTAATTACGGTGCAACTAGCATCCTCCTCAACTCTCATGTGTCAACCATAGCTCTTTTTTCTTTTGAGTCACTTTTTCTCAACCCTTGCATAGAAATAACCGCTCTGATATCCCTCCTTACTCTCCTATATATAATTCACCTCCTCGTCTCTAGAACAAAAAATAAAACAATGAATTATTCTAACCTAGACAAAAGTAAATAATTTTGGTGAAGCCCTACAAAAAACAAAGACAAAAAACTTCTAACCTAGACAAAAAAAAATTACTTAGATGAACCATACAGATACAAAAACAAATAGAACTAAAAATTACAGTAAAGCTATGCTAAAATTACACATCACTCGATACTGTAATTTTAGGCTTAGTACTGTGCAATTTTACACATCACTTGGTACTAAAATTACACATTGCCCTCTTTTTGGTTCTCTTCAGTTTTAGACCCGTTTCAAACAGAAATTTTGAAAAGAAGGAATTTGCAGTAGTATTTCTACGAGTAACCGCTTTTGCTTTGATGGGACACTAAGAATGTTTTAGAAATTTTTCGAAAATTATGGCATGGAACACGTTAGAAATTCTTCAAAAACATGCCCACCCATTGTAGGAATTAAGTATTGTCATATGGGGAACCACCTCTTGCTAAGGTGGTGGAGTTGTACTTTATAGGATAACATACAAGGTTGTTAGAATCTTAATTCGAGTTTTAAGATTTTACGGCCTTAGATTTAGTGGACTAATTCGATCCTAGATAGGATCCTAATTTAGTGTATCTTAAATATTTTTACGATTGTAGCAAAATTTTTATAGGATCTAATTTACACACAATCCTACTCTATTCTACTGATCCTAGTAATTAAATCCTAGTGATGTTTAAAACGACATCTATTTGGAAATATAGGGTACATCTCTAACAAAAGACTACGTTTAAATCTTAACACAAAACAGAGTGGGTTAAGGCCATCCACAACATTGCATTTTATCCGATTCAAAGAAGAAGAGAGAAGACATTGAATCGATTTAATATGCACAAGCTATCGATTCCAACTAAAAAAAATCCTCAAACCGAATCCAAATCTTACATTGATTCAAAGAATTAAACAAATCATGTGCCCCGCATGCCATATGTGCATGTAGGAGCATTGTTGTCATCGCTAGCGCCGCTGCAGGACACACAGAGGGGTCGCCATTATCAGTTGCAAGACACATGGAGGGTCGCCATCACCTCCAAATCCGCCATCCATTCAACCTGTACGCATGCTGCCAGTTGCCAAAGTTGTCATCGTCGTCGATCCTACTAAAGATCCACCGAAAGTCGGTCGCCAAAGTCATCCCCTCAACCTCCGACCGCCAAGGTTGTCGCCTCTGCCCCGATCTCGTAGTGAATATTGTCACACAGAAGATACAAAGCAATTTTTTTGCCACTGTGCTACAGAATGGAAATTTATCTACCAAATGAAGCAAGTTTGAGTAACAACTGTGTTTGTTGTACACCTTTTCCAACCCTTCGTAGCGCTTTAGTGGTATGTTTTGTTTATTTTGAATGTTCATGATTATAGACAATTTATTATTGTGCCACTAATTTTGCTATTTTTATACGCAGATGACTAATCTCTACTCGCTAGAAGTATATTTATATATGTTTGGGATGCACTTTTCTATTGATGAGATATTTTCGTTGCATTTCTCTTTTTTGTGCTTTGTTTCTCTATTCATATATTAATTTAGATTACACAAGAGTAAAATACTATGCTTATGTCAATTTAGTTTAGTCCTTTGAGTCTTTGAGCACACCCTTTATTTTCATCCTGACTGGTTTTAAAAAAGCATATAGCTAATCGACTAACTATTCTGACCAAATAGCTCCTGACTAGGCCGCTTCAGCTCCCTCTCGTACTTGAATCCATGCAGTGTAGCATTTTTTTTTCAAATCCCGCTCCTAGACATACGATTTTACAAATTTGGCCCCTCTGTGACTGCGCAGTAGCGACAAGAGACACATGTCACCTACCACAGTAGGTGACAGACACCACGATAGCTAGTGTAGGCTCAACAGGCAACAACTAAGTGCGACAGGTGGTAGAGCTGTCAAGATCAGTAGGTGCGATAGGCTGATGGATCCCCTAGTTGCCAAGCTCACATAGCTCGCTATGTCATCTACCGAGCACACCTAGCTCAATAGGTTACATGTAGTGCTGACTGTGATGTCTATCACCTACCGCGATGGATGAGTGCCGCAATGTCACCATTGTTGACATGGTTACAGAGGTTGCCAAATTTATAAAATCGCATGTTTGAGAACCAGATTTGAAAAAAGTTACTAATATATATATAAACATGGCCTGCCATCACCACTCTCTAGTTAGTAGCACCATTACAGCTTCATTGTATAGCTAAACTATACAACCACTGTTATCCTGAAAAAAAATATAGGGTTGCACCTAAGGTACAAATCTGGAGGTAATTTGAGACTGATCTTAGCTCTGACTGATTAATCATATAAACACTTCTAGTTAAACCTATATTTATATTATTTAAATATAAATAATTTGATAGGCGAAGCCTTGAAGCAGAGTATACAAAAAAATCAACAATACAAAAAGAGCATGGGTGAAAACTAGTACCTATTAGCAAATTAATTCTTTAATTGATTTATTGGGAAAAATCCATTTATAGCCCTTGAACTCAGATCGGACTCTTATTTTCACCCTGAACAAACTGTTGTTTTTCACCCTAACCACAGTAGAATTGAATCAAAGGGTTATTTGTTCGGAGTTGAAAGTTGGGAGTGAAAAACAACTTGTTTTTGAATTCAGTGTGAACAGTTCAAGAGCCAAAAAATGGATTTGTTCCCTTTATTAAACATTCATTTACGGGAAAACAAAACATTCTTGATACAAAGCAACTGATATGGAATTTATACACTATGCTGCCATGGACTAGTCTCAAATGCCGTTTAATTTAACATCCCTAGTAGAACAACCATTTGTTGAAGGCCAACATACACTTCTTCCACCACATAAACCATTACAAGTTCTACAGAGACAGACATTGTCAGCGATTAGCTCTTCTTCTCTCGTTTCTTTGTTTCAGCGAACTGACTCTTACGCCACACCTTCCAGCACATGGGTGAACACACATAAACACAGAAGTAAAATCCCCAAAACAACCAAGCCCCCCATGTATACCTTGTATAAGATGTTAAAAGGTTTCTAACTGGCCCAAATCCGGTCCAATCTATCCACGCTCTTCCTCCCGCAGTCCAGCTGTTCAATGTTCATCTTTGGCCTCTCAAAGATGTCAACACTTCTCCTGGATTTCTCAATATGATCGAATGAGATCTTTAGTTTGTCCACCTTCTCAACATTGCTGTATCTATGCTCAGTACTTCTCATCCTATCTCGGGTTGGCCTTGATTTCTCCCTTCGGTCTGTGCTCTTCCGCGATGGTTCAAAGCAATCAACACTCTTTCGTGAGGGTTCAATCCGATCCACACTTTCCCTCCAGGCATGCCTATGGGATGGTGACTTCTCTACTGTGTGTATAAACTTCTTGAGGTGTCGAAGATATTCTGGG
The DNA here is from genome assembly GCA_036346265.1 of Melocanna baccifera. NCBI lineage: Eukaryota > Viridiplantae > Streptophyta > Magnoliopsida > Poales > Poaceae > Melocanna > Melocanna baccifera. The sequence goes on from CM070709.1 coordinate 13,672,504, forward strand.
AAGAGCTCCAAGTCACAGTGCTTCCCACCCCTGAGCCACAAAGGCTCATATTTCTCTTTGCAAAGTTCCCACAGTTGCTTACCATGAGACCAATCCACTACTTCATCAGCAGTTCCCTACAGATCGGGGACAAAAGCTATGAAGACAACCAAATAACATTTAGAACATAATAATAATGCAGCTAAATGGAATTAGAAACAACTAAACCAACAAATATTCAAGTTTACATGCAGGGTTATGCACTACGTTCTTTCAGTGAAATTGACAGTGTTCATCCCTGCAAAGTTACCATATAATATGCATGTATCACAGAAGTTCACGCTATTCGTATGCAACAGCAAACATAATTCAGACCAATAAATATCCTTCCTAACATAGTTCAGGCCCCATCTTTTCTATGTATATAGGCTTGAATACTAAAAGATTGTCAAAAGTAACTGCTAATAGATCAAGTAAAAGCCCTGCGTTATGTATGGACTGAGACTTGAGGGACTAAATGGCTAAGTAAAAGCCCAGCTTATATAGGATTTGTAACACCAACCCGATTAACCAGCCTTGTACAGTGTAACTGTACCAGTTATTCAAATAATCAGCCCAGTTAACCGGTTAAACCTGTTAAACAATTGTTTTACAATGATTGGATTGGGGAGGGGACCTTGTCCTTGTATTTGGACAAATATCATTTTTACTGGTCCAATTTTTAGAAAATTTGATGTCTATGTTCCTAAAACTGGATGTAAATTACAAAATGATTTATATTTTGAAAGAAAAATTGGACAAGAAATCACTAAGAAAAACTATAGGAGTTTAATAAATTTGGGCAACATTTGAATTGGAATCACACAGCTGTAGAACCCGCTACTTAGGACACTACTGTAACAAGACTTTGGAGGATTCTAGACCACTGCACATTGCAAATAAGAAAAATTTCTGTGATTCGATTTGTGGTACATTTTTAATCCTGTTTCCTCCTGTCATGGCGCCCATAATGGGCACATGCATGCATACAAAGACGGCGATTATACTTGTTTAGTCTGTTATCTTATCTTCAAGTTGTTACCTTATCAGTTATTTCACATAAATTTATATTCTGTTTGTTAGGGACTCCTATCAGAAAGAGCTTTGGTATCCTTTTAAGATCATGGTGTTCCCCAGTGGCGGACCCAGGACTTACAGGATGTGTGTTTGGAGTTAACGAAATATTGTTCAATGGAAAAGGTAACAATAGTCCTATTTGAGTCATTCAACTATTTAATTTCACCTATTCACCTTGTACTAATGAAGAAAACACTAGAAAAAATTAGGATTGCCGATTCGGAAGTAGGGAACCAAGATGTGCAACCTCTGCCGTGTCCACTCTACCTAGTTGCTCTGCTGTGCTTGCACACCACTGCAGACCTGCTGCTCCCTGCTCACCACGCCGGCATGCCATCAGGGTGCTTTATGCTTCAACAAGGATAGAAGAGGGGAGGGGGAGGCATACATGTATAGTAGTAGTACCAGTAGTAGTAACGGCTACTTTAGAGTGTAATGGGCATATGATGGCTAGTACAAGTGAAGCTCCATATTGTCTGTCACCATTGATCCTCGCATGTTCATCAGTGATGATCGGACGTAGCCCCCCGCGTACGTGAAATCGCTGGTGCCACGCACCACCAGCCAACGCGACATGCTCCTCAACTGGTCGAGGCTGGTCGTGCTCAGGGCCAAACCTACACTGAATGCCAAATGGGCCTAATGCGTACCTTTACTAGGCCGCATGCGAGGTGCGGGGAGGGTGGGCTGAACTCAGTTGGAGGTACAAATATATAGTTTTGGCCCAATTATCAGTATATACACCTATGTACCTATTAAATACCAGGTATTTTGCCAAAAAATTTTTTGTGCAAGTGCAGTTCCCCCCATCAGAATGTGGCAACTGGGTTCGAAGCTAACTGTGACATCTTCCGAAGGCGAGAAATCTGAATTCCAAGCTATCATGGGCACATGGCTCTCATGGACAAGCTTCATGACAAACTAAACTCCTCTAGCCCACTTTGTGCAACTGCAGCCAGCATTTCCCAACTCCTTCAAGAAGCGGAAGAGCAATCTGCATGCATCACAACAACTGGTCATGTGGACATCATCCAAGCATAGTTTTAAAAGCCAGACTGGACCCATGGCTCGATTTCCTTTAAATACCGTCCACACAATTGGACCAGGAAATAAGGCTGAATGGGTGCTTTGCCATAGAACCGACGAACCGGAGTAGCTTACTTTTGAGCAAACCAAGCGATCGGAGGATATATAGCGTAGAAGAGAAAACAAAGGTGGACAGGGGCCACTCCCAAGTCTGTGCGAGAAGGACATCAACGGTAGCACACCAAAAGCTCAAGGTCCTGAATGATGCAAGGCTCAACGGAGTCTCGAGTCCCCACCTCAAATCGATCTCCTATGACGCGGCGAGTGTTCGACAATGACGACAGCGTTGCATTGGGGGTTTAGCAACCAACGACATGCTTAATAGGTGTTTAATTGCTTGTTCTTTGTTTAATGTCTTGTTGTAACATCATGCCTTCATTTTGATTTGTTCTTGGTTTTAAGTATGGAGATTGGATTCTACATTGTTTGATCAAAGGAACCTAACCGAAGGAAAGAAAGACTTGGGCAAACTAACAAAATATTAGTATCTAGAAAACAAACAGTTCAACCAGTGAACCGCTAGTTGGACCGATGAATTGCTGAACTGGTGGCTTGCTTGGTTCGATCACCTGTTCGACTATCAAAAATATGCACCCAAGTTCCTCACTACCACAAGGTGGATTTTCCCATCTATGATGAGGATAGTTATTAGCTAAACCACAATGTTCTTTGTGGCAACCTTACCATGGGGGGAAAGGTTTGTTTGCCTAGCAACATACCATATGATGGGGATTGCCCAACAGAGGTACGATCAGCTAGCATACAATGGCATGCCAACATGGCCCACGCTTCAAAGACTACATACACCTCTTTGAACCTTCCATCTGGAATAAAACTCAGCCTGACTGCAATCGAGGAAGAGTACTAGGGGCAATACCTAAACCTATTGTGCTATGTTGATTCCCTGGCACCACAGCAACAGATGCAAAATTTTATTGTTAGGCTGATGGACCCCCTTCCCACTAATGCCGAGTTACAAAACTGACGGACATACAGATGGCCATGAGCTTACACAAAGCCCCCTTGCACCCTAGGTGAAGCAGCCAAATTCCCAGCTCATGGTAGCGTGGCATTGCTTGAGGACAACTCTTCCCAATTCATTAGATGACAAGTTGTTGTCATACTGCAAAGAGCCTTTCTGCCAAGGCCATGAATGCAAGCATTTGTTTTCGCATGCAACCAACGACGATGACAATGGAGGTGGGCAAGAGCGAAAGCTCACTTTTGTTTGCGATACCGCTCGAGGACTAGCTATGTTTCAAGGAGGGGAGAAATGCCATGCTATCCATAATGGGCCCATGCATGTGACACATATAGAAGGTAGTGGCAGCAACAATCACTTACATTTGTTTTGCCCTATTCTTTTTAGCTTATGACTTATGACTTCCCCTAGACAAACAAATGGGATAGCTTCTTCGTAGTCTTTTCGAAGTGGCTTATCGAGACAGCCTTATCAAAGTGGCTTATCAGCTTATTGAGACTGCCTTTTCGAATTGGCTTATCGGTATTTAGTTCGTTCGCACAAACACTCGCTTTAGAGGCAAAAACCATCAACCGTATCTATAAGCCATCAGCCACAGCCAAAAAGAATAGGCACTTTAGTTTTGTGAAAGAGAGGAAACCTCAACTCTATGATTTCAATATATGAGATACATGGTTATATATATACAAACTCAACCCTAACTTTATTGGGCCTAATGGGCAAATATACACTCATACACTACTTAACACCACCCTCAAACTCAAGGTGAATTAGAAAGATCAGAAACATGAAGTTTGAGTAGATGTAGATAATGATACTCTCGAGTTTGGGGTTTGATGAAGTCAGCAACTTCTCAAAAGGCACATATTGAAGAGCAATAGTCGACTACTGACAGTGAGTCCGTGCAAACGATGCATCTACACCAATATATTTAGCCAACTCATGCTAGACCAACGACTGTAGTGAAAAGGAAAAGAAGATGTGTCTGCTACAGAAGGTATGATTGAAGGAGCTGGAGGAGGAGATGACCAAGAGAAGTCTCTAAACGAGGAGTTGAATGAACTGTAGGAATAGGAGGAAGATATAGAAAAGAAAGACTATGTGAAGGATGAAGCAACAGGAGAATAGAAAAGGGACGACTCTCATCACAGATGACATCACGAGATATGAGAATGCGACGTGCAAAGGAACAATAGCAACGATAGCCCTTATGCTCAAGGTTATATCCAAGAAAGACACTCTACCGACTGAGTCATCAGCTTGGTACGCTCCCTAGGAGCAAGCAAAACATAGTAAGTGCAACTAAATACACAAAGATGATCATAACTCAGAGGAGATCCAAACAAGACCTCTTCGGAGCATTTGCCCTAAAGACAAGAGGAAAGTGAAGGTTGACGAGATAAACAGCTATAGAAACATTTGCCCAAAAATGAGAAGAAACAAAGCATGCAATTAAAAGAGTACAAGCAGTCTCAATTGTGCCGATGCTTGCGTTCCGCAACACCATTCCGAGCTTGAGTACTGGGGCAGGAGAGCAGAGGAAGAGTGCCTTCAAAAGACAGAAAATGACAAAAAGCAGTGGACAAATACTCTCCCCCAAAATCCGAACGAAAAATATGAATAGCAGAAGAAAACTGTGTGAATCATCTTAGCAAAAGACTGATATATAGACAATAATTGAGCTCGATGCGTCATGAAGTAGATCCAAATGTAACGAGAATGATTAGCAAAAGACTGATATATAGACAATAATTAAACGCGATGCGTCATGAAGTAGATCCAAATATAACAAGAATGATCAATAAAAATTACATAGTACTTATGACCACCTTTAGATACAAAAGGAGCAGGTCCCCAAACATCAGAATAGACCAAATTGAAAGAATGACTAGATCTAGAAGAGGGATATGGGAGTTGTATCTACTTGCCAAATTTACAACTCTTACAATCATAACTGGTATCAATAGGAACATGACCTAGGACACCCTGACAAACTAATGTAGATAAACGTGACTAACATAGATAACCTAAATGATGATGGCATTGGGGAAAGTAGCAGTGGAAGCTGAAGCCAAAGCAAATGACGAAGCCAAAATGGTGGACAATGTAGCCGAGTCCTCGAGAATCTTTATGGCGATGGCCAGTACCAACGAGAGTTCGGGTCTGACGATCTTGCACAAAACACAAAGAATCATCAAAACCAACAAAGAGATGCATATCAGTGAGCCAACCGACAATAGATTCATAAAGAGCTGAGACATAAGGAAAACTTCTAGAACAAGTTGTGAAGTGGAAAGAGTGCCTTGATATGTAATAGAACATGCAGTACCATCAACTGTATGAACTTGAGTACCATCTGTGACAGATCTACATGATGCTAACTGAGAACTATCAGCAATCATGTGAAAGGAGGCCCCAGAGTTCAATATCCAAGGAAGAGTAGTGCCTGATTGAAGGAAGATATTGTGGAATAGGATGTATTGCATTGAGCCTCTAGGGCGGTATATATAGGAGTACAAGACTTGGGGGGCAAGACGGTACAAGGGATTGGAATCCTAATAGGACTCTATCCTACCATATATATTGTACTCTAACACTGATGTAGAGAGGGATACAACAATTCCACTTAACTAAGCCTGAGGCTTAGTAGTAATGAGCCCTATAGAGCTGGTAGAAGAAGCAATAGCAACCATAGTAGTAGAGGAAGCACTAGTAGCCGTACTACGATGAGATGAACCACGCTTGGCCCTCAACTCAGCCAATAACTCAAGACGAAGCTTGAAGCAACGTTGAATGGTATGGCCAGACCCCTTGTAACAAGAACAAATGAGCTCTTTAGAAGAAGTAACCATGGTAACACCAGTCTGCTGAGGGGTTGCCAGGACAGTATGAGGTGAAGACATTGGAAAGATAGCAAGTGATTGAAGACTAGTCTCCTTGACAATCAGAAAACAGAGAGCTTCAGCCATAGTATGTAATATAGAATGACCAAGAAGCTAAGCCCGAATGGGCTCAAACTCTGAACGAAGCCTCATCACAAAGTCAGACATGATATTTTGCTGATCATACTTTTCTTTGGCAGCATAATCCTTGCATCCAGATTGAGCTGGGGGCACCATAGAGTCCAGTTGACTCGAAAGACGTGTGGAAGCACTGTAGAACTCTTCTACAATCACATCTTGCTACTGCTGGAGTTTCTAAAGGCTCTAGTGAAGCAAGAAGCGAAGAGCCTCACTGCTTTGCTGGTAGCGCTGCTGGAAATTCTCCCACATTTTCTGAGTTGATGAGAGATCAATGAAACTCATCCGAATGGATATCTCTACACTCATGCACAGGATGCCCATCACACGATCATCAGCAATCCTCCAGGCTTAAGCAGCTGACGGATCCACTGCATGAAGATTAGGGGGTTCCTCAAGGAGGTGTGAAGCAAGACCAAGCGATATGAGAAGCATACGAACAGACGATACCCACTCACAATATGAAATTAATCTGAATGGATATCTCTACACTCATGCACAGGATGCTCATCACACGATCATCAGCAATCCTCCAGGCTTAAGTAGCTGACGGATCCACTGCATGAAGATCAGGGGATTCCTCAAGGAGGTGTGAAGCAAGACCAATCGATATGAGAAGCATATGAATAGACGATACCTACTCACGATAGTTCTGACCACTAAGCTTGATATCTGAGGCCAAATGAGCACCGCCGCCAAGTAATGGATCAACAATAGCCATAATACAAAATAGAGATGTCAAGCAGTGGCAAGCAACGATGCAAATAGAAATAGGATGGTCCCTTCTAGATACAGATCTAGAGGAGATGAAAGTATAGAGCAGCGGCGTTGTCAGCTAGCTGGACAAACCGGCAGAAGGACGACGTCGGCAGCAACCTCAGCAACCTGTCGGCAGGCAAGCTCGACAGGCGAACGAGACGACCATGGATCCTGCCGAATCTAGTGCGGCAAGCTCGGAGAAGACTAGATCCGTCATGAAGACGGCTAGATCCAGGAGGAGAGAAGTAGGCGACGTCCAAATCTGGTCGTGGCCGACGACAATGGCGGTCGAGACGGTGCGCGGAGACAGCATCTAGACAACTGGGAGGCAGCCCTGCATGAGCAGGCAGCACAGCGACAGCTCCCCAGCAACAACTGGCTCCCTCCCTTCGTCGGGCGCTCCGCGGCGACGACGTCTCGAGGTGGTCGGCCACCCACATGAGTAGGCAGCATGGCGAGTTGCACGAGCAAGCAGCACGGCCACAGCTCCCCAGCAGCGACTGGCTCCTTTCGTTCGTCAGGCGGTCCGTGGTGATGGCGTCTCAAGGAAGGAGGCGCGTTGACGGCGGTGGTTGAGCAGCAGCATGAGCACTCATTGAAGACCTCGCCAGTGGTAAACTCGCCGGCAAGAAGTCAGCGACAGAAGGAGCAGGAGAACGAAGACTTTGATACCATGTGAAAGAGAGGAAAGCTCAACTCTACGATTTCAGCATATGAGATTCATGGTTATATATATACAAACTCAACCCTTACTCTATTGGGCTTAATGGGCCAACATACACTACTTAACAAGTTTGTTAGGTTATCTTCCAGTTGTTACCTTATCGGTTAGTTTACATAATATTAGATTCCATATTTGTTAGATACTCCTATAGATAAAGAAAAAATTAGTGCAAACTTTAACCATTTCCAAAAAGAAAGGTAGGAAATTACTATTCTTTACAATACTTTTATGCCTCGTCTATTAGTTCTCAACTGAACTACATAGCAAAAATACCCTCCGTGAGCCCAATTTGCCCTTAATATCCTCGGTCATCCCGATCAACACCTTTCCTACTATTAAATGGGTTCGTCTCAGGAGTGCATTTTTATTCCACCAAAAATCCATCAGTTAATATAATTATTGAGTATGTGCAACAACAAAATATCACAAACACATAGGTGCAATAAATGAGTTTCAAGTACCAATGAAATAACCACTATTATCAAAAGTATCAATTGGCCCGCAACTAGTTGTCAATCAGCTGCCCACCACCGACTAGAGCTATCGCGCTACTTGAATGTCTGGTTGTCTACAAGGCTCTACTAGTAGTCGAAGCTTGGGTGCTCAACTTGGTGCATCTGACCATCTAGCTCAACATGGAGTGGGAGAGCGAGAGATGACAGGGAGAAAGGCCATGTCAAGTTCAGATCGAGAGCGACCAAGGGAAAGCAAACCCTAGTTTCCACCTCTCCACCACTGCAAAATTTCCAAAGCTGTTGCACTTCTCCCCCTGTGAACTACCTAGCCCCCTTCCCCTATCTCCTCTTTGGTAGAATTGCCGATGGCGAGCGGGACAGAGTCCCACCCATGGTTGTCCCTTAATTTTGGTTTTACATAGCTTTCTTTTTCACTCTTCTTTGGATATGGGAGGCTTATTTCTTCGACTTTGGCTTTTCCGTGTTCCTCCCTATATTACCTTTATGTTCCCCTTCCACGCAGGATTTCTTGTGCTTGTCATTGTTTGGGCCATGTGCCCCTTGCTTCCTTGCCGGGCAGCCGATGGTGAGCTCGACAGAAAACCAATGAAGTTCACCCTCCAACTTGGTCCCTACCAAAGCAAAGTAGACCCTACTTTCTAATGGTGGAAGCTTGACAAGTTGCCACTCTAGTGACCTATGCCACCCGCCAAGTTCATTGGTGGGTCACAACAACGCTCAAGTTCACTGATGGTTGCTCGGCAAATCACCGAGTTGGAGATCAACGCCTCCCATCAAGGATTCTCCGCGGCAACCTTTCAAAATTGGTTCATGCACTACTTCATCGACATCATCGCCAGCGTGCTGCCCTCCTACAGTAAGACATGTGGTGTTTAATTATTTTGTTTCCATTTTTAGATCTCTCTTGCTAGTCGATGGGAAAGTGATGGACTTTTGTAATATCTAGTATAAACCCAGAGATTAAGGCCGTATTTAGGCATGTTTGCCTTAAAAATCATTTGTTTTAGTGTTGTCACATTCAAGAGCTTTATATAGGTAAGATTTGAACTAGACAAGCAAATTATAGATCGATCTATTGTCCACAATTGACCCAATTATAGATTTATGGTGCTTTATTGGACCTATAAGTTGCCTGCTTAGTTTCCCAAATAAAAACTACATGATAGAATAAATTAAGAGCCAGTTCGTATTGGCTTTGGCTTCTAGCTTATGCTTAGAGAAGCCAAAGCCAATATGAACACCCTAGTTTCTATAAACCTCTTCTATCAGTCACTAGTCACTACTATTCATCAGCTACTTTGCGCTTTCGCATGTTGTAACGTACTATATATTTTATTATGTCACAATTCTGTAAGTCGCATAATAGTCCAAATGTTGTAGTGTCTTGCATTACACCATTGTTTGCTCTCTTTCTTATATAATATACTTAACAAAAAGCCATAAGCCAATATGAACGCCCCAGCTTCTATCAGTCACTACTATTCATCAGCAAAAAGCCATCAGCAAAAGGGCCTATTCTTTTTGGCTGTAGTTTATGACTTATAGCTAAAATTTTTGAATTTTAACTGTTTGCGACAAAGATTAAGGAAAGAGAAATAAAAAAACTCGACCTGCGGGGGTAAGACGGCCCCCGGACATTTTGCTTAAGAAGAAGATCCTCTCACGCAGATCGAAAAAACCCCCGAATCCCTGCTCCACCCTTATACAGCTTGCGATTTTGGATGGTATAGATATTGAGCTTTTAACGTGTACTACAATTAACTTGTAGACCCTATTTTAAAAAATATACTTCGTTTAAAAGTAAGGTACCGCAGCGAAAGCCAAAAGCAGCTTCTAAAAGCGGCTTCAAGCAGGCCCTTTACGAACAGGCCCTAAGAGGCACAGTTGTGCATCAAACTACCAATCTCAATATTGTAATCTCAAGAAAATATATCAATGATAGGAAAATAATAGATTTATTAGATACACTTGACAGAAACATGCATAAGAAAACAAATAGGAAGATGCTTATAATTGGCAAGCATACCAAAGTATGTTTGAGTTCTGAGCCAATGAAGAATTATATATACGCTCATGACATCCCTTAATCTTATAACATTATGTTATGGGCTCGCTTGCATACAAGTCCGAGGGTAGGGTGCTCGTCCTCATCTAGCTGCTGGTAAGACTCTTTCCTGCAGTGATAGAGAGGATCTGAGGCCTATTAGAGAAGAGACAGAGAGACTAGAGAAACTTGTTTATTTCCTTTCTTAAGAATAAAAAGATAATAGCCACATAAATAGGCGTTGGACTCCTAATAAGATGGAAACAAACCATCTAATATGCATCTAATCAAGTAACGAGATACGCATGCAACTACTACCAAATCTTGAGATATGCCAACTAATACAACTTCCTAATATTAAGGAGATAAGCTTCCACCAAACAACAACTCAGCCACCTCCTTCTGCACATTGCGCCTCTCCTTGCCGTAATCCTTTCTCGTGAGCCTTATGCCATAACATTACACCCCTCGAGGCGAGATAGCTCATCCTCAAGCTGCCAGGTGGTGGCCACAAACAACGACCTTGGTAGCCCCAAGTCGAGGATAGGACATGGCGCCGGCACAAGTCCATAAAGGCCATTGCTTCTATACGTGAAGGTGGCAACCAAAGCTCTACTCCACAACAGACATGACAAATACCACATCAATACAAAAATGTGTTGTGGCAAGTGCGACGGGAGCAACAGGTGCTGCGGCAAACCCCTGAGAAAGATGCCGTGGTAGGCTCAATAGATGCCACTGCAAGCGAGGTGTGGGCTGCGGTAGGTGCAACTAACACCTTGGCACATGCAACTACCGTGACACATGCGGTCGGTATCAAGGCACGCAAACACCGCAGCAACAAAGACCGGCTATGTAGCTAGTGAGACCACCTTTCTCGCTGGCGTTGCAACAGGTTGCGGTGGTAATGCCAACACCTACCATGGTGCTATCGAGGCCATGGTGGCACCAGGGCCGAGGCCAAATTTGCGAGGATTTAGTCGAACATGGAGTTGACATTCTTAGGAACAGAACCATCGTTGCCAGGCATTGGCGGCAACAATTGGCTATGAAACCAAGTTGTTATGCGCTCACTTGGATACGAGTCTAAAGGCCAAGGGTAGGGCGCTCGGCCTCGTCTAGCCACCGGCAAGTCTCTTCCGTGTCGTGGTAGAGGCTTTGAGGCCTATTAGAGAAGGGATAGAGATACTAGAGAAACTTCTTTATTTTATTGCTTGAAGAATACAAAGATGACAGCCATATAAATAGGTGTAAGACTCCTAATAAGATGGAAAGTAACGAACCGATATGCATCTAATCAATTAACGAGATATGCATGCAACTACTACCAAATCCTGCAATATGCCAACTAATGCAACCTCCTAATATTAAGAGGAGATAAGTTTCAAAGCAACAGCTCAGCCACCTCCTTCCACACGCTGCGCCTCTCCTTGTCGTGATCCTTCCTCATGGGCCTTATGACATAAGGCCCATAACACATTATGATAATGAATATAGTGCATAAAAAATCTACACCCTAGAATCCACAAAAGTGTTGGTCATCACAAGATGCTGCCTGCTTCAGTGATCTATTAAGCATTTCAGTAGACTAAGTAACTAATACTACCAAATAAAATAATGAATCCAAATAATTATGCTGGACCTATAAGGATAATGTAATATTAGTGGATTGACCATGGCATCTATTCATGGTATATGACAATAACACGTCATCTAAATTAACCAGCACGGGAGAATATATGCAAACTGACATATAGACTCATAAATCACATCATATGAATTTCAGGTTTTATCTCTGTCTGTAGGATATAACATCAATCCGATTTTATCCTATGTTAATATTCTATAAATCAACCAAACCATAAAAATAAAAAGCATGCATTAAATAGTAGGGAACTTAGCTTCAAGTTTGGCATTTGCTTGTTGAATATTTCAAATTCAGAAAAGAGGAAAATGATGCAAGATGGAAATGCACTTACATGTATAATGAGTACAGGGCAGGTGACCTGAGGGATTTTATCAATATTCTGGAAGCATATGAAAAAGAGAAAGGTGAGCATTAATATAGAGAAAGTGCAACACACAAGAGAGAATAGATCAAGTTGGACAGCAGTAAATGATAAAGTATAACAAACCTTGTATATGTCAAACCAATATGTACGCTTCACAGGATACATAACTCTCAATCCTGACAATATAGGACTATGCAGGACAACAGCTCGCAGTCGAGGCAACCGACTGGCCAAATCTACTGTAGGTCCACTTCCAACAGATTGTCCATACAGAATTATTTCTTCTTCCTTAGCAGCGAAGTTCTCTATGAGGCACTTGTATGCAGCCTCTATATCAGCATAAGTGTTTTGTTCACTCGGCTGAAAGCATACAAAGGAAAACTAATTAAACCAGCTTCAACTTGTTAATGTTATATAGTACACATTGCTCGTGACAAACTATACCATACCTTTCCTGATGATTGTCCATATCCTGAATAGTCATATCTGCATTGTTCCAAAAGGCATTATTAGACTATGATGACAGGAGGCATTATTAAACTCTGATAACAGGAAAATAGAAATAAGTAATATCTGCTGTATTTGCTTCCACACAAAGTCCTTTTATGAGAAGTGTATCGTTCATGTTAAATCAAGATCAAAGAATTTCCCTTGTGTTACTCATGCAAAGTAGAACTCAAATCCATAAATTGAGAAGACCAACAGAAAATGTAAGGTAAAGCTCAAAACATGTGCAGTAAGATAATGTTAATTTTAAAAATTCATCTTATGTAAGAAACAAACAGAGGCCATATATAACACAAGTAATTCCTCATTATCCCTCTCAATTTTGGAAAGTGTTTAGTTTATGACAATATGATTGAGCTCAGGTTCCTTCAAATGGACTTATTCTAAGATAGACACAAGCACCTAAGAAAGAGAAACTAACAAGCTTTACAGGCCAATCATTGACAACCACAACAGAAAGGAATGATGAAGCACTAGGGAAGTATGTCATGGACAATCAGGCACTAGCAAGGCACCAAAGGCCACATCAAACTCCATCAAACATCACATTCTGTGTCCCATATCATAATGACTAAGGACTGCAGTGCTAGATGCAGCATAAATGAAAGGTAGCGTTGTGCCCCATCAAATAGACGCAATAATGGAAATATGCGCAGATAGAGATTTGCCATGAACATTATTATGTGGGTCTGAAAAGTCCACATTTACAATCACATTTTACCAACAACCATCTATAGCACAAATTAATTCAAAGATTTTCCAGATAAGAAACAATGCAGTCGATGTTAGCATCTCTGCATCTGATACGTCTATTTATATAGTTAATGAGAATAGATCACGATTTGCATCTACAAATTAAAGCTAAACGGCAATGCTTATTCTAAAACTGAAGTTAATGGCAAGATTCAATCTTTAATGCAGGAACGATGTACACAAAAGAAATCTTCTAGTGGTACAACTACTTGGGGTGGGTTATTTTGGACTTATAACTTGGCTTTCTACAGTAATTAGTTTTCAAACAGAGTATCTTTTCAAGGTGAGTCTACAAATCGATTATAGTAGACATTGTCATAACTTTATCTATATCAGCCAAAATCACACACAAGTACCTCTCCGTACTTTCTCTTGCAAACTGCCAGAATTTAAAAATTTAAGCCAAAAATCATAAGACACTGCCCAAAAGAACCCACCCTTTAACTCAACTACTACATAAATTATTTAAGCCAAAAATTATAAGCCATGCTTCAGAGGGCCCCACGGATCAAGGCACATACAAAAATAACTATTTGTTCTATCACATAAATTATGGCCTAATTTATGAGCTTACTTATGTTGGCCAGTACATCTATAATTTTAGATCGTGTGTAAGATGAATTATGGCCTAATATGCACCAGCGATTCCCCACACAGGAGCTAGGGTATCCAAGAGCCCGACTGTGCAAGATTGAGTGACATTTACAACCAATTAGTTTCCACAACAAGCTGATCAGGAGGAAACTTGATCAGAAATTTTGCATGATAAAGAACAGAGGAAGTTTGATCAGATATTTCAGATTTCGCATGGAAAAAGATAAAGCTTTCGTCTTTCCTGTGAATAATAGGTCAACTCCTAAGAAAAGTATGACCTACGCACAGGTGCAAGCACAACCCCTTGAAAGAATAGTAGAACTGAACAGAAATATCAGACTACAGCACCGACAAAACTTAAAATTTTACACTAATCAAGTGTTCCAAATCCAATAATGCACTGCTCTAAAAAAACCAGCAATGCACAGGCGTTGTTGCAAACATCGACATCTGCCTACAGTTGACACAGAAACGATAATCAGATTACTCCGATTGGCTAACACGAAACATTATAATTTCAAGAAAAGCTGCAAAACCAAACCAAGAAATAACCAGGCAGAATCTTTGCAGCGCAGGGGTTTCAGACCAGGAACTCAAGATTCCCAAATGTAGCAAGATCAGATCAGAAAAAGGAAAATACAATCTTAAGATGTCAAAACACTCCAAAGAAGAAAGAGAAAAAAAGAAAGCGAAACTAACATTAAAAAAAATCGTTTTTTCGAACAACAAGGCACAAGGCAGAAATCAAGAATCCCAAAAAAGAATAAAAAAGGAAATTCTGAAAGCGCAGAGTTGCATCAACTTTATCCACAAAGTAAACCCAAAATTCGAGGCATCGAACCATCATATCACATCATGTATATGCCGAATACGCCCGATGCTGGCACAGGGAAAAGTATGAAGAAGGAAATGAATATTCCCACGGGAAAGCATCAAAATCCCCAAATAGGGACACTCTTAACGAAAATCAAGAGAACTCAATTTCCAAGGGCAAAGAAAAGGAAAATTGCAACATACCAAAACATCAAAGGAGAATTCCAACAAATGGAAAATCTGCACAATCCAACCTTCAACAACAAAGAAAAAGTAACAGTTTCGCTTCAAAACATCAAATTTCCCATACGAACATAACAAATCAAGAAACAGCAGCATTCGAAGAACCCCAGCGACCAAGAACCAGATGCCCAAACCCATAGATCACGCCACATCAAGAAAGGAAGGAGCAGCGAGCGAGCAAGGCTAAGCACGAGAGGGAAAATAATCAAGAAAGCAGCATTCGAAGAACCCCAGCGACCAAGAACCAGATGCCCAAACCCATAGATCACGCCACACCAAGAAAGGAAGGAGCAGCGAGAGAACAAGGCTAAGCACGAGAGGGAAAATAATCAAGAAAGCAAGGTGTTGCTCCGACCCTTACCCGAGGACGTTGACGCGGAGGTTGAAGGAGAGGTGCAGGAAGAGCTGGTAGAGGTGGCCGAGGTCGGCGGCGTTACCGTGCGAGTAGAGCACGGTGGAGGCCGCCTCCGGGTGGCGCACGTAGACCGCCGCGACGGTGTTCCCCCTACGCGTGGGCAGGCGTAGCACCTCGACGTTCTCCCTGTGCGGGTGCCCGCTCAGCGTGGTCACCCCCGCCGCCGCGTCCTCCACCAGCGCGTACGACGGCGGCGTCGGCGGGAAGAAGGCCATCTTCGCCGCCACGCTCGATGTCACCCCTCCCATCCCGCCGCCTCCTCGATCTCCCCTCTCCCTCCCTCCCTCCCTTCTCTAGTCTCTCTCCTCGCTTGCTTGCGGCGTAGCGAGGTGGAGGGCTGGAGGGGACTCGAGGTAGTCAAATTGGGAGCTAGCTAGCGGAGCGCGTTCCCTTTCCTCGTTCTCGGGTCGGTTTCTTCCTCTTTTTAATATTTTTGTTGGGTTTTCTCTTTGGGAGATGTACTTGTGAGGTGTGGTTGGGGATGGATGGGGGTGTGGGAGAGGAGCGGGTGCCGGGTGTGGGGATGGGAGCCCCAGCTGGGGGTGCTGTTCTTTTGTTCTCTTGGCTGTTGTCCTCTGACATTTAAACTATAGTTCGTCGATTCTCTAAATAATATTTTTGAGATTAAAATTACATATATTATTTGTATTAATGTCTCTATCATCCATAACAGTTTTAAAAAATATCAATGAAAATTATCAATTGTAGATAAAAATTATCACCCGTAGCTGAAAAAACAGGCGAAAGAATGGTACCTTGCCTGCCCGCCTGCCTCAAGCTAAGCGGGCCGTTTCAGGGATGATCGTCTGGACGGTGTGGCTGGCTGGCCTCGGTTGCTGCCTCCCGGCTGGATAGGTGTAGTAACGTATTTTCTGCTACCAAATGTAAATGTTTTCGAAATTCAAACCTCCGTGTGTTTTTTTTCTGGCGGTGTGGTGGGATTTTGAAATTTTCTTTGTTTGTGAACATTACACAGTCATTTAGGCTTCTTTGGCGAGCATTCTGTGGCGTGGGCAAGATGTGGCTTTGGCTAGAAATAAGTTTTTACGTGCTTCCAAAGCTCTTCGGAGCTATATACTGTATGCAGGTGCTTAACGATTTGTGTTATTAGTGCTATCATGTTGGAGTTCGTCTGGAAAGGGAACAATGGCGAGTGGGACAATAAGCTCCATAAATAGTTCAAACTAAACTCTCGAAGTGAGATAGTATTATTGGTTACTAGCTGTGAACCACTAAGGTACCCCCCTCAAATTAAATTCTTTCAATGTGGTACTGTTATTTCCTACTAATTATGCAGTAGTAGCGTACTTGCGTACCCGTTCAAATTAATTTTTATGTAAGTGTTATATCTAACCGATTATGTACCAATAAGATACCAGACACTCAAATCGTATTCCTTCAATCAAGTACCATCTCTTACCCACTTCAAGTTAAAACATCCAGTTAAATTGCATACAATAGATTCCCCCCGTCATATAAAGTTCCCTACCATTATACATTAATTCTTCCTTTTATATTTCTGTTTCAAGTTTCAAACTCCACTGATGCCTTCAACTCAGGGGTTAATTACTTAATTTACAAGTCCAAACCCAGGCAAACATGCAGTTTATTTCAGGATTTATTCTATAAGCACAATTCTCTTTCCTACTATAAGCCAACTGATAAATTATGGCCACATGATAAACAGCTAGCCAAAAAAATATTATTAAAGGAGCTTAGCCGGATTTACCTCTCAAAGGTTCTATGACTGGGTTTGGAATAGCTGGCTTATCACCTATGTGCTACAGTAATTAATTTTTAAACGATACATCTTTTTAATATAGGATTTACAGATAGATTGTAGTACACACTATACTGAGTTCATATATATCAGCTAAAATTATATATAACTATTTTTCTATATATACTATTTTACATAAACAACTAAAATTTTAAAAAAATAAACCAAAAATCACAACCACAACTCAAAAACCTATCTATATATGTTCAGATGATACGCGCATGCATGGCTGACACAAAAGCCGCGCATGACTTCATCCCATGTTTGCGAAGATAAATATTTGTGTAGTCTGAAGCGCAGGATATTTTAATAGCATTTGCACCCTGATGAAAATGAAAAGAGACCATTTTCTATACTACTTTTATTGATGTCATTTTCAACGGCCGTAAAAGCCGGAGCTGTGATGTATGAATATCCAAACATCCGAATAATCTAGACGTATAGAAATTAGAGTTGAAAAGAACACAGATGTTAAAGAATCTTTTGATTGAGACGTATCAATGATTGTGATTGAAAAGTACTGAAGAGATTAAAGTAGAAGGGTTAAAAGAAAATGCTTATGATAGTTACAGCAGAGCACCCTGTTGTGACCTAAGTTTTTTTTTTAAAAAAAGGAATTTGGTACATAAGTAAAACATAGAATTTTTAAATTTGTTGAGAACTTTTTATACAGAAATTTTATCATACGGGGTGTATGGGTCAAAGCAAAGACTAAGAGAATTACTTTGGGATTGCTATGGCACGCTGAAAAACAAGGCCCTATTTGATATATAAGATTGAAAATGAACTGTTTTATGTGAAATTTCTACGTTTCAAATATCCCTAAACATTTGCTTGTCTCTTCAAAATTTCCCTTTGATCTATGACACATATCATGAGTAAAATGTTTAAAAAAATCCTATAACTTTTTCTATGGTGCAACCAAACTGTTTTCCATGCAACTACTACATATTTTCCTTTTCCCAAAGTTTGAAATGAACCCTTAATTATTTAGTTTTGTGCAATCAAACTCCTATATATTTTTTTAGTAAATTGTACCACATATATATAAACTTGCGAGATGGGTGCATCTAGGTTAATGAATTATGAAAATGTGCATCTATGTCAATTACATGGTTGTGACTAGGACTCAATGCTAATATATTAGTGAGGTGGCAATTCCTATCTCTTTTTTCTCACCTTCTCCTCTCTACTACTAGCAGAAGCACGACACTACGCCGTGCTAGCTACCATGTGGACCAAAGTAAAAGAGCTGACAATTCGTAAGAATAGCTTCTCTGAAAAAATCGAGGACCCATACGTATTTACGGAGAAAAGCGAATATTTTTTCCATATAAAACCAAGGACCCATATATAATTTTGGAAAAATCACGAGGTGTTATCCAGCAAAAAGAGGGTCTCCATGAAAAAATTAGGGACCTATACGTAATTTCAGAGAAGTAGAGGGTTTTTCCGTAAACAATTGACATGGTAAGGGCTATTCTGCAAAAACCAAGGACCTATACGTAATTTTATGAAATCCAAAGGGCTTTTTCCACAATTTCGCTGATGTGGCAGCTCTCTAATAGCACTAGCGGTCTCGATCTTTCGATGAAAGTGGTAGATTCAATTGGGGAATGAGAAAACGTTGACGGTTCCACTTCTACACTTGAGCTAGCGTGGTTCTTTCCCATGGTTCCTAAGGATAATTAAATCATCACAAGAATTAAGTAGTATTCCATTCTTTGAAATATTTGTGTGCAAACTTAGGAACACATTCACCTGATGGTTAAGTTGACGTGTTCGCGCTCTAGTCATTGATTCTTGTATCATAGTTTCAGTTTGTTGAGCTTGTTGTGGAGTCGGCACGGTTGTATCCATAGCAAGAATGTCCTCATTATCCTCCCCTTCTTGCATTTGATTCGTCCGCGACTCAAGCTCATCTTATTCTCCCAAGTATAGCTTCAAATCTGTAATGTTAAAAGTGGGACTAACCCCAAAATCTGCAGGTAACTCAAACTTATATGCATTATCATTAATCTTTTTCAACACTTTGAAAGGACCATCAGCTCTAGACATCAACTTAGACCTCCTCAATTTAGGAAATCTATATTTCTCAAATACAACCAAACTAAATCACCCAGTTGAAAAGTTAAATGCCTCCTTCCTTTACTACCAACAAGTTTATATTTAGCATTCATGCGTTCAATATTTTTTTTGGTTGTCTCATGCATTTTCAACATCAAATTAGCACGCTGTTTAGCATCAAAATTTAACTTCTCCGAAGATAGAAGTGGTAGCAAATCAATAGGAGCACGAGGCACAAAAGCATAGACAATCTCAAAAGGGCGCAACTTTGTAGTAGAATGTAGCGAACGATTATAAGCAAACTCAATATAAGGTAAGCATTCTTTCCACATTTTGATGTTCTTTTTCAAAACAGCCCTAAGCAATGGTAGATAAAGTTCTATTCACAACTTCAGTTTGCCCATCAGTTTGGGGATGATAAGTAATAAAAAATAACAGCTTAGTCCTCAATTTAGCCCAAAAAGTTCTCAAAAAATGGCTAAAAAATTTAGTGTCACGATCAGAAACTATTGTATTTGGCCCACCATGCAAGCGAACAACTTCATGAAAGAACAAATCAGCAATGTTGGTAGAATCATCACTTTTATTATATGATATGAAGTGTGCCATCTTAGAAAATCTATCAACAACAACAAAGATGCTATCCCCTCCCCTTCTTTGTTCTAGGCAGTCCTAAAACAAAATCCATAAAAATATCTTTCCAAGGTATGCTAGGAATAGGTAAAGGCATATACAAACCTGAGGATTAAGGCGTGACTTAGCATTTTGACATGTAGTGCAGCGAGCAATGAAACGTTCCACATTACGTCTCATCTTTGGCCAAAA
This sequence comes from Melocanna baccifera, assembly GCA_036346265.1. Lineage (NCBI taxonomy): Eukaryota > Viridiplantae > Streptophyta > Magnoliopsida > Poales > Poaceae > Melocanna > Melocanna baccifera. Next base: position 13,692,699 of record CM070709.1, read on the forward strand.
GAAATGACCAGCAAGTATGTCTTTCGTCTTCTTCACTCCAAATTGTCCTATCAGCCCACCTCCATGCGCTTCCTGTAACAACAACAAACGAACAGAGCTAGTTGGAATGCATAGCTTGTTAGCTCTAAACACAAATCCATCATTTAGGACAAATTTATTCTACGTTTTTCCCTCTTTACAATTCGGCAACACATCTTTAAAATCATCATCATAAACATAATGCTCTTTAATTGTTTCCAATTCAAAAATTTTGAAGTCAAGTTGTGAGAGCATGGTATATCTTCTAGACAATGCATCAACAATAACATTCTTCTTTCCCTTCTTATATTTTATGACATAAGGAAAAGACTCTATGAATTCAACCCACTTTGCATGCCTACGGTTCAATTTTTTTGACTTTTAATATGCTTTAATGACTCATGATCAACATGAATGACAAATTCTTTGGGCCCTAAATAATGTTGCCATGTCTTTAAAGTTCGAACTAGAGCATATAATTCCTTATCATAAATAGAATAGTTCAAACAAAGCCCACTCAATTTTTTACTAAAGTATGCTACAGATTTACCTTCTTGCAACAGCACACCACCCAATCCAATTCCACTAGCATCACATTCTAGCTCAAAAGTCTTACTAAAATCTGGAAGTTGGAGTAATAGTGCATGTGTTAACTTATTTTTCAATGTGTTGAAGGCATTCTCCTGTGCATTCCCCAAGTAAACAACACCCCCTTTTTTAGTGAGCTCGTTCAATGGTGCGGAGATAGTACTGAAACCCTTCACAAAACGACGATAGAATCCAGCAAGTCCTAAAAAACTACGCACCTGCGTGACCATGTTAGGAATTGGCCAACTCTGTATTGCCTCAACCTTGGCTTGATCAACTTCAATCCGCTATGGAGTAATAACATAGCCAAGAAAAGAGACTCGATCCGTGCAAAATGTGCACTTCTCAAGGTTACTAAATAAACGTGCATTACGTAAAGCATAAAAAATAACACGTAAATGGTCAATGTGTTCCTCTAGTGATCTGTTATATATCAATATATCATCAAAATATACCACTACAAATTTACCAATGAAAGCACGCATAACCTCGTTCATTAATCACATGAATGTACTAGGTGCATTAATTAAACCAAACGACATCACTAACCACTCATACAAACTGAACTTAGTTTAAATGTTGTTTTCCATTCATCTCTCAATTTCATGCGAATTTGGTGGTACGCACTACGCAGGTCAACTTTAGAGAAGACAATAGATCCACTTAATTCATCAAGCATATCATCTAACCTAGGAATAGGGTAACGATATCTAATGGTAATGTTATTGATCGCTCTACAGTTCACACACATACGCCATGATCCATCTTTCTTAGGCACTAAAATTATCGGAACAGCACAAGGACTAAGAGACTCACACACATATCTTTTATCAAGCAGTTCTTGAACTTGACGATGAATCTCCTTAGTTTCTTTCGGATTGATCCTGTATGGCGCATGATTGGGCAAAGTTGCCCCGGGAATCAGATCAATTTGGTGCTCAATCCCTCGCATTAGTGGTAGTCCTAGCGGCACGTTTTTTGGAAAGACATTCATGTACTCCTGCAAAAGATTGGTGACAGCAGGAGGCACAGAAGAAGATACATCCTCGAATGAAACTAAAACTTCTTTGCAAAGTAAGGCATAACAAACAGAAGTACTAGCATCCAGCTCATTCACATCAGATTTAGTAGCAAGAAAACATGCACCTTTCAATTTAATCTTATTTTTCTTCTCATGAACAGGTTTAGAGTTTTTCTTTTTATGTTGTTCAAGTTCATTTGCTACAATATGATTTTTACTCCTATTATGTTTCTGATTTTTCTCTTTACTAGCTCTAACAATCTCATCCTTTAAAATAGCTTCAGGAGACATAGAATGTAACATAATTTTCTTGTCATGATGCACAAAAGAATATTGGTTTGTCTTATCATGATGCAGAGAATCTTTATCATATTGCCACGGTCTACCTAACAGAATAGAGCATGCTTGCATAGGGACATCGCATTCTACAACATCATGATAAGAACAAATAGCAAAATTTACTTGCACCATTCGTGTTACCTTCACTTTGCCGCTGTTGTTGAACCATTGAATGTAGTAAGGTTGTGGGTGCGGTTTGGTGTTCATCGCAAGCTTCTCCACCATATCGGAGCTCGTCAAGTTGTTGCAGCTCCCTCCATCAATGATCACACAACATGAGCGTCCCTTCACGACACATTTTGTTTGGAAAAGGGTGTGCCGCTGATTTTGCTCTGTCCTTTCCATTTGTGCACTGAACACACGCTGCACAATGAGGCTCTCATAGCGCTCTGCATCTTCAGCACCAATGTGCTCTTCGTCTTGCTCCTTCCCACTACCTACATGGTCAGCTGCAAGCATAGCATATGTATCCTCATCCAAATCACTAGCAGAAGAATAATCACCATCATCTCTCACAATCAAAACACGTTTGCTGGAGCATTCACTCCGCACATGGTCATAACCCTTGCATTGATGACATTGGACATCTCTCATTCGTCCCGTAGAGGCAACAGATGAAGAGCTCTTTGCATGTTCTTGCACTGACCCCTTTGTTGCTTCGGGTATCCGAGATGCCGAATTTGACGATGGAAACCATGGCTTGCTGTTGGAGGAAGAAGGTGCAGAAGGTTAGCTTGATGGTGCAGCAGATGCACGTTGAGACCAAATGTTACCACGACCTGCAGAAATGTTAGTCATTGTGCTCGTGCGTCGTCACTTTACTTCTCTTTCAGCTTTACAAGCAAGATGAAATAAACGAGTGATAGAATTATATTCCTTGTAAGATAAAATATCCTGAATTTCACGATCCAAACCACCTATAAACCTAGCCATAGCAGCCTCCTCAGTTTCCTCTAAGTCACAACGCAGCATTTCTGTTTGTAAATCTTGAAAATATTCCTGTACGCTTTTACTACCTTACTTCAATTGTTGCAACTTATGTAACAAATCACGTGCATAATATGAAGGAACAAATCTAGCTCGCATGATTCTTTTTAATGCATCCCAAGTTCGTGATATGGTTAAAAGATTTTTCTTACAATATTCACTTTACCAAACAGACACAAAATCAGTAAACTCACTAGTAGCAGCCCTAACCCTTTTGTTTTTAGGAAATGCATGACAAGCAAATTTTTGATGAATAGCCAATTCTCAAGTGATATAAGCATCAGGGTTATATTTTCCATCAAAAGGTGGCATAGTGAACTTAATCTTACCAAGTGATTCATCATCCTCACATACCTTATGGCGTGGGTACATAGGACCCATTCCAATGCGATTTCAGCGTAGTTGACGATGACGGTGTCCTCATCATCATTGATCTCAGTATCAGCCGCATGTTCATCTCCACCATTTTCGTCCACCCTATTGCCCAAGACACCATTGTTGGCACGTGTACGCTGAGTAGGTGTAGTGGGAGTAGCCGCGGGAGGTGCACAGCCCATCTCATCAACACGTCTCAAAATTTCAGCAAGTGAGGTGTTGACGGTGCCAACAGAAGCCTCCAATGTTGCAAGCGTAGTGTTGGTGTCGATCTGCGCGGCCTCCAATTGACCAAGATGTTCATTAGTGACCCGTACATCCTCATCAAGTCCCATAGTATGCAGTTTCATTTGATGCTCAAAGTGTTGTATGATGCCCCTTGTCCGAGGGGAATGTGGTGCAACCTTCGGGTCCACTGGTTCTCCTGACATTGTTAGGAGAACACATGAGAACAAACAAAGAAGAGAAAAAAAATAAAAAAATAGCAAGTTATGCCCTCACATCTACTGGGAGGTGGCTAAATCAAGTCGCACACTCTCAACCTGTTCTGTCAAGTTCTTATTAGTTCTTATCACAGCGAGCAGGAGGTGATGACAGCCGACAAGACAACAACTCCTAGAAATTGGGTGTATCGTTGCCTCAATCGCTAGTACCTGAGAGTTGGTAGCCAAATCTGTGGAGCTACAAGTGGGCTGAGAGTGAACAAATGATAACTAGAACCACGTTAGTCAAAGCAAGTTGAATAATTGCTCAACGACAGTACTGTGCTGGTCCTAGGTTAGACCGTACTAGAGACGTGAGCCTGGACACCAATGAAACCACAGAGCGCCAACTAGCACAATAAAAGGAAGCAACTCACTAGATCTCCTGTCTCTTTTTTTTTCAATTTTTTCTTTTTTTTCATAGGAGCCCTAAATCCTTAACTTGACCACCAAGAGCTCTGTAACAAGCAACGCGCACCACACACTTTTTTTGACTAGGGGTAAATCGGTAAAAAAAGACACACTCTCTCTAAACTGACATTTTCGATCAGCACACGAGGGCAATCTGAGCGGCACGTGTACGTCAATCTGAGTGGCACAGAGATAATATCATGAATCTTTTTTTTTGAATTCACAATTTTTTTGGGACAATTTTTTTTCAGACTTTCTTCGGAACAATAAGCAACCGACACCGACTCACTTTGAAAACACCACTCGTAGCCAACTGAGACTCGGATACAACTTGGAAAGAGATAAATCCGACCTCAAAGCGCTGATCCCAAACCCAAACCCTAGGCCAAGGATGGCAATGGCGGCGATGATGTATATGATGGTGGTGAAAGCGATGGCAGCGGTGATGTATATGACGGTGTTGAAAGCGATGGCAACGATGATGTATATGACGGTGTTGAAAGCGATGGCAGCGGTGATGTATATGATGATGGTGAAAGCGATGGCAGCGGTGATGGCAGCGTTGGCTGCAATGTGATTTGACGTGACAAGAACTCGAAACTATAAGGATTAAACACTAAGACCAGCAACTCGATATGATGATGCAACCAAAGATTCAACAAACAAAGACTAAGAAGTAATAGAGTAAGGTTCGAATTGTTTTAGATTTTAGAGAAAAAACTAATCTACTATTTTTTTGGTTTTCTGGACTATAGGTAGAAAAAGATGCAGAAACTAAAAGAAATCTCTCACCGATCAACCGTGAGCTCTGATACCAACTGATAGCACTAGCGGTCCTGATCTTTCGATGAAAGTGGTAGATTCAATTGGAGAAGGAGAAAACGTTGACGACCCAGCTACAACCACCCCAAGGACGTTGCGCCTTAGCAATCGATACACCAACTCCAGAGGTTGTTCGTGACCTTGTCGGAGCACAATAAACCTAACCACGAGGGTACTTGTTCCTGCAAGCAATTGAAGAACATGCAAGAACAAGATGAATAGCAACTCAATTGCGAATAAAAGATATAGGTTTCAATCTGAAAACAAAAAATGGTGGGGTTCCGAAGACAAGTATTCGGACGATCTTGCCGACATACGCGAACAAAAGACGAAGTAGCAAAGGCTAACTTATTCTATCAAATCCTGAACCCTAGAAGAGGGTGCGACTACCTATTTATGAGACACAGGAAGTGTAGGGTCGGCCAAAACACTTGGAAGTCAAACAGGACTCGATTGCAAGGCCCAGGACCCACTTTGACTCGGACTGGAAAAGTGACGTAACTTGTTTGGTAGTTTTTGATCGGCTCAGATGGAGTTTGGAGGTGGGACTAGATCCATCTGAAAGTAGACTCCAAGAGCTTTCTAAAGAGTACTCACGGGCCCCGAGAAACCTTCTGGATCGAAAGTTATGGCTATTTGAAATAGACGCTCTTAGGAAGGCCGAATCTGAGTTGAACTTACAAACAGGAAATAGATTGCGCTTGACGATTCCACTTCTACACTTGAGCTCACGTGGTTCTTCCCATGGTTCCTAAGGACAATTAAATCATCAGAAGAATTAAGTAGTATTCCATTCTTTAAAATATTTGTGTGCAAACTTAGGAACGTATTCACCTGATGGTTAAGTTGACGTGCTCACGTTCGTGTTATTGGTCCTTGTATCATAGTTTCAGTTAGTTGAACTTGTTATAGAGTCGGCACGATTGTATCCATAACAAGGATATTTCTGTGATGCAATTTGCTCCTTTTTTAAAGAAGTCCCATAACAAAACCCACGTAGCTCCTTTTCTTAGTTGACTTTGAATCATTTCATTACTCAAGACTGACTTGGCCTCGATCATTTCATTACTCAAGACTGCCTTGACCCTTCTATTGATTTCATTGACAGATTGACGATTTGACTGCCAACTTAGTACACCAGTATGGAATTAAATGACAAGCCAAAACATGATAGAATAGCACAATATTAATTTTATGCTAAAAATAAAACCAACATTGTGCTATTCTATCACCACAGTCCAATCTTATTTACATGATTTAGAGGAAGATTTTATGCTAAAAGAAACACAATATTAGTTTTTTTTCCAATGCAGCGCATTAACCAAAACTTAGTTTTAATGGGAAATTTCCCTACAAAACAGCCTAAATGGTATTTACTTACCCTATCAAGCGTGAGTTGGCAATCTTACTTTTGTTGTTAAAGTCTACAACAATCTGTCACTAGGAAGGTCTAAAATAGACAACTTATGTAGTAAAGGAGCTTGAATACACACAATTAAATAATAAAGGGGCGAAATCAACAAAAATAGCTGCTGCGGATTGACCGTACAAAATAGAATTGCTTAGGGAATATATAAATTACATATGAAGTTAATGTTACTAACATTATTAAGATGATATCACATGAAAAATATGACTATAGTGGTTCAGCTATTTTGAATAAACAAAAGGAATAATCATATATATACCTCTCAAAACATCATCATTTAGCAATTCGCCACTCTAGCTAGAACGATTAACATTCTCAAGCTACTGGAAACCAGTAGAAATTGCATATAGATATGCCACAACCCACAATTTTCTCAAAAACCCAAACCACCTTTCTAGACCACGCTGCCCTCCGTGGACATCCAAGAGCCACGTCGCGTGTGGCCAAAGGTGTGGAGTGTAGCGCTCACAACTCGCTTAGTTAGGCTAAAAATGATAGTTTATATCTAAATATATATTGTATTGATTTATTTTATACTGTAACTGATGGTAATTAACCATTTATGATAGAACTAATCACCATTTTTGGTTTTCCAAATCTTTCCTATTCATTAGAAATAGTACATATATATTTTAGGGTAACACTAACATATATAGTCTTGCACACCCTACAATTTAAATGAGTTAGAGATAAATAGGATCTGACTTTATCTCTACCTCGTTTAAATTGTAGGGTGTGCAAAATTACATATGTTAATATTACTATGAAATATATATGTATTGCTTCTAGTGCATGGGGAAGATATGAAAAACCAAGATGATGAGTAGCAATGGTAACAAGTGGTATACTTCAGATATCACCAACTCACAGACGGGTGTCATATGGACCATGAAGCTAAAGTGGTAGAAAACATTAATAAGTAGTATTCTTATCTTGGTTATGAAGGCACCATTGAGAGTGAGGAACATAGATAAACTAATTATCTCTCAACATAGATAAAGTATTCAAGTCATTTAAACATGATAATATATTAAACTATACAAGAAAGTGGGCAATAATAATCTACATAATGTATAGAATTAATATTTTGTTTTGCTCTTAGTTGAGAAGTTGCCCAAGAGTTAAATACTGGCCTTCGCTACTCTTGTTAATAGATTAATAATCAGAGTAACTATCTCTTCTAAACTTTGCTAGTTTATCGATCTAAATTACCTCAGTATAATGACATAAATAATTACAGTTCTAACCATAAAGAGTTAACTGAGAAATGCTATTGCAATATCAATAGAATTTTGGCAATATTCAGAACAGGACAGCAGTGAGCAACACTGAACAAATATATATAACTAGCAGTTAACAAAGCAATAAACTAACAGAATACTTCTAGATAGTCCCAATGATCTCAAGTTTTGACAATTTGTCCTCATTGAGCAATCTCAATACCCACAATCTATCATGTAAAGTCCTCCTAGTGCTAGTATTATTCACAAATTTCAAATATAATATACTGATTTCAAACTAGCATGGCAAATTTATGCACAATAGTAATACAAGAATGTAAAGTAAAGCTCACTGGGTAATGGCAATCTAAGCTACCGTAAAGGCAGTAAGACCAAGGTTCGTGTGGTGAGCTCTTGAGTTCCACCCGGATCCCTAGCTCTCCCATCTGGATTTAAAGGTAAAAGAGGCTGGGACTTACAGATGGGGAATGACGACGCAAGGAACGACCCATTCAAGCCTTCTGCCCGAAGACTAGGAAGAAGAGGGGATAAGGAGCATGCCCGAGATCTGAATCGGCTCGCTTGCTTTATCCAAGCCTTTTGGTAGTTACCAAGGAGGCGGCGTGCTTGGGGAGGAGGAGGCATGCTCGGGGACGAGGCGGTGTGCTTGGGGACGAGGCAGCGTGATCGGGGAGGATGTGCACTAGGGAGGAGGTAGTGTGCGAGGGGAGGAGGCAGCCGACTCAGGGGAGGAGGCGGCGTGCTCGCGAAGGAGGCGGTGGCTCGTTCTCGGGGGAGAGTTGATATATATTAAGCCTTTGAGTAGGGACGATGGCAAATCCTAGAGTTTGAATATTTATAACCATTTATGATTATCACAGACGGTTCTAAATTACAACTTTCTGTGATAATATGCATCACAGACGGTTCTTACTTATAACCGTCTGTGATAATGAGCATTACAAACGGTTCTAAATTAGAACCGTATATGATAATAAACATCACAGAGAGTTATAAATTTATTCTCATATACATAAATGCAAATTTACATATATATGACATATTCTTATATACATAAATGCAACTTCACACATATATGATACATTTTCATATACATAAATACAAAATTAGTAATGCCTTAGGAGTAAATATGTATCACTTAATTATTTTTTTAACTGGTTAGTAATGTCATCATGTCGTTATACTAAGACCATTTACAAATATAGAAGACAGTAAATATAAATTCAACCTTTTTATTTACATATGGCCAAACAACGTGGCCAGTTGCTTCTTACAAAAGATTAAAAAAAATAGAAATCTAACTGCTTCGAAGTTATTTTAGTGGCAGAGGTAGCATGCTATTTCTGTTTTCAAAACTTTGTAGGCGATGTGGTTGTATGATCAAAGATAACCGACTAGAGATGGGGAGAAAAGAGGTTCTACAAATTCTTATCTTCTAAAACTAATTGCCATAAATTGTAGCAAGACAATATTTTAATACAATGTTAAACCTACATAATTTTAGCAAGACTGAGGCATCACAAGCAATAATCTCTACAAATATATCACTAGCATAAGTAAATATGACAATCTTAGTAATCACACAACTAGAAATATAAGTGCAGAAAGTAGAGAGAAACAGTTAACCAAAAGACACACGATGTTTTACTGTGGTGTTAAAAAACTTACCGATTTTCCCTAATCCACGTTGAGGAAAACCCATATAACTTAGATCAGCTTCACGAATTAAGCTTCAACTCCTTAATCTACTAGTGGTTGTCCTTTCTCCACTCTAGAGATAGTGGACACCAAACCACTCACAAGTCGGCGCCTGGCGTCTTCACAATCTTTTTTGAAGATGTCACCTCACAATCTCCCGCTAGGCTATCTAGGTGCCAGTAAACACCAAGAATAATAAACCACAACTTTACTTGACGGTGATTAAGTACCAAGTATCAATCTAAGATGAGAATACACTTGATGTTGGCTCAACTACCTCAAATGAGTGCACAATATGAAATTAAGGTGTGGAGAGAATGCTCAATACTCAAGTATATTTACTAGAGTCTCTAACTTCTACCCTTGAGCTGGTGGGGAGGTATTTATACTTCCATCAACCAAATATAGCTGTTGCATAAAACAATCCTGAAAAATTAGGGTGAGCGGTAGTACCTCTGTACAATTTGCAAAGTAACGGTTATATCAGAGCATTAGAATTAGCCGTTTAAATTTAGCATGGTACTTCCATCGTTATTGAAACGGTAGTTCTGATCTTCGGAAGTTTCAAAGTTTTGGCGCGGTACTTACGTTTGCTTTGAACTGAAAGTTGGCCCTCTTTGGAATACAGCTTAGATTTTTGAAGCTTCTGTATTCCAGTAGTTCCGCTCAATATGTGTGGTACTTCCATTCTCGGGTAGTTTCACCATTGAAACTCCGGTACTTTCATTTTTCATAGAGACAAAAAAAATCCGATGGTGCTCTCTGGAAAAAACGTATCGCCCATTTTACACCGGTACTTTCGGAATGTGGAAGTACCACATGTGGTGCCCCACACCATTATCCCTAGGATAATAGCGCGGAATCGTACGAATCATTATTTGCCTGATCAGTAGAAACACTGCTCTGGCAAATAACAAGCCTTTACCAGAGTCGTGTAGCAGAGCAATAATATAGATACTGTATTTTTTATTGCAGCATTCGCCACGTTGGCTTAAGGTGTTGCATATGAAAGTACATAAGCAAAAGATGCTGAATAATACCCCAGAGCCCTCTCGCCTGATCCGCTGGGTCGCCTACTCATCCCAACCAAAGTATATGGGGTCCACCTCTTCCTGTTCCTCGTAGTCACCAACCTCCTCTCTCTCGAGCTCTACGAAGCCTGCTGTTCCTTCATCCGGCTCGAAGTAACCTTTGATCGGAGTAGGGTCTAACAAAGAAAAATAATAGTAAGAGTGAGTACTAATGTACTCAACAAGCATAATATTATCAAATGTGCACTTGTATGCCTCTCATGTCCTTAGGTCCATATTCTACTCAGCCTTACTTAGAAAATAGACTTAAGAAATTAGCTGTCATCTTTTAATCATGAAAATTTTACTATTCACTCGGTAAAGGAAGATCCCTAGTGATCACCGTAGTCCCCATTACAGAGGACTGGTATGAATTCATGATTTTATTAAGCACTGCGCAGGTTTGTGCCGCTGTACCCATGACTACTCTGAACCATCTGAATAAGGCTTTTGCACACTACCTTTGGTGTGGGGTTATGCTCAAAGTACAGAACCTTTTCAAAGTTACATTGCTCTATTCACCAGCCCATCTATTATCCATTAGTATACCAGGTCGCTTACCTGGGCTCTACCGATTTCCAATAGTGTTTGGTTGGCACTGGCTCCCAGCCCAACACACTGCTTAACACATATAGCGCCTAGGGACTTACTCACTTCCAGACTTGCGATACTAGTTCCGAGCTTCATCCATCTCTTTACTCACACATATTTACTTACCCTATGTGGAGAGATGGATAACGTAACAGGTTACTATTTTCTGCCTGTCTGAGACGGAGGGATGGTTGGCACGTTAAATACAGTCCTCGACCCAAAGTGAGAGTTGGGTAGATCCTTATATATATTACCCATATGTAAAGGAGACTTGCCTGCTCTTTCTCTGCCTTTCCAAGGTCCCCTTTACCCGCCATATACATATACTTGTAGTCTCGCTACTCCTCTCAGTCGGACTACGACTAACATCTTTTCTCGACTTTCTTCTCTTTCTTTTTCTCCTCTTTTCTTTTCTCAAAACTTTTTACTCAAACTCTTCACCGATTTAATTTTCTTTGAAAACCATCTTTCAGATGCATATACATAGCGGTGATATGGAATATATTTTATACAATTAACATAGCTAGGTGCATGATCAATATTTAGCTTGCCTGAGTAGTAGTATATGCTGGAATTGTCGGCAACTGGCTCCGCTTCCTCAGCTTGAGCTTGCTCGGGCTCTGTATAGCCGGCACGCACCTTGATAAGAAATTAATTAACTTTAAAGCTAATAGTTTTTAAAAGAAAATTCCCCTCTTTATTTTACCCCGAAAACTACAAAATATCTAAGGTTAATCGACCTAACTTGGTAAAGATCTACTAGAATAAGCGAAAAGGGAAAATAGAAACACTAATGGCTGAAAAGAAGAGGAAAAACAAAAGGAGAAATGGACCTGTTGGCCCAAAATCCCTTGGACTACTCATTCCTATGCTTACTCGGCCACTGGGCCTAAAGCTCCGCTTGGCCTGCGGTTCCTACTGGCCCAACGCTCCTACGTAGCCCATGGTTCTTCGGCTGCCTGGCTCCTCGGCCCTTGCCCCCTTCATTTACTCAGCTGCTCCTTTACTCGCCGAATGATGAGGCCCACTGAGGGTGAGAGGCGTCGACCGGCCCGAGACAGTCTGGGAATCTCTAAGACTCCCCTAATTTTGGCTCTAGCAGCCCAAGGGTACTGATAGTAATCTACTACTTACTTTACTTTATTCTCCCTTGGATTGCTATTTATGTGGCCTTCTAATTACTAAAAAAAAAGTCAAGACTCAAGTGGGCACTAATGATATCTATTTGCAGGGAAGAACAAGAGAGAAGAACAAGTACTAGCCCTCCAAGCTAAAGATTTAGAAGTTAGATCCTTTTGCTTTCTCCTTTTGTACAAATTCCTTTTGTAAGAGGATGTAAATTTTATTGATGAAATAGTAAAGAATGTACTTTAAGTTGTATTCAACAAGTTGTAATAAAGCTTAGTAAATTTTGATTATTGCTAATTATACTGCTTAGTTAGAAATTAGAGCTATGGTTCTTTCATCACCGTTTTCACTCCGGTACTTCCGATATATTTGTCAATGCATAGTTTGGCTATCAATTTTAATTTGAAGTGCATGTATGATCCTAAATTGATCCCATAGCACAAGAACATTCTATCAAATTACTAGCCATAATCTCTCTTAATAGTATGATATTTATCCTATAGTCTGATCTACTACCTTTTCTTCTTAGATCGATAAAAACAAAGAGAAATAAAAAATGGATCCTAGACTGCTTATACCTTTGTCTTGAGCCACATTGATCTTCATGTAGATCATTAGCATGTATCTCACATTTTATCGTTGGAACTAAACCTTTTAAACACTAAGTAAATATGTTAGTCCCATATTCACGTAATGTCATTAATTACCAAAACCATTTTAAGGGCCTAGATGCTTTTAGTGGTCGTAAGATGGTTCGGGATCATTAGCGAACGAAGCCTGAAATACATCTATCCGCTGGCGCGCTCATTCAAGTGTCTCCTAAAGACCCTCCGACTGATGAATCAAATTGAATAAAGCCCATAGGCTCTCTTCTCTTTCTTTAGGGGTCTCGGCAAGGATGACTCGGTTGTCCGCCACCTTGACTAAGCACTCCAAGCAATGCTAGGCCTCTTGTAGACATGTAGCATTATTGTAAAGGACCATGTCGATGGCAAGGATAGCCACTAGAAGTGGGAGACCAATCAGAAGACAAGGTGGAGGAAAATATCAAGATGGTGAAAGGTGGCTGTCACTTGCTTTGGCAAATCCTCGGACATACAAGGGAGGACATTGTTGGCATAGTGTCCTTCCACAACATCTGCCAGCTTACGGTCGGCGAGGTGCTTGTACAGGATGGCCAGGTTGGCCATCAATGCCGGCGATAAGGAAGAGGTCGCTGGAGCCATTTGTTTGTGCTTGAGAGTAAATATGTGTATCAGCGATGTGAGGATTCATCTTCAGTACATGGCGGCTGATCATTTTATAAATTCGACGCGAGACAAAAAGATGCATTAGGGAGACGAAGCGATCAGAGATGCATCAGGGAGACGAAGCGTGTGCCTTTCATACATAGAAGAGATACATCACAGACAATTGTATTAATAACCGTTTGTGGTAATAGCACAGACGGTTTTAATTAAAAACCGTTTATGATGTCTGTAATTATCATAAACGGTTCTTTTTAATAACCGTCTGTGAACTATTACAGACGGTTATTAACAAGAACCGTCTGTGATAATTCTGTATCACAGACGATTCTAGCCATCATTAGTAACATGGATGCTCACGCTTTGTAAAATTGTCTGTGATAATTAAAACACAGACGGTTCTTCATAAACCGTCTGTGATGAGATGTCTAGTATAGCCTATTTTGTAGTAGTGGAATATCATAGTGGCAAATATCACTACTAGGAAAATATTTATATTAGATGTCTCATCACAGACGTTTCATAAAAACCGCCTGTGTTAAATGCAATCACAGACGGTTCTTGATAAAAACCGTTTGTGATATTATTACAGACGGCTCTAAACTAGAACCGTCTGTGATATTTCAAATATCACAGAAGGTTCTTAATTAAGAACCGTCTGTGATATTGCGGAATATCACAGACGGCTCTTAATTAAGAACCGTCTGTGATATGTTTCCCGCTTTGCGTATCTCTAAAATTTCATAATTTTCCGCCTAAGTTCGAGTAGGATTCTGTTTTGACACATTTTCAGTAAAACGGGTATAACTTTTGCATACGGTATCCGTTTTCGACGTTCTTGTACTCGTTGGAAAGCTAACGACGAGCCCAATCCAACAAAAATATAACCCGCTTGCACCAATCGCCCTCGAAGACCCCCAAAATCGGCTATCTTTAGCCGTAAATTCGAATCGCAAGTTTTTGATTTCTGTTTTTGCCAAAATTTTCGATATTCTCTTCGAAATTTAGAGTTTGTCTCAACTGCAAAGTTGTAGATCTCGTCCAATTCTTTCAAATAAGTATATATAAGCTATATAGAACTTTATTATTTTATATTTTGAGACTAGTTGTTTATATCGTATCAGTATATATATAGCTAATATCACAGATGGTTCTTACCAAAAAACCGTCTGTGATACTATTACGGACGGTTCTTACCAAGAACTAAGAACCGTCTGTGATAATTTGTTCTCTGACCACTGGGTTCATCAATCCTCCTCAACCCAATTCCAGCCAATCGAAACCAACCAACCCAAACCCCACGGATCGTAGCTCTTCCTCCTCTATAAATACTCACCCGAACCCATCCACCTCATCCCTTCAAGTGCGTCTTAAGCTTCCTCCTTCTGTTATTTCTTCTAGTATTTGATTCTGTGGGGTTTAGGTCTCCATCGTAGCCTCCATTGTTGCTACTTTGTTGAGTTTAGGGTAGCCCGAGAGCTTACAGTGAGGCAGCTGCTAAGAAAGCCTACCCGAGCTTGTGATGATGGATTGTTCTCTGCTATATTGCTTTCATTGTTCTCTTCATCGTAGTCTCCATTGTTACTTCCATTGTTTTCTGCTATGTTCTCTGTTATTGAATAGTGGATTGTAATCTTGTGATGTTGTAATAGTGGATTATAATTTTGTAATGTTGTAACGGTGCATTGTAATGGAAATAAAATGTTCTCTGCTGTGTTTGATATCGTATTTGCTTGTTTTCAAAAAGCGTAGTTAACAATTTCTAAGGCTAACTGAAAAATAGAAAAAATTTTATATATAGAATGAACTATCATAGACTGTTTTGTAGTATAAACCGTCTGTGACTTACACATCATAGACAGTTCTAAACTAGAACCGTTTGTGATGTGTGTGATAGTGTTTTTCACAGACGGTTCTAGTTACAAACCGTCTGTATTGTATTTATCACAGACAGCTCACAAACCATCTGTGATAACCTTCAATTATCACTGATTCATAAATTTAGACGGCTCAGAAAATAATCTGTGATGATATTTTTGAATTATCTATAGTAATGATTTCTGTAATAGTACATGTGTCTGTCTACTTTTACCATGTCTGACCTTAGCTGTCAACAATCAAAGTGTTTGGTTTATTGCTATTATATATCGTGAGTCACTCAACTTTTTGTTACCAAAGTAGGTGTCACGTATAGATTGTTTCCAACCAATATCATAGATGTAGTCTTTTACTTAACTTTATTACTTCACCACAGATCTGGCGACTGATCCGACCACTATAACATGCTAGACCCTGTTCGTTTCAGTTTTTTTTTTAGTTTCAGTTTCTAACTTTAGCTTTTTTTTTCACTATTCAGTAATTTATCTTTTTCTGAATTTTTTTTAGAATTTTTTTAGATTTTTTGAGCTTTTTTTTGCATTTTTCTTTTTTTCTTGTGTTCATTTGCATTGTCCGTGATGGGCTAACATATTTTTTCTATTTTTACATTTTTTAAATTTAATTATGTCCAAAAAGCTAAATCAGCTACAGTAAAAAAAGCCAGGTACAGTGAAATTTCAGTCAGAAACCAGAAATCATCGCTAAAACGATCACCCCCTAAGTTAGCTTCAAACTAGACAAAAAAAATTGACTATACATACATGATATTAATATAGGTGTGTTTAGCGTTGCTTGCACAACTAATTTTTTTGTTGGCTGGATAGGCCTTTGGAGTGCAGCTGCCATTTGTATGGTAGCCTATACGAGTTTGTTGGGCTTAGATACGTGCTTGCAAATTTCCTCTTTCCAACTTGGGTTTGTACGAGTTGTTGGCCCTGGTTGCGTTCCTCAAGAGCTAGGCTCGCTTAATGCGTAGTAAAGGGTTGATTACTGCATACCAAGAGGTATTAGCTCATGTTAACGTGAATTAAGCGTTAATAAGGTGAAATAAGGGTGGCAATCAAAGTATACTAAGATAGTTAAAAAAAAAGTATACCACGATAATAAACGTTGCTAATATCCTTTCCATCTCACATCAGGAATCTCAGCTAAGCCCGTATCATCTCACGGAACGCACCTCGCTAGCCATTCTATTATTATCTCAAATCTGGCAATCTAGTTGCCTTTTCCAGCCAGGCTATCCTACAAGCATGCGAGTAAAGACACATTTACCCGTCATAGAACCATGCCTGCATGCTCGTGCTCACATGCCACAAAAGCGAGACTGTTCTCAAATAAATAAATTAGATGATTTTTTATCACTATTTTAAAATAAATTATCAGTTTTCAATTTATTTGTATGAATACTTATATTAAAATCAAAAACAGACTTATCTAAAAAGAACGCATTCGCAGTGTGCCGATGCTCTCGAGGGAGCGAAAAAAGAGAGAAGGCCATGTTTAGGGGGTCATCATTTTAGCGATGGTTTCTGATTTTTGGCTGAAATTTCACTGTAGCTGGCTTTTTTTACTGTAGCTGATTTGGCTTTTTAGGTATAATTAAATTTTAAAAAAAAGTAAAAATAGAAAAAATATGTTAGCCTATCACGGATAATACAAAGGAACATGGGAAAAAAAGAAAAATTTAAAAAAGCTTAAAAAATTTAAAAAAATTCAAAAAAAGACGAATTACTGAATAGTGAAAAAAAAACTGAAGTTAAAAGTTAAAGTTAAAAAAAAGTTGAAATAAACAGAGTTATAGTGTGCATACGGGGCAGGCAGCACAGGTGGACGGCAGCCTAGCCCAGGCCAAAGCGAGCCACTTTATCGCCCTTTACATCGGGGAGGCGTTACGCGGAAGGGATGGGGGTTGCCGGGTTGGCGTCGTGGCGAGGCGTCACGTTCCAGCAATGATGGGCGCCTGATTAACGACAGCAGCATCGCTCGGCCGCGCGCGGCGGCAGCGCAGGCTGGAGCTGTCGCCGCCCGAGCGGAGGGAGCGAGCAGAGCAGAGCAGAGGCCGGCCGCGATCGATCGACTTTTTGCGCGTCCAATCGCCGGAAAGGAAAGAAAGCGAGCAGGGCAGGGCAGGGCAGCCGCGCCTTTTGGGGATCCGCGCCCGGGGCAGGGGTGGAGCCTGGGCCCCGCGCCGCGGGGCGGCCGCCCGCTGCTGGCTGGCTTCCATCCGTCCCTGTCAGCTCTGACGCTTTCGGACGGATCCACGTGCGCGTGTGTCCCTCATCTCTCTCTCTCTCTCGTTCTCGTGGCATGGGTAGCAGGCCAGCAGCAGCAGCCGGCGCTTTCGAATCCATATATAGCATTGCGCCTTTTTTTCAAATATGTTTCCGGACACATGATGTTACAAATTTAGTCTATGCGTGACCATAATAGCAAACTGCAAACGACGCATATCACCTCTTGTACTCGTCCATCACTGTAGATTGCTATCGAGCTCGTTGAGCTTGGTAGGACGTTTGCCGAGCATGTCTAGTTTGGTAGGTGGGTCTATAGTGCTGGTTACAGAGCTTGTTACCTATCGCGATGGGTGAGGATAAGATTAGCAAAATCATGTATTCCAGAGCTAGATTTTTTTAATAAAAAATGCTACAGTGCTATTCAGATCAGGCTTCGAGGGTGATCGGAATAGCGATGGTTTTTAGTTTTTGGCTGAAAAAACACTGTAACTGGCTGAAAAAACACTATACCTGAGTTAGTGGATAGTGTAGTGAATAGTGAAAAAAAAACTAAAGCTAGAAGTTGAAATAAAAAAAAACTAAAAGATCAGGCCCAAAAAAAACGATCGCTTTCCCTAGTTCTCTTTTGTTCTTTTTGCCATTTTCAAGGCTGATGACTTTCTTTGGCTGCAATTAGTGCGTCCCCGTGCGCAAGTAATGCAGGGACTTTATAGTGCATCCGTAGAGGAGGCTATCACAATGTGGCGGTTCAGAGACATAATGCCTCCATATCAGTTCAAGTCACTACACGCTTGAAGTGGTAGCTTATGCAGCTCAGCTCTCTATTTTTTTCCTTGCTCCTATATTATTCTAATTTATACATGAGATCAATTTTTTACACATAGACCCCTAAGAACAAAATAAATTGCACAACAACCCACCTAAAACACTGGCCCACAGGTCATTCTCTCGCATCCTCTCCCCTCTTACTTTTCCTCACTAGCCATCGACGTCACCGGCCTAGGAGGCGCCGCGCTCCCTGGTGGTTTCCACCCCAGCGAAGGCGACTGCGGCGGAGGAGGCTACGGTGGTGACGGCGACCACGGCGGCGAAGACTACAGTAGCGGCGAGGAGGGCCACGTGGCGTGGGACTGCAGCCAAGGCAGTGGTGGTAGGGTAGGCCAGGGAGGCTACCGTGGTCAGTCAGATTTGATCTTCACCGCCGCCCGCGCTCGTCGTCATCGTTGTTCGTGGAATCTGGTCATCGTCTACCGCCCCACGCTCGTCGTCGTCGTTAGCCGAATCTGGTGGCCGTCACCATCCCCCACCGCATGTTGATGGGCGACGACGACCTGCGCCTCCATCATCGACAACGGTAGCCAGCTGATGCAGCGCGCCAAATCCGGTCAGTCCATGTGGTAGCTCCGCGGGAGCTCGTCTCCCCATCCTGGCTCTGCCGCTTGCCTGGCGTCGCCGCTGAGTCCCTCCCGTGGAGGCCACGCCCGAGACGGGAGTGCGCATGAGAGGAGTGGTGGGGGAGAGGGATGGAGACGTGGGTGGGGCCCACAAGAAACGTGTTCCAAGGAGCACAGTTTGCTCCAACGCGTGCCTTCGTTTGATTCGGGCTCACACTTGTCAGTGAGCGGCTGAGCGCATTTATCTCCTGCAAGCTTGCCTGACACATCTGCAAGCTACCACTTTCCTCGCTCTCCCCTCCATGGTGGCATCCGAGACTACGTGGAGCTGCGAGGCTACTAGACATGTTGGAGCAACGTGAATGCCCTTTAGGTGTTACAGATAGATGTCTTCAAGCACGACTATTCCTAACTATTGTTGAGGTAGTCCTGTTCATTTCGGTTTTTTTTATTTCTATTTTTAATTTCTAATTTTTTTCACTATTCAATATTTTATTTTTTAAATTTTTTTAGATATTTTAAGCTTTTATATATATATTTTTTCTCCGTGTTTCTTTGTATTGTTCCTAATGGGTTAACATATTTTTTCTACTTTTACATTTTTTTAAAATTAATTATACCTAAAAAACCAAATCAGCTACAATAAAAAAAGTCAGCTATAGTGAAATTTTAGCCAAAAGTCAGAAGAAGCCAGCTACAGTGAAATTTTAGCCAAAAGCCAGAAGCCATCGCTAAAACGAGTGCCCATATAGATATTGGGCCTGTTCTTTTTTGCTACGGCTGATGGTTTTTGGTTGCGACTGATGGCTTTTTTACTGTTTGCGACAGAGATTGCGGAAAGAGAGATACTTACTTGCGATTTTTTATGGTATAGATATTAGGTTTTTAACGTATACTATAATTAACTTGTAGACTCCGTCTTAAAAAAATACTCCGTTTGAAAGTTAGGTACTATAGCAAAAGCCAAAAGCCAAAAGCTGAAAAGAACAGGCCCATTATTGAGTCGCATTTCTTCTATAGGGACTGCAATAAGGAATGGTCGCGGAGATTTGCTCGGTGTCTCTGCTAGGACAACCCTACCATTGCTATAGGGTTATTCATATTAATTTTGGTTTCTGACTTTTACTTAAAGAAGTCAAAATTAATACGAATATCTTAACTTCTGTAAACCGTTTTGACCAGCTACTGCTATCATCAGCCATTGCTTTGCACTTTCGTATGTTGTAATGCACTTTACATTTTATTATGTTATAATTACATAAGTTGCATAACGGTCTGTATATTATAGTGTCTTTTGTTGCACTATCGTTTGTTCTTACTCGCAAAAAAACAAAAGTTATAGTCTAATACGAACGTTCCAACTTCTATAAACCGTTTCTGTCAGTCACTATTATTCATCAGTCATTACTATTCATCAGTCAAAACCAAAAGTTATCAGTAAAAGTCAATACAAACAGACCCATATTATGCTCCCATGTACGCGTTCTTGTATAAGGATGGTGCCGACGATCGAGTCGCTGATCTTACGAAGTAATGTGAAGAAAAGGGTTAAAATCCTTAGAAGAGAACATAGATGTACTTTATTGCTATGAACTAGTTACAGGAGTGCCTTACAATAAGGCAAGAGACTAACACTAATTACACTGAAAATGAATGAGATATCAATTGCTTCATCATCCAACCTTAAATATCAACGAAGAGAAGCCAATTATCCACTGGGAAAGATGCCTTATGGAAGCAACATGTCTAATCAGAGAGGCAATTATTATCAGAGAGAGAATGCCTGATCGTCGGTTGTTGTCAATAGGAGACGATGTGGGCAATAATTGCATGGCAGTTGTTGTCTAAGACTTAGGGTCAAGCATCGTGCTATTTGGAGTGGTTAAGGCATGTGTTCTATATATCTCATGGAAAGAATATCCTATAATCGGGTCTAACGACCCGTTCATAGACTCTCTGAGCAGTCATCCGGTTAGGCAACACGCATAGTATCTCTACGACCAGGGTACTCGGGAAGCAACCTCTGAAAGTTTACAACCAAGGGGTCCCTTGGCATTAATTATATATTAAAGCTGTATTTAGAGATTTATTCATCCCTCTTCTGCTAGCCCCCAAACATTTAAGTGAATTTCTTATACGAATTTCTTTTGATTTGATCTTAACCGGGAAACTACTCCTTTAACAGTGAAAGTAAACAAGCGGTTTATATTCACTTTAATATTGAAAAGCTAATTAGGAAACTGAAAGGTTTTGTATCCGTTGGGCTTCAGATCGGGTAACTTCCTTTTGTAGTTGGAGAGAAACTCTTATAAAACTCTTAGCATGCTACCTTAGGGTTTCACGCTTTTAGAAAAACCATTCATCTTTTTCCCCACCCATGTACTCTTCTCCTGTAGCCTTTAATTCTTTCAATCCTCTTTTCGTTCTTCCGCCATCTAGCCAAAATTTTGGATCTTGTCACCAACTGGCTAATGTCGGAGCTTGAGATGAAGAAGGTTGAGGTTGTGGAGAAGGATGGGATGCTCCCTAGCAAGGTTCTAGTCCCAAGGAGATCAACAGTTAGTAAGAATTTTTTGAGCGGGAATGGGGCTGGTATTTCGATCTTTTGGGCTTATATCGAGCGTAGGTTTCGATTGTCGGAACACTCGTTCCTCTCCTAGATCTTGGACTACTACGGAACTGTGTTGGTAAACCTCGCACAATTCGATCACTAATATTAGTATCTTCGTCAACCTCTGCGAAGCATATTTCGGGATTCTGTAAAGCTTGGCACTCCTCAAATACTTCATAGGATGATGAAGGCGGGAAAATTAACGGCGTCACTCGGAGATTGCACTTTGTGTCTACACGAATGGAAAGGTTGAAGCATACATTCCATTGTATTCTTAATCTTTGTGGTCGTCATGGAAGAAGATGTGGTTCTACATGACACTCAGTAATGACAACAACCTTTTCTTCACTGGTCAGGTGGCCGATGAGAATCCAAGATAAAAATCCTCCTTGAAAGGAGGGAAAGGTGGGATGGTGGGTCAATGGCATCCACCATCTAAGGATAAGAGGTCTTACTTCATGCCACATGGTGAAGGATTTCTCCATGCGTTGGATAAGTTTTCTGAAATCGCGTGACCGTATCATGCTCTAGTACGTGGGTAGGGATGACCCAACGAGGGATTCTTTGGAACATAAGTCTCAAAAAATTCTAACCAGTCGAGTTTTATTTTTATTTGATTAAATGTTTTCAACCTTAAAGTCTTCCTTGATTTCATAGACCTATCCCCTTCTGAGGTGAGAGAGCAGATCAAAATGATCTGCATAGGGGTGCCCAACCTGAAAGCATCTAGGCCCTTATTACCAGGGTTTTGGTAATTAATGACGAATTATGAACATGGGACTAATGTGTGTGCTAAGATTGTATAGATAAAGTCTCATGTGTGCAACGGTGAAAACAAGCTGCATGGAATATTGAGGTTGAGAAGTCAAAGATGAGGTATATAAAATTCAGGGTCTCTTTTCAATTTCACCGGTCTTAGGAGTAAAGGTGAAAGACCGGATTATAGGTTAGATGCCGTACTATTAAGAGTGATCTGTCATAGTAGCTTGATAGCATATTTTGGTGCACATTGGATCAATTTAGGATGATGCATGTATTTGAAAAAAAGTTTAAAAACTCACTGTGCTTCTCAGAAAAATCGAGCAGCAAGATTCTCCAATGTATTACGCATGATCTTGGTAATACCGGCGTGCCAACAGCGCTATTACCGCAGTACGGTAATACCGATTTGTGTGCGGTACGTTTTTTCCAGAGAAGTACCCTTTTGGGGACTTCAACTCACAGAAATCGTTAGTACCGCATGGTATTGAGGTAATACCAATTTTCGGAATGTTTTTTTTTCAGAAAGCTCCCCGAGAAAAACTTAACTGGCCAGAAATCGGTAGTACCGATAATATCGTACTTTCAACGGCGGTAGTACCGCACTAAATTCCACCGGCTAGTTCTGAACCTTCTGACATAGCCGTTACTGTGCGCTATAGTGAAGTGTGGTAGTACCGCACTTTGTACAGCGGTAGTTCCGATTTCCCTGATTTTTCAGAATTAATTTTCTCCAACGACTAGTTTTGGTTGGTGAGGGTATAAATACCCCTCACCTGCACTTGGGCAAGTTGCTGAAGTTGCATTGAACACATTTGAGCCCTAGAGCATTCACTCCACTCTTATTTCTCTCTTGAGCATTCATTTCGAGTTTGTGGAGAGTTTTTTAAGTGAATTCAATTCTAGTTGATCCAATTGCACTTGAGCGTCGTCAAGCGGAATCAAAGTTCTATTCTCTAGGTGCTTGCCGACACCTAGAGGACAAGGAGATTGTTTGCACGATGACTTCTTCAAAGAAGATTGTGAAGAAGCCTGGAGCCGATTTGTGAGTAGTTTGGAGCTCACCATCTTCGGAGAGGAGGAAGAGCTACCCTAGTGATCGAAGAGTAAGGCTTAATTCGTGGAGTCGGTCCAAGAGCGCTTAGGCTTTCCTCAACGTGGACTAGTGAAGACCGACAAGTCTTCGATACCACAGGAAAACATCGCTCGTGTCGTTGTGATCTTTTTCTTACTCTCTCTTAGTGTTTCTTTTATTAGTTGAGCAATTTGTTACTTGATATATTAACTTGTGCTTGTAGTTTATTAAATTGTATGGCTAGAATTGTTATAATTGAGTAGGATTAATTCTTCTAGTATTCTTGTCTAGTGTTGAAATTGGAATTACTTGTTTAATTAGGCAAGAATTTTAAAACTTTCTATTCACCCCCATCTAGTCGGTTATCCTTGATCCTACAAGTGGTATCAGAGCTTGGTCTCTCATTTATTAGACTTAACCGTCTAGAGAGAAAAGGATGGCTAACAAGGGGATTGCAATAGGCAAGGCACCACAATTTGATGGAACAAATTATTCTTATTGGAAAATTAGAATGTCAATTTATCTTAAAGCCATGAGCCCGAACATTTGAAAAATAGTAAATGAGGATTATGTTATATCACTTGATCCACTACACACCACGGATCAAGATGCACGTAATGCTCATTTAGATGGCCAAGCAATGAATGCACTATTTAGAGCATTGAACACAGATGAGTTCAATAGAGTGAGCAACCTAGAAACTGTTCATGCTATTTGGACAGCCCTCTCGAAAATTCATGAGGGAACATCGACGATCAAGGAAGCCAAATTGCATCCGCTTTGGATCAAATATGAAACATTTACAATGTTGCCTCACGAAAGTATCAATGAGATGTACTCTCGTTTGAAAAACATTGTAAATGTGCTCAAGGGCCTCGGCACGTCACTAACCGATCTTGACATTGTGAGAAAAATGTTTAGAGCGTTGCTGGAAAAGTACGAGACATTGGTGACTCTCTTCTTCAACTCACCCGAATAAATGCTTAGGGCGTTGCCAGAAAAGTACGAGATATTGGTGTCTCTCTTATTCAACTCACCCGAATTGTCAAGAATGATGCTAACACAACTCTTGGGTAATTTAATTACCAATGAGTTGTACAAGAGGGACAAGGAGGAGCTCTTGGAGCAATCCTCCTCCAAAGGCAAGAAGATCACCGCTTTCAAGGCCAAAGCGGTATCAAACGAAGAATCTGAGGATGAAGAAGATGACTCCGAGGAGGAGATGGCCCTCCTCGTGAGAAGAATGAAGATGTTCATGAGAAGGTATCCACACCGAAGTGAAGGACAAGGATCAAGTAAGAAGGAGAGATCCTTCGATAACAAGAAGCGTTATAGCAACATTCGTTGCTATGAGTGCAATGAGAAAGGGCACATTACTTCCCAATGTCCCGCTAAGAAAGATGACAAGGAGAAGTCATCAAAGAAGAAGAACTACCATGGTAAGAAGAAGTTATTCAAAAAGCCTCACAAGGATGGCAAGAATGAAGCCCACATTGGCGAGTGGGATTCCGAGGCGGAGTATTCCGACTCTGACTCAAGCGAGGATGAGTCTCCCGAAAAGAAAGGACTCGTCGGCATCATCATCAAGGAGGCTTCATCACTATTCTTCACTCCTACATGCCTCATGGCTAAGGGAGAAGAGGTAAAAACTTGTGATGATGATGATGTGCCCTCATATGATGAATTAATAGATATGCTAGTTGACTTAAATGAATTTCTTGGAAAAGAGAAGTCTAAATTCAAGGAACTGAGGAGAGAACATATCTCTCTAAAGAAATCATATGAAGAGCTAAAATAAGCTCATGACTTGCTTGTCCAAGAAAATTCAAACAAATCTTGCTCTAGCGTTGGAATTAATTGTGATATTATTGATGATATGCCTAGAGTAGAAGTTGTTAAAGTTAATATTTTCACTTCATGTGATGATTTGATTATCATGCCATGTTCTTCTAGTATTGATAATGTTGTTGACTTATGTGATGAAAAACTTGTTGTTGAAAATTACAAATTAAAAGAACAAGTTGTCTAATTAAATAAAAGTTTAGAAAGATACTTCAAGGGTATGGCCACCCTTGACAAAATATTGAATGAGAAAATGTGCTCATTCAACAAGGAGGGACTTGGGTATATGCCCAAAATAGGTAAGAAACCCTCAAAGAATGTCACAAGTTTTGTAAGGCCAAGCGGTAAGCAAAACCTAGAAAATAGAAATGCAACCACTAATTTATATGATTTTTGCTACTTGCTTAAGAAATCTAGCAATGGCAAGGTTATTACAAAATTCATTGGTAATTCAATTTTGGGCGCTAAAAAGAATGCTATTTAGGTACCCAAAGCCTTGGTTACTAACCTCCAAGGACCCAAATAAATTTGGGTACTTAAAAGAACTTAATTTTATTTTGTAGGTGAACTACAAGACCGGTGGTCTACATTGGGTGCTTGATAGCGGGTGCACTCAACACATGACAGGAGACCGGAAGATGTTCACCACGTTTGAAAATGAGAGCAATGAAAAGATCACTGTTGTAGAGGTGGCCCCCACCTAGGCCCAGCCGGTCTGTTAGAGGGTTATAAGGCCCAAATGGGACGTATGTAATGATGTGAATGCCCATGTAAGGGATATTTGGATATAAGTGTATAACTGTAAAAACACTCATATGAGGATATATATATATATATATATATATATATATATATATATATATATATATATATATATATATATATATATATATATATATATGGTGCAAGCCATGGGGAAGACCCTAAGCATTGCTCACTTAACTCTCCACTACACTCTCTCTGTTTGGTTTGTAACCACAACAGTTGGCGCCGTCCGTGGGGATGACAAGAGCAAGCCTCAGGATCTCAAGAAGGATGGCACCGAAAAAAACTTCATCATCGGCAGCAAAGAAGAAGGAAGGGGACGCGGTGAAGTCCCGCGTCAACACCAGGGCTTCGGCATCGGCGGTCGCTGGCGCGAACGACAATGCGGGCGTGGCGACCATGAGTGTCGATACTCACCGCGTGATGATCGACCCCACCACCGCCGATGCAACGGCCGACCCCGACCTGCGAGTGACGCCCGACTCCGTCGTTGGCGCGACGGTCCACTCCGGCAGTACCAGCCTGGTGGTAGGGAGCAGTAACGTCGACGCCGTGGAGGCGCGACCGTCGTCCTTACACCCGATGCGGGAGCGCCGAGCGGTTCCGGCGGTAACACAGGCCTCGTCATCGACGCCGGAGTCCACCACGCCGACGCAGCGGACAACCCGGGAGCGCAGGCCGTGGTCACTGCTGTCCCGACAGCACGACCAAGTGCGCCGACCGCATCGGCTACTCCGGTAGTGGAGAACGCCCTGCTGGCGGCCCTTGGCAAGCTCCAGCGGGAGTTAGTGCATCTCTGCGGAGCCGTGTAGAGTATGCAAAAGGCTTGGGGTCAGTAGACCCCGCCGGCGGTCGCGCCGGAGCCCACGCTGGAACGGGCAAATAGCCACGATGCCCCCACATCCAGCAGGCCTGCAGCAGGCGGTATGGCCGGAGGACTTCAAATTCCCCAGCGCAATCGCATCATACAAGGGCGACACGGACCCTCGGGAGTTCGTGCACGTATACGAGACCGCCATCGAAGCTGCAGGTGGAGACAACACCACGAAGGCGAAGGGACTCCTCCTCGCGTTGCAGGGAGTGGCGCTCTTTTGGTTCTTCACCATAGAGCCAAACTCTATCTACGCATGGGAGCAAATTCACGACTGCCTCTACAACAACTTCCAGGGTAACTACGCCGAGCGCGTCGATGCGGATCAGTTCTTCGCAGTCAAGCAAAACCATAAGAAAAGCTTCACGAGTACTTCAAGCGCTTCACCAAGGTCCGCTACCAGGTCAAGGATGTCAACGAGACAACCATCATCAACGTAGCAATACAGGGTCTCTGCTCGGGGCCCCTCGCTGAATACAATGCGCGGAAGCCAATCAAGACTGTGGCGAAGCTTTTCGACAAGATGGAAGAGTACGCTAGAGCGGAAGAAGACGCGCAGCGACGTCAAGGCAACGACGCCGACGCTAATCTGACGGAGGACACGAGAAGAAGCGCCGACTCGTCGAAGGAAGGCTCCTCAAGGGGCAAGCGTAGGCAGGAGCCATCGAAGGATGCCTCCCAGCACAAGGACTCGTCGAGCGACAGGCCTAAGCGCGGTCAACAGAAGTCTCAGAGAGCCCGTTTTGTCTTTGACATTGAGCGCGGCTCTGAAGACAATGCCCCCGCGGGCCGCGGTGGTAGGGTTCGCCGGGGTCGGGGGCGGGGCCGAGGCTAGGGCCACGATGATCAGGCCCGCGCGGAATATGACAACCACCACTACGGCCAATGGTGCGAGGTACATGGCCGGGGCAGCCATGACACGCACACATGCACCACCATTATGGCGCTTCGGCAATGTGTCGCCAGGGATAGAAACCTCGAGGTGCGGCCGTCCATCGTGGCACACGCCTAGCGCCCCTGGACGGCTCCATGAGAATCCAGGGTCAGGAGATGCAGCCTCAGGAAGACCTCCGGCGGATTGAAGCCCATGTGCAGCAGCCTCAGGACAGCCCTCTGCAGATCCAAGCTCCAGATGGAGCCCGCCGTATGGTCATAAATGTCATCTCTGGGGGCTCCTCACTAGAGTTCGCTTTGGCGAGGCAGCGAAAGGCCTACACGTGGAGACTACACCACGTGGCGGCATACCCAGCACAGGCACCGCCGGACTGGGCGCAGCACGAAATTACCTTCACGCACGCCGATGTCGAAGGCGTGGAGTTCCCTCACCAAGATCCCCTGGTCATTCAGGTCGCCACTGCAGTATGCGACGTCAGGCGTGTCCTTGTCGATGGAGGAAGTTCTGTGAACATTTTATTCACAGTGGCCTTCGACCAGATGGGGATCCCCCGAAGTCGCCTGGGCCCCTCAAAAATTCCGCTGCAGGGTTTCGGTGGTCATCCGCTGAGGGCGCTGGGCCAGATATGCTTACAGGTCTCCTTCGGGCCAGGGTGACAACGTGAGTAGGAAGGAAGCCACCTTAAACGTCGTCGATATCCAGTACCCCTACAACGCCATATTGGGGCGACCAACCCTCAACTCTTTTGGGGCAGTCCCACACCACGCCTTCCTATGCCTGAAGCTCCCAGGCCCGCGGGGTATCATCACCGCCCACGACGATTAGGACATGGCCCGACACATAGAGCTCGGCACCCGAGCCCCGCACCATGAAGTTCAGCGAGATTCCTAGGCCAGACGCGCCAATACAAGGGTGCCTGCGGCCCCAAGAGGCACCCCACCGGTCTCCCCCGAGGATCGCTCCAGCAGCAGAAGCAGCAGAGGCTCCCTACCTTGCCGCCATGAGAACGACAGTCGAATGGTTAGCCCCCGGCCTTTTGTAATCGCTCACCCGCACAAACGGAAATTTAGTAAAGTTCACCGTTTGCGAGATTAGTCGTGTTCCCTGCACAAACGCGCAAGGGCTCGCCTCCGCGCACACTCTACGGAGTATAAATAAGACGTAGCGTCGAGGTCTGCCTCCGCATGCAATCTACGGAGTATAAATAAGACGCGAATGTTGTCCCTACGCACTCTACTAAGTATAAACAAGACGCGGGTCTCCCACGCACGCGTCGGTGCAATCATTACGCGTACTCTCTAGAGTATAACTAAGACGTGGTCGATGTTCCCACACACGCTAAGGCGTATAAATAAGATGTAGCGTCGAGGTTCGCCTCCGCACGCACTCTACGGAGTATAAATAAGACGTAGCGTCGAGGTCCGCCTCCGCACGCACTCTACGGAGTATAAATAAGACGTAGTGTTGAGGTCCGCCTCCGCACGCACTCTACGGAGTATAAACAAGACGCAGCGGGGGACGCCTTCGCGCGCACTCTACATAGTATAAATAAGACGTAGCGTCGAGGTCCGCCTCCGCACGCACTCTACGGAGTATAAATAAGACGTAGCATCGAGGTACGCCTCCGCTCGCACTCTACGGAGTATAAATAAGACGTAGCGTCGAGGTTCACCTTTGTACGCACTCTATGGAGTATAAATAAGACACGGATATTGTCCCTACGCACTCTACTGAGTATAAACAAGACGCTGATATCCCACGCATGCGTTGGTGTTATCACTACGCGTATTCTCCGGAGTATCGCTAAGACATGGTCGATGTTCCCACGTAATCTCCGGAGCATAAATAAGATACAGATGTTGTCCCTGCGTACTCTACTAAATATAAACAAGACGCGGATATCCCGCGCACGCGTCCGTGTTGTCACTACGCGTACTCTTCGGAGTATAAATAAGACGTGGTTGATATTTCCACGCACTCTGTGGAGTATAAATAAAGTGCCACCGAGGCTTGCCTCTACGTGCACTCTGCAGGGCGCAGCAGAGGACCGCCCGCCTGTGCCATCGAGCCCTCAGCGTACTCAACGGAGTATAAATTACGCTCGGCCCGGAGACCACCTGTGATGGCACGGAGGCCAGAGGCTCCAGCGCGGAGGCCGGACGCTTCGGCACGCAAGCCAGTGGCTCTGGCGCGGAGGCCAGAGGCTCCCCACGCACCCCCAGAAATTACCTCGCCGTTCCCCAATACCGCGGGGCCGATAGCCTCGTACGCGTCGAGGTGAGGGGTTGAGATCAGAGCATACTCATTACTTTAACGTGATAGAAATACAGTGCCTTGCCTTGCCTAGGGTGTGGTCCAGTGAGGTAGGTGCTCCTGAGACTCACCTCACTGTGAACGATCTGCGCTGCTAGCAATGCCGGTATTTTGCAGTCTTACATTTCTCTTTGTGGCAGAAGAGTAGGTAACAATTAACAGATGGAAATAGCCGGCTTCGCAGTACTATGTGCAGTGTTTTGCCGTTACAGGTGTGAGGTACATCGGGTACGATACCCCGGAGTACAAGGGCAGGGAGCCTGTCTGTGTCTCCCGGCTCCGAAGCATAAAGGGTATCGTCCTGATGGACTTGGGTGCTACAGAACGTGAGCAGCCTCTGGCAAGGCGGGCCTCACAAGGCCCGAAGTGCCGGAGGGAAGTCGTGCTGGCGTAGTGACACCATGGAGAAGGCCATGAGGAAGAGCGGCAGCCCGAGCAGCGAGGCCTAGAAAGCCACTTGTGTTCGCGCCCACGTCATGGCACATTGGCATGCCAATTGCGGGGGCCGCGCAGGAGCTCAATGGCCTACTCTTCTGAAGAAGAGATGGAGAGCGCTCATTGATGGTGCCCCCAAGGGCGTGCGGCCCCAGGACGGGGATGTCGAAGTCTACTTCTGGACCTAAAAGACCCCTTGTTGAAGTACAAGTGAATTGCCCAACATCCCTCATTAGCCGAGGCACTTAGGCGAGCCAACGAAGGAAAACCACACCGCGGTGTCACGTCCACCTCATGTTGACGAGGTTTTCGGCCCCGCGGTTGTCCCAGCGGCATTAGTCGCAGTCGGGAGCCCTCGTCGCTATCGGCGCCGGTAAAGAAGCACCAAGGAGGCTGGGGCAGAGTGGGGGAGCAATTTCTGCTTTATTCATAAAACGGAGCGCGTAGGTTACAACACATACCGACACACAAGAACCTTGGTGTCACACCTGCCTCGAGCCATCGGCGCCACCTTCGTCGCGCCGGGGAACTTCATCCAGCCATCGGCCGAGGTTCCCCTCGCCGTACATGGCCCGCCGTAGCTCTACCTTCGTCGCGGCCTCCCAGATGTACTCCTAAATCTGCTCATGGAAAACCCGAACAGCGGGGCGAACAACGTGCACGGCACCGAACATGACTCCGGCCCTGGCCAACATCTCGAGTTGCGGGTCAGCTAGTTCATCGACATGCCGGCAGCCCCGGTGCCGGAGAAGCGAACATGCCAGGCACGAGGTCACGTTGGAGCAATGGTTGCCAAAGGACGTCGCGGCACTGCGAGCAAGGTTGGAAGCATCCCCGATTCGACGAAGCGTCCGCAACAGCTCTTCGGGCCCGAATGAGCGAGGCGGCACTTCGACGACAAGGTCTTCGAGGGCGCTCTCCAGGGCCAGCATAGCATCCCATGCCGCCACCGAGGCGTCACCCAGAGCCTGGTCCCGCTCCCTAAGAGATGCAGCAAGGCGGCTCTTCTCCTCTTCTAGCGCGGCAACTTGCCGGAGGAGGTCGTCCTGCTCCTCCACTACCACCTGTCGCGCCGCTGCCATGAGCTCCTTGGCGTATGAAATGGCCCCCGCGCGCTCCGCCTCCAGGCGTCGAATGCGGTCGTCTTTAGAGGAATACGCCTCCTCGGCCGCGCGAAGAGCCCCTTCGGTGACGCGTAGCCGATCCTCTAATACCTCCCTCTCACGGGCATGAGCCTCCTGTAATGCTCGGCCAACGGCGAGGGTCTGCACGACAAAGCGGTTAGTACACCTCTAAAGGACCGCGCACTGCTAAGGGTCAGATACTTGCCCTCATTTCTGAGGCCTCCAGTGCTCTCCCAAGGAGTTCTGACCCACAGGTCCGTAGCGCCTGGCAGTCTAGGTTCGCGGCCGCAATATCCGCGCCCCCTGCCACGCTGCCAGCACCTCCTGTCGAGGGACGAAATCTGCTAGGCTTGGGTGTGCGGCATCCACAACGACAGTTTCGGTAGCGTCGAGCGTCCCTTCCGGAGGAACGTCCCCGTGCTCCAAAAGTCGCCCACGCCCAGGGAGGCATGCTGCTGCGAGAGCACGTAGTAATTAGAGCCCTACGAACGCAGCACAGGATCATACCAAACAAGGTGGATTACCTTAGGCAGCAGCCGCTGAACTCCGCCGGGGCGCCCCTTCAGCCTCACAAGAAACCACAAGGATACCTACGTTCCCCGACGAGACCGGCCCTCCGAGCCGGGGTGCCATTGTGTCGGAGCCTCGTTCCAACAGGCTCTCGCCGCCGGCAGCCACAGACCCGGAGGGGGCTACGTGGGCGACAGGGCAGGGGTACTCGGTGTCGGAATCGGAGTCCCATAGGGCCCCGACCTTGCTGGCCACAGCAAACCCCCTCTCCGGGCAAAGGGGCGATAGCGTGCAAGGCCGCTTCGCCCTCGCGGAACAAGGCGGCGACCTCGCCTCGGTAACTACCATAGGTGGGGGCTCCGCCCAAGTAACCGCCGCAGACAAGGACTCCGCTCCAGCATCCTCCGCGGGTGTCGGCTCCCCCTCAACGCCGGCTGGCGGCGATGAAGCTTTCCCCTCCCGGTTGCCCACGTTGCACTCTTCATCCTCGCCACTACCCAAGGGTCCCTCTCCGCTGCCCTCGGCATCCGTGTCTACCTCCGAATTGGCAAACTTTGCTGAGTCGGAGTCCGCGTTCGCCGCACCATCGGTAGTAGCAAGGCCGGTGCGAGCAGCCACTGGTGTACCAGGTCCGCCTGCGGAAGACCGAGCACCCCAGCGAGATGGTAATCCTTTCCCCTTGGCACCGCGGCGAGGTTGGCTCGAGGCCTGCGTAGCGCGCTCCGGCACTCTAATGCTCAGGGCCTTGTACACACGGTTTATCCGCCCCAGACCTGCCTCCGCTGTCGTAGCTATGCGCAGGGTGTGTTCCCTGGCCTTATACGGCCAGAGGAACGTGCCCACCGCATGGTTCGCATCCTCCAGGAGAGTACTTGTGGGCTACAAGGGGCGAAATGTAAAACAAAAGGCCTGATGGACAGTAGGCGAAGACTAAGCCTCCACCAAAACTTACATGGATCGGAGGGTCTCGGCAGTGAAGACACGGATGGGCGGACGTTGTCGCGATGAAGCCCCCTATGCGTGACAGACCACCCAACAACAAGCGGTGCTACGCCATACATGACGAACTCATCGGCGAGGTCGTGGATGTTGAAGCGGGCGGTGATCACCACAAGCCTCCGCGCCCTTTGCCAGTCCTTATCATCTATCGGCGTGCCCGGCGTGGCGTTGAACACCACCGGCTGCCCGGAACACTCGAGGCCGCTACCGCTCGCCACACGATGGTAAAACCACCGTCTCATCCACTTTGGCTCCCACTTCCCCCGAGTCGAGTTCGTAGGGAAGAATTTTTCGCACCGTGGCCGCAGGACGAAGTTGATGCTGCTGAAGTTGGAAAACGTCCCATCGCTCCGCTCCTTTGGCTGACATCGTGCGTCGTGGAGAAATGCGAACAGCGAGGAGCTTGGCCAGCAGGCTTTCGTACGCAACGCCCAGCTATACACAGCAAGACGGGTTATCACATTCGGAGTCATCTGTGCCAGCTCAAGCCCAAAGGTTTGCAAGACGTCCCTGACAATCATGGCGGCTGGGATGCGCAGCCCAGCTTCGAAATAGGCGACGAAGACGAACGCCTCCGACTTCTCGGGGTGCGGTTCGGTCTCGTCACTCGTAGGCAGTCGCACCTCCCGGCGGTCCGACAGCTTTCCTTCGTGCAGTTGGCCGTGGATCGTCTTCTCCGTGACGAGCGTTGAGCCCAAGACATGGGAGCACGGATATTCTATTCTCTCCGTCGCCACCCACCATTTTTCCACCAGCGTGGGGTCACGCCCCTTGAGTGTGTATTCCACCTCGAGCGGCGATGTCCGCCGGGAGAAGGCACTGCTGTCGGCCTGTTGAACACGTTCTTCGCCGTGTGCCATCGTTCTCCGCGAGCTTGACGACGACTGGGGCAGCGAGGCGGCAAAGAAGGTAGGAGAGCAGGGCGTACGAAAAGAGACCAGAAGGCGTGAGGTGAGCGTACACATGGTGCCATAGGGGGTATTTAATGCCCCTACATCTCCCACACCACAGGTAAAGGTAACCGGTGGGAGACGAACCGCTCGGCTCCCCACAGTTGACATCGGAGTAGCACAACCGCCCGCATGCGTCGTGCCTCTCACAAGGTGATTGTGCAAGTGGCTTGAAAGCGCACGACGCGCCAATTGCGCTCCGCCATGCGTCCCACCTCTCTCGGAAAGGGGCGTGCGATCGTGGCCATGCGACCGCTCACAGCCCATGATGCGCCAATCGCATCGCACCACGTGTACCGCCCTATCGGGACAGCACATACGGCAGCAGTAGCCCCCTTGGCTTTTTAGGAGTCGGTGCGATTCGTGCCGCCATCAAGACGCCACCTCCGGACCGCAGAGCTCCATGCCGTGGAGCTGTCGAGACATGTTGACTCCGCACTAGGCGAAGACCGCCCCTACTCCCCCCTGTCCAAGGGCGTCCCGATGTCGTGCCCAAAGTATGGAGTACCTTCAGCTCAGTAAGGTGACTCCGCCGGTAACCATGACGCTGCGAGGGATGGCTCCAAGGTCGGAGGCCGCCTACGCAGCCAGCCCGTCCTGTGACGGAGGGGGTCAAAAGGCTCGGCAACATGGTTTCGGCCTGTGAAGCCCTTCACCATGAGAGGCTCCTGTTGTAGGAGTGGCCAACACCTAATCCCAGCCGGCCTGTTAGAGGGTTATAAGGCCCAAGTGAAACGTGTGTAATGACGTGAATGCCCATGTAAGGGATATTTGGATGTAAGTGTATAACTATAAAAACACTCCCCCTGAGGATATATATGCTGCAAGCCATAGGGATGACCCTAAGCATTGCTCACCTAACTCTCTTTGTTTGGTCTGTAACCACAACAATCACCTTCGGCGATAATAGAAAAGGAAAGGTATTAGGGTTGGGTAAAATTGCTATCTCCAATGATCTTTTCATTTCGAATGTCTCATTAGTTGAAACATTAAATTTTAATTTACTATCTATTGCTCAATTATGTGATCTTGGTTTAATTTGCTCATTTTCAAAAGATGATTTCGTTATTTCAAATGAAAAGGATAAAGAAATTGTTTTGAAAAGTTTTATATTTGAAAATCTTTACTTAGTAGATTTCAATTCAAATAACTCGGGTCTGTAGACTTGTCTTTTAGCTAAAACCTCTTTGGGTTGGTTATGGCATAAGAGGTTGGGTCATGTGGGCATGATTCAACATAAAAAGCTTTTCAAAAATGATTTAGTTGTTGGCTTGAAGGGTGTGAAGTTTGAGAAAACAAGCTTTGTAGTACTTGTCAAGCCGGAAAGCAAGTGGCTAATTCTCATCCTTCTAAAAGTATCATGTCAACATTTAGACCATTAGAGCTCTTACATATGGATTTGTTTGGGCCAACAACCTAAAAGAGCTTAGGGGGCAATAGCTATTGTTTAGTCATTGTGGATGATTATTCCCGATATACATGGGTTTTCTTCCTAAATAACAAAAGTGATGTCGCCGAGATTTTCAAAAGTTTTGCAAAGAGGGCCCAAAATGAATTTGATTTTAATATAAAGTAAATTAGGAGTGACAATGGTTCCGAGTTCAAGAATGCAAACATTGAAGATTTTTGTGAAGAACTTGGAATAAATTACGGGTTTTCAACTACCTACACTATGTAGCAAAATGGAGTGGTAGAGAGAAAAATCGTACATTAATTAAAATGACTAGGACAATGCTTGATGAATATAATACTTTCGATATCTTTTGGGCGAAAGCAATTAATACCGCTTGTCATGCCATAAATCGCCTTTATTTGCATCGACTCTCGAAAAAGACCTCTTATGAGCTAATCATGGGAAGGAGGCCGAATATTTTTTATTTTAGAGTATTTGGATGCAAATGTTATATCTTGAGAAAAGGTGTTCGGTTTTCAAAATTTCAAAGTTGGTGTGATGAAGGTTTTTTATTAGGTTATTCTTCAAATATTAAAGTATATAGAATTTTCAATAAAAATTCTGGCATAATTGAAGAATCATGTGATATACAATTTGATGAGACTAATGGCTCTCAAGAGGAGTAAGAAAATTTGGATGATATAGGTGATGAAGGATTAAGGAAGGCTATGCAAAATATGCAAATTGGAAGCATCAAGCCAAAATAAGATTCAAGTGATCCACCTTCATCAACACAGGTTCAACCTCCAACTTCATCCACAATGAGCACCGTTCAAATTCAAGACGAAGAAAAGGAAGAACAACCTCAACCATTAAGAATTCACAGTGCTTTGTCAAAATATCATCCAATAGACCAAATATTGGGTGATGTGAGGAAGGGTGTTCAAACTCGTTTTAAATTAGTTTTCTTTTGTGAACATTACTCGTTTGTTTCTTTTCTTGACCCCAGGGTTGTAGATGATGCATTAGATGACCCCGATTGGGTAAATACCATACATGAGAAGCTAAATAATTTCGCAAGAAATGATGTATGGAGTTTGATGGAGAGACCCAAGAAGCACAATGTGATTGGGACAAAATGGATCTTCCGCAACAAACAAGATAAAAATAGAATTGTGGTAAGAAACAAAGCAAGCTTAGATGCTCAAGGTTTAACTCAAGTCGAGGGATTAGAATATAATGAAACTTTTGCTCTCATAGCAAGACTTGAGTCAATTAGAATCTTGGTTGCTTTTGCATCATGCTTTGATATTAAACTTTACCAAATGGATATTAAAAGTGTGTTTCTTAATGAAAAAATAACTGAACTTGTATATGTTAAACAACCTCCCGGGTTTGAAGATCCTAAGGATCCAAACCATGTTTATAAACTCTCTAAGGCGCTATATGGACTTAAACAAGCCCCTAGGGCATGGTATGAGCGCATTCGAGATTTTCTACTCTCTAAAGGATTAAAAATCGGGAAAGTTGATACAACATTGTTTACTAAAATTATTGATAATGAATTTTTCATATGTCAAATATATGTTGATGATATTATGTTTGGTTCTACTAACCAAGACTTTTGGAAAGAATTCGGTGATATGATGTCCAGGGAGTTTGAGATGTCCATGATTGGTGAATTAAGTTATTTCCTTGAGCTTCAAATCAAATAACTCAAAAATAGGACCTTCATTAGTCAAACCAAATATGCAAGGGATTTACTTAAGAAGTTTGGCATGGAGGATGCAAAACCCATTAAGACTCCTATGACAACAAACGAACATTTAGATCTCAATGAAAGAGGTAAGTCGATAGATTTAAAACTTTATAAATCAATGATTGGTAGCTTGCTTTATTTTACCGCATCTAGGCCCGATATTATGTTTAGTGTTTGCGTGTGTGCAAAGTTTCAAACATCTCCTAAAGAGTGGCATTTAGTGGCCGTAAAGAAAATTCTAAGATATTTAAAATATTCCTCTAATATATGTTTGTGGTTCCCAAAAGGTGCTAAATTTGATTTAATTGGATATTCGGACTCCGATTATGCGGGTTGTAAAGTGGATAGAAAAAGTACCTCCGGGAGTTGTCAATTGTTAGGAAGGTCATTAGTGTCTTGGTCTTCCAAAAAGCAAAACTCCGTAGCACTTTCAACCGCCGAAGCCGAATATATTTCCACGGGTAGCTGTTGTGCACAATTATTGTGGATGAGGCAAACTTTGATGGATTATGGAATCGAATTTGATAAAACACCTCTTCTGTGTGATAATGGAAGTGCGGTGAAAATAGCAAATAACCCCGTTCAACACTGAAGAACCAAGCATATAGATATTGGACACTATTTCTTGAGAGACTATGTTGGAAAAGGGGATATTGAAATTAGCCACATAAGAACCGAAGATCAACTAGTGGATATCTTCACCAAGCCATTGGATGAAAGTCGTTTTTGTAAGTTGAGAAATGAATTAAATATTTTAGACTTCTCAAATGTTGCTTGAACCCTTGTTGCATGTATTTAGATGTTATTTTGGTCATTTAAGTATTTTTGTGTTGATTTATCAAAAGATCTTTACCAAAATCTTGTATGTTCATAAAAATTATTTTGTTAGTTTTCTAATATGTTCTCTAATGCATAATGATCCTGAATGATTCTTCTTTGAGTGCAAAACTAGAGATCATTTGCATAGAATCTCAATCCAATCTCAAACTCAGCAAAGTCCCAGAAAAATCGGTACTACCGCTGTTGAGTGTGCGGTAGTACCGCAGTGCGGTAATACCGTAGTGCGGTAATACCGCCGGTAAGGGTGGAATTACCGATTTTTCATAAAGAAGGCAGTTACTTCTGGGATTCTCTCCCATTTTCTTTCCAAAACCGTTCCCTCTGTCCTCATAACTTCAAGCCACCCAAAAAACTTCTCTCTCCCTTCCTCTCTCTCCTCAAGAACACTCTCAATCCCCACCCCGATCTCCAAATCTGGTGGGATTTTCGCTATTTTGGACTTGATTCTGCAACACAAGAGTTCACCTCCTCCACTCCTTGAGGTATTTCGGATCATTACTTCAAGTTTCATCTCTTTTGAACTCTTTTGTGAAACTAGGTTAAAAATTGAAATGTAGACATTTTTAATGCTACATTCTTGGGCAAATTATCAGTTTTAGTGATGTTGGATGATTTAACATCTTTTTATTGGATCATATTCACCAAATTATCCCAAGACACGGAATGCTGTCAGGAAGGTCGATGAAAGCAAAAATCCAGTGAAGAAAGTGTATGCAAGTAGCGGAAGTGCAGGTCAAGGCTCATCTCGACAAGCCCCTGCTTATGTCCCTCCTTCTGACAACCAAATGCCTAATGTAGCAAAAGAAGAAGAGGATGATGATGGGGACAGGGGCCCGGCTGATAATGAGCGAAGGGACAACATTCGTGGCTTGCATAGTGATGTCTATGCTATCCTCAGGCATCGCAGGCAGTATGTACTTCTCAAGAACATCACAAATCCAAGATTTCATATACAACTTCAGGAGCAAGTGTATGAAGAGTTTTATCTCTACAACCAGTTTGCAAATCACAAGTTTGTGGACTGGGATCATATAGATGACTTGGATATGTTCGTCGGCACTTGGCGCATATTTCAGGAATCAGGGATACACCACCTAGTGACACTTAGGTCAGATTACAATGAAGATGTGATTTGGCAGTTCTATGCAACCTTATGGGTATCTCC
Organism: Melocanna baccifera; assembly: GCA_036346265.1. NCBI lineage: Eukaryota > Viridiplantae > Streptophyta > Magnoliopsida > Poales > Poaceae > Melocanna > Melocanna baccifera. Next base: position 13,731,958 of record CM070709.1, read on the forward strand.
CAATTATGAGCACTTTGAGTGGATGACCGGAGAACAATATATGAGCTCAAACAAGGCTGAACTTGAGGCAGCCTTGAACACTTTCTCGAGTCCTTATGAAAAGGTGTTTGATCGACCTGCGATCCCCCTTCACCAATGCACATAGTTTTATGATAGTCATCACAGATTTGTGCCTGGGAAGCTTCCTAGTCTACTGCCCATTCCCAGTCTGATCAACAGAATAATCAATCACACAATTCTTCCAAAGAGGGGAAATTATGACACTATCAGAGAGCATGCCTGGAATCTGATCCGTTATATCACAACAGGCACCAAATTTGATGTGATTGACTTGATGATCCGTGAAATGGATGATTCTAAAAATGATCGGACCCGAAGGATCAACTTTGCACTATACATCATGAAGCTTATCATTCACAAAAATGGTCCTTTCAGAGGTGGCAAGGGAGGAGTGCACAAGCCTTACAAGCCACGAGAGAAGGGTCCTATGCCTCCGCGCCCGAGTGCACATCCTGGAGTTTCCTCCTCTCAGCCACAGGGGGAACAAGGGCCGCAAGGAGACGAAGAGACAATGGCCCAGCTCTACTCTGCGGTCATGGGTTTGAGTGGGACCGTGACAACCATCTCAGACAACATGGTTACCATGAGCGGCAACATCTCCTCTCTCACCGAGCAATTCTCCTCTCTATCCGGTGACTTCTCATCTCTATCTGGTCATATCACTACTCTCGACGACCGAATGACTACTCTTGAGACAGCTGTCGCCGTGTCACTACGAGCGCCGCGGTCGCCGTCGCCGTGATACCTCTCCTTAAGCTCAAGACCAAGCTCACCAAGAGTGAACCTTTTTGGTACGTTGATGCCAAAGGGGGAGAAAGTGATGAGATGGAGAAAAAGAAAAATAGAAAAATGAAGGACTTTGGACGTCAATCTTTGCTATCTATCTTTATCTTTTTATGTAAGAGTCTATGTGGTGTAATGACTCCATGGATGTTTATCTTTTAAGTTTATGTGTGATGAACAACTTATGCTATGTAATATCCTTTGTGCTTTCGTTATATCAAATTTTAGTTCATATTTATTGTTGCTTCATGAAATTTCAAGTATTGTTGTTATTTGCATATCATAATCTCTTGAAGTTCATTAATGCCCCAATAAAATTATTGTTCATATGTGCAATCTAAACTTTTCAAACATGCACACATTTAGGGCGAGTATGTCAAATTAACTTTAGAAAGAAATTGAATCATATTAGCCTTTGCATTAAAATAAAAGATTCAATTATCTCTTCAAAAGTCAAAAATAGAGTATGCAACTTGTTCCCATACAAATAGTATATTCAAATATTTCTTCTCTCATAATTTAATAGGGGTTGTCATCAATTACCAAAAATGGAGAGATTGAAATCATCTAGGCCCCTATAATCAGGGTTTTGGTAATTAATGATGAATTATGAACATGGGACTATTGTGTCTGCTAAGATTGTATAGATAAAGTCTCATGTGTGCAAAGGTGAAGAACAAGCTGCATGGAATATTGACGTTGAGAAGTCAAAGATGAGGTATATAAAATTTAGGCTCTCTTTTCAATTTCATCGGTGTTAAGAGTAAAGGTGAAAGACCGGATTATAGGTTAGATGCCATACTATTAAGAGGGATCTGTGAAAGTAGCTAGATAGCATATTTCGGTGCACATTGGATAAATTTAGGATCATGTATGCATTTGAAAAGAAGTTTGAAAACTCACTGTGCTTTCTCAGAAAAATCGGTAGCACCGCACCCTCCAGCGGTATTACCGCAGTGCGGTAATACCGGTGTGAAAATAACGGTATTACCGCAGTACGGTAATACCGATTTGTGTGCGGTACGTTTTTCCTAGAGAAGCACCCTTTCGGGGACTTCAACTCACAGAAATCGTTTGTACCAGACTTTGAACGGCGAAACTACCGCAGTGCGGTAGTACCGCTTGGTATTGAGGTAATACCAATTTTTGGAATGTTTTTTCCAGAGAGCTCCCTGAGAAAAACTTAACTGGCCAGAAATCGGTAGTACTGATATTAGCACGGCAGAACAACCGTAGTGCAGTAGTACCGTACTGACCTGCGGTATTACCGCAGTGTTGTAATACCATACTTTCAACGGCGGTAGTACGACGCTAAATTCCAATGGCTAGTTCTAAACCTTCTGACATAGCCGTTACTATGCGCTACAGTGAAGTGCGGTAGTTCCACACTTTATGCAGCGGTTGTACCGATTTCCCTGATTTTTCAGGATTAATTTTCTCCAACGGATAGTTTTGGTTGATGAGGGTATAAATACCCCCACTTGCACTTGGGCAGGTTGCTGAAGTTGCATTGAACACATTTGAGCCCTAGAACATTCACTCCACTCTTATTTCTCTCTTGAGCTTTCATTTCGAGTTTGTGGAGAGTTTTTAAAGTGCATTCAATTCTAGTTGATCCAATTGCACTTGAGCGTCGTCAAGCGGAATCAAAGTTCTATTCTCTTGGTGCTTGCCGGCACCTGGACGACGAGGAGGTTGTTTGCATAGTGACTTCTTCAAAGAAGATTGTGAAGAAGCCCGGAGCCAATTTGTGAGTGGTTTGGAGCTCGCCATCTCCGGAGAGGTGGAAGAGCTACCCTAGTGATCGAGGAGCAAGGCTTAATTCGTGGAGCCGGTCCAAGAGCGCTTGTGCTTTCCTCAACGTGGACTAGTGCAGACCAGCAAGTCTTAGATATCACGGGAAAACATCGCTCGTATCATTGTGATCTTTTTCTTACTCTCTCTTAGTGTTTCTTTTATTAGTTGAGCAATTTGTTACTTGATATGTTAACTTGTGCTTGTAGTTTATTAAATTGATTGGCTAGAATTGTTTTAATTGAGTAGGATTAATTCTTTTAGTATTCTTGTCTAGTGTTGAAATTGGAATTACTTGTTTAATTAGGCAAGAATTTTAAAACCACCTATTCACCCCTCTCTATTTGGTTATCCTTGATCCTACACAACCAGAAGGCAGAGGTGCTCTTGATCTTGGCCGTTACCTCTTTAGAAAAGAGAATTAGAAGACTTAAGGTAAAAGGATAACCCTTTTGTGAGTTGTATATTTTTTGATCAGTATGCCGCAACACTCTTATGATATGCAGATGGTCGACTCAGAGAGAGGTGAGGTGTCTGAGAGGTCGGGAGATGCTCCTTCGAGCCACAAGAGGCGAAAAGGCACGAGGAAGTCGTATGGGGCCTCAGGATCAATCCGGATCTATCGTTGACTACCTTGGCAATTCTCCTAGTCGCTGCTCTGATGACCACACATGGTTTCAAGAGTGGAGTCCCCTCGGAGGTAGGCTTTTACTATAACTCCAGAAGTTTTTCCTATAAGCCTACTCCTCTTATAATGAGGATAGAGAAATGGCATTGACAAGAATATATTTTCTCGATGAAGAACTTTATCGCTGATCTAACTTCAGTTAGTGGCGAGGTGGAAGAGAGGGAGGAGTTGCTGATCGAGACATTGTGACCGTAGAACAAAGTTCACCGGTCGTAGGTTTCGGAGTGATCGTGACTGACGAGGTGGTCGTCCCTCAAGCACCAGAGGGAGTGACTGCACCAACGGTTGAAGGAGTCACGACCTCTGAGCATGTGGTCGGAGAAACTATTTCTGACCTTCCCAAGGAGGATCCGACTAAGTACAAACTTATTTAATCAGAAGACTCAAAGGGTTCGACCTGCCCTATCGGTGCTAAACTGGTAAAGTTGGTCGAGAAGAAGAAGAGGAAAGTAATCGCTCTGGATTGTGCTCCAAGGCATTTTAACTTTAAAATGAAAAAGATCAGGTTTGTGTTAATGAAAAATTCATGTAAACTCATACCTTTAGTTTTCTTTGAAGTCCTCACTTCTCTCTTTTCCTTCTTTTTTCTTTGTAGCGCCCCTATTACTCCGATCAGTCCTGATCCAAGTACTCCTTGTGAGGAAACTCATAAGGAGGGAGTAGTTGAGGCAACCCTGAGCTGGTAGAAGAGTCCACACCTACCGCTACTATTCAGGATTCTTTAGTGGCTCCAATCCCGTCAAAGGAAGTAGAGGCAGAAGTGAAGTCTTAGCAAGATCTGACCACTATCGGGACTCAAGTGGTCAATGAAGAGGGCGCAAGGATGCTTCCTCCTTTCTTTGGAGACCCTGAGGAGAACTCTTCCTTAGTTAAGAAGTCTCTTCACTCAAGGGACATCCCTAGCCGACTATAAATCTTTAACAATAAAAGACTTAAGGTGGTCTAGTGGAGGAAAATTTTGGATTATCAATTGAAGATAGGTCCTTAGATGCTTTATTCCATCTATGCTGACAAAGCAGTCCAGATAAGTTCCTATGACCACTTTATGATGCATTTTTTTTGGAGTTTTTAGAAACTTTTCTAAGTTTTGTTTTTTTTGCTTTTTGTAACATATGGTGGAGGACGTCGCTATGGTCGGAGAACTGACAAGGCGAAAGACCGATCGACAGAAAACTAATTAACTAGGTTGAATACAAACATCCTCAAGCACAAGGAAGCTGTCGAAGCTTGTGAGAAGAAGATAATTGATTGTTAATCCAACCATTTTATTGTATGTTTTGGTCTATTTTATCTAACTTTGAGCTATAGTTGATAAGATTAGAAAAAGCTCTTGCTTTTGAAGAGGACAAGGAGAAGGAATTTGAAAGGAGCCTTTAAGAGAAGATCCTTGCTTTCACAAGATGCTTACCGATATGGGGGCAGAAGCATTTGAGTCCTCTTCAAGGGAGCTGGCTGAGAAGGCAAACTGTCTTGGCAGACAACTCGAAACCCTTCAAGGCCTACTCGCTACTTCTTGGAGCAACCACACTTAGACAATGAACAATGCCATAGCTAATGGAGTTAGCTTTGTTCGTTCCTCATGACAAGGTCTTCCCTCGTGACTCCCTTGTCGGAATCTTTAAGGAGGTCTAGAGCCAGATATTGGATGGTTTCCAATCCAACCAAACTGGCTTGTACTGAGGGAGGAATGCTCAAACATAGTTAGCATGTGACTTTGTGAGTTTCTTTGTTCCCTGTATATCTTTGTATGCCGCATGGTCTACTGAAGGATCTTTGACACTTGTCCTACAACATGAGCATATCTCAGGGTTTTTGTCAGAGCAGGAACCAGGTTGTTTAAAGTATCATGGACTCATTGCAGGTTTTGGATTGTTACAGAAAGTCTCAAAGGATTCCTATTTGCAGAAGGTGTATGATGACTTGAGTTTCCTCTCGATCTACTCGCTTGTTCCATTCGACTTATCACGAGAGGTGGGGTAGAAGCAGGTGGATTATCTGATTGATGTCTACCAATTCCGTTGCCTACACTGTCTCGGGATAATGCATGAACATTTGTATCATTTTGACCAACGGGTCCTGATAGATTCTATTATGAGAAATCATGCACGATATCTTGATTGGCATCATCTCCTAACGAGCTCCTATCGAAACTAAGAGAGAGTCTTCCATCGCTTTGGCAAGGAGCATCCACGATGGGGAATGGTAAAAAATTACCAACTTTGGTGGGATTTGTGGTGGACTCACCTGATCTAGCAGATTGCTAATTGGATGTTGTGCGTTATTATCTTCACTTGGTTTTATGCTGGTCGTAACTTCATCAACACCACAACCAGGTGTCGATTGGCTCCTAGAATACGTAGGAGCTATCGGCGAATAGCGGTCACTCATGACCGTATCAAGAGTACACTGACCCTCGGATTGCGGCATTGAGCTTTTGTCGTCGCTTTTGCTGGTCAGAAGAACCGAGCTTGCAGAGGCACTTGGGCATTCCGATCTAGTTGGAACAACCGATTCCTCTAGGAGTGCCGCTGATGGGAACGACAAATCTTCTTCCATCCAGTAGATCTCACCATTTTCAGTGAGCAGTGAGCAAGAGATGGAAGAGGATGATGATGACGTATCGTGTTTCATGGTGAAGCATAGTCTGCCAAGTCGAACTAATTTTCCTCCTCCCATGTCTCTGCCATGATCACTTGAGCGATGACAACAGGGAAAAGAGAAGGATAGGGATCGTTGAGCGAAGAACTTCAAGGATTCAATGCCTTCTTTCCCGCGGACGGTGCTAGTTGTTAATGATTGAGTCACCGATTGTACGAAATAATGTGAGAAAAATGGCTAAAATTCTTGGAAGAGAACAGAGATACTCTTTATTGCTATAAACTGGTTACAGGGGCATCTTACAACAAGGAAAGAGACTAGCTTTAATTACATTAAAAATGAATGAGATATCAATTGTCTTCATTGCTCAGTCTTAAATACCAACAAAGAGACGCAAATTATCTATCAAGAAAGACATCATATGGAAGCAGTGTGTCTGGTTAGGGAGGTAGTTATTGTTAGAGAGAAAACGCTTGATCATCAGTTGTTGTCAGCGGGAGACGAACGTGGGCAACAACCATCTGACAATTATTGTCATAGACTCAGGGCCAAAGTATCATGCTGTTTGGAGTCTAATCCCAATGAAGAGATGCCAATTATCTGTCAGGAAAGACGTCTTATAGAAGCAGCGCACGCTCCGGCCTGATTTGACGAAGAGAGCTCCAATCCCAAGTCCAATGATGATGATGGTCCCACTCCTCCCAACTCTTGCAGGGTACAAAGCCCACCTCATCCCACTTCACCATTGTACCTCATGGCAAGGCACCAGGAGAAGGTAAAAGACTTTATTTTTGGCACATTTGGCACTATTGCAACAGTAATTACAAAAAAGCCGTATGCCTGGCGTATAGACAAAAATGACTTTTTTGCCGTCCGGTGGCTGGGCGGTAATACTGGAGTGTTGACATGTAGCCCCTGTCGTCTTGCGAGTGGACGGTAGGCTATTTGCCTCCCCATCATCATACAGCAGGCAGCCTGCCGCCTCACCACCAGACTGCAGCTGCCTGCCGCCTCATGGTCAGATGGCAGGTAATTATGTTGCTTAATTACCTACCCTATTTTTTGAATACTATTTATTTAAAATTTATGTATAACCTCTCGACACAACGTACTTGACTATATAGTTTTTTTGATAATTTTATCTAATGTGAATTACACAGTCAATTAGCCGACTTAACTACCTACCATTTGCTCATGGGGCGGTAGTCTGCCTACCATCTGCCCATGGGGTGGCAGGCTGGCTGTCACCCGGTGGCAGGGTGGTAGGGAGCACGTGTTACCTCTCCGGTATTGCCGCCCGACCACTAGGCGGCAAAAATACCATTTTTGCCAATATGTGACACATACGACTATTTTCATAATTACAAGTGCAAACATTGCCATATATGCCAAAAATTCAAAAGACTTAGGGTCTGATTGGATATAAAGTATGAAAGTATCTAGGCCCCTAAAATTTGGTTTTGGTAATTAATGACTATTTATGAATATGGAACCAATGTGTGTGTTAAGAATTGAAAAGACAAAGTCTCATGTGAGAGATAGACAAGAGCAAGTAGCATGGAAAATGGACATCAATAAGGATCAAAATCAAGGTACATGCAATATAGGGTCACTTTTTAATTTTATCGGTCTTAGGAGAAAAAGTAGAAGACCAGGTTATAGGTTAGATACCATACTATTAAGAGGGATCATTGAAAGTAACTTGATAGCATGTTGTTGTGTCAATCGGATCAATTTAGGATCATGCATGCACATGAAATTATGTTTAAAAATAAACTGTGCTCTCTCAGTAAAATCGGTAGTACCGTCGCTGTAACCGCGGAACTACCGGAGTGCGGTAGTTCCGGCATGTAAACTGCGGAACTACCGGACCTCGGTAGTATCGGATTTTCAGCGGTATGTTTTTTCCAGAGAGCATCCTTGCGGGCACTTCGACTCACCGAAATCGGTAGTACCAGACTTTTAACGGTGGAACTACCATAGTGCGGTATACCGCATGGTACTGCGAAACTACCGATTTTCGGTAGTACCGACTTTTGAAGCGGTACGTTTATTCCATAGAGTACCTCCTGAAAAACTTAAACTTGCCAGAAATCGAAAGTACCGGACTTAGCATAATGGTAGTTCCGCACTGATTTTCAAACGACTATATCTGATACTCTGACATAGTCGTTACTGTATGCTACAGTAAAGTGCGGTAGTTTCGTACTTTGAACTACGGTATTTCTGATTTCCCTGATTTTTTAGGATAAATTTTTGCAACGGCTGATTTTAGTTAGTGAGAGTATAAATACCCCTCTACCAGCCCAAGGACATAGTGCTGAACGTGCATCGAACATTCTTGAGCCTAGAGCATTCATTCTACACCTCTTTCATCTTTGAGCACTCATTTTGAGGTGTTGTGAGTTTTTCAAGTGCATTCATTTCTAGATTGATCCATTTGCACTTGAGAGCTGTCAAGCGAAGCATTGGTATATTCTCTTGGTGCTTACCGGCACCTAGACGGTTTGGAGGTTGATTGCGAGGTGATCTCTTCAAAAAGATTGTGAAGAGAGTTGAATAAATTGTGAGTGGTTTGGTGCTCGCCATCTCCAGAGTGGAGAAAGAGTAAACACTAGTGATCGAGGAGCTGAGGCTTAATTCGTGGAGCCGATCCAAATGTGCTTAAGCTATCCTCAACGTGGGCTAGTGAAGACCGGCAAGTCTTCGATACCACGGGAAAAACATCGAGTGTCTCATTGTGATTATTTCTTTACTTTCCTCTAGTATTTACTTTTGCTTAGCAATTTGATATATTGATCATATTTACTTGTGCTTGAGCTTTAGTGATTGTATCAATTGCTAGTGGTATCTTAGGTTTACTAGAATTGAATAGGCTTGGTTCATTTAGCTTACTTACCTAGTTATCATTTGCTATCATTTGTTTAAATTAGACGAGAATTTTATAACCTCATATTCACTCCTACTCTAGTCGGTTGTTCTTGATCCTACAAAGTAGTTTGTAGAGTTTTTACAGAATACCATTGTTTCTTAAAAATACTGTGGTATCAAAAACTCTGAGGTATTTGAGTACAGCAAAAACATTGCATTTTGTAAAACCATAGTATTGCAGCTACCATGATCTTTTTTGGCGTTTGTAAAAATCCACTCAAGACCTTTTTTTTTTCTAAGCTGAAACCACGAGCTCTCCGCTCATCCGTCGCTATCCCTTGTGTCTAGTTTTCTTTTCCAATGGTGTCGCTCGTCCCCAGTCAGCTAATCAGCCATGAAGATGGACCATCGTTGAAATGTATGTGAGTGTATCATCTGTACACTTGCTATCTCGTAAGAACTACTTCATTGGTATGGCTTAACTAAGCTTGCTACTCGCTTACTCCAATCTTTTATATCAATTTGGTGATTTTTAATATCGACTCGCGTTTCATCGTGACGTATTTTTGGGGTGATCATTTTAGCGATGGCTTGTGACTTTTGGCTAAAATTTCACTGTAGTTAGCTTTTTTTTACTGTAGTTGATTTGGCCTTTTGGGCATAATTAAATTTAAAAAATGTAAAAATAGAAAAAATATGTTACCCCATCACGGACAATGTAAAGGAACACGAGAAAAAAATAAAAATGTAAAAAAACCCAAAAAATCTAAAAGAATTCAGAAAGAGACGAATTACTGAATAGTGAAAAAAAAGTTAAAACTAGAAGCTGAAACTGAAAAAAAGCTGAAACGAGCGGGGCTTTGTAACGTTCATATGAAATCTGACCATCAGTGTATAAACTTGATGATCTAATTATAGCATAATACGCATCCGAGAGGCAGCTAGCATGCACGTACACACTTGATTTAAAATTTCGTAGTATCGACGAGCAACCTAACAGCTACTTTTCGAGCAAAATGCTTTATTAAATACTCCATTACCAAACGGGTCGTGGTTTTTGTCAATATTGTGAAAAGCTGTGGCATTCACAGAATTGTAGTATCTAATGCTTGTTACTTCAGAAACTGTGTATGGCAAATACTCCGACATTATGATGATCCTGTGGATACGATGGAGGAACTTAATGAAGCTTGGAGACGTCGGCCTCGATGACACGATGGAAATTCACATCCAAGCCGAAGGTCGAACGCGAAAGTCACGGATCCAGGAGGATGACGAAGACCGGCAGCCCAGACCTGCAGATGCCAGGCGCGGATGGTCTGTGCCCAAAGCCTGAAACGACCTTTTCAACAGGCTCCATGGCCCATGGAACCGGCTCCGTCCAACGCCGAGTCCTGGTGCCAGCTGGCGCACAAATTGGAAACCCCAGAGATTGAAACCCATCTCGGAGTCACATTGCCGACAGGCACGGCACCCAACACCCTTGAAACGGCCTTCGTTTGCGCTTATGTTTAGGGCTTTGACTTTTGTTCATATAGTAATTAGCTTTTATATGATATATACTTTTTTAAAATATAGTCTACGTTGTAGTAGACACTATATCTAGTTCAGCTATATCGATCAAAATTGTATATGACTATTTCTTTTCGTATACTATCTCTCACGAACAGCAAGAATTCAAAAAACCATAAGCCAAAAGCGGTTGATACTTACACCAAAAACCGTGTATCATAGTTTCCAGGACTTATCTTCTTGGCAATGATTAGTTCTCCGTTCACCATGGGTCAGATCATAATAAGATGCAGCAATGGCAATAATAAGAACAAGTGAATCACGATACATACAGCACAAGCATACAGCTTTTATTCTCGATTTTTAAGCTCCTTTTATCAAACAAATACACACTACAGCACTAAGTCTAAATCCCCATGGATTCTACTTCCAGCTTGCAGGTACTTCAATGAAATCTAGTTAGGCAGGAGAGGAAATTAGAATAGTTTTACTCTTGTATCAATTGTCCTTCGACAGATAGGGCAATCTGCGACTTGTGGTCCACATTCCGAACATGTCTGCACGCAAAGAAAAACAAAATTTTAGTTCAACTATAATGGACGAAATGCAGGATAATCCGGAACATCAGTCTAGCAGTGATAAAAGTCTCACCTGATGACCACAACCAAACGCCATGTCCCGGGGTTTGGAAAGGCAAACTGGGCAGACCTGCAGATATTGACAAAAACTGCCTAATTAGATGTTGGTTCAATTTCAGTAAACACAAAATGCAAGCTCTCTTAGAAGAATCAGAACATAGAAACTTCACAAATGACCAAGAGTTTATTTCCTGGATTTCTGAAGTACTTAAAACAAAGAACGAATTAAAACCATTAAGGGTAATCACAGAGAGAATCCCTTGTTTTAAAACTAGAGGCAGATTTGAACAACTTCATAAGATATTATGAATGCTATAAAGAATAGATCACATTACAAATTACAATATCAACTTTGGTTGTAGTAGGGGGAATGCTGGTTTAACATTTTGCAATTTTCTCACGAACGTATGAGCAAGAGATGTAAAATAATGTTCGTAATCAGAAAGAGAACCTATGTACTTCGTCAACAGAGTCTGATCACTGATTGTTGCTATAGTCTATTGCTGAAGAAAGAATAGCCCCCAACATCAGTTCACCTATATATATACAATCAAAAACTTATCTGCCTCGTATGCTATACAAATACATACATTTATCTAGTAGCCTACATGTAGATGATGAAAAAAAATCAGATGTGACTGCTCTGGAAATCACATCAGAGTTTGCCTCTGGGTAGGTTCACTGCAATCCTAGCCTAAAATTTAACTAATCTAACAAAGACTGGTTTATTCAAACAGTAGAAACATTCGCTTAAAGCCAAGGCCCCACAAAGCACGCCAGTGCAAAAATCCGCTTAAAGCCAAGCCCCACATGAGACAGGCCTATGGATGCGCAGCAGCTCACTTGGGCTCGTGTCCTTGCTTCGCCTAAAAGTGTTAACCCGGAGTTTACATTTGGAACCAAAAGAATTATATGGTAGTATTACTCACTTCGGACTTCCCATGTGGGACTAACCCACTAATACTACTGCGCTTGGGCCAGATGGGCCGGGTGTTACAAAACTAATCAGGACCTGCATATCTTACGGAAACATTTTTTTCTCGTGTTTCACTAGACAGATTACTGCCATTTGTTTCCTTATCTAAATCAATAAAAAGATCCTACAAGATAGCAGGACGGAATTTGTCATACTTGGGGTTCTGGTGCTCTAGTATCTGCAGCTGGTGGGGATGTAACTGATGCTGTGATTGTTGAATCTACAGTTGCCTCCTCTCTAGGATGAGAAGGCACACTTCGGAAACTATTTGGCCGAGATGGTGCTGCTCTTGACATTGTATTATAACTCGCAAAAGAAGGAGGAAGTGGAACCCGCTCAGGTGACTTTGCAACTCGACGCCTGGTAAGTAAAAACAAGAATGACAAAAGAGATAATCACGTCAACTAGAATCGATCAATAAAAAATGTATGTGTAACTGGTCTTGCTCTTGCTTCTCCATACCCTAAAAGTCCAAGCTCTAGTGTTGCCTTGTACTGCAAAGGAATTTCCATGAGTGCTGAAAGGGCAAATTCTGTCTCCTTCTTGCTTTGACTGATCTTTTTTGACATGATTGCAGTGAAGTTGACAAACTAGGAGGGCAAATGCCAAGGTTATTTTGATTAGTAAGCAAATAAAAGTAATTCATATAGTTTTGGCACCGACCTGGAAATTGTCAAAAGATCTAGCAGGTATGTTGTCATCAAATTCCTTCATCATATCCCATGGACCATCTCCGACTCCAACCAAAATTATAGACAAGGGAAATTCACTGCAGCAAACAAATTAACAATGAGTTAATGCTGCAATGTTATTCTACGCTGTGGTATATATAATTCCATATCATGAATTGATTATTGTAGAATTATTATTTTGGCACTGGTCATGCAGAAGCAAGATGTGAGCTTTTAGCTCGGCAGGCTTCCTTCGAGTATCAGTTGCACCATTTTGCTTAAAACTCACATAAATAATGCAACAAACAGCTTGTGCCTTATAGATATCAGTACAAACCATAAGTGTGCAACTCTCTCAACTCAACCAAAAAATTAGGAGAAACGAAAAATAACTCAGATAATTTCACCAATGGAAGTCAATCTTGCGGCAAACCACCAGCCTCCTAACATCTATATACCTTGCAATCAACATTAGCATCAACTTAGTATAACCTCATAGGCTGAAAGAAGCACAGGTGCCTCTGTTTTCACCATTAGATTTGCACATATTTACAATAGCACCTTATTTGCCTTGAGCCCTTGACAACTAAATTTTGAAAAGTTGTTTCTATTATTTCAATCTTAATGAAATGCATTTATGATTTGTATTATTTGTGGCTGTCACCTTTATCATCTCACTCTGTAGTCACTAGTCAAAGGTATTCAAAATTCATTGCAAGCTGGAGTTAGATGTTGCGGGAACAAGAAATCCAAACAATAGGTGTATCAGTGACAGATAAAAAAAACCCCTTTGAAGTACATATATTCACTGTGCAATCTGGTATACATTAGAAAAATAGAGCCAAAATAATGGAGCACTCCCTTGTATGTCCACATCTTCTGTTTCCAAGAGTCATGCAAACATTAACATGCAACACAATTGCATCTTGATTCAGTTATTTATGCCATTAAAAAACTGAATTATTTGTAGAACCAGCCAATTGCCCAATGTATATATTCCACGCTAAATAACATAAACAATTACCTGGCTTGTACGATAGCATCAACAGTCATCTGCTCCTGGGTACTCAACTGGCCAAATTCAGTATCCACACTTCGTGTAACCTGTATAATGATAGCTTCAGAAACAGGCGTAATGATCTAACAAACATACTCACCCTCATTCACAGTAAGGCAACGGAATAATAATTTGAACTAAAAGTATAAATACAAAGGGGAATAGACAAGGGCATACCTGTCCATCGGCAATTATTACTAAAACATGGTATTGGCCACCACTTTGCTCAACAATGGTTGTTGCCATTTCAATTATTGGAGCGAATGATGTAGGACCTTGAAAAATATATAAATTTGATCTATACATTGACCATGTTTGTATGTTCCAAACAATAACAAACAAAATGAATTTTCCTACCGGAAAGACGAAGATGAGGAACAATCTCTCTATATCGAGCCAGAGCCTCCTGAAAACCATTGCATGGTCTTTCATCAGGATAGAAGGCAAATACATCTTGGTCATGTGTAGTTGCTGCATTATTGAAAACAGAACTGAACTATTAGTCTTTTACAATTTCATGATATATTGATATACTAATAAAAAACAGTAAGGCGTTACCATCTCCAAAACCATAGCAAGGAATTAAGTTATCGTCATCAAAAGCTGACAAGGTCTGCCCAATGATGGAGATTGCCTGCTCATAAGGATTTGGGGCATCACCAATATGATGCAAGCTCATACCATTGAAGGAATTCTTTCCTGCACGCAGACATAGTCAAGCAACGAGAACGAATGCTTTCGTTCTTTGCTTATATGTTTACATTAAATTACCTGTCCATTCGTTACTCTTTGTGAAATCAATTCCAATGATTAAATTGGAAGACTCAAGGCCAGCTTGTGCTAATGCTTCAATAACCTGCATATAGTGTGAAGTTTTCAGCAAGGTTTCAAAATATAATAAATATATTAGTATTTGATGGCTCTCATCCTTGAGGCCAATGTGACTACTATGAAAAGATAGGAATGTGCAAATGCAAAAGAGTGTATTCAATTTGAATTGGTAGATGATTTCACATGCACGCCAATCTTACGTCTTATTGTAAGTATTGAAGTATAAGTGAATTGCTCACCTTTCCTCATCAGGTTAAACTTTTAGATGAACTGGTTAGTGCATGCAACTTAATATAATATCAGAGCCAAGAGGTTTTGAGTTCGAGACTCAGTTGATTCTGACATCATATTAAGTTTTATGCACCCATCAATTCACCCAAAAGCTTAAGCTTAAGCTTTTGAGTGAAGCTTTTGGGTGAATTAGTTGGTGCATGAAACTCAATATGGTATCAGAGTCAAGAGATCTTGAGTTCGAGACCCGGTTGGCGCAATTAAATAAAAATAATTACAGCCCACTTCTATTCCACGTCTTAGGCCTGAGAGAGCCTATACGTGAGGAGGAGTGTTGAACTCGAAGGAGTTGCCGAAGGAGTTGTCGACGACTCCGTCCCCAAGGTGCTCCAGCGTGTCCGCCAAACTCGCCGGTCCCGCCCTCTCCGCGCACCTCGACTTCATCCCCGGGGATCCCGGATTTGAGGATGTCCATGTGACCATGTTATGTTGAATCTGATGGAGAAGAAGTGGCTGCCCCCGGGAGCGGAGATCGATCCTCCCGGGGGCAACAGTAGCGGAAGTTGATCGAGATCGAGGTTAGGGTTTTACCTAAACTCTGATACCATGTTATGAATATTGTGTGTATTGATATGAGACCCAAATGACCATATATATAGAAGAGTACAAGGAGATATGCCATATAGAGATAAGGCATATATGGAATAGAATACAAACTCTATATCCTAATACAACTCTATCTCCTTAACAGTAAGTAGTTAACACAATAGTAACACATGGACATGGACTAGGTCAGTTTTCTAATAGAACCAAACACAAATATGCATATGCAAACTATGGTTGTCAGTTTCAACTTTCAACCACTATTGTGTACACTATTGTGCCTCTTTTTGTCTAGTGGCTCTGAATTAAATATACATAGAGGTTTGCATGTCCAGGACAAAGGAGGGTAAACTATGGTTGAGTGCCAGATTCTTACGGGACTGGGCCAGTATTTCAAGAAATTTGCAAGGGTGGTTCTGGAAGAGTGACAATTTATTGTACTATTTTGATGTGATGCTAAAATTTATGATTAATTCACAGGATATATTTCTTGGTGTTCTTTATTACAAATTACATGTTATTTTTGTTATCTTATTGTAATCTTGTAATACGTTATGGCGCAGCATCGCAGTGATGTGTGAACTGTACCAGCACAGGGTACTGTAGTAATGCACGAATAGTGCCACATGGTACTATAGCATGTTGCATGTTTGGGTAGTTCGATAGCATTAGAAGTATATTGTGGATTAGGAATATAATAATTAGTTTCTTTTGTATTTCGATTTGTTTCCTTTTAGATTATTTCTATGTGTTAGAGATTAGTTTCCTTAATACAGATACTGGTTTCTTAAGGGTCAAGTCTAGCCAATGCCTATAAAAGGAACATCACTGTCCCTATTATCATCAAGTAATGAACAATCAAACAAGTCTTTCGTCTTCCTCTTCTTCTAAAGTCAAGTCTTAGAGCCTCTCTATCATGTCAGGGAAGAGCCTTGCCGGTGGCTAGATGAGGGTGAGCGCCCTGCCCTCGGTCCTCGGACCTGTACCCAATCATTGACCACAATATTTGGTATCAGAGCCACTCGTTATGGCTTCTAATGCTGATAGGATTAAAGCCGACACAATCAGCGCCATGAATGCCGACATTGACAAGTTATTCCCCAGTGAGCTCTGCACCAACATCAAGGCCATATTGTTGGATTTGAAGATGTGATGGGACAAGAAGGCAGAGCAGAAGAAGGCACAAGATATCGCTGCGATTCTTGTGTCATCATCGTTGGTCAAGTCACTGTAACATCTTGTTTTTTCGGAGTTTATAAGGCCCTGAATTAAAAAAATTCCTGGAATTTTCTGGAATTAATACAAGCTTAAAATGAATTTTTAGAAATTAAAATGATTTAATATGATTTAAATAAACTTTAACATAAGTTAAAAATATTTTATTTGAGTTCCTCAGATCTCAAGGAAGTTTCTGGTACTTTTGGTGGTTTTTGGGTTTTATTTGCTATTTTCTGGAGCTATTTTGATTTTATGCCGATTTATTAAAAAGAAAACCGGAGAAAAAAATCTTAAAGTCCCATGGGCCGAATCCCCTCGGTCCACCCCGTGCCTCGTGTCGCCCTCTTGGCCCCTCACCCGGCCCGCCTCCGCCTCGGCCCACCTGCCCTGCCGTGCACCCGTACCCGCTCCTCACCGCCCGGTTTCTCCCTCTGCCACGCATCACGCATCTGCCGGGCGGGGAACTGTTCATCGTACTCAACCCAGACTCCGCCGCCGACTTGGTTCGGGACTCTTCGGTGTCCATGCATATAAAGCCGCGCCGCCAACCTCGCATCCCGCGCCCCGAGCCGCTGCCCCCGACCTCGATCGTGCGCCGCCAACCTCGCATCCCGCGCCCTGAGCCACTGCCCCCGACCTCGACTGTGCGCCGCTTGCTTCTCGGTAGCTGTCCTTGTCATCGATTACCAAGCCGCCGCCGAGTTCATGATCTCACCGAATTCTCGCCATGCACCGTCCCCTTCTTGGCAGAGATCCACCGTCGTTGTTCGTCATAGCCGGTGAGTTTCCTCTACCGTCCCAAACCCCGCACACCATCGTAGCCGTCCGATCTATGGTGGACTATCCGATTGATGTCATCGCCGGATAGTCCAATCATTGCATCTTCGCAGCTGCCCGATCGCCCTCATCCAGATCATTGTCCCCGCCGAGCAAAGTCGTTATCGGCTACTCAAAGTCTTTGTCGACTACTCGAAGTTGTTGTCGAGTACTTGAAGTCGTAGCCAAGTGTTTGTGGTCGTGATTGACTACTCGAAGTCGTAGCCGAGTACTCGTGGTCGTAGAACCACTATAGCAGTCGTGAGGGTTGTTAAGGGTGCCGTGGTCATCTACAGGTACTAGGAATTCGTAGTTTGTGCCAAAGTTGCAAACGAGTACTAGGTACTCGTAGTCGTGTGTAATCCAACAATTGGTAGCCGAGTCCACAGCACAGTGCAATTTTCGATTTTCACGATTTTCCTTTAGGGTTAATTTTCCGAGAGCCCGTTTTCCTCCATCCTAGCTCCGATTGACCCTGTTCTTTTTTCTAAATTCATCTAAAATTGAGATCTAGCTTTTGGTTCTGGTTTCAAGGTTTTTGGAGTTCATTTGAATTTTATTTTTGTTGTCCGGTTGTTTTCTCGTTAGATCCCGATTTCGAAGGAGCCGGAGCGCCATCAGAAGATCCCGAGTACCTCGCTGAGCATAACCAAGGCAAGTCGTGTCCTTTGATCATGTTGAACCCAGTTTGCAATATATTATTTAATTAGTTTGTTTTAAATTACATTGCATCGCTATTTAATTATAAACCCTTGGTTATGGTAGTTATCATCCCAGTTGATTAATCCCCCTTGATAATTCTGAATACATTTATGTCATTGTCACCATAGGTTGAGAAATTTAGTAGTGATGCTATGTTATTTGTCATATGGGTTGTACGATTAGTATGTTTAGCCTTGCTTAATTTACGATTGGGTTTATCATCACATGTGAATTATTAATTTGACCTAATGAGATATGGAATCGTGGTTGGTGCCACGTTTATTAAAATTTGGGCCATGACATTGGTGTGTCACTGGCGTGGTCATACAAACTTGGTTTTGCACTCGGATGAGTGATCGTGCAGTAAAGGGGAAAGTGCATGTTCATTTCGTAGGATGTGGTAGCCTCGCCTGGGTAGATTTAAGGACTTAACTTTGTGCGCCATTGATCTGAGCTTTATCGTGCAAACCATATGTCTAGTATGGGATAAACCTGGCTGATTAATTTGTGATATTTCAATCCCGATCTTGCCATTGTGATGAGCATGGTTGCTGATTTCCATGTGGCGCAAGGGGGGGTGTGATGCGAAACCCTAGCGGGTAGGATCGAGTTCAGGTTGAACATTGTAAAAGCCTTGTTGTGATTTTCTTAGGCCGAGGCTAATCACATCGTGTGGGTACAGTTGTGCAACCTCTGTAGAGTGTAAAATTATTCGAATAGCCGCGTCCGCGGTCATGGACAATGCTCGGTGCTTTCACACGAGGGTTAGTGCTGTCTTTTAAACTTGGTGATTTATGTTGGAAGTGGACAGATAGTTCACTGTTGTTTTAGCTTGTGGATGAGATGTTCACAAGTAGTTTATTTCAATTCCCTTGATTATTAATTTATTACTGTTTTACTTAAAATTCGCCTTCAATCTATTTATCGTAACTACCTTCAAATATCATTTTATGCAAATTAACATTTCAGCCATCTCTTAGTAAGCCTTGCACTCTATATTGCATTCATTTGTTACAAACGACTTACTGAGTACCAATGTACTCACAGCTTTAAGCCTATGTTGCTCAGTTGAGAAGGAGGAGTATTATTAGCAGGAGGTTCCAGAAGGACAGTACTTCGATGACTTCACGGATTAGGCTTCGTTCTCCACTCGATAGCCTGTGGACTTGTTGATTGGCTGCTACGCTTTATTTTGGATTTTCCGCTGCTAGATTTAAAGCCCTTCTGGCTACAGATATTGTAATCTTGACCATAAGGTCGTACCTTTGAGATTTATCAATATTTGAGTTTTCCCTTTTATTTAGCGTGTGTATAGTTGTGATTACATCTATGTTTGATTGTGTGCATTAGCGTGATCCTGGACTAGTGTAGTTCACACAGAGAGTCCGAATTTGCATATTCGGATCTCGACAGTCGCCAACCCCGCCGGTTGCAATCATATCCAAGATAAAAGGAGCAGTAAGAGGCGACGCTTGCCATTGCTATGGCAGTGTTGTCATCACCGTCATCGACGTTGGTCCCGCCACTGTCTTCACCAACGACGGCTTCTTTCTAGGATTTGCTGTCCTTGGCTGTACCTTTGGTGCCTTCGCCTAGGAGGAAGGTTGTTGCTGTCCAGCAGCGGTCTTCTCACACGACCGGCCGATGCCGTGCTATAGCCGATGTGGAGAGTAGCGACTGAGGGGCTAGCCCCGCCGTCGTGCCCTCCCTACCACTATCACGCTCCATGGTAGTAAGGGCGTCACTGTTGTCTCATGTTGGTGGACCATGCCGCTGGTGTCTTCCTCGATGCCACATCATATGCTAAAACGCTTCTTTTTTGGGCTCCATATATTGGAGTGTTGCTGATCTGCTCTCAAATGACTCGGTGTTGGTCGCTTCTATCAGCATGGGGATGCGAAGGTCTTCATCCGTTGCCGTCACCTGACAGCTCAAGGACGAGCTGTCTCGCCATGAGGGATGAAATTGTTATGGCATGGCACCGCAGCGTGGCCGCAAACAGTATCAACACAGGCTATTGTAGCAATGTGTGAACAGTATCTGTGTAACACTGTAGCGCTGTTGCATGTTTGGATAGTTTGATAGCATTGGCAGTATATCGTGGATTACGAATATAATAATTAGTTTCTTTAATATTAGATATTAGTTTCCTTAATATAGAGCTAGATTTCTTAGAGATCAAATTTAGCCATTCCTATAATAGGAACAACATTGTACCTATGATCATCAAGCAATGAACAATCAAACAAGTCTCTAATCTTCTTCTTCTAAAGTCAAGCCTCAGAGCCTCTCTATCACGTCAGGGAAGAGCCCAACCGGTGGCTAGATGAGGGCGAGTGCCCTGCCCTCGGTTCTCGGATACGTACCCAACCACCGAACACAACAAATAGCACAAGCTTAGAATGAACCAAACATATTGGATCTTGTAGGCTGTTGTGCTGTTTCAGCGCAATGAACTAGTATCACAGTATGGGTTCAAAACTGAATTTAATTTATGATGTAGTTGCTGACCATTAGCAACACAGGATCTTGGCAGTTTTAGATGGATCACCAAGTGGAGAAACTTGATGACAACAGCATCATCTCACAAAAAACAAAGTAAAATGTCATCTACAAATTCAGATATTTCTTGAACCAGGAGTCTATGGATATGGGAAGAACAAGAGAGTAGAGGCTGCAGCCTCTTAAATTCATGTAGTCAGGAGTCAATGTTTGAAACTTCGTTCTGTTGTCCGGGTGACAATTTCTTACACCCTTCTAAAGTTGGGTTCGAGAATATGTGAGCACCAATTCTTCTGTTGCTGTTTAAGTCATCAGTTCTCTTATTTTTTGGAATGTTTTGAGAGTTCAACTCCCATCAACCATGGGTTGGGTGGCTTATTTGTGTGGATTTTCCACTGTTATTTCTAGGATTTGAACATGTGACCTATGGGTTGTGAACCTTATGACTACACTAGCCAATTGTCCCCATTCCCTCTCTCTCAAAAAAAGGACAGCACTGGTAACTTCAAACAAATACTTTGTTCGGGCAGCAATTTCATAACCTGATGGTACTACTCTCAAAAAAAGGACAGCACTGGAAACTTCAAACAAATACTTTGTTCGGGCAGCAATTTCATAACCTGATGGTACTACTCATGTAAGCATCCACACATTTATGAACTTCAACATGAATCAACCTTCCTTATGCAATTCAGGAATCTCAAAAGAACAGCTACATCAGTTGGTTGTGCGGCTTGTGCCAATTGCCCTTATCAGGTCAGGTCAGTACCACCATCCTCAAAACCTCAGTTCATCATAAACACTGTGCAAGCTTCACAGCACTGAATTGGCCTAGATGCTTACCAGTTTTCAAACCATCTAGGCCATGCCGTGCATCATATGGTTTGGACCCGGGGTGATTTGGCTTTTTGGGCATAATTAAATTTAAAAAATGTAAAAATAGAAAAATATGTTAGCCAATCACAGAATCACAGACAATGCAAAGGAACACGAGAAAAAAAATACAAAAAAAACCTAAAAAATCTAAAAAAAATTCAGAAAAAAATGAATTAGTGAAAAAAAGCTGAAGCTGAAGCTGAAAAAAAGCTGAGCGGACCGAATGCTAACCGTAACACTGTTCAACATTTGAGCATCACCAGAGCGCATACATACATACCTCATCCAAGGACCGGTACTGGTCCACAATCTTGGAGTACTTCCTCTCCAGCCTCGGCCGCTTACCCACCGCCGCCCTGGCCGGTGCCACCCGCGTCTCGACTGCCCTCAGTGGAGGCGCTGACACGGAATGAGCCTGAGCCGCCGCCACGGCCGGACGCGAGTAGCTGCTCGAGGATACCACTACATCCTCGGCCGGCGGCGCGCTCGCCCGCCGCCGGTAGCTCGAGGACGAGGAGTACTCATCCGTCGTAGGAGCAGAGTACGGCGACGGTGGTGGGTCCCACAGATGCGACGGTGGTGGGTCCCACAGATGCTGCGGCGGCGGCTCGTAGGGATCCGTGGGGCCGCCGCGGTGCGGCGAAGCCGGCGGCGTCCTGCGCCGCGCTGCCGCCGCTTCTTGGTGTTGCTCTTCTTGGGGCTCGGCTGGGCCGGCCAGGAGGTTGCCAACGACCTTGGTGGCGGTCTGCAGGACCAGGAAGAGCACCCACAGCAGGAAGGTGCCGATCTTGCCGACCACAGCCTAGCAATTCGCAGCAATTTGCCAGAGCAAGAACCAAGAATAGGTGAACAACCAAATCAAAACTTAGTTTCCAAGAACACAACCAAATCAAAGCTTAGCTTCCAAGAAGAAGAACTGTTTCTTGCAGCTTTGGGAAGTCAAGCATCTATTGCTTACCAAGAAGCCGCTCATGCCGAGGAGGAACGAGGAGGGAGGTGAGCTCGGCTTGAGGCTGCTGTTGTGGGGGAGACCTGTTCGAGCTGCTGAGTTGGGGATTGGAAGTCAGAGGAGCGGACTGGACGGCGAGGGACGACGACTCTGTGAGTCTGAGTGACAGATGGTTGTTGGCTCGTTGCTTTCGGATGCAGGCCGCTTCTTTTCTCTGTGTGCTTGCGTGTACTCAAGGTTCGCTGAGGTGAGTTGTGACGTGTTACGCGTCTATGAACAGTTCAATCGAAACTTAACTATCTGGACGAAGGAACGGTGCCGTAGATAATACAACAATAATATGACGAGCGCAAGATCAGTAGCTCGAGAAAATTGTGGCTCCTGGCTTTCGATACGATTTTTGTAAATTAAATGAAATGCATAGCGCTATAGCTTTTTTTTTTTGGCATAAATAGTGTTTGGTTATGACTTTTAAATAATCTATTTTTTTCGAATTATAGTAATATATCTACGTTTTTTCCCGAATTATAGTAATATTTCGTTTCACCATTAAGCGATTTAGACTAGTCGTCCAACGGTTGAGCGACAATAGTCAAGTTGCTCGACCGTTGAGTGACTATGCCCAAGTAGCTTAACCGTTGGGCGATCTGACTCTAGTCACCGTACTATTGGCCGACGAGCCCTTAATTGCCCAACCGTTATACGACTAGGGGCTATATACCGGCTATATACCGCGCACGTTGGTCTGAGTGCCGGTTGCTCATTTTGCCTGAGAGAAAAGAGAGGAGGGGGAGAAGAGAAGAAAGAGGAGAGGAGAAGAGAGGAAAGGAGAGGAGAAGAGGGGAGGAGGAGAGGTCCACGCATTGATGATAGTGAGTCTCCTGTATTTTTTTGTAGATTTATTTTCAAAATATGGTAGGATATCAACTAAAATCATTAGATGTGTAGTTATATCAGGTATTCCTTATAGATTTAATTTGGAAACTAAGATAGGTTAGCAACTAAAATTATTAGATATGTAACTTTATATATTGTTAATAATTGTAAATAGTATAGCTGTAGAACTAACGTCAATTTAGTTGTTAATAGTTGTATTTTTAAAACTATGATAGGCTACCAACTAAAATTATTGTACGTGTAGTTGTGTCGGGTACATCATATATTGTTAATAGCTGTAAATAGTTTGGTTGTAGAAGTAACGTTAATTTAGTTGTTAATAATTATAATACTGTTATGACTATACTCTAACCCTAACCTCTTAACCCCATATCCTAATCCTTAACTGTAACCCCACAACCCTGAAACTCTGAAATAGTAAATCCTAAAACTCTAATACCGAAATACAGCTATGACTATATATGTTGAGGAACATACGATTCATGTAAGAATGCAACTAAATTTTTAGAATTTTTAGAGCTACGCTATAAATAATAAAACCAATAATTGTGTCATAATTGCTAACTTCAAATTAAATTGCAGGTATGGCTCGCGACCTTGGTGGTTTGAATTGGCCTTTTCGGCTTGCTGGACCAACACGTTGAGGCATAGCACCGCGCGAGCCGTCGTGTGCCGTATCTTGAGGGCATGGATGAAGCGCCCCAGTTGGGGGTGGTTTGTACGTGGACACCCCGACGGGATTGGAGACTGGACTCACGTTAGAGCAACAGGTATAACATCCTATTTTTCATAGCCTTTTTGAAGTTTTTAAAATAAAATTTATTAATTTGATTTTTCTACAATTTATTAAAGCTTAAAATGAATATTTTGTGAATTAAAAGGATTTAATATGATTTTGAAAAAATTAACATAATCTAAAAATATTTTATTTGGATTCCTTGTGTTTCAAGGGATTTTCTAAAAATTTTTGAGATTTTTTTTGAATTTATTTGCTATTTTGTAGAGCCTCTTTTATTTTATTTGATTTTCTGAAAAAAGAAAAATCCCAAAAAACTCGGTGAACAGTAACAGGCCGACCCACCACTGTTCACCGGCCCGTTCACCCACGTTCGCCCGATCGCGCTGCGACCACGCGTCGCACATCTGGCCACCTACGCAAGCCGCCTCGCCCGTAGCCGTCGGATCACGCCCGCGCCACGCATGGGCCATTGAAGGGGCTGCGCACTGTGCACCCTTATGTTCTCCCGCCGCTGTCTCCGTCATGTTCGTCGTCTGCACTGTGCACCCACGTGTTGCGCATCCGCCGGGCTGGGCATTGTTCATCTTCCTCGACCCGAACTTGCCTATGCCGTCCCACTCACGCACGCCTCAGCGTCCGTGCATGAGGCGGACTCCGCGCCCACGCGCGCCGTCTCCAAACCAACCTCTCTGTCCCCGCGCATAAAACGCACCGTGCGCTATCGCCCTCCACATCACCGAGCCACCGACTGTCCTCGCCGCGCGCTTCGTCATCCCGAGTCCTTGCCGCCGCTCGTTGGAGTTACTGTTTCGAACGCGACCGTGTTCCTCGCTGTCAAGCAAAGCGACGTTGTCAACACCGCAGTCGTCCTGAGTCCTTGTCGCCACTCGCCGGAGCCCTGCCGCCCCCGCACCGCCACCCGAACCTGAGCCCATTGCTGCGTCCCCGTGCTCGCCTGCCACGCGTCGTTGCCTGAACGGTCGGATCCCTCCATTGTGACCATCCATCCAGATCTTGCCATGTGTCCACACTGCGACTATCGGATCTTGCCGACGTCATCTTGCACCTATGCCCCGCCGACGGTTTACCTCCTCGGTAAACCTGATCCACCTTGAGCCGAGGGACTGACAGACTGGTCCCACCCGTCAGCCGCACTGTGCCATGGACCCGAGGACCAGATCCGTCTGAGTCAGCAGCTAGCTTAGCCGACACATTAGCCCTAGCCGTCACATGACGCCACATGTCTGTGCCACATCAGCACCGACCGCACCCCCAGATGCCACGTCAGCCTGCCACATTAGCAACCACGTCAGCCCTAGTGCCACATGTCAGCCCAATCAGCTGCCATGTCAGCTGTAGCCACCACGTCAGCGTCCATGTCGTGCACTATTTCGTGAGCCACGTCCACCGTGAACTAGCCTTTCTGTACACCGAGTCCACAACACAGTAACTTTTGTGATTTTCTAGTATTTTCTAGCGAATTAATTTTTCGAGAACCCGTTCTTCTCCGTCCTAGCTCCAATTGAGCCCGTTCTTTTTTCCTAAATTTATCTAAAATTGAGCTCTATCTTTTAGTTCTAGTTTTGAGATTTTTGAAGTTTATTTGAATTTTATTTTTGTACCTCGATCGTTTTCTCCCTCGTTAAATCGCGTCTTCGAAAGAGCAGGAGCACCATCAGAAGATATAGAGCCTCTCGCTGAGCAAGGCCAATGCAAGTCATGTCTTTTGGTCATGTTGAACCTAGTTTTTAATCTATTATTTATGTATTTTGATTTAGATTATCGTGCATGAACCTAGTTTTCAATCTTTTATTTATTTATTTTGATTTAAATTATCGTGCATCGCTATTTTATTACAAACTTTGTACTTGAAAGTTATCATCCCAACTGATTAATTTCTCCTTGATAATTTGAATACCATGATGCCCTTGTCTTCATAGGTTGGTAAATTATTTAGTGATACCATACTAGTTGTCACATGAGTGGTACGATTAATATGCTTAGCCATGTTGATAGTTCGAAGGGTTCGTCATCACATGTGATCAATCAATTAATTTGACTTAATGAGATATAGAATCATGGTTGGAGTCACACTAATAAAATTTCTGTGTCATGACATTGGTGTGTCATTGGTGTTGGTTATACAAAATAGATTTCCACTTAGACGAGTGATCGTGCAGTAAAGGGGTTAATGTGGATTCACTTCGTGGGATGTGGAAGTCTCGTCTGATTAATATTAAGTACGTAATTTTGTGCACTATTGATCTGAGCCTTACCGTGCAAACCATATATCTAGTATAAGGCGCAAGGGGGTGTGATGCAAAACCCTAGTGGGCGGGATTGAGTTGAGGTTGAACATTATAAATGTTTTGTTGTGATTTTCTTAGTGCGAGGCTAATCACATCATGTGGGTACAATTGTGCAACCTCTGTAGAGTGTAAATCTATTCGAAGAGCCGTGTCCCCGGTTATGAAAAATACTTAGTGATGTCACACGAGGGGTAGACTTTTCATAAACTTGGATGAGTTATCATTGGGAAAGTGAATAGTTAGTTCACTAGTGGTTTAGCTTGTGAATGGGAGGTTCACAAGTGACTTATTCAATTCTGTTGGTCATTTATTTTTGTTTTTTCTTAAGTTTGCTTCCAATCTATTTATCGTATTTACTTTAAAATATTGCTTTATGAAAATTAACATTTCAGCTACCCATTGGTAAGCCTTGCATATTATATTGTATTCGTTTGTTACAAACGACTTGTTGAGTACTAATGTACTCACAGCTTTATGCTCACTATTGCTCAGTTGAGGAGGAGGAGTTATTCCAATAAGAGGTACCAAAGGGAGGATACTTCAGCGACTTCACGAATTAGGACTTCGATTCCTAGTCGATTGTCTGTGGGCATGTCGAATATCTTCTACACTTGTTTCTGTTTTTCGCCGTTAGTTTTTTAAGCCATTCAGGCTAGTAAGTTGTAAGCTTGACCATAAGGTCGTATTCAGATCATTATTAATATTTGAGTTTTTCCTTTAATTTATCATGTATATGGTTGATATTTCATCTATGTTAAACTGTATACACTAGCGTGATCCTGGACTAGTGCGGCATATATAGAGAGTCTGTATTTGCATATTCAGGTCTCTAAAGAGATGGTATCAGATCCTTATCGATTGTAGGATGAAACCCTAGTTAGAGTGGTCGTTTTAGCCTAATTTTAAAACTTATTTTCTAAATCAAACCAACTAAAGTGGATATTTAGTAATATCTCTATTCTCTTACATCTTTCTTAAGGTTCTCGCTCTTCTCCCTACTCTTGAAAATTTGTTTTTCCCAAAATCTTAAACTGATCTCTACCTTATAATGCATTAGATGTCTCAAGCTCCTTATAGCCAGATGGGAGGATGGTGAGGACTTCTCCGAGTTTTGTTGCGGAGCCTTGGATTAAAGAAATCATCCATCTACCTCACCAAGGATGAGAAGGAGAAAGGCTAACGTATCGGAAGTATTACCAGGTTGTACTTCACCACCAGGATCGGCAACCAAGTCCTACATCACAGTTTTAAGAGTATCAGTGCTTTGTGGAGAGTTGTCAACACAAGGAACCGCACACAAGGTCATTCAACGACTTTGCAAGCTATACAAGATCAGCATATCCAGACTCATTTAGAGGTTCAAGGAGCGATATAGAGCTACCCCCAGCATAGTGGAGCCAGCCATGGAGGAGCCTCAACCGCAGTCGCCAGTACACCTACCCTTGCCTACACCACCAGGCCCGAAGAAGAGGTGGCGCATAACAGGCAACCGACAGAAGTATCTTTGGCACTTTATTCCAGCTATAGCAGAGGAGTAGTTACCATGAGTCCGCAACCCGTGGGTAGTCTACAGTGACTCAGAGAAGGAGTTTAGCGAGCCCTATATGTCAGGACCCAAGTGGGAGCCCTTAGAGTAGAGAGCATGAGTAGAGCGTTGGTTTTTTTGCAGTTATGTGTGATGTGAGCTACAAATCTAGCCCTTAAAAGCATTATATTGCAATCATATCAAACTTTTATTAGAGTTATTTGCCCAGTTTTGCTGTTAGCCTCTTGGCTAAGTATTTGCTTAGTCTAGTTTTGCCATTAGATGAATTTACCCCCATCTGTACTTTTCGTTCTCACCTTTTGTGCCCTTGTGAAGTCAGCAGTTGTTTTCCTTTTCAGAGCAGCAGGAAGATGTTTGACACCAGGAACTCCGCAGGCTGTAGCCAAGCACACCAGGACCCAGGGGCACAGTGCCACCTAGCCATCACAGGCATCCCCAATGGTTTGGACCCAGCGCTCAACCATTTTTTGGTAGCTCAGACGCAAATGATGTAAACCATGATGCAGAACATAAATGCCTTGATACAACGACAGACCTAGGAGGCAGTGCTATCTCAGGCCACTCGTCAGCAGTCCAGATTCGTAGAGTTCATGAGGACGAGGCTACCTACCTACTCTCGATCTTCAGAGCCCTTAGAAGCGGACGATTGGATACATTTAGTTGAGAAGAAACTGAACTTGGCTCAGTGCACTGACCGAGAGAAGGTGTTGTATACCACGCACCAGCTAGAGGGAGCCACCACAGAATGGTGGGAGAACTACCGCGCCACTCACGAGGACCAGGACAACATCACGTGGGCATAGTTTACTACTGCTTTCTGTCACGCCCATATTTTGGATGGGGTGATCGAGATGAAGAAGGAGGAGTTTCGTGAGTTGCAACAGAGGAATATGTCAGTAAGCGAGTATCTTAACAAGATCACCCAATTAGCTCGCTACGCACCAGAGGACGTATCCACAGATGTTGTTCGCTGGAAGAGGTTCAAGAAAGGATTGAATCCAGAATTGAAGGTATAGGTGGTAGGCAATGATTATGCTTGCCTTCAGCATATGGTGGATAAGGCCATGCTCCTCAAGGAGAGTCATCGCGAGCTGGAGGAGTCTCGTAAGAGAAAGATGATACAGTAGGGATTTCAGATGCACCAGGCTTAGAAGGCCTAGTTCGGTATGTTTCAGCCTGCATGAGTACCGCAATAGACGGTCTTCAGGACACTGGCCCCAGCACAGCGTCAGTTTCAGTCGGGACAGCGTTCCAGCGGATCAGGTGGCTAGAAGCAGAGGAGCACCAACCCAGCAGCGTCCGTGATCAGTAAACTTCAGCGACTTCACGAATTAGGACTTCGCTTCTCAGTCGATTGCTTATGGGCATGTCAAATGACTTTCACGCTTATTTTTGTTTTTTGCTGTTAATTTCTTAAGTTCTTCGGGCTAGTAAGTTGTAAACTTGACTGTAATGTCATATTTAAATCATTATTAATATTTAAGTTTTTTCTTTACTTTATCGTGTATATGGTTGATATTTCATCTATGTTAAACTGTGTGCACTAGTGTGATGATATTTCATCTATGTTAAACTGTGTGCACTAGTGTGATTCTAAACTAAAGCATCTATGTTAAATTGTGTGCTCTAGCGTGATCCTAGACTAGTGTGGTATACATAGAGAGTCTGAATTTGCATATTCAGGTCTCGACAATAGGTTTGTATGCAAGCTATGGCACTTCTTTTTATGATATTTCCACTATGTATTTATTTCTTTGTGTTTTGCAGGCTGAGTGATGCCGGCCTTCTACCTCTTGCGCTAATGGTGGAGGCCACCGATGAGTACGGTGCTATGGTCAACAATAAGGAGGAGGTCCATGCCGCCCTGAAGCGGTCACAACGATTCCCGTTTGACCAATCTCTACTGACAACTCTGGTGGACCGGTGGCAGCTCAAGATGCGCACCTTCCACCTCCCATTTAGGAAAATGGCCCCCACTCTATAGGACACTTGGCGATTGGCACGCGGACTTGTTGGGCAAGTTTGAGGGGTTTCTTCTGGCCGAGTTAGCGACAGCGTAGTACATCTTCCCAGCACGATAGAGGCATGGCTTGCGCCTGTGGTGGCTTTGGTAGTTCTGGGTATACATGCTATCCATTTTCTCTATTAGTGATGCACTATCCTTACCATTTTGTTTGTCGTGGCAACTTGAGGCATACTTCCTATGGCTGTTTGGCTGGGTATTGTTTACCAGTGTCCACGGTGACTCCGTCGATGCCTGCCTCTTTTGGTATGCGAAGGCCATTGCTGACGGGGAGGAGGTGCACATTAGCTGCGAATCAGCCATACTTGCCATGACGTACTACGACTTATGCGACGTTGTAGGATCAAGAATAATCGACTAGACGAGGGGTGTAGGATCAAGGATAATCGACTAGAGAGAGGTGAATAGGAGGTTATAAAGATTCTTGCCTTTTTACAAACAAATAACAATTGATCACTAGGTAAGTATACTAGATGAACCAAACGTATTTAATTCTAGTGATTCTAAGGCACTACTCCAAATAAAGAATGAAATTAACTACAAGCACAATAGTATTAACAATTGCAAGGATATAAATGCAATCACTAAAAGAGATAAGAATTAACCACAAATGGACATGTGATGCTTTTTTCGTGGTATCGAAGATTTGCCGGTCTTCACTAATCCACGTTGAGGATAGCCCAAGTACTCTTGTACCGGCTCTACGAATTAAGCCTCAACTCCTCGATCACTTGTGGTTGCTCTTGCTCCTCTCCGGAGATGGTAAGCACCTAGCCACTTACAATTAGCTCGGGCCTCTTCACAAGCTTCTTGAAGAGATCACCTCGCAATCAACCTCCGAGCTGTCTTGGTGCCGGCAAGTACCGAGAGTAATGAATCACGCTTCGCTTGACGGCGCTCAAGTGCTAAGGATCAATTAAAGGAATGAATGCACTTGAAAATGCTCTCTACACCTCAAATAAATGCATAAGAGAGAAAGAGGTGTGGAATGAATGCTCTAGGCTCAAAGATGTTCAATACTTGCTCAGCACACTGTCTTTGGCCTGGTGAAGGGGTATTTATACCCTCACTGGTCAAAACTAGCCGTTGCAAAAATTTATTCTGAAAATTCAGGGAAATTGGAACTACCGGCATTATAAGTGCGGAACTACCACACTTCATTGTAGCACACAATAATGGCTATGTCAGAGCGTCAGAACTAGCCGTTTGAAAAATAGTGTGGAACTACCACCGTTATAAGTGCGGTACTACTGCAATGCGGTAGTTCCATATGTCAGCGTGGTACTATCGCAACGCGGTTGTTTCGCTGTGTTTTGTCTGGTACTTCCGATTTGTGCCAGTTTAAGTTTTATTCGGGGGTACTTTATGGAAAAATGTACTGCTGTAATATCCCGATACTTTCGAATATTGGTAGTTCCGCAGGTAGGTGCGGTATCCGGTACTACCAATTTCGGTGAGTCTAAGTCCCCAGCAGGGGTGCTCTCTGGAAAAACGTACCGCTAAAAATCCAGTACTACCGTGGTCTGGTAGTTCCGCTCTTTGCACGGCGGTACTACCGCCTTCCGGTAGTTCCGCGTTTAACACTGCGGTACTTCCGATTTTACTGACAGAGCACAGTTCCTTTTTAAACTTAATTTGATGTACATGTATGATCCTAAATTGATCTAAATGGCACAAGAATATGCTATCAAGCTACTTTCATTAATCCCTCTTAATAGTACGGTGACTATCCTATAATCCGATCATCCACCTATTTTCTTCCAAGACTGGTAAAATCAAAAAGAGGGTCCAATATTTCATATACCTTATTGTTGATTCACCTTGAAGTTTTTTCAACCTTCCGCATGCAACTTGCTTTCAACAAACGCTTACTCATGAGACTTAGCCTATGCAATCTCCAACAAACACGTTAGTCCCATATTCATAAATCGTCATTAATTACCAAAATCCAATTTTTTGGGGCCTAAATGCTTTCAATCTTCACCTTTTTGGTAACTGACGACAACACTCAAATTTTAAGTGAAATAAAAGATTTTGAATATACTACTTGTATGAGGGCAAGTTGCATATTCTATTTTTGACTTTTGAAAGGAAAATTTGAATTTTTCATTTTCTTATAAGAGGTTAAGTAATTCAATTTCTTTCAATGTCGATTTTAAAAAACTCCCTATAAATATGTGCATATATGAAATGAAGTACAAATTGCACATATGAACAATGATATTGTGGGGTTGTTAAATTAAGAACTTCAAGCGAGTATATGATTTGCAAATGACAATTGCACTTGAGATTTGATGAGGCATTAATGAACATAAACGGAATTTGAAATTGCATAAAGTTCAGAAGCATAAAAAGTCATTACATCACATAGTTCATCACACATAAATAAAATGGTAAGCATCACGTAGTTCATTTCATAAATAATAGATAGCAAAGGTGAATCTTGGTCAACTTTTTCTTCTCCTCTTTACTTCTCCTGACTTCTCCCCCTTTGGTATCAAAATACCAAAAAGGGTTACTCATGTGGATCTTGGGGAGAAGTAGCATGACGACAGCGGTGGACATACTGGACTGGAGCCATTGCAACCTCAAGGGCAGTCATGCGGTCTCCAAGGGTGGAGACGGCAGTTGTCAGTGAGGAGACATCCGCGGTCAGGGAGGAGATGTTGCCGGTCAAGGATGTCATGTTATCAGTTAAGGTAGACATGCTACCATTAAGACGCATGATGGCGGAATAAACCTGGGCAAGTGTCACCTCATCCTCGCCCTGCTGCCTAGAGGAGGATGCTCCTGAACGCGCTCTGGGGCGCGGAGGCATGGAGATCCGGGGTCCCTCACGTGGCTTGTAAGGCTTGTGCACGCCCCCTCGCCCTACTCTGAAAGGTCCAATCTTATGAATGATCAGGGCCATGATATAAAGTACACAATTGATCCGCCTCCATGATGCTACTATCAAGCAGCCATCTCTCTAATCATGAGATCAACAACATCAAACATTGTGCCAGTCATGATGTAGTCGATCACGTTCCATGCATGTCCTCTAATGGCGTCAAAATTGCCGCTCTTAAGGAGAACAGTGTGATTGATAATCCTATTGACAAAACTCGGTATGGGAAGAAGTCCATGGAGTTTGCTTGGCACATACTCTCATTTTGATCATAATATTTAGTACACTGAGCAATGGGAAGTGTCGGTCTGTCATAGACTTTCTCATATGCACTTGAGAATGTGTTAAAAGCTATCTCAAGTTCTTGCTTGGTGGAATGCAAATAGTGTTTTCTCGTCATCCAAGATAAATGCTCAAAGTTTAGAAAAATGTAAAGTGTGGCATAGAACTGACAGATTATCTCTTCATTGTAATCCGATTTGAGAGATACCACATGATGGATTCCCGCCCTCTGAAATAGGCAGAAAGTTCCCTCAAACTTGTCCATTCCATCAAGGTGATCCCAATCAATGTATTTGTGATCAGTAAATTTGTTGGGACAATAAATTTCTTCATAGACCTGCTCCTGGAATTGAGTATGGAACTTATGATTGTTAGTGTTCTTGGGGAGCACGAACTAACTGCGGTGCCTGAGTATGGCGTAGTCATCGCTGGTCATTTTGGAGATATCTCGGCGCTCATTGTCGATCGCTGCATATCTTCATCTTCTTCCGTTGCTTCAAGAACCGGACTGCCAGAAGGACTACTTATCTGGTGTTCTGACTTTGGCGACTTTAGGGGTCCTCTGAGGACACTCTTCATGAGCCGTCTGGACTATGGGTGAATCAGGGGATGAGACCCCTGTTTGGAGGAACTCTGGCCTGAAGCACCCTCCCTTGCGTAGAATTTCTTGGTTACATTCTTCAACTTTTTGAGTGCATTCCTTGTGGTGCCATCTTGAGATTCAGAGGAGGTGAACTCTAGTGATGCAGAAAATAGCCCAAGAACGAAGAAAATTCAATCGGATTTAGAGATTGGGTCAAGGATTGAGAGGGGGTGAGAGAGAGAGGAGTTGTACAGTTTCAATTGAATGTGGGGAGAGAGAAGGAAGGGTTTGAGGAGGAAATAGGGAAAGAATCCCGGGAGTAACTGCCCTCTCCATAAAAAAATCGGTAGTTCCGCAGTTTACACACCAGTAGTTTCGCACTCCGGTAGTTCCTCTTTTTGCCGCCGGTAGTACCGCACTGCAGTAGTTCCGATTTTTCTGGGACTTTCTGATTTTGAGATTAATTTGAGATTTTATGCAAATGATCCCTAGTTTTGCACTCAATTAAGAATCATTCAGGATCATTATGCATTGACAAACCTATTTGAGATCTAAGAAAATAATTTTTATGAACATACGAGATTTTAGCAAATTTTTTTGAAAAATCACTTCAAAAATACTCAAATAGCACCAATAACACACAAACACATGTGACAAGTGTTCAAGCTATATTAGAGTAGTCTAAAACATTTAATTCATTCTTTAATTTACAAAACCGGTTTTCATTTAAGGGTTTGGTGAAAATGTCCGCTAATTGATCTTCAGTTCTAATGTGACTAATCTGAATATCCCCTTTGCTTATATGATCTATCAAGAAATAGTGTCTAATATCTATGTGCTAGGTTCTAGGTGCTAGTGACTAATCTCATTATCACACTAAAGTGGCGTTTTATCAAATTTAATTCCATAATCCATCAAAGTTTGCCTCATCCATAGCAATTGTGCACAACAACTACCTGCGGAAACATATTCGGCTTCGGTGGTTGAAAGTGCTATAGAGTTTTATTTCTTGGAAGACTATGACAATAAAGACCTTTCTAGAAGTTGACAACTACCCGATGTGCTTTTTCTATCCACTTTGCAACCCGCATAATCGGAATCTGAATATCCAATTAAATCAAATTTAACACCTTTGGAAAACCACAAGCCTACACTAGAGGAATATTTTAAATATCTTAGAATACTCTTTACGTCCACTAAATGACACTCTTTTGGAGAAGCTTGAAACCTTGCACACATGCAAACACTAAACATGATATCGGGCCTAGATGCGATAAGATAAAGCAAACTACCAATTATAGATCTATAAAGCTTTAAATCTACTGATTTACCTCCTTCATTGAGATCTAGATGCCCGTTTGTTGCCATGGGAGTCTTCATAGGTTGTACGTCTTCCATATCAAACTTCTTGAGTAAATCCTTTGCATACTTGATTTGGCTTAAGAACATACCATTTTTAAGTTGTTTGATTTGAAGTCCAAGAAAGTAACTCAATTTTCCTATCATGGACATCTCAAATTCTGTAGACATCATATCACCAAATTCTTTGTAAAAATTTTTATTAGTAGATCCAAATATGATATCATCAATATAAATTTGATATACAAAGAATTCATCATTTATTATTTTGGTGAATAATGTAGTATCAACCTTCCTGATTTTGAATCCTTTTGAGAGTAGAAAATCCCGAAGGCGGTCATACCATGCTCTAGAAGCTTGTTTTAATCCATATAGCACTTTTGAGAGTTTGTACACATGATTTGGATTTTTAGGATCTTCAAATCTGGGAGGTTGTTCAACAAAGACAAGTTCAGTTATTTAACATCAATTTGATATAGTTTAATATCAAAGCATGAGACAAAAGCAAGCAAGATTCTAATAGACTCAAGTCTAGCAACTGGAGCAAATATTTTATCATAATCTAGTCCCTCAATTTAAGTAAAATTTTAAGCCACTAACCTTACTTTGTTTCTTACCACAATTTCGTGCTCATCTTGTTTGTTGCGGAAGACCCATTTCGTGCCAATTACGTTGTGCTCCTTAGGTCTTTTCATCAAACTCTAAACATCATTTCTTGTGAAGTTGTTGAGCTTTTCATGTATGGCATTTACCCAATCGATGTCATCTAGAGCGTTATCTACAACCTTTGGTTCAAGAGAAGAAACAAATGAGTAATGTTCACAAAAAGAAACTAATCTAGACTGAGTTTGGACACCCTTACTCATGTCACTCAATATTTGATCCGTTGGATAATCTTTGGATATGGCGTTGTGAATCTTGAAAGGTTGATGTTGCTCTTTCTTTTCTTCTTCGTCTTGAGCTTGAATGTCGTTTGTCATGATAGAAGTAGGTGGTTTCACTTGTTTTGATGAAGGTGAGTCACTTGTATCTTCTTTTGGTTTAATGCTACCAATTTGCATTTTTCCATTGGCCTCCTTAATCCTTCATCACCTACATCATCCAAATTCTTTTCCTCTTCATGAGAGCCATTAGTTTCATCAAATTGTATATCATAATATTCTTCAACTAAACCAGAGTTTTTGTTGAAGACTCTATAAGCTTTATTATTTGAAGAATAACCTAACAAAAACCCTTCATCGCACCGGCTTTTAAATTTTGAGAGCCGAACACACTTCCTTAAGATATAGCATTTGCATCCAAATACTCTAAAATAGAAGATGTTCGGCCTCCTTCCCATGAGAAACTCGTACGTGGTCTTTTTCAAAAGTCGGTGCAAATAAAGATGATTTATGGCATGATAAGCGGTATTGATGGCTTCCGTCTAAAAGATATCGAAAGTATTGTATTTATCAAGAATTATTCTAACCATTTCAATTAATATTTGATTTTTCCTTTCTACAACTCCATTATGCTCCGGAGTGTAGGTTGTGGAAAACTCGTGCTTTATTTTAAGTTCATCACAAAGATCTTCGATTTTTGTATTCTTGAACTCGAAACCATTATCACTCATAATTTTTTATTTTGAAATCAAATTCATTTTGAGCTCTTTTTGCAAAACTTTTAAAAACTTCGGGAGTTTCACCTTTGTCATTTAAGAATAATATCCATGTATATCTTGAATAATCATCTACAATGACTAAACAATAGCTACTGCCACCTAAGCTCTTGTAGGTTATTGGCCCAAATAAATCTATGTGTAAGAGATCTAATGGTTTAGATGTTGAAATGATACTTTTGGAAGGATGAGAATTTGCCACTTGCTTTTCGGCTTGACAAGCACTACAAAGCTTATCTTTCCCAAACTTCATATCTTTCAAGTCAACAACTAAATCATGTTTGAAAAGTTTTTGAGTTAAATCATACCCACATGACCCAACCTTCTATACCATAGCCATCCCACAGATGTTTTTGCTAATAAGCATGTTTTCAAACCCGAGCTATTTGAGGAGAAATCCACTAAGTAAAGATTTCCAAATCTAAAACCTTTGAAAACAATTTACTTATCCTTTTCTTTTGAAATGGTGACATCATCTTTAAAAAATGAGCATATCAAATCGAGATCACATAATTGAGCAATAGAATCAAATTGAAAATTTAACGTTTCTACTAAAGATATATTAGAAATAGAAATGTTATTGGAGATAGCAATTTTACCCAATTCTAATACATTTCCTTTACTATTGTCGCCAAATGTGATCTTTTCATTGCTTCCATTTTCAAATGTGGTGAACATCTTCCGGTCTCCGGTTGTGTGTTGAGTGCATCCACTATCAAGCACCCCAATGTCTTTCCATCGGTCTTGTAGTTCACCTACAAAAAAAATCAATTTCTTTTAGGTACCCAAATTTGTTTAGGTCCTTGGAGGTTAGTAATCAAGGCTTTGAGCACCCAAATAGCATTATTTTTGGCTCCTAGAATTAAAGTGCCAATAAATTTTACAACAATTTTACCACTATTAGATTTTTTAAGTAAATAGCAAGAATCATACAATCTAATAGAAGGAGCTTTGTTATCTTGACAAGATTTGCCATTTGGCCTAACAAACATTGTAACCTCTTTTGTCGGTATCTTACCTTTCTTGGGCACATATCCAAGTCATTTTTTATTGAATGAGTATCTTTGCTCACTCAATAGCTTATCAAGGAAGGCTTTTCCCTTGAAACATCGCTCCAAACTTTTATTAAGTTGAATAACTTGTTCTTTAGTTTACCATTTTCAACAATAAGTTTATCATCAATTGAGTTAGCATTATCATCAATAGTTGAATTGTAAGGCATAGTTAACAAGTCATTACATGAAGTGGAAATATTAATTATAGCAATTTCTACACTAGGCATATCATCTAGAATATCACAATTAATACCAATGCTAGTGCAAGACTTGCTTGATTTTTCTTAGAGAAGCAAATCATAAGTTTCCTTTAGCTCCTCATAAGAATCCTTTAGAGAGAGATGTTCTCTCCTTAGGTCCTTATATTTTGACTTTTTTTTTCAAGAAATTCATTTAATTCAATTAACATGTCTATTAATTCATCATAGGAAGGCTCATCATCATCAATAAATTTTACCTTTTCTCCCTTTGCCATAAGGCATGTTGGAGTTGAGAAAAAGTGATGGAGCTTTCTTGATGGCAATTATGATTAGACCCTTCTTCTTGGGGGATTCTTCCTCATTGGAGTCAGAATCCGAGTAATCCTCGTCGGAGATCCATTCTCCAAAGTGAGCTTCATTCTTTCTATCTTTATGAAGCTTCTTGAAAAGCTTCTTCCTCGGGTTGAAGTCCTTCTTCTTGGATGACTTGCCCTTATCATACTTTCTTGTGGGACATTGAGAGGCAATGTGCCCCTTCTCATCGCACTCATAGCAACAGATGTTACTATAACGCTTGTTATCATTGAATGAATGCCCCTTTTTGCTTGATTCTTGATTTGCACTCTGGTATGGGCGCCTTCTCATGAATTTCTTTATTTTTCTCACAAGGAGTGCCATCTCATCATCGGAGTCCTCATCTTCATCCTCGGATTCTTCACTTGATATTGCTTTGGCCTTTAAAGTGGTGATCTTTTTGCCTTTGGAAGAGAATTGCTTCAAAAGCTCATTCTTGTCCTTCTTGTGTAACTCATTGGTAATAAGATTACCCAAGAGTTGTATTGGAGTCATCTTCGTCAATTCGGGTCAGTTGAGGAAGAGAATCACCAACATCTCGTACTTCTCTGGCAATGCACTAAATATTTTTCTTACAACATCAATATCCGTTAATGACGTGCCAAGGCCTTTGAGTTCATTTACAATGTTGTTTAAGTGAGAATACATCTCATTAATACCTTCATGTGGTAACCTTGTAAATGTCTCATATTTGATCTATAAGCATATACAATTTGGTTTCTTTAACCACAGATGTTTTCTCATGAATTTCCGAGAGAGTTGCCCAAATATCATGAGCGGTCTCTAGATTGCTCACTCTATTGAACTCATCCGCATTTAAGGCTCCAAATAATGCATTCATGGCTTGAGCATCTAGATAAGCGTTACGTCTCTCTTGATCCGTGGGATATAGTGCATCAAGATGCATGACATAGCCCTCATTTATAATTTTTCATATGCTTGGACTCATGGCATTAAGATAAATAGACATTCTAATTTTTCAATAAGCAAAATTAGTGCCATCAAATTGAGGTGCCTTTCCTACAGCAATCCCTTCACTAGCCATTGTTTTCTCTCTAAACGGTTAAGTCAAATAAATGAGAGATCAAGCACTGATACCACTTGTAGGATCAAGAATAACCGACTAGAAGGGGTGAATAAGAGGTTATAAAAATTCTTGCCTTTTTACAAACAAATA
Source organism: Melocanna baccifera (assembly GCA_036346265.1). NCBI lineage: Eukaryota > Viridiplantae > Streptophyta > Magnoliopsida > Poales > Poaceae > Melocanna > Melocanna baccifera. The sequence goes on from CM070709.1 coordinate 13,771,402, forward strand.
ACAATTGATAACTAGGTAAGTATACTAGATGAACCAAACCTATTTAATTTTAGTGATTTTAAGACACTACTTCAAATAAAGATTGCAATTAACTACAAGCACAATAGTATATAACAATTGCAAGGATATAAATGCAATCACTAAAAGTGATAAGAAATAACCACAAATGGACACGCGATGTTTTTCCCGTGGTATCGAAGACTTACCGATCTTCACTAATCCACGTTGAGAATAGCCCAAGCACTCTTAGACCAGCTCCACGAATTAAGCCTCAACTTCTCAATCGCTAGTGGTTGATCTGACTCCTCTCCGGAGATGGCGAGCACCTAGCCACTCACAATTAGCTCGGGCCACTTCACAAGCTTCTTGAAAAGATCACCTCACAATCAACCTTTGAGTCGTCTTGGTGCCGGCAAGCACCAAGAGTAATGAATCACGCTTCGCTTGACAACGCTCAAGTGCTAAGGATCAATCAAAGAAATGAATGCACTTGAAAATGCTCTCTACATCTCAAATGAATGCACAAGAGAGAAAGATGTGTGGAATGAATGATCTAGGCTCAAAGATGTTCAATACTTGCTCAGCACACTGTCTTTGGGCTGGTGAAGGTGTATTTATACCCTCACCAATCAAAACTAGTTGTTGCAAAAATTTATTCTGAAAATTCAGGGAAATTGGAACTACCGGTGTTATAAGTGCGGAACTACTGCACTTCACTGTAGCACACAATAACGGCTATATCAGAGCGTCAGAACTGCCGTTTAAAAAATAGTGCGGAATTACCGCTGTTATAAGTGCGGTACTACCACAATGCGGTAGTTTCGCATGTCGATGCGGTACTACCGCAACGTGGTTGTTCCACCGTGTTTTGTCTGGTACTTCCGATTTCTGCCAGTTTATGTTTTTTTTCAGGGGGTACTTTCTGGAAAAAAAATATACCGCTGTAATATCCTCGTACTTCCGAATAACGGTGAGTCTAAGTCCCCAGCGGGGGTGCTCTCTGGAAAAAACGTACCGTTGAAAATCCGGTACTACCGTGGTCCAGTAGTTCCGCTCTTTGCATGGCGGTGCTACCGCTTTCTGATAGTTCCGCGTTTAACACTGCGGTACTTTTGATTTTACTAAGAGAGCATAGTTCCTTTTTAAACTTAATTTCATGTGCATGTATTATCCTAAATTGATCCAAATGGCACAAGAACATACTATCAAGCTGCTTTCAATTATCCCTTTTAATAGTACGGTGACTATCCTATAATCCGATATTTCACCTTTTCTTTCAAGACCGGTAAAATCAAAAAGAGGGTCCTATATTTCACATTGATACGGGGTCGCCCGATCTTCTTGACGTAGGATGGATACTCGCGAGAGTTTTGATGAATCGTAGCTATCCTCCAATACCAATGCAAGAGACGAACACTCTTTAATCCGCCAAAACACACTCGCGTCAATTTCGCTGACCACCAAGCGAAGATCTATCGTGCACCCAATTCCCAGCGGAAAGGCTGAACGATCTTGATTGAAGAACACTCCTAATTCCCTCACGGAATTTCGGCAGCAATGATAAACTTGAACAAAGTTTAGTAGATTGATTATTCTCAAAGGTGGTCTGAGCCCTTAGGCTGCCAATACATACTTATATAGGACCTTGGGACGTCCATAGAGTCCACAAACCTAGTACAACTCAACCCTATATGGTTTTAGATACAAACTCTCACAAAAAGGAAACTAGATTTTACAGCCATCATATTGTTTTGGCCATAACTTTTGATCCGTGATGAATTTAATGCTGGGACTAGATCCATTGCATAGCCCTTGAAATTATCTTTCCAACGAGTACAAGAACGCCCAAATCGGACTCCGATTGTGAAAGTTATGACCCTTTTAGTAAGCGCTTGTCAGGCTGTCCCGAACCGAATCCGAATTGAATTCTGAATTGAATCCGAGTTTCAATCCAATTGGCCTTGTGGGAGGTACGAATTTTGCTTGAAAATCTTATCCAAAACTTGTAGTTTAAGTCCTTGGGCTTCTCCCTTTTGCTCTCCCACTGTATGGGCTTTCTTCCTTCATGTCTTTGGCACCTAATGTCGTTATCTTCTTCCTTTTGTCTCTCCATTACTTTGCCATTGACAAACCTAAGAATGTACCATTTGATAACATGAGGTAGTATTTCATTCTTATGAATAATAACATAATATTCTATTTGAAATGAGTTCACCTGGCAATGTTTCATGCGGCTCAATAGTTCCTTCCAGTAGAATAATATATTTAACTGAAAAATACAAGACACGTGCGTATCCGCATCACACGTACCTTGTTGTTGATTCATCTTGAAGTTCTTTTCAACCTTCCGCATGTAACTTGCTTTCAACAAACGCTTAGTCATGAGACTTAGCCTATGCAATCTCCAACAAACACGTTAGTCCCATATTCATAAATCGTCATTAATTACCAAAATTCAATTTTTCAAGGCCTACATGTTTTTCAAGGGGTGAACAGGAGGTTATGAAATTCTTGCATTTTAAAACAAATCATAACAATTGATCACTAAGCAAATATGCTAGTTGAAATTAACCTACTCAATTCTAGTAATCCTAAAGCACTACAAGCAATAATGATTACAATTAAACTTCAAGCACAAGAGTGTATGATAAAGATAACAATTTACAAAGTTATAGATGAAACTACTAAAGACAAGTAAAGGAATAACCACAAGTGAACATGCGATGTTTTTCCCGTGGCATCGAAGAGTTGCTGGTCTTCACTAGTCCACATTGAGGAAAGCCCAAGCGCTCTTGGACCGGTTCTATGAATTAAGCCTCAACTCCTCAATCACTATTAGTTGCTCTTGCTACTCTCCAGAGATGGCGAGCACCAAGCCACTCACAATCTTGCTCGGGCCTCTTCACAAGCTTTTTCAAGAGATTACCTCGTGATCAACCACTCAGCCGTCTAGGTGCCGGCAAGCACCAAGAGTAAAAGATCACACTTCGCTTGACGACTGTCAAGTATCAAGGATCAATCTAAAGAATGTATACACTTGAAATGACTCATAACATCTCAAATGAATGCTCACAAGAAAAGGAGGTGTGAAATGAATGCTCAAGACTCAAGAATGTTCAATGCAAGTCCAGCAACCTGTCCTTGAGCTGGTGGGGGGTATTTATACCCTAACCAACCAAAACTAGCCGTTATAAAAATTTATTCTGAAAAATTAGGGAAATCGAAACTACCGGCATTCAAAGTGCAGTACTACCGCAATTCACTGTAACACACAATAACGGATATGTCAAAACGTCAGAAATAGCCGTTGAAAGTTGGTGCGATACTACTGCCGTTATAAGTGCGGCACTATCGCACTGCGGTAGTTTTGCATGTCGGTGCAGTACTACCGCATTGGGGTCGTTCCACTGTGCAATTTCCAGTACTTCCGATATCTGCCAATCTAAGTTTTCTCAGGGTTGCTATTTGGAAAAACGTACCGCTGGAATCGGCTGGTACTTCCGAACATCGGCAGTTCCGCTATCTGGCGTGGTACTGCCGCACTGTGGTAGTTTCGCCGTGTTAATTCCGGTACTTCCGATTTCGTCAAACCCAAGTCCTAGCGAGGTTGCTCTCTGGAAAAAATGTACCGCTAAAAAATCCGGTACTATCATGGCCCGGTAGTTCCGCGGTTAATATGGCGGTACTTTTATTTTTTTTGAGAGAGCACAATTTATTTTCAAATTTAATTTCATGTACATGCATGATCCTAAATTGATCTAAATGGTACAAAAACATGATATCAAGCTACTTTTTATAATCCCTCTTAATAGTACGACGACTATCCTATAATCCGGTCTTCCAATCTTTCTCCTAAGATCGATAAAATACGAAAAGAGATCCTATATTTTATGTACCTTGTTTTTAATCCGTCTTGATGTGCATTTCATATGCAACTTGCTTTTTGTCCTTTGCGCATATATGAGACTTAGCCTATATAATCCTCAACAACCATATTAGTCTCATATTCATTAATCGTTATTAATTACCAAAATTAATTTTTAGGGGTCTAAATGCTTTCAGACGTGTGTTGCAGGACGAGGCCAACCTCTGTCCTCGTAGGCTGCCCTCTCCTACTATAGCTGTGGTCATTTGTCCGCTTCTCCCTTGGACGGTTGATGCTACTCAACAGCGGTCCGTACCATGCGGACATGTACCACAGGGTCCCTTTGCTGCCGTAGATGGGTATGTACTCTCCTAGATCTTTACTATATGTATATTATATGTCATCCTTTGTAACCACTGTTTTGGCTAGTAGACACAGTTTGCACAACTGCGGGTCACCCATGTGTATGAGCACTTCGTCGAGCAGCTTGACCGCCTCATCGCTAACAATGTGCACTGGGAGCCGTACTCAGCTTAGGAGATGGAGGACCACGCTCCCTCTAGGCTATCCTCACTATATTGGCACGACCAGGCGTATGGGCTAATGCGAAAGAAGCTCATCTTCGACGTGTTTGTCGAGGACTACACATTGCATAGGGTGATACATCAGTTCGGCCTCCGCCAAGTTGTTCCAGTCCCCATCGGGCGTTAGGTGCCTGACTCGGTCCACGTGTGAGGTACACACAACACATGTACCTATTATTTTTTCAAGTTCTATTACTATGCCTTCTAATTGTAGTGCTACATTTTGTAGGCATAGTAGGAGGGGAGGTAGCAGGACGAGTTGGGCGGGGAAGATGACACAGTGGCTGGAGGAGTGGGCGGACGCCCTCAAGGACCATGTGCAAGAGGGCGCACCGTACGACCCCAGTGTGTACAATGAGTACCTACGTTGGTACGCTTCGCAGACACGCACTTGGTTGGTGTATGTCATTGACCCTCCCCTTGCTCATGTACCAATACTGATTAACGCGTACCTTATACACTTGGCGCGGAACTTGTCCCTCACCTTAGGTACTTTCATGTTTCGAAATGTCTTAGTACAGTTAGCATAATTACAAGTTTGATGTTTTCTTGTACTCCTTGTAGACGGGAAAGCTTGGCCAAGAAAGCTTCAATGGCCGGCTTGGAGTTGTTGATCATTTCGTTCTCGCCAGATCATCTAGGAAAATAGAATAACAATTGAATCAAACCCTTTTCATTGCTCCTGGGAAGGCGTTTTCACAGAGTAGACCATCAATCAAGTAGACGGCCATCCATGCTCAGCATTGCTTGGTGACTATTAGGAAACTAGAGATAAGGATTCTTGTTTAAACGGATCCTCTCCGTTGAAACGAGTTCTTATCCGTAGTGGGCATCTCTCCACCCCTCTATAAATAGAGAGTCATATGGCTGATTTTGTACCTCATTGAATTGAAGCAATAAAGAAAGACCAGGAGTTCTCTCTACCTCTCTCTGTGTTCAATCTATTATTCTATCGCTTTGTGATTGATTCGTTCTTGTTCTAAGCAGAGAAATCGCTCGGACTGGTCGCCAGCGAGCTTTTCTCAACACGTTATCAGCACGACTACGCTCCGGTGAACGAAGGTAATCATTGAAGCACTTAATAGATTGATTTTCTAGATCTCTTTTGAATCTACTTTTCCTTCGTGTTCTAGATTTATTTTATCTACGGTGCAAATTCGCCCTAATTTACCACGAGCAGACCCGAAGTCACCGGCACAATATCGATCGGTAAATTACTTGAAAGGGTGGATGTCGATTGCATCATAGATTGATCTACTGTAAGCAGACTTGAAGTCGCCGGCGAAAATCGTCGATCGGTAGATCACATACATCAATAATTGCATCGTAAATTAGAAAATGATTTTTTCTCTCGGTTTTGGTTGTCCCTGTTCGACCTCTGCTTTTGATTGTGAAAAGGGGAAATGTGCGTGAGCCAGCAGGCGATGCTGCCGCCCGAAGTCGGCCGCCCACTAGTCAGCCTGTAGACCCCGTGCGCTCGCCCCGAACGGCGAAGCCGCCGGCCCGCCCGCCACCGCTGTACAGCGCCCCACGCCCGGCTGCATCCATCGCCGCCTGCATACGACCGATTCCTCGGAAGGCCGGCCCGAAGCCGCACCACAGTCGGTCGCCGACCCGCATGCCGCAACCGTTGCCGACCGAAGCGGCCTCCCCGCGCCGCTCGGTTCCCCAGCCCTCCACAGCGCCCGCGCGGGTCGCTGCTCCCGGCATCGGCCGCCGCGTCGCGCCGCGGCCGCCGCCCGCGCCGGCCCCGCTCTGCTGCCGCCGCCGCGCCTCCCGAGTGCGCGCGCCTCCACCCGCCTTCCGCGACGGCCTGCGGCCGCCGCCTTGCGCCCCTGCTGCGCCTTGCGCGTCGGCGCCCCCTAGCCGCACCGGCCGTCGGCCGCTCGCCGCCCCGCCCTGGCCGCCTCCCACGCATCCCCACTCGAGCCAAAGCTCAGGCTGCCGCCGCTGCCACAAAAGGGGAAACCCTAAAAAGGGGTTTTTAAGTCGGACGTTTGGGCTGGTTGGCAAATGGGCCGGCCAATGGGCCCTTTTCGGCCGGAAGTGGGAAGAGAAAAGAAAAAAAAGGGGGCCGGCGGGAAAAGAGGGGAACCTAGAAAATTTACATAAAACCCCTTGGACAATCTGGAAATTACGCAAATTTTCTCCGAACTGAAAATTTTGCGTATAGACCCCCAGAAAATGCACAATTTGCTGAAAATTCGTATTCTAGCATAAAAGGGTCTCGGGAACCCGAATTTCACATTATTTTCAGCATTTGAAGCTTATTTTTATTTATGCCATTATTGTTTTATGTATTTTCTGTATTTATTTACTGTTTTGATTAATTGTAATTATTTAATTGCTTTTAATCACTGAAAATTAGCAGTAAATTATGGAAAATGTATAGAAATTTATGAGACATCATGATAACCTACTATACTATTTATTTACCTGTAGTAAATAATTTCATGCATGTTTACCTGAAGTAAACTTATATGTTCCATTCATCACATGTTGATGACTGGCATCATGAACCGGAAGTTCGAGGAGCTTGCCCAGCATGGCAAGAACTATCTGACATGGGCATCCGATGTCGAGATAGTACTTAGAGCCAGGAAGCTCCGTGCAGCTATTGGGATTGGCGGACGGCATGACACCAAACCCACACCTGAGGAAAATGATCAGGCACTTCATTTCCTCAGGCACCACCTCTGCATTACTCTCAAGAATAAGTATATGGCGGAGAAAAGCGCGCTAGCACTCTGGACCGCACTCAAGAAGCGGTTTGAGAGGTTAAAGTACACCATTCTTCTTCAGGTAGAGCAGGAGTGGATCAAACTGAGGTTTGCCGATTTCAAGACGGTCGGGGAGTTCAATTCTGCCTTGCACAGAATTTATACCAATCTTCAACTCTGTGGCAAGCAGATCACAGATGAGCAGAAGATTAAGAAGACCCTATCTACCTTTCACCCCAATGCTGTACAATCCGCCCGCAACTATCGTCAAGACGGCTATAAGGAGTACGCCGAATTGATTGATATGATGCAGGTTCCGGAGGCTCAGGACGAACATCTCCATAAGAATTATGTTTCTCAGCCATTGGGGAGCTCCGCTGGCCGCGAGGCCAACGCCGGGATCTATAAGGTGTGAAAGCCCTTGATGAAAAGAAGGAGAAAGAAGGGTAAGGCCGTTGTCCAGAAAGGCAAGTCAGATACTCCAAGTGCCAAGGTTCCTACAAATGTGGCAAGTGGGGGCATTGGTCGCGGATCTGTAAAGCATGGCAACATGTCATTGATGCCCACCAAGCCCAGAAGAAGAATGGCAAAGGGCAGCCGGAAGCTCACTTTGCAGCTGTTGAGGGGGAGCATCATGTGCCGCTGCCTGATATGATGGAAGTTGAGTCCATTCCGGCAGCAGCACCCCCTTACGACCTAGAGGCAGCCACCTCCATGATTTTTCTCGAAGAGAATATCACACCTGAAAAGATAGCCAAAGAAGTCAATAATTTTCTAGTTGATTCCGTCTGATGCACAGAATGCATAAGACGTTAATTGTCATTTATTTTGCATTAAATGGACAAGTTAGAACTTACATGGATGGTACTTTAGTTTTGTTTTCTCGTGATGGTTGGATGATTTTGGAATAATTCATTCATTTATTCAGTTTACAATGGCATGATATGTTCTAATATTTGTGTGTTTTATTTATGTGTTATATGCATTCTAATACATATTAATAAAATACCTTATATTAGAGCACGTGTGGCGCCCTATGGAGGAAGTATGCCTTACCGACAGTGGTACCACGAATACCATCTTAAGAGAGACTAAGTATTTTCAGTCAATTCGTAAGAGCAATGACAGCCTTACGACAATCGCCGGAAGCGATGCATGTATAATTGGTTCCGGAAGAGCCACAATTATACTTCCTATGGGCACAACTTTGGTCATTGAAGATGCATTATTGTACCCAGAATCGACTAGAAATCTCCTAAGTTTTAAAGATATTCGCGCCAATGGTTTTCACGTTGAGATTGAAGAAGAGTATGGTAAGGAATACCTACTCATCACGAAGCGCGAAGAGAATGGCAAAATGGTATTAGAAAAACTTCCTTCACTAGAAACTGGGCTATATTATACCAACATCAATGCGCCGGTAGCATACACTGTCCTGAAGACAGTATTTAGAAACTCTGAACTATTCTGTCTTTGGCATGATAGATTAGGCCACCCAGGTCTTAGGATGATGAGAAATATAATTAACAATTCTCACGGGGCATAATATTAATGTGAAGAATTCCCGAATCACGAAGATTTTGTATGCCCTGCATGTGCCACCGGGAAATTAATCACTAGACCATCCACTCTGAAAGTGAAGGATGAAGTCCCTGCATTCCTGGAACGCATCCAAGGAGACATTTGCGGTCCTATTCAGCCTATCTCAGGGCCATTTAGGTATTTCATGGTGCTCATTGATGCTTCCTCAAAGTGGTCATATGTGGGTTTATTATCCACAAGAAACTACGCTTTCGCCAAATTGATCTTGTAGATCATTTGTATCAGAAATGTGTTCCCTGATCATCGCATCAAATCCATTAGAATGGATAATGTCGGAGAATTTACTTCAAAGGCATTTGATGATTATTGCATGGCGATGGAGATTGCAGTTGAGCATTCGGTACCGCATGTCCATACCCAGAACGATTTGGCAGAGGCTTTAATCAAGAGAATTAAATTTATTGCCCGACCCCTTTTGGAGAATTGTAATTTGCTAGCTACATGTTGGGGACACGCAGTCTTACATGCAGCAAATCTCATCAACTTTAGATCTTCGACCTACAACATCCATTCATCTATACAACTAGCGCAAGGGTCGTCACCGAAAATTTCTCATCTCAGAAGGTTTGGATGCAAGGTTTATGTACCTATACCCTCTCCGCAGCGAACTGCAATGGGCCCTCTCCGTAAGACTGGGATATACGTTGGTTATGAGACTGCATCCATAATCAGGTATTTGGAACCTATATCGAAAGATTTGCATACCGCCCGCTTCGCTGATTGCATTTTTGATGAGGATAATTTCCTGACATTAGAGGGAGAAAATCAACGCCTTAATAAAGAATATCAGGAAATTACGTGGGAAGCCACGGGAATTTCTACACATGACCTACGCACTAGTAAAAGTCTAGAAGACAATAGAAGTCTAGAAGACAAGAGAAGTCCAGAAGACAATACTAGTCTAGAAGACAATTGATTTGCAAGCATTAGCGAATCAGCTGCTTGATCACTTTAGTGATTTGAAGAGTGTGACTAAGTCGCATGTGCCTGCATGCACTGCACCGGAGAGGGTTGAAATACCAAAGAAAGCAGAAGGTATCCCTAATCTCGTCCAGAGGCCTCAGAAAAAAAAGAGGACGAGAACTCCAGCTCCTCGAATCCAAAGTAACCGGGGACGCCTGGCGAAAAAGGATAAGAAAGATTTATCAGAGCCGATCACTGAAGTCCCCCAGAATGAGAAGGGGAGCCAGTTGAGACCTGACATAAGTATGACACCTATTGAAAAGGACATACCGGATCTGAATAACCCCATCGACATAGATGTGTGCGCACACATCGGAGCCGAAAAACTAAAGGGACTTGCCACCGCAATTCAAGGAAGCGATGCGCAAGGTGAAGCTCTAGAAGAAGCAACTCATGAAGAAATAGCTATAAATTATGTGCACACGGGAGAGTCCCTGAACAGGACAATAGCCAGTGTTGATATCTACTTCGCAAAGAAAATTACCACAATCATTGATCTTGATCCCGAGCCTACATCGCTCGCTGAATGTAAGAAAAGATCAGATTGGGAAGATTGGAAGAAGGCAATAGCTACTGAATTATTATCTCTGAATAAAAGAGAAGTATTTGGGCCCATATGCCGCACACCTCCCCATACGCACCCCGTTGGGCACAAGTGGGTATTTGTTCGAAAGAGAAATGAAAGAAACGAAATAGTAAGATACAAAGCAAGGCTGGTAGCACAAGGTTTCACTCAACGTCCTAGAGTTGATTATGAAGAAACCTACTCCCCAGTCATGAGTGAAATTACCTTTAGATACTTGATCTCAATGGCAGTGAACTTGAATTTAGAAATGAAATTGATGGATGTTGTAATAGCATACCTTTGTGGTAACTTGGATTCGGAGATTTATATGAAAGTCTCTGAAGGCATTCCTCTACCAAACCAAGACAGAGCAAATAGAAATCTGTACAGTGTGAAGCTTAGAAAGTCCCTCTATGGACTGAAGCAATCTGGTAAAATGTGGTATAATCGCTTAAGCGACTTTCTCTACATAAAAGGCTACACGAACAATGAAGACTGTCCTTGTGTATTTATACGAGATCCCAGAATGGATTCTGTATAATCTCAGTGTATGTAGATGATCTGAATATCACCGGGACAGTGGAAGATATAAAAGAAGTAAGCTCCTACTTGGAGTCAGAGTTTGAAATGAAAGATTTGGGCAAGACCAAGTTCTGCTTAGCCTATAGCTTGAGCATGTCCCCGGAGGAGTTTTGGTACATCAGTCGACCTACACCCAGAAGGTGCTAGAAAGATTCGGTTTTGAGAAAGCATTCTCATCAAAAGTACCGATGATCGGGAGATTTTTACAACAAGAAAAAGATCCTTTCCCACCTAGGGAAGAGGGGGAGGAAGTCCTGGGACTGAAATTCCCATACTTGAGTGCAGTTGGAGCACTCATGTACTTAGCAAACTGCACTAGACCGGATATTGCTTTTGCCGTGAACCTGTTAGCAAGGTATAGTGCAAAACCCACCAAAAGGTATTGGCAGGGTATAAAGGACATCTTCCGATATCTCTAAGGAAATAAGGACATTGGATTGTTCTACAGAAAGAATCAAGATCTAAACTTGATTGGTTATGCAGATGCCGGGTACCTGTCTGACCCGCATACCGCAAAGTCACAAACAGGCTATGTATTCCTGTGTGGTGGAACTGCAATTTCCTGGAAATCGTCTAAGCAAAGCCTTGTAGCTACCTCAACGAACCACTCAGAAATAATAGCGCTGTATGAAGCCGCACGCGAATACGCTTGGCTACGCCGAATGGTTCACCACATCCAGCAGTCATGTGGGATGAACATTGTGCAAACCCCCACAATTATCTATGAAGATAATGCTGCTTGCGTTGCAAAAGTACAAACGGGCTATGTGAAGAGTCATCTCACAAAGCATATCAACCCCAAGTTCTTCTATGCTCATGAATTGCAAAAGATGGACAAAATTAAAGTACTGCATACTAAGTCTTGTGAAAATCTAACAAATTTATTCACAAAGTCTCTCCCCGCATCTAGCTTTGAAAGGTGTGTACGAGGGATTGGTATATGAGACTTAGAGAAGTACAGAATTCAGGGGGAGAATTCCCTCAAGCCCGTTAGTGAATTTTGATCCTGAAGGTCAAGTACCCAAAGAATAAACGTCCTGAAAACTGAATAAAGTTGGGTGAATTGTACTCTTTTTTCCTTGACGAGTTTTCCTGAAGTTTCTCGGTTAAGGTTTTTAATGAGGCAATTCGTGCATCGCAGTATAACATGCATCATGTATTCTTTCTCCAAATTTTTTCCACTGAGTTTTTATGGAGTTTTAATGAGGCATGAGTATGTCGGATGAGTGTCCAAAGGGGAATATTAGGAAACTAGAGATAAGGATTCCCGTTTAAACGAATCCTCTCCGTTTAAACGAGTCCTTATCTGTAGTGGGCACCTCTCCACCCCTCTATAAATAGAGAGCCATATGGCTGATTTTGTAACTCATTGAATTGAAGCAATAAAGAAAGATCAGGAGTTCTCTCTACATCTCTCTGTGTTCAATCTATTATTCTGTCGCTTTGTGATTGATTCGTTCTTATTCTAAGCAGAGAAATCGCTCGGGCTGGCCGCCAGTGAGGATTTCTCAACAGTGACAACCAAAAAGACACATGAATTTTGCCCAAACCTGTCTGCCTGACCCACGGGTAAATGGAGCAATAAGTGGTCAACTGTTTCTGGCTTTTGCTCGCATAGAGGGCACAACGTGTGCACTGGCACACCTCGACGCGCAAGCCAATCAGCTGTCCAACGGTGATCATTGGCTGTAAGCCAGACAGAAAACTTGCATTTTAAAGGAGCTTTACTCTTCAAAATTTGCTTGTAGCCTGCAAACTGGATTCCTCCAAGGAAGAACGCCTTATAGGCTGATTTGGCTGAATAAACCTCAGAAGAATTAAACTTCTAAATAACCTTATCTTCATTTCCAGGTTGTAGCGACACAACGAAAACTCTGTTCCAGAGAAGTAGGTATTCGATAATGGCTTGAACCGAAAGGGCTCCTTGAATGTCGCGGGCCGCATTCACCAGGATGCCTTGTGCCACCGTGGTGGATTTCTTGACTCTCGGTCGAATAAGCTTCCAAAGGGTCGGTGCCAGATTTTCAACTGATTGCTTTTCAATCTAGTTATCTAACCAGAATAGCGTCAGGTTGCCATCCCCAAGTTGTACTTCTATCACCGCTTTGAACATTGCTCGAATAGCAGGCTCATTTGCATATTTTCCTAGGTGCACGTTGGATTGGTCTTCTGCCACCACAATCATCTTAATCTCAACGCATAACCCACGATCTTAAAGTTAAGGATTCCTAAACCACCAAGAGAAAAGAGGCCTGCAGACTGTTCTCCATGCCACTAGACATTGGTTCCCCAAAGACTGCCTCTGTTCTCTTCCATAAGAAAGCATGATGTCGCCTATCTATGGGTGGTCTTTTTGGACTTGACTTTTAGCTTGAATTTTTTTTAATACTAGTTATTTATGAAAGAGAGTACGGAGAGAGATACTTACGTGTGATTTTAGCCGATATAGATGAAATCGAGTCAGTGTCTACTACAATCGACTTGTAGATCTTATCTTAAAAAGACACTCCATTTAAAAACTAGTTACTATAGAAAGCAAGTCATAAAACCAAAACAACCAACCTATAGCTTCAAGAGCCCAAACTGGTAGGTCTAGAGATAATATGTAGTAGAGGAAAGCCATAGATAGAACCATGTTTAGCTATGGTAAGGCCACCGTCCGATGACAACATACCTTCTTTCCAAGCTGGGAGCTTATCGATAAATTTGTCAACCCAGTTTCCGCCCCATTTTTGTGTTCCAAAAATTTTGATTTTATGCTTGGCTTATTTTGAGTTGTTCTGTTATTCTCTGGGCCTTTTAAGGCCAACGATGACAGCCGAAAATACAACAAAGCCAAACGGGCCAAGAATCAATGGAGCCCGTAAACAACCTCCGTGCACGTCAAGAAAGCCCAACCCACTGCAAATAGTGCCCCATGCAGAAAAAAAAATCAGGCGCACTCATCAGAAAAAGAAAATACATCAACAATCAAACAAAACAGATCAAACGGTCGGAAAATGTACCTGTACCTGTGTCCTTAAGGACTCGATTCTTTTTCCCTCACGATCTCCAAAGAAAGAGTGAGGTCAAAATCCTTAAGATTAAATCTAGTTATAATCTAGCAAATTTATTGACTAAAATCCTTGCATACAACAAGTTTTAAACATGTCTATGACATGGGAATGAAGAGTGTTGTCTTGAGTGATAGCGAATTACTCATGTTAACATTTTACCGTTACTTAGTTCCTGAAGTTCATCATTAAGTCCAGAGGATTAAAGCTATACTTTTTTCCTTAATTAAGATTTTCCGAATAGAATTTTCTTAATTAAAGGTTTTAATGAGGCAACATGTGCCATACAAATTAAACATGAGCTATACCTAAACACCACTAGAGCCCCTCAATCCCTTAAATCTACATATCTTAAGATTTGATCGACTCCTTGATTGTGATGTTGATCGGTCAATTGGCAATGTGACAAGGCTAATTCTCAACGAAAATGGGACGGCGAGACATATTTTAAACAGGCTTAGCAATCGACTTCAAATGAATCGATAGCACTTTTTCACGGTGACCTCTTTTTTTTTGTAACGGGTAGTAGCACATTATACTTGAAACATTCTCACTTTAGTCTAGACAACGGCGGCAACGGTGATTCCATATTAATCGTCCGTACAGGAATTTGATAATTGTGATTTCATAATAGCTACCCAATCGAGAGTTAGACAGCAGGCAAAGGCGCAGCAGTTCGCCTTCGAGGTACGTACGACTAAAGATTCAGATACTAATTCTAACAGCAACAGACAGGTGCTTTCTTTCCTTTCTGTTACATGCAACGCCCAAAATTGTTGTGCAACCTTATTGCATACATTGCTCATTCATGCATCTGACACCCAGATGTCGAACACACAGGACAACATTTTGATTTGCGAATAACAACCGGTCAGCTCAGTTTATCTACTCTTGCAAACTCTGGGAGTTAACTCTCCTCCAGCAAAGCCACCAACACGTAAAAAACAATGGCTACAAAATCGTATACTTCACTCTCCAGTGCTACTAGTTGAAGGCGGCATTCAATTGGGGGCAGCACAATACCACCAGAACAGAATTAATAGAGAGATCTTGGAGCCCGGCTACCATGAAGGTTCCTCTCCATTACCATGGATAACCTGATGAACAAGCTTGTCTGGTAATCTCTTTGTTGCCTGAAAGAAGTGCAAAACGGTAAATGGGCAGTTTGACATTGCAGTGGATTATGATAATCCCGTTTAGTCGAACAACTTTTAGATATTTCAGTGTTTGGCCAGCTGCCTTTTTGTTAATCAAGTTGCAAATGGATATATTATTGCATTCCAAAACACGAGATGAAATGTGAGGGGACAATCATTTCATAACAGAGTAATAGGCTTTTCACATCTTTTTCACAACAGCTTGAAAATAAGCACAGAACAAAAACCGCAAACTAAGGCTAATAATCACCTGCTGCTGTCCGTTAGTTTCAAACAAAAGACACTAAAATATTCAAAAGTGATAATCACAAACTTGAAAAGCAATAAAGTGTAGACTAAGAATTTTCAGTGCTATGCATTGAAAGGTCCAAAATCCAATGGTAGATCCAAGGATTGCACAAAACTTTAGTGATAAATAACAAATTTTCCTTTTGATTTAAGCCCCAGAGCCATAGAAAAGTTCACAATATATGCCAGCTGCAGTTTGCAGCGTGTGGTTTGTGTGGGAACTGGAAAGCACGTTCTAACACCAGAAGTAGCAATGTTAGCCTAGGGCACCTAAATTTGTACTGTTATGGTGTGTGTTATGTAAGATTAGCACCACAGTGCAATACTTCATTTTTTAAAAATAAAACCCAGGTACTCTCGGAGTTTATTCAAATTTTAAGTTGAGTTGATATGAAATTTCTAAGATGGTGACTTCATATCTGGTATGATGGAACTCTTGTAAGATAGAATTCCAACAGATGGAAGCCAGTGGCATTACAATGGAGTGAATAAAGTGAATTGGTTAGGAATTATAGAAACTGTACACCAACAATTCAAGATAAATAGGACGGCAGACCTGGAAATGCCTCATATGCAAAATAGGCTCACACCCAACCTCCGCAACCAAATTTCCCAGAGGAGTCTTAGCATTGAATCGGCTAGCCTGATAGACAGATAATCTGTTGTCTTCATCAGGAAGCTGATGGCAAACTTTAAGTAGCGACTCCAGCGAATTCATCTGTGAAGAATGGAACATTCAGATCATAAGGTAGACAATAATCTCAGGAAATATTTGATAATATCAGGAAACACATTGTAGTTCCTTTAACTGAAGGTAGACGATAGAATGAATGCTTATTGACAGATTGTAGTTCCCTCCCACCTCTCCCTACCCCCTAAAAAACCTCTAACAAAAAACTAAAAAAATACCTCCCTATTGTGGTTACGCGTCAAATAGCAGATAGCGGAGCTTCAGGGGGCCCGAGAGGGGTGCCCGAAGCCTAAGATTCGAGCGTGGGGAGAGGAATAAAATAGATATGGTGATGCTTGATAGTCTTACAATTTCTCTTCTGAATCCTCTCCACACCCTTGTGGAGTTCCAATTGAATGGGAAAACCAGGACAAAGAAAATGTGAAACATTGATATATGCTACAAAATAATGAATTGTCCTGTGGGGACGCAAGTGCTAGAGGCGTCGTAGCAGACTGGAATGCTCACAAGATCAGGGAGCCGTGCCAGCCACGCCAAACCAGGACATCACCAACCAAGAGGGAGTCGCCAGCCAGGAGATAATTGGTTGGGAATTAGTTTTGAGTTAGATACGATTTCCCTTTTGATTCTATTCTATCTACTAGTCTATTTGTTAGTTCAATTAGCTTTGGTTGTTAGGGCCACCATCTATTTAAAGGAAAGCAGAAGGAATATGTTATCCCTGTCTATTCTCTTCCTCTCTACCCCTTGCACACCCCTCCCTTGTGCGTGTTCTTATCCAGCAATGGTGCTGGGGTGACGAGGTCCAGGACCTTGCCCTCCTGCTACCCACAGTTATGGCTTGCGGTTATTGACCCTAAGCCGTGAAAATGAATCTTCATTCCTTAGGGAAAAAATATATTAGAAAGCTCCTAGTGAAGTGATGATTGTTTCTTGGCTTTATATCTTAATAAAGATTTTGTTTCTGTGGATGGATAATCAATAGTGTTACTGTTATGTTAAAATAAAGAGTTGTAGATGATATAAAAGAAATACTTCCTAAAAGCAACAGCAGACAAGTGATTGCTATTATATTGAACTCACAGAATATCAAATTGTCAGTGATCGGCCAAAGAAAAAGGAGAGCACCAACCTTCATGTAAGGGCACGAGGCACAGCCCCCATGGATAGAGCAACCTTCACCAGAACTCACGCCAGGCACAACAGTAATTTTGTCCAAATCACTAACTGTTGAAGAACTAAGATGATGGGAACCAACAGATGTCTTAGAAACTGCATCTGATGAAACAGGGAACACAATTTCTACTTCAATGTTAGCACTTTCTTGAGAAGATTCGTAGGAACCAAATAATTCACGGACAGCAGCAACAATCGAAGTGATCATTCCTGATTCTGTTCCTAACACAAACTGAAGATGATTATCAACATTCTGATCCAAAGCTTCCTTCAGACGATTTTTAATGAAATCTAAGATGTTCTGAGTGGATCCAACAACTCCCATTCCCCTTGTCTTTGCTTCCATTGACAAGGAAAACATTTCTCCTGGGACCTCAAAGTGTGCTGTTAGAAATGAATCACAATATTGGTCCTTAATTGTCTCCACAACTTTGTGGCCAAACATGTCATGAACAATGCAATTACCATCCTGCATATCAGCAAACAATTTTACATAGGGGAAAAACTGATGAATGAGAAACGAACCTAAACCAAATGAGATAAACATATCATGAAAGGAATTGAGAATAAACTACCTAAAGAACAGGTAACGAACAGAATCACGCAAACCTGGTAGTATTGTAGACGCGGTAATAACGAACTTATAGATTTTCTGTTGTGATCTGGATGTATCTCTGCGATCTCTTCATCTGACATAATAGCCATTCTGTGAAATAGATTCGCTATGTTCGCACCCATATATGAATCAGGACCATACCAGACATTAATATCTGGTATTTGGGCAAATGCCTAAAAGATCAATGGATAAGAAAACATTTTTACAAATAAATAAATAGAGGTCATCCTTGCTGGAAAATAATAAATGAAATCTACTCTGAAAGACAATACAAGGTCTACTAAGATATACAATGTTGTGATAAGGCCAACATCTACCTGTAGTATAGTTGCAACAACATTGGAAGAAGTACAGGTTATCGTAGGAACAAGTTCATGAGAATGAGCTTTTGTTTCCAGAGAAGTATTGATGTAAATAACATGTAAAGAAGGAGGAGATCTTGAGGCTGCCTTCAAAAAATGTGTATATGCAGAACTTGAAGCAGCATCTGCCAAGGAACAGCCAATTTGTTCACTGGACATTCTATAAACACCAACCTGCATAATAAATCTATAATAGTCAGGAGCAGCACACACACACACAGAGAGAGAGAGAGAGAGAGAGAATCAAATAGGAATGTCTAATAAAAGATAGCATATAGATAACCATGGGCTGTGGACATCCATAAATGATAAGACTAAACATTCTATATATGCTGATGACCACTAATATTTCGGTCACAATTATCAACACAAGACCATTAATGAATCCAGCCAGCAGCTCACTAGTTAGCTATGAGACCAATAGATTGAATGTTCAACAAAAGAATTTTTAAAATATTAAATATAAACACGTAGTTGAATTGTACAAACTAATATGTCTACCATTCTCATTATCCAAAGCATAACATAGTTTCTATTGCAAGAAAACACCTTGTTATTATGTTTTAACATTTAATTATATGTTTCTTTATAACATGTGGCAATCATTGGTAGACATTATTGTAAGTTGAATGCTTTCTTGTATATTGCAATAGCCTATGGGGCATATAAATAGTACAAAGAGACATACAAGGACCCAAACCCTAGATATATAGGAAATGATACTTATACCCTTAACACCCCCCCTTAAATGCAAGGCATACGCAATAGTATTGCATTTGAAAAGGTTGATACTAAAAAAAGGAAATGACCTAAATACCCTTAACACCAAAATCCGTGTCATGAAGATATCGTAGCGTGCGGCTCTTGAAAAATTGTGTCGAGTACCAACCATCCGGAATCGTGTAAGAGCCCAGAAAACACAAAGTGCAGGGATTGAGAAAGGGTTAAGCGGGAGTAAAGTCGACCACGGTAATACGACGAAGAGGATATGGAAGAAGACACAAGTAGAGAGAGTTATCAAATCAAGCCGAAGAGAGAGATAGAAGCATAGTGGCGCAAATCGAAGCTCAAGACGGCGGCGACACAGTGCACAAGAAGCACAGCAGAGACGCGGTGCAGAAGAAGTGCGGTGGCCTTAGAAGTTCAGGGCGGCAGCTCAAAGAGAAGCGGCGGCATTATAACGACTTCTACGATTTGCGGTGGCTCAAAGAAAAGAGCGGCGACTGCTGCCATACAAAAGGAAATAGAGCACCATACTCATCCATAAAGATGGAACATGGTTAGCAAAGCAATCAGCGATCTGACAAGAAATTTGTGGACTCGCACAGCTTTGACGAACTGAAAAAGAAGTTACGAACTTGGATAGACGCAACGGAAGACTGCTCGATACTACCAGCAGTACCACCAAAACCAATACAAAAGCTCTGCCCATCAGGAGCTCCCCTAGATTTTTAGCAATTTTCTTTATCCCACCTTGAGGACGGCAGTCTGGGAGGCCACGGTGCCGTGCAGACGCGTGTGCATGCAGGCGCATGAAGGAAGCAGGAGCCAGAGGCCATGGTGACTTGGCTGACATTATGCGTGATGTAGAGCCGCGGGTGGAGGCGGCTCGACGCTAGAACGGCCTGGTGGCGGAGATGCCGGATCCGGAGCGGAGGTGCCCTAATCCGGGCGGGGTGTGGCCGGCGGCGGCCTGTTTCGACGCGAAGGAAGATAGCCCGAGGAGGCGGCGGTCATCACATGAGGCGGTGGCGACCAGCGGGTGTCGCTCCATATCGATCCGGCTCGGGCTCGAGCAAACATGGTCGACGGTGGCTTCAGGCTCGGCGACGGGAGGCAGTGGCGTGAAGGAGGTGCGGCGGCCAGATCTGGCGCGAGGAGTTTGGATAAGGCCAGATCTGATGCAGGTGCGGCGGATCTGGAGGAGGCCGGGAGCAGCAGATCTGGGAGGATCCATGCCGGAGAAGGCCATAGCGGCGGGCGATGTCGGTGCAAAGGTAGGTGCGGCCGCTGGATCCGAGGCGGCAGCAGGTGCGCACGCGACGGCGATCGCGGTCGACGGCGACGAGGCGGCGGATCCGCACGATGAGGTCGTCTTGCCGGAGAAGTCGTAGAGGCGTGCGTGGGCGACGACGGCTCAGTAGACGATCGGATCTACCCCGAAGACGGCCAGATCCGAGCTCAGCGGCGACGAAGACGACCAGATCCGGCACGGAGGCCGTCGGATCTGGACTTGGCGGCGGCGGAGGCGACCAGATCTGAGCAGCGACATGCAGTGGTCGGTGGCGGTCGGTAATAGCATGGGCGCAGCGCCGGCGAGGATGGCCGCCCCCGGGATTAGCTCCTCCCGGGGGCAGCAACAGTAGAATGTGGATCAAGCTTTAGGGCTTTGATATCATGTAAGTTGAATGCTTTCTTGTATATTGCAACAGCCCATGGGGCATATAAATAGTACAAAGAGACACACAAAGGCCCAAACCCTAGAAATATAGGAAATGACACTTATACCCTTAACAATTATTTTGTAGTTTTCTTAATGCTTGCAGCCAACCGATGCAGCAGTAGGTTGCTGTGTTCTGCTCACAATAATATGTGGTTGTGGGTTCCCAGCCTTCTCCTGCTACATTTACTCCATATTTTGTGTAACTCGTAGATGGACCGTTGGACCATAAAATTCTTAACATATTAAATATATAACATGTAATAAAATTGTGCATCTATGGTTATCATACTCTGTAACATAATATGTTCATGTACTTGAATATATATTTAGTTATAACATGTCACAACCATCAGCAGATACACTTTCATAGTGTCATAATCTTTAATTGTCACCCCCACCAATGCAGCAGTCAGTTACTGTGTTCTACTCTGTGATGGTATGGTTGACACGGGGGTTTGAAATATTCTCTTACTAGTTACTATATTTACTCTGTATTTTGAATAACCACATCAACTCTTGTTCAATCCAGAGTCCCCATTCATTGCAAAACATGCTGTTTCACCAAAGATTTAGCCAGTTCAGAGAATGCTAGTTCACCAATGATATACATGCTAATGCAACAGATGAACTGAATCAGACTAGACTCTTCTGTTCTGGTATTGTTTCCAGCCAAACTGCCAGTCTGGACTGGTGTATAGGACCGTGAATGCAGTACATAATACTATAACAAGTATATAAAGGCCAAGCAAATACAAAACAAGAAAATAATTTCATATCAAGGTCCCAAAGCAATGTCAATTTTCATCATCACTAACGTGATCCAAGTGGATATACAAACCTACTTCCCATAGCTTGATTCTTATGCTACAACCGTAATAACAACAGACATAACAGCATAGAACTTCTCGAAACTTAACGAAAGTCAATGACACTAACTGATAAAATATACCTTGTTGAATCCAGCTTGATCAAGTATTGCACGAACATTTTCTGACATGAAGTCAACACCTAGCACTGTGATATATTCGCATCCTGCTTCAGCCATCTTAACAGCACTATCTGCCATTACCAATGAATCAGAAATGTGAATGTGGGGCCATTGCCTCTTTGCAGCAGTTAGTATGCCTTGCACTTCAGGATCCATATAAAAGTGTGCTACAACCCCAATTTTTTTCTCCATAAGGGTGTTCACAAGCTCTGCAATCTTGGACTCGTTAGGAGATAAAAACATTGCCTGAAATTTAACAATTAAACCCATTCAGTCTTTGTACCCCATGCGGAAACAAAGCAGCGAACTTACAGTAAAATGATTCAATATTCAGCTTCATTTAACTTTTAGATTTGTTACCGAGTTTTAGGTAAACAACCAAAACAACTTTAAAGGTAGCAGCTTACTTCAGTGGAAATATGTAAGTTAACATGTGGCATTTCTATTACTAAAAGCAAGTCACAACCCGTCGGCATTTTTCAAGCCACTAACCCAGAAAGTTTTGCATATTAACAGCCCGTCACTGTCTAACCACACAACATGAAAAAAGAATGTTTAAAAGAAAAAGGAACCCTAGAGGACATCCAAATGGACAGATGTATGCATGTAAGAGGGATATGAGCATCCAACACGTGTTTTTTTGGGGGCATTTACGAAACATGATAAAAGCAACGCAAAGTAAAAAGTAAAAAAAATAGCCTGGCAAACTAACACATTTTGTAGGGAAAAGAGCCAAACTAAGAAAATCATCTTACTGATGCACACACCTGGCTACTCGGCCTTTAAGAAGATACCTAATTGGTACTTCTATTTAATTTAAGCATGACTGTAATGAGACCCAAAATACACAGCCCGAAGTTGACATCTAGAATCCTTAATGTCCTTTCTGTGAAAATTAATATGTTGGGACTGACAAAAGGCTTTCTAGTCATGGGTATGGAAAATAACATATCAGAGCCAGATGAACGTTGTAAAATCGTATAGGGACCAATGGTATGATTTTACCTATACACAGCATGCGTAGATTTATTTAGGATACCAACTCTAAACTTGATTAATAGTCCATTCCATATCAAAAAGTGATACTTGGTGTCTCTTGGACATAACATCCTCCTACCAAAGTTTGAAGTGTCATCATCTTCCTTTGCACCACCAGCTTGGCCACTGCCCAGCTGTGAGGGGGTTCCCTCTTTCTCCTCCCATCTTGGGTAGATCTCTCTCTCATGTGCAACCTATCACCCACAAGCCTCGTTACGGTTGACCTAGATAGCTGTTGTAGCTCATGAAGCCCAAGTAAAAGACTGACTTGACTGACTTCTTTAAACAACATTTTTCTATGGAGACCAAGACGAGGTGAAGTTGCACATAGACAAAAGCACTGACTTGGATCATACCAATGATCTCCTTGTTAATGCAAGGAGTTACAAGGTGGGTGCTCAACTCTGAAGCTTCCTCAAGTTTTGATGGCTTGTTGTGGTCACCATTTGTCCATAGCCAGATTCCCCACAGAAAAATGCTTTCATCTTTATCGTATGAGAAGAGTTTATATTATTTGTCCCACACTACTCTTCCATTGTTGATCTACGAATATGCTACCTCCCCTATCACGGAATATGCCATCTAGTTTTTCCCACCCTCAAATGATATTTGATTTAACTCGATTTTTTTTGTAAAAAATGGTTTAACTCTATTACAAAGTAAGAGTAATTTGTTAGGGATCATGACTAGATTGCAAATTTCTCATGTACTTTCTTTGTGCAAGAACTTCGATATAGTTAGGACATCTACAGTCCCCTTTCCAAGAAATATGGCCCGGTTCGTATTGGCTTCTGTATAGAAAAACCAATACGAACACCCGACTTCTCGAAACGGTTTCTCCACTCCTCTTGCTACTGTCTCGCTCCGGGGATAAAGTAGAGGGTCACAGGTATATCACGCACTCTACTCGTCTCGCTATTATCACGTGCATGTATTGCTCGCTCACTTTTTATACCGCTCAGCCTCTCATTCTAAAAGCCATTTCTTTCAACCATTATTCATTTTCAGCTAAAAGCCACAGCCAAAAGCCATCAACAAAAGCTAATGCAACTTCCCCAAAGCTTTTAATTCCCCAAATAAGCAGCACATATGTTAGGCATTTAACTAAATTTCCCCAAGAAAGCTGCCAATATGACCACATAAAGTGGAAAAGGTATGGGATGATGTTGACACTATCCGGTCGATGCTATAGTCTCCATTCTAGACCATACACATAGCTATGACCACGAGTGACGAGTCAGCTCCTTTTCTCATTATAGAAAAAAAAAGAGGAAAATGCATGAACCAATAGAAAAGCTACCTTTTATTTCCCCGTGCAACTTTAGTGGAGATGGAAATTGACAACCAACCTTAGTAAGATTCTATACGTCAAATATATCCAAGCAAAAGCACTAGCCTTTTCAGCCATTTTCTAGTCAGATAGACACATCAAATATATACTAATTTCCTATTTGTGGAGACAAAACCACGTGTTTTCCCCCATCAGATCACTAGAACTAAACAATTGAGTAACTAACCAATCAAAGCAACGGAGCAAGAATGAGGCAACGAGGGAGAGATCACCTGGGCCTCGGCGTAGCTTCCCTGAGCGCGAACGG
The DNA here is from genome assembly GCA_036346265.1 of Melocanna baccifera. Lineage (NCBI taxonomy): Eukaryota > Viridiplantae > Streptophyta > Magnoliopsida > Poales > Poaceae > Melocanna > Melocanna baccifera. Next base: position 13,795,693 of record CM070709.1, read on the forward strand.
CGCCGTCGCGGCCGATGACGAGCGACGGGAACGGCTCACCGGGGTGTCTGCCCTCGCGCGCCGCGATGGCCGCCCGCGCCCGCTTCTGCATGCCGACGAGCACGTTGTGCCACGTGTTGGCCCGCGACCGCACCCCCGCGGCCACCCCGAGCGGGGCCAGGTCGGCGGGGTCCACGTCGAGCACCTCCTCGGGGCGCGCGCCGTCGAGCGCGGAGAAGAGGCAGGCGCAGTACCCGCGCGAGAGCTCCGAGTCTGAGTCGGCAGCGAACCGCATCCGCCCCGCGCCGTCGCACCAGCCCACCAGCCACACCTGCGCGACGCACCCCATGACGCGGTTGGCCGAGACACGGTCCGCCTCGGGCAGCCGCGGGAGCGCGGCGGCGTAGGCGAGCAGGCGGCGCGCGCGATCGGCATCCGGGAGCGCGCGGAACTCGTCGGCAAGCCGGCGGAGGCGGAGGCGCTGGGGAACGACCCTCTCCCCCACCTCCTCGTCGGAGGCGGCGCGCGGGAACGGCGAGGGTGGAGGAGGGGCGTGGGAGTGGGCGCAGCGGACGGCGAGGGGGCCGCGGGGGCGGGGAGGGAGGCCGCGAGAGGGGTGGAGAGGGAGGACGATGTGGGGCTTCGGGGCGGAAGCTACGAGGGTGGAGGCGGCGGCGAGGGTGGAGGCGGCCATGGCGGCGGTGTGGTGCGGAGACGTGGAGGGGGTGGGGGCGTTTTATTGGAAGTGGGTGGAGGCATGGAGGGGCAGGCGGCGTCGTGGGGACGCGTTCTTTTTTGTGGGGGATCGAGGTGGGTTGGGAATCGGAATGTGTGCGGGTCGTGGCCAAGTTGCGCGCCGCCTCTGAGACGGAAGGGAATGCGAGAAACTTCGAGCGGAGCTACGTTCATTCGATAGTGCGTGAAATCCGGAGACCAGGCGCTGTCTGGGCGGCTATGCACAGTTCTAAACAGCGATGAGAAAAGTCATTTGGTACGTATTAATTTTTAAAGTAATTTTTTCTTTTTTCTTTATATTATTTGTGAGATATACGTATTTTTCATTTTTCTATTTTTAATTAAATATCTTAAAAAAATATAACAGCCGTTATAATGTAGTTTCAACCAAAAGACACAAACCACTTTAAAACAGACCCAATACTTAACTTTTTCCTTGAGAAGCAAAAAACCAACACAAGCAGCGGGCTTTCAAAGGGCTTCTCCAAAAAGCCAAAGCCAGGTTATAGTGTAGAAACGGGCTGAGTTGCTTCTCAGGTTTTTGCTTCTTAGCTAACTTCAAATCTAATTGATGTTTTGTGATGCTCCAATTTTTGGAATAGTAGAAATCCCTGTAACTGCCCAAGACTGTTTAGCTGTGGAGTACTATACACGAGTGTACATCATGTGAACACATGCTTACAACATAAAATCCAACTTTATTACAGAAGACTTAACAGCTAGGTTTTGAACACAGCGGGGCATACAAGCCTGAGCGCAGACGAGACTCAAAAGCACTGATTATCTACACCATAGGACTCTTCAAACTCTTCATTGATGGTTTCTTCATTATCCTCCTAAGACTCTTATGTTAATTGTTTTGCAAATAATAAGTTCAACTGTAACCAACAAGTCACAAGGAAAAACTCTAATTTAATTATTTGTTAGGGTTTTCAAGGAATGGAGAATATATTGGTTTTACTAATGTGGGTGTGGGTGCAATTTTATTTGTAATCTTTTTGAACACAAAGAAATAAAGCATTAACTTCTTAGGAAAATGGAGTTTCAACAAGTTGATAACGAAACTGAAACATTATGAAAGCTACTTATGCCTTACTATTGGAATCACACATTAAGTGCAGCTTCGTTTACCGAAAGCACCACATATTCGAATACCGTTTATTACACTTTGCAGAATTATTCAGCTTTACCCACAATATTTCTCAAACTTTTAATATCATGCAATAGACATGCAAATAGATAGTATGTGACTGAGTTAAGAAAATAAGGTCTTTCACTGCTCTCCTCTTTCTAGTCTCTACTTGGTAGGTTATGGACCACACATTGTCGGGTATCCACTAGCCAATGCAGAACGCTACAGTTCGATTCTAAGTGGATCTACCATTGTCAAGTATGATTTTACCATTCCCATGCCACCTCCTTTGTCCTTTGGCCATTCCCACATCAGGAACTCTATCACCCTATAGATATTTAATTGATTCGAGTAGCTACTAGATCAGGTTTGACAAGTCAACACTTATGGTTGAGCGATTTTTGTGCCCTTTACTCAGCATAAGATTCTAGTCCTTACCTATCACCAATAAGACAACCATCCACAAACCAATAACCCAGTGCTCTACGACACTGTCACCAATTCAACCCAAGTCTCCTCTCTAGGGTAAGGTTTTGGACTCCAATTAACTTGTGGCTTTCCACGAATCATCCTTAACTCTAGTATAGTTTTTATGAATCTATCGGCAAAATACTGATGTCACGTAGTAGTATAAATGTTTTAATTAAATTAATCTATAATTATTTGATCATACAGTAATTTAATATTACTAAGGTTGTTAAGGTGATTATGGTCTCAGATTAAATATGGCGTTGTCGGGTTATAGGACATAACTAATTTTCATGTTATTTTCAATAGTTATTGTAAATAAATAGCAATGTGTAAATAACAGTAATGAAAGTGTTATAAATAAGGAATTTAAACATTATGGGATTCAACATGTTCAAAAACAGGTGATTTACCTAACTGTTCAAAAACATTATGGGATTCAAGTCGTTGCACTATCGCCTCGAAGAAGTCGAATACTAGAGTAAACAATTACAATAATAAGTCCATGCTTGAATAATCAAGGTAGGAAAATAAATAAAAATATAAAGGAATAAAATTCAATAAAATCCAATAAAGGTTAGGTTTGGTTTCTGTCAAAGTCTAGGTTGGCAAAATAGAGTTTGGAATGGTTTAAATGGGCTTAAAACGATTAAAATGGGTATAAACACGTTATCGGGTCTGCTGGTGAACAGTAACGGGTCTAATACTATTCACAGTGGATCGGGTTAGGAGTAGTGATAGGTTTCAATTGTAATGGATTGAGTTTTACTGGGAAGTTGATTGGGCCAGTTTACATAGTAAGCTACAGTGACGGGCTAGCCCACTGTGAGTTTTGACCACTAGGCCGAGTCGACCTGGCTTGAGGTGCACAATGCTTCTAATATTCTAGGCCAAATGGCCTGGTCCAAGTACGCACAGTGTGTCATCTTTACTCCATGATGCCACAATTCATCGAGCAGAGGAGCTACGACAACCGTGGTGATTGAACACCAACGAGGCTCGCCGACAGCAACCAAAGGCATGGACAAGTTTCTCTACCTCCTAGGATTCCATTTTAGGGCTTTGTGTGGCTTGGGGGTTGATGGTAATGGCCGGTGGTGAGAGGTGATCTCTCGGGTTTGTCCATAGCACAGGAGCTCTCCAGTGGTCCTATGGTGAATAGCATGGGTGTGTGAACTTCTACGATGAATAGGGAAGCTAGTGGCAGTGGTAGCTTTTGTTCAAGTGGCTTTGGTTAAGCTGTCCACATGCACTTGGTTGTGGATAGTGCCTGGTCGCATGGTGATGATGAATGATGCCGGCAAGAATGAGGCTAGGGGAAGGCTCGGCAAACTTATCCAAGAGTTTGTGGTGGCTCAGTGATGCTATGGCTGCCCAGAATTGGATTGTCTTCGGTTGTGGTAAGCAAATGGCCAAAAGGGCTCACCAGCATAGGGGAGACTGTCGGCGATGATGCGGTGAAGTGGTGGTTGAGTGCGTGCTATGGTGGTGCAATTGGGAGTAGCGTGAGCTAATCTTGGTAGTTAGTAGGGCTTTAAAGCCGAAGGATGGCAGTAGGAGCAATGGGACTTGCTCAGCAGCGTCGTCGTGTGACTACAACGGTGGAAAATGTGCATGATCGGTGAGGGGAGTTGGCGGCGAGTTGGTATGGTAGGTACCATTGCTCCTGGCATGCTTGCAAGTACGGTGTGATGCACATGTTAGCCAAGTAGGGCTTTGAATTGTGGTAGAGACCGGTGGGTAGCATGGCGCGTGAAGCAAGGTAGGGCTGAGGCGATGGCTTAGTCAAGGTTCGGTCTACGTTGGCAAAGTCAGGGAGATTAGGTGTGAATGCTGAGGGGGAAGTTTTGGCCAGGAACAAACGATGCGGGTGAGCAGCCAGGTGGCTCGGTGGCACAGGGAGATGGTGAAAAGGAAGGAAGGCACCAACCAGAGGAGAAAATGGAGATGGCCAAGAAAAGAAAGTGGGTTTTCAAGGGAATTTGCCAAATTGGGTAGGTCTAGGAATTCAAAGCAAATTCAAATGAAAATTTAGAGTTTAGAATTTTGAGGTTGTTTCTTGTTTGTGTGGAACTCTTTCATTAAATTCACATGGTTGGAGATAAATAACGTGTTTTATGAATTTTATGTTGTTGTGGTTTTATTGCATCTGATTATGAGGTCAAACTGTAGGCACTTATTTATTTTTTTTGAATTTGACGCTATTGAATACATATTCAATGAAAAAATTCTTGAAGATAGATATGGTTGAATTAAAATGAATCATTGCTTTAATGAAGTTTCCTCAAAGGTATTGGTATACATGTATTGCCTTAATACAAAGGACTCCTTCTCTATATTCGATGTTAATAAACTTGTTAGGTTTGCTAAGATTTATGCTATTGATTTCATGATAACTGATTGGTTCTTATTAAGGAGTCAGCTTCAAACATTCATTCTTAATATTAGGAAAAGTGATGGATTTCATGGATGTCATGATATCTCAAAACTTGCTCAAATGATGGCTAAAACCAAAAAAGATAGAACTTTCCCATTGGTATATCACCCCATCGAGTTAATATTGATCCTCCTTGTCACAACGACATCTGTTGAGAGGATATTTTTAGCAATAAATATTATCAACATAGATTTACGCAACAAGGTAGCTGATAGTGGCTTAATGATTTGATAGTGTGCTATACTGAGCGAGAGATATTTATAAGTATTGATGATGATAAAATCATAAGATGATTCCAAGGTATGAAATCTCGTAGAATGAATTTGCCTAATGATTTAAGCTTACGCGCTAGTGGTATATTTTTTCTTGAATGTTCATGATCATTTGCAATTTGTTATTGTATCACTAATTTTGCTATTTTTGATACGCAGATGACTGATTTCTACTCACTAAAAGCATATTTATATATTTTTGGGATGCACTTTCTATTACTGATGTATATTCATTGTATTTCTCTCCCTTTTTGCTTTATTTCTCTTCTATTCATGTATGAATTTGAATTGCACAAGAGTAAAATATTATGTTTGTGTCAATCAAGCTTAGCCTTTGAGGTTTTGAGCCCAACCTCTATTTTCATCCTGGCTTCACCACAGATGATGGCTCTACATAATTTTATTCAAGACAGTGCTTTATGTGATCAAGATTTTGCTAGGCTTGAAATTGATGAAGAGTATGTTGATGGGGGATATGTCAAACGAGCTCAATGTAAATGATGGTGCTCCTGTTATGGATAATGGAGATATGGGTGAATTACGTGAAATTATTGCTATAACTTTTTGATAGCATGAGGATAGCTTAACTACAAATTAGTGTTTTTGCTAGGTTTCATATCAACATTTACATGAAGTTCAAAGTAAAGATCACGTAACTTTTTGTATTTTATACCTACAAATTCTCAATTTAGAATGTTTGATGCTTCAAAATTATCTATGTATATGAAACTGCAAAAAAGAAAAAAAAAGATCAAATCACTTGCTAATGTAGCTTAATTGGCACAAAACAAGCCATTATTTTCCTTAGGTGTATTTCAGACATTTGCTTATTGATAGAATTAATCTTTTTTTGTTAGGTTATGTTATTTTTGGAGAGTTTGTGTTTATATTTAGGAAGTATTTGTTATGGATATTAGAGTTGGTTTGTTATCCCTTCTGGATACATAGAGTTTTTGTTGAATACAACTAGTTATTTCCTCTAAATAAAGGAGCACCCGTGTAATTAGTTTTTGGTGAGAAAAATAATAGAGGTAAAAAACAAAAAAGAATGTGTTGTTGTTCTTGTTGGGTTTTCTCAAACCCTAGATTGATTCTGTGGAGGCTTTTTGGTCTATCCTCTATTCCTTAGCCTTTTTTGTGGTACTGCTCACAATCGCATTATGAGGCTAGAGAGTAGGGACCTATTTATAGGCTTTATTTTTAGGTGTAACAATGCAATCCAATGTTTTTTGGTATACCGTGAGACTCCTGAACTATGTCACCAACCACGATTAGACATGCTAGTTTCATGAGTTTAAAATATAATAATCTCTAGCACATATTGTGAGTCATATGCCACGATGAGATTATTTATGAGATCAATTATGTGGGTCAACAACCTGCAGAGCCGATTCTGCAAAACAAATCTAGCTATTCCACCTTGTGTTGTACCTGCATTAAACATATGCATACATATTAAATTTTAGTAAACTTGATCTCAATAAATATGTCTATCAAATTCTAGCATAGCCGTTCTTATCACCTCGAGTATTAATTTCTCGAGTTAAATTTCATATCAAACTATTCCCTATCAATTGCATCAATAATATAAATAATTTCACATTGAGTTAAACTAATAATAACCACAATAAATGTTGAAAGCCACATAAAAATCCCAACATCTCCCACTTGCTTGAAATATTTCAATCAATAAACCAAAGTCCCATGACTTAATCATGTTTAGAAAACAATTCCCGACTAACTGGCTTAGTTAGTGGATCTTCATTCAATATGTTTACTTTTACTAAGAAATAAGTGACAATTGTGATGCACCATCCATGACCTTACGTGATGCAAAAAATTCTCTTAACCATATACCTTTCTTTGTTGCTTCAGTTGCAGCAATGTATTCAGCTTCTATGGGGAAAAGAATAATTGTGTCCTATTTTCTGCTGCACCATGAAATAGCATCTCCTGCCAAAGTAAATAGATAACTAGAACTCTTGTCAATTAGTATCAGTATAACCTCGTAGCTGAAGATTATGACTATAAAATCATAATGAATAATCCATAATTCCTCTAACATAACACAATACATATTTGATTTATTTCCAGTGCTCTTCCCCATGATTTTTTTTGATATCTACTAAGAATTCCAATGTCATATCTAAGGTCCAATCGTGTGAATTACATAGAATACATAAAACATTCCAAAGCTAAAGAATAAGGAATTCCATTCATTCTAGCCTTTTCCTCTGGAGTATTTGGACATAATTTCTCACTGAGTATAGTTCCCTTCACAATGGGTGCATTAATAGGTTTGCAGCTTTTCATAGGAAATTATTTTAAAACACTTCCAAGGTATGCCTTTTAGGAAACCCAAAAATCATTTTATTCCGATCTCTATTTATTTTCACTCCTAAAGCATAGGAAGTTTTTCCCATATCTTTCATATCAAATTTAGAGGATAACCAAACTTTTACTTTCATCAATGCATTTTTATCATTAAAAGCAATGAGAATATCAACATATAAATATAGTAAGACAACACACTTACCCATAAGTTTTGTATATATGCAATGATCACCTTCTATCATTGAAAAACTATATGATGTGATAGCATTGTCAAAAAGAATATACCATTGATGTGAAGCTTGTTTAAGACCATAAATTGATCTATTCAATTTGTAAACCTTATTTTTATTTCCTTTTTCTCCAAAACATTCTGGCTATTTCATGTATATTTCCTCCTCCAAAAGACCGTAAAAGAAAACAGTTTTAACTTCTATTTGGTAGAGTTCAAGATCATAATAAGATGTCAACACTAGTACAAAACAGGCTATACTGGACGGGTACATCACAGACGGTTCATACAGAACCGTCTGTGCTTAAACTATCACAGACGGTTCATACTACCAGCTGGTTGTGATATTTTCACAGATGGTTATTAACACGAACCGTTTGTGATAATCGAGACATCACAGACGGTTCGTATTAATAACTGTTTGTGAACTTTCACAGACGGTTATTAACACGACCCATCTGTGATAATCAAGACATCACAAAACAGACGGTTCGAAAACCGTTTGTGATGACGGTTTCGAACCGTCTGTGATAGGTCTGTCTGTAGCAGTGCAAAGTACTAATAATATGAATTAAAGTAAATTTAGCAATATGAGAAATAGTTTTCACAAAGTCAATACATTCCCTTTGTGTAAAGCTTTTAGCAACAAGTTTAACCTTAAATTTTTTTCACTAAACATGTTGTATTTAATTTCCTTTTAAAAATCCATTTACAGCCTATGGGCTTATAGTTGTTTAGTAGATCAATAAGTTTCCAAACTTTATTCCTCTTTATTGAGTTCAATTCTTCCTGCATTGCTTTCACCCATATTTTTTATTGTGAGCAGTTAATTGCTTCATTATAATTGTTTGGTTCTTCCCCTAAATCTAAAATTTTAGAGTAAACTTCCCACAAGAACAAATAATAATCATCTAAATATTGGGGTGTGCTTAAATTTCTCCCACTTCTCCTAAGTATATTAGTGTTGGGAGTTTGATTTGTATTTTCTTCAGGAGCTGAACCTCCTTCGGTGTGAGAATTAATACCAGATATATCCATATGTGCTTTCGGTGGATTTGCCAATAATTCCACCCTTGACAGCTTAGTACGGCGAGGTGTGTTTTGATATAAAAATATTACATTCCTGCTTTCGACCAGTTTACCTTTTTCTAGATCGTAAAATCTGTACCCTGGTTATTCCAAAGAATAACTAATAAAATATACATGGCGAATACGAGGAGTGATTGTTATAGGCTTACATGGCGAATAATTTAATAAATACAAAAAAGTATATAAAGCTTCTCCCAAAAATATAAAGAAAAATTTGAATAAGCCATTATAGATCTAACTATATGCATAAGTGTTCTATTCCTCTGTTTAGTAATACCATTTTGTTGTAGAGTATAAGGTATGATATAATGATGAATAATTTCATACTCTTTACCAAAAACATTTAATATTTCTGAAGTGTTTTCTCCTTCATGATCAGTTCTCATAACTTTGATATTTCTATTCAATTGATTTTTCACTTCAATTTTAAATGTCTTAAACACATCAAATCCTTCCGACTTATGTTTAAGAAAATACACATAACCAAATCTAGAGTAATCATCAATGAATGTGATAAAATAAATATTTTGACCACTAGTGGGAGTAGACATCTCGCCACAAATATCAGATTGAATAATGGCAAGAGGCTCATTAGATTTTTCCACCTTTGGAAAAAAGGTGCTTGGATAATCTTATCCATTTTACATGCCTCACAAATACCAAAATCCTCCCACTTAAAGTGCAGAATTCTAGAATTAATAAGCCTCTTAATTTTATTTTTAGATATGTGACTAAGTCGTAGATGCCATAAATAAGATTATGAGCATGTGTTTCTATCATTAGTATTCCTCACTATGGGGTAATTTTTACTAACTAAGTAATTAATATTGTCACCATTTGATAGTTCATCAAGGAAATAAAGACCTTCATGCTGAGTTCCAGTATGCACTAATTTTCTATTGAGGAATATTTTAACTCTTTCTTTTCCAAACACTATGTCATAAGCAATATATTCTAATGGAGAAATAGAGATTAAATTGATTCTCATGCTAGATGAATATAAAGTGTTTTGTAATAATAATTTTCCAAAAATGAAAATAAAAAATATGTAAAATTATATTCTTTTCCAAACAGTAAAATTTGAACCAAATTCATATGTAAAATTTTTTACTATAATTTTACATATTGGATGGTTCAAATTTTAGCCGGCACATAATCTATGTTTTCAACAGATAGTAAAAACATAAATATTCTTTTCCAAACAATAAAATTTGAACCGTCCAATATGTAAAATTTAAGCCGTATAGAAAAAAGTTAGTTGCCATTGTGAGGAAAAAGTGTTACTAGATCTGACCGACCGAGGAAGAGTTCACGCCGTCCAATTAGTGAAGTGTACAACAATATGGATCAGTCTAGAGTTAGGATTGAAGTATACAATCATGAGATGGCTATATGTGAGGTGCCAAGAGAGGTTGGTTTGTCAAGTGAATTAGCAGTAGTAATGGCGAATTGACATGGGTGAAATTTTTGTGTCCAAAGCACAGATTATGAGAATCAAAGCTGAACAATTTGGTCAACAACTTTGATAGCTAACGAAAAGAATAGCGCTATCTGGACTGTGCCATTAAAGAACTAACTGAATGCAAGACTAAAAAGATAAAATAAATGACATAATAGTTCAGTGGAAGAACTGAAAAAGAGATAATCTAATTGTCGATATTCTAATATCGATCTTACGTATGATTTCTTGAATTCAGAGGAAATAAGAAAACCTTCAGTCTAAGGAAACTAATTGTCTTAAAAATCCGATGTCATCTCTAATAATTGTGAGTAAAATGAAGCCACCAGCCCTTTCTTTATTCAATTAGTAAATATATATACAAACCCTAACACTATTCCTATTGGGCCAAGATACATGTTGGGCTAGAATGTACATAGCATATACTTAACACCCCCTCAAACTCAAGGTGGATCAGAAGGATCAGAAACATGGAGTTTGAGTAGATGTAGATGATGATGCTCTCGAGTTTGAGGCTCGGTGAAGAAGTCAATAACTTGGAGCTCAGAAGGCACATACTGAAGAGTGAAGGACCGAAATGGCAACAGAAGGGGGGTGAATATTGCAGAAAAGTGCACTTAAAACAACACTGCTAGTTGAGAATAGAGTAGAGAAAACAGCAACTGAAAGTAACATAAATTGCTGTCCAAAATAGCTTGAAAATCACAAAGTAAAAACTGAAAAGCACAAAGTAAAAGCTGAAAACTGAACCAAAAATCAGCAACTAACAGCAGCCAAATAACTACAGATAGATAACAGAAAATAGCAGCAACTGAACACAGAAAATGCTCCCAGAGACCTGGCTGAAACAGCTAAAAAGAGAGGCAAAGTAAGTCGAAAGAACTGGAAGAAAAATTCAGAACAAAACAGCAAACAGGGAACACATAAACTAATCTCTTGTTACTTCCTGACCGCAAGAATCAAATACTTTGCTCTCGGAAATACTATCCAACGGGTCTTGTAAATATATCTAGTTCTGAGCCAAGAAAGTTTGTAATTTAACAAAAATTTCAGAGTGCCAAAAAGATTGGAATGCTTGCTTTTGGGATGAACTAGCCAAGAGGCCTTGAGATGTTTCCCAGTTCAAAGCAAAGAAGGAGCAGTCAAAAGATCAACTCAAAACTAGAGAAAACCGATTTGCTCATAGAAATTAACTGACCAAATGGTCTTGAGACAGATTTTCACCACAAGCACGAACAAGATTTACTCTCTCAAGAACTGAAAAAACAAAACACAGGAGCCAAACATCTCAAGCAAAAAGATTTCTTAGATTGAGACAAAGAGAGATGAATGATTATAAAAGAGGAATGTTTACAAGAACTCTCTCATCTCTCACTTTCACACACACATGGAGAGAAATAAATGAAACCCTAATTTCACTCACTCTCTCTCAAGAACATAAGCCCACACATGGAGAGAAAACTTTAATACTCATAGAGCACAAGCATTATAGAAAACCCTAACACTCACACCCTTCTCTCTCCATCTCTCCCACTAGGGAGCACCCTCTATTTATAGCCTCCACTAATGGGTTTACAACACACTTTACCCATTAGCTCTCAACTACTTTTAGTATTTTACCCATTAGCTCTCAACAACTCATCACTTTACCCATTCTCTCCTAATCAAATCCGCTTCATTTATGCAGGATTGCACATTTACCAAAATGCCACTCCTGCACCTTCCTCATTTCTTGCCGCGCAAGCCTCGTAACCACTTCGAGTGTTCGCCGTCTTTGACACAACCCGACCGCTCCGACCTCAGCACCGCCTGTGCCTAGTCCGGTCACCCTGTGTCTCGCCGCGACTCCGTCTCAAAAGTTCTGTAGTCATCACAGACAAGAAAACACATCACACAGTACCGCACAAAATATTGTAATTAAACAATAGCATCAGTAAATAGCACAGAATGCCCGAGACAAACTCAAACTTTCTAGAGCACGTGTCAATTACTCATCACACACATGGGGTTACCTCTACATGGTCTCTCAAAGAGCAATAGTCGACTGTTGGCAGTGAGTTCGTGTAAAGGATGTATCTACAACAATATGTTTAGTTAATTCATGTTTCACTAGATCATTAGCAATCTATATGGCACTAGTGTTGTCACAAAAAATAAGTGTAGAAGTGTCGAGACCCGAATATGCAAATCCAGACTCTGTGTATACTGCACTAGTTCCAGGATCACGCTAGTGCACACAGTCAAATATAGATGTCATCACAACCATATACACGTTTAATTAAAGGAAAAAGCTCAAATATCAATAAATCTCAAATAGTACGACCTTATAGTCAAGCTTACAATAGACTAGCCCAAAGGGCTTAACAAAACTGGCAGCGAAAATCTAAAATAAAACATAGTGGCCAATCGACAAGCCCACAGGTTATTGAGTGGAGAACGAATCCTAATCCGCGAAGTCGTCAAAGTACTCTCCTTCTGGAACCTCCTGCTGGTGATACTCCTCTTCCTCAACTGAGCAACATTGGGCATAAAGCCGTGAGTACATTGGTACTCAGCAAGTCGTTTGTAACAAATGAATGCAATATAGTATGCAAGGCTTACTAAAGAATGACTGAAAGGTTAGTTTGCATAAAATGATATTTGAAATACAATAAATAGATTGAAGACGATCTTTAAGTAAAACAGTAATAAAATAACTAATCAAAGGAATTGACATAACCTCTTGCCGACCTCCCATCCGCAAGATAAACCAACCGCTTATGGACCTCCCATCCATAAACTAAACCAACAGTGAATTAATCATCCACTGTCCAACCACAATCCACAAGTTTTCAGAAAATAATTACCCCTCGTGTGAAATTACTGAGCATTGTCCATGACCGAGGATGCAGCTATTCGAATAGTTTTACACTCTGCAGAGGTTGCACAACTGTACCCACACGATGTGATTAGCCTCGGCCTAAGGTAATCACAACAAGACCTTTACAATGTTCAGTTACAACTCAATCCGCCCGCTAGGGTTTTGCATCACACCCCCTCTTGCGTCATATGGAAATCAGCAACCATGTTCATCTCAATGGCAGGATTAAAGTTGAAACATCCCAAATTAATCAGCCAGGTCCATCCCATACTAGACATGTGGTTTGCACGGTAAAGCTCAGATCAATGGCGCACAAAGTTGAGTCCTTAACATTACCCAGGCGAGGTTACCATATCCCTCGAAGTGCACCAACACTTCCCCCTTTACTGCACGATCACTCGCTCGAGTGAAAACCAATTTTGTATAACCACGCCAATGATACACCAATTCCACGGCCCAAATTTTAATAAACGTGGCACCTACCACAGTTCCATATCTCATTAAGTCAAATTATTAATTCACATATGATGACGAACCAATCGTAAATTAAGCAAGGCTAAGCATCTAATCGTGCAACCCAGGTGACAAATAGTCTAGCATCACTAGTATATTTCCCAACCTATGGTGACAATGGTATCATGGCATTCCAAATTATCAAGGAGGGATAAACTCAATTGGGATGATAACTACCCATACGAGGGTTTGAATAAAATTAACGATGCAATGTAATTTAAAATAAATTAATTAAATAATACATTGCAAACTGGGTTCAACATGATCAAAGGACACGACTTGCCTTGGTAATGCTCAGCGAGGTACTCCTGGTCTTCGGGCGTAGAACCTGCTCCTCCGGAATCCGAATCTAACGAGAGAGAAAACGATCGAAATAAGAAAAATATATAAAATAATAAGAAAATGAACTCCAAAATTCATGAAACCAAAATCAAAAGCTAGATCTCGATTTTAGATGAATTTCGAAAAAAGAACGGGGTCAATCGGAGCTAGGATGGAGGAGAACGGGCTCTCGAAAAATAAACCCTAAATTTAAATCGAAAAAATCAGAAAATGGCACTGTGCTGTGAACCGGGCGCACAGGGAACTAGGACCACGGTGGATACGGCGCACATAACAGTGCACGCGGGTGAGAGGGTGCTGACGCGGCGAGGCTGGCTGACATGGCGCGCGCATGTGCCGACACGTGGCACCCTGCTGACGTGGCCGCTGACGTGGCTATCACGTGCCATCGAGGGGCTGGATGTAGCTGACTTGGTAGACCCGTGGCATGCCACGTGGCATTAGGGCTGACGTGACGTGCCACGTGGGAGGGCTGATGCAGCACGGGCTCGGGCGTGAGCGGCGGCGGAAGATTGGACGGCGGGGAACGCGACGCGCGACGCGATCTGAGCCTTTGGCTCAGATCTGGATGAGCAGCGGGGATGAGGCGGCTCGGAGGCGAGACGACGGCCGATGGCCGACGCGTGGTGGCGCGACTCGCGAAGCGTCGCGGGCGTGGGCGCGCGATCGGGCGGCGGGGGCCTTGACGCGTGGCTGCATCCAGGCCTTTGGCTCAGATTTGAGCGTGCGGCCCGGCGCGTCATGCGAAGTGTCGCGGATGCGAGTGCGCAGGCGGGCGTGGGATGTGAGGCTGTGCGTGGACCGGGGAGACGATGCCGGCGACGGGGAAGGTGAACGCGGTGACGGGGAACAGCGCGGAGAGCTCATCGGCGGGGAGGCGGCGGCGACGGCTCTGGCGGCTTTGGGGACGCGGCGGAAGCAACGGGGTGCACCGGGCGGCTCCGACGATGGTGGCGCGAGGCGGAGAGGGTGATGACGAGGGTGGGCACACGAACCGAGGCACCAGCATCGTTTATAATGCGCGAACCGAGGTGGCTCGATCCGGAGGCGGGGTAGACGCGATGCGGATGCGGTGCGGGCATGGACGGCTCAGATGCGTCGCGGCGGATCCAACGGCGGGCGGGTGCGGCTCGGGTAGGGTTAGGGTTACACGCGGGCGCGGGGGAGAGCGAGCGTGTGCCGCCACGTGGCACGGATCCGGATCGGACGACAGGCTCAGGGAGAGCAATGAGCGGAAGAGGGGGCAGTGCGGATGGACGCCGCGTGGCCGGATCCAACGGCGCGGGGCAGAGGGGAGCGCTAGGGTTAGGGCAGGCGGGGTGCGCGCGCGCGGGCGAAAGCGGCGCGGGGCGCGGGAGCGGCGGGGTGCGACCGGATGTTGCCACGTGGGAGGTGGCGGCGATCGGGCGGCTGAGAGGGAGGCGGGGCGGGAGCGCGCGGCGAGAGGCCGGATGGTCGACGCGTGGCGAGAAGAGGGATCGGGCGGCTGAGAGGGTTTTCCCGATTTTCTTAATTCTAGAAATTCAATTAAATTGTTGGGAGCTCTAGAAAATAGCAAATAAATCTCAAAAAGTCACCAAAAATACCAGAAAATTCCTTGAGACACAAGGAACCCAAATAAAATATTTTCAGCTTATGTTAAAGTTTATTTTAATCATATTAAATCTTTGTAAATTTCTAAAAATTCATTTAAGCTTGATTTAAATTCAAAAAATTCCAAAAATAAAATTTTAAATTCCAGGTTTTAGAAATCCCCAAAAATCAGGATGTTACAAGAAGGCATCACATGAGACACCAAAATTAGTGTTATCACAAAAAATAAGTGTAGAAGGCATCACATGAGACACTAATATCAGCTAGCAGCCAACGAAGCTAAATGATCTCTGATGTAGTAGTAGCTAGAGCGTGTAGCTCAGCCTCAGCACTAGAGTATGACACTACAGTCTGTTTCTTGGACTTCCATGCTATCAGAGATATCTCAAGAAAGATACAGTAACCAATGATAGAGCAGGGATCAATTGGATCACTCGCCTAGGTCAAGTCAGAGTAAGTATGAAGCTGAAGCTGACTTGACTGCGCATAGAAAAGGCGAGAAGAATAGTCCCCCTCAAGTAACGTAAAACACGAAGCAGATGACCATAGTGAGTCAAAGTAGGAGCATTAACAAACTGATTGAATACATGAACAACATGAGTAATATCCGATCTTGTAACTATAAGATAAACAAGACTGCTAACAATATGATGATAAATAAGACTGCCAACAATATGACGATAGCGAGAAGGATCAACAAGCAATACACCATCAGCAGGACGAAGTTGGAGATGAAGCTCCATAAGTGTAACAACAGTCTATGTACCAGTCAATCCTAAGTGAGCAATGAGATCCTAAATGTAGCGATGCTGAGAGAGATAATAACCCTTATATATACAAGTGATCTCAATCCCAAGGAAATAGTTAAGAGATTCCAGATTAGGCATCATAAACTGCTCAGCAAGGTGTTGCTTGACAAAAGCAATATACTCCATATCATCTCTAGTGATTATCATATCATCCACATAAAGCAAAAGTATAGTGTGGCTATGATGAGATGTATGAAGAAATAAGGCAGGATCATGATTACAAGGAGAGAAACCTACAACATGAACTACTGAGCTGAATCACTCAAACTAGGAATGAGGTGCTTGCTTGAGACCATAAAGAGCACGTCAGAGGCGACATACATGTCCTGTAGGAGCTTCAACTCCTTGTGGTGGTTGAATGTAAACTTCTTCATGTAAATCACCATGTAGAAAAACATTCTTTATTTAGTTGAGAGATAGTCCATGAACGAATAGCAGCCACAACAATTAAAGTGCGAACTGTGGTCATGTGAGCCACAGGAGCAAAAGTTTCATGATAATCACGTCTATGTGTCTGCTGAAAACCACGAGCCATGAGACGAGCCTTGTAGCGCTCTACTAAACTATCTAATTTTGTTTTAACCTTGAATACCTACTTACATGTGATAGGAATAGCTTGTGTGGGTAATGGAATAAGTTCCCAAGTGCTAGTGTGCTCCAAAGCTGCTAGCTCCTTAGACATGGCCAACTACCACTCAGAAATACTGGCTACCTCTTGATAGGTATTAAGCTCGTATATAGCACAAGTAGTGGAAAAACCAAAATAACCAGGAGCAGTAATAGTAGTATGATCACGAAGGTCATAACAAGGTGTTCGTGCAGGCGGTGAATCATCAGAATGAGCATTAGTGGTACTAGCCAGAATATCAGACGAAATAGGAGTGGAAGAGTGAGAATCCATAAAGAATCTAGATCGACGACTGTAGTGAAAAGGGAAAGGAGTTGTGTATGAAGCAGAAGGTATGGTGGAAGGAGCTAGAGGGGGAGATGACACAATAGAAGACTCTAATTGAGGGGTTGAATCAACTGAAGGAATATGAGGAAGATATAGAAAAGAAATAAATTCTATGGAGGACAGAGTTTGAGCAGTAGAAGAATAGAAAAAGGACTATTTTCATCAAAGGTGATATCACGAGATATGCTAATGCGACGTGTAGGGGAATCATAACAATGTAGCCCTTATGCTCAAGGCTATATCCAGGAAAGACACATTTTACCAACTGAGCCGTCAGCTTGGTGCGTTCGCTAGGAGCAAGCAAAATATAGCAAGTGCAACTAAAGACACGAAGATGATCATAAACTTGGAGGAGATGATCATAACTTAGAGGAGATTCAAACAAGACCACTCCTGATGTGGGTTAACTTCACTAGTGGTTTCTAGTGCACTTCCAGGGGAGGAAGCAACCAGTGCTGAGTATCTGTATGGGAGCGGATAGGATAGCGTGATGGGGGAGACTCGCCCTCTAGCTGCACTGACGTCCTAAGGCTCCAGGTTAGGGTAAATTACTTGTTTATTGCTTCATCTCAAAGTAATAGTATATGTCCCTTATATAGGGAGTACAAACCGAAACTGACTCCAACCTGGCTAACCCGACTTGCTAAGCAGAATCGGTATCCCTTAGCAATTTGTCTCCTTATCTATATCTTAAATTTCCAAACTAGCAAAGCCTAATCAATAGCTAAGATGTATGCCGGACCTGGAAGACATTGCAGCGCCACTGCAACTATAGACCATCATGTTGTTGCCGCTGCTAGCCTAGAGTCTAGCGCGACCTCCCCTGGCCATGATCCAGCCTATTGCCTGGCTGCTCTATGCGTGTAGAGGCGCCCCCAATAAAAGTCCACAACACTTCCCCCTGCTGCTGAAATAGTTTGTCCTCAAGCTAGAAGTCTGGGTATTACTCACAAAAATCATGAAGACAGACCCACAAAGCCTCCAACGATAGTGAGTCTTGCCACTGAACTAACACTTCCCAGCAATGCTAGTGAAGGCGAGCATGATGAACCTTCAAAGGAGACGGAATAGCACATCTGTGGTGGATGGCAGGCAATACCGGAATAGCCACAGGAGGATCACCATGGAAGGGTTTTAACACACCCACATGAAACATGTAACATCCCAAAAAATTATTTTTGCTTTAAGTGTTTCTGGAATTTAATTGGATTTTCCTGGGTTTTATTTCAAGCCTGGTTGTGAAAAATTAAAGCATTTCATTTTACAAAGGTCAAAACAAATGCATTTCATTTTCCTAAGTCAAATCTGTAATTATAATAATTTTTAGGAATTTATAAAGATTTAAAACTCTACTTTTAAAGTTAAAATTATGTTTTTGCAAAATCTAATTATCAAATTGGGTTGAAAATATTTTTATCAAGTCTAAAATAGTTCCAGATGATTCTCTAAATTTTTTTGAAATTTTGAAAATTTATTTGGTATTTTTTCGAGCATTTTGAAGCCTCTTAACCTTTTCTGAAAATCAAAAAGAAAATAAAATCCAAAACCCTCCCTGGGACTGACACTTGTCACCCATCGAACGCTCCTCACCCCGCCAGACCTAATCCTCACCGCCCGTGACAACTTATCGCTTCACCGCACCTTCCCTCTCTCTCTGGCCAACATGTGGTGTGATCTGAGCTGTCCGCCATTGTCGGATTAAATCCCGCGCGTCCACAGCCACTTACCTCTTCGTCCGAAATCCCAACGGCTCCAATGCAGTCTCAGTTGCCGGTTGGAATCTCGGCCATCCCTCGTCACTTACTGGTTCGCTAAGAATTTGACGGCCGCCCTCCTTCCCCTTGCCACTTGTCGAAAATCCAACCGCCCGCTCTCCCTCTTTCCTTTCTTCCTCTCTCACAGACAGGCAGGCCCCACCTGTCGGATCCATCGTCCTTGCCCCCTTTCCTTTCTTCCCCACGCGATCACCGCCCCATTGCCGCCATTGATGCCAAAACCGAAGCTTTTAAAGTTTCAGTTTTCTTCTCGATTGCTCTCCTGCGCCAACGGCAAATTAAACCTTCCTTTACACCGCGTTCATTTCCGCCTTTACTTCCCCATTTAAGCCCCTGATCGCCGCCGCATTGAAGGTCTCGTCTGTTTCAAGCCGGGGTGAATGCGCGCGCCTGTTACTCCCCTTCCCGTCCTATAAAACCCATACCCTGAGGATCCTCTCTTCACACCGCCTATCCCTCTCTACTCAATTCGAGCAATTGAGCCCCGAAAGCCCCCTGTGCTCATTTTCCTCTCCGCCGACCACTTCCAACTCCGGTGAGCAATTCCGGCCACCTCGGAGTTCCTCGTTCCTCGCCAACGCCGCTCCGAGCACCAGTGAGGCGAAGCGCATCTCGGCCACCACTTCCCCGAGCTTCCCCGTCGTCAAAAGATCCCCACCGCCGTGAAACCTCCTCCGACCGCCGCCCCTCTCCGCCGCCAGTACTCTCCGACCGTCCTCGGGATCCGTGCTAGGTACCGATGGACTCCCCTCACTCCCCTCTATCTTTCCCGCACCTCGGCCAACGCCGCCGCTCGCTGGAGCACCGGCGGCCATTGGGCCCCGAGCGCTACCGCCGGCCGCCCTGCCACGTCGGCTGCCTGCACGCACGTGGCACCCGAGTGGCAGCTAGATGGCAGCCGATGGCAGCCATGTGCACGCCACGTCCGCCCCAAACCGCCACGTTAGCGCCACCCGAGCGCGCCTCGGTCGTGCCACGTCATGCTGACGCAATAAAACCGATTTTTCGTTTAAAGTTATTTCAGCCGAATATTAATTGTGCTGCTGACATCATAATTATTATTTTCCTTCAGAAAAATAATTTATGCTGACGTCATAAATGCTTTTCGGTTTAAAAATAATTCCAAAAATTGAGTATTTTCTTTTTAAATTATACTAAAACTTTGGAAAGCCATAACTTCTTCATTTTAACTCCAAATTGACCCGTTCAAATTTCTAATTTTTTTTCTAAAATCATGAACTTTGCATTTCTGTAATTAGTTTGAATTTTGGAATTTTAATTGAATTTTGTTTTTGGTTTTGAATTTGGATCTTTACGTTAGATTTCGACAATTCCGGAGAGTTCGATTTCGACAACGCTTCGCAGCAAGACTTCGAGCAAGGCAAGTTACACATTTGACCATGTTGACCCTATTATTTCAAATTTAATTATATTTTTTTACTGTATATGCATGCGTAATTTATTCAAACGTAATTTAAAATTTGATTTAAATTTTAGTTTTGACCATGATTTTTTGATTATAGCCAATTTGAATCTCAAATTCATACACCTTGTCAATCTAGCTAAAAAATTAGTTAGTACCTTAGTATTAACTAGAAATTTAATAGAATTGCTGAGCTTGGCTTAGTATAATTTTTGTTGGGATCAACTTTTTCACATGAAATGACAGACTTTTTAAAATAAATTCTTGACTTCGGTGAGTCAAGAAGGTTTGAAATGATTTAAAATTGAAAATTGGTTTGGACTTAGGCTACTGGTTAGGTGGTGGAGTGCTGGCATGCCTCGTGGATGGGGACACATGGTTGATTGACGTGCATGTGGGTATGTGGATTGAGTCTAAGTCAGTTAAGGACCGTTTTTATGAACCATTTTACGAAGTCACTTCGTACTACCATAAGTCCGGTATGGGACGGACCTGGCTAAGTAGTTTGTGAAATTCCAAATATAGTTTCACCATAGGCTGAGTGTGAGCATAGCGTAGGCCGCGAGAAGTATCACATGGCACCAAAGGGGGCTCCAACTCGCGAATTTGAGTTGTGGTGAAACATTAGTGGCGGCGTGACTATTTTGGATATGGATCGTTGGAACAGCCTTGTCATGAACTCTCCACCGCACACCTAAGGCAGTGTGTTTATCGCGTGGCTCAAGTGAGAGGGAATGTCTTGTGGGTAAAGTTGTACACCTCTGCAGAGTTAAAATGTATCCTTGATAGCTGTGTCCACGGTCATAGACATATTAGACTTGGATTTTATAAAACTGGTTTTACGGACAAAAATGTTGGTTTAGAAAATGGTCTGGGTGGCATGCCCGTGGTTAGGTTAGTGTGGGTCGGAGCCTACACTAACGATAATACTTGTTAGAAATACTGTTTCATATGTTGTAGTAAAATTCAGCTTTTGCACTTACAATATTGTATTTAAATTTCCGTATTGCTTTTCCGCAAATGTACCCTATTAAGCTTTTCTTAAAATTCTTTATGCATGCATCAACTCTGTTAAATCTCCTAGTGTAACTTGTGGAGTACTTTCGAGGTACTCACCTTGCTAAAATCTGTTGCCAGTCTTCGATGGCGACTACGACGGTGAGGACCACTTCAGTGAGTAGGATGCGTCTTACAGTCATTCGCCTGTGGGAGACTGGATGAGCTGAGCTGCTACCTTTGTTGTCTTTCCGCTGTTTTTATTTTGAATTGGTCTCGTGCCATTTTATTGTAAGACTTGGCCATATGGTCGCAAATTTGCTTAATATATTTGTGGTGATTTTGCGTGATATGCATCATTGTTTACCCTGTATGCACTAACTTTTTCTGGGATAGTACGATTTACACAGAGGAATCTGAAGTGCTATTCCGGATCCCGACAAAACACATAGTGGATTTTAGCTCATGCTGGCAGTTACATCCTATAGGCGACGGACCCAATGAGCTCCAGTATTTGAAAAGGCCAATTAAACTTGGCAAGGAGCACTACCTGTGATTGACATCGCAAGTCGATGATGCAAATGCAGCCAGACCCACTATCCTTGCTCAAATTCCACCGACCGATGTTTCTCATCATAGCGCTGCTTCATGATAGCTTGGGCCTGCAACAACCTCTCGCAAATTTCCTTAAAGAATTCGTCCCGATCGAGCATGTGCTACTGAACCATAGCTACCCATGTGGCACTCAACTCAAGCGCCAGCAAGGGTGGTGGATCACACCCATATACAACTCGGAAAGGTGTAGTGTGGAGAGCAGTTTGGTAGGAAGAGTTATAGCAATATTCCACCCATGAAAAATATTGAACCCACTACTTGGGTTGATCCCCACACAAACATCTGAGATACATAGTAATGATCCAATTTACTACCTCTGATTGACCACCTAAATGCGGGTGAAAAGCCAAATTGAGATGCAACCGCACACCTACCAACCTAAACAGCTCTTGCCAAAAGTTGCTTGTGAAAATTGGGTCACGATCACTCATGATCGATGATGGCATCCCATGAAGGTGGACCACCTCCTGAAAGAAAGCTCGAGCCATGAAACTAGCCGTGTATGGGCGTGAAAAAGTGATGAAATGAGCATATTTGGAGAAAAAATCCATGATGCTAAGGACCACTAATTTACCATGCACCTTGGAAAAACCTTCAATGAAATCCATCGAAGTATCCGTCCAAACAGTTGTTAGAACCTCTAAAGGCTGAAGGAGTCCTGCTGGATGTAGATACTCAATTTTGTTTTGCTGGCACACGGCGCACCCTTTCACAAACTCCCGCACTACTTTCGGTAGACCTAGGATATGGAAGTGAGCCCGAATGCGGTGGATTATCTTCTGAATCCCTTCGTGAGTGCCATTGTGGGTGTCGGCCAAGATTTGTTGCAGCAATGAAGAGTTTGATGGCACAAAGACATGGCCTTTGCACAGGATGAGGGCCTCGACCACTTTCGAAGTCGCATCCAATGGAGCCGAAAGTAGGCGATCTCGCCATGTAGCAAGCTCGGACAACACGGTGATCTCCTGGTGTAGCTGATCAAAGTAGGAAAATTGTGGGCTGGATAATGCATGAAGTGCAACACTGTATTCATCCCACCTGGAGAGAGCATCTGTTGCTGAATTCTGCTTGCCCAGCCTATACTCGACTGCAAAATCAAAACCAAAGAGCTTGCTCACCCAGTGGTGCTGTTGAATAGTATATAGCTGCTGATCGAGGAATTTTGGACTATAGTGGTCGATCTGGATCAAAAATGTGTGCCCTTAAAGGTATGGACACCAATGATAGACTGCTTTGATGAGGCCAATGAGTTCGCGTTCATATGCTGCAAGTTTGGCGTGTTGCGGTGTGATGGTCTGACTGAAGAACACAATGGGTTGCACACCTTGATGAAGTATTGTGCCGAAGCCTAAGCTGGATACATCACAATCTACCACAAAGAGGTGGAGAAGTCCGATAACAATAACATTAGTGCCAATGTAAGAATCAATTTGAGTGCCTAGAAAGCCTCATCTACTTCGGACGACCACACAAATGCTTCTTTCTTTAGACGTTGGGTGAGCAGAGCGGCGATCGTGCCATAATCTTTGATAAATTTCTGGTAATACTGTCGGACCCGAATTTCATCAATCCGAATCCTCTGTGATTTTGCTGTACTATTCCCTGGATCAGTAGATAGTACTCACAGATATATAACTGGATCATTTCATACACGAGATATTATTACTACATTAATGAAGTTTAAGTAGACCTTTACATTAAGCCGTCAAGGCCAAATAGTTTCAATACAAAAATACAGCGGAAAACGAAAAGCAGGAAGGCGCACTTCCCTCACAGGCAGCGACTGGGGATAGCCCAAATGGAATTTGATATTGGTTAACTTTAACTAATATAGAATTAATTTGATAGCCAGAATGGTCGACTACACTGCGAGAGGAGGGACTACTACTAGCTTTAGTTATTGCTGTTTCCTCCTTCGTCTTAGTCTTGCTCCTCGTAGTATTCATAGTGTCCTTAATGCTCCATTTCTTGGAGGGGATTGAAAACGAGGGTGAACACTTGCAACTGTGCTATGCAAGCCAACACACAAAATGCAATAGTATAGAATGCATGGCTCTTCAATGGATGGTTTGGGTTTCTTTTAGTTGCAGAAAGCGACTTTATCAAATATTTCCCATATAATAAATATCCTATGACTTAGCAGATTTTGGTAAACATGAGTAGTATTTAAATGTGCAATGAGTATATTGTAGACGGTTCCATCCACCGATTACATGGTTCCGTCCACCAATGCTAGTTTTTGTTTACTGGACTATATCCACTCTAATTAACCATCGCTGGAGTACATCCCTCCAGGTAAAATTCAAAAGTGAAGTACCTCCCTTCACTTATTTTGTCCCCACCCTTAAAAGATTTTTGTAAATAGAACTAATTCGAGAAAGTTCCCATATATGCCTGTGACCGGGGGCACGGCTGTTTAAACAGGTTATACTTTGTAGAGTTCGTATATCTTTACCCACAAGAGATAATCAAATTGTTATGTTCCACACGTTTTCTTAGACATGCTGATCAAAAGGATTACCACATGACCTTTACAATGCACCTAGTAAAGAGGTCACACCCGCTAAGGTTTCGTTTGCGGGATAGCTATTTTTGCTTCACCCAGACCCCCACTTGCGCCACACGGCGGCTTAAACCCAGCGACACGACCCGTGTCCACGACGGCTTAAACCAGCACCACGACCCGTGGGTCACTCTGAAGTGTTCACCTTTACTGGAGATGCAAATTATTTAGTCGTGCCTACACTTTGCCAGATAGGAAAGCAGATTTTTAGGGCTTTGAGAAGCATAAGATAAGCTTGTACCAAACTATCAGCCATGTACATCCCATGACTGCCCAAAAGTTGCTTTGGCATTTTGAGGAAGAATGAGCAGGACGTCCTAGTGTCCTGAGACTTAGCTAAATTTGCATAGCGTATTGTATAGTCTGGCTGGTAAAGTTATTATTAGTAATTACTTGGGCGACAATGGTAATGGATATCAATTGTAACAAGGAAGGTGTAGTTAAATTCTGCTACAATAGCAACTGGGGTATTTAACTAATGAAAGAATAGTAAACTAGTGCACATAAAATAATGCATGCATGTTGAATATTTTTAAACAACATAAGTGAATAAATTGAGGATTCAACATGATCAAAGTGTTGACTAGCCTGGGTCCGAAGCAGGGATGTCCTGAGGATCTGGAGAGGCGTCGAAATGCTGCTTGGGTGCATCCTTGTATTCTACTCGCTCGAGAAGTCTGGAAAGAAAACAATAGGCAAGAGAGCAATAAATACCCCAAACAAAATTCAAATGAACTCCAAATTGAACACAACTTGAACTAATAGAAAGATCTTAAATTTGGAAAATTTTAAAACATGTTTCACTTAAATCGGAGTTACGGTGAAGACGAACGAGCTCTCTGAAGTTTATTTTCAAGAAAAATCCCAAAAAATGAAAAGAGAGAGAGAGTTCCCTCACTGACATGTGGGTCCCACTGGCTGTATTTAAATTTTATTTAAAAATACCAGATTTTAATGTACTGAGAGAATCACATGAGGGTCCCACCGATTTAATCAAAATCCAAAAATTCAAAAATCACCAGAAACCGACATGCGGGTCCCAGTACAGCCACGGTGCAGTGGGGGTCCACTTGTCAGCGAGACAAGGTTTTAAATCTGAGTTTAATATTTTTTAATCGAGGTGGGGCCTGGGTGTCAGAGGTACATAACGGTTAAACCGTTACAGGGCCCACCTGTCAATGAGACATTAGCATTAACTAATTATAGTTATTAGCATTTAATGGGAGATTTGGTTCTTAATGATGTCGGAACAGGGGTGGCTTCGGCTGAGCGGCGGTGCAGCCTACCAGTGGCGAGGGAGGGCCTAGCCGCACATGAGCATTCCCAAAAACGGACTCACGGGGCTCGGGCACACCTCCGGCTGAAGTGGTGTGGCTCCAATTGGCTCGGTCCATCGGCGGCGGCGAGCTTGGCGGCGGTAGAACCAGGACGGGGAACGCAACGGTTAAATCAGCAATGAGAGTTCAATTAAATGACAGTGGAGCTTTCAGGGCTTGGTAAAAGCTCATCGAAGGAGGAGAACGAGCTCGGAGTGGCGTGACTTGAGCTGGCGATGGCGACGGCGGAAAGGGGGCGTTCGGCATTGGGGAAGAAGGGTCAGTGAACTCCCAAATTGACGTTGGGGACGACTTTCTCTACTCCTAGAGAAGGTGTAGGTGAAAGTAATTGCTTTAGGATGGTCAGTGTCGTTGACGAGGCGAGATGGCCGGAGTTGGGGAAGACGGCCGGGCCGGCAATCTATGAGAAGGAAGAGCCCGATTAGACTTCACAGAAGCATCAGAAGGGTTCAAGAATCAAAGTGAAGGGGTTGAAATGGCTTGCAGGAGTCCTGAGATGGCTAGTGTCGGAGTTGGCCGAGGGAGCTCCGAGTGGTGGCAAAAAACAGCGAATTTGCGTGTTAGGGGAGGGGAGTGAACACTGGATGATTTCGAAGGGGGGTCCTGGCCATGGATTTATAGTAGGATCGTGGGTGGGGGGCGTTGGCGGCATTAAAGCCATTGACGACGGGGCGGCATGCTCGATTGCGCCCTATGGCAGCTAGCTGGGAGAGGAGGCGTGTGTGTGACGTCACCGGGCTTCAATGCTCCACAGTGGAGTACAGTGGAAGGGCTGGTGCTTGAGGTGACGAGCACTCGTACGGCGGGAACGACGGCATCGCCACGGGGCGAGGCTACGACTGAAGAAGAAGCAAGGCCGGCGTAGGCGCATCAATGGTGGGGGAAGTTTCAAGACCATGCCTCGAGTGCAGCAGCGTCGACGTGACGGCGAGTCTCGAGGGACAGAGCGGCGACGGCGACAGGGGTATGGCGGAGGTGCCCGAGCAACAAGGCTAGGGAGGGAGGAGGCAGCTAGCTCGGCGGAGGGGGGTACAGGGTTGCTGCGGCGGCGCCACGAGGAAGGCTCGCGCCAGGGTAGGGTAGAAGGTGGCTGAGAGGATGACGGAGGTGGCGTCAACGGCGTGCGCGCGCGAAGAAAAACCAAGGGCGTGGGACCTATATGGGCAGTACAAACCAAAACTGACCCCAACTTGGCAACCCGATCTTCTAAGTAGAATCGGTATCCCTTAGCAATCTGACTCCTTATCTATATCTTAACTTTCCAAACTAGCAAAGCCTAATCAATAGGTAATATGTATGCGGGACCTAGAAGACATTGTAGCGCCACTGCAACTATAGACCACCATGTTGTTTCCACTGCCGGCTTGGAGCCCAGCGCGACCTCCCCTGGCCATGATCCAGCCTGTTGCCTGGCTGCTCTGCGTGTGTTGTGACACCCCCAATAAGAGTCCACAACACCTCCAGAGCATTTGCCTTGAAGATGAGAGGACGGCTGAAGGTTGATGAGATAAATAGTGTAGAGTCAGCCTTTGCCCAAAAAAAGGGAAGGAATGAAGGATGCAATTAAAAGAGTATGAGCAGTCTCAATTATGCGACGATGCTTGCGTTTAACAACACCATTTTGAGTATGAGTACCAGGGCAGGAGAGCTGAGAAAGAGTACCTTTAGAGGACAAAAAATAATGAAAAGCAGTAGACAAATTCTCTGCCTCGGGACAAGAATGAAAAGTACAAATGGCAAAAGAAAACTAAGTGTGAATCATCTTAGCAAAAGACTAATATATACACACACAACAACAACAACAACAACTAAGAGCGAAGCTTCATGAAATAGATCCAAGTGTAATGAGAATGATCATCAATAAAAATTACATAGTACTTATGACCACCTTTGGATATAAAAGGAGCAGGTCCTCATCCATCAGAATGCACCAAATCAAAAGAACGACTAGATCTGGAATCATTAGAGGGATCTGGGAGTTGTATCTATTTGCCAAGGTTACAACCCTTATAGTTATAACTGGTATCAATAGAGACATGACCTAGGACACCTTGACAAACTAAGTAGATAAACATGACCCACATTGATGACCTAAACGATGATGCCATTGGGGAAAAGTAGCAGTGGAAATCGAAGCCAAAGCAGATGACGAAGCCAAAAAGATGGAAGGTGTAGATGGAGAAAGACTCAGACGATCGAGAGTGTAGAGTCCTCGAGAATCTTTATAGTGGTGGCCAGTACCAATGAGAGCTCAAGTCCGACAGTCCTGCACAAAGCACGAAGAATAATCAAAACCAACAAAGAGATGCATATCAGTGAGCTAACTAACAGACAATAGATTCATGGAGAGTTGAAGCACAAGGAAAACTTCTAGAACAACAAGTTGTGAAGTAGAAAGAGTGCCTTGATGTGTAACCCATCAGCTGTTTGAACCTAAGTACCATCTGTAACAGGTCTACATGATGTTAACTGAGAGCTATCAGCAGCCATGTGAAAGGAGACCCTTGAGTCCAATATCCAAGGAATAATAGTGCCTGATGCAGAGAGGGATACAACAGATCCACCTTATTGAACCTGAGGCTCAGTAGTAATGAGCCCTATAGAGCTGGTAGAAGAAGCAACAGCAGCCATATTAGTAGAGGAAGCACTAGCAGCCATACTACGACGAGATGAACCACGCTTGGCCCTCAACTTAGCCAATAACTCACGATGAAGCTTAAAGCAGCACTAAGTGCTATGGCCAAGCCTCTTATAATGTGAACAAATGAGCTCTCTAGAAGAAGAAGAAACCATGGTAACACTAGTCTGCTGAGCGGTCGCTAGAACAGTATGAGGTAAAGACATTGAAGATATAGCAAGTGATTGAAGATGAGTCTTGTCAGCAATCAGAACACATAGAGCTTCAGCCATAGTAGGTAATGTAGAAAGACCAAGAAGCTAAGTTCGAATGGGCTCAAACTTTGAAAGAAGCCTCATCACAAAGTTAAACATGAGACTCTGTTGATCATACTTTTCCTTGGCAACACAAGCCTTGCATCCAAAGTGAGCCGAGGGCACCATAGAGTCAACTAACTCGAACAATGTGTAAAAGCACTATAGAATTCTTCTGCAGTCATGTCTTGTTGCTGTCAGAGACTCTGAAGGTTCTAGCCAAGAGAAAAGTGAAGAGCCTCACTGTTCTGCTAGTAGCGTTATTGTAGATTCTCCCACATTTGCCAAGCTAATGAGAGATCAATGAAACTCATCTAAATGGGTATCTCTGTGTGCATACATAGGATGCCCATCACACAATCATCAGCAGTCTTCCAATCTTGAGCAGCTGCCGGATGTACCACATGAAGATTAGGGGGGGTCCTCAATAAGGTGTGAGGCAAGACCGATCGATCTAAGAAGCATGTGAACAGATGATGCCTACTCGCAATAGTTCCCACCATTAAGCTTGATATCTGAGGTAAAAAGAGCACCACCTCCAAGGAATGGATCAATGGTAGCCATAATGTGAAATAGATATGTCCAAGCAGTGGAAAGCAACACTGCAAGTACAAACAAGATGATGATAGGACGATAGTCCCTTCTAGATGAGAGGAGATACAAGCACAACACCCTCAAATGGCAGAAGGAGGCGTCAATGGCGAGAGGCGGTGACAGCGTCACTATGATCTCACCAAGATCAAGAAGTCACATGACCCTATCAAGCCAAAATTGAAAGGAGCAACTACTCCAATTCCATCCTCGTCAAGCCAATAGCTTCTTCCTCTGCTTAATCGTTGGAGCAGTCAAAGTGGAAGGAGGGTGTACTAGTGGGTCCGGCTGGAGTGGTAGGAGTGCAACCGGAGAGCTAGGGCAAAGCTGACAGTGTCCAGATCCGTGTGGGTGTTCAATGAAGATGCGGATGGCCAGGCGACCTGGTGCAGGTGTGGATGGCCAGGAAGCAACCCAGCATGAGCAAACAGCAGCCGATGAGGACAGCCGTGGCGAGCTAGCGTGGGCTTGGATGATTGTCAGCTGACGAGCTCAAGGGCCACTGACTAGTGGTGATGACGTGCAAACGAAGACGATGATGGTTGACGCGGATCGAGACCAGCGTCGACAGTGGTCCATGACAACAAGGAGATCTGGGTCATTGATGGCGAAGGCAAGCACGGCCAGCTCCAGATCCTGCTGATGACAGCGATGACACCAGCAGACAAAGATGATGGCCGGCAATGGTGCAGGCTCAGACGACCAGGAGGCGGCAGTGATGCAGCAGAGGAGGACAACTGATGATGGTGTGGGCTTGGACGACTGGGAGGAGGAGGCGGTAGGATCATGCAATGACTCTGATACCATAAGGAGAGGTGTGAGGGCCGAGAGAGGTATCTTGAAACATACTCATCAAAACTTTAGCCGACACCTCTCAAAATTCCTGCCATGCACGCTGGTGCTAACACGCCAACGTATGGTATTCCATCCTTGGACGTGTGGACCTTAGTAGAGGTGTTACTACGACTGTGGCACTAATCGGGACGTTCACAACGAGAAGACGGTTGGCCCGAGGACGATCGACTACTTCCACTACATCGAAGCGCTCTTTATGGGATCAGCTGCTTCAACGCTACTTTCGCTACACTACGCGTCTAGTGGTAACGATCTATGATATCTTACTCGTATGGCTTCCTGGTTTATACAACAGAAAATTTTAATTTGCACTAGTATAGCGTACCGGTATCCTATCACCACACCCCTAACGTTATGGTTTTCTATACCACAGTTTTTGCTGCGGCCAAATGCCTCAAAGTTTTTCATACTATAGTACTTCTGAGAAACCATGGAATTGCCTAAAAACTCCAAAAATACTATTCCAAACAGGCCCAAAGCTTTCTTTTCCTTTTGTTGGCACCGCTCCCTCTCTTCTCCTGCTGTAGGAGATGCCCAGGCCAGGGTCAAGACATTACCACTCATAACATTACACTTCTCTGTAACATCCCAAAAATTTGCTTCTTTAAAATTTAATTTAAATTAATTACTTAAAAAATATTATTTGGATCTTATTTGGATTATTTGTGTTTTGTTGGAAGGAAATATCAAAATCTTGATTCTGATCTAAATTCTCGAATTCAAATTCCAAATTCAAAAAAAATCGAATTCAAATATTCAAAACTTCAAATTTCTAGAAAAATATCTATTCAAATTTTTCTAGATTCAAGCTATTATTCTTGGCACTTCTCTCTTTTTCAAAAAAAAAAGAAAGAAAGAAAGAAAAAGAAACAAACAAGCAAAATAGGTGTTCCCATCAAGTCACCCATCCCAGGATTTCTCTAGAGCCAGCACACTTAACCCACTAAATCTTTCAACCGTGTAGCCAGCAGCTCCATCTTTCTTTCCTATTTGTCTTCCTCCCTCTCTTTTATTTATTCCTTCTTCATTGCATTTCCTGTTCATCTTCTACCTCCAGCGGTTGTTTCTCTCTCTCTTCATTTCTTTAGTTGAGCAAACCAAGAGTTATTGAGGGCTACTGAAAACCGAAACCACTGAACAAAAAAAAAATTATTGGCATGCAGCAAGGGGCGTGCAGCAAGAGCAAGGGACGTCCTCCTTGTATTCGGCAGTTTCAAGTCTAGTGGTCGCAATCAATGCCGACAATTCCTTCGCCATCGCTTTCTTTCTCCACTCAAGCTTTAAATTAGACCCTTGTGACCGTGTTCCCTCTTCCTTTTTCCCTTGCCAATCCTTTCGTCCTCCCGTGCAATTTTTGTCTTGGGCCAAAGCCGCGCCGTGCGTCGCCTGTGTTCGCTATCCAACCTCCTTCGCAAGTACTCGTCTCTGGTGAGTAATTTCCCAAACTTTTGTTCGGAGAGCTTCACCTCTTTTATCTCGCAACAAACTTGTTAGCAATCTCCTGTGGCTCTTGTTGTATGCATGTCTGTGTTGGTATTAAGCTAGTTATGCTCAAGTCATATTAGCGTTTTTGTTGTTAGCTTTTAATCCAAATTGTTAGCCTGAAGAGTTCATCCTTTGTGTGTACTCAGCTCCTCATTCTCTTCTAGTTTTCCCAGGCGTAGCATTTTGGATGTGTATGTGCCCAGCTCCTCATTTCCTTGCTGTTAACAAAGCATGCATGCATGGGCCATGCAAACTCTCTTTTTCTCCCATACGCTTATTTGTACGTGTAGAATTCCTAGTTGGCCGCTTCGCCGGAGTTGCGCAGCACCGCCGTCGGTCACCGGTGCCCTGGACGTCGCTTCGCCGGAGCTGTGCGGTTGCTCGCTATCCCTGGTGGCCGTGAGCTTGGCTGTTCCTTTCCCATTGCTGTAGTTTATCTCATCTATTTAGTTGTGAGAAGCTACCACATGTGATAGCATAGCGCAGTGGCAGAAGCAATGCTAGACAACCATTAGGTTGTGGGTTTAAGTCCAGAGAAATGCAAACTTTTCCTTTCCCTGTTAGTTGGCCATCTTTTACTTCCAGTCAATGACAACCGGGTCCCGCTTGTCATACACTCAAATAAATCTAAAAATCAGCCAAAAATAAGATTTCAGATAATATTCTCTCGATTTTGCATTTTCTGGAATTTTCCAATCCATTCAATCTTCCAAATATTCGTTCTCCCTCATGCGAACTCCAAATCCAGTGATTCAAATTTCTAAATTCATCTAAAATCATAACCTTTCTTCCAGTATATATTTTATATTTTTGTGATTTTATTTATATTTATTTATTTATATTTATCGTTTCGCGCGTAGAACTCGACGTCACCGAAGATTTTTCTGATCCGCAGCAAGAATTTCCATACAGCGTGGAAGAAGGCAAGTCTCCTTGACCATTTTGTTCCTAAGATTTGTAAATAATTTTATGACTAATTTAAATTTAATTGCATGGCTATGTTGTATAAAAAATTAATTTTGATTTTAGAAGTTTAGATAAATACCCAGAAATTGCTATGCCCTCCATTGAAATTGTTTGCCCTATACCTTTGTCACCATAGGATAGCCTTTAACTCATAAATGAGTTAGTAATACTTTTGATGAATTTAGAACACTAGAAAATGCTTAGTTTAGCTGTTCATTTTAAAAATGCTTGTATAGGAAAATTTTATTGATGAATGATTTGAATTTATCTGTTTGTTAAATTAGTGGCAATAGATGTTGCCACTGTTATTTCAAAATAAAATCAAAGTTAAAATAAAATTAGACCAGGGTGGATGGAAAGTTTGGTTTGGTGCGAATTTAGCACAAGAATTTGAATTGTGAATGTTCCACCCTAGTCACTTAAGGACCGACTCTTGTATTTGTCCAAACTGAGTATTTTTGTACAACCATAAGTTTAAATGGGTACGACCTAGCTGAATAACTTACGATAGTTTAGTTTAGATGCCACCATTGGAAAAATGGGTACCAGGGATTTACTGGTTTACTCATAATGAGGGACAGGGATTTACTGTACTCACATGGCGTAAGAGGGGGCTTCTGACTATGGTGGATTTAACCCTTCAGCGGTGAAACCTCAGTAGGTGGTGTCTAGCTAAACAAAAGTGAGGTAAAAGCTTTGTGATATTTTATCTGGGTCCATGCCAAAGGAAGTATGTTGACTATTAAGATAATTTATCTCTTGTAGGTAAAGTTGTACAAACTCTGCAGAGTAATAAACTATTCGAATAGCCGTGCCCACGGTCAAGGGCGAGCAAGAAATGCATTCACATGGTAGACCCTTGGTTTTGAATTTAAAAATAAAATATTTTGGAAAACTCGGGAGTGGATGGAACTCTCGGGATTTTGGCTTGGTGGATGGAACCAATGCGGGTGGTTGGAACCCATAAAAATCTAAAAATTTGACGGATATAGCCTATTCTATTAGTGTTGGTGGTTGAAACCTTCACTAAACTAATTAACTAGTTTCAACTATTGAAAATAATTTGTTTATCAATTGTTTTTGAAATAATTAGTTAGGTTTGAGATAAAATGCTGCTTTGTGCAAAAGAAACATATATCCTTCCTTTGTAAGCCCTGCATCTACTGCATTTTTCCCAAGACTTGCGGAGTATATTTTTGTACTCACCTGTTGCACTCCAACTCCTACATCAGAAGACTATGAAGCTTAGGGAGAGGTTTTCCACTACTTCGAGGAAGCTGGTGAAGAAGACTTTGCAGAGGACTAGACCGTGTTTCTTAAGTCAATTGCCTGTGGCAGATTGATGGGCCGTTTGCTCGAGTTACTTTTGCTTCCGCTGTTATCTTTCTTTTGTAAGAGGTTCTGTATACCTCGGTTGTAAGGCAATGGCCAAGAAGTGTGAACTTCAGTTATTATTGTAATAAAGCGCTGTTGGTAATATATCATTTTCTGATTAACTGTGTGTACTAGCGTTGATCTAAGATTAGTACTGTAATACACAGGGGGTTCAGGAGTTTCTACTCCAGGATCTCACATTCTCCCAGTGAAACATCCCACCATGGGCTGTTACGTAGGGTGACAACACTTTTACTGGAAGGGCTGAAGGTGGTGGCCAAAGGTTATAATACTATATGATAGGATTACAGTGTAAAGGTGTGAGAGCTCTCTCTCATGTTGAGCATGAGGAGATCAGCAAAGCTTTGGTGATGGCAGGGGCAATAGAGGATGTTAGGGTGCAGATCGATGATGAGGAAGTTATTAATGGATTAGGGAAGTGAAGCGAGACTACAGGATGCTTCATGCCGCATTGTGCCCTAGTGTTGGAACAAATGTGTCGACATTGCAATCTAGTTTGTGATTGCCTCCGTGATCCGCACCACAGATGGCATGGCCTTGGCCAGCTGTGCCAACAGGACAAATGTGGAGTGCCGATTAGGCTGGCATCGGCCTTCTTTCGCTGCAGTGGAATCAGTGACGACGCAACCATGGGAGGCATGGTAAGAGTCCTAGAGACAGCTCGCCTGGACAGTCAGGTTGCTCTACTTGTGTCTGCCTATGACATCCGCCTTTAGGACAAGGAAACTTATCACCCTAACAATCCTATGTAATTTCTAATAATAAGGATCTCTTATCTCCTAAAGATACAACTTATCTAATCTCAACAAATAGACCAAGTCTTTCTTTTCTTCTGTTGCTGCTCCCATCTCTTCTCTTGCAATGGGTGCTGCCCTGGGTCAACGCCCATAACAAGAGCACGGAGCCAAAAAAAAAGTAAGGTCAAAAATATATTTTTAGCCGTAGAGGGTTCTTTCGTGGTGAAGTCAGAATTTTCTATGACTGGTAGAATGTAATGGTTTGGAGAATATTGGTATTTGGTAACTTTTGCCTTTTAATTGTTGCCTTACAATAGAATCTGTTTTCGCCTAGGTGGATGCCTGGCGCCTAGCATCCAGACTCTATGAATCATATAAAATAAAAATTCCCCGAGCAGAATATTAGTCATTATAGAATTATAAGCATAAATCAGTAGCCAAGGAGTTTAAGGGGCTTGAAATGAAAAAAGGTTAGTGACCAGGCTCAGAAGGGAGGACAACCATCGATAGCAGCCGTATGTTTGGAAAGGTCAAACGTGACGGTGCTTCAAAGCCAAGTGAGGCTCATGAACAGAAGACAAGGAGCCACGCCTCCCCGTGTGCCATGATAACCTTGGCCCAAAATATCTGATGAAAGTCTATGTGCTTGCTAGGGAGACCTTTTTTTTTTTTATCTATCACTATCTTTTGGTTTGGCACACCCTCATTCCCTCAATTTTTTTGGCAACTTGCCTAAGAATTGCTGTCGCTTCATTGTTGACAACAAATTTGCATCTTGGTACATGTGAACAAGAATTTTCTCGCTAGACTTCTCAGTTAGGTCAGTAGTTTAGGAACACTTTAATTTGGTCATTTTTCATATAAAGTTCTTTTGTTCTTTTTATTCAGGGACCAACATCCAATTATCTCAGTAATTAAGGAACATAGAACATTGGCAAAACTGTTGAATGGCACACTGGGGTCCATTTGCTCACGGGCTCAGTTGTGCAGCCAATCACAAAGATACATCATACATGGAAATTGGCTTCAGACATCAGCTGCAACTGGCCGTCTATCAATGGAAGAGCAAAATCTTCAGGTTATTTAATTTTATCCATATGTTTTGTATGTTTTGTTTATATTTCTAGCAATAACTGTCTGAATTATACTTTGTAGTGTGTTGAGCACTTGGTGGATTTCACAACAAGGAAGAATGATAAAGTTACACAAGCATGTCACTGGTTGATCATCATGAAATCAATGCCCGTGATTTTTTCACTCCCACACAAGTATTGCTCATTCAGCCATTGTTTGCTCGTTGAGCTCGTTTATAACTACCAGTACGATAGTTTCATGGCCTCTCTTTTTTTGGGTAGGAGAACTGGTTGTTGGTAACAGTTGATTACTCACAGATCGAGCTGCATTTAATGGCTCATTTTTCTAAAGATCCTGCATTGATTGAGCTTCTGAGTAAACCAGATGGTGATGTGTTTACTATGATTGCTTCAAGATGGATTCTTGATCTGTTCAATGGAGAGAGAGGGCACAAAAAGATTTATTTATGGCATCCTCTATGGAATGGGTGCCACTGCCAACTCCCTTGCAGAACAACTTGAATGCAGAACAACTTGAATGCAGCCAAGAGGAAGCTGCGCAGAAAATTCGAAGTTTCAAGAGATTCTTTCCTGGTGTTTCTTCATGGCTACATGAAGCTGTGACATCGTGTCGCCAAAAAGGGTTAGTTTGCTTTGTCAGTAGCCATTTCTCTTCATTGATGCTAGTCCAGAATTTAAAATTAGGACTATGAAAATAATCTTATTACTCCAAACATGTTTTTAGGCCTTTGAACATATTTCCTATATTTTCCAACATTCGCAACTTCCTAGGAAAATTGAGAAAAGTCCATGATTGTTGGTTTTAGACACACCTTAGGTTTTACCAGGTTCACTCCTCGGTCACCAGATCTTAAATGGGCTGCACTCCCTGTGCATCTTAGCCCATGGGTTTCCCGCAAACAAGCCCCTTAAGCAACGACATTATAAGTGGTATTGAGTCTTCTTCCCCCAAAAGATTAGTCTGATGGGTGGGTACTCCTTCATACTTATAAGTTGTACTTTCTCCTCTTCCACAATCTATATGAAACTATTTTTCCCAATAATCTCTCTCTCATACATGGATTGTTCACACTGCACTCCTGAGAGATATTGGGTGCCTGGGCTCTAATATCACTGTTGGTTTTGGACTCACCCTAGGTCCTACCGGATTCACTCCCTTGTCCCTAGGTTTTAAATGGGTTACACTCCCTACGTATCTTAACCCATAGGCTATCCACAAGCAAACCCCTCAAGTAACAACAGTATTGGACCTTCTTCCCCTGAAAGACTAGTCTGATGGGTGAGGCTCACTCACAATTATAATTTGTGCCTTTTCCTCTTCCACAATCAATATTCCCTATTTTTCTCAAAAATGATAACTTTGGTTGATCTTTTAATTGTAACTTCCTAGAATAAATCCCTAGGACTACGTTCTCTGTTAACCTGACAAACACGTTAGGATCACTGTTCATGATAACTCGGTGTACATGCACACATATGCACATCAACATGGATTCACAGACATAATGCAAATACACAAACACAGATGAAAAGACAGAGAGACTGACAAAAACGTATGCAGGTGAACACAGATACACAAACATAGACATGGATTCACAGACATGTGCCTCCCTACACTAAAATGTTTGTTGACTCCTCTGATATTCCATGTTCTAATCCACAACCCTTTGCATACATATTCTGTATCATATCAATTCCTACACAAACATAGGCATGAATTCATAGACATGTGCATGTCCACACTGACAGAAATGTTCTGGGAAGTCATCTGATATTGCATGTTCTTATGCACAACCCTCTGCATACAAGATTTTGTATCACATCAATGCCTATATTTCAGTTTCATACAATTCTTATCTTTTGGAATATTGTTTCTTGTCAATATGGATCATGCTCAAAACTAGGACTATATCACTATAATGTTTCTTATCAATAAATATGCGTGCTTTCGCCACATATTTATGCATTCACACGTGTAAAAGAGATAATTTATGAAGCATGGATCCTCCACTCCATTTTCTTTAATTACCTGCGCATTAACACTTAAGGAAACATCAAAATTATTATCACTTGTCAGATGCGTGGATGCCTTGATGGGCCGGAGACGATTTCTTACGAAAATTACGGCTCCGCTGCTGCTGCTGTGGGCCTCTTCGGGTGTACCGAATCCCCACGTGACATCTTCATTATGAGTCTCCTTTATTTCATTGTTGTTTACTATTTCAATATGTGTGAGTAGTCTTCTTTAGGGTTAAGGATGATGTAGGGGATTGGTGTTCAGTAATAGTGTAGGGTACTAGCTTAGATGCTTTAATCTTGTGCAAGTAATTTTGGACTAGGGTTTGTTTATATATAGGTTGTAAGTTGCTAGTTTCATTGTACTAAAGCTGCTGATATTATCAAGGTGGCTATGGTTAAAGTTCATTCTGTAATTACCAATGAAAGTAACACAGTTGATTCCATGGATGGGCTTATGCAGAACTTTTCAAAAATCAGAGGGTATTGTCACCTTATTTTGCAGGTATTTTACGAAGCTGGCATCAAGTACTCATTTTCTGTCATACCTGGCCCAGTAGAAGCCCGGCCTGGCCCATATCCAGGTGATATAAAAGAGGGAGCCGGGAGACAGGAGAAGCAAAAATCGGCATTTGCTTCTCCCGAACTCTCCCGACGCTGCCCCGTACGCACCTGCGCTCGGCCGCCCTTCCTGCGCCTTGCTGCCCCGGCTGTTGCGACGTGGCCGCTGTCACCTAGCTGCCGGCGCCGCCACCCCCGTGCCAGCCTCGCCGCTACCTCTGCCTCTACGCGGCCCGTGCAATCCCCGCCGCCGCCGTCGGCTGCTGCTCCTGCTGCCACCCCTCACCTGCGCAACGACGCCGCCATCTCTCCCCTCTACAGCTGCCCCCCTGCTCCCCCAATTGCTCGCCGTGCGAGGGGGAAGGGCCAAGCTAGGTGCCGACCGGAGGGAGGGGAGAGGAAGAGGAGGGGAGCGAGTAGGGAAAAGGAGGAGGGGCGCCGGCGGTGTGAGAGAGGAGGAGGGGGAGCTGGCGGTTGTGAGAGAGGAGAGAGCAGGGGGCCGGATAGGTGAGAAAGGAAGGAGGAGCGTCTGCGCGTGAGGAAGAGAAGAAAGAAAGAAAAGGGAAGGTGTGGCCGGGTGAGAAAAGGAAAGAGGGAAGAAAAGAAAAGGAGAAGGAAGGAAAGAAAGAAAATGAAAAAGGAAAAAGGAAAAAAAGAGAAGGAAGGGGGAAACCTGATCCGGCGCCAGATCAGTCCGATCCAGTCAGGGACGACCGATCGTGGCCTGATCCAGTCATCGGGTTTGGGTAACGGTTCGAAAACCCTCCTCCGTTATTTACAGATTTTCGCATAATTGAGTATGCCGATTTAACATTGGGACAGCGAGACGTTGTCCGGTGAGTGAGAGGTCGGCTATACTGGGTTTGTGCGTAGAGCCGCGTTATTTGCTTGCATGTGTATGTATTGCATTAGCAAAATAAATTGAAATGTGTAATGCCTGTTCAGGTAGCGGATAGAGTCTTGTGCCGTCAGCGCACCGCCCGCCAGGTTAACAGGCAAGTGCATGGTAGAATAGTACAGTGTGGTTAATGATTGCTATTCCTATTTACAGCCTGATTTACAGTGTTTACAGCTTGAGTTATATGATTTACAGCGTTTACGATAAGATTTTCGGTGGTTCTAGCCTGAGATACATGATTTACAGTGTTTATAGGCTAAGATACAAGATTACCAGTTAGGTGAATACAGATGAGTGTAAATTATAATTAAGTGCCAGCAGTGAAAGCATGTGCATCCTGCATTGCACTCATACACAGTGAAACATGGCCTACTTCGGTAGGAACTCCACAGGAGTGGAGATGGAACCCCCGTCTAAAAGAGGGCGGGGCAATTGAGTGGTCCATCGACGGGTGGACACTTCGCTATACCGGTAGAAGCTACAGTTACAAATGCATTGCATGGTATTCGTTGCATGCAAATGATACAGAGGTGACAGACAGTGATACAGTTACAGATTACATACATAGAATTGAATTATCACTTAACAGTACATAGTCATTAATTTAGTGATACAATTACAGATTACAGACATAGAATTGAATTATCACTTAACAGTAAATAGTCATTAATTTACATATTACAGTGAGATTTGATTTACAGTCAACAGCCACAGGTGCGATTTACAGTTTACAGTAGATGTGATTTGTATTTCACAGTCACAGAATTGATTTCTAGCTTACAGTAGATTGGCTTTACATCCACAGTAGACGTGATTTATAGCTTACAGTCAATTGGCTTTACAGACCACAGTAGATGTGATTTACATAATACAGTCACAGAATTGATTTACAGTTTACAGTATGTTTGATTTACAGTTTACAGTTATAGTAGATATAATTTACAGATCAGAGTCACATAATTGATTTACAGTTCACAGAGAATGTAATTTATAGTTTACAGTAGATTGGTTTTACAGTTTACAGTAGAGGTGATTTACAGTTTATGATAGATTGGATTTAAAAACTACAGTGGATTGTTTATAGTTCACAGTAAGATTTACAGATCACAGTAGATTGGATTTACAGTTTACAGGAGATTTACATGTGACAATAGATTGGATTTACATGTTACAGTAGATTGATTTACAGTTCATAGTAGATTCACAGACTACAATAGATTGATTCACAGTCCACAGTAGATGTTAGTTACAGTTCACAGTAGATCGATTTTATAATTCACAGTAGAGGTGCTCCACAGTTTACAATCGATTGGATTCCCAGTTCACAGTAGATGTGTTTTACAGCTTACAGCCGTAGAGTTGGATTATAGTCTATAGATATGGATTGATGTACTGTTTCGTGTGCTTGCTGATTCTTCGGACTCACCCTTACTTTGTTGTTTTTTTAGGGTGATCCAGAATGACGGTATGTATAGAATGAGAGTAGTTCCTTTTGCACGCACATGTGAGATAACTGCTTAGTCACGTACTGAGTATTATGATTAATTCTTTGTTAAGAAGTTTATGCAAATTTTCTAGTTACAGTATGTTTCGGGAGAACAGGTTCTTTTATTAATACAGTTCTTGTGAGTTAACTCTGTTTATAACGCGTCTATGTGAGACAGTAACAGAGTGGTGGTAGCATTTTAGGCCCTATGAAGGATCAGGGTGTTACATTTTCCCTGATCGTTCTGTCCGTATGCTTGTCAAATATGAATGATTAAAATCACGTTTTGCCTTTTTAGGTGCATGATGAACTGGTGCTTGAAGTTGATCCGTGCATGGTAGCGGAGGCTGGTAGGCTGCTACAGATCAGCATGGAGAATGCAACTTCACTCTCGGGTATCACTTTTAATCAGAACTGGATGGTCTTGGTTCATTTTCATTTTCAAGCTGAAAATTGAATTGCTGTTTGTTTCTTGTTCCTGTACCTTTACGCACTAAAATGAAGGTTGGAAAGACATGGGGTTCTCTTGAACCGTTCCACCCAGAGCCTTGATGCAATGATGAATGCCACTTTGGACTAATCTCCCCGGAAATCATCAATTCAGCATCAGATGGCCAAGCAAGTCCTGACATGCTTCTCTGAAGCCACGTTTCGTCTACCAACTTCGATGCCACATTGGCTTGAACTTGCTGTAGCACGATAGATCTACCAGGTTACAGAAATGTATGCATTACTGCATACCTTCTCTATTTTGATTTTAAAACTTAATTTGCTTTTTCTCTTTTTTGGATGTCTCTGAAACTTGAATTGAATCAGGTCATGGTTTCTGGTTCTCCCATCAGATGGGCCTTCTGTTGCTTTGGATAGACTTCGTCTTGTCCTCGAATCTATGCGAAATGAAGGGTAAAGTGATCGGGGTCCATTATTGAGGACAACAGCACGAGGGGCCAATGGTTATGGATTGATGCTGCAGTGCCCTGTGCAGCCGATTCTGTCATCCAGCTTTTCATAAATCGTTCACAGACGCTGTCGCAGGGAATTTCTCAGGAGGACATGCGTTGTGCGTGCCGTCCTTCAGGGTTCTTGCATATTTTGTAATTGAATTACTGGAAGAGCAGGGCATCTCAGAGGACATCGACTGAGCATGCAGTCCTTCGAGGATCTTACATATTTTGTAAATGAGTTGAATCCGAAGGGTAGAGCAAATTTCTTCTTCCGACGTGTGCATTCCCCCCTCTCCCCCTGATGTGATCAATATGTACGTAACTGTAATTTAATCTGTGAAAGTGTTACTTACCGTCGGTGAACGACACACAAGATTTGTACAGAGCATTGTTTGTTTCCTTGTAATATTGAGTATTATTGACTACTGAGTGCATACATGCGTATATCTAAAAAATGACCGACCATTTCTACCGAAAACTCGAACCAACAATGGCCGACCATTTCTGTACCACCTAAAAAAAAAGAAAATTAACTTGTCTGTTGTAGCGACTGCTGCGTATATGCATCGATCCTGATCGGTGAAAAATACTCCTTCCGCGGCTTTTGCCATGACATGACTTGTGCAGCGCGTCGTTGCAGGATATGCAGAGGCTCGCAACCGTTGGTATTTGGTAGGGGACCGAATGCTCGGTGGAGCCAATCGGAAAGACTAACAATCGCCGAAAATATCTGACCAAAGTACAGCTCACCGAGAGCAGATGCAAGGCTACTAGCAAGGATAAGGCGCACCGCCTCGTGCTGACACGTGGCGCCCAACCTGATCTGAATGCCAGCCTGGACGGCTGCCGCGGGTGATGCCCCAGGGCTAATCCCCACCGGCGAACGGCAGCCACCCCCTCCGCATCTTTGTAGGAAGGACAGACAGAATGGCTGGCTGGGAGCATATATACGGTTACATAAACCATTGGTGACCCAGCGTACGGGGCCTCAAGTGAAGCCTGCCTCCTCCTATCCTTAGCAAGCAGGTAGCTAGCTACATACGTGATGGCCACGTCGGCGACCTCTGTTGCTCCTTTCCAGGGGCTCAAGTCCACCGCCGGCCTCCCCGTCAGCCGCCGCTCCAGCAGCGCCGGCCTCGGCAGGGTCAGCAACGGCGGAAGGATCAAGTGCATGCAGGTAATTCAAGGACATTCTAGTCTGCACTCGCTGCTCCGGGTGTTCATAGATGAGTGCCAGTGTCACTGAGCGCAACTGGTGTGTGCATTCATTCAGGTGTGGCCGATTGTGGGCATCAAGAAGTTCGAGACTCTGTCCTACCTGCCGCCGCTCACCGCGGAGGACCTCCTGAAGCAGATCGAGTACCTCATCCGCTCCAAGTGGATTCCTTGCCTCGAGTTCAGCAAGGTCGGGTTCGTGTACCGTGAGCACAACCGGTCCCCCGGGTACTACGACGGCAGGTACTGGACCATGTGGAAGCTGCCCATGTTCGGCTGCACCGACGCCACCCAGGTGTACAAGGAGCTAGAGGAGGCCAAGAAGGCGTACCCGGACGCCTTCGTCCGCATCATCGGCTTCGACAACGTCAGGCAGGTGCAGCTCATCAGCTTCATCGCCTACAAGCCACCAAACTGCCAGGAGTCCAGCGGTGCCTAAGCAAGCTTAAGACTAATATTAGTATCCTTGTGTGAGGGAGATGAGAATGCAAGCTTCGGCTATACACATAAATAATGATGATGATATCAATGGTACTACACGTACCACTAGCTACTACTACTACATCGTATTATCGTGTTAAGACTTGAGACTACTACTTGTATTTGTGGTGCCCCGTGCGGTTCTTGCATGGGCAAGCAAGTGATGAAATTTACTGTATCTAGTACGTAGTGGTGTACCATGGTTTATACGCATGCTTAATTTAGTTGATATTCCAT
This sequence comes from Melocanna baccifera, assembly GCA_036346265.1. Taxonomy (NCBI): domain Eukaryota; kingdom Viridiplantae; phylum Streptophyta; class Magnoliopsida; order Poales; family Poaceae; genus Melocanna; species Melocanna baccifera. The sequence goes on from CM070709.1 coordinate 13,839,499, forward strand.
GGTTGAACGGAGAGAGAATGAAAATTTGTGGCTTTCGACTGATTGCGACAGAAATTGAAGGAGTAAGGAATACTCATGTTGAGAAAGTGTTCTGTTGAAAACGGCTTTTACAATAACTCTTACAAAATATTTATAGAAACCATCTTAATAAACCACTATGTTAAAAAGCTTACTTCTAAAAATCAAAAGTCAGAAATTTATTAAAACAGACCCATAGTCTCGTCTCAGTTTATGTTGACGCGCCTTGCTTTAAAAAAATGCATGTTATCGTTAACACCTGCCTATCTAATAAATCTACCTAATCTATCTTTTTTGAAACATTTCCCTACATTGTTCAACTTAATTATATGTATGGAACTGAGTGCACTAAATCTGCATCCATGACGTAATAGAAAATGACAACTGTTTATATGTCCATTGATCGTCCCATATGTAGAATACTATCTAGCTAGTTGTTGGCAAGCACGAAAATATCTGATTGTATTCCTTTAAAAAAATATCTGATTTTATCATGTGTGTACAAACGCCAGTACGTCAGCACCAACAACAGATAACGACGAATTCGGTACCTGCACTTTTGGATAGTGCCAAATTTAGAAATAATTCACTATGATTTCACATTTGGCCACTGCTACAGACAGATCTATCATAGATGATTCAGAACCGTCATCACAGACGGTTTTCTCCGAGTCCTCCATCAAGCTTTCGAATTTACCAAACTCTCTCTCACTGTAGTTCCCTTCTGCATCACGTAACATCTGATCCAGATTGTCATCCTGCGATCCATCCGCGGCCTCATGATCAAAAGCACAGTCTACAACTGGCATATCGTTGTCCTGGCATATCGTTGTCCCCGTCGACTATGTCATAACTACCAGCTTCTTGTGTACACTTCTCTTCACCGTGACTGGTCCAATATTTGTAGCCTTTTCTGAAATCCCTTCGAATGAAGTGAGCTTCGATCTGCGCTGAGTTGCTAAACATCTTGAGATTATCACAATCAATACATGGATAGTACATATATTTTATCCCCTTCTTTAACATATCCAGCTCGACCGCTTTTCTAAAAACAGACACGCCAATAATGTACTCTTCACTCACACGGTTCTCAATGTACATCCAGCTTCGATCCATTTACACTAGCTACACAAGTAACAAATGGTTGCCAAAAATGATTATACCGCAACTACATAGCATATAAATTATCATCTCTAGTCTTCCATTACAAAAACATGTATATAAACATAATTACAAATAATTGAATACTAACCTCTGATTAGATCACTAAGAAGACGGCGATATATTTTCACCCCCGATCTCCTTAAAGCCGGCTGCCTTGCTCCACCGATGCAGCGCAATAAAAGACAGATCCGTGTCGACACCGCCCAAGTATTAATAGTGCATTTATCACGCATTTGCTATTAACACGAACCGTCTGTGACAATTAATATCAAAGACGGTTTGTTATACGAACCGTCTGTGATAATAGAGACATCACAGACGGTTTGTATAAATAACCGTCTATGAAGGTTCACAGACGGTTCTTAACATGAACCGTTTGTGATGTCTCTATTATCACGCATTCGCTCGTATAACAAACCGTCATGAGCTTTCGCGACGGTTATTAACACGAACCGCTCGTGATGTCTTAATTATCACGAGCGGGTCATGTTAATAACCGTCATGATGAAGATATCACGATCGGGTGGTAGTATGAACCGTCTGTGATAGTTAAGTACAGACGGTTCTGTATGAACCGTCTGTGATTTATCCGTCCAGTATAGCCTGTTTTGTAGTAGTGGGTAGATCCAATATATATTAAAAGTAAGCCCAATACGAGCATTGCACAAAGTAACTACGTGTTTCACAAGATGAATAAGTAGTTGTTTCGTTTAATTTGATCCTGTGGACGGATTATATTATCTCATTATGCCATAGATAAGCTCTATGCATGTGTCCACATCTTCAAGGATAGAGTGACAAAACTAGACCGCAGACGTCCACATCAGGAGGATAGGATAATGAAACTAGGCCAGAAATGACAGCAGACTACATAAGACGCTACTCCTCCTATTCTGTTTTAACTGATGTTTAGAAATCCATGTGGTGAAACTTTCTGAAATTTAACAATAACTATGTTGAAAAATATCTACATTGCCCATACGAAAACTATATTACTAGATTATTTGTTTTCTGAGACCAAAAGTAGTACTTTCATTACTCAGTGGCATTTGTTAAAAGTATTCCTACAATATTGTATTTTATTAATTTATACTACTATAATAAATAAAGCTATTAAAACCATGGTTAAAGTCACGTGCTGAGACTGTGAAAAATCAATAACTCATTTAAAATAGAATGAAGGGGGTAATATTTTCAGTTTACCGTAGAAAAGAAATAGTTGATTCACTTGTGCTTTCACCACTACAACCAAAAAGAAGTTTAGTGACCCTTTATTTGTCATATATAACTCTTTAAAGGGTCGCTGATGTGCCCAAAATGGCACATCATTTTTCTATGATTTATTATATGTATTTTACTGATTCTATCTTTAATTGCTTGGATAATCATTAATGAATTGCCAAATGAACAATATATGCGTTAGTTGTTGTTATCTATAGGATCCGAAGGGAATCATACACTTTAAGGAGCTAAAACAGAAAGATATCATCAAGAGGAAGGAAACTAGACTTCGATCGCCATGAATCGACTCTCCAAAAGAGAATATGGATTGGGGTACAGTCGTGCCTAATAGTACCACCCAACCGTACCATGTGGTGATAGCTTCGCCATGTTAAACAGAGAAAGGTTTGTGAATGGATCGAGGCGGTATTCAGCCTCCTGGTGGTCCAAACCCCTCGTAGTGCTAAAACCCTAGGAGATCGCTATATAAAGAGCCAAATCATACCTACAAATTAAAGGCGAGAAGGAAAACATCAAGGGAGAGCCACCATGTCCAGAACACCATCTCCACCATATTTTCCACCATTGTCCATCTATTTTTCATCCCCCTTGTAATTATTTATCCATTGGTATACCAGATCATTGGCAACCATTTCTCATCCATGCTTTTGTATTTATCTTCCATGCTAGTGTTTGTCTATCTTTACTCGATACTAGGACTCAAAGGGCCCCAATGTTCCATTGGTCGACATAAGGCAAGGTAGCAACAAGCGTTGCGCAACCGGCGGAGTTGGCGACAATAAAAGCATTAGTGGTTGGCTTTCGAAAGCAAGTCACTTGAGTGGTTTGTCATAGCCATAAAGCCTAAGGCGTTGGTTCGGTGATAAGCCATGGTGAAGCAAAAAATCCTTAATTGCGAGTGCGCCTTGCACTGTGCGCACTAGTTGAACAAAAGATTCTTGATATTATGCAATTGCTCTCATTTTGTAGATCAGTATTATCATCCCCGTGGTTACATCTAATGTTGCAGTTGAACCGATACCCTAGGCCGAATCTCATCCATAGCAAAAACTTCTTATAACCATGGCCATAGTCTTAGCTTTATTATTAGTTCTCTAATATTATTCTCCATCATAATTGCCACCCCTCATTGTTATTTAATTGTAGTTTATTAATTAGTTGTTCGACAATAGTTAGAATATTCCACATGTCCTCTGGGTTTGATATTAAACCTTAGAAAACTCTAAGAGAAAGTTCTACCAATGATCCTATGCACTTTCGAGTCATCAGTCACCATGAATCTTTGAAACTCCTTTTGAAGTGTCATGTGACACTTGAAAAAGCATCACCATTCTCATGACACTCCCAAAGGTCACCAAATGAGTGCTGAGCATGAACATACAGCCAAATTTAAAATAGTATTTCCAAAATAATTTAAATAATAAATTTACACATTTATTTAGAACCAATTAGGTTTTAAATTATTCCCACTTTTTATAATTTACATCATAAGAAAATTTTTTGCTCGTACACATTAATACAAGTTTATTACCAAGGAAGGATTTCACACATTCATACATTAAATTCACAAGAAAATACAAATCAAGTCATATTATTCAGTCCCACAGATACAGATTCTCAAACATCCATATATTTCCAAAGATTATATTGTGATTCAACAATCCAATGTCCCTGTAAATCAGTCTTCCTCCAATCTACCTAACCCTGCATTGTAAACAATAAAGGAAGGAAAGTGATGGGGCTGCTTGATCTTCATGATGTAGGATCTGCAATACATTCATAATTAGCACCACTTGGAGGATATGTTGTGTTGGGGGAGGGTCCCCACACTACCTCAGGCCCATGGAAGGTCTATCCCGAGTCAAGTCCTTGGGCCATCCCCCGGGAGAAGTATGCAAGATCGACCCTAGAAGGACCCTGGGCTAACCCCGGGCAAAGTACACAAGATCGACCCTAGGAGGACTCTAGGAGAAGTACACAAGACCGACCCTAGGAAGACCTCAGGACAACCCCAAGCGAAGTACGCAAAATCAACCTTAGGAGGACTCTGAGCCAACCCTAGAAGAAGTATGTGAAACCGACCCTAGAAGGGTTCGGGACCGACCCCAGGCCAGCCTTAGGGTCCCGGATGTGGTGGGGGCCTACACGAAGTAAATGACTGAAATACCCCCAGAATCATGCCAAACCCTAAGGGTAAAGTTGTAACTACACTGGCTTCCCCATCTTCCCCTATAAATAGGACCTGTTGTAATAGGAGAGGGGAGGTCACTCTTGTAACCCTAATACACTCCTCTTGAATTCACTTGGTGGTTATGCTACATCGAAGTCCCTTCGCACCTGCAATGGTCTTTGTATCCGACTAAGGGTACTTCCAAGTTTATTGTTTGGACTCGTATTGATGACAGTTGGGGCATCCATGGGGACTTGAACAAGAAGCCACGCCACCCAAGAAGAGGAAGGTACGGAAGACCATTGAGGTCGGGGGTGCGAACCCTCCTTCGAGGCTGAAGTCAAGTCGGGTTGCAGCCTACGCTGCCCTGGGATGAGGAGCGCAGCCGGATGTCTCTACGGAGGCTCAAGCCACCGGCTAGACCGCAGCTTCCCAAGATGTCGACCTATCAAGGGTTCGCGAGGAAGTAGAGAGAGAGTTGGAGGACCACCGGCTAGACCGCAACCTCCCAAGATGTCGACCTCCCAAAATGCACTTCAATGATGATGTCACTCTTCATGTGCATAGAGTGAAAGAACAATTGAAGCCCATAATTTTTGCTTGGCTAGATTCCTTGATATTTTACCCCTAAGGGGTTGTACATTATTTTGTTTTTTGCATTCCTTTCCTTCCTATATATAAACCTTTTTATTATTAATATATTCTTTACACCCTAGGGGATTTCTCTAAGGTTTCTGGTAAAAAAAAAGATGGACAAGGACTGTGAAAGGCGCAATGGTCTAGGACAAGTGGGACATGTAGTGCACCAAGTGACTTGGGTCTATTTGCAAGTAAGGATGGTTCGATGGGATCCAGTCATGTGAGAGGCTTGGCGGAAAGTCATTGGAGCCATATGAAATATGGCAAAGCATGGCGATACTGTGAGGCGAAGGAATGGTGACATTTAGGTTGAGGGCCATTGTGGTCATTTGCCCAAAACTAGAAAAGTTGTAGGTTCACAAAATCGCGATGAAAACCTAAGCGGATTAGGTCAAAGAATCTCCAACAAGGGAAAAGCACGATGGATTCAGCCCTATGGAGCCAACCATGAAGATGATGGTTTGAAAAGTGTGCGTGTGTATGTCAAGCTAAGAACTCATGTGAGTAATGGGTTAACAGGTTCCCATATGGGTGTGTGGTGGATAAAATCTACTTTGTAGTCAAGATTAGGATTTGGATGAGAGCCTCCACTATATAAGGAGGAGTTGAGAGAGACAGGTAAGTTTTGATACACTCATGCCAACTTAAGAGAAACTAGGGTTTGAGAGGAGTGCTTGGAACTAGCCCTTCAAGCTTTGTCCTCCTATTGAAGTAGTTGTAATCCTTCATCTCAAAGTGGTCATAGAAGATCAAACTTGCTCATCATGTCTCCCTTGTGTCCCTTGTGTTCGTATTTGGTTTTCTTGCATTCTTGAGTTGGATTTGGGGTTTCTTGATTCCACTCATTTCTAGCTTGTTTCTTCCTATGTTTTAGCTTGCTGGGATGTCTTAGGACTCATTTAAGACCATCTTGGCCACCTAGAATCCACGAGTTTGCTCAGATCGTTAGTTTACCTTCTTACCCAATTTTCGTGCACTCTTCCCTAAAATGGATAATGTTAGAATTTTGACAATGAGTCTTCAAATTATTGGTTGGAATAGGTTTCTGATATCCTAGGGAAGGTGTATTTTAAATTTCAAGTGATTATGACCTTTGGATGAAAACTTAGGTTAATTTATGGATTTGAAATCATGCTAAAATTTCGGGCCAGGAACATGAGTAGTCGGACCACCGGTGTGCCTCTGGTCAGACTGATCAGGTCTAGTCAGACTGCCCCCTATGAATGCGGTCAGATCAGCCTTGGAGGCTTTGCATGTTTAGGTTGGTTTTTGTTGTTGTGTGTTGTTTTTCCGCTATTGCAAGTTAGATTTTTATCTTCTTAGCTGATGAGGACATCACTAGTTTATACACTCATACGCTTCCTACAGCTCACACACATACGGATAAGTCTACCAAAGTGTAAGATTTAACTATCGTATAAGGTCCAATGACACAAGCGTGTGCACATCACCTTAGACAATAGGTGAATTCGTTTCTTGGGCAAATTAGTTATTTAATTACAAAATAAATAATATTGCCTAATGATTGCTACTTGTGAGGGAATTATTAGAGAAGATGCTGATCAAGAATGAAATCAACATGCAATATTTTTGTCTAAGAAATAAAAGGGATTTGCTGTTACATGCAAGGGTGGAGAGAAACTCTATTAACAAGCAAGATTTGGTGCGTGAGAAATACAAGGAAAGTCTAGAGATGTCATGCCCACCATGAGGGAGAGAATAATTGCCTGCCATCTACCGTATAAGAAAATTTTGGATGTCATGCCAACCATCATGAAGGAGAGAATAATTGCTTGCCATCTGCCGTGCTATCTTTCCTATTTTTTATGGTGCCAACAAAAGGAAACTTGTGCTTGCAAGCATACAGCAAACACTATAAAATGGCCTGCACACCCTATAGCCCATAGACTTTGATTTTGTTTAGCTACTGCTATTATAAAGGCACTTTGCCGCAAACTTGAAGTCTCAATTCAATCATTCATCATTGACTAATTTCATCCGCTGTTTCTCTTTCAATTCCTGTTGAATTGTTCAGGCCGTTCTTTGTGAACAATCCATCATATTTTGACATAGTTGATAACCAATTGAGAAGTGGTTTAGTGATTGTGAGGTTGTTGGTCGTGTTCTTGGATCGTGGTTTGCCTCCCTTTCGTCAAAGCCACGGCTTGGCGCTCCGAGAATTTCTCCTACGATGAAAGATCGGGACCAATTTGCATGTACACATCTTAAGTTGAGGCACGTGCATATCATTAGCTCTCTATAGTTGCTCTTGAATATCTTAGAGAAAAATTGGTTGGAGCCATTCACCCCCTCCGTCTGCCATATCCAATCCTACAACATTCATGTAGATTAAGAAGGTTGTCCCATGCCCTCAATTTGCCTAATGGCTGAATGCATGCATCATTAGGGGTTTAGGGATTTTATGATATTGGGCCGGCCAATTGAGGCCCTATTCAAAATAGATTTTAATTTCAGGCTTCTAAAAGTTAGAAGTCAAAAGACGTTTGGAATGCATTATCTTCTTAACGTGGCTTTTTTTTTCTTTTTTTCTTATATTATTCGTAGAGATATAACAGTGTTTTTTTTATTTTTTTCCTATTTTTTCTTTATTGTCTTTTAATTGAATGTTTCCGAAAAAAGCTAACAGTCACTAAGTGTCATTTGTGCCAAAAGCCAATAGCTCATCCGAAAAATCCGTATTGAACAGGGTGTGAGAACACAAACGCAAGAGCTTGCTAGTTCCACATTTGTCGAAGCAGGCAAGAATGCATACATGGTCTTCATGTAAGTAGTACAGGTTTGTCCAATATACGTGGCAGTCACATGTTGCATGAGAGGGGCCGTAACAGAGGACTTGCGGAGACTTGCACTCGCAACCGATGGCCTCAGGGGACCTGGAAGATGCATACTTGGTGTTAGGGATGTAAACGGGGCGGGGCGGGGCGGGGGAAGCCTCCGCGGCTCCGCCCCATCCCCCGTGAGCCCGCCCCGTTTAGCCTCGCGGTGGGAGATTGCCTCTCGTCCTTGGTTCCCGCGGGGACCCGACCCCCACGGGGTCCCCACGGAGGATTAAAAAAAGATTAAATTTATTTTTTAAAAATAAAAATTTTATTTATTTATTAATTTATAATTACTTAAGCATATTATTTTTAAAAATATAGCTTCAAAATATATATTCTAACATATAAATTCAAGTTTTAGTCTAAATATATAAGAAAAGAATACAATCTCTTATATTTAAAAAACTATAATCTATTATGAAATATTTTTATTTTTATTTTTATCGGGTCCCCATGGACTGCATGAAGCTAAGATGACTTCGCCTCCGCTCGCTAGCTTCAAGGCCCCGTCCTGTTCCCCGCGAGGATATTACCTCGCCCCCCCTCACGGGATATTCCCATGGGGCCCGCCTGCGGGGAATTGCCATCCCTACTTGGTGTCCTAAGCCCTAGGGATGTAATCACAATCCGTCTGTTTCAGAGGGCCGTAGTGGCCAGCCGTGGCATCAAGTGGACGGTTTTCTTTTAGACGGGCCGTCGATTCAATTATATGTCACGTGGGAATTACCAAAATCATTTGGTTTTCAATTGTGATGCGGGAATTAGTTGATCGTATGGTTGGTAAAGAATGAAGACAAAATCCAAGAGCTATTAGTTTCTTGTTGATGTGGCCTAACCAGGAGGCTTAGTTTCTAGTTAATAATATAGGGGAGGGAGAGATGTTCGGTCGCCTAACCTCGAGGGAGTGCTAAAGAACTGAGTACCATAGGACAGGATTTTCTCACTACGATCATGCCCAATGCCACTACCTACATACCCTACACCTCAGGTTGGTCCAGGCCCAGTCAAAACACTTTCGGACCATAGTTATTCTCAAAACTTTGAGTAAATTTTGCAAAACTTCAACTTTACCAGATACTAGTGTAATGTCCGAATGTTGCTTCGGATAAAAAGAATTTATTACCCTAGCCCGGCGAGCCATCATTATCGAGCACGGTCTGTGCCATTGAGCCCATGTCACTGCGCTCGGCCAGCACCAGACCCTTTTCTCCAGAGAAACCCAGTCAAACTCGGCCCTAGCCAGCGTCGCAGCTCGGCCTACATCATGCCCACAGCTCTAGCGCCACACCGAGCCTAGCTCCGTTGCAGCCCACGCTGCGTCTCTGCTGCCGTCCAGAACCTAGATACAACAAAGCACGTCACTTCAGTAAGAATTAGTTTCCCTTTATGCAACGAAAAGCACGTTTAAAAACAAATGTTACCAAGATCAATGTGTTCATTCCCCCGCTATGTAACTCCAGCATAGCATGCGCACCTTCTGCCGCCGGGGTCATCTTCCTCGCCTTGCACATGTCTGTACTTCTTGTACTCGCCCAAGGAAGACATACAACTTGGACAAAAATGATAGAAATAGCTTCCAACAATCAACCACCAGCAAATTTTGTTTCAAAATTAAACTCACAACAGAATCACAGAGGACACGGGCAACAGCATTTCTCAAAATTCCCCAATTAACTCAACTACTTATCTTTTCAAACAAACTAAACTACTACTTATCTCTTCAAAGGAACTCCTCTAAGAAACTCACCTCCAAGTTAGCAAAAGCTATTGCAGGCATGAACTTCTGAGGACAAGGAGGCGAAGAAGCTGAAGCGTGGAACGCGTTGGCCACCGAAAAACAATAAACGTAAGAACTTGATATGGGAAATGAACTGAAGAATTTACCAAGGAACTTGATATACGAGGGGCGCATGCAAACAGATTAGCTGTGATCCCTACCATGCCAGACCTGCAAAAGATGAATGATAGCACACTTTAGTGACCAATCCTCCAGCTAGGTGAAATACCAGCGGGTTGCGTCCAGTTCGGTCTCCTTTTCTCGCATCCGGCGTATTGCCGTTGCCGACACCACCTTCCCCATTGGCGGCGGTAGGGGCTGTGGCTCAGGCAGGCATGAGCAGGAGCATCGGCGAGCACGGTGGGCAACAACTGTGGCGAGCGTGGCGGTGCATGTATAGGATAGGTGCGATGGGCAAGGGCACATACGACAGAGGTGGGGGCTACGCAGCGCTTGGCAGGGGCTCAGATGGCGACTGTGGGGGCTGCGCAGGCAGCATCGACCGGGGGGGGGGGGGGGGGGTGACCGAGGCATGCGGCGGAGGAGGGGGTCGGGTGGACAAGACGTGTGGTGCCACGGGAGAGATGCCACAGGAGTGAATCGAGGGGAGAGATGGGATTTTGTATCGTCAGGAGCTCAGCCCCACGGTCGGCACGCTTTTTTCTTCGGAGAGGAAAGAAGGTACTGTTTATCAATTTTTTCTTCTTCCAAGTAGTAGGAAATTATCAGTTTGTCGCAACTTCAAGCAAGGATTTTGGATAGTTGCACTTTTAGCAGACCAATTTTTCAAGAAACTACAACTCCATCACGAACAGCCGTCCTGATAAGCCAGACCCACATGCCATACACGTATGTGGTGGAGGCCGTTATGGGGTGCCACGCAAATGCCAACAAGGCTCAGCATAAAAGTTGCAGATTATTGATAGTTAGATTGTAAAGTTGTAGGTATATGAAATTTATTCAAAAGCTCTGCACAGCCGCAACATGGTTTAGGCATCGCTCAATTTAGTTTCTGACTTCTTTTGTTTTTTTCACTATTCATTAATTTTATCTTTTCTGGATTTTTTTTTACTTTTTTTGGGGCTTTTTTGCTTTTTTTTCCATATTCCTTTGCATTGTTCGTGACGGGTTAACATATTTTTTCTATTTTTAATTTTTTTAAATTTAATTATACCAAATAAACCAACTCAACTACAATAAAAAATAAGTTATCTACAGTAAAAAAATCATAAACCAACGTTATTCTCAACACCCCTTAGCCCCCTAGATTGATGTTGTGTTCACGTCATGATCCCATCGTCACACATGGTCTCGGGATAGCACACACTCTACTTCACCTTTTCATCTCACCTCTGCACTTTTGCGCTGCCATATTTGAGGTTGTGCGACAAATCTCCTTCCCCTCTTTTTCATCCCTAACACTACTACAAAAAGACTAATGTTAGACATCTCATTATAGATAATTTATTAAAACCATCAGTATTAAATACAATCACAGATGGTTTTGATTTAGCGATCGTTTGTGTTACTAGCAGCGCTAAAAACCATCTGTGAAGAAATAATATCACAGACGATTCATATTGAAAACCATCTGTATATTATATTAACTTTATCGCAGATGGTTTGTATTAAAAATAGCTTGTGATATTTCACCTCCCGATTTTGCCGCTCTCTTCATTCAAACTTTCAAATTGAAACAGCGTCACGACCTCTCAACTACTGATCGGTCCGCTACCCAAATGCCCTTATATATGCTGCCCACACGCCTCCCCCAAACACTTCAAACTAAAGCGCCGCCTACTAGCTAGCTCCCCCAAACCGATCAAAGCGCCGCCTTCGCCAACGACGTCGACTACCTCCCTGAGCTCCTTCGTCTTCAGTTGTGATACCACGGTTCACTACACAAGGCAGTCTTGTCATAAGAGTGTCTTATGCAGTGTCACCGTTATGACACAACGGTGACGCTGCTGTCACCAGTGATATATCCCTCATCCGATCCCCTCCCTTCTTTTCATTGATGCTTGTATATGAAATTATGAAATTGTTGGATCGCTAGAGTTTCGGCCATGTAAATATAATCTTAATGCTCGTACGTGTGGAAATTAATTGTTGATGCTTTAGTTCTTGTGATAATTGATAGATGGCTAGGGTTTCAGCACTTGTTGAAATTCATGTTTCTTTATAGGATGAAGACATGGATCTGCCACATTCCATTAATAGAGAGGAGAGAAAACAACAAGAATCCAAGATGAATGAAGTCATCTCTTACACACCAAAGCAACAAAAACAACAGCACCTACAATGACCTATAAACAACAAGCCACCAAAGACATGGCACCAAAATTTATTGCACGATGATTTTGTTCTCATAAATAGGCCTGCCACCTCGGCTATGGGCTAGGCGCAGCATGGCTAAATTGAACCTACACCATGTCTCTCCAATTGGTTTAGCCCTTGTTTGCCACATTTCCATGCCTCAATTCGACTTATCTCAAGGAGGGAAGGAATATGAACGCTTCGTCTATCCATCCATCTGGATCTAAGCTATGCAACTTAACCCCACGGGCCACGCTGGAACACCTCACACTAGTGCCACGGAGTTCACATCAACAAAAAAAAAACAATTGAGTTAGCAAGAAAAATGGTGCAGAGGAGAATGTCAAGTAACCAGGTACTTGGAAGTGGCATGTGCCATAGAAGTACTTGTAGGGGATAAATCAAACTCATACTGATTTATAGGGGTTATTTGCAATTTTCCCCTAACTATCAATTAAATGCAACTTTGTGCCACTGATGTGTGAGCTACATTGACACTTGCGTGGCATCCTGTTTGGTTAGTCCTTCATATATCTAGTCCTGTTGCCACTTTGTTTTTCAAATTTAGCCCTCAAACATCTATTTTTACATATCTAACCCCCTTCTTGAGCTTGGTAGCAGCGGTGACATGACGTGTCGCCTGCCGTGCTACCACAGCTCAACAGGTACCTGCCTAGCTAGGGGAGCTCAGCAGGACGACGTGCTGAGCTAGCCGGCCACGGCAGGTGTTTAATTACTGTTAATCATGTTTAATTAGTATTAATCATGCAATATAATGTTTAATTAGTATTAATCATGCCTAGGTTAATCAATGTGTACACTGTACACGTGACTGTCGAGTTGTGGTTGCTCAATAGGTGCTTCTACTAAGCTCTTGTTGCTCGGAACATCCTCTTGCTGAGCAAGAGGAGCTCGGCATGTGCAGTCGCGGTGCCCCCTCTTGCTGAGCTTACCGCATGGCAAGCGACATATATCATCTGTCATAGCTGCCGAGCTCAATGAGAGAGCTATATTTACAAAAACGGATGTTCGAAGGTTAAATTTGAAAAAAATATATCTACAATATAAGTTATGTGAAGGATACCTATTTAGTGTTTGAGTAGCACCCATGAGAGCCTCAGCATATGTGTCATATGAGCTCGACTGGTCATGGTGAGCTCGACTGGTCATGGTTTGCTTGTGACAAGGTTGTAGCTTTTTTAAAAATTAATCTCATAAAGGCACTGCAAAAAAATCAAAAAATACAGGCCGAAATGGCCTTTTTTATATAGTATTGACAAAAATAACATATTTAAAAATGTTATTTACAAAAATAGCACTTCTGCAACATGGTGTTCCATCTCGGACCAACACGTGGCGATTTAGCTTGGTTACTGTGCAGCACTCCGTCTTAGGCTAACATGTCATAGAGTGTCGCACGGTTACCGTAAAGTAGAAGTGTTATTTTTGCAAATTCCACTAAAAAAGTATTATTTTCGTTAATGCCGTATGAAGGTCATTTCTGTCAAAAACTCAAAAAAATCAGTTAAAGTTGTAAACTAATAGCTTTGCCATCACAGTTTTGCGAAATTAAAACTTTCGGGCCAAAGCAAGAATCGGAGGATAACCACGCCTTAGGCTCAGTCACACCACAAGCGGCAGCGGCAGCGCTCACTACAAACCGCCGCCGGTGGACGCTGGCGCTCTCCGATGGCCAAAACGGTGTCGTAGCCGGTGCCACTGTAATCTACTGCGCATTCTTGACTCCTGCTCCACGCCAAGATGATCCTCATCAACAGCCAGCTCCACCTCCGCCTCCACCTCCCCCTGATTTCCCACAACCCCAAACCCCCCGTTTCCATCCCAACCCAACTCCCCTTCATACTCCCCCGCAGGAAGCTGGCCCGCCCAGCGCACCCGCCTCTCCGGCACGTCACAGCCCCGGCAGAGAAAGGGGTGGGGGATGGGGAGGACGATGAGGAGGCCCTGGGCCCCACGTCGGCGGCGGCCGTAGCAACCGCCATCCGCCGGGCCTCGAGCGCTTCTCCAGTACGGTTCAGGCGCGTGCGGCGTGGGGAGGAGGGGGAGGAACCGCGCGGTGAGGGGCGTACCGCAGAGCCTAGCGCTGACTTCCAGCGTCTCTGCGCGGAGCAGCTCGAGATGTTCCGGGTGGTCGTCTCCCGCGAGGCCGTCTTCTCTGTAAGTTATGCTTTGCTTATCTATTAGCATTTTAGGTTTGTTTGTTATGTTTTATGTTTTCAAAATGAGTTAGAAGCGATCGACTTATATGCAATTTACATGAGAATAGCTAGTACATACTGCCATTAATTCAAAGAACAGAAAAAATACATTGATTCATGACCAATGAGTACGATCAAATTTGATTTCCTACTAAGGACGATCTCAAAGATAATTGGAGTTATGCAGCCCACAGAATCTGGCCAGGATGACGACAAAATGATGCTAGGATGTTTATATCTCCAGATCCAAATGTGGACATGGAGTTACAATTGTTAACGATTTGTTGAGGATTAATTGGTAGAACTAATTTTTTTGTCTTATGGAACCCTGTAAAAAAGTTTTTCCAGTAAATCTCCTTTTCATATTAAAAAAATCTTTATCTGTTATGTTTTAATTCTGAATGTTACTGTCATCCTTCATTTTATTTTCGACTTGGTTTGCTATTTAAGCTGAATTAAATCTCTTTCTTACTGTGTATCTTGTAGGTCTATGTTTGAACTTGTTTGCTCGTCCATTGATTAAAAAATGTCTGTTACTATGTATTTTGAAGGTGTATGTGAGGCCTGCTGGCAGTTATATTATGGATCAGCTGGAACTACGTCGAGTTGCCTTATATCCTGAAATTAATGTTCCTGAAAGAGAGACTGTGATACTAGTTGGTAACTTCTCTATATCTGCTGGACTACGAGCAGCTGAAGCATTTCTAGTAAAATGCCAGGTAAATTATTGATTGTCCTCCCCATAGTAGTAGCATATATTTAACTGGACCAGACCACTGGTCTGGTATGAGAATTGGATTGGAGGTGAAAAAAGGTGAAATAGTATTTTATTAATGTTTCACTTTGGTGGAGAGCAAAGGGATCAAACCCCCTCATTCTCTCCACAGCACATCACCACCTGTCACGTGGCAAATACTGTTCACGCACACTGTTTACATGCATGAACAGAACCTAAGCATTGTAGCAGGCGTGAGTACTATAGCAGATGCGTATGTCGGGATCAAATTAGTAAGGATAGAGATAAGAATAATTAGTTTCCTTATTAGGTGAGTTTACTACCATATATATATATATATTCTATTTATTAGAGATATGTTTCCTTATAGATGGAGATTGTTTCTTAGAAGTCAAGTCGAGCTATCCCTATAAAAGAGCTAGCATGTATCCATTATCAATGAAGCAATGAAGATGAATTAATCTAATCTCTTCCCCAAGTTTTATCATCCTAGTCTATAGTCAAATATCTTATCCCACCAAATTGACGCCGCTCGGCCTTCCTTCCAGCGGTGTTTACCTCGATGAACTAAGGTTCATCACATTTGGTATCAGAGCAATTGATCATTTCCCACGACTTTTGCTACCATGGTTCCTGCTGTTGAGTCATTGGCCACGATAAAGGCTAACGCCAACAAGATGACCAACATCGACAAGAAGATGACAGACATCTTTCCCAACATGCATACTATCTTAGAGAAGATCATGAATCAGAGGAAGACGCAACAAGAGGCGGCAGCAGCGCTGTTCCCAGCAACTGCCACGGCGCCGCCAGAACATGCCGTGGTAACCGCTGTTCTGTTGACACTTGCCGTAACTGTGCTACACCCTACCGCAATAGTCGTGTTGCTACCAAAGCTTGCCGCGGCAGTCACATTGCTGCCGCGACCTGCTGTGGTACTACCAATGCCTGCCGCAGCCGTGCCATGTCCTATTATGGTGTTGCCGAAGGCCACCGTGACCCTGCCGAAGCCTGTCGCGGCAACCGTATCATGGAAACCTACTACAACGTTGCCATGGTTGCCACCGCATCTACCGTGGTGATCGCAGATGTCATCAATGTTGTTGCACCTGTACGTGGAGGCTACGGTCTTTACAGTTACCAGTATATGTTGCAGTATCTCATCAACTTGGGGCCTCCTCGGGTAGCAGCCATGGCCTCCACCACAACTCGATGACGAGATGTCATCGAAGGGGGGAGAAGTTGTTACGTGCCAAATACTGTTTGCGCGCATTGTTCACACATGTGAACAGTACCTGAGCATTGTAGCAGACGCGAGTACTATAGGTCTATAGCAGACGCGCATGACGGGGTCAAATTAGTAAAGATAGAGATAAGAATAGTTAGTTTCCTTATTAGATGGGTTTATTATCTTATAGATATATTCTATTTATTAGCAATAGGTTTCCTTAGATATAGAGATTGTTTTTTGAAAGTTTAGAGATTGTTTCTTGAAAGTACAGTTGAGCTATCCTTATAAAAAAGATAGCATGTATCTGTTATCAATGAAGCAATGAAAATGAATTAATTTAGTCTCTTCCTTAAGTTCTATCATTTTAGTCTATAGTCAAATCTCTCATCCCACTAAGCTGATGCCCGATGAACTAAGATTCATCACACCACCATCTACCAACTAAGCTACAATTCTCTTATGTCTATATAGGTAATAGGTATAATTTAGCCTTTGATAGTACGTCATTCATGTGAGTTGCACTTATATTATATTATTTAAAAAACATGTCACTTACCGGCACAGCCGGTAAACTGCCAATTAAATCTGTTCGCATGTTGTTCCAGTTTTAAAAACTATGAATACTAGGTTTGCAAATTGTTTTCATATACCAAAAAAGATGTTGGTCCAGCCTGCTTATATTCATCTTAATTTTGATCATAATTATATCACATATACTGCAGATGGAAGTCATTCCCGAATTTGGAGCTATAGTTCTTCCAATGGTTAAACATCCCTTTGTAGTTGGCTTCCTTGTTGCAGAGCTTCCAGAACTAGATGTTGGATGTACCATGAACTCTCGTGCTGGTGATATTCAGTTACCATCTAGCCCATTCATAGACAGATCATCTGGCATAACTCCATATACTAAAGGGAAAGCCTGGGATTTTCAAACTTCTGGAGATCAGGCGAATAATTATTCTCAGCTTGTTACTGAATGGAAGAACACCGCTCTTATGATTTCTCGAACATTGGCAATGGCTTATGTCATGGATCAGGTAGTTGTGTTTCATTTCATCAGATATTGTTCTAACTTAAAATTATGATTGATATATGCAGGTCATAGTTCACGGGAGCATATCATTTGAAAATGCAACATTGCAACAAAAGTTGCAGATTCCATGAAAATCAGGTGTAAAAGTTGCAAATCCTAGCAATGGTTGTTTTTAAGAATTTTTGGAGACTTCTACACCCAATTGTCATGCATTTGTAACTTTTGTTGCGTTTTCACAGGATATTTCCCTCATAGTTCACTAGCCTCCAATACTGATATATGCTTAGCTTTGAAAATATCATGCCAATAACCATTACTGTGGACCATTCCTTGCAGAAAGCATGTTTGCTTCAACAAACTTCCTGGCAAAACAATGTCAGAATGAGTGGCTTAGTAGAACAGGCAAGTTGCTTAACTTCAGAGTATTGATTGCAAAAATTATAAAGATATTTACCCTTGGAAAAACTTTTTTGGCAGATTCAAGGGCCCCTTTCTAATATAAGAGCTCTTGGAAAAATGTTATTGGTTCATACAAAGAGAAGTGAGGTCCGCAAATGAATTTGTTTTAGTTGTTTTTTTTGTAAATGACTTTTAAAGGTCCTCTCATCTGTTTGTCTGGTAGGTCTTATGCTTTCTTATTTTGCAGATCCCTTATGATATTGTTGAAGATATTCTCATCCAAGGTGATCACTTGAAAGATGCTTTACAACAGATTCAAGATGCTGTATATCTGACTAAGGTAACATTAGCCATTTTAAAAAGTAGTTGATTAATAACAGAATTGTGTTGCTCTAGTCAAATACTCAAAAATATCTTTCATTTCTAGTTTGGAAAATTAAAATCTAGAAAGCACTAAGCAATAGGCTGCAAATGGATATCAAGGGTAGTGGTGCAAATGGGTCGGGTTTTCCCGACCGATCCGGTACCGAATCTGGTTGGATGGAACCAAATTCGGTAAGACGTTTTTCCCGGCCGGATCGTTGGATGTTCTCTGTGTCAATAGGCTCACCGCTTTAGCAACTTTAATTAGTTCTCCGTGTTTTGGAGACATTTGTTTCTGCTCATAGACTTGAATCCATGTAAGAAATGTTAGCTCCAATGATTAAGTTTAGCTACTGTCCGACCATTGCAAGTTCGTAATTATATTATCGGCATTCACCACTACCAGGCAGGCATACGGTACAATTGGTTAATTTGAAGTGCTTACTAGTAAGCTGTTGTGATAGAAGAGGTTTAGAGTCCAACTTAAATTCAAGTTCAGCTTCAAATTAAGTGGGGTGACAGCGTGATGTAGTAATTTGACTTGATTTATTTTTGTAATGTGGATGTGGTTGGTGGTGATGTAAGGAACTAAGGATTAGGGAAGGAATTGGCGAATTGGCACTACTTGGGCCAATTCCTTCACTAATTATGCAGCAAGCCAGCAATCAGCAGCCTTGACCTTGGCTTGGCCTCGTCCTCGTGTGTCTGTCTTTATATTCTGTAGTAAGAGCAAACATATTGGGGTGGTTGATACTTGAAATTTCATACAGTTTGTAAGCTGGTTTTTGCAGAATTTTTCATTTTATTATGCTTGTCAACTTGTGTATGAATTTATCGGTAGTCAAACTATCCGCTTATATTATTCGTTTCATGTATCCGCCCCGATAGTATCGTATCCGAAATTCCAAATTCGTATTTGTATTCGGCTTTACTGTATCTGACTCCGAATTAAAGAAAAATATATGGTTTAGGATATGGTACGAACAATATCCGTCCGAATCCGACCCGATTGCACCCCTAATCAAGGGTGATAGAGTCTAATTTAAATTTCTCAAGGATTCTATTTTTCCTTTAGAAGGTGTAATTAATAGATAAGGTCAATTCCATTATCACTTAAGCTTCCTAGTTGGATTGGTCAGAAATAAGGGAAAACATTTATTTAACTGGATATCTCTATTGCCAAGGAAAAGTATTTCTTTTTTATGAAATCATTTTAGGAAAATGATTCAGTTTTTATAAAACAAAAGTTTTTAGGTAAGGTATGATTTTTTTTAAAAAATCAAAATATGGACCCTGGCCCCACTGTCTTTTTCAAGAAACAGACTGGAGAAACACTGTTGCAGGGTGTTAACGCTGTGCAGGTAACACACTATTGTCCTTTGGCGTTACTTCCTGCCATGGGTGTGCGCTCCAACCAGGCGCATGTAGCATTAATTTACTGATGAGGATGATTAGTCTCCATGTTAGTTATTTCATTTTGGTTTGTTCCTATCTTTTAGATTTCCTTTTGAATTGTTTCTATCTTTTATACACTGGCACTTCTAAAAATCAGCATTAAGCAACATTGTTATCCTTTTCATTAAGCAAGAAAAGAATAAATTTAAACTCTCCTAGTCTATAGTTTATCTCTCTTCCCTAGCATCCCTCCCAGTCAAGCAACCTATCTGGTGTCTTTCTCTAGGGTATTTTCGCTGTTACACTTCCGAATTGTTGTCTAGGTTGTATCTTAGTTTTTTGCATGCTTGGCAGCCACACAGGATGGCAATACCACTGCTGAGATAACACTACAAGGCAATGGTAGACTAATTAGCTGCTTTTTTCCACATATGCTGTACTTAGCTGAATTTTCTTTGTCATCATGACAGGCAAACATAGTTAGATACAATAAGTAAACTCTAAAAAACATTCAGGGGTCACCACATTCCTCAAGAACCCTATCAGACTTTGGATCAGTACCTGGGAATAGTTTACAAAATGTTGATCCAATGCTGTCTCTGAACTCTGACAAGGAAGACATGGCAATGCCGATGCCACCTCTTTGGCTGGCCCCTCTTCAACACCAAAATGCTAGGTAATACTTTGCTTTTATATATCATGCCAAGATGCTTCCGAATTCTTGATTCTGGATTACCTTTTTTTTATTATCAGATAAAGTTTTTAAGTTTAAACTCAGTTGACACTAAGAGGAACAAAAAAGATAAGTTATTGTCTAGTGACTTTCTTATTTTTCTTTTACAAACTATTTCTTGCTGCATTTGATCTCGTAATGAAGATCAATTAAGTTGGAAATCTATACAAAGACAGGCCAATCCTATATCTATCTTCTCCCATTTTTAAGATCTTTTAACTTCATTTGATGCTCCAAATAAAGGGTTTGATTAGGTTTGCGACCAAATATGGCGTGTGCATATGAATAAGATACATTTCACTTTGCTAGTCAGGATTGTCATGAATACTGCTTGTATTCATCATGAGACCAATGGACCAATATATATACACATACAGATATAACATATATGCCGATAACTCTTTATACAACAGGAAAAATACATAGGTATAATACACATCTAATACATCTCAAACTTATGGTGGATCAACAATATGAAGTTTGGAGAGATAGAAACTGTGTTGGGTTCTAGTCTACTGTGTTGGGTTCTAGTCTACTGTGTTGGATTCTAGTCTGTGCCTTTGTGAAGTTTGTCAACTAAAGCTTTAAAGGTACATATTGAAGAGCAACAATCTCGTCCTGCACCTGTGTCCGCATGTAGGAAGCATCAACATCAATATACTTTGTAAATTCATGCTTTACTGAATCTTTAGTAATGCTAATAGTATTTGTACTGTCAGACAAAAGAAAAGTCGATGCAGAAACAGAAACACTAAAATCCTCGAGTAACCATTGTAACCAAGTAACCTCCACAGTCAACAAAGCCATGGCTCGCAACTAAGCCTCAGCACACGAACGAGAAATTACTGCCTGCCTCTTAGTCTTCCAAGCAATGAGAATCACCAAGAAAAACACAATAAATAGAGAGATTGGCGATTAGAGGGATCACTAACCCATGTGGCATTAGAATATACCTGGAGCTGTAAAGAGCTGAAACGAGGGAAAAAAAGACGACGAGAGATAGTTCCACGAAGGTAAGATGGCTATAGTTGAGCTGAGTGGGCGCAGAAACAAACTAACTCAAGATATGTATAGGGTACAAAATATCCAGACGAGTGGTACTAAGATAAATAAGGCTCCCAACAAGATGACGATAGCAAGTAGAATCGGTAAGAGTCTTACCATTAGTGGGATGAAGATGAACATTAAGTTCCATGGGAGTGTCAGCGGTGCACTGATTAGTAAGAGATACGATCAAGAAGATCCTGAATATACTTTTCTTGGGACAGCTAGAAATCCTTAGGGGTAGAAATAATCTCAATTCTAAGAAATTAGAGAAGAGAATCTATATCAGACATGAGAAACTGCTCATGAAGACGCTCCTTGATAAAAATGATATACTGAGAATCATCTCCAGTAATGATCATATCATCAATATACAAAAGAAGCGTCCGATCACGAGATGAAGTGTGAATAAAAGAGTAGGATCATGAGCACTGGCAGAGAAACCAGCTGCAGTGGCAACAGAAGAGAAACGATCAAACTAGGCACGAGGAGCTTGCTTGAACCTATAGAGAGATTGGCGAAGGCGATAAACCGTACCCTCAAAAACAAAATATCTATGTTATAGTCTATAAACGTCGCCCAAAGCCTTAGGCTGCCTAGAAGTCGGACTGCAGTATTTGCTAATAGAATACAACTCGGATACTTTGCCGTATGAGACTCCAAGTAGGAGTCGGCTTTGTATTGCCATAGCAGCTTATATATATAGATTGTACTTCCATGTTTCAGGACAAGCAATACAATCAAGTTAGTTAATTTACCTTCTGTCTCCTTCCTTCTGCTGGCGACTCCAAGACAGGAGGGCGCCACCACGGAGCAAGCCTCATCTACCAGCGAGCCATCGCTACGCCCTGAGGTCCCGAGGCTCTAACAACTTGGTATCAGCAATGCCTGGTTCCGATTCCGGCGAGGAGGCCACCTCGGTGAGCGCCGTACTAAAGGCGATCCAGGAGCAGATGGCCGGGATCGTACAGCAGAACGCCGAGATGAAGTCCGCCTTGACCGATTTAACGCGGCAGAGCGTCGCCACCAACGCCAAGTTTGCAGTTCTGGAATCCAGGGGCGTTTTGCCCGTTCCGGTGTCGGGACTCTTGCCGATTCCCTTTGGGGCTTTACCAGCACTCGCCAATCCACCTTCCGCTCCACCGGGTGAAGCAATTGCCACCAGCTATGCACCCCCTGCATCATCCGCTCCCAGCCACGACGAGTCCATCATCCACCCCATGATCCGCCAACCACCCCCCATGCAAAATTTCTTTCCGCAGCCCTCCCTTCCGCCGCAGCATTCCCTGCTACCTCGTTACCATACATCCACCAGCTCTTATTCCAGCGCTCCACGCTACCACAAACTCGATTTTCCAACTTTTGCTGGACTGGATGATCCCCTGCCATGGTTAAACCGCTGCGAACAGTTCTTCCGTGGGCAGAGAACAGAGGAGGGCGATAAAGTATGGCTGGCATCCTATCACCTCACCGGGATTGCTCAGCAATGGTACTTCCAGCTTGAACGAGACGACGGCCAACCAACATGGGGACAATTCAAGGACCTCTGTCACATGCGGTTTGGACCACCAATTCGGAGTAATCCGTTGGGAGAATTGACTCGTTTGAGGCAAACGGGATCCGTCAATGATTATCAGACCAAGTTTTTGGCTTTACTCTGCCGCGCTGACCGATTGCTTCCCTTGCAGCAAGTGCAGATCTTCACCGCAGGTCTGATGGAACCTATCCGAACGGATGTTGAACTGCAACAGCCAGGCAACCTACAGGTGGCGATGAGTCTAGCCCGTGCTTATGAACGGCGTGCGCAACTGGTGATCGGTGATCCCACAGCACAACTTCGGCCATGGCGACAGCCCCAGCGACCTTCTGCACCAGCTCCATCACTCGGCCGCTCCCAGGAAATAGCGCCCCAAGCAGCAGCATCTGGACACCGGCCTGCAAAGCCTTTCCGCTGATTGACACCGACGGAATTGGCGGATCGTCACGCCAACGGATTGTGCTACAACTGCGACGAGAAATTTCAGCCGGGACATCGTTGTAAGCAGCCTTTCGTCACCTATATTGACATGAATGAGGACAGTGAGTCGGGGGAGGACCCGCTTGGGCTGCACGACCCTGATATGGCAGACCCGGCTCCGGAGATTTCACTTCATGCCATCACAGGAACTTACACTAGGGGCACTATGTAGCTTCCGGTGACCATTGGCACTCAGAACTTCATCGCGCTCGTCGACTCGGGTCTCACGATAACCGTCGGCGCTAAGTGGTCCAATCATCGCCTTGCACCGCGCCCTTCCCAAGGCCTAAGGGTTAAGATAGCCAACGGTGACCAGCTTGACTGTACAGGCTTTTGCAAGACTTTACACCTCACGGTTCATCAGACGCCGTTCACTATCTCCGCCTATGCAATACCTCTGGATGGCTTTGACATCGTCCTTGGTGTCCACTGGCTGAAGACGTTGGGACCAATTCGTTGGGACTTTGACGATCTGACGATGGCATTTTGGTTGGAAGGCCGTCTAGTCCAGTGGCAAGGTCTCTCCAAGAACAGACCCATGCAAGTTTTGGTCCAAACAGGACAAGCATCGCTGCAACCATTGTTGGATGACTTTGTTGATCTTTTTGCTGAACCAGAGAAGCTTCCTCCCGCCCGATCACAGGATCATCGCATACATTTAAAACCGGGGCACTTCTGTTTGATGCGCCATCTTGGTACCCCACCACCGAAGGATGAGTTGGAGCGGCGGTGCAATGACATGCTCGCCGTGGCATCATTCTAAGCATAGCCACTCTTGTTTTTCGTCTCGGCTTTATTGTTCAAGAAACACGATACTACTGGCGATTCTGCGTAGATTATCGTGCCCTCAATGCATCGACTATCAAAGACAAATTTCCAATCCGGTGGTCGAGGAATTGTTGGATGAACTCGCGGCGCTCGGTTTTTACCAAACTCGACCTTCTGGTCGGGTATCATCAAGTCCGTATGCACCCGCAGGACGTCGTTAAAACGGCATTCCGCACACATGAGGGCCTTTTGAGTTTTTGGTTATGCCGTTCGGCTTGACGAATGCCCCAGCCACATTTCAAGCATTGATGCAGGATGTTCTCTGTCCACATCTGAGAAATTTCGTCTTGGTCTTCTTCGACGACATATTGATCTATAGCTCCTCTTTGACCGAACACTTGCAGCACATTCGCTCGGTCTTTCTACTCCTTCGCCAAAGATGAGTTGTTCCTCAAGAAATCTAAGTGCTCCTTTGGTTTACCTTCAGTTTCATATTTGGGCCATGTGATTTCTGAAGGAGGGGTGGCCATGGACCCATCCAAAGTACAAGCTATCACCGAGTGGCTGCAACCCAAAACGCTTAAAGCATTGCGTGGATTTTGGGTCTCGGCGCTATTATCGCAAATTTATTCGGGATTTCGGAAAACTTGCAGCACCCCTCACAAATCTACTGAAGAAAGACGCATTCGGGTGGTCCCCCGTCGCCCAACAAGCTTTTGAAGCTCTTAAAAGTGCCTTGTCAGCAGCACCAGTTTTACACATGCCTGACTTCACGCAGCAATTCATTGTGGAATGTGATGCTTCCGGGACCGGAGTTGGGGCTGTCCTTCATCAAGGGTCGGGCCCAATTGCTTTTTTTAGCCGGCCCATCGTGCCTCGCCATACGAAGCTCCCAGCTTATGAGCGTGAGTTGATCGGCCTCGTCCAAGCTGTCCGTCATTGGAGATCATATCTATGGGGTCGCGCCTTTCTTATCCGCATAGACCATTATAGCTTGAAGTTCTTACTGGATCAATGCCTGTCCACGATCCCTCAACACCACTGGGTCAGCAAGCTATTTGGATATGATTTCACCGTGGACTTCCGACCGGGCCGCCTCAATACAGTGGCCGATGCCTTATCTCGCCGCGACTGTGCCCAGGCTTGCTTACTGGCCCTGTCGTCTCCAGCTTTTTCACTCTTTCCGGACTTGCGCAATGAAGTATTGACTGACCTGGATTTACAACACCTGCGGTCTGAGTTGGAGGCGGGTAGACTGGGTGCTCCTTGGTCACTCACCGATGGCCTGATTTTCCACTCCGGCCGGATTTATGTGCCCGCTGCTTCGCCATCTCTGCAGCAGATTCTCTCTTCGGCTCATGCCGCCCATGAAGGCATTCAGAAGACATTATGTCGACTTCGCCGCGATTTTTATGTCCTGGTAGCGGCACGCTCGTTCAGACTTTGTGCGGACCTGCCTTGTGTGTCAACGCAACAAAGTTGAGCATTTACACCCAGCAGGCCTCCTCCAATCACTAGCTGTTCCTACTCAACCGTGGTCTGACATTGCTATGGATTTTATCGAAGGCCTCCCACGTGTTCATGGTAAGACGGTCATTCTCTCCGTCATTGACCGTTTCTCCAAATACGCCCACTTCATCCCATTGGCTCATCCTTACTCGGCTACGACGGTTGCTCGCGTCTTCTTCGCTGAGATTGTGCGTCTCCATGGCATACCCTCCTCGATTGTCAGCGATCGAGACCCGGTTTTTACAAGCAATTTTTGGCAAGACTTGTTCCGCTTAGCGCATTCGCCACCTCGCCCGCTTATCACCCGCAATCCGACGGCCAAACCGAAGCGGTTAACAAGGTAATTGCCAAGTATTTGCGATGTTTAACAGGTGATCGCCCTCGTCAATGGCTGGAATGGTTACCATGGGCCGAGTATTGCTATAATACGTCCTTCCACTCCGCACTTCGTGAGACCCCTTTTAAGGTGGTTTACGGCCGGGATCCACCGTCCTTGCGCTCTTATGAAAAGGGGGAAGCTGCGGTTCAAGCTGTGGAGGCCTCTTTGTTGGCTCGTGATCAATTTCTACGGGATATTCGTGACCGCCTTCTTCAGGCCCAAGAGTATGCCAAAAAGCACTATGATCGTCATCATCGCGATATTTCCTTCAATGTGGGCGATTTGGTCTGGTTACGTCTTCTTCATCGGCCAGCTGCTTCTCTCGGACTATCCATGAGTGGCAAACTGGGGCCAAAATACTATGGCCCCTATCGGATCCTTGCACGGATTGGGACTGTCACGTACCGTTTGGACCTTCCACCAACTGCTAAGCTTCACGATGTGTTCCATGTTGGATTATTGAAGAAGTTTCAGGGCGAACCGCCTTCCACTCCACCTCCTTTGCCGACGCTTCATCACGGTCGTGTGCTGCCTTCTCCGTTGCGCATATTGAAGTCACCCCGTAAGCGGGGCGGCGGCAGTGCTCGTGCAATGGGAGAATGCTTCTTTGTGCCGACGCCTCTTGGATTCCGCCGTTCGGTTCGGAGACCTATCCACAATTTCAGCTCGAGGACGAGCTGCTTCGCGAGGAGGGGAGAGATGTTATAGTCTATAAACGTCGCCCAAAGCCTTAGGCTGCCTAGAAGTCGGACTGCAGTATTTGCTAATAGAATACAACTCGGATACTTTGCCGTATGAGACTCCAAGTAGGAGTCGGCTTTGTATTGCCATAGCAGCTTATATATATAGATTGTACTTCCATGTTTCAGGACAAGCAATACAATCAAGTTAGTTAATTTACCTTCTGTCTCCTTCCTTCTGCTGGCGACTCCAAGACAGGGAGGGCCCGGCCACGGCCGGAGCAAGCCTCATCTACCAGCGAGCCATCGCTACGCCCTGAGGTCCCGAGGCTCTAACAATCTAGAGGGCAGCTGCATGTAGACCTTACACAACTAGTTAATGAGAAAGGCATTCTTGACGTTCAATTGAGAGATAGGCTACTGTCGAACAGAGGCCACAACAAGGGGAGTGCGAACCGTAGTCATGTGAGCGATATGAGTAAAGGTCTCATCGTAGTTACGATCATGCTCCTACTGAAAACCACGCGCTACAAGATGAGTCTTATAGCGCTCAAGAGAACCATTAGAGCGGGTCTTAATCTTATAGACCCCACTTGCACGTAATAGGAGTAATACACGCAGGAAGAGGAACAAGATCCCACGTGCTGGTACGCTCAAGGGCAGCGATCTCCTCTGCCGTCACATGCTGCTACTCCTGATGAACATCAGTATCACAGTAAGAAGTTGGTTTGGTAAGAGCAATAGCAGTAAAGCCAAAACGCTTAAGAGGCCGAATAGGTTGGCGATCACAAAGAGCATATCGAGGAGAGGCTGAAGAAGATGACCCATCAGAATAAGGGCACATAAGTAGAATTCTCAACTCGCGGACGAGTATGGTAGAAAAAATAAGGAACAAGGTCGGAAGTAACCTCTGGAGAGGGTGCCTATGGCGAAGAAGGCGCCGATTGTGAAGAAGGCATCAGAGAGACCAAAGGTTATGGTGGAGTGGTGACTATGAAGGTGGAAGAAAAAGTCAAAAGAAAGTGGTTCGATAACAGATGCTGAAGTGGAGGAAGGACGAGGATAGAAAGGACGAGATTCATCAAAAGTAATATCCCGAGAAATCCGCATCTGTCAGCCAACAGGATCCCAACAATATCCCTTGTGCTCAGCGCTATAACCTAGAAAAACGCAGTTCACAGACTGAGCGGTCAGCTTGGTACGCTTATGGGGTGCAAGAAGAACATAGCACACACACCCAAAGAGATGAAGACTTAAATAATCAGGAGTCCTATCATAGAGATGCTCAACTGGGATCCCACGCTGAAGAGCAGAAGAGGGTTAAATATTTTGACTAGAAAAATGGCAATTGAAACAGTCTTAGACCAGAAGTGTGGTGGAACAGTAAAAACAAACATGACAGTATGAGCTGTCCCAAGTAGATGATGCTTTCATTTAGCCACCCTATTTTGAGCATGAGCACCGGGACAAGAAAACTGAGAGAATGCCTTACTCAACAAGAAAACAATGAAGAACTCCCGACAATTACTCAACGGAATCAGCGTGAAAAACACAAATAGGAGTCAAATTGAGTACGTACCATAATGAAAAAAGTTTTATAGATGGATAAAACTTCACGACGAGATGATATAAAGTATATCTATGTATACTGAGAAAAATCATTAATAAAAATTATATAATATCGATGACATCATTTCGAAACGAAAGGAGAGCTGGCTCTCATACATCAGAATGAACAAGATCAAAAGGACACTAAGACACTGAGCACGAGTCTGCTCAAACTCAGTTTGGAGATGTGTCAAGAAATTGTAGTTGCAGCGAAGTTCTAAGTGAGACTGCTGATGCTAACAGCACTGACAGGTGTGGCAAACATCTGGCCCCAAAAAGTCAATCTGATGCCATACTGTGGACAACTGAACATAGAACTCGTCCACAGTGGCATCTCCCTACTGCAGCGATTGTTCCAGTTGCACAACAATAAGGTACAAGGAATCGCCAGATGGTTCATAGCGGTTGCGCAGATGCGTCCACATCGCCTTTGCGGAAGACAAACCGACCGCATCACCAGTGAGATGCACCTCCATGCTAGCAACTAGAATCGCATACTGACTTTGAAAAGACCATGGCATCCTCAAAAACCTTAGATGCCTTTGTACAAGCGTCTTCGAAAGCCTCTTTCAGGAGAACAGGTTCAGCAGGTAGAGTAGGACTAAGCGAATATGGCAACGCGCCAGTAAGAAATTCCCAAAGACGCTAACCACACATGTGGAGGCGCATGTACTGAAACTAATCCTAGTAATTAAGACCATCGAAAATCACTGGGCAGCACGGAATATAACTGAAGAGGATGACATTTTCTTTTTTTTTCCTTTTCTTTTTTTCCTTTTTTTTTCTTTTCTTCAGTCGGTCAGCAAAATTGACCGAAACACAACTCGGTCAAGAACTCCCGACTGAAAAACAAACAAGCGAACGGTGGTGTGACCTCGGGTGAAAAAACCAGAGTGTCAGCCAACCTCACCGGTGGCCACGACAACTGACCCCACTAGTGGAACGGCGTTGGAAGGAGCGCTAACGGCAACTACCTAGCGCCGCTCGGGATTCTTCACCGTTGCCGCCTTGGTGGTCTCAGGCAGAGACGGCGGCTGGAGCGAGCGGTCCCAACCAGGCGGTGGTCTCAGTCGGAGACGGCGGCCGGAGCGAGCGGCCCCGAGCAGTTGGCGTCGGCGGAAGACCCGAAGACCAGAGATGATGGACCATGCCGGCGATGGTCTCAAGCGAAGGATCTGGAAGATCCAAAGACCCGAGATGGTGGCCGACCGGAAGATCCGATGACCGGAGAGGTGAACTTCGTAGGCGACGATGTTGACACCCACGCCGAGCAGCTCGTCCTCGACTCCAAGGCAGACGCCTCGATCTGGATCCGAGGTGGCAACGGATGTAGATGGTTCGATCCGGATCCAAGGCAGCGACGATCAATGACGACAGTGAAAAGGTGGAGAGTGGCGGCGGCTGGCTTGAGAAGATCCTAACGGCGGCAGTGAAAAGGATCCAGGCAGCTGCAGCAGTGGAAAAGATCTGTGCGATAAAGACGTAGAGGATCGACGAAAACCCTAGATATGGTCTTTGATACCATGTTATGAATACCGCTTGTATTCATCATGAGACCAGTGAGTCAGCATATATACACGTATAGGTATATCATATATGCAGATAATCCTTTATATAACAGGAAAAATACACAGGTATAGTACATATCTAACAAGGGATGATGCCATTTTCAGTTAACTAAGTGGTGGGCGCTGGATCACCAGATCAATTCAAGGGCCACATAGTATTGGATGAACTGAAATGAAAATTCACTATTCCATACCCCCCTTCACAATATTAATCATGTTTGGACCTCGGGTATTCGTAAGAATTTTGTAGGAAACACTGGAATTCCCACAAGATTCCTGGCTTCCTGCAAAATTATCATGTTCCAAATGAGGCCAAGCATTAATATTTTCCCTTTGTTGGTAGTTAAACTATGTTCTAAGAAAAAAACAATTGCAATAAATCAATTATGTTGCCAATTTGCCTGGTATTACATTTATGCACTGTATGATTGCTTGATGTAATGTTTTAATTTGACATGGGCTCACTATTACGTTGTTTTGTTTCTACCCTAGTTACTAGTAATGTTAGGATTTTAGTTGTTTGCATCCAAAGTTACCATTTCTAAATCATCAGGAGTATAATAACTTGTGAGATGCTCCACAGCAATTAAATGATGTATCATTTATTGTCAGGCAGACCATGTGATCTCTGTGATGTACTGAAAGATTTGGTTGGAGCAGCATTACCGCTTGCTTATAAGCAACAGTGCACATTAGATGCAACAGGAATTTTACATCCACTACAAGTTGCTGTCGAGGAATCTGCTTTAAGACAAGCCCTAAGTAATCTCATGGAGGGAGCTCTTCTACGTACTCAGCTTGGTGGCAAAGTTCAAATTTATGCAGCTGAAGCACCTGCAGGAGGTACTCTCGTTGTCATTGATGATGATGGGCCTGATATGCAGTACATGGTAAGAAAAGTTTCAGATTGCAAGAACAAGAACAAGAGGATTTGTAAGCCTCTGCATAATTTGTTCAGAATAAATTCACATGTTTGGTGGTTGGTTGTTGCATTCACACTACAGCATTGGATTGCATGATGGGGATTGCAGTTAATTGGTACATTATTTCCAAATTCCTGGTGAACTCCGAACTGTATCTATGGTCACAAAATGAAGGCATAGAAATCTTGACTTTTAAGTTTTAGCTTTTTGATGCCCAAATAACAGAAATTAAGTCGTAGTATAATGGGAAGCATGTGCATGAGTTGGAAATCACATTGACAAGAAGATTTCTAATGTGTTTAATTTAAACTGTGAATCACTTGTGTAATTTGTATTGCTTCAAGCTATGCAGTAATTAAGCTCCTCTTGATCTTGCAAAGTAGTCAGTTTGTCGCTGACAATTGGTTAAAAGTTTCTAATTCTTTTTTTTTTTTGCAGACGCAGATGCATTCCCTCGCACCATTTGGGTCTGACCTTGCGGAAGGTATGCTTGAAGATAACATGACATGGAACTTCATTGCAGGATTAACGGTTGCTCGTGAGATACTTGAGAATTGTGGCTGTGTTTTGCGTGTGATATCGCCTCGTAGACCAGATGCAGTTATAGGCACTGGAGGGAGTCGTATCGAGATATGGTTGCCAACTTTTCAGACACAACTATCCGAGATCATTGAAGAGGCATAGCTTAATTTCAGTAATCGAGGCATGCTTACAAGATCAGGTAATTTTGCATTCAAGCTTTTATGCTGTGATACCTACTAACAGTGTTTGTCTGAATCTTACTGTGCCAGCAACATCTCATATATTCCATTTACAAACTACAGGACATGCTTAGTTGGCGGGGTGGTGATATCGCCGCATCTTTCTTTTCAGAAAATGTTCGGAGGATAGCTGCGATGTTACTTCTGCAACCTAATTTGCAAAATGAGATAGTGAACTCTACATAGGATTCGATCACTGAAGCATCATCTGAGCATCTTTATTGTAATTATATGTGCTGTAGATAGATACACGTATTCCGGTGGCGTATGATGTCAATGGAAAGCAGAGAGGAGAGTAATACATAATGCCCCCTCCTGACATGCTAGTTTTTATGCCAGTGGTATATCCATATTTCTTGATATTGGCTTCATTTCTCCATACATGCTTTTAGAGGAGTGAATAGGGGTGCAATCGGGACGGATACGAACAGAAATCGTTTATCTGTATCTTATTCTATATTTTTTCGAAGTCACATTCGGACATGGATAATACCAAATACATATTTCTCTATTCTGTATTCGTTTTATAAATATTCAGACAGTCGGTTCGACGAAAATTATCTGTTTCTTTTGCATCTCTACACAGAACATTGAACAATATGGTGCAATTAGAGTGAACACGGAAAGATTAATTGTCAATATGTCTAAGGAAGAGCATTTAGTATTCCTGCTTATTTAGATGTGGAAATATGTATATATGTTATCTTGTTCTTTAGTGAAGTTATAGCAGACTTTCTCATATCACTTGACATGCGGATTATATGGACGGATACTACTCATCCCGTATCCTATTCTATAGTTTTTTGGAGTCGGAATAGGGCACAGATTATGCTGGATACCTTTTTACTCCTTCCGTCTGACCATCTCGCTTGTGATTGCTACCATCCATAACCACCAAATCTATTTTAGACGCGCACTGTATATATCGAGGGAATGGCCTTCACATACCGTCTATCGCACCAAAGAAGATCCAATAATAATGACTACATGGCTAATCTAAGAGAGTCATCATGAGGGAAAGAATGTGATTACCTCTATAATAGTTAATTTAGATATAGGTGTTTATATAAGCAACCTCTTTATAGCTATAAGTATGTAGCTCAAGGTGTCATATGGGGCAGACTTTTTATCATAGATAAGCTTATGTAATACAAACATTTCTATCCTGATCTCCACAGTTTCTAAGGCTCTGGGCAGTCCTTTTCTAACCTCCCCGTAGCCTCATTGTTCACTGTTTGGTCCATAACCACAACAGTTGGTGCTATCCGTGGGAAGCAGCAAGCTAAAGAAAGATTGTCCGGACACAAAGGCACCAAAGAAGGTGACGACATCGACTCTTATGCGAAAGAAGAGCACCGCTATTGAGATCGCCACTGCAAGAGCAAGGGAGACAGTCCGCGAAGGCCCCCTACCACCATGGCAACGACAACCGGCACAGTCGTGTGCGGACTAGTGACAAGTAATGAGGGTGGCCCTTTGGTAGTTGCGCCAATGATGACGTAGGAAGCGTCGCAAATGGAGGACCCGACTGCGGTGGCCAACTAAAACATCAGAGTTTGTACTACCTAAGCAGTGGTCTCTGTCGGTATGGACACCGTCACCATCATCACACAATGAGTGAGGGGCGTCCTCTCCCTAGCACTTCGGCTTACACAGTGCGCAGCTGCTCCTATAGACTCGACACCTCCCGGAGCATCACCATCTAAAGTGCCCATGCTACAACAACCGTCTACAAGAGACAAGACGGTACGACCAAACTAAGAAGAAGACAAAGAAAGAAGAGAGAGCAAAGCAAGGGGTTCTAGCATACCCTTGCTTCGCTAGCCTCTTGCGCCCTGAATAGGAGCTCCGTGCCACACGAATGAAGGGCCCTTCGGTCAATGGCTAGATCCACACACTCCGCTGCAGCACGCAGAGTATGAAGCGTCTCTGGTTGAGGGACGAAGCCCCTAGGGATAGCCACCTTGACTCCACGTCTATGACCTCCATCGTGCTGGTCCGGGAGGTGCCCTCCATGGTGCTAGTCCGCGAGCCGTCCTTCATGCCAAGAACGACTTCGAGCCCCTGGTAGAACTCTTGATCGGACGATTGCTGATCCATTGCTGGAGAGGGGGTGATGCTGACAAGGGCGATAGTATAAGAGAGTATAGCGGGGACAGCCGTGTAAAGTCCCAGGAACGAAAAGAGGAACTCCAACCTGGAATATGCTGGTTGGCATGAGCATGCCGTCTTTGCTTTGCGCGAGGTTCCCTCTAGTAGGAATCATCACTAGCGATCGATGGTGGTGGGGTGTGCCATCCTCAGAGCTAAAATCCTTGTCCAGCGCACCCGCCGCCATATGAAACTGTCGAGACCCGAATATGCAAATTCAGACTCCTTGTGTAAACTGCACTAGTCCAGGATCACACTAGTGTACACAGTCAAACATAGATGTAATCACAACCATACACACGATATAATAAAGGTAACACTCAAATATCGATAAATCTCAAAGGTACGACCTTATGGTCAAGCTTACAGTATCTCTAGCCAGAAGGGCTTAACAAAATAGCAGCGGAAATCCAAATAAAGCGTAGCAGCCAATCGACAAGCCCACAGGCTATCGAGTGAAGAACGAAGCCTAATTCGTGAAGTCATCGTAGTACTCTCCTTCTGGAACCTCCTGCAGATAATACTCTTCGCCCTCAACTGAGCAACATAGGCGTAAAGCCGTGAGTACATTGGTACTCAGCAAGTCGTTTGTAACAAAAGAATGCAATATAATATACAAGGTTTACCAATGGAAGGCTGAAAGGTTAATTTGCATAAAAGGCATTTCACAACAAATATAATACATAGATTGAAAGCAAAATTTAAAAGGAAACAATAATAATAAATAATCAAAGAGTAAACATGAACCACTTGTGAACACCTATCCACAAGCTAAACCAGATGGTGAACTACCTGTCCACCTCCAACATAAACCACCAAGTTCAAAAGATAACACTAACCCTCGTGTGAAATCACCGAGCGTTGTCCATGACCGAGGACGCGGCTATTCGAATAGTTTTACACTCTGCAGAGGTTGCACAACTGTACCCACACGATGTGATTAGCCTTGATCTCAGGAAATCACAACAAGACCTTTACAATGCTCTACCTCAACCCAATCCTGCCCGCTAGGGTTTCGCATCACACCCCCCCTTGCGCCACATGGAAATCAGTAACTATGTCCATCACAATGGCAGAATTGAATTGAAATATTACAAATTAATCAGCCAGGTCTATCCCATACTAGACATGTGGTTTGCACGATTAAGCTCAGATCAATGACGTACAAAGTTAAGTCCTTAGCATTACTCGGGCGAGGCTACCACATCCCCTGAAGTGAACCTGCACTTCCCCCTTTACTGCACGATCACTCGCCCGAGTGCAAAACCAAGTTTGTATACCCGGCCAATGACACACCAATGTCATAGCACAAATTTTAGTTAATGTGGCATCGACCACAGTTCCATAAGCCATTAAGTCAAATTAATGATTTACATGTGATGATGAATCCAATCGTAAATATAAGCAAGGCTAAGCAATTCTATCGTACAACCCACGTGACAATT
This sequence comes from Melocanna baccifera, assembly GCA_036346265.1. NCBI lineage: Eukaryota > Viridiplantae > Streptophyta > Magnoliopsida > Poales > Poaceae > Melocanna > Melocanna baccifera. The sequence goes on from CM070709.1 coordinate 13,874,627, forward strand.
AATCTAGCATCACTAGTATGTTTCCCAACTTAAGGTGACAAAGGTATCAGGGTGTTCCAAATTATCAAGGAGGGATAAACAACATGGGACAATAACTACCAGTTGTAAGGTTTGAATAAAAGTAGCGGTGCAATGTACTTTAAAACAAAATAATTAAATAGTTGATTGCAAACTGGGTTCAACATGATCAAAGGACACGACTTACCTTGGTTATGCTCAGCGAGGTACTCCTGGTCTTCGGGCGTAAAACCTGCTCCTCCGGAATCCGAATCTAACGAGAGAGAAAACGACCGAAATAAAAGAAACACATAAAATGATAAGCAAATGAACTCCAAAAATCATAAAACCAGAACCAAAAACTAGAGCTCGATTTTAGATGAATTTAGAAAAAAGAACGGGGTCAATCGGAGCTAGGACGGAGGAGAACGGGCTCTCGAAAAATTAATCTACAATTAAATCTGGAAATTCAGAAAAAACACTGTGCTGTGAACTCGGTCCACGGAAAACCGAGTCCACCATAGACCCGACGCACGGAACAGTGTCACGCCGTGCGCGCGGGCGTGGCTGACGTGGCAGCTGCTGGTGCTGCCACGTGGTAGGCTGATGTGGCTCGCTGACGTGGCGCTGATGTGGCACCCGGGGCGAGTTTCAGCTGACGTGGCGCTGACGTGGCATGACACGTGTCTGCCACGTGGACCTAGGGCTGAGCTGGCGACTCGGGCGCGGCGGCGACGGTGGGATCCGATGGCTGAGGTGACGACGCGTGGCGCGATTTGGATCGCTGATCCAGATCTGAGGCGACGGCGGGGATCGCGCGGCCGGGAGACGCGACGGCGGCGATGGGCGATGCGTGGCGGCGTGCCGCGCGAAGCGTCGCGCGCGCGCTGGCGCGTGCGTGCGAGGTGGGCAGCGCGGCGACGAGGGAGGCGACGCGGGGGACGCGGGCGGCAACTGGGTGGAGGGAGAGGTCGACGGCGCTCACCAGTGAGGACGAGGGCGGCGACGACTCCGGCGGCGTCGGGCGGGGAAGGAGACGCACGGGCGGCGGCCACCGTCTCTGGGGACGACGGCGCGGGGCGAGGAAGCGGCGGCGAGGGCGGCGGCGATGCGTTGGCACGTGAACCGAGGACGGCGGGGTTTAAAAGGCACGCGAACCGAGGGAGTCCAATCCGGGGCGGTGGCGCGACGCGAACTTCGCTTTAGCGCGGGCGGCGGAGATGCGCGCGACGATCAACGGCGGGAAACGGCGCGCGCGGGCAATTAGGGTTAGGGTTTGCGGGCGCGGGCGTGGGCGATGCGCGACGCGTGGCTAGGCGGGGTGATCGGACGGGCGGCGAGCGCGGCGAGGAATGGCTGGTGCCGCCGCGTGCGGCGAGCGACGGATGGCGCGGAGGCGAGGTAGGCGGGAGCGGCTGCGCGGGCGGGGCCGGGCCGACGCGTGGCACGGGCGGGAATCGGCGGTTGGGGTTTTTCCCTGGATTCTTTTCTCTCTAGAAATTCAAATAAACTTTGAAAAGCTCTAGAAAATAGCAAATGAATCCCAAAAATTCACCAAAAATACCAAAAAATTTCTTAAGACCTGAGGAACCCAAATAAAATATTTTCAACTTATGTTAATATTTATTTTAATCATATTAAATCATTTAAAATTCTAAAAATCATTCAAAGCTTGAATTAATTTTAGAAAATTCCAGAAAATTCATTTTTAAATTCCTGGCTTTAAAAATAGCAGAAAAATAGGATGTTACAGAAACCCCATCCTAGGGGCCGTTGTGGAGGTCTCTAGCCGGGAAAGCTTCGTGGGACGCCCTAGTGTGGTCAAGGGGGTAGGCTGCATAGGGGGTAGTGAAGCCATCAGTATAGCCAACGAAGGGTCCTAGCATAGCCTCTAGGAGTCACCGAGCCCGCTAAGTTCATCTAGGCTGGTGTCGAGATCCACTGGGGCAGGAGGGTCGAAGAAAGGGGCATAGCCACGATGGCTGAAGTCAAACCCTCACATGTTAGGGTCTTCACGGCCTCTGTCATCATGTCTGCTTGCGCTATGCGAATGACCATCACTCGTGGCAAGAACGGGACGCTTAGGCATGGTGAAGCCTAGGGCTTCGCAAACGTGATTAACGTGCGGATCGCCCGACGTAGCTGATGCTCGAAGGTTGTGCTCCTTGAAGATGTAGGGCCACAGGAACACAGCTGCTGCGTCCTTTGCCTCTACCAATGAAAGAACTGCAAAAACTCACGGTTAGTCGGTGGGGAAGAGGCCTCATATCAACGATGTTCGTAGCAAAGCGCAAAAGCTTAGCAGGACCTATCTACTTCGCCAGCCTCGTCAGCGAAGGTCTGACCCTATCAATCCAAGCAAGGCCTATCTTAACATCCCATCACCGAGCCAACGGAGACGAGCATAGCATGCAAAACTCCTCAACATAGTCACGCATGTTTAGCTAAAGCGCGACCACTAGGAGCCTCTAGACGCGTGTTTCGTCATCCCAATCAAGCTTCACGTGAGGTGACTGGACAAAGTCCATGATGTGCCCGGTGAAGTGAAGGTTGTTATCGTGCTCAATCTTGTGGTAGCACCACCACTGTAGCCAATGAGACTCACGTTGAGTTCATAGGGAAGCCCTTCGAAGTAGCGGCGTGGAGCTACAAGCTGACACTATATAGGTTAGAACACTGACCATCTATCATGTGTCGTATAGGGACGCAAAGATGGCGGAACTGGTGATGGTGCCCTCCAAATGGGTTGCCTAGGAGTATATGGTGAGATAGGTGATGGCGTTTGGCGTTAGTTGCTGAAGCTCTAGCTTATACAGCCGAACAAGGTCACCCACAAAGTGCACAATGGAGATTCGGAGCCTAGCGTCAAAGTAGGCCACAAACACTAGCGTCTCGCCCTCCCACGGCCATGGCTTGATCCCTTCACTGGCAGGGAGGTGAATGACCTTGTGGGATGAAATATTACCATCGCACACAAGGGACTCCACTAGCTCGTCCGTCGCCATCGACGGGCTGAGTGTATTCATGAACACACCACCAAACTTCCCTGATGCCTTTCATCGCTTGCTGGCAGTGACTTCAAAGTGATAGTCTTGACTAGCGTGGTTGCTCGACGGAACCGACACGTAGGTGTGACTGCTTCGGCCGTTTCCATGGTAGATCTCAAGTAGTGGGCGAGTGGAGGAAAGGTGATGAATAGAAAAATCTCGACAGGGAATGAACAACGGTGACCAGAGAGATTGCAAGCAATAAGATGCAGTTGATACAGAGAGAGAGAGAGAGAGGAAGCAAACACCTAGAAAAAGAATCGCCATAGGGCTAAATCACATATTGCGATAGTGCCATTTAATGCTAGCGTGATAGGCGCGAGAATCAAGGGGACGTGCGCTACATCATAACTGACACGACAGGCCATGTCGCACGATCGGAAGAGAAACCATTGCCATTTGTGACTTGATCTCGAATGTCATGTGCGCCAAGGCTGTCGGCAAAGGCGGGAATTCGAAGAGGCGATTCAATAGGGTCGAAGGGAAGGAAGGGGCCAAGGGACAACGGACATGGTCTTGGCCTTTTAACCATGAGAGGCTATTGTTGGAGAAATGACTCCTAGCTTGGTCGACTTGGCCCATTACACAAAAGAGGACCAATGATCATGTGGCTGTGGATAGTCCAAGAGGGCCACCACGAGGGAAAGGACGTGATTATCCATACAATAGTAGATCCAGGTAGAGGTGTTTATGTAAGCAACCTCCTTATGGCTTTAAGTATACGCCTTAAGGTGCCATGAGGGGGGGGGGCAGACTCATTTTTATCAGAGATAAGTCTATGTAATACAGACACTTCTATTACCCATTTTCACAGTCTAAGGCTCCCAATAGCCCCTTTTGTGGTCTCTCTGTAGCCTCATTGTTTACTATTTGGTCCGTAAACTACAACATTATGCCTCCTCCCACATAAAGAGCATGTAGGCAGCGTTCAACTACAAGCACAAATTTACAGAAAAGACTACAATTGACAAAGCCTAAACTGCTTAAGCCAAAAACTAGCTTTAAGCTATAAGCTAAAAAACTTGAGCCTAAACAAATAGGGTCTATATTTTTCTCTTTAACAAGAGTAATATTAATCTTAAAGCAAATGAAGAGGTAAGTAATATCTATTCACCATTTATTGTACTTTAAAAATTATGAAAATCAAAGAAAGCATAAAAGCACCCCCTTAGTATTTTACTCCTTGAAGCGGTGGTACCTCCTCCCCTCGTTGTGGACAGATGTGGCGGTAGTCGCAGGTATCGTGTGTTTTCAGCCGTTAGATCTCAGTGTATTGGGTGGTCTCACTACTTTCCAGGATATAAAAAAAAACTCATTAAAGTATGCCAGTCAAGTTTAGTGATATAAAATTAAATCAGTGATATTTCAGTGTCACCAAACCAATTTTTTCCTTTCGTTTTTATTATCGCTGATCCCGTTCCTAACTCTTCACCTCAAAATATCATCCCATCGCCGCCTCCATACGGCCTGCTGCCAGCGTGACCTCCACCCTCGACTGCCGTTAATGGAAGAGTGGCAAAATGGAGAAGGTTATTTTTTGAGTGGCAAAAAAATAATAGGCGTTGGATCGAGTGGTAAAAAGAGTTTTCTCAAGGTAATAAGGTGCAATTTTAGGAGGATATACCAGGAACAATGCCGCTATACACACGAAGTTCTTTGCACGAAACTCCTAACGTCAAAAGGGTGTCACATGAACTCTTGCCCTCAAAGTTCTCCTTTGCGGCCAGCAAAGTTTATTTAGGAGGTGTGTCTGCCACTTTAACTTAGTATCTTTTCTTTTTAAAAAAAACAAGGAGAGGAGCTGTGCCATTTATTTTAAAAAAAGAGAGAAATACACGTCTCTGAGGGGGATATAACATGGACACCAACACTGGCCCAAAAGGGAGACACCAACACTATGAAAGGAGTCCTAGACCTGGAACTCCTATCAAAGCACAAACCAGCACCAACAAGGCAAGAGCCTTGTGGAGCAACACCAAAATATGACCCTCACCCAGCTTAAAAACAACAAAGCCTTGAGCTGGCTAAAACAAGGTATCACACAAATATGAAAAACCGCGTCCCTTCCAGTGGCTTGAATTGCAGCCATCAATACTAGAGTGCTCACCACGACAACAACCACACCACGGCTCACCAAATGTGAACACACCACGGCACACCAAACCAATGGACTGCGCTAGCAACAACATTGCACAATGGATTGCAACAATAGCATGACAAGCCACACCAAAAACACGAGGAACCACAACAAGCATAATACACATAAGACAATCAGCAAGATAGCTTTAGATTAAAGTGGTTGAGGAGGCACCCCCTCTGCTTTCACCGCGATAAGAGGTGGTGGATGGCGCACGGAAACAAGTTGGTGGCTCCGACTCCTCCCCTCTTCTTCCCACAGGCATAACAACAGTGATATAGGGTGTCTGTGTAAGACCATGTAAAGGTCACCTTATGATTGTGATGAGTAAGTGATTTTTAGTTAAGAGAATTTGCGAAGTTTGACTTTGGTTTTTGAGAGTTTCTAATTTTTTAGTTGCTTTATGTTGCCAGGGATTTGACTAGCCTAGGGTTGGCAGTCAAACTAGTTATGGGAGGCAGAGGTCAGACCGACCTTTGATTGGTGGTATGACCAACCAAGGAGCTATTGGAACGTGCATTTGTTTGAGCTAAATTATTTGAGTGTGGGCATGGTATGGGTGTTATTGCTTATATGCACATGTGTTTATTGTCTGGTCCTAACTTTACGATCAGTGATTTGGTTGCATATATTTTGCATGGTGCATTATATGGATTAATTGTGTCAATTGATAACTTCATGTATTGTGTAGTACTATATGACAATTTGCTTGTTGTTATTAGTTATAGGACTCTAGAGCTATGTTATGGTGAGGTGGAGGGACCAGGACTAAGATAGGAGAGTTTAGGTCCGAAGTAGTTAAGGGATCGAGACTATGCTTAGGAGGAGCCGAGCTCCAAACGATCAAGGAGCCATCGTAGATGACTGAGGCTTGTAGGGTGGTTACAAACCAGGATAACGAGAAACCAGAGTGGGAGCTACCAGTGGTGGACATAACAAGCAACAACAAGTTGGATCGAGACTAAGTTTATGGAGGAGTTGAGATCTAGAGTGGTCAAGGAAGTTAGGTGCCGTCATGTGCGAGGAGAAGCATGTGGTACACCAAGTGATTTAGGTCATTTGCAAGCGAGGATGGTTCGGTGGGATTCAGACGTGTGAGAGGATTGGTGGCACATCATTAGGGCCACATGGAAGATAGTAAAGCATGTACGATGCTTCACAGAAAAGAAAACAAAGCTTCGTGGAAGACAGTAGAGGGCATTTTGGTAAATTGCTCTATACTAGAAAAGTGATGGTGTGTGAAACCGCGCATTGGCCTAAATGGTTTAAGCCTTGTATGTGTTAAAAATATGAAGTGAATCAAGTGTTGATTCACTAATGGGTTAATGGGTGTAAGCGCTTTGAGAAACATGCATATATAAGTGATGTATTGTAATTGTAGCTAGCCTAAATGAGTATTCTAGGCAAAGGAAAGAGTTAGCTGAGCTCTAAGTGGATATGAGTGAGTAGAGATAGTTAATCTTAGCCTTTGAGGTGATCCAATGGTTGAGGTTGCACCCAAAAGGCTATAAATAGGGGGGTGGGGTATACCTCCATTACCAAGTCTTTGAAAAGAATTTCGTGTTTTTCTTATGCTCTTTTGAGCTTTGCTCAATAGGAAGTGTGACGTTAAAATCCTTCATCTCAAAGTAATGAAAGTTCCAAGTTCATATATGTTCTGAAATTTATTTTATTTCTTGCATAAGCCATTCATTGCATCATACTAACTCTATACTTTTTTATGTTGGTGTGTTTAAATTTTGGGTTCTCAAATACTTGTTTACTAACTCTTCAGGATCCAAGTCTCATGCACCTTGTTCTTCTCTTGTGTAGGTATCAAGACACAAGATGGAGAACATAAGTTTGATTGGATTCTGATCTTTTGCTTCATTGTGTGATTGGAACACTTGATGGTTCTCCACTCCTTTTGATGGCCTTCAAGAGACATGTGCTTTTACGTTTGGTGTTTTCACCTACTTTGTGAGCTATCTTATACCTTTGTGCCCTCATATTCATGTTTGATCATAATTGACATGTTGTGTTTATCCATGTGCTCTTTTGTACCATATTGATGTGTATTACTTATGTTACATTCGTGTCATGCCTTTACATATACTTTGCTTGTATATCCGAAAGTTAGTTAATTGTTCATGTTTTATGGATATATGAGTTTTATTCTCCTAAGCATGTGTTATTCTTGCAATATCCTATATCATACTGTTGCTAGTATTGTGCTTCATGTATTCATGTGTGCTTGCTTGATATCATTGTACCTTGTAATTGCATGATTTGTTCCATGTCATATTTTCTATTTACATGGTAGTGTGACATATCATATGTGAATACTTGATCTTTATATTCTTGGCATTAGCATGTGGTATTCTCAAGTTACTCTATGTCTTACTATGCTTGTTCATACTCATATGTATATAGGGTAGAATTTTGATCATGATTTTTATGTGTACTTGAGTTTGGCTTTTCATCATGAACTTATGTTATCTTGATATATTTACTATCATACTTTTGTGATATCTTGCTTTAGATATCCATGTTAGCATGTCTTACTCTGGATCCATGGTAGCATAATTTAGGCATATTTTGTTCAATGACATATTTTATGCTTACATGATGTTAATAATACAAGTGGTATTACAGATTTTGGATAGATAAGCTTTGGTATAACATTTCTTGCATTCTTTGTCCTTGATTGTGTTGTTGCCATGCTATGTGATTTATTATTCATTTGCTTCATTGTCTATCATGGATATATATAGAGTTTAATTTATCTCTCTAGCATGTAGTGTTCTTGTTTTGCTCATACAATGCTTGATACTTTCATGTTTATGCTTGAAATTGTTTGTTTATGCATATGTGAGCATTGAATTTTTATTGCCTATCTCTCACCTTGGAGTATAGCATTCTTTCTTTTCATGTATCTTGGAAGTGGCTTTGCATGCCAATCTTTACTAACCCCAGTTCCAAAGCACAAACGATTTCTTTTCTATTGATGTAGGCTTTACATAATGGATGGGAGAGCAAGTATGCAATATTGTAGCTGGGTAGAGGGGAGCAGTCAGATCCCCTGGTTCTGGAGCTTCTGGGTATTCTTCTTTCTCATTCCAGCATCCAGTGGTAGTTATCAATCTAGGATGCAACTTGGCTTAACTTTTACTCCTTCGAATACATCTCACCGCCAAGCAGTGCAACACATGTTTTATGTTTTATACTTTACCATTGCCATTGATTCATGCTTTGCATCTCATTCAGGGTTTTATAGTTTGAAAGTTGGTTGAGCTGAGGATAGTATCACTTCTTGCACAAGTCCCTGTTAGCAACATTTTGGGTCTTCTAGGTTGTGTTTTTCTCTAGTCTAGGTCAAACTTGCTTCTTCAGTCACCAGTTTCCAATAGTGGGGATTTTTGGTATTTTAGATTCACTCTTTAGCTACGAGTCATTCTTTTCCTAGAAACCATGTGTAGTATAGAGTCTAGATCTCTCTTCTTTTAGCCATTCTAGTTATTCCTTGTGAAGAGAGAGTTTGGGGAGTGACTTTTGCAAGTTTGGATCTCTTCGAGCTCTTTCTTCCTTTGCAAGTGCTTTTAGTTGTTTTTATCTTGCTGCTTATTCTTAAGGGAAGTTTGATCCTTTTTGTTTCTACAAGTGGTATCTTGCATTTGGTTTACGTCTTGTAGTTAGGGAGTTTTATTCACTTGCTTCCTTTTTGCATCATGGATTTATGGCATTGCATTGTGAGATTTGCATTTAGATATGAGCTTTGACTATTACTCAATTATGATATAATTCTAATTTGATATTATTTATTGCCATGTTGTGCATAGTTAGCTAGTTTTATTATATTTTTGTATGTATGATTAAATCTTTGCCATGCTAACTTAATTTGCAAACTTAAACTAAAATTCATAAGTGGTATCGATTATTGCAATTGGTATCTTTAAAATTTGCAAGGTTAGATCTTTTGACTAGTTTGCTCTCTAGTGATCCTTATATTATGTATGCCATGTCAAAAATGCTCTTTTGAATATATAATCTAAATTGAGCTTTAGATTAATCTATGCTAATTCTTCGTTGAAACATGAGTTTACTTTTCCTAGGTTTTTGTGACTGGTCGGGCATCGCTTATGGAATCAAGAGTAGCTCATTGTTCTTGAATTAAAAAATAAAATAAAAAAAATCTCTTTTTTGTGTGAAAAACTGATCTCACCAATTTTTTCTCATGAGATGGCTTACCATTGTACTAGGCATGAACTTAGAGGAGTTTTGGATGACTAAGATAACTCTTTTAAACTTCTTGCTTGGGATGGTCATGATAAGGCTTGAGATCTAGCATGTGGTTAATAAAATAAAATTGTAAAAAATGGTTGAAGATTAGAAGGCAGTTTTGGATGACTCCTAGTCCAGAACTTAGTTTGTTAAGATAAGGCCAAAAGCTATTTTCGCAAGTGCTTATTGTGCTAATCATGCTCAATTTCAAGTGTTTCAATAAAATGATTCAATATTAAACTTGTAGCACTCTAATTGATTCAATTTGAGCTTCTTGGTTTCATTTAGCCTTCTTGACATAGGTTAGCTTATATTTGGACATCTTTACGTAAACTTATCAATTTTAAAGTCTTACTTATCTTGAAATTAATTTGTATGTTTTAAATTATGCTATCTTGTCTAGATTGGTTATATATGCCTTATCATGATCTAGATAGCTTTGTATGCATTCTATGGCTTAAAGTGGTATATTTTTAACCTGAACCTCACTTTAAATAATTTTCAATGTTCTTTATGATTTGCATTTTCATGCATGTATACATGCTCCCTCTTATGTTTCTTGTGCTCCATGTAATGTCATATACATTTTGAGGGAGAGTTTTGGCCTTTGATGTCTCTATTGCCAAAAGGGGGAAAATGATTGAGAAAAAGGGATTAAGGGGGGGTGGAAAAACTATATAAAGGGGGAGAATATGCATTTTTGTGAGATAAGTGGCATTAGTTTCAAAGCTTACTAATTGGAATCTAAAAAAAATACTAAAATGAGATATTTGAGTATGGAGGAGCTTCATTACATATTATTTGCTCTCATTTGCATTTTTGGTTCTTTCTGTTGTTATGAAAATGGTCATGGTGAGCAATTGCTCTTTTCTCTGGACCATGTGCAAGATTGAGATTTTGTAATATTTTAGGTGTGATTTGGTGATTTTGTAGAAAACTTATTCTTTCTTAATGTATGCTCTATTTCACACTTTGCCAACATAGTCATGAGTTCTTTCTCTCTCAAATGAACCATGTGTGGCTTTTGCAACTTCTTGTTTTTCTCTTTAAAAACAAACTTTCTTACCTTTTTGGTATTTGTTAATATACTCATCAAGGGGAAGATTGTGAGGCCATATGGAGGTCACCCCACAGTTATGATGAGTAATTAATTTTTAGTTAAGAGACCTTATGGAGTTTGAGTTTGATTTTTGAGAGTTTGTAATTTTTCAGTTGCTTTGTGTTGCAAGCGGTCTGACTAGCCTAGGGCTGGCAGTCAAACTAGCTGTGGGAGGTGGCGGTCAGACCGGCCTTTGATTGGTGGTATGACCGGCCGAGGAGCTGTAGGAACATGCATTTGTTTGAGCTGAGTTGTTTGAGTGTGGGGACGTATGGGTGCCATTGCTTGTGTACACATGAGTTTATTGTTTGGTCCTAGGTTTAAGATCAGTGATTTGGTTGCATATATTTTGCATAGTACATTGTATGAATTAATTGTGTCAATTAATGACTTTGTGTATTATGCGATGTTACGTGATGGTTTGCATATTGTTGTTTATTGTAGGACTCCGGAGCTACGTTACGGTGAGGTGAACAGGACTGGGACTAAGCTTGGAGAGCTTAGATCCAAAGCAGTAAAGGGATCATGACTACGCTCCGGAGGAGCCGAGATCCAAACGATCAAGGAGCCACCATAGATGACCGAGGTTTATGGGGTGGTTACAAGCCAAGATAATAAGGAACTAGAGTGGGAGTTACCGAATGTGGACATGGCGTGCAACGACAAGTTGGATCAGGACTAACTCAGGGACGAGCTAAGATCAAGAGTAGCCAAGGAAGTTAGGTGTCGTTATGTGCAAGAAGAAGCATGTGGTGCATAAAGTGACTTTGGTCGTTTGTAAGCGAGGATGGTTCAGTGGGATCCAGATGCGTGAGTGGCTTGGTTGCATGTCATTGGGGCCATATGGAATATAGTGAAGCATGGGTGATGCTTTGCAGAAAAGAAGCGGGAAGTTTCGTGGAAGGCGGTAGAAGGGCATTTTGGTAAATTGCCCAATACCAAAAAAGTGGTGGTGTGAGAAACTGTGGTGTTGGCCTATGTGATTTAGGCCTTGTATGTGTTGAAAATATGAAGTTGATCGAGTATTGATTTACTAATGGGTTAATTGGTGTAACAAACAATTGATAGGTAAACTCATTTCCTCTCTACATAAACTCTATTGTAGTCTTTTCTTTGTTTGTAATGGCCAAGACTAAATTTTTGGAATCACGTAGGTCCTTCAGCACTTATGTTGCTCGGCGAGGGAGACACAAGGAATCCAGCGTCACACGGCGACATAGGACGCGATTTTCGGTACTTGCTACAATACAACAATCCTATACTACACTTTGTAATAATGCTTCTAGAACTGATAATACCTATGTATGTAATTCTACTTTTGCAGCGCCACCAGTTGCTACAGGACAACGTATGTGAATTCTACATTTGCCACCATATGTAGCAAATCCTGGCCACTAAGACAAATGATCCAAAGGTTTGTCAACCTGCCAATAATTATTTCATGATTATCATTATATATATGGTAATGACTTTAACACTCCTAGCGATAGGGTATGGAATTCGACAAAAGTACATTCGATCTTGACAAACACGCTGAAGTTCGATGAAAGCTATCCGAATTCTTGATGGCGGAGGTCATTCTGCTGAATAGAGAGTTCAACCCCCAGTGATGATGATTAGATGTTCAAACATTTGATACAATTGTAATAACACAATTGTGCTTAATTAAACAATTCATTCAATTGTACTTCATTCAGTTGTTTAATTCTATTGTGAGATCTGTGTAATGATTGTCGTGTGCTATATATATATGATATGTTTGCATGTTTTTAGATGACATGGTTAACATTTCCTGAGGATAGTCGAAAAACAGAAAATAAATTAGCTATTTAAATAGCTATCACAAACAGTTTGTAACACCAAACCGTCTGTGATATATGATATATCACAGATGATTTTTGGTACTAACTGTTTATGATTTGTGTCAAGACCTAAATATGTAAATCCGGACTCTTTATGAATACTGCACTAGTCTAGGATCACACTAGTGCATACAGTATAACATATATGAAATATCAACCATATGTATGATAAAATAAATGAAAAAACTCAAATATTAATAATTATCAGAGTACGATCTTATGGTCAAGCTTACAATTAATAGCCTCAAGGGCTAAAGAACTAGCAGCGAAAAACTAAAATAATCATGGCAGCCATTCGACATGCACACAGACAATCGACTGGGAAGCGAAGTCCTAATCCGTGAAGCTGTCGAAGTATCCTCCTTCTAGTATCTCCTGTTGATGTAGCTTCTCTTCTTCAACTAAGCAACAGTGGGCATAAAGCTAGGAGTACATTGGTACTCAGCAGATCATATATAACAAATGAATGCAATATAATATGTAAGACTTACCAATGGATGGTTGAAAGATAATTTGCAGTAAACAATAATTTAAAGTAAATACCATAAATAGATTGAAGGTGAACTTTAGAGAAACAAATGATAATAAGTAAATAATCAATTGAATTAAATAAACCACTTGTAAACTACCCATTCACAAGCTAAACCACAAGTGAACTAACCATTCATTTTTCAAATATAACCAACCAAGTTTTTATGAAAACTCTACCCCTCGTATGAAATTACCGAACATTGTTCATAATCGACGACACGACTATTTGAATAGTTTTACACTCTATAGAGATTGCACAATTATACCCACATGATGTGATTAGTCTCGCGCTAAGAAAATCACGACAAGGCATTCACAAAGTTCAACCTTAACTCAATCCCGCCTGCTAGGGTTTCACATCACACCCCCTTGTGTCTCATGGAAATCAACAACTGTGTTCATCACAATGGCGAGATTGAAATTGAAATATCACAAATTAATCAGCTAGGTCTATCCCATATTAGACATGTGATTTGCATGGTAAGGCTTAAATCAATAGCACACAAAGTTAAGTCCTTAATATTACTCAGGCGAGACTTCCAAATCCCTTGAAGCGAATCCACACTTCTCCTTTGTCGAGACCCGAATATGCAAATTCGGACTCTCTGTGTAAACTGCACTAGTCCAGGATCACGCTAATGCACACAGTCAAATATAGATGTAATCACAACCATACACACGATAAAATAAAGGAAAAAAAATCAAATATCGATAAATCTCAGAGGTACGACCTTATGACCAAGCTTACAATATCTCTAGCTGGAAGGGCTTTAAAACTAGAAGTGGAAATCTAAAATGAAGAGTAGCGGCCAATCGACAAGCCCACGGGCTATCGAGCGGAGAACGAAGCCTAATCTGTGAAGTCGTCGAAGTACTCTCCTTCTGGAACCTCCAGCTGATAATACTCCTCGTCCTCAACTGAGCAACATAGGCGTAAAGCCGTGAGTACATTGGTACTCAGCAAGTCGTTTGTAACAAATGAATGCAATATAGTATGTAGGGCTTACCACTGGAAGGCTGAAAGGTTAATTTGCATAAAAGACATTTCACAGTAAATTTGAAAGCGAACTTTAAGCAAAAACAATAATAATAAATAATCAAAGGGATTAAAAATAAACCACTTGTGAACATCCCATTCACAAGCTGAACCGACAGTGAGCCACCTGTTCACTTCCAACATAAACCACCAAGTTTAAAAGACAACATTAACCCTCGTGTGAAATCACCGAGTATTGTCCATGATCGAGGACATGGTTACTCGAGTAGTCTTACACTCTGCAGAGGTTGCACAACTGTACCCACATGATGCGATTAGCCTCGATCTCAGGAAGTCACAATAAGACCTTTACAAAGTTCAATCCCAATCTAATCCTGCATGCTAGGGTTTCGCATCACACCCCCTTGCGCTACATAGAATCAGCAACCATGTTCATCTCGTTGGCAAGATTAAGTTGAGACTTCCCAAATTAGTTAGCTAGGTCTATCCTATACTAGACATGTGGTTTGCACGATAAAGCTCAGATCAATGGTGCACAAAGTTAAGTCCTTAATTCTACCCGGACGAGACTACCACATCCCCCGAAAGTGAATCTGCACTTCTCCCTTTACTGCACGATCACTTGCCCGAGTGAAAAACCAAGTTTGTAAAACCACACCAATGACACACCAATATCATGGCCCAAATTTTAATAAATGTGGCACCAACCACAGTTTCATATATCATTAAGTCAAATTAATAATTCACATTTGATAATAACCCAATCGTAAATTAAGCAAGTCTAAGCATACTAATCGTACAACCCACGTGACAAATAACATAGCATCACTAGTATGTTACCCAACCTATAGTGACAATGGCATCATGGCATTCAAAATTATCAAGAAAGGACCAGTCAATTGGGAAGATAACTACCATATCCAAAATTTGTATTTAAATAGCGAAACAACGTAATTCAAAATAAAATAATTAAATAATAGATTGCAAACTGGGTTCAACATAATCAAAGGACATGACTTGCCTTGGTTATGCTCAGCGAGGTATTCTTGGTCTTCGAGCGCAGCTCCTGCTCCTCCGGAATCGGAATCTAACGAAAGAGAAAACTACTGAAACAAGAAAAACACATAAAATGATAAGCAAATAAATCCAAAAAATCATGAAACCAGAACCAAAAGCTAGAGCTCAATTTTAGATGAATGTAGAAAAAAAATGGGGTCAATCGGAGTTAGGACGGAGGAGAACAGACTCTCAAAAAATAAACCCTAAAGAAATTACAGAAAATCAAAAAAGCTACTGTGCTGTGAACTCGGTCCACGGAAGAGTCGGTCCACGGTGAACCCGGTGCATGAAACAGTGCTTGCGGGCGGCGGCGCTGACGTGGCGAGGTTAGGGCTGACGTGAAAGCAGCTGGTGCCGACACGTGGCACGGGTGACGTGGCATGCTGACGTGGCTCCCAGGGTCGATTTTCGGCAGACGTGGAGCTGACGTGGCGGACACGTGGCATGCCACGTGGACCTAGGACTGACGTGGCTCGGGTGCGGGTGCGGCGGCGGGATCGAGCGGCGGGGATGCGGACACGTGGCAAGATCTCAACCTTCGGTTTGGATCTAAGGTGACGGCCGGGATCGGATGGACCGGAGGAGGGACGGCGGCCGATGGCCGACGCGTGGCCTGGCGCACCGCGCGGACACGGGCGCGGTGCGGGAACCGAGGTCGTACGCGGCCGCGTGAGGTTTGGCGACCGTGCGGGTGACAGCGGCGACGGGAGGCGATGAGGGCGCAGGGGCTCACTGGCGGGAAAAAGGTGACGGTGGCGGGGACTCCGGCGGCGGCGGGGAACAGGCGCACGGCGGGGACACACGGGGCAGTGGCGGCGCGGTTGCTCGGGCGACAGCAGCGCAAGGCGAGGGCGTGGGCGAGAGTTTAGCGCGGTGAGGCACGTGAACCGATGCGACCGCGCGGTTAAAAACACGCGAACCGAGGGCTTCGATCGGTTACAGCGCGGACGCGAGCCAGACTCCGTTTGGACACGCGTACGGCTGGGATGCATCGCGGGGAGATCGGACGATCTCGGGCGCGGGAGCGAGGCGGCACTAGGGTTACGCGGGCGTGGCCGATCGGGCTGCGCAGGCGCGGCCGATCGGGCTGCGCAGGCGAAGGCGGGCTGCTTGAGCCGGCGAGGGCACGGGAGCGGCCGACGGGGAGGTGACGCGTGTCGGGGGAGTGGATCAGGTGGCGGTGGAAGGGGCGGGGTGGCGCGCACATGGGCGGCAGGGGGTGGTGCCACGTGGCGGGGCCGTGGATCGGAGGGCCGAAGAGGGGTGGGGAGAGCGGGCGCGTGACGGTGGCAGATGTGTGCCACGTGGAAGGGGGTGGATCGGGCGGCTTTGGGTTTTTCCCTCGGTTTTCTTTTAACTAAATCCAGATAACATCAAAACAACTCCAGAAAATAGCAGATAAATCTCAAAAATTCACGAAAAATACCAGAACATTCCTTGAGACCTGAGGAATCAAAATAAAATATTTTCAACTTATGTTAAAGTTTATTTTAATCAGATTAAATCATTTTGAATTCTAAAAATTCAATTGAAGCCTGATTAATTCCCAGAAAAATTCTAAAATTTAATTTTTGAAAATTGGGCTTTATAAACTCCAGAAAAACAGGATGTTACATCCTTTTACTGCATGATCACTCGCTCAAGTGAAAACCAATTTTGTATAACCAATACTAATGACACTCCAATATCATGGTACATAAAATTTATAACTGTGGCTTCAACCACGATTCAATATCTCATTATGTCAAATTAATTAATTGATCTCATGTGATGATGAACCCATCGAGACTTTAAGCATGGCTAAAGAAATTTTATCGTAAAACCCATGTGACAACTAGTATTGTATCACTAAATAATTTTTCATCCTATGGTGACAATGGAATCATGGCATTCAACTTATTAAGTGAGTAATTAATCAAGTAAGACAACAACTACCACATACGAAGGTTTATAATAAAATAGCAATATATGATAATTTGAAACAAAATAGATAATTAATAGATTGAAAACTAGATTTAACATGATCAAAGGACACGACTTGCCTTGACTTGGCTCAATTATAAACTCTTGATCTTCTAGTGGTGCTCTTGCTCCTTCGAAGACGTGATCTAACATGAAACAAAATGACTGGGGCATGAAAATAAAATGAAATAAAATTTAAATAAACTCTAAAAACATCAAAACTATAACCAAAAGATAGAGTTTGATTTTAGATGAATTTAGAAAAAAAAACGAAATCAATCGGAGAACGGGCTCTTGGAAAATTTAATCTAAAGAAAAATACTAGAAATTCGAAAAAGCTATTGTGCTGTGGATTCAGTGCACAGAATAGCGGGTTCACAGTGGACTTAGCTCACAGAATAGTGCACGAGCGACTGGGCTGCTGACGTAGCGGCTAGGGCCAACATGACAACTGACTAGTCTGACACGTGGTGGCAGGTGGCAGGTAGAGCTGACATGGCTGATGATGTGGCAGGGTGATGTAGCTGAGATGTGGCATGCTGACGTAGCATCCGATATGGCATCTGGGATAACTCGGGTGCTGACACGTGATGACATGTCAGATCTAGGGCTGACGTGGCTGCTGGTGTGGACGCTGACTCGGCTGGTTAACTCACGGGTCTACCAAACATTGGCGGCTGCTAGGTGGGACCCGGTTGTCAGTGACTTAGCGCATGGTGGACTCGGTCAACAGAGAAGGCGAACCATCAGCTGACGCGGGTGCGGGGTGACGTCATGACATTCCAACGGCGGTGGATGGATCTCGGCCGTTGGATCCATCAGTCGGCGCAGATCCGATTGGGTGCCGATGAGGGCGATTGGACGGCAAAAACTGTGACATGCATCAAGTGGTTATTGGCGGATGGTGACAAACAGACGGTTGGTTCGAGGTGTGAGGCGGCGCCTCAGCGCACGAGGTGTTACGGGCGGGCGCGCGAACTGAGGGGCGGCAACCAGCGAGCAGGCGCGGTGCGAGCGGTGAACTAGCCGGAGGCGGGCGGAGCTACGGGGTTCAACTGGCCAGCGAAGGCGATGGTTGGCTGGATGGTGAGGTTGGGGTTGCGGCTGACTCATCGGCGGTTGGTCAGATGATTGTGGTGACCGATAGTGAGATGATGGCTAGCCGAAAACAAAGACGATGGCGGCGCGAAAAACCTCAAAAGCGAACTCCGGCGAGGCCGCACGAGCAACGAGAACGATGAATGGCTGCGAGACAAGAAACACGAGGGAGGTGGCGGGCTTTATAGCACAGACATCGAGGGAGTTCGGTTCAGACATGACTCGGAGTCCGCGGTGGAGACGGCAAGCAGCGGCGGAGTTTGACTCGAGCACGCGAACCGATATGGTGGCAGAATTCAACCCAAGCATGACGATGAACAGTTGCTCCAGTGACGGATGGACGACGTATGGCACTGTGGAGGATTGGATGGCTATGGCAGACGGCATCGATGAACAGTGCTAGCGACTCCGGATGACTAACACACGGCCTTCAGCCGAAAATCCAACGGTTGAGGATGAGCACGGTCAGATGGCCGACACATGTCAAAGAAAGGATCGGGTGGTTAGAAATGAATGGGCTAGGATGAACAATAATGGGCCAACCTTTTGCTATTAACGGGCCAACCTTTTACTATTAACGTACTTTTTAGGGTTTTCTTATTACAGAAATTCAAATAAAATAAAGAGAGTTATAGAAAAGAACAAATAAACCCAAAGAATTCTAAGAAAATTCCTTGAGACACAATGAACCTAAATAAAATATTTGCAGCATATGATAATGTTTATTTTATTCATATTAAATATTTTTAATTAATAAAAATCCAATTTAAGTTTTAATTAATTTCAAAAAAATCCAAATGGTGAATTTTATTTTAAAAATTTCAAATAACCCCTGAAAATCAGAATATTACAATATGTAAGATATCATAAACGACTATGTTTAAGAATTGTCTATGATATGTAATATATCACAGCCGATTTTTGGTTTTAGCCGTCTATAATATATCAGATATCACAGACAACTAAGTTTAAGAATCGTCTATGATATATGACATATCACAGACGGTTTTTGGTATTAGCCGTCTATGATATGTTAGATATTATAAACGGCTATGTTTAAGAACTGTTTATGATATCTAACATATCACAGGCAGTTCTTTTTGAAATACTATATGTGTTGTAAGTTATCACGGATGGTTTAAGGGCCGTCTGTGATAACCAGACATATAAATTCAGACGGTTCAGAAATTATCTATGATGACGGTTTTGAACCGTCTGTGTTGACCCTTTGTGTAGTAGTGATATTAATAGACTTCATCCTATCCTTCTCATCACTAGTTAAATCTCTGCTTTCAGATTGAATATAAAGACTATTATACTCCCTAAATAATTCCTTCTTATGTTTTCTCATTTCAGCTTCAACACAGATTCCATAACACAACACAACACATCATCGCAACGTGGGTCTAAACCAACGTGAAAAAATCACAAAAATTTTATAGATAGCCACTAAAGTCACATACAACCATATAATATTTCATGTTCAAGCTCAACCTGTGATTTGAGTAATGAGACAGAAATCTTGGACAAATAAAATAGTTACTGTTCACAGGAACTTCTCCCTTGGTTTTTTGCACATAACAAAAAATTGTGTTTCAAGGTGTAATTTTTTGCAGTTGTAAAAAACTTCGAGGGCTACCTCTACAAAATTGTTAACGAATTTCTCAAGTTGATTTAGCGCCTTAACCAAGTAGGGAGTTAGCACTCGGTACACCTGGTACATGTAAAACTCAAAATTATGAACATGTCTAAAATTCTGATACAGGGTATATTGTCGGATATAGTCCGCCCCATTTGATATCCCTCACGCCAAAGCTAATCCATTATATACCTAATATATGTCCTCTATTTACAACCTTGGTATAAACTTTCTAATTACGTCCTTGTTTTTCAACCTTGGAATATACCTAATATATGTCATCACGGACAATACAAAGGAACACGGGAAAAAAAGAAAAAAAGAAAAAAGCCTAAAAATATAAAAAAAATTTAAAAAAAGACGAATTACTGAATAGTGAAAAAAAGCTATAGCTAGAAGCTGAAATTAAAAAAAAAACTGAAACAAGCGGACCTTATCATGTTTAGTCGCGCACTAGCTCGGGTACAATGCAAGTTGATTCCAAACCTAATCCTGTAGCTGGGACACTTGTGGTCTAGGTCCGTGAACCTATCCTTTAAAGCATGGACATTTGTGGTCTAGTATTATCATCACTCTATCCCCTGAACCGTGGACACAATAATTTATTAAGAAGTTAAACAAATTTTCTCTGCTGGTTCAAAATTAACTAATTAATAAAGGATTCAAGAAGTAGAGGTAAAGCTTTGTATGTAATGGGATATTGGGACTCGTAGCACGGTAGCTCATGAACTGGCAAATTTTGCGAGAAGAATTAAAAACTATGTCGTCCGCCTGGTGCGCGCATGCGCCTCGCGGAACAAAAAGAGAGGATCATTTGTAACGTTCCATTTAATAATGTTGTAAATATTACGATATAAGTATATATTTAGATTTAATCTTAGTATAATTAAATATAATTAAATCATATTTTCAGCAATATACAAATAACAAAAATTACATATAAACATGTAATTCTACCATGTCATTTATATAAGAGAATAAACTTAAAATATTAAGCATGATGACCGCTGAAATGAGCATAAAGAGCATTGTCATGAATAGAGAATCAACTAAAACTAATATAAAGCTCAAGTTTTAGATTTGTGATTAATGCTTTAGATGTAGGGTTACACAAGATAGAATCTTATCCGTCGTGTTACTATGATCTATACTCTTCACTAATTGAATGTGACCAAATTAGATTCAAAACCTTGAGCTCTAAAAAATAGTGTAAAAAACTACCAACCTTACTTCAGCCTAATGATAATCATGCAAACTTTTGGCCAACAGCAAGGTGATCTCAAGACAATACTCCAACTGACTTGATACACTCAAGGTGCAAGAAATCAGATTTAACAAGTACAGCCACAAGCCGAAACTGGCTAATCAAGGAGCATATATGTCGGAACAGGATTTTATCAATTCGAATTCCCCTATGATTTCTGCACTATTCTCTGGATTAGTAGCTAGTGCTCACAGATACGTCACTGGATATCAACAACATATTAAACGGAAGCATAAATTACACTGTAAAAACTTACATGGGCCGATTGGGCCAAAAAATAGAGAATGCAGCAGCGAAAATCTTCACATAAGTGGAACCCTCAAGACTTGCCCACAGGCAGCCAATTGGGTTTTCGCGACCTAGTTTTTGACCTTTATAGATACCAGCTCTGTCGACCATTTCGTGAAGTATTGCAGAGCCTTTTCTTCTGTCTCCTAACTGACTGGAGGGTAATAATTAAGCAACAGTGAGTACAAATTGTACTCAATAAGCCATCATATAGAATGCAACACTAATAATACTATATGCAAGGCTGTGAAAGAAGGCTTGAGGTTATTTTATTTGCTAAAGCAGCATTTACAATTATATTAAGTAAAATCCGTGAGACTTAGCAATTTTAACCAAAACATAAGTTGTAAAGTGATTGTGAGAATGCAATATTAATAGTAGTGCAGGCTGCATCTGTAGGATCGATACACACTAAGATAGGCAATCAGAGGGGGGGTGAATGATTGCGGAAGCTAAAAATAAATTTTAAGACTCTCCTCTAAACACAAAACCCTTTTAAAACTTGTTTAAAATTTCGAACAGAATACTGTAACCTCACTAAGCAAATTCAACCGAGTAGCACACCACTAAAATTAATTCTGTCTCTGTCAAAGTTAAGAAGGAAATTAAACAACATAAACGAAAACAACTAATCTGCACGATGATTTTTGTTTGGCTTCAATTGCAGAGAAAATAAATGAATTTAGTAAAACGGTGGAGATAATTCAGATCTGGGTCTCGGGATACCGTCAAGAACTACTCGGAGGCGGGGATGAGATGAGGATGCTTGCGCGTGATTAATCGCCGGATCCTGCCGAGGCCCGAGTTCTTGCGTCGCGACTTGGAGCAGGGCGGCCGGCTAGACGCCAAGGAATTCTTCTCGCCTCGCACTCGGGCGAAACAACGGATGCAGCGCCGTCCTTTTCTTTTAATCGAGACCATGGCGAACTCTAAACAACCGCGAAACACTTTTTCTTTTTCCCAAAAAAACTTTGGCAAAAAAATCAAAACCGCCGCAAGCTCATGAATTTTTAGTTACTTCACGTTCACTTCAAAACCACAACACACATGCATGAATCACTTGAAAAACTTCACGTCACGTGCACATGCATGTAATCACTTTCACTAATCTCCTTTTCCTCTCTCCTCAACTAAACTCTTTTCTTCTCTCCTCAACTAATCTCTTTTTCTTCTCTCCTCATCACAAAGCTATGGCGGTCAAAAGCAACGGCAAAACAATCTATCTTGTTGCACCTGCTGTTGCATTTCTTACACCCATCAACCAAAACAACAAAGCAGCTAAAATGTTTATTTATCAAAACCTTACAAGCACAAATAGCAGCGATGTACCTTTTTCTTTTCAATCGAGAACCACGACCGCGGTCAAGAAATTATCTAGTCGATCTGCGTTTCTTCAAAAAACCTCGGCACAAGCAAAGAACAAACCAGCCATGCAATTTTTTTTTCAAAAGAAGGTCACAACCGAACTCAACAAAAGCCGCCTCCCTTTTATTTATTTCTCCAAAGAAATCACGGCCAAACTCTGAGAATCAAAACGCTACTCACTTCCCTTTTCTTTTCTACGAGGATCACGGCACCAAAACCGCACCTCATCGCCGCTCCATTATACTCCTTATAAAGCCACGAGTCCTGTCCTCCAACCGAACCGACCAGAGTCCAACGTCCCGCGTCTCTCGTTTTAATCCCGAAACTCACGCCCAACTTCCAAACGGAAACCGTTGACGCTATCTAGTTGCCTTCGATTAACTAGCCACGTCTGCATCATCAACATCAAATACAACTTCAATCCATATACAACTCATATACGCCTGTCCGGCACATGCAATCTTGCCGCATGTCTTCGCCATAACGCATCTCCACGCCTCCAACGCCGCGTCATCTCCATGTGCATTGTTCTCTAGCCTGAACATCCCGCATGACATCCTTGACCGATAGGACCTCAGTTCCTCCCTGAACTTAGTCACGAAACCTCGATTCCACCCAACCTAGTTTCACCCGTCATCGACCATGTTCCGCCTCAAGCAACACTGCACATAAATAAACACGCAACCACGCATTTGAGCACAAGTCCACGACTTGACTCAAGTTAATCCTCACACACGCAACACATCACAATTAATATCATAACCAGCGTTGTCAATTATTCATCATCTCGTCTAGACCTGGCCACATGGTCTAACAATCTCCCCCTTGATGAATACATTGACAACTCTTAAATTAACATAACTTCCAACAGATCTAAGTGAAGAGCTTGAAGCCAAATTCTCAAACTCTCCCTCTCAACACAAGAGAACCAATCTCTCAAATTTCTCTCCCCCTTTGGCAATGTAATCATTAAGAAATTTCAGTGAATAAAAATAATTCGAAGAAGGAGCAATGAGAGTAAAATTCTAGAAGCTTTGTAAATTATCCAAGTCACGTTGCATTGATTTAATAAAGCAACCAAGTCATATATTTGAGTAGAGCTATCTAGATCATATAAAGCCATATATCATATAGCAATATCAAAACAAGTCCGTCAATATGATTAAGTGATTTATATTAATGACAGGCATCGCAACAATGTCCAGACTAATTATAAAGAGCACAATGAGATATCACAACGAAAAGTCAAAGCCTAAAAATGAAGCAAACTTTAACTCTAGACGGGCTAGCAGTCTCATGTAACAACTTATTGCTCCACACTCAAATTTTTAGGCATGTGGCATGCTTGTAGCATACTTCTTTTCATAATGACATACTTTTCTTTTTTTTTTGTTGATGGTGGCATGCTTGAAGCATACTTCTTTTCATTCTACGTACTTTTGTGCTTTTTTTTTGTTCACCATGGCATGCTTGAAGCATATATCTTTTCAATTCTTTCTTCCTTGTATACTTTTTTTTAATAACATGCCAAATTGAGTGACCATAAAAATTGTAACAAGAAACATGCGAGCCTCATAGCCAAGAGTTAAAATAAGACTAACAATCGTGCTAATCCTTTTCAATGAACATCGCAAAGTAATAAATATAATCAATTTAGTCAAAGTATTCCGTCATGTCATACTTTTAATTCAAATGTAGCAAATTAATTATAACCAGTCATGATCAATGCTACACAACATATGAATAAATATGATAAAGAGAGCTCTACTACTCAATTGATTTCAATGACTTGGATTTGATGAATTATTTGACAAGGATAATAAACAAAGTTTCTGAAATTTTAAAAGATAAGCTCCCCCTCAGAATAATCCCATAGGATATAGAGCAACATCACCTTTGCCACATGCTCTCTCAAAAAGTGACAACTCTTAGAAGCCATCAAAGAGAATGAAGAACTATCAAGTGTTCCAATCAAGCAATGATGTAAAAGACCGAAACTCAATCAAGCTCATGTTCTCCATCCTCGTCAACTGTTCTTACATCACCGGAAACATTGATCTCACAGCACCGGGGTTAGTGAAATATGATTTGGGAATCCAGTACTGAGATACACGATGTGAAGGAATAGTAACAAAACTAGAACCAAAATCACGTACATGTGGTCGATCAAAACGCCAACAAGAACGTGAATTATTTGAATTAAATCCCAAACCAGCACGTGAATCAGATTTAAAGTCATCATAAAAGTTCTCTAAAAACCTAGTTTTCGTATAAGTTCTAGGAACAAAAGAATGTGTATTTCTCAAATTAGACCAAGCCTTAGCCTTTTCTTTCATTTGTTGTTTGGCTAGTCTAAAATAAAATTGCACAAGATGTCCATTTTTACCACAATGACTGCAAGTGTACTTAACTTTATTTTTAGCTTGAGAAGTAGAAGCAACATTCATATTCACTTGATTAGTAGATGACATAATACCAGCAGACTTAAAAATAATTTGTTTTGGTTCAGATTCTATTTCAATTTTTCCAGGTTCAAGAAGCTTAACAATCTTTGGAGGATTATTCTTAGCATACTCAATATAATTAAATCCTAGACCATGATTTTTCACACTTATTTTTGACTTGTCTAGAATCATATTCAGATTTTTCTTGCCAAAAGAGAATCTCTCTAAAGTGTTCTTAAGGTACTCATTTTCTTTAACTAAAGTGGGACACGTTGAGCACTTAAAGGATTCATTCACAAGATTCTTAGAAGCACTAGATTGAGTCAATCTTTCTTTTTCAGCAAAATCATTAAGTTGTTTAGTCAATGCTTCTATTTTTATGTTAAGCCTAGGACAGTTAGAACAAGAAGATGTCTCATGATAAATCATCTGTTGAATTGTTTCCTGAGAGGAACTAAGTCTAGCTTCTAACAATTCACACTTAGAGCAAGTTTTAGATTGAGCATTTAAATTACTTGTCTCTAAACATATAGATGAACTAGACTTGAGTTTTTTAATTTCATCATTTGCAAGTTTTAACCTTTCATCACAAGAGTCATGTGCCAATTTTAATTCATCAAGTTTAGCAGTTACATCACTAAGTTGAAACATGTTTGACGTATTAATTGTTCTAGCATTTTCTAACTCAGAATGTAAAACTTGACAAGACTCACAAGATTCATCATCAGGAATAGAAGCTCTAAGTCTATTGATTTCAGAATTTAAGCTCTCAACAACAAATTCATGATGTTTAATTTTCTTTTTATACTTTTTGAGCTCCTCTGTCAATCTAAGTACAGCACGAGATAAATCAGTGTAAGAAGGTTTTACCTCATCAGGATCGCTATAAAGATCATCATCATTTAGCTCCTCACTGTTGGCCATAAAACACATCCCTGTGAAGTCTACCTCCTTTGCCTTCTTGTCACTGTCCTCATCGTCGCTTTGAGAATCATCATCACTTAAAACAATCTCATCAAGTGCTGAAATTATCTTATTGACTGCTCTGCAATAATTGCGCTTCTTATTTGGATCAATCTTGATTTGAGAGCGACGAGTTGGTATCTTGTCATCCTTAACATCCTTGCTCCTTAGTTTGGGGCAATTCATCTTGATGTGGTTTTGCTCACCACATTCATAACATCTAATTGGGCCTCCTCTTCGTCTTGATCTGACATTGTAAATTGCCTTGGTCATCCTGTTAGAGAGAAGTACAAGCTGCTCTTCTGGAATCTCCTCTAATTGTTCATCTGAAATAGAGCACAATGCAGACAAAGAAACAATAGAAGAACTTGAAGAACTGTCAGCTTGGTTAGTCACTAAGCCCAAAGAATTTGTCTTATTTATTCTGGCCAAAACATCAATCTCATGAGTTTTCATCTTAGAATAAAGATCATTCAAAGTGAGTGTTTCCATATTAATGAATGATTAATAGTAGTGACTAACACATTCCAAATGACATATCCAAAGCATTTAAAATTTGACGCGCATTATCGAATCGAATATGTGACATCAACAGTTGTAAATCACTAATAATTTTATTAAAGCGGTCAAAAGTGCATCTATCGATTCCCTGGTTTCATCTCAAATTTAGAATACTCCTTTTGAATTGATTCGCGAACACCTTTATGATTTAGAACCTTCATGATAATCACTAGAGTAGTCCAAATTTTATTTGCAGATTTAATATGAGCAATTCTCACAAATTCATTTCTACTAAGACCTTGTAATGAATATTCTGGCCTTAGCATTTGCTTCAACATCGTGATATTTTCACTAGTAACAACAGAGAGGCACAATATATGGATTTTCAACTTTTTGCCAAATTGCATTACCTTGTGCTTGTAGAAAGACCTCCATGCGAGTTTTCCAATAAAGATAATCGGATCCATCGAAAAAGGGTGGTTTACCTGAGAAACGATCCCGATCTGATGCCATTGCAACCTTGCTCTGATACCACTTGTAGGATCGATACACACTAAGATAGGCAATCAGAGGGGGGGTGAATGATTGCGGAAGCTAAAAATAAATTTTAAGACTCTCCTCTAAACACAAAACCCTTTTAAACCTTGTTTAAAATTTTGAACAGAATACTGTAACCTCACTAAGCAAATTCAACCGAGTAGCACACCACTAAAATTAATTCTGTCTCTGTCAAAGTTAAGAAGGAAATTAAACAACATAAACGAAAACAACTAATCTGCACGATGATTTTTGTTTGGCTTCAATTGCAGAGAAAATAAATGAATTTAGTAAAACGGTGGAGATAATTCAGATCTGGGTCTCGGGATACCGTCAAGAACTACTCGGAGACGGGGATGAGATGAGGATGCTGGCCGCGTGATTAATCGCCGGATCCCGCGAGGCCCGAGTTCTTGCGTCGCGCCTTTGGAGCGGGCGGCCGGCTAGACGCCAAGGAATTCTTCTCGCCGCACTCGGGCGAAAACAACAGATGCAGCGCCGTCCTTTTCTTTTAATCGAGACCATGGCGAACTCTAAACAACGCGAAACACTTTTTCTTTTCCCAAAAAAACTTTGGCAAAAAAATCAAAACCGCCGCAAGCTCATGAATTTTTTAGTTACTTCACGTTCACTTCAAAAACCACAACACACATGCATGAATCACTTGAAAAACTTCACGTCACGTGCACATGCATGTAATCACTTTCACTAATCTCCTTTTCCTCTCTCCTCAACTAAACTCTTTTCTTCTCTCCTCAACTATTCTCTTTTCTTCTCTCCTCATCACAAAGCTATGGCACCAAAAGCAACGGCAAAACAATCTATCTTGTTGCACCGCTGCTTGCATTTCTTACCCCATCAACCAAAACAACAAAGAGCTAAAATGTTTATTTATCAAAACCTTACAAGCACAAATAGCAGCGATGTACCTTTTTCTTTTCAATCGAGAACCACGACCGCGGTCAAGAAATTATCTAGTCGATCTGCGTTTCTTCAAAAACCTCGGCACAAGCAAAGAACAAACCAGCCATGCAATTTTTTTTTTCAAAAGAAGGTCACAACCGAACTCAACAAAAGCCGCCTCCCTTTTATTTATTTCTCCAAAGAAATCACGGCCAGGCTACAGAATCAAAACGCTACTCACTTCCCTTTTCTTTTCTACGAGGATCACGGCACCAAAAACCGCACCTCATCGCTGCTCCATTATACTCCTTATAAAGCCACGAGTCCTGTCCTCCAACCGAACCGACCAGAGTCCAACGCCTGCACGTCTCGTTTTAATCCCAAACTCACGCCCAACTTCCAAACGGAAACCGTTGCACGCTATCTAGTTGCCTTCGATTAACTAGCCACGTACGCAGTCATCAACATCAAATACAACTTCAATCCATATACAACTCATATACGCCCTGTCCGGGCACATGCAATCTTGCCGCATGTCTTCGCCATAACGCATCTCCACGCCTCCAACGCCGCGTCATCTCCATGTGCATTGTTCTCTAGCCTGAACATCCCGCATGACATCCTTGACCGATAGGACCTCAGTTCCTCCCTGAACTTAGTCCTGAAACCTCAGTTCCACCCGAACCTAGTTTCAGTCCCGTCATCGACCATGTTCCGCCTCAAGCAACACCTGCACATAAATAAACACGCAACCACGTACGAGCACAAGTCCACGACTTGACTCAAGTTAATCCTCACACACGCAACACATCACAATTAATATCATAACCAGCGTTGTCAATTATTCATCATCTCGTCTAGACCTGGCCACATGGTCTAACACTGCATCCACCTTTTACAGTGCATGGTTACCTCTGCCAATGCTAGTTTTGGTTACTGGGCTACATCCACCCTAATTATCGCTGGAGTACGTCCCTCCAGGAAAAATCGAACAAAGTGAAGTACTTCCCTTCACTTAGTTTTTGTCCCGCCCGAAAAGGTTTTTGAAATAGAACTAACTCGAGGAAGTTCTCATGTCCGCCCTTAATCGTGAGCACGACTATTCGAATAGTTTTAGACTCTGCAGAGTTGCACATCTTTACCCACAAGAGATAATCCAATTGTTATATTCCGCATGTTTCCTTAGACATGCAGATCAACCGGATTATCACATGACCTTTACAATGTATCTAGTAAAGGACTGCACTCGCTGAGGTTTCGTCTATAGGTCAGCCCTTTGGGCCCCAGCTAGACCCCCTCTTGCGCCCGCCTCTGTCCAGCGACACGATCACCTCCAAGACGCTTTGCGTCCAGCGAGGAAAATCGTGCTTTCCTCCAAAGTGCATTCCTTTACTGACGAGTGCAAATTATTTAGTCATACCTATACTTTGTCAGCTTATGGTCTGTACTGTTTTACATGGTGAGGTCAACACAGGATTCAGTCCTTAATTTGTCCAGACGGGCTTCCGCAACCCCATTGTTACATCCACCATCTACTCTTACCATCCGCCCAGACAGATAAGAATTTTTGAGGGTTTTGAGAAGCATAAAATAAACCTTTATCAAACTATCAACCATGTACATCCCATGATTGCCAAAAATGAACTTGATTGTTTGAAGAGTAATAAGCCGGACAGTTGAATGCCCTAACTTTTGACTCGATTAGCATTAAATATGACTTAGCTAGTAAAGATACCAATAATATCTAGGGTGACAAGGAATCAGTTACATCAAGTGGTACAGAGTGTCATAATAATACTGGTATCATAAAAGGGGCAATATCTACCTTACATTTGACATACATTTGCATAACAAAGTAAGCATGTATTTTAATAATTTGAAAGAGCATAATTTTCATAAAAATGTAGGATCAATATGATCAAAGTGATGACTTGCCTTGCTTATTTACCGCGGCCTTGTTTTAACTCAAAGCTTGCTTAACCAGTCAGTCGTAATAAATATTGAATTCTTCCTTCACTGCTTATTTGAACAAGCTTGATCTTGTCGTCTTCAGACTGCAGCTTCTAATATGCGGCAACAAAATGGAAAACCAAATAAATCCAAATAGCGGCAAAAGTCTAGTTTAAATTAATGGAACTCATTTAATGTTGCTTAAGATTTGAGAGTATAGAGGGAGGTTGAAATGGATGTGAGTGGAGAAAGAAGCTGACTGGACATCTTTACCGTGAGGGAAAATTTTATGGATCAGAAGGAGAAGGATAAAGAAACACTCATATACTGCTTCTGAGATGACAGAGAAGGTTGGTAGGCATAGCCAATTAGAAAATGATAAGGCTTGATCTATTCAATTTATACCTTCTTTTATATTAATTGATATTTATCAAGGAAGTTCCATGTGTTAATCACGACTTACGGGTAACTTAAAGGGGTACCCGAGAATGTAATTGCCAGATACTCATTTCTTGTATTTTATAACTCTATTATAATATGGAGTTGGTTATTTATTCTATCGTGATTTGGAACAAGTTGATTATTTTGAGGATTGGATAGATTTGATGATATGGGTCGATGGTTGCGATTTTGTTGAAGATGTGAGTTGTAAATTGACAGAGTTTGAGTTGATGAGATTGCACAAGGAATGTTATTTTATGCTTCTCTTTACAAGATTTAGGTTTAAAATAGATGTTGAGGACTTCTTAAATTATTATGAGGCTAATTATTTGGGATGGAGATTATTGATCCCTTAGGTTTAGAAATTTCTTAATTTGAAGGAAGTTCAAATCTTCGCATCATGTAGATGATGTTGAAGATTGAATTTATAGTTATTTTATTGCATCATGTAGATCATGTGGCTAACATGTAGGTTCTTATCTGACAACACTTTGAGGATTACTTTCTTAATATGCTTAGTTCGGAATATCCATTGTTATCCTTGCTCTTTTAATATTCAGATAGTAGGAATATGCTGAAGTTTGGAAAGTGTGGCCTTCGCTTTATCAAATCTTTATACAAGGATAAATTGTATTTTAGTTGACATATGCATAGTTATTCGATTTCATAATCACATTTTTAGTCCCAAAATCACTTATCAAACATGCTTCACTTAATTGCTCCATAGAACATTCTGCAGACTCAAACTTCACATCCTGGCAATATATATAGCATGCGGCTAGTGTTAAGCACCAGTTGGATGCTAAACATAGTGGGGCCCACCTGCCATACGCAGAGAGAGTAAGGGCCAAGGAGGGAGGAAGAGAAGAGGGGGGGCGCCCGGCTGAGGGAAGACAGAGCAGAGCAGGGTAGCATTCGGTTGGGAAGGTGCCAAGATAGGGCAAGGCACAAGGCTGGGCGGCAGGCATCGGCGAGGGGTGGTCATCAGAAAAGAAAAAGAGAATGGTAATGGCCGGTACATTGAGATTCTCAGGAAAGTGGAAGCTCAGGGAAGTGGCGCCGGTGCTCAGGGTGCACGGGGTTCACTGGTGGTGAAGTGTGGCCGACAAAGGGGACCAAGTGGGGCGCCGGCGACCAGAGAAAGGGAAGGTTCAAGGGGCGTATGCACAAGCATCGGGAGATCACAGGGAACTCACCAAGGTGATTATCGGAGCAGGAGGAGAGTCGTAGCGCGCTGGCAATGAAGGCCCTGGCGGCGGTGGGGAAGCTTCACGTGGAGGGGCTGCCTCGATGGTGAAGAATGCCAGTCGGCGGTCGGGGAAGCTTCGGGGCAGTGCGAAGATGCTTCACCAGCGAGGAATTGGGGGATGGTGCTCCGAGGAAGAAGTTTCACCAAAGGAAGCGGGTTCGGCCGGATTTTGAAGAAGATAGCGACTGCCGCAAATCCTGACGATGGAACTCCAATTCACTTTGGGGAGAGGTGGAAGGCTTTGGGGAGTATTTATACACAGCGAGCGGTGCTTGGGCGCTAGAGTTAATGAAGGCATATGAGTGGCGACCTTGAATGTGGTGGTTGAGAAGTAATTAGTGGCGATGGCCAGAAACGCAGGCACAGGGCTTGGAGCAATGCGCAGGTGAGGCCAACAATAGGGAAGGGGTGTCAGCTAGAGAGAGGCCGGCGCTGACGTGGCTGGCAGCAGCTAGCCGGGCGGCACCCGGTATGGATGAGGGCTAGACTGATGCGAGGGTGGTGATTGACCTGTGCTGCTTGAAATCGAAGGAGGGGAAAGAAAGACAGTACTAGATTAGTGCTGAAGGGTGGAGGCGCAGACGTAGGCCGACATCTAGCTCGACGACGCGACGTGGAGTAATACTGGACGACGGCACACGACAGCTCGACAATGAAGCTAGACGAGACTGGAGTAGGGAGGGACGGCAGTAGCTAGCTCGGCGCAGGGTGACGTGCGGCGGTAGAGCTAGAGAAGGGGGAGACCGTTGAACTCCATTGAAGGCGGGTGCAGGTGGAGTAATGCCGGGTAGTGGTAGCGTAAATGGCACTTGAAGGCGGCTGACAAGAGAGGGTTTCGCGGGATAGCCGGCGCACGGGCTGGGTCGTGGAGCTGCCAACGAGCAGACTGGGCTGGCCGCGAGCTGGCCTCAGGGAGAGGAGAGGGGAAGCGGAAGGCGCCGGGGAAAAGACCGGGGGATGCTCAAATCGGGTCGGAGGCAAGGGGAACGGGGGCCGGGCCGAGAAATCCCGGAGCCAATCGAGGAAGGAGAGGGAGCACCGCGGGAGAGAACAATGGGGGAGGTGGCCGAATGAATGGGCGGCGGTGGCTGCCCAAATGGGGAGGAAGAGGTAGGGGATAAGGGGCAGAAGGAGAAGCCAAACGGGCCAGGTGGGCCGGTAGGGCGAAAAGAAATGGGGCTAAGGCCCGAAGAAGATTTTTCGAATTCTCGTGATTTCCCAAATGAACTTTCTAACTGAAACAATTAGGTGCCAAAGAATTTTGAATGATAACTTTAAATGTTATCTTGGACCTTGATGTTTTTAATTTTTTTGAAATTTTGGATTTAGGATTTGCCACGAGTTTTTGAGAATTCGGACTTTGATTTTGAAATCTTGATTCTCATTTTTGAAGTTTTGTTTCTCTTAATTAAATTTGTGCCGCCAGAAATCCCAAATCAAGAGCTCAGATAACCGAAATTTTGAAATCCACAAAGAATCAATAAAGATTTTCATTAATTTACAATTACAATAGTTCCCATATTTTTGGGATGTTACAATATAACAGATCATTGAACAATGTATTTACATAGTCTGAAAGTAAATGACAATAGGTTTTAGAAATCAAAAGACTTTAGTAGCAATAATTTAGAGCTCAGGTTTGTACATTCAATTTCAGTTTTGGACCATAATTATCATCATTGAGCTAACATCTGAACCGACATATATCTCTTTGCAATTTTTAATCAGTGACAAATCATAGATAACAGATCACAAATTGCAAAGAGTGGACAACCGAAATACTCACAAAGCCGGTGATACTCGAAATCACTGAGAAGAAATCAAACAAAGCTAGGCATGCAGGCTACGTTGTCCCAGAAAACCAAGTGCCTTGCTTTGCCGTGCAAGAAGACGATGGCAATCAAAGATACGATGCCACACTTCCACCTCGAGTAGCTGAAGTAGAAGCCGAGGGTCGGATGGACACCGCACAAGACCAACAAGAGCTCTGGCCACAGAACACCCATAAACACTAAAGGTCAAGCCTCGGTTCTTCTTCTCAACTAACCACAAAACAAACCCGAATCGGCCTTCTAAAGGAAAAATCTCCCCAAATCTCCTCACTGTCAGTTCTCAGATGAGAAGGCACAAGGAAACCGCATAGAGAAATAATAGAGAAGGCTATTTAGGCTCCTTGGTCACCGGTGCCGGTGAAAATCACTGCAGATCGGTGCCTCAAAACCAGATAATGGACCAGTCGAGAGAAGAAAATCCAGTGAACAAGGAACTCACTGCTTTGGGTTGTCAAGAGAGGAGAGAAAGGCTGCCTTTTAAAGGGAACCGGGGAGAAGGTTGGTGGGCTGCAGCCGAACGGCCGGCGCCGAAGCGCCTGGCCAATGGCACCTCCATAGCCACCGTTGCCCCCGCAAGACCTTGTCTGTTGTGAGACCTGGGCAGCCGAGCGCCGCCTCAACCATCTGCGCCCGTGAGGAGAAGGACGGGGGCTTTATCCCTTTATCCATTCCACCGATAGGTTTGATCCCTCTCCCTCTTCTTTTTTTTTCTTCACAAATTGAGAAATTTCTAAAATGCCGTCCGGAGTCCAACAAATAATTACATCCTATGCGTGTCCGATTGTCACTTACGTTTCATTTCATCCACATCGACATCAAGGTAATTTACAAACTAGGTACAGTACAGAAGAAATCGAGTGTGAAAGCATCAAATTTGTAAGACTTACATTGGAATATTGGATAATAATACAGACATCCATCAATTAACAGAAAGGCGCGCGTATAGTCGACGGATATATTATTGTACAATACATATTACTATGTGCATGCGTATATGTGTATAGCCGGTTGCTAGCATTTACATATGCATGCTCCTCAGCCTTCGTTGATAGTGCATGCATACATACACAATCATATGGACGCAGAAATAAAACCCCATAAAAAGGGAAACCAAGGTGTCCCGAAACGAACGTTAAAGTTGCCAAAACCAAATAGACAGTTCATATATACGTTCGCCAAAACCAAATCGATGGTGAAGCAGCTTAGAGTGAGACGGACTGCGTGGTACCGCTGGACTCCTGGCAGTTTGGTGGCTTGTAGGCGATGAAGCTGATGAGCTGCACCTGCCTGACGTTGTCGAAGCCGATGATGCGGACGAAGGCGTCCGGGTACGCCTTCTTGGCCTCCTCTAGCTCCTTGTACACCTGGGTGGCGTCGGTGCAGCCGAACATGGGCAGCTTCCACATGGTCCAGTACCTGCCGTCGTAGTACCCGGGGGACCGGTTGTGCTCACGGTACACGAACCCGACCTTGCTGAACTCGAGGCAAGGAATCCACTTGGAGCGGATGAGGTACTCGATCTGCTTCAGGAGGTCCTCCGCGGTGAGCGGCGGCAGGTAGGACAGAGTCTCGAACTTCTTGATGCCCACAATCGGCCACACCTACGCAGTAGCATTCAAAGGATGCATGATGAGACACACACTGACATTTGTGCTAGAGTCTAGAATCTAGGCAGACAGCTAGCCATATCCTTCGATTCTTTACCTGCATGCACCTGATCCTTCCGCCGTTGCTGACGCCGCCAAGGCCTGCGTTGCTGGAGCGGCGGCTCACTGGGAGGCCAGCGGTGGACTTGAGCCCCTGGAAAGGAGCAACAGAGGTAGCCGACGAGGCCATCACGGTGGGGGCCATTGCTTACTAGCTATCTGCTTACTAAGGAGCTAAAGGATGCAGTCTGCAGCAGTGGCTTGAAGTCCTGTGGGCTGAACCAGGAGACGTATAAATAACCAAATCGCTGGGGGCATTGGAAGGCAGCCGTTGGTCGATCCGGGGATGTGGAAGGAGTGGCTGCCGTTGGCTGGTCCAAGGACGGGTGGCTGATACGATCACGATTACTAGTCACCGCGAGGCATCACTTGATGGAGATATGCTCTAGAGACAATTATAGAGATGATTCTGTTTATTATGTTCATGATTTATTGGATAATTTATCTTGTTCCTTGAATAACATCGTCAATATTTATTATCAAATGTGTGACTTGATTGTGAAACTCTATATTATTACGATAATTATTCTTAGATGATCCCTAATCAAACATATGAGGATACATATTAATAGACTAGCATATATATTGGTTGATAACCATATTTCACGGGTCATAGATATAAAGATATTAAACCAATAATATGGACACATGTTAGCAAACATAGGGTTGGATCGACCCACCATGAAACACTGCGAGAATGTTGCATTCTTACGGTCATCAGTTGGTTTCATTCACAATGCGTATGCTATGTCCTTAAGACTTGAGATCGTCGCATGTACTCAAGATGCATAATGACTGACTTAGGGGTTGCCAAACACTACTCCGTAACTGGGTAGTCATAAATGTAGCTTCCGGGTTTTGTCATGATGCGTGCATTGAGGTATGGTCGATCAAGATAGGATTTGCCCCTCCAAGCAACAGGAGAGATATCTCTAGGCCTCTCGAGTGATTGGATTCCAGAAATGTATGGTCATGCTATTCACGATTAAAGAGTTAACCGTAGTCGGGAATTCAAGTCACGTAATCGAGAAAGAGTGGTTGAGCTAACCAAACAAAGATGACACATACTCGCCTTGAGTTTAACTGATATCGTGAGGCAAAGGGAATTGCATGAGTTTCGTTGAGGTTCGTCCGATATGATCTTTGCATATACTTAGGAGTCGGCATGTCTTGCTAAGGGGCCGCTGCCGATTAGTGGACGAGTAGGAGTACTTAGGCTATCTCTAAGTATATGTGAACCTATAGGGTCGCACACTTAAAGGGCTGGCACTTAATTCGGATAGTGATCCGAATTCTTGTGGGCCATGACTTCCTAATGGGTCTCTAGTTCGAGACCCATTATGATGGATGACTATAAATAGAGGGGAGGTGGCATAGGGTGGGGGTGGAGAATTCGGAATTCCCGAAACCCTAGTTGTCACACCTTCCTCATCTAATACCGCGCAGCCGGCGCTAGCACTCCGGCTCGTGGTGTTCCTGCCCCGTACGTGTGGATACCTTGGAGGTGTTGATACGAAGCTTCAACACTAGGACGATCCGCAACTTGTGACGATCGCAAGGACCTGAAGGAGGAGACGTTCTGCTAGAACGACTACAACTGCATAAACGCGCCACATCAACTCTACTTCCGCTACGAGTCTACGCGTCTAGTGGTAATCCCGTGATCTATTACTAGAGGAGGTCCCTTTTACGCGGTAGAATTTTTGAAATTTTGCTCGCATAGCCTACCCGTAGATCTTCAGTGGTATCAGAGCCATCCCATCTAGTATTAGATTCGGATTAGATGCATATTGTGATATGTGGGAATCGTAGATGTGATCTATCCTTGTTCCTGTGATCGTTCTATATGATAGATTGATTTTGGTGATGGTCGATATGATCGTCTATGCGCGGTGGTGTATAGATATGTTCATAATCACTATTCTATGATCGTGTTTTATGGTCGAATCACAACTTGCCTCCACCGGTCGGATTTCCACCATCGGGGCAGACAGTGATACGTAAATCCATGGAACACGCGAAGATCAATTTTGATTGATCGAATCAGAGTTGCGATCGAATAGGGTTAATGTGATTAATCTGATGCGATTTGTATGGACGGAACAGTACATTGGATCTACATAGTCCCAAAAATTTCGGAACAGGGGCTGCCGCCCCTGTGACTAGAATAATAACCTAGTATATTAGATAGAATACGATTCTATGCATATTTGCTTTACAAGGATTGTTGTGAAATAGTATGGCCCATTATGCATGTGAATGATGTATGAGATGCATATATGTATGTAATGTTCATGGCCTGCGAGTCATGAATATTGCAGCCCAAGGCTGTTTATATTTGTATAACGACCTGCGTGTGGACTTGTGTTGCTTCTTCACTCCTTGTAAACTTTACTAGTATGCCATATGGTAATAGCTTAGTGGGAGTGCTTGGAGGTTTTGGCCACTTGGAGACATGGTGAACAGGAAGCACGGCGATAGAGATCACCATGTGAAAGGGTCACACTATATTAGCTGCAATGTGATTGTTTTGTCAATGGTTTTATATTTCTGTTCATTTATTTCTATGCATATTATTTAATTGCTCCAAATGCTTTTAACATAGTAGAAATAAAATTCTCTCATAATATTAAGCTAAATTGATGCCCTCCCAATTAGCTGCACCATCTAAAGCCATGTATATTAATGGTAGGTCTTGCTAAAGCAGAGTGCTATTAATTCTCCATGACTAGATGGGTTTGTGTCGGACACTCACGTGCAAAGTATTGGTTTAACTTGACAAGGTCATCATAACGGTTATGGACCTTGGGGCATAAGGTTGGGTGTTGGAACATAGAGATGTTGTCCAACAACAAGAGTTATATAGAGATATAATTAGCAAAGGGTTGCTTACCAAATTCACCTATCCTCTAGCAGTGATGCCAAAGCTCACTAGTAGATAAGTTGATTGTGGATCTTGAATCACTAAATGTCATAAGAGAGAGATGGTATTTAGTGGGAGTATCTTTATTAAATTGTTTAATAGAAGTTACTTTTCTTGAACATATATCTTAATTTTGCGTATTTTGTGTTGTAGATCATGGCACCAAATGTTGCACATACTTCCAGTTTTGCTTTACGTTCGATACTTGATAAGGAAAAACTGAATGGAACAAACTTTGAGGATTGATCTCGCAACCTAGGAATCATTCTTAGGCAAGATAAAAAGGAACATGTTTTAGAGTAACCGATTCCAGAAGTACCTGATGAAAATGCTACTACTGCTCTTAAAAATGCCTATAGAAAGGCATGTGATGAGTCCCTTGATGTTAGCTGTCTCATGCTTGCTGCCATGAACTCAGATCTTCAGAAGCAGTTTGAGAATATAGAGGCTTACGATATGATCGTAGCAATCAAAGGCATGTTTGAGACACAAGCAAGAATTTAGAGATATGAGATCTCAAAGAAATTGTTTGAAAGTAAGCTAGCTGAGGGTAGTCCGGTGAGCCCTCATGTGATCAAGATGGTTGGTTACACACAGAGCTTGGAAAAACTTGGTTTTCCCCTTAGCCAAGAGTTGGCTACTGACTTGATTGTTGCATCGCTTCCTGCAAGCTTTGGGCAGGTCATTCTGAATTTTCATATGAATGGCTTAGACAAGAATCTCACTGAGTTGCATATGATGCTTAAGACCGCAGAAGATAGCATTAAGAAAAGCAACAATCATGTGATGATGGTGCAAAAGACTACCAACTTCAAAAAGAAGAAATCTAAGGCTTTGGGCAAAAGAAAGGGTATGGGTAAAACTCAAGATGAGATCTCGAGTGTCAAATCTAAGCTTCAGAAGCTTAAGATTGGCGCTGCACCTGATACTATTTGCTACCATTGCCAAGGCACTGGACATTGGAAGAGGAACTGTAAGAAGTACTTGGAAGAACTAGAAAAGAGGAAGGGAAGTAAGACTTCAACTTCAGGTATAAATGTTATAGAAATCAATCTTGCTACTTCTCATGTTGGTTCTTGGGTATTTGATACCGGATCGGTTGCTCATATTTGCAATTCGATGCAGGGGCTGATAAGGAGTATGAGCTTAGCAAGAGGCGAAGTTGATCTTCGCGTCGGAAATGGAGCAAGAGTTGCTACGTTGGCTGTTGGCACTTTACCATTATGTTTACCTTCAAGATTAGTTTTGAAATTAAATAATTGTTATTGTGTTCTTACCTTAAGCAAAAACATTATTTCTGCTTCATGTTTGGGAGCAGAAGGTTATGAGTTCAGAATAAATAACAATTGTTATTCAATTTATTTGAATGATATGCTTTATGATAATGCTCCATTGTTGAATGGATTGTATATTTTAAATCTTGAGGATGTGCCTGTCTATAACATTAATGCTAAGAGGTTTCGACCTAATGATTTGAATCCCACTTATATCTGGCATTGTCATTTGGGTCACATAAATGAGAAGCGCATGGTGAAACTCCATAAAGATGGTCTACTGAACTCATTTGATTTTGAATCATTTGAAACATGTGAGTCTTGTTTACTTAGCAAAATGACTAAGGCGCCTTTCGCTGGTATAGGTGAGAGGGCAAATGATTCATTGACCTTAATACATTCAGATGTATGTGGACCAATGAGCTCAACGGCCAGAGGTGGTTTTCAGTACTTCATAACTTTTACCGATGACTTTAGTAGATATGGTTACATCTATCTAATGAGGCATAAGTCTGAATCCTTTGAAAAGTTCAAAGAATTTCAGAACGAAGTACAAAATCAACTTGGCAAGACAATTAAAGCCCTACGATTAGATCGTGGAGGCGAATATTTGAGCCATGAGTTTGGTGATCATCTAAAACAATGTGGAATTGTTCCACAGCTAACTCCGTCAGGAACGCCTCAATGGAATAGGGTGCCTGAACGACGGAATCGGACCTTGTTACACATGGTTCGGTCTATGATGAGCCAATCTGATCTGCCATTGTCCTTTTGGGGTTATGCTCTAGAAACTGTCGCTTTCACTTTAAATAGAGTACCATCTAAATCTGTGGATAAGACACCATATGAGATGTGGACTGGGAAGAGTCCTAGTTTGTATTTTCTCAAAATATGGGGATGTGAAGTATATGTAAAACGTTTGACGTCTGATAAGCTCACACCTAAATCAGATAAATGCTTCTTCATGGGGTATCCTAAGGAAATAAAAGGATATTACTTTTATAAAAGGGATGAGAATAAAGTGTTTGTTGCCCGAAATGGTGTCTTTTTGGAGAAAGAGTTTCTCTCAAAAGGAGTTAGTGGGAGCGCGGCTAGACTCGAAGAAATTCGAGAGTCATCAGAAAATGTTTCAACTCCTACTGAACCTCCACAGAGTGTACAAGAAGTTGTACAACCTATGGAAGAGGCACCAGCCCCACGTAGATCTGAAAGGTCACGTCAATTGCCGATAAGGTATCGACATGACATTTTATTGTTAGACAATGATGATCCTAAAACTTATGAAGAAGCAATGATAGACTCAGACTCTGAGAAATGGCTTGGAGCCATGAGATCTGAAATTCAATCCATGCATGATAATCAAGTTTGGAACTTAGTTGATCTACCTGATGGTGTAAAAACCATTAAGTGCAAGTGGATTTTTAAGAAAAAGATAGACATGGATGGAAATATTCATATCCATAAGGCACGATTGGTGGCGAAGGGTTTCAAACAAATTTAAGGTGTTGATTATGATGAAACCTTCTCACCCGTTGCTATGCTTAAGTCTGTCCGGATTATTCTAGCTATTGCTGCATATTTTGATTATGAGATATGACAGATGGATGTCAAAACGGCTTTCCTAAATGGAAACCTAAGTGAGGATGTGTACATGACACAACCTGAGGGTTTTGTTGATCCTCAAAATGCTAGAAAAGTATGCAAACTTCAGAGATCTATCTATGGATTGAAGCAAGCATCTCGGAGTTGGAATAAACGTTTTGATGAAGAGGTCAAAAGGTTTGGTTTCATCAAGAACAAAGAAGAACCTTGTGTTTACATGAAGGTTAGTGGGAGCGCACTCGTAATCCTAATCTTATATGTAGATGATATATTATTGATTGGGAATGACATTCCTATGCTGGAATCTGTAATGGTCTCATTGAAAAATAGTTTCTCTATGAAGGACCTAGGAGAGGCAACATATATCTTAGGGATAAAGATCTATAGAGATAGATCGAGAAGGCTGATTGGATTAAGCCAAAGTACTTATATTGATAAGGTGTTGAAACGGTTCAACATGCAGGATGTCAAGAAAGGGTTCTTGCCTATGTCACATAGCATAAGTCTTAGCAAGAATCAGTGTCCTTCGACAACTGAAGAGCGAAACCGTATGAATGGTATTCCATATGCTTCAGCTATTGGATCTATTATGTACGCCATGATATGTATTCAACCCGATGTATCATATGCTCTAAGTGTTACAAGCAGATACCAAGCTGAACCCGGTGAAGGTCACTGGACAGCTGTGAAAAACATTCTTAAGTACTTAAGAAGAACTAAGGATGTGTTCCTAGTTTATGGCGGTGATGAAGAGCTCGTTGTAAATGGTTACACCGATGCAAACTTCCAAACTGACAAAGATGATTATTGTTCGCAATCTGGTTTTGTCTTCATTTTAAATAGAGGAGCAGTGAGCTGGAAAAGTTTCAAGTAAGAAACGGTTGCTGATTCTACAACGGAGGCCGAGTACATTGCGGCTTCTGAAGCTGTGAAGGAAGGTGTTTGGATAAGGAATTTTATTTCTGAGTTAGGTATGGTCTCGAGTACCTTGAGCCCAATGAATCTCTATTGTGATAATAATGGAGCCATTGCGCAGGCTAAGGAGCCTAGATCCCATCAAAAGTCCAAGCATATACTCAGGCGCTATCACCTTATTCGCGATATTGTGGATAGAGGAGATGTAAAGATATGCAAGGTACACACGGATTTAAATGTTGCTGATCCATTGACAAAACCTCTCACACAGCAAAAGCACGAGATGCACACAAGAGCTATTGGTATTAGATACCTAAATGATTAACTCTAGTGCAAGTGGGAGACTGATGGAGATATGCCCTAGAGACAATCACATAGATGATTCTGTTTATTATGTTCATGATTTATTGGATAATTTATCTTATTCCTTGAATAACATCGTCAATATTTATTATCAAGTGTGTGACTTGATTGTGAAACTCAATATTGTTGCGATGATTATTCTTAGATGATCCCTAGTCAAACATATGAGGACACATATTAATAGACTAGCATATGTATTGGTTGATGACCATGTTTCATGGGTCATAGATATAAAGATATTAAACCAATAATATGGATACATGTTAGCAAACATGGGGTTAGATCGACCCACCATGAAACACTGCGAGAATGTTGCATTCTTACCGTCATCAGTTGGTTTCATTCACAATGCGTATGCTATGTCCTTAAGACTTGAGATCGTCGCACGTACTCAAGATGCATAATGACTGACTTAGGGGTTGCCAAACACTACTCCGTAATTGGGTAGTCACAAAGGTAGCTTTCGGGTTTTGTCATGATGCGTGCATTGAGGCATGGTCGATCAAGATAGG
Source organism: Melocanna baccifera (assembly GCA_036346265.1). Taxonomy (NCBI): domain Eukaryota; kingdom Viridiplantae; phylum Streptophyta; class Magnoliopsida; order Poales; family Poaceae; genus Melocanna; species Melocanna baccifera. The sequence goes on from CM070709.1 coordinate 13,917,347, forward strand.
ATTTGCCCCTCCAAGCAACAGGAGAGATATCTCTAAGCCTCTCGAGTGATTGGATTCCAGAAATACATAGCCATGCTATTCACGGTTAAAGAGTTAACCGTAGTCGGGAATTCAAGTCACGTAATCGAGAAAGAGTGGTTGAGCTAACCAAACAAGGATGACACATACTCGCCTTGAGTTTAACCGATATCGTGAGGCAAAGGGAATTGCATGAGTTTCGTTGAGGTTTGTCCGATATGATTTTTGCATATACTTAGGAGTCGGCATATCTTGCTAAGGGGCCGCTGCCGATTAGTGGACGAGTAGGAGTACTCGGGCTATGTCTAAGTATATGTGAACCTATAGGGTCGCACATTTAAAGGGTTGGGACTTAATTCGGATAGTGATCCGAATTCTTGTGGGCCATGAGTTCCTAATGGGTCTCTAGTTCGAGACCCATTATGATGGATGACTATAAATAGAGGGGAGGTGGCATAGGGTGGGGGTGGAGAATTCGGAATTCCCGAAATCCTAGTTGCCACACCTTTCTCATCTAATACCGCGCAGCCGGCGCTAGCACTCCGGCGCGAGGTGTTCCTGCCCCGTACGTGTGGATACCTTGGAGGTGTTAATACGAAGCTTCAACACTAGGACGATCCGCAACTTGTGACGATCGCAAGGACCTGAAGGAGGAGACGTTCTGCTAGAACGACTACAACTGCATCAACGCGCCACATCGACTCTACTTCCACTACGAGTCTGCGCGTTTAGTGGTAATCCCATGATCTATTATTAGAGGAGGTCCTTTTTACGCGGTAGAATTTTTAAAATTTTGCTTGCATAGCCTACCCGTAGATCTTCACCACTAGCACATGCGGTCGTGGGGTGGGGAGCGCCGACGGCATCCTGATCATCCTACCGGGTGCCACATGTCAGCACTAACGGCGGGGATGTCGCCGTGGAGGAGCAGATGGGTGCAACCTGAAGGCAAAAGAGGCTATATGTGGTGTTTTCTGGTTCTCGGTCCAGAACATAATGAGTGAGGCAAAATTCAGAGACCGTAGCTTTTCATTGACAAAACAATAAGGTTAAATACAAAGTTCTGCACTGAATGCAGAAATTTCTCCTACTCTCAAGCCACTACTAACAACTTAACTACATGCAACAGAAAATATTCAAACATGGATAACATACACTAAGCACTGACTGAACAGAACCGAAAATATAGGATGCATAATTATTAACAGAGTCTAGATTAATACTATCATTCTCCCCCTTAAACTAGACTCTGCTTCTATAGAGCTTTAACACCAATCTTCTCCCACATATCAGTGAACTTGAGACGACCTAGTGGCTTTGTAAGCATGTTGGCCAGCTGCTCTTCGCTGCTAACATAAACCACTTCAATTTGGCCTTCCTCAACACATTGCCGGATGAAATGATATCATGTCTTAATGTGCTTGCTCCTCTCATGAAACACTGGGTTCCTTGCTAATGCGATTGCTTATTTATTGTCCACCATGAGCTTCACTACATCACTTCTCCCTGTTATTGACTTAATCATCCGTCTCAGCCAAACTCCTTAGCAAGCAATGGCTGTAAACGCCATATACTGGGCTTCACATGTGGACAGAGCCACTGTTTTCTAATTTTGTGACACCCAGCTGACAATATTTGGCCCAAAATAGAACACTGAGGCTGTGGTGCTCTTCCTATCATCCAAATCACTCACAAAGTTGCTGTCACAATAACCTATCAAATCACCCAGCATCTTCTCGTTATCATACACAATGCCATAATTTATAGTATCCTTCACATAACACAGAATTTGCTTCATAGCACTGAAATGAGCCTGAGCGCGGGACTCCATGAATCTACTCACAATGCCCACAGCACAATTTAAATCGGGTCTAGTATGAGTGAGATCCTCAGGCTTCCGACGATGCTGCGATACCAAGTTGAATCGACTTCAGTACCACCTCCATTCTTGCTGAGTTTGTTCCTTGGCTCCATAGGGACTGCACAACTGTTGCAACCTGACATATTTGCCTTCTCCAATATTTTCAAAGCATAAAAGCTCTACTTCATGTGGATTTTACCTCCTTCATGCTTCACTTCAATGCCAAGATAATAACTCATCAATCCAAGATGGGTCATCTCGAACTCTCTCATCATCTGCATCTTGAATTATTCAACTTGAGTGGCTTCCTTTCCTGCGATGATCAAATCATCAATATATACTCCGACAAGGAGTATATTGCCCTTCTTCTCCTTCTTGTACAGGGCATGCTCATGTGGGCACTTCTGAAATCCAAGTGAATGCCCTTGAGCCAATAGGGCACGTGTCTTTTTTAAGCTTGTACACTCACTTAAGTCCTATTGGCTTGTGCCCTTGTGGTAACTCCAGTTTCCACGTGCCATTCCTCTGTATACATTCAATCTCATGCTCCATTGCTTTATAAAAAGAATCATCACCAACAGCCTCATGAAAAGAACTTGGTTCTTCAGCAACAAGCAGCAATTCCTCCATATCAAGCTCCACTTCTTGTGCTTCTGCATACACTTTAGTCAAGGACCTGTACCTTTGAGGCTTACTCTCAGCTGATGACTCTGAGATTCTAGTGCCCAGCAACGACTCATGTGCTGATGCCTACGGGGTCTTCTCTCCTTCCATTCTAGTACTTGGCGCAAACACAGAGTCCACACTGGGTGTCAGGCTCGTGCTGGTGTACACCTGAGGTGCTTGGGCTACCATACCCGATGTGGGTGCACTTGGGGTAGAATCCACACCCGACGTGGGTGCGCTTGGGGTAGCCACACTTGGTGTTGCCGACCCGGGATCACCTTCTTCATCTCCTGTTTGACCTTCTACTACAAAAGTGATCCATGTTTGAATAGCATGTCCATCCTCCTGATCAGACTTCCAGCGCCATAGCTTGTCTTCCTAGAACACCAAGTACACCATATCTTTACTTACACAGATCTTGCCATTCTCTGGATTGTACATCCTGTGAGCTTTGGTTCCAGGATCCACTCCCAAATACACCATCGCCTTACGCTTGTCATCGAGTTTGTTAGTGTAAGTGTTCACTTTTACATACCCAACACAACCGAACACCTTAGGGTGCTCTAAGTTAGGCCTCCTGCCAATCCATGCCTCATATGGGGTGATGCCATCAAGTGCTTTTGCTGTCACACAGTTCAATATATAAAACGCATGCCTCACCGCCTTAGCCCATAAATTTTCGGGCATGAGTTTGCTCTTGAGAAGACTCCATGCCATTGACATCATAGTCCAATTTCTTCATTTCATGACTCCATTTTGTTGTGGAGAGTATGGTGCCGCAAAATAGCGCTTGATACCTCTTGCTTCACAAATGCCTTCAAATTCCCTAGAGAGGAACTCACCGCCATGGTCTGATCTCACAGCCTTCAGTGTGTGCTGCGATTCATTCTCAGCTTGTGCCAAGAATTTCTGGAACATCGCCCCTGCATCTGAAGTCTTCAATGTCGGCAAGACCTTGCCGGAGACTATGAATTAACACACACAGCACACACTCCTGAAATAAACAGCACAAAGGGAACTTTGGTGCCGACTGAACCCGCAGCTTTTCTGAGAGTCTATTGCAGTATATATTCTTTACAGATTGATAGCTTTCCCAAACTGCCGTGCCATCCCACGACTAGGAACCATATCAAGGTAACACGGAAACAAACAGAAAGATTGATCACCTCTGCATGGACGAGCATGCATCAGGTTTACAAGGAAACATTTTGCTCACTTGCCAAAACCTGGTTATTGAGACAAAGGAAAGAAAATAAACTGCTAATAGGAAATGAATCAAGAACCTGAACGTGCCAGGATTATCCAACAGCATCTCCCTTCTTCTTGAGCATAAACACCCACATGGCCGTGGATAAATCATCCACAAGTAAAAGAAAATACTTGTTACTAGCGTATGTTTGAGGTGTGGTTGGGTCGCATAGATCAACGTGGACAAGTTCCAGGGGCTACGAAGCTCTGAATTTTGCTTGTGTGCTGGAAACGGTGTCCTGACTTGCTTGTCTACAAGACAACCTTCACAAATCTGAGTAGAATGCTGAATTGTTGGAAGACCTATCACCATCTCTATTTTAGACATCTGCTGAATTGTTGGAAGACCTATCACCATCTCTATTTTAGACATCTGCCTGAGGGACAGGAAATTGGCGTGGCACATTCTCGCATGCCACAGCCACGCCAGATCCTCCAACTCGTGCTGAGACAAGTCAGTTTACAAGTTATCAAGGAGGCCTTGTAAAGCGTGTTTGGTGAGCACTTCACTTTCATCAACAGCTCTCCAGTCCGATCAAAGATTCTCATGTATGCACCTTGTAGCACCACCTTACACCCGTCTTTTGCCATCTGTCCAAGGCTGATGATATTATTGCATAAGCTTGGAATAAAGTATACTTCAGACAATACCTTTTGATTGCCATTCTTGCACTGGAGTAGAAGGGACCTCTTCCCTTTGATTTAAACAGTTGAACCATCACCAAATTTGACTTGGCCACAAATCTTCTCATCCAATTCATTGAACATGGATCGATTTCCATTGCACCGTTGTCATGATACCACATGCCATCATGCTCACCACCTCCTCCTTATGTGTGCAGCTTGGGGACAATACCATGACTGGCACCTTCTCCTCACATGAAGAAAGGAGTAGCGTCGGTTCTTCTTCCTCATGGGCACGGGTGAGATTCACCTCCTTGGACTTCTTGGTGCAACATTCTACTGCAAAATGCCTAAAGTTTGAGGAGTTATAACAATTTCACCTTCGATTTGTCAAAGTCGTCTCCGTTGTGACCACCGTGGCCTTGCCTGCGGCCATGCCCGCGACCACGGTAGCGCCCACTGTGGCCACCACTACAACAGAAAAGCCTTGTAGAGACATCTTATTTATAGGTTAAAGACGTTTTAAGTCATCACTAGAGGGTTGTTGAGTTGTTTTTGTAAAGCGTCCTAAGAGCGTCTCCCCATGGACCATGTCAAAAACTGTAGAGACGCATTGGTAAGCATATATATAATATTTGAGACGCTCTATAGAGACGGTAAATTGCATACTTACACTTGTAGAGATATTTTGATAGATGCGCTTACACATTATCTTGATTACTATAGATACGGTAAATTGCATGCTTACATTTTGAGAAAAATAAAGACGTCTCACTTTGTTCTTTTTTGTTACATAAAAATAACATTTTTGCACATCGTTATAATCAAACCGATTCATATGCAAAATCACATTGTCGCTATCACAAACCACACAACAATAGAGCAATACACTGAAATGTAGAAAAAAGTAATTATATTATTTAATAGTAAGTGGAGTTTACAACCGAATCGTACATGAATATAAACAAGTACAAACACACATGAAAAAAATTTCCCAATTTTCCCCTAAAATTGTTGGTATCTATAAGATTTCTATATACAGTTACTAGTTCATCAGCTTTCTCATCTTCACTACATCTGTAGATTTTCTTTACATTCTTTCATTATCCTGCAAAAAAATCATTGAAGGTAGTTCCATCAACAGATATATCATTGAAATCAGCTAGGATGTCATATTGAGTAGTGGAAACTGACCAAGAAACAGGACAACAACAATCAACTGACATAAAAGTTTACATCTTACTCCGCAAATTCGCTTAACATGTATTGCGAAAAGAGAAACTTACTTTGGTGGCCTGAAGGTCTGCCGGAGGGTAAATCCTAAATTTCAATCTAAGAGGAGGGTATATGATGAATAAATCCCTCCAACGGGGAACTTCATCATATACCCTCCCCACATTTGAGAGTTTCAGGATTTACCCTCCCGACTCAATGACATGTGGGGTCGGAATGAGTCACTGACACGCGGGCCGGAGGGTAAATCCTGAATTTCAATCTAAGAGGAGGGTATATGATGAATAAATCCCTCCAACTTGACGCCATAGTTTACAAACCATTACCTGAATAATCAATATTCAACTGGAATAAATATCCAATGTTCACCAATAAAAAAACAAATTTTACAATAGGAAGAAGAGCAGTGGATTGTGCAACGCGAATGAGAGCTAAAAAAACAGAAGACCATGGACACTAATGAGAGCTAAAAAAGTCAGCTAACAGATTAGGGTGAGGATGAGGGGGGATCTCACATCTTCACCAAAATCACTGTCGAATTCATCACCAGCATCCTGCTCTTCCTCATAGTTGTCATCGTTCTCATCCTGTGAGGAAATATTGAACAAACAATGAAGCGCTATATGGATTTCATAGTTCACACATGATGGCATCAGCAATTGTAATCACTTATTATCCTTTGCTTGTTGTTTAACTAAACAATTCTATAAGATAATTAGAACCAAATTGTATTAACCAAGGAAAAATACATGACATCTTAGAATTAATTATAAACGAAACAACATTTGGTTGTCTCCTGACATATTTTGAACTGAAGAAAAAGGTGTCACTAAAGCTGATATCTTCCAGGAATGGGTTTGCTTGTGCTTATTGTTGTTCATTAATGAAATTATCCAACAGTTAAGCTAGAGGGAGCCTGCCATTTCACTGCACTGTAGTGAGTCATGGGGTTTCTTTCATTAATGAATTAAACACATTTACATGGTAATATTAACTCTGGAGACTGAAAGGGTATATTTTCCCTCATGACTTGGCTTAAACAAAGCAAATTCAATGAAACCCAGAGAACTATAAAACCATATGCAGTGCTATATTTTTTTTCAAGGAACAGCCAAAGTGAAAGTAATTTCTGAACATCACTGCTAAACAATATGAACCAATATATGTTTGATTGTTATTTTGGTAAACAATTGGTGAAATGCCCTGCAAACAAACTACACATATCACTAATCCAAGCACTACTGAGCTTAGTATTCTAGCAGAGGGCAGTAGAGATGCATACCACAACACACAACAAATTGTTTGAACGCCTTAATTACCACAAAACTTTTAGAAAACCAAGAACATTGTCAATAGGAGAGATGCCTTGCTACAACATGCAGTTAAAGTCCAATTAGGCATCTGGCAAAGTTGCTATAAAACTAAACCCAAGTAAACCATGGCATATACCACATCCTTTGTATATGCAGGAGGTAGCTGTTTATCTGGGCTGGAACATAAAAAACATGGTTCGAATTGCAAAGTGAAATGTGTTGGTATGATCTAGATGAGAAATGAAATTATGTCATTCAATTCTTTTACCTTCTTCTGTATGCCCTTAGCCCTTGAGTCCTTGACCATTGCTGCCTTCAATGCGGGCACGCCGGCCATGTCGAAGTCGAAGTAGAGCAGCCTCACGAAGGCAACGACTTCTACATCATCCTCGACCATCGGATGTTAGCTGGATTGGCTCCGAGCGACGGGATAAGAGATAACCGGATCTGAGCAGCATAGTCGAGATATGGGTGAGGCTATGACGGAATTAGGCGCAGGGCAGCGGCAGCGGTTGGGGAGGCACAGGGGAGCTGCGGCGTCGGTTGAGGAGGCGTAGGCAAGCGGTAGGGGTAGGAGAGGGCAACCGACAGTGCCGGGGATTCCAGGGGCCTGTTCTTTTCGGCTGCGGCTGATGGCTTTTGGATGCGGCTGATGGCTTTTTGGCTGTTTGCGACAGAGATTGCGGAAAGAGATATACTCGCTTGCGATTTTTGATGGTATAGATATTAGTTTTTTAACGTGTACTACAATTAACTTGTAGACCCCATCTTAAAAAAATACTTTGTTTAAAAGTTAGTTACTGTAGCAAAAGCCAAAAGCGGCTTTTAGAAGCCGCAAAGAACAGGCCCTAGATCATGAGAAAATAGATGCAAGGGAGCTGTGGAGAGCGATCGTGGCCGGAGGACATGCAGCAGTGGTGCTAGGATAGGAGAGGGCGAGCGGCGGCGCTACGAATTCCAGATCGTGCGGGGACCGGAGACGTGGAGGTTGTGAATACGGTAATTAAGTAAGTAATATATAGAAAAATAAAAATACAAAATTAGTTAATTACTACTCCTAAACATTGAGGCGTGTTCCAAAACGTCTCAACATTCGCCTCTACGTAATCTTAAATGATACGGTCATATGGTAACCTTTTCTAAAAAAAATAATCTTGTGATGTCTTTGGAAACGTCTCAAAAACCGTCCTTATATACCATATAGTACTAGATATAGAGACGGAGGAAAAGATGTCACAGGAAAAATGTCTTTAACGGACTACTTTGTTGTAGTGCACGCCCACGACGGCTCTGTGAAGAGCCTTCTCTTGCATGTCGCACGTGCGTGTGCTCCTTCCTCATCAAGAGTACTTGATCTTGGGATCGCTCAAGGCAACTGTCATGGTCTTTGAGCCTGTTTTCATGAGCTCTCAAGGAGCCCACCATTTCCTCAAAAGCCATTTTCTTGAGGTTCCCAAACTACTCTATCGCAGTGGCAACTGGGAAAAACTTGGGAGGCTCTGCCCGAGTACTCTCTTCACCACCACATCATCTTGCACATTCTTGCGAAGACCTCGCATTTGGTTGATGATAGATGTTACCTTCCCAATAAATACCTCCACTATGTCAGTGTCCTTCATCTTCAAGGACTCAAACTCAGTCTTCAAAGTTTGTAGCCGTACCTCCTTGTTGGTGATCTCCTTGTCGGTGATCTGCATGACCACCTCCTGTGGTACTGCTCAAAAGATGGCCGACAAGGCCTGTTGATCCTTCCTCTCGTCGATCGCTTCCCCTACCATGTGTTGCACCATCCCCCACACGCCTTGAGCCCTTAAGCTTGCCTTCGTCATCACTGCCCACACAGGGTAGTTGTACCTGGTCAGCACTGGGTACTAGGAACTGCTGTCCCTCACGGTCGTCGTCGGTGTTGGAGTCGAAGAGAAAAGTGGGGGGAAGTCAGAGGGTGAAGGAGTCTTCCGTGGTGATTGCGATTGGGGTGATTGCCTTCCTGCCATTTGATCGAGTATGGCTCTCATACCACTTGAAGGCAGAAGAGGCTATATGTGGAGTTTTCTGGTTCTGCCGAAAAGAACGCAGCCTTAATCCATGGGTGTACGCGCATAAGGGAGCAGCACCGGACGCACCGGCGAGGCAGCGACTGACATGCTTGTGCAGGTCGAGCTAGCCTAGGCAGAGGAAGTTGGTCGCCACACAAGGGCTTGATTGATAAACTAGATGTGGCCAGCTGATGCCTTTTGCCTCTCCAAAATGCAGGACATTGCTTGTTCAACAGTGTTTTTAGAGTCGCAATAGGGATTTGTCAGCATCATATATGTCGGTGAGTAGTTTGTCCTAGTTTAATCCAATCGGGTCAATTGAAGAATCATGCTTCTGTTTGGAGTAAGGGACGTGGGTCAGTTGAAGAATCAAGCTTCTTTTGGGGTAAGGGACATATGTATGTCCAGATTCCACGGTCCAAGACAACGTGATTTTTACACGTTACTATAAAAAAATTTATATTAGATATCTTATCATAAACGGTTCACTAAAACTATCAGTGTTAAATGTAATCATAGACGGTTTAAGTTTAGATACCGTCTGTGTTGGTGCCAGTGCTAAAAACTATCTGTGAAGAGATAATATCATAGACGGTTCATAGTGAACACTGTCTATGAAGTATCATACCTAGATTTCACGGTGCAAGCTAACGTGATTTTTAAACACTACTATAAAAAGGTTTGTATTAGACGTCTCATCACAAACGGTTCACTAAAATCATCAGTGTTAAATGCAATCACAAACAGTTTAAGTTTAGAGACCGTCTGTGTTGGTGCCAGCACTAAAAACCATCTATAAAAAGATAATATCACAGACAGTTTCATGGTGAGCACCGTCTGTGAAGTATCACAAACAGTTCTTACCAAGAACTATCTGTGATATTGCCAAATATCACAGATAGTATTTTATTTAAACCATCTGTGATATTTCACAGACAGTTTATATTACAAACCATATGTGATAATAAAGTTATCACAGACGATTTATATTAAAAATCGTATGTGATATGTTTTCCACCTCGCAATCCCACAAATTTCATAATCTCCCGCTTAAGTCTGAGTAGGATTCCATTTCGAGATATATTTAACAAAACAGGTATAACTTTTGCATACAGTGCCTGTTTTTGATGTTCTTGTACTTGTTAGAAAGCTAACGACGAGCTCGATCTAAAAAAAGAATCACTAGCTTGTGCCAGTTGCCCTTTGAGACCCTCAAAATCGGCCATCTTTAGTCTCAAATTTGTGTCATAAGTTTTTTGTTTCTATTTTTACCAAAATTTTTGATCTTCCCTTCGGAATTTAGGGTCCGCCTGAACTACAAAGTTGTATAAGCTATATAGAACTTTACTATTTCATATTTTGAGACTAACTGTTTACATTGTGTCCATATATATTGTCTTTAATAATTATGTATCACAGACAGTTTGTAGTTCAAACCGTCTGTGATAATTATATTTCACAGATGGTTTGTAGTTCAAACCATTTGTGATTATTTGGTCCTTGACCGCTGGGCCTATCGATCCTCCCCAAACCAATACCAGTCAATAGAAACCCACCAACCCCAGCTCCACAGATCATAGTTCCACCTCTCCATCCCTGCGCAAAAAATTCTCCAACTCCTGTCTTTGCCTCCCCTATAAATACTCACATGAACTCATCCCATACTTACTGCATGCACTCAAAATCTCTCCAACCTCCTCACCGTCCTCCTCCTCGACCTCGATCCCGATGGCCCTTACAAAGTAGATGACACACAAGTCTACGAGTGGCAAGACACCATGGAAGCAGCTAGCTACTAAGACAGCGCTCAAGTTGGCTCCTAAGGCGGTAGGCGTCAAGTACATCCAACTCGTGCAGTTCATCAGGGGCGAGAGGGCCTAGGCATAGAGGCCTCATCAGCATAGTTGAAATTTCGATGTCTGCCAAGATCTCTACTACTTGTATGTTCTTGTCATGTTTAAGAGTTGGGTTCGTAGGATTAGAAGATGTGTTCTTGCCATGTTCTTGCTGTATTAGATTTTTAACCTGCTCATTATCTTGTGATGCTGTAATGGTGGATTCTAATCTTAATGAAAATATAATGTGCTACTGTGTTTGTTTGTTTTCAAAGGGTATAGCTAACATTTCCTGATACTAGCCGAAAAGCAGAAAAAAATTTAGATATAGAATGAACTATCATAGACTATTTTGTGGTATAAACCGTCCGTGAAGGATTATCACAGATTGTATGAAACATGCACGCCCACACATTGCACCACACATATACACATGTGATTGTGTCCCCTAAGCACACGCTTAGAAATATAGAGACCAGATAAACCCTTGACCTTACAAAAATTGCACTGAGGTGTACTCACATGTGCATAAAGATGGTACTAGGATTTGAACCTTAGTGGGTGGAGTCAGTGTTAGGATATGGGATAGGTTATACTAGCATAAAATAAAATTTCTATCATATAAACTAGAAAACCATACGAGTAAGAGCTCGTAGATCGTTACTACTAAACGTGCAGTGCAACGGAAGACAAATTGAAGCAGCCCATTTCAACATAGCATGTATCGATATAGTGGAAGTAGTTGATCGTCTAACGTTCTTACTGTTTTAACTTATTAAGTGTGTGATTATATAGGTGTATGTGCTCGTAAGGAATGGCGCAGCGCCGGACGCACTGGTGAGGCAGCGACTGACATGCTTGTGTAGGTCGAGCTCGCCTAGGCAGAGGAAGTTGGTCGCCACACAAGGGCTGGATTGAAAAAAAAAACTAGATGCCGCCAGTTGATGCCTTTTGTCTCTCCAAAATGCAGGACATTACTTGTTCAACAGTGTTCTTTTAGAGTCGCAATAGGGATTTGTCAGCATCATATATGTCATTGAGTAGTCTGTCCTAGTTTAATCCGATCGGGTCAATTGAAGAATCAAGCTTCTGTTTGGAGTAAGGGACATGGGTCAGTTGAAGAATCAAGCTTCTGTTTGGAGTAAGGGATGTATGTATGTCCAAATTCCACGGTCCAAGATAACATGATTTTTAAAGCAGGATATTTTTTCCATTGCAAGGAAAATGCACACGTACACACTCTACCACACGTGCACACACACACACTTAAAGATATAGAAACTGAGAATGAACCCTCGATCTTACAAAAATTCCACTAATGCACACTCAAATGTGTGAAAGGTGGATATTAGGATTTGAACCCTAATGGATGGAGTCAATACACTCACAACTCCACCACTACCAAGAGGTGAGTTCTGTTTTTTTAAGTAGGAGTTGACAGGGAGCAACTACACACCTCGTGCTTCAAGGTTAGTGTGCTACTGCCCACCTCTTATTCCCCACCTAATGAGTAAGGTGACTCATATCCTAACTTACTAGGATGTGGTGAGATGTGCTATAAGTATTTCTAAATAAATTTTAATTGAATTAGGATTCCTACTTCACTATGGAGGAAGACTAAGGGGACTACAAAGCTATAAGGGACGGTCATAGAGAACTCAAACCACAAACTAACTCATCCAAAGCTAGAGACGAATGAGAGAATTAGATGTTAGGTTATTTCTTAGCACTAGATTTTTGTATAAGACAAGGATCTAAGGGTCTTCAAAGGTTCAAAAGGGTTATAAGAGAGTGACAATCCCTTCTACTCTTTCAAGGTTGTGCTTAAGGAATTTACAATCGGCTTCATCAAATCTCTCTCCTCGTGATTGTTTTGTCGTCGTTATTCAATTCTCCCTACGAGATTCATTTACTTTGTTCTTGATACTATGTATGTTCATGTTGTACCTCATAAATTCTGATCTAATCTGGAGGCTGCTGCACATAAAGAGGGGTATCATAATATAACACCACCCATGGCCATATTCTTCATCCCTGGAGCACTACTTCCCCTTTTCCCCTATTTCCACCGCCCCTACCCTCCCCGATGTGCCCCCACTTGCTGTAGTTGCTAGTGCAGTGCCTACCCCTTGCCATTGCTTCTGTTGCTGCTGCGCAGCCTACGGTGCCCTTGTCGTCTCGCAACCCATCCGTCCTCACCATGGGTTAGGTTGGGCTCCAATGCCCACTAGCAAACCCACAACCGGTGGTAGCCTCATCGTCACTGCTCACCGCTGGTCCTACATGCTGCTTAGAACAAGGTCATGGAATTGGGGAACCCTAAAACATGATGCTAACTAGCCATAGTTTTTGCTGTCAATGTCGTTGCTGCAAGAGGAGAGGGTCGGGTAGGATGCTATCATCTATGTGTGTGAAACATAATATTTAGTGAGTTCATAAAACATAGAGAAAAGCACCTTGACGTTTTTAGTTGGTTAATTAGGTGATTAACCAGGAAAAAAAGTCTTTTTGGATTTTGATGGTGTCACACTCAAAATTTAAGCCCTTCAATGTTGGTCTAGTGGATCTCATCATGCTCCTTTCCTCATATATATACTCCTCCCATCCGCCCTCTCAACTCTAACCCTATCATGGCCATCTTCTTTCTTGCCCACGGCAACTAGTATAAAAAATGTTACCATAAAATAACATGAATTCACATTAAAGTAAAAATACTCATCCAACTAATTAGGTATGCTGTAGTAAAATATGTATATTCAATATCACACATAGGGTCATCACAGATGGTTCGTAACCCTTGTCAGAGATGGTTTCTGAACTATCTGATTTATTACGTTAGTGATAACAGGTGGTTATCACAGACAGCTCCCAAACTGTTTGTGATAAGCCACAAAACAGACAATTTTTAAAAATAACCTTCTACAATATTTGACATATTACAAAGAGCTAATACAAAAAATTGTCTGTGAAGGTCTACGTATCACAGATGGTTTTGTGTCAGAAATTATTTGTGAAAGTTCTTTGTACAGCTAAAAAAATTTCTATTTTTTGGCTAGCCTCAGGAAATACTAGCCATGCTCTTTGAAAACAAGCAAGCAGATTACAGATAAATGATATTTAAGTGAATTATAGCTCAAAGTGATTTACATGTCAAGTGAATCACAACTCAAAATCAATTACAAAAGATTGTTCATGTATTATCACTAGAGTTACAATTGAATTACATCTCAAAGTGAATTACAATTTAATCAAATATTTGAACATGTATTAATCGATGTCACTAGAGCTAAACTCTCTTTTCAAGTCAATGACCTCTGTCATCAAGATGGTGGAGAGCCGTCATCGAATGTCTGAGAGTTCGTTCAGATCAAATGTACTTAATTTGATTGTCATGCCCTACCGTTAGGAGGTGTAAAGTAGTATGCATTTATATATATAAATATATATATAAATTGATAATTAAGAAATAATTATTATAAGACTGACAAATCTCTGTATCATTTGTCTTAGAATGCAAACATAGAATGCATATAGGTTGCCTTGTGGCTACTAGTGGTACTGCAAAAATAGAATTATATATATAGGTACATTCAGTTCGAGAGGCATTATTACGAAGTGTGATATATGATTATTGTATTGTAGCAGGTACCAGAAATAATGTCCTATGTTGTAGTGTGTCATTTGATTTCTTGTGTCTCCCTCCCCTGGCAACATATGCTCTGAACGACCTACATGATTCCAAAAGGTTATCTTCGGCCATTGCAAATGAAGAGAAAACTATAATAAAGTTATGAGTGGAGGAAATGAACATACCTGTCAAGTGTTTGTTGCACAAGGGTGAAGTCGTGATCATTCTTGAGTAGGAAATCAAGATATATTATCTTGTTCCACTTTGGTAAAACAGCTATAAGGATCCAGTGCCACCTACTCATGTATGTTACCATAGTCATTAAACCTAAGTTCATGTTACATATAAAGTTCAAATAAAATTTATATAGTAACTAGTGAAGCACTTACCCTTGATTGTAGGGCACATGTATGCAGTCCTTGTTGCCCTAAGCAAGCCATCTTGTCATTATGTAATTATGATTGTAGGATGTATCTTGGGTGATGCATTTTTTTGGAGATCAACTGTGGGTCGAGGAAACCCATTAGTTCTCATGATCGTTAGGCTTCTTGCATCACGTATCTATATATAAGCAATGAGTTATAATATTTATTGGTATTACATGAATGTAGAACTTGATTGTACACATTTATAGTGTCCAACATCGTGAAGTGAGACATCGAGAGAGTTGAGGTTGAATAGTTCAAATAAGTTATCGAAGCGTACGACGAAGAAGCCCAGGTCATGGAGTAAATGCCTCTTCATGTATCTGACGGTGAGTCCAATAGGCCCATTTGTCCTCTACTCATTGGTCCTCCGCATGTACTAGGCATGCAAACTCCCGCAACCCATTCGAAGATGAGGTAATAGTGTGATGGGGACCAACAGCATTTCGATGGAGAACATCTGGGGTCACAAGGCGTCTTAATATTCTTCGATTTGGCCTTAGCACCTCACCTATGTGTGCTCTTCCTGGGAGACAACTTGGCATACTTTTGTTGTTTCTTTGGCATCGTCTCCATGGGAGCAAATACGACGGCCTTCTGAAGTAGAGGTTGAGGTAGAGTCATCGAGGGTTTTGTTGGAGAGACATGGCCATGTGGAGATCACGGCACTGTAGGGTTCAGGGCGATGTCCCTCTTAGGCCACTGGACAAAAGTGTGTAGGCATCCTCTAGTGTTATGATGTCTTCGTTTGGGAGCTTTTCCAGTGTGACATCCATGAAATGGGCATGTACTATGTCTACCTAGGCCTTGGCGTAACCTTGCACCAACTAAGCACTATGCAGCACTATCCCTTCTTGACATGGAAATGTCATTCCCTTCCCAGCCACAATAGGAATGGACCCAGCTAGCCTCACTTGGAGCTTGCAGGGTGTGGGCTCCTATAAAACAATATTAATTAGCTAAGGTGTCCTACAGGTCTATCTTTAGAGCATTTAAGAGATATACATTATCTGGATTTTGTCGATCGGAAGTCAGGCATCACTTTTGTTAGATTTGTGTGTGGACATGTATCTACTCCAATTGTGATGTAGAATGGCTTCCACAATAATGGGGTTGACCTGCAACTGGTTGAGCACTTGCTCCAGGCTTTCCTCCAAATGTGCTATCTTCCAGGAATATTTTGCATGAATCTCCTCTTTTATGCACTCCTCGCGCTCAATCTTCAATCTCTTCTGACTCTTGTATGAGTCGGAGTCATTAGGGAATCCCTGCCTCTAGGGAATGTAAACCTTAAGACCTCCCGTGTGACCTGGATACTCCTTGTTTCCAAGGGCCATGGATAATATATTCCTTTCCCTGATGGCCTGGAAGTTGCCTTGGGATGATTCCACAGTCAATGCTCCTAAAAGAGGACAACATGTTATTTCAGTTCCTATGAAGTTATGGACGTATTACGAGCTAGGTAGTTTGATATCTTACCAAGCATTATGACACTTCCTGATCTGCATGATAGATGCCCTCGCTCTTAACTAGTTTCAGGCGCGCTCGTCTGTGATCCTAGCAAATTGCGAGGAGGCCTGCGACAGGATTGCCTCCTTGTCCTCCCTCATCCATTGCAGATTTTAACCGGCGTGCCCAGTGGTGCCGAGTCTGGGGGTGACTGTTCTAGGCCTGGATTGCCTTGTGGGCTACGCTTTCTTCCTGGTGGTCCACAAGTGGTCCAAAATGCGGCTGTTGCTTTCTTGTGATGTAGAGGGACCCCAACTAGACTGACCCCCATGATAGTCATTCAGCTCTTAAGCATTTTTGATATGCCCCAGTCATCTCACTTAGTTGCTCCTTTGGTCTGGTCATTGGACGCATTCGGCGAAACTGAGCCTGAAGACTGTGTGGACACCACCTCGCTTAGTTGCTATCTATGAAGCATTCAAATTGCATTTCAGTTGGGTATATAAAACACAAACTGAATATCGTAGATGAAATTTTATTGCTCTCAGGTGTCAGCTGCACTCTATTATCGTAATAAGGCCACCTCAACACGATTGGTCTGAAGACTATTTGTGACAAATATGAAATTATCTTTTACTGAAGTACTAATTAGAAGATACTCTACAGTAATATACAAGATAACAACACATGAAGCACCAAGTTAATAGTGCATCTACACTAAATATCTACAGTGCATCTATAGGATAACAGAACATGAAGCAAATAGTAGATAAACTGCACTAAAAATTAATAAGATCAACCATAGATTACTAATTGTCACAAGTAGTCTTTACAGATCACTAGTACATCATCGAGCAATTGTTGTCCCATCAATCAAATAAGCATAATTCACAACAAAGGACTCAAATATCTTAAATGGAAGATATGACGTAGCACTACAGATATGAACAATATATACAAATGCATAACTCACAACACAAGAGTCAAATATCTTAAATGGCATACATGAAGTAGCACTACATATATGAACTATATACTACTGAACCATATATAAACTAGCACTGCATATAAACTAAACCTTAATCCATGAGAGACAGTGAGCATCAGCATGATACAACAAGCACTAGGGTTATATAGTTTTTGTACCTTATGCTAATCTTTCGACGTCATATCCACCTAACTTTATCACTGAAACGACACTCAGAACAACATAAATCAGGGCTTTTCATTGCTCGCCACTTTTCCAATCCCACCCACAAAGTTTTTAAAATAGAACTATCTCAAGTTAAGTTCCCATACCCGCCCATGACTGTGGGCACCAATGTTTGAACAGTTTTGACTCTATAGAGTTTATACACTTTCATCACAAGAGACAATCTGCTCGTTGCTCCACATGATTCCTTAGTCATGCGGTTGATTAGATCATCACAGTAACTTTTTAAAATATCTAGCCCCTTTCGACATCTCACTCTATGGGCTTCTCCCACTTGCGAAGGATCCCATACGTTACTCGAGATGTTTACCACAACAACTAGCACAACGGGACACACCCTCCTCTTGGTGTCCCTTTAAGCCTCTCCCCTTGTTCTTGCAATATTCCACTTCATTCCACTACCTTTGAGATGAGTCTAGGGGTTCGATAGATTTACTTAGCCAACTAGCAATTTACAGATTTGTGGTTGTACTATTTTACAATAGGAGGTCATCACTCGATTCAGTCCTTAGAGTTATCTGGGCGGTTCTACCACAATCCACATGTTCTCATGCTTCCACCGCATTGGCCCCTCTCACCACTCGGCCAGATAAATAAGCATGTTGAAGATTTTGGAAACATGAAATACCATGTCAAAACTGGCTATTTTTTTCCAAATCAGTTTTCATAGTTAAAAGTGATGCTTTGGGCATTTTGGTGCCCTCGAGTATCTAAGCAGTACTAAACATGATGAGTAAACATAGAATTATTTTTCAAAAGACTACCATTATAATTTTTCTAGGGTGACAAGGCTCACATGTTCAGAATGTCCCAAGGGAATATAATACTAACAAGTTTAATAGTAGGCATGTAGCTAGTACTTCAAAACAATCATAGATTTGCATATAAATTATTAGCAATGTAGGTTTAACATGATCAAAGTAATGACTTGCCTTGTGTGGTTTACCGTGGTCTTGAGCTCACTCGAAGCTTTCTCCTTTAATAGTTTTGAGCTCTTAGTCTTCATCCTCATCTAGATCGTGGACTCGCCTGATCCATTATTTCTTCAGGGCTCCATTCTAATTATGTGCTAAACAACTGAATCTAAATAAATGTAAATAACTCAAAAATCCTAAATAAATTCAATTTGGTTGTATTATGATAACACGAGTGAGCTAGGATAAAGTTTATTAGGCATGGATTATTTTTAGAGTCAAAGGAGGTTTAAGGAATGTGAGGAATGACAGAGAGAAATCCACCGAGACGAAGGTCAAGGAAAGGTTCATGATGAGAGGAATATTCATGGGAATATTCTGCTCTAGGTTCAAGGATGGTTAGGCATAGCCGACTGTAGAATACCACGCCTTGATCTTTTTATTAATAACTTCTTCTATTATTTTTATATTTATTAAGAAAGTCCCATGAGTTAGAATAAACCTATGGACCTATAGATTTGTGGATTCACAAACCATCGGTATAATTATATCACTCTTCTTAATTCTTTTCTCTAGGGAATTCACGGTGTCTTATTATTTTAGTTTTAGTTGTCAAATAAAATAATGATTGATTAAAGGAATAGTCCAATAAGTTACCAAGGCTTGGAATTTATTATTACTTTTAATATCTGACTGCCCAGGAGTCATTTTCTTTAAAGATACTCTTAGAAGGAGATGCCGGTGATATTTAAATGCCTTCACTTTATCAGTTGGTTTAGTTAGGTTTTAATTGATTAAAATCGGTGTATGTGGGTCTATCTTGCTATTTATATTATTTCATTTCAATACCATTATTATTTAGCTCTACCGTTAAGATTTAATTGTTTGCAGTAGACTAATGATAGGGATTATACTTTAACAGGGCCCTGGACTGACCTATGAATTTCTCAAAACAAATATTGGTGGGCTTTGTATATATCCTCCGACTTTATCTAACTATTTTTCAGAAAATCCTTAATTAGAGTGGACACCTCAATCCAAATATTTTTAATTAATTTAAATGAGATCCAAAAGTCCTAGTTTTGGTTCCAATAGATGGATCTTTGTAACATCCCGATGTTTTGTTTCTATTTTACTTTCTTGTTGTGATTATTTTAAAAATTTTAAATGTGAAAAATTTTGGTATTTGCAAAGTTTCAGCTTGGAGTTGTTGGAATTTTGTGTTTTGTTAAAATCTTCCTTCCTCCTATTGGCCCAAAAGTTCAAAAAAAAAGAAAAAGAAAAAAGAAACCCCCCTCAGTGAGCAGACCAGCCAGCCCAGTGGCCCAGCCGGCCTGCCCACCTCTCTCTCCCATTTCTTCCCCCTTCCTTCCCCTTTTTCTTCTCTCGGTTGGCATCTACCGCCCGTGCCCCCGGTTTTCTTCGCGCACGCGTACGCTGCTGATGTTGCCCTTGTCACCACCTCGGCCTCCCCCTCCCTACTCAGGCACGAGACTTCCTCGTGGCACCGCCGCAAGCTTCCACGTACTGCTTCGCCGAGCTAGATGCCCCTCCCCCTTCCTAGCCTCACCACCTGGGCGCTCCGCTGTACCCCTGTCATGGTCGCACCCCGCCTCTCGAGATTCGTCATCGCATCGACGCTGCTGTGCTCGAGGCTTTACCTTGAATGCTACCCCACCATTGCTCACCTACACCGGCCTCGCCCCTCTCCAGCCCGTAGCCTTGCTTCGTGGCGACGCCGTCGATCCAGCCGTATGAGTGCCCATCGTCTCAAGCGCCACCCTTTCCACTGTGAGGCATTGAAGCCCCGTGCCATCGCACACGCATCGCCTCCCCCCTCTCCTGCCTAGCTGCCGTAGAGGCACTCGAGTGCGCGTCACCCCAGCATCATCTGCCTTAAATTGAGCCAACGCTCCCCACTCAAGATTCCAGTATAAATTCGAAGCAAGATCCCTATTTCAGTTCATCCTTTGCATGTTCGCCTCTCCTGACACACAACTCGTGTCACTCTGCACCTTCCCGACTGTCCTCGATGCCAGCCATCCCAAGACTCCCACAAGCCACCTTGACCCCCTTCTTTATGCTTCTTGGACCTCTCTGATGCTTCAATAAAGTCTAATCGAACTCTCTTCTCTCGCAGCTCGTCGGCCCGACCTTCTTCCCCAATTCCGGCCATTCCGTCTTGCCGGTGAAACCGACCACCTCGGGCCAATCGCATTCGCTAGAACCTTTTCCAAGGTTAGGTGAAGGCATCCCCGACGCCAATTTAGAAGCTCACCGACCCCTCTTCCCCAACACCGAATGCCCCTTTTCATCGCCGGTCGTCACCATCACCAGCTCTATCTCGACCACCCCAAGCTCAGCTGCCCCTTTCGGTGAGCTACTACCAACCCCTAGATGCTTCCCTAGCTTTTAATTGAACTTCTTTTGCTGCCCCAGCCGTCGTGCCTTCTCGCCGCCGATGACCACCCGTGCCGTTTGATATGGCCCCACCCCGCCCAAAGGTGCACACGGACTCCATGGACTCGTTTTCAGCATGTTTTGGTGAGGTCTGGCCTTCCTTCGCCGTCGGCTGCCCGCGCCACCCCACTCTACTGTTGAGCTGTACATGGCCCACATGTCGATCCCTGCAATTATTGGATTTCCAAAATTTTATTAAATCAGTGGGCCCCACATATCATACTCTCAGTAATTAAAATCAGGATTTAAAATAAATTTGAAATAAAATCAGTGGGACCCACATGTTAGAGAGAGAACTCTCTCTCCTCTTTTTATTTTTGATTTTTTTTCCTGAAGATAAACTTTGGAGAGCTCGTTCTCCCTCACCGTAACTCCGATTTGAATGAAACTTATTTCTAAAATTGTCTAAATTCAAGATCTTTCTGTTAGTTTAGATTTTGTTTAATTTGGAGTCTAGTTGAATTTTTTTATTTATTTTGGTATTTATTTGCTCTTGTGCCTCTTGTCTTTTTCCGGCGTTTTTCCGTTCAAGTAGGATTCGAGGACACCCACAACCAGCAAATCGACGCATCTCCGGATCCTCAAGACCTCCCCACTACAGACCCAGGCGAGTCAACACTTTGATCATCTTGAACCCACAATTTATACAATTATGTTTGTTTAAAGATATTCAATTATGTACATTGAATTGCCATTCATACATTAGTTAAATATCCAAATTATTATAGTAGCAATATCTAGCTACCCCCCTCCTTGTCAATTGATGTTCTCTACCATTGTCACCCTAGTTATTATTAGTAACTTTACTGGATAAGTTATACGAAACACGAGGCAGGTCTAGCTACGTCTCAGGGCATTAAATTGCCCTGCTCATCATTCTTCAAACACACAAAGTCATTTTTGGGCAGTCATTGGATAAACATGACTGATAATTTGGTACAAGCTTATCTTATGCTTGTCAAAACCCTAAAAATTTGCTCCACCTATCTGGACGGTTGGTAAGAGAGGATGGTGTAGATGTAACATGAGAAATTGTGGCTTGCGGTATGCGCCACTTGGATAAATTAAGGACTTAATCCTGTGTTGACCTCTTCATGTAAAACAGTACAAACCACAAGGTGGCAAAAGTGTAAGCATGACCAAATAATTTGCATCACCAGTAAAAGAAAGAACTTCGGAGTGACCCACGGGTCATGGTGCTGGTTTAAGCCGTCGTGGACACCGGTCGTGTCGCTGGGTTTAAGCCGTCGTGTGGTGCAAGAGGGGGTCTGCGTGAAGCAAAAATAAACTTTCCCGCAGACGAAACCTTAGCGAGTGTAGCCATTTACTAGGTGCATTGTAAAGGTCATATGATAATCCTCTCGATCTGCATGTCTAAGAAAACATGTGGAATATAGTAATAGGGTTATTAATTGTGGATAAAGTTGTATAATCTCTGTAGAGAATTTAACTATTTGAATAGTCATGCCCACGATCAAAGACGAACATGGGAACTTAGTCGAGTTTGTTCTGTTTACGAAAACTCTTTTAAGGGTGGGAGCAAAATAAGTGAAGGGAGGTACTTCACTTTTGATTTTACCTAGAGGGACGTACTCTAGTGATGGCTAAATAGGGTGGATGTAACCCAGTAACTAAAAAGCTAGCATTGGTGGACGGAACCATGTAATCGGTGGATGGAACCGTCTACAATATACTTACGGCACATATTCAAATACTACTCATGTTTGTCAAAATTGCTAGGTCATAGGATTTTGAGTATACTAGAAATGTTTGCTAAAAGCCGCTTTCTGCAATCAAAGAAACCCGAGCCACCATTTGATGAGCCATGCATTTTATATTATTGCATTCTGTGTATTGGCTTGCGGAGCACGGTTGCATGTGCTCACCCTCGCTATCAATCCCTCTTCAGAGTTTGAGCACTACGATCAATGTGCTTTCTACAAGGAGCAAGGCCAAGAAGAAGGAGGAAATGATGATAACTACGCTTAGCTAGTAGTATTCTCTCTCCTCTCACAGACCAGTTGACCATTCTAGCTATCAAGTGAGTTCAATATTGGTTAGGCTTGGACCAATATTGAATTCACTTGAGCTATCCCCAGCCAATGCCTGTGGGGGAGTGCGCCTTCCTGCTTTCCGCTGTCTTTTGTAATGTAACTATTTGACCTAATAGCTTTATGTAAGGATTTACCTAAACTCCATTACTATAATAAGAATGTATCATGTATGAAATGATCTAGTCAGGTATCCGTGAGCACTATCTACTGATCCAGGGAATAGTGCAGCAAAATCATAGGGGATCCGAAATATCAAAATCCGGGTCCGGCAATGTTGAATTTAGAAATTTGTTTCATCAAATTTGGAGTTAAGATGAATAAGTTATGCCTATTTAAATTTCACTATTTGAATTAATCCAAAAATTATAAAGGGACAGAGATACCTCTCATTGATAAGTGGGGCCTACTGAGGTTAAGTTCGGACTAATCTAACTGAAGGAGTGTGTTCGGGCCGTCCGATTAAGCGATGAAGGTTTGGACCACCCGATCAGCCGTCCGATCAATCGACAGATGTTTGGACCACCTAATCAGTCGTCTGATCATCCAAATGGCCTTTGGACCGTCTGATCAGTCGATGAAGATTCAAACTGTCTGAATGGCTAGGACGCGTGAGCTGTCCAATCAACGATGGACCGCTTGGATCATCTGGGAGGGTTCAGACCGTCTGAACAGCTGGGGCGTGTGAGCCGTTCAATGAGTGAAGGAACGCTCAGATCGACCAGGAAGGTTTGGACTGTCCGACAGTTACCTTCGTCAACACCAGGCTCTTCTCCCGCCCCTATTCAACTGGTAACGAAGTGGTTCACCGCCAGCGATAGAGGCAGTGATCGAACATGAACATTTGTAAAATGGTTTCCTCATGCCTGTACGTACACTCGGGCTTAGTCCCGCCGACAAATTTGGTGGTGGCGGTGATCGACAATGACCATAGGCGATGGCGGAACAGGAGAGGGGCAGCTATGGTGGTACGCCGAACTAGAGTCCAATTAGCTATCATGGGAGTATCTAGGTAAGGGCAGGAGGCTACCTCTGGGGTTGGCGCAGCCCAAGATTGGTTGAGGTGGTCTGGCGACATAAGACGGTGATGAGCAAAGGGGGTGCACAGTGCCGATGAGGTATAAGCATCGATGAGTCCAACCAAGGGTGGGGGTGGCGTCGTCTTACTCCGAGGATGCTCCTGCTCAACAGAATTGGCTTGGCATAGCTCCAATCAGTGGATTGCCCGATGACCAAGGTTGGGGAAGAGAGTGTCACCGACGCTCCTACGGGCAGCGATGGTGCAATTCTTCGCTGTTGGAGGAGAGTGGTGATGTGATGATGCTGAGACGTGGGCAAGGCTTTATAGCTGGTGGAGAGGGCTGGCCATGTGAGGGGTGGTTGATTAGTCATGGCGGCTGACATGGCTCCAGCATGGTATAGAGTCGGGTGATGTAAGCCCAATTTCATTGACGATAACACGCTGTAGGGCATGGCTATGCTTGTTGCACTAATGGCAGGGCACTCACACCAAGGAGCATAGGCGATTATCCAGTCGGAGTGTGAGGAGAAATGGCGACACGACAGGGTAGGCCCAAGTGGGGTTGTGGCCAACAGTGGTGTCGAGTCACGATAACATATGCGC
Source organism: Melocanna baccifera (assembly GCA_036346265.1). Lineage (NCBI taxonomy): Eukaryota > Viridiplantae > Streptophyta > Magnoliopsida > Poales > Poaceae > Melocanna > Melocanna baccifera. Next base: position 13,941,945 of record CM070709.1, read on the forward strand.
ACACTGTGGCTAACTCGAGCGGTCGGGCACTGCAGTCGAATGGTGTTTCTTCGTTCTTTGGCCACGCGGCGAGTCAAAAAGGGCAAAATCAGATGCAACGACGTTGCTATGGTGACGCAAAAGCAGAGCTTCAGTAGCGTAGAAGGGCAGCAGCGGCATGGCCAAAGGGGAACACACCGATGACCGGCAATCACGGTAGTGAATCGCGGCGAAATGGGCTGCCGTGGTAGGGCCGGCAAAGAAAATTTCTATCGTAGCAGCGCATGGCAGAAAGAACAGGGAGGGGGCCCGGCTGTCTTGGCCAGGCCGAAAGGCGAGAAGATTTTTGGGGCTAGGCCCACTATTCATTTTTCTGATTTTCCCTAATCCTCAAATTTTAAGTTTTTCTTATTCAAATTCTTCATTAGCCCATTTTCCATTTTTGAATGTCAGCTATAATGTTAAGACTAGTCTTACATTTGGTTAAGAATTTATGTGTATATATATTTAAACTTTGGACCTACCTCCTAAATTAGCTTCCCATTCTTAATTTTCCTTCTTTAAGTATTTTTCTTTAATTCTAGGTTTTGTCATATAGACTGGGATTTGTATTTTAAGTTTATTGGATCAAGATTCACATTTGGGATTTAACCCTTAACATTAAATAGCACAAAGTCCAAAAAAATCAAATAGAAATCCAGGAGAATTTCTTATGCCAACAAAATATAGCAAAAGTTTTAAATTCTTCTCATTTTTTGAGAATTCCCAAAATTGAGATGTTACAGTTATGGGTAAGCTGAGTAAAATTTATCACAGATTAGATTTTGGTTTTCAAAATGGTTTCTTAAAAGGCTTAGGATGGATAGAAGGTGTAACATCCTGAAATTTGGAACAAGCAAAATTTTGAAGAATTTAAAATTTTTATTTGCATCTTGTTGGCATTCAAATTTCCTTTGCAATTATTCTTGAGTTCTTCCTAAAATTTGTATTATGCCAAATTAGGATCAGGGCATAACACCATAAAGATAAAATAATAGTAATAATAAAATCATATAGTAAATAAAACATAGCTGATGCAAAATAAATAGAAATACAACTATACGAGAAAACAAAGCTGGGTGTCTTAAAATTTCATAAATTATAGTAACATATCCACACACAAGCTTTAAAAATACAAATAGCAAAGTATACGCATATATGAATCATAAAAAGTGCAAATAACATCTAAAAATAAAATTGTATATTTGACCAAGAAGCGTAAATACTTGAGAAGAACATTATCTGAAATTTTAGGTATATCAGTATGCTGTAGAAATCCCTTGAAGAAATCATAAATCAAAAACTCATATTTTCCAATTGGACAACCTCCCTAAACTTTTATTTGTTTCCCTCCTTTCCTTTCTTACCTGCCTAAAGCCCCACCTCTCTCCATTTTTCCCCTCTCTGCCTGCGGGCCCTGCGCCCCACTTTGTCTCCTCAGGCCGGGCGTCCCCACACGGCAGCCTCTTCCTCTCCTCTCCCCGCTCGGCTCTTTCTTCCTCCCCCTCACTCCTTCTTCTCCACTGTGCACGCCCCCTACCTTCGCCCCTGGTTTTTCTCCAAGCCGCCCTTGGTTTCTTCCCCTTCTCTCCACGCGAGCACCGCGCCGCCCGGGATTTGCTCCCCCTTCGCCCCAGTTCCTCTGCCGCCGCCCCCGGGTCTCCCTGTCTCTTCCCCACACCGCCCCTACACCAGCCTACCCATCCTGTCGCCGCCGCCTATGCCACGCCGAGCCCCGCCCCGATGACGTCAGCCACAGCGCGCATGGTCTCTCTCTCCCCTTCCCCGGCTATAAAGCCACTTCGCGCCCGCGGTTGCCTTCCCCTTGCGCCTTTCCCCATTTCCTTCCGCTCAGCCTCATCGCGCGTGCCCCCGCTGCCGCCGCCAATCCCGACAGCTCCGGCGAGGCGCCATCCAAATTGCTCGCGTCACAGAGCGCCACCACCCCCTAGGATCCTCCACAGCCGGCCGATTGAACTCTCTTGAAGACTGCTCGCTGCACGGCCACTTCCCCCAAATCCCAGCCGAAGCCGCCGCCGCCTTCGCCATTCCCTCCTCGGCCAACTTCGCTTCGATTCCCCGCGGTGCGAGCTTTCCCACGACACCCTCTAGCTCCTCCAACAGTCGCCCGGACCTCTCGATGCCCGAGCTTCTCCCTCCACATGAGCCTCCCGTCGCCGCCGCAGGTTCACGGTGCTGGCCGCCTCGGACTCCCCTCCGGTTCAGCCCATGGTGTGGTAAGCTCCCCTCTACCTTCTAGATACTCATGCTCACCCTCATTTCCCCTCTCTGGTCTCCCAGCGCCGGCGCCCGACAGCATGCGTCGCCTCCTCTGTTGTTGGCCGAGCACCACCCCCTCTCTCTGCATTTTCTTATTTCTATTGTTGTATGGTCTGTGGCTCCAAACGAAGCGTAGCAAGATATGAACTCATGCTTACATGTTCTGACATTTTGTCTAAAGATGAATTCATATACATGTATAAGTCTGTGTTGAGCTCTACAAAAGACTGTGTATGATTACGATCAACTGCAGGGATGAGAAATTACATGTGAAATTGTAATAAACAAAGTTGACGCAAACTATATGGCAATAAAGATTGCGAAGATGAATTCAATGGGCAGTGAGATAATTTCATTTGACTAGGGATTAAGGGGGCAGAGTACAAGTTAAAAATGGGGAATGTTTATTAGGCCAACATTTCATAAAAAGGATTTGATAGTTTAAAAGCCGCATAAAGAATGTATCGCAAGGTCTTCCATATCAGTAAGCAATAGAGAACTGACTAATGTAGGTTTGAAAAATAGCTGGTGTTTCTGGACAATAGAACTTTATGAGAATCCTTTTTCAAATATTGGTTAATTGAATTGAATATTGAACCACTATAAACTCTCAATCAAAAATCGTCTTGCATATAATTACATAAAGAGGTATGCCTTACTTATACATTGTCTGAATCATATTTAAATATCATGAAGTATCTCTTAAATAGTGGCTAATGCAAATAATCGGCATAGAACCCAAACAAAAGTATATGGCATATAATATAATTATTGGTATATATGTATATGTGACTAGTAATAGGAATAAACTCGTGAAAAGTCAAGTAAGGTTCAAATAGAATAATAATGTTGGAAGAGCTAATCTGAAATAATAGTATGTCCATAGTGCTTGGTGAATGATCCAGAAAGATAAGGTATGTTATTAATAGCTAAATTGAAATGTAGAGGCTAATAAATTAATCCTCACCTAAAGGATTAACCAAAGCAATGTATGGGCTGCTTTCCTAAGTAGCAAGTAGATGACATGTACTAAAAAGAAATTTAATTAGTAATGTTAATTAAAAGGTCATAAAAGTGATCTTGAGCGATTGTCCACCAAAGAATAGCAAAGCAATTGTTAGGAATAATTAATGCAAAGATATGTATATATATACGCATGTTCTCGTAAGCTTGCGGCAAAAATCTATGCCAGATCATTCCGAACAATCGTAGATAGGCCTCGACATAGTGAACAGTAAAATCACCCAGATAATTAATTAAGTCGCTCCCTAATCTAAATGTTCGGCATAAAATTAAAGAATCATATGATGTATCTATTTAAAATCCCCTGAGCGTCGGTAACTAAAATAATCCATGCTAGTGCTGTTTTAATAAACAAATTAAAATTTGTACTACATAAAGTAATACGTCCTCAATTACTAGAAATATAAACTATAAGACTAATTTGATAAATCAAAATAATAGTATACCTTATATATGTAACACATTCCTTAATTCGTAAATACTAACCCTGACAAAATATTGATCAGCTAAATTTATACATCTGTCTATAAGTATACATTAACTCATGGAACTTCCTTGATAAATATAACATTATAAAAAGAAAGTTATTAAATAAAGTGGATCAAACCATGGTATTCTACCATCGCCTCCACCTAGCCATCTTTAATTTGAAGCGAAATGTTTCGGCCGATACGCCTCTCTCCATAACACCTCCTTTATCCTTTTGCCAATCCTCGCTCCGCTCCAAACCCCGTTGACTCTATCAAATCTCCACATCCAATAAATTCTATCAAAAGTCACCCTTTAACCCGTAAAGTTTAATTTGAGTTATTTGGATTTTACTTGGATCTTTTGAGTTATTTGCGTTCGTTTGTTTAGCACGTAATTAGAGCTTGGAATCCTGAAGAAATCAATGGATCCAGCAAGACTACGATCCAGAAGACGGTGCAAATCAGTAGTACGAGATCGACAAACGAGAGAGCCTTGAGTGAGCTCAAGACCACGGTAAACCGCGCCAAGCGAGTCAATGCTTTGATCATTTTGAATACCTATTTTACAAATTATTTAGATTCAAACTATCAAATGCATGTTGTTATTTTATGTGATACCTTATGTTGGATTTTATGCCTTAGTTAGCTACCTTTTTAGTAAGTGCTACTAGTATACTTTCCGGCACATTTATATCTGAACCTTGCTACCCTAGGAAAACTAATAAATGTAAGAGCTTTAAAAAGAATCGGTTGTGTCTATATTACTCGGCTTAGCATTGCTTAGTCTCGGGGATGTTTAAAATACCCGACATTATATGCAAAGGCAAAAAGTTGTTTTTGGGAAAGATTTAAGTTGTCAATGGTTGGGTACTTTTAAATGCTTATTAATTTATGCCCCAAAAATCTCCAAAAATTTCTGGATGTGTCTGGGCGGATGGTTCGGGGTGTGGTGCAATGGTGCACGAGTGTGGGGTCTGTGGTAGAACCGCCCAGATAATCAAGGACCGAATCGGGTCATGACCTTCTATTGTAAAACAGTACAACCACAAGTCTGCAAAGTGCAACTTGGCTAAGTAAATCCTACTGAACTTCGGACTCATCTCACGGATTGGGGGAAAGAAGGCCAGAGCTTGTGGTGGCTAAAGGGACACCGAGTGGAGGGTGAATTGTTTTTCTTATTTTACTAGCGTAGGGGGAGTGGAGCTCGAGACGCTAGTAAAAGAGTGATTAACATCCCGCGCAACTATGGGTCCCACCGCAAGTGGGGCAGACTCATAGGGTGAGATGAGACCCCGAAGCCAGATAGTGTTGAAAGGTTACTGTGATGATCTACTCGACTGCATGACCAAGGAATCATGCGGGGCAATGGGCAGATTGTCTCTTGTGGTGAAAGTGTACAAACTCTGCAGAGTCAAAACTATTCAAATAGCTGTGCCCACGGTCAAGGGCGGACATGGGAACTTAACTCTGATATAGTTCTATCTCAAAAACAATTTGTAAAAAGGTTGGGATCTGGAATGGGAAAATGAAGGACGAAGGAATGTCCTGGTTTGAGTTGTCTTGGGTGTCGTCCCAGCGGTAAGTTAAGTGGCTATAACGCTGAAAACTGGTTTTGTGGAACAAACAATCTGAGTTGATGGATGAGATTTGCACTTATTCAATAAAATCTTTTGTTCAAAAGTATTATAAATTTTGGTCCAAAGGTTAAGTTTAGGAATTTCTTATATATATATTAAGTCTTTTAAAATGCAACTTTCGGCAAAATAAAATAAACCTGAGCCCATCCTTTGTCAAGCCATACACGTTATATACTTGCATTCTGTGTGTTGGCTCGCTGAGCACGGGGTTGGAGTGCTCACTCTCGCATAATCAAAAATCCAGAGTTAAGAGTCGAATCGCTGCACTTCAGCAATGCGCCAAGCCATGATGAAGAAGAGAACAAGAAGGTCAAGAACTAGGTCGCGAACACCCAGTTGGCTGCCTGTGGGCATGTTCTGTGGGTCTCATCTGTGTGCTTCGTTTCCGCTGCTGCTTTCATTGTTTTTGGCTTAATCGGCCCTTGTGTAAGTACCTTATTATATTTACGTTTTCGTTTGATATGTACTTGATATTTAATACTGTATCTGTGAGCACTATCTACTGATCCAGGGAATAGTGCGGTGAAATCACAGAGGATTCCGGAATGAAAATCTGGGTCCGACAGAAGGAATCCATAAGAGGTTAAAAAGCATATGAATGGATAGAACTATATGAGATTTTTTTTAGAAAAGATGGTCCGAGTAGAATGCCTATGGTTAGGTTAGTGTGGGGGATGGACCTGTGCTAACGATATTAATTTTATTTACAATACTATCTTTACTTACTACATTAAATTCAATAATTTTTAATCTATTTATTGTATTTTTTTAAATGCTGCTTTACACTCAAACTAATCTTATATACCTTTCTTTGTTGCCTTTATCATTATATTCCATTCTCCTATGTAACTTGCGGAGTACAAGTTTGTACTCACCCTTTACTTTATCATCTCAGAGCAGGACGACTTCGACTACGATGAGAACCTGAATGAGTAGGCCGTGTCTTACTGTCGTTTACCTGTGGGCAGGCTTAGTAGGCTTCTTCCGCTTACATGTTTTTTTCGCAGCTATTATTTAAATTTGGTCTATGGGCTGTGGATGTAAAATTTGGCAACCATGCCCATATTAGTTAATGAATAAATGTTATTATGGTTGATATTTATCTTTGTTATTCACTATATGTACTAACTGATCCTGAACTAGTGCGATTTACATAAAAGATCTATAAATTGTTGCTCTGGGGTCCAACTAGCCTACATGTCTGCCTTACCATATCCACCCACCCATCTTTGCCTCCACACACCTGTCTTCTCCTGCAGATTCCACCTCTCATATCTTCTCTCCACGCACCCGCGTGGCCATCACTAGAGTAGAATGCCGAGACCTCATCACTGTCATGTGTGTCCTACTCTTACATAGCTCCAAATAGGGTAGCAGTAGCGTCCTACCACGACACTGTGCTCTCCTCCCTTGTCGTAGGATAGCAGAGGCATATACAAGAGTAGGACAATTTAGAGTTGTGGGTTGAAATTTGGACTCATACCATAGTTGAAGTTCAACAAAGGATTTTTTTTCTGGGCAAGAATAAAACTCAAATTTAGTGTATATTAACTCATACCTTTTTTCCCTTTTATTTTTGGGATTTCCTTTCAGTAGAATTTGTCTTTTCCTTTCCTCCGCATTTTTCAGGTTTTTAACTCATCGAAAGGATCACATTTTTTCCATAACCATTTGGATTTAATTTCGAGGTGGTACGGGACAATGGATACACTAGCACTTCCCGCTCTAGTATAAGTTAGCCACATAGGCTACAGCGTGTGGCTTAGGTCGTTACTCGCCGTGTTATGGTTACCCGTAACATTGTTAATGCAGCCATTACACGTTACAATCTGATTACGGTTACAGACTAAAAGCCAGTGTTTCTCCGACGCCGAATGTCTTCTATTCCAGGCACTATACCACGCTCTGCTTTCTAGCTGTCGAAATGATACGAGAAGATGCCATTTCTACTCACAAAGCAAAGCCAAATTGAAGAGGCCATCACTACAGCCATGTTAGTCGGTTAATTAAACAATTTCTGCTCCACAATTTACCTCTAATAACACACGCCTAAAACAAGAAAAAAACATGGGAAAAAAAGGGCAAAAGCGAAACCCCCAAATCTTGGTTTACAACGGCTGCATCCGGACAAGATTAAAAACGAAAAATTAACTGCAGAAGAAACAAAGGACAGTTAAAAGAAAGCATCAGATCAGCTGCCGCTCGGCGCTGGCCACGCCGCCGTTCTCGCGGCGGCCGAGAAGGAGGGCCGCGAAACTGGCGGCGGCGCAGAGCGCGGCGACGGCGTTGCCCTCGCGCAGCAGCACGCGGAGCGCGAGGTGCGCGATGTCGGCTGTGGCGCGCCGCCCCTCGGCGACCAGCGACCTCCTCGGCTTCCCCGCGAACGCCAGCAGCACGAGCACGGTGATCCACGTCACCAGCATGGCCGGCGCCGCAACGGCCAGCGTGGCCCCCATCGACAGCAGGCCGAACACGGCGCCGTACATGACCGATGCGTACAGCGCCGCCGGCCACGCCGCCGCCGGTTGCGCCGCGGCGGCCGCCCCGCCCGCCGCGGAGTAGTACCAGGCGCGCACGGACGCGACCAGGCTCCACGACGAGGAGAGCAGAGCGGCGTACACGGCGAGGAAGAGGGCCACCCAGGTCCGCCGTTTGCTCATGGCCCGGAGCAGGAGGGAGGTCCAGGGTGGCCACGCCGACGGTCCCGGCTCGGCCGCCTCCTGATCCGCCATGGATGGAACACGGATTCTTGGCTGCTTGATTCTGCTGTGGTAATTTTGGGGGGTTTTGCGGGTTTGGTTTGGTTTGGCTGGGTTTGCTTGCCGGCGTGGGGAAAGGAGCGGAGCAACTGGAAAGGCTAGGGATGCTGAATAGCCGGTTGCTTCATCTGGTGGTGATTCTCTTCCTTCGCTTTCGTTTTTCTTCGGTTCACCACTGCACTACTGTTCTTTCAAGGACTACTGTGCATTCTCTGATGTGCTGGGAGCCAGGGACCCACACTGAAGAGGCGAAGGCTTGCTAAGTAATTTTGCGGGACGTGGGCCGTTTTCCTAGGCTCGCTCTTTTTAGCCCTGATCGTTTGAGCTTTTTGACTTTGAACACAGGCAGCTTTTTTCACTATTCACTACACTATCCACTAACTCATTCTACGATGTTTTTCAGCCAGCTACAAGTTTTTATTTAAAACCAAAAGCCATCGCTATTCCGATCACCCCCTTAGCTGTTGCCTTTTGATTTCGAAAACTTCTTCGAAAAGGTAGAAGTGTTGTAAATATTATAGTATGAGTATATATTTAGATTTAATTTTTAATATAATTAAAGTATATTTTTACTAGTATATAAATAATAAAAATTATATATAAATATATAATTTTACTATGTCATTTATTTAAAAGTATACACATAAAACATGAAACATGATAACTGCTGAAATGAGTATAAAGAACGTTCTCATGAATAGAGAATTAACTAAAACTAGCATAAAACTTAAGTTTTAGATTAGTGATTAGTGCTCTTAGATGTAAGGTTACATAAGATAGAATTTGACTGTTCCGCTAGTATGATCTAAACTCTCCACTAATTGAATGTGACCAAATTAGATTCGAAACCTTGAGCTCTAAAAAATAGTTTAAAAAAATTGCCAACCTTATTTTGGCCTAATGACAGTCATGCAAACTTTCGGCCAACAATAAGGTGATCTCAATACAATACTCCAACTGATTTGATAGACTCAATGCGCAAGAAGTCGATTTAAAAAGTACAGCCACAAGCCGAAACTGGCTAATGAAGGAGCATATAACAATCACTGAACAATGTATTTACATAGTCCGAAAGTAAATGATAATAGGTTTTAGAAATCAAAAGACTGCAGTAGCAATAATTTAGAGCTCAGATTTGTACATTCAATTTTAGTTTTAGACCATAATTATCATCATTGAGCTAACATTCAAACCCACATATATCTCTTTGTAATTTTCAATCAACGATAAATCACATATAATAGATCACAGATTGTAAAGAGTGCACAACCGAAATACTCACAAAGCCAGTGATACTTGAAATCACCAAGAAAAAGTCGAGCAAGGCAAGGCACGCAGGCTGTGCTATCCCAGAAAACCAAGTGCCTCACTTTGTCGCGCAAGGAGACGACGGCAATCGGAGATATAATGCCACACTTCCACCTCGAGTAGCCAAAATAGAAGCCGAGAGTCAGGTGGACGCGGCACAAGAACGACGAGAGCTCTGGCCACAGAGCACCCGTGAACACCAAAGGTCAAGCCTGGGTTCTTCTTCTCAACTAGCCGCAAAACCAATCCGAATTGGCCTTCTAAAGGAAAATCCCCCCCAAATATCCTCACTGCCAATTCTCAGATGAGAAGACACATGGAAACCGCATGAGGAAATCGCAGAGAAGGCTATTTGAGCTCCTCGATCACTAGCGCCGGTGAAAATCATGGCAGATCAGTGCCCCAAAACCATATCAAGGACCAGTTGAGAGAAGACAATCAAGGGAACAAGGAACTCATACTTCGGGTTGTCAAGACAGGACAGGAAGACTACCTTTTAAAGGGAACCAGATAGGAGGATAGTGGGCTGCAGCCGAACGGCTAGCACCGAAGCGCTTAGCCGATGATGCCTCCATCGCTGTCGCCTCCCCCCGTAAGACCCGGTCGGCCGTGAGACCTAGGTAGCTGAGCATCGCCTCAACCATCTACACCCTTGAGGAGGAGAAGACCTGAGGCAGTATCCCTTTATCCATCCCACTGATAGGTGGGACCCCTCTCCCTCTTCTTTTTTCCCTTTTACAAATTAAAAAATTTTCGAAATGCCCTTGGGAGTCCAACAATCCCTACCAATTTATCAATTTGATAAAGATGTTCATATGTCTTGTTTAATATATAACTGTTCGACGATGGGTACCTTGCGGGTTTGAACCCAAAGCCTAGCGACAATGACTACGACTCTGTACAGACAAAGGAGAACATCGCCTTGATCCAATGCCTTATTGTGATAATTTTCACCCAAGCCACATTCTGTACTGGGCGGCTTGCCCTATCCCTCTCAGGTTGGAACATTACGATCACGTCCCCGTGTCTAGCTTATGAGTACTTAAGATAGCTTATGAGTACTTAAGAAAGTATACCCTTATCTTTCTTTGATCACGACCTCACGATTATATTCAAATAGGTTAATTCTTCTAGGAATCCTATAGAATGATTCCTAAAGTCTTACAGATATCAAATTCATTAAGAGCTGTTGCTGAGCCTTCCATACAGAAAGAGCACTGCAGCTAATTGGACCCGTTAGATGTGCTCTCTAATTCCACACAATTCGTTGTCCTAGAGCCTAGTTCACGAGATCTTCGATCTGCTAGGATAGGTTACCACCAATATAAGCCATTACACGGGTATAAGCCCCATTCCCTTAGATGCTACAAGGATGTCCTTCCACACTAATCCTTTAGTGAAAGGATCTGCCAAGTTTCTTTCAAACTAGATGTATTCTACAGAAATAACACCCATCTCTCTAGCATGCCTTACCGACTTAAGTCGTCTCTTTATATGTTTTAAGGACTTCATGTTGTCCTTCCTACTTTTCACCTTAACCAGAACAATTTGGTTATCGTAGTAGGTCAATATTGTTGGAATCGGCTTTTCTAGCATAAGTAGGTTAAAAAGGAATTCTCTAATCCATTATGCCTCTGCAGCCACTGTATCAAGTGCTACTAACTTAACCTCCATGATGGACCATGTAAGGATAGTCTGTTTAGAAGATTTCCATGAAACGGCCCTACCTACTAGTGTGAACATGTAGCCACTCGTAGCTTTCATATCATTCATGTTACTGATCTAGTTAGAATCACTGAATCCTTCCAAGACTGTCGGATGTCCAGAATAATATATTCCCAAGCTTAAGGTCCCCTTTAAATATCTGAGTATCTTCTCTAGTGCTATCCAATGATCATCTCCTAGATTAAACGTTTAATGACTCAATCTTCTTATAGCATATGAGATATATGGTCTCGTTGCACTAGTTCAATACATCAGGAATCCAATAATTTGAGAATACTTAAGTTGGTCCATTCCATGTCCAACGTTTTTATGTAGCTTAACATTTGGATCATAAGGTGTGGTAGTTGGCTTACAGTCTATGGATCCAAATCTGGTTATGACTTTGTTCATATAGTAGGATTGTCAAAAAGTAATCTCATTCTCACCCTTTATAAATTTGATGTTTAAAATAGCATCCACTTCACCCAAATCTTTCATATCAAAATTCTAAAAGAGAAAGACTTTGTTGTATTGATTACATCTATGTTGGTCCCAAAAAGCAATATGTCATCTACGTATAGACATAGAATGACACTTTTGCCCCACTGAATTGATAGTAGACACATTTATCAGCTTCGTTTACATAAAAATCAATTGAGGTCATTATACTATCGAATTTCTCATGCCATTGCTTGGGAGCCTGCTTTAAGCCATACAAGAATTTAATTAATCGACATACTTTTTCTCTTGTCCTTCAACCACAAAACCATCAGATTGTTGCATATAAATCTCCTCATCTAACTTTCCATTTAGGAAAGTAGTCTTTACATCCATTTGATGTACTTGGAGTTTGTAAACAACAGCTAGTACTAGAAGCACCCGAATTGTGGGTAAATGAGCCATAGGAGAGTATGTATCAAAGTGGTATTCTCCTTCCTTTTGTGTAAAACCTTTAGCCATTAAGCAGGCCTTGTACTTCTCTATAGTACCATCAGGTCTACGTTTTCTCTTAAAGATCCATTTGCAGCCCACTGACTTACAACTAGATGGAAGATCCATGATCTCCCATATTCCGTTAGATTTGATGGAATTCATCTCGCTACGGACTACCTCCTTTTAGTAATCCACATCCGAGGATACGTATGGCTCTGAAAGGGTTCGTGGTACATCATCCATGACATAGGTGACATAGTCATCGCCGAGCGACTTTTCAGTCCTCTGCCTCTTACTCCTCCTCAACTTAACTCTGGAGCGGTATTTTCCATACTAGGAAAAACAGAGTGTTCATATGAACCAGTATAGTCAATGACTTCATTTGATCTCATAGGAAACACAAGCTCAAAGAATGTCGAATCACTAAACTCCATCACGATATTTGTAGTGATGTCACTCACCTCAGATTTGACCACTAAAAATCTATAAGCCGTGCTATTTATAGCATATCCTAGAAAAACACAATCAATGGTCTTAGGACCAAACTTTCTTTTTTTCGATAATGGCACATGCACTTTTGTAAGGTATTCCCACGTCCGAAGAAATAATAATTTGTTTTCTCCCCTTCCATACTTCATAGGGTGTTTCCTCTTGATTATGAGATAGAACCCTATTTATGACATAATTAGCTATGAGAACTGCTTCACCCCACCAATAGTCCGGCATACCTGAACTCTGGAGCATGGCGTTAACTAAGTCACAAAGAGTTCGGTTCTTTCTTTCAGCTATTCTATTTGATTAAGGTGGGTATGGTAGAGTAATCTCATGAATTATTCAACTTTCATCACATAATTGAGAGAATTCATTTGAGACATATTTACCACCTCGTTCCAACCTTAACCATTTAATTTACTTTTCTAGTTGATTTTCATCTTTGGCTTTGTAAACTTTAAAGTGTTCAAGTGCTTCATCTTTGGACTTAAGTAAATAAATATAGCAAAACTTAGTCACATCATCTATAAGAGTCAAAAAGTAACATTTCCCACCTTTAGTTAATATTACCTTCATCTCGCAAAGATCAAAATGGATTAGTTCAAGTGGAGAAGTGCTTCGCTCTTCAACGCTATGAAAAGATTTTTAGTGTTGTTTTGTTTGCACACACACTTCACACTTTGAACCCTTCTCGTAATTATAGCTTGGAATTAAAGTCATTTTGCTCAACTGCACAATGACTTCAAAGTTAGAATGACATAAACGTGAATGCCAAACATCTTGACTTTTATTGCAATGGAAAACACGACCTTATTGGACTCAAACACAAGCTTTATCCCTTGCCTACATAGCATCGACCCACTCAAGAGATTGCAAGTCATCGCAGGCACATACAGTACTTCTTTGAGGATGAGTGTTTTGCCCGAGGTAAGCTTCAGGCAAATCTGTCCAATCCCACATACTTTCACAGCGGTTTCATACCCTATTAGGACGAATCCACCACCTTTACCCGAAAATAAAGAGAAACAAGATCGATTAGTACATATATATCTAGTAGCACCAATATCAATCCACTAATCAAATGATGGACTTGCCATAAAGGTCTAAGGTATATACTCTTCTGAACTAGAGCTAGCTAGTGCGACATTTACTTCAGCCTTGCGGTTCTTATGTGGACCAGGAAAGGGACCCTTGCCTTTGCGATTACGGCAACGGTTGGCCTTGTCGCCAGCCATGCCACAGACAAAACAAACAATCTCTTCCTTCTTCTTTTTTTATTTTCTTGACTTTGAGTTTGTTCTGGGGCTGATTCTTGAATCTTTGTTTTCCACTACCTGGGGCACTCTTGATATCCACTTGATGAGCTTGAACTTGAGCCTTTCCTACACCGTAGGCCCTAGCACGCTCGTCGACATTAATAGCACCAGGTAACTCATTGAGAGTCAAGTGCTCCTTCATATGTCCATGAGCAGTTACAAAGTCAGGCCATGAGGATGGTAACTTAGCCAAGATGATATTTACTTGAAACTTCTCAGGTAAGATACAATCGTACTGGCTTAAGTCACGTACATAAAGTTGTAACTCATGAAGCTACTCCATCACCGACCGTCCCTCAACCATTTTATAGTTCAAGTAATTTGTAGTTATAAATGACTTGTTCCCGTTATCTCCTTCCAAATACTTCTCCTTAAGTTCGTCCCAAATTTGCTTGGCATTTGTGAACTTAATGTAGACGTTGAACAGCCGGTTAGATAAGATGGCTAACAAATGGGCTATGACTGAATTGTTCGTATCCTCCCACCATGTCATTTCAGCGATTTTCAATGGTAACACTGAAGGATTCAAATTACCCAAAATAATTTGAGATCAGTCAGCCAAAGTTTAGTTTTAGCCTACCAACGATTGAAGTTGGCACCATCAAACACTTGTGGCATAATGACATCAGATGAGGAAGCCATTTCTTTAATACTTGGTTTTCTGGATTGTTTGCGTTATAAGCATATATTTAGATTTAACCTAGCATAATTAAATATAATTAAAGCATATTTCTAGTAGTATATTAATGACAAGAATTGCATATAAACATGTAATTCTACCATGTTATTTATATAAAAGAATAAATTTAAAGCATGAAGCATGATGACTACTGAAATGAGCATAAAAAGCATTCTCATAAACAGGGAATCAACTAAAACTAGCATAGAGCTCAAGTTTTAGGTTAGTGATTAGTGCTAGGGTTACACAAGATAGAATCTTGGCTGTTCCGCTACTATGGTCTACACTCTTCACTAATTGAATGTGACCAAATTAGATTCGAAACCTTGAGCCCTAAAAAATAGTTTAAAAAACTGCCAACCTCATTTCAGCCAAATGACAATCATGACTTTCAACCAATAGCAAGGTGATCTCAAGCAATACTCCAACTGACTTGATAGACTCAAGGTGTAAGAAATCAGATTTAACAAGTATAGCCACAAGCTAAAACCCGGCTAATCAAGGAGCATATAACAGATCACTGAACAATGTACTTACAAAGTCCGAAAGTAAATGACAGTTGGTTTTAGAAACCAAAAGACTGCACTAACAATAATTTAGAGCTCATGTTTGTACATTCAATTTCAGTTTTAGACCATAATTATCATCATTGAGCTAACATCTGAACCAATATATATCTCTTTGTAATTTCTAATCAGCGACAAATCACATATAACAGATCACAGAATGCAAAGAATGGACAACGAAAATAATCACAAAGTTGATGATACTCAAAATCATCGAGAAGAAGTCAAACAAGGCACTACATGCAGGGTGCACTGTCCTAGAAAACCAAGCACCTCACTTTGCTGTGTAAGGAGATGATGGCAATCGAAGATACAATACCACACTTCCACCTCAAGTAACTGAAGTAGCAGCCGAGCGTCGGGTGGATGCCACACAAGACCAACGAGAGCTCCAGCCATAGAGCACCCGTGAACACCAAAAGTCAAGCCTCGGTTCTTCTTCTCAACTAGCAGCAAAACTAACCCGAATCGGCCTTCTAAAGGAAAATCCTCCCAAATTTTCTCATTGCTAGTTCTCGAATGAGAAGGCAAAAGGAAATTACACGGGGAAATCACAGGGAAGGCTATTCGGGCTCCTTGGTCATCGGCACCAGCGAAAATCATGGCAAATCGATGCCCCAAAACTAGATCAAGGACCAGCTGACAGAAGAAAATCAAGGGAACAAGGAACTCACTGCTCTGGGTTGTCAACAGATGAGAGGAAGGCTACCTTTTAAAGGGAACTGGGGAGGAGGCTGGCAGGCTGCACACTACTAGAAAAGAGATTATAATAGACATCTATATCATAGATGGTTCATGGGAAACTGTCTGTATTATAAATATCACAGACGATTTTACAAGCATGACTATGTACCATCTGTGATACGCAACTAGCATAGACGGATATTGCAAATAACTACCTGTGATATTTTCACTGACAATTATTTATACCAACCATCTGTGATAATGTCAGATATCACAGACGGTTCTTATGAAAAACCGTCTGTGATAATTCACAGACGGTTATTGCCACAAACTGTCTGTGATAATGACAGTCATCATAGATAGTTTTTACGATTAACCATCAATTATATTTCACATACGGTTATTAATACGGACCGTTTGTAATAGTTGTGTATCACAGATGGCTTGTGGTTGGAATCGTCTGTGATATGTATTTGTAGAATGAATATTTGGCACTTCATCTCCCCGGTGCACGCACGTCTCTTCGATCATTTTGGCTCCCCGATGCGTCTTGATCTCGTCTCACGCGTAATGTATTCCTTGTTGTATAAAAAATACTGTTTGCCACTAGAGATTAATCCCCACATCGCTAATCCTATTCAAGCACCTCGCCGGTCGACTATTTTTCTTGCCTTAATTCCTTGTCTCTCAAGCATACAAATAAATATATGGCTTTCCACTCTTTCTTGTCACCAACATTGGTGGCCAACCTGGCCATCTTGGAGATCACCTCACCAGCAGTACGCTGGCGGATGCTGCGAAAGGACAGTATGCCAAAGTGTTCTTCCTCCTATATCTGAGGATTTGACGAAGAAGTTGAAGACCACCTTCCACCGTCTTGACATCCTCCTTCGCCGTGTCTTCCAGTTTATCTCCCGCTTTCGGTGAGCAAACCTTACCATCGACGCAGTCCAACACAACAATATTGCATGTGTCCAGGAGGCTTGTCATCGCTTGGAGTGTTTACTCGAAGCGGCGAGCAACCGAGTCGACCTTGCTAAGACCCCTCAAGAAATGGAAGAGAGCCTATGGTCTCAATTTGATTTGATTATTCAGTCAGATGGTGTTCGAGAGACACTCAAACGAGCGCGTCAGTGCGTGGACGCTTTTCGAACTTCGTTCGCTGATGATCCTGAACTATCTGCTGCTGACCACAACGCCTACGAAGCTTTGAAAGTGGAGATAGCATGCTACCTCCGCCACTAGAATAAACTTAGTTCTATTTTTTGTTGTTATCTTTTGTAAGAAGTGACTAGCAACGTTATTTGGCCATATATAAAATAAAGCAGTTGAATTTATATTAATTGTCTTCTATATATGTAAATAGTCTCGGTATAACAAAATGACGGCATTATTGACCAGTAAAAAGTAACTAAGTAATACATATTTACTCTTGAGGCATTATTGAATTTGTATTTATATATATGAGAAGGATTTTAGAACCATTATCACAAATGGTTCTATTTTAGAACTGTATGTGATGTATTTTCATAGACGGTTATTAAATAGAATCATCTATAATAACTAATTATCAGATATGGTTATTAGATATCACAAATGGTTATTGATATGAACCATATATGATAATCATATATCACAGACGGTTTGAGATTGGACATGTCTGGGATAAGCCATGTTATTAAATGCCTAGCTACCAGCGGGGTCTCGATAGATTTGTCTTCATTGCGCTACATTGAAGGAGCTAGGCGATTAGCTTTAGAGAGTTTGATGAAAGCATACTGCTTGTAGATCAATTTATTCTTGATGATTAGATGGTAGTTTGCCCAAATTTAAGAATGAGTCAGTATTCGTAGTTTACTTCAATATATTCTCACTTGATATATATATACATATAAATAAATATATATATATATATATATATGTATATATATATTGCTTCATGAATACGTGGCTAGCTACTTAATTTAGATATGGACAATTTGTTATAAGGTGAATGTCGACAAATATGTGTGTAAGTAGATAGGCTAGTTAGCTATAGTATCATTAATATTCCAATTTGATACTAATTTGTTACATGTGTAGCGTAGATGGACCGGTGCCGGATTTACGTTGAGAACCGTGTATGTGAAGAGTAAATTCATAGCGTGTTTGCTTTTAGAAGAGCAGCTGAGCAATATATGTTGAAGAAGGGAATGGAACATATGTATTACCTATGCATTGATTGCAATAATATGAAGATGCTTACCAACTGCAATATCCTAAATTTCAGAGTTTATTTGAAGCTTTTAAAAGAAAATACACCATTTGAATTTTTCTGGAATTAACACAAGCTTAAATTGAATTTTCATCAATTAAAAGAATTTAATATGAATAAAATAAACATTAACATGTGCTAAAAATATTTTTTGGACTTCTTGTGTATCAAGAAATTTTTTAAAATTTTTTGTGAATTTTTTTAGATTTATTTGCTATTTTCTAGAGCTCTTTTAATTTTATTTGAATTTCTGAAAATAGAAAATCCTCAAAAAATCGTTAAATAGTAATGGCTCATTACTGTTCATCCAGCCCATTAAGCCTCAACCATCCATCTCCCTCAGTGCCATGTGTCAACCATCGAGAGTCATAGCTACTGTTCATCTATGCCATCCCACATCAACCATTCGATCCCTCCGTCCACCACGTGTCATTAATCTGAGCCGTCGAGAACTGTTCGTCTTCATTCCCGATCGGGACTCCCACTCCACCTTGTCTCGATGTCCGTGCCTAGCACGGTGCGGTCGCCTCGGCCTCCAGGCATAAATAGCCACGCTGCCCTCTTGTTTTCCGCACCTCACCGCCAAGTCACCCAAACTCCCTCGACGTTGTCACCGAGCGCTCTCGACCGTGCTGAGCCAAGTGCCACCAACCTCGTTGATGAGCTTTCCGTCATCATCATCATCTCTATCGAGTGCCACTGCTCAACTATACCATCTTCGCCATCGTTCGCCACCGCTGGTAAGATCCAGATCTACTGCTGCCATCCATCTTTACCCGCCATCCAACCACACAGCAGCCTCCGACCACTCGATGCCCTCGACCACAGCCCTTCGACCATGGTCACTCATGGCTATGACCACGACATCTTTGACCATGCGCATGACCACATCTATGACCACATCCATGACTACTACCCACAACCACCAACCTTCCGACCACGGTCGTTCGACTACTCGACCGTCTCCGACCACATTGTATTCGACTATGACCACGGAGTATTTTATGACCATGGCAACCGCTTCGACCACAGCAGTCTCACCGAGTCAACATTCATGAGCATGCCACGTGTCCTGCCACATCAGCTAGCCAAGCCATCCCAGTCCACTATAGAATGTCACGTGTCTTACCACGTCAGCCTTAGCCTGTCACGTCAGTACACCTAGTTTGCCAGTGCACTGTTTCATGAGCCAAGTCCACCGAAGATCAGTCTTTCCATGATCCGAGTCCACAGTTTAGTAGAATTTTCTAATTTATAGTATCTTCTTTAGATTTAATTTTTCCAAGAGCCCGATCTCCTCCATCCCAACTCTGATTAACCCGTTCTTTTTTCAAAGTTCATCTAAAATCGAGCTCTATCTTTTGGTTCTAGTTTTAAAGTTTTTAGAGTTTATTTGAATTTTATTTTATGTCACATTCGTTTTTTCCTCGTTAAATCGTGTCTTTGAAGGAGCGGAAACACAATCAGAAGATCAAGAATTCATAACTTAGTAAGGCTAAGGAAAGTCGTGTTCTGCGATCATGTTGAACCTAATTTTAAATCTATTATTCTATTTATTTTATTTTAAATTATCATATATTGCTATTTTATTATAAACCCTTGAATTTGGTAGTTACTATCCTAATTAATAAATTCCTCCTTTGATAATTTTAATATCATGATTCCATTGTCACCATAGGATGAAAAATTATTCTAGTGATGCAATACTAGTTGTCACATGTGTTGTACAATTAATTTGCTTAGCCATGCTTATAGTTAGAATAGGCTCATCATCACATGTGATTAATTAATTAATTTGACTTAATAAGATATTGAATCGTAGTTGGTGCCATAATTATGAAATTTGTGTGCTATGACATTGGTGTGTAATTAGTGTTAGTTATACAAACTTGATTTTTACTTGGGCAAGTGATCGTACAGTAAAGGGGAAATTGTGGATTCATTTCGAGGGATATGAAAGTCTCGTCTGGGTAATATCTAAGTACTTAACTTTGTGCGCCATTGATCTAAGCCTTACCGTGCAAGCCACATATCTAGTATGGAATAGACCTGACTGATTAATTTGTGATATTTCAATTTTGATTTCGCCATTGAGTTGAACATAGTTGCTAATTTTCATGAGGTGCAAGAAAGAGCAATTATAAACTCGGTGGTTAACATACTCGATGGTAAAACATTAGCGGGTAAAATTAAGTTGAGGTTGAGTATTGTAAAGTTCTTGTTGTGATTTTCTGATACGTAGAGGAAATCACATCATGTGGGTATAATTGTGCAACCTCTGTAGAGTGTAAAACTATTCAAATATACGTGTCCCTGATTATGGACAATACTCAGTGATTTCACACAAGGGGTAGATATTTCTTAAAAACTTAGCTCGAAGAGCTGCGGAAAGTGAATGGTTTGTTTGCTGGTGGTTTATTAAGTGAATGGGTGGTTCACTTATGGTCTATTTAATCCCTTTTGTTAATTATTATCGTTTTCCTTAAAGTTTGCTTTCAATCTATATATTGTATTTACATTAAATTATTGCTTTCAAAAAATAATATTTCAGCCATCTATTGGTAAGCCTTGCATATTATATTGTATATTTGTTACAAACAACTTGCTGAATACCAATGTGCTCATGGCTTTATGCCTACTGTTTCTCTGTTGAAGAAGAGAAATCATATCAGCAGGAAGTACCAGAAGGAGGGTACTTCGACGACTTCGTGGATTAGAACTTCGCTTTTTAGCCAATTGCCTGTGAGCATGTCGAATGGCTACTAGTCTTAAGCCCTTTAGACTAGTAAGTTGTAAGCTTGACCATGAAGTCGTATTCTGATAATTAATAATATTTAAGTCTTTTTCTTTGTTAAATCATGCATATGGTCAATATTTCGTCTATGTTTATACTGTGTGCACTAGCGTGATCTTGCACTAGTGTGGCATACACAAAGAGTCTAGATTTACATATTTGGGTCTCGACACCAACTCAACGCAGATCGAAGCTCACTTGATTCAAAAAGGTTTCAAAAATGGGTATACATGTTGGAGTAGTCACGGTGAAGAGAAGATTATACAGGAAGGTAGTTATAACATCATTAAGAGAGACAATGATATGCTAATTGTGGACTGTGCTTTCGATGAGGATAGATCACATGATGACAATCTGAATAAGATATTACGTGATATAGAAGGAAAGTATAATGAGAGAGAGTTTAGTAAATTCGAGAGTTTCATGGAGGACTCAGAAAACCTTTGTTCCTGGGCTGCAAGTCGCAATACACAAGGTTGTCTTCTATTCTTGAACTGCTAAAATTGAAGGTAAGCAATAGTTAGTCCAACAAGAGTTTCACGACATTGTTAGGTCTCCTAGTGAACATCTTTCTAGAGAGATATGTGTTGTCGAGAACCACCTACCAAGTCAAGAAGATTCTTTGTCTATTAGGAATGAAAGTATAAAGAATATATGCATGTCCAAATGATTGTATCCTCTACTGTAAAAAGTATGCAAACTTACATGTTTGTCTGGTGTGTAAAGCATCCCGATACAAGTGTAAAAATGAATCCGATGACAAGAGGTGAAGTAAGAACCTCCTGCCAAAATATTGTGATATCTGCCTGTAATTCACTATTTCAAATGTTTATTTGCAAACCAAAAAGATGCATGATAACTGCGTTGGCACGTGAAGCAACATAAGAAAGATGAAATGATAGGACACACTACTAATTTTGCCCAGTGGAGTAAGATCGATAGAATGTTTATAGAGTTTAGTGCGGAACCAAGGAATATAAAGTTTGGATTGAGTATAGATGGAATGAATCCTTTCGGTAACATGAGTAGCTGACACAGCACCTGGCCCACGAATGAATGCATGTACAACCTTTCTTCTTGGCTATATATGAAGCAGAAGTACATTATGATGTCACTACTTATCCAAGGGCTGAAGCACCCTGAGAATGATATGGATATGTACCTAGCACCATTAGTGGAAGATCTTACGATACTATGAAACGAAGTGGTACAAGTATAGGATGCGGACAAATGAGAGAACTTCACTATGTGGGCCATATTGTTCTGTATCATCAATGATTTTCTTACCCTTGGTAACCTATCGGGATTGAGTACAAAAGGAGCTAAAACCTATCTGCACTGCTTAAATTATACCGAAAGTTTGTGGTTGAATAACTCGCACAAAACTGTGTACATGCATCACTATAGGTTCCTTCTAAGGTATCACCTATACCGTAAGATGAAAAAACAATTTGACAAAAAAGAGGATGACTCAGTACCAAGGCCTTTTAACGGGAAAGAGGTCTACGATATGATCAGCGATATCGTTGTTATGCTTAGAAAGAGACGTAAGTTGAGGACCCATCAGAAGAACACGTGGAAAAAGAGGTCAATATTTTAAGACTTGCTTTATTGGGAGCACTTAGAAGTTCGCAATTGTATCGATGTCATGCACTAGTGAAGAATATACGTGATAGTTTGATTAGCCTCTTACTAAACATTCGTGACAAAATAAAGGATGGTATCAACGTGTGACGTGACTTGGTAGCTCTGAACATTAGGACCGAGTTAGCATCGATAGAAACCGATAAAGACTAAACGTACATTCCTCTAGCTTGCTACACTCTGTCTTAGTCCGAGAGAACTGAACTGTGCCAGTGTTTGCATGGTGTGAAAGTTCCGTTCGATCACTCCGCCAGCAAAAAAAAACTTGTTTTTATAGAAGATTTAAAATTAATTGACATGAAGTCTAATAACTGTCATGGGCTAATGATATAATTGCTTCTTGTTGCAATTAGAAGAATTTTGTTGAACAAGGTCCAAGTGACTATCATGAGGATATGTTATTTTTTTAGTACAATTGCTCATAAGATCATCGATCCCGATGAACTAGATGTTCTTGAGAGACCATGTGGAGGTAACCCCGTGTGTGTGATGAGTAATTGACTCGTGATCTAGAAAGTTTGAGTTTGTCCCGAGGATTTTGTGTTATTTACTGATGCTAATGTTTAATTATAATATTTTATGCGGTGCTATGTGATGTGTTTGTTTGTCTGTGATGGCTGCAGAATTTTGAGACGGAGTCATGGCGAGACACGTGGTGACCAGACTAGACACAGGCGGTGCTGAGGTCAGAGCGGTCGGGATGTGTCGAAGACGACGAAAACTCGAAGTGGTTGTGGGCTTGCACGGCAAGAAATGAAGAAACTTTCTGGAAGGTGCAGGAGTGACGTTTTGGTGAATTCGCAAGGCTGCACAAAAGGAAGTAGATTTGGTTAGAGGATAATGGATAAAGTGCCTTGAGTTGTTGAGAGCTGATAGGTAAAGTGTGTTGTGAACCCATTAGTGGAGGCTATAAATAGAGAGTGCTCTCTAGTGGAGAAAGTAAAGAGAGAAGGGTGTGAGTGTTAGGGTTTTCTCTAATACTTGTGCTATATGAGTGTTAAAGTTTTCTCTCTATGTATGTGCTTATGTTTTTGAGAGAAATATGTGAGAGTTAGGGTTTTATTTGTGTCTCTCCATGCGTGTGTTTGTCTCAAGTTGAGAGGTTGGGAATGAGTTGGTTGTAGAAAAATCCTTTATGTAATTATTCATCATTTTGTATCGATCTGAGAAGCTTATGGATGGAATGTCTTGATTCCTTCTCCTTTTTGTTAAAATCTTTTTCTAGTTGCTAAAACTTGTTCTTGCTATTTTCTTCTTTTGGTTCTGAAGTGAGTCTTAAATAGCTCTTGATTGTTGCTCTGTGTTGGAAATCTATCTCAAGGTCATTTGACCAATCCATTTCCAAGAGCAAAAATTCAGATCTTTGGGTATTTCTCTCTCTTCCATGCGCCTCAACCTCTTCTGTTGTCCTGAGTTTTAGAGTTCTCTATTTTTGTAGACAGAAGGTTCTTGCTATCTTGGTTCTTGCTGGTCAGAGGATAAATTTCAGATTTCAGCTTGCTGTTGGCAGCAGTTCTATCTTGCAGAAATCTGCACAGCTGCAGTCCAGTTTTGCAAGCTCGGTACAGGTTAAAAGTCCCAGTTTTTGGCTGCAGTTACACACTGGTTTTTCAGCAGATTCTAGTGCAGTCCAGGTTGTGTTCGGCTGCTCCAAACTTTCAGTTCCCTGTGTGCTTTTTCTGTTCGGACAGCAAGCCTTTGTATTGCTTCTTATCTATGCACTTTGGACAGCAGTAAGGTCCCTGTTTTAGTCCTGTGTGAGCAGCAGTTTGCCCATTCTGTCAGTTGGACTGCACATGAATGTTCTGTTCGGTCAGGCTGAAAAATTGCAGCAGGGTGCCTGTCATTAGACCAACTTTGTGACTTGCTTTCGGTCAGCTTTATTTTCAGTTTTGTCTTGGCATTTCCAGCAGCACTCTTTTTAGTTTCCAGTTCAGTCTTTTCAGTTTCTTGGCATTTCCCTCTCCCTCTCTTTTGATTCAGTCTTGGAGCTTGTCGGAGATCGTTAGTTTCTGTTCTTTCTGCTCCTTGTCTCAAGTATGAAATAGGTGCTGTTCTTTATAGTGTGTATTGCTTTCGGTTGCTTCAAGAATTCACCTGGCTAGATTATACTGCTGCCTATTACCTTGCCTTCTGAGAAGATTTGTGCTAGTTTTGAATTAATTCCCTGAGACTATTTTTCTGGCAAGAATTGTTTTTTTTAAGAGTTGGTAGCCTTTCTGTTTTGGCAAAGTTGATTTCATCTCTTTCCAGTTAGCATCTATCACTTTACTTCATATCTTTCATAGCTATCGAAAAAAAATAGGTGTGAATATGTGGGTGTTTTTAAAGGCACCATTCACCCCCTCTCTGTTGCCATTTCCGATCCTTCAGTTCTGCAGATTGAGGTGACGACGACTCTATATCATCTTGAGATGTATGTTTTTTCCATCATTTTTTGATGTCATGGCCCATCTTATTGTCCACCTTGTGAAAGAGATAAAGATATACGACCCCGTGTTTGTACATCATATGTACCCATTCAAGAGGTACATAGGAATTCTCAAGTCCTCTATACACTATCGATCTCAGCTGAAGGGTAGTATCATTGAAGGTTATGCAACCGAAGAAGTCATTGAGTTCTGCATCGATTACATGGCTCGGGTCGAACCTATACATGTACCTCTATCTCATCACGAGGAGATACTAGAGGGTATCAGGACCATTGAAACAAAGCAATAACTCTAGATCTAGATATGTATGATCAAGACCATTTTACTATCTTACAACATATGACTGAAATGTCCCCGTATATTGAAGAGCACAAGGATATGCTACACCAAAAGAATACATGCTAATCAGAGGTTTGGACTATGAGACAACACAACCTTCGATTTAACGAATGGTTGAAAGTGTGATTCACTGAGAGGTTGTCAAGAGAAATGCTGCAATGGTTGGCGGCAAGAATATGACATTAATGGGTACATATTTTATATGATAGAATTGGATAGAAAGAGTACAGTGCAGAAATCGGTTGTCCGCATATATGCATTTCATGTGCACTTCAGTACTATGGCCCAAGCTCGTACTATGGGCATGTATAGAAGATTTGGGAGTTTGACTATGTAATTTTTAAGATCCCTTTATTTCGGTGTCGTTAGATGAAATTCCCACGGGGTGTAAAACTCGACAAGTACGACGTCACTACTGTGGATCTCGAACGTGCAGAACACAAAGATGTACCATTCATACTCGCAAGGCAAGTTGTTCAAATTTTTTATGTAATTTACTTGGCAAATAAGAAGCACCACATAATTCTTCATAGAAAAAGAAGGATTGTCGGAGTTAAAAATGTCAAAGATGAGGAAGAGTACTATCAATTTGATGAGTTGCCTTCATTCAGAGATGGCATCATGCTCGAGGAAGAACATGACGATGAAGCAAGTTATATATGTGTCGACCATTGTGAAGGGTTTTATTTAAAAGGAAATAGCCAAGTGTAATCAATGATTCCACACGATGAATACCTGTTTGAAACTTATTGCAATGTAATCATAAGAAACTCGGCATGTAATTATGGAACTATTCCATTGTAATTGATTCAGTAATTAAGAAATAATTATATCTGTGATTATACTTGTTTTTTTCATAGGACATGACTAGCATTTTCTGAGGCTACCTAGCTGAAAAATAGGATTTGTTGTAGAAATATAAAGGAACTATTACAGGCGGTTTAGTGCAACAAACCGTCTGCGATATACGTATTACAAACATCTGCATAATGAAACCATATGTGATATGTGGCATATCATAGATGGTTGCATAATGGAACCGTCTGTGGTATGTAGCATATCACAAACGGTTCCATTAGGTCACTATCTGTGATATTAATCATAGATGGTTCTATTATGGAACCGTTTATGATAGTTCCTCTATAAATAGGCTCTACTAAGTTTTGTGCTCTCACTCCTCACTCATGCACTCCTCCGTCTCTACCGCCCTACTAGCTAGGTTTTGCTCTCACTTCTCACTCGTGCACCTGACACCGCCTCTCCTCCCAAAGCCGCCTCTTTAGACGTTGCCGCCTCTCCTCCCGATGCTGCCTCTCCGAACACCGCCGTCTCACCCTCTAGACGCCATCTCTCTAGACAACGACGCCTCTCCCTCCCGACACCGCCTCTCCCTCCCGATGCCGCCTCTTCTCCCTATTGCCTCTCCTCCCAAAGGTATAGATCCCAAATCCCACTTCTTTTAGGAGGCAGATCATGGTGAGTTTTGACATTCTCTCCTCCCTACCTGCTGCTACTACATCAAATGATATGCATTAGACTTTACTATAAATGTTTGTGGGCATGGTTTAATGCTCGATTATGATAGTTGTCTATTACTGAAATTAAGATGATAAACTAATTTAGATTTGGGCTCTTTCAAGTGTTGCTTATTGCTGTCATTTGCTAGCAGCATTGTCAGTTGTATTGGTTCCTTTCAATCTTATGGTTTGGGATAGATTCAGTAGTATCTACCTTGTTCTCAACATATTTGTAGAAAATCCTATTGTCTTTAAGGTCCTGTGATCTTGCTTATGATATGTTGATCAAGTTTCCATGGTTGGTACAAGTACTGTTAATTTGAGAATTAGTCTTTTGGTGCTGTCCTGTTAATTCACAGTAAATTGATTTCTTGAGTGTTGGTAGATTTCTGTGAATTTTCACTGAAATATAATTATAAACTTTAGTTGTCATTTCTTAATTTGTGAAGAGTATAGTCAAAGTATTGAGAAGGCCAAGAATTAATTTTGAGCAACTCTACCTTTGAGATAAATAGTAATCATTACAACATGAGCTTTTTGCTGGTTTTATTTATTTATTTGCTCTATGACTTGAGTAGATTATTTCCTATATTGGCCGAGTACAAGACCGATTACTACATACTTGCTACAAGAGGAACTTTACAACACTGAATATTTGGGCTTCAAAAGGATTGAAGCTAATTAACTTCAATCCTTTTGAAGCTCCAGTGTATGGTGCTTTAATGTTCATTTTGTAGTTGTTGAGAAATATATGTTATGAAACGACCCGCATAATTACCGCGGGGTAATGATGCTAGTCAACGGTTTATTATTCGTTTTAGCCGATAGAACATCGCGTTAACGAATAATAAGCCCATCAGAGTGTTGCAGCGGAACAATAATTAGAGACAAAATATGATATTACAAAAATATCGCCACGCAGGGCTAAGGTTCATTATCAAACCGCAAGGCTCGAATGTTACAAAAGTTAGGAATGAAGAAGGTTCTAACTATTGTCTACCTAAAGCAAGGCTAAGGCAACTACACAATAAAACGATGGATTCCCGGAACACCCGGTCGACGCCTCCACCTTCTACTCCTTGTACCTCGAGTCTAAAGAATTCCACCCAAGTAGTACTTAAATCCATCCATATGGTCTTTACCAGAATTTAGCAATCTCTTGGTTTAACCTGCACCTAAACAGAGGAAAATAATAGTAAAGGTGAGTACAAAGTACTCAGCATGCGTTAATAGCAAGAATGCACTGGATGCTCTTGTACATTCCTCCGAATGTACAACTATATTCTCAATCTCTGGTTCCTTCTCAATCTCTTTCTCTTTCTCAGCCTTTTTCACAGAATCATAGAAAATAAGTTTTGTTGTGAAGTTTGAAAAGAAGTCCATATTATTAATTTAGAAAACTATCGAACACTCGTATGAACGGCAAAAACTCCCATAAGTTCTCGTGATCTCCTTTCCCGGAGACGGGCATGAATTCATGATTTGTATAGCATTGCGCAAGCTGGTACCACTTTACCCATCATCATTCTGATCCTGGTGGCTCATGGTTCTTCCGCATTGCCTAAGATGCGGTGCCTAGATCAGAATACAGAACTTTTATATCTATCTCAGTATATTATATCTCCACCCAGCTATTCCCAATCGGTAGCTTGGGCCGGTGTACCACTCGCACCCAGGCTCACCAAAAGTGACCTAGCTGTTGGCTGGGGCGGTTTCTGACCAGCGCCCATCACCCAACTGCGTAATATATCGCCTTCGCGTACCCCACGCTCGGGTTCTTGCGATCCGCGTCCCCTGCTGCTGGCCTACTCGCCAGTTCTGGGATCATACGGCTGTGGATCCCCCAGGCCAGGAGAACTCTGGAACTGCTGACCCTGGGCTCATCTCCCCTAAATAAATACTTACCCATGTGGAGAATATAATAACCCTGATAGAATTACTGATCCTGTTCGTCCTCAGACGAAACAATGGTTGATACGATTGATACGGTCCGTTCACACGGATGAAGACTGATTAACCTTATATCTTATCCATACGCAGAAGATCCCTTACCTGCCCTTTTTCTCCTGCCCTGGGGATCTTCCACCCACTTATGTACTGGCCTGACAGTGGCTTCTCCAACTGTCTGCCTGATCTCTTTCTTTTCTTTCTTACCACAATCATTCGATTTAAAATACGAATTGTATTTTCATGCATGGTGATAATAATTTAATAAAAAAATACTTTATTTTACTGAAGATACTCTGCTCATATGTTCAAAGGAATGCTTGCCTGGATTAACCACATATTCGGATTTAAGTAAACTCAGGTGAAGTCCTTCCCTCGGCTTGGATGGTTGCCTGCAATTAAATACGTCGGCTACGACTTAATTTACGGAAACATAATAAGGTGCGAGGTGTTGATGTGTTTGTGCGCCTAGGGTGAGGCTTCGCTCAACTCGACTCTAATCGTAGTAATTAAGATTAACTTTATACGACGCTCGTTATTTAACATTATTGTACTAGCGTTGGAAGATATGATCTATCTAGGATGTATGCCAGGTGTTTTGTTGTTTCTCTGCAATTTAACGGTTAAGCAAGAATAAATAAATGCACGTACAAATATATAACCGCGAGTACTAACCCCGCTTGATTTCACGCATGCAATTATGTCTATTTCCGTTCTCATAGGTAAGTATGCAATTATCAATCTCTCTAATGGATTTTTGTCTCAGGTTTAGTCGTGTGACAAGTTAGGTTATGGATATAAAAGAAATCATATTTTAATTAAGTCAGTGAATGAATTATGCTACGACCTCTCTAGGCGATTCTCAAATTTTACTTTATCCAGATACAAATTTTTACCACTAAACTGCTACCTAAATCGCCGCGTATAAGATTAATCGATGCGTGCGATTTTAATCACCGCACACTAAATTAGATCGACACGTGCTATTCTAATCATCACTACTGGTTCAATTCTTCTAATGGTTACTAATTTATTCTAATTACCAAGAATACTTATTAGTGGTCTTCTACAGTTTATGAGCGACTAATAAAAGTTAACTGGTCATTTACATGGGCAAAAGGCCAATTAAATGATATTCTGATAGTTCAATTTGTATGCATACTAGTCTCAGCATATGATTATTCCTCAATTTTATTTGCAGTATTCAAGGATATTTATCAGGGAGTTAATCTCATATCACTAAGTTAGTTAGGTATTAATTACAACACGAGCTGGTTGAAATGCCAATACATTGATTTAAATTGATATGTGCTATGTTTTAATCTCCTGCTGACATTTAGTTTCGGCTAGTCATTATAAAGAAATGTTATTGGTCTTTTACCATTTAAATGGGCTTAATCAGAATGTCTGGGTTATCAAATGGTTTAGACAACAGCATGCAACTTTAATTAGTATATGCACAAATTTAGTCGGTGCGTATGATCTTAATTCATATAACTAAAATTAACTAGTTCGAATGGTTTGGAATAACTGAGTGGGTTTCTACAAATTAAATACAACTAACAAGATTAACGGCATACTTAAATATGCTCTGGAGCGGTCTATGAACCCACATCCTGCGCCGCTGCTCCACAGCCCCCCCTAGGCGCCGTCGCTCCCACGAGCCTTCGGCCTCTGCGCCGCCGCCCTGGCCCTCTAGGCGCTGCCGTCGCCCCGCGCCGCCGCCTCGCTCCTCACCTCTCTCTCCTGCGCCTACACCGCCGCCTCTTCTCTCTCTCTTCCACTCGCCTCACCGCCGCCTCTCTCTTCTCTCCTTCTCTCCTTCCCGCGCCGCCTCTTGGCTCCTTGCCAGCCCACTGCCGCCGTGCGCCGACCAAATCCGGGGCCTGGGGCCCGGATCCGACCTTCCTCCATGCGCGACGACTACTCCGGCGACCGCGCCGCTCCTCCCCTTGGTCCGGCGACTTGCGCCGCCTCTAGGTGCCGGATCCGTGGCCTACGGCCCGGATTTGGCCCTTCTAGGCCCGATTGCTTCTTTTCCCCGAGTTCTACTTTGATTGCTGATTACTTTGCTTGATGACTTTGGTTTTGGTACTAGGTGAGGCTTGGCTTAGGGGTGCGTTGCTGCGGCTCGGCACGGCGGAGCCCGAAGCCATGTGCATGCCGGGGGAATGCATGGTGGCTCTCGGGGGCGTGTGCCTGGCCGCTGGTAGCATGCCGCCGCCGACCTCCCACTACGGTAACCTCCCTCTTCTCTACACCCTCTACTGGTGGTTGAAAGTTGTGCCGGTGCTATTGTGTGCTGGTGATGCTATGCTACACTGTGGATTTACTTAGTCGGGTGTGATGCTCTACGGCATATGATCGTAGGGATGAGGGTTTGTGGTCTATACCTTTTTCTGGTTGCATGATCGGGTGGTCTCGGCTGAGGTGATGGATGATGTTAGTGGTCGCTTTCCTGGTTGTTGAGGTGCCGATGGTCCCAGTGGTGGCCTTCTTGCTTGTGGCATGCGATTCCCTCCTTGTCCCGCTTCTTGTTCCTAGCTTGGCTTCGATTGGCTGCTGCTTGAGCTGGACTGGGGTTGGCTGGTGATTGGGTTTGTGGAATGGGGATGGAAGAAAGAAGATGAGTTCTCTTTGCCCCTCTCGGCTAGCTGTGTGTGCTTTCTCCGTGGGGTGATGGTGGGTCTCGAGGTTACTCTGGGCTGCTTTGTCCGAGGGTTTGGCTTGGCTCTGGTTTTGTTGCCCGTGATCTTTGTGCTAGGCAAAAATATCTTGGGAGGGTGGTGCTGGTCACCGGTCAGTGCTGGGAAGGTTCCACTGTGGCGAACCGATTGTTGGCTTTGACACATGTTGGGTTTGATTTCGCTACAGTGTTTGCAATACAAAACAGGTTTGTTTTTATTGTCGAATGATGATCTAATGGCTGTGAGAGGTGCCGACTGGCCCCCGGACGGTCTGGGAACCTCAGTGAACGAATGCCCTGCCTGAATTTAAATCCTAGGGTTCTGACGGCAATCCTTCTTTTAATTAATTTCTTTTGTTCGGTCTTTTTCGGTGTTTCTAACTTAACTTTTCTCACAATTGAAACTACGGTTGCTTTGGTAATCAAATGAGTATAATTGTTGTATGCAATGGTATGAATGTCATTTGTATTTTCTATAGCTCTTGGTTAATTGCAATGTATGAAATGCATACGGTGTAATCTTATGTTTACATTTGATGTAATGTTATACCGGACACAGTTACAGGTTTAAGGAAATTGTAATACTTGTATGTAACTTTTAATTGTCATGTAATGGATGCAATTGATTTATGGTTTGAGTTGTAATTAATTAACTATTGTATCACAATGATGAATATTATATATATATATATATATATATATATATATATATATATATATATATATATATATATATATATATATTTTCAATTTAGTTGAATGCTTTTTCTTGTGGTGCAATAGAATATTATCTCTCTCTCTAATCTCTACTAATTGTTTCTATTCTTGTCGTTGAGATCGTAGAAGTATCGTATTCATCTAACGTTCGTCGGCTCCTATTTAGAATGCACAAAAAGTTTAAATTCCCTCGTATTTTAGATCATTAGTTACTTAATTAGTCTCACTTAACCTAATAATAAGCCACTTAAGGTTAATTAAAAGTGTGGGGCGTTTCATGTTACCACGAGAATATTAAAAAAATAGCTAGAGAATGAATTTAGAGATAAATTGTTAGAGCTATTTTTTCTAAGTGAGTAGGAGTTTTTAGAGACAACATTAAGGGAGGGTCGTGTTATTGCTAAAAGATCTATTTGAAATGACTTCTTACTATTCGAAAGGGAACTTGTAGCAATAATATATGCCAAAAAGATCTTGTAGTAATAATATATTCCAAATCACACATTTCAGTGTGTCAAGTTCTCTAAAGTACATTATGTCTGTTATTTTTTTCTCCTCATCATGTTGTGTATTAGGCTTGGTTACTGTCTTAGGCATAAAAGAACCTTTGGGCTGTCATGCCATTCATTGTAAATATAGGACGCGGCAGCTCAAAAGTTTTTTTACGCCTAAGACAACAATCAAGTCCAACACGTAGAATGATGAGGAGGAAGAGACTACAATCATAACTTACTTTATAGAACCTGAGACACTGGATTGTGTTATTCCGAATATTAGTATTGCAAAGAGACCTTATAGCAATAATATATGTTGCTGAATGTTCTTATTTCTTGTAAGATCAACCATGTGCCAATGTTTATGCTCACAGCTCAATATAATTACTTTTTTCTTGTAAGAGATATGACGTCTGGACAGTCACTGTCGTCACCATTGACGTCACCGAATGGGTCTGACGCTCCAAAAACCGGAGTAACAAGGCATGACAGAGGAGTATAAAAAATGCCAAAGGACCGAATGACCATCACGGTGGTCTCTCTGGATGGGGTCCCTCTGCAACCGAAGAAAGTAGCAACAACATTCTAGACTACCTGTGAAATAATTAGAAGGCAACAGGTCCCTATCACTAAGCAAGATGGAAAGATTTGACAAAGGAATAGAAAGATTAGTTATAGGTGGAAATAACATATTTGACTCGTGCAACGGTAGGTGCTCCTCACGATGGGAAAAGCATAGAAGAACTTCAAGAGCACGCTTGTCACGTAGTACGTGACAAAGGATCACATGCCCTTTACAACGTATCATTTTGTGTTGTCGGAAACATAGGAGACCTTTGTGCAGATGAAGACGATGACCGAATTCAAATAGCAAAATGCGACACACAAGGCTCTCTAGGCACAAAACACTCACCCCTATAGACTCGACACCACTGAGTACGTGGGCAAAATCCTGCAATGTAGGATACAGGACGAGGTCGCAGTCCGATCGGTGGCCTCCCTGCCATTTACCGGGATCACAAACAAGTGTGCCCAAAACTGATTGAGAGCGAGGTCATCAACCACATCTTCGGGTGTCTCCTATTTCAAAAACCCTGCAGATGAGGAAGTGTCTCAACGCCTGATAAGATATATTAAACTACCTAGTTAATATCTCCATAACTTCATGGGGTCTAAAATAATATGATTACCTCTTACATGAAATATTAACCACCAAATCTTCTCAATGCTCCTTTGAAAAAGACAGGGAGAGGGATACACTATCACAGGCCCTAGGAAATAAGGAGCACCTAGGTTGTACGCAAGGCCTAGAGATTTACGTACCTTAGAGTCATGGATTCCCAAACGACTCCGAGACATATAGGAATAAGAAAAGATCCAAGATCTATCGTAAGGAACAAATGAAACATGAGCTTCATGCACACCTTGAGAAACAGTTATCTACCTCACTTCGAGAGCAGATAACTGTCTCACTTCGAGGAGAGATAGATGCATTGAGGGAAGAACTGAGACAAGTTCGCAACCAACTGCAACCTAATACGGTACCCAGTCCCCCTCAATGTCAAAGTAGCTATGCATCCATGTCAATTTCTCAACATAGCGATGCCCACTTACCTATCGACGACATCTAGGTAATGTACCTCTCTAGAATAATATATAGATAAACCTAGTGGACGTCTTAGCTCATCATGTATTATTATGTTGGGGCCCACACCGTGCATCAACAGAGCCAAACTTATTGGCTCCATTCCCATTGATGCTACGCTAGGGATGGCGTATCCATGCTTGCCAGGGACGTTGGTGTATGGTGCCCAACTAGAGACCGGTTTCGTAAAGGTCCAGGTGGACATGATTAATGATGTTTTCAAGGCTGTCCCTCTTGAGAAGTCTCCAAACAAGGAGATTACAACACTAGGGGATGCCGTCCATATATTCATCTAGTGGTCCAAGAGGGATATCGCCATGGACCCTTCCGTGCCACGATCTCCACATGACTATCCCTATCAAATGGAACCCTCTATGACTCTACCTCAAGCTTCGCTTCAGAAGCCTATCACATCGACTCCCGTGGCTCCATCTCAAGCTTCGCTTTAGAAACCCGTCACATCGGCTCCACTTCAGATATATTACAGGTGAGACGGTAAGGCTCAATCTAAGGCCAAATCGAACAAGAGTAAGCTAAAGGCGCATTCCGGGACCTAGAAGCTCAAGCTCGGAGTGTCATTTCTCTGGGAGTCACAACTATCTAGCCTTGGACTGGTTTGCATGTCTTTGTATTCCTGGTACACGTAGAGATCCAATAGGAAGCCAAACCACTAAAGTGGATTGACCGTGAAATTCACGGAGGAGCATTTCCTCCATGACTCAGGATACTTCGTTGTGACCTTCGAGGATTTATTCTTACTATTTAACCTCGATGAACTCGATAACTTACTTCTACGGTGCTGGATACTGTAAGTGTACTATACAATCAAGTTCTACATTCATGTAATACCGATAAATATTATAACTCATTGCTTATGTATAGATTCGTGATCCAAAAAGTCTGGTGACAGCAACAACTTATGGGTTTCCTCAACCCACACTTGGTCTCAGAGCAATACATCAAGGATAATGCATTCTTCGTCCAAGATTACATAACAAATGGATTGCTTGCTCAGAGTGATAAGGACTACATCATGGTACCCTTCAACCAAAGGTAAGTGCTTCACTAGTTGCCATATAAGTTTTATTTATAATTTTTTAGCAACATGAAATTAAGATTAGTCACTATGGCGACATACATGACATGGAGTCATTGGATTTTGCTTGTGATTGTACCAAAGTAGAGCAAGGTAATATATCTTGATTGCTTACTTAGTGGCGACCATGATTTTATCCTTGTGCAACAAATATTTGACAGGTAATTAAACTCATTTCCTCCATATTTGCAATAGCCGAGGCTAACTTTTTAGAATCACGTAGGTCATTCAGCGCTTATCTTTACTACTTAAAAAGAAGGAGTTGGTGGTTGATGAGTTCTCTCCTATATGTCTTCTCAGCCATTTGATCTGAATAATAAAATCTAGATCGCTCCTCTCCCCCCTCTCTCTCTCTCTAACCGCGCCACCCCTCCCTTTCGACACCTCTCCCACCCCTCCCTTCCGACGCCTCTTCCATTCCCACCCCACGCCGCCGCCGCTCCTCCCCTCCCTCCCACCCCGCGCGCCGCCTCCTCCTCTCCCTCCTCCGCCGTCGCCTGCCCCACTCCGCCGCCACCGCCTCCTCCTACTCCTCCTCCCTACCCCACGCCGCCGCCTTCTCCCCCCACCCCGTGCCACAACCTCCTCCTCCCTCCCACCCCGCGCCGCAGCCACCTCCTCCTCCCCCCACCCCGCGCCGCAACCTCCTCCTCCCTCCCACCCCGTGCCGTAGCCACCTCCTCCTCCCTCCCACCCCGCGTCGCCGCCTCCTCCCCTCCCCACCCCTCGGCTCTGTTGCCGCCTCCCTCTCCCCACCCCGCGTCGCCGCCGCCTCCTCCTCCTCCCCTACCTCCCACCCCGCGACGCCATCGCCTCCACTCCCCCCACCTGGTGGTGCTGCGGGAGCCAACGGGGTGGGACATCGCCGCGTGGTACAAGCTGGGCAGGGAGCTCTGGCGGGGGGGAGTTCAGGGCGACCTACCTCTGCATGGAGCGCGCTACGGGGGAGGCCTTCGTCTGCAAGTCCATCTCCAAGAAGAAGCTCCGCATCGCGGTGGACATCGAGGACGTGCACCGCGAGGTGGAGATCATGCGTCCCACCCCTCCGCCCCTGTGCCTTGCGAGAACGGTGCACGAGCAATCCACTTCTATAGATCGGATTCGAGACCGCGGCCGGCCTCGCCGTCGTCGTCCCCGCCGACCACCGAAACCCCAGCGCCGTGGCGCCCAGTGCAATCCGCCCGTACCACCCGCCGTGATTCATCGGCCTCCCCTCGTCCCAGCCGCCCGCACGACCCAGCGGCGGGGCGACCTCCCGACTCCACGCACTCCGTCTTGCTGGCTGGCTGGTTGAGGTATGGGACTATCGATTTGCCATTGCCGTTGCTCGGTGTTAATCAATCGATTATTATGCTGCTGCTGAGCCTGATTTGCTACCCTGCCTCGGGCACGATTAGTCATTACTAAACCCGACCTCCTGAAGCAAGCAAAGAAAGGTTGGATATTGTATAGATTAATGACAAATCCACTAACTGGTGTCTGTGCCTACTATCTAGATGTTTTCGTTAATTTGATTTTTAACAATTCCGGTGAGTAATTTGATTTTGTGTGGTTAGTTGATGGGGTTGTTCCTTGGATGGGGATTATTCCTCGTGTTTTTCCCTTGAGTAACACATGATGTCAAGATTCATCTGGAGATTGCATCCTCGGCACTAACAAGGTGCACGACGGGTGGATTGTGATAGAGTAGTTCTAAACTCCAATGTTGCTGTAAATTATTTTCTAATTCCAGGGGACATCCAAACAGAAAATGGAATTGTATTCGTCTGGAATAAAATTCTATTTCTACTAGAATACGAATTTGAATATATTTGTACGAGTCCAATTCAATTCGTGGGAGCTAATGGAAATTCGCTCCTTTTGGGATGGACTTTCTTACTAAATGTATTGAATTGTGCCTAGCCGTGTGTTTGTTGTATGAGATGGAGCTCATTCATGAGCATCCATTGAAGTTGTGGTTTTGTGCATGCTTATATATGTTGTTTTGTTCTCCATTGCAAATTTCATTCTCCTGCATTTGAATGTTCATATTTGTGAACCACATGAGTATTCTAATGCTTGCTTGGAGAAGCTTCAAGCTCTTTCTATTTTCTATCATATTGGTTATCATAGATAGAACCAAAGCACTTAGTCTTGGTTAATGTTGAACCTCTGTTATAATATCTTATTAATCAATCTGCTGCTTCCAGGTCACTCAAGTCTTTAAACTATTTGATGGAAACGTGCTGTTTGTGGTACCTTTTCCTCCAGTTATATCTTAGGTTATTTGTTATAGAAATTGTTTATATATGTGCACATCAGTAAGATCACTAGCCTGAAGATGTGCCATGTAATCTATGTTGATTGAATTCTTATATGTGTTGTTTTGTTCTCCATTGCCAATTTCATTCTCCTGCATTTGGATGCTCATGTTTGTGTACCACATGAGTATCGAAGAAGCTTCAAGCTCTTTCTATTTTCTATCATGTTGGTTATCATAGATAGAACCAAAGCACTTAGTCTTGGTTAATGTTGAACCTCTGTTATAATATCTTATTAATCAATCTGCCACTTCCAAGTTACTCAAGTCTTTAAACTATTTGATGGAGACGTGCTATTTATGGTTCCTTTTCCTCCAGTTATTTCTTAGGTTATTTGTTTTAGCGATTGTTTGTATATGTGCATATCAGTTAGATCATTACATATGGATGATTGCGTGCTGTTATACATATTTTTCCCATTGCTTCTTGTACGTTCAATGATAGATTGCTGTCGTGTATTATGGCTGCATACTAACTTTATTGTTTTCCTCTTTTTATTTGTTGTTGACATCACCTTAGCAATATAGTTCAGTAAATCAGGACATCATCTTGCCACTGGGGATAGAAAGGGCTGAATTGTTTTGTTTGAAAGGACAGATGCCAGAGATGTATATATACAGAACTGGTTGTCCCATTTTCAATTCTTTTTCGAAACTATGAACTCGCTTCTCGATTTACGTCTTTGTGCTCGATGGCTAAATATATTTCCTCCTATTTTCCTTCAGAATGTTTGTAGAAAAGAGGCTGAGAAAGCTGGTTATTCTGTCAACAGGCATCCTGGATTTTGCTACAAAACTGAATTTCAAAGCCTTGAACCAGAGGTATGCTTCTATGTGAATTGCTAAGTGGCAGTATTTGTTTTCTGAATTACCAGTAATTCGACTAAGTGGTGTTGCTTTCGAAATAATTTGATTATCTTAAAAGCTTGGAAATTGAAGAGAAGATTAACAAGCTAAAGTGGATTAACAAGATAAAGTGGTGCCCAGCAGCAAATGGCGCATTGTTTCTTATGTCCACAGATAACAAAGCTATAGAGTTTTGGAAGGTACGCCTCATCAATCAACAGCTATGGAAATTTCCTGTGAACTTATACCGCTAAACTGCTCCATGGCTTATGATCTACATTGCATTCTACCTCATATAATCGTCCAATTCATTCATCGAGATCGGTTGCTACATTATGAGCCATACAAATATAATACATACTGCTTGTGTGTCTATGATTTTACTGATAGCAGGCTAGCAGCTGTCATATTCAAATATCATTACGCTGCAAACACTACTTCGTGCCAATATTCTCTTCGAATTTCAGTCTCGCAGAGAGCCACACGGACCGCTTCGAGCATCTTTGTAGGCATAGCGTGTCTTGGCGCTAATGGTTTAGGTACCTTTGGTCAGCATGTACAAACCAAAGGTGCAGATGTAGTGACTCTAGACTAACTTTGGCGGACTAAGGAGACGTTTGTATTGGTTTTTGCTTTGATAGTATGCATCACTTTTATTTGGTTTTCCGTTTCAACGCACAGGCACCTTACTAGTATTGCCTAAAGAGGGAGACACAGGGAATTCTACGTCGCACTGTGACATAGGACGCGATTTCTGGTACCCGTTATAACACAATCCTATATCACACTTCATAATAATGCCTCTAGAACTGATCATATCTGTGTATATAATTCTATTTTTTGCAGTGCCAGTAGCAACTACCACTACTACAGAAAATATCATCACAAACGGTTCAAAAATGTCATCACAGATGGTTTTCTGAACCGTCTGAATTTATGGGTCAATGATAATCGAATGTTATCATAGACGATTTGTGAGTCATCTGTGATAAATACAATACAGATGGTTTGTAACTAGAACCGTCTGTGAAAAATACTATCACAGACGGTTTTTATTTAGAATCGTCTATGATAATGAATTACAGACGATTTATACTACGAAACCGTCTATGATAGTTTATTCTATACCTAAAATTTTTTTCTATTTTTCAGTTAGCCTCAGCAAATGTTAGCTATGTCTTTTGAAAAAAAACGAAAATAAGCAAATACGATAATGTAAGTTAACTTGATGTTGTCTTAATATATGCTTCCATGCCAATAATGTAAGTTATTCACATAAATCTAAAAGATGGAAACTTAGATCTCATGTTTGGAAAGATTTTGATCCAATATATGTACGTGAGAAACTCGTACAAGCCCAATGCATTCATTGTAACAGTCTTTTTGCAGCTACACGAGAAGTTGGGACTAGTCAGTGTCATAGGCACTTGAAAATTTGCAAGGAAAAGGCTAAATTGAATGAAATGCTTGACAATATGCATTCCAGTATAAATCCACTATTCAAAATGGTTTCTAGGACAACTATCAAAGCTGATTGCGTAAGTGCTCATGAGGATGAGAGACTAGCCCTACTAGAGGATCTAATGAATTCAAATTCTAGTGTTTCTCTAACCGCAGATATGTGGACATCTAATCAGAACTTAGGTTACATGTGTATCACATGTCATTTCATTAACAAAGAATGGGAATTGCAAAAAAGAATCATTTGATTCACTTCAGTTGAGAATCCTCATGATGCAACAAATTTTTTTTAATGTTATGTTGAAGAGCATGCAAGATTGGAGTGTAAAAGATAAGATCTTCAACATAATATTAGACAATGCATTAGTTAACGACTTGCTGGTGAGTTATTTGAAAGCTAATCTATTGGGGAAGAACTTGTTACTTTGCAATGGTGAATTACTTCATGATCGTTGTGCCTCCCATGTCCTTAACCTTATTGTACAAGAAGGATTGAAGAACAGCAGTGGGACAATTGATATTATCAGGGACAATGTGAAGTATGTGAGGGGCTCACAATCCGAAAGTAAAGATTTGAAGAGATAGTTGTACAAGTTGGCATCTTGCGAGAAGAATCTCTCACTTGATGTAGTCACTCTTTGGAATTCGACATTCCTAATGATCAAGACAGCTTTGGAATTTAGGAAAGCATTTGATTCTTTACAGTTGCAGAACCCTCTTTATATGTATGCACCTTTGGTTGTGCAATGGGAAAGGGCAGAGGCCATTTACAATTTGCTGGAGGTTTTCTACAATGCCACAATGATAGCTTCTAGTTCATCCTATCCAACAACTAATTGTTATTTCCATGAGATTTGGAAGGTTAAGTTAATGTTGGAAAGGGAGGCCATAAATCAAGATGGTATCATTAGATCTATGGTATTTGAAATGAAAAATATTCTAAAATATTGGAAGTTGTCATACCTAGCGATATGTGTTCCTGTTATATTAGACCCTAGGTTTACGTACAAGTTTCATGAGTTTTGCTTAGGAAATGGGTTTGAAGGTGAGGCATCTGAAAATCTATCTAAAGTGAAGATGACAATAAAAGAACTCTTTGCAGAATATTCTTCCCAGATTGATGACTCAAGCATTGGCAATGAACAAGAAAGAAGTGATGTTGAGATAATTGTTGATATAAATGATCCACAGGCTGATTGGAATCGACATCTCAATGCACAACAAAGGAATCAAGCAAAAAGTGAGCTTGACAGATACTTGAAAGATGGTATATTCCCTCAAGAAGCTGGTTTTGACATTTTGCGATGGTGGATGATTTATGCTCGCAACTACCCTTTACTATCTCGTATGGCCCGGGATGTTTTGGCAGTCCCCGCATCTACTGTAGCATCGGAGTCCACCTTTTCTACTGGAGGTTGAGTGATAAGTGACTATAGGAGCAGATTGACTAGTGAGACTGTAGAGGCACTGATCTGCCTGTAGGATTGGATGCGACCTTATTGTACATTCACTTTCCTCTTAATTGTTCTTGACATGCTAGTTTATGTTATGCTAAAGAAAATTATGTCAATGGCTTCTTTTTTGTCATTTCAGGCTCTTCTTATGTCAACACAATAACAAGTGATATTAGTGCCGATGAAGATGTATTGATATAATTAATAACTACGTACTTTCTATTGCCAATTCTATTGTGGCACAACATAGGAGCATGTTATGTATGGGATTGGATTATGAAAGGAGGATTTTTTTTCTTGGATTTGGATTGGTTGGTTGGGCTTCTGTTCCTGAGGATTGATTGGCCAATGCAGTGTAAGTGGATTGGTGAGCAAGTCGATTACCAAGTCTGAAGAATTTTGTTGTGAGCATCCACGAGGAATTAGGATGTCAGTCCTCCTAATGCAAAAGTGTGGGAACACAGTTATCTATAATACTCTTCTATTGAAGGAAGCTTATGTAACATTTAGTCATGTCAAATATTTTAATGATTTGATATTCAGTCAAAACACTTGTTGCTAATGCTAACTACTCTAATCTTGTATGTTCAGTAGGGGTGCAATCAGAGCGGATACGGACGGATTTCACTCATTTTGTATCCTATTCTATATTTTTTTTCTCAGAATTGGAGTCGGACACGGATAATACCGGATACCCATTTTTCCATTCCGTATTCGTTCCGTAAGGCTTCGGACGGTCGGTTGGACGGAAACTATCCGCTTCTTTACACAGGATATTGGATACTAAGGTACGATTTGAGTGAACATAGAGAGATTAATCACCGAGATATCGAAGTAAGAGTACTTAGTATTCTCTGCATATTTAGATGTGACAATCTACCTATATGTTATCTTGTTCCTAAGTGAAGTTACAGCAAACTTCGTCATATCACTTGACATACGGATATATACGGATGGATATCACTCATCCTGTATCATATTCCATATTTTTTCCTCGAAGTCGGAGTCGGACAGAGATAGTGTCGGATACCTATTTACCTCTTCTATATCCGTTCCGTGAACCTTCGGTTACCTAGTCAGACGAAAATTATCCGCTCCGTTTACACCCCTAATGTTCAGTAGTTGTATTATGAGGCATGTGGGGATTCATCATTGCTCAAGAATCATAAGAAATCAGCTTCAAGTGCATCCATGAATAGGCAATTAGGCACATATGTCAGCAAATGTGGGGGATCAATACAGATATGTTCAATTGTATACATATGCTCCACACTTCCTAGTGGCATCAGGTTTAGCGATACGGACACTGCCGCCAAGCCCACCAAGTTTGGCGCGTCCACGTGCGATGTGGGTTACAGCCACCGTATTGCCTGCAAAAATAAGAAGTGGCCAATGCGTAGCTGTTGCGGCTGCCCGCTAACTGCGCCACTTGCACCCCTAGGTACAAACCAGGCATAAACCGTGTACATACTAGCTAGTGCTTAATTACAGTTTAGTGAACAGAACTCATCTTCCTCTTCAGTCTTCCGACTCCGTTCATGTCCTGACGAGGTTATTGCCAGTGGCTACCGCTGTGGACGAGGCGCTGCTGCTGCTGAAGGCGATGGTGCGGGTGGCCGCGCGAGACACTGGGGAGGCTGCCCCCCTGGCCAGCGAGCCGGGCCGGCGCCGCGACCTGGTGGACGCAGCGCATGGCTCGCGGCGGCCAGGAGCGGGAGGCGTGGATAAGGTGGTGGCCGAGGCGGTGATGGCCGGATACCGGCGGGGTGGGCGGTGGGCTGGCCGACGCTGCACGCGGCGTCCTGGCCCCCCCTGGCGGGAGCAGGAAGGCACGGATCTTTAGCTGCTGATGCCGTTCCTGGCTCGCCGCCGCCCCGTCGTACTCCTCCAGTAGGTTCGCTAGGTCATCGTCGCTCGTCAAGGAGACCAGCGCGTCCAGGTCCTCCGTTGGCAGCTGGCACCGTACGCTCACCGCGTCCCACCCGCACAGCTCCCGTAGCTTCCGGTGCAACTCTGCACGTAGCAAACGTCGGGATAAAGCAGAGCAGATGCCAGAATTAAAAAACACATGCACGGGTGGTTGATGCAAGTGTCATAGTACGTACCGGAGAAGCGGAGGGAGCGGTGGACATTGAGGACGCGGGTGTCGCCACCGACGTAGCGCAGCTGGCCGTCGTGGTGGCGCGGGAGGATCTTGCCGCCGTAGCTGCAAAGGAACTTGACGCCGTTGGTCGTGGCGGGGACCGGCGGCTTCACGGAGTAGACGTCATCGAACGACCCAAACGACACGCATGACGAGGAGGAGGACGATGACGAGGTGCCCGCCATGCTCTGTGGAGGAGAGCGGCTGAAGAGTTGTG
The DNA here is from genome assembly GCA_036346265.1 of Melocanna baccifera. Taxonomy (NCBI): domain Eukaryota; kingdom Viridiplantae; phylum Streptophyta; class Magnoliopsida; order Poales; family Poaceae; genus Melocanna; species Melocanna baccifera. The sequence goes on from CM070709.1 coordinate 13,985,799, forward strand.
GGCAGGGTTGGAGCAGCGGCGGCGGAGTTTTTGTTGGGTGCCCTGGTGCTGGCTCCAGCTTCATACTGGCACCCGGTTCGGTATACTTATATCTTGGCAAAAGGAAGGGGATTGCTTAGACGCATCTTTAACTTCCGACAATTTAGGTTCTGAAATTCTAGTATTTGTTTAGGATGGTAAACAATCATACTTTCTACACGTTGTATCTTAATCTCTAGGATTATTTTTGCATTAGATTGATAGACTAGCAAACTTGATATAGGCTTGTTCTTTTTAGCTGCGGCTGATGATTTTTTGACTGTTTGTGACAGAGATTGCGGAAAGAGAGATACTCGCTTGCGATTTTTGATGGTACAAATATTAGTTTTTTAACGAATACTACAGTTAACTTGTAGACCCCATATTTAAAAAATACTCCATTTAAAAGTTAGTTACTGTAATAAAAGCCAAAACCGACTTTTAGAAGCCGCAAAAGAACATGGCCATATTTCAAGGTGTACTCACGTAACTTTAAACAAATAGCACTCGGAACTGAAAGAAGGAAAACTCAAATATATTAGAGTAAATATATAGAGAGAACTATAGTCAACCGAGTTGTAGCCCAAATAGTGCAACACCCAGATGCCCAGCCATATGACGCTCCTTAAGTGTTTTGTCCTTCAAGTTTGAGCTCATGCCACATTTAATTAGAATCCAAACCATTTGACAAATTATTCCAATTCCACTCCCACAATTTGGTCCTCTTATCCCAAAAGAAGCTCCCTATGTCACTGACAAATGTATTTTGCCTCAATATTATCGATTTGAGGACTCACGGAATCTCTAATTAGAAATCACAACAAGTCTAAAAAAAAGATGGCCGCGAAATAGCTCATCTCATCTCATCTTATCAAATATAAAAGGGGTGTTTGTTCATTCACCCCTCTCACCATTGGTCTTCTTTTGCATGCGGACACTTAGACCCATGTTGTCAGTCCCGAACTGCTCTATCGTTCATTCTCGCTTAACCACTCTACCATGTTCCCCACTTTTGCACATTCACACATAGCTATGCAGCAACTGTCTTTGATTTGTTCTCTCCCCTTAGAGCCATCGCTATTTCTTCCTCCCATGTGCCGCCATGCTGCTGCTACACTAGACCGGTGAAGAAGAAGAAAGAGGCGGAGTGGTACTCACCGGCAAAGAAGAGGAGCACACTGGTGCAGATGATGAAGCATTGGTGTACACCACCAAGGATGACAAAGGAACGAAAGTGAACACCACCGAGGTCGACGATCGAGACGTGGAGTACATCGGTACGGACAACGTACAGGGAGGTGGAGTAGACCGGTTCGGACGAGGTGTACACCGTTGGAGGTGAGGAAGAACTGCGAAGCCCGTAGGGTCAGGTAGGGCAGATCCAGAGCGACGATCTTGGTAACAGTGGATTTAGTCTCGCCGATCTCACAGATGGATGATCCGGTGATGGTGACCTTGAAGACAGCAGATCGGCGTGCCGACGTTGGGGACACCAAATCTAGCGGCTGTGAGCTTGGTCACCGCTGGATCTGATGCCCTAAGTCGAGGAAGACAGCGGACCTAATGGCCAGAGGCGACGAAGACGTCGGATCTGCCCGTCTCCCTACGTGCCGCTGCGGATCTGACCTCTCCCAACCATGCTCACTTGCTGCGCTACTACTCACCGCCAGCCGTGGCGCCACCACCCGTTGTTGGGAGCCGCACCACCATTCGCCGCACTACACCCCACCACTATGTGCCACCGGTGGAGGGGAGAGAGAGGTGAAAACAAATAGAGAGAATAAAGAGAGGGTGTTAGATAGGTCGATATATAAGTGTAACCTACTCAATTGTTTCACTTTTTATTTGGGATTGCAAGATGTCATTTCATGATGGAATGCAAATATGCATAGCCACTTCACAATCATTCTTCTTGCTTTATATGTCATTTTTCTTGTCATGTTATTCTTCGTATCAAAGGTGTATTTTAGCTGAATTGGTATAGATGAGCTCTTGTTCATGGTTTTATAGTAGAATGCATTTAGACTTGTATTTTAAAAAGGTTGTTATGGATGATAATTAATCCAGTTGCCTATCGAGACTTTCCTTCACATATTCCTGTACTGTCTTTTTTTAATGTTTATTATATAATTTAGATCATATTTGATAATATGTATCTTCTTTTAGAATTTCATTACGACACATAGACATAGTAGCCACGTCTCACCAACGACCTTGTTTTGCAGTTCCGGTCTCGATATGTTGCGAGGGAGGCTGAGTCGCAGCGTCGTTTTCACCCTTGCACAATATTCTCCCGCATTGAGTCAGGAAAAAAATATATTCTGCTCCACTGCTTGAGGTTGTTCCCCGGCCATTCTCCCGCTTTTTTGGGTCCAGGGAGATGCTCCCAGTCTGAATCCTCCACTAAAAATTTGTTTGTTATACCCAGAATAATTCATAACTTGGATATATTCTTTTAAATTATGGTTCATAACTTTTATTTATGACTTATTAATTTAATAAATAAAAATTATAAAAAAAATCAAAATTAAAAACCAACTAAAAACCTGAAAATCCGACACCGGCCATGCCAACTGCCAGGCCCCACGCCAACGAGCGGCTCACGTCTTCGCACCGAAACGATCGGAATTTTCGGCACCACACTTCGGCCCGACTCCCGCGGGCGCGTACGTGCCGGCTGGGGATGCCCGCAGCGGCCGCCACGACGCACCATGAGTCGGCAGGGGGGGTTTCTACTGGACAGCGACGCGGTGAGCCGGATCGAGGCATACGCGCGACGGAACCGACGTAGTCCCCCGCGCGCACAAGAAGCGATGCGGCGCAAAGCGATAGGCTTCCCTCTGGCGTCCAGACACATGCGTGGCCTATATGCAGTGTTTACCAGGATGCTAGACGCGATAGATCAACATCTAACGTCTAATTACAATCAAGATAGGCTAGACAGCTGCCTAGACGAAAAAATCTCATCTAGACTGACAAAATAGGAGGATGGCGCCGGCCAAACCACCGCCTTAGGGAACACTGCCTATCCATTTCCTTTTATCTTCTCTCCGTAAAATCCATCGCACACCCCTGTAGCTTATAGTAGGGGTAGCAAAAAAAAAAGCTTAAAGCTCACGTGCCTGCTCGGTTGGTTGTAGGCTTGGCACAGCTCGACTTGACTCTGAATCTTCGTCTTCTCACCACAAAAAATATATATATATATATATATATATATATATATATATATATCTTTACTATTTAAAAAGAAGGAGTTGGTGGTTGTCGAAGCCTCTATCCAATCTGGACCGTCGGATCTTCTCTCCCCCTCCCGGTCAACCCTAAAACCCTCCAACCGCCGCCCCCCTCCTCCCCTCCCGGCCTCCCCTCCGCCCCGCCGCCCCCTCCTCCCCCTCACCCAGCCGCCCCTGTTGTCCTCCTCCCTCCCCCCCGGCCCCGCCTCCCCTCCCCGCCTCCCCCTCCTCCCCCCTCCCACCCCGCGTCGCCGCCTCCTCCCCTCCCACCCACCGCGCCGCCTCCTCCCCCCCCGCGGTGGGGATGGCATCGGCGGCGGCAGGGGCGTCGTCGTGGGGCCCACGCCTCACCCCTCCGCCACCCTCCGCTCCGCCTCCTCCTCGCCTCCCGCCCGTGCGCGCCTCCTCCTCCCCGCCCCTCCGCCTCCTCCTCTTCACCCCACGCCGCCGCTTCGCCTCCTCCTCCTCCCCACCCGATCGCTTGCCGCGCTTGGATTCACCGCCGGCCGCCGCTGTCGCCATGGGCATCAAGGTAATCAGGGGATTGGAGTTTTCGATTCCCATTTTGTCTTTGGGCTCTCGATGTAACTATCTCTGAATCTCTTTATCCTCGTGCATCGCGCGCTAGGGTTTGATGGCCTGCCGGCGAGCACGCGCGAGGCGCGCGCATCGCCGGGGGAGGACTATCGGGACGCGTCATCGCCATCGACGCCACCTCGGCATCTACCATTTCCTCGTGAGCCGTCCTCTATCTACTCTACTCTACTCCCTTCCGCTTCAATTTCCTCTCGTTTCCTCCCTCGTCCGAGTGATGGTTGGCTTGGTTTGGTTTGCGAACGTGACGCTTTGACTTGGGGAAATGGTTTCGGCGTCATGCTTAGGGGCTTAGCGCCATTGTGTGATCGTTTTCCGCCTGTGGCTGTGGCGCGTAGCGCAGTGATTTGGGAAATCCGCGCACTGGGTGGTTCACTTTCGACCATTATGTCATGGCGCCGACCAAATGTTTGAGAAAATGCCAACATGTTTGTCATCTGGTATATTCTGTGTATGTACGGTAGCTTCTCTTGTTTAGGAGAGGTCATTGGCTCAGTGGCTATAGCAGAATTTCAATTTTGAGTGTGTAAATTAATACTATTAGCACGCGCAATCATTTCGTATGTACACAAAAATGGGGATGATAGTTGATTAGAAATTAAAATTCACTGGTACCAATGCCATTGGCATTGCTCACATGTTTTCGTGTTCTGGGGGCATTTGCAAACCACGTGGTTACGTACACCATCTTACTAGCCTTATCTATTGTGTAAATACTGTGATCCATTTCTGTAGGTTGTGGTTGGAAGGAAAGGAAGTTACGACCAATGAGGCTGGTGAAGTCACAAGGCAAGGAAAAAGAAATATTACTTAACTGTTTTTCCCTCATTATTTGGTCTGATTGTGGCCATGATGTTTTTTTAAGCTTACATAACTTTTTACAATTGTTAATTGCACAGCCATCTGCAGGGCATGTTGAACCGGATTGTAAGATTGCTCGAAGCAGGAATGAAACCTGTGTAAATTTGATGCATTTCTGTGGCCCCTTTTGATTTCTATCTTGCTTTTCCCGACAGGGATTAACTACTGAACTTTTATGCCAGATTTGTGTTTGATGGTAAGCCACCTGACTTGAAGAAAAAGGCGGCAAAAGGTATACATGGCCCGAATTGTTCCTTTGCTTCAATTCTTCACTCTCAAGTCTCAATACATGTGTTGCCATATGTTTGTTGTTCCTTAGGTCCTTGAAGCGGGATGATGCTTCTAAAGATCTTCGTAGAGCTATCGAGGTCACTTGCTCCTCACCGTAGTTCTTGAGCCTCCTCCTTACTCGCCATGCTTTTTTGTTTGTTGTTTTGTTAGACCTCTGAGGTGGCATTTGCATTACTGAGTTGGAGATGAGAATCAATTGAAAAATTTAGCAAAAGGATTTGTGAAGGTAATTGTCCTACAATATGGGAGCAGGAAGCAATCACAACTTTGTGTTGTAACTTTAGGAAAGAATATGTTTGTAGATTTATTTCAGATAAATCAGCCTCACATGAAATCTGCCATTTTGAGCTTTGTCTATAAAACTCAATGAGATGTTTATCAAGTCCTGGAGTGGTTCCAAGCATGAGTTACAATTTTTGCCTTTTCTTTCGTGTCACGAAAAAGCACAATGATGACTGTAAGAGCACATTAAGATTGATGGGTGTCCTCGTAGTTGAGGTATCATTAATGCTCTCATCCGTCGGTTGCTTCAAGGATTTATTTTGTTTTACTTTGATACGGATGAGTTAGTTTCCTTCATTGATGTGCTTTTCCAATGCCTTGGATAGTTGGTAGAATATTGGGAATCTCTTGAACTAAAAAAGCAAATTGCACCACCTCACTTATAAAGTGCTCACAGGGTGGCCTTAAGCTTATGGCTAAATATGCCATAAGCTTAAGCCCTCTAAATAGGTGCTATTAGAATGGCTTCTCGGACAAGTGTAGACAACATAAGAAATGCTTACAAGGATTCTAGAATTTTAAGCCCTAGAAATTGGGTAAGCTCAGCTTGTGAGCTTCTGCAAAATCTGAAACTTTGTAACTTGTAAGGAAATCCCTTTTGTGGTCTTTTGCAGGCACCAAGTGAGGCAGAAGCACAGTGTGCAGCACTTTGTGAAAATCATAAGGTGTAACAACTGAATGACTTTGTAAGAATTCTCTATCTTTGATACCCTTGTAGCATGACTGAACTATATTTGATAGTATGCATCACTTTTATTTGGTTTTTCATTGCAACGCACGGACACCTTACTAGTATATATATATTGTGTGTGTTGTGTGTGTGTGAGAGAGAGAGATTCTGAGTACATATTCCCACTTCTAATATACCCTTTAATGGTGTTGTTATATCTCTTTATCTATTTGAGCATACTCTAATATTGATTCTAAGATACTCCAAAGTGAGTTCCATGAAAAATATCATTGAAGTTTACTTTTTATAGCATAATTTGTGTATGTATTCCTTTTGTATATGAAAAAGTATATATAACGAGCTCCGATAAAAGTTTTTCAACCAAACCATATTGGAGTATTTTAGAATTAGTATTTAAATATACTGAAAGTGATAACAATGTATAAAATATTCGTTTAAGTGGTATATTAGAAGTGAAAGTATGTACTCCTACGAGTATAGACAATGCTTCCTATGTATATATATAGAGAGAGATAACTTCATGGTTCTTAAACCATAATTAAATATTTTAAGAGTTATACTCATGTGTTCTTAGGTTAGCCAAGTGCACCTTCTAGGGAATTGAGAGTTTCTCACAGCCGTTGTTTTTGTAGTTCCTTAGGTTTTGTAGGAAATTCATCACGTCTACTTTTGTGTGGTCAAATAAATAGGATCATGAGCATATGGTTAAATAAATTCTTTTACTGTAGGTTACTATTTTGACAGTAGTTAGTCCTATCGGTTTATCAAATTACACGCATCTAAGTTATTATCAGATCCTATGTCGTGAGGATCAAACACCCGTATCATCACGCTGCACACACAAGTCCGTGCGCACCTTCCGCAACCGGCTGTGGAGCCGCTTCGGCGACGGTGCCGTCTCTACTTTTTGCCACATAAATAGTGCACACCTACTGTGAAGTGTCAAAAAGACGCTAGCAATTGGCCTAGAGAACAATTTTCCAAAATAAACGATATAGTTTCACCTAAAATCCACACCATCAACGACTTGGGTAGCTAAATTCTTAATTGATCTCCATTCAGAACAGAAACGAAGTGATTAAACAAAATACTGCCTTTCTTGCATTGGAAAGCAATATACACAATCTCCCAATGAAAATACAATCCATATCTATAACTCCAGTGGCAGAGCTGGGCTTCAGGCAACCAGATCAAAATTATCCACTATAACACTGTAGCTAAATAAGAAAGAAAATCGACTACACAGATTTCCAGTGGACTGGGCCGAGACCAGCCGCAGGCATGGCTACGCCCCTGTGTAACTCCAACCAGCAAACATCACACTGTGACCAGTAATCATCATAGACAAGTCAACTGCATTTACTTCAGCAGATCAAATTGTAAATGGCATAGTTTACAGAAGCGGGATGCAGCTACACAACTATACACACGCTGCCGCCGCCGGCAAGCACAACCGGTCAGGTTGAGTGAGCGAGCGAAATTTACAACCAAACACACACAATTGGATGCACAATTTAATGATGCAAGACGACGCTGCACACATACTGATCAATCTATCACAGAGAAGGAAAACAGGGCACGGGTAGTGGGTACCTGCACAAGCTGCAGGAGCAAGAAACCGACCGATCAGTCGTACTTCTCGCGCCAGGAGTAGGCGAGGAAGAGCACCCAGGAGAGCGCGAGCACGAGGTCGCCGACGAGCTGCCGCGGCCAGTCGCGCGCGAGCTCCTCCAGCCGCCGCTCGAAGTGCACGCGCCAGAGCGCCGCGGCGGCGTGCAGCAGCGCGCACCCCTTGGCGAAGAAGGCCTGGAACTCGCGGTCCCGCGCGAAGCCCACCATGAAGATGAGCGCGCCGACCGCGCAGAGGAGGAGCCCCGCGAAGGCGTCGGAGGTGCGGATGAGGAGCTCGTCGCGGGGCGTGGAGCCGCGGAGCAGGCGCGCGGCGGCCTCGCGTCCGTGGCCCCACGCGTAAGCCTCCGCCTGCGAGAACATCATCAGCGCGCCGCTGCCCAACGCGACCGCCGCGTGGACCATGCACAGGAGGAAGAACCCCGACGACCCGACCGCCGCGGGCTCCCGCGGCCGCGGCGGCTGCGGAGCTGATGTGGTGGACTCTGTGGCCATGGCCGCAGCAGATCGTGGAGCCTTAAACCTTGGGGATCGGGGGTTTCTGGAGACGATCTGGGATAATTTCGGATGAGATCGGCGTTCACAGCGACCCGGAGAAGAGGATAACTATGTTGCGAATTTTGGTGCGCACAGGGAGCTGTGGCTGGGGACCCACATGCGAAGAGGTGGAGAGGGCTTTCCAACTGTCAGATTGGGACCCTTATCTCTTTTCATCCGTGCGGTTTATTTAAGGGGGTGATCGGAATAACGATGGATTTTAATTTTACTGAAAAAATATTGTAACTGGCTGAAAAAATACTGTAGCTGAGTTAGTTTATTGAGTATAACTAAATTTAAAAAAATATAAAAATAAAAACAGCACGCTAATCTAGAACGAACAATGCAAAGGAATACAGGAAAAAAACAAAACACAAAAATTCAAAAAACAAAAAAAAGAAAACGATAAAACACTTACTATGCACTCCCATCGCCAAACAGTACTCCTATCGTCGAACGCTCCCGCTGGCCGCCATATTGAGCGGGGCCACTCGTGGGGCACAACGATGATTTGTTTGCTCAATGATGTGGGCCCTGTTTGCTCGTGAGAGTGAAATGTGCGTAAATTGCGAAGGTCACGCCGGAAGCCAGCATGAACATAGATCGGGAGACGACATATTTGCGTCTTGGACTATTGGTCCTAAGTATTGAGGAACCGTCGCTAGCGACCAGTTCGATCGATTACTCTGCTTAGAATAAGAATGAATCAACCACAGAAGACAGAATAATAGATTAAGCACACAAAAGAGATAGAGAGAACTCATGGTCTTTCTTTATTGCTTCAATTGCATTGGGTACAAATCTAGCCATATGGCTCTCAATTTATAGGGGGTAGTGTGGTGCCCACTGCAGATAAGGACTTTTAAATCAAGAATCCTGGTTTCTTAACGCTCCCCCTTGGGCACTCATCCGTCATGTTCATGTCTCGTTAAAACTCCATAAAAACTCAATGAAAAAAATTTGAAGAAAGAGTATATGATACATGTTATGCTGCGATGCACGAATTGCCTCATTAAAAACCTGAGTCAAGAAATTTCAGAAAAACTCATTAAGGGAAAAAGAGTACAGTTCACCCAATTTTATTCAGCCTTCGGGACTTTATTCATTTGGGTACTTAATCTTCATGATCAAGATTTACTAACGGGTTTGAGGGAATTCTCCCCTGAATTCTGCACTTCTCTAAGTCTCATCATCCCAATACCTCGTACGCATCTTTCAAAGCTAGATGCAGTGAGTGACTTAGTGAATAAATCTGCCAGATTTTCATATGACTTAGTATGCAATACCTTAATCTCGTCCATCTTCTGCAATTCATAAGCATAGAAGAACTTAGTGTTGATGTGCTTTGTGATGTGACTCTTAATATAGCCTGTTTGTACCTGTGCAACGCAAGTAGCATTATCTTAATAGATAATTGTGGGGGTTTAAACAATCTTCATCCCACATGACTGCTGGATGTGGTGAACCATTCGGCGTAGCCAAGCGCATTCACGTGCGACTTCATACAGCGCTATTATTTCTGAGTGGTTCATCGAGGTAGCTACAAGGTTTTGCTTAGACGATTTTCAGGAAATTGCAATTCCACCACACAGGAATATATAGCCTGTTTGTGACTTTGCGGTATGCGGATCAGACATGTACCCAGCATCTACATAACCAATCAAGTTCAGATCTTTATTTTTTCTATAAAACAATCCAAGGTCCTTACTTCCTTGGAGATATCGGAAGATATCATTTATGCCCTACCAATGCCGTTTTGGTGGGCTCTGCATTGTACCTTACCAACAGGTTCACGGCAAATACAATGTCCGGTCTAGTACAGTTGGCTAAGTACATGAGTGCTCCAACTGCACTCAAGTATAAAAATTCTGGTCCCAGGACTTCCTCCCCTTCTTTCTTAGGTCAGAAAGGATCTTTTTCTTGCTGTGAAGATCTCCCAATCATCGATATTTTTGATGGAAATGCTTTCTCAAAGCCAAACCTTTCTAGCACCTTCTGGATGTAGGTCGACTGGTGTACCAATACTCCTTCAGGGACATGCTCAAGCTGCAGGCCTAGGCAAAACTTGGTATTGCCCAAATCTTTTATTTCAAATTTTGACTCTAAGTAAGAGCTTGTTTCTTTTATATCTTCCACTGTCCCCATGATATTCAGATCATCTACGTACACTTAGATTATACAGAATTCGTCCTGGGATCGTCGTATAAACACACAAGGACAGTCTTCATTGTTCGTGTAGCCTTTCTTGCAGAGAAAGTCGCTTAAGCGATTATACCACATTCTGCCAGATTACTTTAGTCCATACAGGGACTTTCTAAGCTTCACACTGTACAGATTTCTATTTGCTCTGTCTTGGTTCGGGAGAGGAATTCCTTCAGAGACTTTCATATAAATCTCCGAATCCAAATTACCATAAAGGTATGCAGTCACCATATCCATCAATTTCATTTCTAAATTCAAGTTCACTGCCATTGAGATCAAATATCCAAAGATAATTCCACTCATGACTGGGAAGTAGATTTCTTCATAATCAACTCTAGGACGTTGAGTGAAACCTTATACCACCAGCCTTGCTTTGTATCTCACCACTTCGTTTCTTTCATTTCTCTTTCGAACAAATACCCACTTGTGCCCTACGGGGTGCACATGGGGAGGTGTGCGGCATTCGGGCCCAAACACTTCTCTTTTGTTCAGAGATAGCAATTCTGTTACTATTGCCTTTTTCCAATCTTCCCAATCTGATCTTTTCTTACATTCAGCGAGCGATGCGGGCTTGGGATCAGGATTAATTATTGTGGCAATTTTCTTTGCGAAGTAGATATCGACATTGGCTGTTGTCCTGTTCAGGGACTCTCCCGTGTGCACAAAATTTATAGCTATTTCTTCATGAGTTGCTTCTTCTGGAGCTTCACTTTGCACATCGCTTCCTTTAATTGCGGTGGCAAGTTCCTTTAGTTTTGCGGCTCCGATGTGTGCGCACACATCCATGCCGGATTCTCCCTGCAAGGGGACATTCAGATACGGTATGTCCTTTTCTGAAGGTGTCATACTCGTGCCAGGTCTCAACTGGCTCCCCTTCTCATTCTAGGGGATTTCGGTGATCAGCTGTGATAAATTCTTCTATCCTTTTTCGCCGGGCGTCCCCGATTACTTGGGATTCGAAGAGCCGGAGTTCTCGTCCTTTTATTCTGAGGCCTCTGGACGGGATTACGGATACTTTCAATTTTCTTTGGTATTTCAACCCTCTATGGTGCATTGCGTGCAGGTACATGCGACTTAGTCACACTCTTCAAATCACTAAAATGATCGGGCAGTTGGTTTGCTAATGCTTGCAAATCGATGATCTTCTAGATCTCTCTTTCAGTTTCACTAGTGCGCGAGTCATGTGCAGGAATTCCGGTGGCTTCCCACGTAATTTCTCGATATTTTTCATCAAGGGGTTGATTTTCTCCCCCCTAATGTCAGGAAATTATCCTCATCAAAAATGCAGTCAGCGAAGCGGGCGTTATGCAAATCTCCCGACATAGATTCCAAATACCTGATTATGGATGCAGTCTAATAACCAACGTATATCCCAGTCTTACAGAGAGGACCCATTGCAGTTCGCTGCGGAGGGGGTATAGGTACATAAACCTTGCATCCAAACCTACTAACCTGAGAAATTTTCGGTGGTGACCCTTGCGCTAGTTGCAAAGGTGAATAGATGTTGTAGGCCGAAGGTCTAAAGTTGATGAGATTTGCTGCATGGAGAACTGCGTGTCCCCAACATGTAGCTGCAAAATTACAATTCTGCAAAAGTGGTCGGGCAATAAATTTAATTTTCTTGATTAAAACCTCTGCCAAACCATTCTGGGTATGGACATGCGGTACCGAATGCTCAACTGTAATCCCCATCGCCATGCAATAATCATCAAATGCCTTTGAAATAAATTCTCAGCATTGTCCATTCTGATGGATTTGATGCGATGATCAGGGAACACATTTTTGATGCGAATGATCTGCGAGATCAATTTGACGAAAGTATGGTTTCTTGTGGATAATAAACCCACATATGACCATTTCGAGGAAGTATCAATGAGCACCATGAAATACCTTAATGGCCCTGAGATGGGCTGAATGGGACCGCAAATATCTCTCTAGATGCGTTCCAGGAATGCAGGGACTTCATCCTTCTCTTTTAGAGTGGAGAGTCTAATAATTAATTTCCTGGTGGCACATGCAGTGCACACAAAATCTTCATGATTCGAAAAATTCTTCACATTAATGTTATGCCTGTAAGAATTGTTCATTATATTTCTCATCATCCTAAGACCTGGGTAGCCTAATCTGTCATACCAGAGACAGAATAATTCAGAGCTACGAAATACTGTCTTCGGGACAGTGTAGGCTGCAGATGCCTTGATGTTGGTATAATATAGCCCAGTTGCTAGGGAAGGAAGTTTTTCTTATACCCTTTTGCCATTCTCTTCGCGCTTTGTGATAAGCAGGTATTCCTTATCATACTCTTCTTCAGTCTCAATGTGGAAACCATTGACGCGAATATCCTTAAAACTTAGGAGAGTTCTAGTCGATTCTGTGTACAATAAGGCTTCTTCAATAACCAAAGTTGTACCCATTGAAAGTATAATTGTGGCTCTTCCGAAACCAATTATACATGCATCGCTTCCGGTGATAGTCGTAAGGCTGCTAGTGCTCTTACGAATCGACTGAAAATATTTAGTCTCTCTTAAGATGGAATTCGTGGTACCACTGTCGGCAAGGCATACTTACTCCATATAGCGCCACATGTGCCCTAATATAATGTATTTTATTAATATGTATTAGAATACATACAACACATAAATAAAATACACAAATATCAGAATATATCATGCCATTATAAACTGAATAAATGAATGAATTATTCCAAAATCATCCAATCATCACGAGAAAACAAAACTAAAGCACCATTCATGCAAGTTCTAACTTATCCATTTAACATAAAATAAATGACAATTAACGTCTCATGCATTCTGTGCATCAGACGGAATCAACTAGAAAATCATTGACTTCTTCGGCTATCTTTTCAGGAGTGATGTTCTATTCGAGAGAAATCATGTAGGTGGCTACCTCTAGGTCGTAAGGGGGTGTTGCTGCCGGGATGGACTCAACCTCCATCAAATCAGGCAGCTGCTCAAGATGCTCCCCCTCAACCGCTGCAAAGTGAGCTTCAGGCTGCCCTTTGCCATCTTTCTTGTTTTGAGCTTGGTGGGCATCAATGACGTGTTGCAGTGCTTTACAGATCCGCGACCAATGCCCCCACTTGCCACACTTGTAGCAACCTTGGTTCTGCTGGCCATATGGTTTCCCACTCTCATTAGCCTTTTTATCATTTGGAGCATCTGACTTGCCTTTCTGGGCAACGGGCTTACCCTTCTTTCCCTTTCTCTTCATCAAGGGCTTTCGCACCTTATAACTTTCAGCATTGGCTTCACGGCCAGCGGAAATGCCTAGTGGCTGAGTGACGTAATTCTTGCGGAGAAGTTCATCATGAGCCTTCGCAACCTGCATCATATCAATCAATTCGGCGTACTCCTTGTAGCCGTCTTGACGATAGTTGCGGGCGGATTGAATAGCATTGGGGTGAAAGGTGGACAGGGTCTTCTCAATCTTCTGCTCATCTGTGATTTGCTTGCCACAGAGTTGAAGATTGGTACAAATCCTATGCAAAGCAGAATTGTACACTCCGACCGTCTTGAAATCGGCAAACCTTAGTCCGATCTACTCCTGCTCTGTTTGAGGAAGAATGATGTACTTTAGCCTCTCAAACCGCTTCTTGAGTGCGGTCCAGAGTGCTAACGCACTTTTCTCCGCCATATACTCATTCTTGAGAGTAATGCAGAGATGGTGCCTGAGAAAATAAAGTGCCTGATCATTTTGCTCAGGTGTTGGTTTGGCGTCATGCGGTCCACCAAGCCCAATAGCCGCGCGGAGCTTCTTGGCTCCAAGTACTATCTCGACATCGGATGCCCACGTCAGATAGTTCTTGCCACGCTGGGCAAGCTCCTCGAACTCCTGGTTCATGACGCCAGTCATCTACATGTGCAAAATAAGTTTACTTTAGGTAAACATGCATGAGATTATTTACTGCAGGTAAATAAATGGTACAGAGGGTTCTCGTAATGTTTCATAATTTTCTATGCATTTTTCATAATTTTACTGCTAATTTTCAGTGATTAAAAGCAATTAAACAATTACAATTAATCAAAACAGTAAATAAATACAAAAAATACATAAACAATAATGGCATAAATAAATAAGCTGCAAATGCTAAAAATAATTCAAAATTCGATTCAGAGGCCCTTTTATCTTTGAAATACAAATTTTAATGAATTCAAGATTTTCTGGGGTCTATCATAAATTTTGATTCGAGAAAATTTAGTGTAATTTTCTGCTTTCCCAAGGGGTTTTCTGCAAAATCACCCCCACCCGTTCGGCCCCCTTCCTCTTTTTTTTCTTCTTCTTCTTCCCGGCCAAGCCCCCCTTTTTTTCTTTCCCCCGTCCGGCCCAACCATCTGGCCCATTTCGGCCCACGTCGGCCTGGTTCAAAGGAGGCAGGGGTAGGGTTTCCCCTACCCCTGTTCACACTAGCGGCGGCGGCTTGGTTGCCCGAGCGGGCACGGGTGCGAGCGTGGATGGCTGCCGTCGCGCGCAGCGGCTTCGGCGGTGTGCCGAACACAGGCCGCCAGGAGCGAAGCCGGAGCGGAAGGGCGGCGGCAGCGCGTCAGCAGTCTTGCGGCGGCGGGCCGGCGGCGCGCGCGCGCGCGCGCGCGGTGGGAGGCCGAGGTGTCGGCGGCGGCGTGTGTGTGCGGGTGCGGCGAGGAGCCGACGGTGGCGCGCTCAGCGGCCGCGCTGTTCGGGCGCGGGCGTTAGTAACGGCGCAAAGCGCGCAACGGCCGCCGGGCGTGCGGGCGGCCGGCGCGCGCGCCACTTCGGCGGCTAGGCCGAGGCGGCGGCGCGCGGCGGCGGTGGAGTGGGCTGGGCGGCGGCGGCCGCCGCTCATGCAGGAGCTGTGGCGCACACGGGCCGGCGACCACCGAGGCCGACTTCGGGCGGTGCCTCGTGCAGGAGGTGGTAGTTGGCCGGCGGCCAGCAGCCGGCTACAGGCTGGTGGTCTCATCTGCAATTTTGATGTGTGCATATTTTTCCTGTGTCATGGTTATGCAGAACCGAACAGAGGAGGATGCAAAATTTTCTCGTACAGTGATCATGCAGGATCAGGAAAATCGTGCAAAAATTTTTCATTTTTCGATGCAATCAACATCTACCCCTTTCGCAATCTATCGATCGAAATTGTGTCAGCGACTTCAGGTCTGCTCGCGGTAGATTAGGGCGGATTTGCATTGTTTTCTACAGTGCAATCAACATCTCCCCTTTTCACAATCTACCAATCGACATTGTGCTTCGATGATTACCTTCGTTCACCGGAGCGATTCGTGCTGATAACGTGTTGAGGAGCGATTCCGATCGATTCCTCTACTTAGAACAAGAACGAATTAACCACAGAAGACAGAATAATAGATTGAACACAAAGAGAGAGATAGAGAGAACTTCTGGTCTTTCTTTATTTCTTCAATTGCATTGAGTACAAATCTAGCCATATGGCTCTCTATTTATAGGGGGTGGTGAGGTGCCCACTTCAGATAAAGACTTTTAAACTGAGAGTCCTAGTTTCTTAACACTGAGAATTGAGAGTTGATTATAGGGTGTTCAGACAATGCTAAAATAAAAAACAAAAAATAAACAGTAAAAAAACTACCACTTACCACCGAACGCGTCGCTGAGCGGGGACTTAAAAGAAAGACTATCGTCCTAAGTGATTCTGACGTAAAGATCGACATGGCAGTACTGAGGAGTGTGAGGACACATGGTAGTACAATTGTCAAAATATTGGTGGGTTCTCTCGTTTTGGCTTCGTTCATTTACGGTTAGGTTTCTCGTTTATTTTTTACTATTTATAATTTTTATTTTTTTAGTTTTTGGTATTTTTTGAGTTTTTTACTGGTTCTTTTTTTCCATATTCGCTTAAATTATACGTGATAGGTTAACCTGTTTTTTATATTTTTTAAAATTAATTATACCAAATAAGTCATCGGTATCTATAATGTAATTTCAACAAGTTACAGTACAATTTCAGTCTAACCAAGTGGCCTCTTTGTTTGATCTGGTTTGGCTAGTGTCGTTCAATGGGCGCGCGGATTCTGAGTACTCTCTAAATGCTACTCTGTAGCTGGTAAAGATTTTACGGTTTGATTATATTAATATATACAAAGATGTTTTCTAGAACTGGTATTAGTAAATTGATCATGAAATATACTTTTGTAAAGGGAGGTCTATGATAAATACAACTTTTACTTTAAAAGTTTCAAACTTTTTGTCTCACGCTATTTTTTCACACCCCACCACTCACGCTTATTGATGGTTAATGCGTGGTGGGAAAATGTATGTAAAGTGCATAATTTACATACGCATATATGTACAGTAGTCACTCTCTTCATTAGAGCTGTTCAAATAGGTTGTGCTGTTGCGGGCCGGCCTGAGGCCTATCACTATAGGCCTGGCCCAAGCATGGCACAACCCGTTTAAATGATGGGTCGTGCTAGGCCTGGCGGACCGTACCGTGCCTAGGCCGAGCTGCCGACATCGCACGGCCCGCTTAGGCTGTGGGCTGTGCGGTACGGCACTGCATGGTAAGAGGTAACAGGCGTAAATGGGCCGTGCCAGCACGGCTTGGTAAAAAATAGCTGTTTTCGACCGTTGTGGTGTAAAAAATTTTAAAACATAGTAAAAAATTCAAAACAAATATGAAACTTTTTCTATAAATAGGGGTGCATCCGGTCTCCATTCTCCACATCTCAAACCCCACTCTCATCTCTCTGTTTAGCTGTGAACAATTCAGTAGTGTTTCTGAAAATTTGGCAAAATTAGTGTGAAATTCAGAAAATTCAAAAAACTTCAAAGAATATTTGGAGAGCTGCGGAAAATGTAATAGTGATGTCTTATTTCAATTTTTTATATTATTTTTTGATTGAATAATAAGTTAATTGTACTTTACTATTTCAATTTGCAATTAATTCGATAGAGTACTATGATTTTCAACTCTCCGAATTCGGCTTCATGGTGGAGGATATACAATCCTTTCAAGAAGGATATTCATCTGTGAAAAGTCCACATTCACAACAAACTGTAGAGCCAGAAGAAGCAGTCAGCCCTACGATGCAGGGTCCAATCGATCCATCTTCTGTTGGAGGGAAATTCCTGTTTTATATGCATTCGCCTTTATTTTGGATTTTAGGGCCAAACTCCAAGGATTTATAAATGTATTACAATTTTTAAATGATACTATTGGTTAAGATTATTGTGCATACTATATAGTAGTTAAGGATAAATTACATGAGATATACAAGAAATACGAAAATAAGTTTGTGTCTGTGCATTTAGAAAGACCCCAGGTAACCCCTAGCACCTCTGTGGGGATATGCAATGGGGCAAGATTTTTGGTTCTTCCTCTCGTGATTCGTAT
Source organism: Melocanna baccifera (assembly GCA_036346265.1). Taxonomy (NCBI): domain Eukaryota; kingdom Viridiplantae; phylum Streptophyta; class Magnoliopsida; order Poales; family Poaceae; genus Melocanna; species Melocanna baccifera. The sequence continues at coordinate 14,003,497 of CM070709.1, forward strand.
GCAGGTACACATCAGTTAGGAGGAGGAAGGCGACAAAGCACCGGGAACATATCAAGCTATCTCAACAGTAATAGCGTCAGCTTTGAGCAAGAGTAGAATATCCTCTCATAGTGGCAAACCCAAAAAGTAACATATTCAGTGCTATCCATATTAGCATGAGATGTGTTGACTGTTTCTGTCTCTACGGTCTCCTCGGAGTCAGACTTCAGTCTATCTGAAAGAATAATTGAGGAGCGACAAACAAGTCTCTCGAACAAGATGATCGAAATTCTTCTGACCATCAAAGACTAGAAACAAGCTGAATCAAGACTCTAGCATACTGCACAGAATACAGACTTAGAAGAATCTTTTGACAATTTGTATTTAGATAGTACTGAATAGGATTTTTAATATAGTGAGCTTTATAGGCTGTACTCTTTTTTCTTTACCAAGGTTTTCCCAAATTGAGTTTTTACTTGATAAAATTTTTAACAAGACCGCTATGCAATGTAATTTAACAAGTTAATAAAGCTATTATATCATTGATAATAATTATCTTGATGATTAACAATATCTACCATTTTTATAATTTTTACAATTTTCAATAATTTTTTCTTAATTTTCTACAATTTTATGTAATTTTTTGAATTTTTCTGGGCTAAAACGAGCAAACCGTGCTGACACGGCCTGTTTAGCCCTAATCGTGTCCGTGCTGGCACGGCATGATCACAAGCCGTACCTGGGCCCGCTCTTCGGCCCGTGGGCTGGCACGGTATGGCATGTTTATTATCTGTGCCTAAATAGGTTGTGCCTGCCCCGGTCTCGTGTCGTGTCGGCCTGGTACGGCCCGTTGGCTAGGTCTGCTCTTCATAAAATATATATATACACATATTTTGAATTGGTATATTATAATGTGTGTGTATTGGTATAAAAAAAAGTAGTTGTTTCTTTGCTACACCCACCCCACTGTGTGTCCCAAACGATTTATGATCGTATGACCAGTTGAATCTAATGCCTCGTGTTAAGGCTTGGTCATGCTATCTGATAATCTTGACCATCCACCCACCCTCTCCAATGGCCTAGATTAGAAGTTGCTCCTGCCATCTCTTGACTAAGTGAGTAATCATTATTACTCCTCCCTTAATTTTGTCCTAATACTCACCAATACTCATGTTAGCCCTATATGAATACATTAATCATAAATTAATTATTTTCATTCAACATATGTTTGATATTTTCGTAAGAGCATTCAACATATGTTTTACACATTAGGATTACTAGTTAGCTATTGAAATATAATGGTACTAGAGTAATGTCCAAAGTGATATGTATTTATAAACGGAATTACGAATACTCAATTTTTGTTGTGCACAGTACATTGAGTAGAAAACGAGTGTAAATTAGATGTAATATCGTCACTAATGATATTGCTAATGGATATGCGACACAAAAATGCCTTTGAGCACGAGTGTTAGTGATATACTCTAGATGTAATCGTGGAGATGATTATATTACTTTTATATTTATAATCTTTTGAATAATATGTTTTGTTCCTTGAATAAATTTCTTTCATATTGATCAATAAGTGTGTGACTTAGTCGTAAAAACTATATATTCTTGTTTTGATGTTATTCTAAATTATCTTTGATTTTATATCATTATGTGGGATAATTATAATTTATACATCAACACATGTATTGATTAATGATCATGTTTCATGAATTATAGATATAGGGATATCAAATCAATAATGTGGACACATGTTAGAAAATATAGTGTTGGATTGACTTACCATGAGATACTACGGGAATTATTATATTCTTAAGTGTTATTAGTTAGTCTCATATATAGTGTATATAGGATTGTTAGACCTGATATCATCATAGTTTTCTACATGTGTAATAGTTAGGAGTTGCCAAATATTATTCATAACTGGGTAGTCATAAAGGTAGCTTGCAGGTTTACTATAAAACATACAGAGAAATATGAGCATAAAGATAAAATTTGTCACTCCTATATAATGGAAGAGATATCTTTAGGTCTCTTGATATGGATAGATTAAGCAAATACATGGCCATCCAAATGTGGTTGAGGAGTCAATCATAACTGAATAATCCACTACAGATTCGAGTGAAAGATCGAGCTATCATAAGATGGTACGATTCTCGTATTGAGTTCGATCTATTATCGTGAGATAAAAGGATTGGTACATAAGCGCTATATAGGTTCATCTGATATGATCTTTATGTATATTTGAGAGTCGCTATATCCTGTTAGGGACCGCTACTAACTTATAAACTAAAAATGAGTTTCTGACTTATAGTCAAATATACATGAATCTATAAGGTCACATACTTAACGGATTAAAACGATAAGTGTTCGGATGATAGTATCTGAGTGGGATACGATATCTATTCGTATTGGATAAAAATCCAATCAGAGGCACTCCGAGTTAGATATGATATCTGATCGTATTAGATAAGGATTTGATTGGATGCTATATAAAGAGAGGCGCGAGGGTTGAGAGGGATATCCCGAAATACACCCATTGAAACCCTAGTTGCTACCTCTTAAAATCCTTACCGTGTGCGCTAGTTCTAGCACACTGGCACACGACATTTCATCCTTGGACGTGTGGACCTCGGTAGAGGCGCTTCTGCGACTGCGGCGTTGGTCGGATGATTGCAGGGAGGAGACGGTTGGCAAGAAAACGATCGACTACTTATACTACACCAACGCATATTACGTTGAACCGACGGCTGCTTCAACTCTATTTTCACTACATTGTGCATCTAGTGGTAACGATTTATGATTTCTTACTTGTATGGCTTCCTAGTTTACGCAATAAAAAATTTTAATATGTACTAGTGTAGTCTACCCGTATCTCAACAGAGAGTATGTTACATAAATGCATGGCCCGGCCAGGGACAGGGAAGGGAAGAGTGCCTTTCCTAATTTTAATCCACTTTAGTAATAAGCATATTTCAGCTAAATTACCCAAATGGTGATTTGCCTGAGACGCCGTTTCCTACGGCAAAATCACCAACATGGCGGGCAGTGGAACTTATTTATCTTCATTGAAGAAGGGGCTAATTTGGCGAGTTGGCTCTGGAGAGAATAAAATTTTGGTGTCATAAGTGGATTAGTGGACCCTACGACGATAAAGCTTGCATGTAGGAGATGATCTTTTCATCTGAAGTGAGTTTCACAACTTAATAGACCGCAAAGTAACTCATAAAATATGGACGTTATCCACGGCCTGCTTCACACCTATGATGCCAAGGAAGTGGTGAAGTTCAATCTCCCTACAAGCCGCAGTGATGACTTCTGGCCTGGCATTCAGGTTAGTCCTGCCCAAATAGATGGCACAGGTGGCCTGATACAGGTCCGATTTAGCACGGGGTCATTACGCACGATCTATTTAGCTCGCCAACTTAGGCGAGCCATGCTATGTCGGTCTATGGGCCGAGGCAGCGGCCTAGAGGGGGTTCGTGCCATGTTGGGCTGGCACGCGTTGTTTAGCCCAACGGGTCTATAGGCACGGCTAGCCCGTTCGACTCAAAAATTTTGAAAAAAAGTAACAGTTGAAAAAGTGTAAAATTTAAAAAAAGACATAATGTAATAATGATCTTTATTAATGTTAAAATAGTTATCTCATTAAAAATTTTACCAAGTAAAAACTCAACTTAAGAAAACTTTAACAAAGAAAAAAGAGTACAACTTGTAGCTCAGTATTACAGGTAAAAAAATCAGAAAAAGCACATTGTATACATGGATGCTCTAAGAATTGTCGGTGTTGCCATTGTCTTGATTGGCTTTGCCGCCATCTAGATAGAGAGTATTGAACACGTGTTCCAACTCCTATCCACCATGCAATGTTGAGCTCGCACATCAGTTTGTTCCCAATCTTTCACTGTGAGAAGTACTTCCACCATCTCACTCGTAAGCTTTGTTCTTCTTTCCTCCAATATTCTTCCAGGAAAATTGAAAGCAGATTCGGAAGAAATCATTGAGATAAAAAATAATTAACACATCTCATGCTAATATAGGTAACACCGGATATGTTAGCTTGTGCTCGCACCACTAGTCCAAAATGTTAAAATTCTCTGTATGGTGAGGCACAGGATCACTATCCAGAAAGACTAATAATTCCCTGTAGGCCAGGAGTATGCATCGCTGCATCACTTGACGATCTAGAACTTGATCTTCTAGAGGATCTTGGTGCACCAAATATTTTGCCCCATATATTTGTTTTCTTACTGATGGTTGGTGTTGGTTAAGGTTATTATAAGCAAACTCCTTGAAACTTATGCTCGTACTTTTGATAAACTTGAACAATTATGAACAAACATCTGTAAAATAGTTAAAATAGTCTATCTCTATAGACTCACCTATAATTCAAAGAACATTAGTAAATCCTACAATTTTAGCTCTTAAATCTAGAATAAATGCAAATACATATAAGTACGGAATCTCATTTCAATATTTTAAATATTTAGTTTTTATTACACACACAGCCTCTCGTAACATTGGGTCATTTTTATTAGCTTTCAAGTGAATGACAATTGCATGAATATGATGCACAATTACAAGAGATGTTGTATAGTACACTTCGGATAAAAGCAATAGTGTATCCCTAAAACAGTTATAGAAATAATAGTAACTTCTCAGTAACATACCAGTGTTGCTCAGTCAGTACTGTGTTGCCGGTATGGCTGTGATAGTGTGTATGTAGATTAAAACAGAAAATGTGGGCTTATAGGGTGAAAGATTTTGTAGCATAAGATAAATTGAGTTCCACCTTACTAGCATATCCACAGTGAATTTTTGTGGGCGTACACCCGTCGTAATGTGGTAGGTCTTATATGCTGCAATTCGTTGGCTAGAATTATTTACAAAAGAAATTGCATCGCGAAATGTTTGAAGATATGGATCTAACCTCTTCAAACCATATTTAACTATAAGATTAATAATATGATAGGCGCATCGTTGATATAGCAAGAAGGATTATGTGTATGTAATAAATGAAGGAGTAAGAATATACATAGCCCTAGAGTTAGCTATAGCATTGTTTAGAGTAATTACAAAAAATTTATTTGTAAGACTAAAATCTTCCATGACTTTGTTAATACATCTACTATATTCTCACCCGTATATATTTCGTCAATTAGTTTGAAGCTTATGATTCTTTTTCCCAATACACAGTCATCATTTATGTAATAAGACTACACTAAGATAATCCTTCTTAGACCGACTACTCCATATGTCCGAAGTCAAGGCCACAAAAAATGTTCCAGTTCCAAGGAATTTTTTAATTTTATCACGGTTATTATTGTAGTATTTAATTAAATCTCTAGTGGTTGTCTGTCTAGAAATATGAGTAAATCTAGGATTATGAGCAGTTTTAATGTTCTTTTCGAATGTTTATGATGAACTAAAGTTTAAAAGAAGATCTTGAGAGGCAATTAAATAGGCTAAGGAACTACCTTAGGATTATAATCCTAATTACGTACCATACCATTATGGTTGCATTGCAGCTACATCTGCCTTATGGTTATGCCTTGTTTTTTTACATCGTTAGGCATGTCTGTGCAAGTGTTCGGTTCCACCTAAAAACTTTACAGACAATTTACAATGACATATTTTGCAAACAATAACTCTTACTTGGTTTTCGAACTTATCTTGCTTCATTACCTTGTCGAAATATGCTCACATATCTGACACGCTGATGCTGGACCTTTTTGCTCTAATACTTATTAATGCAGAAGTACTGGTAGAGCCTCATGAAGGTACAATTAGGGCCTACTCTACCATTTGAGGTGGAAATGTTTCATTCTCGAAGGATGAAAGTTTTTCCAAATCAATTCAGTATTCACTCACAAGAAAATTGTTAAAATTTTTCATAGAGAAATATGAAAAATTGCAAATAGAAAATTACACTATTACTAATTTTATATCACAATAAAGAAAAATAAGAACAATATAAGTATATAAAAATTAGTATTGTTATCTCTTTTCTTAATTGTGGCTGGATTTCAAAATTTTAGATTTTTAGTAAAATTATTTTGAATTTTACTAAATTATCACAAAGTGTATTAAAATTTAAAGAAAAATCTCAAATTTTTTTTATATTTCTAAACTCACAAACAGCACTAAACAACTATAAATTTTAAAATATCAACTATTACTATGCTAAACGGACCAAACAGGTCATACCATACCTGAATCAAACATGCCTAACAGTCACATTTCCGTACCAAATAGGCCACACTCACCGGGATACACGTTCTTACAGGCCAAATGCCACACAGGCTGTGCCATACTGGGCCGGCCCAACAATATACGTGTCGTGCCGTGCTAGCAGGACATTTTCCCAAAGGAAGAATACTCCCAAACACACAAAAAAAAAATTTGCATTACATCCTCGGCTCAATTTAACCGTCACCATTTAGCATCTCCCAAAGCTACAAAATTTTAATGAACACCATCGTGATGAAAATTTCCAAAAACGGAAAGCATAAAAGCTCATTCTCACTCTGATATCTTCAACCTTCTCTTTTGTGATCCCAACTTGTTCCGTTTTTCCTTCGCGCCCACACTGTCCCCGGTCACCTTGTGCTTCCGCTTCTTCGACGTTAGCTTCTCGGCGTCGCCATCCATGAGATGTTCATAGTCTTCTAGTCTTGCAAATGGAGATGCACCACTCTTTGCGCCACGTTTCCGCTTTTGCCCACGGGCTGCCGCCTCTCCATCACTAATGTTGTCATCTGAATCGTCAGTACTCTCAAGGGCTTCAGCATGCATATAGGAAATATTAAGACCAGCATCATCGTCATCATCATTTTCCATTCCTCCATCCATAGAAGCGCTATCATCTGAAATGCCATCCAACTCAACATCACTGTCATCTCTAAGCAAATCCCCTTCCTCCTCAAATGCTTTTGCGTCCAGACTGTCATAGTCATATTCTCCATCTTCCGTCAACCCATCTTCCAGCTCCTGCATCTCATCATCACTTCCATCAGTAGCATCATCAACATCATCAGCTAAGAGCTCTCCAGTATCATCATCAATAACTGAAGCTTTCTTCTTTGCCTTATGTTTAATTGGGCCAGTCTTGTTCATGTAGAAACGATGGAAAACAACATCTTCAGGGGGCACTTCATTTTCTGCCAGTTCTAGTAGCTCTTCTCCAATGAGATGATGATTCAGGTCAAGCTGCAGAGACACACAAAGATAAGCCAAAGAAATTGAGGCCCTTGAGAGTGCTGACAAATCCAGACTAGTACAACATCAGTTAAGTTTTCCTTACAAGATCAGGCACAAAATTGGAGAGAAAAGATCAACAAATCCAGAGAAAATTTTAGAAGAGAAGAAACAACACATATGAACAGTTCAAAGCCAACAAAAGAAATCGATAACAAGAAACAACGGGATACCTTTTTAGCTGGTGCAATTTGAGATCCACCATGCCATTTTCCTTCAGCAATGCGGTTTCCTTTCGGTTTCTTCTCCATGAATTTGTCAAGGAAGGCAGGAAGTGATAGGTCTTTTAATGGATCACCACTATATACAATATTGTTGCCAGATAGCAACGTCCTGGCCATAGTAGATACTGACGGGTGCACATGCGAAGCCAATAACGTTAGCTCCCACCAACTGACACGGTCTGCATTGCTGAGAACACAGCAAAAGGGACAGCAGATCAACAACACACTTCGCATTTGTAACAAAAGTGAAAAAAGAGAAAGTACTAAAAAATGAAAGAAAGTTTTCATATTACAAATTATCAGGGATCTGGTCAGAGTCAGGTCAAATGGTGACTATAAATTTTGTATACCAAGCTACCTATTCTTTTTGAGATTTTGTTTGAAATTGGATTGCAGTAAGATTTTAAGATGACTTGGATTGGAGCAATATTCAGAAAACCCAAGTATTGGAGCACAGGCAACAAAGTACTAAACTTTTGTTTTGCACTAACCCACATGTACTGGGGGCAATTTCAGAAAACCCCAAGTATTGGGGCAAAGCTAACACAAAACTTATTTGGTTGTCAACACTTCTCGAACTTTATCATAAATTTCAAAATTATTTGGTTGTCATAATCTTTGAATTTCTTTATTGTTTCCATAAATTCTACAGTTCCATATACTCAATCTGTTCTCAAATACTTGGCACTTTTGACTGAAAACTTTGTTCACAAATACTTGCACATTCCTAATCCAGAGGCATATTTTCCCAAAATACACCTATTACTTGCAGGAAGCAAGAAGCAAACAAATTATTTAGTCTCATCATATTGCACTTAGTGCTTTTAGTACCCTTTACAAAAGATTCACCTCATATAAATACTATTTGATTTCATATTGCAGATAGTCAGCAAAGACCTTTTCAGTTTCAGGTCACACCGCATGGGGACTGCTACCAAAAGGAAAAATGATGAGTAACCAACTAGGTTCTTTCCTTGAATGGGCTGGCATAGTTGAGTACTAGAATGAAACCAGCAGATTTAGTTCAGCCTCTGACATTAGTGATCCTTTTTTTGTTTACATCTTGTGCTGTTTAATTGCATCCAGTTACTGCCATGACTTACAATTCGTTTTGTTATTTAAACTGGACTTTTGACCTTCGACCACTAACAGGTCAGTTTACAAGCTGGTGGGATCCAGCAGCAGACGGTGACGCGGAGGCTGACGACGAGCCATCGCCAGATCCAGAGCAGAGAAGCCCACATCTGGAGATCGGGAGCGTCGAAGGGAGGGCGGCACCTGAGAGAAGGCGGAGATGCTGCGGCTTGGCGGACGCGGGGGAAGAGGCGACCCAGTGGGGAAGAGTGCCAGATCCAACATCGGCGGAGAGCGCCGGATCCGGAGCAAGGAGCCGGCAGCGACATGACCGCCCAAAGAGACCCAGCGTGAAGGATGTCGGATCCAGGCGGGGCAGGGCCAGATCCGGGAGAGGTAAGGCTAGCGGCAACTTGATCCAGAAGAGGCGTCGGCATGGTTATTAAGTCGTCGATTAGTCGACGACTAGTCGACAAGTCGGTGAGAAAGGGACGACTGGAGCAGTCGACTTGACTTGCGCCGGCAAGTCGAGCGACTTGTCCCCTAGTCGTCGACTTACCCGTCGACTAGGCGACTAGGCGACGCCAAGTCGGGCGTCTTGGGACGAGGGATGTGGGGCGAACAGAGGCAGTGAAGAGAGTGCGGACGGAGGAGGAGCTCGCGCCGGATCCGGCTGCGCTCGCCGCCGCCGCCACGCGCCGCGATTCGGCCCTCGCCCGAGCCTCCATCCTCCCCGGCCACTCAGGATCGGAGGGAGAGAGTGAGGGAGAGGAGGCAGCCAGGACCGGAGGGAGAGAGTGAGGGGGAGAGGAGGCAGCCGAGTGAGGAGACGGAGGGGACGAGGCGAGTGAGGATTCGGCCGATCCGTCTGGTTATATGAGGGGGGTGTGGATAGATAAGTGAGAGAATAGAGGGGGAGAGACGGGTGGAGAAAAAAGAAACGGAGCCGATCCGGAGCCGCTCGGCCCCTCCGCCCGGCCTCCTCCTCCCGACCTCCTCCGGCTCCTCCGCCCGCCCTCCCCGGCCCCTCCGCCCCGACCTCCTCCGCCCGCCCCCCGCCCAGCCGATCCGGAGCCGCTCGGCCCCCTTCGCCCCGGCCTCCATCCTCCCTCCACCCCGCCTCCCTCCTCCTCCTCCGCCCGGCCGATTCGGACCCGCTCGGCACCCTTCGCCCCGGCCTCCATCCTCCCTAGCCTCCCTCCGCCCCGACCTCCCTCCTCCTCCCTCCGCCCCGGCCTCCCTCCTCCTCCCTCCGCCCGACCTGTTGACTAGTCAGCGACTAGTTGGCCGACTAGTCAACTAGTCGACAAGTCGGTCGGAGGGAGGGTAGTGTCAACTTGTCGACTTAATAACCTTGGGCGTCGGCAGTCGAAGAGGACCCTCTCCTCCAGTAGATCCGGCAACACGGTGAGGCCGAGCCCGATCTAACGGAAGCCCAAGCAGCTACAGGAGGCGGCGACCCGTTGAGGCTGGAGGCGACAGCCGCGCCGGATCCAAGACTGAAAAGACCGGTGTGCGATGACGACCGCCCCTAGGAGTGGATAACGGTCCTCCCAGAGGCGGGCAGATGCGGAAGCGAGCGGAGGTGAGGTTACAAACCCTAGCTCTGATACCATGTTAGATCTATGGATGAATAGATAAAACACTCATGTATAGCAAAGCCTAAGGGACAATATATAGTATATTACTCAGAGACACAACTAAACCCTAGGACAATAGGAAAAGACACAAAAGGACAATACACATTAGATGTCTTTTTGGTGTTGTATTGACTGTATATATATACATAAATCTAAAGCGTAAAATACCTTAGAACCGATTACAAGGCCGAGTACAAGGTCAATTTCCACATACTTGCTACAAGTTGGGTGACTGATCGAATACCGCTTACCGATTTTTAGAACATTGCACCAGTCGCATTTTTCCAAGCCGCCAGTTTGCAATGGTGTATCTCAAAATCTGCCACTTTGCAGCGGCACATATCTAAATTTCCCATTTTCTAATGCATGTTGGTAGATGTAACAATATTAGAGACAATTACGGAATATTCTAGAGCAGCCAGCAGATGTATAAAGAGATAATTCCCTCAAAATTGGACAAGTTGAACTTGCAATCTGGTGAGGGTTCTCATGTGATACACACTAACATACCCATATTTCATGCCTTGCATTTGAACAAAGTAATCTGAAAGATCCATGCAGAAAATGAGATTAAAGAGACAATACCAGTAGGAAGGCTCCCTGTGTCGTGGATTGTATAATGCATGTTGCGTTGACCCCTTAGTTGATGCATTGGTTTCATCCTCCTCATCACCAGCATCCAGTTTTACTTGTTTTATATTAACAGAACCACCCTCAGTATCAGAATTGTATTTTTAATATGTCATTGTGTTTATCTGGAATTGTCAAGGCAATAGCCGGTTTCTCGGTGCTCTCTACAATGTCTTCAAAGTGCTCAATACCATCATCAATTGATTCATTCTGGAGCACAACCGCCCTGAAGATTTATATGTAAATTATATCTTCAACAAAAATCTGATGACATGATTTGATTATGAGTTACGGCAACTAATCACATACCATAATGGTGGTTTTGCTTTAAGAACCTCTGACAGGATGAAAAGGCATCCACAAGCATATTGAGGAGGCCGTTGAAGAGCCACCTGTTCAGAGACATTGCAATTTAATTATACTAGTTCCATAGTTTCAATCAATTCCGCAATCATAAACAATACTGGTAAAACTAAAATATTCAATATTTCAAATTTGTTATTATTGTGCTGTTCCAGAAACATTAAAGAAACTTTCATCGTGTTTACAGAAAAAAACCTCATTTATTGGGAAAGAATCAATGAAAAAAAGATTAGGAATCACAATGCTACTATACGTGTCATGAATCTTAGTTCATAACGGGATAAATATTAATAGTAGCATTTTTCTCCATGACTAAGATATCATAAAACCATTAACTATGTAAAGAAAAAATAGAGTTCTGGTGGGAGTTTCAACTTTACAATCTTATTGTCACATAAACACTGTAAAATTAAAATACAAATGGTATATAATGTGCATTGCACACACTAGGAGTACCATATAATTAATACTGTTCTTGAACAAATGGGATCTGAAGCACCCTCAATAAAAGATGATCATAGTTCCACCGGTTTGTACTCAGATAAGGACACTCTATCCTCCTGTACACATATCTAGAAGACTATAACACCTATTTTGCCCCCATTCAGTCTAGCAAGAGGGGCATAGCAACCACCATTTCCGCTACATGCTATGGCGGTCATAGCTGTGATGGCATGAATGTTAGTCGGCATAACTTCAACGGTCCTACGATAGCCCGCTTATTAAACAGTAAGCAATGAAACTAGGAGAAGTAAGAACAAAGGAATGGTAAGTGAAAATTAAAGAAAAAGTTAAAATTAAGAATAAATGATTATGCCACCATGAGATTGTTGTAAACGTTAATTTACAACAGGGTAAACAACCGGATGACGACGACTTGAAGTAAAACAACGCTAGGTGAAGGAGAGCAACGATTGGGAGAGGAACGGATCTAGAATAGCCGGTCAAGAAAAGACCACAACAGGACTTTGTTTATTCATTTGCTGCTGCTGTGCACGTGTCCTGGCTTGCCATGTCCACAACAGAAACAGAAAAATGCCAGCATGCCATTGCAAAACTTGGAAGACAATTTTTATGCCACCATTTACAGATACGCCACAGCAAAACAGACAACTTTGGAGGTATAGACGAAAGCAGAATATGTTTTATAGTGGTACATATGCAATCCATGTTTTCCAATGGCATATACAAGTTTGCAGTAGCACAAATAATATTTCACGTTTGCATAGCATACTAGCAACTAGCTCTTTTCAGTGGTATACCAGCAGTTACAAACTGAAATAGCATATTTACTTGAAATACACATCATTAAAATCAGTTATCATGTTAAATAAAAAGCCATGTTCAAACAACAGACCTGCAGCAGCCGCTTTGAAAATGCAGCTACCCTCTTCAACATTAAATCATTCTTCATTGCTTTCACCAACAGCCCTAGAAATAATTCTGGCTGAAATATGTAAGACATGCATAATCAGTCAGGTAAACTATAACATAAAGGTGCGTAACAATGTATAAGTATGCAAAGTACAAAGCTACTTTATTCATGGTTACTTCTCAGGCTAACCAAACCATGTTATTACTTGAAGTTCAAAGAAGAGTAAAATCAAGAACAATTCAGAACGCATAAAAGTAAAGCAAGACATAAAAAAAGGACCAGGAGCTAAAACCTTTGATGAAATAACAGCTGCAGGACTCAAAAGTTTTGCATACAACGCACGGTAAAAACGGTCGCTTGCTATCTGATTTTTGGCAGATATTTGGTACAGAAGCATTAACGACTGAACACCAACATTGAAATTCTCAGAGTGCACCTACATGAAACAAAAAAGATTAGTTAGGGAAATCTTTTTTTGTCCTTCAAACAACAACTTAGCAAGGTACTTCTTATCATTAGCTAATAAGCTCACCAATCTAAATAGAATTGGTGTCTGAACTTCCACAATATCATCAACTTCTGAGCTTGCAACATATGGTAATGCTCTGTTTACACCCTGCATAAGATGATAAGATTAATACAGAACTAGAGAAAGACACAAGTCAAGCACCAGTTTGAGCACAAGAAAGGAAAGACATGCCTATGAGCATACTGTTAGCACATAACATCAAGCAAAGAGTCATTGAGAAATAGTGTTAGACATACAGTTAAAAGTGCAGAGAGAATCCGGGAGTCCATCTCTATATCTGATCTTGCTGATGGATCCACTTCATGGTTTGCACGAGAAATAGAGTCATTGACCTTGTCCTTTCTCCCCTTTGTTTTTCCTTTTTCAACAGTTTTCTTGCCATGTTTACTCAGTTTATCCCCTCTAGTATCACCGGAGCAAGACATGAGTACCTGACATAACAGTGGCATAGAAAAACAAAAATCTTAGTTTAATTCTTTAGGTCAAATGGTTAACACTATAAAAATGACAAAATTACAAAAATGAACCAAACTGCAACCGACAAAAATTGAAATATAATGAGAATTGCAGAAAATTAAATCCTAAAAAAGTAAATGTTGTTGATACTTAGCACAATAGTGATTGGTAACTTGGTATAATATGAATTGCAGAAAATTAAATCCTAAGAGAACCTAAAAAGTAAACGTGGCTGCATACTTCATCACAATAGTGGATGGTAACTTGGTACAACACGGCACTACAGACCTACGTTGCGCGGATACTTCACAAAAGTCGCATACCAGTATCAGATACTGTACCAGATACGGATATGTCCCGGTACGCTCCGATACGTATCCTGCACGTATCTCTGAATTTATAATTATTCAAAAAAAAGAAAATAAATCCTGATATTTCTTCGATACTTCATTGATACTTCGGTAATACCTTTGACCTAAAAACCCCATCCCTTCAGCATACACAATGCATCTGAGTGGAGGCAGCATCCCCTCTGTTCCCCTCGACGCCGCTGGTCCCTTCGGTCTCCCCGCGCTCCCTCTGGTCCCCTCGACGCCGTCGTTCCCTCCGGGCCCCTTGACGCCACCGCTCCCTCCAATCTCCCCGCGCTCCCTCCGGTCCCCTCAACGCCGCCGTTCCCTCTGGTCCCCTCGACGCCGCCACTCCCTCCGGTCTCCCCGCGCTCCCTTCGGTCTCCCCGACCCTCGTCCTCCTCTAACTCACTACCATCTCCTTCCTCTCTCCACTCCCCGTGTACCCTCACCGACATTGCCAGATCCAAGTTGCCAACCCCCTTCTACTTTGCGCACCGCCGCCGCTAATCTACTTCATCTGGCGGCCTCTAACTCCGCCGACCATCTCCTCTGACTTCCCTCTACTCCCTCTAGCTTCTTCTTCCTATTCCCCTCACCCACTTGCGCTGCCGTCTAGATCCACTGTCGTCGGCTCCTCTCTTCGCCGCCAGTGGCCACCTCGAGTTCCCCCTCGGCCTCCTTCCAGGTGTCCACCCCAGTTGCTTATGTGGCCCCTCCACGATGCCGATGACCAAGGCTGCGCCAATGGCGCTCATCCCCCGTCGGCCACAGCGAGCTCTCCCTCTACACCCGCAAGCTAAGTGTTTCCCCAACCCTCTCATCTTCTCTCTACTGCTCTTGTTTCTAATCCTGATTAATTCACAACAGTGAGTCAATAATTTTTACATCAAGCTTGTTTACCATTTAGGATCACATTCCTGTGCGTTCTTAATTTGATTGCTACTTGAGGTTCTGCTGCAAGGATGAAGCTCAGTACATGAAGTTTCAAGAGCTTCGTCCAGCTTTTTCAAGCCATCCCTGAGGACTGGAACTTCAGTTTCTAACTGAATATTTGATCCATTGAGCTGGTCAATACTGCCAAATGAAGTTTGGTTGAAAATATTGGTCTCTTGCAGGCATGTCTTTGATAAGTGGATTTCTTCAACTCCATTTTCAAATTTCTCAATGTATGAAGCCACACCCTCCTCGATACATGGCAGTAATGTGGTAAGAATATGATGTTCCTTGCTGAACATTTCAGCTTCACCACTATTAGATATCAAAGGAAAAACTATTGAGGAATGATTTGCAGAGTGGTGAACCAATTTTTCTGCTATAGTGAGTCATCTACCATGCAGTTCATTCAGCTCTGCATTTTTACTTGAAGAAACTAACTTAGGGGGGCGTTCGGAATATTGATGGCTTCTGGCCTCTGGCTGAAATTTTACTGTAACTGGCTGATTTTTTACTGTAACTGAGTTGACTTATTGGGCATAATTAAATTTTAAAAAAAATATAAAAATAAAAGCGACATGTTAACCTATCACATACAATGCAAAAAAATACGGAAAAAAACAAAACACAAAAAAACCAAAAAAGAAAACGACAAAATCGCTACAGTGATTGAGAAGCTGCGCGATCGCCGAACGCCACCACTCACAGCCATCATGAGCGGGGCCTTAAGCTCCTCATTCAGCAAGCAAATGTCAATTCATATTTTTGTTAGAGAACTGCATCTCATGCTGAGCTCTTGAGCTTCTTCAAATTTGCCCAACAATCTTGACTCTAGGTCAGCGTTGTTTGATAGCAAACAATGACAGTCAAGCAACAAACTTCAAATGCTCGACAATTCCCCCAAACTGAGTAAATAGAGCTTCAAATGGTTCCTCAGCATTATAGGTTCTTAACAATTCTAGATGTTTGTTCACTCCTCTCATTATGTAATAGTTATTTATTTGTATACATGTATTTATTTATTCTCTCATTCTTCGCAGATGGTTCAATGTTCATTATATTGGTCTAACAGTCAGGAGGAAAAACTGGAGAACCAAGCAATTTGCTACCTCAATATTAAGGTATTCTCCGTTTCTCAATTCCTTGTAAGAATTCCTTAAATTCTTTTTTAAAGCTTTATTACATTACACACACACACACACACACATATATACATACATATATATACATACACACACACACACACGTATCGCCGATTCGCCGTATCGGCATTTTTGGGAAAATGGCGAATCGCGGTATCGTCGTATGGGCAACATAGCTTCAGACAGCTCCTAAAATGGGTTCTCTCTTAAGTTGTCTCCATGGGACCCTACAATCTTTTAATTATTGCATGAAAAAGTGTTCGCTATAGACAACTCATACAATGGTTTATGAAAAAGTGTTTGTTATAGACAACTCATACAATGGTTTTTTTTTTGGCACTATCTATATCTCCTTATTTCATAGCTTGGGTCATCTCTTCACCAAAAGTCAACGACTCTCTCTCTCCCCTTGTTCTCTCTCTTCCACGTCAACAAAAATCCTACGTGGCAAGACAGAGATAGCTGACATCACGATATTGTACATGCCCTAAGAAGACATGGGGCCAGTAAGATGGGGGGATTGAGGATTGTACCACCGGTGAGGGCCACGTGATGAAAGGACAGTAAAACTAAAAGATGACACATGATAGGAAAAGGGCCAAATGCAAAATAACTGTTCCTACAGGAAGCAGAGCAGCAAATATACACTATTGAAACACATCCAAACCTTGAAAAGCGCAATGTAAACATCAATCAACCGCTTTGCGATTTTAGGTCCATCTCCCTTATTAGTAAGAAAAATCTGGCTCAAAAAGTTGACCTGCACAATAGTAAATGAAGTTAATTAAAAGGCTATCATCATGGCAACCATATTTCAAATAACAATACAGTAGTTTGGCTAAATAACTCAGCATATTCCAATATTCAAAAAGTACAACTTTAGACCAAATATTAACTACAAGAGAACCAATGTGCTATGTTTATGACATTATGACAGTGTTACCATAAAAAAGTAAGATAAACAATAACAAACAGCTTGGTATTTCGCCCTAAGCCCAACATATGGTCTGAAGAGAAATCAGTCCACCTCATCTATCACAATCACGTTATTGTGTTTATGATGTTATGAAACAATGTTACCGTAAAAATGTAAGGTACACAATAACATACAGCTTGGTATTTGGCCCTAAGCCCAACATGTGGTCTGAAGAGAAATGAGTCCACCTCATCTATCACAACCATCTGCAAATTTAAAAAGTTCAATGAGACAAAACATAGTTGAATTTTGTGAAGTGCTTTGTAAGCAAATATTCATAATTAACTATCTTGATCAAAATAGAAAATTCAAGACAATCAAGGAAGTCTCGCATCTTTGTAACGAACAAATGCATATACCTTCATATTTGGATGAACAGACAGAAGACATGTTAACAGATATGCAGCACTTGATGCTGCCCTCCTTTCAGGATCTCCAAGCTGCAGTAGATAAAGTTGCATCAGGATGACTCTAAATATATTCGCTTCTCATAAGAATCTAAAGTATTGCTGCTCATATGTAATCTAAAGTATTTTAGCTTCAATGGAAAATTATGGACAGTTACATGGTGTAGAAAAAGGACAACTCACTTTGTTAACAAGAGCGGTAAGTAACCGGCGTTCCTGTTCTGATTTACTCTTTAAAAGGATGAAAACCATCTGCAAAGAAAGGACATATAGACATGTAACCACATTAAATATCACATGAACCATAAAGGAAAAAAATAACAAAACAAGAAACAATAAAAGATTCCTGAAAGGGAAGCACAAGAATAGTTTTGGTGATGCTAGTAGTAGCACAAATTAGCATATGAAAGTCAATTTTATGAAGCTTGGATAAGTAAATCTGGAAAATGTCTTGCCACTTGCCAGATTTTCAAATGACAACTGATAAGAGTTCAAGCTTCCAGATTTGATGAAAGTCTTTACACCTTGGCCGGAAGAGATAACCACCAGTTCCAGGCAAGATTTGAACCTCCTCGTTTTCACTTGTAAGTCAAGTAGGTATTTTTGTGTTCAAACCCAGTTCTTGTGAACTCCAGCTGCTTCCCAAAAATGGCAGCCAGAAATTTCAATTCAAAGTTTCGTATAATAATTGAAAACACCCCTCTAGTTTTTATATTTATCGGTACCTGCCAGGAAATTCAGTTCCCTGCAGGAAATGACCAGTTCCCACCGGGAATATTAAAACATGCTACAAATTTGATAGGAAAAATGTTATGGTCTAGGGTTTGGTTGTGTAAACGGTAAGAATGGGAAGTGGGAGGATGAACGGCAAGTGGTCGCCGGCAAGGCAGTGCCATCATTTGTTCGCAGTTGCGTCCACGGCACGAGAGAAGGAAGACGGATTTCTGTTGCTGCTTGCTAATCATGATACCCAATCCTCCTTAAGTAGGATGGCTTGCCTAACAAACTGAATCTAAAGATGATTCTTATTAACAAATCCTGATTAGATAAGGTGGCAAATTATCTTGACTAACACGATTAGATAAGGTAGCAAATTATCTTGACTAACTAACATAACAAAAGGTAAACTAATCAGAAGACCTGGCAACAATCCACTCAGGCTGTGCCGTGCGCACCAGAATCGGATGCTCCTGCGTCCTCTGTGCACCAGGGCCAGTTGCTCCAACGGTACCATAGCCCGACCATTACAAAACTGAGTTGGAGCTTGGAGCTATTATTTTGGAGCTTGAGATGATGTTTTGATAGGAGTCATTTCATTTCAACAGCCATGTCTCAATAGCCAATCGCGATGATTTAGTACATAACGTAAACATATCTCAGGAACATTAAATTCATGTCAGAGTACACAGGATAATACACAACTAGATTACATGATATGCAAGTTTGTCTTTGAAAAGCACAAACCATGCTTAGCTGCCTTAAAATTTATACTGTTGTGAAGGCAAGGCAATTTCTATTGCAGCTCCAACATATCATATTGAACATTTGCTATTTATATTTCTGTTTTTTTCATAACGACTGTCTTTTATAAAATATTAACCTGATGTAATGAAAATAGTAGGACATGTTCAACCACAAGTTCCCCAAACAATCCTTTTATTCGGTGAGGTTATATAGCCTTACCTAAACCGGAGCAATGATAAAGTTAGTTTTCCAAATGAATACATAATTTGTGCTAACCTTCATTGATTTGTCCTTAAGATTTGGCAGCATATCTTTTAATGCATCCTCCAGTGCGATAACAAACTTTTCGTACCTGTAATAGTATCGATCAGAACATTAAAGTTGAAACATACCATGATCACGTACGAACAAACAACTGTTGTGGATGTTGGTTGGATACGGGTCCAAGGACCAATGGTTGGGTACTCTGATCGGCCAGCCATGCTGCCATTAAGGCTCTGAGGCCTGGTTGAGGAGGAGGACTAACGAGTTTCTTTATTTCTTCTTTGTTTAATCCCATAAGAGATACAAACCAATCCTTTTATAGATTGGATGGCTCGACCACTAAGAAACTTATCTCTAAACAAGGAATCCTAAAATTATACAACATGATTGACTACCAAACTATGAGATATGCATGCAGCTAACCAGCCTAAAAAGATAACCTCCCAGTCAAACTATCCGTGACGTGCTACAGTAACCACATAAACAGTGTCCTGCGTACTGTCCATACACTAAAGTTCCCTGCCTCGTGATGTTGCTGGACCTATGTCCATAATAACAACATAAAAAGGTTTCTGCTGATTCATTTCTAATTGTCTATCCATTTTTCCATTGGTCTCAGCATCTGATAACAATCAATTCAATTGGATAATTTGTTGTGTATCAATCACGCCCATGTTGGAGTGTAACCTGTAGGTGTGGTAGACCGGCGCCTTTGGCCCAGGACCTCGGTGGCCAGGAGCTGTGGTGAGTAAGAGGTAGGGTCAGGAAAAGAAGAGGAGGCACATAGGGAGAGACGCACAAGGAAGAGAGGGGATAGGAGAAGGTAGAGGGAGAAAACAGATTGATAACTCTTCCTTGATTGATCTGGAGGTAGCGAGTCTCATAAAATAGCCTAACAACCTGAAGGGATATCCTAACATATTTGTACGAGCTAACTTGAGAAGCAAGTAAATAATCAAACTAATCCTCCAGTAGTTCGGCCAGAAGGACCTGTTGCTTGTGTGGGCACCTAGAATAGTATCGAACCCACAACCCCACCCCACCCCCCCCCCCAGCGTGCACACGGAAATAGCTCATCGTCGGTTCACAGGATGTCTCTGAATCGGGAAGGCCCACCCACTGGACAAGCACCTCCCACACACTACAGGGCCAAGCATGCACAGAGGATAGCACACAGTGTGGGGGAAACCCAGCCATGGTGTATTTCTGGCAAGGCAAGAGCACCCATTGGCGGATTGGCATGGAAACGCTTGAGTTGGCTCACGTGAAACACATCATAAATGAGAGCCTTGGGTGGAAGTTGAAGCCAATATGCCACCGAACCAACCCTATCGAGGATCAAATATGGTCCATAAAAACGAGGAGCCAGCTTCTTTTGCTCCTTGAGTGCGATGGTCGCGGTTGGGTGATGAACTGATGATGTAGCCAAAAGCCACACCCATTGTCCAACATTAAAGTGAAGCTCCCAGTGCTTGATGTCGTAATGTCGCTAGTAGTACTGCTGTGCCTAAAGAAGCCTCTCCCTGACAGCGACGATCAGTTCATCGCGATCGGCAAGGAGCTTGTTGACAGCTGCCACGTGAGCAGCCCTGCATCCCGAGCGCGAAGTGATGGCAGTTCGCAACAGTAGAAAACGTCACCCACAGCGACAATTGAAAGGATGTCTTATAACAATACTCCTCCCAAGGAAGCCAACGAAGCCATTGGCAAGGTTGGTCTTTGGGGAGGTGGCGCAGATACATGGTGATGATCTTATAGACTGCTTCAATCTTTCTGTCGGATTGAGGGTGAAAGGTGAAACTGATATGCAACTTGAGTCCCGCCAACTGAAAGAGTTCACTCCAAAAGTTGTTGTTGAAGACGGGGTCTCAATCACTCACAAGGGAGCGTGGAAACCCATGAAGCCACACAATTTCGTCAAGGAAGACATTGGCAACAGAGTTAGTCGTGTAAGGGTGCACTAATGGAAGGAAGTTGGCATACTTAGAGAAGCGGTCCACCACAGTGAGAAGGATTTTCCGTTGATGTGGGGCAGACCTTCAATGAAGTCCATAGAGATGCCATCCCAGATGTGGGATGGAATGTCAAGCAGCTGCAACAGCCCAGCCGGCTATAGCTACTAAAGCTTGTTGCTTTGGCATGTCAGGCAGGAGCGCACAAGGTCCTGACAAGGGAGTGCAAGTGTACCATGTGGAAGTCTGCTCGCAATTGCATGAGTGTCTTTTGAACACCTTCATGACCCGTCCCACGTGCAAACATGAGAATTTGGTGCAATGACAGGGAAGACAGAGGCACATGTACACACCCATCATAGAGCACCAATCTGTCCACCATGCTCCAGCCTTGTTCTTTTGGGCTTTTGGCTTCTCCGAAAGTCAAAACAAACGGGGCAGCTTTTACAACGCCATCAAGGCGTTGTGTCACCATCATGCCAGGAAAGAGTATTGGCAATGATGTTTCGCCATCTAGGGTTGAATTCCATGCGGAAGTCGTATCCCAGGAGTTTGCTCACCCAATGATGCTATGGAATTGTGGAGATACTGATCATGTAAATATTTCAAGATATAATGGTCAGTTCATACTAGGAAAGGTTGTCCCCAACTCCCCATAGTTGCCAATTTCGCATGCTGAGGTGCGATCGTGCGGCTAAAATAAGCCAGGGTCCGCCTTTATGGAAGATGGCGCTAAAGCCAAAGCCCAATGCATCACATTCCACAATAAATTCCTTCGCAAAATCAAGCAACTGAAGAACCGGTGCAATAGAAAGAACTTCCTAAAGTGAGATGAAGGTGCATGCGGTGTCATCAGTCCACCGGAAAGATTCCTTCTAGAGGAGTTTGGTGAGGGTCTTTGCGATGGATGTCGTCAATAGAGCAATCTGCTCGGCCAGCGCATCAATCTCCTCATTGGCCATCTCGGTACCCGAGCCATCCAAGATCAACTGCTCTGATACCAAGCTATCACACCCCGTGCCGAAACGTAACCTGTAGGTGTGTTAGTCTGACGGCTTTGGCCCAGGGCCTCAGTGGCTAGGTGCCATGGTGAGTAAAGTAGGTTTAGGGAAAGAAGAGGAGGCGAATAGAGAGAGATGCAGTAAGGGGTAGGAGAAGGTAAAGGGAGAAAAACAAATTGTTAGCTCTTCCTTGATTGATCTGGAGATAGCGAGACTCCTTATAAAATAGACTAACAATCCTTTGACTAAGAATCTTGAAGGGATATCCTAACATAACTCTAAGAGCTAACTTGAGAAGCAAGGAAATAATCAAACTAATCCTCCATTTGTTCGGCCAGATGGGCCTGTTGCTTGCGTGGGCGCCTAGTATCGACCCCACATGACAGTATCATCAATGACTAGCTTGACATTTAAAACGGTATCCAATAGAACAACAACAAACGAGCCATATATAACACTGGCAAGCAAACTATGACCTACATAAGGATGGAAGGTCCAACATCTTCATTTCATGATAGTGTGATACTAAATCATTTTTTTGCTACTCTTGCCTTTTAAAGCTAGTGAGGGTTCCTAAATTAAAGGATTCTTTATCCCACAGTTCAGACCTACATAGCATTTACCCTAAATCCTAGAGAACTCAAAAGGTAAGTAGGCAAATAGTTAGTTTAGTTAGAAATACCTCTGTTTCAAGCAGTCCTCCCAATGCCAAAAGAGTAGAAGTGAGTAGCCATCTTTCGTTTCGGGTAAAAGGTCTAATGGGCGCTGAATAAGACTTTTCAACTTACGATCAGGCAATAACCTACCAAGAAAATAAAACCAATAACCAAGACGGCATGATAAAAATAAAAACCAACAACTTATGTGGCAAGGAAATAAAAATTGATGGTCTTAATTAAATAGCCCAGTTAATGATCTAAAAAAGATCACACATATGACACCCATCGCTTGCTCATATGCGACCTAATTTTTGCAAATTACCTTTCCCACATTAGTTGATGAAAAAACTAGAGAAAAGATGAGGAACCAACCGCACCTTCTTCCCTCACTTTCCCTATCTATAAGTAAATAGAATGAAATTAAGTAAAACAAGATATTTAGTTAAAAACAGGTACCATATTTTTTAGGAATTCCTAAAGCATATTACTAACAAAACTTGAAGCATAATTTCCAGTCTATGGGTTGCAGGTTTGTACTTTGTTTGAATTTGCCATATTAACAACACTACTAGTGTTACTGACACATCTAGCAACTAAACGAGCAAATAAAACCTGCAAATAAACGGACAAGGAAAACAAGAGTCCAGTTTTCAGCCTTTACTATCAGATTTTTTTTGTTGCCAAACCGGTATTGTCACAACAGATTGTTATTGACAGTTTTGACACAACTTGTGACCATTTTCAAATGTGCTGCACCTACAAAATTTCTCACCACTCATAGATTGGTACGTGCCCCAAAATCAAAAGCATCATGAAATGGGAACAAACATATAAATATAAGTGAACCATTAATAACTACTGCCGTATTGAAATAACTACTGCAGCCTCAGATTGCTACTGAGTATCAATGGTGCCGTTTTAATACTGCTATTTTGCTACTATACGAACATTGAGCACAATATAACTGTAGTAACACAGTACAACAGAAAGAGGAATAAGAACTCCAGGCAAAAGAGGGGAAGACAAGTCTAGTCTAACTCAGATGTCAAGGACAAGAAATTACTACGCTGGAAAGTCAACAGATATGCAAGATTCTAATGGAGGGGTCTTAAATGATTTTCTCACAATTAATTACTTGCGTAGGCCTAGCACTCTACAGGCTATAGTAAAACCAAGATAAGGAATAAGACATTGTAGAATTTTACATGACACGGCATGCAATAAACAATACTCCACAAATAAGAACAGTAATTAATTGTAATACATATTTTGCACCAGCAAAATAGGGAGCCTTTAACACTAACACAAGACCAACAGTGAAGTTCAATAAGATGGCTGCCACAAGGATGCATTCCGATTCAATGACAACATCCATGAAACGGCAACAAGGAAAATAAGCTACAAAATAGTACCAATAAACACCACCAGAATTGCTTTAGCAGGCCATAAGGGAAATTAGAAACAAAGGTACATATCACAATTTATGTGGAGGTAGCTAAAAGGTAACGAAAAAATATACAAGATTACAGAAGCTCCTAACCTCCAGAGGAACAGCTCCTTCAATGCATCAAAGCCTGTGAACGCATACCTTTTGCCAACCTTTGATGTAACCATACCTGTTGTGATTTATTTTTTCCAAAAGAGAAAGAACCGCTTAGAGTATCTACGAAAAAATTTTAAAAAAAACAAACAAGAAGATCTGCAAAACGGTCATGACATGAAAAGCCTAGCTATACTGAAGAGTGAAGATTGCAAATGAGACAAACATAATAAACAAATTTCAACAACTGCAGCAAAATAAATTTCATGTATACACAGATAAATGGACTTTAAAGGCCAAGCACTATTTATTTATTTTTTCCAAAAGAGAAAGAACCTGTTAGAGTATCAATGAAAAAATTAAAAACAAATAAGAAGATCTGCAAAACAATCATGACATGAAAAGCCTAGCTACACTGGAGTGAAGATTGCAAATGAGAAAAAACAATTAACAAATACAACAACTGCAGCAAAATAAATTTCCCATATGCACAGATAAATGGACTTTTAAGTGCAAGCACTATCTATATTACAGGATGTCCAATTGCACTGCCCGTATATAGTATCAATGATAGTTGATAAAATGTCAAAACCTATTATTTGAGTTATTGATTTTCCATTCATGGTACATTTTCAAGTTTTTTATTGATGATGTTTATCTGAAATTATGCTATTTCACCATTATTTATTAGATACAGGAGTATGAGGCATAATGGACCTTCAAAGGCCCAGCAAGGTTCTCCTTCTAAGAGGATTGGTTATAATATAAGGGACTAGATAAAAAATTTATGAACTCCATTTTAAGAAGGAACTCTACAAGAGGAGACTAGATGCAGAAGGTGACCACGACTCCTCAAGGTGAGCCATCTCGTATGGTGCGATCTATGTTATCAAGGCGTCCTGGCGCCGCAAGGTGGACGACAGAGGCTATCGCCTAGTTTTTTCAAGTTAGGCAACCGACTGGAGCGTCCAGGCGTCGGCATCCAGGTGGAAGGAGCCCCGATCCAGCGCGGGGAGGCCGGATCCGGCGTCGTCCGGGTGGAGGCGGTGGCGGCGGCGGCGTCCAGGTGGAGGGAGGCGGCGCAGGACCGGGGTGGAGGAGGCGGCGGCCGATCCGGAGGGGAGGCGTCGGAGGAGAGGCGGCGGTGCTCGGAGAGGAGGCGGCGCTCGGAGATGCGGCGGGGCTCGGAGAGGCGGTGGCGCTCGGAGAGGAGGCGGCGCTCGGAGAGGAGGCGGGGCTCGGAGAGGCGGCGGCGCTCAGAGAGGCGGCGGCGCTCGGAGAGGAGGCGGGGCTCGGAGAGGCGGCGGCGCTCGGAGGGACAGAGAGAGAGAACACGGCCGAGAGAGAGAGCACGGAGAGCGCCCGGCAAGCGAGAGAGAGAGCACGGGGGAGAGAGAGAGAACGGGGTGGCCGGGTGGGGAACGGGGATAAAGGGTTGTAATTTTACAATTTAATCCTCAGAGTTCTATAAAATTACAATTAGATCCTTCTTTTTTAGAAATTTGACTTCCAGAGTTCTGTTTTTTTATTTTTCCTACTATCGTCTAATCATCGCCTAGGCGCCTAGGCGTCTTGGCACCTCCGGAGCGCCTCGCCTCGCCTTGTCGCCGTGACAACATAGGGTGCCATTTGACTCTAGTAATCTTTCTCCAGTAGCAAGGAACTCATTCACTGCCAAAGGCCTCGCTGGTGTTTAAAACAGGCCAGTGGCAGTGACTCCATTGAGTTGCTCACCATACACTACCCAATGACAGCAATATTAATAGATCCAAGGCCATGGAGAGTGTCAGCCGCTCAAAGCAAGACTATTGAACAACTTTGTCTCTGTGCACATAAAGAACTAATGATCAACTTTGCCAGGGGTTCCTTGGTTTCTGGAGCAGCATGACATGGGTTATATCGAACTTCTTGTGGTAAAGGTGAGAAACATGTCCACTCATCTAGGATTTTCTAGTGACTTCAAGTTGATTTGAGTTCTTTAAGTTCTAACATTTGTGCAATTTCCAGCTAACTTTTATGGTTAATTTTCTGATTCGACCAACGAAGAGTCCGTTCATACTGGCTTTTGGCTTTAGTTTATGAATAGTTACAAGCTTAGATAGCCGTACGGAGAATGAAACTCGCATGCGATTTTTGTCGATATAAATGAAGTCACTACAGTGTGTATTACAATCAACTAGTAGACCTCACCATAAAAAGACACTACGTTCGAAAGCTAGGTACGGTAGAAAAGCCATTTACTGTAGAACAGCAGCTTTTAGAAGTCAATACGAACAGGGCCTGAATCTTTTGTTAGCTTTCGTTCAGTTATTTGATGTAATGCAACAAGATTATTTCAAATACAACTTCAATTCAACGGGTTCATGTGATAAAAATTGCCTCTATGTTCATATTAGTTGCTAACTTGTCAGGAAGTCACTTCACTTCTCACCTTAGTTACTAGCACTGTTCCTAAGTACAAGAGGCGTCTCGAAATGTTTCAGTTGCTTTCACCATAACTTTTAGTAAATCTAGCTCTATGTTTCCCTGATCTGCAAGGCCTTATTACCCACAATTTGTTCAATATACAATGAAGATGGATCATTAACAATTACCATAACTATCATAATTAGTATATTCACTTGTATATTTCATTACTGCCTGAACACTTTAAACCAATAGCATTTCAATAGTGTAACTCACCAAGGAGACAGTCGAGCGCCCTCATGTTTGCTATTGGATTGTCCTCGACGAGGCATGTGAATGCTGACACCTTATCGGCTGATGTGCCAGACTTTGCCGATATCTCCAGGAGCTTCTGGTCACCACTCCCCCGCCTCACCGTGTCATAGTCCCTCGCGTACTGCACCATGAGCCTCTCCGCCAGCTCCCGTTTGTGCTGCACCATCCGCTGGATTTCCTGAAGCCCCACGGATGGTGGAGCATGCTTACAGCCACCTAGGACCCTTACCTCCAGCTCATCTGCGTCCTTGTACCACTGCCCCGAGAGAGCCACTGCCTTTATCAGCGGGTAATTGGTGGTGGCACCAGCATTTGTACCGGTATGGGGATAATGGAGCTCAAGAGGATGTGGCTTCTTGGTCGATTTTGGGTTTGGGGGTATTGCGGTGTTTTGGGGGACTTTAGGGGTTTGGGGGGGCTTTGACGGTTTAGGGGGTTTTATGGGGCCGGACTTGCGGAAGTCGGAATCGTCGAAGCCGGAGGAGTTGCCGGGGCCGGGGAGGAAGCCGAGGGAAGAGGCAAACGAGGCGACGTCGGACTTCAGCGCGTCCATGTCCTCCTCCCCGCCAGCGGCGGGCTTCTTTGCTTTCCTCGTGGACTTGGGGTTTGGCTCCACCATGGCTGGATGCGGCGGCGATGGAATGTGCAGGCAGAGGCGAGGTGGTGGCCGGTGGGATGAGAAGGCGGCTGGGGCAGGCGAGGTTGAGGAGGCGGCGGGGGCGAGGAGGTAGCCCTAAACGGCACGCTAGGCGGGAAGCAAGGTTGTCACGGCGTCGCCTAGGCGGGGGGAAGAGGCGCCCGGGAATGGGGAGGCGGCGGGGGGAAGAGGCGCCGGGGAGGGGTGAGGTGGCGGTGGGAGTAGGCGAGGCGCCGGGGGGAAGATGCGCCGGGGAGAGGGGAGGCAGGGGGAGGCGGCGGCGGGGAGGGGAGGGGGAGAAGTGAGTGCGAGGGAGGGAGAGGCGCAGCGGTATGCGGGAGGGAGAGAGGAAGACGTCGAGGCGGCGGCGTCGGCAGGGGACCAGGGGACAGCGCCGGGGAGAGGGGAGGCCGGGGGAGGCGGCGAGGCGCCGGTGAGAGGGGAGGCGGGGGGAGGCGGCGGCGGGGCGGGGAGGAGAGGGGAAGTGAGTGCGGGGGAGGGAGATGTGCAGCGGTATGCGGAAGGGAGAGGAAGACGTCGAGGGCCTCGAGGCGGCGGCGTTGGCTGTAGCGGTGCCTTAGGGCTACCCCTGTGTGGGCCTTGTGGGCTTTGGTGAACAGAGAAAATTTTAGAAGAGAAGGAACAACACATATGGACAGTTCAAAGCCGACAAAAGAAATCTATAACAAGGCCGAGTACAAGGTAACCTTAGAACCGATTACAAGGTATTGACTGTATATTTACATAAATCTAAAGCGTAAAATAAGGTAACCTTAGAACCGATTACAAGGCCGAGTACAAGATCAATTTCCGTATACTTGTTACAAGGTGGGTGACTGAACGAATACCGTTTACCGATTTTTAGAACATTGCACCAGTCGCATTTTTTCCAAGCCGCCAGTTTGCAATGGTGTATCTCAAAATCTGCCACTTTGCAGCGGCACATATCTAAATTTCCCATTTTCTAATGCATGTTGGTAGATGTAACAATATTAGAGACAATTACGGAATATTCCAGAGCAGCACAGCATATGTATAAAGAGAGAATTCCCTCAAAATTGGACAAGTTGAACTTGCAATCTGGTGAGGGTTCTCATGTGATACACACTAACATACCCATATTTCATGCCTTGCATTTGAACAAAGTAATCTGAAAGATCCATGCAGAAAACGAGAATAAAGAGACAATACCAGTAGGAAGGCTCCCTGTGTCGTGGATTGTATAATGCATGTTGCGTTGACCCCTTAGTTGATGCATTGGTTTCATCCTCCTCATCACCAGCATCCAGTTTTACTTGTTTTATATTAACAGAACCACCCTCAGTATCAGAATTGTATTTTTCAAGGGTAGTTAATTAATATGTCATTGTGTTTATCTGAAATTGTCAAGGCAATAGCCGGGTTCTCGGTGCTCTCTACAATGTCTTCAAAGTGCTCAATACCATCATCATTTGATTCATTCTGGAGCACAACCGCCCTGAAGATTTATATGTAAATTATATCTTCAACAAAAATTTGATGACATGATTTGATTATGAGTTACGGCAAATAATCACATACCATAATGGTGGTTTTGCTTTAAGAACCTCTGACAAGATGAAAAGGCATCCACAAGCATATTGAGGAGGCCGTTGAAGAGCCACCTGTTCAGAGACATTGCAATTTAATTATACTAGTTCCATAGTTTCAATCAATTTCGTAATCATAAACAATACTGGTAAAACTAAAACATTCAATATTTCAAATTTGTTATTATTGTGCTGTTCCAGAAACATTAAAGAAACTTTCATCGTGTTTACAGAAAGAAAAACTTCATTTATTGGGAAAGACTCAATGAAAAAAAAGATTAGGAATCACAATGCTACTATACATGTCATGAACCTTAGTTCATAACAGGATAAATATCCGTCGGAGAGAGGTCGGACGACTACGACTTGAGGTAGAACGGCGCTAAAAAAAGGAAGGCACCAATTGAGGGAGAGGAATATATCTACAGTAGTCAGTCTAGGAGAGATACCAGAGTTCAGAATAAGGGAATTGGGAATACTTCTTTATTATTCATTGCTTCCTGATAATGGATTCATGTTGTCTCTTTTATAAGGATAACTTGACTTGATCTCTAAGAACTAATCTCTATGTTTATGTTTCCATAGAAATATTCTTATTTCTATGCTAACTAATCTAATATTACCATGCGCACCTAGCACTGTGGATTACTATTCACGCTCATGAACAGTGCGTGCAAACAGTACTTTCAGCACGTAACATCCCCCTTCAGCGACAACTCGTCCTCGAACTATGGTTGCGGCCATGGTTGCAGCCCTTGGTACACCCAATCTGGTAAGAAATTGCGATGCCTCGTGTGGGAGATCAGCAATGTGTTGATGATGATTGATGTTGAAGGCGCGAGGGCCTTAGCGTTGCTCGATGTCAAGGAAGTTGCCGGCGACGAGAGCAGCCAATGTGGAACAACAATAGCGCGCTTCATGGTAGTAAGTAGAAGTCGTGAGAAGGGATGGACTGCTTTGATACCAATTGTCATGAATCTTAATTCATAACGGGATAAATATCTATCAGAGAGATGTCGGACGACAATGACTTAAGGTAGAATGGCGCTAGACGAAACAGAGCACCGATTAGGGGAGGAATAGATCTAGAGTAACTGGTCTAGGGGAGATACCATAGCTGGGACTTGGGAATACTTCTTCATTATTCATTACTTAATTTATAATGGATACATACTATCTCATTTACAAGGATGACCCAACTTAACACTTCAGAAATAATCTATAAGAAAACTTATCTCTAACAATCCAATTTAATAATAACTTGCCTAACTAATAGATAATACTAAATAACTAATATATAGATTCCTAAATAATAAACCATATCTAATATGCGCGGCGCTATAGTAATCAGCGGATGAACATGCCACGCCATAGCAATCATCGGATGAACAACGCTGCACTACATTAACCTCGTGTGGATGAACAGTGTTGCACTACAGTACCACACACATAACGTGTCTGGAGGAGTATTCGGAATAATATTCTTATATAATCCATTCTTGTGCAGGGTCTTACTAACACGACTGCTGCACAAGATGGGTCTTCGTCGAAAAGCCAACTCCAGCCAGCATTTTCATACCCTTTGCACAGGATCATATCTATAGTAGGTAAGAGAATTTGCCCTTTGATTTGGATTGAGTATGCCATTTTTCTGTTATGCCATTTTTCCGCCTTATTGCACACTATTGTATGAGCTCCTAGTGGAGACGTATGCAGGAAGGAACTTACAGCTTAATAAAAAAAAGTCTAAAAAAGCTTCAACTTTATGATACTATGATCAACTAAAAAGCCCTACATATGAATCCTTCCAACCGGTGGGATAGGATAAATAATTGTTGGGATCGCTATCGTATAAACAACTTTTAGCTACAGAATGTCAACCTTTTTCTTGTCTGAGATTTTTCCTCTTTTCCCCACTTCCCACATGTAGGATGAGTAGTGGATGGTGGAAAAGTGTATATAAATTACAGATAATACGAACACATGTACCATTGTCAATCCTATGTTTTATTTCAAAATTCAACTGTAGCATTTTTCTCCATGTCTAAGATATCATAAAACCATTAACTATGTAAAGAAAAAATAGAGTTCTGGTGGGAGTTTCGACTTTACAATCTTATTGTCACGTAAACACTGTAAAATTAAAATACAAATGGTACATAATGTGCATTGCACATACTAGGAGTACCATATAATTCATACTGTTCTGTGAACAAGTGGGATCTGAAGCATCCTCAATAAAAGATGATCATAGTTCCACCGGTTTGTACTCAGATACGGACACTCTATCCTCCTGTACTCATATCTAGAAGACTATGGGTCTGTTTTTTACGGCTTCTAAAAGCTATTTTTGGCTTTTGTTACAGTAACTAACTTTTAAACAGAGTATTTTTTTAAGATAAGGTCTACAAGTTAATTGTAGTACACGTTAAAAAACTAATATTTATACCATCAAAAATTGCAAGCGAGTATCTCTCTTTCCGCAATCTCTGTCGCAAACAGCTAAAAAGACATCAGCCACAGCCAAAAACCATCAGCCGTAGTCAAAAAGAACAGGTCCTATAACACCTATTTTATCCCCATTCAGTCTAGCAAGAGAGGCATAGCAGCCACCATTTCCGCTACATGCTATGGCGGTCATAGCTGTGGTGGCATGAATGTTAGTCGGCGTAACTTCAACGGCCCTACCGTAGCCCGCTTATTAAACAGTAAGCAATGAAACTAGAAGTAAGAACAAAGGAATGGTAAGTGAAAATTAAAGAAAAAGTTAATATTAAGAATAAATGATTATGCCACCATGAGACTGTTGTAAACGTTAATTTACAATGGGCTAAACAACCGGATGACGTTGATTTGAAATAGATTAGCGCTAGGTGAAAGAGAGCATCGATTGGAAGAAAAACGGATCAAGAATAGCCGGTCAAGAAAAGACCACAACAGAACTTTAGAAACAAGGACTTTGTTCATTCATTACTTGATTCAACCGAAGTACAAAGCTATCCCTTGATAAGGATTATTCAATTTCTAACACTTGTATCCTAACTAAATCAAACCTGCACTAGAAAACCAACTAAACTAACAATCCTAATCCACCACGAACTCATCTTTCCTAATCTTCTTGCTAGACGCTACTGATGCTTACCTATCCTTAGCCCATACGGCCAGCCGGCCGGGCATGGCATTTGCTGCTGTTGCGCACGTGTCCTGGCTGGCCATGTCCACAACAGAGAGAATTGCCAGCATGCCATTGCATAACTTGGAAGACAATTTTTATGCCACCATTTACAGATACGGCACAGTAAAACAGACAACTGTGGATGTATAAACGAAAGCAGAACATGTTTTATAGTGGTACATATGCTATCCATGTTTTCCAATGGCATATACAAGTTTGCGGTAGCATAAATAATATTTCACGTTTGCATAGCATACTAGCACCTAGCTCTTTTCAGTGGTATATCTGTAGTTACAAAATGAAATAGCATATTTACTTGAAATCCACATCATTAAAATCAAATCAGTTATCATGTTAAATAAAAGGCCATGTTCAAACAACAGACTTGCAGCAGCCGCTTTGAAAATGCAGCTGAAACAACCTGAAAATTCAAAATAAATTTGAATCTTTTTGCAATGTTTGTTTGAACCTCAAACCTCATCCCAGCCGTTGACTCCTGCCTCGTGATTCGTGCCTCATCCCCTCGCGTTGGCGCCCTCACCAGAGCCGCCTCCCTCCCCTCCCCGCACTGGCGCGCCTGTGCCCGCGCCCATGCCCACTTGCCTGCTCCCTTTGCCTCGCCTGTGTCAACACCTGCCGGTGGGTCCCGCGCCCCAGTGGCACCGCCCCTAACCGCTTCTTGTTTCTCCCTCGCGTCCAACGGAAGTAGCGCGCTCCCCCTCCCCCCCGTGAGGCACTCCCTCGGCTGGCCGTGCGTCATCGCCGTTTCCTGAAGCTCTTCCTCCCCGCCAATCGCAGGGGGACAACGCTCACCCACTTGGCATGGACCTCCCCACCTCCATTTCCGTGTGCCATGGCCGCCCGTGCGCCTCCGCAGCTCCCCTCGCCTCTCTCAGCTATTAATGCTCAATTGCGTTCGCCAGCGAGCTCCTACCATTCTCCTCTCCCTCCCCAAGCAACTAATTGAGCCCTCACCCTCTCTAGCTCCACCACCGCCCTCCCCTGGTCCCGGTAGGCCCTCAACCCGATCTCCCTCTCTGCTCCATGAAAATGCAATTGGTTTCAGCTAGAGCACCACCGAAGCTTTGCAAAAATAATGTCCAAATCAATTTGGCGTGAGCATCCCTCTTCTGACCTCACACCATGTGCACCACTCCGGCCACCGCCACCCTCCCGAGGACAGCCCATTTGGAGCTTCCTCGAGCTAAAACCATGCCTCCCCCATGATTCCCTCCCTCCAGAGATGGTGAAACCACAGCCCCTTTCGCAAGAGCACTTCCCAAACCCTCCCAAGCCGCCACCTCCCCCACTTTCTTCCTCCCCACCGGCGACGGCCACCTCGAACTCTCATCTTGGTCCAAGCTCAAAATCGGAATCCCCGCACTCTCCCGAACATTTTGATACCGGTCTTGCGCCATGAAACTCCTCGCCGAGGCCAGAGCGTCGGTGGGAGTGGCGCCCTGTTCTTTCCCCTTCGCGGCCGGCTGGAGGAGGAAGACGACTCCAACCGAGCAACGTGGCATCATCTGGCCAGTCATCGCTCGATCCAACGACGCCACGTTTAAGTGAGTTGTGCCGGTGTAACGGTTAAAAATGTGGTGACGCGGCCTCATCTCCGCCCTCCATTTCAGATCCATCGGCTCTCGAGCCAAGCATTTAAATCCAGGCCGTTTCGGTCGATTCCCTCCCCTCCTCAACAACGTGGCCCGATCTCAACTGCTTCCACTCGATCGAACGGCCACCACAACCAAGCGTCGTGTGCTTGGGCCATCTCGGCCACGCGCGCGCGAGGCTGGGCCGCGCCCGCCGGCCCACGACGCGGTTTAAACCGCGCACTCTTTTCCCGCGCAACCCAGTGGGCCGGGCCGGTTACTATAGTGATGAGCAGTGACTTTAATAAATTTTCAGAGCCAATTTTTGAGTGTTATATCTCATTTGATGTATTTCGTCGCTCCGATTCCAATTCCGATGTCCTTTGACCCTCATTCCACTCCCAAAAATTCAAGTCCAAGCCCTTTGACCATTTTTACAATTATTTATTTTCTTTTTCATAATTTATTTCTTTTATTTTCTTTCTCTATTTTGTTTAAAAGAAAATGATCCTTTGTTATTTTATATGTTTGTTTTTCGTTAGCACACGAGGAGTCCAAGACGACAGTTCAAGGTTCAGAGTAGACTACTACGCACTACGAGATTGTCGAAGTCATCGACATGCAAGGCAAGTTACAAATTTTTGACGCATATTGAACCCCTAAATTCCAATATTTATTATATACGCTATTTGCATTATTGTTATTTACACAAAGTAATTGATTAAAATAAATTACTTCGAATGACATGTATAATTTGTAGTTATGACTTACCACTGTACAAATGCCCTATTTATTTTGAGGCCACATTCACCTTGACAAACTTAGTAATATTTAATTATTGTATAACTAAACCTCGCTTATTCAATCACACGAAATGATGAGCTATCGAGTAAATTTGATAGTTCACCGGCTTTCAAATAATTTAAAATTTGTCTAGGATAAGGCGGTAACTGTGGAGTGCCATGTAGCG
Organism: Melocanna baccifera; assembly: GCA_036346265.1. Taxonomy (NCBI): domain Eukaryota; kingdom Viridiplantae; phylum Streptophyta; class Magnoliopsida; order Poales; family Poaceae; genus Melocanna; species Melocanna baccifera. The sequence continues at coordinate 14,038,387 of CM070709.1, forward strand.
GACGAGTCCACGACCTTACCCCTAGGGTGGAGGGTGCAACAGACGGGTGTCGATACCGTATGTATCAGTTACCGGTTGTGGTTGGCAATCTCAGGAGCAAATATAAGGACGAGACCCTTATGCTGAGTATAGAATACAGAACTCGCTCAACCACAAGTATTGATCTGTCAATCCTGATCCGGTAGCTGCTCACTTTAATTGAAACCCTACAGGAGTTTGGCGAGGTGGTACGGGTGCGTAGGCACTGTATACACAACGATAGGTATTTACGAATTTGTGCGGTCGTGTTCCGCATTGGCTTGTGGATACCCAATTCAGTAAAGATTGCAACCTATCGGGTAGGGCCTATATATTAAATTGAACAATGAAAGATTTGGCCTTCTTAATACAGTCGCATACTAACTGAAGTGTGTATATAACTTGACATTAGAAATTGAGAAGTCTTGTGGGTAAAGCTGAGCAACTCTGCAGAGTGAATTTAATTGTATTCGAATACGTTATGCTTCCGGTTAATGGAGCTGTGCTTGATGGGTGAATCCAGTAACACAGTATAAGTAGTGTTTGGATGGTTTAACCTGTGAAATTAAAGCATTAATGTTTTCAGATCCCCATTTCCTTAATTAGAGTATATTGGAGTTATTGTTCTAAATTGTTTACAAATAAAACCGCATCCACACAAATTAATAAAATTAGTATACCCCATTCATTTGAAATTCTATGCATATAGCAAAGTAAGGTTTATTATTGTAACTTGTTGAGTATGGTGGTACTCAAACTTGCTTAAACACAAATTCAGAGAATGCCTGTCAAGGAGAAGGACAAGAGTACGAAGAGGATTCGGAAGGGCCCAATGGCACCGATGATCAGTGGTCGTAGGTTTTAGCCGCCCTCAGGCTCGATCTTGGAAAGTCTTTTGTATTGTACATTAATTGGGCTTGCCGCTTGTTCCTATAAAACTTGGCCGATGTGCCATATGTTGTAATAAACTTTGGACTTTATTCGTGTAAGCATGTTTGGTTGTGATGTACTTTCTGTACGGCACGCCGCAACTATACGGATCACGGGCAATTGTGGACCTCCGTACGCTTCCGAAAACGGGGGCGTTACAGCAGCTACCCTCTTCAACATTAAATCATTCTTCATTGCTTTCACCAACAGCCCTAGAAATAATTCTAGCTGAAATATGTAAGACATGCATAACCAGTCAGGTAAACTATAACGTAAAGGTGCTTTATTCATGGTTACTTCTCAGGCTAACCAAACCATGTTATTACTTGAAGTTCAAATAAGAGTAAAATCAAGAACAATTCAGAATGCATAAAAGTAAAGCAAGACAAAAAAAGGACCAGGAGCTAAAACCTTTGATGAAATAACAGCTGCAGGACTCAAAAGTTTTGCATACAACGCACGGTAAAAACGGTCGCTTGCTATCTGATTTTTGGCAGATATTTGGTACAGAAGCATTAACGACTGAACACCAACATTGATGTCGAGAGCAATAAAAAATTGAGTGGTGGCCGTGAGCTTTCGCACGAAAGAAAAAAAAGGTGATGTGCCGTGCTGTGGTAAAAAAAAAATGCGGTGATTTGTTCTGAGTGGAAGGAAAGAAAAGAAACAGATGCGCGCACAGAAGAAAAGTAACAGAGCTTTGAGCGACTAGAAAAACTAGAGGCCGACGGCGGCTGTTCATCGAGCAGAACCGAAAGAAGGAAAAAAGCGGCGGCGCGTGAAGCTTCGAAAGGAAATCAGAGCGCAGCGCAGCGAGCATTCTGGATTGAAGAAAAGGAGCGGCTCGGCGGGATTAGTTCCGATCGAAAAGAAAAAAAAAAGCAGGCACAGCAAGCACTGCGCGGAAGAAAAGAAAGAAGCAAGCCACGTGGCGGTGGACCTTTAGCGTGCTGCGTGCTTGCCGGCCTCGGCTCCAGACGGTGCGCAGCCAGGCGAGCGAAGTGTTTTGATACAGCGACTGGACACAAAGGTATAGATGAGAATTTTCTAATCCATGTGATGATTGCATGCAGGCGTTGCATTTTTTGAAGTCTTCTAGTTGATAAGATAAACCAACTGTGCCTTCGTGATTAATTGGGAAAAATTAAAATAAAGAAGAGACTTAATGGATGTAATATTCCTAAACGAGATCCGAGAATTAACCGATTAATCGGAGGGGAGGATCAAATAGAAAAGGACTAATTAGATATTTCAAGGGGGAAATTTCTGAAATGTTTGGCAACCTAGGCCTGAACCTAGGCCTTGGTCCAAGAGGTGGGCAGCCAAAAAGGGGAGGGACTCTCCCCCAAACCCTAGCCCGCAGCCTCCTCTCCCTCCCTGTGTGGGGCGCCTCCCCCTCCCTGGCCCTTGCGCCTCCCCCACCCTGGCCCCTGCGCGCCTCCCCCTGGCTGCGCCCTCCCCCCTGCGCCCTCCCCCTAGCTGCGCCCTTCCCCCCTGCGCGCCTCCCCCTGCCTGCGCCTCCCCTTGCGCCGGCCCCTGGCCGAGCCCCTGGGCGCCGCCCCCTGCTGCCCCTGGCCAAGCCCCTGGGCGCCGCCCTCTGCTGCCCCTGCGTGCCTTCCCCTCTCCCTACCGTTAGCACAAGGGAAAAGGAAGAGGAAGGGAGAGAAAGGAAGTGGGGAAGAGGAAGAGGGAGGGAGTTTCGTGGGGTGTTCGTCGTGTTTTTCGGTTTCTCAAGGATAACACTGCTATTCTTCGATTGGATGCTTTTCCTTTTTAGTTGTTACTTTGTCGGTATTCGGGGCTGCGAGGGCAGATTCTGTCGGACGGCTGTGTTGGGGTAGTTTCGTGGGGATTTAGGTCTGAACTTCTCCTAGAGAGTTGTAGAGGATGACTTTATCTTTCCATGAAGTGCTAGAACGCGTTGATCCGACCTTTGTATCAAAAGTTATGATTTTTTCTTGTAGGACTGTTCTGCAGATCGACAGTTTCCTCTCAGTTTTTGGTAGATTGGTTTTAGCAAATAGAAAACGGCAGAATCAGAGGTTCTCCATATTATGAAAGTTGTAGATAATTGTCTTAGCTTTCCAGGAAGGTCAAGAAATTTTTATTTGGACATTCGGGCTGGAAGATATGGCCTTTTTAGTGTGCTGTCCAGAGAACCCGACGTGAGCAGAGATGTTTTAGAAAATTGGTTGGGGCGGGTAAAAGAAGGCCGAATCAGGGAGTCACCCCAACTAGGTTTAGTTAGATAATTTAAGTATCTTTCCAGCAAACAAAAGAACACCCTATTCGGACTTCTGTGCCAATAGTTAGGAATTTTTGAAGTTGACCGTCCTCAGAGGTAGGTGGGATGACCTGTAGGATTTGGGATTTGGGAACCGAGATAGACGAATTGTGCTAGTGCGTGTTGTTTTTATTTGAGCGAATGTTCGCTACAGTTATCTTAGCCATTATTATAATTATCATTCAGGAGGAGGACGGACCCCCGAGGCGGCACCTTCTGCGCGTCCGCCGTTTTGTCACGGTTAAGGCAAGTATAACGGTGGTTTAAATTTAATAGTGTGGAAGGTTGATGTTTAGTCCATATTAGGATCATGAATATGTGTGTTTATGGTTGTGGTATTGTCCAAGGGTAGGAATATATGCGTGTTTATGGTTGTGGTATTGTTCAATGGTATGAATATATGTGTGTTTATGGTTGTGGTATTGCCCAATGGTATGAATATATGTGTGTTTATGGTTGTGGTAACAATGCATTGATGCTATATAGGGGTGTTGTAATTTTCAGCGTTCATGAGTATTTCTGGTGCGTAGATATCGTGAATGCAAGATTTATTTTATTAGAGCATTCATGCATATGCATCATGTTGATTATTTGAAGTCTTGGTCACGAGATGACTAAGCACCGAGGTCCCCGTCATGTTGAGGACATGACGGGCTAAAGGTCCCCATACTCGCGGAGTATGGGCAATTGGTCCCTGTACCATGTGGTACAGGCATGGGTGTGCATTGACGGATGCACACTTTGCGTCTTGGTAAAATGCAAAGAGAAGGAGATAAAGAGTTTTTGATCATCGTGCATTGCATGTCTTGTCTATATGGTTGATGAATGGGTTTGTGTAGTGATGTGCATAAGTGAATTTGCTCTATCCATTATATTTGCTGAGTCGTTGGACTCACTCTTGTTGTTGTTATTTTATTTAAGTACCGCTACGAGATCGGCATGCATGGAAAAATTGAAAGAATAAGCTTGTTGCACATACACGTTTCACACAGAATAGAATTAAAGGCAGAAGAATTAAGTGATTGATGGAAGAACATTCTAGATTCTATCTGATTATTATCTTTGGATTTAATTGTAATAAGAATTAGGATGTTTCCGGTGCTCTTCGCTAAGTGTTATATTCATGAATGGTTTGGATTGATGGAAGAACATTCTAGATTCTATCTGATTATTATCTTTGGATTTAATTGTAATAAGAATTAGGATGTTTCCGGTGCTCTTCGCTAAGTGTTATATTCATGAATGGTTTGGTAAACTTTAATCTATTTGCTTAGCCTTGAATTTACTACTTGAGGAATGTCTATTATAATTGATTTTGTATTTAGAATCTCTGTTTTAGATAAATAGCAAAGGAGGCTCTGCCGAAATTTTGTATAACGTAACTAGTTATCATTCCTTTGCTTCTAGTTGGGTAGCATTCCGGGTCTTTGTTTGACCGGGGTGTTACAGTTGGTATCAGAGCGAGCTGTAGGTCCGTGGTTACCGAAATATTAATTTTGACATACTAAGCACTGTAGGTGGGAATGAGGTTTGCATTGCATCTACGTTTCCGTCAGTTATCATAGTTGAATATATGCTTAATGTTTGACTTTGTATGTGTTATGAGATGATTCATTGTGCCTACGATTTGATTATATGATTGTTATGTGTGGTGGTAGTTGATGTCGAGAGATAGAGTTCATGGTGTGGCCATTGACATGGCCAGGTTATATTACTATTCGTGGTATTGAAATGGTGAAGGATTTTTCCTTAAGCAACTTAGTTTCAGAGGTTAGGAATGAGCTCTTTAGAAAAATTCCTCTCTTCCTTGAATTGAATTTGGTCAATTCTTCTCCTGTGGTGGTGGATGAACCTATCTTAGGCTCGTGGTTCATTGTAGTTGAGGGTTTTCAATTGGTTTCTACCTGTTCTTTAAAGTAATTATTGTTTCTCGGACTATTGAGACACTTTTGCTACTTGTGAGCATTGTGGTTTTGCAAGGTGGGTCCCTTCGTGGAAGCTGTCTTGTTGTGAAACATGTCTCTTTTGTTCGCTTGGTATTCTTGTTAATAAAAGTTTTATGTTGCAAATCCTTTAACATGTGAAAACTTTGGCTTTATGTAATTCTTTTGGATTATTCTAAATGTAGAAGTTTAGTACTTCTCGTTTCTGAAGGGAGGTGTTAAAATCCTTTTGTGATGTCTTGTTATGGTTAAATCAGAGGTTGTAATCAAATAAATTGATATGGTATGGGTATCCTTGGAAGGGAAACCGAATAAATTGATGTGGTCTTGTTGTGGTTGTTCATGAACTGTGTTTATGAATAGGGCTATTCCTAAGGGAATCAATAGAGTTGCTAAGAGGCGTGTGAAACGACCCACATAATTACCACGGGGTAATTACGCTAGTCAACGGTTAATTATTCGTTTTAGCCGATAAAACACCGCTCTAACGAATAATGAACCCATCAGAGTTAATGCAGCAGAACAACAATTAGAGCTAATACAATCCATACGATCATATTGCCACGCAGGGCTCAGTGTCATACAGCCAGATAAGTCCAACTACTAAAATTTCTAATACAGCAGTCTGGTAGCAAACTAAATATACAGGATGAGAATGTCCCAAAAGTACGATATGCTAGTGGTGCGATCTGGGGCGTGGAGCACAGGCTGCTCCTACAACCCTAGTCCTCCCGATCGTCCAAATGTAGTATAGCCCCCATATGGCTCCGCCTCAAGGCCAATGCCCTCTCCGGGAGTAGGGCTCCTCTGCTGGTCTCATCTCCTCGGCGATGAATGGGCTATCTTCTAACAAAGAAATAATACAAGGATGAGTCAGAGTACTCGGCAAGCTCATATAACAAAATGCATCAAAAGCCTTTATCTTTTCTTTCTCTTTTCATTCTTTCTCTTTTTCTTTAATCTCATGCTCATGAGTCGATTTACACTATATGAGAAAATAATGTTTTTGGTTGCGAAGATTCGATTTTTATGACTTTGAAAATCTCACGAACATTTGTATGAATAGCACGAGAACCTCCACAGGTTCCGTAATCTCCTTTCAGGAGATGGGCATGAATCCACGATTTGAAAAGCATTGCGCAAGCTGTATCACTTTACCCAACATCAATCGATCTTCTTGCACGAGATTTCGCATTTCCTAAGATGCGGTGCGGATCGATGCGAAACTTTGTAACTATCTCGGTATATTATATCTCCACCCGACTATCCTCGGTTGGCGATCCGGCGGAATCACCTCGACCAACTCAACCAAAGAGACATAGTCGTTGGTGAGCGGTTCGACCGGCGCCCATCACCCCACTGCGTAATATATCGCCTTCGCGTACCCCACGCTCGGGTTCTTGCGATCCGCATCCCCCACTTCTGGCCTACTCGCCAGCCTGGGACCATGCGGCTATGGATCCCCACCCCGGTTCCTCACCGCTCTGGTTCTCCCCTAAATAAAATACTTACCCGTGTGGAGGATATAATAACTTTAATAGCACTACTAGTCTTGTCCGCGTAGACGAAATGTCGGTGATACGATAAAATACGGTCCACTCATACAGATGAAGCTGGTGATTACTTATATTATAACTTATGCAGAGGTCCTCATTCTATCCTTCTGATCCTGCCAAGGCAACCTCTACCCACCTTTATAATATTCTATACGGTCGACTGCTCCGTCAGTCGCCGTTCTATCCTTTTCGATAGTCTCGATTTAAGACTTTTCATTTAAATGCAGGGGTGATAATAGGATAATACCAAAATACTGAGATATCAAAATACTCGGAAATTAATCAAGGGAATGCTTGCCTGAGTTGCCCAACAAGTTCTGAGCCTCTGCTCTACCCAGGTACTTTTTCTCCTATGAGATCGGAACGCCTTCTGCAATAATAATGCGCCTCCTCAAACTATTGGTTTCGGCGGAAGATACTGACTTAATAAAAAGAATTATGCTAATATTGACGCGGGACTTCTATGCTCTAGGTTTGGTGGGTAGCGAATTACGGCAAGTGGAAACACTACAACCGAATTACTTAGTAACATCGAGGTTCATTAGTGTTTGCTTAATGCCCACGACTATTAATTCTTCATTTAACTTAGCAATGATAATTTATGTTAAGCCAGGACGTGCTTAAATAAATCTATGACCATTTTGAGTATGCGGCAAGAAGGTCTAAATGCGGAGTTGCGATTAATTATCAACTTCTAACGCTCTTTCTCCTACAATCTTTATTCTTATCAATTATTATTTAAAAACCCGTGCTTGCAATTTAGCTATTGACCTCTATATACATATGCCTAAATATATATATATATATATATATATATATATGTGTGTATATATATATGTATATATGTATATATATATATGTGTGTATATATATATATGTATATATATATATACACACACACACAACCCACTCGGCCGGCCCAACCCTAATCCTTGCGCGGCCCACCCCTCCCTTTCTCTGGACTTAGCGCGCCCCTCCTTCTCTGCCTCATTCGCCTCACGCCGCCTCATGCACTCCTACCTCCCGGTGCCGCGCCGTCCTCCCCCCTCTCTCTCGCATCTCTCCGCCTCCCCTCCTCTATCTCTCTCTCTCTCCCGCTCCCTCTCTGCGGCTCACCCCGTCGGCTTCCCCTCTCTACCCCCATTCTCCCTCTCTCTCATGCCGCGCTACCTCCTGCTGCCCTTGCGCCGCCGCCTCTCTCTCTTACTCCTCTACCACCGCACCACCTCCTCCTCTCTAGCCCTCTCTCCTTCCCCTCCTCTTCTCCAACCTAACGCCGCCGGTCCCCTCTGTCTGCATCGGCTACACATTTGTCGGATCCGTGGCCTCGGCCGGATCCGGCTCTCTGAGGCTCGATCTACTTTTCCTCTAACGTTACGGTGGATTTTTGTGGATGGTTTTGTCTTGATGCATGTTCATTTTGCAAAAATAGGTTTGTTTGCCGGGAGAGAAGGTTGGCATGGAGGCATGCGGCCGTGGTGTGGCATGGCGGGACCGGAGCTGCGCATGCCGGGGATGTGTCGCGACCCTCGAGCGCATGCTTCGCCGTGGGTAGCATGCCACCGCGGCCGTCACCTAAGGTAACCCCCTCTTCCTACTATCCCTCTCCTCTGCCGGTTGAACAAGAATATATGCACATGTGTCTTGTGTTTGTCTTTGCGATGGTTGGATGGTTGGTGAGGTTGAGCTTCTATTGGCATGATCTACTATGTTGTGAGGGTAATATAATGTACATTCCTTAAATGTTTGGGGTGCGGTTGTGGTTTACCTTTGCGGTTGGGAGGGTTGGTGGTCGGAGTGTGGTGATGATGCTGCTGGGGGTCGCTTTCTGGGTGGTTTGGATGTCCACCGTCTCCACGAGGCCTCCTTGCTTGCGGTCGCGGTCCCCTCCTTGTCCAGTGCCCCGCTTGCTCTTGGTTGACTGATGCTTGGGGCTCCTTGGTGGGGTTTTGGTGGGGCTGCTGGTGGTGGCAAATGGGGAAGAGGTGAGCTTCCCTTTGCCTCTCCCTTTCCAGTAGCTGTGTGTGTGTGCTTACCTTCTATGGCTCGTGAATCGCACTCTGGCTGCTCTGGGATGGCTTTGTCTCGAGATTCTGATCGCTCTGGTATTTGCTTGCCCAAGGTTTGCTGCCCACAGTTTATTGCTTTAGCCACTTGTGTTTACGCGAACAATCGGAAAGCCGGATCGGCGCCGTCTTTGCCGGGCCGTCTTGGCTTTGCGGTGGGAGTCGGTGGTGCAGCTTGCGGACGTGTCTTGGCTGTGGTCTCTGTTGCTCCCTCTGTGCTAGATATTTCCACAGGAGGTCCTGTGGCCGATAGGTGTTGGGCGATTGCTTGGTGTTTGGTTTTCTTTACTTAGCTTTTGACACCTATTGGGGCTGTCGTGCTCTGATACATGTGCTGCAAAAACAGGTTTGTTTAAATCCGGATGATGAACCCTATGGTTGTGAGAGGTGCCGATGGCCCCGGACGGTCGGTATCTCCGTGAGCAGAATGCCCGCCGAGATAACCTCGAGGGCTCGGCGGTACTTCTTTCTTTTCTTTATGGGCTTTTGTGGTTTCTATTCTTTTGTTCGGTCTTTTTGGTATTTAATCTCTCGTTGCTATCAATGGAACAACGGTGTGGCTCGACGGCAACTACGGATGCAAGGCGGAAAGTGTGAACCAACGTGTAATCGCAGAGTAATTGTAATAGTGTGCGTGTGTGTGAACTTCCTAGTGTATGCATGAATGTATGAAATGGTCTTTGTATGTAATACGTTTCAATTTAATGTAAATGCCAAATTTCAATAAAACATGAGATGATTCAGAATTTAAATCTATTGTGCTTGTGTGTGCTTATGTGGGTATTCGTACGAGACAATCTTATCCTATTGCCGATTTAACTAACAGCTAGATTTAGCTAACCATCACTAATTAATCCACGCGATTACTACTAATCACGCTTAGGAGCTAATTAACAAATGAGGGTTATTTCAGCCTCCCCTCCTTAAAAGAGATTTCGTCCTCGAAATCAGAGTCTTACTTGAACAGATTTGGGTAGGCTTCGCGTAGATCCTCCTCTTTTTCCCATGTCGCTTCCCGTGCGGTATGATTCCTCCATTGGACCTTGCAAAAACGAATCGTCCGGTTCCGCAACTTCCGATCTTCAATTTGCAAAATTCACAATGGGCGTTCTTCATAGGTCAGGTCTTCTTGCAATTGGATATCCTCTTTAATTATCTGCTCAGTCGGCTGGCTGATGCACTTTCTGAGTTGGGATACATGGAATATATTATGGATTCTGGACAAGTGCTGGGGAAGTTCTAGTTGATATGCGGAGTTGCCTTTTTGGGCCAATATTTTAAATGGTCCAACATATCTCGGGCTCAGCTTCCCTTTTAATCCAAATCGACGGACTCCTCGCATGGGTGATACCTTTAGATATACGTAATCACCACTTGCAAAGGTAAGGTCTCGTCTTCGTTGATCGGCATAACTCTTCTGTCGACTGCTAGCTACTTGAAGTCGGTCCCTAATGATTTGGATTTTCGTCATTCTCTCGTATGAGTTCGAGTCCTAGCAATGGTTTCTCTCCAACCTCATACCAACGAGATAGGTGATCGACATTTCTGTAGTATAATGCTTCAAATGGTGCCATTTGGATGCTCGCGATAAGCTGTTGTTATCGCGAATCGCTAATGGTAAGCACTTATCCCATGATGCTCCAAAATTTAAAGCGCAAGCTCTGAGCATGTCCTCCAAGATTTGATTGGTCCTTTCCGTTTGACCGTCAGTTTGTGGATGGTAGGCCGTACTGAACTTCAAGGTGGTTCCTAAAGCGGTTTGGAGGCTCTTCCAAAAGCTAGAGGTAAACACGGATCCTCTGTCGGACACAATGGCCTTAGGAGCGCCATGAAGGGTTACTATTCTTTCAACATACAATTACGCGGTTTATCAAAAGAATAGTTCTGCTTAGTGGCAATGAAATGGGCTGATTTGGTAAGTCGGTCTATTACTACCCAGATGGTGTCTTTCTTGCTTAAGGTCATGGGTAGACCCGAAATAAAATCCATGCCTATACTTTCCCATTTCCATTCTGGAATTTCTAGTGGTTGGCTTAATCTGCGGTATTGGTGTTCACCTTTACCCTCGGCAGGTATCACACCTACTGACATAACTAGCAATTTCTCGCTTCATTCCATTCCACGAAGTGTCCTTTTACATCCCGATACATTTTGGTGCTTCGGGATGTATGGTATATAAGGTGTCGTGTGCTTCTTGCATGATTAGCTTCTTAATCTACGGGTCATTGGGCACACATATTCTACCATGGTTATGCAGTATCCCTACGGATTTATCTCAAATTCGGAGGGTTGGCTTAATTTTATTCTCATGGATTTCTTCCATGATAAATGGGTCCTTCAACTCTTCTTTGTTTAATTTGGTCCTTGAGGTTGGGTTGTACCGTCATGGTAAAAAGAGTGGCTTGGCGGTGGACAATTGAAATTTAATTTCCATCTTAGCTATCTCTTGCAACAAGTGCAGGTTGAACTTAGTGATCGGCGGTGATGGCGGTGAGACTTCTGCTAAGGCGTCTGCAACAACATTTGCCTTCCCGGGTGATAATTTAGGGTTATATCATAGTCCTTGATGAGTTCCAACCATCTTCTTTGCCTCATGTTCAACTCCTTTTGGGTAAAGAGATACTTGAGCTCTTGTGATCAACAGTACAAGATGCATTTGGATCCTAATAGGTAGTGTCTCCAAATCTTGAGTGCAAAACTACGGCTCCCAACTCCAAGTCGTGTGTGGGGTAATTCACTTCATGGGGTCTTAGTTGCCGAGAGGCATAGGATATAACTTTATCTGTTGCATTATCGCACCCCAATCCTAACCTTGAAGCATCACAATATCGATGTATTCTACTCCATCTTGAGTAAGGTTAGTCTTGAGTGCGGTGGTGAGAAGTCGTTTGAGTTTTGGAAGCTCTGTTCACGAGCATCGGTCCAGCGATATTTTCTTCTTTTCTCAATAGCTTGGTGAGAGGTGATGCTATTTGAGAAAATCCTGAATGAATCTACGGTAGTATCGGCTAGACCCAAGAAGCTTGGATTGGTAGTGTTGGTAGGGCGGTTCCATGACATAACCGCTTCAATCTTTTGAGGTCCACCTCGATGCCCTTGCCGGACACTACATGCCCTAAGAAGGAAATTTGGTTTAACGAATTCACATTTCTTGAATTTGGCATATAGTGGTTTTCTCGAAGGATTTGTAGTACCATACTCAAGTGTTGGACATGATCTTCCTTGCTCCTCGAGTATACGGGGATGTCATCAATGAAAACCACCACAAACTTGTCCGGTATTTCATGAAAAGCTTGTTCATCAAATTCATGAAGGCTGGCTGGGCGTTGGTTAATCGAGCGGAACCACGGTGTACTCGTGATGTCCGTGGCGGGATCTGACATTTGTTTTGGGAATGTCCTCTGGTTTTACCTTAATTTGATGATATCCCGACCTCGGATCGATTTTGAGAATACACATGCTCCCGAAGTTGATCAAAGAGGTCATCTATTCGGGGTAAGGGTATTTGTTCTTTATGGTGACTTGGTTCAATTCCGATAATCGGTACATAGTCGGAGACTTCCGTCCTTCTTCTCCACGAACAGTACCGGTGCCCCCCATGGAGACACGCTTTTCCTAATGAATCCCTTTGCTTCTAGATCCTCCAATTGGGCTTTTAATTCTACCAACTCTTGTGATGTCATTCTATAAGGTCTTTTGAAATGGGGTAGTGCCGGAATAAGGTCAGCTGTAAATTCGGCTCTCGGTCGGTGGCATGCACAGTAGTTCACTAGGGAAGACATCAGGAAATCTTGAACTACTAATATACTTGATGCCTCGGTTTACGGGAGATGGTTCAATCTCCCTTTTGGTTTTAATGGTCCCAACCTCTCCCGAATATATTAGCCTAGAGCCATCGGGCTTTCTTATGGAGGCATTTTTGAGTTCACGATCTATTCTTACTCCATTCTTAGCTAACCAATCCATGCCTAATATGGCATCCAAATTAGTCAACTTGATGATATGAAGATTAGCTAAAATTTCGTATCTTGGATAATTATGGGTTGGTTCTTGAGAATAGAAGATACGATTATGACTCAGCGGGAGTATGAACTCCTAGTTGCTTCTCTAATCTTTGTTCCCACTAACCCATTTATCTTGGAAAATTCTTGAGAGATAAAGAATGAGTGGCCCTGGATCAAAAAGAACAGTGGCTCACGAGGGTGGGATAGTGAGTTTACCTCGACCACATCAGTGGCCTCGCCGAGCCGCTCTGTGGTGACATGGTTCAATCTAGCTTGGCCCCGGTTTGGCTTCGGACTTGGTGGTCCTTCTCGCTGCACTTCCTTGTATTCCTTGACCACGTCCGCTGCGGAATTTTGAGGTATTCGGTGCTCTGTATCTTTGGGTTTGGTTGTCTGATGGTCTGTGGTTCTAACGAGTGCAGACAATTGGCCTTAATATGTCCCTCCTTCCCGCATTGTAACACCCGTAGTACCATAGCGACAATCCTTAGTGAGGTGCCTTCCTTTGCATCTACCACACTGGATCCGGTGGAAGGCTTGAGGTTGGTTGTGAGGCTCGAAAGTGCTTGGCGAGATTGATAATGGAGTGCATTGTGGAGGTGGGTTTAGGCGGTTGCGGTGGGAGCCACTAACATCTGGTCATACCTTGCCTTCTTACGCCTCTCGCCCATAAGGTTAGCATGTTCCTTCTCCAAAATGATGGCCCGGTCTATCAGGTCCTCAAATTCAGTGATCTTATGAGATGACAACTGCATCCTGATATAGGGGTCCATATTGGTCTTGAATTTATCTATCTTGCGTTCATCAGTGGACACATCATCGGTGCATATCTAGATAGCTCATTAAAGAGATGCAAATATTCAGTGATGCTTTTACTCCCTTGGGTCAGGGCTCGGAACTCCTGCTTCTTGACTTCCTTCTGACCTTGTGGCACATGATATGCACTGAAACTTTTCATGAAGTCCGCCCAAGTGATGGGCGTTCGGTGCCTCGGCCATTGGAAGTTCAACCACCAAGTGGCGGTGGTCGATCGGTTGATGGGAGGCATATCGGACTTTTACGCATCCGAGCACCCTACCACATTTAGTTTCTTTTCTATCTCCTGCAGCCAGTCATACTGCTTCCATCGGGTCCACCGCCTTAGAAAAGGTAGGTGGGCGGGTTTGAAAAGTCTCCAAGACTTACTCCGATGTTAGTGGCGCGACCAAGGGCGCTACTTTCGTCGATAAAGCTTCCATAAACTTATTCGACTTTCTTGGGCCTCCTTGCGGAGTTCTCCATAAACTTGAGAATATCTCCCAAGTTATTAATGAGAGTTGGAGCTCCCACATTACTAGCGTCTCCCATACGGGGACTATCACCTGCCGGCCGTGGCTCACTCCTCACCTCTGGTGTCCATTTTCTCTCTGATGATTCCGGTGGTGGCCTTGGCCGCCAACACCCTATATTGCCAATTGGGTGATCGCCCTCTGAATGGCTGGCCGCCGATGGGTCTAGTCCCGGGTTTCTGGCGGCTGAGTTCTGGCTGTGTGGCTCCATCTGTAATAAAACCAAGGTGAGTTAGTTAACTTTACTCACGTTGAACTCCCCTCGTTCAAAACAAGGTCTTCTAGAATTTGATTGCCATCACACGGTTGGTAGCCTGCGAATAGGTTCAGCAATTTTTTTTTTTGAGGTAAGAGGTCAATTTCTTGTTTTGAACATTGTTCTTAGCACCTGCTCGACCCTTTTTTTCTTCTCACTGCTCATTGTTGTCAGTTATATCACATCACAGAGTCAAATAAATCCCAAGAAACATAGAGATGCAAAAAGATCCAATTTCCTATTCTACTCTGGAACTACGTGCCCAGCAACGCTCGAGAACCCGCTCTCGAGACCGCCCAACAATTACGCAGTTGGGACCACGCTCAGGGCTTGCCCCTGAGTGCGAACCTACACTACCCTGGAACTCCGTGCCCAGGCACGCCCGAGAAACTCGCTCTCGGGTCGCCAACGATTTCGCGATTGGGACCACGCTCGAGGCTCATTCTGATACGCCCGGACCGTTCTGAGTGCGCCCAAACTTACGCGTTCGGGGCGCCACGGACCACTCGTCAGGAAATCTTTGTGCGAAATTAGATGAGAACACTTGTAGTTGTCGGTGAAAAAAGGTAAGTGGTCGAAAGCTGGTTTCTATCTACACCATTTCAAATCTATTCTTGGTTTACTATTCTATGTTGCTGAAGAACAACCGAATTCACACCATTATAAGATTAAGTTATGCAATTATGACTATATGCATATGGCAATATTTGAATTTCTTATAATCAAAGTTTTTAGCGATTATAGAGAATGAGATGCATGCGATTATTAGTAGAGAAGAAAAACATTCGACATTAAGATATCACTAAACCACCATTAGTGTTAAATTACTACCTTGCCACCCATATAAACTTATAATAAATACATTAGTACCTCGGACACACTGTCGGGGCTAGAAGGGTCGTAGTCATCGATTCCTCTGCCCTCCTCCGCTCATTGGCTCGGCCACTCATGTCGTCGGCGGCGGAGTGCCTCTCCTCCTCATCCTCTAAAGAACGAGAACATCGCTCGGGAGGAACTGCCTCTCTAGGCTGGTCTGGGTGAACACTCATACGGGCGTTACGGGCGCCTCGCGACTAGTGGAAGGGAGGTCTGCTGCGAGGATATGGGAAGGCGTGGGGCGGGTGCGGAAGGCTCTCCTACCTCGGGGTAGACTCTGGAGTGGGTGGTGGAGCGGTGGGGGTGGAGTCTTTGTAGAGGTGCACTCGGTGGGGTCTGTGGAGGTGGGTGAAATCTTGGGGTCTGTGGGGGTGGATGGAAATCTTGGGGTCTGTGCTACATAGTGGGCTAACTGCTCTGGAGTGCTGTTGCTTATACTCACCTAGGTAACACTGGTATCTCCACCGTCCGATATATCTGGGCTCTCTCTAACGCCTCACGAGTGCCATAGTATAGCATCGTGTGCGATATCATCATCGGACTCGATGTGACACTCTGAACCGCGGGTGGCAACTCTGCCCTAAGTTAAGGCTAGTACTACTGCACCTACTCCATCTGCTGACCATGACTACCGGTGCAAAGCGGTGCGTCTCGGAATCTGTGCGGCTCGGTGCATTACGCAAAATGGGATCTAAGTGCTAAAATGGCCTCTTTGGCCAAGCTGCATAGGTAGATAATCATCTGCGATCCGCCAAGGCTGCGTGCTCCCATCGTATACCTGTTAGCGAGAATCCCGTGTTTGTCACTCCTAAGCTAGGGAGTGAACCATCGTCTGGTATAACATAGAAGTACTCCGGCCCCGGTGCCTCTAGCTCCTGAAGCATCTGCCAAAGTAGTAAGGCGTCTTTGTCCCGATCTGGTGGTGGTACCACTATCAGAGCCATCCTACAAGAATAGAGTAATATAATTAGTATTATTAGTCTACTTAAACCTGATGAGAAGAAGTAGAATTACTATATTTTATAACTACAACTAGAATAAGTGGATGAAGGGGTGAGAATAAGAAAGAATCCTATAATAAAGTATTGTATACTCTATTTTGAGGAAAGATTAGAAGCCGATTGGATCGTGGTTCTCAAACCGTTGCTCGATACCACGAAGCGACCCACATAATTACCACGGGTAATTCGCTAGTCAACGGTTAATTATTCGTTTTAGCGGATAAAACACCGCTCTAACGAATAATGAACCCATCGAGTTAATGCAAAGAGAACAACAATTAGAGCTAATACAATCCATACGATCATATTGCCACGCAGGCTCAAATGTCATCTGACGAGATAAGTCCAACTACTAAAATTTCTAATCTGAATGATCAGTAGCAAACTAAATATACAGGATGAGAATGTCCCAAAAGTACGATATGCTAGTGGTGCGATCTGGGCGTGGAGCACAGGATGCTCCTACAACCCTAGTCCTCCCGATCGTCCAAATAGTATAGCCCCATATGGCTCCGCCTCAAGGCCAATGCCCTCTCCGAGGAGTAGGGCTCCTCTGCTGGTCTCATCTCCTCGGCGATGAATGGGCTATCTTCTAACAAAAGAAATAATACAAGGATGAGTCACAGTACTCGGCAAGCTCATATAACAAAATGCATCAAAAGCCTTTATCTTTTCTTTCTCTTTTCATTCTTTCTCTTTTCTTTAATCTCATGCTCATGAGTCATTTACACTTATATGAGAAAATAATGTTTTTGGTTGCGAAGATTCGATTTTATGACTTTGAAAATCTCTCAACATTTGTATGAATAACCGAGAACCTCCACAGGTTCCGTAATCTCCTTTCGGAGATGGGCATGAATCCACGATTTGAAAAGCATTGCGCAAGCTGTATCACTTTACCCAACATCAATCGATCTTCTTGCATAGGATTTCCGCATTTCCTAAGATGCGGTGCGGATCGATGCGAAACTTTGTAACTATCTCGGTATATTATATCTCCACCCGACTATCCTCAGTTGGCAGTCCGACGGGAATCACCCTCGACCAACTCAACCAAAAGAGACATAGTCGTTGGCTGGGGCGGTTCCTGACCAGCGCCCATCACCCCACTGCGTAATATATCGCCTTCGCGTACCCCACGCTCGGGTTCTTGCGATCCGCATCCCCCACTTCTGGCCTACTCGCCAGCCTGGGACCATGCGGCTATGGATCCCCCACCCCCGGTTCCTACCGGCTCTGGGTTCTCCCCTAAATAAAATACTTACCCGTGTGGAGGATATAATAACTTTAATAGCACTACTAGTCTTGTCCGCCCGTAGACGAAATGTCGGTGTCACGATAAAATACGGTCCACTCATACGGATGAAGTGGTGATTACTTATATTATAACTTATGCGAGAGGTCCTCATTACGTCCTTCGATCTGCCAAGGCAACCTCGCCCACCTTTATAATATTCTATACGATCATTGCTCAAGTCGATCGCCGTTCTATCCTTTCGATAGTCTCGATTTAAGACTTTTCATTTAAATGCAGGGGTGATAATAGGATAATACCAAAATACTGAGATATCAAAATACTCGGAAATTAATCAAGGGAATGCTTGCCTGAGTTGCCCAACAAGTTCTGAGCCTCTGCTCTACCAGTACTTTTCTCTGTGAGATCGGGCATATACGCAATAATAATGCGCCTCCTCAAACTATTGGTTTCGTCGGAAGATACTGACTTAATAAAAAGAATTATGCTAATATTGACGCGGGACTTCTATGCTCTAGGTTTGGTGGGTAGCGAATTACGGCAAGTGGAAACACTACAACCGAATTACTTAGTAACATCGAGGTTCATTAGTGTTTGCTTAATGCCCACGACTATTAATTCTTCATTTAACTTAGCAATGATAATTTATGTTAAGCCAGGACGTGCTTAAATAAATCTATGACCATTTTGAGTATGCGGCAAGAAGGTCTAAATGCGGAGTTGCGATTAATTATCAACTTCTAACGCTCTTTCTCCTACAATCTTTATTCTTATCAATTATTATTTAAAAACCCGTGCTTGAAATTTAGCTATTGACCTCTATATACATATGCCTAAATATATATATATATATATATATATATGTGTGTGTGTATATATATATGTATATATGTATATATATATGTGTGTATATATATATGTATATATATATATATACACACACACACAACCCACTCGGCCGGCCCAACCCTAATCCTTGCGCCGGCCCACACCCCCTCCCTTTCTCTGGACTTAAGCGCCGCCCCCTCCTTCTCTGCCTCATTCGCCTCACGCCGCCGCCTCCTTCTGCTCCTTCCTCCAGTGCCGCGCCGTCGCACTCCCCCCTCTCTCTCGCATCTCTCCGCCTCCCCTCCTCTATCTCTCTCTCTCTCCCGCTCCCTCTCTGCGGCTCACCCCGTCGGCTTCCCCTCTCTACCCCCATTCTCCCTCTCTCTCATGCCGCGCTACCTCCCTGCTGCCCTTGCGCCGCCGCCGCCTCTCTCTTACTCCTCTACCACCGCACCACCTCCTCCCTCTCTAGCCCTCTCTCCTTCCCCTCCTCTTCTCCAACCTAACGCCGCCGCCGGTCCCCCTCTGTGCTGCATCGGCTACACCGGCTGTCGGATCCGTGGCCTCGGCCCGATCCGGCTCTCTGGCTCGATCTACTTTTCCTCTAACGTTACGGTGGATTTTTGTGGATGGTTTTGTCTTGATGCATGTTCATTTTGCAAAAATAGGTTTGTTTGCCGGGAGAGAAGGTTGGCATGGAGGCATGCGGCCGTGGTGTGGCATGGCGGGACCCGGAGCTGCGCGCATGCCGGGGGGATGTGTCGCGGCCCTCGGGGGCGCATGCTTCGCCGTGGGTAGCATGCCACCGCCGGCCGTCACCTAAGGTAACCCCCCCCTCTTCCTACTATCCCTCTCCTCTGCCGGTTGAACAAGAATATATGCACATGTGTCTTGTGTTTGTCTTTGCGATGGTTGGATGGTTGGTGAGTTGAGCTTCTATTGGCCGCATCTACTATGTTGTGAGGGTAATATAATGTACATTCCTTAAATGTTTGGGAGTGCGGTTGTGGTTTACCTTTGCGGTTGGGAGGGTTGGTGGTCGGAGTGTGGTGATGATGCTTCTTGGGGTCGCTTTAGGTGGTTTGGATGTCCACCGTCTCCACGAGGCCTCCTTGCTTGCGGTCGCGGTCCCCTCCTTGTCCAGTGCCCCGCTTGCTCTTGGTTGGCTGATGCTTGGGGCTCCTTGGTGGGGTTTTGGTGGGGCTGCTGGTGGTGGCAAATGGGGAAGAGGTGAGCTTCCTTTGCCTCTCCCTTTCGATGGCGTGTGTGTGTGCTTACCTTCTATGGCTCATGCTCGCACTCTGTTGCTCTGGGATGGCTTTGTCTACGAGATTCTGATCGCTCTGGTATTTGCTTGCCCAAGGTTTGCTGCCCCTGGTTTATTGCTTTAGCCACTGTGTTTACGCGGGCAATCGGGAAAGCCGGATCGGCCGCCGTCTTTGCCGCTGGCCGTGCTGGCTTTGCGGTGGGAGTCCGGTGGTGCAGCTTGCGGACGTGTCTTGGCTGTGGTCTCTGTTGCTCCCTCTGTGCTAGATATTTCCACAGGAGGGTCCTGCCGCCGATAGGTGTTGGGCGATTGCTTGGTCGTTTGGTTTTCTTTACTTAGCTTTTGACACCTATTGGGGCTATCGTACTCTGATACATGTGCTGCAAAAACAGGTTTGTTTAAATCGGATGATGAACCCTATGGTTGTGAGAGGTGCCGATCGGCCCCGGACGGTCGGTATCTCCGTGAGCGGAATGCCCGCCGAGATAACCTCGAGGGCTCGACGATACTTCTTTCTTTTCTTTATGGGCTTTTGTGGTTTCTATTCTTTTGTTCGGTCTTTTTGGTATTTAATCTCTCGATGCTATCAATGGAACAACGGTGTGGCTCGACGGCAACTACGGATGCAAGGCGGAAAGTGTGAACCAACGTGTAATCGCAGAGTAATTGTAATAGTGTGCGTGTGTGTGAACTTCCTAGTGTATGCATGAATGTATGAAATGGTCTTTGTATGTAATACGTTTCAATTTAATGTAAATGCCAAATTTCAATAAAACATGAGATGATTCAGAATTTAAATCTATTGTGCTTGTGTGTGCTTATGTGGGTATTCGTACGAGACAATCTTATCCTATTGCCGATTTAACTAACAGCTAGATTTAGCTAACCATCACTAATTAATCCACGCGATTACTACTAATCACGCTTAGGAGCTAATTAACAAATGAGGGTTATTTCAGCGTGGAATTTTGATGAACTGGTTGATCAATAGGAGAGGCAAAATTAGTAAATTTTTAGGATAAATTGGATCAACAGGTCTCAATGGATTAATCTAACCGTTTAGGATAGTTAAATTCAAAAGGTGTTGGATTACTGTATTAGTGGATATTAATCTTGGAGTTATCTTTGTGGATACTTAGTGTTCGTATGTAATTGCTAAGTGCAAACGTCGGGGTTTAAAAAAATGTGATCTATATTTACATGAAGGTGGGATTGTCAGGTGATGTTATGTTCTTGATGAAAGGGTTTGGTAGAATCATTAAAAGTGTGTAGTGGAACTCCTCTAATTTAAAACGGTTGTCGTAGTGAAGTTGTAAGGTTTTGAAATACTTTCAATTTGAGAATGGGATGATAAAGTAGCATGGAACTATTTGACGAGATTTTGGAGGGCTTTATAATGGAAGGGTAGACGATAAC
The DNA here is from genome assembly GCA_036346265.1 of Melocanna baccifera. Classification (NCBI taxonomy): domain Eukaryota; kingdom Viridiplantae; phylum Streptophyta; class Magnoliopsida; order Poales; family Poaceae; genus Melocanna; species Melocanna baccifera. The sequence continues at coordinate 14,059,415 of CM070709.1, forward strand.
AATTCTCGATAAGAGTGTATTATTCTTGATGTTAGTAAGATTGTTGCGATCTTATTGGAAGGAAAATTTTTTTTTGAAATAAGTTATTGTGCTCTTTTAGAAAGGTTTATGATGCGCTGGTAGGCTATGATGATTCATGCTAAGAATATATAATGATGAGGTTAGTAAAACTGAGTCTGAGATGATGAGGGTAGTGTTGATTCTTTTAGAAGCAAAAGAACTTGTTCGTCTTTCGTGATGTCAGTTAAATGAAATGTTTGGAGCGTTGCATTCATGATCCTATGGGAGTTCATGAATTATTGTGGTATCTGAAATTAGTTTGCGCAGAGTGACATATTGGAAGGTTCTATCGGTTCTTAAGTAATTCTTGTGATTTGAGTTTAAAGGATCGTTTGCTTGAAGGTGGTAAAGTGATATTCCCATTAGGGAAAATTATGTCCTTAGTAAATCAAAGGGTGTAGTAGAGGTATTCGCGGTTGGATTAAGGTTTTGTACCATGCAGCTTATTGAAGCGTGCTTAACCTCGTTGGTTTGCCTCAAAGGAATTCCTCAAGTTCCAAAGGCAGTGCTTTATTTATTTATTTCTGGCTGAAGTTTGATATTTCTTCTGGTGGGACTTGTGCAGTCAACTGTGGTCTCATCTTCTATTTTCCAAAATCTTGGCTATTTGATTTTTTCCTTGGTCTTGTGTCTCTGATGAGTGGTAAATGTTTTACTATGTGCTGAAAAAAAGGGGGTTTCTATTTATATCTTCTTTTGAGGAAGGATTAACCAATCCGTGTTGCCAAGCCTTTTAGGTTGTATAATGGCAACTCGATAGTGGTCGTCAAGTAGATGATTTTGGTGAGATTGTAGGTGTCAAGCTGTTTGAGATTCATTGAGTGATAAGTTGATTTCTTGGAATAATTCTTGGGAGGATTTGATTTAAATAGAATGTTTGTCTTTGGAGCTAACTGATCTTATGGATTGCAATTAGTAGAACCTATAGTAGATTGTGGTTCAAGAATGTTTCGATTATTTTGATGGAACATTAGAATTATCAAAAGTATGAGAATCTTGATCGATCTTATTAGAGCATTGTGATTGGGCACTTTGCAAGGTTTAGTAGGATGATTTTGGTAGTGTAGTTAATGAGATTGTAATGGTGAAGAAGTCTAACCACTATAGGAATCATTGGGATATAGGGGATTGTTGAATTATTGCTATGCATGATTTGGCTTCAGTGAGTAACCCTCCAAGAGTTAGAATCTTTCTAAAGATAATTAGGTTGAGAATATGTTTTCATGTGCTTGATAATGATGGAGCATGCTTGATTGGTAATTTAGCCACCAAATTCGAGAGTCTTCATATCAGTTATATCGAAGCACATATATAGGAGCCGTGGAGATGGAAAAAAAATTGGTCTGGTGTTTTATGCTAGAAACTTGGAGGCTAATGATGTTGTGTGGGAATATTGGAACAAAGGGATTCTAAAAGTGTGATGCTACTTGATAGGGTCCTTTGGGTGAGGGAACTGAGTGTGTGTACTGAGAATTTCAAGTTGATTATCCTTAAAGGATTATGGTGAGGTGATTGTGGGTGAAAACAATGATGAGGTGCATTGGAAAATTATTTACCAAAGTAACCCTGTTGGTAGAGGAGTTGGTTAGAGTATGTTATTGTGAGGGCAGTAGAGTCTCTCCACAAAGGTGTGGTTTATGCACTCGGTTTGAGCATAGTGTTGATGTTGCCAGTTTAAGAGAAATGAGTTATTGTGGTGTGTGATGATTTGGAATCTTGTGATTCAAGAGAAAGTTTATTCTAAAAAAAACAAAACAATATTTCTTTTTGGGTAGAAAAAAAAGAATGCTCTCTTGATTCTTATTTGAGCTATGTGATGATAGCAAAAGTCTTTTGTGGTTTGAGTTGACTTTATGTTGGCATGTGTGGTTTTTCCCGTTCAGAAGAAAAAAAAGAAAAGGAAGGGTTTGGCATTGGAGTGATTCTCCTCTGCCTTATGTGTTGATATTTGTAAATTTCCTATTTGGAATGTAGAGAGGTTCTCATGTTGAATCTTTGATTTCTAGATTTGATTATTTTGGTGGGGAGCTGGTAAAGTGTGGTTGTGATGAGAATCCTTTATTTTTAGTTGGATTCTGGATGTAAAAGAGATTGTTTACAATGAGCACTTTTGTTCGTCAATGGCTAAAAGAGGTGCTCCTTGTTAAGGTAAAGAGATCGATTGAGAGTTGGAACAAGAGTTTCGTTTGATGTGCAGGTTGTGTAGGTTGGTACCAAGGAGAATGATAACTCAAGATATATTTAATCGCAACTGTAGTTATGAGGATTTGGAGGGTGGTATATCGCTAGGACCGCCTTGGGTCCTAGCGTGGGATACACAACGTTATGTTTGACCCGGTGTCGAGGAGGTACCTGCGAGATCCGGAGCTATATATTTTACTAGAGCCGTTATTACTTGAACATGATCTGTCCGTTGAGTCCAAGCCAGTGCGAATTCTGGAAAGATCAGGAGAAGCATCGAAGAATAAACTTTAAAGTATGTCAAAGTGTTTTGGTCGCAGCAGACAGTGATAGAAGCCACTTGGGAATTGGAGTCTCACATGCGTGAGCAATATCCAGAATTATTCAGAATAGGTGCGTGTTAATATGATTAAGGTTTAGCGGTGATTAGATCTTGGTATAAGCCTGGTTAGAATTCGAGGACGAATTCTGCTTAAGGGGGGTAGAATGTAATATTCTAAAACGAGATCCGAGAATTAACCGATTAATCGGAGGGGAGGACCAAATAGAAAAGGACAAATTAGAGATTTCAAAGGGGAAATTTCTGAAATGTTTGGCAACCTGGGCCTTGGCCCAAGAGGTGGGCAGCCAAAAAGGGGGGAGGGACTCTCCCCCAAACCCTAGCCCGCAGCCTCCTCTCCCTCCCTGTGTGGGGCGCCTCCCCCTTCCCTGGCCCTTGCGCCTCCCCCTGGCTGCGCCCTCCCCCCTGCGCCCTCCCCCTGGCTGCGCCCATCCCCCCTGCGCGCCTCCCCCTGCCTGCACCTTTCCCCTGCGCGCCTCCCCCTGCGCCTGCCCCTGGCCGAGTCCCTGGGCGCCGCCCCCTGCTGCCCCTGGCCAAGCCCCTGGGCGCCGCCCTCTACTGCCCCTGCGTGCCTTCCCCTCTCCCTGCCGTGAGCACAAGGGAAAAGAAAGAGGAAGGGAGAGAAAGGAAGTGGGGAAGAGGAAGAGGGAGGGAGTTTCGTGGGGTGTTCGTCGTGTTCTTCGGTTTGTCAAGGGTAACCCTGCTATTCTTCGATTGGATGCTTTTCCTTTTTAGTTGTTACTTTGTCGGTATTCGGGGCTGCGAGGGCAGATTTTGTTGGACGGCTGTGTTGGGGTAGTTTCGTGGGGATTTAGGTCTGGACTTCTCCTAGAGAGTTGTAGAGGATGACTTTATCTTTCCATGAAGTGCTAGAACGCGTTGATCCGACCTTTGTATCAAAAGTTATGATTTTTTCTTGTAGGACTGTTCTGCAGATCGACAGTTTCCTCTCAGTTTTTGGTAGATTGGTTTTAGCAAATAGAAAACGGCAGAATCAGAGGTTCTCCATATTATGAAAGTTGTAGATAATTGTCTTAGCTTTCCAGGAAGGTCAAGAAATTTTTATTTGGACATTCGGGCTGGAAGATATGGCCTTTTTAGTGTGCTGTCCAGAGAACCCGACGTGAGCAGAGATGTTTTAGAAAATTGGTTGGGGCGGGTAAAAGAAGGCCGAATCAGGGAGTCACCCCAACTAGGTTTAGTTAGATAATTTAAGTATCTTTCCAGCAAACCAAAGAACACCCTATTCGGACTTCTGTGCTAATAGTTAGGAATTTTTGAAGTTGACTGTCCTCAGAGGTAGGTTGGATGACCTGTAGGATTTGGGATTTGGGAACCGAGATAGACGAATTGTGCTAGTGCGTGTTGTTTTTATTTGAGCGAAGGTTCGCTATAGTTATCTTAGCCATTATTATAATTATCATTCAGGAGGAGGATGGACCCCCGAGGCGGCACCTTCTGCGCGTCCGCCGTTTTCTCACGGTTAAGGCAAGTATAACGGTGGTTTAAATTTAATAGTGTGGAAGGTTGATGTTTAGTCCATATTAGGATCATGAATATGTGTGTTTATGGTTGTTGTATTGTCCAAGGGTAGGAATATATGCGTGTTTATGGTTGTGGTATTGTTCAATGGTATGAATATATGTGTGTTTATGGTTATGGTATTGCCCAATGGTATGAATATATGTGTGTTTATGGTTGTGGTAACAATGCATTGATGCTATATAGGGGTGTTATAATTTTCAGCATTCATGAGTATTTCTGGTGCGTAGATATCGTGAATGCAAGATTTATTTTATTAGAGCACTCATGCATATGCATCATGTTGATTATTTGAAATCTTGGTCACGAGATGACTAAGCACCGAAGTCCCCGTCATGTTGAGGACATGACGGGCTAAAGGTCTCCATACTCGCGGAGTATGGGCAATTGGTCTCTGTACCGTGTGGTACAGGCATGGGTGTGCATTGACGGATGCACACTTTGCATTACTGGTAAAATGCAAAAGAGAAGGAGATAAAGAGTTTTTGATCATCGTGCATTGCATGTCTTGTCTATATGGTTGATGAATGGGTTTGTGTAGTGATGTGCATAAGTGAATTTGCTCTATCCATTATATTTGCATTACATTCTTGATTCTATCTGATTATTATCTTTGGATTTAATTGTAATAAGAATTAGGATGTTTCCGGTGCTCTTCGCTAAGTATTATATCTGTGAATGGTTTGGTAAACTTTAATCTATTTGCTTAGCCTTGAATTTACTACTTGAGGAATGTCTATTATAATTGATTTTGTATTTAGAATCTCTGTTTTGGATAAATAGCAAAGGAGGCTCTGCCGAAATTTTGTATAACGTAACTAGTTATCATTCCTTTGCTTCTAGTTGGGTAGCATTCCGGGTCTTTGTTTGACCGGGGTGTTACAGTTGGTATCAGAGTGGGCTGTAGTTCCGTGGTTACCGAAATATTAATTTTGACACACTAAGCACTGTAGGTGGGAATAGGGTTTGCATTGCATCTACGTTTCCGTCGGTTATCATAGTTGAATATATGCTTAATGTTTGATTTTGTACGTGTTATCAGATGATTCATTGTGCCTACGATTTGATTATATGACATCAAGAGTATTTGAGAAATAGTGTTAGAGTATTTGAGAAATAGTGTTAGACATCTAAGATATTAAACTACACTGTGATCTGCTCGCTCGAGAGCGTTCGTCGCGCCCGCGAGGGCTTCGCAGGTGACGCGTGGCATCCGTGCGCCCGTGAGCCACTTGCCTGGATTCACGTGTACCACAGCTCCCCCATGCTCCCACTCGCGTCAGCGCCTGCCTAGGGTGGCCCCGCACTCCTGCGTCCCCTCCCCCAACTGCCTCCGCCTCACCCGTGCACCCAGCGGTCGGAGCGGTGCTCCCGCCATGCTCTGCACCCCCTCCGGCTGTGCGCATGTCTACGCCCATGCCGAGTCGTCTCTTCCACACCAAATTCCGCAGGAGCAACAGTCCAACCCCGCTGCTCGCCCATGCCTTCGGGCGAAGCTCCCCGTCCCCCCTCCTCGCGCTAGCGGATCCCGCCCCCACGCCCCCTCCTTCCCCCTCCCCTTCCGCCCCCTCCTCCCCTGCTCCCCCGCCGCCTCCCCCCTCCCCCGCTCCCCCGCCGCCTCCCCCCTCCTCCCCCTCCTCCTCCCTCCCCGCCGCCCCGCCCCCCCTCCTCCCGGCTCCCATTGTCTCCCTGCTCACCGCCGGCCGCCGCTTCCCCCTCCCCCTTCCTACCCCCGCCTCCTCCTCCCCGTCGCCCCTCCTCCCCTGCCGCCCCTCCTCCCCGATCCCCCTCCTCCCCGTTCCCGCCACCTCCTCGTCCCCGCCGCCTCCCCTCCCCACCGCCCCGCCACCCCCTCCTCCTCCGCCTCCCCGCTCACCCGCCGCCCGCTTCCCCTCCCCTTCCTACCCTGTCGTCTCCTCCTCCCCGCCGCCCCTCCTCCCCGGTCCCCCTCCCTCTCGCCTCTTCCCACCGGGCCTCCTCCTCCGCGACGCCGATGGCTTTGGTGACTGATGTTAAGTTTGGGCAATTGATGGTTTGGTTGTGTGATTTTGGCATTTTTGGGTGATCAACCTGATGATGTAGGTGTCCAAGAGGTCCTCTCCGCCTCCTCCCGCTAGGCCCTCCCTCCGCGCGACGCCGATGGCTTTGGTGACTGATGTTAAGTTTGGGCAATTGATGGTTTGGTTGTGTGATTTTGGCATTTTTGGATGATCAACCTGATGATGTAGGTGTCCAAGAGGTCAAGAAGTAGGAGCAAGATTAATGGGAAGGGAAGCTGGCACAATGGCCATGGGCAGTGGTTTTCAGCAGATATGATGAGCATCGGCAGCGCGATGGAGGTAAAATCACAAGTTCCTTTGGATTAGATTTTCCACAGTTGTACCATTAGATTAAATGTTTGTGTTGTGTATATTTTGTCAATTTGTGTTTGTTGCCATGTCTCTGTCTGACGAATCTCTGATAGTAGTGCTATTGTGAAATCGCGATAATCATCATATCTTCCGATAGTTCAGTTGAGAGGAACCTTGCATGCAGAAAATGGTTGCTAGCAAAATTGATGAAAACTTGTATGCATTGCTCTGCATGATGTGCTTTGGTTGCTTCATGTTGAACAGTACACAAAGAACAAATTAGCTGAGTTCCAATTTCCAAAGCTATCGAGCTTCTTGATTCAGACAATATTGAAGTGACTAGCTGCAAATTTTTTACTTCTTTAGCAAAATAGTATGAAAGATAGTGTCTGAAAAGGCTCTGAGTTGCAGAGCTACCAATGATTTTAAATAAAACCTAGGTACTTTGACGGCGGTCGGGACTTGGATGACTTTGTCGAGATATTGTGTCAAGAAGTAGGAGCAATATTAATGGGAAGGGAAGTTGGCACAATGGCCATGGGTAGTGGTTTTCAGCAGATATGATGAGCATCGGCAGCGCGATGGAGGTAAAATCACAAGTTCCTTTGGATTAGATTTTCCACAGTTGTACCATTAGATTAAATGTTTGTGTTGTGTATATTTTGTCAATTTGTGTTTGTTGCCATGTCTCTGTCTGACGAATCTCTGATGGTAGTGCTATTGTGAAATCGTGATAATCATCAGATATTCCGATAGTTCAGTTGAGAGGAACCTTTCATGCAGAAAATGGTTGCTAGCAAAATTGATGAAAACTTGTATGCATTGCTCTGAATGATGTGCTTTGGTTGCTTCAGGTTGAATAGTACACAAAGAACAAATTAGCTGAGTTCCAATTTCCAAAGTTATCGAGTTTCTTGATTCAGACAGTATTAAAGTGACTAGCTGCAAATTTTTTTTACTTCTTTGGCAAAATAGTATGAAAGATAGTGTGTCTGAATAGGCTCTGAGTTGCCAAGCTACCGATGATTTTAAAGAAAACCTAGGTACTTGATGGCGGTTGGGACTTGGATGAGTAGGCCTAGCCGTGATTCAAAAGGTCAACTTACTTTAGAGGTTGATGACACATAAAAACAAATGTATCAGGGAATTCAGTAGGATGAATATGTAATCTGATATAATCTATTTATTGCTTCTGTAGGGTGAGCTTGTGGGAACTTTGGATCCTCTTGTGAAGGAGTTCCTCAATGCCGCGAATGACAAATGAAAGAAAGTCCCCTCTAAAATGGAAGAGGATGTTGCTAAGTTGTGGTTCTACTACCAGGTACTAAGTTTGCATCTTTCCCTCCACTACATTTATAAGTAGTGTTCTCAGATTTTTATATAGGTAATGGCACAGACAGTGCATTATTTGTTATGCCTTCTACATAATTTGTTATGCCTTCTTTTAAATTCTGATACTTAAATAGGATGGCATCTATCTGTCATCTCCTTCAAGTGTCTATATTGGAGTGAGAATTCTATATTGAAGTAGAGATTAATTTCTGTGATGGCCTCTATCTGTCATCTGCTTGAAGTGTCTATATTAAAGTGTGAATTAGTTTCTACAATTGAAGTCATGGTAAGGTGCGCGAAGCGCGCCTGATGTTCTAGTACAGTTAAAAGTGCAGAGAGAATCCGGAAGTCCATCTCTATATCTGATCTTGCTGATGGATCCACTCCATGGTTTGCACGAGAAATAGAGTCATTGACCTTGTCCTTTCTCCCCTTTGTTTTTCCTTTTTCAACAATTTTCTTGCCATGTTTACTCAGTTTATCCCCTTAAGTATCATCGGAGCAAGACATGAGTACCTGACATAACAGTGGCATAGAAAAACAAAAAACTTAGTTTAATTCTGTAGGTCAAATGGTTAACACTATAAAAATGACAAAATTACGAAAATGAACCAAACAACAACCGACAAAAATTGAAATATAATGTGAATTGCAGAAAATTAAATCCTAAAAAGGTAAATGTTGTTGATACTTAGCACAATAGTGATTGGTAACTTGGTATAATATGAATTGCAGAAAATTAAATCCTAAGGGAACCTAAAAAGTAAACGTTGCTGCATACTTCAGCACAATAGTGGATGGTAACTTGGTACAACACGACACTACAGACAGCTCCTAAAATGGGTTCTCTCTTAAGTTGTCTCCATGGGACCCTACAATCTTTTAAATATTGCATGAAACAGTGTTCGTTATAGACAACTCATACAATGGATTATGAAAAAGTGTTTGTTATAGACAACTCATACAATGGTCTCGATCACTCCAAAAGTTGCTGTTGAAGACGGGGTCTCGATCACTCGCAAGGGAGCTTGGAAACCCAAGAAGCCACACAATTTCGTCAAGGAAGACACAAGCAACAGAGTTGGTCCTGTAAGAGTGTGCATACCTTTTGCCACCCTTTGATGTAACCATACCTGTTGTGATTTATTTTTTCCAAAAGAGAAATAACCACTTAGAGTATCTACAAAAAAAATAAAAAAACAAACAAGAAGATCTGCAAAATGATCATGACATGAAAAGCCTAGCTATATTGAAGAGTGAAGATTGCAAATGAGATAAAACATTATAAACAAATTTCAACAACCATAGAAAAATAAATTTCTTGTATACACAGATAAATGGACTTTGAAGGCCAAGCACTATTTATTTATTTTTTTCCAAAAGAGAAAGAACCTCTTAGAGTATCAATGAAAAAAAAATAAAAAAACAAACAAGAAGATCTGCAAAACAATCATGACATGAAAAGCCTAGCTACACTGGAGTGAAGATTGCAAATAAGAAAAAACAATTAACAAATTTACAACAATTGCAGCAAAATAAATTTCCCGTATGCAAAGATAAATGGACTTTTAAGTGCAAGCACTATCTATATTACAGAATGTCCAATTGCATTGCTCATGTGAGAGGAAGATGTCGAACAGAGGCGACGACGTTGGTAGTAGCCCTACGGAGGCATCGGCAGGGGACCAAGGGTTCCTTAGGGGCTTAGGGCTACCCTATGGACCAGTGTGGGCCTTGTGGGCTATGGTGGGCTTCCACACACACTTCCCTCCTACCCTTTTTCTTTTTTCTTTTCACGGCAGCATGCAACGTGTCTTCTCCTTTGCTGGAGGGTCTTCTTTACTCACGCCTTCATAGCCACTGCCGCTCATGGCCTCCTTCTTGCCGCTGACATGGACATCCAACTTCTAGGTGCCTCTGCTCCCCTCCCCTTCCTTCCCCCTCCCTCACCTCCCCCTCCTTAGTTTGCTGGTTCACTCACCTAGGTAGGCTGCCAACTAGGAGCTAGGCACCAGTGTATTGCCCGATTAGTGCCTAATGGTTTGGTGAACACTGATAATGACTAACCGGAGAAGAGAATGGAATCGACTGGCAGGAGAGGCGATGGCGGCAATTAATGAGCTGGAGAGGTGGAGTCGCCTCCGGGAGTTGGCGGGCGGCGATGTGCTTTTGCACTTGACAATGTTGAGCAGGTGGAGGACGGATCACATGAACGGCAATTATGTAATCAATTAATTATTATAAACAAAGTAGATTAATTATAAAGAAGACATCAATTGAAAGAGAACACCAGAATATTCTTTTTAATTCTCAGATCTCTGTTTACATGGTACAATACATCTCTATTTATAGTCTAAGCCCACTAGGGGTAATTCTAGTATTTGTCCACACTGGAATCTTTTAGGTTTCATAACACTCCCCTTTGGGCAATACCACGGTATACACATACCTTGCTAAAACTCCTCCTAAAAACCCAGTGGGAAAAAACAGAGGAAGAAAAGAGTACAGCGCATCCATTTCTTCCGACACAGTTGTTGCCTCATTAAAATCGTTTATGTGAGAAAAGTTAAAGAAAAACTCACAAAAGAAAAAGAGTGCAACATGAAGATTTTCAGAATCATGTAAATTTTCTGGTCTTACATAAGAGCTATGGTTCAGTGATTTACTCTACCTGAACCTTGTAACTCTCTAAGTCGTCTCATCCCATACCTCGAATACATTTATGAAAAGTAGAGATTGGGAGAGATTTCATGAATAAATCTGTCAGGTTATCACAAGATCTATCCTTCAACATCTTTATTTCTCCATTCTTTTGGAGCTCATGAGAATAAAACAACGATAATATAGCCTATTTGCATCTGTGCTACACTAACTACATTATCTTCATTGATAATGGTGGGGATCAACGATATTTGTACCACATGATTTCTAGATGTGGCTAATCATTCACCTAAGCCAAAGCATATTCTAGTGAGGCTTCATACCATGATATGCATATGTCTCGTTAAAAACTCATTTCAAAACCCAGTGGGAAAAAGGAATGACGAAAAGATTACATAGCACACGTTAAATTATATTACCATTGTTGTCTCGTTAAAACCCTTCAAATAAGAAAACCCAATGGAAAAAACTTACTAAAGGAAAAAGAGTACAATGCTTATATTCAGGATTTACAACACTTATCCTTAGAATTTATCAGTGGGTAATTGGTGGTGGCACCAGCATTTGTACCGGTATAGGGATAATGGAGCTCAAGAGGATGTGGCTTCTTGGTAGATTTTGGGTTTGGGGGTTTTATGGTGTTTTGGGGGACTTCGGGGGTTTGGGGGAGGGGGCTTTGACGGTTTAGGAGGTTTAAGGGGTTGGACTTGTGGAAGTTGGAATCGTTGAAGCCAGAGGAGTTGCCGGGGCTGGGGAGGAAGCCGGGGGAAGAGGCGAAGAGGTGATGTTGGACATCAGCATGTTCATGTCCTCCTCCTCCCCGCCAGATGAACCATCGGATGAACAACACCGCGCTACAATAACCGCGCATGGATGAACAGTGCCGCGCTACAGTACCACACACATAACGTGTCTGGAGGAGTTTTCAGAATAATATTCTTCTATAATACATTCTTGTGCAGGGTCTTACTAACACAACTTCGTTGCATAGGATGGGTCTTCGCCGAAAAGCTAACTCCAGCCAACATTTTCATACCCTTTGCATAGGATCAGATCTATAGTAGGTAAGAGAATTTGCCCTTTGATTAGGATTAAGTATGCCATTTTTCCGTTATGCCATTTTCTGCCTTACTATGCACTATTGTATGAGCTTCTAGTGGAGGACGTATGCAGGAAGGAACTTATAGCTTAATAAAAAAAGTTTAAAAAAGCTTTAACTTTATGACACTATCGATCAACTAAAAAGCCCTACGTATGAATCCTTCCAACCGGCGAGATAGGATAAATAATTGTTGGGATCACTATTTAAGAAGAGAGAGAGAGGAAAGATAGATACAATGTACGAACCATCAACTAATTCTTTTAAGTAGTAGGTGAAGATTTTCCACAAAATATTTTACGCACAATAAATATGATATCGATGAAACAATCACTTGACATATTTTCCTCTAGAGTTGTTTTGACTGGTTTATAGAAATCAAGACAAGATGGGTAGGGTCTAAAAGAAGGTTGACGTGGTGCTCTCGCAAGCGTAGTGCCCCCGGGGGCCTAGACATCTAGGCACCAATTAGACAATATCCGATCCGATACTATCCGAGCTAACAGAATCTGTATTCAAAAATAGTTCGAATCAATCGAAAACTATTCGAACCGTTTTCATCCCTGGAGTAGGGGAGGGCAATCAAGAGGATAAAGGGGGTCGAAAATTAGTTGGGTTGGTGGGCTTAGTTAGAGTCGCAAAAAAGTGGAATTAGCTAGTGACACATCTTACTTCCTTATTCCCTTTTTCTTTTCTTTTCTTTTCTTTCTTTTGTATAACAGATACAGTTATTCACTGCTACCATATGAGGTAACTAGGCAACACCTAGGTGCTCTCCCACAGCCATCTAGAAAGGGGAATTTATGATAAAAGAGGTACCAAAGAAATCATTTATCTTGACTTATGCCATATCCTAAGTTCATCATTTAAGAATTCCAAACTTTCGCAAACCGCCATATATCACCCATATTGAGCCTAACTTATTTGCGGGTGGTCTTTTGCAAATGTACGTTTAAGAGGAAGGACGGTGATCCGCTGCAATCCTAGACATTGGAACACGATCCGACGGCCTATACTGAAAATTTTGGATTTCCAACTCTTGGGCCATCTGCATGCACCCTATACGCCCCCTATTTAACCCATGTATATTGACCAAGCGTCCAAGCTACAATGTGTACACCAAACTCGGTCGGGTGGATATAGCAAAGTTACCCTTATATAGCCAGTTAATTAGCCACTTAAAGAAACCGACAAAAATGGCAATTGCCGAGTAGTCTTACGTTTGAACGTACTGGGAGCCGGTTTTAGATTGTACATGCTACAATAATTAACTTTTAAATATTACATTTTTTAAGATAAAGTTTATAAAAGATTATAATAAAAAGCGTACTGAGTTCAGTTGTACCAGCCAAAATCACATACGACTATTTTCCTTTACGTATTGCCTCTCGTGAATAGTAAAAATTCAAAATTTTAAACTATAAATTATAACCTACAATAAAAAAATCCACCCTAGACGTCACAGAGACAGGAAGGATAGAAATTACAAAGCACAAACCACCCCTTCCCATCTCTCTCCTCTCCACAACGGCGAAGAGACACCACAATTCCCTCCACGCCACACAATCCGTTCTTCTCCCAAGAACCAAACCGTCCCAGCCATTTCCAGTACGCGCACCACATCCCTGTTCGTACGAGGAATTCAAGATTGATCGGTAGATAAAGGATGCAAATAGAGAGAGAGTGAGAGAGGTGACAGCATGAGCCGCAGCATGGTCGACGCGTCGGAGCTGCGGAAGGTGTTCCAGATGTTCGACAAGAACGGCGACGGCCGGATCACCAAGAAGGAGCTGGGCGAGTCGCTCAAGAACCTCGGCATCTACATCCCCGACGACGAGCTCGACGCCACCATGGACAAGATTGACGCGAATGGCGATGGATGCGTCGACGTCGAGGAGTTCGGCCTGCTCTACCGCTCCATCCTTGGCGAGGGCCAGGGGGCTGACGGCGGCGATGAGGACGAGGACATGCGGGAGGCCTTCAACGTCTTCGACCAGAACGGCGACGGCTACATTACCGTCGAGGAGCTGCGGTCCGTTCTGGCCAGCCTCGGCCTCAAGCAGGGACGCACCGTGGAGGACTGCCGCCAGATGATCAGCAAGGTCGACGCCGATGGCGACGGCCGCGTCGACTTCAAGGAGTTCAAGCAGATGATGCGCGGCGGCGGGTTCGCCGCGCTAGGCGGATGAACGGAGGTGAAGGCCATCCTGCGGCCGGCGGTATGCGTCGTCGTAGATAATTGACTTTAACATGGCATTGTGGCAACGTGGAGTGCACACTGCACACACGATCGAAATGGTCTGGGCTGCGTAATTTATGGGTGCTTGGGTCCATTTTTTTTCATTTTCTTGGTTGGATTCATTGTTTTGGTTGACAGTGTCCATGACGTCTTTAGTTTGTAGGTAGAAGCAAGCCATCTGCAGTGTTGAATGTTGCTAAATGTATGTGGCAGCTCACACTGCATTCCATTGATTGATCAATATATATTACATGCGGCAGATGACATGTATGAATACACGCAACAGAATACAACGGAAGCTACCTACATATTAGGATCGGCAGTTGAATACCGAGTCGTCAGGCTTGTAGTGCATGCGAGCAGATCGGCACGTACTGTGAAAGAACCCTAACTCTAATGCCTTAATTAAGTAAATGGTGTTAGCTACTAATTTACTCTAATGCCTTAATTAAGTAAATGGTGTTAGCTACTAATTTAAGCATTTAATCATTGTAAGCATTCATCGCATCAATTCTATTGCATTTTTGAGTGCAAATTAAAATTTACACGAGTGCATAGCATTTTATCAAACTAGATTACAATTCCAAATGCAAAATGAATTTACATATTGCATCGCATTCCATCAAAACCTTTTTACAAATAAGATTACAATTGATTTCCATGTTAACAATTGCATCAATATATTAATTGCATTATATTTTCAAAAATGACCTTCAAAAAGGAGGGAGGAGTGGTGTATCTTCGTGGTGTCGGGGAGAGAACCGAGGAGCGCCTTCGCCCTTCACCTACAATTAGACTGCCATTAGTACCAAACCAATTCTATTTCTCTTTTAGCAGTTAGAAAGTCAATTAGCTGGCAATCCAAGGGAGAATAAAAGGAATGAAGAAGCGGATTGCCGTCAGTTGCCCTTGGGCTGCGAGGGCCAGTGCGAGACTGTCTTAGAGACTTCCCATACCGTCCCGGGCCGGTCGGCACCTCTCGTCTCTGTGGGCATCATCAACCGGCAATTGAAAAAAGGAACCCACAAACTTACCTCAGCCTGTAAACCCACAAATATAGATATTCGTTTCAGCCCATTCCTTTTCAGCCCTCGGTAGCGATAAAAGCAATTGTTCCCAAGCCACAAAGCCCACTGGTATTCACAAGATCCAGCCTGCATAAAACTACAAGCATCCATTCTTTTCCAGCCACAAAAGCCCACCAAAAGTGTCCAGTCCAAACCGTAGCCACAGTACCCAAGCCACCCTTCGAACCAGAGGATATGCAGCACAGGAAAGTAAGACTCAGACAGGGATAAGCACAAGGACACAGCCAGCTGCTTCCAGCTCCCAGTCGATGCAATTCCCAGAAGGGACTAACTCAGATGCAACCTCCCCCAAAAGCTCAGTGTATCTATCCCTTGATGCATACCCCAGTATTACCAAAGCACACAGCCGCAAGAGCTCAACAAACCAGAGGTAAGAAACCACCAGCATCTCCAGCATCACCCCTTCCTACCCAAATCCCACCTTCCCAAGTGCACCTTCGGCCGGAGGCCAGAAGGCGAAGATCCGAGCCAGGCAACCGAGGAAGGAGCTACGAAGAGAGGGGGCGGCTACCACGAGACAAAGCACGAGCCAAGATGAGACCAAGGGCCGAAAAGGGTAGCATTCAAGAAGGGACCACCGCAAGTCAACCACAGCCGGCACAGACCGATCCACGTCTTCTTCCTCCGGCAGCGACCACGTGAAGCAGATCCTGCAACCCTCGACCCCCCACCATTGCCTTTTTCAACCCGATCATCAAGTAGGTCACGCTATCTTTTGCACATTACCTCTTTTGGAACTTCGATCGGGACCCATCCAACATCTTTGGCCACAAGCAAAACAAAAAAAATCATATGCTCAATCCTGCAGTAAAGCCACTCAAGAGAGAAGAGTAGCACCGGGGACGGTTGAGGGCTAGCGTGAGCTGCTTCCACCGCACCACAGCATCCGCACAACAGCCACCGAACCAACTTCCAGATCCACCCTAGAAAGTAGTAGGGAACCGGATCCAAGCCCAGGTAAGGTGCGAGGAGGCTGGAGGAGAGGGAGAGCCCGGAAGAGAGAGAGAGAGGCCGGAGTAGAGAGAGAAGGGAAAGGAGAGTCCAGGCGGCGGAATAGAGGGAGGGGGGTGAGGCAGCCGGTTCGGAGGGGGTAAGAGGAGGAGCCGGCGGTGGCAAGCGGTAGGAGGCGGGGCGGCGCCGCTGACACAAAAGGGAAGAGAGGGCAGAGGGAGCCGGTGCAGCGAAGAAAAGAAGAGAGAGCAGAGGGTGGTGGCGGTAGGGAGTGAGAGGGTGAGGAGTTATGAGAGGAGAGGGGGAGAGTTAGGGCAAGGAGAGGCCGGGTGGGCCGCGTGAGCCCGGAGGGCCGAGCGGGCTCAAGAGGCTGTAAGCCAAAGGAAAAAGTGGGGCTATTAGCTGTAATTCCGATTTTCAATCTTCTATTATTTATCAAAATCATTTCTATAGTTGTAAATTTGATTATTTCAAGAGCATTTCAACTAGATAATTTAGTTAATAAAATTTCAGTAATTGAGCTTTTGATTGATAAAGTTGCATATATATGTATGTATATATATGCGTGAGAACTCATATATATATATATATAGTTGTGTGTATATGTATATATATATACATGTGTGTATATATATGTGTATATACGTATGTGTGCATATGTATATTTAGAGGATAGAAAATAAATTTCTTAAAATTATTATTATAGTAAATACTTATTTTGTTAAGTCTAGCTTCGGTATTGCAGAATCCGATTCGGCGCTCGTCGAGGGAGCAAAATCGCTTTTCATTGATTCCAGTTCACGCTACGACTCAGGCAAGCTTTATTTTGATCATGCACCTAGTTATGTCAAATATATGCAGTATTTTTCTAAAAAACTGTTTTATGTATATTTAAATGCATGAAAACTGTTTTTTAAGAAAGAAAAGAAATGCACTAGTGTAACATCCCAATTTTTGCTTTTATTTTGAAGAAATAATTTTAAATTAATAATTTCCAATTATCTGGAATTTTCAGAATTTAAAGTTCTGTTGAAAAGAAAATTTAATATCAAAATAAGTTGGAAATATTTTTAATATGTTTAAAACATTATCAGTGAATTATGTGAATTTTTCTGGAATTTTTGGAATTTATTTGGTATTTTTCGAGTATTTTAAAGCCTCCTCTGATTTAAAATATATAAAAGATTTAAATATCAAAATCTCCTCGGCCGACACTTGTCAAGCATCCGAGCCCTTCCTCCCGGCCGAACCGATCCCAGCCTTCGCGCCTCATCCCGCCTCCTCTCTCGCGGCGCCAAGTGTCGCGCATCCGACAAAGAAATTCCGGCCATCCCAAATTAATACTCAAAAGGATTAATCATCCTTATTGGGTAGGTTGATCCTCCCGCCCGATCGTTACCGCCGCCCGCTCTCTTCCTCCCGCTCCTCGCGCGCGTTCGAGCCCGCCCGCGCGCGAGGTTGAGTTTCTTTTCGATTTGCGCCGACAAGCGGCCCCACTGTCATAGACCGGTGCAGTGGACTCACCGCCGTGGTCCCACTGTCAAAGCCGCTCGTTCGACGCGTGTCGTCATCTTGACCGTTCATGAATGCCGTATAATCGCAGCGCCGCTTGCCACTTAGTACACCCCATCGGCCGGATCTAACCTCGTGTTGTCGGATTGAATCTCGATCGTTCCCTTTCACTTACCCTTCGCCGTGACCCGCGCCCGATCTTTCCTTATGCCACACGTCACTAATCCAACCGTCGCTGATTTCCTTCTCTTTTCTTCTCTCACCGACGCGCGGCCCCGCCGCGTCCAGTCCTCCGTCCCGATTGTCTTCCTTCTTCCTCGCGCGATCACCGCACGCCGCCATTGATTAGAAAACCGGCTTTGAAAGCTTCGGTTTCTTGCCGATTTATTTCCCACACCATTGCGCATTCAAATTAACGCCTCCCGCACCTCTCGAGGCATAATCACTCCTAATTGCGGCCGTTATCACCTTCGCGTTAACCTTCCCGTCCGTTGCACTCCGGCGGACTTCGCGCGACCGTTACACCCTCCCGGCCTATAAAACCCACACCCGAGGTCCCTCTACACGCCGCTCCTCCTCACCTCTCAAGCGAATCACCCGAGCGCGAGCCCTCCCTACGCCCGATTTCTTCCCGCGGCTTCAAATACTCCGGCGAGCAATTCCGCCGCCTCGGGCTTCCTCATTCTCGCCGACGCCTTCCGACGTTGCTGGTGCCAAGGCGATTCGGCGACCCTTTCCCGAAGCTGCGCATCGATCTCCTCCGCCGCCGTGAGGTTCCTCTCCGACCGCCGCCCCTTCGCCGATTCTTTCCTCCGGTCACCCTCGGCCTCAAGCAAGGTACCGGCGCATTCCTGCATCCTCCTCTTCATTTTGGTACCCTTGGCGGCGCCGCCAATCACCGAGCTCGGCGACCCTCGGTCCTCGTCGCGCCACCACCGCCGCCCCGTCGCCGTCGGCCGAGGTGGCAGCAGCGTGGCGGCGGTCGGCGCCACGTCGGCGCCACCCGAGCACCTCCCGCCACCTCGCACGTGCGCGCCACGTCGGCAAAAGCGTGGCGTGGCGACCACGCGGCGACCACGCGTCGACCACGTGTGTGCCACGTTGCCCGCGGCCTCCGCAGATAATCCTCAAGAGGATTACCTACCCATTAAGGGTAGGCGGTGCCTCCCGCTCACTTGGCTAGCGCCGCTCTCTTCCTCCCACTCCTGCGCGCGTTCGAGCCTGCTCCGCGCTACCGAGGTTGAGTTTTCTCCGCTTTAATCCGCTGACAGTAGGCCCCACCCGTCGACCACCCCTCTGCGCTAGTCACTGACAAGTGGGTCCCGAGTCCAGTGGGTCCCATGCGTCAGAGACTCATTGTAAATGAAATTGCTGACCATGGACCCCACATGTCGAGATTTCCGAATTTCTGGATTTATTCAAATCGAGATTTTCAAATAGCCATATCTTTTTCATTTCAGCTCCAAATTGGTCCATTCAAATTTCTAAATTCATCTAAAATTTCAATCTTTCATTTGGTATATTTATTTTCAATTTTTTAATTTTTATTTTATTTTATTTATTTGGAATTCTCGATTTACGTGTAGAGACCGATTTGTCCGAGCAACTTCAAGAGCAAGTTGTGGAAGATTTCAACCAGACACAGGAAGGCAAGTCTCCTTTGAACATTTTACTCCCATGTTTTGCAAGTTTCCTTTGGTCAACTTGCTCAAATGATTTAGAAAAATGTTTAGGTAGTTATTTTAAATTAATGCATGCTTATGTTATATCAAGTGATAATTTGATTTAGAAAATTTAGTTAAAGACCCAATTTGTTATACCTTCCATTTGAAAATTGTTTACCTTGTACCATTGTCAACTTAGGATATCCTTTACTCAATAATGAGTTAGCATTAAATTGGTTGAATGTTTAATATACTAGCAAATGCTTAGCATAGCAAATTAATGTACAAATACTCAAATGAGTAGCATGTTTATCAAATGTTTTGATGAATGATTTGTTTGAACATTGGTAATGGATGTTACCATTGTTAAATGCTTTGTTTGAAAAGTGGTAATGGGTGTTATCACCGATAATTTAAAAGTAAAATGGATTTCAAAGGAAAAGTTGACAAGGGTGGATGGAAGGTTTGGCTGGTGCAGTTAGCACGAGAATGTTGGAATTGTGAATGAGCCACCCTGGTCGATTAAGGACCGACGCTTGTGTTTGTCCAAACTGAGCAAAACAGTACAACCACAAATCTATATGGGTACGACCTAGCTAACTACCCTATAATAGTGTAGTTTAGATATCACCATGGTGTATTGAGTGCCGTGGTGTATCGGTTACTCATAGTGAGGGACAGGGTTTCATCAGACTCATATGGCGCAAGAGGGGCTCCAACTCGTGGATTCGAGTTGTGGTGAAACCTTAGCGGGTGGTATTTAAACTATAATTGGAGTAGGCGAAAGGCTTTGTGATAATTTATCCGGTCTCATGCCAAAGGAAGCGTGTTGACTATTAAGATAATTTATCTCTTGTGGGTAAAGTGTACAACCTCTGCAGAGTAAAACTATTCGAATAGCCGTGCCTACGGTTAAGGGCGAGCAAGGAATGCATTCACATGGTAGAAGTTTTGGTTTTGATTTCAAAACAAAATGAGTTGGAGAAAACTCGGAGTAGTATAACTCGTGATGTTCAGATCGGGGTGTAACTCGAGGTTTTGAAAATTGGTGTGATGGCACGAGATATTAGTGTTGGTAGTTTAACCTTCACTAAAGTACTTATCCATTTTCGATTATTAAAAACAAGTTGTTTACAAAATGGCTTTTAAAGTAATTATGTAGATTTGAAATAAAATGCTGATTTTTGCAAATAAACCATATAGCCTTCCTTTGTGAAACCTTACATCTATGCATTTTTCCCAAGACTTGCGGAGTACATTTTTTTGTACTCACCTGTTGCTCTATAAATATAAAAGCAGAGAATGGAGAAGATCAAGCTAGAGAGTATGACTTCTGCGCCGAATGTGGATGCGGTGGATTATTCCCGGATGCCTAGGATTCGTCTCCCCAGTCAATTGCCTGTGGCAGATTGATGGGTCGATCAAGTTATCTTTTGCTTCCGCTGTGTTTATTTTCTTGCTTGTGGTTCTGTGAACCTTAGTAAGGCAAAGGCCTTTGTAAAACTTCAGATACTATTGTAATAAAGCGTTGTTGGCAATGTATCATCTTTTCTGTTTGAACTGTGTGTACTAGCATTGATATCTGGGACTAGTACAGTAATACACAGGGGGTCTGGGAGTTTCTACTCCGGGTCTCACAACTAGTAAAGATGTAAGCAAGAATGAGTTAAGATGAAGAAAGAGGAGAAAAAGAAAGAGCTGGTAGCGGTGGTATCGCTGAGAGGAGCAGCGGGCCCACAAACAGATATATATATACGTATAGATGTAAATATGAGGTGGGTAAAGGGGTTCAGGGAAAGGAATGAGAGAGGCCAGGCGGACCCCTTTACATATGGCTATGATGTAAGGACTTACCACGTTTTTACTCGGATTGGGAACCGTAAATAACGTACCAACCAATCTCCCGTTTCGGACGGGCAGAGATCAGTATCCTGTTACATTAACCAGTCCACCACATAGGGTAAGCACGAGGGGGAGTGTTGGAGCCGGGAGCCGGTCCAACCAAACACTATTGGAAATCGGTGGAGCCCAAGCGAGCGACTTGGTATACCGATGGATAATAGATGGGCTGGTGGATGGAGTAACGTAATCGGAGAAAGGTTCTGTACTTTGAGCCTGATTCCACACCTAAGGCAGTGTGGAAAGCCTGGTTCAACAAGGTTTAGAGTAGTTTTGGGTACAGTGGTACAAGCCTGCGCAGTGCATAAATCATGAATTCATGCCAGTTCACTGGATTGTGAACTACGGTAATCACCAGGGATCTTGCCCCACCGGGTATGAGAATAGAAAGTTTTTATCACAAGATGACAGCTATTTTGGGTAAGAGTATTTTAGGAATAAAAAGATTAGAATATGGATTTAAGAACATGAGAGGCATACAGTGCACTTTGCTAATATTATGCTTGCTGAGTACCGTGATACTCACCCTTGCTATTAATTTCCTTTGTTAGACCCCGTCCCGCTCGAGAAAGCTTACGAGCAGTATGAGGAGGGGTCAGGTTCCGCAGGACAGGCAGGAGAGGAGGTTGACGACAGCGAGGAGCCTGGCGAGGTGGACCCCGTATATTTCAGCTGGGACGAGTAAAAGGTCCAGTGGAGCGGGCGAGAGAGCCCTGAGATACTAGTCATACTTTTGTTAACTACTTTTGTAAAGCCAGACTTTAAGCCCTGTGGCAACTGATGTAATAAAGAAGTCAGTATCTATATTATTATTCTGCTACGCTACTCTGGTAAAGACTTATTATTTACCAAAGCAGTGTTCTATTGATCAGGTAAATAGTAATCCGTATGTCACATGTGATTATCCGAGGGATAATGACGTGGGGGCTTCACATACTGCATGTGCATGAGTCTGTCAAACAAATGTTAATTGTTTGTTTGGTATATAATTTGGCTTATAAGTTGAAAATCTCTCATTGTACGTTTATCCCTTAATCTCCCCTTGAGGGCTGCTTGGTAACCGGAGATAACAACGCAACCTTGCTTCTTCCTATGCTCCGGTTGTCGCCTGAGCCGCGTTGCCGCAGCATGGTTGGTAGCGGTGACTGCGCCTGACGGCGGCAGCACTAGACGGTGATGGCGCCCGAATGCGAGGAGGGATATGATGTTGGTGGGGTGGTGGTGTACGAGATCGGCGACGGGGTTGTGTGGACGGTCGCTATGATGGGCGATGGCGAAGGGTGGGAGATGGCGACGGGGGAAGAGAAGGCGGCGGCGGCACTCGAGTCACGACTCGCGGAGGGAAAAATATTCTCGTGTCGAAGGCACGGTTGCTTTCCCGGTGGAATGCACGAGATTTGGGTCGGGATTCACAAGCTTTTTGTGAAAATCTCACTAGCGACTTAGCTTTACTCAAAATGCTAGAACTGTCCTTCCCATTTTGTTCTCTATCTTTCACTCTCCTTTCTATTTTGGAATTTCAACCCAATCTCTATCTCATGCGGCAGCAGCAACAAATGAATAGGTGGAGGACATCAAGCTAGCGAGGTGGTAGCCAATCATGGCCATGGTTCACAATTTCATAGAAATTTTAGCAAAATTTCAAAAATTTTGTCCATTTCGCTACACTCGAAAGAAGAATGATTCGGTCAAATGTTGACCGAATTTATCCCCATTTGAATTCATCCAAATTTTAATTAAATTTCATCAAAAATTGAATTTTTCATCTGAATTTTTGAATAAAATGAATGAAATTTTGTTCTTTCATTCATCTCGCTGACCTTTGAAAGTTTTTTCAAACCAAAACTTTTAACCCTAATCATGGCCAGAGTTCTCCACTAGTCGCGACCACCTAAGTTCACCATTGCTTACTAGGTGTTTATTGAAATGCTAGCACGAGAAACAAGCAAAATAGCAATTGGATATAAATTTTGTGAATTTGAAAAGGCATAAGATGTTTCGGTTTGGTCAAAGGGTTTCGACCTTGTCACAGTAGTATTTCCCAAAGAAGTTTTCCATTTCGATTGCATAAATTCAATAAGGCAAAAGGCAATGCCAAAATCCAAATGCCACGAATCGTCTGTGTCATAAACCGAATTTTCTCATTCTATTTTTGGATTTCTCCATACAATCCACGTTCTCCATTAAGTTTACTTTATTTATAACAAATGCGAATTTCCATTGTTCAATTGTAAATTGGTCTATTCTCGAGCAGTCGTTGTAAAAAGTGTTCGTCAG
This sequence comes from Melocanna baccifera, assembly GCA_036346265.1. Classification (NCBI taxonomy): domain Eukaryota; kingdom Viridiplantae; phylum Streptophyta; class Magnoliopsida; order Poales; family Poaceae; genus Melocanna; species Melocanna baccifera. The sequence continues at coordinate 14,082,611 of CM070709.1, forward strand.
AGCCTAGATAGCCTAAGGAATGGGCTCCATGCTCGGATTTTCGTGTTACTTTCCGGCCTGTAACAAGGCCCATTCCAGAACCAGCTGTGCAGGCTGCTGCAGCGGAGGGTTAGGGTTTTGCTGCACCCGGCCGGTCCTCCCTCTATAAATGCCAACCATCATCTTCCTCCCTTCATCACCGCAGCCGCCGCCTCAGTCGCGCCTCCATTGGAGACGGATCTTCATCTCCTCTCGTTAGTGTTGCTGCCGTTGGTGTTTTGATTAGCTTTTCCCCCTTGCTTTCTTGATTCGAATTGCTTTCCGGATCCAGTTTCTGTACGTTTGGGGAAGGGGGGTTCTTGATGGGATGTGTTTGGATCTCTTGATTTCTTCAAACGTGGTTGGAAGGAAAAGCTCTGCGAAGATAGGCAGAAGCCAATTTGCAGAGCAAAGGGGCCAGATATAGTGGCGATCTTTGCATTGAAGGTTGGCGAGATCGAATTAACACTGCAGTTCTCCGTGCCGCTCAGATTTTTCTCTGTTTTGTGACGGCCTCGAACAAGCTGCTACATCTGAATTACTTGTATCGCATACTGAGTTTTTTTCTCCTTACACTTTCTTGGATTCTGGAGGATGATCTATCTATTTGCAGAACAATTGCCTTTTTTCTCTGTTGACAATTTTTTTCTTAACTGCGATACTCGGTTGTGCTACCTATGGCTGTAAAGTTCTGCTCTCAAAAAACCGAGCCAAGGAATTTCTTGCTCTAATTATTTTTGCGTTCTTATTACCTTTTTAATCGAATATGTTTATCCCTTTTTGCTGCGATACTGGCTTGTGTTTCCGCATATTAATCGTCGTATCTTTTTCCCTTGTTGCTGACAAAGATATTTTTCTCAACTAGCAAGAAACCGGAGGACTTGAACTGAATGAATGGACGAGTAGGTAAATTGGGAGTCCAGAGATATAAAAAATTGCAAAATGGCTGGTCGCAAGTCAAAAGTTGGATTACTAGGACTTGCTCTGAATTTCTTTTGAGAGAGAAAAATCGTCATTCAAAAGCTTGCGAAGTTTCGTATTGAACTTCAAAAAATATATGAACTGAACGATTCAGTATTCAAAAAATTCCCGATGATTCAGTATCATCGTGCATTCTTCTGACGAGAAAAATACTCGTAACTACGGGAGAAGTGCACAATGCAAAAGTCGTCGCATGGGAATTCAGTTTAATTTGCTAACGTTTGTTTCTTTTTTTTCTTGACATGCACACCAGCTGCAACTCAAAACACCGGCAAACCAAACTAGCACCCATCTGAATTCTTATTGCTGAACCTTTCAATCCCCAGCATGTCGACGGCGACCAGCTGCTTGCCGACGTACACGATGCCCTTTCGTAGCTGACCTTCCATGAACCCCGCCACATCCTCCTCGAACTGGCGGTAGATGCCGTAGTAGTCTAGTCTAAAACTAGGTAGCACCCATCTGAATTCAGATTACTGAACCTCTCAATCCCCAGCATGTTAGATTATCAAGTGAGGACTAATCAAATTGGACAATAACTACCAAGTGCAAGTGTTTGTATTAAAATAGCAACACATGATAATTTAAAATAAAATAATAAATAAATATATTTAAAAATTAGATTCAATATGATCAAGAGACACGACTTGCTTTGGCCTTACTCAGTTAATAACTCTTGATCTTCAAATCTTACTTTCTTTTGAAAACGTTATCTAACAAGAGAGAAAATAAAACAAAGCTCAAATAAAATCAAAATAAAAATTTCAATCAACTCCAAAAACTCTAAAACTAAAACCAAAAGGTAAAGCTAAATTTTAGAAGAATTTAGGAAGAAGAATAGCTAGGACAGAGAAGAACATGCCTTTGAAAATTAAATTTAAGGAAAATACTTTAAATCGAAAAATCCTATTATGTTAAGCACCTGGTGTATGAAATAGCAAATCTACGGTGAACTCGGCTCATAGAATAGTGTACTAGTGACTGTTTGGATGACATGGTTGTAATATCCTGATCGTCGTTTTGACGAAGGTTTTAAAAATACTCGCGGAGTCGTCTGGATTTTCGGTAAAGCGCGGGAAAGAAAAAAAATAAAATTGTGAGATAGCAATAATTTGAAAAATAAATGAAATATATTATAATATATATAAAAATATATTTTAAGGGTTGGTTGGAGGGTGGGCTTGCCACCTTGGGCCAAAGGGCCCAAGGGGGTGGCCACACCTCCCTCTCGTAACCCTAGCCACCCCTCTTTTATCTCTTTGTAACCGCCACTCCCTCCCTCTTTCCCACCCCCAGGCCGCCACCCTCCCACCCCCATTGCGCCACCTCTCCTCCTCTATTGCTGCTGTCCCTTGGCGCTAGGAGAAAGCGAGAAGGTAGGAAGAAGAAGAGGGAAGAGAAGAAAGGAAAGAAGGAGAAGAGGAAGAAGAGGGGTGATGCCAAAGGGATCCCTAGGTAACTCTCCCTCATCTCAAATCCCTCTGATTTTGTTGTAATTAGGGTTCTTAGCATTGGAATTGATGGGGTTTAGCAATTCGATTCTCCGATTAGAGAATTCCTACTGTTTGCCTGTAGATGAATCCGTGCAGCGCGATTGTTTGCGCAGTTTAGACCTATGAAACGATTTTTCCTGCGGTCTGGTCAAAAGAAAAATTGTAGAGGATGACGAAACCTATCTTCTGTATGTTTTTCAGAATTTTTGGCCACGATATTTGAGCGCAGCAGGGTCGGGAACCTTGCTGTCTATCAGGGGTGTAGACTGGAACAGATTGCTGTTCGGGTGTAATTTAGGAGTAGTAGATGATTTTTATGTTTTTGGTCACAATTGTGAAAAATATAGGGAATTCAGTAATCTAACTACTGCATAAAAATTATAATTTTTAGAGCTTTATACTATGGTTGGGGTGCATTAGAAACTGGCTGCCCAGATTGCCAAAACAGAGAACGTCCTCTGTTTTGCGTATTAAGTTATACCTTGTTAGTAATGAAATCAAAATAAGTGATGTAAATGAAAAGTGAAAGTATTTAAGTGAAGATTCCAGAAATATATATTTCTCTGTAAATGGTTTAATAATTTTAAAAATACAAAAAAAAGTTGCGTTGCTGCAGCGGGTAGAGTGTGGGACCGTTAAGTGGAGAGGGATGCTGTGGGGTTTTGGGGTTTAGCGATATCTTTACTTCTTGAGTGGCGTTTTCATTGCTGTGGTGTTATGCTGAGCGGTACTTTTGGACAGGTTTTTTGCTCCTGAACGCGCTTGATTTCGTTGCTTCGCCGGTAGAGACAAGTAAACGTAGCGGTTGTGCTACTGTTTAATTCGTTAATCATTCTACATTCACATTAATTAATTCTCTTAATTTGAGATGCTATGTCATTGTTACATGCTTCCTTAATGTGGCAGTAATTTAAGAATTCAACAACTTATGATCTTGATGGATTAATTGTGGGTATATGAAATTGTTTTTGATGAAACAAATACAGTTGTGGGGTAGAATTCTTTATGAACATATTGTGGTCTAGGTGGTAGTATTCTTTGTGAATATTTGTGGTTGTGGTGGTAGCATTCTTGATGAATATAATATGGTCTATGTGGTAGGATTCTCTATATATTGATTGATTATAATCTTGGTGATCCGAATGTGGGTTATGTGATAATGATCTTATGAAACATTGGCATTGTGCTGAATGAGACATATGTGGATTACGAGGAAGTATTCATGATGATTATGTTATTGACCTTCGTGGTTAAATTTTTGTGGTTTATGATTATCATATCATTCATAACATGTCATGATATTTGCATTGTGGATGTCGCCGCTTATAGCCACGACCGTACTGGTACAACATCGTAAATTATCGTAGTACGATGCACACTCTTATCTTGTTGGGTAAGGGTGCGGTGGATCATACGTATTCATATGCATTACATTGTGGAAAAATCATTTGCATTCTTATGCAATGTATGGTGGTGGAGTTATTTTGCAAACAAATAGAACTTCTTAGTTGTAATGTGGAATTGGCTCATGAGAATCGCTTGTGGTATGAGAAATGTTGCTGTGGTCGTGGAATGGGGTTCATCCCTTGCGGAATGGTAGGGGTCGTAATTGTGGCATGAGATTCTTTTCTCTTGTGGTAATTGTTGATAGCAGATGTGGATGTGAGAAATAATAAAGTTAGTGAGCTAAACATGTTAATGCCTTATTGGCTATTATGAAGTATTCAAACAAGATTTATTTGCTAATGTTATTGACTTTGATTGATTTTTAATTAGTAGTGTTCCATTACCTTGTTTTAGTATGGTTCCGCTTAGCTTATCATGATTTAGAAAATTGTTGTCAGTTTATATTATTTTGTAAATTAGCTAGTTTGTGGAGTGGTTTAGTGGCATCTCAGCGTTATGTGGATCCTGGGGTGTTACAATTGGTATCAGAGCGGGCTTTATGTCCGTGGTAATTAAAATATTAAATTGACACACTAGTGCACAGTAGGATGGGATAAGTCAAGCATTGCATTCATGCTTTAGATATGTTGTATTGATGATTTATGTTATAAGATAATCTTGTATGATTATGATTTGTTTCTATGATTGTTATGAGTGAGGATAGTCAATGATAAGATGTAGATATCGTAGTTGTAATCTTGGGCATTGCCAGTTTATTCCACCATCCGTGGTATAGGGATAGTGATGTAGTTACCTTGAGTAACTTAGTTACATATGTTGTGTATGAGTTTCTTAGAAAAGTTGTTATATTCCTTGAGTTGACTTTGGCCAATTCTTGGCCTATTGCGGATGATGAATTTTCTCTTGGGTGAGCGGTTCATTACATTTGTTGGGTGCCAAAAGGCCTCTAATCGTTTTGAGACAATTGTTATTTTCTTTTGATTGATGAGTTACTTTTGCTGCTCATAAGCGTTGTTAATTGGTGAGATTGGTTTTTCATGTTGTTTCTATCTTTTTTACTGGAAAATATGGCTCATTAATTTGTTTGATATTTTGAAAAGGAATTAAAGCTTTATGTTGGAAGTTCGTTAACTCGTGGAAGCCTTGGCACTAAACATTTCTTTTGAGTTATTTCGACTATTGAAGTTTGATTCCTCTCTTTCCTAAAAGGAAGTGTTAAAACCATTTGTGGTGTTCTTGTTGTGTCTAAGTAGGAGGTGGCAATTATGTAAATAATTGATAAGTCGTGAATTATCAAGTTGAGATGCTAGCGTAGTGCATAATTAATATATACCAATATCCTTAGAAGTGAGGTTGATTAATATGATGTTGTCCTGTTGTAGATTTTTGAAGAATTGTGACTAAGAATTTGTTGATACATGTTTAAAACTTATGCAGTTATTGTGGAATATATAAAAAAGTGGATTGATACTTGTGGTTGTTTAAATTTCCAACTTATTGGGTAGATTGGATTATTTGGTCTTAAGTAATTAATCTAACCATTTGGGATGGTTAAGTAAGGAGGTGTTGGAATATTTCTTGAGTAATATCAACCTTTAATATGTTCTCTTTTTACATACTTGATGAGCATGTTGCTTATGTTGCACTTTGTGAGTATGGAGAGGCATAACCTTGTGCATGTCTTGAACTCGGTAGTGGACTTCGTGTTCTTTGAGTTGCGATATCTGATTCATTCAGTGAGGTTCTCCGACTTGTTACTCTTGGTGTACCGACTTTAGAGGCATGGTAGTCTAGTGATCTTCTGAAAAAGCATGTGAGAAGGCCCAGCATGTTGTGAGTGGTTTAGAGCTCACCATATCTAAAGTGGAGTAAGAGCAACCTTAGTAGATTTAGGTGGTTAGACTTAATTCGTGGAGCAAATCCAATTAGTTTATTCTCTTGTGCTCAATATACATTCAAGCAATCTATTTTCATTGGATGAAATAGAGTGCTTGTCATCATAGAATTGCTTATCTTGAGATAGAACTATATTATTGGTGCACTTAAATTTAGATAATTTAGGTCTTACTTGTGCAAAACCAAATAGTTCACTCTTCCATATTGTTAGATTTGGTTATAGCCTAAAAGAACTTTAAAACTACCTATTCACCCTTTCTCTAGTCGGTCTCTTCGGTCTTACAAGTGGTATCAGAACTTGGTCTCTGATTTATTCGGCTTCACCGTCTAGAGAGTTAAAAGATGGTGATTAGTGATATATGTACCTAGATGAGACACCTCTATTTATTGGTACAAATTATGATAATAGAAAAATCCACATGATATGTTATTTTAAAGCCATGAGTCATAACTTTTGGTAGATTGTAGATGTGAGTTTTTATCCTCTATTGGATCCTCTTGTTTTAACAATTAAAGAAGAGAAATGGTCACATCTTGACGCTCAAGCAACTAACGCCTTATTTAGTATTTTGAGTGTAGAGGTATTTAATACAATATGCAATTTTGATAGCGCTCATGAGATGTGGACTAAAGTCAAGATGATTATGAAATATCCACCTCAACTGATGAAAATTGCATACAAAATTGGATGTTAAATGAAGAATGGTCAACCTCTAGCTCCGACGATGAAGAATCCACTATCCTCTTCACATTAACTGATTGCTTTATAGCCAAAGGTAATAAAAAGGTAAATAATGATAATGACAATGATAAACCTTCTTATGATAAGTTGATGAATATGTTAGAAGAGCTTAAAGAATATCTTGGTAAAGAGAATACTAAGTTTAAGATTTTGAAAAGAGAATCCATTAAGTCTAAGGTGGAGATAGGTATCACATATAATTTATTAGATGATATACCATGTATAGCTCTTAATCCTTGTATTTTATCTACGGTTAGCATATTCACCTCTTGTGATGATTTACTTGATGTGTCTTGATATTCTAAAATAGATGCTCCTATTTCCCCTATATCTTATAATACTAACCTTATAGAAAAAACAAAGGGCTCAAGGCCTAAGTCACTAAATTGGAAAATGACTTGGAAAAAAGATACAAAGGGAAGGTCTCTCATGACAAACTTTTAAGCAATCAAAGAATATAAAATAATAAGAGAGATATTAGCTTCATCTCCGAGAAAGAGAATAGCAAGACACGGCATAATATATGACACGAAAAAATTCAAGTGCTATGGTTGCAATAAGGAAGGTCATATTGCCTCAAAATGCCCCAACAAGATAGATGACAAGACAATACCATCAAAAATAAGACAAACTGGCAATAAGCAAGTTGTCAAGACAAGAAAGGAAATTAAAGACATAGCTTGCTACAATTGCCACAAGAAGGGACACTATGCCTTTCTGTGTCTAAAGAAGATGGTGGGAACAAGTATTATCATCAAAGAGGCAAAATAGAAATAAGCAAGATAAGAAGACAAAGGATGGAAAGAAATGTCAAACTTGCTACAATTGTTGGAAAAAGGGATATTTTAGTAAGGATTGTTCCATATGTATCAATCCTAAGCCCTATTTTTTTTAATAAACATTATTTGCTTAGGAAGGATAAAATAGTAATGTATTTGCTAAATATATTAGTTCACCTACGTTAACTACTAGGGCTATTTGGGTCCAGAAATCCATTGTGACTAACATCCAAGGAAACAATTGAGTTTGGGTATCAAAATATGCTCGATTGTATAATAGGTACTTGGAGATGCATTAGAAGCTTCGATTTCTCATAAAGAGGTGGACTTCATCATGTGCAAATATCGAGCCAAGCTTGATGATCAGCCACTCACATCTTGAGCTAATGCTATCTCGGTAACAAGCATTTAAATTGAAATATCTAACCTTACCATGTGTAGATTGCATTACATGAAAATCTTATTTAAAATTATGTTATTGCTCTCATTCAAAAATCCTTTATTGCAATCTTGAGCAAGTTGGGGGTGGCACATTAAGGGGGAGTGTTAAGTCATGATCACATATATCACATCCCTAAATGTGCCCAAACTAATTAAGTGCTAATATTAACTTTCAAAAGTAAGCCAATGTAGCAAAAAACAAAATTATTTGTAACTATTAGTTATATCTAGGAAAACTAGTTGCAAAATATATATAGAAACTTTGCAAAGGTTTTGGTTTTGTAAAAACTAATTTCAAAGGAAAAAAAAATAAGTTTCTAGCCCAAAAGATAGTTATTAGTATCTTGTTTTGGTTTCAAATGTGTATGTTGCATACAAACAATTATAAAAGATTTTGGCAAATAGTTCCAAAATGAAAATCTTAGAGGTGGTCTTCCTCAAAAATTCTTGTATTTAAAAGTTTCTCAAAAGACCAACCTAGTAAAAATTACTTCATTTCGAAACTCACCCAAAAGTTATCCTAGACCTATACTGGTCATATTCTGGCACTATATGAGTTTTACCTTTTGGACCGGATCTTCAAAATGGTATTTCAAATTCATACATACCATTCAATTCAAAGAATCTCTTATCTAATTCATTTGGCATTCATAAAGTAAAACTTCTTGTGATATGCAAGTTTGCTTTTTCAAAAGAGCCCTTTTGGTCAAAAAATAAAAAATTTTGTTTAAAAGACCAAATTTGTGAAATAGCACATAAAGTTATTAAATATGTATTTCAAATGTCCTTCAATGCTTTTGAAATAAAATTTTCTATTTAGAAAATAAAATAGCAAATTCGGTCTCAAATGGATCTTATGTGATCTTCTTTTTGAATAAAAAGTCATATCTTCACAAATCAAAATATATTGAGTTTTTCAAAAGTCATATAGATTGAATTTCTAACTCATACAAAACCAAGAAAGTAAAAAGCTCCATGAAATTCAAATTGGATTAGATTTTGAGCTTTTGATAAATCTAAATCAACCCTCTTGCATTGAGAATACATTTTTCTACATCTTTTGAAAGAAAGTTCCTTCTTCAAGATCTACTAGTCATGTATCCGTACGTTGCAACGGAATTCATTAGATGTATGGAGAAACATCAAACATGCTATAGAAGAAGGTTGCTCTAATCGATTGAAACGTGGAGAGTAGTGAGAAGTCAAATGACTGGGGCGGTTGGAGGAGAACGGACGTACAACCACCAACTCATTCTTTTATAATAGTAATGATTTTTGGTAATTGATTTATTTAGTCCAAAGTCAAAATCTGCAAAAATTCAAAATATTGGACCTCATTTGAAGAGTTTTTGTTCTTTGCCTCGCTTTAGGCAAAATGTTGAAAAGAAAAGCTCATTTGGCACAACTTTTAATTGGAGAATGTTTTCTCAAAAATTCTTGTTGAAAAATATTCTTAGAAGTATAAAGGTTTTTGTTTGAAAAATTTAAAATAATTTCAACTTGATTTGAAAGAGTTTTGACTTTTTCTCATTTTGCTCAAAATGCTGAAAATTCAGCTTTTGCATGCTTCCGAACATATTTGAGATTTTTATATCTTCAAATTGGCTCATCTTTTGGGAAAGTCACAATAATGAATTTTGATCTAAAGTAGTTTATCTTCCATGCAAAATTATCTTAAATGTTCTCAAGGTTAATTGTTCATTTTTTCTTCCCTCTCAAAGGCCCTAAATGAAATGCAAAATTCTAAAAGTCTGAAAATTTCAGCCTTGACAAAACTTGAGTTTTCCCTCTTCCAAAAAGGGGTCAAGACTTTCTGAAAAGCTCTCAAATGTACTATGTGTGCATTTTAGAGGTTTTTCTTGTAAATAACTTTTAAATCTTCGGAGCACCTCTTATAACTTTTGAAAATACTTAAAAGTGTCATTTGTCAAAAAATGCCCTTTTGATCAAATCTTGGCATGGAATGTTAATATTTTTTGTAATTTGAGAATATGAACTTGGCATATTATCAAATATCTTAGTGGATATGTTCCTCATTGTTTTGACTCAAAATTTTCAAATTTTCTCTTAAGCGAGTCCTCTTGCAAAACAAAAGTTAATTCTATAAAAACCTAATTGAAAAGAGTTTATTGAGGGTAAAATGGTTAAAAATGCTCCAAAGTATCTTTTAAAGGTTGATTGTTAAATTTGGAGCATGTACATCCACCTTCCCTCAGTTTGGCCAAATTGCCTTGGTCTCGGTTTGACTGGCCGTTGGAGGGTGGTTTGATCGACTGATGATACCGGTCTGACCGGTTGGTCCCAGGAGTTAGACTACTAGGTTTTACCGCTCAGATTGATAGTGCACCTCTTAGGTCCCCTCCTCTTTTCTTTTTCCCTTCTCTGCTTGAACACTTCCTTACCCCTTCTGTCAGATTGACAGCTCGTGGACCTCTTTTCCCCCTCAAGACCTCTCCGGTGCCACCTCTCCTCTTTGGCCATCTCCTTCCATCTTCAAGGTGTTAAAAAGGTTCTCCTTTCTATCCTTTTCCTTTTGACCAAAGGGTCTTGCTCTCATTGTCTCATTCTATCCATATGGAATGAAACCCTAGGTTCGGATCCCCCTCAAATTTGGGCAAGATCTTTAAGTTTTCTTCACTCAAACATCATATCCTCTCATTCTAAGTAGTAATCTATCCTTTCCCCTGCTTGCATTGTTCCCATTCCATGATTTAGAAAATTCTAGGGTTTATGGTTTGAACCATTAAAACCTTGTTCATCTTTGGAAAATCTATGTTATGCAAGTATATTGAAACAATGTAAAGGATTACCCTTTGATTCCTAACACCGATATATGAAATCCTTGTCCTAAATATTTTGTGACCTTGCTAGCTTGATAATTTTTTCATCAGCTTGCTGCCACATAATTCCTGTTTCATCCTCCTTTACCAGCATAATGCCAAGAATCAAGCAAGCTTGTCGCAAAAATATCACTCCTTCATCCTCCAGAGCATAGGGAAGCTCATCCTCTCACCCTCAAAGAGATGATCAAGAAACAGAGGCTCATGAGCACAATTTGAGATGCAGTGAAGGCAAGCAGACAACAGTATAGCATGAAGCAAATGAGGATGTTCAAATGGATATTGAAGAAGATGCAGATTATGAAGAAGAACAAAGTGCTACTCGCATTGATATATCTAAATTAAGTTATAAGGATTACGCCACATTGAGACATGCTAACCAATTCTAGTTTCCCCGTACTTCAACTCGAAGACTCTTCCATACTCTATTTCAATAAGATGTGTATCATCTGGTGTATGCCTCAAAGCAATTTGCAAATCACTGATATGTCAAATGGGATTTTCTGAACAAGAACCCTTTCTTCAATGATGTTTTCTTACTCCTCAGGTGAGTCCATTTTGAAGAGCTTGTAACTTTGAAATGTGATTTCCATATAAAGGCTCTCAAGCAGTTTTATGCTACCGTATTTGTATCCCTTGAGTTTAATTCTCTCTCTTGGATGACTGAGCGCATGCAGGCTCAAGCCACTAAGGAAGAATTTGAGGCCTCCTTGGGCATTCCAGCATCCCATGGAATTAAGGTACATAGCAAGAATCCATTACTTCTTACTCAAGTGGATGAGTTCTATGATCTGTCTCAGATATTTGTGTGTGAGAGAGTGTCAGGACTTCTCCCTCTTCCAAGCATAATAAACCGGATCATCAAAGCTACCTTCTCTCCTAAAAGTGGAAATAATGATGAGATCTATGGAAGGGCTTGGAATATGATCAAATATATAATGGATGGTACTCATTTTGATGTTATGGATTTAATGATTAAAGAGATTGCAACATCAAAAGGAGACAAAGGGAGGAGCATATATTATGCCTTATATATCATGAAGCTCATTGTTCGCAAAACAATATTTGATGTTGAATGCAATATAGAGCATAAAGAGTATCATCCTAGAGATACTTATTCTCCTTCAGTGCCTCCACAACAACACATGGGACAAGCTCATAAGCATGAAGGACAATAACAAGAGCTCCCTCAACAGCATGCACCATAATAGTTCTTTGACGGTGCTTTTATGAATGAAGTTTTGCAATGTCTTGACCATCTCACCAACGTGCTTACTAGAGTTGATTCTCGCAGGGAGACCATGGAGAGAAATCAACATGAGGCCCTTGTTGCTCAAACAACATGAAACTCAAGGCTTGAGGTTGTTGAGGAACAAGTAACTGATTGCTAGAACATGATTAGCTGTCTTGAGAGAGATGATCCTCCTCCTATGTATCATCGCCGTGGTGCACGTGGTGGCTCCTCCTCCTCACGTGTTCCTTCTTCTCCTTGTGAGTACTTTTTCCAAGTAGTTTGGCCCTCCTTGTCCCTCTCAAATATATTTTTTGGCTAAATTTTCCTTTTTGGTTCTTGATGCCAAAGGGGAAGAAGAAGATGAAGAATAGAAGGAGAAGAATATTAGGGAAAGAGAGAAAGCATTAAAGCAAGGAAGGAATGCAAAAGACTAGAAGTAGAACATTATAAGTTTTATGGTATTATTGTAAATCAATAGACCTTGTAATGTGTCTTTGTGAGGATAAGTTTATGCATTTTTGTAAAATCATCTTGTAAGCTTACTGGAACCTTATATGTGTTGAACTTGTGTTGGACAACTCTTTGGACATTATGCTTCTAATTGGACTTTTATTGCCTATCTTGTAATCAATGTCCAAATTGTGTTGTTTTGGATACTTCTCATATAGGAGCATGCATATTTTCATTTTTGCAAGTATTATTGATTATATTGATATTGTGTCATGCTTTCTCAGATCCAAAATATAGAGGAAACTCTGCCAAAATTCATAAAATCCACATATATGTGCAAGAATTTCCATCAAATACTTATGCACAAATTTAGGGGGAGCTTTCTCTATATTGCGATTTTGCCAAGAATTAAACTCAAATTCATCTTATGCACAAATAAAATGGAGTTGATGCTTCCAAAGCCTATCCTAGAGTATACAATTATTGTATATAAGGTGTATACTCAAACAATTAAATTCTTCTTCATTGCTTATCTGAGTATTATCATTAATTACGAAAAAGAGGGAGATTGAAGGATCTAGACCCGTCATTATGAGTTAATGATATATTTTGGTAATTAATGACAATCGAATTGTGGGACTAATATTTTCATTGAGATGAATAGATAGTATGTGTCCCACGATGATGGATGACTTGAGAAGTTTCACGTGGGTGATTGTCCTCAAGTCCAAGAAAAGATGTTATGTGTTGATGATTAAAGTCAAGGACCTGCATTGGAAGTTGGTACATATGTTATCGAGCTTCAAGAGAATACGCAAGGCAAAGGTATGATTAGTTAGGGCTAAGGATATGTTTATAGTCTTTTATTAGTCTTGGTGTTTGGTTGAAAGACTAAGTTGCAAGTATAGGATACCATACTATTAAGAGGGGTCATGACTAGTAGCTTAAATGTATCATTTGTTTATGACTTTTTTACTTACTTTAGCTCTCTTCGTGGCATGATGCTAATATTTTTGAATGCTTTTTGAAAATGGTTGTAGCTCATACATAAGTTCCTTGTGACATGTGACTTGAAGTTTGCAAATGCATTTTGCAAATTATTGGAGTCCATGTTTTTCCTTCCTTGTGGTATGGTTCTAAAAGGTTGGCGGATGTGTTTTATGACCTACTGAGAATCTCATACCATCCTTGAAAAGCAAAATATTCAATCTGCAATCTTGTTGTGAAAATTTCACTGTTGTGTACTTTTTGGAAAACCGATCTAACTGACAGTTGCGATCAAATTGGCCTAGAGGTCTAACCGAGCATATATAATCAGACTGCTGTGGTAGTCAGACTGGTGTTGGCTACAGTCTGACTGGCTTCAAGACCAACGTGGTCCAAGAGACCTGTGTGGTCGAAGACCTATGTTGTTGAAGAGAGACGAAGGTGGTCGAAGAGACCATCGTTGTCGAACCAACATCGTTGAACCAACATGGTCAAAATAACGTGGTCGAACCAGCGTGGTCAAACCAACATGGTGAAAACCACCATGGTCGAAACCAATGTGTTCGAAACTAGTACGGTCTGATCGGCTCACAAGGGGTGGTCTGACCGGTCCTTGGTATGACTGCTTTATGTTTTTTCTAGAGAGTTGATTCCTAAAAATCTTAGCTGGTGGTCTGACCGGGGTTTTTGCGGTCAGACCGAACCTGGCGGTCAAACTAGTCCCTGTGTGGGAGGTCTGACTGGTGGCCCGAGTAATGGTTAGTTTTATAACCGTCGGGAAGGGTGTAGTAGTACCAACCATATGTTGGCGGTAGTATCGGGCCTCGGGCTGTTTGTAGCAAACTTTTTACTCTAATAGCTAGTTTTCTTGTGTGGGGTATATATACCTCCTTGTGTCCTGTTGAAAGAGCTGTTGGTTCCATTCTTTCATTCATTGAGCTAAGAGCAAGCTCTCTCCCTCATTTGTACATGTGTTGCACTTAGTGAGTGTGGAGAGGCATAACCTTGTTCATGTGTTGCACTCGGTAGTAGACTTCATGTCATTTGAACTGTGATACCTAATTTGTTTAAGTGAGGGTCTCCAACTTGTTACTCCTGGAGTTTGCCAACTCCTTGATTGCTTTAGAAGTGTGGTTTTTGTCAACTCCTAGACTACTTCAGAAGCATGGTGGTCCAGTGATTTTCTCAAAAAGTTTGTGATAAGGCGCAGCGTGTTGTGAGTGGTTCGGTGCTTGCCATCACCGGAGTGGAGGGAGAGCAACTTGAGTGGATTGAGGTGGTTATGCTTAATTCGTGGAGCCAGTCTAATTAATTTGGGCTTACCTCAATGTGGATTTGGGGGAATCGGCCAGTTTTCGAACGCCACGGTAAAACATCGTGTGTCTGTGGTTTGTACTCTTGTGCTCAATTTACATTCCAGCAATCTATATTCATTGAATTAAATAGAGTGCTTGTCAATATAGAATTGCTTATCTTGAGATAGAACTATATTGTTGGTGCACTTACTCAAACTTAGATAATTTAGGTCTTACTTGTGTAAAATCAAATAGTTTACCCTTTCACCTTGTTAGATTTGGTTATAGCCTAAAATAATTTTAAAATAGCCGATTTACCCTCCTCTAGTCAGCCTCCTCGATCTTATATACGACGCCATCGTGGCCCTCTCCACCTAAGAGGCCTTCATAGGGTTACAAGTGATATGTCTAACTGTTGAAAATCTAGGCCTTTAGAAATGAGTGGCTGCGAGACTTCGTGGGGGTCGCATGATTGTAATGCTCTTATTTCTACAATTATATGCTTGTGTTAATTATTTCTATAACAATTTTTTTTGTTACAATTACATTTTCAACATCACAAGATTTTAATTGACCTACCAAGCAGCATTCTATAATAAGCACATTTTAAGTGGTACCATGATACTATGATCAATAACTCCTCATGTGGTAGTAAAGTTATTTGATTCGTATGGACAAGTTGAATGCAATGTCAGATGTGTTTTGATGGGCATAGAATTATTTTAGTGAACATTGGTAAGAAGAAAATAGAGAGGTTGTGTATGATTGTGTTGTGAAGAAATATCTGTTTATTGCAATTGTTGGGGGGAATTTAGTGTTCCCATTCCATACATTGAGCCTTTGTAGTCCTCTGTAGAATTATACAAATTCCTTAGAAAAAAATTAAGTTAATAGGTACTGAGGTGATTGAACTTTTGTGCTACTGCTTCGATTTTAGTGCGAGTTGAATTATCCATGTGTTCTGACAAAATAATTTGCTTTACTATGTTTTCCTTGCCCTATACTATAGAAATAGGGAAATAATTTTATAACACTATCTAAGAATTATTCCCTATTTCAAGGTTGGTCCTTAGGGATTACAAGCTTACAAATATTTCTGATGCCATCATCTTCAAGGGTCTTTTGGTGTTTGATGTATCTTTCAATGAGATATCTTCATTAAATGGGCTATCTAAGGTTTCTAGCACACTGAAAGAACTCTATGCTTCAAAGAATGAAGTTGCAAAGATGGAAGAACTTGAACACTTCCATGCATTAGAGATTCTTGAACTTGGTAGCAACAGATTAAGGGTGAGCATTTTGGACATTGTTTTTAAACATGTTGGTGCTAGCTGCAAGTTACTTCCTCTGGCCAGTGAACTTAACCATATCTAATGATGCATGCTATAGTATAAAACTTGTTTATATCCTAGACCCTATAGCCCCCTATGTTCTTACATGTTCCAATGCATTTCAGGTGATGGAAAATCTAAAGACCTTGACAAATCTGTAAGAGCTATGCTAGGAAGAAACCGATGTACAATCAACTTATGTGGTTTGAAATCAATCAAAAAATTAAGTTTGCAAAGCAATTGGCTGACTTCAATATATGGGTTTCATGTACTATGTTATAACTTTCACAGTTCACCTGCTTTTCTTGGTCGAATTGCCAGTTTGTTAATCTATCCATTGTTCTTTAATTCAAGAATGTGTTGCGCTAGATGAGCTGTACCTTAGCCATAATGGAATCCAAGAGATGGAAGCCTCTCTACCTAGCAGAACATTCGCATTTTAGATGTTTCATCTAACAAGCTAACCACTATCGAAGATATTGAAACCATAACTAGGTAACATGATACTATGTGGCTGATAGTTTATCATCCTTAGTGCACCAAAACAAGTGCAAGAAGATGCAAATATTCTAACTACATAAACAATTGGGTAAAATTATTGGTTCTGACTCTTCCATTACATGCTAACTTGCTATGTAGGTTAGAGGACTTGTGGTTGAGTGACAACTAAATACCATCACTGGATGGGATAGAGTTGCTTTCCTAACCGCTCCCCCACCACATCCTCTCCCCCCTATGTGTGGTTGGCGTTGAGGGCACCCTGTCCCTCCCGCCCACTTCTTTCGCATAGGTGACGCCTATGTCGTGGCTCTAGCCCCTGGTCCTCCTTTCCCCTCTCTTGTTTCCTCCCCGTTTTGATGGGGACGGGGTCTCAATGCCTTCTGTGGTGTTCAACTGGGCAATGGCGGCGACGATGGTGTCCATTCGCGCGTCGAGTTCAGTGAATGCATCATTTTGTTTGTCGAGCGTAGCTTGTAGCTGGCCGTGACTAACACACTCGTTGAAGTCGACCGGTGTCCCATCTCCTTTGTATCCTGCCATGGTTAGTGGAAAACACAGGGAAAACAAGGATTATTCCTATCAACTACAAAGGAGGACAGTGGAAACCCGCAAAAGAAGTGGCTTACCAAGCTCTTACAAGTGTTCTTACCATCGCAAACAGTAGGTGGTACAACCGGTGGCTGGTTCGTGATACCTCGAGAGTGTGACCCGGCGATTGCAAGGGTCAAAAAGCTGTCTGTCCGGAAGTATGTATATGGAGTTTGGAAGGCCAAATATGTGAGTGGAACACAAATCAATAACAGATAGTAATGCTGAATAAATGTCCAAAGCACTGGTCCTAGTTGCTGGCCTAAAATGTGTCCTATAACAGGTATGATATGATGAACAAGGAATCGACCATAATAGTAAAGCAAAGACAGCAACAAAGATGGCCAGGTAAAAACAGCACAAAACGAATGAATCTCTGTCACCTAAAACTGTGCTCTCTCTTTTTTTTTGTTTTTTTCTTTCTTTTTCTTTTTTTTTGCCACGAAGAGCACTTTTTGTGTGTTTTTCTCTCTCCTCTCTACTATAAGCAAATTTTTTTTATTTTTGCTTCTTTTTTTTATTTTTTTCACAAAGCAGAGCACAGAAATAGGAACCACACAAAGTTTCACCTCAATCTGATGTAAGGTGTGGCCTACGTAAAATGATGAATGTGTCAGTAAATTCGTGACGAAAGTTCAGAGCGCGAGTACTGCACTTTGCAGGTCGAATTTGGGCAAAATAATTACTGAACCCGACAAAGTCGGAAGTATCGATGTAAAATTTAATTTCACCCAATTTCAAAAAATCGCTGATTTCGAGTCCGTATGCAAAGTTACGGCCGTTTGAGTTGGGCCTCCGAGTTATGGTTTCGGTGGCGGTCAAAACGAGATCGGGTGGAGGAAATTGGTCGAAATTGGGGGCGGAAGCTCGGGAAAAGGGTGGGGGATGGTGGTGGGTAATCACGAGACAAAAACAGAGGGTGGGATATGGGTAGGAAGCTGGGTGATCACGAGACAAAAACAGAGGGTGGGATATGGGTGGGAAAACAAAAGTCGGCTAGGGTTTGTATGAGAGGTAGCGGAAGCAAGACAACCCGAAACAAAACACGATCTAAACCAGCAACACAACTCGACTAAGGACACAAACTCAACACTACGGACTCTGAAATCAAAGTGTGCAAAAGGCTAAACGAGATCTGGAACAGGAAATAACCTATGACTACAATTTTTTTAGGGCTTTTTCTTGGACTCTAGGATGAAACCGAAAACAACAAAGGTAGGGTAACTCAAACCTGAAGAAATACCTGAAGCTCTGATTACCACATGATGGGGACGGGGTCCCGACCTTCCAACAGGTTCTGGATAAGTTCGATTTGGTGGAGGCGCGACACAAATCGATCCGGCTTCCGAACAACACGTCCCGAACCCCGCAATCGCAGCACCACGTCTCCTCAGGTTATCAACCGTGCGCAGCCGGTTGACCTCGCCGAGAAGGCTAATCCTCGCCTGCGAATCGAAGAACACAAGCAAGAACAAGGAAGAACACAACGCAATTGCAGATGTATTGATTTAGCACTCGAAAATTGGGGTCTCACAAACCGATGAACGGTGAAACTGTTCAAGACAGAATTGATCTAAGCAAAACCCAACTCTAATGGTGGGGGTGGCGGCTGTATATAAAGGAGTGAGAGGCGTGCAAAACCCCTGGACGCGCCCTAATGGGCTCCAACACGATACAAAGCCGAACGGCCCAAAATACGGTGGCGCAGCACCCTGACAGATTCTGAACATCCACTTGTTTCGATGATTCCCGTTGACTCATAAGGAATTTTGATATGGGACCAGAGCCATTGGAAAGGTCTCCTTCTCAGCTTTCCATACATATGTGGAACGTCCAAAACGGAGTCCGTATGCGTCCTGGGAGTCCGTTTTACTGCAGGCTGGTCCTGAAGGCCGAGGCAGACGCGAACTCGAGTTGGACTGGGCCTCCGGCTTGACTTGGACGTCCTTGCTGGTTTTCTCCGCCTCCACACCTTTCTCCATGTACTTCATGACCCTCTCCAATGTTCCTAAGCAAGATAATATCATTAGGTAGCAATCTATTCTCAAAACTATAAAAAGGATCGCTTAAGAACGAGCTCACCTCTAGATTTAATTGTCGCATGCGAGCTCGGGTCATTGGACCTTGCATAACGGTTGGAGGATCAGCGATTGCATCCGAAGGAGTGATGTCCTCATCATGTTTCCTCCTCTGCTGCTCCCTGTTGTCGTCTCCTGTTCTACTCTTGCCATCCCCGATGGACACTCAACTGGCGATGCGTATGTTGCAAAGGTGAAGGGTGATAGAGGAGAGAGGATACAACGGTGGTTGCTTTCGCAGCATGCAAGGCCACGTGCCAGGACAGCGAGGCAAGTTGATCTAGCTATCTCCCTCACGACACCATCAGATCCAGCCATCCTGGCCACTTGTGGATCTAGCAGAGCAGCTGGCCTTCACAAAGATGATCTCAATGGCATCACCTGACATGGGGAGATCATGATGTAAGGTCGGCCAGGTGGCAAGAGTGACCCCATTATCACCGGATACCCTTCTGTAAATATATGTGGCCTCAAGCAGATTCATTTTATCCAGCATGTACTACATAAAGATATACAAATATATGTAGTGTACCAGCATGTCAGTGTTTTTGCAAGATGTTGTATCGCCATATCAATGCCACGTATCAATGCATCATAGTCTAACATATATATTTGGATTTCCGTTGCAACTCAATTAAGGCCCAATGTGATGGTCATTTCATGATAGCCGCTGACCGTCACCAATCATTAATTATAAAAAATGAGTTGGTGGTCGTATCTCCATTTTCCTCCAACCGTCCTATTCCTTTGACTTCTCACCACTCTCCACTTTTCAGCAGATCAAAGCAACACTCTTCTATAACATGATTATTTATATATCTAATAAACTCCGTTGCTTATTTATATATCTAATAAATTTTATTGCAACGTACGGACACATGACTAATCTAATCTAACATAAAACATTAACTGTAACCCAAAGACTCCCAAAGACTGGCAAACCAAACTAAACACCCATCGGAATTCCCATCGGAATTCCGATTTCCGAACATGCATTAGCACTACTAGCAACAAAACACTCCTCAATTCCGACGTCACTCTCGCGCGACGGCGACCAGCTGCTTGCCGACGTTGCGCCCGGAGAAGAGCCCGATGAGCGCCGTCGGCGCCTTCTCGAGCCCGTCGGCGACGTCCTCCACGTAGGTGATCTTCCCTTCCTTGAGGTACCCAACCATCTCCTCCTCGAACTTGCGGTAGATGCCATAGTGCTCGAACACCATGAAGCCCTCCATGCGGACGCACTTGGCGACGAGGCAGAAGAGGTTGCGCACGCCCTCGGGCTGCTCCAGGTTGTACTGCGAGATCATCCCGCACACGGCGATCCGGCCGTGCGTCCGTATGTTGAGCAGCACGGCGTCCAGCGTCGCGCCGCCCACGTTCTCGAAGTAGATGTCGATGCCCTCCGGGAAGCACCTGAGCAAGATCACAACATTCACAACGGGAAGGAGCTCTTGGTAGTCTCGTCTATTTGCAACGCAGGAACTTCATAGAAAAAGAATCGCAAACCTCTTCAGTGCAGCGTTGAGATCCTGCTCCTTCTTGTAGTTAAAAGCGTCGTCGAAGCCAAACTTGCTTTTCAGGAGGTTGACCTGACGAGGCAGTAAATATGTTTCCAGAAAATGCAATATCATTAAGTTGTGAAAAGATACTGACTTTGAGGGCAATAAAATGCTTGACAGTGTATTTCATTTCTTAGGAATAGAGAGTATTCTGATCCATATGTTAAACCATGGGGCACTGATGAAATTAGCTAAAATTATTATCATTCTGTAATGGAGCATAATCTAGGTTAATAAACAAAATTCCTGAAGATCTCCTACAACCAATTCATCATTTGCCAATAGAAGGTAATGCAAAATGTAAATGCTGATGCACTGCTCAATAGAACTAATTGCCAATGGCATTGAAAACATAAGGAGAAACTGTCCATGATCTGGAGAAGTGCATAACAGAAGACAAAGAAAGAAAAAAAAGAGCTTTGGACAAACCTTCTCATCAGAACCAGCACTTCCAACCACATAGCAGCCTGTAATTTTAGCAAGCTGCCCCACAATCTGACCAACGGCACCCGATGCGGCCGAGATGAAGACATACTCGCCTTTCTTAGGCTTGGACACATCAAAAAATCCAGCATATGCAGTAAGGCCAGGCATTCCTGAATTATCAAGGTTCAAGCACAGTTCGAAAAAAAACTGATCACTGTACCAGCTGTTAAATATGACTAGTAACTCAGCTTGCTAGATACTTGAGAGCACACAAAGTTTAAGACACTACCAATGATCAGCATGATGTCATATTCTTTTTGCTACAATGGTTTAGACTTCAGAGCCATTTCCATTTGTTGCTGCAGAAATTTTTCGGTATGAATCTCTGATCATGATACGGCATACACTAGCCGAACTTTCTGAGCTACTGTAAGCATTCCACTTACCCGTTCTGTCCTGATTAACTAAATGTAGTTACATTTCTATAGTTCGACCACTTGGGGACAGTTCATCTATAGTTTCTACTTTTTCAGCCTCGTTTTTATGTAAAACATAATATACCAATTAATAGTACCTCGCCAGACAGATAAGCTGGACAAATGATCAGCTTCTCAAACATATTAACAGTCATATGTTTAGGTATTATTCGCACATCACCATCAAAACTGAGAATGTCTCAATTAATAGTACATCGACATACCCTGAGAATGTCTGATACATATGAATCTCTGAACATGATATGGCATACACTGAGAATGTATGAATTTTTATTGCTTCATCAAAACTGAGAATGTCTGATACATATGTTTAGGATGGTTTTCAGGGATTTAAGATGACAATTTGCTTGCGACAAAAAGAGTGCGTACCGAAAGGAAACTCACCAAGAACACCAGTGTAGTACGACAGAGGCAATTCAGGATGGTTGATCTTGAAAAGAGACTCTGGATTAGTGATCAAAGTGTACTCTTCCCATCCGGTTATCCCCCACACAAGATCGCCAACCTTGAAATCCGGGTGCCCGGATGCTACCACCTTGCTTACGCCAAAATTTGCCAAAACCTGGAAGGATCGTTGTATCAAGGGAGACAGCAAAATTGTATCGTTTCCAGTGCAAACAAATATTCAGTGAAAGAAAACTGAATCCAACTGCAGTGCTGAATTGTTCATAATTCATTCATACTCATTAACTGAAACAAAACCGAAATTCGAAAATCAAATTTTCTTTGAATCTTTGCTTCTTTTCAGCCCAAGCCAATCCCTGGCCCTCCCCAGCCCTGTTGCGAACCTAGCCCAGCAAAACCCAGCCCAGCTCCACCCTGGAACCGCCTCCAAATCGCTGCCCTAGCGCGGTTACTGTAGCACGTCCGAAAAATATCGGCCGCTGCTTCCAGACGCGCCACCGCACTCCCTCCCGAGCCTTCCGCCGCAACTCTCAGTTTTTCACCCAAGTCAAGCACCGTACACCTACCTGCCATAGCCCTTGACGCCCTGGGATACCTCCCTGGCCAAGCGTCGCGCCGCCCCACCGTTTCGGCCGCCGCCACCCGATCCTTCTCCCCCAAGCCGACAGCCCCCTCTCAGCCGACTTGACAGGTTCTGACGCCCTTGACCGCCGCCGAATCAACCCTGTCATCGCCCATTAACTCCCTGTGCCAGCTCCCTTACCTACCCGCGCCACCCAGCCCCTCCCGCAAGCCATTGGAGCCAAGGCGAGCTCGAACCGACGTAGTTCGGCTATTTAAACCCCGCGACCCCTTCCATCCTCTAGCGCACACCACCAGCCGGCATTAGTCGCACCCGATCGCCTCCAGACCTCCCCTATCGCCTGAACTCCGGAATTCCCCGAGGTGAGCTCGGTTTCTCAATTCGGCGAATTATCCCGTTAAAGTCTAATTACCTTGTTGTGAAGCATCTCAGGGACCTGGTGAACCTTTCCCCCACCTTCCCCGAGGCCCCCGAAGTCTCCTCCGCCCTACCCGCGAGCGCCACCGCGCGGCCATTAGTGGCTACCGTGGGCAGCTCAGCCTAGCCATTCCCCGAGCAAGCCACTGCTACCAATAGTCCTACCCTGCTCCCTAGATGCTTAAGCCGAGCCCGATTGACCTGAGAGCCCTTAGAACATGCCAAAGTCATTGCGAACCCGAGAGCACTCTTGTCGTCGTCGCCGGCGATCGCCTGAGTTGTAGCCGGATTTGAGCTCAAAAATGGAACCCTAGTGCTCCCCTCTACCCGTTCCCACCGTTGGTTTGTTTTGCGAGAACCCCTAGCGCAGCCAGTCACCGCCGCTTCTTTCCCCTGTCCCCGGCTCGGAGTAGCTGGCCAGAGGAAGACGACGATGACGCGGCGCCATCGTGACCCTCCGTCCCTCCCCAAGCCATCCAGCGGCCGTCGCAGCGTCGCGCGCCCGGGCGTCCGATTGCAATCGGGCGGTCGCCACGCCGCGCGGGAAACCAATTGGGCCGGCCGAGCGCCTCGGCCCACAACCGCGAGGGCGTGCGCGCGCGCGCGAGGCAGGCGTGCGGGCGAAGCGGGCCGGGCCGCGAAGCACTGTAGCTAACCCGCGTGAACAGTACCCGACCCGTTACTGTTCATCCCCAGACCCGAGAACCCAAAAAGTAAATTTATACTCGTTTGAACCGTTTCGAGCCCCTGATTCCATTTCCGAGGTCCGTTGCCCCATACCAAGCTCCTATTAACCCAAAACCTTTATTTGAGAGCTTTGCCCGATTTAATTTTTGTTTTTCCGGTCCTATTTCATCCCTTGGAAAGCGGACCTAACTTTGTTTATTTTACGCAAGTTTCCGACGCCGCTGATCCACCAGCACCGGAGGAAGAAATTACAGTTCCAGCCCAAGGTCTACCGGAATACGAATTAGTTGAAATCCCCGAGTCGCAAGGCAAGTTGCATTAATCTTTGATCATATTGAACCCACGTATTTACTTATTTAAATACGCATTAATTTGTTACATTACCTTTACGTTGTTATGTTATGTACAAGTATTTTCAGAATGACATGTTTTAGTTAATACCTACCACCGATAAAGAACCAGCATAACTTTGATGGCCATATAATCATTTGTTGAACCCTAGTATTTAAATTATAGAGTCACTTGAATCACATGATAGCATAGAATCCCATGTTTTGTACTGTTAAGTGACCCGACGCTTGTCGGTAGAATTTATAAAATAAAAGTGGAGGATAAGGGATAATCACGGGAAGCCATTAATTGGCCGGGTCCCCTGACCTTACCCTGAGAAGCGGAGGCATTAAAAATGAAAGGTGCAAGACAATGGTACCGCTAGTGTCGAGATACTAGCGGTGTTGCCTCGATAAGAGTGTAAGGACAAGACCCTTATGCCTAATAAAGAACATAATAACCGCTCAACCACAAGCGTTGATTCACAAACCTAGACTAGTAGCTACTCAGTCCGGTTGAATCTTTACTAATAAAGAAAAGGTTGGTACCGTTGGGCCACAACGATAGATCCTCATAGAACGGGTCCCTCTTTCTGACTATGTCCAGTCGGATCCCCGGGTTTGTGTTGGTGTCTAATCTATCGGGTAAAGGCTATATACTGTAATGAGTAGCGAAAGTCTTTGTTTTCTTGGTTCATCATGAGGATTAAGAAATCTTGTGGGTAAAGTCGAGCAGCTCTGCAGAGTGTCATGCGAATTGTATTCGAATACTCCGTGCTTCCGGTTATGAAGCTGTGTTTATTTGGGTGACCCCATTAATGAAGCATAAGTAGATTTGGAATAAATTTTGGTAATATGCAAATGTTACTAATCAAGTTTATAAACCCAAAAGTTTAAGAAGTTTCGATTTGAGTTGTTTTGAACCTAAAGCATTTTATAAAAGTAAAACTGCATCCTCATAAAATAATAGAACCATTATTTCATATCTATTGAAATTCTCCTGCATGTAGTTATTCAATAGAATTCCGTGCGACTTGTTGAGTACGGTAGTTGTACTCATACTTGCTAAAACAACATAAATAGAAACTGGTCCGTTCGACGTTGAAGTTTTTGAAGAAGCTGAAGACGACGGAGGAGCTTTCGACGAAGTTGACGTTTGGTATTAGTGGTTGTTCTTCGCTCAGGCCTGCCTGTGGCACCTTTTGCGTTATGTATTGTAAGGGCCGTCGCCCACTGCTAGACTTGGCCGTTTAAGCCATTATATATATTGTAATAAAGCAGGTTTGTACCCTTTTAAGTATGTGTTTGCAATGATGTGCACTCAAATACAAGCACCCGCAATGAATAGTCTGGGTCGCTGCGGATGAACAGATCGCATCGCCCGAAATGGGGTGTTACAGAGTGGTATCAGAGCAACGCTGCTTGACCGTAGGATAACCCTAAGTATGATAAGTTATTTATAAATGCTATTTCTAAAATAAAAAAAAGGAGTTACATAAAATATAAGTATTATTCTGGTATTAGCCCTTCTTAATCTATCTTCTCTATATTAGTTCCCTCGTGAGTAAGTTTTAAGTTTTGAAAATGATTTATTCCCTCTTGTCTTAATATCAAAATGTCGATTTGTGCAGATGGTTCACTTTATCCATTCAGATCCAGACCTCCTTCGTGGATGGGCTGCTTTGTTATGGAGGATGTTGAAGTATCTGTATGCTTCGGAGCGTCAGCGTCCTATCTTTCACTCGAGAGGACAGTTTATGGGGAATAATTTGTATCAATGGAAGGCTTGGATGACCCTGG
Source organism: Melocanna baccifera (assembly GCA_036346265.1). Taxonomy (NCBI): domain Eukaryota; kingdom Viridiplantae; phylum Streptophyta; class Magnoliopsida; order Poales; family Poaceae; genus Melocanna; species Melocanna baccifera. The sequence goes on from CM070709.1 coordinate 14,108,375, forward strand.
AGCCGTTACCTCTGCGACTAGATATTCCCAGGAAGTTTACAGCATATCGTTTGAAGGAACCTGATGCAGTTCAAGATCTAGCCAGACAGGCGGTGCATCATCTACGACGCCAGTATGAGGTTGAGTTTGATGAGTCTCCATTCCACCTTATTCCATTGGAAGATGAAGATGGGAGTCACTATCTTGTTCCAGAGATGGATCCATTGGAGGAGCCCCGCATTGATGAAGCTGCCAAGTACATTGGATATCAGGAGGCCCAGTACTCGAGGACAGTGGAAGAATGCCATGAAGCTCAACGTCAGTTGTACCAGATGCGCCAACAAGTGAAGATCTTAAAGAAGAGTCTACAGAGGTACAAGCAACTAGAAGATGGCGAAATGTCAGGATGTGACGAATCGCCTAATGTTCCCTCGACGTCCAAGAAGCCAAAGAGGATGACGGCACCCCAATACCGTCAGCTCTTCCGAGGATCCACTTCCCAAGTCCCAATGGAACCGAATGCCAATCAACAAGAAGACAAAGGGAAGGGACAGATCATCGATGTAGATGAAGAGGAAGAAGAAAATCCAGAAGAAGAGGAAGAGGACCCAGAGATCAGGGTTTGGTATACGGCGATCCATCCTCCATCAGATGAAGCCAAGTAGAAGCTCAAGATGTGTACTGTGAAATTACGATAGCATAGAAGTAGACCTTTGTAGTAAGCCCTTTTGGTTGTGTAGCACAAGTCTGAATGTATGCCTCGTATGTATGGTGTGTATCCAGCTTGTTATCGAATAAAAGCTATGTTCTTTTGCTTATGTTGATAATTTGTGTTGATATAAGTATCTTTATTCTATCCCTTTCAGAAGCCTCTATCTATCTCCCTTCACTCTTGCTTCTTACTCTATTTCAATCTACCGTTACCTAATTTCGAATTCTCACTTTCCTATCTGATTTACTAGTTGTTGCAGTACTAATTCTGGATTCCATTGAACTTCAGATAACCATGGCAGGAAGTGGAACATCTGGACAAGGAAGCCCTCGGCAGGACCCACCCAGACAACCGGGTATAATGGATTTATTAGCAAGAATGGAAGAGAATCGGCATCTGGCAGAAATGACACAAACAAGAATGATGGAACAGCAAGCCAGGATGATGGAGCAGAATGCTAAATTGTTAGAACAGATAGTCATGAAATGAAGCGGCACCGGTGCCTCACCCACAACCGATGACAAAGTGGAATGATTTCCAGAAGACCAGACCTCCCAACTTTTCTTCTTCACCTGATCCTATAGCCGCAGAAGATTGGTTAAGAGATATAGAACGGAAGCTCAATACAGTACAGTGCAATGATAAAGAAAAAGTCTTGTATGCTTCACACCAGCTGCAAGGACAGGCTGCAGCCTGGTGGATAAATTACCAGACGATGAATGAAGGTAAGGAGATAACATGGAAAGAATTTGATGAGGCCTTCCACCAAGCTCACGTCCCCACGGGCGTGATGGAAGCCAAAAAGCGTGAGTTCCTTGCACTTACACAAGGTGGGCGCATAGTATTGGAATACTTGCATCAGTTTAATTATTTAGCCAGATATGCTCCGGACGAAGTTAAAACAGAAGAGAAGAAAATGGAACGATTTTCGGAAGGATTAAGTAAATCATTGAAATATCATATCTCTGCTACAGATTTCAAGGATCTATCTGCCATGATAAATAAGCTGATCAGGTCTGAAGCAGCACGTAATGAGTTAGATGAATCTCGAAAGGGAAGGTTTGTTCAGAAGACACCACAGACAGGCACATCCCGTAAGCGGATGTTTATACCTTCACAGTCAGGAAGCCAAAAGAAGAAGTAGACAGTACTTGTTCCAAGATCACAGTACAAGGCTAATCAATCAACATCGAATGTCGCATCGTCCACTAAAGTGAAGTGTTTCATTTGCCAAGGCAATCATTATGCAACCAACTGCCCGACGAAATCTACGGCATGCTTTCATTGTGGCTAAGCCGACATTTTAGAGATAAGTGTCCCAAAGACACCTACCCTCCGGTTGCAAAGGTCAAGTGAAGGCACACCCCATCAAGTTTTTACTATACCTAAGCAAGAAGAAGGTGGACAGCACGCCGATTCGTCTTTGCGCCAACAGCACCTCGGCCGGATCGTCATCGGCAAAGAACTCCCACGCTTGACAAAGATAAGGGTATTCGCCGCCCAAGGAAGGATCACTCATGTATCACCAAGAAATAGCAGAGCCAATGACGCCATTGTCGATGCGCTTTCGCACATTCAAAGCCCGCTTTAGTTTTATTTGACCACGAGCTACGATTCGTTCCTTTCTTTGGCTTTTGTGGTGAAAAATCATATACCTTTTTCTGCTCTGCAAAAACCATATACCTTTCAAACCCCCGGAAGTAGAATGGAGTCTCGCTTCGGGTGTGACAATGCAGATTTAGAGATTCAAGGAATTAAGTTTAAGACTAGTTTATTATTGTTGGAAATGAAAGGACTGGACACTATTCTTGGGATGGATTGGTTAACAAGATATAAGGCTAAGGTTGATTGTGAAAGTAAATCGGTTACTTTAACTAATATGGAAGGACAGCAAGTAACGGTGAGAACTGATCCAACTTTAATTGAAAAGATGAAGTCAAGTGTACACAATATACTAGTGGAAGAAGGAGTTTTACAAGTACCGATAATTCAGGAATACCCCGATGTGTTTCCAAAGGAGTTACCTGGAAAGCCACCTGATAGACCGATAGAGCTTGCTATTGAATTAGTACCCGGAACCAGGCCAGTGACGAAGCGTCAGTATCGGATGTCAGCTCATGAATTAAAGGAACTTAAGAGCCAAATGGATGATATGATAGAAAAAGAGTTTATAACACCTAGTGTGTCCCCTTGGTCAGCTCCTGTGTTGTTTGCTAAAAAGAAAGATGGAAGTCAAAGAATGTGTGTGGATTATCGAGGATTAAATGCGGTAACTATTAAGAATAAATATCCTTTGCCGAGAATAGACGATTTGTTTGATCAGCTTAAAGGGGCCAAGGTATTTTCGAAAATCGATCTTCGGTCAGGTTATCACCAGCTTAAAATTCGAGAACAGGACCGTGAGAAAACAACATTCACTACAAGATATGGATTATTTGAATTTACAGTTGTACCATTTGGTCTAACAAATGCCCCTGCATATTTTATGAATCTGATGAATTTGGTATACATGGAACAGCTTGACCGTTTTGTGGTGGTCTTTATTGACGACATATTGATTTATTCTAAATCAGAAGAAGAGCATTGTCAACATTTACATGTTGCCTTGAACAAGTTAAGGGAACATCAGTTGTATGCTAAATTCCCGAAATGCGAGTTCTGGATGAAAGAGGTTGCATTTCTCGGCCATATAATTACAAAGGAAGGAGTGAAAGTAGACCCTGAAAAGGTTAAGGCAGTAATGGAATGGAAGCAACCAACGACAGAATCAAATTGAAGCTTTTGGGATTAGCGAGGATATTACCGTCGGTTTATAGAAAGATTTTCAAAAATATCCGACCCTCACACACCGCTTAAAAGGAAATTCCTTCAAAGGACCGATAAATGTGAAGAAAGTTTTCAAGAACTAAAGGCAAGGTTGACAACAAGATCAGCCTTATATTGCCCAATCTCGAGAAAGATTTTCAAATATATTGTGATGCTTCAAACAAGGACTTGGATGTGTATTAATGCAGATCGAAGAGTAGTGGCGTATGCATCACGGCATACTACGACCACATGAGATGAATTATCCGACCCATGATTTGGAATTAGCAGCTGTAGTACATGCATTGAAAATATGGAGGCACTATTTATTAGGGAACCATTGTGAGATCTTTTCGGACCATAAGAGTCTGAAGTATATATTCACGCAACCGGATTTGAATCTACGACAGCGAAGATGGCTGGAGTTAATTAAAGACTATGATATCGATTTACAGTATCACCCTGGAAAGGCTAATGTAGTGGCAGATGCCTTGAGTCGGAAGTCACATCCCAGAGTAGCGTTCGCATTGGAATATTCTGATCAATTGCGAGAAGAATTCCAACGATTGAATCTACAAGTGGTAGAACAAGGGTATATAGCAGCCCTAGAAATTCAACCAACATTAACGGATCAAATCAAGATAACTCAAGACAACGATCCAGAAACACAAGAACTTAAAAAGAAATGTCAGGAAGGAGGTTCGACAGAGTTCACCATAGATGAACAAGGAATCTTGAGATTTCGTGGACGTTTTTGTATACCTAATAACGAGGAATTAAAGAATCGGATCTTACAAGAAGCTCATTCGTCCCAATTCTCTATACACCCTGGAGGAACTAAAATGTATCAGGATTTAAAGAAGAGGTATTGGTGGAGTAAAATGAAAAGAGAGATAGCTGACTATATTGCATGTTGCGACGTATGCCAAAAGATTAAAATTGATCATCAAAAGCCATCAGGACTATTACAGCCATTACCAGTGCCAGAGTGGAAATGGGATGAGATTGGTATGGATTTTATTACAGGTTTCCCAAGGTCCAAAGATGGATACGATGCTATTTGGGTAATTGTAGACAGATTGACAAAGGTAGCACACTTTATACCGATAAAGCAGACGTATGGCAAAGATAAGTTAGCTGAACTGTATTTGACCAAGATTGTAACGTTACACGGAGTACCAAAGAGGATAGTATCAGACAGAGGAGCACAATTTACATCTACATTTTGGAGGAAATTACATGAAGCCATGGGAACAGATCTAGCCTTCAAGATCTGAAGATACCATCCGCAAACAGAGGACAGATTTGAACGGTAAACCAGATACTCAAGACATGTTAAGAGCTTGTGCCATTGTTTATGGAGTAGCTCGGGATGCATGCTTACCATTTGCAGAGTTCTCGTATAACAATAGTTATCAATCCAGATAAGATGTCACCTTTTGAGGCCTTATATGGAAGAGAATGCAGACACCCCGAATTGGACAAACAGAGAACGACAATACCTTGGTCCACAAATTGTACAAGATGCAGAAGCCCACGTAAAGATCATTCGGGATAGAATGAAAATGGCCCAAAGCAGGCAGAAAGGTTATGCAGACACTCGCAGGAAAGACCTAAACTTTGAAGTCGGAGATTACGTGTATCTGAAGGTCACACCTTTTAAATCTATTAAGAGGTTTCAAGTAAAAGGGAAACTGGCCCCAAGATATGTTGGACCTTATGAAATTATTGAAAGAATAGGCGAAGTGGCCTACAGACTGCAGTTAACATCAGACTTAGCAAGAGTACATAATGTATTTCATGTGTCGCAATTACGAAAGTGTTTACGACACCCTTCAGAGCAAGTCCCAGTAGAAAGTATCGATTTGCAAGATGATCTGTCATACACCGAAGAGCCTCTACGGATTTTGGAGACTACAGAAAGGCAGCTTAGAAGTAAGAATGTCAGATTTCACAAGATCCAATGGCAAAACCATACGGAAAATGAAGCGACATGGGAAAAAGAATCAGACCTGCAACAAGAATTTCCCAACCTGCTCCTTGAGTCCAGTGAATCTCGAGGTCGAGATTCTTCTTAAGGGGGGTAGGTTGAAACAAAACCGAAATTCGAAAATCAAATTTTCTTTGAATCTTTGCTTCTTTTCAGCCCAAGCCAATCCCTGGCCCTCCCGTACATTGCGAACCTAGCCCAAAGAAAACCCAGCCCAGCTCCACCACGAACGCCTCCAAATCGCTGCCCTAGCGCGATTCAGAGCACATCCGAAAAATATCGGCCGCCGCTTCCGACGCGCCACCGCACTCCTCCCGAGCCTTCCGCGCAACTCTCGCTTTTCACCCAAGTCAAGCACCGTACACCTACCGCCATAGCCCTTGACGCCCGGGATACCTCCACGCCCAGCGTCGCGCCCCCACCGCTTCGGCCGCCACCCGATCCTTCTCCCCAAGCCGACAAATTTCTCACCGACTTGACAGGTTCTGACGCCCTTGACCGCCGCCGAATCACCCCTGTCATCGCCCATTAACTCCCTGTGCCAGCTCCCTTACCTACCCGCGCCACACAACCCCTCCCGCAAGCCATTGGAGCCAGGGCGAGCTCGAACCGACGTAGTTCGGCTATTTAAACCCCGCGACCCCTTCCATCCTCTAGCGCACACCACCAGCCGGCATTAGCCGCACCCGATCGCCTCCAGACCTCCCCTATCGCCTGAACTCCGGAATTCCCCGAGGTGAGCTCGGTTTCTCAATTCGGCGAATTATCCCGTTAAAGTCTAATTACCTTGTTGTGAAGCATCTCAGGGACCTGGTGAACCTTTCCCCCACCTTCCCCGAGGCCCCCGAAATCTCCTCCACCCTACCCGCGAGCGCCACCGCGCGGCCATTAGTGGCTACTGTGGGCAGCTCAGCCTAGCCATTCCCCGAGCAAGCCACTGCTACCAATAGTCCTACCCTGCTCCCTAGATGCTTAAGCCGAGCCCGATTGACCTGAGAGCCCTTAGAACATGCCAAAGTCATTGCGAACCCGAGAGCACTCTTGTCGTCGTCACCGGCGATCGCCTGAGTTGTAGCCGGATTTGAGCTCAAAAATGGAACCCTAGTGCTCCCCTCTACCCGTTCCCACCGTTGGTTTGTTTTGCGAGAACCCTAGCGCAGCGATCCACCGCCGCTTCTTTCCCTGTCCCGGCTCGAGTAGCTGGCGGAGGAAGACGACGATGACGCGCGCCATCGTGACCCTCCGTCCCTCCCAAGCCATCCAGGCGCCGCAGCGTCGCGCGCGCGCCGGGCGTCCGACTGTCGGGCGGCCGCCACGCCGCTGGAAACCAATCGGGCCGGCCGAGCGCCGCCCACAACGCGAGGCGGCGCGCGCGCGCGAGGCGACGTGCGCGGCGAAGCGGGCGGGCCGCGGGCATCAGAGCTAACCGCGTGAAACGATGCATTCACCGTTCATCGCTCATCCCCGCACCCGAGAACCCAAAAAGTAAATTTATACTCGTTTGAACCGTTTCGAGCCCCTGATTCCATTTCCGAGGTCCGTTGCCCCATACCAAGCTCCTATTAACCCAAAACCTTTATTTGAGAGCTTTGCCCGATTTAATTTTTGTTTTTCCGGTCCTATTTCATCCCTTGGAAAGCGGACCTAACTTTGTTTATTTTACGCAAGTTTCCGACGCCGCTGATCCACCAGCACCGGAGGAAGAAATTACAGTTCCAGCCCAAGGTCTACCGGAATACGAATTAGTTGAAATCCCCGAGTCGCAAGGCAAGTTGCATTAATCTTTGATCATATTGAACCCACGTATTTACTTATTTAAATACGCATTAATTTGTTACATTACCTTTACGTTGTTATGTTATGTACAAGTATTTTCAGAATGACATGTTTTAGTTAATACCTACCACCGATAAAGAACCAGCATAACTTTGATGGCCATATAATCATTTGTTGAACCCTAGTATTTAAATTATAGAGTCACTTGAATCACATGATAGCATAGAATCCCATGTTTTGTACTGTTAAGTGACCCGACGCTTGTCGGTAGAATTTATAAAATAAAAGTGGAGGATAAGGGATAATCACGGAAGCCATTAATTGGCGGGTCCCCGACCTTACCCCGAGAAGCGGAGGCATTAAAAATGAAAGGGTGCAAGATACAATGGTACTGGCTAGTGTCAGGAGATACTAGCGGTGTTGCCTCGATAAGAGTGTAAGGACAAGACCCTTATGCCTAATAAAGAACATAATAACCGCTCAACCACAAGCGTTGATTCGTCAAACCTAGACTAGTAGCTACTCAGTCCGGTTGAATCTTTACTAATAAAGAAAAGGTTGGTACCGTTGGGCCACAACGATAGATCCTCATAGAACGGGTCCCTCTTTCTGACTATGTCCAGTCGGATCCCCGGGTTTGTGTTGGTGTCTAATCTATCGGGTAAAGGCTATATACAGGGCTGAGTAAGCGAAAGTCTTTGTTTTCTTGGTTCAGTCATGAGGATTAAGAAATCTTGTGGGTAAAGCTGAGCAGCTCTGCAGAGTGTCATGCGAATTGTATTCGAATACTCCGTGCTTCCGGTTATGAAGCTGTGTTTATTTGGGTGACCCCATTAATGAAGCATAAGTAGATTTGGAATAAATTTTGGTAATATGCAAATGTTACTAATCAAGTTTATAAACCCAAAAGTTTAAGAAGTTTCGATTTGAGTTGTTTTGAACCTAAAGCATTTTATAAAAGTAAAACTGCATCCTCATAAAATAATAGAACCATTATTTCATATCTATTGAAATTCTCCTGCATGTAGTTATTCAGTAGAATTCCGTGCGACTTGTTGAGTACGGTAGTTGTACTCATACTTGCTAAAACAACATAAATAGAAACTGGTCCGTTCGACGTTGAAGTTTTTGAAGAAGCTGAAGACGACGGAGGAGCTTTCGACGAAGTTGACGTTTGGTATTAGTGGTTGTTCTTCGCTGTGCTCGCTGTGGCACCTTTTGCGTTATGTATTGTAAGGGCCGTCGCCCACTGCTAGACTTGGCCGTTTAAGCCATTATATATATTGTAATAAAGCAGGTTTGTACCCTTTTAAGTATGTGTTTGCAATGATGTGCACTCAAATACAAGCACCCGCAATTGAGCAATACCTGGCTGCTGCGGGATGAACAGTATCGTACCGCCCCTGGAAATGGGGTGTTACATTAACCCCTTGATTGTTCTGACATGCACGTCAGAAATAAGTTAGGATATTCGGAAGAAAGCAGACACTGACCAAATTGAAGCATATCTGGTGTCTGCTAGGAAGTTAAATATAGTTTTGCCAACGCAAAATGATCACGAATAAAGTGTTCACACACCAGCAGGCACTACCACATGAATAGTTATCACAGACGGTTCTAAACCATCGTCACATACGATTTTATGAACCATCTGAATTTATACGTCTGTGATAATAGGCGGTTATCACAGATGGTCTGTAATAAGCCACAACACAAATGGTTCGTATAAAAAACCTTCTGCGAAGGAGACTATCATAGACGCCATCTGTGATGGACAAGTATCACACACAGTTGGTATATAGAACCGTCTGTGATACTCTTCTATCATAGACGGTTGGCAGATAGAACCGTCTGTGATGTGCAAGTATCACAGACGGTTTTTATTTCAAGCCGTTTATGATAGTCCTTCACAAACGATTTATACCACAAAATCGTATATGATAGTTCGTTCTATACCTATTTTTTTTTCTTTTTTTAGTTAGCCTCAGGAAATGGTAGCTATGCTATCTGAAAATAAGCAAATATAGTAGCAAACACAACAACACATTCTATTTTCATTAATATTAGAATCCACCATTACAACATCATAAGATAACGAGCATGTTACATATCTAATACAATAAGAACATGGTAAGAATATATCTCCTAGTCCTACAAACCTAACTCTTAAACATGACAAAAACATAGAAAAAGCATATATCCTAGCATACAGTAGAAGCTCAACCGCGCCGACAAGGACTCTATGCCTAGGCCCTCTCGCCTCTGATGTAGCGCGCGAGCTGGATGTCCTTGATGCCCACCGTCGTCGCCGCCGCCTTGGTAGCCAACTGCTTCCGCGGTGCCTTGCCTCCCATAGACTTGTGCGATGTCTGCTTCGTGTGGGCCATTGGGGTCAGGGTCGAAAAGGAGGACAGCAAGGAAGCTGGAAAGATTTTAAGCGCAGTATGTAGGAGATTGGTTTGGGTGAGTATTTCTAGAGAAGGAAGGGCCGGAGTGGGAAAATTTTTGATGAAATAGGTGCGGGAACAGAGAGTTGGAGCCACTATCCATGAGGTGGGGGTTGGTAGGTTTCTATTGACTGACATTTAGTTGGGGAGGATCGACGAGCTCAGCGGTCAGGGACATAATTATCATAGACGGTTTGCACAAGAATCGTCTATGAAATACAATTAAGAAATCTGATGATGCATGGTTCAGAAAAAATAATAAGGTGAACTTGGTCTACCATGTCATGTCCAATTAAAAGGAGAGATGATGCATGATTCAGTAAAAAAAATAATAAGGTGGAGTTGGTCTACCACATTACGGTCGCGAGTCGTCATGCGACCGTGACATAATTGCTGAAGCATACATCATAGATGGTTTTTAATGCGAACTATCTGTGATAATTGTAGACATCACAGATGTTTCTTATTAATAACCGTCTATAAATTATCACAGACGGTTTTTATTAAAAATCATTTGTGATAATTGCAAACATCACGATGGTTTTTAATGCGAATCGTCTGTGATAATTTAGACGGTTATTGCTAATTATATATCACAGACAGTTCTTACCATTACTGATAATATAGACGGTTACGTTTATAAAACCGTCTGTAATAATTGCAACACAGACGATTCTAGAGAACTCTGTGATAAAGAGTCTATTATAGCTTTTTTTTAGTAGCGAGGATTACTGCTAAGCTTTCATGGATAAAATGAACACGAATATGTTAAGGTTGTGTCCAATTTTGCTCCACTAGCCCCACGGATAGCTTGCTTGACTAGATTTGAAGCCAAGGGATTTACCGGAATTTTGCAGACACGTTGAACGGTCCATGGTCTAAAGAGAGGAATAGAGTTTCAAAGTTGCAACACCTATCCCAGTAGGACTCACCGAACCAAGGATTTATAAAAAAAAATTGCAGACTTTCTGTAGAAACGGTTGAAAACTCGAAGGAATCTAACTAGAAAACAAAACCGAGTAACCGACCGCTAAGGTGAGACGAACAGAATCTTCAACCAAACAAACAAGTAGTGCATGCCAAAAAACCGACCTCTCCAGGGACGAAGTCCGGGACGTAGCTGGGCTCCTCGTGCCGTGTCATGCGCGTGCGCATGTAGGGGTCGCAGGAGACGTAGAGGTTCTTGAGCATCACGGCCGCCGACCCGGGCGGCACGGCCAGCCGCACGGTGGCCGTGACGAGCTCCATGTCGTCCTCGGCGGGGAACCCCGTCACGTACCGCTTCAGGATCACCCTCCTGTTGCTCACGTCCTCCCCTGCCGTCGCCGCCATTGCTCCCCCGGTCAGCTTCCCTTCTTGGGTGGGTATACTTCTATCCGAGGGTCGTGTGGTGTGTGTGCCGACCATACGTTGGGAGTGTGTGGTTGTTGGTGCTGACCGTGAGGGGATAAAGGGTAATTAAAGAGACTGACGTGATCAGTGGCGGACGCAGGACAAAATGCTACTATGACAGTGCCACTGCTACATAAAATCTAGTAATGACAGTGCCACTGCTACATAAAATCTATTACTAGACGTAATTTTTACAGATATTTCATAAAATCGTTTGTGGTGTATGCTATCACAGACGATTTTAATTTAGAAACCATCTGTGTTGTTACCGTTGCTAAAACCGTATGTAAAAATTTAATATCACAGACGGTTCATACTAAAAACCGTCTGTGAAGTATCACAGATGGTTTTTACCAATATCACAGAAAAACCATCTATAAATTATCACAGATGGTTTTTTTTATTAAAAACCGTATGTAATAATCCCGTTATATTAATTGCGCTGAGAAGAACCGTGGACGAAGTATACCCTCTGTCTTGAATTCCAGATCTAGGCCAGTGCTTTGAGCTGGAGGCAAGGCTTTTAGGCTATTTGGTGAAAGGAGACTATTTGGCAAGAGAGATTGAAGATTCGTCAAGTTCTTGATTACCGTAGATATGGTTAGTTGTATAATTTATTTTTCATTGCATCAAAATTTAGGTCTAAACTTTTGGTGACTGGAATTGAAGATGGTTTACATGTACTTGACCATAGATGATCAGTTCCCGTCATGTAGGCATGTCAAATTTGTCAAAATTGTTTGTTATAATTGGTTCCCTGCTGGGAAAATAGATGTTGTGTTAATTAAGCTAGCAAAGCCTCAATGCATATGGTATATATATAGTATACTAATTAATTAATTTAATATTTAATACTAAATTTATATATATGCATAACATAAGACCGAAGTTGGATGTATCCCATGAAATGTGTAAGTGGAGAGTACATTAATGACATGTCTACTTTTACAAGAGCTACCAAGAAAGATATGTTAAATACAGGGGTGGAATATATGTACTGTCCATGCATTGACTGTGAGAATTAAAGATGTTTAAGAACTGAAAGCAGATTGAAGCGCACTTGATTCGAAGGGGTTTCAAAAAGGGGTATACGTGTTCAACCAGTTATGACGAAGAGGAGATTACGCAGGAAGATAGTAATAATGTGTAACATCCCATTTTCGCTTTTTGTTGTTTTCTTTATTCTGCATTTAATTTTGGAGATTCCAGTTGTGAAAATTTTGAGATCTTCAGAATATTTTATTTGGAAATTTATGGGTTTTAGGTTTTCCTAAAATTCTATTTCTTTCTCTTTGCAAAAATCTCAAAAGAAAAGAAAAGAATTGGAAAAGATTTAAAAAGAAACCCCCTCTCTCGGGCAGGCCCAGCCAGCCCACCCGTGCACGCCCCCTCCTTCTCCCTTCTCCCTTTCTCCTCGCCTTCTCTCTCTCTGTCGGCAAACCGCCTGTGCCCCCTGTTTTCTTCGCTCGACACCGCGCCCCTTGTTTCTCCCCACGCGCGCATTCGCTGATCCCCGCCTCCGTCATCTTCCCCACCTCTCCTCCCTACCCGGCGCTAGCTCCTCCCACGTGGCGCTACCACCGCAGCCTTGTGCACCTCCCCGCCGAGCTACTTACCCCTCCCCTTCTAGCATCGCCGCCCAAAGCGCCTCACCGTACCCCCGTTGCCGTCGCCCTTTCTCCCCTCATCCCGCCACCGCCGAGCTCGCCGCCAACAGGTTCTGTGCCGATTCAGGCCGCGCCGCCCCGACCGAAGGTGCGCCCGAGCCCCGTGCGCCCGTTTCATGGTTGCTCCCGCGCGACCGAGCCTTCCTTCATCGTCGGTAGACCACCCACGCCGCTTCCTGCTTGGCCGAGCCACCGCCCCTGTTTTTCCGACCGTTTAATTAACCAAACCTTTAATTAACTACTAATGATTGAATTTAATGACTGTTTATTATTTCACTGACCAGTGGACCCCCATAACTGTTTCAACTAAATGTGTGGCTGACAACTGGGCCCCACCCCTTTAATTAAAATCGGATTTAAACCTTGGAGTCACTAATATGTGGACCCCACCATACGGATAAGTGTGTCTGGGACCCACATGTCAGTTGCTGCCCTTTTATTGATTTTCCCTAAATTCAATTAATCCGTGGGCCCCACATGTCATACTCTCACCTATTTAAAAATATGAGATTTTAATAAAATTAATAAAAAATTTGTGGGACCCATATGTCAGAGAGAGAACCCTCTCTCCTCTTTTAGTTTGGGGATTTTTCTGAAAATAAAACTTCAAAGAGCTTATTCTTCCTCGTCATAACTCCGATTTAAGTGAAACTTATTTCTAAAATTTTCTAAATTTAAGCTCTTTCTGTTGGTTTAAGTTTTGCTTGATTTGGAGTTAATTTGAATTTTATTTGAGTATTTATTATCTTCTTACCTATTGTTTCTTTCCGGTATTCTTGCGTGAATAGAGTACGAGGATAACCCCGAGCAACCTTTCGATGCTTCACCAGATCCGCGGGACCTACCAGCATCAGATCCAGGAAAGTCAACACTTTGACCATGTTGAATTCCTATGTTTTAAATCATTTATGTTGTTTAAAAATACTCAACATGTGTGTGTTATTTTATGTACACTAGTTTACCTTCTTTCATTAGTTACTTATACACACTACTCTATTAGCGCTAAATAGCTACACCATTCCTTGTAATCTTGTTACCCCTTACCATTGTAGCCTTAGGTACTACTATTAAACACATTTTCAAGATAAGCTAAATTAAATTGCCAAGCGGGTCTAAGTAAGCCTCAGGATACTAACATGTCCTGGCCATATCTTCTCAACAAACACAAGTTCATTTTGGGCAATCATGGGATATACATGATTGGTAGTTTGGTAAAAGCTTATCTTAAACTTCTCAAAACCCTAAAAAATTTGCTTACCTGTCTGGGCGGATGATAAGAATGGCTGGTGGATGTAATAATTTGGGTTGCGAACGTCCGTCCGGACAAATTAAGGACTGAATCCTGTGTTGACCTCACCATGTAAAACAGTACAGACCACAAGTTGGTAAAGTGTAGATATGACTAAATAATTTGCACTCGCCAGTAAAGGAATGCATTTCGGAGGAACTCACGATTTTCATCGCTGGACGCAAACCGTCTTGGATGTGGTAGTGTCGCTGGATAGAGGCGGGCGCAAGAGGGGGTCTAGCTGGGGTCCAAAATGGGTTTACCTGTAGACGAAACCTTAGCGAGTGCAATCTTTTACTAGATGCATTGTAAAGGTCATGTGATAATCCGGTTGATCTGCATGTCTAAGGAAACGTGTGGAATATAACAATTGGGTTATCTCTTGTGAGTAAAGATGTACAACTCTGTAGAGTCTAAACTATTCGAATAGCCGTGCCCACGGTCAAGGGCAGACATGGAAACTTCCTCGAGTTAGTTTTATTTAGAAAATCTTTTAGAGGTGGGAACAAAAACTAAGTGGAGGAAAGTACTCCACTTTGTTGGATTTTTCCTAGAGGGATATACTCCAGCGTTGGCTAATTAGGGTAGATGTAACCCAGTAACCAAAAATTAAGCATTGGTGGATGGAACCATGTAACTGGTGGATGGAATCGTCTACAATATATTTATCGCATAATTAAATGATTTTCGCATTATCGAAAACCTGCTAAGTCATAGGAATTTATTTAAGTATTTGCCAAAGATCGCTTCATGCAACTAAAAGAGACCCCTGGCCATTTATGGAATAAGCCGAGCATTTTATACTATTGCATTCTATGTGTTGTCTTGCGGGGCACAGTTGCAAGTGCTCACTCTCGCTCTCAACCCCTCCCAGAAATGGAGCAGCAAGGCCATTATGACCACTATGAGGAGCATGACCAAGGAAATGATGGAGGCAGCGACGATAATTAGCCTTCGTAGTTAGTGCTCTCCTTCCCTCACAAATCAGCCGACCTTTCTAGATAACAAGTAAATTCCACTACGACCGTATCGACTAAATGTTGAATTCACTTGGGCTATCCCCAGTCGCTGCATGTAGGGAAATGCGCCTTCCTATCTCTTTTATCTTTTCCGCTGCTTCTGTTGTAATGAACTATTTGGCTTGACGGCCTAATGTATGGAACTACTTTATCTCCATTATTGTAATAGGAATGTATCGTGTATGAGATGATCCAATGTTGTATATGTGAAGTACTATCTACTGATCCAAAAAATAGTGCAGATAAATCACAGGGCGTCAGATTGTCAAAATCCGGGTCCGACATAATGTAACACCTCAGGACCCACATTACTCTAAGATGCCACTAAACTATTCTACAAGCTAGTCAATTTACAAGGTAACATAAACTGATAACAATTTCTAAATCATGATAAACTAAGCGAAAGCATATTAAAATAAAAGTAAAGAAACACTACTAATTAAAGATCAACCGCTAATAACTTTAACCAATTAAAGCGAATCACAACCTAACATTATTAATTTAAAATAATCAACAATGAGGGATATAGAAGATTAACTAGAGACTGCACTTATTTATTATAGTATGAAACATCATATGGTGTGTGACAGTGATGTGCCGCTCTACCCTTCCTATGTATGCTCGAGAATCACCTAAAATGGGGGAAACAAGAGTGAGATAAAATCTCAGCAAGCAAACTGTTTAACAAGCTAATCAAATGTTGTTAAGCATCAACATTTATTTTCCATAATGATCACATTTATATCCTCAACCCCAACTCTCCACCAACGTCGGCAAAACATTAGCAATAAATCTTGTTTGACTACTTCAAATCCTTAATCACTACCACTACCAAAGACAATAAAGCATTAACATATTTTACCTCACCAACTTTATTATTTCTCACATCCACAACTGCTATCAACAATTACCACAAGAGAAAAAAAATCTCATGTCACAATCACAACTCCTACCATACCACAAGGGATGAACCTCATTCCACGACCACAGCCACATGGCTCATACCACAAGTGACTCTCATAAGCCAATTCCACATTACAACTGCGTAGGTCTAAACTACGCAAACAGTTGCGCTGCTCGGATTGATCTACAGGCAGACAGCACGAATTCCCTAATCGGAGAATCTAATTGCTAATTCCAATCAATTCTTAGGCTAAGAACCCTAATTACAGCAAAATCAGAGGGATTTGGGATAAGGGAGAGTTACCTAGGGGATCCCTTGGGATCTCTCCTATTTCCCTTCTCCTCTTCTTCCTCCCTTCCTTCTCTTCCTCTTCTTCTCCTTGATTCCTTCTTGCACCAATGGACAGCAGCCATGGGGGAGAGGTGGAGGCGCAATGGGTGGGGAGGGGGTGGCGGCTGGGGGGGGGGGACGGGGAGGGGGCTGCGGCCTCATGGGTTTTATGGGGGGTGGGGCGGCTAGGGTTAGGGTTGGAGGGTGCGGCCACCTCTTGGGCCCATTGGCCCAACGTGGCAAGCCCACCCTCCAGCCTGCCCACTAAAATATTTTTTTATTTTTTTATTATTTATTTTTTTCATTTTATGCTATTCCATAGTTTTATTTTTTTCTTCTCGCGATTTACCGAAAATCCGGTGACTCTGCGATTACCTTAAAACCGACACCGAAACGACATTCAGATTACTACAAATAATGGAATCGCTACTGAAATCAATGATATGCTGCCAGATGATGTCGATTGTGGTTCGGATTTGGATAGACTGCACTATGACAATCTGGATCAGATGCTTTACAATGTAGAAGAGAACTATGACGAGAGAGAGTGTGTTAAATTCCGGGGCTTGATGCATGACTCGGAGAAACCTTTGTTCACGTGCTACAAGTCAAACTACATGAGATTGTCAGCCATGCTTGATCTGTTAAAATTGAAGGCAAGTAACGGTTGGTTCGACAAGAGTTTCACGGCGCTACTAGGTCTTTTAGCGAACATGCTTCTGGAGATAAATGAGTTGCCTAAAACCACGTATAAAGTCAAGAAGGATCTTTGTCCATTGAGAATGAAAATAGAAAGAATATATGCATGTCCGAACGACTGTATCATCTACCGTAAAGAGAATGCAAACATGCATGTATGTCCGGTGTGCAATACATCCCGATACAAACGTAACAATCAATCAGATGATGGCGAGGGAACATAGGTGAAGAAAGGTCATCCTGCTAAGGTAGCATGGTATCTTCTTATAATTCCCCGTTTAAAATAGTTTTTGCGAATCGAAAGGAGGCAAAACTACTGTGTTGGCACTCGGAGGAGCGCAAGAAGGATGGAATGTTAAGACACCTTTCTGATTCCGCCCAGTGGAGAAATATTGATAGGAGATTTGTAGACTTCAGTGTAAAATCGAGGAATATAAGGTTTGGATTGAGTACGGATAGAATGAATCCTTTCAGTAACATGAGCAGCCGACATAGCACTTAGTCTGTGACTCTCTGCATTTATAACCTTCCTCCTTGGTTGTGTATTAAGCGAAAGTATATTTTGCTGTCGATACTTATTTAAGGGCCAAAGCAACCTGAAAACGATATTGATATGTACCTAGCACCGTTGGTGGAAGATCTAAAAGTAATATGGAACATAGGGGTACAAGTATGGAATGCATAAAAACGAGAGAACTTTACTTTGTGCTCCTTGTTGTTCTGCACCATAAATGATTATCCTGCCCTTGCTAACTGGTCGGGCCAAAGTTCAAAAGGGGCCAAAACTTGTACTCACTGCTTAGATTGTACCGAGAGTGTGTGGCTAAAACACTCACACAAAATCGTGTACATACGCCACCGCAAATTCCTTCGGAGGGCTCACCCATACCGTAAGATGAAGAAATAATTTAACAGAGAAAAGGAGGACAGTTCAGCTCCAAAGTATTTAAGCGGAAAAGAGGTTTATAATATGATTAAGGATTTAAATATTGTCTTCAGAAAGAGACGTAAATTGAGGACTCATGAGAAAAATACCTGAAAGAAGAGATCAATATTCTAGGAATTACCTTATTGGGAGTATCTAGAAGTTCGACACTACATCAACGTTATGCCCGTAGAGAAGAATGTATGCGACAGATTGATTAGTCTCTTACTGAACATTTGTGATAAAACAAAGAATGGTGTCAACACACGACTTGACTTGGTTGATATGAATATCAGGCCTGAGTTAGCACCGACAAAAACCGATAAAGGACGAACGTTCCTTCCCCCTGTGTGTTACACTTTGTCTAAGGCTGAGAAAACTGAATTGTGCCAATGCTTGTATGGTGTTAAAGTTCCGTCTGGTCAACATGAAGAAACTTATTTCGATACAAGATTTGAAGTTAAATGGCATGAAATCTCATGATTGTCATATGCTGGTGACACAGATGCTCGCTATTGCAATTAGAAATATTTTGCCAATCAAAATCCGAGAGACAATAATGAAACTGTGTTATTTCTTTAACATAATTGCTCAGGAATAGATGCTCTGCAAGATAAGGTAATGATAACTCTATGTCATCTTGAGATGTATTTCTCTTTTTCATTTTTCGATATCGTGATCCATCTCATTGTTCACATTGTGTGGGAGATAAAAATATGTGGGTTCGTATTCCTACATAGCATGTACCCATTTAATAGGTTCATGGTTATTCTCAAGTCCTATGTACGGAATTAATCTCGGTCGGAGGGCAGCATCGTTGAAGGTTATGCAAGTGAAGAAGTCATTGAGTTTTGTGTCGATTATATGGCTCAAATTGAACCGATAGGTGTGCCTCAATCTCACCATAAGGGGAGGCTCAAGGGTATCAGAACCATCGGAAAGAAAGCAATTACTCTAGATATGGACGTGTATGCTTAAGCCCATTTTACGGTCTTGCAACACATGACTAAAGTGTCCTTGTATATCGACCAGCACAAGGATGTGCTTTGGCAACAGAATCTAGAGCGACCGGATGTTTAGATCATGAGACAACACAACAGTCGATTCAACCTATGGTTGAAGGAGCAAATCACTACGAGCTCGTTAAGTGAGATGCTGACATGGTTGACAAAAGGGCCAACATTTACAATTGTGACATGGCAAGGATACGACATAAATAGATATACATTCTATACACAGACTCAGAACGTAAAGAGTATTAACCAGAACGACGGTGTCCGCATAGATGCGTTCAGTACCGATGGGTTGCGAAACTCGTACTATGAGTTCATAGAAGAGATTGAGGAGCTCAACTACATGGTTTTAAGATCCCCTTATTTCAGTGCCATTGGGTTCATCTCCCACAGGTGAAGGTCGACAAGTACGGTGTTACTACCGTGGACCTCAAACATGTCAGATACAAAGACGAACCATTCATACTCGCTAATCAAGTTGTTCAAGTTTTCTATATAACCGACCAGAAAAATAAGAAGCGCCATACAGTTCTTCATGAAAAAGGAGAATTGTCGGAGTAGAGAATGTAGTAGACGAGGAAGAATACAATCAATTGTGACGAGTTACCTCCTTTTGGAAATGGCATAAGGGTCGAGGAAGAACAACATGATGAAACTAGTTACATACGTGTCTATCATCATGAAGGGCTAATTTTTAAAGAAAATAAGCAAGTGGAATGAGAATGTGCAATATATATATATATATGTGTGATTTTGCATTTATGTATAAAAGTATGCATGTGTGATGTATATGTAAATTTGCCTTTATGTATACATGAAAATATGTGATATATAAGTGAATTTGCATTTATGTATATGAGAATACATGCGTGATGTATATGTGAATTTGCATTTATATATATATGAAAATGTGTGATGTATAGGTGAATTTGCATTTATGTATATGTAACAATGTGTGATATATAGGTAAATTTGTATTTATGTATATGAGAATGAGTCATACATATGTGGATTTACATTTATGTATATTCGTCTTCACTGGGCTGTTGTAAAGAAAAACATAGGCTGTGAGTTCTTATTACAGACGGTTGTATTTATGAACCATCTGTGATGATATATATCACAGATGATTCTATTTTAAAATCGTCTGTAATAAAAAATCTTCACAAACGGTTCTAAAATAGAACCGTCTGTAATAAGAAATATTCATAGACGGTTTTATTTTAGAACCGTCTGTGATAATGAATTGTCGAGACCCGAATATGCAAATCCGGACTCTCTATGTATACTGCACTACTCCCAGGATCACGCTAGTGTACACAGTCAAACATAGATGTCATCACAACCGTATACACGATAAAATAAAGGAAAAGCTCAAATATTAATAAATCTCAAAAAGTACGACCTTATGGTCAAGCTTACAATAGACTAGCCCGAAGGGCTTAACAAAACTAGCAGCGAAAATCCAAAATAAAGCGTAGTGGCCAATCGACAAGCCCACAGGCTATCGAGTGGAGAACGAAGCCTAATCTGCGAAGTCGTCGAAGTACTCTCCTTCTGGAACCTCCTGCTGGTGATACTCCTCTTCCTCAACTGAGCAACACTGGGCATAAAGCCGTGAGTACATTGATACTCAGCAAGTCGTTTGTAACAAATGAATGCAATATAGTATGCAAGGCTTACCAATGGATGACTGAAAGGTTAATTTGCATAAAATGATATTTAAAGGGAAATACAGTAAATAGATTGAAAGCGAACTTTAAGTAAAACAGTAATAAATAAATAATCAAGGGAATGGAAATAAACCACTTATGGACCTCCCATCCATAAGCTAAACCAACCATTTATGGACCTCCCATCCATAAGCTAAACCAACAGTGAATTGACCATCCACTGTCCAGCCACAATCCACAAGTTTTCAGAAATAACTACCCCTCGTGTGAAATCGCCGAGCATTGTCCATGACCGAGGACGCAGCTATTCGAATAGTTTTACACTCTGCAGAGGTTGCACAACTGTACCCACACGATGTGATTAGTCTCAGCTTAAGGTAATCGCAACAAGGCCTTTACAAAGTTCAGTTACAACTCAATCCGCCCGCTAGGGTTTCGCATCACACCTTCCTTGTGCCACATAGAAATCAGCAACTATGTTCATCTCAATGGCAAGATTAAAGTTGAAACATTCCAAATTAGTCAGCCAGGTCCATCGCATACTAGACATATGGTTTGCACGGTAAAGCTTAGATCAATGGCGTACAAAGTTAAGTCCTTAAGTCTACCCGGGCAAGACTACCTCATCCCTCGAAGTGTTCCAACACTTCCCCCTTTACTGCACGATCACTCGCCCGAGTGCACCGTATCAGCTGGCCATCCCCATGTCGCCAAGGACCGCTGACGCTCGACTTCACCATCTCCTGTTCCATTGCCGACGACGAGCCTCGTCGGAATCGGCCAGAGGACGAAGCTACTATGCATCGGCGCCATTTAATTAGCATGCAAGTCATTAGTATTAATGACCAGTCATTAGTGTAAGCACTCACTGGCGTGTGGTTCCGCATCAAATTAAATCGGTACGCGGCCCCAACCGTCAGTGTCAGATCAGTAATTAACTCCCGTAGGCCCCACCTATCTGTGGCACAAAGGGAAGGATTAATAATCCTAGGTAGACCCCACGTGTCAGTCACCAAGAGATTAAGAAATTAATAAACACCAGTGGGTCCCACCTATCAGTGTAAGCAGAAGAAAGATAAAATACTCAGTGGACCCCACTTGTCAGTCTGATGTACTCTCTCTCTCTCTCTCTCTTCAGTATTAAATAATGATTTCTGATTTTTGTTTTTTGATTAATTCGGCTGAAAACTTCAAAAATTCATAACTAATTCATTTTAACTCCAAATTTAGTGAGAAAAATTGCTAAATTCATCTAAATTCACCCACTTTCTAATGGAACCAAAAAGTTTGAATTTTTGAGTTTGTTTGAATTTTTTATGAGAGTTTATTTGGTTATGTTAGTTCTTTTTATTTCTTTTTAAATATACGATCGACGTAAAATTAACGTACGAGGCTCAGGAGGAAGAATCTGAGGCAGACGCAGGTCAAGATCAGCAAGACCAAGCCCTCGGTGACCCAGGCGAGTCAATACTTTGATCATATCGAATACCCATGTTTGCAAATTATTTACATTCAAATTAGCAAATGCATGCTATTATTTTATGTGCTAGTTTATGTTGTTTTAATGCTTAGCTAGTTGCCCTTCTGTGTAAAATGCCATTATTATATCTTTCTGGCACCTTAACAGTTTATCTTCCCCAGAATAATAATTATGACAGGCTTTCCAAAGATAAAATATGTGGAGAACTTCAAGAGCCTGCTTGTCAAGCAGTACGTGGAGAAGAATCTAACAACCTTTCACAAGTATCCATTCCTGGAACCACAATGGGAAGAGTTTACAGTGATGAAGACAACAGAAAATTTTAGGAGTGCAAGTGCGGCGCACAAGTTCCTCCAGGTAAAAAACACACACCCCACAGACTCGGCACAGCGGGGTATGCGGCTAAAATCACACAATGGATGAAGGAGGATGAGTAGACAATTCTGCGGGACACTGCCCCGCCATTTGCCACGATCCCGAATGAGCACGTTCGAAATTGGATTAGAGCGAGGTCATCTACCATGTCATCGGGGACATTCCTTCCAAAACCTCGCAGACAAGGAAGTGTCTCACCGTCTGATAAGATATTGAACTATGTAACTTGTAGTTACTCCACAACTTTATAGGAAGTGAAATGATATGTCGAACTCTTGTAGGAAGTACTAAGTGTAGAATCTTCTCAAGGATCATTTCAGTCAATTAGGGAGAGAGATATGCTCTCCGCAGCTGTAGAAAATAAGGAGCACCCGGGTCGCATGAGAGATCTTGGTCTATATGTTCCTTTGAAACATGGTTTCTCAGAAGACTCCGAATTCGGAGTTGGAAGAGAGCTAAAGCCGAGCGTGAGGCACGACTACGAGAGGAGATTAAAACATCTCTTAGAGAGAAGCTTACTGATTATGTCAAAGATTAGATACAAAGATATAAAGAAAATTAGCTAATTTTGTATCGTTATATAGGTAGCCAGCCCTATGCTAGCCAGCCCCCTAACCGTCGGAGTAGCTGCACGTCCAACCCTACCATGGAAAGTGACCACAGATTTCCTGTCGGTGACATCCTGATAATAATTACTATCTCTGGAATGCTCGATCCATTGATAGGCTTATTGGAGTGGCTAATTTTGTATCATTATGTAGGTGGCTACGAAGTGCAAGCTCCAAGTGAGATATACCTCTGTTTCCCTATGAGCTGCTTGGGGATTTTGTATCATTATGTAGGTGGCTACGAAGTGCAAGCTCCAAGTGAGATATACCTCTGTTTCCCTATGAGCTGCTTGGGGCTAGGCATATCTGTTCGGTCCCAAGGCCTTGGTGCACGGTGCACCTTTAATGCCAGGCTTCGAAAAAGTGAATGTGGATGGTGTTCATACCAATTTTGAGGTTGTTCCGCTGCAGAAGCCCCCGAATGACGAGGTCGTGACTCTAGGGCAAGTCATTGAAATATTCATCCAGTAGCCCAAAATCGACATCTACCTGGAGGCTTCTACACCAATGTTAGGTCCACAGGGGCAATCTGAACTAGAGCTACCAGTACTGGTGCCATGTCCACAGAGGCTATTTGCACCAGAGTTACCTACACCTGTGCCATGTTCACGAGTGCTATTCCCATCGAAGCAACTTGCACCAGTGCTACAACCACGAGGGATTTTCACACCGAAGCTGCCTTTACAGTTAACTACCATGAAGTCGACCTACAGCCGAGGCAGCAAGGGCAAATTAAAGAAGACGAATGATGATATCCCTTACCTGCCGTTAGCCTGCAAATTTATGCTAGACACGTCGATGATCGTCCCTACAGAGCGCCTCCTTACCCTAGGACTTAGTTGCTAGAGATTACATGCATAGCATATGGAACAGGCCAATAAGCCAGAAGGACAATGGCACTCGGGTTTCACCATCAAATTCAGGCCGCATCATTTGCAGCACGATGTTCATGATTGTGTCTTCGTGGTGACCTTCTGATTGTGTCTTCGCGGTAACCTTCGAAGATTTATTTGATCTCTTCACACCAACGCCCTCGACGCCTCACTCGTTCAATGCTGGACGCTGTAAGTCTATACAATCATAGTTTTCGTTCATGTAATACTGATAAATATCATATATAATTTGTTGCTTTTATGTATTATATATATAGATACATGGTGACTGAAGCCAGATTATCAGAATCACCAATTGGTTTCCTTGACCCACGCTTGGTCGCTGTAGATACTATCAACGAGGATGCATCCTTCGTTGAGAGTTACATTACAACAGCATTAGTCTTTCACCGCAATAAGGAATTTGTACTTATACCCTACAACCAGGGGTAAGTACTGCACTAGTGGCTATACTTGTTGATTTCTACTTTGTAAGCAACACAAGATTAGGTTTAATGACAGCAGCCGATATACATATGTAGATTTCACTGTATTTTAATTGTAATTATACCAAAATAGAACAAGATAATATACCTTGATTTAATAAGAAGAACAAAACTGCCATCACAATTATCAGCCAATTAATCGATAGGTAAATACATTTCCTCCATCCATAACTGTATTGTAGTCTTTCTTTCCTTCCGAATGACTAAGGCTAACTTTTTTGAATTATGTAGGTCGTTCGCCATGTACGTTGCAAAGGTACGGACATCGAAGGGAGGGGCCAATGCTCTGCGACATGTTTGAAATTTTTCAGTATTCGCTAGTACACATTAATCCTATATAACACTTCGTAGTAATGCCTCTCGAATTAACAATTTCTATTTTTGCAGTGCCACCAGCAGTCGCCAAGTAACACCTGTGGATTTTATGTTTGCCGCCGTATACAACTACTACTTAATTCCCCGAAGATCACCAATCCTAAGATTTGTCAATCTGATAATAATTATTTCATACTTATCAAGTTATATATGTACGACATTGATATTCCTATCGACAGAGTGCGCCCATCCCTACAACTGTGTTAGAATCGGCCGATCTAGCACAAATTAGAGGAGAGTGCGCGTTCTTTTTGGTGTCTAAAGTCATAAAATCAGATAGATAGTTCCACAATGTAGAATGAACTTGATTGGAATAAGATTAATCTTAATTGTACATGTGTATTTGTTAATGGATATTTTATTTTATTTTAATTAATTGATTTGCGAAATGGATGTTTTTGTTTCTAAAATGAATGAATATGAATTGGATGTATACATGTATTGATCTGCTTGTTTCAAAGGGTATGGCTAGCAATTCCTGAAGCTAGCCAATAAACAGAAATAGATTTAGGAAATGAAAAGAATATCACAAACGGTTTCCAAAGAAAACCGTCTATGATATGTAAGTGTCACAGACGGTTTCAACTACAAACTGTCTGTGATAGTTAAATATCACATACGGTTTTAACTACAAACCATCTGTGATAATTTATTATTACAGACGATTTGCAGTTAAAACTATCTGTGATATTTATCTATTACTGACAGTTTTTTAGTAAAAATCGTCTGTGATAGTCAATTATCACAAACGATTTGTAGTTAAAATCGTCTGTGATAGTTGCATCACAGATGGTTCAAAAGCCACCCATGATGACTCTATTTCATTACTGACCCATAAATTCAGACGGTTCACTAAACTATCTGTGATGACGTTTTTCAACCGTCTGTAATAACATTTTCTGTGGTAGTGCGTGGAACATGGTAGATAGGCAATAATGATATAAACATACATTATACAAATTATTATCACAATAGTAATGCACTAAAAGTGATAAAAAATTGTAATTTACACGTTGGCATACAAAGTTCAAGTTAGTGTATAGACGTTCATGTTAGTGCAATTATCATAAATTTAAATCCTTTCAAACAAGTCTAATAAAGTATGTTACCATAATAAAAAAAAAGATGTTATGACTAATGGCAGAGCATGTGGTAGTGATATTAATGACATCCATTAAGATAGGACTACACCAAGGGTTAGCACTAAGTCTATATATTCTTACTCTAGTGATAGACGAAGTCACATATGACATACAAAGAGATATCTCTAATTTTGAATATATTGCTCTACTTAAAGATTCATGCTTGTAGGGCAAAAAAAGGAACAAAAACCCAAAAGAAAATTATAAAAGGGACAAAAAAAAGATGTACATGTGGTTTGCATTTATAAAGAAGTTTCACGTGCATGCTCACTATCAGGTTAAGTTATCCTGTTACCTAATCTCTGAGTTGTCGATTGTGGTGTTGGAATCCTGGTAGGTGTGGTATTATAGCTTTGTTAAAAATTGTACATACAGGGATAGTGAAATGACAAAGCATGTTAGCAAAATAAAAGGTAAGAAATATTGAGATGTACTGTAATACAAATAGAGCTATGTTGTTTTAGCTTAGTTAAATACTCAGTTCATCTTAACAAATTCAATATTTTATCAAGACAACAATTAATTATCTTTGAATTGGCAGGAAAAAGCCAAAATACAAGTTGGTGGTCATACATTCGTTTTTCTCCTTGCCACCGCCCCACACACACAGGTCTCCTTGAATTGGTTGTTCGCTTCCCCAACCGCTCCCCCACGACATCCTCTCCTCCCCCTATGTGTGGTTGGCGTTGAGGGCATCCTCTCCCTCCCGACCGCTTTTTTCGCTAGGGTGACATCTATGTCGCCGCTCTAGCCCCTGCTCCTCCTCTCCCCTCTTGTTTCCTCCCCATTTCTTCTCCTGCTGCTCCCTCTTGTCCCCTTTTGCTCTGCTGTCGCCATCCCCGATGGTCACTCAACTAGCGATGTGTAGGTTGCAAAGGTGAAGGGTGATGGAGGAGAGAGGATACAAGGGTGGTTGCCTTCACAGCATGCAAGGCCATGTGCCAGGACGAAGAGGCTAGCAGATCTTGTTATACCCCTCATGACACCATCGGATCTGGCCATCCCGACCTCTTGTGGATCTAGCAGAGCAGCTGGCCATCACAGAGACGATCTCAATGGCATCATCCGACATGGGGAGATCATGATATAAGGTCGGCCAGGCGGCAAGTGTGACCCCATTATTACGGATACCCTTCTATAAATATATGTGGCCTCTAGTGTATCGGCGTATCGGTGTGATGAGGATATAATAATCCTCTTAGTTATTACGTCATTATATTCTTCGAATATATCCCTTAGCGATAAGGGATAAATTTTATAGGGTAGTTATAAGTCTCACTACGACCACTCCGTAAGCTCTTTTATGACTATCTAGTCGTAAATTCTGCTACGACTACTTAGTCATAAGTTCTGCCATGACTACCAAGTCGTAAATTTTTCTATGGTAGCCTACTCGTAGCTTTTGCTATGAGTACTTAGTCGTAAGACTTGCTACGGCCACTTGGCTAAAAGTCCTATTGCAGTTGTCTAAAGTAACGACCAAACTACTCCTGTAGTAGAGTAGTCTGACAAGACAGTTAAGTGTGCATTTATACTTTATTACTGCATACGATCTTACTCACACATATTTGACAACAACTGTCTTATGGCGAACTGCTTCCCACATCTCTCTGACAATAACCGCCGTCCAGCGGTTAACTCCCGAAGCGTCAAGACGCCTCCTGGTAAGGAGCAACTGCCATCGATTCACTAGCAATATACGGGACAGGTTTTGAGAAGAGAGAGGAGGCTGAAGCGAGTGACAGGTCCCGATAAGGAGTAATTTATTCTATAAACAATATAAATCCTTACACTGGCCACGCTTGTAAGCCTTTTTACAGTAACAATATCATAGGACGTAGGGTTATTATTCTTTCAGAAGAAGGCTTGAACCTAGATAAAATCCTTGTGTCTTTACTCTGCATGATCACACTATAGCCTTGAGAGCTTTCCTCCGAATTCAATAAATCATATGTAAGATAGACATTATAACATCGACACGGTGTTTTGCAAGATGCTGTATCACCATACCAATATAGCCTTGAGCGCTTTCCTCTGAATTCAATAAATCATATGTAAGATCGACATTATAACATCGACATGGTGTTTTTGCAAGATACTGTATCACCATACCAATACCATGTATCAATGCATCATAGTCTAACATATACATTTGGATTTCCGTTGCAACTCAATCAAGAACCAATGTGATGGTCATTTCATCACAGCCGACGATCGTCACCGATCATTAATTATAAAAGAACGGCCGTCACCTATTCCTTTGACTTCTCACCACTCTCCACTTTTCGGTAAATCAAAGATAACATAATTATTTATACATCCAATAAAGTCCATTACTTATTTATATATCCAATAAAACATCAACTGTAACCCAAAGACTCCCGAAGACTGGCAAACCAGACACCCATCTAAATTCCGATTTCCGAACATGCATTAGCACTACTAGCAACAAAACACCCCTCAATTCCGACGCCACTCTCGCGCAACCGCGACCAGCTGCTTGCCGACGTTGCGCCCGGAGAAGAGCCCGATGAGCGCCGTCGGCGCCTTCTCGAGCCCGTCGGCGACGTCCTCCACGTAGGTGATCTTCCCTTCCTTGAGGTACCCAACCATCTCCTCCTCGAACTTGCGGTAGATGCCATAGTGCTCGAACACCATGAAGCCCTCCATGCGGACGCACTTGGCGACGAGGCAGAAGAGGTTGCGCACGCCCTCCGGCTGCTCCAGGTTGTACTGCGAGATCATCCCGCACACGGCGATCCGGCCGTGCGTCCGCATGTTGAGCAGCACGGCGTCCAGCGTCGCGCCGCCCACGTTCTCGAAGTAGATGTCGATGCCCTCCGGGAAGCACCTGAGCAAGATCACAACATTCACAACGGGAAGGAGCTCTTGGTAGTCTCGTCTATTTGCAACGCAGGAATTTCATAGAAAAAGAATCGCAAACCTCTTCAGTGCAGCGTTGAGATCCTGCTCCTTCTTGTAGTTAAAAGCGTCGTCGAAGCCAAACTTGCTTTTCAGGAGGTTGACCTGACGAGGCAGTAAACATGTTTCCAGAAAATGCAATATCGTTAAGTCGTGAAAAGATACTGATTTTGAGGGCAATAAAATGCTTGACAGTGTATTTCATTTCTTAGGAATAGAGAGTATTCTGATCCATATGTTAAACCATGGGGCACTGATGAAATTAGCTAAAATTATTATCATTCTGTAATGGAGCATAATCTAGGTTAATAAACAAAATTCCTGAAGATCTCCTACAACCAATTCATCATTTGCCAATAGAAGGTAATGCAAAATGTAAATGCTGATGCACTGCTCAATAGAACTAATTGCCAATGGCATTGAAAACATAAGGAGAAACTGTCCATGATCTGGAGAAGTGCATAACAGAAGACAAAGAAAGAAAAAAAAGAGCTTTGGACAAACCTTCTCATCAGAACCAGCACTTCCAACCACATAGCAGCCTGTAATTTTAGCAAGCTGCCCCACAATCTGACCAACGGCACCCGATGCGGCCGAGATGAAGACATACTCGCCTTTCTTAGGCTTGGACACATAAAAAAATCCAGCATATGCAGTAAGGCCAGGCATTCCTGAATTATCAAGGTTCAAGCACAGTTCGAAAAAAAAACTGATCACTGTACCAGCTGTTAAATATGACTGGTAACTCAGCTTGCTAGATACTTGAGAGCACACAAAGTTTAAGACACTACCAATGATCAGCATGATGTCATATTCTTTTTGCTACTATGGTTTAGACTTCAGAGCCATTTCCATTTGTTGCTGCAGAAATTTTTCGGTATGAATCTCTGAACATGATCCGGCATACACTAGCTGAACTTTCTGAGCTACTGTAAGCATTCCTCTTATCCGTTCTGTCCTGATTAACTAAATGTAGCTACATTTCTATAGTTCCACAACTTGGGGACAGTTCATCTATAGTTTCTACTTTTTCAGCCTCGTTTTTATGTAAAACATAATACACCAATTAATAGTACCTCGCCAGACAGATAAGCTGGACAAATGATCAGCTTCTCAAACATATTAACAGTCATATGTTTAGGTATTATTCGCACATCACCATCAAAACTGAGAATGACTCAATTAATAGTAGATCGACATACCCTGAGCATGTCTGATACATATGAATCTCTGAACATGATATGGCATACACTGAGAATGTATGAATTTGTATTGCTTCATCAAAACTGAGAATGTCTGATACATATGTTCAGGATGGTTTTCAGGGATTTAAGATGACAATTTGCTTGCGACAAAAAGAGTGCGTACCGAAAGGAAACTCACCAAGAACACCAGTGTAGTACGACAGAGGCAATTCAGGATGGTTGATCTTGAAAAGAGACTCTGGATTAGTGATCAAAGTGTACTCTTCCCATCCGGTTATCCCCCACACAAGATCGCCAACCTTGAAATCCGGGTGCCCGGATCCTACCACCTTGCTTACGCCAAAATTAGCCAAAACCTGGAAGGATCGTTGTATCAAGGGAGACAGCAAAATTGTATCGTTTCCGGTGGAAACAAATATTCGGTGAAAGAAAACTGAATCCAACTGCAGTGCTGAACAGAAGGGTATTGTTCATAATTCATTCATACTCATTAACCCCTTGATTGTTCTGACATGCACGTCAGAAATAAGTTAGGATATTCGGAAGAAAGCAGACACTGACCAAATTGAAGCATATCTGGTGTCTGCTAGGAAGTTGAGAAATATAGTTTTTGCCAACGCAAAATGATCAGGAATAAAGTGTTCACACACCAGCAGGCACTGCCACATAAATAGTTATCACAAACGGTTCTAAACTGTTATCACATACGATTTTATGAACCATTCGAATTTATACATCTGTGATAATAGACGGTTATCACAGATGATCTGTGATAAGCCACAATACAAACGGTTCGTATAAAAAACATTCTGTGAAGGAGATTATCATAGACGCCATCTGTCATGGACAAGTATCACAGACAGTTGGTATATAGAATCGTCTGTGATACTCTTCTATTATAGACGGTTGGCAGATAGAACCGTCTATGATGTGCAAGTATTACAGACGGATTTTACTTTAAGCCGTTTATGATAGTCCTTCACAAACGGTTTATACCACAAAATCGTATTTAATAGTTCGTTCTATACCTAATTTTTTTTTCTTTTTTTAGTTAGCCTCAGTAAATGGTAGCTATGCTCTCTGAAAATAAGCAAATACAACATCAAACATAGCAACACATTCTATTTCTATTAATATTAGATCCACCATTACAACATTATAAGATAACGAGCATGTTACATATTTAATACAACAAGAACATGGTAAGAACATATCTATCCTACAAACCTAACTCTTAAACATGACAAGACATAGAAAAAGCATATATCCTAGCATACAGTAGAAGCTCAACCGCGCCGACGAGGACTCTATGCCTAGGCCCTCTCGCCCCTGATGCAGCGCGCGAGCTGGATGTCCTTGACGCCCACCGTCATCGCCGCCGCCTTGGTAGCCAGCTTCTTCCGCGACGCCTTGCCTCCCATAGAGTTGTGCGATGTCTGCTTCGTGTGGGCCATTGGGGTCAAGGTCGAGAAGGAGGACAGCAAGGAAGCTAGAGAGATTTTGAGCGCAGTAGATAGGAGATTGGTTTGGGTGAGTATTTCTAGGGGAGGAAGGGCCGGAGTGGAAATTTTTTTTTGATGAGATAGGCACGGGAACGGAGAGTTGGAGCCACTATCTATGAGGTGGGGGTTGGTAGGTTTCTATTGACAGGCATTTAGTTGGGGAGGATCGACGAGCTCAGCGGTCAGGGACATAATAATCATAGACGGTTTGCACAAGAATCGTCTATGTAATACAATTAAGAAGTCTGATGATGCATGGTTCAGGAAAAATAATAAGGTGAATTTGGTCTATCATGTCATGTCCAATTAGAAGGACATGTCCAATTAAAAGGAGAGATGATGCATGATTCAGCAAAAAAAATAATAAGGTGGAGTTGGTCTACCACATTACGGTTGCGAGTCGTCATGCGACGGTGACGTAATTGCTGAAGCATATATCATAGATGGTTTTTAATACGAATCGTCTGTGATAATTGTAGACAACACAGATGTTTCTTGTTAAACCGTCTATGAATTATCACAGACAGTTCTTTTTAAAAATCGTTTGTGATAATTGCAAATATCACGACGGTTTTTAATGTGAACCGCCTGTGATAATTCAGACGGTTATTGCTAATTATGTATCACAGACAGTTCTTGCTATTGCTGATAATATAGACGGTTATGTTTATAAAACCGTCTGTAATAATTGCATCACAAACGATTCTAGGGAACTGTCTGTGATAAAGCGTCTATTGTAGCTTTTTTTTGTAGTAGTGAGGATTACTGCTAAGCTTTCATGGATAAAATGAACACGAATATGTTAAGGTTGGTGTCCAATTTTGCTCCACTAGCCCCACGGATAGCTTGCTTGACTAGATTTGAAGCCAAGGGATTTACCGGAATTTTGCAGACACGTTGAACGGTCCATGGTCTAAAGAGAGGAATAGAGTTTCAAAGTTGCAACACCTATCCCAGTAGGACTCACCGAACCAAGGATTTATAAAAAAAAATGCAGACTTTCTGTAGAAACGGTTGAAAACTCGAAGGAATCTAACTAGAAAACAAAACCGACCGCAAAGGTGAGACGAACAGAATCTTCAACCAAACAAGTAGTGCGTGCAAAAAACCGACCTCTCCAGGGACGAAGTCCGGGATGTAGCTGGGCTCCTCGTGCCGTGTCATGCGGTTGCGCATGTAGGGGTCGCAGGAGACGTAGAGGTTCTTGAGCATCACGGCCGCCGACCCGGGCGGCACGGTCAGCCGCACGGTGGCCGTGACGAGCTCCATGTCGTCCTCGGCGGGGAACCCCGTCACGTACCGCTTCAGGATCACCCTCCTGTTACTCACGTCCTCCCCTGCCGTCGCCGCCATTGCTCCCCCGGTCAGCTTCCCTTCTTGGGTGGGTACACTTCTATCCGTGGGTCGTGTGGTGTGTGTGCCGACCATACGTTGGGAGTGTGCAGTGTGTGGTTGATGGTGCTGACCGTGAGGGGATAAAGGGTAATTAAAGAGACTGACGTGTATAGTGGCGGACGCAGGACAAAATGATGGTTTTTATCATTAATCATCTATGATACAACGAATATCATAGAAAAATCTGTGATAATTCTGCTATATTAATTGCGCTGAGCAGAACCATGGATGAAGTATACCATCTGTCTTGAATTCCAGATCTAGACCGGTACTTTGAGCTGGAAGCAAGGCTTTCAGGTTATTTGATGAAAGAAGACTATTTGGCAAGAGAGATTGAAGATTCGTTAAGTTCTTGATTACCCTAGATATGGTTAGTAGTATAATTTATTTTTCGTTGCATCAAAATTTAGATCTAAACTTTTGGTGATTGGAATTGAAGATGATTTACATCTACTTGGCCATACATGATCAGTTCTCGTCATGTAGGCAGGTCAAATTTGTCAAATTTGTTTGTTATAATTGATTCCCTACCAGGAAAATAGCTGTTGTGTTAATAAAGCTAGCAAAGTCTCAATGTATGTGGTATATATGTAGTATACTAATTAATTAATGTAATATTTAATACTAAATTGTTATATATATGTATAACGTAGGACCAAAGTTGGATGTATGCTACGAACCGTGTGAGTAAAGAGTACATTAATAACATGTCTGCTTTTACAAGAGCTACCGAGGAAGATATGTTGAATATGGGGTGGAATATATGTATTGTCCATGCATTGACTGCGAGAATCTAAAGATGTTTAAGAACCGAGAGCAGATTGAAGCGCACTTGATTCGGAGGGGTTTCAAAAAGGGGTATACGTGTTGGACCAGTCATGGCAAGAAGAAGATTATGCAGAAAAATAGTAATAATGACATCGCTATTGAAATCGATGATATACCGCCGGATGATATCGATTGTGGTTTGGATTCGGATAGACTACACGATGACAATCTGGATCAGATGCTTTGTGATGTAGAAGAGAACTATGGTGAGAGAGAGTATGTTAAATTCTGGGGTTTGATGGAGGACTCGGAGAAACCTTTGTTTACGTGATACAAGTCAAACTACATGAGATTGTCAGTCGTGCTTGATCCGTTGAAATTGAAGGCAAGCAACGGTTGGTCCGACAAGAGTTTTATGGCACTACTAGGTCTTTTAGCGAACATGCTTCTGGAGGAAAATGAGTTGCTTAAAACTACGTATAAAGCTAAGAAGCTTCTTTGTCTATTGGGAATGAAAATATAAAGAATACATGCATGTCCGAATGACTGTATCCTCTACCGTAAAAAGAATGCAAATATGCATGTATGTTCGGTGTGCAATGCATCCCGATACAAACGTAACAATCAATTAGATGACGGCGAGGGAACAGAGGTGAAGAAAGATCCTCCTGCTAAGGTAGCATGGCATCTTCTTATAATTCCCCGTTTGAAGTGGTTTTTTGCGAATTCAAAGGAGGCAAAACTGCTGCGTTGGCACTCGGAGGAGTGCAAGAAGGATGGAATACTAAAACACCTTACTGATTCTGCCCAGTGGAGAAATATTGATAGGAGGTTTGCAGACTTTAGTACAGAACCGAGGAATATAAGGCTTGGATTGAGTACAGATAGAATGAATCCTTTCAGTAACATGAGCAGCCGATATAACACTTGGCCCGTGACTCTCTGTATTTATAACCTTCCTCCTTGGTTGTGTATGAAGCGAAAGTATATTTTGCTTTCGATACTTATTCAAGGGCCAAAGCAACCTGGGAACGATATTGATGTATATCTAGCACCGTTGGTGGAAGATCTAAAAGTAATGTGGAACGAAGGGGTACAGGTATGGGATGTATACAAACAAGATAACTTCACTTTGCGCTCCTTGTTGTTCTGCACCATAAATGATTATTCTGCCCTTACTAATCTGTCGGATCAGAGTACAGAAGGGGCCAAAGCTTGTACTCACTGCTTAGATGGTATCGAAAGGGTGTGGCCGAAACACTCACACAAAACCGTGTACATACGCCACCGCAGGTTCCTTCGGAGGACTCACCCCTACCGCAAATGAAGAAACAATTTAACGGAGAGAAGGAGGACAGTTCAGCTCCAAGGCATTTAAGCGAAAAAGAGGTTTATAATATGGTTAATGATTTAGATGTTGTCCTCGGAAAGGGACGTAAATTGAGGACTCATGAGAAAAATATCTGGAAGAAGAGATCAATATTCTGGAACTTATCTTATTGAGAGTACCTAGAAGTTCGACACTGCATCAACGTTATGCACGTAGAGAAGAATGTATGTGACAGATTGATTAGTCTCTTACTGAATATTCGTGATAAAACAAAAGACGGTGTCAACACACGGCTTGACTTGGTTGATATGGACATCAGGCCTGAGTTAGCACCGACAAAAACCGATAAAAGACGAACGTTTCTTCCCCCTACATGTTACACTCTGTCCAAGGCTGAGAAAACTGAATTGTGCCAGTGCTTTCATGGTGTCAAAGTTCCATCTGGTTACTCCGGTAACATGAAGAAACTTATTTCGATACAAAATTTAAAGTTAAATGACATGAAGTCTCATGATTGTCATGTGCTGATGACACAGATGCTCGCTGTTACAATTAGAAATATTTTGCCGATCAAAATCCGAGAGACAATAATGAAACTGTGTTATTTCTTTAATACAATTGCTTAGAAGGTCATCGATCCCAAAGGACTAGATGCTCTGCAGGACGAGATAGTGATGACTCTATGTCATCTTGAGATGTATTTCTCTCCTTCATTTTTCGATATCATGATCCATCTTATTGTTCACATTGTGTGGGAGATAAAAATATGTGGGTCCGTATTCCTACGTAGTATGTACCCATTTGAGAGGTTCATGGTTATTGTTAAGTCCTATGTATAGAATCGATTTCAGCCGGAGGGCAGTATCGTTGAAGGTTATGCAAGTGAAGAGGTCATTGAGTTTTGTGTCGATTATATTGCTTAGATTGAACCGATAGGTGTGCCTTAATCTCGCCATGAGGGGAGGCTCAAGGGTGTCAGAACCATCGGAAGGAAAGCAATCCCTCTAGATATGGACGCGTATGCTCAAACCCATTTCACGGTCTTACAACACATGACTGAAGTATTCCCGTATATCGACCAGCACAAGGATATGCTTCGGCAACAGAATCCAGAGCGACCGGTCCTTAACTTGACTTAGGCTCAAATTAGACTTGTGGTAGTACGATATGGCTTTACAACAGTAGCTCACAGACCGGTCCTTAACTTGACTTAGGCTCAAACCACATACCCCTTGTGTCTGACAATCAATATTGTGTCACCGAACAATAATGTATGTCAGCACCCACCACCTAACCATTAGCCTAGGTCCAAACCAAGTTTTTAAATTTTTTCTTTGAAACATTCATATACCTTCTTGACTCACCGAAGTCAAGAATAGATTTTAGAACATCATTGTTTTCAATTGAAACAAATATTCCTACTTAAATAATTCTAAACATGGCTAAGCAATTCGATAAAATTTCTAGTTAATACTATTGTACTAACTAGATTTTTCTCTATGGTGACAAGGTATAAGAATGTTCAATATCAAAGTTGGCCATATACAAAGGATTTGGGTATAACTAGAATTTAAATCAAATTTAAACTAGATTTGAATAAAAGTACGCACGCATAATAATTTTAAAAACAACATAAATAATTTAAATTACTAGGAGCAACATGATCAAAGGTGTAACTTGCCTTGTTTCGAAGCTTGCTGAGGTTTGCCGAATTTATACTCAAATAAAATGTTAGTTGTAGTCTACACGCGAAAAAAGGCAGAACATGTTAAACTCAAGTAAAATTCAAATAAAATCTGAAAATTATAAAATATATACTGAGAGATAGAATATGAATTTAGATAAATTTAAGAATTTGAATCACCAGATTCGGAGTCCGGACGACAGAGAACGAGTCGTCGGAAGATCGGTTGGGAAGAAAATTGTTGGAACAAGCCAACCGAAGGAATAGTCTTCCAAAACATCTTCTTGGCTGGGTTTCTGGTTTTCTAGAATGCAAAGAAAGTGGGGGAATGAGGTGAGGAGGCTGGGGTTCAATTTATAGGTGGAGAGAAGTAAGGGAATGGCCGGAATTGAATGCTGAAGTAATGGCCGAAATAAGTGAAATGTCGGTTTCAACTTTACATATAAGAAATTGAATAATTGATAAGTTAATGGCCAAGAAACTGAGAGGAATTGATTGGAGATGTTTCTATTACATGCCATCTAATTTTTGGTGGAATAGTTCGGGATAAAACTCACTGGAGGCGACGAATTGATGTCGAGAAGCGAAAACGGCTGTTTTTGGGAAAAACTTAATTCTCACCAAATGGCTGCATAAAAACCAAATTATATTGGTGGATAGGTTGCTAAGATACTGGAGCACAAAGTGATACGAACAAAAATTAAAAAGATCATCGGAGCAAAAGGAGTTAATTCGGCTAAGTTATGTGTGATGTCGGTCTTCAATGCTTGAATGCAAGAGACTAAAAACTGAAATTTTAATGGATAAAAACTAAAAAGAATTGATGCTTGGCAATGAATAAATGTGTCATTGCTGCATGCCAATTATTTTGGTAAGAGGGAATTGATTTTACTTGCATGCATGCATTACTCACGGTGACTTTAGCTGAAAAACAGAGTGTTTGCTAGTCAGACGCATGGATATGAACAGTAAAGGAGGGAAGAATAAATATTAGGATAAAAGGGAATAGTCCAAACACCTGAAAATGGAAAGGATCTATGGCATTGGATGAGGTGAGAACTATTAGCTGAGCGTGCTTAAATAAAAGAAGATTTTGGCCTAGGGAAGTCTCCTTATTCCTTTTTATTTTGCTTTGAAAGATAAATGCCAGAATAATATTTGGACTAAAAAAATAGAACAAATATTTTTATGGATCTTTTTGAATTGCGGCAAGATTTGAATTTTAATTTTGGATGTGAATTGAAAATTTGGAAAGGAATTGAGGTTAAAAATGAACTGGGAATTATAATTTAAAAATTTCAATCTCGGGATTACCAGATAATATTGAAAACAAAAATCAACTAAATTCAAAAATTCAAAAGGAGTCCAGAAATGGATAGTTCATGATTTTAGAAAAATTTAGAAATTTGAATGGGTTAAATCGGAGTTAAAAATGAATAAGTTATGGCCTTCTAAAGATTAAATTCAAGAAAAAGAAAAATACATTTCTCTAAAATTATTTTTAAACCGAAAAGGATTTATGACATCAGCAGACAATTTTTTGAATTAAATTTCCAAAGAAAACTGAAATTATGATGTCAGCAACCTAATTAATTTTTGGCCAAAATATTTTTAAACGGAAAATTGGGTTTATGACATCAGCATGACGTCAGCTCTAAGATTTAAATAATCGGAGTGTGACTGATAAGCGGGCCCGGGGCTGGTGGACTGAGTTTATGGACCCGAGAGAGGGGTAAGGTGGCATGCAGGTGGTGCCGAGGTGGCACGGTCGGGGCGGACGTGGCGCCTACGTGGTGCCCACATCGGCTGCCACGTCAGCCCGACCTGCTGACGTGGCAAGGCCGGCGGCGGTGGCGCTCGGGGAGCGATGGTCGTCGGCGTTCCCATGGGCGGCGGTGCCGGCTGAATAGCACAAGAGAAAGAGGGAAGGGAGGGGAGTCCTTTGGCCTGAGGGTGACCGGAGTGGCTGGGCAACGGTGAAGGGCGACGGCGGAGAGGGGTCATCAGCAGCGAGGGTGATCCGGTGGCGCAATTGCTCGGGGTAGAGGGGGCTTTTGATCGCCGGGGCACGGGCAAGGTGACGGCGGCATTGGCGTGGAGTGAGGAGGCCCGAATCCACCCCAATTGCTCGCCAGAGTTCGAAAGAGGCCGGCGGAGAAAAAAGAGCACAAGGCGGCTAGAGGGTTCGAGGCTTGAAATGGAGAGTGAGGGGGAGGGCGGTGTGTCATAGGGAACCTTGGGGAGGGTCTTATATAGGTGGAGAAGCGGCGCACGGGAGGTAACAGCGGTGGGGTTTTAGGGCGGCCGTTAATGGCGCATAACCAGTGAAATGGGGCGTTTAGGCCGAATGGAAACGACAGAAATTTAAAGCGCGTGAATGGGGGAGCATTTACGGCCATCAATGGCGGGACGAAATGGTTGGGAGGAAAAATTAGCGGAGCTCAGCGAGGCGGTAATGGTGGTGGCTCGGGGAGGAAGAAGATGGCGGGGACGACGGTCCTGACAAATGGGTCCCGCCTGTCGGTGAGAGGGGAAAAGGAAAGGAAGAGGGCGGCAGTTGGATTGGCGACAAGTGGCAAGGAGAGATGATCGGGGCCGCTAGACTCCGAGCGGAGCGGTAAGTGACAGTGGATGGTCAATATTTGATACGACAACAGGAATGAAATCGGAGTCGTTCGAGTGAGGGCCGAAGGGGTAAGTGGCTGTGTGCGGCGGGGATTCAATCCGACAACAGCGAATGGTCTAGATTAAGCCACGCGTCAGCCCGAGGGAGAGAGGAGGCAGGTGAAGCGGTAAGTTAAGGGGAGTGGCTGGGATTAAATTGAGGAGGGAGGTGGCCGGTTCGATGTGCGACAAGTGTCGACTGGAGAGAAGGGGAAGGCGGGGGAGAGGGGTTAAGTGAGATCAGACGGCGTGGATTGAATCCGGCGGGGTGAGGATTGATCTGGTGGCGCCCCGTGTCAGCTCGAGGGGTTTTTTAGGATTAAATCTTTTTAAGGATTTTCAGAAATACTTAGGAGGCTTTAAAAAGCTTAGAAAAATACCAAATAAATTTTAAAAATTCCAAAAAATTTCAAAAAATCTTCTGGAACTATTTTGGACTTAAGAAATTTTTTTGACTTATGAAAGTATTTAGTTTTCCGTGAAAACTTAAATTAACTTTAAAAGTGAGTTTTTAATCCTTATAATTTCCTAAAAATTATTATAAATACACAAATAACTTAGGATAATGAAATGCACTTATTTTGACTTTTATAAAATGACATAATTTAATTTTCTCACAACAAGGCTTGAAATAAAAAACTAGAAAAATCTAATTAAATCCAAATGAGTTTAAATAATTAATTTGTACTAGTTTTTATACAAAAATTCAAAATATCCTTTATTTAATAATTTTATTTTATTTT
Source organism: Melocanna baccifera (assembly GCA_036346265.1). Lineage (NCBI taxonomy): Eukaryota > Viridiplantae > Streptophyta > Magnoliopsida > Poales > Poaceae > Melocanna > Melocanna baccifera. Next base: position 14,148,565 of record CM070709.1, read on the forward strand.
ATTTACTTAAATTACTTTTCTCAAGAAAAACCCTTTTTTTAAGCAGAAAATCAGGCAATTATATTTTTAAAAACTTAAGAAATCAAAAGTAAATATTTTATTTTAATTAAATCAAATATTTTGAAATACACAGCTGTGTTGTTACAATAATAATGCATGTGTGATGTATATGTGAATTTGCATTTATGTATACGTGAAAATGTGCGATATATAGGTGAATTTGCATTTATGTATATGAAAATGCATGTGTTATGTATCTGTGAATTTGCATTTATGCATATATGAAAATGTGTGATAATGAATATCATAAATGGTTCTATTTTAGAATTGTCTATGATTATCATCTATATATATTCCTCCTCCAGCTAGGGTTATTTTGCATGTACTGGAGTAATTAGCTACACCAACCAGCAGCCCTCAGACTTAACGTCACCACTCTCCCAAGCCCGTCGCCGCCTCCGATCCCCGAGGCTGGCGCCCTCCTCCTCCCCCAAGTCCGTTGTCGACTTCCCCGAGCCCGTCACTGCCTCCCCCGACTCCGGCGCCCTCCTCCCCGACGAGCCCGATGCCCTAGCTCCTCTGCCCCTGTGCCCGGCTGTAACATCCTGTTTTTCTGAGAATTTTAAAGCCTGAATTTTAAAAATGAATTTTCTGGAATTTTCTGAAATTAATTGAAGCTTCAAATGAATTTTTAAAGTTTTAAATGATTTAATATGATTAAAATAAACATTAACATAAGTGGAAAATATTTTATTTGTGTTCCTCAGGTCTCAAGGAATTTTCTGGTATTTTTGGTGAATTTTTGGGTTTTATTTGCTATTTTCTAGAGCTTTTAGAAGTTTATTTGAATTTCTGGAAAAAGAAAAGAAAAGGAATTAACCTCAGCCGCCCGATCACCCTCTCTCCTCCAGCGTCGCCGATCCGCGCCAGCGCGCCGCAGATACCCTTTCCCTTTCGCGACCGCTCGCCGCGCCCGATCCGCCGCGCCACGCGTCGCGCATCCGCTACCCGACGCGCGCGGCACCAGCCAACGCCGCACCCGCCGCGCCTCGGCCGCTCGATCGCGCGCCCACGCGATCGCGGCCGTCCGCTCCCACGCCCGCGCGAACCCTAACCTAACCTAATCGCGTCCCGCCGTCCGATCTTGCCGCGTGGCGCATCTAGCCGTCTAACCCGTCTGCGTCGCGACCCGCGTATCCGGATCGAACTCCTCGGTTCACGTGATAAAACCGTGTTCATCCCTCGGTTCGCGTGCGTCCGCCGACCCTCGCGCCGCCTCCGCTCGCCCTCGCGCCGTCGCCGTCGCCGAGCCGCTCCGCCGCCGCCGTCTTTGCGTCTCGCCGTCGCCGAGGTCACCGGGCGGCGCCGCCGCGTGTCGCCGCCGGTGAGCTCCGCGCCGTTCTCGCTGCGTCGCCTCCGTCGCCTCGCCGCGCCCTCGCCTCGCCTCGCCTCGCCTCGGCGCGTCTGCGCCGCGCGCCGCGACCGTCGCCTCGCGCGCGCACCGCCACGCGTCACCGTCCGCTTCCGCGCGCCACGCGTCGCCTGCGGCCGCGATCCGCCCTCACCGCGCGCCGCGAACGCGCCGCGACGATCGCGCGGCGAGCCGCCACGCTGCCGCCAATCCGTCCGTCGCCGCGCCGCGCCGCATCAATCCCCGCCGCCGCTTCGAATCGGCGAGGCGAGATCGGCCGCGTGCGCGTCCCGCGTCGAATCCGCCGACGCCGCCCGCGCCCGAGCCGCCAGCTCAGCCTAGCCACGTGGCAGCACCAGCGCGTGCCACGTCAGCCCTAGCCCACGTGGCATGACACGTGGCACGCCACGTCAGCGCCACGTCAGCTCGAGCCGCCCCCCAGAGCCACGTGGCAGCCACGTCAGCTGCCACGTCAGCCGGGTGACACGTGGCAGCATATGCTGCTGCCACGTCACCACAGCCCTGCCGCGTCAGCCCGCCGCCCCCCGTGCACTGTTACGTGGACCGAGTCCACGGTGGACTCGGAATTTCATGGACCGGGTTCACGGACACGAAACTTTTCGATTTTCCCGAATTAATTTTAGAATTAATTTTCCGGGAGCCCGTTCTCCTCCGTCCTAGCTCCGATTGACCCCGTTCTTTTTTCTAAATTCATCTAAAATCGAGCTCTAGCTGTTGGTTCTGGTTTTGTGAATTTTTGAGTTCTTTTGCTTGTCAGTTTATGTGTTTCTTTGTTTTCGGTCGTTTTCTCTCTCGTTAGATTCGGATTCCGGAGGAACAGGTTTCGCGCCAGAAGACCAGGAGTACCCCGCTGAGCATAACGAAGGCAAGTCGTGTCCCTTGATCATGTTGAACCCAATTTTCCAAACTATTATTTAATTATTTCGTTTTAAATTACATTGCATTGCTATTTTTATTCAAACCTTTGCACAGGTAGTTATTGTCCCAATTGAATTTATACCTCTTTGACACTTTGGAATACCATAATGCCATTGTCACCATAGGTTGGGAAATTTATTAGTGATGCTAGTTTATTTATCGCATGGGTTGGTACAATTAGATTGCTTAGCCGGTTTATATTTACGATTGACCTCATCACACATTGTTAAATTATTAATTTGACTTAATGACATATGGAACTGTGGTTGGTGCCACGTGTATTAAAATTTGTGCCACGTCATTGGTGTGACGTTGGCTTGGTTATACAAATTGGTTTTGCACTCGGGCGAGTGATCGTGCGATAAAGGGGAATACAGTTGTACTTTGGGGGATGTGGTAGTCTCGCCCGGGTAATGTTAAGGACTTAACTTTGTGCGCCATTGATCTGAGCTTAATCGTGCAAACCACATGTCTATTATGGGATGGACCTGGCTGATTAATTTGTAATACTTCAATTCAATTCTGCCATTGTGATGGACATGGTTGCTGATTTTCATGTGGCGCAAGGGGGGGTGTGATGCAAAACCCTAGCGGGCAGGATCGGGTTGAGGTAGAGCTTTGTAAAGGCCTTGTTGTGATTTCCTTAGGCCTAGGCTAATCACATCGTGTGGGTACAGTTGTGCAACCTCTGCAGAGTGTAAAACTATTCGAATAGCCGCGTCCTCGGTCATGGACGGTGCTCGGGATTTCACACGAGGTTAGTGTTTCATTTATAACTTGGTGGTTTATGTTGGGAGTGGACAGGTAGTTCACTGTTGGTTTAACTTGTGAATTGGTGTTCACAAGTGGTTCATGTTTATTCCTTTGATTATCTATTATTACTGTTTTCAGTTAACTTTCGCTTTCAATTTATTTAATATATTTCCTCAATAAATGCCTTTATGCAAATTAACCTTTCAGCCTTCCTTTAGTAAGCCTTGCATATTATATTGCATTCATTTGTTACAAACGACTTGCTGAGTACCAATGTACTCACGGCTTTACGCCTATGTTGCTCAGTTGAGGGAGAGGAGTACTATCAGCAGGAGGTTCCAGAAGGAGAGTACTACGACGACTTCACGGATTAGGCTTCGTTCTCCACTCGATAGCCTGTGGCTTGTTGATTGGCCGCTACGCTTTATTTTGGATTTCCGCTGCTATTTTGTTAAGCCCTTCCGGCTAGAGATATTGTAAGCTTGGCCATATGGTCGTACCTTTGATATTTTATCGATATTCGAGTTTTCCTTTATTATTATCGTGTGTATGACTGTGATGACATCTATGTCTGACTGTGTGCATCAGCGTGATCCTGGACTAGTGCAGTTTACACAGAGAGACCGAATTTGCATATTCGGGTCTCGACACCGGCGCCCTCCTCCTCCCTTTACTTCGGCAGCCATCCTCCTCCCCAGAGCCCAGTGCCCTCCTCCTCCCCTGAGCCTGATGCCCCTCCTCCTCCCTTGAGTCTTGTGAGTGCCATTTTGCCATCTTCTCCTAGCCATAGTACCTTGGCCTTCGCCGCCTTCCCCTAACCATTTTTGCCAGCATGGTGGTTTGAAGTGCCACCGCTCTGTGAGATCTATCTCTACTTTTTTTTACTGTATATCCAACATACTGTTGTTGATCCTCCGTTGAATATATATATGTACATGTCATCTCTGCAATAGCATAAACCTATTATTAGCGATTGATTTTGGCTGAGGTCTACTAGCTGTCTGTAACATTCCAATTTTTGAAATATTAACTATTGTGTAATTGTTGGCAATTGGAAAATTTAGGCATATTTTGGCATTTTAACTTTTGTGGACCTTCAAAGTTTTCTGGTTGTGGTTCCATTAAAACAAAATAAAGTGTACATATATACATATAATGCAAAGCACATAAAATAAAATGGAATGTCAAAAATAAAGAATATGTTTGATAACAGAAAATTCTAAGTAAAAATATGAATATGAAAAGATGATCTAAATCCTTGTCCAGAAATCCATAAAAGTAAATTTGGGAATGTATGTACAAAATCCCCCAAATATTCAAACTACAAAGGTCATCCCAATTTAAAAAGGGATGCTTTCAAAACATGAGAAAATATAAAAGAAAAGTAGGAGTTGTTGGTATAAAATCCTAAAGTCTTATACATAAAATATATCCTAACAATACACACATGTTCAAAATTTAGCATGAAAAATCAAAGCAAAAAATAGAAATTTAAAATGAAAAATAAATAAAAAAGAAAAGGAGGGGAGAACCAACCAGGCCATTGGCCTAGTCAGCCCCCTCCTCCCATCGCTCGCTACCCCGTCATCCTCTCTTCGCTCCCCTCTCTGTCTCTCTCTCGCTCTCTCTGCTCCCTTGCCCAAGCGCGCGCGCCCATGCCTACCTCCCGGAAATCCGCTGCCGCGACCCTACCTCCGAGCTCCCTCTTCGGACCAGCAGGTAGCCGAGTGCCACCTCCGCCCATGCCCTCCCCATCCTCGCCGTGGCACCTCCCCCAACTGCCCTCATCTCCCTCCGAGCGGACCAAACGGCGCCACCCCCGCCGTCGTATCAGCCGGCCATCGCCACGTCGTCAAGGACCGCTGACGCCTGACCTCACCATCTCACTGTCCTGTTCCATTGCTTGTGTTCAGTCTCCCTCCATTGCACTGTAGCCTTGCCACCCCTTCCGTCACCGCCGTGGCCGCCACGCCCCCTCCATGTAGACAGCCACCCCACCGCTTATAAAAGCTCGCCAAGCCCTTCGATCGGCTCCCCACACCTCCCACTCCCTCCCAGTGCCACCAATCGAGCTCTCGTGAAGCCTAGCTCGCCGGAGCCTCCTTCTTTCCCAATTCTGGTAACCAAGCTCGTCGGCAATTGAAGTCACCCCAGGGCAATTCCATGCGCCAGGAGTATCACCGGCGCTCGGTGAAGCTGTTTCGAGCGTTCTCCGACGCTCCCCTAGACCGAGCCACCACCTCATCGTGCAACCCCCTCGGAGCTCCGCCGCCGCACGCCGATAGCTCACCTCGGCCTTTCCTGCACCACGGCGACCTCGGAATCTGCATCGGGACCGTCCAGAGGTGCTCCCCTGGCTCCTAATTGAATGCTAATGCCCCTACTGCTAACTTCATTACCGTCCTGTTCCGCTGTCGCCTGGGCTCGCCGCCGGCTAATGCTTTGGCCAAATTGGCCGGCGGGAGCTCGGCCAGAGGTGGGCGCAGGCATGAGCATCCATTTTGGGAATGCTCATGGTTGGCCGCCGTCTCCTCCACCGGTGACGAGCCTCGCCGGAATCGGCCGGAGGACGAAGCTACTGTGCATCAGCGCTGTTTAATTAGTGCGCAAATCATTAGCATTAATGACCGATCATTAGTGTAAGTACTCACTGGCGTGTGGGCCTGCATTAAATTAAACTGGTACGTGACCCCACACATCAGTAATTAACCCCTGTAGGCCCCACCTGTCAATGGCACAAAAGAAAGGATTAATAATCCTAGATGGACCCCACGTGTTAGTCACCGAGAGATTAAGAAATTAATAAACACAGTGGGTCCCACCAATCAGTGTAAGCAGAAGAAAGATAAAATACACAGTGGACCCTACCTGTCAGTCTGATGTACTCTCTCTCTTCAGTATTAAATAATGATTTCTGATTTTTGTTTTTAGATTAATTCGGCTAAAAACTTCAAAAATTCATAACTAATTCATTTTAACTCCACATTTAGTGAGAAACATTGATAAATTCATCTAAATTCACCCTCTTTCTAATGGAACCAAAATCTTAATTTTTTTAAGTTTGTTTGAATTTTTTATAAGACTTTATTTGGTTATGTTAATTCTTTTTATTTCTTTTTAAATATATGATCGATGTAAACTTAGTGTACGAGGCTCAGGAGGAAGAATCTGAGGCAGACGCAGGTCAAGATCAGCAAGACCAAGCACCCTGTGACCCAGGCGAGTCAATACTTTGATCATATCGAATACCCATGTTTGCAAATTATTTACATTCAAAGTAGCAAATGCATGCTATTATTTTATGTGTTAGTTTATGTTGTTTTAATGCTTAGCTAGTTGCCCTTCTATGTAAAGTGCCATTATTATATCTTTCTGGCGCCTTAACAGTTTATCTTCCCTGGAATAATAATTATGATAGGCTTTCCAAAAATAATATATATATATATATATATATATATATATATATAAATAATAAACTTAGCATTGCTTAGTTACCGGAGGTGTTTAAAATACCCCAACATCATGTGCAAGCACAAAGAGCAATTTTGGGGAAATGTTGTAGTTGGACATGGTCGTGTATTTTGAAATGCTCATTATTTTAAGCCCCCCCAAATCCCCAAATTTGCTTATATGTTTGGGCAGAAGGTTCGGAGGCATGGTGCATTGGTGTGCACGAGTGGGTGGTTTGAGGTAGAACCGCCTAGATAACCTAAGGACCAAATGGGGTCATGACTTTCCGTTGTAAAACAGTGCAGCCACAAGTCTGCAAAGTGCAAACTTGGCTGAGTAGAGTTTATCAAACCTCGCAGTCATCTCACAGGTAGGGAGGGGGGAGTGTGGTAAAGCAAGGGCCTGTCGTGGCTAAAGGGACACCGAGGGGAGGGTGACTTGTTTCTCAGTCTCACTAGCGTTATAGGGAGTGGAGCCCGACGACGCTAGTAATAGTGATTAACATCCCGCGTAACGTATGGGACCCACCGCAAGTGAAACTAGCGCATAGGGTGAGATGAGACCCCAAGACTAGATAGTTTTGAAAGGTCACTGTGATGGTCTACTCAACTGCATGACTAAGGAATCATGCGGGGCAACGAGTGGATTGTCTCTTGTGGTGAAAGTGTACAAACTCTGCAGAGTCAAAACTATTCGAATAGCCATGCCCATGGTCAAGGGCAGACGTGTGAACTTAATTCTGATATAGTTCTATTTTAAAACAATTTTTATGGTTGGATCTTAGGAAAAGAAAATAAAGGACAATGGACTATCCTGATTTGTGTTGTCATGGGCGTTGTTCTAGTGGTAAGTTAAGCGGCTATAACGCTGAAAAATGGATATATGGTGTAGGTGACATGTAACGGTAGATGTATTCTATGCCAATACTATCATCACAAATCTTTTATTCAAAGGCATTTTGATTTTAGTCGAAATGGCTAGGTCTAGGAAATTCTTATACATATATCTTAAGTCTTTTAAAAAGCAATTTCTGGCAAAATAAAATAACCCGAGCCTATCCTTTATCAAACCATGCATGTTATATGGTTGCATTCTGCGTATTGGCTCGCTGAGCATGGTGGTTAGTGTGCTCACACTCGCATAATCATATTAAGAAGCAGAAGGACAAGAACATTATGTCTACGAGGATGCACCAAGCCAAGGAGCCGACGATGGCAACTAGGGCGGATTTCTTAATGTCTAGTGCTAAGCATGTAGACTTGTCGTAAGGGTGTGCGCCTATATTACCTAGGGCTAGGCAATATAGATGCAAACATTTACCCCCGGTCGCCTGCTTGTGGCTTATAGTTCCGCTAATGCTTTTGTTTCTGCTGCTGTACTTTTGATTGTAAATATTTGGCCTGGGAGGCCCATCATGTAAAACAATCGCTCGATGTGGCATATTTCTAAACTCTGATATATGTAAATTATATTTTGACTGTATGATCATCATGCGATGTATGAAATAGTAACAGTAATATACTGTGAGCACTATCTACTGATCCAGGGACTAGTGGGGTGGAATCACAGAGGATTCTGGATTTCGAATTTGGGTCTGACACTGTCTGTTATGCTATTGACATTATACTGCATTGAGGTAACATTTGCATAATCAAACTAGTAGAAGGGTAAGGAGTTGTAGAAGACCAAGTTTCTAATTACTTGTGTAACTCCTTAAACTGAGAGCACAAGACAATCATTAATCTATGGATTATGCATAATTTAAATGCACACATGCTTATTCTATTGAATTTATTGCAATATGTTAATGTTCCGAATTGTATATCTGCTTTGAAATGCAATACATATACTTTCATGTCATTTTCATATTGATATATATATATGGTACATTATACTTAATTTTCATATATGAGAAGGCCAACATGTCATCCGCGCATTCTTCAACATCGTTGTTGGATGGGTATGATGCACTGTCCGTTAAAAAATCCAAACGCCAAGGAAGAGGATTATCTTCAATGCATCTGGGGCCTCTCTCAATCCTCACCGAGCAACGTCCGCATTCTGAAGAATGGTCAGAATAGTTGCACGAGAACAAATTAAGATCACATTCCATTCGTGGAAGACCGTGACCACAACTCGGAAACATGAGCTGTTGACAGAAATTTTTGCATCGTTCAAGATCCTGGAAGAATACCACGACTCCGTGCAATGATATGCATTACTAGTGACGTGCAAAGCATAGAAGAACTTCAAGAGCCTGCTTATCAAGCAGTACGTGAAGAAGAATCTAACACCCGTTTACATGTATCCATTCCTAGAACCAGAATGGGAAGAGTTTACGGCGATGAAGACAACAGAAAATTTTAGGAGTGCAAGTGCTGCACACAAGGCCCTCCAGGCAAAAAACATGCACTCTATAGAGTCGACACAGCAGGGTATGTGGGTAAAATCCCACAATGGAGAAAGGAGAATGAGCAGGCAATTCTGCGGGACACCGTCTCGCCATTTGCCACGATCCTGGATGAGCGCATCCGAAATTGGATTAGAGCGAGGTCATCTACCATATCGTCAGGGAACATCTCTTTCCAAAATTCATCTGACAAGGAAGTGTCCCACCGTCTGATAAGATATCGAACTATGTAACTTGTAGTTACTCCACAACTTCATAGGAAGTGAAATGATATGTCGGGCTCTTGCAGGAAGCGCTGAGTGTAGAATCTTCCCAATGATCATTCCAGTCAATTAGGAAAAGAGATATACTCTCCGCGGCTGTGGAAAACATGGAGCACCTAGGTCGCATGAGAGGTCTTGGTCTATATGTTCTTTGAAAACATGGTTTCTCAGAGGACTCTGAATTGTATCGGAGTAGGAAGAGAGCTAAAGCTGAGCGTGAGGCACGACTACGAGAGGAGATTAAAACATGTCTTAGAGAGGAGCTCATTAATTATGTCAAAGATGAGATACGAAGACATAGAGAAAATTAGCTAATTTTGTATCGTTATATAGGTAGCCAATCCTATGCTAGCCGGCCTCTCAACCGTCGGAGTAGCTGCGCGTCCAACCATACAACGGAAAGCGACCACACTTTCCTGTCGATGACATCCTGGTAATAATTACAATATCTGAAATGCTCGATCCATTGATAGGCCTGTTGGAGTGGCTAATTTTGTATCATTATGTAGTTGGCTACGAAGTGCAAGCTCCAAGTGAGATATGCCTTTGTTGCCCTATGCGCTGCTTGGGGCCAGGCATATCTGTCCGGTCCTAGGGCCTTGGTGCACGGTGCACCTTTAGCGTCAGGCTTCGGAAAAGTGAATATGGATGGTGTTCATGCCAATTTCGAGGTCATCCTGCTACAGAAGACCCCGAACGACGAGGTCGTGACTCCAGGGCAAGGCATTGGAATATTCATCCAATGACCCAAAAGCGACATCTGCCTGGAGGCTTCTGCACTTCATCAGTGCCCCATGGTAACATATGGATCAGAATACTCTCTATTCCTAAGAAGTGAAATACACTGTCAAGCATTTTATTGCCCTCAAAATCAGTATCTTTTCACAACTTAATGATATTGCATTTTCTGGAAACATATTTACTGCCTCGTCAGGTCAACCTCCTAAAAAGCAAGTTTGGCTTCGACGACGCTTTTAACTACAAGAAGGAGTAGGATCTCAACGCTGCACTGAAGAGGTTTGCGATTCTTTTTCTATGAAGTTCTTGCGTTGCAAATAGACGAGACTACCAAGAGTTCCTTCCCGTTGTAAATATTGTGATCTTGCTCAGGTGCTTCCCAGAGGGCATCGACATCTACTTCGAGAACGTGGGCGGCGCGACGCTGGACGCCGTGCTGCTCAACATGCGGACGCACGACGAAGTTATTGGATGTATAAATAGTCATGTTATCTTTGATCCACTGGAAAGTGAAAAGTGGTGAGAAGTCAACTGAATAGGTGACGGTCGTTCTTTTATAATTAATGATCAGTGACGATCATCGGCTGTGATGAAATGACCATCATATTGGGCCTTAATTGTGTTGCAACGGAAATCCAAATGTATATGTTAGACTATGATGCATTGATACATGGCATTGGTATGGTGATACGATATCTTGCAAAAATACTGTGTCGATGTTCTAATATCGATCTTACATATGATTTATTGGATTCAGAGGAAAGCGCTCAAGGCTATAGTGTGATCATGCAGAGTAAAGACACAAGGATTTTATCTAGGTTCGGGCCTTCTCCTGAGAGAATAATAACCCTACATCCTGTGATATTGTTGCTGTAAAAAGGCTTACAAGCATGGCCAGTGCAAGGATTTATACTGTTTATAGAATAGATTACTCTCTACTGGGATCTATCACTCGCTTCAGCCTCCTCTCTCTTCTCAAAACCTGTCCCTTATATTGCTTGTGAATCGATGGCAGTTGCTCCCTGCCAGGAGGCGTCTTGATGCTTCGGGAGTTAACCGTTGGACGACGGTTATTGTCAGAGAGATGTGGGAAGTAGTTCGCCATAAAACGGTTGTTGTCAGAGAGATGTGGGTAAGATCGTGTGCGGTTATAGAGTATAAATGCATGCTTAACTGCCTTGTGAGACTACTTTACTACAGGAGTAGTTTGGTCGTTACTTCAGACAACCGAAATAGGACTTTTAACCAAGTAGTCGTAGCAAGTCTTACGACTAAGTACTCATAGCAAAAGCTACGAGTAGGTTACCATAGAAGAATTTACGACTTGGTAGTCGTGGCAGAACTTACGACTAGATAGTCGTAGCAGAATTTACGACTACGTAGTCATAGAAGATCTTACAGAGTGGTCATAGTGAGACTTACAACTACACTATGAAATTTCTCTCTCATCGCTAAGGAATATATTCAAAAAATATAATGACGTAATAACGTACATGCTAGACAAAATGAGTCTGCTTGAGGCCACATATATTTACAGAAGGGTATCCGTAATAATAGGGTCACACTTGCCGCCTGGCCGACCTTATATCATGATCTCCCCATGTCGGATGATGCCACTAAGATCGTCACTGTGATGGCCAGCTGCTCTGCTAGATCCACAAGAGGCTGGGATGGCCAGATCCGATGGTGTCGTGAGTGGGATAGCAAGATTTGTTCGCCTCGCCGTCCTGGCACGTGGCCTTGCATGCTGTGAAGGCAACCACTCTTGTATCCTCTCTCCTCTATCACCCTTCACCTTTGCAACCTACGAATCGCTAGTTGAGTGACCGTCGGGGATGGGGATAGCAGAACAGAAGGGGACAAGAGGGGAGCAGCAGGAGAAGAAATGGGGAGGAAACAAGAGAGGGGGAGGAGTAGGGGCTAGAGCGGCGACATAGATGTCACCCAGGCGAAAAAAGCTGTCGGGAGGGAGAGGATGCCCTCAACACCAACCACACATAGGGGGAGGAGAGGATGTCGTGGGGGAGCAGTTGGGGAAGCGAACAACCAATTCAAGGAGACCTGCGTGTGTGGGGCGGTGGCAAGGGGGAAAACGAATGTATGACCACCAACTTGTATTTTGGCTTTTTCCTGCCAATTCAAAGAGAATAATTAATTGTTGTCTTGATAAAATATTGAATTTGTTAAGATGAACTGAGTATTTAACTAAGCTAAAACAACATAGCTCTATTTGTATGACAGTACATCTCAATATTTCTTACCTTTTATTTTGCTAACATGCTTCGTCATTTCACTATCCCTGTATGCACAATTTTTAACAAAGCTATAATACCACACCTACCAGGATTCCAACACCACAATTGACAACTCAGAAATTAGGTAACAGGATAACTTAAACTGATAGTGAGCATGCACGTGAAACTTCTTTATAAATGCAAACCACATGTACATCTTTTTTTTTTGTTCCTTTTCCAATTTTCTTTTGGGTTTTTGTTCCTTTTTTGCCCTGCAAGCATGAAGCTTTAAGTAGAGCAATATATTCAGAATCAGAGATATTTCTTTGTATGTCATATGTGACTTCGTCTATCACTAGAGCAAAAATATATAGACTTAGTGCTGACCCTTGATGTAGTCATATCTTAATAGATGTCATTAATATCACTACCACATGCTCTGCCGTTAGTCATAACATCTTTTTGATTATGATAACATACTTTATTAGGACTTGTTTGAAAGGATTTAAATTTATGATAATTGCACTAACATGAACGTCTATACACTAACTTGAACTTTGTATGCCAACGTGTAAATTACAATTTTTTATCGCTTTTAGTGCACTACTATTGTGATAATAATTTGTATAATGTATGTTTATATCATTATTGCCTATCTACCATGTTCCACGCACTACCACAGAAAATGTTATTACAGACGATTGAAAAATATCATCACAGGCGATTTCGTGAACCGTCTGAATTTATGGGTCAGTAATGAAATAAGATCATCATGGACGGCTTTTGAACCATTTGTGATGTAACTATCACAGACGATTTTAACTACAAATCGTCTGTGATAGTTAATTATCACAGACGATTTTTACTAAAAACTGTCTATTATATATAAATATCACAGACAATTTTAACTACAAATCGTTTGTGATAATAAACTATCACAGATGGTTTGTAGTTAAAACCGTCTGTGATATTTAACTATCACAGATAGTTTGTAGTTGAAACTGTCTGTGATATTATTTTCATTTCCTAAATCTATTTCTGTTTATTGGCTAGCAACCCCTCTGAAACAAGCAGATCAACACATGTATACATCTAATTCACATTTATTCATTTCAGAAATAAAAATATCCATTTCGCAAATCAATTAATTGAAATGAAATAAAATATTCATTAACAAATACACATGTACAATTAAGGTCATTCTTATCGTAATCAAATTCATTCTACATTGTGGAACTATCCATCTGATTTTATGACTTTAGACACAAAAAAGAACGTACACTCTCCTCGAATTTGTGCAAGATCGGTCTGTTCTAACGCAGTTATAGGGATGGGCGCACCCTGTCAATAAGTATATCAATGTCGTGTATACATATATAGCTTGATAGTATGAAGTAATTATTATAAGATTGACAAATCTTAGGATTGGTGATCTTCGGGGAATTGAGTAGTAGTTGTATACGGCGGCAAACATAAAATCCATAGGTGTTACCCGGCAGCTGCTGGTGGCACTGCAAAAATAGAAATTGTTAATTCGAGAGACATTACTATGAAGTGTTATATAGGATTAATGTGTTCTCGCGAATACCGAAAAATTTCAAACATGTCGCAGGGCGTTGGCCCCTCCCTTCGATGTCCGTACCTTTGTAACGTACATAGCGAACAACCTACATAATTAAAAAAAGTTAGTCTTAGTCATTCAGAAGGAAAGAAAGACTACAGTACAGTTATGTATGGAGAAAATGTATTTACCTATCGATTAATTGGCCGATAACTGTGGTGTCGGTTTTGTTCTTCAGGGAATCAAGGTATATTACCTTGTTCTATTTTGATATAATTACAATTAAAATACAATGGAATCTACACAGGTATGTCGGCTGCTGTCATTAAACCTAATCTCGTGTTACTTATAAAGTATAAATCAACAAGTATAGCTACTAGTGCAGCACTTACCCCTGGTTGTAGGGTATAAGTACAAATTCCTTATTGCGGTGAGCGACCAATGCTGTTGTAATGTAACTCTCGACGAAGGATGCATCCTCATTGATAGTATCTATGGCGACCAAGCGTAGGTCGAGGAAACCAATTGATGATTTCGATAATCTGGCTTCAGTCACCATGTATCTATATACTAGTAAGGTGCCCGTGCGTTGCAACGAAAAACCAAATAAAAGTGCTACATACTATCAAATATGATCTCAAACTGAATAATAAATATCAACCTTTTCTTACGTCATCATGTATTAAACAAAACATACATGTTCATATTCGTAAATAAATCCGGTTTGGGTTTTGGGTGATCTTTTGGAAGAAAAGCCTCATAAATTGAATTTGCATGAGTTTCCACCAACCTCAACCATGGAGTCAATGTCACTATCAGACCAATCATCCAAAGTCACAGATAAAACCTGATAAAGAACAAGTGGAAGAATGAACGTGAATTCGAAGGTGCGATTACATATTTGGTAGTCTAAGGAAAAAATAAAAAGGAATCCATATAGGCATATCGGGAGAATTATTTGGGAAGAACTAAAAGTGACAGAAATTTCTTGATGTTAAAATAACCTTTGAGATGTCTGGTCCAAGGGACCTGTGAACATCTCCACACTTTAAGCAAAGAAATACTCCGATAGTAGCAGACCTGAAATGCACAATGAATGAAGCTTATATAAATTTAAGATGGAAAGCATGCGAAATCAAAACAAGGGGTCTTTACTTGCTTCAGTGTACCGTTATTGTATTCAACAACATGGCTATGATAAAAAAAAAATGTGTGTGTATTGCTGTATTTTCATATAATAAATCAAATTTATCTAAGGGTTCCTGCAAATAGGACAGCCAATCATACCATACAATAATATGTATCAAATTTCAATCTTTTATTGACTGTTTTCTTTTGTTTGATACAAATCACTTGAATATGAATTGCTACTCTCTTGTAAGTATTACCAATATCGTATTATGCAGCTTCTTTCGTAACTTGTCAGCTTTAACAATTTGAAACTCTGCACATGCCAAACGCTCTTCCAGATCTTTTATTTTCTCCTTCTGTTCTTCATATCCTGTCATCGCCTCAATTGTGGTCACATCAGCAAGCTGCAAAAGTAAATAACAAGATCAAACGACAGAGAATGGTGCATTGTATGTACTTATTAAATTTTGCACAGATAAGATATGTTTTGTAACCTTCACTTTTTCAATGCAATCGCAAGTCGCTTCGCAAAGTTTGAATCGCTCTTCTTTGCATATTACACGCTTCTGAACACAAGCATAAGGGTAAGCCAAATAGCCGTACACACAAGAATTAACCAAGTGAATATGAAGCCACAAACCTCAAAGGTCGACACTTGTACACTCAAGCTTTCACAGTCTTTTGAAGACTTTCCACTTGTTCCTAATCAGCAAGTTCAATGCTCAAGCTATTCACTTGAGCAATGCATTGATCACGCTCATCTCTAACTTGTCAGAGCTCGGTTCCGAGGCACTCCACTTCTTTTCTAAGTTCTTCCTTCACCCTAATAGCCTCTTGCTGAGAAGTCTGAGAGAATATAAAACAATTCTAAATAACGGAAACAGGAAACATATGTGAAATCGATATATGAATAAAGCTTAAAACAAGAAACCTATTCCACACATTCAATATACAATCTACGCTTTTACGCTCGAAACATACAAAACTCACCCTGGAAGAATCCAATTGGTTCTTCATTGAGTTGTTAAGATCTTTAAGAGTAGCCATAGTTTCCATCATCTTTAAGAGTAGCCATAGCCATAAAAGAGTGGCCACTAATCCTTAATATCTTTCAATTTAGTTTCTCAAATTAACCATGGTATTGTACATTTGATCAATGAAGATCCCAGAATTAATGTTTTGCTGGATTGCCATGGGATTTCTCCATTCAGATTTTCAATGAAAAAGGTAGTTGATAGAAAACAATACGACCAGAATGAAGAAAACAAAAGGAAAATAAGCAGTAACAAAGCAAATTGCGCATTTCATGTAGCTAACCATTTATGTATTATTCCTTTTTAGTGGATTAGCACATTGGCCTGCATGCAATGGACCTAATTGTTCTCTTCGTGCAATCAATCATAACCTTATTTCTCTTGCAAATAACCAACCATTATTTATTTATTTTGTAATTAGGTATACATCTATGGAAATGATTAACGATTTTCCACTTGGAGCTCTCTAAGTGAACAACCTAACTGTGAACTACTCTTCAGATCCAGCCAATAACAAACTAAGATCCACCCAAAAAGAGAGAACCATAGGCGTAATGAATTCTAATGGTAAACTAAGCATTCACAACAATATTTTTTCTTAAATGAGAGTATTTATTGCATGCTACCTATGTAACTAAGCTCAGACTAACCAGGGAAGAATAAACTTCATCATAATAGAAAGACATCTAAAAAAGGGAGTGACTTACAGAGTTGCAAAAAAGAGAAGAATGTCCTGGGGATGAACCGATGTGAGCCGATTAAATCTTTTGTTCCTTCCTTCCCCAGAATCACTTAGAATAGGTGTGCAGGCAACACATTGTGGAGCAACCAAAGTTTTGTTCCTCACCAAGGGCAACTTAAGCTGCTCCAATTGAGATGGCATAACTGCAGTGAAAAATATTCAAGAAAAAAGAGTATAAAAACTTGAAAAGAGTATAAAAATAGTAGTTATTGCTGTCAAATACCAACAACAGTAGTGCAGTATAAGAAAAGAAAACTGCAGTGTTCCCATAAATAAATTACCTATATGTAAATATATGCTAAAAGCAGGATATATAGGTTTGTTTGCAACTCTAGAATGAAGAGAAGCCCTGCTGACACGAGAACACATGGCACTATACCTGCACAAAAAAGTATTTATTTCCATGAAACATGAATGTGAAGCATAGCCATGTTAATTATATGCATGTGAAGACAAATTACCCACAAATACTAAATTGCACCATGCAACCAGTACCCCTATTATGTAAGTAGCTGAACTCCCAAAATAGATCAACAACTGCAGATGCAGCACACTAAAACATGATGGTGAACACATGCACCTACCACATCCAGTGCAATATCAACACACTAAAACATGAAGGTGATCAAGGGGAAAACATGAACTTTGCAAATGATACAAGATGGGAAGACAGAAGAGAATCGGTAGTGAATTAAGAGATACATACCACATAAGAAACAACTCTAGTATTAAAGCCTAGTAAGGTTCTTCCAAAGTAGAGCATAGTAGCACCCTTTACATCATAATTCCAAGGTAAGATATCGATAGGAAATGCATAAGAACTCAGATCAGATCACTTTACCAAATAACAAACCTTAGCAAAATGTATAGAAAGCCAACCAAAAATGCAAATAGTAGCTGATATCCACATGGTCTTTGACAAATGAAAAAAGGACACAATTTGAAGATGAATCTGAAGTTTAAAAAAAATACACAATTAGCCCAATTGATAATTGAGCCATTTTACCATTTTACGTCCTAGAAAGTCTGCTAAGCACCTGCTAGTAACAACACCAATCATCGCCCCAATCGTCAATATAGATCCATAAATTGCAAATTGCAATGTTAAAATGAGGTGCTAATGCATATCATAGTTACAGAGGAGAAGAGTAGAGCACGAGAAAGGGTCCTGCACAAGCCATCTAGTAAACATAATTCATGAAGCTGGAAAAGAAAGCTTGTTCATGTTACAAACCTCAGAGATGTATAGTCCGACTTCATCCATCTACAGATCTATAATCTTAGGGCTGCCCAGGTGCAGTCACCCTACTATTTAGTAAAATCTACTGCATGTTCAATGTCTTATAGCTTCTACAATACTAAGTGCCTGTTTGTTGCCCACGACAAGCCAAAGGGGAGCACATTCCATCTTCCGCTGAGGTTCGCATGATCCTGTAATCACTCATTTGCAACATTCACCTAATTTGACTCACGACTTGTAACTAAAACCGAGCTAGACATTTCGTCGAGCACTTGGCAAGCACCAACAAAAGCCTCCTTGGTTCCTCCCTAGAACCCACTAAAAAGTCCGATCAAACAAAGAATCCACGAGAGCTCGCAACTACAAGGGTACAAGAATGGAGTAATAGTAGGTGGAAATAGTGGAAGAGGAGGTGGCGCTGACCTGATCTTGTTGATGAGGATCTCGCGGAGCTTCTTGACCAAGCGTATGCATCGCTCATTTCCCTCCTGCCGACTGACCAAGCGTGAAGTGGGGTACGGGGCTCGAGCTCAATGGGCAATGAAAAAGGGGAAGGAGCCGAGGATTGGTGGAGGAGCACTCATGACGGCGCTGATTTCCGTGAGGTGGCTTGTCGGAGCTGGGGAAGTGGCCTGGATAGCCGGATCTGACGGCGCCGTGCAGGGGACGGCTAGATCTGCTCGCTAGCCGCCCTAGCATGTGGCCTCGACTGCTGCCAGGGGAGGCGAGAGGGGGAGAGGAGGACTGAGGGTTGGAGCGTTGACGACGGCGTCGCCCAGGCAAAGGAAGCGCCAGGAGTCGGAGGTGGTGGGATTGGGCCCGTCTGAGGAGGTGACGAGGGAGCGGTTGAGGTGGGCGAACACGAAGCGGCGGGAGGGGCGGGGTAGGGCGGGATAACCTTGCAGATGCCGTAGGCCGCGGCCTCCCGCTCCACGCAGGAGAGGAAGGCGATGGGGTCAGCGAACTCCAACTTTGTAGGGCAGTACTCCGAGGCGCACGGGAGGCCGCGGAGCCACGCCGGCACAGGGGGATCCGGCGTACTGGCCACCGGCGGCTGCGGCTGCGGAGGCGACATGGGGGGCGCAGCGCGGCGCGACGAGGCGAGGGGCTAGGGTTTTGGGAGGCGGAGATGGGGAGCGGAGGGGAGCATTTGGGGGGTTTGAGGCGGAGGGGGATGGGAACGGGGGTGGAGATTGACGGTGTGGTGTGCGTGGGAGTGTGGGGGATGCGGGCGGTGTGGGCGGTTGCCTCACCCGCAGGGAGGCGCGGCCGTCGGCGCCGTGGGCTCGCGTCGCAGGAGTAAATCGTGAACGTTCATCGCTCTCGCTTAAATCGAAAGGCTGAGAAAGATTGAAAGAGGACGGACCAACCACCAACTCCTTCTTTTATAATAGTAAAGATATACACACACAAAAGCAACAAATTATATATAACATTTATCAGTATTACATGAAAGGAGACTGTGATTGTATACACTTACAGCGTCTAGTATCGAACGAGTGAGATGTCGAGGGCGTTGAGTGTGAAGAGATCAAATAAATCTTCGAAGGTCACCGCGAAGACACAATCAGAAGATCACCGCAAAGACACAATCATGAACATCGTGCTGCAAATGATGTGGCCTGAATTTGACGGTGAAACCTGAGCGCCATTGTCCCTCTAGCTTATTGGCCTGTTCCATATGCCACGTATGTAATCTCTAGCAACTAAGTCCTAGGGTTAGGAGGCGCTCTGTCGGGACGATCATCGGCTTGTCTAGCATGAATTTGTGAGTCAACGGTAGGTAGGAGATATCATCATTGGTCTTCTTTGATTTGTCTTTGCTGCCTCGGCTGTAGGTCAACTTCTTGGTAGTTGACTGTAGAGGTAGCTCCGGTGTGGAAAGCCCCCGTGGTTGTAGCACTGGTGCAAGTTGCTAAAATTATTATCATTCTGTAATGGAGCATAAATGCATAATCTAGGTTAATAAACAAAATTCCATAATGGAGCATTATCAACCAATTCATCATTTGCCAGCCTAGGTAATGTAACATGTAAATGCTAATGCACTGCTCAATAGAACTAATTGCCAATGGCATTGAAAACAAAAGGAGCAACTGTCCATGATCTGGAGAAGTGCATAACAGAAGGCAAACAAAAAAAAACAGAGCTTTGGACAAACCTTCTCATCAGAACCAGCACTTCCAACCACATAGCAGCCTGTAATTTTAGCAAGCTGCCCTACAATCTGACCAACGGCACCCAATGCGGCCGAGATGAAGACGTACTCGCCTTTCTTAGGCTTGGACACATCAAAAAATCCAGCATATGCAGTAAGGCCAGGCATTCCTGAATTATCAAGGTTCAAGCACAGTTAGAAAAAAACTGATCACTGTACCAGCTGTTAAATATGACTAGTAACTCAGCTTGCTAGATACTTGAGAGGACACAAAGCTTAAGACACTACCAATGACCAGCATGATGTCATATTCTTTTTGCTAGAATGGTTTAGACTACAGAGCCATTTCCATTTGTTGCTGCAGAAATTTTTCGGTATGAATCTCTGAACATGATCCGGCAAACACTAGCTGAACTTTCTGAGCTACTGTAAGAATTCCTCTTATCCGTTCTGTCCTGATTAACTAAATGTAGTTACATTTCTATAGTTCCACAACTTGGGGACAGTTCATCTATAGTTTCTACTTTTTCAGCCTCGTTTTTATGTAAAACATAATACACCAATTAATAGTACCTCGCCAGACAGATAAGCTGAACAAATGATAAGCTTCTGAAACATATTAACAGTCATATGTTTAGGTATTATTCGCACATCACCATCAAAACTGATAATGTCTCAATTAATAGTACATCGACATACCCTGAGAATGTCTGACACATATGAATCTCTGAACATGATATGGCATACACTGAGAATGTATGAATTTTTATTGCTTCATCAAAACTTAGAATGTCTGATACATATGTTTAGGATGGTTTTCAGGGATTTAAGATGACAATTTGCTTGCGACAAAAAGAGTGCGTACCGTAAGGAAACTCACCAAGAATACCTATGTAGTACGACAGAGGCAATTCAGGATGGTTGATCTTGAAAAGGGATTCTGGATTAGTGATCAAAGTGTACTCTTCCCATCCGGTTATCCCCCACACAAGATCGCCAACCTTGAAATCCGGGTGCCCGGATGCTACCACCTTGCTTACGCCAGAATTAGCCAAAACCTGGAAGGATCGTTTTATCCAGGGAGACATCAAAATTGTATCGCTTCCAGTGGAAACAAATATTCAGTGAAAGAAAACTGAATCCACCTGCAGTCCTGAACAGAAGGGATTGTTCATAATTCATTCATACTCATTAACCCCTTGATTGGTCTGACTGGCCAGAAATAAGTTAGGATATTCGTAAGAAAGCAGACACTGGCCAAATTGAAGCATATCTGGTGTCTGCTAAGAAGTTGAGAAATATAGTTTTGCCAACGCAAAATGATCAGGAATAAAGTGTTCACACACCAATAGGCACTACCACATAAATGGTTATCACACGGTTCTAAACTGTCATCACATACGGTTTTAAGAACTATCTGAATTTATACATCTGTGATAACAGACGGTTATCACAAATGGTTTGTGATAAGCCACAACACAGACGGTTCGTATAAAGAACCTTCTGTGAAGGAGACTATCACAGACGCCATCTGTGATGGATGAGTAGAACCGTCTATGATGTTCTCCTATCATAGACGGTTGGCAGATACAATCGTCTGTGATGTGCAAGTATTACATACGGTTTTTGCTTCGAGCTGCTTATGATAGTCCTTCACAAATGGTTTATACCACAAAATTGTATCTGATAGTTCGTTCTATACCTATTTTTTTTCTATTTTTCAGTTAGCCTCAGGAATGTTAGCTATGCTCTATGAAAATAAGCAAATACAACAGCAAACACAGCAGCACATTCCATTTCCATTAATATTAGAATCCACCATTACAACATTATAAGATAACGAGCAGGTTACATATCTAATACAACAAGAACCTGGTTAGAACATATCTCCTAATCCTACAAACCTAACTCTTAAACATGGCAAAAACATAGAAAAAATAGATATCTTAGCAGACAGTAGAAGCTCAACCGCACAGGCCTCTAATCTATAACCTTTTTGTAGCAGTGAGGGTTACAAGCTATCGTGTATAAAATGAACACGAATATGTAAGGTTGGTGTCCAATTTTGCTCCACTAGCCTCCACGGACAGCTTGTTTGACTAGATCTGAAGCCAAGGGATTTACCGGAATTTTGCAGACTCGTTGAACGGTCCATGGTCTAAGAGAGGAATAGAGTTTCGAAGTTGCAACACCTATCCCGGTCGGACTCACCGAACCAAGGATTTTTATAAAACAAATTGCAGACTTTCTCAAGAAACGGTTGAAAACTCGAAGGAATCTAACTAGAAAACAAAACCGACCGCTAAGGTGAGACGAACAGAATTTTTAACCAAACAAGTAGTGCATGCCAAAAAACCTGACCTCTCCAGGGACGAAGTCCGGGTCGTGGATGGGCTCCTCGTTCCGTGTCATGCGGCTGCGCATGTAGGGGTCGCAGGAGACGTAGAGGTTCTTGAGCATCACGGCCGCCGACCCGGGCGGCACAGCCAGCCGCACGGTGGCCGTGACGAGCTCCATGTCGTCCTCGGTGGGGATCCCCGTCACGTACCGCTTCAGGATCACCCTCCTGTTGCCCATCACCTCCCCCGCCATTGCTCCCCTGGTCAGCTTCCCTTCTTGGCTGTGCCGAACTGCCGGTGAGCTTCTGCTTTCCCGATTTCCTTGGGTGGGTGTACTTCTATCCGTGGGTCGTGTGGTGTGTGTGCCGACCATACGTTGGGAGTGTGTGGTGTGTGGTTGATGGTGCTGACCGTGAGGGGACAAGGGAAATTGAAGTCCTAACAAAGTATATTACACCCTAATCAGGAAGATGTTTTGACTAACTGTAGAATATGTGGTAGCAATATTAATGACTTCTATTAATAAAGGACTACACCAAGGGTCAGCGCTGAATATATTACTCTGCTTAAAGCTTCATTGCTTGCAGGGCAAAAAAAGGAACAAAAACCCAAAAGAAAATTGGAAAAAGAACAAAAAAAAAAGATGTACATGTTATTTGCATTTGTAAATAAGTTTCTTTGGAGTGGTACTGAAATAATTTTCCCTCCATCCCGCTTCTTTCACGTGGGTGACGCCTATGTTGCCGCTTTAGCATCTGGTCCTCCTCTCCCCTCTCTTGTTTCCTCTCCTACCACTCCCTCTTGTCATCATCTGTTCTGCTGTCGCCATCCCCCAATGGACACTCAACTAGCGATGAGTAGGTTGCGAAGGTGAAGGGTGATAGAGGAGAGAGGATACAACGGCAGTTGCCTTCGCAGCATGCAAGGCCACGTGCAAGGACGGCGAGGCGAGCGGATCTGGCTAGCCCCCTCACGTCACCATCGGATCTGGCCATCCTGGCCGCTTGTGGATCTAGTAGAGCAGCTAGCCATCATAGAGACGATCTCAATGGCATCACCCGATATGGGGAGATCATGATGTAAGGTCGGCCAGACGGCAAGTGTGACCCCATTATCACCGGATACCCTTCTGTAAATATATGTGGCCTCAAGTAAACTCATTTTATACAGCATGTACTACATAAAGATATACAAATATATATATCGGTGTGACAAGGATATAATAATTCTCTTAGTTATTACGTCATCATATTCGTCAAATATACCCCTTAGTGATAACGGATAAATTTCATAGGGTAGTCGTAAGTCTCACTGCGACCACTCTGTAGGCTCTTCTACGACTACCTAGTTGTAAGTTCCGCTACAACTACGTAATTGTAAATTCTTCTATGACTACCTAGTTGTAGATTTTGCTACGATTATCTAGTCGTAAGTTCTGCCACGACTACCAAGTCGTAAATTCTTCTATGATAGCCTATTGGTAACTTTTGCTACGAGTATTTAGTCATAAGACTTGTTACGATTACTTGACTAAAAGTCCTATTGCGATTGTTTGGATTAACGACCAACCTACTCCTGTAGTAGGGTAGTCTGACAAGACAGTTAAGCGTGCGTTTATACTCCATAACCACACACGATCTTATCCATGTCTCTCTGATAATAACCATCCTATGGTGAACTGCTTCCCACGTCTCTCTGACAATAACCGTCGTCTAGCGATTAACTGCCGAAGCGTCAAGACGCCTCTTGACAGGGAGCAACCGCCACTAATTCACCAATAATATAAGGAACATGTTTTGAGAAGAGAGGGGAGGTTGAAGCGAGTGATTGGTCCCAGTAGGGAGTAATATATTCTATAAACAGTGTAAATCCTTGTACTAGCCACGTTTGTAAGCCTTTCCACAGCAACATAGCACAGGACGTAGGGTTATTATTCTCTCAGAAGAAGACCTGAATCTGGATAAAGTTCTTGTGTTTTTACTCGGCATGATCACACTATAGTCTTGAGCGCGTTCCCCGAATCCAATAAATCATACATAAGATCGATATTAAAACATCGGCATGGTGTTTTGCAAGATGCCGTATCGCCATACCAATACCACATATCAATGCATCATAATCTAACATATACATTTGGATTTCCGTTGCAACTCAATTAAGACCTATGATGGTTATTTCATGACAGCCGACGACCGTCACCAATCATTAATTACAAAAGAATGAGTTGGTGGTCGTATGTCCATTTTCCTCCAATCATCCTATTCCTCTGACTTCTCACCACACTCCACTTTCCAGCAAATCAAAGTAACACTCTTCCATAACATAGTTATTTATACAGCCAATAAACTCCGTTGCTTATTTATATATACAATAATTTTATTGTAACGTACAAACACATAACCAATATAGTCTTGACATAAAACATCAACTGTAACCCAAAGACTCCCAAAGACGGGCAAACCAAACTAAACACCCATCCGAATTCCGATTTCCGAACATACATTAGCACTACTAGCAACAAAACACTCCTCAATTCCGACGAAACTCTCGCGCAACGGCGACCAGCTGCTTGCCGACGTTGCGCCCGGAGAAGAGCCCGATGAGCGCAGCCGGCCCCTTCTCGAGCCCGTCGGCGACGTCCTCCACGTAGGTGATCTTCCCTTCCTTGAGGTACCCAACCATCTCCTCCTCGAACTTGCGGTAGATGCCACAGTACTTGAACACCATGAAGCCCTCCATGCGGACGCACTTGGTGACGAGGCAGAGAAGGTTGCGCACGCCCTCGGGCTGCTCCAGGCTGTACTGCGAGATCATCCCGCACACGGCGATCCGGCCGTGCGTCCGCATGTTGAGCAGCACGGCGTCCAGCGTCGCGCCGCCCACGTTCTCGAAGTAGATGTCGATGCCCTCCGGGAAGCACCTGAGCAAGATCACAATATTCACAACGGGAAGGAACTCTTGGTAATCTCGTCTATTTGCAACGCAGGAATTTCATAGAAAAAGAATCGCAAACCTCTTCAGTGCAGCGTTGAGATCCTGCTCCTTCTTGTAGTTAAAAGCATCGTCGAAGCCAAACCTGCTTTTCAGGAGGTTGACCTGACGAGGCAGTAAATTTGTTTCCAGAAAATGCAATATCATTAAGTTGTGAAAACATTCTGATTTTGAGGGCAATAAAATGCTTGACAGTGTATTTCACTTCTTAGGAATAGAGAGTATTCTGATCCATATGTTAAACCATGGGGCACTGATGAAATTAGCTAAAATTATTATCATTCTGTAATGGAGCATAATCTAGGTTAATAAACAAAATTCCTGAAGATCTCCTTCAACCAATTCATCATTTGCCAGCCTAGGTAATGTAAGATGTAAATGCTGATGCACTGCTCAATAGAACTAATTGAAAATGGCATTGAAAACATAAGGAGCAACTGTTCATGATCTGGAGAAGTGCATAACAGAAGGCAAAGAAAAAAAAAACAGAGCTTTGGACAAACCTTCTCATCAGAACCAGCACTTCCAACCACATAGCAGCCTGTAATTTTAGCAAGCTGCCCTACAATCTGACCAACGGCACCCGATGCGGCCGAGATGAAGACATACTCGCCTTTCTTAGGCTTGGACACATCAAAAAATCCAGCATATGCAGTAAGGCCAGGCATTCCTGAATTATCAAGGTTCAAGCACAGTTAGAAAAAAAACTGATCACTGTACCCGCTGTTAAATATGACTAGTAACTCAGCTTGCTAGATACTTGAGAGGACACAAAGCTTAAGACACTACCAATGACCAGCATGATGTCATATTCTTTTTGCTACAATGGTTTAGACTTCAGAGCCATTTCCATTCGTTGCTGCAGAAATTTTTCGGTATGAATCTCTGAACATGATCCGGCATACACTAGCTGAACTTTCTGAGCTACTGTAAGCATTCCTCTTATCCGTTCTGTCCTGATTAACTAAATGTAGCTACATTTCTATAGTTCCACAACTTGGGGACAGTTCATCTATAGTTTCTACTTTTTCAGCCTCGTTTTTATGTAAAACATAATACACCAATTAATAGTACCTCGCCAGACAGATAAGCTGGAGAAATGATCAGCTTCTCAAACATATTAACAGTCATATGTTTAGGTATTATTCGCACATCACCATCAAAACTGAGAATGACTCAATTAATAGTAGATCGACATACCCTGAGAATGTCTGATACATATGAATCTCTGAACATGATATGGCATACACTGAGAATGTATGAATTTGTATTGCTTCATCAAAACTGAGAATGTCTGATACATATGTTTAGGATGGTTTCCAGGGATTTAAGATGACAATTTGCTTGCGACAAAAAGAGTGCGTACCGAAAGGAAACTCACCAAGAACACCAGTGTAGTACGACAGAGGCAATTCAGGATGGTTGATCTTGAAAAGGGACTCTGGATTAGTGATCAAAGTGTACTCTTCCCATCCGGTCATCCCCCACACAAGATCGCCAACCTTGAAATCCGGGTGCCCGGATGCTACCACCTTGCTTACGCCGAAATTAGCCAAAACCTGGAAGGATCGTTGTATCCAGGGAGACAGCAAAATTGTATCGTTTCCGGTGGAAACAAATATTCAGTGAAACAAAGCTGAATCCAACTGCAGTGCTGAACAGAAGGGTATTGTTCATAATTCATTCATACTCATTAACACCTTGATTGTTCTGACATGCACGTCAGAAATATGTTAGGATATTCGGAAGAAAGCAGACACTGACCAAATTGAAGCATATCTGGTGTCTGCTAAGAAGTTGAGAAATATAGTTTTGCCAACGCAAAATGATGAGGAATAAAGTGTTCACACACCAACAGGCATTACCACATAAATGGTTATCACACACAGTTCTAAACCATCATGACATACGGTTTTATAAACTATCTGAATTTATACGTCTATGATAACAGGCGATTATCACAGATGGTCTACGATAAGCCACAACACAGACGGTTCGTATAAAGAACCTTGTGTGAAGGAGACTATCACAGACGCCGTCTGTGATGGACGAGTAGAACCATCTATGATATTCTCCTGTCATAGACGGTTGACAGATAGAATCGTCTGTGATGTGCGAGTATCATAAACAGTTTTTACTTCGAGCCATCTATAATAGTCCTTCACAAACTGTTTATACCACAAAATTGTATCCGATAGTTCATTCTATACCTAAACTTTCTTTTTTTAGTTAGCTTCAGGAATGTTAGCTATGCTCTATGAAAAATAAGCAAATACAATAGACGGTTTGAACAAGATCTGTCTATAAAATACAATTATGAAGTCTGATGATGCATGGTTTAGAAAAATAATAAGGTTGAATTTGGTCTACTATGTCACGTCCAATTAAAAGGAGAAAGATAATGCAAGATTCAGCAAAAAAAATAATACGGTGGAGTTGGTCTACCACATTACGGTCGTGAGTCATATCATACGACCGTGACGTGGTAGGCCAAGTTCACCTTTTTTTCGTTGAATCATACATCACAGACGGTTTTTAATGCGAACTGTCTCTAATAATTATAGACATCACAGATGTTTATTGTTAATAACCGTTTATGAATTATCACAAACGGTTTTTATTAAAAACTGTTTGTAACAATTGCAAACATCACGATGGTTTTTAATACGAACCGTCTGTAATAATTCACAGACGATTCTTAACAAGAACCGTCTATAGTAATTATGTATCATTAATAAGAACTATCTGTGATAATTATATATCACAATATATCACAGATGGTTCTTGCTATCGCTGATAATATAGACAGTTACGTTTATAAAACCGTCTGTGATAATTGTAACATAGACGGTTCTAGGGAATCGTGTGTGATGAAGGGTCTATTATAGTCTTTTTTGTAGTAGTGAGGGTTACTGCTGAGCTTTCGTGGATAAAATGAACACGAATATGTAAGGTTGGTGTCCAATTTTGCTCCACTAGCCTCCACGGATAGCTTGCTTGACTAGATCTGAAGCCAAGGGATTTACCGGAATTTTGCAGACTCGTTGAACGGTCCATGGTCTAAGAGAGGAATAGAGTTTCGAAGTTGCAACACCTATCCCGGTCGGACTCACCGAACCAAGGATTTGTAAAAAAAACAAATTGCAGACTTTCTGAAGAAACGGTTGAAAACTCGAAGGAATCTAACTAGAAAACAAAACCGACCTCTCCAGGGACGAACAGAATCTTTAACCAAACAAACAAGTAGTGCATGCCAAAAAACCGACCTCTCCAGGGACGAAGTCCGGGTCGTGGATGGGCTCCTCGTTCCGTGTCATGCGGCTGCGCATGTAGGGGTCGCAGGAGACGTAGAGGTTCTTGAGCATCACGGCCGCCGACCCGGACGGCACGGCCAGCCGCACGGTGGCTGTGACGAGCTCCATGTCGTCCTCGGCGGGGAGCCCCGTCACGTACCGCTTAAGGATCACCCTCCTGTTGCTCACCTCCTCCCCTGCCGTCGCCGCCATTGCTCCCTTGGTCAGCTTCCCTTCTTGGCTGTGCCGAACTGCCGGTGAGCTTCTGCTTTCCCGATTTCCTTGGGTGGGTATACTTCTATCAGGCGAGATTATATGATATACCCTCTCTTTAGTTGGGAAATTAAGGATTTATCCTTTATATCTTAATGACACGTAGGATTATCATAAGTCACTGATATATAGATTAGAAGGATAAATTTTTAATTTTTATCTAAATGAAGGATATATGATCAATTTTTTCTTCTATCAGGTCGTGTGGTGTGTGTGCCGACCGTACGTTGGGAGTGTTGATAAGTATGACGTTCATGCTGACTATATATCGGTTTGAGTTATCCGGTTACCTAATTGCTGAGTTGTCGATTATGATGTTGGAATCTTAGTAGGTGTGGTATTATAGCTTTGTTAAAAATTGTACATATAGAGATAGTGAAATGATGAAGTGATATGGATCAACTAAAGATTAGTTGATGTGTAGGAATGCTCGATCTTTTCCGATATGCTTAGATTCCTTCTACTTTGGTTTTTGCAGATGGAGTCTTCTTCTTATCTTGATGTCGTCAATAACCTTAATAATGGTGATTTGCCTTAGTATGCAATGTGCACACTAGAAGCAATCTACCGACTCTCTAAACTGTGAATTCAGCAACGAAGACACGATGGGCAATCTCACGAACCTCTTGTTCTTGCCTTGCACTAACTTAGCAAGCTCCAAACGAGAAGACCTTGTAATCGCGCAATCTTGCAGTCAACAACCATCATGGTGATTTTCTCCTTTATTTTATAAGTGTAAAAACTTATCATATCATAGCCTAAGTTACAATGGGGCTAAGACTCTGGCCTTATATTGGCACCAAAGGTCGGCCAACTTGAATATAACACGAATACAAAAAGGCTACGCCAATACGAACTAAAAAGAAAATATCTAAAATAGATCCATCAGTTTCTCTTTCAATTTGTGTTGCGACTAGGAGGCTTCTGTGGCTGGCACTTTATGAATTGTATAAAGATTTAAATTATCTTTCCAACGAGTCTAAGAACACCCAAATCGGACTTTGTTTGTGAAAGTTATGGGCGTTTTAAAGTTAGCCCTGCTGGTTGTTCCGAATCGAGTCCGAGTTGGATTCAAATCTTCGTATCTTTCCTTTCTCAGTTTAGGAGGCTTCCAAATCCAATTTGTAGGTGGAAAGGAAACCTTCTCAACCTTATAAAAGTCATGTTGTAGCCCAATATTATCCACACTTATCTTGCAATGCACGGACTCATTATGTTTGGCATCTCTCACGTGTCTTTCCGGACAGCTTGTGCAGCGTCCAATGAAATTGTCATATCTTTGTGTAGGAATACTTCAAATCAAGTGCTGTTTGATTCATTGGAAAATAGACTTCATTAGCTTTGGTGTTGAAAGCTTCATGAACCTTATGCACAGAACTGTAAGCACTAAGATTTGATTGTTCTTGTGTCTTCCACTTGAGCCAAACTAGCTTTCTTTCTTCGCCACCCACACCTCCAATTCCATGTGTTACTATCTTGTCTACATTACGCAAAGAAAGAATCACATAAGCATCCGCATGAAGTAGGATTTTTTTATCTCTCCCATAACCGGTTGCTTCTTTCTCCTTGCTCAATTCAGCACTAAGTCTTATAACTTCGGAATGCATGGATGAAGCACAAATCAATGTAGCATTCACACTCTTAGCCACATCATGAAGCATGTTAGCAAAATAAAAGGTAAGAAATATTGAGATGTACTGTAATACAAATAGAGCTATGTTGTTTTAGCTTAGTTAAATACTCAGTTCATCTTCACAAATTCAATATTTTAGCAAGACAACAATTAATTATTCTCTTTGAATTGGAAGGAAAAGCAAAAATACAAGTTGGTGGTCGTACATTCGTTCTCCCCCTTGCCACCTCCCCACACGCGCAGGGCTCTTCGAATTGATTGTTCACTTCCCCACCGCTCCCCCACGACATCCTCTCCTCCCCTATGTGTGGTTGGCGTTGAGGGCACCCTCTCCCTCCTGCCCGCTTCTTTCGCCTAGGTGACACCTATGTCGTCGCTCTAGCCCCTGGTCCTCCTCTCCCCTCTCTTGTTTCCTCCCCATTTCCTCTCCTACCGCTTCCTCTTGTCACCATCTGTTCTTCTGTCGCCATCCCCGGCAGACACTCAACTAGTGATGCATAGGTTGCGAAGGTGAAGGGTGATGGAGGAGAGAGGATACAACGGCGGTTGCCTTCGCATTATGCAAGGCCATGTGCCAGGATGGCGAGGCGAGCAAATCTAGCTATCCCCCTCACGACACCATCGAATCCGGCCATCCCGGCCACTTGTGGATCTAGTAGAGCAGCTGGCCATCACAGAGACGATCTCAATGGCATCACCTGACAAGGGGAGATCATGATGTAAGGTCGGCCAGGCGGCAAGTGTGACCCCATTATCACCAGATACCCTTCTGTAAATATATATGGCCTCAAGCAGACTCATTTTGTCCAGCATGTACTACATAAAGATATACAAATATATATATAGTGTATCAGCATATCGGTGTGACAAGGATATAATAATCATCTTAGTTATTACGTCATCATATTCTTCGAATATACCCCTTAGTGATAAGGGAGAAATTTTATAGGGTAGTCGTAAGTCTCACTGCGACCATTCCGTAAGCTCTTCCATGACTACTTAGTTGTAAGTTCTGCTACGACTATCTAGTCGTAAGTTCTTTTACGACTGCCGAGTCATAGATTCTACTACGACTATCTAGTTGTATGTTCTGCCACGACTACCAAGTCTTAAGTTCTTCTATGGTAGCCTACTCGTAGCTTTTGCTATGAGTACTTAGTCGTAAGATTTGCTACAACTACTTGGCTAAAAGTCCTATTGTGATTGTTTGAATTAATGACCAACCTACTTCTGTAGTAGGGTTGTCTGACAAGGTAGTTAAGCATGCGTTTATACTCCATAACCGCACATGATCTTACTCACATCTCTCTGACAACAACCGTCCTACGACGAACTGCTTGTCATGTCTCTCTGATAATAACCGCCATCCAGTGGTTAACTCCCAAAGCGCCAAGACACCTCCTAGCAGGGAGCAACTGCCACCGATTTGCCAACAATATAAGGGACATGTTTTGAGAAGAGAGGGGAGGCTGAAGCGCGTGATAGGTCCC
The DNA here is from genome assembly GCA_036346265.1 of Melocanna baccifera. Classification (NCBI taxonomy): domain Eukaryota; kingdom Viridiplantae; phylum Streptophyta; class Magnoliopsida; order Poales; family Poaceae; genus Melocanna; species Melocanna baccifera. Next base: position 14,180,648 of record CM070709.1, read on the forward strand.
GGTAGGGAGTAATCTATTCTGTAAACAATGTAAATCCTTGCACTAGCCACGCTTGTACGCTTTCCACAGCAACAATAGCACAGGACATAGAGTTATTATTCTCTCAGGAGAAGGTATAAACCTGAATAAAATCCTTGTGTCTTTACTCTGAATGATCACACTATAGCCTTGAGCGCTTTCCCCCTGAATCTAGTAAATCATACGTAAGATCAATATTAGAACATCGACAGTTGGCGTCGTCCATGGAGAAGTTTCTTCCATGGCTCCGGTGAACTCCTCATCGATAAATTCTCAGCCCTCTGATGCCATCATGGCAGGAGAATGGAACGAGGAGAATTGGTTCGACTTGGCGAACTACGCAAATATCAACATGAAGACCTACTACGACTACGAGCAGGTCCTGCTTGCTTCCAATGGTGAGGTAGTTCCTAGAGATCTGTCTGAGGATTCCAGAGACCTTACCACAGAAAAGGCTGTGGAGAGATTAGAATCCTCTGCGGTAGTACGCCTACGAGAGAGTTAATTCTCCCCAAGTGGCAAGAGTCGGTCCGATAGGACTACACTATGGGTCAGCGCTGAGCATATACATTTTTGCCCTAGTGATGGATGAAGTCACACATGACATATAAGGAGATATCTTTGATTCTAAATATATTGCTCTGCTTAAAGCTTCATGCTTGCAGGGCAAAAAAGGAACAAAAACCCAAAAGAAAATAGGAAAAGGAACAAAAAAATAAGATGTACATGTGGTTTGCATTTGTAAATAAGATGGGCTGATGTTTCATAAATTGCATTCATAAGGTGATTCCAAGTTGATGCATAAGTTTCCAGTAAGTCATGAGAAATTTTTTCTTGTTCTGTTTTAGTGAACCATATGTTTCATAGGTTGACATGCAAGTTAATTGAGTGCGGAGCTGCAAAGATGCAACTAACGGAGGATGGATTATTGAAAAGGTTATTCCAAGTCCTTTTATGGAACTTATTCTACCATGAGGAACTTGGCCACGTCCAAGAGCTAGGTTCTAGCTTTGACAAGTTTGCTGCTCGCATATTATTGACATTCTGCTATGGATTGGGACAATATCATTTAGAATAGAACCTTAGATGCTTTGACTCTTATCATTTTTCCATATGAAAAATTTGTCACCTCAACCACTTGCAATTGGACAACATTTCTAGCTATGGATCTTGAGATCAAGTCAAACATCAAGTTCGAGGATGAAAAGCCTTCTTATTATCCTAAGTTTATAGTTAGTTACTTGCTTTTGCATGTCCATGGTGGAACTAGGATTCCTTCCATTTGAGTGGTATGAGGCCCTCATAAAGAAAACAAAAAAAAAGGAAACAAAGTATATGTGCAAATCTTGCAAGAGCCGCTTGTCAAACAGAACATTATTTTAACAAAAACAAGATTGACTTTCACACAGCTTCAATCAAATTACAAGTTCATATATATATATATATATATATATATATATATATATATATATATATATATATATATATATATATATATATATATATATATATAAATAAGAGGTAGGTGTAATTACACCCGGTGTAGAAAGAATTTTTCCTATATATATATATATATACATACATATGTATATGTATATGTGTGTATATATATATATATATATATATATATATATATATATATATATATATGTGTGTGTGTGTGTGTATGTATGTATGTATGTATATATCACATTAATTTAAAACTATTACAAAGAACATGATTTGGATATTTTGATTTCAAGGATGGTCCAAGGTATAGTCCCCATTAGATACCTATAGTCTTACCATCAAATTTTGAGCAACTACTGAGAATTTTCATCATAAGTACTCTAAATAATGTTCAAATTCATGACTTTTAGGCCCTTATACCTTATCATGTGTTATGTGTTAGATATATTCCATATATCTGTGTAACTACCCTATTGTATAAGGGGCTTCTTGTATATGTACATACCTGTACTGTAACATCCTGATTTTCAGAGATTCTTAAAAACCTGAATTTTAAAATAATTTTTTGGAATTAATAAAGCTTAATTAGAATTTTTAGAAATTAAAAAGGATTTAATGTGATTAAAATAAACTTCAACATGAGCTGAAAATATTTTATTTGAGTTCCTTCTGTTGCAAGGAATTTTCTGGTATTTTTGGTGAATTTTTTGGGATTTATCTTCTATTTTCTGGAGCCTTTTGAGTTTAGTTGAATTATCTGAAAAATAAAAATCAGGGAAAACCCTTTTGCACAGTACCAGGCCCGGCCCATTTGCCTCCTCGGCCCACCCCCGTAGGCCACGCGTCGCCACGCGCACGCTCCCGCCGCTGCCTCCCGGCGCCCGAGCCGCCCAGCCGTCCGATCGCCCGCCCGTGCACGTGACAGCCATCCCTCGGCCCGGCCCACACCCCGCCGCCTCACTCCCGCGCGGTCGCGCGCTCTCCCCGCCTTGCACCGCTCCCCACTGCCTGATCCCTCCCCCACGCCATGCGGCGCCATCCCGGCCGCCCGCACCCACACCTCACCCTAACCCTAACGCCGCCTCCATCCCGCGCTGAGTGTCTTCATCTCAACCATCCATGCGCGTACTGCGTCCGCACCGTGTCTGCGTCATCTCTGGATCGAACCCACCTCGGTTCGCATGCTTTAAAATGTTCACAGCCACCTCGGTTTCGCGTGCAGCCGAACGCCGGCGCCGTCACCTCCGTCCTCGCGCCCGCGCCGTCGCCAGAGTTCGTACTCGTCGCCGTTGACCCCGTCCCCGTCGCTGTCAACCCCGCCTCCCACCGCCGTCGACACCGGTGAGAAGCCGCGCCGTGCCCCTCTCGCCCCGCCTCCCGCGTCGCCTTCCCTGCCCGCGTCGTCCTCGTCGATGACCTGTGCCCCTCCGCCGTCCGCCGGACCTCGCCGTTGGTAAGTCCCGATCGCCGCCCCTCTGTCCCCGGCACCGGTAACCGCCACGCTGGCCACCGCCGAACTCGCACCGCCGCCTGGACCCGAACCCCGTTGCCCCCGCGCACATCCACGTCGTGCCCCACGCCACCTCGGTCGGAGTGCCCGCATCCGCGCTCCGCTCCTGCCTCGCGTCCACCTGTGCGATGCTTCGCGAAATGCGCAGGGACACGCATCGACGATCTGTCGGCCGACCGCCTCAATCTCAGCCGCTTACTGAGATCTGATCCATCGGCAGTGATTGCGCCACGCGTCGCATTCTCGGTCGCCTGATTCCACCGCCGCCGTTGCGTCCAATCCGCCCACGTCAGCTCTAGCCCACGTGGCAGCCACGTCAGCCCTACCGCCACGTGGCATGCCACATGTCACGCCACGTCAGCCAAAATCGGCCCAAGGTGCCACGTCACCCGCCAGGTCAGCAGCCACGTCAGCATTTGCCACGTGTCGGTACCAACTGTTGCCACGTCAGCCCTAAATTGCCGCATCAGCACCGCCGCCTGCATGCACTGTTTTGTGGATCGAGTCCACCGTAGACTCGTTCCGCCGTGCGCCGAGTTCACAACATAGTGCAATTTTTTATTTTTCCTAATTTCTTTTAGGGTTTATTTTTCGAGAGCCCGTTCTTCTTCGTCCTAGCTCCGATTGACCCCGTTCTTTTTTCTAAATTCATCTAAAATCAAGCTCTAGCTTTTGGTTCTGGTTTCAAGGTTTTTGGCATTTATTTTCTTATCATTTTATATGTTTTTTTGTTTCGATTGTTTTCTATCTCGTTAGATTTCGATTCCGGAGGAGCACGAGCTACACCCGAAGACCAAGAGTACCTCGCTGAGCATAACCAAGGCAAGTCGTGTCCTTTGATCATGTTGAACCTAGTTTACAATCTATTATTTAATTATTTTATTTTAAATTATCTTGCATTGCTATTTTTATTCAACCTTATAATTGGTAGTTATCATCCCAATTGATTAGTCCCTCCTTGATAAATTTTAACACCATAATTCCAATGTCACTAGAGATTGGGTAATAGTGATGCTATGCTAATTGTCACATGAGTTGGTACGATTAGAAAGCTTAGCCTTGCATAATTTACGACCGGGTTTGTCATCACATGTGAATTATTAATTTGACTTAATGAGATATGGAACTGTGGTTGGTGCCACGTTTATTAAAATTTGGGCCATGGCATTGGTGTGTCATTGGTGTGGTTATACAAAATTGGTTTCCACGTGGGCGAGTGATCGTGAAGTAAAGGGGGAAGTGTTGGTGCACTTTGAGGGATGTGAGAGTCTCGCCCGGGTAATGTTAAGGACTTAACTTTGTGCGCCATTGATCTAAGCTTTACCGTACAAACCACATGTCTAGTATGAGATGGACCTAGCTGATTAATTTGGGATGTTTTAATTTCAATCTCGCCATTGTGATGAACATGGTTGCTGATTTCCATGAGGCGTAAGGGGGGTGTGATGCGAAACCCTAGCAGGCGGGATTGCGTTAGAACTGAACTTTGTAAAGACCTTGTTGTGATTTCCTTAGCGCGAAGCTAATCACATCGTGTGGGTACAATTGTGCAACCTCTGCAGAGTGTAAAACTATTCGAATAGCCGCGTCCTCGGTTATGGACAATGCTCGGTGATTTCACACGAGGTATAGTTATTTCTGAAAAGTTGTGGATTTGTGGTTGGACAGTGAATGGTAAATTCACTGTCGGTTTAGCTTATGGATGAGAGGTCCATAAGTGGTTGGTTTAGCTTATGGATGGAAGGTCCATAAGTGGTTTATTTCAATTCTTTTGATTATCTATTTTTTACTGTTTTACTCAAAGTTCGCGTTCAATCTATTTATTGTATTTCAAATGTTATTTTATGCTAATTAACCTTTCAGCCATCCTTTAGTAAGCCTTGCATACTATATTGTATTCATTTTTTACAAACGACTTGCTGAGTACCAATGTACTCACGGCTTTATGTCCAATGTTTCTCATTTGAGGAAAGGAGTATCACTAGCAAGAGGTTCCAGAAGGAGACTACTTCGACGATTACGCGGATTAGGCTTCGCTCCCCACTCGATAGCCTGTGGGATTTCGATTGGCCACTACGCTTTACTTTGGATTTTCGCTGCTAGTTTTTATTAAGCCTTTCAGGCTAGTGAGTTTGTAAGCTTGACCATAAGGTCGTACTTTTGATATTTATCGATATTTGAGTTTTTCCTTTATTTTAGCGTGTGTATGGTTATGATTACATCTATGTTTGACTGTGTGCACTAGCGTGATTTTGGACAAGTGCTGTATACACAGAGAGTCCAAATTTGCATATTCGGGTCTCGACAAAGATGGTATCAGAGATACATCGACTGTAGTACGAAGCCCTAGTTAGAGTTGTCGTTTTTGCCAATTTCAAAATCTATTTTCTAAATCAAATCAACAAAATAAATATTTAGTGATCCTCTATTCTTCTCATATTCTTAGGATTCTTGCTCTTCGCTTTTTCTGCAATATTGTTTTCAAAACTTAATTTGACTTCTCATGCCCATAAAATCTATAGATGTCCCGAGTGTCCCAAAATCAAGAAGAGGTCGACCCGAAATTCTTCGAACGTTGATATGAAGTTCAGATCAAGGAAGCACCCAATAGGATTAAGAGCCATCAGAGGAAAGCCCTGTTATAGTTTTAGCATCGTGTAGACCGTTTTGCTTTTTCTTGCCGTTGTGTGTGATGTGAGCTGCAAATATTGCCATTAAAAGTATTATATTGCAATCAAGTCAACTTTTTATTGGAGTTTTTCCCCGGTTTTGTTGTTAGCCTTTTTCGGCTAAGTGTTTGTTTAGTTTAGATTGCCATTAGAGAAGCCCCCTTAGACGAATTTACCTCTCGTCTATGTTATTTCCCTCTCATCTTTAAAACCCAGTGAAGTCAGTCAGCAGTGGTTTCCCTTTTCAGAGCAGCAGCAAGATGGTTGATACCATGAGCTCCTCAGTAGTCATACTTTTGATATTTATCGATATTTGAGTTTTTTCCTTTATTTTAGCGTGTGTATGGTTGTGATTACTTGTATATTTGACTGTATGTACTAGTGTGATCCTGGACTAGTGCTGTATACACAGAGAGTTGAAATTTGCATATTCGGATCTCGACATGTACGTATATATATTAGCCCATTGGCCTCATGATGAATACAAGCACTATTCATAACATAGTATCAGAGCCAAACCTAGGGTTTCGACATACCTAAGATTTTTGCCTTGCCGCCGCTTCCACTGCGCTTGCTACCACACTGGTTGATACGGGATCGTCCGATCTTCTCGACGTAGGATGGATACTCGCGGGAGTCTTGATGAATCGTAGCTATCCTCCAATGCCAGTGTAAGGGACAAACACTCTTTAATCCGCCAAAACACACTCGCGTCGATTTCGCCGACCACCAAACGAAGATCTATCGTGCACCTAATTCCCAGCGGAAAGGCTGAACGATCTTGATTGAACAACACTCCTAATTCCCTCACGGAATTTCAGCAGCAATGATAAACTCGAACAAACTTTACTAGATTGATTATTCTCAAAGGTGGTCTCAGCCCTTAGGCTGCCAATACATGGCTTATATAGGACCTTGGGACGTCCATAGAGTCCACAAACCTAGTACAACTCAACCCTATATGGTTTTAGATACGAACTCTCACAAAAATGAAACTAGATTTTACAGCCGTTATATTTTTTGGTCATAACTTTTGATCTGAGACGAATTTGGTGCTGGGGCCAGATCCATTGCGTAGCCATTAAAATTATCTTTCCAACGAGTATAAGAACGCCTGAATCGGACTCTGTTTGTGAAAGTTATCACCTTTTTAGTGACTGTCTGTCAGGATGTCCCGAACCGAATCCGAATTGAATTCTGAGTTGAATCCGAGTTTGAATCCAATTGGCCTTTTGAGAGGTACGAATTGGGCTTGCAAATCTTATCCAAAACTTGTAGTTTAAGTCCTTGGACTTCTCCCTTTTGCTCTCCCACTGCATGTGCTTTCTTCCTTCATGTCTTTGGCACATAATGTGATTATCCTCTTCCTTTTTCCACTCCATTGCTTTCTCATTGACAAATCTAAGAATGCAACATGTGATAACATGAGGTAGTATTCTATCTTTATGAATAACAATATTATGTTTAGTTTGGAATAAGTTCAGCTGGCCATATTTCATGCGGCTCAATAATTTTTTCCAGTTGAACAATATATTTAACTGAAAAGTACAAGACACATGCGTATCCGCATCATCCTCCCCTTCTTCAAGAAAAGCCATCTTCGGCTTTTGATAGTCTGAAATTGTACTAAACAAAGAATACAACGTGTATGCATGGTATATATATTTGTCATCAACACTTCTTCTGCTTAGCACATCATGAACATCTGGAGGTGTAATAGACGAAAAGAACAACACATATGCATGGTATACGTAAGAATCAATTGTTGTGTCATTCTTGTTATTTTGCACAACCCAATTAGTGTAACAGCGATCGAAAGATGTATGCATTGCAATATTTGTATTCACATCATTCTCCTTCCCATAAAAGAAAGTCGTCCTCGACTTTTCTAAGGACATGGACAGATCATTAATGGGCAAAATCAAATTTAGTTGTTCAGATATGGGGAAAAAAGTTTTAAATGACATCTATGCTTCAACTGCGCTACTCTGATTACTTGTACATAATTGCTTATCAAAGGGTAAACAAATAGATTTAGGAAATCTTTTAAAATAGCAAACACTATTGTTGACACTCATCTCGTTGCAATCATGATATGGCACAAAAGATTGTTTATCCAAAATGTTTAATTTGAATTCAGTAAGCTTATCACATGTAATGCAAATTCTGTTAACATAAAATTTGTCATCTACACCATAATCTCCAATCAAATTGAACTTATATGTATAGGCATAGGTACTAACTAGTGATTTTGAATATGAAATTTCAGCAACATAATCAATAACACTAGATAGCTCTCTAGGATCATCAAACATGATGTAGTACAAAGAATCATTAGGAGATATTTTAGTAAGAACTTCCTTATGAGTAATCAATTCCACATTATGTAAATTGAGTAGGGAAATTTCAGAACATGGAATTTTCAGTTGATTATATGAGTTCTCACAATTACTTACCTTTGCACAATTAAATTTAGCACCAATATTGTTACCTCTGTCGTCCTCCACTGATAATGTCGGTGCTGAGGGTTTAAAATTATTAGGATGTACACACGGGGCAGCAAGCTCTTCATCTCCTTCTGTAATCATCTCCTCCTTATTTACCTTCAAAAGTGCCGATTGTTGAACGTTCAATTCTTCATCTTTAATGTCAACCTGCACAATGTGAGAAACAACACTAGAAGTAGTTATTAATGTGTTAGTTTCATATTCATCCCCACTTTGTTCATCTTCTACTTCTCTCTTTTCTTTTGGTATCTCTCTCACACTCTCAATTTGGATGCTCTCAACCTCACATATGGTGGAATCACACAGCTTACTCTTTTTATCACTCTCACTCAATTTGGCCCTGTGGCTTTCATCCTCGCATGGGTTGTGGTGTATCTCAGGAGTTATATGTAGCTTTGGAGTAGCAAAATATATCTTCTTGACCGAAGGGAAAGTCCCATACTCGGTCATCTTCTCATGTACCACACTAATAGGGGCAGAAGAATTGAAGTATGAACATGGATTGAACTGTGGTGCACGTCTCTCCATAAGTCTCTTCTCCTCTTTAATAGCATAATTCACAATATCTTGCACACTACCAAAATATTTATGTTGAAGTTTAGCGACGATCTTATAATTTAATCCTCTTTTGAAGTATACCTTCTCTTTTAATGCATTAGTGACACCGGCTCGACGTAATGCATCTTGTAGCTCAAAATAATATTCTTGCACTGTATTACTCCCTTGTGTGATACTCTCCAAATAGCGAAGCAATCCATGTGCATAATAGAGTGGCACAAATTCTCTCCTCATGAGTGCCTTCAAATCTGATCAAGATTTAATGAATTCGTTTTCAAATTGTTGATGCCACCAACTATAAGTATAATTTTCAAATTCTCTAGTGGCACACATCACCTCTTGGTCTTTGGGAAGCTTTTGAAATCTAAATACTTTCTCTATTCGCCATTCCCACTCAAGATACTCCTCTGGATCTTCACTTCCATAGAAAGGATTAAAGCTATCTTCGACTTGTTGTGGATGAAGTGCCCGCACAATATCATTCACGATATTCGAGTGTAACACTTTCATTTGATGATTGAATTCAATACGTATATCTTGTGCGAAATTGTTCATCTTGGTCTTGAGTTGCGTTTTCAAGGTGGAAGAAGTGGTGGCGAATTCATTGCGCAAAGTCCCTCTCAAAGATTGGAATTGAAAACGACTCGCCGGGGTATGCTCCTCTCCCATATTATCGTCTCCACCTGTCATGGTTAGTTGTACAAAGAACGCACAAATACCACAACATATATATGATATGTGGAGTTAACTCTATCTCACTTTTTCCTCCCCCAAGTAAAGTTCTTACCTTTCCAAAGTGAATTGAGGCCAAAAAGAAACTTACACTTGGTGGTGGTTACAATAGCAAGTGATGATCAAGCGGACTTAAAAGTGACTCATAATTGCAGGCAAAGGATATTTAGTGGAGTTTAGTATGGAAGTGTTTATTCAACACAATCTGAATTTCACGATATTGTAAAATTAAGTAATAATCCAAGCTAAAAAGTATTGCCTATGTGCCGATCCAAATGATATAAGTGAAGTATATGAACGCACACGCAATGATCAATGTGACTCAATGCAAACAAAATGAATGAGCTAAAGGAAACAATCGAGAATATTAGCTCGTTTTGCACCAAGTACTAGGAGAGACGCTAGCCAATTGCAATAATATGAATTTGAGGGCACAAGATTGTCCAAAGAAATTAAATACACAATCTGAATTTATGGACTAAGATTAACTCACCCAAATTCGGCCAATGCTTTCTTTTCTTGCTTTCTTTTTCTTTCTTTCTTTTTTTTGCTCAAGCCGTGGCTCTTCTTTTTTTTTCAATTGGCTGCCTTCTTTTTTTTGGCTCTTTTTTTATACTCAAGGCCGAACTAGGTTTAATTGTTCGTATATTCTACGTAAGTCCAAAGTTGTTCGGCAATGTGTAGATAATTCTAAAACAGCTCTAAAGTAATTATCAAAGACTAGTCTTAAGGTTGAAAGGATTTAAGTGAAGATCTTAACAGACGCTCAGAATTCAAACCGCAACAATTTCAAATGGTCTGAATGTGTCCAACTAAGATTCTTGTGGCAGTTAGGGTTTCTTGTGGCCAAATCAATCAAGAAAAAGGAAACCCAGATATATTCGGATGTGATATTCTTTGAAGATGCGCAAAAATCTTATCTGGACAGCAAGAACAAGATTTCAAAAAGTAAATTGAATTTACTTTTTTTATGCTAATTGAAATATCAACTAGCGGATTTTCAACGGTTTAAAATAACAACGATTAAGCAACGCAAAAGGACACTAAGATCAGCACGTAAACAAAATTTCTAATGGATCAAAACTTAATAAAACTCATGAAAATAACAGATACGAAACTAGGGTTTGAATTTTTTTTTGTTGCAATTTTCGGTTTATTGGACTATAGGACAGAAATAAATCAATCTAAAAGTAAAGGGATAAGATCCTACCGAGTAAACCGCGCTCTGATACCAAATGATACGGGGTCGCCCGATCTTCTCGACGTAGGATGTATACTCGCGGGAGTCTTGATGAATCGTAGCTATCCTCCAATGCTAGTGCAAGGGACGAACACTCTTTAATCCGCCAAAACACACTCGCGTCGATTTCGCCGACCACCAAGCGAAGATCTATCGTGCACCCAATTCCCAGCGGAAAGGCTGAACGATCTTGATTGAACAACACTCCTAATTCCCTCACGGAATTTCAGCAGCAATGATAAACTCGAACAAACTTTAGTATATTGATTATTCTCAAAGGTGGTCTCAGCCCTTAGGCTGCCAATACATGGTTTATATAGGACCTTGGGACGTCCATAGAGTCCACAAACCTAGTACAACTCAACCCTATATAGTTTTAGATACGAACTCTCACAAAAAGGAAACTAGATTTTACAACCGTTATATTATTTTGGTCATAACTTTTGATCCGAGACGAATTTAGTGCTGGGGTTAGATCCATTGCGTAGCCCTTCAAATTATCTTTCCAATGAGTACAAGAACGCCTAAATCGGACTCCGTTTGTGAAAGTTATGACCTTTTTAGTGACTGCCTGTCAGGCTGTCCCAAACCGAATCCGAATTGAATTGTGAGTTAAATCCGAGTTTGAATCTAATTGGCCTTTTGGGAGGTACGAATTGGGCTTGCAAATCTTATCCAAAACTTGTAGTTTAAGTTCTTGGGCTTCTCCATTTTGCTCTCCCACTGCATGTGTTTTCTTCCTTCATGTCTTTGGCACATAATGTGATTATCCTCTTCCTTTTTCCACTCCATTGCTTTCTCATTGACAAATCTAAGAATGCAACATGTGATAACATGAGGTAGTATTCTATTCTTATGAATAACAATATTATATTTAGTTTGGAATAAGTTAACCTAGCCATATTTTATGCGGCTCAATAATTCTTTCCAGTTGAACAATATATTTAACTGAAAAGTACAAGACACGTGCGTATCCGCATCATCCTCCCATTCTTCAAGAAAAGCCATCCTCGGCTTTTGATAGTCTGAAATTGTACTAAACAAAGAATACAACGTGTATGCATGATATATATATTTGTCATCAACACTTCTTCTGCTTAACACATCATGAACATCTGGAGGTGTAATAGACGAAAAGAACAACACATATGCATGGTATACGTAAGAATCAATTATTGTGTCATTCTTGTTATTTTGCACAACCCAATTAGTGTAACAGCGATCGAAAGATGTATGCATTGCAATATTTGTATTCACATCATTCTCATTCCCATAAAAGAAAGTCGTCCTCGACTTTTCTAAGGACATGGACAGATCATTAATGGGCAAAATCAAATTTAGTTGTTCAGATATGGGCAAAATCAGCTTTTCAGATCAGCACCCGGACGCTGGCCCTTCCCTCCTTGTTGCCGTCGCCAGTCGTGAGTGGTCTTGCCGGCCTCCTCTATGCCAGATCTGCCTGCCTCTGACCAAATCTGGTGACTGCTGTCGTTTGCCCGCCTGGATCTGGTTTTCTCTGCGTCGGATCTGCCTGCCTCTGACCAGATCCAGCGATCACCGCCGCTCTTCGGTCGCCGGAGTCGAACTGCTAGAGCCAGAGTTGCTCGGAGCACCAACTGTCACTCCTTTGCTCTTCGGTCGCCAGAGTCCCCGGCCGGAGTTGTCGTTGCGCCATCGTCGGTGGCCGCTCGGAGCGTCGCCTAGCCTAGATCTCCCATCGCCGCTCTCTGCCCGCCCGCCGCCGGCCTAGATCTGCCGGTTCAACGCTCGGAGTGCGGCCACCGGTCAACGATATTTGGCCAGCGATCAGAGGGGCTCGGGCAAGAGGGGGCCGCTCAGAGCGTCACCTAGCCCGGATTTCCCGTCGCCGCTCTCTGCCCGCCCGAGTGACACCGTGAGGGAGGGTGGTTGCCGCTGCCGCTGTCCTTCCGCGGGATCCGGGTCCACCGACGTCGCCTTCTATCACCGGTAGAGATTGCCTTCGGGGCCGCTGGCGTCGCCTTCATATCTCCGCCCTAGATTGCTTCCGGGGCCTCCGGGCCCATTTGTGTGGTCGTCGTAGTCAGTTTTAAAGTTACAACCGACTGAATAAAAAAGGAAAGAAAAGAAAAAAATATCTTCTTTTGCAGGCTCAATTTCTGTGCCTCGTTGTCCGGTGATCTTCGATTGTCTCAACCATCAGGATTGGTTTCAGCATATGCGTCTCTACATGTGTGGTCAGTGTCTTTGGGAGTTTCTTACCGGTGAGTTGCCTTATTTGTCTCATCCTAATCCACCTGTTGCGCCTGTACTCCCGACTGATGCCTCTGAAGACACTCGTACAAAGGCATCTGAGGCTTTTGAGGTCGCCATAGAGACTTTTCAGTCTCAGTATGCTGCTTACAAGACATGGATCGATGAGGATGCTCATGCTTCTGCTATTCTGGTTGCCAGCATGGAAGTGCACGTCATTGGTGATGTTGTTGGTCTAGCATCCGCCTAGGCAATGTGGGCACATCTACGCACCTGCTACAAGCCATCTAGTGATTCCTTGTATCTTAGCGTTGTGCGTCAGGAGCAGTCGCTGCAGCAGGTAGATGCCACTGTGGATGAGTTCTACGCTCAGCTGTCCGCGATATGGTGTCAGATTGACTCTTTAGGGCCAGATGTTTGTCGCACTTGTCAGTGCTGTTAGCGTCAGCAATCCCATCTGGAGTTTTGTCGCATCTACAACTTCTTGACACGTCTCCGGTCAGAGTTTGAGCAAACTCATGCTCAGTTGCTATCTCGTCACCCTTGTGTGACTCTATTGGAGGCCCTTACAGCTGTTCGAACTGAGGAGATTCGCTTTTGTGGTTCGGGTCTACTATCATCATCGTCGTTTCCTTCGGTTTTGCGCTTCTTCAGCTTCTACACCTGTTGCATCGCCAGTTACTTTTTCACTGGTTGCGCCTCCACCAGTGATAGCTGCTGTTGGTAGGGGACTCCACTACACCTATTGCAACAACGATGGACATGTGGAGTAGTTTTCCTACAAGAAGAAGGATTTTCATCGTGGTGCTTGTCCTTCGAGAGGCACTGGAGGTTCCTCCTCTCAGCAGAGTCCTAGTGCCTCTAACACTCAGTAGTTTCTACAATTGCTAGGCCGCATAGTTGCTTCTACATCGTCAGGTACTACTGGTTCTGCTACTTAGTCTTCGGGTGAGAGACCACCTTCTACTCCTTTCTCAGGTACATCACCTTGGATCCTTAATTCTGGAGCTTCTTTTCATATGACATCTGATTCAACCACTCTTACTTCTATTAGTTCTTTAGTTGCTCCTATCACCGTTCGAACAGCGGATGGTGCTTCTCTTTCTGTCACAGGATGAGGCACTCTTTCAAATATACTTCTCGTTCCTGCTATTTCTCACGTCCCAAAACTAACCATGCATCTCATATCTGTCGGCCAGCTAACTGATCATGGTTGTCGTATTATTCTTGATTCTGATTCTTATTGTGTTTAGGATCGCCGCACAGGGACTCTGGTTGGTACTGGCCCTCACCGCCGTGACTCCCAATGGTTTTGGGAGCTTGACTGGCTTCGTCCTTCTTTCGCTACCCCTGTCAGTCTGGTTGCCTCCACCACTGCCTCCGCATTTGCTACAGCCTCCACCGCCTCTTTCACTCAGTGGCATAATCGTTTAGGACATCTTTACGGGTCACATATGTCTTCTTTACTTCGTCATGACCTTTTATGGTCTATATCTGGTGATGCTTCTCTCAATTGCCAGGGTTGTTAGCTTGGCAAATAGCTTCAACTCCCCTATCCTTCTATCGAGTCAGTATCTCAGCGTTATTTTGATCTTGTTCATTCTGATGTATGGGGACCAGCTCCTTTTGTCTTGAAAGAAGGTCATTGATATTATATCATTTTATTGATGTTTTTTTGGCATACGTGGATATACTTTTTATTATCTTGTAGTGATGTTTTTATCTCTCTATAAGACTTTTGTCACCATAGTCCGTACTTAGTTTAACTCTTCTATTCATGTTTTTCGTGCTGATTCTGTTGGGGAGTACTTATCGAGAGCTCTTCGTGGTTTTCTTGTTGAACAGGGCGCTCTCCCTCAGTTTTCTTGTCCCGGTGCTCATGCTCAGAATGGTGTGGCCGAACGCATGCATCGTCATCTTCTTGAGATAACTCGTGCTCTTATACTTGCTTTTAATGTTTCACCACACTTCTGGGTACAGACTGTCTCTACTACCACTTTTTTATCAACATTCAGCCCTCCTCTGCTCTTCGAGGTGGGATTCCAATCGCGCGTCTATGTGGCAAAACTCCTGATTATTTCAGTCTTCGCCTCTTTGGGTGTATGTGCTATATTCTTCTTGCACTTTGTGAACGCACCAAGCTAACTGCTTAGTCTGTTGAGTGCGTTTTTCTGGGTTACAGTGCTGAACACAAGGGATATCGTTGATGGGACCCTGTTGGCTGACAGATGTGGATTTCTCGGGACGTTACTTTTGATGAGTGTCAACCTTTCTATCCACGCCCTCCTAGTGATAATGTTGCATTAAAGCATTCATATTCTGCATCATGGTCTGCATCATCTGTGTCTGAGCCACCAAAAACTGACTGAGAGCTGGGTCCAAGCTCACTGGCGCTGCCTGGGGTGGTTGGGTGGCACTGCTCCCTGGATCCTGGTTTGCCTGGTTACTACCAGCGGAGTTCTTGGTGTCAACCATTTTACTGCTGCTCTGAAAAGGGAAACACTGCTAACTTCTCCAAAGGCACAAAAGGTGAGAGGAAAAAGCACAGGTAAGGGGGTGAATTCATCTGAGGGGGTTTCTAATGGCAACCTAAACTAAACAACACTTAGCCAAAAAGGCTAACAATAAAACCAAAAAAAATAACTCTAATAAAATTTTAATATGATTGCAATATAATGCTTTTAAGGGCAAGATTGCAGCTCACATCACACACAACTACAAATAAAATCCAACGTTCTACTCGCACTCTCAAATCTAAAGGCTCCCACTCGGGTCCTAACAGGTAGGGCTCGCTACTCTCATCCTTCGAATCACTATACACCACCCACGAGTTCCAGACTTGTGGTGACTGCTCTTCAATTAGGGCTGGGATGAAGTGCCGAAGGTACTCCTGTCGGTTGCCGATGATGCGTCGTCTTTCCTCGGCTCGACGATGTAGGCGAAGGTAGGGGTACTGGTGACTGCGGTCGAGGCTCCTCCCTGACTGGCTCCGGTAGACTGGGGGTGGCTCCATACTACTTCTTGAACCTTCGGATGAGTCTGGATATATTGATCTTGTATAACATGCAAAGTCGTCGAATGACCTTGTGCGCGGCTCCTTGTGCTGACCATTCTCCACAAGCAGCGATGTTCTTGAAGCTGTGGTGTAGAACTTGTTTACCGACTCTCGTGGTGAAGTACAATCTGGTGACACTTCTGATACGTTGGCCTTTCTCTTTCTCATCCTTGGTGAGGTAGACGAGCGATCTGTTCAATCCAAAGCTCTGCAATAGCACACGGAGAAGTCCTCTTCCTCCTCCCGTCTGGCTGAAAGAAGCTTGAGACATCTAATACATTTATAAGGTAAAGATCAGTTTGAGGATTTGTGAAAACAAATTTTATGAGAGTGGGGTGAAGAAATAGAATCCTAAGAAAGAGGTAAGGGAATAGAGATGTTACTAACTATCCAATTTAGTTGGTTTGATTTAGAAAATATTTTTTGGGGCTAAATGACTATTCTAACTAGGGCTTCGTCTTACAGTTGATATGGCTCTGATACCATCTCTGTCAAGACCCGAATATGCAAATTCGGACTCTTTGTGTATACTGTACTAGTCCAAAATCATGCTAGTGTACACAGTTAAACATAGATGATATAACAACCATATACACGCTAAATAAAGGGAAACTCAAATATTAATAATTATCACAGGTACGATCTTATGGCCAAACTTACAATCTCACTAGCCGGAAGGGCTTAAAAACTAGCAGTAACCATTTGACATGCCCACAAGCAATCGACTGGGGAGCGAAGTCTTATCCGCAAAGTCGCTGAAATATTCTCCCTCTGGTACCTCCTACTGGTAATACTCCTCCTCCTCAACTGAGCAACAGTGGGCATAAAATCGTAAGTACATTGTTATTCAGTAAGTCATTTATAACAACTGACACTCGGCGGTTAGGGCTGACATGGCACTAACACGTGGCTGCGACGTGGCACGAGGGGTCGGGTTGTGCTGACGTGGCACTGACACGTGGTGCTGATGTGGCACCTAGGGCTGACGTGGCACCGACGCGTGGCTAGGGCTGACGTGGACGGTCGGGCATGGCGGTTGGCGGTGGGATCGGACGGCTGGGGACTTGACACGTCGCACGATCTGGGACGTCGATCCAGATCTGGATCCAACACTGTTCACAAGGGTTTTCTGATTTTCCTTTTTTAGAAATTTAAACAAATAGAAAGGAACTCTAGAAAATAGTAAATAAATCCGAATAATTCACCAAAAATTTCAAAAAAATCCCTGAGACACAAGTAATCCAAATAAAATAATTTTAGCTTATGTTAATGTTTATTTTAATCATATTAAACTTTTTTAATTTCTAAAAATTCAAATTAAGCTTTATTAATTTCAGAAAATTCCCAAAAATTCATTTTTAAATTTAAAAACTTTAAAACTCTGAAAAACAGGGTGTTACATCACTCTAAGAAGCATATCTCCTAAATCCATGCTGATCCTTTGAGAAATGATTTGGCTAAGCTAGGGTTTTCTTGAAAAGACTACATGCTACAGAATATATTCTATATGGAGAGAAAGGTCAGAGCTGTGCCATGCAAATCACAAACTGGCACTGAATGAGTTTAAGTGGCAAGCACTATCTGATTCCTCCTAGTGTCATGTAGACAAGTGAAGAGGGTAGCCTTACATGGAGATCAGGCCCGGCCCTGGGGGGGCGAGCGGGGCGGCCGCCCCGGGCCCCCAAAATCCAGGGGCCCCGGGCTCATCGCTCGGCCGGACCCCCCTCGCTCATTCACTTCCCCAGGCTAGGGCGTCCGTCCCCTCACAGATCCGCGCGCACGCCCCCAACCGCATTCCTCCCCCTCGCGGCCTCGCTCTCCCCCCAGCCTCCGCCGCCCTCCTCCCACTTCCCCTCCCCCTTCCCCTTCCCCGCCGCCCCCCGCCCTCTCCCCCCGCCGGCCCCCGCCCTCCTCTTTCCTCCCCCTCCCCCTGCCGCCCCCTCCCCCCGCCCCCCCTTCCTCCCCCTCCACAGATCCGCGCCCCCCCTCCGCAGATCCGCGCGCCCCTTCCGGCCCTCCCCCTCCCGGCCTCCTCCCGCCCCCTCCTCCTCTCCCGCCGCCCCCCCCGCCCTCCCGGCCTCCCCGCCGCCCCTTCCTCCCGCCGCCCCCGCCGCCTCCTCCCCTCTCCCCGCCGCCTCCTCCCCCCCCCCCCCGCTGGCTCCAGCCCTCCTCCCCCTCCCCTGCGCCTCCCCTCTCCTCCCCGATCCCCGCCGCCTCCTCCCCCCGCCTCCTCCTCGTCGCCGTCCGCTGCACCGTCCAGCGTCCAGGAAGAATATCCGCCGCTAGGACCACTGCACACTACTGCTTCAAGAGAGAGCTTTTTGAAAGGCATCCAAACAATCAAATCTCAGGTGAAATTTATATAATGTTTATTGATACAAAGAATGATGTTCTACAATGATATCTACTTCCATTATAATCGCTCTCGGATAACAAAATCTATTAGAAGAAATCATTTATAATTTACTCAGTAGCCTTGAATCTGTTGATAGCTTGATGTAATCAACGATGTTCTAATAATCTAATTTGACTACCATACAAATTTATTCAGGGAGGAAAAATCCTCATTGGTGGATCTGCTATTGAATCAGAGGGAAACTTCGTTCAACCAACCATTGTGGAAATTTCACCTTCTGCACTAGTTGTGAGGGAAGAACTATTTGGTCCTGTCCTTTATGTCATGAAATTTCAGGTAGCAAATAATCCAGTACTTTGTGTTATTGACCTGTTCTATGTGGTGTCGATTGTACATCATTGCGTTGTATCATTATCATAAACATGTATTATCTCGGTTGTCGTTATCCTGCAGACCCTGAGGTAAGCAATTGAAATCAATAATTCTGTTCCTCAAGGATTGAACGGTTCTATATTTACAAGGAGACCAGATGTTATTTTCAAGTGGATTGGGTAAGTATTGGTTCAACAACCCAGAGTGTTACCCTCGCTTGCTTGTTTTCTCATTATGTTTTATATTTATTTGTTTAGTATTGAACTCAAGTTTCATATCAATAATGCAATTAGCCAATTATGATATACTTTTGTTATATCGTGGTATGGGTACAAATTGACGTTAGTTTTAGGTTGTTAGAGTTCAGCCCGGGGCGTAGCTAAATCCTGGTTCCGCTACTGAGGGCCTCTATTTCTAGTTTCTCCTCGGGCCCCTAAAATCCCAGGACCGGTCCTGATGGAGATGAGGAGCCTTCCTCTGTTAGCCAAGAATGACTTACCTATGTTAGCTAAGAGTCCTGATGATGGATGAAATGTGGCTGCTTGGTGAAGTCTTCTTGTCTAGGAGAGTGATCCTCATCCCCCATGCTAGGCTATCCCTCTTTCTAATTCTCAACTTCTCTTTGCTTGTCAGAATTCTGTGTGTGCTTTACTATAAGATTCAGTTCTTACAGTCCAAACTAGGATTCAGATCATCCATCACCAATTCAGAAGCATGGTTTGAAGAAGTGAAGGTAAAAGAGAGGCAATTAAAGAAGGGTATGAAGTGCCAACAGAATTTCAGCAATCTGTTTTCTCCCTTGAGATGTGGAAGTTGAGCAACTCTTCTACCGTTGCTCTAAACCATTTCTAGTGACAGTGCAATTAAAGAAGACATGAAGTGCCAAGTGAAGCGGAACAAATTTTCTCCCGCTCTTCCTTGAGATGTGCCAAGTGACTACATTAGAAAGAGAATATGAATTAATGATATGGCTATGATAATTCTACGCTGCCACTCCGAGCACCTCATTTTATAATTTAGCAACAGAAAATGTTGAGATATACACCGCTCCAAGACAATGAATTGCTAGGGTACTACTCCAAAAGTTGAAAATATATATTTTTGCTTCTAACGAAATATTGGCTACATTAAATGGTAATATTACTATCTAGAAATGCAAATCGGACCAAGTTCCCAAAATTTAGCCCAAAATCATTAGTTTTGACTAGTTAACTCCAAATTTTGGGTTACATCTAGGATTTTAGCAAGAAACTTCAAATGCATAGAGGGAGGTGACTATAAATTATCACAAAACTATAAATGAAATATACTGAGGGCATATAACGATTGAGAGATAATTTGTTTTAGTGGGAAGGAGGGACTTCCAGCTTGAAAATGTTATGCTATGTTCACAATTGCAGTGATATAATTAATCTTTTTCTTACTTATATGCTATTACAAAAATCAATGTTAAAATTTGATATGAAAAGGTTGAAAAAAGTTGCACATTTTGCACCAAAATGAGTAATATATAAAAAAAATTTACACCTGAAATTAAAATGGTACCGATGTTCATGAAAAGTGCAATAATTGCCTTACTTCGTCCCTATATTTTTTATGTGTTACTTCGTCCTATATTTTTTTTGTGTTTGGGGCTGGTGGAGTACTTCTGCAATACTTTGTTATACATAGCATTGTTCAAATCTTGAACTTTTAAAAAGAAGTTGGAATAGAGTTCCATGTATGCTATAGTTTGTCAAAAATTTCTAATAAAAAAATCCAGTTGATCATATTTTGACTGTTTTCTTGGGTTGATTTACAGCATGAATAGGAGCTTAGTTGTAGAACATGTTAAACTCCAGCATATTTCCTCCAAAGATGTTACTAGATATGTTAGACATAACTTCAGCAACTTTACACAATTATTGTTTTCTATAGTAAATATCAATTCAAATTACCAATGCATGCTCAATATTCATAGGGAAAACAAATGCTGTCATCCACCGTTCAGCACAACCAACATGCATCTTGCTTGCATTTACAGGCAAAACAAAACACCATGCATCTTTCACCGTCATCTGTCACTGCTTTATGTCTTCCCTCACATCATCTATAGAACATCCCCTTTGTCCTACTATGCCACTAGACCAGAGCAAATCTTGGACTTACGCAAAACTCAGTTCAAACCACCAAAAGTCCAAAAATCCCAACTATACCTAAGCGATGGTCTGATTGTATTTATACCTTGGATAGTAAAACAGCCAAACCCACAAGATGTATTTACCCTATGAAGCACAACAGGCCAGGTTTAACCAAATAAGCCAAACTTGCGGCCGTAAATTCCAAAGTTGGCCTAACTCTAAGCCCAAACTCAATGCACAGTTAGCCGAAGTGGAGACAGGATAGGACCAACTAGGGAATAAAAAACCGGCGGGTACAGACTGATAACTGCCGATAACCGGAAAAAATGGTGGAAACCGAGAATATAAAAAATAGTTGGGTTACTTTTAACTTTATGACTGTATAATGTATTTTTTATGATGGTTTAGGCTTTTTTTGTGCTAGATTACCTATTAAATGAGCTAAATAAACTTCAATTATTGTACTCCCAACTCAAATTCAAATTTTTGAGCGTTTTTCCGGTTTTTAGACAGTAACCGTTCTAGTTACCGATTTTAAAACAACCCCAATTCAAATTTTAACTTTTGAATTTCAACCCTTTTTTTGTTACCAGCCGATTACTGTTACCGGCCTCTGGCCAGGAACACGACCAGTAATGGCTTTTCTATCCCAGGGACCAACTATACCTTTTGGCTTTTAAAGGTCTATTTGAAATGCATGATTTTTATAGGATTTTCATAGAAATTCATTTGAAATAATTTAATTTTCATAAAAGCCTAGCCAAGCGAGGTAGGCTGGTCGAACCAATAGGTTTGCTTATGTTCAGACTTGGGTATCGGAACGAATCCAAACAAATAGCGACGTCGCTGGCATCTCCTTTCTCCACCACCACATGGCACCTCTTTTGGCCATCTCTTTCCCCTCTATCCATCAATGTGTAACATCCTAATTTTCAGTGTTATTTAAAGCCTTTTAAAATAAAATCACTATTTGAATTTTTTTAGAAAATAATACAATCTTAAAATAAATTTTTTATTAATTAAAAGAATTTTATATGAATAAAATAAACTGTAACACATGCCAAAAATATTTTATTTGGGTTTCTTGTGTCCCAAGGAATTTTCTATGATTTTTTATATTATTTGCTATTTGCTAGAGCTCATTTTATTTTCTTCCAATTTCAAAAAATGAAAAATCTCGTAAACCCTTGCACACCGATCGGACCAGTCAGATCGGTCGCTGCAATGCGTCGGCCATCCGCTACATGTTGCATGTCCCTAGCCGTCCGATTAAAGTTGTCATTCAGACCATTCGAACGTTCATCCCCATCCGGACCATCCGATTGTTTTCGGACCGTCCGATCACCACGTTGTTCGCCCGGTCCGAACCTACCCAAGCACTATTCATCTGTGCTATCTAATCTCGGCCGTCCATTTCCACCCCGAGCCACACGTCGTTTATCCAGTGGTCCAGCTACTGTTCATCGTCCCCGAGTTGGACTCCTCCGTCGTTTCCTTCACGAACTCCCCACCGTCTTCGCTCCGATCTCAACTTCCGTGTTCGAGCTGCCACTACTTGCTGTCTCTGCCACGGACTCTGCGCAGTACCCGAGCCTACCTCTCAGTGTCCATGCATAAAAGTCGTACCACTCCCTTGTGTTCTGTACCCCACAGCTGTCTTCACCAAGTGTCCTCACCATTTGTGCGCTACCACCCTCGTAGCCTCGCCGTCGCTCTCCATCCCAGTCGCCACTGCCTTCGTTGTTGCCTTCAGCCATCGCCATCGGTCTCACGCCGGAGGTCTCCGCTTCCGCTCACCGTCGTCCGTCAACCATCGGTGAGTTCCGCGCCACCATCTAGACCAGCCAAACCCCACCATCTTTGGATCGTTCGAACCTCTTCACACCTCTAGACTGTCCGATCATCGTCAGACCGTCAGATCATTGTCACCTTCTTTGCCCCGTCCGAACATCTTCGGTCAGTCCGATCCTTCCTTAGCCGTTCGATCGAGATTGGACCGTCCGATCGTCAACCTCATTTAGACAGTCCGAACATCCTCAACCATCCGAACCGTCCGACCGCTGTGCCGTTCACCCGGTCTGAACCACCCAGCCGAGTCAGCCGTCCATGCTAGTTGCCACCTCAACCCTAATCTTGTGTGGTCGCCATGTGTCAGCCATGTTAATACCACATCATCTCACAAGCCGTCCCAAGTGCCATATCAGCCCTACCTGCCACCCGTCATCCCTAATCCGCCACGTTAGCAACTGAGTCACACCATTCACTATTCTGTAAGCCGAGTCCACCGTAGACTAGTCTTTCCGTGCACCGAATCTACAGCATAGTAGAATTTTCAAATTTCTAGTATTATCTTAGATTAGATTTTCCAAGAGCCCATTCTCTTCCGTCCTAACTCCGACTGACCCTGTTATTTTTTCTAAATTCATCTAAAATTGAGATCTATCTTTTGGTTCTAGTTTTCAAATTTTTGGAGTTCGTTTTATTTTTATTTTCGTGCTTTGTTCATTTTCTTTCTTGTTAGATCGTGTCTTCGAACATGCGGAAGCACAACCAGAAGATCAAGAATTCATAACTAAGCAAGGCCAAGGCAAGTCGTATTATTTGATCATGTTGAACCTAGTTTGAATCTATTATTTATTTATTTTATGTTAAACTATCATACATTGCTATTTTATTATAAATCCTTGTATATTGTAGTTATTGCCCAATTTGCCTTAATCCCCGATTTGATAATTCGACTGCCATGAATCCACTGTCATCATAGAATGGAAAAATTATTCTAGTAAAGTAATACTAGTTGTTACATGAGTTGTACAATTAATTTTCTTAGCCATACTTATAGATTCGTGGGTTCATCATCACATGTGATCAATTAATTAATTTTGACTTAATGAGATATAGAATCGTGTTTGGTGCCGTAGTTATAAAATTTATGTGCTATGATATTTGTGTGTCATTGGTGATGGTTATACAAAATTGATTTTTTTTCTTGGGTGAATGATCGTGCAGTAAAAGGGAAAGTATGGTTAGCACTTTGAGGGATATGAAAGTCTCGCCTAGGTAATGTCAAAGACTTAACTTTGTGCACTATTGATCTAAGCCTTACTGTGCAAACCACATGTCTAGTATGGAATAGATCTGGCAGATTAATTTATAATATTTTAATTCCAATTTCGCCATTAAGTTAAACATGGTTGTTGATTTCCATGTGGGGCAAGAGGGGGTAATTATCGATTAGGTGGTTAACCTACTCAACGGTGAAACCTTAGTTGGCAGAATTGGGTTGAGGTAATATGTACCAATGTACTCATGGCTTTATATCTATTGTTGCTCAGTTGAAGAAGAAGAGCCATATTAGTAGGAGATACCAGAAGAAGAATACTTCAACAACTTCGTGGATTAGGACTTCACTTCCCAGTCGACTGTATATGGGCATGTCAAATGGCTACCATGCTTATTTTTATTTTTCACTACTACTTTTTTAAACCCTTCAGGCTATTTATTGTAAAGTTGGCCATAAAGTCGTACTCTAATGATTATTAATATTTGAATCTTTTCCTTTATTTATTGTGTACATGGTCGATAATTCATCTATGTTACACTGTATGCATTAGCGTGAACTTAGACTAGTGCGGTATACACAGAGAGTCCGGATTTATATATTCGAGTCTCGACACAATGCTTCTGTGCCTTGCCAGCTTGGCTCAACCAAGCCAACCGTTGGCCTACTTGCGCTATCCTCAAGCTCAATGCGCGCATGAATCCAATGAGCGCTACTCCATCTCACTTAGGTCGCTTGCATCTATCTGGGTAGTGTTTATTTCTTTGGTGAGCCCTAACCTTTAATTGGTTTCTTGGTTTCTTTAAGTTTTCCCCCAATGTAATTCGTTTTTAGAACAATAAAATCAAAACTTACCATATCTGCAAGAAATAATTGTCTATTTACCATCCAAATAAGGCCTCTTTAGAAATATACCACTAAAAATCCAGTTCACTTTAATGCCACCTATTATTTTTAAAGTTTAGCAAAATAGCATTTCGTCCTCTTCTGTTTCCATCTCCGTCACCTTACTCGCCCAACCCCCAACGCATACATCGGCTCCTCCCCACCCCTCCCCATTCTCCAGCGTCGACCCCCTCCCTACTGTCGAGACCCGAATATGCAAATCTGAACTATCTGTGTATACTGCACTAGTCCCAAGATCACGCTAGTGCACACAGTCAAACATAGATGTCATCACAACCATACACACGTTTAAATAAAGGAAAAACTCAAATATCAATAAATATCCAAAGGTATGACCTTATGGCCTAGTAGCGGAAAACCAAAATAAAGCGTAGCGGCCAATCGACAAGCCCACAGGCTATCGAGTGGAGAATAAAACCTAATCC
Organism: Melocanna baccifera; assembly: GCA_036346265.1. Lineage (NCBI taxonomy): Eukaryota > Viridiplantae > Streptophyta > Magnoliopsida > Poales > Poaceae > Melocanna > Melocanna baccifera. The sequence continues at coordinate 14,205,858 of CM070709.1, forward strand.
GTGAAGTCGTCGAAGTAGCCTCCTTCTAGAACCTCTTGCTGGTGATGCTCCTCTTCCTCAACTGAGCAACATTGGGCATAAGCCATGAGTACATTGGTACTCAGCAAGTCGTTTGTAACAAATGAATGCAATATAGTATGTAAAGCTTACCAAAGGATGACTGAAAAGGTTAATTTGCATAAAATAACATTTAAAGGTAAATACAGTAAACATATTGAAAGCGAATTTTAAATAAAACAATAATAAATAAATAATCAAAGGAATTAAAATAAACCACTTATGGACCTCCCATCCATAAGCTAAACCAACCATTTATGGACCTCCCATCCATAAGCTGAACCAACAGTGAATTAACCATTCACTATCTAACCACAATCTACAAGTTTTCAGAAATAACTATACCTCGTGTGAAATCACCGAGCATTGTCCATGACCGAGGACGCGGCTATTCGAATAGTTTTACACTCTGCAGAGGTTGCACAACTGTACACACACGATGTGATTAGCCTCGGTCTAAGGAAATCACAACAAGGCCTTTACAAAGTTCAATTACAACTCAATCCGCCCGCTAGGGTTTCGCATCACACCCCCCTTGCGCCACATGGAAATCAACAACCATGTTCATCTCAATGGTAAGATTAAAATTGAAACATCCTAAATTAATCAGCTAGGTCCATCCCATACTAGGCATGTGGTTTGCACGGTAAAGCTCAAATCAATGGCGCACAAAGTTAGGTCCTTAATTCTACCCGGGCGAGGCTACCACATCTCCCTGATGTGAACCTACACTTCCCCCTTTACTGCACGATCACTCGTCCGAGTGTAAAACCAAGTTTGTATAACCAAGCCAATGACACACCAATGTCATGGCACAAATTTTAATAAACGTGGCACCAACCACAGTTCCATATATCATTAAGTCAAATTAATAATTCACATGTGATGATGAAACCATTCATAAATTTAAACAGGGCTAAGCAATTCTATCGTACAACCCATGTGACAAATATCATTGCATCACTAATATGTTTCCCAGCCAAAGGTGACAATGGCATAAGGGTGTTCCAAATTATCAAGGAGGGATAATCAATCTGGGACAATAACTACCAATTACAAGGTTTGAATAAAAATAGCGATGCAATGTAATTTAAAACAAAATAATTAAATAATAGATTGCAAACTAGATTTAACATGATCAAAGGACACGACTTGCTTTGGTTATGCTCGGCGAGGTACTCTTGGTCTTCAGGCGTAGATCCTGCTCCTCCGGAATCCGAATCTAACGAGAGAGAAAACGACCGAAACAAGAAAAACACTTAAAATGATACGCAAATGAACTCCAAAAATTATGAAACCAGAACCAAAAGCTAGAGCTCGTATTTAGATGAATTTAGAAAAAAGAACGGGGTTAATCGGAGCTAGGACGAAGGAGAACGGGCTCTCGAAAAATAAACCCTAAAGGAAAATCGGGAAAAATCGAAAATTACACTGTGCTGTGAACCTGGTCCACGGGAGAATTGGTCTACGGTGAACCCGGTCCACGTAACAGGTGTGAAATTAGGCCCATGTGTGTGTCCGCATGAGGGTGTGGATTAGTCCCACATTGCTAGTTTAGTATGAAAAACACCAACATATAAACCTATAGGCGCCATTGGTAATAACCTCCGGTTAACCATTTTGCGCGAAGCGAGAATGAAAGTGCAAACAGGTTGTTATGTGTGCGTGGCTTATCTATAATGGGGTTAGGCCTAACTCGGTTTGGATCTTAGAGCGTTATAAATGGTATCAGAGCCGACCATCGCGATTACACAGGTGCATACGGGTTAGAGGTGTAGACATATGATGCATGGCGCGTATGGCCCCGGAGTGGACACACGGCATGGTATATATATCAGCACTGGACGCATGGACGTGTGCCAAGAGGGGGAGATCCTGGTCATTTACCCCAGTGTGGGTATGTTAGACCGACGAGGACGTTAGGTTCTTTGAAGGGAGTGTATGACACCTCAGCCCGTGTAAAATTAAGCCCATGATGGCCCATGTGTATGTCCATATAAGAGTGTAGATTAGTTCTATATTGCTAGCTTAGTATGAGAAACACTAACATATAAACCCATAGATATCATTGCTAATAACCTCCGGTTAACTGTTTTGCGCGAAGCGAGGACGAAAGCGCAAGTAGGTTGTTATGTGTGTGTAGTTTATCTATAATAGGATTAGATCTAAACTGATTTAGATTCTATAGCGTTATATGTTTTTCTAGCACCAGCCAAACAATTTGCAGGGCTGAGGAGCATCCAAATTAGGTGTGAAAATATCAGTTGAACATTCAAACTTATCTATTCCACCTAACGTAAGCAGTGTATATAGCCGTCCAACATAAAGCAATGTTGAAGATTCAGAGGGGAGAGAGACTGATACTTTCTTTTTTTCCCTTTTTTTATCCGCCTCGAACCAGACTTTTTGGGTAGTCATTATTGGTCCATGGTGGACCAATTGTGACACCTTGTGATTCAACACTGGAGAATCCTGATACCTAGTAGCTTTATGTCAAGCAGGTGGCTTGACAGAGGACAGGAACTAGAACTAGAAGTAAGCATTATACACTGCTCAGAACAAGATACCTATGTCAAGATTGATGAATGCTATGTATTGACCGTATGTCCAGATATTTCTCTACTTGTGAATGATAATTTAAGGAATCTGAATGTTTAGGCTAGATGTTATAAGTGCTCTGAATGTGACCAAATTACGTCTTGACGAAGTCCTTGACAGGGGTATTGATCGTTTGAACAGTGCAATGTAATCCTGCTGTGATGCTTGGATGTGATCTTCTCTGGTCAGGTTTGATTGGAATTACCCGTAGGGACTACTAGTTGAAAATGAAGTTTTAGATAAGGCAGATGAATCTGAAGATGGAAGCTAATTAGAGAGCTCCTTGCCCGTTGCTGCTGCACTCAATTTCCCTTCGGTCCCACTGGCAGTGAATTCAGTTGATCTTTGGCTATCGCATTAAATTACATGGAACCTTGCATGTCCTTGTTATGTATACACACTGTAAAAATATGATGGTACATTCGGGATGTTTGCACTATAAATGTACCTTTTGTTTTGCCAACCAGTGGCTAACTGGTTTTTAGTTGTGCAGTAATATCAGCCCTTGATATTTCGTTCGACGGCAGGGAGATTAATCTTAAGATTTCGCATATTGATGTTGTGTCTAGGCCTGCAGGAAACTAATGGGCTGGGTTGGGCAGGAGATGGAAGGACTTCAGTTAAGCCCTCTTTTTCTTTTTCTAATTCCGAGGGAGATTTTTCAGATGTAAACATCTTGCATGCAGCATTGGAAGTATGTTTATGCCTTGGGGAGATCTATATTCTGCATCACACAGGGGTAGGTCAAATACAATATTCTGGTACTAGCCGGCAGCAGGGATGCAATCGTGCATGCCCACTGAAGTCTCACTCACTTTCTTTGATGGCTTTCAGACATTAAGAGACTCAGATACATACATTCTTGTTTCTTCGAAATTTGGGCACATATGGCTTGTTTATTCCCCGAAATTTCAAAAATAACCTCAGATCATCAGAATTCCAAAACTAACCCCCTTCTCGATCGCGGAACAACGGGAGAGTGACACGTGGGCCGGTGGTGCGCCCGGGGGCCGCACCACCCACTGTAGCTTGAACTGGTGGTACGCCCCCCGGCCGCACCACCCACTGTTCATGCGCGGTGGTGCGGCGCCCGGGCGCACCACCCCATATTCATCCGGTTTTTGCTATTCCTCTCTCCTGAAATTCATTCTGCACCCAAAATATATATTTACTTATACATATATAAAGTAATTATTTAAAAAAATTTATGTGCATATATAAATGAGTGGAAAAATATAAATTTGAAGTGGAGTCCACTGTAATAGTTGTGTTAATTTTTGTGCAATTTTGAAAATTTAAAATATTGTTTGGTAGAGTACGAACGAAATTTGTGCGAAGTAACGATTAGTGTATTTGTGATTTTCATATATTGCTGACCGTGAAAAATGTGTTGAAGTGACAATAACAAATTTCAATCATGGTATGTTGTTTTATTAGAAGCAATTTAATAAAAAAAATTTTGAGCACAAATGTGATATGAACAATTGGACGAAATGAATGAAAGTGATATTGAACACGTGGGAATGAGTGCAGGAACTGTAATGATTATAAGTTTTGTTAATTTTGTAGTTGTGAAACAGAAAAAAATCTGTTAAAATTGTAAAACAAGTTTATGTTGATTGGCTCATTGTAGATGCATAAAAAATGATGGTAATTTTTTTTTAGGAACGATTGTGCGTAGAACGATCGATATATAAAGTTGTAAGTGACTTTTAGGTTTGGTATGTTTTAGGGGTTTGCAATCCGCGTGATGTTTGTATGTTTTGTCAATTTTGTAATTATAAACTGCGGAAAAATAAGATAAAGTTGTAATAGAAGTTTATGTTCAATGTAAGTTGTAGATGCATAAAAAAATTGGGTAAATTTTTTTAGGAACGATTCGATACATAAAGTGGTAAGTGATGTGACCATTGGCATGTGGCATGTGTGGAACTCACCACCACTAGTCCTAACATGCATGCTTTAGGGAAAATAACTTGCTGGGTCTATTACATTTCGTCTACTGGGTGTAGCGTGGTTGTTTCCCCTTTTTATCGCGCCCTGAAGATGGCTCCGCTGCATCCTTCTTCCTGTCACTCTTGGTCTTGAGAGCTGCCTCACGAGCTTGAAGCTCTTCCTCGTGACGCTTGATGGCTGCCTCACGCAGACTTAACTGCTCCCGCCTCCTTTGCAGCTCATCCTCCTTGCCCTTCAGACGGATTTGGTCCACCCTCACGCGGCGCTCTTGCTCAAGCCGTATCTGTCGTTCCACCTCGCGAGCCTGAGTCATCTTGACAAAGTATTATCCTTTGTTTTCCACCTGCACTGCCCGGTTATCTGGCCATGCCGGCGACACCCGATCCACCCATTCGATGAATGTGCAAGCATATGTGTGGTGTGGTAGATGTCACGGATCAAGTTGAAAAACGATAACGAAAAACAAATGATTTAGTTGTCGTCGTTACCACGAAGTCGTCATCCAGGTCTGGACACTTGAAGAACCTACGGCCGTATTTGGCTCGTTGTACTCGATCCGTCCAGACTTGCAACATCGTCCTAAAGCCGCAATGGCACTTCGGGCGGTCATGCCACTCCGGCACTCCAAATGGGTCGGACCTCCAGGAAGACATTGTTGTGTAGTAGGATTTTGTGATGGCTTAAGGAGGAGATGTGGTATGGAAGACATAGGAGGCCTTTATGTAGGCAGGTTATCTGGTGCAGTGGTCATAGTCTATGGAGAGGACGACATGGGAAGCTTTTGAGGATAGTCAGGATAGCAGTGTAGCAATAAATGTCCCTATGAAGGCTTGTCAGAGCTTGCAAATTTTACTCTTTTGTCATGTCACTGCGGAAAGCTGGACTCTGTTGTAATGTCACTGCGGAAAGCTGGCCCGTTTTGTCGAGTCACTGGGCAAAGCTACCTCATACCTACACATGCCTCGTACCACGACATTATGTACACTACAATAAAGCATGCATCATATGTGGATTTGTATCTACACATACGCACTGTATGACACATTGGCTTATAATACGTATGTGCACGTAAAGATTACCTACAAATACATAACGTACCAAATATTGATTTCATGTGAATTTATGTTTTCAAATTTGGTACTACTACGTTGTATTGTAACTGAAACGTAAAAAGATATTTGAAACATATTGAACATATGGAGATTGATACTAAATCATTCATCTTAATGTCGTCATAAAAAATATTGAACATATGGAATTGAATGGGAAGCTAAGTGATAAACATGGAAATAACATAGCACACAAAGTTTGGTTATATGCGTTGCACGATAGAAAATAAACCGACATACTCCTACGATACATGTGCGCGTTGTTATGCGGACGAAAACAAACCCGAACACACACACACCTAATAACCGGGGCCATTCACCGGACCAGCGCGGAACAGCCCCACCTACTGCGTGGCTGGGGCCATTTTCCCTTCCTAACGACCTCTGCGTCGAACTCCTCGGCTGCCTCTTTTGCCTTGGCCGCTAGCTCCCTCTTCCTTTCGCACTCCCTTTCGCGAGCTTCGCGCTCTCTACGCGTGCACGCCTCGAAATGAGCTTGCGTCTCCCGACATATACGGTCGGCCTGCTCGTCGTTCCGGCGCTCCGCCTCGTGAGACTCTGATGCCCTTCTGTCAGCCCACTGCTGGAAGTCGAGAGTCCACTGGTCGTATGGGTGGATCTCTAGATCGATCCACTTGCGATACCCGCACAGCGGTTCCGGGGACTACGAGTACACAAGAAATGTTAGTGCGTACATGAAGAGAGAAGTAGTGGGGAGAAACACACTGTAAGTGGTTCTTACCGGCTGTCGATAGGTTCTCGTGTCCCAACGTCGGTCCGGATAGTCACTTGAGTAGTTTGCGCAACCCCAGTAGCGCATACCCAAGCTGAGCGGGTCCTTCGACTTGAAGAACTTACATAGGTCTTGACACCAACAGAGGGGTGGCATCTCCCCCTCTGGCGGGTCTTGCAGCGAACGCTCCGTTGGAACCGCCGGGATGGGGTCGGTGGCATCTTCTCGGGGAGCTGTCGTCCTTGCACGCACCGCTGCTTGGGCCCGCGCCGCAGCTGCCCTCACCCGTTCGTCGCGGGCCGCCGCAGCTCTTGCTATGTCGCGAGTATCCTGTAGTGCATGTCCACCCCGTACGAATGGAACTCCGTACTCCAGGTCTGATACAGGTGGTGAATATCGAAGTACCTGGAGATGTAAGGAGTCGGTGCCTGGCGCCATACCGCGCATGCCGCGTATACATGGGAGCACGGCTTATGTAGAAGTTGCGGCTTATTACAGGTGCAACATGCGTTGTCATCAATCGTGCAGACCTGCTTGCGATCCCCTCTTGTGTGACCCCTCATGTAGTTCTGTCTAAGGCGTATCTCGAATTTTGTTCTAATGCCATCCATGGTACGAGCATTATGGCAACGAGCCTTCTCTATCTTTTTGTCCATATGTGCCTGGAAAATCTCAGAGAATTGTTTGCCCTCGTCTAGATGTTTTCTCGCCATCATGGCTCTGTTCACAAAATACCCCTGAGCGGTTCCAAGTCTCCTCCACGACCATTTGTGATGGGTAGGGATCTAACACATTTCAACACACCGTTGTACACCTCGGACATGTTTGTTGTCATGATTCCGTACCTTGCTCCGCGGTGTCATGCAACAGGACCACATCGCCAAGTCGACGCGTTCGATCAACCCACCGTAAACTCCCGACTCTTGTAGAATCCTCCACAGGCCGCTTCACCACAGTCGGGTTGTTGTGCATGCTTGCTGGTCTCCTGATCAAGCAGCCTCCACAATGAGTCAAACTTCCGCTTTTGGTTCTACATGCAAAGCTTCTTGAATATCTTCATTAGTTCTTTGCTACGGAACCTTGTGTGAAAGTTCGCCGCGAGATGCCTCATGCACCAACGGTTCTTCATATCATTCCACTTTGGAGCGGGGTTGTGTACGATCGCATTGCGCGCAACGCGACAACAAGCCTGCATTGCGGTCCGAGATGATACACACATCCAGTCGATCTTGCACCACAGCCTGCTTCACATTGACCAGGAACCAAAGCCAGCTATCAGTGTTCTCATTCTCCACAATTGCGAAGACCACAGGGAGTAACTGGTCGTTTGCATCAGCTGCAACTGCAGTGAGGATCGTACCCTTGTACTTGCCAACTAGAAATGTTCCGTCCATTGTTAGCACTGGACGGCACCACCTGAACCCTTCGATTGCCTGTCAGAATGACCAGAACACTCTATCAAGGACATAACAATTCGGGCCCTAGTTGGGATGAACCCGCTCCTTCTTGTTGATGTATGTTCTTGGGTTTGCTTCTGCAATCTGATGAAGCATTCTTGGGACCAGGTCGTACGCCTCCTCGTACGTTCCAAACATACGCTCTAGCACCTTTCGTTTCGCCCGCCACACCTTTTTGTAGCTGACTTCGAACCCTACCATGTTAGCCACTTCAGCCAACAGTAACTTGGGAGAAATACACACATCTGCCACCACGAGGTGGCTTATCAGCTCCGCAACATACGCCGACGTCATGTTGCGGTGCCTATGTAGCGGCGCCGCAAGCTCGCAACGATGATCTTTCAGCACCATAATCCGGAACTCCGAGGTTGTGCCCTTGAACCGCTGCGCACGGACCTTGCTAGGACATGAGCCGTCAACATATTTCACAATGTAGGTGTCCGGGTTGGACCTATGCACCCGATAGTTCCGGCTAATGCCGACGGCATGTCTAGCAATAGCCTGCTGGGCGGCACTCTTGTCGTGAAAGCACTCCCCTAAAATGAGTGCGCCCTCATTGAACCCCCACTCCGCACCCTCTGCCTATGGTAGGACTAGGCTTGCCACTGCGATGTCGTCAAGTCTGGAGGAGACGTACGAAACGTCCGTGGTCACAACACCTCCCATTGAAGCCTCATCATCTTCCTCCTCCCCAGAACTGGCTGTTTCCATATCCTCCTCGTCCTCCTCACTTTCAACTTCTTCCAAATGGTCCGTGAGGTACTCATGACAATCAACACGGGCGGCCCACCACCTCCCAACACCTTCGGTCGCCTGGAAATCCTCCACACGCCTCTGCAGGCCTCCATCTCCCACTTGCTCGCCGAGATCTTCTTCCGCATCGGCATCTTCATCAGCGCCAGTGAGCCTCGGCGCTTCATCGCCGCCACCACCACCACAACCACTAGAACCACCAACGACGGATGACTCCGTCCTGTCCACGAAGTGAATGTACACCATTGGCCTACCGTATATCGATGCTGCCGGGTTGCATACGACCTCCTTGTACCGGGCCCATGCAACATCACTGGTCACCTTTATAAGTTGCCACACAATCTCTCCAGCCCCATCTCCCAGAGTAGCATACAACGCCTCGATCCGCAACTTCTTCCGACCGGTCTCCCGATCGAACGCATAACGGACACACCTCCGAAGATCATGCAGGGTCATGGTGTTCAAACCGGGTGCATGGATCACAGTCCGATCACAATTTGACACGTCTGCCCCGCACGGCCCATCGCGTACGAGCCCACTCCCAAAGAACACGAGTAAGTCTTGAATGTTAGCCATGGGTACCTATGATTATTCTGTACAAAATACCTTAGTACACAACGAAATTTAACAAAAAAAAAGCCCACAAAATTCTCTACGCTGCACTACTAATTCTCTATGCACCATATGTGTACAAAATAACTTCATACCAAAGAATTTAACAAATAAACACTGCACATTTTATGTGTAATGTTTGTTTGGAGTTTTAAACATAGTACACAATCTACAAAAATTTTAAAAATTTAAGTGCAGTACTCCGATACAACGTACATAATTTTGTAATTTTTGCACAAATTTATCCGATATGAACATGATATAAGTTGTTACATATAACAACTGATTTCCAAAAATTATAATAGTTTATGTGAACCTTTCCAACAGGGCCACCATGTTTTCAGGGCACCGTGATTATTAATATCAGTTTTACAATATAAATCCATCAATAACCTATCATAATGATATGTATACCTTTCAACATATATACTTGAAATAAATTTTCAGACTTTCATGGGACATGTCAAAATTAACACAGTACACATTGCATATTATTTATCATGTAACATAAAATTATTTATTTGTACTAATGTTTGAAATTACTAAAATTTCTGGTAAAATTTTTCATCTAATAGTCTGTGTATTTTTAGCTAATAATGTTTCACATTTTTAGTTTTCTGACTTTTAAGTCCTATGTACAAAATAACATTCTAAATATTGCATAACAATCTAAATAACAAATACAACTACTTGGTCTGCATGCAAAGTCATTTACCTAAATTTAAGTCATAGTGACTACTAACTAATTAATGATAATAATAATACTTGCTCTTCTAAGTTAACTATGGGCACAGACCAACTACACAAGGCTAATACTATATTTCTACACTAAGAAGACATCATTCACTAACTACAAAATAAACACATTGCTAAAACTAAAATGACATGTCCAAAAAATTTATAGTTACACGGGGAAAAATAATATACCTCTTCTAGAAGTCCACGAGACGATTTACAACTTTCGCAACTACAAAAACTCCTAAGTGAAATGAAAAAACTGTCAGTTTGCCTAATTACGTAATAATCACATGGAAAAAATTTTAGTTATATTTGGACAAAAAAATTACCTCTTCTTGAAACCCACGCGACGATTTACACCTTTCGCAACTGCAAAAACTCCTAATTGCAAACGAACAAACTGAGAGTTTGCCTAATTACTTAATAATCACACAAAACAAATTTTAATTACAGTGGCATAAAAAAATACCTCCTCTTGAAGCCCACGAGATGATCTATAACTTTCTCAATTGCACAAACTCCTAATTGCACACGGAATTAACTGTACGCCGCGATTAAACCTTGAGTTTCTTCACTCTTTCTCACTCTCTCAGACGCAGCGCACACTCTCAGACGCAGCGAAGAAGAAGGAAATGAGCAACAGAGCAACGGAGGAATGAGAGCGATGATTTTATCGCATGCCACTCGTATTCTCTCATGACATAAAGTGAGATGTGATACGACGTAAAGATGCACAGTGCACCACTGTTCCACATGTTGCATGCATGCATGGAATCTTTTCCTTCGCGCGGGCGACACACCAATTATCGGAGCAGACGCGCGGGAGAGAGAGCAGCAGACGCGCACCAATTATCGGAGGAAAAGGTGGGTGGTGCGCCTGGGCGCCGCACCACCGCGCATGAACAGTGGGTGGTGCGGCCGGGGGGCGCACCACCAGTTCAGGCTACAGTGGGTGGTGCGGCCCCTGGGCGCACCACCGGCCCACGTGTCACTCTCCGGTTGTTCCGCGGTTGGGAATGGGGCTAGTTTTGGAATTCTGATTATCTGGGGGCTATTTTTGGAATTTCGGGGAATAAACAAGCTATATGTGTCCAAATTTCTGTTTCTTCCATGGGAGCAGGCAGAGAAAGTAGCAATAAATTAACTTCACCTAATGGTCCTAGGTAACTGCTCTAATGCCATAAAATTAACTGCTTATTGTCTCTTGTTTTAGCGAAAACTGATTAATTCTCTTCACTTCTGAGTGTCATCCGGTGGCACATGCCTTGCATTCCCCGGCTAACAGAAAGATGCCGGATATTAGACTTGGATAAACCGTGCATGCGGTTATATTCTCACCACATATTTGGTTAAAACACTGAGTGTCTTAGCCGGAGATGGTGTCTTAACGGCGGCGCGAATCACGCCGACCTTTGAAAAGCCAGGGGGCTGCTGCTGCATGTCTGCGCTGTCCTGAGGCAGTGGTGCACGTGGCGCGACGCGATTAGCGCATCGTGGGCTGCGAGCGGTCGCACGACCACGATCGCACGCCCCTTTCCGTTGGCTGGCTTTGCGTCGACCCTTGGTTCGTGTGCCGACGCCCGAACCCTCGCGCCGCCGCTCCTCGCCCGTCCTCGCGCCCGCGCCGCCGTCCGTGCCGCTCCGTGCCGCGCCTCTGCCGTCCGTGTCGTCGAGCGGGCCTCCCGCCGCCGTCGTCGCCGCGCCCGTCCCGCCGCTGTCGTCGTCGCCGAACCCCGCCGGTGAGCCACTCTTGCCGCGTCGCCCCGCCGCGCGTGTCGCCCTCGCGTCGCCGCTCCTGCGCGCGCGCTCGCGCCGCCACCCGCCTCGGTCCGCACGCCGCGCCCGCGCCCGCGCTCACGCCCGCGCGACGCTTCGCTTTTAATGGCACGGACCTTCTACTCTCTCCGTCGCCGCCCACCATTTGTCCACCTGCGTGGAGTCGCGCCCCTCGAGTGTGTATTCCACCTCGAGCGGCGACGACCGCCAAAAAGCAGCGCTGTTGCTAGCCAGCTGAGCACGCTCTCCGTCGTGTGCCATCGTCCTCCTAGAGCTACGCGACGACGGAGGCAGCAAAGAAGGCACGAGATTGGGGCGTGCGGTCAGAAGCTAGAAGGCAAGGCGAGGAGAATGCAGGTGGTGTACCGCAAGGGGTATTTAAAACCCCTGCATCTCCCACGCCACCAGTAAGGGTAACCGGTAGGAGGTGAATCGCTCACCTCCCCACGATCGAGGCTAAAGTGGCACAACTGCCCACGTGCACCAGGCCCAGTCTGAGGAGCATGGTTTATTGTTATTAACAAGGTCAGCATATCCCCGATTAAATAATTTTCAGAAATTCAAATAAAATGCCAAGAGCTCTAGAAAATAGCAAATAAATCCCAAAAATTCCAGAAACTTCCTTGCGGCACAAGGAATCCAAATAAAACAATTCTAGCTTATGTTGAAGTTTATTTTAATCACATTAAATCATTTTAAATTCTAAAAAATTCATATTAAGCTTTATTAATTCCAGAAAATTTCAAAAATTTATTTTTAAATTCAAGATTTTAAAAATCTCTGAAATTCAGGATGTTACACCTGCGCCGCCACCCGCCTCCCGGCCTCCCCCTTCCCCAGTCACCCCACCCCTCCCCCTTCCCTCCTCCTTCTCTAGTGCCGATTGGCCTTCCCTTCCCTGGCCACTCCCACCCCTCCCCCTTCCCTCCTCCTTCTCCAGTGCAGACCCCCCACACTACCACCCTGCCTCCTGGCCTCCCCCTTCTCCAGTGCCCCTTCTCTAGGAAAATCGAAACTACCGATGTGTATTGCATGATACTACCGAAGATCGGAAGTACTTGCATATATTGTGCGGTACTACCAAAAATCGAAAGTACCGACATGTGTTGCACAATACTATCGGATGTAGTTAGATCGGACTGGTTCGATCGACTCTGTGTGAGCGGTCCGATTGGCTTCCGGTACTGTCGTCATGTGTGGCGCGGTACTACCGAAAGTCAGAAGTACCGACTCTGTGTAAGTAGTACTATCGGATTTCAAAAGTTTCAAAAATTCTATGGTACATTTTTTCCAGAGAGACACCTGTCTGGTGGTCTTCTCCTCCCCGCAAGGGCGGTAGTTCGCATGTGTGGCGCGTTACTTTCGATAATTGGAGGTACCAAAAAATGAATGGCAGAACTACCGATTTCGCTGATAACAGCTAATTTTCTAACCGTTGCGACGGGAGCGGTAGTTCTGATTTTATAACGGCAGAACTACTAGAAATCCTGATTTTTCAGGGGTTTTGCTTCTAACAGTTAGTTTTTATGGTGTAGGTATATATACCCCCTTGTGGCCAGTGGGGTAAGACTTTTGGCACTTCATTTCACTCTCTTAAGCTAGTGTGAGGTCCTTCTCTCGATTGTACATGTGTTGCACTTTGCGAGTAAGAGAAGGCTCTAGATTGCATGTGTTGCATCTAGAGGTGGACTAAGTATCCACTTGAGCTTGTGCATCCGTTGCATGTGGTGAGAGTCAAGCGAGAGGCTTGACTTGTTACTCTTAGAGTTTACCGACTCCTAAATGGTGTTGGAGACATCGTGCGTGGTAATCTTCTCAAGAAAGTTGTAAGAAGACCCGGCGAAGTTGTGAAGGTTGGAGCTCAGCTTCTCGAAGTAGGAAAGAGCTGCCACTAGCGGATTTGAGGAGGAAAGCTTTATTCATAGAGCTGGTCTAATTCATTTGGGTTTACCTTAACGTGGACTAGGGGAGACTGACAAGTCTCCGAACACCACGATAAAAAGAAACCGTGTCTTTGTGGTTTATTTTCTTATACTTAATTTACATTAAATCAATTTACATTCGTTAAATTAAATTAATTGCTTATGAAATTAAATTGATTGCTTGTCATCATAGGATTGCAAACCTAGACTTAGGTTGTTGGTACACTTAGGTGAATATTATTGATTTAAATGTTATTTGTGCTAAACTAATTTGAGTTAAGCTTCCGTATTATATTCTTGATTTGAGCTAAATAGAGAAATCGTAATTAGTGAAGAGAATTTTTAAAATCGCCTATTCACCTCCATCTAGTCGGCCTTATTGATCCTACAAGCGGGACCCGGAACAACAACTCCAAGTCCCTCTGTGTAAATCGCACTATCCCAGGAAAAGCTAGTGCACACAGGGTCAACAGTAATGTATATCATGCAAAAATCACCACCGAATATTATTAAATGACAAAATACGGCCTTAAGGCCAAGTCTTACAATAACATGGCATAGGGCCAACAGAAAATAAAAGAAGCGGAAAAACGATAAAGGTAGCAGAACAGCTCATCCAGCCTCCCACAGGCGAATGACTATAAGACGCGTCCTAATCGCTGAAGTAGTCCTCACCGTCGTAGTCGCCGTCGAAGTCTGACAACAGATTTAGCAAGGTGAGCACATAAAGTACTCCCAAGGTAAGCACATAAAGTACTTACGCAAGTTACACCAGGAGATATAATAGAATTGATGCATGCATAAAGGATTCCAAAGGAAAGCTTAATAGGGTAAATGTGCGGAAAAGCAATACTTGAATTTGAATACAATAATGTAAGTACGAAAAACTGGACTTTAATACAGTATATGAAACAATGTTTTTAACAAGTAATATCGTTAGTGTAGGCTCCGACCCACACTAACCTATCCGCGGGAATCCACCCGGACCAAAACCAAAACCATCCTTTGTTTGCTCAAAAAACAGGTTTTATAAAATCCAAGTCTAATCTGTGAAAACTCTACTCAGCATGTCCATGACCGTGGACATGGCTATCCAGATAGTTTGTTACTCTGCAGAGGTGTACAACTTTACCCACAAGACATTCCCTCTCACTTGAGCCACGCGATAAACACACTGCCTTAAGTGTGCGACGGAGAGTTCATGACAAGGCTGTTCCGATGATCTATAGCCAAAATAATCACGCCACCACTAAAGTTTCACTCCAACTCGAATCCACGAGTTGGAGCCCCCTCTGGTGCTATGTGAGACTTCCCGCAGCCTGCGCCGCGCTCACATTTAGCCTATAGCGAGACTATATTTGGAACTTCACAAATTACTTAGCCAGGTCCGTCCCATACCGGACTTGTGGTAGTACGAAGTGACTTCGTAAAATGAATCACAGAAACGGTTTTTAATCCGACTTAGGCTCAACCACATACCCACATGCACGACAATCAACCAGGTGTCACCAAACACGAGGCATGCCGGCACCCACCACCTAACCATCAGCCTAAGTCCAAGTCATAAGTTTTTATTTTTATTTTTAAACAATTTTCATAAACCATCCTTGACTCACCGAAGTCAAGATTTCATTTTCAAATCATCATTTCATGTGAGAAATTTGATCCCACCTAAATTATACTAAGTCAAGCTAAGTATTTCTATAAAATTTCTAGTCAATACTATGGTACTAACTAGTTTTCAGCTAGGGTGACAAGGTATATGAATTCGAGATTCAAAAGTGGCTATAGTCAAAGGATCAGGGGCATAACTAAAGTTTAAACTGAATTTAAATTATATTTGAATAAAAGTACGCATGCATATACAGTAAAACAATATAACTATGTTTGAAATATTAGGTTCAACATGGTCAAAGGTGTAACTTGCCTTGATCGAAGTCCTGCTGGGAATCGTCGAACTCGAACTCTCCGGAATCGTCAAAATCTAATGTGAAGAGCCAATTCAAAAGAAAATCAAAAACAAAATTCAAATTTTCAAAATGATGCCAAAAATGGATAGATCATGATTTTAGAAAAATTTAGAAATTTGAACGGGTCAATTTGGAGTTATAGCCTTCCAAAGTTTAAATACATTTAAAAGGAAAATACTTAATTTCTGGAATTAACTTTAAACCGAAAAACATTTATGACGTCAGTATGAATTATTTTTCTAAAGGAAATAAAAGATTATCACGTCAGCAAGGTAATTAAGTTTTCGGCTGAATTATTTTTATATTAGAAAATCAGTTTTATTGCGTCAGCATGACGTCAGCAGGAATTTTCGGATTTATTTAAAATCGGTAGGGTTGACGTGGTAGGGGGCTGATGTGGCCTCCACGTGGCTACCACTTGGCACCACGTGGCCGCCTCGTGGCTGCCACGTCGCCACACCGCGCTGACGGGGCTGGCTCAGGGTGACGTGGCGGTCGGGCGCCCGAGTGGCAGCGACGCGGCGCCTGCTTGGCAGCCACCTGGCTGCCACGCAGCTGCCACCTGCGCGCCGCCGTCGACGTGGCACGGCCGTCGGAGGGGGAGGCTCAGGACCCGAAGGTCGCCGGCGCTCCGGCGGGCGGCGGCGCTGGCCGTCGGTGCCAAAATGAAGAGGGGAGTGAGGGGAATGCATCGGTACCTAGCACGGATCCCGAAGGTGACCGAAGAGGGGAATCGGAGAAAAGGGGCGGCGGTCGGAGGAGGGCTTCACAGCGGCAGGGAGGTTCCGGTGGCGCACGTGCCTGGGGTGGCGGTCGTCGGGGATCGCCGAGGCACGAGTAACGTCGGAGAGGCGCCGGCGAGGAACGAGGAAGCCCGAGGTGGCCGGAATTTCTCGTCGGAGCCGCGGAGAGGGAATCGAGCACAGGGAGGCCCTCAGGGCTTGAATGCTGAAATTGAGAGGGGTAGGGGAGGCGGTGTGAGCTAAGGGTCCTCGGGGAGTGCTTTTTATAGGCGGGGAAGGGTTGTAACGGCTGCGCAGAGATCGCCGGAGTGGGAATGGCCGGAGAGGATGAATGCGACGGCGTACAGGGCGGTGATCGCGCGAGGAAGAAGGCAAGCGATCGGGGAAGATGGACCTGACAGGCGGGGTCCACCGGTTAGCGAGAGAAGGAAAAAGGAAAGGGAGAGGTGGACAGTTGGATTTGCGACGGGTGGCAAGGAGGGACGATCGGGACCGCCGGGGCTGCGCGAAGGGTTAAGTGAACGGGGACAGTCACGATTCGATCTGACAACCGGGATTGAATCCAATCCGTTGTGGTTTCGGGCGAAGGGGTAAGTGGCTGCGGACGGGCGGGATGAAATCTGACAACGGCGAACGGGCCCGATCACACCACGTGTCGGTAGGAGCGGAGGGGAAGGCGGGGCGAGGCTTTAAGTGAGATCGGACGGCTGAGGGGTCGTCCAGCGGTGGCGGCAGCTCCGATGGCTGACACTTGGCAGCCTGAGGAGGATTTAGAATTTTTGATTTTCAGAAATGAGTTGAAGGCTTTAAAATACTCAGAAAAATACCAAATAAATTTTGAAAATTCCAGAAAAATTCAGAGAACCTTCTGGGACTATTTGAGACTGAATAAAAATATTTTCCACCCATTTTGATATTTATATTTTGCAAGAGCACAATTTCACTTAAAAGGGAAAGTTTTAATTCTTTATAAATTCCTGAAAATTTAAGTAATTACAGAATTGAGTTTAGGAAAAGGAAGTAAATTTATCTGACTTTCATGAAATACAATAAGTTTAATTTGGCTTTTATAAAATAAAATTTTTAATTTTCTCAACTCAGGGCTTGGAATAAATCAAATAAAATCCAGAAAATATTTTAATAAAGGAATAAAATTTTGGGATGTTACAAACCTACCCCCCTTAAAAGAAATCTCACCCTCGAGATTTGCACCGACTAGCAAAAGAGATGGGGATGGCTGGCCTTCAAATCCTCTTCTCGCTCCCAGGTGGCTTCGTTTTCGGTGTGGTTGCTCCACTGAACTTTGCAAAATCTGATGGTCTTCCTTCTTGTCTGACGTTCTGCAGTCTCGAGGATCTTGATCGGCTGCTCCTGATAGGTGAGGTCATCCTGAAGGTCCAAGGTTTCTAATGCAGCTTGCTCTGCGGGTACCCGGAGGCACTTCTTCAACTGAGAGACATGGAAGACGTTGTGCACTCCTGACATGCTTAACGGTAAGTCCAACAGATAGGCGACTTCCCCTCTTCGGTTCAGAATTTTGAAAGGTCCCACATATCTCGGTGCTAGTTTCCCTCTGACTTGAAAACTTTTAAATCCTCTGAGTGGGGATACTCTAAGATAGACGTAGTCTCCGACCTCAAAGGTCAAGTCTCGACGACGGTTGTCCGCATAACTTTTCTGTCGAGATTGGGCTATCTTTAGTCTGTCTCTGATCTTCTTAACTTTATCATCGGCGTCTTGCAACAGATTCGATCCAGCTTCTTGAGGTTCTCCTTGCTGCTCCCAAAGCAAGGGTGTCCTGCACTTTCGGCCATACAGGGCTTCGAAAGGTGCCATCTGCAGACTGGCTTGGTAGCTATTATTGTACGAGAACTCTGCATAGGGCAACAAACGGTCCCAGCTGTTCCCGAAATCCAGAGTACAGGCTCTTAGCATATCCTCGAGTATCTGGTTTACTCTTTCTGTTTGGCCATCTGTCTAGTGATGGTAAGCTGTACTAAAACTGAGCTTACTCCCTAACTCTTCATGCAGCTTTTGCCAGAATCGAGAAGTGAACTGACTACCTCGATCTGACACTATCTTCTTGGGAACGCCATACAGGCACACAATCCGGGATATGTATAGTTCAGCTAACTTACTTCCAGAATAAGTGGTTTTGACCGGTATAAAGTGAGCCACTTTAGTTAATCGGTCTATGATTACCCAGATCGAATCGTATCCCGATTGCGTCCTCGGAAGTCCGGTTATGAAATCCATACCGATTTCTTCCCACTTCCATTCTGGAATTGGCAGTGGTTGCAAAAGTCCAGCTGGTCTCTTATGTTCTGCTTTAACCCACTGACAGGTGTCACATGCTTCAATAAACTCTACTATTTTTCTCTTTATACTAACCCACCAATATCTTTCCCTCAGGTTCTGGTACATCTTGGTACGACCTGGGTGAATAGAATACGGGGTGTCATGGGCTTCTTTCAGAATCATGGTTTTGATTTCCTGATTATTTGGCACACAGATGCGGTTCTCGAACCAAACCGTTCCATGCTCATCTTCACTGAATCCTGAGGCCTTACCCCTTCTCATGTTCTTTTTGATTTCCTGAATATTCTCATCAATCTTTTGAGCTTCCTTAATCTGATCAGGCAAGCTAGGTTGTATTTCCAGGGTGGTGAGAATGCTTGGTCCCATCGGATCTAGACTTAGACGGGCGACTCCCTCCTGCAGTTGGGTCTGTTCTTCTTCCGATAAGACCACATTTGTATAAGATTTCCTGCTCAAGGCATCAGCTACAACATTAGCTTTTCCGGGATGGTAGTGTATACCAATGTCATAGTCCTTTATCAACTCTAACCACCTGCGCTACCTCAGGTTGAGTTCTGCCTGGGTGAAGATATATTTTAAGCTCTTGTGGTCCGTGTATACCTCACAACAGTTACCGATAAGATAGTGACGCCAGATTTTTAAAGCGTGCACTACTGCTGCTAACTCCAAGTCATGAGTAGGGTAATTACACTCATGAGGCTTGAGTTGGCATGATGCGTAGGCTACCACTTTGCCTTCTTGCATTAGAACACAGCCTAAGCCTAGGCGAGAGGTATCACAGAAAATCTCGAAGCCTTTATGCACGTCTGGCAAAACAAGCACGGGTGCTAAGACAAGCCTTTTCTTGAGGGTCTGAAAACTCTGCTCACAAGCCTTCGTCCATTTGAACTTCTTTTCCTTTTTCAACAACTGAGTCATTGGTTTGGCTAGCTCGGAGAATCCTGCTATGAACCGGTGGTAATAACCCGCAAGTCCAAGGAAGCTCCTGACTTCTGTCACGGACTTTGGTTGCTTCCACTCCACTACTGCTTCTATCTTGGAAGGATCTACAGCAATTCCTTCGGCTGTCACGATATGTCTAAGGAAGGCAACCTCTTTTAGCCAAAATTCACATTTACTGAATTTGGCAAAAATTTGATGCTCTCGAAGCTTTTTCAAGGTTATCCTGAGATGCTGCTCGTGTTCTTCTTCATTCCTGGAGTAGATGAGGATGTCATCGATGAAGATTACCACAAACTTGTCCAACTATTTCATGAATACACTGTTCAATATGCTCATGAAATAGGTCGGGGCATTGGTCAGTCCAAACGATATGACCGTGAACTCATAATGTCCGTATCTGGTGGAGAAGGCAGTTTTAGGAATGTCTTCTTCACGGATCTTCAACTGGTGATATCCTGATCGCAGGTCAATCTTGGAGAAGACACCGGCTCCTTTCAACTGATCGAACAGGTCGTCGATTCTGGGCAGAGGGTATTTGTTCTTGATGGTAACATCGTTGAGTGCTCTGTAATCCACACATAGCCTCAAACTTTCATCCTTTTTCTTGACGAACAGGACGGGTGCTCCCCAAGGCGACGAAATAGGTCGGATGTATCCTTTGTCTTCCAGTTCCTTGAGCTGATTCTTCAATTCTGCTAACTCGTTAGCAGGCATCCGATATAGTCTCTTGGAGATTGGGGCGGTGCTTGGGACTAGGTCAATCACAAACTTGATTTCCCTATCCAGCGGCATTCTTGGTAACTCATCGGGAAATACATCTGGGTATTCCCACACTATTGGCACTTCTTCCAAGACTTGAAGATGGAAGAGGGCACATTCTTCTGCTTCCGGAATTTGAGAAGAGAAAATCACTTCTATGCCATGTTCATTGGTGAGGGTGATGGATCTGGTAGCACAATTGATCTGGCCTTGATTCTTGACTAACCAGTTCATACCAAGAATAACATCTAGTCCTTGGGATTCCAAGACCAAAAGATCGGCTAGGAAACGGGTTCCATCTATGAGCAATTCTACTTTTGGGCACAAGGTCCCTGCTCTCATTTCTGCTCCAGGGGAGTGAACTATCATAGGGTGGCTAAGAGTTACCATGCTCAACCCATGCTTATCCACAAAAGTTTTGGATACGAAAGAATGCGATGCTCCGAAATCAAAAAGAACTGATGCTGGTACTGAGTTGACGAGAAATATACCCAGCACGACGTCCAGTGCAGCCTAAGCTTCTTCCGCTGTCACATGGTTCACTCTCCCTTTGATGAAGGTTTGCGGCTTCTGCTGCCCTTGGTTCTGACTCCCGGAGGCTCCTGGGGTCACTGTCGCTTGTATCTTCTTGGGGCACGCCTTAGCATAGTGCCCTGGTTCTTTGCAGTAGAAACAGGTCATCCCATCTGACGGCGGACTGCTCTTCTGCACCTGGCCACCAGTCGTTGGGGTGTGGTTGTTCTGGAATTGCTAACGGCTGGCCTGGAACGGTGGGCGACTGGTTGAGGACTTGAACTTGCCTGACTGGGTCTTGAAGTTACTGCCCTGAGGCCTGAACTTGTTCGCGTGCGGAGGAGTGCTGCGAACCTTGTGAGAACTTCCAGAGTTGTTCTTCTGATCCGCCATTCTTCTCTTCCGGGTTTCCATCTCCATGTGCTTGCCCTCCTGGCGGATGGCCTTACTGACTAGCTGGTGGAAGTCAGTGTAGTCACCCGATATCAGCTGTACTGATATGTTGTCATTCAGGCCCTCCATGAATCTTTCCTGTTTAGCTTCATCGGAGGCCACATCCTCTGGCGCATAGCGGGCCAGTTGGTTAAACTTCTGCACGTACTCATTGACAGTACGGTTTCCTTGTCGCAGGGCTCTGAACTCTTTCTTCTTCAAGGCCATGGTGCCGGTGGGAATGTAGCTTTGCGAAAGCTCTGCTCGAACTCATTCCACGTCACTGTTTGGGGGTTGGCATGCGAGGCGGTGAAAGTGTCCCACCATTGAGATGCTGGTCCATTTAGCTGGTGAGAGGCGAACAGGACTCGCTCTCGATTAGTGCACTGCAAAATATCCAGCTTCTTGCCAATCGACCTGAGCCAGTCGTCGGCGTCCACGGGTTCGGCACTGCCGGCGAAGGTCGGTGGCTTGATCCTTAGGAACTCTGAAAGCCGATTGGGAGGGGCTTGGGCAGGTTGATGATGAGCTAACAACTGGATGGCCGGGTTGTTGATGGTTTGAGCTAACAACTGGATCAACTGATTCTGATTGGCCATCAACTGAGCCCAATCTGGTCCTACCGCTGGCGGAGGCGGTGGAATGGGGCTGACTGGCTCCCTTGAGCTCCGGGGTTGGCATTGTCGCCGGGGTTCCTCCTCGTGTTCACCATCTGCCGAAGCTTCCAGATTTAGAGAAGAGAAAGAACTAAAAGGAGAGGTTCTTGTAACAATCCCACCAACAGAACACGCAAAAATCAAGAAAAACACAATTAAGAGCCAAATAAAACTTCTTTTATTTTATTATAATAGTCACGCGGCTGTTAACAAGGGACTACAGCTCGCGAATAGCACTCCAAAGCTAAGACTCAGGGTTTTCTAAACACTAGCGTGACGCTTGAGCCTCTTCGGAAGTGGCTCGGAGGTAGTGGAGTCTGCATCCTCGGCACGGAGCTCGGCCAGTTATTCTTCCACAGCACGGATCTTCTGGGTCGCAGTGTGCAGCTCATCCAGAGTGGTCTGGTACATGTGATCCATGGACTTGGTGAACTCCACTTGTCGCAGGACACGAGGGTTGCTCTCGTACTCCATGGATGAAAAGTCACAGGCAGCACCAAGAGGAGTCTTCATGGGGAAGTATCGGAAGTCCGTATGCTGCAGGTCTCGAGCGTAGATGTTCCTTAACTCGCGAATGGCCTCCCAGGCTGCATCTTGCACGCCGTCGAAGAAGGTAGCTCGAGGAAGGGGGGCGTCAAAGATGTGAATGGCCGCGTTGGCTGAAAAATCCTTGAAGATCTTCATTTCCACCCTCCAGCGCTCCTCGTCTCCATACATGCCTACGTACCCTGCATGAGGGGGCGTCAAGGGGGGTACGGACGGAAATTGAGCTCCTGCCTGAGGCCGTATAGGTCGTCCGCGAAGAGTCCGGCAAGGGTTCCGTGGGAGACGCGGGTATGTTGCTCCATCTAAAATTTTGAAGAGGAGAGGAAATTAGTAACCGATTTTGGTAAGAGACTGAGCAAAGGAAGAAATGATTTTAAAATGAGGTATTTTCTTATCAAGATATATCCTTAAGGTTGGACTCTAGCTAAGGTCACGTCTTAGGGTCAACCTGGCTCTGATACCATTTCTGTCGGGACCCGGAACAACAACTCCAAGTTCCTCTGTATAAATTGCACTATCCCAGGAAAACCTAGTGCACACAGGGTCAACAGTAATGTATATCATGCAAAAATCACCACCGAATATTATTAAATGACAAAATACGGCCTTAAGGCCAAGTCTTACAATAACATGGCACAGGGCCAACAGAAAATAAAAGCAGCGGAAAAACGATAAAGGTAGCAGAACAGCCCATCCAGCCTCCTACAGGCGAATGACTGTAAGACACGTCCTAATCGCTGAATTAGTCCTCACCGTCGTAGTCGCCATCGAAGTCTGGCAACAGATTTAGCAAGGTGAGTACATAAAGTACTCCCAAGGTAAGCACATAAAGTACTTACACAAGTTACACCAGGAGATATAACAGAATTGATGCATGCAAAAAGGATCCAAAGGAAAGCTTAATAGGGTAAATGTACGGAAAAGCAATACTTAAATTTGAATACAATAATGTAAGTACGAAAAGCTGGACTTTAATACAGTATATGAAATAATATTTTTAACAAGTAATATCGTTAGTGTAGGCGGCGGGGAGGCGACGGATGGCTGACGCGTGGAGGGAGGAGGGATCGGGCGGCGGGGAGAATTTTTCTTTTCTTTTTCTTTTCCAGAAAATCAAATAAAATACTAGGAGCTCTAGAAAATAGCAAATAAATCCCAAAAATTCATCAAAAATATCAGAAAATTCCTTGAGACCTGAAGAATCCAAATAAAATATTTTCAACTTGTGTTAAGGTTTATTTTAATTATATTAAATCATTTAAAATTCTAAAAATTCATTTGGAGCTTGATTTAATTTCAGAAAATTCATTTTTAAAATCCTGGCTTTAAAAATAGTAGAAAAACAGGATGTTACAAACCTTACCCCCTTAAACGAGATCTCGACCCCGAGATCTGGACCAACTAAGAGAATAGGTTCAGAAACTCTGCTCTGAGGTCCTCCTCACGCTCCCAGGTGGCTTCCTCCTCGGAGTGATTGCTCCACTGCACCTTGCAAAAATGGACCACTTTATTCCGGGTGACTCGCTCTGACACTTCCAAGATTTTGATTGGGTGCTCCTTGTACGATAGATCCTCCTGCAGGTCAACGGCCTCAACTGGCACGACCTCCTCTGGCACACGCAAACACTTCTTCAGCTGGGACACATGAAAGACGTCATGTACCCCGCTGAAGGACGCAGGTAGCTCCAACTAATAAGCAACCTCTCCCCTGCGTTTCAGAATCCTGAACGAACCAACATATCTCGGTGCAAGCTTCCCTTTTAACTGAAACATCTTCACACCTTTGAATGGTGTGATCCTGAGATACACAAAATCATCTGGCTCAAAGCTCAGCTCTCGACGTCTGGTATCTGCATAACTCTTCATGTCGGCCCAGGCGCTAACCTTTCTCAGTATCGGACGGACCTTGTCCTCGCCTTCTTTCAAATGCGGATCAAAATTTGACCTTCCCCCGTCTCTTTCCAATTGAGAGGGGTCCTGCATTTTCTGCCATACAATGCCTCAAACGGTGACATCTGCAAACTGGCCTGATAACTGTTGTTGTATGAGAACTCTGCAAAAGGCAAACAACTGTCCTACTTGGATCCATGATCTAGCACACATGCTCTCAACATATCCTCAAGAATCTGATTTACTCGCTCTGTCTGACCATCTGTCTGGGGATGATAAGCTGTACTGAAATTCAGGTGAGTTCCTATAGCCTTATGGAAACTACCCCAAAAACGAGAGGTGAACTGCGATCCCCGATCTGACACAATCTTCTTGGGCACCCCATGCAAACTGACAATCCTGGACATGTATAGCTCTGCTAATCTGTCACCACTGTAGGTTGTCTTAACTAGAATGAAATGAGCAACCTTGGTCAATCGATCCACGATGACCCAAATCGAATCATAGCCCTCTTTGGTCTTAGGCAGACCGACTATGAAGTCTATACCAATTTCTTCCCACTTCCACTCAGCGATTTTTAATGGCTGTAGCAAGCCTGCTGGTCTCTGATGCTCTGCCTTTACTCTCTGACAAACATCACAAAGGGCTACATACTCAACGATCTCACGCTTCATGCTTGGCCACCAATACTTATCCTTAATGTTCTGGTACATCTTGGTACTGCCTGGATGAATCGAATACAACGACTCATGAGCCTCTTTTAACAACACATTCTTCAGCTCTTGCTTGCTAGGCATACACAAACGCTGCTTGAACCACAAGGTTCCCTGGTTATCTAATGAAAATCCTGATTCTTTACCTTCACTTAAATTCTTTCTGATCCGCTGAAATGCCTCATCATCTGACTGAGCCTGACAAATCTGACCATCCAAGATAGGTTGCAACTCCACAGCTGCCAAAAATCCTTGCTCAACCAACTCTAAGCTAAACTTCTGAAATTCCTCATGCAACGCTGGCTGACTCTCTCGAACCATCACTGAGTTGCAATATACCTTTCTGCTCAGGGCATCTACAACAACATTGGCCTTTCCAGAATGGTAATGTATACCAACATTATAATCCTTTATCAGCTCTAGCCACCTCCTCTGCCTGAGGTTAAGCTCGGATTGGATAAAGATGTATTTCAGACTCTTATGATCTGTGTACACCTCACATCTATTACCCATCAGATAATGACGCCAAATCTTTAAAGCATTCACTACGGCTGCTAGCTTCAAGTCGTGAGTAGGGTAGTTCTCCTCATGCGGTCTTAACTGGTGTGAGGCATAGGCTACCACTCTCTTGTCCTGCATCAAGACACAACCCAAACTTTTGCGAGAGGCATCGCAATAAATCTCAAATTCCTTATTTATATCAGGTAACAGAAGCACTGGGGCTGTGGTCAAACTCTCCTTAAGTTTCTGAAAACTTTTCTCGCACTCTGGCATCCAAGTGAATTTCTTCTCTTTCTTAAGCAACTGCGTGAGAGGTCTGGCTACACTGGAGAAACCTTCAATGAAGCATCGGTAATATCCTACCATACCCAGAAAACTCTTGATCTGGGTAACTGAAGTAGGCGACTACCAATCCAAAATATCACTCACTTTTCCTGGGTCAACTGCGACTCTTTCCGCTGTCAATACATGCCCTAGGAAGGCGACTTTCTTCATCCAAAACTCACATTTGATGAACTTAGCATACAACTGATTATCCCTCAATTTTTGTAATGCCAACCTCAGGTGTTCCTCATGCTCTCTCTCATCCTTGGAGTAAATCAAAATATCGTCAATGAACACAACGACAAATTTATCCAAATATTTCATGAACACCTTATTCATCAGATACATAAAATAAGCTGGGGCATTAGTCAAGCCAAATGACATCACGGTGAACTCGTATAAACCATAACGAGTCGAGAATGCTGTCTTAGGTATATCCTCCTTTCAAATCCTCATCTGATGGTATCCTGACCTCAAATCAACCTTGGAGAAAACTCCTGCTCCCTTAAGCTGATCAAACAGGTCATCGATCCTGGGCAAAGAGTACTTATTCTTGATGGTGACCTCATTAAGCACTCTGTAGTCCACACACATGCATTGACTACCATCCTTCTTCTTGACAAATAACACTGACGCTCCCCACGGGGATGAACTCGGTCTGATGTAACCCTTATCCAAAAGCTCCTGAATTTGCTTCAACTCTGCTAAATCATTGGCTAGCATCCGATAGGGTCTCTTAGAAATCGGAGCGGTACCTGGTACAAGCTCAACCAAAAACTCAACCTCCCTTTCTGGTGGCATACCTGGAAGATCATCTGAAAACACATCGGGGTACTCCCTGACAACTGGTACGTCCTGCAACTAGATCACCTTGCTCTGGCAAACCATGACTGACTCTGACTGACACTCGCTGGCTGCAAACTGTACATTGATCCTATCTGGATTGGTCAAGGTCACTGCTCTGCTCCCACAGTCTAACACTGCCTGCTGCTTCTGAAGCCAGTCCATCCCCAAGATTACATCTAGGGACTGGATATCTAACAAGATCAAGTCGGCCCTGAACTCAACTCCCTGAATGGTTATCCTAACTCCTGGACAACCTAGGTTGGATCTCAACTCGAAACCGGGGGATTGGATTAAAAGAACAGATCCAAGAGCAACAGTTTTCAATTGTTGCTTTAAAGCAAAACTCCGAGAAACAAACGAATGCGAAGCTCCAGAATCAAACAAAATTGTAGCAGGAACTGAATGGACTAGAAACGTACCGATCATAATGTCTGGTGCTGCCTGGGCATCCTCTGCGGTGATGTGGTTCACCTGACCTCTCACCACGTCCCCGCGGCTCGTCCCGATGCGGGGTGCTCCTCATCCTGCTCTTAGGGTAGGAGTACGACCGGGTGTGGCTCCCAAGTCGAAGCGAACTGGCGTCGGGGCCTGCCTCTGGGGGCACTTGCTAGCATAATGTCCCACGTCATGACACTTGAAGCAAGTGACAGATGCTGCTGAATTATTGCTCTTCTACTGCTGCTGACCACTGGAACCACCAGACGCCGCCCGATCAAATCGACCAGCGTGCGAGCTGGGTCTGGTGACGGCTGCTTCTTGTGGCACTCGTGCGGTGGTAGGAACCAGCGAGGCCTCTAGAATCGTGCGATCGCGTGACCCTGCTGGATCATCCTCCTCTTGCGAGACTCCTCGAGCTCGCGGCGACTCTCCTCAATGAGAATGGCCTTGTCCACCAACTGCTGGAAACTAGCATAGTCGTTGCCTATGACCTACACCTTCAAAGCTGGGTTCAAGCCCTTCTTGAACCTCTTCTGGCGAGCTACATCTGTGGCTACGTCCTCTGGCACGTAGCGAGCTAACTGAGTGAATTTATTGAGGTATTCACTCACTGACAGGTTCCTCTGCTGAAATTCCCGGAACTCATCCTTCTTCATCTCGACTACTCCATCCAAGACGTGGGCGTTATGGAAGGCTTTGGCGAACTCCTTCCAAGTGATGTTGTTCTGGTTTTCATGGGCGGCATAGTAGTTCTCTCACCACTCTGCTGCTGGTCCCTCAAGCTGGTGTGCTGCATACAACACCTTCTCCCTGTCGGTGCACTGAGCCAAGTTCAGTTTCTTCTCAACTGAACGGATCCAATCATCAGCCTCCAAAGGCTCGGACGAACTAGAGAAGACAGGCGGTCTCATCCTCATGAACTCTGCGCCATTTGGATCTGCGACGAGGTGCGGGTGGCGATGCGGCTCTGGTCTTTGTCAGTATCATAGTCTGCATACTCCGCATCATATTCTGCATCATCTGAGTCTGGGCCACCAAAAACTAACTGAGTGCGGGGTCCAAGGTAGGTGGCACAGACTCGCAAAGATCGCTCTCGGATCTGGTTACGCTGGCTGCGGCATGAGGAAGTCCTGGTATCAACCATCTTGCTCTGAAAAAGGAAACAACTGCTGACTGACCAAAGGCAAAAGACGAGGGGGAAAAGCATAGATAAGAGGTAAATGCATCTAAGTGGGTTTTGCTAATGGAAACCTAAACTAAAACAAACACTTAGCCAAAAAGGCTAATGAAGAAACTGAACAAAATTAACTCCATTAAAAGATTGACATGATCACAATATAATACTTTTAAGGGCAGTATTTGCAGCTCACATCACACACAACCGCAAAAGAAATCCAACGTGTCTACTCGCACTATCTACTCTGAAGGCTCCCACTCGGGTCCTGACAAATAGGGTACACTGCTATCGTCCTCTGAATCGCTGTAGACAACCCACGAGTTGCGGACCGGCGGCGACTGCTCTCTGACTGGAACTAGAACTGGGTGGAATTGCCGGAGATATGCTCGATGATCACCGGTGATACGATGTCTCTGCTCTGGACTCGGCGGTGTAGGTGACGGTAGAGGTACTGGCGACTGCGGTCGGAGCTCCTCCCTGACTGGCTCTGGTAGTCTAGGGGTGACTCCATACTGCTCCTTGAACTTCCGGATGAGTCTGGCCATGTTGATCTTGTATAGCTTACGAAGGCGACGGATGGCTTTGTGTGCAACTCCTTGTGCTGACATCTCTCCACTGGCACCGGCATTCTTGAAGTTGTGATGTAGAACTTGCTTACCGATTCGGGTGGTGAAGTACAGCCTGCTGATGCTTCCGATGCGTTGACCTTTATGCTTCTCATCCTTGGTGAGGTAGACGGGCAATCTCTTCAATCCGAGGCTCCGCAACAGAACGCGTAGAAGTGCTCTCCATCCTCTTGTCGGGCTGTAAGAAGCTTGGGACATCTAATGCATTTATAAATGAAAGATCAGTTTATAGCTTTATGAAAACAAATTTTACAAGAATGGGGCGAGAGACAAGAATCCTTAAGAATGAGATAAGAAGATAGAGATATTACTAAATATCAAATTTAGTTGGTTTGGTTTAGAAAATAAATTTTTGGGCTAACGACCATTCTAACTAGGGCTTCGTCCTACAGTCGATATGGCTCCGATACCATCTCTGTCGAGACCCGAATATGCAAATTCGGACTTTTTGTGTAATCTGCACTAGTCCAGGATCACGCTAGTGCACACAGTCAAACATAGATGTAATTACAGTCATACACACGATAATAATAAAGAAAAACTCGAATATCGATAAAATCTCAAAGGTACGACCTTATGGCCAAGTTTACAATATCTCTAGCCGGAAGGGCTTAACAAAATAGCAGCAGAAATCCAAAATAAAGCGTAGCAGCCAATCGACAAGCCCACAAGCTATCGAGTGGAGAACGAAACCTAATCCATGAAGTCGTCGTAGTACTCTCCTTCTGGAACCTCCTGCTGATAATACTCCTCGCCCTCAACTGAGCAACATAGGCGTAAAGCCGTGAGTACATTGGTACTCAGCAAGTTGTTTGTAACAATTGAATGCAATATAATATGCAAGGCTTACCAATGGAGGGCTGAAAGGTTAATTTGCAAAATAGGCATTTCACTTTAAATACGATAAATAGATTGAAAGCGAGATTTAAATAAAAACAATAATAATAAATAATCAAAGAAAATAAACATGAACCACTTGTGAACACCTATTCACAAGCTAAGCCAATGGTGAACTACCTGTCCACCTCCAACATAAACCACCAAGTTTAAAAGGTAACACTAACCCTCGTGTGAAATCACCGAGCACTGTCCATGACTAAGGACGTGGCTATTCAAATAGTTTTACACTCTGCAGAGGTTGCACAACTGTACCCACACGATGTGATTAGCCTCGATCTCAGGTAATCACAACAAGGCCTTTACAATGCTATACCTCAACCCAATCCTGTCTGCTAGGGTTTTGCATCACACCCCTCCTTGCGCCACATGGAAGTCAGCAACCATGTCCATCACATTGGCAAAATTGAATTGAAATATTACACGTTAATCAGCTAGGTCTATCCCACACTAGACATGTGGTTTGCATGATTAAACTCAGATCAATGGCGCACAAAGTTAAGTCCTTACCATTACCCGGGCGAGGCTACCACATCCCCCGAAGTGCACCTGCACTTCCCTCTTTACTGCACGATCACTCGCCCGAGTGCAAAACCAAGTTTATAAACCCAGCCAATGACACACCAATGTCATAGCATAAATTTTAATTAACGTGGCACCAACCACAATTCCATATGCCATTAAGTCAAATTAATAATTTACAGGTGATGATGAAACCAGTCGTAAATAAAGCAGGACTAAGCATCTAATCGTAACAACCCATGTGACAAATAATCTATCATCACTAGTATGTTTCCCAACCTAAGGTGACAAAGGTATCATGATATTCCAAATTATCAAGGAGGGATAACCAACATAGGACAATAACAACCAGTTGCAAAGTTTGAATAAAAATAGCGATGCAATATAACGTAAAACAAAATAATTAAATATTAGATTGAAAATTTGGGTTCAACATGATCAAAGGACATGACTTACCTTGATTATGCTCAGTGAGGCACTCCTGGTCTCCGGGCGTAGAACCTGCCCCTCCGGAATCCGAATCTAATGAGAGAGAAAGCGACCGAAACAAAGAAAACACATAAAATGATAATCAAATGAACTCCAAAACTCATAAAACTAGAACCAATAGCTAGAGCTTGATTTTAGATGAATTTAGAAAAAAGAACGGGGTCAATCGGAGCTAGGACGGAGGAGAACGGGCTCTCAAAAAATTTAATCTAAAGAAAATCGGGAAAATCGAAAAAGTTACTATGCTGTGGACCCGGTGCACGGAATACCGAGTCCACCGTGAACCCGGTCCACGAAACAGTACGCGCGGGGCTACGGCGCTGACGCGGCGGGGCTCGGCTGATGTGGCAGCCGCTGATGCTGCCACGTGGCTAGGGCTGACGTGGCATGCTGACGTGGCTGCCACGTGGCTTGGGGGGGCGGGGTTTGGCTGACATGGCGCTGACGTGGCATGCCACGTGGGAGGCCACGTGGACTAGGGCTGACGTGGCTTGCCATGTGGTAGGGCTGACGCGGCACGGGTTCGGGCGCGGGCGGCGGCGGCTTGATCCGCCGGCAGGGGACGCGACGCGCGGCACGATCTGAGCCCTTGGCTCAGATCTGGATCGACGGCGGGGATCGCGCGGCCGGGAGGCGGGGTGACGGCCGATTACCGACGCGTGGCTAGGGCGCGCGGGGGTGCGCGGGGTGAGCGACGCGGCAACTGAGGCGTGCGCACGGGCGCTCGCTAGTGCAGGGAGTGGCGACGAAGGAGGTGACGAGGGCGACGGGAGGCGATGCGGGCGATGGCGAGGCGGCTCGGGGACTCACCAGCGAGGACGACGTCGGCGACGGCTTCGGTGGCGACGGGGACGCGCGGGCGCGCACGGGCGACGGCGAGGTGAGCCTGGGAACGGCGGCGCAAGCGCGAGGGCGCGGAGGCGAGGGCGGCGGCGAGACGTGCACGCGAACCGAGAGACGAACGCGAATAAAAGCACGTGAACCGAGGTGTCCGACGAGTACGTGCGGGCGGCGCGGATGCGGTTAGACGGCTAGGATGCGCCACGTGGGTAGATCAGACGGGCGGCCGCGAGTTAGGGTTAGGGTTAGGGTTTCGCGCGAGAGCGGGTGCGGACGGCCGGGATGCAGCCACGGCGCGGGGAGCGGTGGATCGGGTGGCTGAAAGAAGAGGCGAGGCGCGGGCGCGCGGGCGTGGCTGGTGCCTTCGCGTGGCAGCATGCGATGCGCGGCAGCGCGTCCGGCGGCGTCGGCGCGCGAGAGCGGAAGGCGGGAAAGGGTACGGTGGCGGCGGGGAGGCGACGGATGGCTGACGCGTGGAGGGAGGAGGGATCAGGCGGCGGGGAGAATTTTTCTTTTGTTTTTCTTTTCCAGAAAATCAAATAAAATACTAGGTGCTCTAGAAAATAGCAAATAAATCCCAAAAATACCAGAAAATTCCTTGAGACCTGAAGAATCCAAATAAAATATTTCCAACTTATGTTAAGGTTTATTTTAATCATATTAAATTATTTAAAATTCTGAAAATTCATTTGGAGCTTGATTTAATTTCAAAAAATTCTAGAAAATTTATTTTTAAAATCCTGGCTTTAAAAATAATAGAAAAACATGATGTTACAGGCGGGGCACAGGAGCGGCGACGGTGGAACTCGGAAGGGTAGCGGTGCTCACCGGTAGGGTTCGATGATGGGGGCTCTGACGTCACGGTGGTGAGGACCGGTGCAGCGGGGCGACGAGGTGCGGCGGTGCGGGTGGAAGGAGGTGAGGGCAGCGCGGCTTTTAAATGGGCATGCGAACCGAGGATGGCCGGGAGGGATACGACGCCACGGCGGGTTCATCTCGGAGATGAAATCCGTGCCCTCGACACGTGGATGGTCAAGGTGAAGGTGCAGGAATCGGACGGTTGCGGGCGAAGCGGCGCGGAGTGTGGTGCTAGGGCAAGCGGGGCGGTGCGAGCGGCGGGCACAGATGGCACCAAGTAGGCGTGGGAGGGATCGGACGGCAGGGAGCGGGCGGCGGCGCGCGGGAGAGGAGGTGGATGGCCGATGCGTGGCTGGCAGTGGGGAGTGGCCCGAGGGTTTGGGGGAGTTTCTCCGATTTTCCTTTTTTCCCCAGAAATTCAAATAAAGAGAAAAGGGCTCTAGAAAATAGCAGAAAATCCCAAAATTTCACCAAAAATACCAGAAAAATCCTTGAGATCTGAGGAACTCAAATAAAATATTTTTAGCTTATATTAATATTTATTTTAATCATATTAAATCTTTTTAATTTATAAAAATTCAAATTAAGCTTTATTAATTCCAAAAAAATTCCAAAATTTTATTTTTAAAAACAGGGCTTTAAATTCTTTAGAAAAACAGGATGTTATAGTCCACCTCCTATCTCTGGTGAGTTTGACAGCTGACCCTGTCTTGGTAACATACTATGGTTGCCGGATTGGTGATTGCCCTCTGATTGGTTGTGCCTAGCTGTTTCTAACCCAATAGTTGGGTTAGGTAGGTTCTGACTGAGATGCTCCATCTGAAATAAGACCAACTCAATTCAATTAACCCTAACTCAGGTTTAACTTTCTGGTTCCAAAATAAGGTTTTCTTGCGTATTGTTGGGGTATGTTTGTGGTAATAGCTCTTGGCTGAATGGGAGTTAACTGCATTTATGTCTGACCAAACAGAGTGGTATTTTGGTGAATTTGGAAAATTTTCGGTGGTATTAAAGTGAACCGGTTTTTTTAGGTGGTATATTTCTAAAGTACACACATTTCGATGGAATATATAAAGATAGATTTTATCCGATAATTTAGTTGACTTAGTTCTTGTTTGTGTATATGTTTTGCTCGGATTGAACTCAATTAATTGTATTAGATGCATATCTAAGCATGTAATTTCCAAAAATCGAGTGGAGTGATTAAATATGTTTATTGCATCATATTCAATAATTTTGTTTATTTTTATGAATACCGAGACTGTTCATTTACAATAAGCACTTGATGTTGTAATATAAGAGTTTTTAATAATACAGTATCTAGTCTTCGTATCTCATTTCTGTGTTCAAATTGAAGAACTGTATTATTCAATTTTCAGCTATGCATATAAATGCATGGAATCTCGATGACGCTTCAGATTTCAAAGCTCTAGAGTTGCTTTTTTATTCTTCATGTAATATGTTGGGTTCTCTCGCTAATCTTATACACAGTGAAATATTGTACAAAAAGAACTACCTAATGCAATGGTGTCTTGCGCAATTAGCAAGTATTTTTTTTCTTCTTTTTAATGGATGGTTTTTGTTATATGTGTTATTTTTTTGGGCTATGACCGATATCTTTTAACTACAATTGATAGCTTTTTGTTACACTTTTTGAGATGATGACGAATACCTAAGACATGACATGGAGATACATATGCCAATAGGTTTAGAAAGCCGTTCAAAGAAACGGCTTTAAGAAACCATTTAAAGGAGCTGTTTGCGGGAGGAAGGAAAGGAGGAAGCGGACGTGCCTTCATCTAGACCATAGGAGGGATTCAACAAACTAGGAGCATATTGTTTTAACTTTTAAAAATCATTTTTTTTAAAATAAATAGTTTTTCTATAGTATCTAAGTTTTAAATAAAATAGCTTTTTAAAAAATATTCTACTAATCAATTATATTATATTATAATAATTTTATTTATATTAATTAAAATTATATACAAGTGTCCCTCTGTAATATCTCTATAAACTATTACTGTTAATAAGCTAAATCCAAAATCCATTCGCAAATGGCAATACGAAGGCCTACTAGATTTAGCGAAATCCACCCGGTGTGGTTACAGCAAAATCCCCCTCCTCCCCTCCCGGCGGAAGCTCCTGTGCCAGCGCCGAAGAAGGCGTCCAGGGGAGGCCTCCTTCCACCCACCGAAGCCGCGCTACCTCGAAGGCGAAGGAGAACTCTTCTCTCATCCCCTCCTACTGGGCCGGCGTGGAGTAGACGGGAGGAGATACATCCAAGCTGATCTCTTCTGCTGGTACGGAAGCCCTAACATAGCTTGCTTGTTCTTTGCCGTGAGCAATCTAATCCAAATCTTTCTCTCTTTCTTTATTTCGGAGATACTCCGATCCATCCAGCTAGTTGCGTATTTGATTTGATTTGATTCTTGTTCTCATAGCAGCAGCTTGTTTCCCGAACATTTTGCCACTCTAACTCCGCCCCTGCATTGCATTAGATTGTGCAGACGATAGTACCAATGATTTATGCTGTGGATGTGTGCAGATCTTGATTGCCGACACTGATGGGGGGTGCGAGGAGTGAAGGCGACGAGCTGATTGCCGACTATGTCGATTGCCTCATGTCCCTGGACACAAACGCCCGGCCTGGCCAGAATGATAATCTCATTCTTAGGGCTCCTGTTGTGGAAGAAGCGACAACGGCCGCCTCAGCTGGCGGTATCACAGAGCAGGATGTCATGAGAGGGTTTGTTTCTTCCGAGGATCCTAAAGAGGAGCCAGTGCTAGGTATGACGTTTGAGTCTGATGAAGCGGCGAAGGCGTTCTACAATGAGTACGCCAGGCGCCTCGGCTTCCCCTTCCGTGTCGGTAGGTCTCGGCGTTCAAAAGGCACAGAGGAGGTTGTCATCATGAAGAGGTTTGTCTGCTCAAGGGAGGGCATGTACAGAAAGAAGCAGCCATCATCAGGTGAGGCTACAAAGAAGCGCGAGAGGATGTCTATGCGGGAAGGTTGCAATGCTATGATGGAGGTGGTCAGGGAGTCAGACCATTGGGTTGTTTCCAAGCTTGAAAAGGTTCACAATCATAACCTTGGCACTTGTAGCAGAGTTGGGTATCTTCGTGCTAGAGGTTTGCTTGATGCTTCTGATAAGATCACTGTGATGGGCTCTGATGGGACGGCCTTTCTGAGGCAGAATGTTCTTGGGGAAGGTGGAGACGCCCAGGGCCTTCTTGATTATCTGAAGAAGATGCAAGCCAATGACCCTGCTTTCTTCCATGCCATACAGGTAGACAAGGATAGCTGTCTGATGAATGTTTTCTGGGCTGATGCTAGAGCTAAAGGAGCTTATCAGCATTTTGGGGATGCTGTTACATTTGACACGACGTACAAGAAGAACAAGTACATGATGCCCTTTGTTACCTTTTCAGGAGTCAACCATCATCTTCAGCCAGTTATATTTGGCTGTGCATTGCTTATGGAAGAGACTGAATTCTCGTTTGTTTGGCTGTTTGAAACATGGCTAGCTACAATGGGTCGGAAGGCACCATGCTCACTAGTTACTGACCAAAATCGGGCCTTGAAAGCTGCAATTGGAAAGGTTTTTCCGAATACCTGTCACCGCTTCTGCAAGTGGAATATTTTGAGTAGAACCAAGCAGAAATTATCTCATACATACTCAGAGCACCCTACCCTAAGAGATGAGCTTGAAAGCTGCGTTCTTGAGTCTGAAACTATCGCTACATTTGAAGCAACTTGGATGGCTATCCTTGATAAGTATGACTTGAGAAAGAATACATGGCTTCAAGCAATATACAATATCCGCCAGAAATGGGTTCGTCTGTACCAGATGGATACATTCTTTGCAGAAATATCCCCAGCACAGAAATTAGAAACTATGAATGATTTCTACAAGAAGTATTTCAATACGAAGACAACACTGGAAGTTTTTCTTACTCAATTTGATTTGAGCATGGCAAGCCGATATGAGGATGAAGCAAAAGCAGATATGGACACTTCTTTAAAAAAGGCAAGTACAAAGACTGCATCACTAATAGAAAAACAGGCAGCAAGCACCTACACCAAAGCAGTCTTCAGCAAGTTTCAGGAGGAATTTACAGAGTCTTTGGGGTATATTATTCAGAAAACTAAAGATGGCTGCATAAGCAAATACAGTGTCATGAAAGATGAAGATTCGTCAGATACATTCTGTGTGACTTATAATGCTTCCAACAAGATGGCAAACTGTAGTTGCAAGTACTTTGAGTTCTCAGGTATTTTATGCCGTCATATTCTTGGAGTATTCCTAATAGTTGATCCACGTATACTTCCACCTGATTACTTTTTAAAACGGTGGACAAGGAAGGCTAGGGATGATGGTTTATTAGAAGATAACAGCAATCACCATCATGAGGATGCTTTTCAGTCCATTACAAGCCGTTACAATGTCCTATGTGCTGATGCTGTCAGATGTGCTGAGAAAGGATCTGGATCAGAGGCAGTGTACAAAGCAGCAAAAGATATCTTACAGAAGGCATATGAAGATATTATTGCTTATG
This sequence comes from Melocanna baccifera, assembly GCA_036346265.1. Classification (NCBI taxonomy): domain Eukaryota; kingdom Viridiplantae; phylum Streptophyta; class Magnoliopsida; order Poales; family Poaceae; genus Melocanna; species Melocanna baccifera. The sequence continues at coordinate 14,243,127 of CM070709.1, forward strand.
AAAGAAATCCTGGTAGGGTATCACAACGGGATGCTATAAACATCAACGAGGATGTCATGATAGATGATGCCATAAATGATCAGCCTTTGCCAGATTCTGGACGAAAGGTACGCTTAATATTAACTTGTATAAATCTATCAGGAGAATCATATTCTTCTCAACATTATCCATTACAAGTTCAAAGTTGGTAGTTGGTCCTAGCGGTTACTGTTTTTGCTTGATTTTTCAAAATGAGTCCTAGAGTAGTTTGTGTCCTTTACTGAATGTAGAAATGAATGTAAACAGGACTTAGACCGTATTTTTAACCTTCTGAGATGATCATAATGTGGCTCATTAAAACTTAGTGCTTCCAGTTCTTTTTTTTTCTAATGACTAACAATAGGAGATGATAAAACATTCTTTCCAATGTACATCTATCATATGCTTTCATATCAGAGGGAAGCTATGCAATAATGATGCATTTTGTTTGCCTTTTCAGGTGACTAATCTGCTAGGCCAGTTTCTTGGTTCCTCTTGGTCTCCAGTCTGAATGTATTCTTTGTCTTTTCTTCGAGATGGCAATGCAATTTACCACCATTATACGCTGTTACAATTTCCAATTTGAATTGGCTAGTGGAGAACAGCATGTGGACCTTTCAAAATGAAAAGGTTTCCCATCACCATACAAGGTTGTCTTCTGTGCTACACAGATTTTTTCTGAGCAATTACAACTTTCTATTTTTCAGAATGTTCACCACTTGACCATACGGACAAACTTGTTTGAAGATGATCCAATCACCTCTGAACTTAGTGAAGATGATCCAATCACCTCTGAACTTAGTGAACTCTTTTTTGCTTGGATAGGAATTCTGTATGCTGCTGCCTGTATGACTGTTGCTACTAAAGGTAAGTATATGTACTTTCATCTAATTATCCACTACTTCGGTTTTAGATTTATTTTCATATGTGATCCTCATACGGTCGTACCCTACTACACATACTTCTTGTTGTAACAGCTCTTACTGAATATCTTACTATTCATGTTGGAATCACATAAAGATGGATTCAACTTGGTTTTCATGAAGAAAAGAGAAAACTGTTAAAATTGGTGTTGGAAAAAGGGGTGGAATATTTATCGAAGAGAACATTATGCGATTCTATTAATTGTCAGTCTTCTCCAAAAAGATAGATGTCTTCATGGGGGATATTTCAGAGGTAGGGAGGGAAGGTGTTCTCTTAGTTCTTAGGTCCTCCTTGCTTTGTCAAAAGTGGTTCCAAAGAAAAAGAAGTGTCTTTGTGATTGAAGGGTGAACTTAGATATATTTATTCTTACTCCAATGCATGTTGTCAAATCATTGGCCAAAGTGAGAATGGTTGGAGATAGAGATTGAAATATCGGTACCGGGGCAAATCCCGCCGAGGGACTGGTTACCGGAAAACCCAGAGAAAAACCGGGCAAAATTCGTCAAATGAAATTCGAATTTTGGTTGGTTTGACGGCCGGTAACTGTCCAAAAACTGGGAAACCCGTGGAAAACCGGTGGAAAATCGGTTTTGGGTAATTAAAAATTAGAATAATGCAAATATTAATTAGAAAGTGTTTAATAAAGTAACAAGCATGATACATAATTAGAAATTGCTGCTTTCCATAATGGTAAATAGGATGAGAAAACATGTCTAAGGAGGAATAAGAATCATCACCAGAAGGTAATAAGTTGGCATCTCGATGTTCATAAGTCAGATTAGACTTTGAGCTATCATTTTATTCGTAGAAGGAAGAGTCTTGTGGCCGAGAATGATCTCATTAGCATTCCTTAGCCCTTCTGTAGGTCTCAGTGATTGTTCTTGAAGCACGAGAACCATAGGGACATCCTAGGACAATAATTCATGTATTTTTAGTTCATACAATAGTTAATCTACCATAAACAATACCTAAACCAACCTAGGAAGTGCATTATACAATCATAAATTCAAATTTTCATTTCAAATTTTTTTCGGCCGGTATTTTGACTACTGGCACCAACCAGGTTTTCTGGTTACCGGTGGGTGACAGCCGGGTTTTTGACCCTGGTTGGAGATATGCTTTCCTGATGAATGATTTTCTATTTTAGAAATTTTGGACATTTGCAACATAACTATTATGACCTTGAGGAGATTTCATTCCTAGCATATTCCAATTTGTTTAGAACAAAAGGTTTTGTTGTTGTTTGCTGTTATGCAATATAAATATTATAATAATGGGTGGAGCTTGACCATTACATCCAGCTGAGTTTCTTGTCTGTGTTGCACAGGACGACACGGCAACAATGTCGGTTTGAATTTTATTCAGAAGAGCCTCTCAGATTGCCAGCTTTCTTCCTTGCGTTGACTACACCTATCGCCTATGAGACTCGTTTCAAGATTATGGCTGGTGGTACGGTTGATGTGCTCTTATCAGCAACTGTGGCCTCATAAGTCTGTAGCTGTTCAGAAAACCAGCAGGAATGCTAACGCAATGCAGAGGTGGGTGGCATCAAACTACCTTCGGTAGCGAGAAGTAAACCAGTGCTGCCTGCTTCAATGTTTACTACAAGAGTACAAAGTGGCGCTTTTTGTGTGTGTTTTCTGATGGCGTCGTTGGTCATGAGTAACCAAGCGTGCAGGTTGTTTTGTGTTGTTGTCTCTGAAAGGTGCCAGAGGCCTGGCCAACTATTAGTAGTAGTATATCTTAACAAAAAGAGAATACTGGTAACTATTAGTAGTACGAATCCTCCATTGATGCGTTGGTGCTACTCTTAAACTTGTAATTACCCGAAAAAAAATGACATCGGTCTTTCGATTTCCCTGGTAATCATGAGGTCTCATTCTGTTCCACCCAGAATAAGTATATAATGTCGTCGAAACGTTTCAGCTTTGACACTAATATGATAAAAGACAATCACAAAAAGTAATAAAAATGAAAGTACCCCGATTTGTCTAGTCAAAATGCCAAAAATATATTAGCCATCAAAATTATTTTCATAATATTATCCCTGTGTATACCACAAATAAAATATTCCCTTTCAACTCCTGTCAACGATGTTAAGAGGGAAAAAATAACATCACACTTTTGTTCATTCTATTTGAGCGTTATAGCCCTATAGGTGAGCTGAACAGATTACATATAGACATGCATTTCCATTTCTTGTTGTTGCCCTTCTCTGTGCACCGCACAGGGGCGGAATTAGGCCCCTGGTAAGGTGGGCTCTAACCCGAGGCGTAAAAAAATATACAGTGTATAGCTTAGCTATTTTTGCTCAGCCTAGGGTAGTATTATTAACATTCAGCCCAGGTCCCGCCAAGCCGTAAGCCCGTTACTCCGTGCGGCCCATCACACGCTCGGCGCTCGGCCGGCCCAGCGCAACGCTCTCCCTCCCTGGCTCCCCCCGCCGCCCCCTCCTCCCCCTCCACAGATCTGCCCCCCAACCCCCTTGCCGCCCTCCTCTAGTCCTCCCCCTCGCTCTGCCTCCGCCGCCCCCTCCCCCTCTTGGCCTCCCCCCGCCGCCCCTCCTCCCCCTCCCCTCCGCCTCCCCCCGCCCTCCTCCCTCTCCCCTCCGTCGGCCCCCGCCCTCCTGCCTCTCCCCCCGTCGGCTCCCGCCCTCATCCCTCCTCCCCTCCCCTGCGCCTCCTCCCCTCCCCGCCCCCTCCTCCCCTCCCCTGCGCCCTCCTCCTCTCCCCGCCGACCGCCGCCCTCCTCCCTCACCCCGCCACCCCCTCCTCCCCTCCCCTCCCGGCCTCCCCTCCTCGGCTCCTTCCCCTCCCCCCACCGCCCCCCTCCCCTTCCCCCCGTCGCTGGTAAAAATCGTTGACGGTGGCATCAAGCTGCTGAAGGGAGTGCGCCCGGTGCACAACTGAGAGATACATAGCATCACTCGTCGACTGATAGTGGGCACAGAGATGCTCCCACATAAGTTGTGTCGTCAACAGCTCCGCCACATCCATAGAGATAGCCACGGTTATGCTACCTATCAGGATGGCAGTAGTACGAGCCTCAGCCGCGTACCATAGCTCATAGGCATGTAGGGCAAACTAATAGAGCTCTAGGGTCTCCTCCAATGCGGCATTGGCCTCGTCCCGAGCCACCTGATCCACATCAACAGGGCGAGCAGGCTGGATGGGCGGTGTAGGACGAGGCGGGCAGGGGTCCTCACCAGTGAGATGGCCCCACAGACGCTGGCTATTGACGAGAATCCTCAGGTGCACCACCCACTCCCGGAAATTCGTACCATCAACACGAATAGCGAGGAGTGGGATGGCAAAAGAACCACCAGTAGAAAACATTTTTTCTTTTTCTTTTTTTCTTTTTTATTTTTTTCTTCTTTTTTCTTTTTTTCTTCTTTTTTTGGTGTTTAAAAATCGAAGACACGGTTCAAAACTTCAAACCTCACAGCTCAAGACCGATGAGCCTCGGGCGACGGCCCCGAGCGGCGACGAGCGGCGGCCCCGGACTGGAGGCTCCGGGTGGCGGTGGCCCGAGCGGGACACCCCGGGGGTGTAGGATCAAGCATGACCGACTAGAGAGGGGTGAATAGGAGGTTATAAAAATTCTTGCCTAATTAAAGAAGTTATAGCAATTTATCACAAGACAAGAGTGTTATATGAACCAAGCCTATTCAATTCTAGTATTTCTAAGCAATCAATATAGCATAAGCTAACAAGCACAATAGAAAATGAACAATGTATCAAATTCCTTAACAATGATACAAATACTAAAGCAAGGTAAAGAAATGATCACAATGAGACACGCGATGTTTTCCCGTGGTATCGAAGATTTACCGGTCTTCACTAGTCCACGTTGAGGAAAACCCAAGCGCCCTTAGACCGGCTCCACGAATTAAGCCTTACTCCTCGATCACTAGTGGTACCTCTTTCTCCTCTCCGGAGATGGCGAGCTCCAAACCACTCACAATTTTGCTCGAGCTTCTTCACAATCTTCTTGAAGAAGTCACCGCGCGATCAACTTCCTCGCCGTCTAGGTGCCGACAAGCACCAAGAGAATAGATCACCGATTTCGCTTGATGACGGTCAAGTGCAAATGGATCAACTAGAAATGAATATACTTGAAAATCTTTCCACCACTCAAAATGAATGCTCAAAATGAGAAAAGAGAGTGGAGTGCTCTAGGCTCAAATATGATCAATGCAACTTCAGCAAGCTGCTCTTGGGTAGGTGGAGGGATATTTATACCCTCACCAACCAAAACTAGCCGTTGCAAAAATTTATTCTGAAAAATCAGAGAAATCGGAACTACCACAGTACAAAATGCGAAACTACCGCACTTTACTATAGCACACAGTAACGGCTATGTCAGACGTGCAGAACTAGCCATTTTAAATTAAGAGCGGTACTATCGCCGTTGTAAGTGCGGTACTACCGCACTACAGTTGGTCCGCCGTGCTAGTTCCGGTACTTTCAATTTTTAACCTGATATCAATGTGTTTTGTTCTCTCATAAAATATTTGATCTTTTGTAAGGCAAATAGCACTCTGACTGTCACAAAATATTGTAGTGCAAGATGTACTTCCACAAAGCTCAGTAAATAAATCTCTTAACCAAATAGCTTCTTTGCAATCTTCAGAAATAGCCATATACTCAGCTTCTGTAGTAGACAAGGCAACGGTGGCTTGCAAACTTGCTTTTCAATTTACGGCACATCCTCCAACAGTGAACACATAACCAGTGAGAGACCTTCTTTTATCCAAATCTTCAGCAAAACCAGAATCTATATAACCAACGAGTCCATTTCTTATAATCCCAAACTGTAAACAAACATTAGATGTACCTCGTAGATATCTGAAAATCCATTAAACTGCTTTCCAATACTCTTTTTTAGGATTAGCCATGTATCTACTAACCAGACTTAATGATTGAGATAAATCGGGGCGAGAACATACCATGACATATATAAGCAAACCAACTGCACTTACATATAGGACTTTAGAAATGTACTCCACTTCATCATTAGATTGTAGACATGACGCTAAACAAAGTCTGAAATATGCAGCTAAGAGAGTACTCACAGGCTTGGCCCCATTCTAACATCCTGATTTTCAGATATTTTAAAAACCCTATTTTGAAAAATAAAATTTTGGAATTTTTTGGAATTAAATCAAGCTTAAATTGAATTTTTAGAATTTTAAAGGATTTAATATGAATAAAATAAACTTTAACACATGCTGAAATTGTTTTATTTGAGTTCCTCAAGTATCAAGGATTTTTCTGGTACTTTTGGTGAATTTTTGGGAGTTTTCTGCTATTTTCTAAAGCTGTTGGAAATTTATTTGAATTTCTGGAGAGAAAAAGAAATTGGAAAAATTCCCCAGCCGTCCGATCCTCCTCCTTTCCACGCGTCAGCCGCCCATCTCCCGCGTGCACCCGGCTCTCCCGGCCTGCACCGCCGCCACGCGTCGCTGCCACCCATGTCCCGCGCGCCGCGCCGGCCCACCGCCCTCGGCCCACTACCCCGCCCGCACTCGCCCCCGCCGCCCGATCGGTCGCCTCTCTACGTGGCTAGCATCCGCTGCGGTGCTCCCGCGTGCCCGCCCCTCACCCACGTGGCAGCATCCCCGCCGCCCGATCTCGCACCGCTCCCGCGCAACCCTAACCCTAGCGCACTCGCCCACCTCATCCCAGCCGTCCGCCGTGCCATGCGTTAGCCTCTCCGCCTTCGTCTCCAATTGGGAGACGCCGCCCGTATCCATCCTGGGTTCACCTCGGTTCGCGTGATAAAACCCCTGTCGTCGCCTCGGTTCGTGTGCACCATCGTCTCCGCCCTCCTCACCGCTACTGCCGTCACCGGAGCCATTCTGTCGCCGTCCCCGGAGCTGCCGTCGCCAAGAACCCTTGCCGTCGTCCTCGTTGAACGTCTCCGCTGGTCGTGCTCGTCCTCGCCGGTAAGACCGCTGCCGCCATCCCGGACCTCCCTCTGCCACTCACCGAAGCCTCTCCGCCGCCCAGACCGCCGACGAACCCCGCCGCACCTCCCGCCGACATCGAACCCCCGCGGTCCGTGCGCCGTGCCCGCCACGCAGCAGCCATCCAGCGGCTGTCGCCCCCAATCGGCACCGTCGATCCAAATCTGGATCGACGGCCCAGATCAAGCCACGCGCCCAAGCCTCAACCGTCCGATGCCCGCTGACGTCAGCCCTAACTCACGCGCTGTGATGCTTCGTGAAGCGTGCTACCACGTGTCGACGATCCATCGACCGTTCACTCCGATCGCAACCGTCGATCTGAATCTAAGCAAGTGGTCTAGATCGCGCCACGTGGACAACTTCCAAGCCGTCGGATCTCGCCGCACCGCACCCTCGCACCCGAACCACGTCAGCCCTAGCTGACATGGCAGCCACATCAGCCCTAACCGATGTGGCATGCCATGTGGCCATGCCACGTCAACCGAGCCCGTTCCCCGGTGCCACATGTCGCCCACGTCGACTGCGGATCGGCACGCGACGCGTCGCCACCACGATCAACCACGTCGGCACCCGCGCCTTTCTCGTAGACCGGTCCACCGTAGACTTGGTTTTTCGTGAGCTCGGTCCACAGCACAGTAACTTTTTTATTTTTCTGAATTTCCTTTAGGGTTAATTTTTCGAGAGCTTGTTCTCCTCCGTCCTAGCTCCGATTGACACCGTTCTTTTTTCTAAATTCATCTAAAATCGAGGTATAGCTTTTGGTTCTAGTTTCATGATTTTCGAGTTCATTTTCTTATCATTTTATGTGTTTTTGTTCATTCGGTTGTTTTCTCTCTCGTTAGATTCCGATTCCGGAGGAGCAGTAGCTACGCCAGAAAACCCCGAGTAGCTTGCTAAGCATAACCAAGGTAAGTCATGTCCTTTGATCATGTTGGACCCAGTTTGCAATCTAATATTTAATTATTTTATTTTAAATTACATTACATTGCTACTTTATTAGAAAACCTTGTACTTGGTAGTTATTGCCCCAATTGAATTTATCCCTCCTTGATAATTTTGAATACCATGATACCATTGTCACCATAGGTTAGAAAACATACTAGTGATGCTATGTTATTTGTCACATGGGTTGTACGATTAGTATGCTTAGCCTTGCTTAATTTACGACTGGGTATGTCATCACATGTAAATTATTAATTTGACTTAATGAGATATGAAACTGTGGTTGGTGCCACGTTTATTAAAATTTAGGCCTTGACATTGGTGTGTCATTGGCGTGGTTATACAAATTTGGTTTTCACTCGGGTGAAAGATCGTGCAGTAAAGCGGAAGTGTTGGTGCACTTCGAGGGATGTGGAAGTCTCGCCCGGGTAATGTTAAGAATTTAACTTTGTGCGCTATTGATCTGAGCTTTACCGTGCAAACCACATGTCTAGTATGGGATGGACCTTACTGATTAATTTGGAATGTTTCAACTTTAATCTTGCCATTGAGATGAATATGGTTGCTGATTTCCATGTGGTGCAAGGGGGGTGTGATGCGAAACTCTAGCGGGCAGGATTAGGTTGGAATTAAACTTCGTAAAGGCCTTATTGTGATTACCTTAAGCTGAGGCTAATCACATCGTGTGGGTACAGTTGTGCAACCTCTACAGAGTGTCTAACTATTCGAATAGCCGCGTCCTCGGTCATGGACAATGCTCGATGATTTCACACGAGGGGTAGTGATTTCTTTTAAACCTAGTGGTTTATGTTGGAAGTGAACAGGTAGTTCACTGTTGGTCTAGCTTATGGATGGGAGGTCCATAAACGGTTGGTTTAACTTGTGGATGGGAGGTCTACAAGTGGTTTATTTCAATTTCTTTGCTTATTTATTTATTATTGTTTTACTTAAAGTTTGCTCTCAATCTATTTACTGTATTTACCTTCAAATGTCATTTTATGCAAATTAACCTTCCATTGGTAAACATTGCATACTATATTGCATTCATTTGTTACAAACGGCTTGCTGAATACCAATTTACTCACGGCTTTATGCCCATGTTGCTCAGTTGAGGAAGAGGAGTATCACCAGCAGGAGGTTTCAGAAGGAGAGTACTTCGACGACTTCACGGATTAGGCTTCGCTCCCCACTCGATAGCCTGTGGGCTTGTCGATTGGCCACTACGCTTTATTTTGGATTTCTGCTGCTAGTTTTTGTTAAGCCCTTCGGGCTAGTCTATTGTAAGCTTGACCATAAAGTCGTACCTTTGGATATTTATCTTTATTTGAGTTGTTCTTTTATTTTGGTGTGTATATGGTTGTGATTACATCTATATTTGACTGTGTACCTTCGGGCTAGGCAGTATACACAGAGAGTCCGAATTTGCATATTCAGGTCTCGACACTCATGCATGTTGAAATGACGAAGAACTTTATCAATATACCCTTCTTGATTTATATATAATTTACCAAGTTTTCTGTCTCTAATGATTTTCATATGAAGAATCTTCTTAGCTGCACTGAAATCTTTCATTTCGAGTTCACTGCTTAATTTGCCTTCAACTTTAAAATTTTAGGCTTGTCTTTTGCAGCAATTAACATATCATCAACATATAGGAGCAAATAAATAGCTGACAACAATCTTCAAATAAACACAACTACCATAATTAGATCTTTTAAAATCCTGAGATATCATAAAGGAGTCAAATCTCTCATACTATTGTCTAGGTGACTCCTTCAAACCATAAAGAGATTTCTTCAATTTATAAATAAAATTTCCCTTTCCCGGAACGACAAAACCTTCCGGTTACTCTATATAAATATCTTCTTCTAATTTCCCATATAAGAATGCAGTTTTCACGTCCAATTATTCAAACTCATAATCATGCATAGACACAATAGTGAGTAAAGTGTGAATAGAATTATGCTTCACAACAAAGGAAAAGACATTTGTGAAATCAATACCTGAAATTTGACTGTATCAGTTTGCAACTAACCTTGCTTGTATCTAACCTCTTCGGTTGGTGAAACACCTTCTTTTTTCTTGAAGATCCTTTTGCAATGAATAGATTTTTTCTCAATTGGCAATTTTACCAGCTCCCAAGTGCCATTCTTGTAAAGAGATTCCATCTCAACATGTATGTCAGTCATTCTTCGTTCTGAATCACTAGAAGAGATTGCTTCTGAATAAGATGAAGGTTCTACACTATCTTCAATTTATTCTGTCATATTTAGACAATAAGTCACAAAGTTGGCTTCTTCAATCAATCTCTTAGGAGACTGAATGTTCCCCCTTTCTCTATTAACTGTAATGGAACGTTGTGTTGGTGGCGCAACAATAGATACTTCTGGAATATTTTTCTTGTTGATTTTTGGTGTAGATCCTGAATTAATAATATACTCCACTGCATGCTTGATTGCTTCTTAACGGAAACATCAATAGATAGTTTATCATACAACATAGCAGACTCATCAAAAGTAACATCTCTACTAATAACCACCTTTTTAGTTTCAGGATTCCACAATTTATATCCTTTCACACCAGTTTTATAACCAAGAAAAATGCACTTAATTGCTCTAGATTCCAATTTACCATTGTTGACACGAGCATAAGCAGGACAACCAAATATTTTCAAATTTGAATAATCTGCTGGAGAGCCAGACTATACCTCAATTGAAGTCTTCTTATTAATAACCAAATTTGGTGACTGATTAATCAAATAACAAACAGTGGAAGCGGCTTCAGCCTAATAACTCTTTGATAATCCAATGTTTGATAACATACAACGTACCTTCTCTATGATAGTTCTATTCATACGTTCGGCCACACCGTTTTATTGAGGAGTGCTTGGAACGGTGTAATGTCTTACAATACCTTCTGACTTGCATAAAGTTTCAAATTCTCCGGAACAAAACTCTAAGTCATTGTCGGTACGAAGCTTCTTTACACGCTCACCATTTTGTCTCGTGTTGAATACATCTGATTTCTACTTGATGAAGTATGCCCACACTTTTCTTGAGTAATCATTAATAATGGTCAACATGTAGCTTGCACCTCCAAGTGATAGAACGCAGGATTTTTCCACAAATCGGAGTGAATATAATCCAATATGCCTTTTGTAGAGTGAGTCGCAGTGTTGAATTTCACTCTCTTTTGCTTGCCGAAGACACAATGTTCATAAAACTTTAACTTATCGATATTTTTACCATCAAAAAATCCTCTTTTGCATAATTCCATCATTCCAGCTTCACTCATATGCCTTAAACGCATATGACAAAGATTAGTAGCATCAGAATCAAATATTTTATTTGAGACAACAGTAATATTACCTAAAATTGTAGTGCCTTGCAGATAATATAAGTTAGTAGTTTTCATATCACCTTTCATCATAACAAGAGAACCTTTGGTGACCTTCAGAACTTCACCTCCACCAGAATACTTGTACCCTTTAGCATCAAGAGTACTCAATGAGATAAGATTTCTCTTTAAATCTGGAATATGATGAACATCCGATAAAATTCTGATGGTGCCATCAAACATCTTGATCTAGATAGAACCAATACCTGCAACCTTGCATGGTTTATTATCACCCATCAATACGGATCTACTTGGCAAAGCTTCATATATAACAAACCACTCACGGTTCGGGCTCATATAGAAAGTACAGGCTGAATCAAGAATCCATTCATCGTCGGTTTTGTAATTACCGGTAAAAGCAACGAGAACATCTCCATCAGAACCTTCTTTGGTGATAACGGTGGCTCTAGCTTCATCCTCTTGTTGATCCTTCTTGAAATTGTTATTCCTCTTCTCTTTGTTCTGCAACTTCCAGCACTCGGATATGTCATGACCATCCTTCTTGCAATATATACATGATTTTCTGTTTCTGGATTTAGATCTGTCTCTGTATCTGCTTTTGCATCTGCCTCTTGAACTATCCTATTAACTCTTTTCATATTGCCTGCCGTGGATAGACAAATCTTTTGCATGTGTATTTGAACTCCCAACGGGATCCATAAGTTTCATCTTTTCTTTAGCATGCAGAACTTCATAAACTTCACTGAGAGTAAGAGTATCTTGACTATATAGAATAGTATATCTAAAAGTAGAGTATGAACTAGGCAGAGAGTATAGCAAAATAAGAACCAAATCTTTATCATCATATTTTACCTCCATAGACTCGAGGTCAGCAATAATTTCCTTGAAAGTTGTCAGATGGTTCAGCAATAAGGCCCCCTCCGCCATCTTGTGTAAATAAACTTTTTGCTTCAAATGCATCTTACTGGTCAGATCTTTGGTCATGCAAATCTGCTCCAGCTTCAGCCATAATGCGGCGACAGATATCTCCTTCATAACTTTCTGTAAAATATTATTTGATAGATGAAGATGAATTTGAGATAAGGCCTTACGATCTTTACGTTGCTTCTCGTCGATGGACAATATAGCTGGCATCTTGTCGATCCCCAAAAGAGCATCATCCAAATCAAGCTGTAATAAAACAGCCCGCATCTTGACTTGCTATAGAGAAAACCTCGTATCGCGATCTAACAGCGGAAGATCATACTTCAAGGTCGTCATGCAAAAGAAAACAAAAAAAAATTTGGTATGAATTTGAGTGTACCTATTAAAAATCCTTGCTTTCAAACCTTGGGTACAATCTCGAGTACCTGTAGCCATTTTGGCCGAAAAAACTTGCACTCAAAAAGCCAAGCCAACGTTTGGCTGTTCCTGACACCAAGAGCTATATTGTCTTGAGCCCCGTGCAATCTTTCCTCTCTCCTGAAGGTAGGCAGTACGAAAAACTTCTCTCTCCTTAGGACTGTTGCTCGCTAGTACTTTTGCTTAGGAGTACACAAATGCACAGAGGAGAAAGGATGGATGGTGTGCTTTGCGCTCTACTTCACGTCCGTTGTTGGCTGGTCTCCTATCACGCACAGAACGTGGCATCGCATGAGGCACTCCGCTCTACTGCTTTAGCTTGTACGCGGACCGAGGCAAGATGATGTGGCTGTTGTTGCCTGAGAATAGCCAAACTTGAGCGTGCGTCAGATTCACCGAAGATATTTACGTTGCGGAAGACTGACCCGGAGACAAACTTGAGTGCGCGTCAGATTCGACGATTTGGTGATGCTATTGTTTCCCTTGAATCTATTGTGCTCTAAATCTTCTGTGCTCTGATATCACTTGTTGCAAATAGTACACAGAAAAATAGAGACAAGATATACGGATTTTTTTACATAGAAAACCCTTACAAGAAAAACCACGGATGCTCGAAGTTAAATCACTATAATAAGAAGATATTACAATGGAGAGCTTCTCTTGTGGCTTACTCTTCCTATAGACTACTGCGGTATATATATAATATGGGGAAAAAAGTCCTACACGAAGAGAAAACCAAATCGGAGTCGGTTGGTGCAGGTTGATACCACGTCTAATACAAATTGTGCATATACCTGCCATGCCACCAGGGGCGGAGCCAGGAATTAGATATGGGGGGCAATATGGACAACAAGTATAGTAGAACCAATGAATCATGCTGGATTTACCGATCCAATAGTCACATATCAAAGTAATATGTTTCGCAAATTACAATGCAAAGAAAATTACATCTCTATTAACTTAAACCTAACTCTACGACTACCAGCAAGATCATAGGCCTTAATAATATCATCATTACTAATCTTTGCGGCCAATTCCTTTTCAATATAAATTACCAAACAATCTCGTAAAAATCTATCTCCTATTGTACTTCCCATTACCAAACAATAGATAGTGATTACTGATTATATAAGAGTCTATTGCATCGGAGCCAGGAGGCAAAAAACTATCCAGCACCATACGGAAAAAAGAATCATATGGAATGGGCCTCACGTGAGACCCTCCTCGTAGAAGATGTTCCCACCGATACACTACAGATGGCCTTACGGGCAGTACAGTATTGCAGTACATCTCGTCACAACAGGGAAAAACATACATCTTATTGAAAATTTCAGATTGACGCCTGACTTCAAATAAATAAGTACCTAATTCCCGGAAAGCATATGCAATAATCATGGGCTTAAAATATTTCTATACCATAATTCTAGTTCTCCGACTGTTCCCTCAATTAGCATGTTTACAAAAAAAAACTATGAATGAATTATTCTGGCTACAAAATTTGTACTTACTATTCTAGTACAATATAAAAAAGACTAAAGAGGAGAGACTTCTCTAGTACAATACCATAATTCTAGTACAACAGGATGCTACCACCACGGCACATGAGGTCTGTAAGTTGTGCAAAGAACAGTGGTGATGAACAGAGTGTTCTGGCAACAGCAGGAACCATTGCAAGTGCGTGGATAGCACATAGGACAATCCTGGAGATCCAGGTCAGAGGCGATATGTAGGGCCTGCAATAACGACGGCAATGCACCTGCTTGGACAATCTGGTGTTACGTTTCATGGTCACCCAAGGATGCAAGCGACCAGAGACACATAGCAGCACTCTTCTGCGATCTACAGGGCCTGTAATAACGGTGGCAATGCACCTTCTTGGACAATCTGGTGTTGTGTTTCATGGTCACCCAAGGATGCAAGCGAGTCGCCGACATGTAAGGTTAGAAGTGCCGCCCCCGCCTCTCTCTACTTGCATGCCACGTCTGGCATGAGGTGATGAAGTGTCCTACACGGACACAATACGAATTAAGATCACATTTTTCAACATTATAAAATAATCAAAGGTTCGTCTGGCAATGCCGAATCCTGCTCATGCTTGCTACAAAAAACTTCACTTGAAACTAATGACAGATATGGCGATGCAATGTTTCCATCGTTGATTCAAGTATGGCGATCAAAGAACTTCTCGATCAGCACCGAGAAGGTAGCAAAATCCACACATACAGCACATGTAGCTTTAGGGCCACCTGCAAGAAAATACCAAATCCATTGGGATGAATTTTCAAGTACATACGCATCAGGAACTGAAACACCTTAAAATTCAAAGTGAATTTTTGATTTTATTGGATCATACTTGAACCTCAATCTCCATCCTCAGCCTTTGACCCTGTTTTGAGATTTGTGTTGCTCTCCCCTGTTCTTCCCCCCTGCGCTGGCGCGATCTTGTGCGCCCGCTGCTCCAGCGCCCACACACCCGCGTCTCTTCGCCCGATCTTGCGGCGCCGCACTTCTCCCCTAGCGTTCACACCCCAAACCAGCTCCCTCTACCACCGGCCCCACTCTCCAGTGGCTACTCCTCAACCACCCGCCTGCTCCTGCCCTCACTTCGCACGCCCGCTCTCACCCCGAGTTCACCTCACCGTCCGCGTGTGCGGTCGCCGTACCCGAGCTATCTCTCCCCTGCCAAATCTTGCAGAGGTCGTAGATCAGCTCCCCCTGTCGTTCATGCCCCCTGGCGAAGCCTCCCTTCCTCCCTCCTCCACGCGCCGGCGGACCCGAGCCACTGCCACTACTGCAACCACCTCATCTGGCCTTTATAACCCAATTCCCTCTGCAAATCACCTCACACCACTCCCACCATCCTCCCAGAGCGACCGATTGCACTCTAACTCGCCGCAGCTCCCGCGCCGCCGTCCCCTGGTCCCGGTGAGCCGCCAACCCCAATCTTGCGCTCTGAACGATTAAAATCCAATTGTCTCCAGCCAGAGTGCCACCTCGGTGTCACAAACCCGAAGTCGAGCTCAATTCCGCATTAGCGTAGCCCATTTAGCCTAACACCATGAGCACTCCCTAGCCACCGCCACCTCGCCGTGGACAGCCCTCCTGAGCAATTCCCGAGCTAAACCCGCACCTCTCCCTTGAGACCCATCACCCATAGATGGTTAAACCAGGCCCATTTTGACTTGAGCATGTCCCGAGTGATCCCTAGCCGCTAACTCTCCCGCCGCCTTTCCTCTCGGTGGTGACCGTCACCGTGGATGCCCACCTCAGTCCGATCCCAAAAACGGACTCCCCTCACACCCAGGAACCCGCCAGTACAAGTTGCGTTCGCTTTTACCCACTACGGGGGCCGAATTGAGGAGAGGGGCGCAGCCCTGTTCTTTCCCCGCCGGAGGTCGAAGACGACCTCTCGGAGGCGGCGTGGCACCATTCGAGCCCTCCCCGCATGGGCGCGTTCTTCCTCAGGCCGCTTTGGCCGCGTCCGTGCATGGTTGGGTCGAGGCCAACGGCCCACCAGCCGTTTTGAAGCCGCGCGAGCGCGCCTGCGCCTTCCTGCGCGTGGAACCGAGCCGAGCCGCACTGTTCACTTCGGTGCACAGTAGTTTTTTTCAATTTCCCAACTCCAGAAAATTCACAAAATACACTCATTTGATTTGTTTCGTCGTTCTGAGTCCATTTCCGAGGTCCAAATGCCCAAAATCCACTTCCAAAATTTTGACCCTAGCCCATTTGATTATTTCTGCATTTATTTCTTTTTAATAGTTTATTATTTTCTTTTCCCTAGCTTGTTTAGATACAAGCACGGACTTGATATTATTTTGTATTGTTTTTACGTTAGCTCACGAGGATTTTGAAGCGACAGTCCAAGGTCCACACCAGAGCACTGCCATCTACGAAATTGTTGAAGTTGTCGACCCATAAGGCAAGTTGCATGTTTTTGATCATATTGAACCCATGACATTATATTACTTATTTACTGTATTTGCATTACTACTATTTGCTCAATTTAATTTATTAAAACTAAATGTTTAGAATGACATGATACTATAGATATGTCCTACCACTGAAAAATGCCGTGCTTTACTTTGAAGTCACATTCACCTCGACAACCTTAGTATTAATGAATTAAAGTACAAATAATTAACATTCTGCTATCACATAAAATAACGAGCTACCAAGCAGCTTGGTAGTTTGCCGGAAAATGTGTTTAAAATAATCTAGAGTAGGGCGGTAGTTGTGGAAAGTCTCGTAATGGCCCAGTCCACGGCCCTACCCTAGAGCGGAGTTTGCAACAGGCGGGTGTTGGTACAGGAAATGTACTGGACATCCAGTCGTGGTTGGCAGTCTCAGAAGAAAATTAAGGATTAGACCCTTATGCTGAATAAAGAACATAGTACCCGCTCAACCATAAGTGTTGACTTGTCAATCAGGGTCCGGTAACTACTCACTTTAATTGAACCCCTACAGGAGTAGTGGAAGGTGGTATGGACATTTTGACGCCATACGCACAACGATAGGTCTTCACGAACTTAGGTAGTTGCATTCCGTCCTGGCCCGTGGATACCCAGTTCGATGGAGTTTATAACCTATCGGGTAGGGTCTACACAGTAATTTGAGCAGCGAAAGATCGTGTTTTTTCAATTCAGTTGCACACCAGCTGGTGTGTGTTGATAGCTTGACATTAATAATTTGAGAAATCTTGTAGGTAAAGCTGAGCAACTCTGCAGAGTAAAATTAAATGGTATTCGAATATGCCATGCTTCTGGTTAATGAAGTTATGTTTGATGTGTGATGCTAGTAGAAAAGTATAAGTAGATTTATGATGTTTTAATCTATGCAATTAATTGTAAGAATGTTTAAGAACCCCAAATCCTTAAGTAGTTTATTGTTTTAAAAGTTTGTATACAAATAAAACTGCATCCACATAAAATAATAGAACCAGTATACCCCCCGTTGTAAATCCTTGCATTTAGTAAGTTAAGATTTACACCTGTGACTTGCTGGGTACGGTTGTACTCACTGCTTGCAACTCAACACCAGAAAATGTTTAGGAAGGCTTTGAGCAGGCCGTCGAGGAAGCCCCTGAAGACCAAGTTTGTGCCGAGGATCAGTGGAGTTAGGCTTAGCCGCGTTCAGGCTCGTCCTTGGGACTTTTGTGATGTAATTATATTTTGGGCTTGTCGCCCGTTATGCCAAAACATAGCCGATGTACCTTATGTTGTAAATATAAACTGTTTTTGCCATGTGTGTAAGCTTGTGCTGTTTTGTTTATCATTGTTGTACGGTACTCCGCAACTGTTCATCCCTGTACGGTTGCGGGTTGCTGGAGCTCCTGAAAACAGGGGCGTTACAGGAACAATAATATAGGAACTTGGTATTGCTGGTGTGCCAAATAATTGGTTCAAAAGAAACAAACACTTTAGCTAAGCAGGAACAAAAAAAAAACAAAGTATCTCCCAAATGCTGATTATGATCAGAAATGCAAGCAGTATAGGAAACACAACATTGATTCATCTATCTAAATTTTGAGAACATGGTCAGAGAGTGGGGGGAAAACTGCTAGAAGTGTCAGATATGCCCATCCACCTCAACTCATCCTAAAAACAACTCCAATGGTTGCACCCTGGGGTTTTACTTCAGTGAAATTGTCTTGGGAGCTTATGTTGATCCTTGGTAACACTTAAGTTAGATCTAATTCACAGGCTGAGTTGTTGCAAAACTATTCACCTTTTACAGCTAAAATCCCTCCTGTGATAGCCAGCTACCGCTGTATTGGTAGTGTCATGTTTTGCCCGAGCCTGCCAGAACAGAACAACTCATGGTCAAAATAAGTACAAAATTTAAGGAAACTAGTAAGACGCCCGTGCGTTACAACGAAAAACCAAATAAAAGTGATGTATACTATCAAATATGATCTCAAACTAAATAATAAATATCAACTTTTTCTTACGTCATCATGTACCAACAAAACATCCATGAACGAGGTGGAGGGGAGGAGGTAGGGAGGTGGCGGCACGGGGGTTGGGGGAGGCTGCGGCGCGAGGAGGGGAGGATGCGGCGGCGAGGGGTGGGGGAGTAGGAGGCGGAGGTGCGGGGGACGGAGAGGTGGAGGCGGCGGCGCAGAAGTTCCTAAGAATAAGAACCATGCGACAGTAGTTAGAACCTTTTTGTTTTCATTTTCAACACCGAACGGTAAGCAACAGAACATAAAACAATGGCTTGTCAATATTGCATGATTACATCTCATTAAGCGCAATGGGAAAAGAAAAGGTCACCTGCTCCCCTGCAAGAGGATTTGGGATATTTTCAACAAGCAAGGGTTCCCGATTCAAAGGGTCTGGAACAAAAGTATCAACAATCTGAAAAAGCCCAAGAATGAGAAGTTAAGAAAGTGTTATGAAAATAAATACAATGCAACATTGGAAACAGAGACCTTACATATGAGAATTCACTGATTCAGTGCATAGCAAAGCATTATTTTATTATTTGCACTGGATGATTCTATATCATAATGTGGAACTGCATTATTCAACTTCTAAATCTTTGAATTTATCCTACATAACAAACCTGAATTCCACTATCTTCTGAATCCATTACATCAGAGTTTTTCCTCTCACTAACAGGAAAACGATCCTTGAGTACATCAATTTGGCACAACTCAAAATCATCAGCACCTGACACATGCACCTTTGAGTGGAAAAGTTATTAGCAAAGGAAACAGATAAAATAGCTTACTAAAAATTAAAACATGGATCATAATAAGCTGCAAAAGGTCATAATAAGCATACTTGTTAACGAGACTGTAAGAAGAAAAACTAACAAAGTTTTCAACAAGGCAACCAGATCTAACCTCCATTAGCTCAAAGCCAATCGACAAGACCCAAAGAAGAGGTTGGTTTCAGATCATTCTGACCTTTCCCACCAACCCAAGACATGGGCAATAACAAATTCATCAAACAATGTCTCCTATGCATAGATCAAACCGTCAAATTTGATGGAATAACAACAACAATAACAAGGAGGGCATCTTCATAAAATAGGAAGGTTTACATGGAAAATCATACATAAATATTTATGAACTTGTTTTTAGGGTTTTCTGGAACATACAGACGGCAATCAGCTCCATAGGATCTCTCTGGTAATTCTGCATTAGGTTAAAGAAAGGTTTGTTAACTCCAATTTTTGCACATTGTGAAACTATTTCATACAAATATATTACAACTCCAAGATCAGGGTAAAGGTGTTTCATGAACTGGCGAGCATCATCACGATTCTGGAAAATGAGCAAAAAATTAGATTCACAGCAGACTGCACTATATATCCAAGGTGTATAGCCATTATCCTAAAGTGTCAAAATCAAGTAGTTTGGCATTAAGAATCCAAGAGAACAATACCCAATAGTGAAGGTAGCTAACCTGAAAAAGAAGGAAGGTAAGAGCAACAAGGTAAACAACACCACCGTGCACCGGCGCTGATGGCAGTCAGGGCCTAATAAGTATCCTGTGACAATATTGCCAGAAGGCTGAATTATTCTCATCCAAAAATATCAGCATACAGAAGATTTACTATAGGATCAAAAATTGTTATGAAATCAAGGAAGACAAAGTTTGCATGTATAAAACATAGTTGGGGACCTCTAGGTAATTTGGCTGTTGCCACTTGAAACATCCTGACGAACAACAAGTGCTACACTACTAAAGCTGGAGAAGGGACTGCCATTGCAACTTAAACAACCTAACGAACGATAAGCGCTGCACTCATAAAGCACTAATGTTTGGTTCACATAAAGAAAGGAGGAATACTAACTCACGTTGAAGGTGCTCGGAGCGTGCAGTACGCAAGGAAGACGGAAATCATAGCCCAGACACCCCTGGAAAGTGTCAGTGAGAAAATAAGTCAGTGTCACTCTCTCCAATCATCATGCAATGCTACGAGGAGTGCGGTTCAAGCTCAAAAGGCAGCATCAGCATGCAAGGGTAACCTGATTTTTCTTGGATAAATGTATTCATTACAGGTGTATAACTTCAATACAACCTAAACAGGACGGTAAAAATTTGAGATGACTTCAACCATACCTCTTAATAGATGTCACACTGCTGTGTGAAGTAGCACCTTCTGGATCAAGAGCTCCATTTGCCCAAATTAAAATGAATCAAGTAAACAAACAAAATAAACATGAGTTTATCAAGACAAACAAAAATTTCGGATGGCGAGAATGAAAACTTCTTATCATTGATTTGATTAGAAAAAATAAACTGAAAACATGTATAATCAATGGAGTAGATCAGACTAAAATCTACAGTATTGGAAAGGGGAGGAGGAGGTGGTGGCGCGGGGGGTTGGGGGAGTAGGGGAGGAGGCGCCGGGGGGAGGAGGCGGCGGCGGTGCGGGCTAGGGGAGGAGGATGCGGCGACGCGGGGGTGGCAGAGGAGGCGGCGCGCGAGGGGCGAGGCGGGAGGCGGGAGGGGGCAAGGAGGCTCCCTGCGCTTCAAGCGGCAAGCGGCGGCCCTGCACGGATCTCGAGCGAAGGAGATCCGGCGCGCCACGGCGAGGTGATGAAGAACCTGCGGCGCCGGACCGACGGCGTTCAGGAAGAACGGCGCCGGCTGCACCGGCGACGGCGAAGGAAGTGAGGCGGCGGATCTGACAAGGCCGGGCGGTGAAGATCTGAGCGCCGGGCGACGAGGTGCCTCCACCGAAGGCAGCTGCTCCGGGCGATGAAGGTCCGCGACGGCGGCCGAAGGAAGTGATCCGCGACGGTGGTCTTGACGGTGCGATGAGCCCGAGGAGGAGGTGGCGGGGAGGGGAGGCGCGGGGAGAGCGAGGGGAGGCGGGGAGAGCGGGGCGCGCGACGGGAGAGAGCGAGGCGGCGGGGAGAGCGGAGAACGAGGGGAGGCGGGGAGAGCGTGGCGGTGGGGGGAGCGCGGAGAGCGAGCGGGCGCAGGGGATAGCGAGGAGGCGGGGGCGGGGGCGGGCGGGGGGTTGGGGTTTTACAGGTAAACGGTTGAGATGTTATCTCATAACTAGATCAAATGGTTAAGAAAAAGTAAAGGAGGACTCATCAACCACCAACTCCTTTTTTAAAGTAGTAAAGATATTTATTGACAGAAAAAAAACACCACACACTATATCTACCTTCTCTATGACACATTCAGCTGCAGAGAAAATCAAGCCCATGACTACAATTGCCACCTAGCATTCATCATTAATCTCAAAGCAATCTTCTCCCCCACCCTTTCCTCGTCCATGGTGAGCTTTGTTTCTTGATTTCTCTACTTCGTTTCGAGGTGCACTAGCCACTGACGTCATCCTCTTCACTCTACTCACCACCGCGCCCTGGAACTTGATCACCACCGCGCCCTGGACCTTGACCACGTCCCCGCCACCACAGACGTCTAATCTCGCTGTCCCCACCACCGCGTCGTCGGATCTCCCCGGATATTGTCTGCTTTCTTATACTTAGACTGCTGCATTAGCACCTCAAGGTCTGACATGAAATCCTTGTGTATCTGCTTCGCCATCTAAGGCCGCTTGCTCCAGCGCTCTAACTGCAGACACCTATTGCGTTGCCAAGGCGAGCGCTTGCACTGCATCCATGGCTTCACTTCAAAGAGCTCCACGACAACGCCGCTTCAAATCACGACACCGATTCAGCTCTTTCTTGCAAGGTTGATCTCCTCGATCTTAATGTCCTCAACCACAAGCTTATGAACTTCTTTCTGCAATCCTCAACTCCTAAGCGAGGAAGAAGCTACGCGGCTTCCATGCTCGATCTAAAGAACTGTTTACTCCCTCCTCCTCGATCCAATTAGTCCAAAGAGTTGCTTGTCTCCGTTCCCTCTCTTTCTTTTAATTTTAGAGGCGTTCGTATTGACTACAGTATAATAACTTTTAGCTATGATTGATAGTTTTTACTGAAAATGAATAGTAGTGACTAAAAAAATGACTTTTAGAAGGAAGACGTGAGTAGTGGAGAGAGTAAGAGAGATCTGCGTCCGCGAGACAGGAGCGAAATGAGTAGTGTGTGTGATTAATAGTATATTCTCTGGAACGAGATAAGAACGAGAGAAGTGGAGAAACCACTTCGAGAAGTCACATATTTATATTGGCTTCTAACTTATCAAAGCAGAAATTAATACGAATGAGGCCTTAAATTGTTAATACCTCAATGCAGTGATTGTTGATTGCAAAGGTTTTGTTCTTTTCAGTTTCTGGCTTATGGCTTATGCTATAATAACTGAGTTTTAAACAGAGTGTCTCTTCAAGATGATGTCTACTAGTTGATTGTAGTAGACACTATATCGATTTCAGCTATATCGGCTCAAATTGCACACGATTATCTCTCCGTACTCTTTCTCGTGAACAGCTAGAATTTAAGAGTTGTAAGTTAAAAACCAAAAAGCACAGCCGAAAAGAACGCACGTGAATTCCATGTAATGCTTTTCTTCTGCAACGAGATGAGAAAAAGAATTCCATGTACTGTTTTTCTTTTGCAACAAGATGAAAGAAAAAGACCACGGAGGCGCTAGGCACGACACGGCACGACGTCCTGTGGTGTCTTCGTGGAGGAGTTGGAGGGGTGGCATGTTGGGCTGGGCGGCGGTGTTGCGAAGGAGAAGGCAAACAACGGTAGCTTCGGCGACAGTAATGGTGGGGAAGATAAAGTTTTTTCCTTTTCTAATTTAGAGTGCTTGGTGTGCTGGTCCTTCGAAGGATAGGGCACAGTTATTAAAACCGGATCAGACTGGCAATTTGACTAGAAAAAACTAAAACCAAAGCCTAGATTGGTCTGGTTTTATTGTTGGACCAGCTGTGCAGTTGAATCGTGTTGAACCAGCTGGTTCTGCACAAAACCAAAGAAAAAACTGGTATGGTTGGATAGGAGGTGTGCTCAGCGGGAAATTTTTGGAAAAATATGTGAGACAGGGCTCGAACACCGATAACCTCTTGTGACACCCACCTCATATGCTAGCTCTAGTGAGCAAGTTAGATGTTATGACATATAAAAAATTTACTATATTGTTAAGTCATATTGAACCACCAATTAGACCGATGAACCAATGAACCGGAATATCAACCGGATCAGTGACCTGTCCGGGTTTAATAAGGATAGGGTCTGGGCCTTCCCATAGAATTTTCGTCCGACATCAACTGGGTATTCTGCCTGCTGGCCCTACACCACTCCCAAACACCAACCCACCCGAAACCAAATCCCGAGGCTGATCGGACGGCTCACCCCTACCCCCACCGCACACCGGGCGCACCCGAACGCGCACCCCCAGTCGCCGCCCCTTCTCCGTCGGAAGAACTCCGCGAGGGTCAGCGCCTATATATACCCCGACCTCACCGGAACCCTACCTTCGAGAACTCCCTTCTCCGCCACTACCCGAGCTCTCCCTACACCACCGCCACCGCCGCTACTACTAGAGGAAGCTTTCATTGGTGCGCTATTTCGAGCTAGCTAGTACTAGTGGTTGCTATCCTGCTACTCACCACCGCCGCCTGCTCCCGAACCCTATCCCTAATGCCGCAGCAGGAGGTGCCCGGCCAGATCGCCTCCGGGTGGTTCGCCGCGGAGGCGGCGGAGCGGCCGGGGGGCCTTCAGAGGAGCGGCTCCGCCAGCCGCCTCAACGCGCAGGCGCCGGAGTTCGTGCCGTGGGTCGCAGCGATGGCGCCTCAGCCGTCGGTGATACGCGTGTTTGCCGCGCCTCCCCCGCCGCGCGCGGCCTTTTTCGCGGCACCGCGCCCGCCCCTGCCGTTCGAGTTCTACGCGCCGGTGAGGGGCGGCGGTGCATTTGCCGTCGAGGAGCCGGAACCGGAGCTGGATGTGCAGCGCGCGGTGCCAGCGGCGGAGCCGGCGGTGGACGGGCTCTCCGACGAGGTGGTGCACAAGATCACCAAGCAGGTGGGTGTTGCTTTTTCTGTTTGATGCAACTAGATCAAACATAAACATTAGTATTAAGAGCCTTCTGGTGAATTTGCTTGTGAAAACTTTTCCAGGTCAGCTATTTGTTGTAGTGTGTATTAGAATTGAGGTAATGATTCCTTTGTATTGATGCTGGAAGCAGTAAGTCTGTTTTCCTAGCATCTGTTTTACAGGAAATCGATCGAATCTCTCAGATTTTCTTCTTGTCAAATATTTTTCACAAATTTTTTTTCAAGATATGAGAGTAGGAAAAAAGGAAACAACGTATGCACTTCCCTGTTTATCCAAAAGTTGCTTTGATAACTACCTCAATCATAAACCAAATGCAGCCACACTATTTTCCATGTATAGTAATATATTATTATTTATATAGTCAGTTAACAAATAGCTAAATCTAAAAAACGTACATCAGACGGAGTTTTTTGGGATGCACGCATTTCAAACAGAATTGTTAAGTCCTGCAACAATAATGGTTCTGTTATTTGTACTTTTTGTATTGGTAGAGAAGACCAGGGCAAAGTGCAAAGATATTGTTCTCTACTTGTTTTGGTTCCCTTTTTTCTTTTGCGTTTACCTGTTTTAACCTTCTTATCATTGATTGCAATTTTGTAGGTGGAGTACTATTTCAGTGATATAAACCTGGCTACCACAGAACATTTGATGAGATTTATTACCAAGGATCCGGAGGGATATGGTGAGTTGTATATTTATATTTAAAGCTACTTTTTCTTGTAACTTAAGATTTGAATCTAGATGTATCTATTGATGTTTATGTGAGTAGTGTGTTTCTTGAAAACTAATTAAAATAGTTGGGGGTAGGCATTTTCTTGCAAGGTTACGATGTTACAGTGTTATGTGCTCATGTTTGTTTTACCAGTAAGAGAAAATTATCTTGTATGATTTCCAAAAGAAAGAGGAAAAACAGAAGGTGCTCATGTTTGTTCCATCTATATGTACGTTTGATACTGCCTGAATAAGAATTATGTTTTTAGTTTGTTTAAATAATTTCCTAAATATTTGGGTTATAAGGTGGTTTTTTTGGGTGTTTTGGTTCAAGAAATAAGAATCTGTCGTTTATAATCTTCCAACTAATGTGGACAGCCATAAAAATTTCATATCAAGCCATGTTGGCAGTGAGTAACATGTTTTCTTACTCAATGCAGTGCCAATATCAGTTATTACTGGCTTCAAGAAAATAAAAGCTTTAGTGCATAATAACTCAATGCTTGCTGCAGCCCTCCGAACCTCATCAAAGCTTGTAAGTTTCTCTATTCCCCACTGTGGCAAGATACACACTGATTATTTTCTTTTAAATTTTTAATGCCAATTTTTTCATTTAAAAAAGGAGTACACTATCAGCAGCTACCCACTTATATTCTTTGCATAATACAGCATGTATACTACGAGTATATCTGCTTACAACCATCACATTGCAGGTTGTAAGTGAGGATGGAAAAAGAGTAAAACGTCAGCAGCCATTTACTGAATCTGATATGCAGGAGCTCCAGGTATTCATGAATATCTCTGCATCATATGCTGTTTCATTTTGTAAATTTGAGATAATGGACACTGGCTCATTTGGTTCCCTCTCTCTCTTGTAGTCCCGAATTGTTGTTGCAGAAAATCTTCCTGGTGATCCTTGTTACCAGAATCTTATGAAGATCTTTTCAGCTGTTGCCAGGTAGGGGTCATTGCAGCATGCCACAATCCATTTATTTCCTTCCAGAACAATGTAAAAAAATAATATATTGTGATTTTGTCATGTCCCAGTATGAGGACAATTCGTACTTGCTATCCTCAGACTCCAAATGGCGCTGGTCCTGCTACTAATAGATCTGCCAAGCTAGATATGCTGTTTGCCAACAAGGTAATTATCATTTTGATGCTTCAGTTTATATTGTTGCGGGGGATTGAGTACTAGTTATCTTACATGTTTGCATGGAATTAGCTCTTATGAATTAGAACCTTCCTCAAACTTCTATTCTATTACTGTAGGTCCTGAATTTATACAAAGAGTAACAAGGAAAAGTATATTAGGACTTACAAGAGTATCAAGGATTAGGAAAGCTTAACGGCCTCTTTGGATAGGGGTATTTGGGTTCAATTCTTAGGAATTAAATCCCAAAAATTCCCAAAGAAACCCCCCTCATCCGAGCACCCCCTAAGGGCCTGTTTGGAAAGGTGGGATTTGTATCAAAATCCTTGGGATTTAGTTGATTTGAACCAAATCCTAAAAATTCCTATAGCAATCGCCCTCTTCTAAACTGGTCCTAAAGAGATATGTTTTTCTATGGAGGTATCTAGGACTTCTATGTTCTATCTCTTTTCTGCATTGGCATCAAATCCTATAACAGATTGATGTGCTTAAGTTTTGAGAGCTCTGCAATAGCTCTCAAAATCACAAGCAAATTTTGCTGTTGCTGGGCTTGCTATAGTGGTTAAAGTTTATGTGATCTGAACATGTCTTGCGGATCTTTGGAGCACAATGTTTGCTGGATCATGTCTATTACCCTTTTGGCAGGTAACTTCTTATAGGCAAGGTTATTAAGTCGACAATACCCTCTTAAGGACTGACTAGTCGACAGATATTATTTGTATTGTTTATACAAATTTGTATTGTAACGCCCAGCCAAAGGAGAAAAAAACCTAACCCCCAGCCTTAAAAGGCCAGAGGCTGCCTCTTACCTCTTTGTGCGCCGCCACCCCCATACCCCTGAGTCTCTCTTCCTCTCTTTCAATCTCTCTCTCTTCCTCTCTCTCTCCTGTTTTCCCTCTCCTTTCGCCAGCGTCTTGGGTCGATGACCGCCGGCTTGCGGCGGGCACACCTGCAACTGCTGGCCGGGGCCGAGCGGCGACGGCGGCGAGGCACTCGGCTCGCATGCGGCGGAGGAGGCCGTGGCGGAGCTAGCATGGGACCGGGCAGAGGAGGTCAGGAGGGGGGCGTGGAGGAGGAGGCCGGGAGAGGAGGTCAGCGGAGGTTACCGATCTGATTCGCGCGCGGGCGGTGATCGCAGCCGGATTTGGATCGCGGCGCCGGCGGTTGCGTGCATCGCTTCACTTGAGCTCCGCATTCTCTGGCTCTGGCTCACTTCATTGCTTTAGCTCGCTTCATTGGCCCACACTCGGTACATATCCCTCTGCTGCTTCACTGCCTCCCCCAAGGCGCTCGAC
Organism: Melocanna baccifera; assembly: GCA_036346265.1. NCBI lineage: Eukaryota > Viridiplantae > Streptophyta > Magnoliopsida > Poales > Poaceae > Melocanna > Melocanna baccifera. The sequence continues at coordinate 14,270,774 of CM070709.1, forward strand.
TTGCCGTCGCCTAGTCGACTAGTCGACGACTAGTCAACCAGGCGCCCGACTTGCCGCCGCAAGTTGAGTCGCCGGCGCAAGTCGGTCCTGGCTCACCGACTAGTCGTCGACGACTTAATAACCATGCTTATAGGCTACCAAATTGCTGTGTTCATAGGAAAGAACTTTGTTAGCAATTTAGCATTGGTTATGAATCTTACTGTGTTATGCTGTTATTCAACCCCTACCACCCAGCCACCGCCTATACATCCGTGTTATTGATCTTTCTAACTCTATTCTTGTGTTCTGTCATCAAATTTGTGCTCTTCACCTCTATACCATGCTTTTCTGCTCTTCGGTGATTTTTTGGTGCTTTACACTCTATGAAAAAAAAGTTAGCCGGATATTAACCCCATTTGGAACCTTTAAGCTTCTGTAGGCAATTTAGTTGTTGCATTTGTACGTTGAAGTGGTGTTTGGTTTGGAATTGTAATCACAATCATATTGGATTTTGAAATACGTAGGGTTCCTATGTATTTTGAATACATCCTACATTGGGTGTATTAGAGATTAAATTAGAGTGTATTCCCAATATTGTGATTACAGAGTAATCTAAACAAAAAATTGGTAATGTATTCCCCTTGCATGCAATCACACATTCACAATGTACTGAGAAAAAAAAAAATCTTCCAACCATATACCCACCAAATTGGATTGTAGAGTTTCACCTAGTCATACAGAGGTCTATACATGTTTTCTGTTTGAACAAAACTCACATTTTTATCAATAATTTCATTGTATACTTGTTCGTTTGCGTTCATGCTCATTCTTTGCTAACAAATTGAAAATTGCATTTCCTTGAAATTAGCTGCACGCTTTCGTGGAGTACGAGACTCTTGAGGATGCTGAGAAGGCAGTATGTGCTACATGATTTTGAATTCCACAAAGCAATGCCTTTTGCGCTTCACGTATTGTCTTAACGTAGATTGATTTCATGCAGATTTTGGAGCTTAATGATGAAAGAAACTGGAGAAATGGACTTAGAGTTCGGTTGCTGAATACTTGCATGGTGAGTAATTAATCATATTATCTTCTGTTGATGTTCATGGGATACGTTTAGTGTTAACATATGTGCTTGTGTGTGTTGGCTGTGTGCGATGATAAGCAATAGGCTTAATTACTCAATTAAATGCTGCTTTAGGACATGCATCATGGTGGCCTCCGATCAGTTTCCACGGTTAGTTTTGCTTTGCTGATATAAAAAATGGTAGTTTTGATTTGCTTGTTACTGACTTGCTTTCTTGTTAGGATCTTATTGTTGTAAATGGACTTGATGTATTTCCGATAGGCCAAAGGCTAAATATACACGAGGGAACAAAAGCAAAGAGTCCCTATACAAAGTGATAATCCTATAGCCTATACATCAAGGTTATTAAGTCGACAAGTCGACGCTACCCTCGTAGTGACCGACTTGTCGACTAGTCGGCCAACTAGTCGCCGACTAGTCGACTAGTCACTGTCTGTGCTATTTATATGAATTTGTATATACAGAGAAGGATTTTAGTGTAATTTCAGAGAATAACAGGGCTAGATTGCAAAATGTTAGTCCTTATAACATCCCCCCACTGCCCATCCCCCCACTGCCGAATGCCTCGAGCGCTCTCCGATTCCACCCACTGCCTCGAGCGCTCTCCAACTCCGCCCCCACCGGCCTCGCCTCCTCTCCGGCTCCGCCCCCCACCGGCCTCGCCTCCTCTCCGACTCGCCGCTCCTCTCTCTCGCCCATCGCTCACTCCTCTCTCCTTTCCCCATCTCCTCCATGTCCGGAGACGGCGGCGACGGCGGAGACCGTAGATTCGGCGGCGGCGATGGCGGAGACGGCAGATCCGGCGGCGGAGACACCAGATCCGGCGGCGGCGGCAGTGCAAGTCGAGTCGTTGGCTCCAGTCGCTCCTTCGCCGGCGACTTGTCGCCTAGTCGACGACTAGTCGTCGACTTGATAACCATGCTATACATGTCTAACACCCCCTTTCAAATTCGTAGTGGATCAGAAACACTGAGTTTAGGAGAGGTAGAAGCTATGCTAAACTCTTGTCTATGTATTGGTGAAGAAATCTGCTAGTTGAAGCTCTGCAAACACATACTAAAGAGCAACCAACTGCGCCTACACTTGTGATCTCATGTAGAAAGCGTCAACGTCAATATGTTTTGTGAGCTCATGCTTCACTGGATCGTGAGCAATACTGATCACACCCATACTGTCTGACAAGAGATGAGTCGGTGCAAAGACAGAAACACCAAAGTCCACAAGGACCCATCGTAACCAAGTGATCTCAGCGTTCAGCGATACCATGGCTCTCAACTCAGTCTCAGCACTCGAATGAGAAACTGCAATTTGCTTCTTGGTCTTCCAAGCAATTAGAGAGGAACCAAGAAAAACAGTATGCAGAAAGAGACTAATGATCAGGATGATCACTGGCTTAGGTCGCATCAGAGTACGCTTGAAGATGTAAAGAGTTAGAGCGAGGAAAGAAAAGACAATGGGAGATCGTCCCGTTAAGATATCATAGAACACGAAAAAAGTGGTTGCAGTGGAGCTGAGTGGGAACTGAAACGAACTGACTCAAAATGTGAACAAAGTGGGAAATGCCCGGTCTAGTGATCCCAAAGTAGATAAGATACTAACAAGGTGACGGTATCGAGTGAGGTCCTCAAGGAGCTCCCCATCAGTGGGTCGAAGATGGACTCCAAGCTCCATAAGAGTGTCCACCGTACGTTGATAAGTGAGATAAGCACGAGCAAGAAGATCCTGAATTTACTTTTTCTAGGAGGTAGTAGCCCTCAGGCGTATTCTAAGGTAGTAGCCCTAAGGCATAAAAGAAAACTCAATCCTAAGGCAGTAACTAAGGGTGAAAACGGATCAGATACGGACGGATAATGCTTCTACCATATTTGTTTTCATATTTTTTTTCAGATACAGATACGAATACAGATAACTCAAATACGAATACAAATACGAATAATATCAAATACAGATACGGATCGAATACGAATTGAAACGAATACGGTTACGAATATTTATCGGAACATGAAAACCCCTTAAACTATACATCCAAAATTAATGAAATACGTAAATAGTTTGTAACATCCTGATTTTCTGGAGTATATAAAGCCCTGTTTTCAAAAATAAATTTTCTGGAATTTTCTAGAATTAAATCAAGCTTAAAATAAATTTTTAGAATTTAAAATGATTTAATATAATTAAATTAAAATTTAACATGAGCTGAAAATATTTTATTTGTGTTCCTCAGGTCTAAAGGATTTTTCTGGTATTTTTGGTGAATTTTTGAAATTTAATTGCTATTTTCTAGAGCCTTTTGGATTTTATTCGGATTTTGGAAATAAGAAAACGAGGAAATTCTGGATATCGGGTTTCGTTTTATTCGGATTATCCGTATCCATATCCGTATTCGACGGATACTAGGCTTATTGTATCCGTATCCGATCCGAGAATTATCCGAAAAAAATCCGATCTGACACAATCCGTATCCGTATTCGTCCGGATCGGTCGGAAACTATCCTATCTGTTTTCACCCCTAGCAGTAACAAAGGGAACCCAGATCAGATATCAAGAAATGCTCACTAAGATGCTTCTTCACGAAAGCTATATAGTGGGGATCATCCTCAGCAATGGTCATATCATCCACATAAAGAAAGAGCGACACGAGAAGTGTGAACAAAGAGAGTAGGATCGTGAGCATTGGCAGTGAAACCGGCAGCAGTAACAATGGAAGAGAAGTTCACAAACCAAGCATGAGGGGCTTGCTTGAGCCAATACATAGAGTAGCGAAAGCGACAAACCATACCGTTAGGGACAGAATACCCAGGGGTGGCTGCATGGAGATATCATCACGCAGCTCGCCATGGAGAAGTATTTTTCATGTCCAACTGAAAGATGGACCACTGATGAACAAAGGCCACGACAAGGAGAGTGCGAACAGTAGTTATATTAACAACAAGAGCAAAAGTCTCATCATAGTTACAACCATACTTCTATTGAAAACCATGCACCATAAGACGAGCCTTGTAGCGCTTAAAAGAACCATCCGAGCGAGTCTTGATCTTGTACGCCTATTTGTACATAATATGAGTGACACGAGCAGGTAGGTGAACAAGATCTCAAGTACCAGTACACTCCAGAGTAGTAATCTCTTTTGCCATCATGTACTGCCACTTTGGATGAGCAACAGCCTAACAGTAAGTCGTAGGCTCAGCAAGAGTAGTGGTTGCGAAGCCGTAACACTCAGGAGGCCTAATAATATGACAATCGCGAAGATTATACCTAGGAGTAGAGATGGAAGAGTGGAAGGAGGCACAACTGGTGGTGTATCAGGGCGTGAACGGCGAGAGTAGTGCAGCAGAAAGGGGGAGACGATCTCAACAAAAGAGCCAATGGGAGTGGGAACAAGGGAGTTTTAAGAGGAAGGAACAGACGGAGGTGAAAGGTAATGCTAATGGCAAAGCTGAAGTGTGAGGAAGAAGCAGAGAATTAGGACAAGTCAGAAAAGAAAGCGCCTTAGAGGATGTTGAATTGGTGGACGAGACTCATTAAAAGTGACATCTTGAGATATTGTCATCCTATAAGTAACAGGGCCATAACAGCGATAACCCTTATGCTTAGAACTGTGGCTAAGAAAATATACTCAACTGACTGAGCAGTCAGCTTGATGCGCTCACGACGGGGAAGAATGAAATAAACATAACCAAAACAACAGAGATGACTATACTGAGGAGGCCTACTAGAGACACTCAACCGAAGTGAAGAGTAGATAAAGGCTGCAGATTGACAAGATAGGCAGCTGTAGAAACAACCTTAGCTTAGAAATGAGGTGGAACATGAGAAGCAAGCATCAGGGTACGAGTGGTCTCAAGTAAGCGATGATACTTACGCTCAGAGACACCATTCTAAATATGAGCATCAGGATAGGAGTACTGAGGAAGAGTACCCTGGTCAGCAAGAAAACGATGAAGAGCAGCAGACATGTACTCATCAGCAGAGTCAACACGAAGGACACGAATGGCCGATTTAAATTGAGTACAAACCATAGTGGCAAGTGACTGATAAATAGAAAGAACATGATTATGAGAAGACATAAGATAGACAAATATATCGAGAATAAACATCAATAAAAATTATATAGTAGCGATGACCTCCTTTCAAAATGAAGGGGTTGGACCCCAAACATCAGAATGAACAAGATCGAAAGGACGGTGAGGCGCAGAATCACAAGAGGGGTATACGAATTGCAGCTGCTTGCTAAACAGACTCATCCAATGTAAGGAAGTCTCACCGGAAACAGACTCATGAACACTACTTCGAACTAGTGAAGACAAACATGAGCCTCCGATGTGACCTAAACAGTAATGCCACTGGACAAATGTGGCAATGGAAGAAGCAATTGAAGTAGAGGCGGTAGAAAGGACTGACTGACTAGTGGAGACAGTGGAGAGGTGCAGCTAGTCAAGGTCCTAGAGACGCTACGAATCATGCCGCCTAGGGCCAGTCCCAATTAGTCTTTGTGCGATGTCCTGAACACAACACGAGTCAAACTCAAAAATGATGACAACCATGGTTAGTGATCTGACCAGTGGACATAAGTTGCATAGCTAATTTGAGAACATGAGAGACTGTAGGAACAAGAAAGGAAGAAGTAGAGAGTGCCTCGTCCCACAATAGGAAGTGTGGTACCATTTGCAGTTGTAATTATGTGAGGAAGAACAGAACTCACAGGGGTGAGGTGAGTAGAATTTGGTGTCATGTGAGACGAAGCACCAAAATTCAGAATCCAAGGGAGTGTGATACCTGAGGAAGGAGGTGGTGGTGGTGGACCAGAAGACTGAGTAGCAAAACCAAACAGAGTTGAGGCAGCAAGGTGCCGAAGCATAGTGAGCATCTCCTGCTGAATCTCGGCAGGGGAGCTCTGGTGAGAACCTGATTGGGAAAAGCCACTAGTGCCCTTGGGAGGGCGACCACCCCTGCGGCCCTGGTTCTTCCAACTGTACCACTGCTGAAACATATGACTAGCACGATCGCAGAAGGTGCAGTGATGACCTGTAGTAGAAGCTACTGCCATCGGTGCAACTAGAGGCACCGGTGCAGTGGGAGCTAGTGCTGGGGACGACACTTGAGCAACCAGAGTAGAGGTGTGCTGCAGCTGGCCCACACTGCGAAGACGAGTCTCCTAAACGCGAATAGTGGTGAGAGCCTCCAACACGGACAGACACGGTTGACGTGTCAGTCGGTGAGCACAGACAGACTGACTCTAACCGAAGCCATGTTAGAAACTCGTAGAGGCGGTGAGTCTCTTGGTGATCACGCTGACGCACACGGTAGGGACCTGTCCAACAAATGTCCGATCCTAGAGAGTTAAACCGACGCCACACCGCGGACATCTGCTGATAGAAGTTGCCCATAGTGGCATCAAGTTGTTGAAGAGAGTGTGTTTGGTGTATAATCGAAAGATACATAGCATTACTCGTCGGCTCGTAGTGGGCACGAAGGTGCTCCCACATCGAGCTGAGTTGTCGGCAATCCATCATATCCATGGAGATAGCCACAATCATGCTACTCACCAGGATGGCAGAAGCACGAGTCTCGTCGTCTTGCCACCTCTCGTAGGAGTGAAGCTGAGCCTAGTACACCTCCATGGCCTCCTCAAAGGTAGTGATCGCAGCCTTCCAGGTTGCCTTATCAGCAGTTGCAGGGATCCGAGTGGTGATGGTGTTATTTGGGCGGCGTCCTGGCGGATGCAGTGGCAGCAAGCTAGGGTTGGGCAACCCTAACACTAACCAATCCCTGGGCTGGCTGATACCATGTTGTAAATGGACTTGATGTATTTCCAATAGGCCAAAGGCCAAATATACTAGAGGGAACAAAAGCAAAGAGCCCCCTATACAAAGTGATAGTCCTACAACCTATACATGTCTAACACTTATCACCATCTGCCTTAATGCTGTAATTTACTGTTACTTTTCATGTTCTATATTGGACATCCATATTGAAAAATCAATACACTTTATATTCGTTATTTCAAAAGAACTATATTGTACCTGTTACAATTTTATGCATTAAATGAGTTGTATGTATGCAACTATGCATCATGAATTGCTATTTAATTTCCTGCATAGTTTTCAAATATCCTATGTTCCACATTTGGCATTATGTTACGCTTTGGATGTAGACAAAGGGGTCAGGCAAAGGAAAAAAGGGAATGCATGAAGCTGATGGAAATGGCGAGGAGGATGATGTCTCCACTTCAAACCAATCAAATGAGAAACAACTTGAAGAATCCTTTCAACTGTCAGATGTATTGCCAGAGAACTTGGTAAGAAGCCTTTATTGTAACTTCCTTTCTCAAATAAACTCCCAAAACAAAAGAATCCAAAAAATGAACTCAGCTCAAATTTATTCAAAATTAGATCCCACTCAAATCCAGTTATTGCAAAAGGATATGAAGCAGTAGTGGTTGATTTTCTGAAGCCAACCTAAACCAACTTTAAATAATCTACATGTGTCTGATTGTGACATTCTTTCCAAAAAAAAGTAACTGTGCAGAATCACCTGGAACTCAGGAAACTGCCTTATTTTGCCTAGATTTTGCCAGAAACTGGTCAAAGCTGATCTGCTTATGGTTGAATTGTATTCCAAGTATAGGTTTTAGTACTTGTTCCGGATTGTTTACAAGCACCTTAACACCGTCGTATTATACAGTTTGATGAGAGCTCCAATGACAAAGAAGGACCAAGGCGTGGCAAAAGCCGTGGGTGTGGTGGCAGAGGTCGAGGTCGTGGCAATCACAACCACAACCAGCACCACCACAACAATCAGCACCACAATCACCATAGTAGCAACCACCACCATGGTGGCAACCGTGGGGGCGCCCATCCGGTGGGGACTCCGCCGAATAACCAGTCGATCAAGCCAGAGCAGAACTTGCAGCTGCCACTCGGAGCCAACAAGCAGCCTCCTGGCCCGCGCATGCCCGACGGCACGCGTGGTTTCACCCTGGGCAGAGGGAAGCCGCAACCATTGCTACCAGGTCTGTGTGCCGGCGAGCCTTAAATCTAGTCGTCGCCATGAGAGGTCCAGGGTGAGTGGTGGTCTCGTGTTGATAGAGATGGTGGGAGGACTGCTTTGAAACGTGTTTCTCGATGGATGCGTGCTTCTTGTGTTTGGGCGGTTTGCTATGGTCAGTGTTATGTACTTCAAAACCAGAGGGGTGCTGGTTCGTGAGTTCCATGGTTAAGTTGGCTGCCATCTTCTTGTAGTTCTATTTTTGATTTGGGTTTGCTATTTAGGGTGCAACTAGCAAGACATTATTATAGAAGAAAAGGACCAAAACAAGAGCATAGTAAAATTATAGTGATGCCTTTGTGTCTTGTTCCATGATCCTATCGGTGCATACTCGAGGAAACATGCTTTTTTGTGTGTGTGTGTGTGTGTGTGAGGAAGCATGGTGCTTTTCCTTTTCTGAAAGATTTTGAACCAGTGAATCCTAGACAACCTTTAAGACTTCTCCTTTTGACGCCCACTTTTTCTCCGTTTTGGTATAGGGATAGGTACCCGTTTTGCCCTACAGTGTAACATAGTTAATGCAAATTCAAATGTTTATATTTTTGATATATTTGTTAGTGTTGCGACGTATCTAGTGAAAACCGGTAAGTATTGAAAACCCGTGAAATTTAAATTATAAAAGTTACTAAAATTCTTACAAAATTAACGGCTGTAGGATCCTATAGCTATACGCCTGTACTAAGTTTCGAGATCAAAATTACAGTTATAGGACCTAAAAAAGACAAATTATGCATTAACAACGATTTTGCACTAGATATCAGGTATGTTAGGTGGAACTCAACGAGTGGGTGGGATCATGAAAATTATGAAAATTTCTCAATTTTTTTAATGATTTACATATCAATCTACTCTACATATGTATAACCCTCACATTCAATCTACATCGAGAGTAATAAAAAGTAGAAATTCTGACATATGATAAATCAAAAAGGAAAAGAAAAAGGATAAAAGTTACTGTTCACAATATCTTTCTAACATATTTTGACTTTCAAAAGTAGAAAATTTAAAGCATGCTACAACACTCCATAGACTATGTAATCAATTTTTTTTTTGGAAATTTCATACTGATTTGGTGCCTGAACTGAAGAATTGACGAGGACACCCCTACCTGAGGACCACAAGCATGCCATCTACTTCTCCAAGTTCACATGGTGGTATTCATGAAGATCCTAGTATGCCAAAAATATTATGTTGATTTATCTCAAACATATCAAGATCTGTTAGATCCAGACCTACCCTGAGTCTTATCGGGTTCACTCCCTAGTCCTTAGGTCTTAAATGGTTTGTGCTCTCTGCACATTAAGCCCACGGGCTGCCCGTAAGAAAGCCTCCCAAGCAATAATCTTATAAGTAGTATTGGGTTTTCTTTCCCTAAAAAACTAGTCTAATGGATAAGGGTTTTCTCACATTTATAAGTTGTGTTTTTTCTTCTCCCACAATCCATGTGGGATTATTTTTTTCTAACAATCTAATACCCACATATGGATTGTGCACACCGCACTCGAAGATGTTAGGTGTCTAGGCTCTGATACCATTTAAAAAAAATTTCTTTCGATTCTTGCTCTCAGATCACATTTTGCCGCAGCACTCTGATTTGCCGTAACGCAACATAATTGTTTTCCCAGAGCACCAACTGCTCCATCCTTTCTTCTTTTATTTCTTCCTCTTCCTCTTGATCACACTGATCGCCCCTCGCTCCTCATGGCTTGTCTCTTAACTCATACATTACTCTTGCTTATATACTCATACTTGATCGAGGAAGACACAGACTCATACTACCAACTAAGGAAAGGGCTCGACAACCGCTTCTCGTATACAACTCAGATTCTTACCATATCTAACAAATCTACCAAAAAATAAGATTAATTCTAACAAGATGCAATGACAAGAGCACAGGCAAAGAAACTTAACCAATAGATGAACTCGTTTCTAAGTAAATCTTAATGTGATGAGAATTTTATACTACATAATAGTAAACTCTTGCTTGTGTTCAGGTTTGAAGAAAAGGCACCGTGGAAAACTAAGCATGGATATGATCTGAAGAACAAATGTCTAATGATGTGTATAAGTACATGTAACTCCCCTTGTGGGAGGCGTGGGAGGTAGGGGCGCATGAGATGAACAACAACCGGTGTGATCTTGTCCATGAAATTCATGACTATATCTGCAGTAACTCAAAAGGATCCAGTGTGCACAATGCATGTATGTGGAAAGCTTATCAAATATACTTTTTTATTCATTAAAAAGTATATTTCAATGAATGAAATGGCACATGATTCTTTTGGTTTCCGAGTTTGAGTTGGCCACTTAGCTTGTATATATTCTTTTGTACATGACTTCCTAGTCTTTAGATCACAATTGAATATTTTGAGAATTATACTCTTGTTTGCTATGTTAGTCCAGTGCACTTTGAGGAAATTGAGAGTTTCTCATAATCGTTTTTTATGTGAATTGTTGGGTTGTATAGGAGCTTCGTCATATCTACTTTTGTGTAGTTAAGTAGATGAGGATCACGAGTATATGGTTAAACGAATTGTTTTGTCGTAGATTGCTATTTTGGCAGTGATTGGCGTTATCTATTCGTTAGTTGTATAGATCCAAATTATCATCATCGATCCCACATCATCAAAATCGGGCCCCCCTTGAAGAATGAAAACCAAACTTGAGGCTTTCCAAACATTCTAAGAATTGGCGGTTGTAACGGAGGGCATGTTTTGTAGTCTACAATATTTTAAGATCAAACTCAGATATATATTTGCATAACACGAAGATGAATTCTGCACAAACAATGGGACTACCCTTGAAAACCCCTACCAATGTAGAATTCTTGGACTATATTTTGGACAAACTTTAGCATCAAAATGAACTAAAGATTCAATTAAAAAAATGAAATATTACCAAAGTTTGGTAATGCATTAGTAACAAATTAAATGGGTGCCAACTGCCAAATTTGGTCAAAGTTACCAAAATTTGATAACCCAAAATTTGGTAAGTATGGGCTTCGACCCAAACAACCCCAACGATTTTGCATTGGTCCTATTATTCCACATTAATCTCTAACAACCCCAACGATTTTGCATTCTTATTGTTCCACATTAATCTCTAAACATCTTTGTTTCGTGGCGAAGAAACTAGAATCGAGCCCTCGTGTCGCCCCGGAATAACTTCTTTTTAGTCTAAGGAAAATTCCAAAGTATAACATTGTACTAACCACTCAGCTAGCTAAATAGTACTTCTGGGTGATAGGTAATAGCCAATTAATTAGCCACGCGTCGTTAGCCACACGTCACAATTAGGTATCGCTCATTAGAGCTTAGCTTTTGACTTTTTAATCTATTTTCTTTAGTTTTTAATTTATTTTCTTTATTTCTTTATATTGTCTGTAATAATATAATTTTTTATTTTAAAAAAATTTAATTATATTTAAAAAATTTATGATAGTAAAATAACTGTTACAGTAAAAATAAACCATAATCCTATGCTTAAAAGCCCAAACGACCGCCACCTTAATTAGCTGCTCCGGACAAGCAGGTCCGGAATCTCCTCCGTGTTCGTCCCGTACTCCCCTCCTCTGGCCGCCGCGCGGCATTGGAAACCGGGGGCCGAAATCCGCTCTGCCTCCGTACTGCAGGCGGCAATGCGATGCGACGCGTCCCACCACCTTCAACCTTCCCGATTTATCTTAGCACTAGCGCTAGCTCCTCCGTACTGATAATGCGGTCGCGGCCGCCTCCACCCGAGTACAAGAAAACGCGCCGAGTTGGAGGATCCGAGGTGAGCGATTCTTAGCCGTGCTTGCTGCGCTTCCCCGATCGAACGGGTCGCCGCGCTTCCCCTCTAGAGGAAGATTGGGCGGGTTGGTTGGTTCTTGTTTCCTGGCATTGCTGTGGGACTCTGGACGGGGTCTTCAAATCTTGGCGGCGGCCGGGGGCAATATAATTGGGGTTTCTGGGTGTGTTATTGCCAACTACAATGTGGTTCATTTGCTCCTTCGTTTGAGGATCTACGCTACTGGCTGGTGGTTCTTCTAGTTCTTGTCGCAATGTTTGTGTAGTTGGTTCGTCGTCCGTGGTAGATGATGATACTGTTACTGCTGTTGTTAGCTCTTGAGGATGAGCCTTGCTCACTACCTTTGGCTGCCTTTGACCAGGGTCCTTGAAGGATAAAATCACCTGCACACAAGCAAACAACTTGGGGGTTTTGATCGGTCAACACTATAGCTCCCACTTGGAATTCTTTATTTTTGGGTCTTGGCATTGAGCCTGCCTGATTCTTGGTGGGGAGATCATGGCTCGGCTAGAGGGCCCAGGGAACGAGCATCGGAAGACACAAAGAGCTCAGAACAGCAGGCGAAAGAGGAACAAGGCCGAGGCGGGATCTGTTAAGGTACTTACTACCTGAAACTCACCATTGATGTTGCTGCTTTGTTTCGTTTATTATCAGTTTGTTACTTTGCTGGTTCATGTGGATCCAACATAAGTGCTGGAAGCTGCTCTGTAATCTAAACCCATCATTTGTTTTAGGTCTACATACAACTTTCTAAGCAGCGGCTTTGGGTATACACTTGCCTGTGTGGTTGTGGTTTAGAATTGATAGCTACGACACTTGTGCTGGATTTCTAATTGCCGTAGTAGACTGGCATACTGCGGCCCTAATCCTTTTGCTATGACTTGTTCTGGATTTCTAATTCACCAAATTGCTTTTGTGGACTGTCATGCCAGGACTGTTTGTTCAAAATTTTAGTATCGACCCTGTACTGACTGGCTGTGAATGTTCCTCTTCGCAAGGCAATATTCAAAGTTTTCATCTAAAATATGCTATCACGATCTAAAACTTTTTGAGTGACATGGTTTTGATTTTTTTTTAATCTTGGTCTGAATTTTAGTTTGTTCAGTGAGTATATATGTTTAAGCCAGATATGTGTGCCTTTTAAAACTGGTTGTCAGATTTGTTGTCTTCTTTCAATACTTGACCAATTTTTATGGTCATTTTCTGCCAGTCTAGTTAACCCAATTTCACCAAGTTAAGATTAATCTGCTTTTTGTGCAGGGGGATGCTGTTTGTGCAATATGCGATGATGGCGGTGATGTATTCTGGTATGTGTATTTATAACAAGTTTCAGTGCCTTCATCTCCTTTATACATGTGCAGTTACGTCACTAATTCACTATACTCCCTTCAGAATTATTCACCATCGCAAATTTTTCCAACTCTATCGAGTTAGTCATTGTTCTAATGTTGTAGAATTAGTAGTCTTCTTTTAGCAAACAGAGTTCATGATATGTCTACCAAACTTATGATACAAGAAAATTACGCTACGCTGATCTATTATGATAGCTGATCATCACATGATAGTTGTTTCCAAATAGCACATTGTCTATGTCCGGAAGTTGTTATGGGATTCAGTCCCACCAATATTTGTTATAGGCATCATCTGTGTATGAAATCAAGGAAATGGATTTATTCTTTGAAATATTGGGGAATGATCTTAGACAGACCTGTGTAGGAGCATTCTAGAATTCCTGAAAGAGTGAGGGGGGTTGAGAGGATGTCGTTGTCTTCCTATGTGTCTCTTCTTGTAGTTCGTCAACAAGTGTGTTCTTTTTAACTCACCAAATAGCTCATCTCCTTTTGAGTTGCACAAGAAAGCGGGAGAGAAAGGGTGCAGTTCTGCTTGTATGGCTCTTCTTCAAACTTGTCAGTCAAGATGATTTTAGCTCCCCCAATTCTGAGTTATGCACCAGGGTTGCAGATCTGGCGTGTGTGTACACTCTTAAGCTGAATCTGTGGTTTCTCCTTTACATGTTTACTTAAGTACCCTTATTGCCTCCTAACTTCCTAGTATGTTGCATGCTGTTTGTTGAATAACCTGTTGCCAAGGAAAAAAACCATATTGTATGCTTAATGTCAATGCTTCTTCTTGCCTTGCTTCTTTAGCTGTGATGGTGGATGCCTGAGGTCTTTCCACCCAACCAAAAAACATGGTGAAGATTCTATGTGCAGAACCCTTGGGCTAACTGAAGAACAGTATAAAGTCCTTCGGCCAAAGGTATATCTTGATTTGAGTTGCCTAATTCTTTTTAATTTCATGCTTGCTTTTTATGTCTAAGATTGACATTTTGCTTCATGTTTTTCAATGGTAATTCAGGACAAAAAATATATATGCAAGAACTGCAAGTATAAACAGCATCAGTGTTTTGCTTGTGGATTGTTGGGGTCTTCAGACTTGTCATCAGGGGCTGAGGTATGCATAACAGATAGTTTGATTATCTTTCATTAATACTGCCTACCTTGATTCATTTCAGAAGAGATGAAGAAATAACATGCAGCGCCACTAAAAAGTTAAAAAAGTTAAAAAAAGGAGGAAAACTCATATTTTTAGAGAGAATGCACAAGTATCTTAAGATTCCCTTTTCTATTGGTGTATGCTTCAAATGTTGCCGGTGGTTTCTTGGTCATGACCAGCTAAAACAAAAGTTCCATTAAAGAGCGTTTCCACGTGGTAGAACCTCCTCAGGGAATATAAATATTTCATGAGACTGATCCTGAGCTGCCATCCACGCACGAATACCCTCATTTAAAAGAATGCGTAGGTTCATGAGTAAATTTAATATCTGTAAGTTCTCATCTAAATAGATTTAATTCTTTGCCAACTCCTTCATGGCTTGTCAGGTGTTCCAATGTAAGGTCCAACAATGTGGGCACTTTTACCACCCCAGGTGTGTTGCTGGACTACACTACCCTGATAGCAAAATCTGGGCCTTAAATTTTGAGCAACGTGTTGCTGGTGGACTGGAATTCCATTGTCCTATGCATAGATGTAGTGTGTGTAAGGGACGAGAGAACAAGGATGATAAGAAAATGCAATTTGCAGTATGCAGGCGCTGTCCAATTGCATACCACCGGAAGTGCTTGCCAAGGTTTGCCTTTACATTGAGATGCCTCTGCCATTCTCCACCCTTTCTCTTTTTTGTTATGTTCTATTGGTGAAAACAGGATTTTCTTTTCCTCACAGTTTCTACTTGTTTTGTAGTAATATTGTCTTCAAAGCCAGTGATGGTACTGCACAAAGGGCGTGGGATGACATACTTCCTGATCAAATTTTGATCTACTGCATGTATGTCAACTCTCCTACTTTTGTCAATCACATGCTTACTCCTGTTTGCCCTATGTCTCGATTTTCCCATCCAGGTTTGTTGAATCCTGTACAATCTTTGCAGGAAGCATGAGATTCAACCAAAGCTGGGAACTCCCAAGAGGAACCATATCGTCTTTCCTGATGCCAAAAATCTTTTAGTGGCCAAAAGTCCTAAAGGTGCACCCAAGGAACAAGATATACTTAACGAAGACGAGCTACCTGACCACTCAGCCAAACCATCCCAGTCCCCTCTGCCGGCTGAAACTGACCATGATCTGTGCTTCTCTTCCAACCACAGGGATTCATTTGCGCCGAAGTCCTTGTTCCCGCATCCACAACACGGCTCCTGCGGTTGGCTTGATGACTGACCACCCAGCCTCCCTCTCTTTTATAGATAAAACCAGCACTAATAGGTACAAATATAATGTACATTCTTATAATGCCTGCAAGACCAGACCACGTTACGTGTAGCCTCTAACGTCGTGTGATAATATGGTGGTGACTACGGATATTGATATTGTTAGAGCCTAATCTTGTTTTGTGTCCGAGTGTGCAACGTATAAGGATAGAATACGTATATGAGTTCTCTTGCTGCTATACCGTGTATAGCGTATCTGAGTCCGTTTCTGTTTTTGTTAGTTATCCCGTGTTATAGTCTAAGTGTTGTGTATGAGTAGTAGAGCAATGTAACGAGAGAAGCATTGAGATCGGAAGTGTTCCGAAGGAAGCTGCTGGGAAGCTACAGAATATTCAAGAGAAAATAGAGCCCAGGCAGGGTAGTTTACTTTAGTGTATATCCACGTATAAGACGCAAGACTTTCTCGTGCGGGAGCAAGGAGAGGTGCTGTTGCATGACGGAGTAGAGGCGCTGCGTAGAGGGAGCAAGCCAGGTGTTCCATCACGGGTCGCGCGGGCCACATCCGGGGTCCCACCATGTATAGGTAGTGCAGCTAATTGTAACAAGTAGTATCAGAGCTTGCTGATTTTGGTGGTGTTTGAAAAATATGAGTGAGAAGGCGAAGACCCAGGGTGGGCTAATCTTCCTCCAGTACTCTCTCCTAGTGACCGACAATTACCCGGTGTGGCCAATGAAGATGAAGGCAAACATGCGCACCCAGGGAGTCTGGGGTGCAGTCGATCCAAAGGGGAAGGACAACGAGGTAGACGACAAGGTAGATCAGGCGGCTTTGGCTATCATCTATCAAGTAGTGTCAGACTCGATGATGCTTCAGCTCGTTGGGAAGGAGACGACACGAGATGCGTGGGAGATGCTTCAGAAAATGCACGAGGGAGTTGATCGTGTGAAGGAGGTGCGGCTCCAGAATTTATGGAGTGAGTTCAAGAATCTCCAGATGGGAGAGACCCAGTCGGTGGACGAGTTCGCTGGTAAGTTGACTTCACTATACAATCAGATGATTTTTTTGGCGACAAGATGGAGAAATCTATAGCAGTGAAGAAGTACCTGCGCGTGCTACCAAAAAAGTACGTGCCATGGTGAAGTACTTTAGTGGCATCACCATTAAGAGCATCCTGCGCTCTAACAATCTTGAGGCAGACATCTTGGCAAGGGTTGCTAGCACATAGACAAAAAGACCCGCTGGTGCCTTCTACGAGGTACTGGTGGAGCCAGTGGTGAAGGGGCTCTTGGAGGTGTGAGCCATTAGGGAGCAAGACTGGAGGAGGCCAATCATTGAGTACCTCATCGACGGAGTCAAGCCCGCAGATCCCACCAGGGTATGAAGGTTGAAGAATTATGCAAGGGGCTTTGTCATTCATGATGTTGCCGTATACAAGCATGGTGTTTGCTAATTGTACCTCCGGTGCGTGTCTAAAGATGAGGGTGCTGACTTGGTTTACAAGATACACTAGGGGCTCTGTGGTTCCTACCTCGCATCCCATGCCTTAGTCTTGAAAGCCTTTCGGCAGGGATCCTATTGGCTCACTGCCTTGCGGGATGCAGAGTCCCTCATTCAGACGTGCCTTGCCTACTAGTGGATGGGGCACAGTACGAACTCTCTTGTGAACAACCTGCAGCTGATACCACCATGTTGGCTGCTTGATCGATGGGGCATAGATCTAGTTGATCTCTTCAAAACCCAGACCAGATGGTACAAGTTCACCATGGTAGCCATTGACTACTTCTCCAAATGAATCAAGGCCCAACCGCTGGCTAAGATAACCTATGCGACAGTCCAGAATTTTGTGTGAAAGAACATCATATGTTGATTCGGCATGCCAAAGGAGATAACCATCGATAATAGGACTCAATTCAACATGGCCACCTTCTGTAAGTTCTATATGGGTCTAGTCATCAATCTCTGCTTCGTATAGGTCACCAACCCGAAGACCAATGGTGCCATGGAGAGGGCCAATGGCATCATCTTATCAGGACTCCCCACTTGTCTCTTTGATGCGCACTTCGCTCAGTCAGGCCATAGGGTTTATCCCATTCAAACCACTATACAATGATGAGGCCGTCACACCAGAGGAGGTCAAGCATGGGTCTCTCTGGGACATGACGGCCTCGGATGATGAGACCCGTCAGATCTCACTAGAGTTGACCGATATCATCCGCTAAGAAGCAACTCTCACATTGACCGATATCATGCGATGATGGCCAAGACATACAACAAGGCTGTCCGACTGTGACCTATCCAGATTGGTGACCTCATCTTCAAGAAGAAGGCCAACTCAGACCTCGATGGTAAGCTGAGTTCTAAGTGGGAAGGACCACATGAAGTTATACGCGCCATTCGTTCAGGGTCATTCTTGCTACAATCACTCAACAAAGTTGAGCTCAAACATAGCTAGAACATGGAAAACCTCTATAAGTATTATGTGTAGCCATCAGGCTCATTATCCTGCCCCATTGCATCCTTTTTGTATCGGGCTTGTTATGACCCCCTCAATTATCTCTGCTTGTACTAGGCCTATTATGATGCCCCTTGCCCTTAAATATATATGCATGTACTGCATTCTCATAGGGTATATTTGCATTCTAGTAAGCTACATGTTAGGTCAACAACCACTCACCCTCTGGGTTCGAGCCTTCACCGCGTTACACGCACCCTTTGGGGTCAGGTCAAGGATCACTCACCCTCTAGGGTTGAGTCTTCACCACTTTGCACTTACTCTCTAGGGTTGGGTTGATGACCACTCATCCTTTAGGGTCAAGCCTTTATCACCTTACACCACCCCCTAGGGTCGGGTTGATGACCGCTCACCCTTTGGGAATGAGTCTTCATTGTCTTACACTCATCCTCTGGAGTCGAGTCGATGACCACTTCCCTAGTGGGGTCGAGCCTATGATAATTCACCCTGGGTATCAAGTTTTTTTCAGTGGGAGACGACGACATTCTCGTCTCCCTAATGCAAACTGCCACTCATGGGCTTCGTCCCGAGTGCTAAGTTTTTTTTATAGGAGATGACGATGTTCTCGCCTCCCCAAGCGAAGTTTCGCTTATGAGCTTCATCTAGAGCATTATGTTTTTTCTGATAGGAGACGTCGATGTTCTTGCCTCCCCAAGCAAAATGTTGCTTGTGAGCTTTGTCCCGAATGCCAAGATTTTTCCAATGGAAGACGACGACGTTCTTGCCTCCCCAACGTGAACTGCCACTCGTGGGCTTCATCCTGAGTGTCAAGTTTTTTCCAATGAGAGATAACGATGTTCTTGCCTCCCCAATGTGAACTACCACTGATGAGTTTCATCTTGAGCACCATGTTTTTCCCAATAGGAGATGGTGACGTTCTTGCCTCCCCAACATGAATTGCCACTCATGAGGTTTTTCTTTGGCGGCGGTCGGAGCTACACCCACCGTGGTCCCTAACGTGCCCATTGAGGTGGTGCACCATGTTGACCTCGGTAACCACATTGTCCACACCCTAGCTCTCCTGCAAGGATGAGATGATGGGCAGGGGCCTCAGTGGGATGAATGCGTGAGGGGCGGTAGTGGGCACAGCGCCTATCGTCGTCTCGTCAGCCCCAACCCGTGGGTTTCTCTTGGACCAAAGTCCAAGGCAGCATCTAGGAAGAAAGTGGGGGATCCTGGAGAGCCTAGCGGGGGGAGGATGGTCGCAAGTCCCTCCCCCTACCAAGGCGATGAGAGGTGCCCACGGTGCCGAAAGGCCTCACCCAATGTGAACCCTAAGGGCTACCGCACCCTGCTGACTCGGAAGAGGAAGGCGAGTCCTCCAAGACTTCTTGAGGATGCTTCATCCCCACCTCGACCCGTTGTCCTCGTTGAAAGGTGGGGAAGCGGGCATACTGAGCATCTCGCACGCGTGGTTGCGGTGAGCCCGCGCGATCAGGTCCTCAGTGATGCCACGCTTCACCCTCGTCTCTCACCCAATTAAGACCACCACTACCCTCTCTACCTGTAGGAGCATCAGGCTTGCATGTCCAAGTAGGGATTAGAGGGCAGTTGGGAGCCAAGCAAACATAGCATTGAAAGGGCGTGTGGAAGCTCACATTGTGACTTAGAAAAGCCCCAAAAGGCTCAGATGCTCCCTGACTCCTCGCCCTCTACGAAGGTCAAGTTCTAGCCCTGGATAAGGGGAGCAATTCTCAGCATGCAGTACTCCTTAACAAGATCACGTATGCTGAACTTCGTAGCAAGTCCCTAGGGAAGGTGCTAGCGGGCCTTGTCCATCATGCCCAAGGAAGGTGAGAAGTGTAGTAAGTGGTCCACCAATGTCTTCTTCCCTGTGTTGGCGAGGCTGAGGCTAGATCCCTAAGTAGGGTAGTAGAACCACAGATCTCTCAACGACTCCCACTTGGTCTCGTGGGCCTTAGTAGAGAACTTAAACTTTTGTTGGCTGCACAGAGCTGGAAGGCTATCACCCTATATGAGGAACACATGTCCTTAAAAGCATGTGCTGTCATGAGCGTGCCATAGTGGAGAAAGTAGAAGAGCTCAGCCAAGGGGCACTTCACTCCCAAGCTTAGCATCGCCCACTCGTACACTAAGAGGTCGACGAAGGAGCCCGGATTGAGGTGGGTGACCTCAAAGTCAAATGTGTCAAGCTCATCCTTCAGTAGCCCAATTGGAGGAATGCAGAGGCCTGCCTCAAACTAGGCGACGAAGACGATGAGCATCCCCAGCCCTGGGTTGGGGCGAACCTCGTCGTGCTTGGGCAAGATAGCCAAGTCGACACTTTCGATCTTGTCCACCTTCTCCAGTTGTTCTAGTAGGCCCCTCTTCATGCCAGAAGAGCTCAAATGATGAGAGAACAGGATGACCTTCTCGGGAGTCTCCCCTCCCTCGCCCATCGCCCTTGTCTTCGCAATGTCCTTCCATGAGGCGTAGGCCCCACCCTTCTTGTTGGAGGAGGCTGTAACAGCCCAACTATTTACTTTAAAAATTAGAGTAAAAAATTAATTTAAAATAAAATGATTGCCTTTGGTTGCCCTAGGTATCGTCCTAGTGATGATGTAAGTGGCTATAACACTGAAAGGTTATTATTACAGTGCAGGTGACATGGAAAGGTGGATGTAATCTATACCAATACTATCATCATATATCAGTTTCAAATATTATGGTTTTAGTCCAAATGGCTAGGTCTAGGAAGTTTTATGTAAATATCTTACGTCTTTTAAAAGCGGAGTTCTGGCAAATAAAATAACCCGAGCCCATCATTTGACAAGCCATGCATGTTAAATATTTGCATTCTGTGTATTGGCTTATGGAGCATGATGGTTAGTGTGCTCACCCTCGCATAATCATATCCAGAAGCAGGAGGGCAAGATCATTATGCCTACAAGGATGCACCAAGCCAAGGAGCCGATGATGGCAACTAGAGCAGATTTTCTAAATGTCTAGTCCTAAGCATGTAGACTTATCGTAAGAGTGTGCGCCTATATTACCTAGGGTTAGGCAATACAGATGCATATATTTACCCCTAGTCGCCTGCTTGTGGCTATTGGCCCCCACTGTTGTTCTCGCTTTTTCGCTGCTATACTTTTGATTGTAAGTATTTGGCCTGGGAGGCTCGTTATGTAAAACAGTCACTTGACGTGATATATTTTAAACTCTAATGTAAATTATATTTTGACCGTATGATCATCATGCAATGTATGAGTTGATTCAGCAATATACTGTGAGCACTATCTACCGATCTAGGGAATAGTGCAATGGAATCACAGAGGATTCTGGATTTCCAATCTGGGTCTAAAAGGTACCCTCAAGCCATGATCACCGGGAGCCAGTCCCCAAGCTGCAACACCCCAGGGGAGGCCAAACATTCACGCAATGAAGTCCGGGTTGACCCCAGGACGCTACAGCTGCTACCTCCTAAGAAGGCCTGACGAGCTCACATCGCAATGCCAGGAGAGCCCGGGATTTTAGAGTAACAAAGACAAAGGGAGAGGGCCTCGAGACACCACCACTATGGCCCCTAGGGAGGCCCAGGACACCACCACTACGGCTCCCCGAGGAGGCCCAAGACGCCACTACCACAACCTCCCAGGGAGGCCCAGGGCACCATAGCCAACGTCTCCTGAAGAGGCCTGGGGTGGCCACACCACAATGCCCGGGAGGGGAGGGCTACGAGCTGGTTGGGCTAGGGATGTTGCCCTGCCGCTGACAACGCATCATCGAAACCCTACCTGAGTCCGACGGAGGTCCAAAGCCAAGCCTCGGAGCTGTCTCGGCCTTCAACGTCGATGTCGGAGGAACACAAAGCCCTCGAGAGTAGATGGCGGTGCCAAAGGAACCGAAAGGCATCGGGGAAGCTTGGAGGACCGAGGTGGTGGCGAGCGGCCCTGACAGAGACACGCATAGGGGGACGATGGGGGTAGGCACAGACTGGCAGTGCAAGTGGAGAAATGGAGATGTGTGTAGAAGATCAGAGGGGGTATTTATAGAGTTGGGGTGGTCTGTGGTGGATCTGGTCCAGCCGATTCCGCACGGACATTCCAAAACTCGGTCCACAACACATTAAGTACTCAGTTTATGGTACAGTAGGCGCTTGGCCCATGGCATAGTGCGTGGCAACATTGCCCGTGGAGCTGGTCCCATGTGGTGGCCTTGCAACACGTTGTATCCCTAGGCCTGATCCGCCTCAGGCAGAAGGCAAGGCTTGCGGAACCCCCATTACGGAATGGCTTCTCTCCTACACGGCTCGAACCCGACATCGGCATGAGCGGCTCCAGCCTAAGGACCAACGGGCAGTAACCTACCACCCTAAGCCCTCACCGACGCTAATTCATTTTATTGTTTTGTCAACTCACTGTAAACTACCAGAGGAATCGTTGGTCCGAGCATGTGCCCCAACCCCTTTTCCAGGTCAGTGCATCGGCTTGGATGGGCAATTGATGACCGCTTGGGTTGACGAGGGGCTACTGTTAGGGGAGGGTCTCCATGCCACCTTTGGTCCACAACAACCTTAGAGCAACGACACTTGTTGGAAGGTCTATCCCAAGCTAAATCCATGAGTTGTTCCTGACGAGGTTAGCAAGACCGACCTCGGTGAGGTCTGTAAGACCAACCTCAAAGGGGTCCGGGACCAACCCCAGACAAGGTTCACAAGAGCAATCCCGAAGGGGTCAAGGGCCAACCCGGGCGAGGTACGTAAGACCAATCCCAGAGGGGTCTGGGGCCAACCTCGGGGTGAGGTACGTAAGATGAACCTTGAAGGGGTCTGGGGCCAACTCTAGGCGAGGTACGTAAGACCAACCCCATAGAGGTCCGGGGCTAACCCCGGGTGAGATTCACAAGACCAACCACGGAGGGGTCTAGATCCAACTCCGGGCAAGATACACAAGATCAACCTCGGAGGGGTTCGGGGTCAACTCTAGGTGAGGTACGTAAGACTAACACCGGAAATGTACGGAGCCAACCCTAGGCAAGGTCCGAGGCCAACCTTGGATGGAGTCCGAAGCCAACCACCAACCAATCCCAGAGTCCCGGACGTGGCGGGGTTTGCATGGGGCAATTGACGTAGATACCCCTAGGAGTAAGCTAGACCCCGGAAACAAACTTGTAAGTTCACTCGCCTTTCCCTCTCTCTATATAAATAGGACCCTTGTAATGAGAGGGAGGAGGTCATTTTTATAACCTTAGACACTCATATTGAATACATGACGCTTCCAAGTTTATTGTCCAGACTCGTACCGATGATAGAATGAAATCCAATCATCACACGTCGATGGACCTCAAAAAATGAAAGAAAAAAGCATGGAAGCAGCTCTGACGGAGGCACACAACAAATTTAATTACGTACCTGAGGTGAGTACTATACTCCTAGGAGTACAGTGCCATTTCCCTTCCCATAAGTATGTTCCAAGAAGAATTTTCACGCTTCACTAACCATGTTTCTTCCTAATTCACCCTAGAGAAGCTAAACAGAAAAGAACCCATTTCCAAATCTCTTTCCTGCTTCCCATTTGAGAAAAGTAAATTAAATCTCTTTCCTACTTCCCACTCAAGGAAAGTAAATTGCACTGCAAACCACTGAACTTGTACGACTGGTTCGAATAGGCCACCGAACTCACAAACTGCATATTTAGATCACTAAACTCGTTTAAATAGATTACATTAAGTCATTAGTACGCTAGTCTGATATGACCAATGACATGGCATGTCGACTAGTGCTAGTATGGCAAGGAGCCCACATCTAGTCGCAAGAATCACTAACTATAGAACGGAGGTGGCTTGTCATATCTATTAAGAAACCAGGATAAGGACTCTCGTTTAAACGGATCCTCTCTTGTTTAAACGAGTCATTATCCGTAGTGGCCACCTGACCACCCCTTATAAACAGAGAGCCATGTGGCTAAATTTGTACCCAATGAATTGAAGCAATAAAGAAAGACCAGGAGTTCTATCTATCTCTCTCTGTGTTCAATCTATTCTTCTGGGATTCTGTGATTGATTCATTCTTGTTCTAAGCAGAGGAATCACTCGGACTGGTCGCCAGCGAGGGTTTCTCAACACGTTATCAGCACGACTCCGCTCCAGTGAACGAAGGTAATCATCGAAGCCTAATAGATTGATTTTCTAGATCGCTTTGAATCTGCAATTTTCTTCGCGTTCTAGATTGATTTTCTACGGTGCAAATACGCCCTAATCTACCGCGAGCAGACCTGAAGTCGTCGGCACAATGTCGATCGGTAGATTGTGAAAAGGGGTAGATGTTGATTGCATCGTAGATTAGAAACGAAAAAAATTTCTGCATTGTTTTCTCTATTTAGTCTTTGCACACAAAAAAAAAACAGGTGTCGACTGCTGGCCGACCGTCGCCTCCCGCATGAGGTATAGCCGCCGCCACGCCCCGCATGCGCGACGCCGGCCAGCAGCCGGTCGAGGTCACCGCAGCTCGAGGTTGTCACAGGACCATCGCCTTGGTTGGCCACTGGCCCGCATGCCGCAGCTGCACCAACCACGGCCGCCGCCCGCAGCTGCACGCCGCCGCCGGATCGGGCCGCCACTGGCCTTGGCTCCTCCGCCCACACCCCATATGGCCGCCTCCCCACACGGCCCTGCAGGCCGCCGCCGCTCGCTGGAGCTGCCCGGCCGCCGACCCGAAGCCGCGCCGCCGCGCGCTGGCGCCGCCAGGTTGCCGGCCCGCATGCCGCAACCGCCGCCACCTGAAGTCGGCTTCTCCCCATCTGCGCCCGCACGCGCCGCTCCATCTGCTCCGGCCTGTAGCCGACCCACCGAAGCCGCGTGTCGCTCCGGCCCGCACCGCCATCGCCGCCCGAAGTGGCTGCGCTGCCGGCCCACAGTTGGCCTCCACCGGCCGCGCGCTCGCCTGGTTGCCCCCACCCGTAGCCGAACCGGCAGCCGCGCCGACTCGTCCACCCCGCGCAAAAATGCGCCACCACTTGGCTCGCCGCCGCGCGCGATCGCTTCGCGCGCGCGCCGCCGCCGGTAGCGCATTGCCGCCTCGCGCGCGCCGCCTGCGGCGCCGCCACACCCGGCCGCGCTACCTCCACCCGCCTTCTGCACGGCCCCGCAGCCGCCGCCGCGCTGCCACACCCGCCGCGATCGCCGCCCGCACCGTCGCGCTGCACCCGCGGCGTCGCCGCCCCTCCTGCACCGCTGTGCCGCCGCCCGGGACCGGCTCCTCCCGCGCCGCCGCCGCCCAGTGTGAACAGGGGTAGGGGGAACCCTACCCCTGCCCCTTTGATGCCGATAGGTGGGCCAGCAGGAGCCCAAAGGCAAGGGCCAAACCGGTCGACATTTTTTTTGGGCCAAAAAAAGGGGGAGGGGGCAGTAATTTGCAGAAAAACCCTCGACAAATCGAGAAATTACGCTAAAATCGAGAAATCGGACTGAGGTTTGCCGATTTCAAGACGATCGGGGAGTACAATTCTGCCTTGCATAGAATTTGTACCAATGTTCAACTCTGTGGCAAGCAGATCACAGATGAGTAGAAGATTGAGAAGACCCTGTCCACCTTTCCCCCCAATGCTGTACAATTCGCCCGCAACTATCGTCAAGACGGCTACAAGGAGTACGCCAAATTGATTGATATAATGCAGGTTGCGGAGGCTCAGGACGAACTTCTCCGCAAGAATTACGTCACTCAGCCACCAGGCAGCTCCGCTGGCCGTGAAGCTAACGCTGGAAACTACAAGGTGCGAAAGCCCTTGATGAAAAGAAGGGGAAAGAAGAGTAAGGTCGTTGCCCAGAAAGGCAAGTCAGATGCTCTAAGTAACAAAAGGGCTAAGGAGAGTGGCAAAACCTATGGTCAGTAGAACCAAGGTTGCTACAAATGTGGCAAGTGGCGGTATTGGTCGCGAATCTGTAAAGCACCGCAACATGTCATTGATGTCCACCAAGCCCAGAAGAAGAATGGCAAAGGGCAGCCTGAAGCTCAGTTTGCAGCAGTTGAGGGGGAGCATCTTGAGCAGTTGCCTAAAATGATGGAGGTTGAGTCCATTCCGGCAGCAGCACCCTCTTACGACCTAAAGGCAGCCACCTCCATGATTTCTCTCGAAGAGAATATCATTCCTGAAAAGATAGCCGAAGAAGTCAATAATTTTCTAGTTGATTCTGTCTGATGCACAGAATGCATGAGACGTTAATTGTCATTTATTTTGCATTAAATGGACAAGTTAGAACTTGCTTGGATGGTACTTTAGTTTTGTTTTCTCATGATGGTTGGATGATTTTGGAATAGTTCATTCATTTATTCAGTTTACAATGGCATAATATGTTCTAATATTTGTGTGTTTTATTTATGTGCTGTATGTATTCTAATACATATTAATAAAATACCTTATATTAGAGCACGTGTGGCGCCCTATAGAGGAAGTATGCCTTGCCGACAGTCATATCACGAATACCATATTAAGAGAGACTAAATATTTTCAGTCGATTCGTAAGAGCAATGACAGCCTTACGACAATCGCCGGAAACGATGCATGTATAATTGGTTCCGGAAGAGCCACAATTATATTTCCCATGGGCACAACTTTGGTCATTGAAGACGCATTATTGTACCCAGAATCGACTAGAACTCTCCTAAATTTTAAAGATATTCGCGCCAATGATTTCCACGTTGAGACTGAAGAAGAGTACGGTAAGTAATACCTACTCATAATGAAGCGCGAAGAGAATGGCAAAAGGGTATTAGAAAAACCTCCTTCACTAGAAACTGGGCTATATTATACCAACATTAAGGCGCCTGCAGTGTACACTGTCCTGAAGACAGTATTTAGAAGTTCTGAACTATTCTGTCTCTAGCATGACAGATTAGGCCACCCAGATCTTAAGATGATGAGAAATATAATTAACAATTCTCACGGGCATAATATTAATGTGAAGAATTTCTGGAATCCCGAAGATTTTGTGTACCCTGCGTGTGCCACCAGGAAAATAATTATTAGACTCTCCACTCTGAAAGTGAAAGATGAAGTATCTACATTCCTGGAACGTATTCAGAGAGATATTTGCGGTCCTATTCAGCCCTTATCAGGGCCATTTAGGTATTTTATGATGCTCATTGATGCTTTCTCAAAGTGGTCATATGTGGGTTTATTATCCACAAGAAACCATGCTTTCGCCAAATTGATCTCGCAGATCATTCGTATCAGAAATGTTTTCCTTGATCATCGCATCAAGTCCATCAGAATGGACAATGCCGGAGAATTTATTTCAAAGGCATTTGATGATTATTGCATGGCACTGGGGATTGCAGTTGAGCATTCGGTACCGCATGTTCATACCTAGAACGGTTTGGCAGAGGCTTTAATCAAGAGAATTAAATTTATTGCCCGCCCCCTCTTGCAGAATTGTAATTTGCCAGCTACATGTTGGGGATACGCAGTCCTACATGCAGCGAATCTCATCAACTTTAGACCTTCGGCCTACAACATCCATTCACCTATGCAACTAGCGTAAGAGTCACCATCGAAAATTTCTCATCTCAGGAGATTTAGATGCAAGGTTTATGTACCTATACCCCCTCCGCAGTGAACTGCAATGGGCCCTCTCCGTAAGATTGGGATATACGTTGGTTATGAGACTGCATCCATAATCAGGTATTTGGAACCCATGTTGGGAGATTTGTATACTGTCCGCTTCGCTGACTGCATTTTTGATGAGGATAAATTCCCGACATTAGGGGGAGGAAATCAACCACTTGATGAAAAATATCGGGAAATTACGTGGGAAGCCACGGGAATTCCTGCACATGATCCGCGCACTAGTGAAATTGAAAAAGAGGTCCAGAAGATTATCGACTTGCAAGCATTAGCAAATCAACTGCCTAATCACTTTA
The DNA here is from genome assembly GCA_036346265.1 of Melocanna baccifera. NCBI lineage: Eukaryota > Viridiplantae > Streptophyta > Magnoliopsida > Poales > Poaceae > Melocanna > Melocanna baccifera. Next base: position 14,298,751 of record CM070709.1, read on the forward strand.
GTGATTTGAAGAGCGTGACTAAGTCGCATGTGCTTGACGCAATACACCGGTGAGGGTTGAAATACCAAAGAAAATTGAAGGTATCCCTAATCCCATCCAGAGGCCTCAGCATAAAAGGACGAGAACTCCGGCTCCTCGAATCCAAAGTAACCAGGGACGCCTGGCGAAAAAGAATAAGAAGGACTTATCACAGCCGATCACCGAAGTCTCCCAGAATGAGAAGGGGAGCCAGTTGAAACCTAGCACAAGTATGACACCTGTTGAAAATGACATACCATATCTGAATATCCCCATCGGTATGGATGTGTGCGCACACATCGGAGCTGAAAAACTAAAGGGACTTGCCATCGCAATTCAAGGAAGCGATGCGCAAGGTGAAGCTCCAGAAGAAGCAACTCATGAAGAAATAGATATAAATTATGTGCACACGTAAGAGTCCCTGAACAGGACAACATCCAGTGTTGATATCTACTTCGCAAATAAAATTGCCACAATCATTAATCTTGATACCGAGCCTGCATCGCTCGCTGAATGTAAGAAAAGATCAGATTGGGAAGATTGGAAGAAAGCAATAGCAACTGAATTGCTATCTCTGAACAAAAGAGAGGTGTTTGGGCCCGTATACCGCACACCTCCCCATGTGCACCCTGTAGGGCACAAGTGGGTATTTGTTCAAAAGAGGAATGAAAGAAACGAAGTAATGAGATACAAAGCAATGCTGGTAGCACAAGGTTTCACTCAACATCCTAGAGTTGATTATGAAGAAACCTACTCTCCAGTCATGAGTAGAATTACCTTTAGATACTTGATCTCAATGGCAGTGAACTTGAATTTAGAAATGAAACTGATGGATGTTGTGACTGCATATCTTTATGGTAACTTGGATTCGAAGATTTATATGAAAGTCCCTGAAGGAATAACTCTCCCAAACCAAGACAGAGTAAATAGAAATCTGTACAGCGTGAAGCTTAGAAAGTCCCTGTATGGACTAAAGCAATCTAGCAGAATGTGGTATAATCGCTTAAGCGACTTTCTCTGCAAGAAAGGCTACATGAACAATGAAGACTGTCCTTGTGTGTTTATACGACGATCCCAGAATGGATTCTGTATAATCTCAGTATACGTAGATGATCTGAATATCATCGGGACGGTGGAAGATATAAAAGAAGCAAGCTCCTACTTGGAGTCAGAATTTGAAATGAAAGATTTAGGCAAGACCAAGTTTTGCCTAGGCCTGCAGCTTGAGCATGTCCCTGAAGGAGTCTTGGTACACCAATCGCCCTACACTCAGAAGGTTCTAGAAAGATTTGGTTTCGAGAAAGCATTCCCACCAAAGTACCGATGATCGGGAGATCTTTATAGCAAGAAAAAGATCCTTTCCAACTTAGGGAAGAGGGAGAGAAAGTTGTGGGACCGGAATTCCCATACTTGAGTGCAGTAGGAGAACTCATGTACTTAGCAAACTGCACTAGACCGGACATCGCATTTGCCGTGAACCTGTTGGCAAGGTACAATGCAGAGCCCACCAAAAGGCATTGGCAGGGCATAAAGGACATTTTCAATACCTCCAAGGAAGTAAGGACCTTGGATTGTTTTACAGAAAGAATCAAGATCTAAACTTGATTGGCTATGCAGATGCCGGGTACCTGTCTGACCCGCATACCGCAAAATCACAAACAAGCTATGTATTCATGTGTGGTGGAACTGCAATTTTCTGAAAATCATCTAAGCAAAGTCTTGTAGCTACCTCGACGAACCACTCAGAAATAATAGCGTTGTATGAAGCCGCACGGGAATGCACTTGGCTACGCCGAATGGTTCACCACATCCAGTAGTCATGTGGGATGAACATTGTGCAAACCCCCACAATTATCTATAAAGATAATGCCGCTTGCGTTGCACAAGTACAAACGGGTTATGTGAAGAGTCATCTTACGAAGCATATCAACCCTAAGTTCTTCTATGCTCATGAATTGCAAAAGATGGACGAGATTCAAGTACTGTATACTAAGTCTTGTGAAAATCTAGCAGATTTATTCACAAAGTCACTCCTCGCATCTAGCTTTCAAAGGTGCGTGCGAGGGATTGGTATGATGAGACTTAGAGAAGTGCAGAATTCAGGGGGAGAATTCTCTCAAGCCCGTTAGTGAAACTTGATCCTACTAATGAAGTACCTAAAGAATAAAAGTTCTGAAGACTGAATGAAGTTGGGTGAATTGTACTCTTTTTCTCTTGACGAGTTTTTCTGAAATTTCTCGGTCAAGATTTTTAATGAGGCAATTCGTGCATCGCAGCATAACATGCATCATGTACTCTTTCTCCAAATTTTTTACCACTAGATTTTTATAGAGTTTTAATGAGATATGAGTATGTCGGATGAGTGTCCAAGGGGGAGTATTAAGAAACCAGGATAAGGACTCCCGTTTAAACGGATCCTCTCTCGTTTAAACGAGTCCTTATCCGTAGTTGGCACCTCACCACCCCTATAAATAGAGAGCTATATGGCTAAATTTGTACTCAATGAATTGAAGCAATAAAGAAATACCAGGAGTTCTATCTATCTCTCTCTATGTTCAATCTATTCTTCTGTGATTCTGTGATTGATTCGTTCTTATTCTAAGCAGAGGAATCACTCGGACTGGTCGCCAGCGAGGGTTTCTCAACAATATCCTTGTAGCCTCTCTTAAGACCCACGATTGAGCTCTTTACTACCGCCATCGACTTCGCCCGGCCTCAATTCGTTGCTCCTAGCAATAATTGCCATGGTAGTAACTTGACATTGGCATGCACCACCACCCTTGTGATTGCTTCAATCACCGCAGCTTATGGGGAGTGCTAGTTACAATGTCCATGCCCGTCGTTACGTGCCACTCATGTGCACTCCATGCCATGGTGGCACGATTTGTCTAACCAGATCGATGTGTTAGGGCAGTTCTAATGCTGTAGTTTTTTACATTAATTAGGCTTGCCACATAAGTATTTTGATGACGTGGTATAGTAATTAAAGAGGAGAGATAAGAAAACCGTTTCTTCATGAGGAAACTGTTTCAGCGCGTCATCCAAGGCGAGGAAACCAGCGAGAGATATGCTGCAGCGAACTTGGTTTCTTATCATGGTATCTTAGAAGAAACAGCCAATACATGTGTAGGAAAGAAGATGAAAGGATTGGTCACGATTCGATCTGGTCCCACACGAAGAAACGATGGATTGGAGCTGTAGTTTGTATCATAGTGTCTTAGAAGACTAGAAACTAGTTATGGTTTCAAGCATTGGGACTGTCTTTAATGATTTAGAGTGATAACCCCATTTAAACAGGTTTAGTAATCTAGATATACAATTTAAGAGTTTAGTGACTTAATTAACCAGCCGAACAAGTTCAATGACCCGTAATGCAGTTTCCTAAGAAAAACTCTTTCTTCCTTCTCTCCTATTTCTGTTCACAAAAAGTGAAGGCCTGTCTTGGAACACGGGAAATTCTATGAATAATGTGAAAAATATACTACTACCAAACGAATAAAAAAACATAGGAGGAAGAACACGGGAATTGGATGACGTGTCAAAGTGCAACGCTAGAGAAGTGAAAACACGGGAATAACCCAAAGGTGGTGTTTCGATAATTTACAAGAAGATTACAGAAAATTTTAAAAATTTTGAGGGCAAATGCTCAAGGGAGAGAATGCAGAGCTCATGGAAATTAGAATCACATGGTTTTTTTTAAAAAAAATCTGCTTCGTAATACTCCCTGGAATCTTAACACCGATCCACTAGAAGCCTACTTGGAATCCCAATGAGCAAATTTTATTGACAGCTCAAGTCAATTGCTAGGTAGGAATTGAATAATGCATAGGAATGCCAAGCTGTGGCAACGGCATCGATTAAAATTTCTGAAGTTACAGCATAAACAAGAACCTTTATAGTTTCTTGGAGAGAAAATTTGCTTTGATTTTGGATCTAATTACAAAACCATCAGTATTTTTTGTGCGACATCTTGTGTGATTGAAGGAGACAATAAGCACAATGTTCTAAGTAAAGAAGTGCTCCTGAAGGAACAGTTTGCTCTAGAGATTAGCTGTATATATCGCAGTTCCAAGAAGTTTTAATGCCGTGATATTCACAAGAAAAAGGCTTTCTTTTTCACATTTTGAACTAATTGCACAACTCAATTTTACTGAACATCAACTTTTGGTTTTGTGAAGGTCATATATAGAATACTAGAAATTGTATAAATATATATTTTACAATATTTTCATACATCACGAGAAGTGTAGGTTTAATCAGCAACACATCAAATAGTCAGTGCAATATTCCCAAAATTCTAAGTTAGCAAATTAAATACCCTAGCTATAAGTTTAGTTTGTCACATCAGTGTCACCAATCCTGATATATACGAGGAACTATATTCTGCATACATTCTAGTTAAGTAATCTAGTGATTCTAGTCACCAAATCTGACATACTTCGCACGAGTGGTCTTAGATCACACACAATCACCTACCGTATGAAACAATCAACCCTAACCCCAAATAAAATGCACAAAACAAACGACACTAAACAAAGAAGCAGAGATCAGATTGGATGCTAACTACTTTACGCCAAGTGACACAATGCAATACAATACATAACAAATGTGTCTAGTAATCATCCAGATGTTCCAAACAATAATCTAAATTTATTATCTTTAGATTAAGATACAACGATTCACATCATTTTCCTCTTACTATATAACAGGAGGGAGGAATATTTCTCTCCTCGGGTCGCTGGAGAAGAGAAAGAAGAGATCGCCAGATAAGAAGGTGGAGGTAGCGGCGTATGAATCTTCGTGCATATTTAAAGATGAGAAATTTAGATAATTATTTAGAAAAAAATATCCGGTTGATGTTTATTAAAATAAAAAACAATACCACGTACGTACAGTTCTCAGAGATTATATCAAGCAAGTTAACTATGCACCGTACGTCCATGGTCAAAGGCCACGTAATAAAATATCAACGAAACCCAAAGCCATAGCTAGTAATTAAGTGTGTACTACTCTTAATTATAATTATTACCATTACATAGATACTTGATCCCCCAGTCCCCTACTAAACCCCACATCTATCTACTCACAGATGCTCTCCTCCTCTAGCTACTAAGCAGCTGGTATAGCTGGCCAGCCATGGAAGCTCACTACCCCAAGTACGTCCTCTACGGCCTCCTCATCATCGGCTCATGGCTCCTCTCCTGCCTCCTCCACTTCCAGTTCTTCCACCTCTCCCACTTTCCCTACCTTTCCTCCTCTTCTCGCCGTGGCGCCACGCTCGTCGTCCTCCCCATCGCGCTTGATGCGAGATTCCTCCCTCCCGCTGACGTCGCCGACGACGGAGCGCAGCGCTGGCGGTCGTCGTCGTGCGAGGGACGGTACGTGTACATGCTGGATGTGCCGTCGCGGTTTGATGTTCTGAGGGGATGCATTGAGGGCTCGCCGGCGTATGAGGACGAGTACAGCGTGTGCGTCCTCATGTCCAATGCCGGCCTCGGCCCGGTGCTTGCTCCCACCGCCGTCAACGGCAGCGACGGTGACAGCGATATCATCCCTAGCACCGGATGGTAAGCACGTGGATAGATAGATAGATATACACATGTGGTGCTAGCCGCCATGAATGGTGGTTTTGAGCTTTCTGAGACTGTTGCATGCTCACAGCTCACATGAGCTGAGCTGCGTCTATGAATATATGCAGGTACAACACGGACCAGTACTCCCTGGAGGTGATCTTCCACAACCGGATGCGGCGGTACGAGTGCCTCACCGACGACCCGGCGGCGGCGACGGCGGTGTACGTGCCCTACTACCCGGGGCTGGAGCTGCACCAGCACCTCTGCGGCTTCAACACGACGGTGCGCGACGGGCCGTCGGCGGAGTTCCTCTGGTGGCTGTCGTCGCGGCCGGAGTGGGCATCGCTCGGAGGCCGCGACCACTTCATGGTCGCCGCCAAGACCACATGGATGTTCCGGCGGGTGGAGGGCCGCAGCGCAGCGGAGAAGGGCTGCGGTAACAACTTCCTGGACCACCCCGAGTCCGGCAACATGACGGTGCTCACCTACGAGTCCAACATCTGGGCTCGCCGCGACTTCGCCGTGCCGTATCCGAGTTATTTCCACCCGTCGTCGGCCGGCGAGGTGGCCGCGTGGCAGGAGCGCGCCCGCGCCGCGCCCCGGCCGTGGCTGTTCGCGTTTGCCGGCGCGCGGCGCGCCAACGGGACGCTGGCCATCCGCGACCGCATCATCGACGCATGCGTCGCCTCGCCGCGCCGCTGCGGGATGCTCGACTGCAGCCACGGCCTCGAGGGAAGCATCACCTGCCGGTCGCCGCGGAAGCTCGTCTCACTCTTCACCTCCACCAGCTTCTGCCTCCAGCCACGCGGCGACTCCTTCATGCGCCGCTCGTCCGTGGACGCCGTCATCGCCGGCTGCATCCCCGTCTTCTTCCACGAAGCGTCGTCCTTCAAGAAGCAGTACCGGTGGCACGAGCCGGCGGACAACGGCAACGACGACGACGACCGCCGGTACTCGGTGCTCATTGACCCCGACGACGTCCTCGAAGGGAAGGTGGACATCGTGGAGGTGCTGAGCAGGTACACCGACGAGGAGGTGGCCGCCATGAGAGACGAGGTGATCAAGATGATCCCAAGGTTCCTGTACAAGGACCCCAGGGTGAAGTTCGAGCGGGACATGAGGGACGCGTTTGACATTGCCATTGATGAGGTGATGGTGAGGATGAGAAGGATCAAGAATGGTGAGGACTTGGGATGGAAAGATGATGCTGATGATGTGGCTGCGAAAATTCATGGCAATAGGTGAAACTTTTGTGTTAGTGTTCGTACTGGTTTTATTGCTGATTTGTTGTTGTTATTGTGTATGATCATTATATCAGTGCAAATATTGGTGGTGTTGTAACATAAAAAATATTGTATTTTGTGATCTGAAACTGGTCGGGTTCAACCACTTGAAGAATCTGATCAGGTTTCGCTCAAAATTTTGAACTGATCGAAAGTTATGATTAATATCATCTTCGTGTTTGTGATGGACTATACATCGGCTTGTATTATTGTGGTGTCGAAAGGTGTTTATGCCAAGTGAAATCAGATATAGCTACACGAGGCGTTTTTTACTACAACTCTTCACCGTTAATTTTTTTAAAAAATTCTGTTTCATCTCCAAGCAGGGTATCAGGTGAGGGTAATATTGTTTATACTTTGCATGTAGATCATCGTTGTTTGGATCAAAGGAGAAAGAAATGAAGGAAATGAGGAGGAATGGCAATCCAAAGGAATTTTTGTCTTTAGGAGTGTTTGGAACAGAGGATTGCCTCATTCCTTTCCTTTGGAAAGTTGTATCTTTCTATGGTCTTATAATTAATAATTCAAAAATCAGAGAAATAGGAAAGCGGAGATGAGAATTACAAATCTAGGGTAGACGCGAGGGCAAAAGGCTTCCAACCTTTGACGCAGTTGAGAAGCACGTCCACCCCCACGCGCACAATATATGTGAATCCTTTTGATCTATACTAAAGGTTGCCGGCATGGAGCTTAAGGGGATTAAAATAAAACTCGCGCAAAGTGAGTCCTCTAAAAAATAACGCAGTGAGAGTTTTTCAAAAAATACATTTATTTTGTTAGTTAGCACTACAACGAAGTGGCTTAGGATATTTTCCATCAGTTGTAAAGACTAAAAAACCCCTATATGCTATCATATGGAACCGTCTATGCTGTGATTATTACAAACGGTTCATACGAACAACCGTATGTAAAAATATCACAGGCAGTTATTTGTATGAACTATCTGTGATGGCTTATCACAGACGGTTCCTATTAATAACCGTCTATGATAATTCACAGATGATTATTTATACAAACCGTATGTGATAATAGCAGATATCACAAACGGTTTATGGTTGAAACTGTCTGACATATGCCACGTTATTATATATCTAGCGTGGTCTTTGACATATCTATTTTTATTGCGCTGCATTGAATGAGGCGGCCGGCTTTGATGAGTTTGGTGAACACATATCGCTTGTAGATCGATTTGTTCTTAGTGATTAGATGTTAGTATTTTCTTCCAATAACTTATATGCTTTGTAGTAGAAAGAGATGATAACTAGGTTTTTAGATCTAGCTGCGTACCTAGGTTTAGAGAGATATGGTAGTTTGCTCTAATTTAAGAATGAGTCAGTAGTCTTAGTTTATTTCAATATATTCTTACTTGATATATATATATATGAAGCCTCTTTTCTACATCCGGGTGTAATTACACCCTATGTCGTATCTTATACCGTAGGAAGTATCTCATGTAACGGAGGGTATGTACGTGTAGTATACGAGTATTTAAGATTATCTAGATAGTATGAACAATTTTTCAGAGGTGGTATGTAGATTTTTTTTGACATACTCCTTTTTATGTACGTATATGAATGTATTTACAAAATACGCTAAAAACTATGGTCTTTCTTGCAATTTTTTCATATGGTTCACATTGAAGTATCTTATAATTAGTATATGAGAGTATATCCAAAGTGATAAACGAGTATTTCAAGTTCGTTTAGGTGGTATATTAGAGGTGGGTGTAATTACACTCGGGTGTAGAAAGTATTTTTCCTATATATATATATATATATATATATATATATATATATATATATATATATATATATATATATATATATATATATATATATATATATATATATATATATATATATATGCTTCATGAATATATGACTAGCTACTTAATTTAGATATGTATAATTTATTATAAGGTGAATGACAATTATGTGTGTAAGTAGCTAGGCTGGTTAGCTATAGTGCCATTAAAATTCTAATTTGACACTAGCTAATTTGTTACATGTTTAGCTTAGATGGACCAAAACTGGATATACGTTGAGAACCATGTGAGTAAAAGTACATTAATGGCATGTCTGCTTTATAAGAGCAGCCGAGTAGGATATATTGAAGGGGATAGAATACATGTATTGTCCATTCATTGCTTGTAATGATCTAAAGATGTTTACCAACTTAGCGCAGATCGAAACTTACTTGATTTGAAGGGGTTTCAAAAAAGAGCATACATGTTGGACTAATCATGGTGAAGAGAAAATTATACAAAAAGGTAGTTACAACATCGTCGAGGGAGATAACGATATGTCGGTTGTTGTCAGAACTAGAATTAGTCATCCCAAATCCTCTGTGATTTCACCGTATTATTCCCTGGATCAGTAGATAGTGCTTACAGATACATTACTGTATATCAAAAACATATTATGCGGAAGCATAATTTATATAGTAATAACTTACCCATGGGCCAATTTGGCCGAAAACAGATAATGCAGCAGCGAAAACTTCACATATGTGGGACCCTCAGGACTTGCCCACTGGCAGCCAACTGGGGTTTCGCGACCTAGTTCTTGACCTTGTTGGATACCAGATCTGTCGACCCTTTGGGAGCATTGCAGGGCCTTTTCTCCTTTTTCCTGACTTGACTAGATGATAGTAATTGAGCAAGAGTGAGTACAAAATGTACTCAACAAGCCATAACACAGAATACAATAATAATACATGCAAGGCTGTGAAAAGAAGGCTTAAGGTTTCTTTAGTTGCGAAAGCAGTGATTCAAAGATACCATAAGTAATAAAACTCCAGAGACTTAGCAGTTTTTAACCAAATCATATTTTGTAAAGTGATTATGAGAATGTGATATTAATAGTAGCGCAGGTTACATCCACCTTTTACAGTGCATAGCTACCTCTACCAATGCTAGATTTTATTACCACTGAAGTACGTCTCTCCAGGAAAAATTAAAGTCAGAGTACCTCCCTTTGATAGGTTTTTATCCCACCCGAAAAGGTTTTTGAAATAGAACTAATTCGAGGATGTTCCCATGTCTGCGCTTGACCGTGGGCACAGCTATTCGAATAGTTTAGACTCTGCAGAATTTGTACATCTTTACCCACAAGAGACAATCAGCCTGATGGCCTACGTGATTCTTTAGTCACGTAAATCGAGAAATCGTCACGAGGCCTTTACAATACTTTTCCCCCTTAGCGTCTCACCCCTATGGGGTTGCTTCCATAGGTTATGTGAGACGTCCCTTTATAGCAGCTGGCGCAGTCCAGACTCCTCTCTCTGCAACGCCACTCTATCTAGAAAACCTCACCTTCCACTCGGTGTCCCTTTCAGGTCGGACTTCTGCTGTCCTCCTGCACGTCCTCTTCTTACCCCTATCTAACTTGTGAGATGACTTTGGGGATCTAGTAAATTAATCAGCCAAACATACACTTTGCCAGTTTGTGGTTCGTACTGTTTTACATGGAGAGATTAGCACATGATTAATTCCTTAATTAGTCCAGGCGGTGCTTACCACAATCCCCAAGTTCTCGTGCTACATCCACACCAACTACTCTTACCAACTGCCCAGACAGGTAAGCAAGTTTTAGAGTTTTAAGAAGTATAAGATAGACTGTACCAAATTATCAGTCATCTACCTCCAATAACTGCCCAAAATAATTTCTGCATGCTTGAAGAGTAATGAGCAGGGCAATTTAATGGCCTGTACTTTGACTTGCTTAACAGATAGTGTGACTTAGCTAGTAAAGCTATCATTAACATCTAGGGCGACAAAGGATTTGTTAAATCGAGCGGTGAAGAGTGTCATAGTAATATTGGTAATATTATGTGGGTAGTAGCTACCTTACATTTTGACATATGTTTGCATAAAAAAAATTAAGCATGCATTTTGATAATTTGAAAGAACATAATTTTCGTAAAATGTAGGATCAATATGGTCAAAGTGATGATTTGCCTTACTTGTTTACCTCAGCCTTGATTTATCTCAAAGCCTACTTAATCAGTCAGTCATATTGGATCTTGAATCCTTCCTTCACTTGAACTTGGATCCGCTTGGGCTTATCGCCTCCGGACTGTAGTTTCTAATACGAGGCAACGAATGAAAAATCAAATAAATCCAAATAGTGGCAAAAGTATGGTTCAAGTAAATTGAGCTTATTTAATGTTGTTAAAATTTGGAGAGTAAAGAGAGACGGTTGGAGTTAGTGTGACATAGGCATCGAGTCGACGGATTTGAGCAAAGGAAGGAGGTAACTGGTTAACTTTAGCATGAGGGAAAATTTTAGGATAAGAAAGAGAAGGGTAAGGAAACATGTATAGGATGCTTCTGAGGTGACAAAGAAGATTGGTAGGCATAGCCGATTAGAAAGCGATAAAGCTTGATCTTTTTAATTTATAACTCCTTCTTTATTACTTTATATTTATCAAGAAAGTTCCATGAGTTAGGAAGGACCCATAGGCAACTTAGAGAGATTGTTCGAGAGTTGCGAATTTACTGAGATTGTGAATATATAAATTAACAGGGGGTTTGATGAAGTTGCACTTGGTGTTATTAACTTAATGATGAGGTAATGGTTGGATAATTTATTTTGGGTGCAAAGTTGTGTTTTAGCAAGATTCTTAGTTAAGGGTGTTACTTGTGCGGGAACTTATTATTTTATACTCCTTTTTGTAGATTCAGAGTTAGGATGGATATGAAGATCTGTTGGGGCGCGGTTATTCGGGATAAAGAGTAGCAGTTCCTTAATTAAGTTTAATATCTTCTTAATCCGAAAGGGATTCGAATCTTTGTATTTTACAAATATAATTACTGAGGATTTTACCACAAGTATCTAATCATGATTTAAAGTAGGATATTCATGTTTTTAGAGATGAGCAAATCATTAATATTTTAAGCGCCAAAATTGTAGTTGAATTAACGACTTGATGTGCTTTAATAGATGTAGACCCAGGGGTAGAGATACGATAGATATCATGCAGACCAATCGAGTTTCGGGTAGGTGTCGACATTAGTATTAGATTGCTCGAAAAAGAAATGAAGGGTAGTGGAGATATCTTGTAAAGTTTCCTTCTTTAGTTGGGGGGGGGGGGTCATTTGCAATTGCAAGCTCGTGCATTACTCTTGTCATCTACCTAATTTCTTGGTTGTTATGAACTTTAGGCAAAATTAATTATGTGAAATTCTTTGTATTATGATCCAAAATTAGATATCTTCATCGAAACCTTCTTTTCTTTTACTGGGGTTGTAATAATTATTGGTAAGTCGTAGCTTATGGTATAAATTCCTTCCCTATTAATTTTACAAGAGAAATAATCAAGGTTAGAATTTTAAATTAGTATTAACCTGTCATAATTTCATATTCAATTCCTTATTCCTATCTTTGCTTATCATCATATTTTCTTTATCACATTGCTCACTTGCACAATTCTTAAGTATTAGAAAGATACTAGAGGTAGGCAAAATATCAGTTTTGCTTCTCAATTCAGCGAGTCCCATCTGTCATAAGGAGAAGAGGAGGAGAACAGGATGGGGAGCCAGGTCGGCCGAGGGGGGGGGGGCAAATGGGGAAGAAGAGGCGTTCGACCGGGGAAGCGGCGACGCCGGTGAGGAGCAGCCAGAGAGGCGTCGGCGGTGGCTGTTAACAGGAAGCTCCTGATGTGGACAGGTCACAGGAATTGGCGGCACAGCTTGTGATGGAGTTGAACGAGCCATCGGCAGCGCTGAGTAGCGGGTATGGGGAGGCTACTGGGTCGACGGTGGCCGGAGTGAAGAGAGACGAGGGCAAAGTGAAATCAAGCAGTAGCAAGGCCCAGTAGACTTACCAAAGGTGATGATTTGGCCAGATGGTTGCGGAGGCGGGCTGGCATCGACAGCCACGGGCGGTGCTGGGTTGGCTCTGGTGGGCGGCGAACTTAAGGCCGACAATGGACTCAATCATGGCAGGAGTAGCTTTGGGATCTCGAGGAGAATCTCCCACAGCGAGGAATTGAAGAGAGGGGGCTGAGGAAGGAAAAGCGACAATAGAGGTGATTGTCAGCGTGGGGCGCAAAGGCGACCGGGGCTGCACTCGATCCTGAGGAAGACGAGGGTGGGCGAGTGGAGGAGGGTAAGGGCCTGAGCTTAAGTAGCCAAAGAAGGTAATTGGTTGTTGGCGCTCATTGAAGGCAGCACAAGTGAAGTTCTGTCCGGGCAGCGGCGAAGGCAGGGGTGCAGGCAAGGTCGACGTCTAGCACGGTGAGGTGACGCGTAGGGGTGGCGCTAGCCATGGGATGGCAGGGGGAGAGGCGAGCTAGGCCGGTGGAGGTGATGGCACTATTTCGGCTGGGCATTAAAGCCAGTGGTAGGGGAGGAGCGATAGGCTGGTGGAGGTCTTGAAGGCAGGCGGCGGCCGCAAGCTAGACGGGTTAGAGGAGAGGGGTTAGGCGGCAAGGGTGCACCCGAGGTCGATGGTAGGCTGCGGTGTAGAGGTGGGATAAGGTCAGTGTGAGGGGTACAGGAGAAGGGAGCTGAGGGCGTTGGTGCGGACCGAAGACGAGGGTAAAGGGACCGGGTTGGAGCTGAGACTGGTGTAGCGAGCGGCTGCGAAAACGGAGAGGAGGAGGGGAAGAGCAAGAAGGAACGGGGAAATCGGAAGAGGAGGAAGAAATGAGAAGGCGAACGAAAGGGTTAGGTGGGCCGAAGGCCTGAGACAAAGGGGCCAGGGCCCAAAGAAGTTTTTTGGATTTTTTGGTAATTTTGCCAATTTGATTACTTTTTCTCAATTAATTAATTTAGACAAGAAGAAATTCAACATATTAAATTTTGTCTTTAACTTGAATCCTGATGTTTAAATTTCTAGCTTTCTAGAAATTTGGCTTTAGGACTCACAAGGACCTTTTAGGAACTTGGATTTCGATTTTGAATTCTTAGTTCTTGACTTTGCTCATTTGTTATGTTTAATTGAATTTTGCCGCCAGAGACTTTTAAATCAAGAACTCAATTAAAGTCAAAATTTTGAAATATGCCATAATAAAGAAAAAATTTTCATTATTTTTGTAATTACAATACTCCTGTATTTTTGGGATGTTACAGTTGTGGACTGTGCTTTCGATGAGGATAGGTCGCGGGATGACAATCTAGATCAAATGCTACGTGATGTAGAAGGGAACTGCAGTGAGAGAGAGTTTGGTAAATTCGAGGGCTTGATGGAGGACTTGGAGAAACCTTTGTTCCCAGGCTGCAAGCTGCAATACACAAGGTTGTCATCTGTTCTTGAACCGCTGAAATTGAAAGAAATTAATGATTGGTCCGACAAGTGTTTCACACCATTGTTAGGTCTCTTAGCGAACATCCTTCCAGAGGGAAATGTGATGCTGAGTACCACCTACCAAGTCAAGAAAGTTCTTTGTCTATTGAAAATGAAAGTAGAAAGAATACATGCATATCCGAATGACTGTATCCTCTAGCGTAAAGAGTATGTAAGTTTACATGTTTGTCCTGCATGCAAAGCATCCCGATACAAACGTAAAAATGACTCCGATGACGGAGAAGGCATCGAGTTGAAGCAAGAATTTCCTGCTAAGATGTTGTGGTATCTGTCTATAATTCTCCATTTGAAGCGTTTATGTGTAAATCAAAAGGATGCAAGATTGCTACGTTGGCACTCAGAGCAGCGTAAGAAAGATAGAATGATAAGATAAACTACTGATTCTGCCCAGTTGAGGAACATCGATAGGATATTTGTAGACTTCTGTGCGGAACCAAGGAATATAAGGTTTGAGTTGAATACATATGAAATGAATCCTTTCAGTAACATAAGTAGCCGACATAGCACTTGACCCGTGACTGTATGCATGTATAACCTTCCTCCTTGACTGTGTATGAAGTGGAAGTACATTTTGATGTCACTACTTATCCAAGGGCCGAAACAACCTGGGAACAATATTGATGTGTATCTAGCACCACTGGTAGAAGATTTTGTGATAATGTGGAACGAAGGGGGTACAGATACGGGATATGAACAAATGAGAGAACTTTACTATGTACGCCATGTTGTTCTACACCATCAATAATTTTTCTGCCCTTGGTAACTTGTCAAGGTTGAGTACAAAAGAAGCCAAAGCATTTTCGCATTGCTTAGATTATACCGAGAGTGTGTGGTTGAACAACTCCCGTAAAACTATGTACATGTATCATCGTAAATTCCTTCTAAGGTATCACCTATATCGTAAGATGAAGACACAATGTGACGAAAAAAAGAGAATGATTCAGCACTAAGGCCTTTTACGGGAAAGAGGTCTACGATATGGTCAAGAATATCGATGTTGTGCTTAGAAAGGAACGTAAGTTGAGGACTCGTCAGAGGAACTTGTGGAAGAAGAGGTCAATACTTTGAGACTTGCCTTATTGGGAGCACTTATAAGTTCACAATTGATCAATGTCATGCACGTAGAGAAAGATATATATGATAGCTTGATTGGTCTCTTACTGAACATTCATGAAATAACAAAGGATGGTGTCAACCCACTTCATGGCTTGGTCGCTAGGAACATTAGGACCGAGTGTCAACGCATTAGGATGGTGTCAAATGCCAGACATACCTTGCCCTACCTTGTTGCAATCTATCTAAGTCTGAGAGAACTGAATTGTGCCAGTGTTTGCATGGTATGAAAGTTTCGTCTGATCACTCCACCAGCATGAAGAAACTTGTTTCCATGAAATATTTGAATTAATTGGCATGAAGTCTAACAACTGTCATGTGCTAATGACATAAGTGCTTCCTATTGCAATTAGAAATATTTTGCCGAACAAGATTTGAGTGACAATCATGAGGCTATGTTATTTTTTATACACAATTACTCAGAAGGTCATTAATCTTGATAGACTAGATGCTCTACAGACCGAGGTGGTGATGACTCTATGTCATCTTGAGATGTATTTTTTTCCATTATTTCTTGAGATGTCGAAAGGAAAGCAATAACTCTAGATTTGGATATATATGCTCAAACCCATTTTACGGTCTTGCAACACATGACTGAAGTGTCCCCGTATATTGAAGAGCATAATGACATGCTACGCCAAGAGAATCTAGGCCAGTCATAGGTTTAGATCATGAGACAACACAATAGTCAGTTCAACAAATGGTTGTCAAGTGAAACACTGCAATAGTTGGCAAAAGGTGAAAATAAAAATATTTTGGTTAAAAATATGAAAATAAAAATGGTTTAGAGTTGGGCGAGTGGTTTTGTTGAGACAGGCGCAGGTTGCATGAGATCTCAGTTTGCGGTAGTCTCGTCTGGTAATTAAGGACCTAACTTTAGAGCCATTGATCTAAGAACCTCCGTACAACCACATATTTTGTAGTGGGACATACTTGATAGAATAATTTATCGAGTTCTAGCTTTAAACCGCAGAAAGTAGATAATAGGCTTAAATGTTGGTGGTGCGAGCTTGGTAACAAATCTCCATGCTTGAGGAGGCTTTTGCATTGCTCTGCAAGGTTTACCTACACAACTACGAGCCTTTTTGATGATGGTACACAAACGTCCATGTCTTGAGGTCACTACAACAACAAAAAAACCCAAATAGAAGCATTTTTTAGAGTCACTTTCCAACTTGCCTCTAAAATTAGAGTTATGTAACTAGATGCACTTTTTAGAGACACTTTAAAAATCACCACAAAAATTTGTATGTTAGAGGCGGTTTTGAGACATTTTAGAACCACGTGCAAAATTTTATTGCGAAGAGATGTTTTTGAGATGCTCTCTAATTCTTCTAAAGTTTTTTAGTTGTGTAGAGACATTTTTTTAGACACTTTTAACTATATAGAGGCATTTTTAGTGGTTTACATGTGTTAAATGACCTACATATAAATATTACAAGGCACAACAACTAAACACGTAAAATGGTGAGGTTGACGTGGCTAGTGCAACATGTCTAAGAGAGGTATTATTCCCATGAGTTAGAGAGTTTTGAGTACCAACCTTTGCAAAAGTTCACATATTTTCATGATTTTATTTTCTATGGTACACTATAATAGTAGCACAATTTAATGCAACTATAAAATATATTTATTCCCTTAAAGACACAATAAAGCGCTCCTATAAAATGTTACAAAGGATAATGATGCATTTTAATAATATGTCTATACATTCATAGCGATGATGTATAGGAAGGTGCTTATGAGGCATCTAAAAAAATATCTCTACAACAATATAGATACATGAAAAAAAATATATCTACTATATTAAAAAGTGCTCATAGGACGGTTTATTATTATAGAAAGATCTTGTAAAGGCTTCGTCATAGTCACTCAAATCGCATAATGTCATATAGCGAGTCATGGCAGACAATGGTGAGCTGACTATATCATGTGGGTAATGTTGTACAACCTCTGTAGAGTGTAAATCTATTAGAATAGCTGTATCCCCGGTCATGACATCGCTTGGTAATACCACACTTGATTAGATTTTTTTGATTTTTTTTCTAAAAATTGGTTTTAGAAATAAATGGTTTTGGGAATAGTATGGATGGTGGAAGTCCATGCTACTAAAGTTTTGGAAAAGGATCACCAATATGAAAATGTTGTGACAAAGGAAAGTCACTTGATTCATGAACTTATGCATCATTATTTATTACTTATTATTTTTTTATCAATGTCAATTGTTCTTGCAAATTGCTCTTTGCAAGTCTATTGCAAATGAAATCTCGCTTTATACAAAATAACTTAGAAAGGACAATCACTCCTTTGTTATAGCTTGCATATATTAATATCGTTGCTTAATGTCTTGCAAAGTACAATTTTGTACCCACAATTGCTTGTTGAACACTATAAGCAAGAGGAAGAAGGCCCCACGGTTGGTCACTTTTATGCTGTAGGATTTGGTGATGATGATGCTGAATACTGGGGTGTTAGTCTAGTCAGTTGTCTGTGGGTTTGTGGTATACCACGAGAGCTCTTTTGTCTTATTTATCATTTATTTGCGCTACAAGTACTCTTTTATATGAACTATTTGGCCGGTCAGCCCATTTGTGTAAAACTTGATCATGTATGCCTATGATAAACCACTGAATATTATGTGCTACTTTATTTTATTTACTTATGTATGGATAGAATGTAATGCTGTATTATGTGTGTGCTAGCTACTGATTATGGGACTAGCATGTTAAACACATAGAATTCAAAATTGAATTTCTAGGTCCGACAAATTGCCTCATTGCTTTCATCACCATTGTTGGCGCTTCCGCTAGCGGAAACACTCCCCTGTTGTTACCTCCCGCAGTCAACGATGGAGAACCTTTGCTGCCTCATCGCACCACCTCCTCACCCCCCTGCCCCTTACAAACACCGCAATGCACCACCTTAAAAACCCAACTCGCCTCCCAATCTTGTTGTTGGAGGCACCCATTGATCTTCCCACCACTACTGTCGATGCAGGGGCCAGTAGCGCCATCATTGCTCCACCACCGCCTCTCATCGTTGAGTTGTTGTGGCCTCCCTATCTCTATAGTCAAGGTCCCAGTGAGCTCCAAAACCTCACTCAGTGAACCTGAACAATAACCCCATGCTATGTGCAGTAACTCACGCAGGCCGACCCCACCATCAGCGTCTAAGGGGCATTTTAGTCCTCGATTGTCAAACCTAGGCAGAGATGATGGTCAAAGGGCTTTGACCACACGGTAGTGGGGAAAAGAAAGAGGGCTCGGATGGAATGATGGCACAAGAGGAGAGAGGAGGTATTTTGTTCTAGGGTTAGGGATTTGGGGATGTGGGTGAGGAGTGCACATGGTCTCATTGTTTTCAAGGGAGGTGGTCCACTCGGGCCCACATGCAGTGACTCAGGCAAGCCAACCCCATCGCAGCGTCCAAGGGACATTTGGTCCTCCATTGGCAGACCTGGGCAGAGATGACTGTCAAAGGGCCTTGACCACCTGGATGTGGCGAGAAGAAACAGGGGTTGGACGGAATGATGGCAAAAGAGAGAGGAGGCATTTTGCGACAGTAGAAATGATATAAGAAGACAAACGAGTGGCAAAAGAAATTTTTTTCTCAATCCTTAAACTATTTGTTACTCAAACCTACAGGTGAAGGAGATTGGTGAAATTTAATAACAGGGAGAGCATAGAAACTATGCTCTAGAAGAATCCTCTGTGTTACGTTTTGTTAGGACCAATCTTCTATGGGGGTGATCGGAATAGCGATGGTTTTTGGCTTTTGCTGAAAAAACACTGTATCTGATTGAAAAAACATTGTAGCTGAGTTGGTTTATTGAGTATAATTAAATGTGTTTGTGAAGACTGGGCATGACGGGAAACCTTGTGCGTTGCAACAAGCTGGAAGTAGAGAAAGGAAAATTAAGGCAACACAGAGACAGGGAGGAGAAAATTGCGCTGGAAAATTAAGGTAGCGTTTAGTTTGGCGTTAGTTTATGATTTTTTTTATACCGCAGCTGGCTTATTTTTTACTATAGCTGAATTGGCTTATTTGGCATAATTAAATTTAAAAAATATAAAAAATAGAAAAAACATGTTATCGCATCACGGACAATGCAAAGGAATACAGAAAAAAAGAAAAGGCAAAAAAGCCTAAGAAAATTAAAAAAACTAGAAAAAAACGAAATTACTGAATAGTAAAAAAAATTAGAAACTAGAAGCAGAAGTTGGTTTTAAGCCGTTTTGAGCGGTGCCTAATAAAGATTATTACCAATGACATGATGAATACCAGAGGCGCTATGTAGAGTAGTTTCAGTTTTATGTTTTTCTCGTGAATTCGTAAAATGTGACTCAATGATGAGGTGAGAAATGTCTCAGCTGATGGCTGTGATGTATGCACTGAACTAAAAGTAACAAACTCAGTTTCAACAAAGGTTGAAACTGGGGCATTTTTTAATGTCCTGTTAATCTAAAAAAACCTTCTACGTTACGTTGCAGTGAGATCAGTGTCATAAAAGCAGCATAGACACGATGACGAATAACCAGTGACCATAGCTAAGCTAGCATGGATTGGGGGGCCCAAACCATATAGTCTCTGTAGTGCAAAAGGAAGAAATAGGCTGTGACACCCCCGTTTCCAGGGGCGGTACGATACTGTTCATCTCGCAGCAGCCCAGGACTGTTCAATTGCGAGGTACTGTATATGAGCGTACATCATTGACAACACGTACTTAAAAGGGGTACAAACCAGCTTTATTACAATATAGAGGCTTAAATAGCCAAGTCTAGCTGTGGGCGACAGCCCTTACAATACATAAACCAAAAGGGTGCCACAGGCAAGCCTGAGCGGAGAACAACCCTTAAAACCAAATATCGACCTCGTCGAAGGCATCTCCATCGTCTTCAGCTTCATCAAAAACTTCAACGTCGTGCGGACCGATTTCTGTTTATGTTGTTTTAGCAAGTATGAGTACAACCACAGTACTCAACAAGCCGCACGGAAATATACTGAATAACTATATGCAGAGGAATTTCAACGGGCATGGGATATTAGTTCTATTATTTTGTGTGGATGCAGTTTTGCCTTTATAAAACGCTTTAGAGTCAAAACAAATCAAATGTAAACTTCTTAAACACTTGGAGTTATAAACTTGAGCATTTACTTTTACACATTGCCAAAATCAATTCAAATCTACTTATGCCTCATTAATGGAGTCACCCAATTAAACACAGCTTCTTTCACTGGAAGCACAGTGTATTCGAATACCATTTAAGTCACTCTGCAGAGTTGCTCAGCTTTACCCACAAGATTTCTTAATCCTCATAACTGAATTAAGAAAACAAAGATCTTCGCCTACTCACCCCGTATATAGCCTTTACCCGATAGATTAGGCACCAACACAAACCCGGGATCCGATGGCCATAGTCGTAAAGAGGGACCCGCTTTGTGAGGATCTATCGTTGTGGCCCAACGGTACCAACCCTTTTCTTTAATAGTAAAGATTCAACCGAACCGAGTAGCTACTAGTCTAGGTTTGACGAATCAACACTTGTGGTTGAGCGGGCACTATGTTTTTCATTTGGCATAAGGGTCTAGTCCTTGAAATCTTGCCGAGGCAACTCCGCTAGTATCTCCGATACTAGCAAGTACCACCGCATCGCATCCATCTTCTTTTAATGCCTCCACGCCTCGTGATAAGGTCGGGGACCCGCCAATTAATGGCTTCCCATGATTTCTCCTTATCCTCCACCGTTATTTTACAAATCCTACCGACAAGTGTCGGGTCACTTAACAAGATAAATCATGGTGTCTTAAACTATCATATGATATGATTAGCTCTATATTTTATGTACTAGGTTCGTCAAATGAGCAGGTTAACAAGATATGAATCGGTTCAATTATCGGTGGTGGATTATAGCTAAAACATGTCATTCGAATATAATTGTACATAAAATAATTGCGTAAAAATAATGTGATAAAATAATGCGTATTCAAATAATTAAATAATGAGGGTTCAATATGATCGAAAATTAATGCAACTTGCCTTGCGAATCGGGATTTCAACTAACTCAGACTCAGAAACTTTGAGCTGCCCCGGACTTCCACCTCTTGCGTCAATGGATCACTTGGGGGACTAGCGCAAAATAAACAAATTAGGCCCGCTTTCAAAGAAACGAAATTGGACCGGAAAACGAAAATAAAATCGGACAAAACTCCAAATTTAAAGGTTTTGGGTTAACAGGTTGGTATGGGGAAACGGACTTGGAAATGGATTCAGGGGCTCGAAACGGTTCAAATGAGTATAAACTCACTTTTTGGGTTTTCGGGTTTTGAAATGAACGATGAACGGTCGCAATCGTTTCATCGCGGGTGGCTACGCTTAACGGGTTAGCTAC
The DNA here is from genome assembly GCA_036346265.1 of Melocanna baccifera. NCBI lineage: Eukaryota > Viridiplantae > Streptophyta > Magnoliopsida > Poales > Poaceae > Melocanna > Melocanna baccifera. Next base: position 14,320,437 of record CM070709.1, read on the forward strand.
TGATGAATCGCGCTGCCCAGCCCGCTTCGCCAAGCACGCGCTTCGCGCTGCTACACACGCCGCTTCGGCCGTGGGAGGCGCCGGCCGCCCAATCGCTTCCCACGCGGCGTGGCGACCGTCCGATTGTGATCGGACGCTCGGGCGCGCGATGCTACGACGGCCGCTGGATGGCTCGGGGGAGACGGAGGGCTGCGATGGCGCCACGCCATCGCCTTCTTCCTCGATCGGTCGGCTCGGGCCGATAACAGAGGAAGGAGGCGGCGGTGACTGGCTACGCTAGGGATTCTCGCGACACAAACCAACGGTGGGAACGGGTAGAGGGAAGCACTGAGGTTCTATTTTTGGGCATGGCTTCGCCTACAACTCCGACAAACGCCAGCGGCGGCGCCATGGGCACGCTCGGGTCTCGGGTCGATCGGGCTTGGCTTAAGCTTCTAGGGAACATGGCATGGCCGATGGTAGCAGTGGCTTGGCAGGAGGATGGCCGGTTTGAGCTGTCCACGGTAGCCACTAATGGCCGCGCGGCGGCGCTCGCGAACAGGACCGAGGGAACTTCGGGAGCCTCGGGGAAGGATGGGGAAGGGTTCCTACGGTCCCTGTGAAGCTTCACAACAAACCAATTAGACTACAACGGAATAAATCACCGATTTGAGAAATCAAGCTCACCTCGGAGATTTCGGGAATTTGGGCGACAGGGAGAGCTTGGGGGCAATTGGGCGCGGATAATGCCTGCTGGTGGTGTGCGCTAGAGAGTGGAGGGAGTCGTGGGGTTTAAATAGGCGAGGTACGTCGGTTTGGGCTTGTCCTGATCCCGGCGGCTTGCGGGAGGGGCTGGCCGGAGTGGGTAGGTGAGGGAGCTGGCAGGGGGAGTTAAGGGCGCTGTCAGAGAGGATTTGGCGGCAGTCAAAAGTGTCAGAGGGGACAAGATGGCTGTGAGGGAGGCAGTCGGCTTGGGAGGGAAGAATTGGGTGGCGGCGGCCGAAAACGATGGGGCGGCGCGACGCCTGGACGGGGAGGTGACCTGAGGTGACACAGGGGTTGACAGGTGCAGGTACGGTGCTTGACTCAGGTGGGAGGCGGTGGAAGGCGCTGGAGGCGCGAGGTGGCGGTTCCAGAGGCTGCGGCCGATATTTTCGGATGAGCTACAGTACTCCGCGCGAAAACAGCAGCAGCAGCAAGGGCAGAGGCGGCTCTGGGCTGGGTTGGGTTGGGCCACGGGCGGCTTAGGGCTGGGAATGGCTAGGAAGAGGCAAGAATCCAAGAAAAGCAAGAATTCAAGATTTTGTAAAATTTTGAAAATTCGGTTTCATTTCAACCTACCCCCCTTAAGAAGAATCTCGGCCTCGAGATTCACCGGACTCAAGGAGCAGGTTGGGAAATCCTTGCTGCAGATCTGATTCTTTTTCCCATGTCGCTTCACTCTCAGTATGGTTCTGCCATTGGACCTTGTGAAATCTGATATTTTTACTTCTGAGCTGTCTCTCTGTAGTTTCCAAAATTCGTAAGGGTTCCTCCGGATAAGTCAAGTCGATCTGTAAATCTATATCCTCCGTTGAGACTTGTTCTGTAGGTTGGCGCAAGCATTTCCGTAATTGCGACACATGAAATACATTGTGCACTCTGGCTAGGTCTGCTGTTAATTTCAATTTATAGGCTACTTCGCCTATTCTCTTAATAATTTCGTAAGGTCCAACATACCTTGGGGCTAACTTCCCCTTTACTTGAAACCTCTTTATGGACTTGAAGGGTGTGACCTTAAGGTATACATAATCCCCAACTTCAAAATTTAAGTCTTTTCGGCGAACATCTGCATAGTTCTTTTGTCTGCTTTGGGCTATCTTCATTTTATCCCGAATGATCTTAACATGAGCTTCTGCATCCTGTACGATTTGTGGACCTAGGTATTGTCGTTCTCCAGTCTCTGTCCAATTTAGTGGTGTCCTACATTCCCTTCCATATAAGGCCTCAAAAGGTGACATCTTAATACTGGATTGATAGCTATTATTATACGAAAATTCTGCAAATGGTAAGCATGCATCCCAGGCTACTCCATAAATAATGGCACAAGCTCTTAACATGTCTTCGAGTATCTGGTTTACTCGTTCTGTCTGTCCTCCTGTTTGCGGGTGATATGCTGTGCTAAAAGCTAAATCGGTTCCCATGGCTTCATGTAATTTCTTCTAGAATGTTGATGTAAACTGTGCTCCCCTATCTGAGACTATTCTCTTCGGTACTCCATGTAATGTTACAATTTTAGTCAAATACAATTCGGCTAATTTATCTTTGCCATATGTCTGCTTTATTGGTATAAAGTGTGCTACCTTTGTCAGTCTGTCTACAATTACCCAAATAGCATCATACCCGTCCTTGGATCTGGGAAAGCCTGTGATAAAATCCATACCAATCTCATCCCATTTCCATTCTGGCACTGGCAATGGTTGTAATAGTCCTGACGGCTTCTGATGATCTATCTTAATCTTTTGACATACATCGCAGCGTGCGATATATTCAGCAATCTCCCTTTTCATTTTACTCCACCAATATCTTTTCTTTAAATCCTGGTACATTTTAGTTCCTCCAGGATGTATAGAAAATTAAGATGAATGAGCCTCTTGTAAGATCAAGTTTTTTAATTCTTCGTTATTGGGTATACAAAGACGTCCACGAAATCTTAATGTTCCTTGCTCGTCTAAAGTAAACTCAGTTGAATCTTCTTCCTGACTCTTCTTTTTAAGTTCCTGTATCTCTATATCATTATCTTGGGATGTTCTGATTTGATCCGTTAATGTCGGTTGTATCTCCAAAGCCGCTACATATCCTTGTTCCACTACCTGTAAATTCAACTGTTGGATTTCTTCTCGTAACCGATTAGGATATTCCATAATAGATGTTATCCCATGATGTGACTTCCAGCTTAAAGCATCGGCTACTACATTAGCCTTTCCAGGGTGATACTGTAAGTCGATATCATAGTCTTTAATTAACTCTAGCCATCTTCGCTGTCGTAGATTCAAGTCCGGTTGCGTGAATATATACTTCAGACTCTTATGGTCTGAAAAGATCTCACAATGATTCCCTAGTAAATAGTGCCTCCATATTTTCAATGCATGCACTACAGCCGCCAATTCTAAATCATGTGTCGGATAATTTACTTCATGTGGTCGTAACTATCGTGACGCATAGGCCACTACTCTCCGATCTTGCATTAATACACATCCAAGTCCTTGTTTCGAAGCATCACAATATATTTGAAAATCTTTCTCAGGATTGGGTAGTATAAGAACTGGTGCTGTAGTCAACCTTGCCTTTAGTTCTTGAAAACTCTCTTCACATTTATCGGTCCACTGAAAGGGAATTTCCTTTTTAAGCAGCTATGTGAGGGGTCTGGATATTTTTGAGAATCCTTCTATAAATCGACGGTAATATCCTGCTAATCCCAAAAAGCTTCGAATTTCAGTTACCGTCGTTGGTTGCTTCCATTCCATTACTGCCTTAACCTTTTCAGGGTCTACTTTCACTCCTTCCTTTGTAATTATGTGGCCGAGGAATGCAACCTCTTTCATCCAGAACTCACATTTCGGGAATTTAGCGTACAACTGATGTTCTCTTAACTTGCCCAAGGCAACATGTAAGTGCTGGCAATGTTCTTCTTCTGATTTAGAGTAAATCAATATATCGTCGATAAAGACTACTACAAAACGATCAAGCTGTTCCATGTATACTAGATTCATCAGGTTCATAAAATATGCAGGGGCATTTGTCAGACCAAATGGTACAACTGTAAACTCAAATAAGCCATATCTTGTAGTGAATGCTGTCTTCTCACGGTCCTGTTCTCGAATTTTAAGCTGGTGATATCCTGACCGAAGATCAATCTTTGAGAATACCTTGGCTCCCTTAAGCTGATCAAACAAATCGTCTATTCTCGGCAAAGGATATTTATTCTTAATAGTTACCGCATTTAATCCTCGATAATTCACACACATTCTCTAACTTCCATCCTTCTTTTTAGCAAATAATACAGGAGCTGACCATGGGGATATACTGGGTGTAATAAATTCTTTTTCTATCATATCATCCATCTGACTCTTAAGTTCCTTTAATTCTTGAGCTGACATCCGGTATTGGCGCTTCGTCACTGGTCTGGTTCCTGGTACTAGTTCGATAGCAAGCTCTATTGGTCTATCAGGTGGCTTTCCGGGTAATTCCTTCGGAAATACATCTGGGTACTCTTGAATTATCGGTACTTGTAAGACTCCTTCTTCCACTACTATATGATGTACACTTGACTTCATCTTTTCAATTAAAGTTGGATCTGTCTTCACTGTTACTTGCTGTCCTTCCGTATTAGTTAAAGTAACTGATTTACTTTCACAGTCAACCTTGGCCTTATATCTTGTTAACCAATCCATTCCAAGAATAGTGTCTAGTCCTTTCATTTCCAATAATAATAAACTGGTCTTAAACTTAATTCCCTGAATTTCCAAATCTGCATTGTCACACCCGAAGCGAGACTCCATTCTACTTCCGGGTGTTTGAAAGGTATAAGGTTTTTGCAGAGCAGTAAAAGGTATATGATTTTTCACCACAAAAGCCAAAGAAAGGAACGAATGTGTAGCTCCAGGGTCAAATAAAACTAATGCAGGCTTTGAATGTACGAGAAACGTACTGACAATGACGTCGTTGGCTCCTGCTATTTCTTCAGCTGATACATGAGTGATCCTTCCTTGGACTGGCTTCAGAATACCTTTATCTTTATCAACTGTGGGAGTTGCTGTCGATGACGATCCGGTCGAGGTGCCTGTTGGTCGCAGCACGAATCGACGTGCCTGACCACCTTCTTCTTGCTTAGGTATAGTAAAGAATTGCTGGGTTTGCGCCTTCACTTGTGCCTTTGCAACTTCGGAGGGTAGATGCCTTTTAGGACATTTATCCCTAAAATGCCCAGATTGGCCACAATGAAAACATGTTGTAGATTTCGTTGGGCAGTTAGTCGCATAATGATTTCCCTGACAAATGAAACACTTCACTTTAGTGGATGGTGCGACGTTCGACGTTGCTTGATTAGCCTTGTACTATGATCTTGGAACAAGTATTGTCCGCTTCTTCTTTTGGCTTCCTGACTGCGTAGGTACGAACATCCGCTTACGTGACGTGCCTGTCTGTGGGGTCTTCTGCACAAACCTTCCTTTCCGGGACTCATCTAACTCACTCCGTGCCGCTTCAGATCTGATCAGTTTATTTATCATGGCAGACATATCCTTGAAATCTGTAGCAGAAATATGATATTTCAATGATTTACTTAATCCCTCCGAAAATCGTTCCATTTTCTTCTCTTCTGTCTTAACTTCATCTGGGGCATATCTGGCTAAATAATTAAACTGGTGCAAGTATTCTAATACTGTGCGTCCGCCTTGTGTAAGTGCAAGGAACTCACGCTTTTTGGCCTCCATCACGCCCGTAGGGACGTGAGCCTGACGGAAGGCCTCATCAAACTCCTTCCATGTAATATCCTTGTCTTCATTCATCGTCTGGTAATTTATCCACCAGGCTGCGGCTTGCCCTTGCAGCTGGTGTGAAGCATATAAGACTTTTTCCTTATCATTGCATTGTACTGTATTGAGCTTCCGTTCAATATCTCTCAACCAGTCTTCTGCGGCTATTGGATCAGGTGAAGAAGAAAAGTTGGGAGGTCGGGTCTTCTGGAAATCGTTCCACTTTGACATTGGCTGTTGATTGGGTACTGGCGCTGCTTCATTTCTTGCAGCTATCTGTTCTAACAACTTGGCATTCTGCTCCATCATCCTAGCTTGCTGTTCCATCATTCTTGTCTGTGTCATTTCTGCCAAATGTCGATTTTCTTCCATTCTTGCTAACAAATCCATTATGCCGGGTTGTCTTGGCGGGTCCTGTCGAGGACTTCCTTGTCCAGATGTTCCACTTCCTGCCATGATTATCTGAAGTTCAATGGAATCCAGAATTAGAACTGCACAATTTTAATAAATCAGATAGGAAAGTGAGAGTCAGAAATTAGGTAAGGATAGATTGAAATAGGGTAAGAGTTAGAGTGAAAGAAGATAGACAGAAGTTTCTGAAAGAGGTAGAATAAGGATACTTATATCAACACAAATTATCAACATAAGCAAAAGAACATAGCTTTTATTCGATAACAAGCTGGATACACACCATACATACGAGGCATACATTCAGACTTGTGCTACACAACCAAAAGGGGCCTACTACAAAAGGGTTCTACTTCTATTCTAGCGTAATTTATAGGCACACAGCTTCAGCTTCTACTTTGCCTCATCTGACGGAGGGTGGCTCGCCGTAAACCAAATCCTGATCTCTGGGTCTTCTTCCTCTTCCTCTGGATCTTCCTCTTCTTCATCTACATCAATCACTTGCTCCTTCCCTTTGTCCTCTTGTTGATTAACATTCGGTTCCATTGGGGCTTGGGAAGTGGATCCTCGGAAGAGCTGACGGTATTGGGGTGCCGTCATTCTCTTTGGCTTCTTGGACGTCGAGGGAACATTAGGCGATTCGTCACATCCTGACATTTCGCCATCTTCTAGTTGCTTGTACCTCTGTAGACTCTTCTTTAAGATCTTCACTTGTTGACGCATCTGGTACAACTGACGTTGAGCTTCATGGCACTCATCCACTGTCCTCGAGTACTGGGCCTCCTGGTATCCAATATACTTGGCAGCTTCATCGATGCGGGGCTCCTCCAGTGGGTCCATCTCTGGAACAAGATAGTCACTCCCATCTTCATCTTCCAGTGGAATAAGGTGGAATGGAGACTCGTCAAACTCAACCTCATACTGGCGTCGTAGATGATGCACCGCCTGTCTGGCTAAGTCTTGAACTGCATCTGGTTCCTTCAGACGATATGCTGTGAACTTCCTTGGAATATCTAGTCGCAGAGGTAACGGCTCTAGGGTCATCCAAGCCTTCCATTGATACAAATTATTCCCCATAAACTGTCCTCTCGAATGAAAGATAGGACGCTGACGCTCCGAAGCATACAGATACTTCAACATTCTCCATAGCAAAGTAGCCCATCCACGAAGGATGTCTGGATCTGAATGGATATAATGAACCATCTGCACAAATCGACATTTTTGATATTAAGGCAAGAGGGAATAAAATCATTTCAAAACTTAAAATTGACTCACAAGAGAGCTAATATAGAGAAGGTAGATTCGAGAAGGGTTAATACTAGAATAATACTTATGTTTTATGTAACTCCTTTTTAAATTTCAAATAGCTTTTATAAATAACCTATCACACTTGGGGTTATCCTACGGTCAAGCAGCGTTGCTCTGATACCACTCTGTAACACCCCGTTTCGGGGGCGGCGATCTTTCATCATCTCGCAGACCCAGACTGCTCAATCATGCTGGTAGTCAGATATGAGTGTACATCATTGACAACACGTACTTAAAAGGGGTACAAACCAGCTTTATTACAATATAGAGGCTTAAATAGCCAAGTCTAGCTGTGGGCGACAGCCCTTACAATACATAAACCAAAAGGGTGCCACAGGCAAGCCTGAGCGGAGAACAACCCTTAAAACCAAATATCGACCTCGTCGAAGGCATCTCCATCGTCTTCAGCTTCTTCAAAAACTTCAACGTCGTGCGGACCGATTTCTGTTTATGTTGTTTTAGCAAGTATGAGTACAACCACAGTACTCAACAAGCTGCACGGAAATATACTGAATAACTATATGCAGGGGAATTTCAACGGGCATGGGATATTAGTTCTATTATTTTGTGTGGATGCAGTTTTGCCTTTATAAAACGCTTTAGAGTCAAAACAAATCAAATGTAAACTTCTTAAACACTTGGAGTTATAAACTTGAGCATTTACTTTTACACATTGCCAAAATCAATTCAAATCTACTTATGCCTCATTAATGGAGTCACCCAATTAAACACAGCTTCTTTCACTGGAAGCACAGTGTATTCGAATACCATTTAAGTCACTCTGCAGAGTTGCTCAGCTTTACCCACAAGATTTCTTAATCCTCATAACTGAATTAAGAAAACAAAGATCTTCGCCTACTCAGTCCCGTATATAGCCTTTACCCGATAGATTAGGCACCAACACAAACCCGGGGATCCGACTGGCCATAGTCAGAAAGAGGGACCCGTTTTGTGAGGATCTATCGTTGTGGCCCAACGGTACCAACCCTTTTCTTTAATAGTAAAGATTCAACCGAACTGAGTAGCTACTAGTCTAGGTTTGACGAATCAACACTTGTGGTTGAGCGGGCACTATGTTTTTCATTTGGCATAAGGGTCTAGTCCTTGAAATCTTGCCGAGGCAACTCCGCTAGTATCTCCTGATACTAGCAAGTACCACTGTACTGCATCCATCTTCTTTTAATGCCTCCACGTCTCAGGATAAGGTCAGGGGACCCGGCCAATTAATGGCTTCCCATGATTTCTCCTTATCCTCCACCGTTATTTTACAAATCCTACCGACAAGTGTCGGGTCACTTAACAGTATAAATCATGGTGTCTTAAACTATCATATGATATGATTAGCTCTATATTTTATGTACTAGGGTTCGTCAAATGAGCAGGGTTAACAAGATATGAATCGGTTCAATTATCGGTGGTGGATTATAGCTAAAACATGTCATTCAGAATATAATTGTACATAAAATAATTGCGTAAAAATAATGTGATAAAATAATGCGTATTCAAATAATTAAATAATGAGGGTTCAATATGATCGAAAATTAATGCAACTTGCCTTGCGAATCGGGGATTTCAACTAACTCGTACTCCGGTAAACTTTGAGCTGGCCCTGGGACTTCCACCTCTTGCGTCAATGGATCAGCTTCGTCGGGGACTAGCGCAAAAATAAACAAATTAGGCCCGCTTTCAAAGAAACGAAATTGGACCGGAAAAACGAAAATAAAATCGGACAAAACTCCAAATTTAAAGGTTTTGGGTTAACAGGGGTTGGTATGGGGAAACGGACTTCGGAAATGGATTCAGGGGCTCGAAACGGTTCAAATGAGTATAAACTCACTTTTTGGGTTTTCGGGTTTTGAAATGAACGATGAACGGTCGGCATCGTTTCATCGCGCGCTACGGCTTAACGGGTTAGCTACAGTAAATCGCGCGGCCCAGCCGCTCGCGCCTGCGCTTTGCCTCGCGCGCTGCAGCGCAGCACACGCGCCCTGCGGCGTGGGCGAGGCGCGGCCGCCCAATCCAGCTTCCCACGCGGCGTGGCGACCGTCCGATTGTGATCGGACGCTCGGGCGTGCGATGCTACGACGGCCGCTGGATGGCTCGGGGGAGACGGAGGGCTGCGATGGCGCCACGTCATCGTCTTCTTCCTCAGATCGGTCGGCTCGGGCGATAACGAGAGAAGGAGGCGGCGTGGCCGCTACGCTAGAGATTCTCGCGACACAAACCAACGGTGGGAACGGGTAGAGGAAGCACCGAGGTTCTATTTTTGGGCATGGCTTCGCCTACAACTCCGACAAACGCCAGCGGCGGCGCCATGGGCACGCTCGGGTCTCGGGTCGATCGGGCTTGGCTTAAGCTTCTAGGGAACATGGCATGGCCGATGGTAGCAGTGGCTTGGCAGGAGGATGGCCGGTTTGAGCTGTCCACGGTAGCCACTAATGGCCGCGCGGCGGCGCTCGCGAACAGGACCGAGGGAACTTCGGGAGCCTCGGGGAAGGATGGGGAAGGGTTCCTACGGTCCCTGTGAAGCTTCACAACAAACCAATTAGACTACAACGGAATAAATCACCGATTTGAGAAATCAAGCTCACCTCGGAGATTTCGGGAATTTGGGCGACAGGGAGAGCTTGGGGGCAATTGGGCGCGGCTAATGCCTGCTGGTGGTGTGCGCTAGAGAGTGGAGGGAGTCGTGGGGTTTAAATAGGCGAGGTACGTCGGTTTGGGCTTGTCCTGATCCCGGCGGCTTGCGGGAGGGGCTGGCCGGAGTGGGTAGGTGAGGGAGCTGGCAGGGGGAGTTAAGGGCGCTGTCAGAGAGGATTTGGCGGCAGTCAAAAGTGTCGAGAGGACAAGGCGGCCGTGAGGGAGGCGATCGGCTTGGGAGGGAAGAATTGGGTGGCGGCGGCCGCGATGGGCGGCGCGACGCTGGGCGGGAGGTGACCTGAGGTGACACAGGGGTTGACAGGTGCAGGTACGGTGCTTGACTCAGGTGGGAGGCGGTGGAAGGCGCTGGAGGCGCGAGGTGGCGGTTCCAGAGGCTGCGGCCGATATTTTCGGATGAGCTCTGATACTCGTAGCAACAAAGAAGAGGCGAGGCGGCTCTGGGCTGGGTTGGGTTGGGCCACGGGCGGCTTAGGGCTGGGAATGGCTAGGAAGAGGCAAGAATCCAAGAAAAGCAAGAATTCAAGATTTTGTAAAATTTTGAAAATTCGGTTTCATTTCATAGGCTTAGACCATTTGCTCTTGTAAGTTGTATACATGTACTTGGCAATGGAAGGCCATACATTGGCACGTGCAAAATGCTATAGTATAAGTATGTACGATAGGTTAAAACTGGGGTGGTTGATGAGCCGAGCTCGAACACGAGCTAGGTAGTCCTGGCTCAAGCTTGAGCTGACCTAATTTTGGGACTTAATTTTTGCGAGCCACTGCAGAGATGCAAAATGATGTTTTCTGCCACCGCTAACCATAATTTTGAAAAACAAGGCAATGCTATACTGCCAGTGATAATATAACTAAATTCTAAATAATATCATCTATTAAATAAAAAAGAATAAATGACTCATAGACATATAAAAGAGCCCTTCCAATTACCCATTAGGCACGTAAAACAGCCCTTTCAATTACCCACAGGGTGGGGGCCCACCTATTCAGTCGAGACTCCCCGAATCCACTTACCCACCCAAAACAGCCTGGTATGCATCGCCCAGATCAAGTATCGTCGACGCCCGAAACATGGCCCGCACCATTCTTTCATATGCGTCATCTGATGTGCAGCTACACCCAAGTTTTAGACGTGTGTCTGCCTTCTGCGGCCACATCCACCTAATCCGAGTTGCATATCCTAGCTACAGCCACGGTTCTGATAATCGGTCGATTATCAAAAATATCAGTCGTATTCACTCATAAGATTGTAAATCGGTTCTGAAAAACTTATTTTGTATAAATTTTATCAAATATAGAAGAAATTATTTGGGAAATTTGTTTTCACAAATTTTGGCCGATATTTTCAACCGATCATTAGCTGATTTTTGGCCGAAATTAGTTTGAAATTCAAATTTTATTTGAAACTTTCCGATGATTGCTAATTTCGCTTGTACCGGCGCCCTCCGGTAAAAAGAGTTAAACCGGTATTGAAAACCCCAGCAACCGCAGATCAAGGCTCCCCAACCCGCCTAGCCTTGTGGTTCGGCGTGCTCTACTCCATGCTACTAGGCACTGGCACTGAACACCATGCACAGCTCCCAGAGAGACACGCTCTTCTCTTGTTGACTACCCAGATGACCCAGGCTAGAATTGAAATGCCATCATATGATAGGTAGACTGGCATTGAGAGCACTGGTACATTGAGTAGGTTTCATTTCCAAGTTGGTAACTTTGCTGCTATCTTACCAACCAAGGGCTGTAATTACAGCCTTTGGCAACTAGAGTTGCAAAAAAAAACTTAAGACTCGCGAACTACTCAAGTTTGATTCGTTTTAGACTCGATTCGAGCTCGGCTCGAACTCCAAACAAGCCGAGCTCGAGCCTGATATTAAACTCGCGAGCTTGTGATATTTTACTCCAAATCCCATATCTCGTCCCGCCCCCACCCCCCGGCCCGAATCCCGCGCCCCCGCCCCGCGCTCCTGCCCCCCCCCCCCCCGCCCGAATCCCGTGCCCTCCCGCCCGCTCTACCTCCTCGCGGCCCCCGCCCGCTCCTCTCCCCAGTCCCCACCCCATCCCCTCCTCTCCCCCCGGCCGACCGGCCCCCTCCTCGCCCCCGCCGCCACCCTCCTCTCCCCACCCCGCCCCCGCCCCTCCTCCCCATCCGGCGCCCCACCACGTCCCCCGCCGCCGCCTCCTCCTCGCCCGCCCGCACCACCCCTCCCCGCCGCCTCCTCGCCCCGTGGCGCCCCTCCCACCCGCGGCGCCCCTCCTCCCGGTCTCCCCGCCGCCGCCCCCCTCCTCGACCTTCTAGCGCTGCGCCTCCGCGCCCGGCCGCCCGATGCCGCCACCTACTTAGCTTCCATAGCACCTGCTTTACCTAACACCTCCTTGACCTAAACCACTCTCCAAATGCCCTCCAAGCATCATGGTTTTGATCCCTTCGCTATTTTTAGTATTTTGGCTTCCCTACCAAAATACCCTCATTTTGAGCATAGACCCCACCTCTTCCCCAAACCTAGTCTATGGTCATCTACTCCTTTACAATGAATCCTTATGCTTGTAATGTGTAGGTTCATCAATAGCTCACACATCAGCAAGCTCTTCTATCAGTTCCCTCAACCACGCCTTAGTTGCACTGATCGTATCATTAGATGAACTGTTGCTATAACCTTCCCTTCAACATCCCTTGTCTTCCCTTATACCTCACTTGAGCCCAATCATCCCGCTCGGCTTCCTTGACAATACATTATCTCATTCCTGAGCCTAGTCCCGGTCTATGCCATCGACGATGACTACCTTCAAGCACCTTGAACATCAAAGACCAATAAACTATTTTTGAGTACAAGTTTTTCATAACTTGACCCACATTAGTCCAAACATACTTTATGCATCATGAATGCAATGACCTAGAACCCCGAACCTCAACCCATGACCAACTCCAAAAAAAATTCTAGAACTTCTCTTGACGAATAACGGTTCTGGCTTGTCTGACTCCATTAGGCAGTCATTCAGATCGCTAGCCCAGTCAAACCATTTGCCTCAAACCAATCAGATAGTCAGGGCATAGCACCAAAAACACCCTCTCTGAAAACTCGATATTCTGCTATCTAGTTTTAGTTTAGACCTCTATTTGAGGTGACACCTAGTGGAAAGACATCTCATGACACTCTTACACAATAATAGTTTAGTGTCCAAGAGCCAAAAATACATAGGCCCGGTCTGACTGCTTGACCCAAACTGGTAAGATCACCCCTTTTCAAAATACCTAAGGGGCAACTGGCTGGTCTGACTGCCTCTACAGAGCAGTGAGACCACACTTGCACAACGGTCAGATAACCCCTCGTAGGCATGAGAGGCTTGGTGAAAAAGTCATTGGGGCCACATGTAGATGAAGATGAAGCACACGGTTGCTTCAACGCAAAGGAAATGTGAAGCTTTGTGGAAGGCGGCTTGGGGGGCAAAGCAGTTTTTTGTCCCAAACTGAAAAGTTGAGACTTAATTAAACCATGGTGTGAGGAGGCGCAAGGGAGGTGGTTTAGGTCAAGGATGTGTTGAAAATCTTAAGTGGATCAAGTTTGATTCACTAGCAAGTTAATGGTTTTGTGCGCTTTGAGAAGTATGCACGTGTGAGTGTCAAACCCAGTATGGTGTTAGGATAAATGGTTATCCCATGTAAGTGGATGAAACCCAACTAGATGTGCTGATTATAGTTTCTTGTGAGTCTCCATAGATAAGGAGGGAGAGGTGTTGGCTTAGGGCTAAGGTTTTGAGAAGCTTGTGTTAAGCTAAGTAGAGTAGGTAAGGGTTTTTGGAGAGAACTCTTGAGAGATGAGTTGTAGCTCTTGTACTTGAGCTTTTTGTCATTTCTTGTTGGAAATTAGGTGGCTTTAGTAATATTTCTATTTTAATTTCAATTATGATTAAGCACAATAAAACATGTATGTAATAATATGAAAACAATATGGAAACATATGTATTATCTCTCCAAGTAAATAATACATTCAAAACATTAACATATTGTAACATGCTTAATAGAACACACGTGAGGGCATATACAATCTTTATAATGCACAAATTTAATAATTAAAGTATTGCTCTTAGATGATGAGTTACAAAAGTTAAAAGAAATTTGGCCTTCTACGACTCTTGTCAGTTTTTCACAATCACAGTGACAAACCTACAAGATTCTGGTAGTCTATCAAATTTACTTTTACCTCTAAATCGATGTCAACAACATGCAACCACTACAGATTTTGATTAAAAGAGATAGAGCAAAGCTACTGAGACAATAACATATACATTCGACAGTTACTGAACTATCATGTATATATTCAACAATGCCTAACAACTGCAGTAAGTAAATCTGAGCAGAATATTGACCACAAGCAATCGACAAAGCTATCAACAAAAGTAACCAAATAGTATATGATGATTCAAAACTAGCATAATCAATTTAGAGTATCACTGTGATTTCAATTTGACAAAGAAATCCTCATTGAGCAATTTAAAAGCCCACGATCTATTATGCAAAGCCCTCCCAGCGCTAGTGAATATCACAAATATCAGAGATATTAAAGAGATATACGACACTAGCACGACTAACATTTGCACAATAGATATTACAGATCATAAATAAAGCTTACTACGCAGTGGTACTCCAAACCACTGAGAAGCCAACCGACTAGGCATGTCACGAAGACAATATCCTAGAAAACCAATTGTCGGGAATACCAGAGTACCACAAAGCCCAATCTTCACAAATCAGTACTCGCCAAGTTGCAAAGGCGAGATGTGAATCAGTGCCGCACAAAGCCAGAGAAGGATCAAAAACCCGTTGCAATGCTCACGGCCACGGCCAAGCCGAAAAGACCAAGAACCACCACGCACAAGCACATAGTCTAGAGAGGAACCTAAGAGTAGAGAGCACTGGAGAACCACAACCCGGAGGCCACACAAGCACGGCGTCGCCGGGCTCTCACCAAAACCAGATCGGTTGATGGAGTTCTGGATTTGATGGCTCACATCCTTTCCTCTACCCTGAGCTTTCTTGCCCATCTCTCTTTTATGGCCAAAGAAGCCGAACCAGTAGACAGCGTCCCACCTGAAGAGGCCGAACGGCCGCCGAAGAGGAGGGAAGGAGATCCAAAAAAAATCGCCCAAGAAGGAGGAGAGGAGATAATGTGAAGACCTCAGCCAGATCTGAGATCTAAGCCCAACTCGTTGCCTCCCTCTGATCTCTTATCTCTCCCTCACTTACAAGTGGCCCCACGGCCAATTTTATTTTCCTTTCACCGAAAATGAGGAAATTACAAAATGGCCCAACAATAGACATCCAAAATTTGTACAAGTCTCTTCTCTTTACTAAAGTATTGAAATCTTGTTTTGGCTTGATTTTTCGTATTTTCTTCTCACCTCTTAATCTTGCTATGATTCATGATGAATAAGAGGCAGAAGATGAGTTTAGTTGATCAATTTTTACCCATCTAGATCACTCATATAGCAAGATTTGTGATCAAGTCCAGTTTTGCGTGTTCTTGGTTCAAATTTAGGTTTTCGCGGTCATGATAATTTTATCCCAAATCCATGATTAGATTAACTTGCTATGATATGTAGGAGTAAATCTGGATCATCCTCTTGATTAGAAATTCCTCGTGCAAAAACTAATTTGGATTTTAGGGTTTTTGATATCTATGTTTAATTTTCTTCAAATGAGTGAACTTGAGCCCAAGAATCTTATAAGTCTTGATTGGTTTAGGTTTTGAATATCTTGAACAAGTCTTATGCAAAGTTTGAAGGTCTTTAGACGAGATTTAAGTAAATTCTTGAAATTTGAGTTCTGACCCGAAAGATTTTTAAGTCTGAAAACATATGACCGATCAAATCGGCCCTAGACCTACGATCAAACCGGTGGACCGGTCAGACCGGTGTTAGACTAGTGGTCAAACCGGCCTAGTGAGACTTGGATTGTTTTGTCCTTCAGTTATTCACTTGGCCATTTGGCTTTTGTTTTGGTGGTTGTTTCTACTGTGTATATGATCTTCTTTGCTTTCTAGAGCTATTGAAGTGAAGAAGTTTTTTGTATTTGAAGAGAGCTAATTTTGTTAAAGTCAAAAAGAGTCGAAAATCATTCACCGTCTCTTCCATAGGTTCTACGCTACTGAAGCTACAGAGTGATCACCGCCTCCGGTACAGCATTCCTATGCAGAGGACATCCCACACAAAGGATGTTAAATGCTTCTGAAACCATGGAGGATACGCAACAAACAACACATGCACACAACAATGCAGTCTAAACTGCAAATGGGATGCCATCGTCCAACCGCTTCTCTGCCAGCACCACGAGGTTGAACAAGGACGTGATCGCCTCAATGTGCTCTCGACTTAGGGGGTGGTCAAAGAGCTTAGCGTACTGAACAACCGTGGCATCATCGATGCTCTCCTCACTTTCCGTCAGTCCTAGCTTGATCATTAGGCAACGCTGTGCCCACTTCACCGAGTCCAGCTCTGAAACGAAACCGAAGATTTGAAAGTTTGCAAAAACTCTGATTTCTTGATTTCTCTGATTCTTGCTAATCCTAAGGCCAATCTAATCCAATTCCAAGCTCAACCCAATCCATCCTAGCCCAATCCCACTGCCGGACCACCCCAAACCAGCTGTTTTCGCGCGGTACTGTTCCTTGTCTGAAAATATCACCGCCACCGCCTGTTTTCGTTGCCACCGTTTGAACCGTGCCACCGCACCTCTCCCAATCTTTCCTCCCCTCCGCCACGCATCTGCAGTCGTGTCAGAACCGTACCAATAGCCTTAACTCACCCCTCCCTACACCTGATGCATGGCAGAGGAGCCGGGCCAAATTTTGCCACCGCCGCCATTACCGTGTCTCAGCCACAAGCCACGATTCTTGATTTTTATCGTCTGCCGCTTGAGATAAGACCAAGACCGAGGTGCCGTGTCCAATACTGAACCTCATGCCATCACTTTCGAACATGGCCGAAGCCTCTCGTGCCCTCTCGTGCTGTTCCCCGCCAAAAACAAATGGCGCCGCCCACTGGCCAAAACCGCCTCCAGTGCCTATTTAAGCCCCTGAACTCCTCCCTAGTGTCGCACTGGTGCCCAGATAGCCGACCTCGCACTCCAATTGCACCGGCAACCACCGCCTCGCCGCCGATCGTCGGAAATTCCCAAAGTAAGCCAATTTTCGATTCTCCTTGTTCGATCAATTAAATTTCAATTGCTTTTGCATACACCCTCCCCAGGACCCATGCACTCCTTTGCCACCCTTACCGAAGCTTCCCCGCCACCCTAGCTCGCCGGCCACCATGACCACCGCCCGGCCAAAGGCCATCACCGTGGACAGCCTAGCTCGGCCATTCTCAACCCTAGCCGCCTCTTCCCCAAGCCTCCTCTACCTCCCCTAGTGCGTAAATGCAAATGCTATTGACCTCTTTAGCCTTGAAACTCGTTGCCGCCCTAAAAAAAACCGCCGCGAAGACTTCTTGCCGCCGGCGAGATTCCGGCCATCCCCGACCACGCCCAAGGCCAAAAATGGAACCTCCTCATCCCCGTGAACACACCCATACATTCGGTTTCTGTCACAATGCCATGTAGCTCCCGGAATCACCAAAATCTTCAATTCCCTATTTTCGGCTACAATAACCGCGCGGGGAAGATGATGAACAGTGCCGGCTTGGTACTGTAGCAGCGGATCCCGCGTGAACAGTAAAAATCCGTAGTGAATAGTACCTGCACCCGTTACTATTCACCCGAGCACAAAAATACAAAATATACCCGTTTCGATCATCTCGAGCCCGTGAACCCATTTCTAGGGTCCGTTTCCCCATACCGGACTTCTAAAAATCCAAAACCACCAAAGAACCCTTTTAGGCTCAAAAATCAATGCAACCCGGATTCTTTCCGTTCGTCGAAACCCTAAAAATATAAATACAATCCTTTTTATCGTCCAAAACCTAACTACCCCATCCTTAGCCCCGCTTCACCCTGACAAGGTTCTAAACCACTGGAATGTCACCCCGATCTCAAACTTATTATTATTTGCAACCATGACCATTTGTCGAAACCTAAACATTACTCGTACAACCGTCCTGACCATTTTAACCGTCGCCATCTCAATTCTCAAAACCCCAAATACATAAACGTACCCATTTTACCATTCTAAAGCTGCTTACCTAACCCTAATATCAAATCGGCCAAACCTCGCCACCTAAACTCTAGTCACCTGAACCTATTTTCTTTTTGTTATTTATTTGTCTTTTGTTCCCAGCTTGCACTCTGCAAAGCAAGGAACCGGTTCGTCTTTTACGCTAGCACGGACCCCCTCAAGTCGGACGCCGAAGGATCGACAAGAACAATTAAAGAGATCAAGAAGGCAAGTCACATGTTTTTGAACATATTGAACCTATGTTCCGTTATTTATTTATTATTCAGTATTTCCATTATACTACTTTACGCTGTTATTTTATGTACAAGTGATGTTTAGAATGACATGATATTAGCTATGTCCTACCACCCGAAAAGCCCAGTTTAACTTGATGGCCACATTCACCCTGACAAGACATAGTTACATAAAATAATACATTATTAATATGTCAACGTAGTGTAGCAATCATACTGTATACTGTTAAAGTGTTTGGTTTAAAATTTTGAAAAGTTGGAATTAGGGTAAATGAGGATCACAGAGGTGGATCCGAAGACTTTACCCTAGGGTGGAGGCTGGGTGTGGAATGGTGGCAGTACAGTGTGTACTGAATCGGGGTGCGTGCTTGGTTTGCCTCAGAGAAAAATGTAAGGACTAGACCCTTGTGCTGAGTAAAAGATATAGTAACCGCCCAACCACAAGCGTTGACTTGGTCAAACCTGGCTTATTAACTGCTCCACTTCAATTGAACCTCTACAACTGGAAAGGGGGAGTCGGAGGGTGAGTCCGTATGGGAGGTGGTTAACCATACAACTGTAGGACAGCGACAAGTCGGACGGGATCCGTGGGGTTATCCGAGCTTGTCGGGGATTAGAACCTACAGGGCAGAGTCTACACAAAGAATGGAGCAGTGAACATCCTTGTTTTCTTATCTCCAGCGCAGGAGTTTAAGAAATCTTGTAGGTAAAGTTGGGCAGCTCTGCAGAGTGAAACAAATGGTATTCGAATACGTCGTGCTTCCGGTTAATGAAGTTGTGTTTATTTGGGTGATCCCATTAATGAGGCATAAGTAGATTTGGAATATTTTTGGAGAATTGGAAAGACTGGTAATCAAGTTTGAAACCCCAAATGGTAAGAAGCTTTTGATTTTCTTGATTAAACTCAAAAGATTTGTGAAATAAAACTGCATCCACATAAGATATTAAAACCCCATAACCCCATCTTTTGGAATCCCTTGCATGTAATTATATAGCATCTCCCCATGTGGCTTGTTGAGTACGGTTGGTTGTACTCAGGCTTGCAATATTTTTCCCACAGCACATACCATTGAAGAAAGGAGGTTGCAAGTTACGTGTTAGGGTTACGACCGCACTCGAGCTTTCCTGTGGGTGTTCCTCGGTTCTTCTGATTGTAAGTTATTATTTGGCTTAGACGCTCATAAAATTTGTAAAATTGACCGTTAGGTCTTTAATTTCATCGCTCTAATCCCTTTTAATTGTTCGTAAGCAGGTTCACAAGCTCACGAGCGGATTTTTTCGGCGGCCAGCCGCTTGCTCCGACCGGCACGACAGGCGTAGCCGGTTTCCTTTGTGGCGGTTGGGCTCAGCGTTTGGCAACAGCGGTGGCGCGGCGACGGTGGTTTGCACAGCATTTAATTTTGCTTTGCTTCAGTGATAGACTGGAATCTGGATGGTGGCGTGCAATGCCTTGGCGTTAGTGATAGACTAGAAAACCCAGCGCTATAATGTTTTGCATAAATGTGTCTTCAGTTTTCGACGCACTGTACATCGGGTAGCGGTACGCCTTCTCATCTTTAGCACCTCCTTGTAGTGATTTCTCCTCACCAATTCACAGTGCTGGCTCGTTCTCAAGGTTCTTGAGTAGGCATTATTAGTCTGTCCATCGTTGGTAGGTTTGGTTCGTTGTCTGCCTTTCCGGCATATGTGTTGGGTTGCACTGAGATCAACGGCTTGTGGATGAGCTGGTATTTCAGCCAAACTCGAGGCTTTTAGATGTTACAGTTATAACTGTGTATGTGTTCTTCTGCTATCAAAGGGTTTAGCATTCTTCATCCATGCTCTTAGCTGCTTTCGCCGAAATGCTCCAGTTTCGGTGAACAATGTATGGATGGCTTAGTTTATATGACTGATTGATATTAGCTGCTGTTGAGTTGGTTCTGAGGTGTAGCCGTTTATCACAGTCATAGTAGTCTTGCACACTTCACAAACTTCAGCGCCTGCGGACTGACCCATGATAAGGTTCCACTCTCTGCTGATTGCAAACTCAGTACTGAAACTGCATATTTTCTTCCCTTCTGATTCTTGGGCTGTTGATCTCTGCGCAATCCAATGTTAGTTGGAAAGTTGGATTAAGTAAATACTAAATATACTGGTATGGTTTGTTTTAGCTCAGTTATCAGAGAGTGAGGAAGGGCTGAGCTTAACCTTTCTGCAGGTCTGATTTTCTGAATGTTTCTTAGGTGGTACTGAAGATGTGAAATAAAGTTGATAATGTTCTGAGTTCTATTTTTCCTACTTCAATGAACCATTGTGAAAATAAAATTTTCTGCATACTCTGATTTAGGTGTTATTAAATTTTCGTCTCGTAGAGAACAATTATATGCACTGCTGTTTATGCATGGATGAATGTGTGCACTTTCCCATTTTCCATTGTAGGATGTTCCCAGTCTTAGGTGCAGCTATTTAATTTGGTTTGTTGGTACAATGTATTATTATATGCCCTTCCCACTTGTACGATGAGTAGCGGATGGTGGAAATAATTGTATTTGAAGTGCATGAAACAAACACATGTAGTATACTCACTCCTTATTTTTATTGTTTGCCTTAAGTTCTTCCGTGTAAATATCAGTGGAGGCTCATCTCATATTAAGCCATCTTGTTCTGGACTTTGGTAAGTGCTGATTCCTGCTCTTTCAAAGGTGAGCGATTTATGTCTCAAAATGTATGCCTCAGTACGAAAATGGCAGTGACTGGGAAATTTTTTTCCCCTTATTTTTCTGGTGGATTGATCAAAGGTGACAGAACAAACATTTTGGAGAAAGTTCAGCTGTGCCATCAGCTGTAGCAGGTAAAATTAACATCTGACTTAGGTTGCTGTCACAAAAATAAAGATCATTCACATTCATGTCAAAATAATTCAGTAAGTAACAGCACTATAATTGGCAGTGAACCATTTTGTCAGTAACCCCAAGACAAGCCAATAAAATAAATCATGCAAGTACAATGGTAACACTGGTTTGTGACTACAGACAGTCAGAGCACTGAGCACCCAACTTTGAAGTGCTAGACTAGGCGTCAAAAGATCACACACACACACACACACACACACACATATATATATATATATATATATATATATATATATATATATATATATATATATATATATATATATATATATATATATATATATATATATATATACATATACATATATATACATATACATATATATATATATATATACATATACATATCTATATATATACATACTAGTAAGGTGCCCGTGCGTTGCAACGAAAAACCAAATAAAAGTGATGCATACTATCAAATATGATCTCAAACTGAATAATAAATATCAACTTTTTCTTACGTCATCATGTATCAACCAAAAGATCACAAGTTATCTAATACTGTTGCGATAGCTGTAAACATCAAGAAACAAGAGATCACAAAATGCAATAACATGATTTTTGGCATGGAGATGTCCACTCAAGGCAAAGCGCCGTTCAGGTCACTCACCGGGTGGAAATACAACTCAAATGAACAACTAACAAACACAAGGGAATCACAACACATTTAGCTACCTCCGCTACAACACTCTTAATCAGCTGCTCAGCCTTGTATTGTGCTCTCGAGAGTCCCAACCAATTCAACAGAACGAGTCGGAGCATTTGTATCAGCATCCGCATCCTTTGTGATTTGGATCTTTGCGCCCGAGTTCATTTGCAAGTTTCTGATCGTTTCCCCAACTTTTCCTATTAGAACACCAACCTGCATGAATTTCCATAACCAGCATAAGCAAACAGCGTCCAAAATCAATAGGGCCCATAAATATTATTTTCTGTGTTTGTGGCTTTCTCCATTTCTCTTTGGCTTAATGGAGACTATATATTATCCACACCAGTTTCCAAATTTTAACATGAAGCAGAGCCCAACAACTAAAAACAGATTTGCCTCACACAAATAATTATACCTTGTCGTTGGGCACATCAATCTTACGAGAAGTCTTCTGCGGAACACCTGGTGTGCCACCTTCTTGTGGTGGAGCTTCAGTCACTGTTTCCATTGCAGGCTCTGCCGGCTTGTCCTTAGAGCCTATCTGCAAATCCTCAATAGGAGGAGCAACCTTGCCATTCTCAACATCAACCGCACCTTCAGTAGAAGCAGCTGCTGGCTCCTCACCCTTCTCGGAGGACTCGTTGTTTTGCGAAACACCTGATCGGAAAAGAGATAACGAACGAATCAAGCAGGCTATACTTCAAGATTCAGAAGAAAGCGAACATGTTTCGCAAACTAACATCATCTCGGAGACATTAAACCCTAGGTACAACACACGCGCAGAGAGAGAGAGAGGTGGGGTGGGGGCATTGTGTGAGAGATCTACCTACGCCGTCGCCTTCAACGCGGGGCCGCTTGGCGTCCTCGCCGGCGCCGTTCGCCTCCGCGCTCGCCTCGACCTCCTCGAGCTTCCTCTTGTGATCTTCTTCGCCCTCGGCGGCCGCGGGGGCCTCTTGCTGCGTGGCGGCGGCGGCTGTGGGCTGTTCCTCGGGCGCTACCTCCGGAGGCGGCGCGGTTGCGTCGGGCTCCACCATGGGGACAGCGGGATTAGGGTTCGAGGGTTTTCGCCTCCGATGTCTACACAGGTGCGGAGGCGGCGCTTGGAGGGAGGGGAGGAGGCGGCGTCGCGGGGTAGGAGGGAGGGGAGGAGGCGGCGCGCGGGGTGGGAGGAGGAGGAGGCGGCGGTGACGCGGGTGGGAGGAGGGGCGCGGCGGCGATGCGGGGTGGGGGAGGGAGGCGGAGCGGAGTGGGAGGGAGGGGAGGAGGCGGGGGGAGGCGGGGGCGCGAGGGAGGCAGGGGGAGAGCGGGGGCCGGCGGGGGGAGAGCGAGGGGGAGGCAGGGGGAGAGCGGGGCAGCGGGGAAAGCGAGGGGAGGCGGGGTGCGAGGGGAGAGCGAGGGGATGCGGGGGGAGAGCGGTTCAGATTTTAGGGTTAGGGAGGCGGCGTGCGGGGTGGGAGGGAGGGAGGGGAGGAGTGAACAGACGGTTCGGATTTTATCTTATATTCAGATCGCATGGCTGAGAAGAGAGAAGAGAGGACTCATCAACCACCAACTCTTTCTTTTAAAGTAGTAAAGATATATATACACACATATATATATTTCTGACTAGTGCATTGTTCGAGTCATGGGCCCTGATTTTCAGAGTTTACAACGCACGGCATTCTGCTTGAAGTCTTCGATTGGCTGAATCAGGCGTGAGAGAGTCCAGTTTGCTGGAGCTGGACCAAGAAAAGGTCTAGAGGAAATGGTCTATGTTGTCAAGCCGTCAGTTGCCGCCATGTTTGCCCATTGCGACGTCACCGTTTGACCTCTTAATAATGCCTTTGATTTGTTTGTGTTAATTAATTATATTTTCTTCCAAAGGGGTGCAGTTAGTTAACACAGTATCTTTAGGGCTCAGCAACCGAGAGTTTACTGGATTAAATTCACACTCAAACCCACTTAGGGGCGCTCAGAATGATAATAGTTTATAATTTTTTTCGTTGTAGCTAAAGTGATTTATTTAACGTAATTAAATTTAAAAAAATAAAAATAGAAAAAATATTAGCTCATCATGAACAATGCAAAGAAATACAGAAAAAAAGACAAAAAACCTTAAAAACAAAAAAAATAGAAAAAAATAAAATTAAAGAATAATTAAATAAAAGTAGAAGCCAGAAATCCTTGCCAAAATGAGCGAGGCTTTAGAGTATAGCTAGTGGAACTCGTGCCGTGACCTCGAGCAATACACATAAGTGCCACACCCACTGGCAACTAATTACCAAATTTTGAAATCAAGTGTGTTGGAATCAGCATTTTGTTTTCGGCGTTGCTCTTTTGTTCCAAATGATTTCTCGATGGACTTGATAACTGAAACGGTCCGAGTTTTAGTTAAATTTTAAGTAGCTATAACACAGCTAATCATCATTAATTACACGATCAAATATAATAACATTTAAAACAATCACATTCCAAACACACAAAAGAATTTATAATATTTATGGGAGTCCTTTTTATACAAATTAGTACATAATTTAGTGCCTCTTATTAATACCAACATAATTGAATCACAATAAGAAAAATACTCAATTACTACAAATTGTACATATATGAGTACGTCATTGTTAAAAATACATAAGTAGCAAAACACAAAAGACATGGTACGTTTTGACCACCTACAAAAAAGGAACAACAAAACAAATAAAAGTTGAGTTCAACTTTTAAGTTACCCATATTCCCAGTCACGTACTGTCACTTTTGTAAATACGGGATGAGTGTCGTACATGCCAAAAACTCGATGCTAGACCATGGTGGATTTCCAATGGATCTTGATCTTGGCTTCCACAGGGAGTTTCGCTGGGTCCCAGCCTTATCCTAAGGATGCCATGCAGTCACGCAGATGATAGCCAAGGATGCCAACGCGTACATACAAAAAGAGGTATGCGACAAAAGTTAATTACTTTTGGGTGTCGAAGCTTACTTTTGAGAATTTAAGTTGACCCTAACGTACAGCGAGCTCAACAGCCGAAATTAAAGTAGCCATAGATCATGTTGATCCATCGATATCTCACGACGTGCTTCGGTGCATGCCTATACGATCGGAGAGACCCACCCGTATAAAATTAGGAATGTGTTACTATACTTTTCTCAATATTAATTTATATAATTTTTAAAGTATGATAAATAATAGATAGATATTAGTTATCTCTTCATGTATTAGATTAATATTTTTTTAGAGAGAAAAACGCTTTTTGTATAATTATTACTGTATTAATATATGTAGCCAAGATCATCAGGTGAAATCAGTTTGTCATCTAATAAAAAAAAAAGCTGTTCACACCTGTAGTAGTAGCAGTGCTGCCGCGTAATTTGGCACACAGAAGTCCAGACCGGCCGTGCAGCCAGCCAGCCACTCGAGGAGATCAAAGACTCAAACGTGTCAAACAAGCGCGCGCCAATCTCTCGTGTCACCCACGCTACGGCCACATTCATACATGCGGGCCCATCCCGCGGCCACTGCAGGACCAATGGCTTCACGCCATGTGTGTCCAAGCAGCTTACTTAGATCATATATAATGATGTAATGTCAGCTATTTATAAATCTTATCATATACCATACAAGATAATGTGAAGGAAGAGGAGAAGTATAGAGAATTAGATCGTCTATTATGCAGTAGTCGATTGTAACACGATAAATAAGACACATTGTGTCATAAAGAAGTTATCTATAGAGACATGTAAAAAAGACAATCTATTATATAAGTCATCTTTAATGCCGTCTATAGATGATATATAGAATATTATAGATAACAGTTATCATATTATTATACATGCCCTTACTCCATCTACAGCGTGAGCGGTGCTAGTTCACCACTCATTGGTATGTCGTATAGGTGCTAGATTTGCTTTTTTTTTTCTCTCTAGTGGTTTAGTGCCACCTTCCCTTCCTAGTGACCCACCACACATTAAAAAAATCATGTACTGCATGCGGTACACATCGATCTCTCCCTACATCACTCTCTCGTCTTTCTCTGTCCTCAAAGCAACAGCACCACCCTCATTGATTCAGTCGGCTTCAGCCATCTTCTTTTCTGCCCCTGAGTCTTACCTCCACGTATGTCAACGTCAAGGCCAAGCCCTAACCACAATAGTGAGATCCTGGCCATGGCGTCATGGCCCTCGGTCTGTGTGAAGACATCCTGACGATGCACTGAAGTCCTCGATTCGTCGACTCCAAGCTCGATCCATGGCGAGCCAGCAGCGACAACATCCCCGTCGAGCTCGTCTGCGGCAGTTTGCGGCGAGCGGTAATGGCAAACGAGCTAATAGATGGGCCCACCAACATTGTTTATTGGCTAGCATAGGTGTATATGCTTGCTCCAGTTCTACGATATTTTATGGTAGCACTTAGGGATGGCAGTTCCGCCCGTAGGGGCAAGGCTCTGCGGGGAATATCCCAATAGAGAGCGGGGGGGGCGGGGATGGTTTCCCACCGCGGGAGGAACGGGGTGGGGCCCCGTTATGCTAGTGGGGTGGGGACGGGAGTCATCCTCACCCAGCGGACCCCTCAAGGACGGTAAAAATAAAAATAAATATTTTAATGATAGGTTATAGTTTTTTAATATGAGAAATTATATTTTTTTTCTTGTATATTTAGATAAAAACTTGAATTTATATGTTAGAATATATATTTTGAAGCTATATTTTTTAAAAAATATGTTTAAGTAATTATAAATTAATAAATTAAATTAAATTATTATTTTAAAAAATAAATTTAGTCTTTTTTTAATCCCCGCGAGGACTTCGTGGGGTCGGGTCCCCACGGGGACCGGGGACAAGGGGCCATCTCCCCCCCCCCCCAAGAGGCTTAACAAGACAAGGTGGGGGCGAAGTAGGGCCGCGGAGGCTTCTCTCACAATCTTCCGCTCCGTTGCCATCCCTACTAGCACTACCTCCTACAATATAAACTGATGCTAGAAATCTCTCTATCTCCTCTTCTAGCACCAGTTTTTCACCACATTGTACATGGCCTTACCAGCCTGGCAGGTAAGCTGCATCATATTGCGTCGTGCTCGTGCAGTGCAGTGCAGCGCAGTCGTGTCGTCCTCATGCAGTGCAGTGTAGTGCAGGCGACAGTTGGAGGTTGGCGCCACGTGGCGGATTAATTCCGATCGCCGTCGGTCAGATTTGCAAATGGGGACAGGTGTGTTACGAAACCTAGGGTTTCAGTTATGGGCAAATACCCAAACTACCCCTGCTCTATTCTTAGTATAAATATGCGGGCGTTGTACCATGTAATAGCAGCAGACAAGATCAATAAAGATTACACTCCATTACTCTATTCTCTGATGTTATTGTGTATGCTATTGGATTGCTATCGACGATTGTATTGTATATTGCGTTGCCGTTCACCGATCAACATTATTTCTCTACATGTTATTAGCACGAAAGCTCTACGAGGTGCACGGTATGCAATTCAATCTCCTGTGAAGTACTGTTGATATTTTTGATATAGATTGATTTATGCTCTCTAGCTATACTACTCTGCACATAGATCAATCTGTCATGCATATTGGGAATAAATTTCTGCGACCAATCATCAAAATAGCAGATCAATACTTTTGGTTCTAGATACATAAATACAATACTCTAGATCAATTTTGAAATGTTGTAGCAGATACATCGTATAAGAATAGAAGTTCAAATCATACTAGATCAATATGCAAGAACTACGATCTGCAACATTCTAAAACCAATGATGAGGACAAATCTCACAAGGTTATAGCCACGTATCACTCAAACAAAAAAAGGCAAACCCTTGCGCCCGGGCCGCCGCACAGGGCCTCGCGCTGGCCGCCTGCGCCCAAAGTGCCGCCGCCATGCTGAACACCGGTCGCCACGCCACGCGATCGCGCTGCGTGCCACTGCGTCGCCGCCGCGCCACCCGCCTGGCTGCCTACGCCCGAAGCACCGCCGTCGTGCACGACGCCCAGCCGCCGCCCGCCACAGCCCGTCTTTGCGCCGGCCGCCCAAGTTGAGCCGCCGCGCCGCCGCTGCTCTCGCCGCTGCGCGCTCCTCCTTGGTGCCCTTCCGCCATCGGCATGCCGCTGGCCCGCCCGCACCGCTCGCAGCCGCCGCAGCCTCCGTGCCCGGGCCGCCGCCGCGTCCCCTACCCGGCCGCAGCCCGCTGCGCCCGAAGCGCCGTGCCCGCTCGCCCACATGCAGATCCGGAATAGGGGGAGCGGGAATCACGGCCTGGGGAGGCGGGGATGTATGGAGGCGGTTGTGACCCGGTTAAGGAGGAGGAAGGTGGAGAAGATGGGTGGCCGGTGGAAGCTCTTGGGTAGAAAAGGATAAGGGGGCGCCATTTTGCAGAAAAGCCCTCAGGTTTTTTATGCAATTACAATCATGCGTTGGCTTTTTGCAGATACCCCCTAGGATTTGGTTAAATTATATTAATATAATTAAAACCGAAATTAAAATCATGACTATGCCCCTGCTATTTATTATAATTGCAATATGGTCCAGTAGACTGTTTTTATTCATGTGTTTTTATTTACTGGATTATATTTCAGCTTTATTATTATCTAGTTAATATTATAGCATTGTTATTTATGCTTCTGGAATTACTCTATGCAGTGTGTTATTTTCTGCTTATTTAATATTTTTGAATATTATTTTAATTAGCAGAATATTATTAACATTGTTAGAAAATTTCAGAAAATTCTAGAAAATTTAGAAAATCCTAGAAACTTGATTTTTAGGTATATGAGCTTCCGTAAAACTGTGAAATCTTCGACTTAGTACACCTTGGAAGCATCATATCTTTTTTATGGTTTATTTCCTGGTATTGTGTGTTTTGGGGATTTATTTAATGGGTTAGTAATTCTGAAAATTACTTAAAAACCTCAATAATTATAAGAAATTCCAAAGGTTGCTAGGAAAATCTGGGAAAAAAAATACTTTGTCTACTAAATAGATAAAAGTAAATTGTTACTCCTTTGCACTCACTTCATGCACTTGAGATTACTTACCAGAAGTATGTATAAAATTGCATGAATATTGTAGGATATTGGGCATCACTAAGTGGATATTTGCACGCCATGAATGACTGTAATTGTATCACCTAGACTTATTTCGTTGGCATAAAGTCATACCACTGTTAAACCTGAAGTTTACAGAGCTATATCTTTTTACCATTGAAAGGTAAAAACTTGGTAGTTGGTGAGATATCGTGTCTATTCTACTCTGGAGTGTTACTGGTAGCCCTGAAGGCACTTTACCAGGGTCTATTGCTCGTTGTAGGACCAGAAGTCCACATGCGAGTATTACTCCACCTTACACCACATTGTCTCTGGACTAAGTTTAGGTAACTCGTATGTTACCAATAAACAGGTGCATTTATAAATAAGAATATGCTTACGGTAAACAATAGGGAGATCAGTAGCATTCTCCCCATTATCCCTTAGCATTATTTAGATGTTATTTTCCTACATGAGTAGCATTAATTGTAAAATACAGCTCTTGTCGAGCTTGATCTTGCTCATGAAGAGCACCTCTCATCTTTTGCTGAAATTATGCCTTAGATAATTATTTTCCCAGATACCATAAATATTTGATCTAATTTGTTCTGTTAAATTCTTACCCCTGCTGAGTAGTTGCTTAATAGAACACATTACCAGTAGCATATCTTACCTGAAGTAAGATTAATTAAGCATGCATTGAATAATATTTGTAAATATTATGCCTGATATTTGACATGACTCAGCTCATTATTGCCCAGATATCAATAGAAAAAGTGTCCTTCTTGAAGACACAAGAAATCTAGTTAAATGTTAGATACCAGAAGGATCACCTCGATTAGAAAATGCTATAAACCTCAAAGATTTTACGTCTATATATAACCCTATCTTCCATATTACCAAGTGTGCGTTGTTTTCATGTCAATAAAATTATACTATTGAAGTAGTATAATAATAATTTATTGTTAAATCTCTGAGTTAATTTGAAGCAAACGCCAGAAGCATACGCTCTCACTTGGAATTTTATGGTTAGCGTAAAAAGGGGAAGGAATTTGGGGTATATGAGGAATATTGGAACCTCCGAGGCACAAGCCGGAGAGTACAGACAAGCATTGTGGCATATCCTAAATCAAATACAGAAGCAAATAAGCCTGAAGCTATAATTTTGAGAGATAATTGAATCTACTATCCACTGTTGGCAATCATTGCAAACCCCGAAGGGTAATTGATTTATCTCCAGTAATATGCTAGTCGCCAGCATGCGACCACATATACGGGTATTACACGGTAGCATGAATCTACTGCACATATACCACTGAAAGCTAACCATTTGTCTGAAGCAAATATAACTCTCACATATTAGATGACCTATTGGATATTTATGATCCCGAATGATCTAAATATGTCATATTCAATTGGCATTATAAATTATAATAGGGCATATAAATTACCTCCCAAATTAATCACATATATTTTTAAAGAATAATTATTCCATCTGGGAGGCTAGAATAGAAGTACATTCCAGCATAATGTATATATATATTCTATGCAGATTAATCGATGGTCATGTTTTATGTGATAGTGTTATATTTATATTTTTTTCAGCATCCTGAAGATGTGTTTTATGCTGTCAAAAACATAATACTCTTGATAAGATCAAAACATGTTGCACTAACAAAATCTGAAGTTTGTGTGATCCAATTTTAAGATAGAAGTATGACAAATTAGATCATAATATTGCGCAATATATAAGAAACTAGAATATTTCTGCTATCACGGGATAATAACCTAACAGATGTTTGGAATAGTCTACTAGAAGTAGAGATGCACAATTTTCATACATTAATAAATATCTAACTTACTGCATTCAGAAAAGAACCCCCAATCAAGATTAGTGCGTATTATGAGAACCAATCATTTCCCATATGATATCACCACCACAGCATACTAAGGGAATTTTAAAGTATGCTATTAAGCAAGATCACATCTCGGCATTAGGGGGAGAGAAATGCCCAATATTTCTGAATGCCGAGATATTTTTCTAAAGAAAGATATTTACTATATGGTCCATGCACTAACTAAGCTAAATATAAGTTTAGCTGATACTCCTATACGCCCGAAGCGGAGAGACTACCAGATTTCTTTGCTCGTTGCATCGAGGAGTTATATAGTATTTACCTGAAGTACATATGTCGCTAAGTTTGGAATACCCTAGGATGAATAGTATGTCCATCTTTTTTTTTGATCCCTGAAGGAACCCAAAGCTCGATCCCTGAAGGACTTGGTATTTTAATAAGAAATTAAATTACAACATGTATACATATGTATACAAAACTCGTATTTGATAAACTCTTACTTGAAGAAAGAGTATCTCCTAGAAGAGAGAGCATTTCCCCGAAGAGAAATCACCAGTTGATCGAAAAATACATCAACGATTAAGTGATCCCCAGAAGTAGATAAGGACCCATCCAAGACCCAAGGAAATGAAATGAAGAGGCTAAGAACCTGAAGTTCACCACATAAGCACATATGAAATGCATCTCCTACCAGAAGATGATGGAGTACCAATATCTCTATTACCGTGAAGTATGACCATGCTATTAGTTCTGTAGAACAGACTTTTGGTCATATGGTACTATTCAGAGATGGTTGCTAAATGTTAAAGGACCGGAAAGGTTTTAATAAGTCACATCCTGAAGAAATATAGTATTGCAATTAATTACCCCCTATATCCTGATTAGGATAAATATACTGGCCTGCATTTATTTCTTAAAATGAATTAAAGGTAGTGGAACAATAAGACTTCACCAGAAGTGGTCTTCAGGGGGAGCATATGCTAAAATTTTATACTTATGCATGCGATTCAGAAAATCTTGACTTTGATCAAACTCAGAAGGTATTGAGTTGATGATCACGACCTTGAAGGTTTACCACCTATCGATATATGTCCAATTGATGGACATGAGAAAGGTCTTGAAGATCATAATATATCCTGAAGATAGTTTATAAATTCTGAAGATAAGTATTGCAAATCCTGAAGAAAAACGCTGTACTCTTTTCTCTTAGTAAGTTTTTCCCATTAGGTTTTCTTGCTTGAAGAGTTTTTTTAATGAGGCAACAACTGCAATACAATTTTAATGTGTGCTATGTACTCTTTTCTCCATTCTTTTTTTTCCCACTAGGTTTTTGGAAGGAGTTTTTTTAATGAGGCATATGCATATCGTGGTATGAAGTCTCACCATAATGTGCTTGGCTTAAGTGAATGATTAGTCACATTCAGAAGTTATGTGACAAACACTGTTGATGAACCCTACTATTATCTATGAAGATAGTACAACTTATGTGGCACAGATGCAAATGGGCTATATTAAAAGTAATATCCCAAGTATATTACTCCTAAATTCTTTTATTCTCACGAGCTCCAGAGGAATGAAGAGAGAAGACACTGAAGGTAAGCCTCGTGATAATTCGACTTATTTATTTACAAAATCTCTCACAGTTTTTAGCTTCCAGAAGTGCGTTCGAGGCATTGGTATGAGACGATTTAGAGAATTACAAGGTTCAGGGGGAACGAATCCACGAATCATAGCCCATATGTAAATCTAGAAGACTTACATAATCCTGAAGATCTAAATGTTGCACTTTTTCCCTTTGTGAGTTTTTTTCTAAAGTTTTCTCACGCAAGGTTTTTAATGAGGCAACAAGTGCATCACAAGGAATGGATGCAATGTACTCTTTTCTCTATCCCCTTTTTCCCACTAGATTTTTGGGAGGAGTTTTTGACGAGGTATATGCATATCGCGGTATTCGCCCAAGGGGGGGTGTTACGAAACCTAGGGTTTCAATTATAGGTAAATACCCAAACTACCCCTGCTCTATTCTTACTATAAATATGCGGGCGTTGTACCATGTAATAGCAGTAGACAAGATCAATAAAGATTACACTCCATTACTCTATTCTTTGGTGTTATTATGTATGCTATTGGATTGCTATCCACGATTGTATTATATATTGCGTTGCTATTCGTCGATCAACATTATTTCTCAACAAGGTGGACAGTTGCGCGTGCTTCTCCCATCCGATCCCACGTCAGCATTCAACAATCCTCCATTCTCATTCAATCCGAGGTTATAATACGCGTATTGATTAATTATTAGTTTGACAGCTTGACCTCCCTTTCGGTGATCCACGCACAAGTAAAAGAAAAAAAGGTTGGTTTTCCAAGTAGGTATAGTCTCCTGCAATGAAAGAGGTATTGGAGAAACTAAGGTGAGAGCTTATTTAGGTTTGAAAGCTTAAAGTTTATAATTTTTTTAATATAACTGTTAAAAATATATTATAGCTGTCGATAATTTTTTAACGTAATTAAATTTAAAAAATAAAGAAATTATATCATCATAGACAATATAAAGAAATAAAAGAAAAAAGATAAAAAAATCTCTAAAAAATTAAAAAAAAGACAAAATTAAAAAACTAGAAATTCAAATGAGTAGAGCCTAAACCATCTATTCTTTGGTGTGTATGCAATTTGTCAAAAGTAATCGGAATACTGCATCCGCGGGCCTGCAAATTAGCGATTCCGTATCTTGTACTCTTGTGTACAAAAGCGTAGCAAATCATCCAAACAATATTTTTTTTGACGAGGAACGAAACAACATATCTGTTCACGGCCTCCCTGAATTGTATGTGGCCAAGATGTCTTGATATCAACCAGGAGAATATTTGGGGGGAAAAATCACATCTATTAATACTCCAACAGAATTAAGAACAATCTAAACTCTGCTAAAAAATAGTTGAACTCCAATGCAAAGCCACGCAAATAATCAATAAGAACATTAGAGATGAATCACTAGAAAAAAAAATTGATAGAGAACAGCAGGAACATAGTCTTTATTAATTTTAGATACAATTTTCTTGTACATAGACTTTTCTATTTATAGTCAAGACCCCTTAGGGATTGTTTCGGTATTTAGTCATATCGTAACATTTTAGTTTTCATACAAGGAACATCTAATATCACAATTACAAATGGTTCGGGTATTTCATAAGAGTGTCTAAGTTGATGAGCTCTCATTGTAAGAGAAGATGGTGAGTATATTTCAGTTAGTAAAATTGATGAAGAATATACACTTGTTGCAAATGACCATGCAGGTAATGAGATTGACATTACTGATGAACAAGAAGAACACTTGAGTGCTGAAGTTTCAAACAAGTACATGAGCCTTATAGTGAAGCGTGTGCTTAGGCACAAATGGAGAGTGCTGAATAGGACCAACGACACAATTGTTCCAAACCAAGTTTAGCATCAAGGAACGTTCGTGTCATGTTATTATTGATGACGGAAGTTACAATAACTTGGTTAGTTTAGAGATGATCGAGAAGCTTAGCTTGACTACAAGTCCTCACCTACGTCCTTACTACATTCAATAGTTCAACTCATGTAGTAAGTTGAAGGTAATCAAAACTATAAAATTATAATTTTTGCTTGGTTCAAATTATGATTATGTTAATTACGATGTCGTGCCTATGCAATCATACTCCTTACTCTTAGATAGACCTTAGCAGTTTGATAAGGATTCCACGCATTATGGTCGAAATAATCAATATACTCTCATATATAAGGGCAACAAAATTGTTTTACACCCAATATCTCCTAAAACCATTATTAAAGATGAAATTGAATGATTTGAACGTAAGAAAAAGGAGAATATTAAAAGTGAGAATCAGACAGTAACTAAAAAATACTTTCCACCTAAAAAGAAAAAAGCAAAAGAATTAAATGCTAGAAAGAATCAGACAGCCCTGGAAGTGGAGACGGCGCGAGGTAAACCTAGCCTGCCTCTTCCGCCTTGGACCGTCTTTTTCCGCCTTAGATCGCTTTCTTCCCACCCAGCCGCTCAGCAGCCTACAAAGGGATCAAGGCGCGGCGACTAGCTGTCGCCCACTGCCTACGTGCCACCTTGGTAGGTGCCCAGGCCGTCTTTTGGAAAACTGGTCTTTATTAATTTTAGATGTAATCTCTTTGTTTATAGACTTCTCTATTTATAGTTAATACATCTTAAAGACGATTTCGATATTTACTCACATCATAATATTTTAGATTTCATAACAAACTCAACTGGATCGAGATCCACATCAAGCTGTAACCTAGCCCGACACCCAAATGGAAGAATCACAGTGAGCTGTACGGATGGGTCACCACGTGGCAGAATCTTGGCTGCCAACTCCTTTGCCGACAGATCCCTCCAGTCCCCACGCCGTAGCCATCCGCCAACTAATCAGCTGTAGGAAAAAGAAAGACAGGAAAAAATATCTTGCACATGCAGGACAGCACTT
Organism: Melocanna baccifera; assembly: GCA_036346265.1. Classification (NCBI taxonomy): domain Eukaryota; kingdom Viridiplantae; phylum Streptophyta; class Magnoliopsida; order Poales; family Poaceae; genus Melocanna; species Melocanna baccifera. The sequence continues at coordinate 14,355,588 of CM070709.1, forward strand.
GCAGCCAAGGGGCCCACTGAACAGTTTGTATGGGTTGAGAGTAGAACTAACCTTTCTAATAGGGGTACGTTTCAACTGTCTGAATCCATGTCAAATAGGATTTGTGGATGAGAGAAGGTGAAGGTTGTGCCTATAAATTTTGGTTGAAAATAAATAATAACAGTTGAAAAAAATATCTTTTATAAGGAAAGTATAAGTACTATAAAAAATGAGCGAGAGATGTATGTACGAGATGGGAAAAAGAGAAATGGGATACGTGATATGCTCGTGATTCTCTGACTTATCCTCAGAGTGAGACGAGAGTGGAAGGAGTAGAGAAGTCGTTTCGAAAAACTATGTATTCGTATTGGCTTTCGACTTTTCCAAACATAAACAAGAAGCATAAGCTAATATGAACTTGATCTTATAGATGATTTTCTACTATTTATACCATTACATAGATAACACATTAATTATATAAACCATTGTAGATAGCTATATAGATAACTTATTGTATAAGTTATCTTTAATTCTATCTATAAATAATATAAAAATATATTACATACCATTACCATCTATACCACTGTATATATACTCTAACCAACTACATATCAACCGGTGTGCTTCCGAGACCAGATGGACGGTATTAGTGACACCCTTGGGCAGTTAACAGACACATCAGCGCGCTATGATGGGCTCGTTTGGGGAGATCTTTTCGAAACAAACCAAATATCCGTTATGATTTATAGCATGGCCATATTCTGGGCACAATGCATGATAACGTAGTTGTTCGTCACATTTCTCTGGCACGATGTGTGATAACAGAGTTCTCTTGCCATATGCATTTCGAAGATAAAACCCATTCAAATTTCCATGTGATGTATCAAAGAGTGAAGCAAACCATACAGTAATTTGTTAGGCGCGGCTTAAAACGGCTTAAAACCAGTTTTTACTTCTGTCTTTTGTTTTTTTACTATTCAGTAATTTCATTTTTTTATTTTTAGATTTTTAGGTTTTTTTTGCCTTTCTATTTTTTCCCATATTTCTTTACATTGTCTGTGATAGGTTAATATATTTTTTTCCTATTTTTCTATTTTTAAAATTTAATTATACTAAATAAACTAACTCAGTTACAGTAAAAAATAAATCAGTTATAATAAAAATATAAATCAATACTAGACTGAACGCTACCTTACACAACCTCTGAATCCTTGACCTTTCCTGACGAGCCCCCATTTCTTGCTTGGTCAGAAGATCACGGCTAGCCAGGGCGGCGTTCTCTAGCTTGCTAACACACCCTTTGGAGAATCTTTAATTAAATAATTAATTCACAAGCCAATCAAGCGATATCCCTAATTTCGAAAAATTAATTAGAAAGGTGTCGTGCTAACTAGTGTGACGCAATTTGCGCAAAAAGATATATTATAAATCGAAAAATAGCATCTAATTTGAGGCTAACTAGTGGGACACGGTTTCCCCGTCTCTACTAATCTTGCCTAGCTAGTTGGTCAGTACGCCCTCATGTTTGTTAACCAAAAGGCTACTTTTGTAGTAGCTGAGAAAGATTGCAGCAACAACAATTGATTAGAAATGTGTTGTGAAAAAGGGAGAGGAAGTTGACTTGCATGATGGATGTTAACTCTGCCTTGGGTGCCAGGGAGACTGGTTACTTGAGCGAGTTGCTTGGAAAAAGAATGGAGGCTCCCGAGTCGTAGGGGCGAAGAATGCACGGCAGCGCACGCCCTCCATCTCAAAAGTTGGCTTTCTTCACGCGCTGGATCTGTGAGAATGGGAATTGGAGCAGTACTTCAAACCGGCCGCTCACTGCCATGGAAATTTGGTCGGAAAGAAAAAGGTGCGGTTCTTTCCAGCCCGTGTAATCTGGCTTTGGCTTATATAAATTAAAAGTCGAAATGAACATATTAGTTTTTAATTTGGATTTTTTAGTTTTTTTAGTATTTTTTGCTTTTACTTTTTTCCTTCTTTTTCTTTTTGTATTATCCGTAAAGATATAGCGGTGGTTTTTCTTTTTTTTCTTTCTCTTTAATTGAATGATTAAAAAAACTAACAATCGTTATAGTGCAATTCAGCCAAAAGCTAACAACTAAAGCCAAAAGCCGCTAAAATAAGCTGGACTGAACGGGTCCTGACTTATAGTTTCTTTCAAATAAACAAACTAGACTTCCTTTTTTGTCGTTTCAAAGCAGTTTATTGGGGTAATCTTTTTAAAGCGGTTTATTAACTTATCGACATTCGATTAATTCACACAAACGCTTGTGTTAGAGCCAAAAGCTATCACCCGCAGCTGAAAAAAACTCACCTAAAGATACAGTGGCAAATCTTTTTAAAGCGGTTTATTAACTTATCGGTATTCAATTAATTCACACAAACGCTCGTGTTAGAGCCAAAAGCTATCATTCGCAGCTGAAAAAAACTCACCCAAAGATACAGTGGCAAATCTCTCTTGTTATTATTTTGCACTTGAATTCTTAAAGTAGAACTTATGCGATTAATATTTCCGCGAACTTTTAGATAAAATTGAGGGCCTGTTTTTTTGCTGCGGTTTATGACTTTTGGCTGAAATTTTTGAATTTTAACTGTTTACGACAGAGATTACGGAGAAAGATACTCGTTTGCGATTTTGGATGGTACAGATGTTAGGTTTTTAACGTGTATTATAATTAACTTGTAGACTCTATTTAAAAAATAATTTGTTTAAAAGTTAGGTACTGTAGCAAAAGTTAAAAGTTATTTTGAGAAATTGAAAAGAATATGTCCTGAATGTCTTGGATGTTTTCTTATTTGTATTATCATTTTTCAGATTCTACCTCGTTTCACCGCGGTTTGTTCAAAACGCGAATCCATGGGAGAGCGGAACACATAGATCCCATCGACAGGAACACGCTGCCCACGCAGCAACCGAAGCAGCCCCAAGCTAACGCATAAATCAACACGAAAAGACAAAAAGAATATCACAAATAAAATTTACGATTTATTTGTGATATCACAAATAAATTTGGCGAGCACTTAAAGTCTTAAAGATCACAAATAAACTTTAATATTATTAACATAGAAGGGAATGAGTAATTTTTATATTATTCAAAAAAGAAGAGGAAAAAAGTTAAATGCTCTCCTTTTTAAACGCACGCCACCCCGACCCCGAGTCGTCGTCGTCCTCTTCTCCCCCGCGTCCAACACCAGCACGAGCGACACGGCGACGAAACCTAAGGAAGAGGAAGCGAGGCGGCGCAGCCAGCCAAGCTAGGCGGAGCGAGCTAGTGTTTTTCTCGACCGAACCCCGAGGTGCGTGCCCCTGCTTCTGCTCGCGATCCTGCCGAATCTGTGCCTGCGCGTGTGCGCTGGGGTTCGAATTTTGGGGGCGGGGAATGCGGGATCTGGGGAGCGCGGGTTCGATCCAGGTCGCGCTTCCCCGCGCCAGATCGCTTCTTAGTTTCGTTTAGATTCGATTGCCTTCCAGTTTGGATTTGATTGGTTCCTGTCCTTGCGCTAAATTCGGGGATAAAAATGGTGATCTGGGAAGTAAGGCGATCCGAGAGAGAGGGAGAAACTGGGTGGTAAAATTTCCTTCTGTTCTAATGCGCAATTCATGGTGTGATTCCCCTCCCCTTGTCCCATCTCGTTCAAAATATCTTGTATCGCCAAAAAAAATCATTGAGTTTATCATTGCGTAAGATACAGTAGCGCACATTTAATAGGATGGTAGTTTTGTATTCCGGTAAGATTCTTGTGTTGGGAGGAGATTTGTGGGTGATTCTTGCTGTTTCTGCTGCAGGTTGTGCTATTTGAGGCCAGCAAGCCTGGCTAATTGGGATGGATCTGGTGGGATCGCTGCTGGTGAGCATGACCCGCTTGGTTGATCCCTCCGGGCTCCAGTTCTTGGGGTGGCTCATCACCGCCGGCTCCTTCGGCCTCGCGGCGCTCATCTACGCGCTCCTCAGGCTGCAGAGGGAGGCGTCGCTCTACTGGATCAAGGCGGCCGCCAGGGAGAAGAGGGCCGCCTGGAAGGCACTCCAGTGCCCCAGCTCGAGCCACACCTGGGCCGAGGATTGCTTCCGAGGCGGCCAGCCTTCGACGTGCTGCGTGTGCCTGTCGTCGCTGGGCTCCACTCAGGGCATGGGCTCCAGGGGCGCTGACGCTGACGTGGTTCACCGGTGCTCTGTGTGCGGGGTGGCGGCCCATTGGTACTGCTCGCCGGGTGCTGAGAAGGATTGCAAGTGCGTCACGCAGGCTGGTGCGTCTGCTTTGCTGCATCACTGGTCGGAGAGGTGGGTGGAGCTGGATGACAACCCGGAGATATCCTCCTTCTGCTACTACTGCGATGAGCCATGTGGTGTGCCGTTCCTTGGTGTCTCTCCTATATGGCGCTGCCTGTGGTGCCAGAGGCAGATCCATGTTGATTGTCATGCAAAGCTGTTGAAGGAGACAGGGAACACTTGTGATCTCGGCCTGCTCAGGAGGCTTATTGTTCCTCCTCAATCAGTGAAGGAAGTTGGTCAAGGTCCCGCAATCAGTGGAGTGCTCAACTCAATCAAGGAAGGGTTTGTTACTTCATCGGTTAGGGGTCGGATTAGGAGGCCAAGGAGCAAGAAGCGCATTAACAACCATCCTGGTGGTAAGACGAATCCGACTTCCACAAACAGCTCAATCCTTGACTCGGTGCTTGAAGGATTTGCTAGACTGCAGAACCTCAATGGAAAGTATGCACTAGCAGATCCTAAGTTGTCTGAAAACTCTCTGAAGCAAACACATGGATCTGATACTCCTAATGGAGGGAAAAGGAAGTATGAACTCATAGATTTGCCACAAGATTTGATGCCATTGCTTGTTTTCATCAACGGCAAGAGTGGAGGCCGAAATGGGCTTTCTCTTAGAAGAAGACTGAACATGTTGTTGAATCCTGTACAGGTAATTTGCCTTGTTCTTTACTTTGGAAAGCGGAAACAACTCATTCTTATCAGCTGCTGAGTCAAATAAACATTTTTGCAAGTTCTTCTAGCGTTTGATAAATACATCTGCAGAAACATTGTAACCAGCAAATACCTTAGTTCATTCAAGACTTCTAGTTAAGTAGTTAAATTATCATGCCTGATATAGGTTCTGGATTGGTCTATTGCCATTTAACGGTTGCTCGAATAATAAACTTGTTTTATTTTTCTCTTCTATTAGGCACTTGCAGTGTGTTCTTCCTACCAAATAGGCACTGAAATCTGACACCAAAGTTTATATTTTTGTTAATGTATAATTACCATTAGTTTCTTTACCGGTAGTATTGATTGTAACAGATTTGACACTCTAATCTTGATCTGACAATTTCATTTTTTTATTTCAGATAAGTGAGCTAAGTGCTTCTCAGGGACCTGAAGTTGGATTGCAACTATTCTGCAATGTAAAACATTTCAGAATCCTTGTTTGTGGTGGGGATGGTACTGTAGCATGGGTTCTTGATGCCATTGAAAAGCAGAACTACGAATCTCCTCCCCCTGTTGCCATTCTTCCACTAGGAACAGGAAATGACCTATCACGTGTTATGCGCTGGGGTGGAGGTTTGTCTTCTGTTGAAGGACAAGGGGGGATATGTGCACTTCTAAATGACATTGACCACGCAGCAGTTACAGTGCTTGATCGCTGGAATGTAGCCATCAAAGAGAACAATGGAGCAGAAGGTCAATGCACCAATCAAGTAAAATTTATGACTAATTATCTAGGTATGCCACATCCTTCAACTTCCACCATCTTACTCAACATTTCTTACACTACATTTCTCACTTCAGCCAGAAGTTGCTGAATATGTTCTCTTTTCTGTTGACCTGTAGGTGTTGGATGTGATGCCAAGGTTGCATATGACTTCCACACTACTAGGGAGGAAAGACCAGATAAATTTTGCAGTCAGGTAAGGATATCTTTTTTCCTTCCGCAGTTTACATCTTTCTGCAAATTGATATTTCCCTATTAGGAACACAAGGATTTTCTCAGTCCTGTAGGAAATGGGCTGTTTCTTGTGAAATTCCTGCAATCCAGACAGCCTAAGCTGTTGATCTTTTGTTACCTTCTAGCCTTATCGTTTATGTCAGCAAAAAAGTCAATGCAATTATTTTCTACTGTTCAGTTTGTCAACAAGTTGATATATGCTAGAGAAGGTGCTAAGGACATGATGGATAGGTCATGTGCTGATTTACCATGGCATGTTAGCCTTGAAGTTGATGGAAAGAACGTTGAAATTCCAGAGGTAACCTGCTTTATATCTTTCATGTATCTCCACTTTCTGATATATTGTCGGAGCTTCTTATCTGCTTTTCTCATCAGGATGCAGAAGGTGTGATTGTTCTGAATATCGCTAGCTACATGGGTGGTGTTGATCTTTGGCAAAATGATAATGAACATGACGATGATTTCAGTTTGCAATCAATGCATGACAAAATGCTTGAGGTGGTCTGTATATCTGGGACATGGCATCTAGGCAAACTGCAGGTAAACAAAATCTGCATTCTTAACATGCTATTAACTTATTCTCTGTCTTTCCATTTTCCAAAGCTTCTGTTGTCACTGCTGCTTCGTAGTAGTATTAACCTTTTGGTAATAATGTTGAGGTAGCAACTTACATAGAATAATTTTTCTGTGGTTGATAGGTAGGACTTTCAAGAGCACACCGGCTAGCCCAGGGGAAAGTTATAAGGTTGCACCTCCACAGTTCATTCCCTGTTCAGGTTGATGGTGAACCATGGATCCAGCCACCTGGGTGCCTTGAGATATCTCATCGTGGACAGGTACTTTTATCTCTTTAGGTACACTGGATATGCGTGATAGAATTTACATATATAATCTTTTTGCACATGAAGATGCTTGTCCATATAATGGAATAAATAAATTTAATTGTGTTTTGTGAAATAATGTGAGCTTTGTTGAAGATCTCTAGAAGTTGCGACTTTAATAAATGTTTCCTAATTCTAATTGTGTATTATGGGATCTTAAGTCATCTGCTTGTGTCAGTTAGTCAAATATGATAGTAAAATAGAGTCACACAACTGACTGACCAATTTCATGTAAGTTTCAGCACGCCGCATCTGGTGTTCAAATAGACAATTATTAGTTAAGTAGTGCAATACGTAATGAAATGGTTTAATGGATGATGCCTTGCTGTCGTGCAGATGTTCATGTTGCGGAGGACGTCCGAAGAGCCCACTGGGCATGCCGCTGCAATCATGAGTGAGGTCCTCGTGAATGCAGAGTGCAACGGCGTGATTGATGCTGCTCAGAAGAGGTTGCTTCTCCACGAGATAGCACTCCGTTTATCCTCTTGACACTCCATACAGCCCCCTCCCCTCATCCCACAAACCTAACAACATACTGTAAGGTCAATACCAGGCCCGCTCCCTTTTTGTGTTGAGAAGTCCGTTACTTTGCACAGACGAGGAAGGCATACCTTTATACGGTAGATGTGACGTATACACTGAGGAAATAGAAAACTTCCCACGTTCGTGATTGAGTACTGTACCTTTTCAGATATGTTCTTTGCTGGCTGGGCTCATCTGAGGTGCCAGTTGAAGTGGCTATCAAGGTGAGAGCATGTCAGCTCATACAAGGATTTCTGTATTGCATAGGGCATTGTAATTGCGAATAGGGCTCGAAGAGCATTGTAACTAGAGAGTGCGCGTCAGTGGCTTTTACAGAGGTATAGATGTAAGTTTTGTCTCCCTTTCTGAGAAGCATTGTCTGGTTTTTGCTGCTTCTGATCAGTGACTAAGATTTTGTGGTGCTGTCGTGAATAAAACCATGGTGACGAATAAAATTACTCGGTAAAATTCCAGCAAATCATTTTGGTCTCTGCAGCTCGAGGAACTGGGTAGCTGCCAATTTGCTCATTCATATGCAATGTATGCCGTTGATTGGAAATCGTATAATCTGTTATCATGTAGGCGCTCATCATGCGCATGCCTTTCTGTTTCATTTGTGTTGTTGAATGGTATTTGTGAAAGTTCGTTTCTTCAGTGTAGGCTTGAAACCTTGCGGTGTACATCGCATATTATGCTTATGCAATTGCCCGCGGAAAGCCCCTTTTACCACATCCACTGCACACTTTCTGCAGAACATTAGGGTCAGTGTAGAGCATGCATGAAGTCAGCATCTTGTAAAAGAGATTCATAAAAGTGAATAAAAAACCACCATCTTAGCCTCACCCTTCACATCTACTGCAATTATCGCAGCAAGCAGGCTTGTAATTCCCACCATACTATCTATTTCAACGAAAGGAAAGAAAATTCAAAACCAGTAAAGATGGCTAATGATCAATGGTCTCGTCTTCAGAGTTGTAGTGCAAGCAACGATCTTGATGCGGCCATCTGTTTTGACAAGCTATCTAGTAAAGATGGTTAACTGTTGACCGCAGTTAGCCCCTTAACGCCCATCCTTATTTTTCAGGGGACTTGGTTACATTTTGATTGGGCTGTCAGGAAAAAAATGGATGGTATTGACAGTCACTTTTGAATTCCACATGAACCTTGCAAACATTCAGAAATCTCAATGGTGGTTGGTCTGTGTCTTCAAAGTGTGATGACGAATTAGTGCTACTGGGTGCCAGTTTACCTCAATTTATCTTTTGGAACACTTGCACTCCAATGAAATGGTTGCTACGACTTCACCAGATTTCTACAACAGAAGCAAATACACAAAGGTATTCTATTCACCATGGAAATTGGCAAAAGGAGAAGTATCAACTGACAAACCTAGTTGCAAATCTTACAATCAGATTAGTCAGTAATCAATGTTTATTATTACACAGGAAGAATACAATACCTTGAAGATCAAACAAACTAACCATTTCACAGCCATAAAAATATTATGTTTACGAACCTCACACGCCATGTGAACAAATTACCTCTTTTTGCCACCTGAGTAGAGCACTGTACAGACCTTTCCATTAGCTACTACAAACTCTTGCTCATTTCCCACCAAGATAGCTCCTGCCTGAGTCCCTGTCCATGGCCGGCGCGGCCTTGTGCTTGCGCGGCGAGAACGTTTCCCGCGGCAGCACCTCCATGACGGCGAGGCGCTGCGCGTTGCCGCTCTTGGCCCTCTCCCTGAGTGGAGTCATGGTCATGGTTGTGGGAGCAGCAGGCTCACCGTCACCTTCATGCCATCTCGGCGCCCTGGGGTGCTGAGGCGTCATGAAAAGGTCCTGCCTTGCGAGCTCGACGACGTCGGTGTGCGCCGGACCAGAGGAGAGGGACCGGTAGTACTTCATGGCCTTCTTCTTCTTCAGGACCTTGAAGATCCAGGGGATGAGGCCATCCATTTTTCCCCTTATGCAAGCTAGAGAGGGAGCAAGACTAGAAGAGGTTCTTGAAAGGTACAAGGTATGTATGATGTATCGAAGGTTTGACGAATGACCAGTCAAATGAATGTCTCTTATAACTTGGAGTATTCTCATATAGAAAATTCTATCGACACTTTCTAACATACTATTTAACATAATATTTTCTATTTGAAATTTATTGTTCATACAAGATTATACGTAATGGTAAGCACAGTTCATATACAGAGTATACAGTACTGTAAATAACTGTTATTGCAACGAAGCATTGCCAAAATTTTGGTATGATTGCATTGTTTTATAAATTCCGTTCCTTCTTTTCAAATAGCATATCAAGCTGGATGGCATTGGTTGACCTGGGGGAAGAAGTTTTTGGCCATGCACAACTATGTACCCGGTCGTCTTTTCTTGGGATGACAATAATATTTCGTGATGTGGCATGATAGGGGCTTGGAGGGAAGGACAATAAATTGCTTAAGGTATTATGAAATCAATGGAGAATGAGGTTTCTAAAATATCCTTTCTTGTCGAGATCCAGCTACTCAGGAAAAGAATTGTAAGTAATTAGCCAATGGTAGCTTTAGTGTTATATTGGAGCTAATTCCCACCATTTGCAAGTAAATGAACCAAGAAAGCTTACATGACTGTGTCAAGGTCAACTGGATGCATTGCATTGCAATATGTTCAAGTGACGTGGTTGGTTTGTTAGTTTGGAGTTGTAATGTTACAAAGACAAATTAGTACTTCTTAGGATTAAAAATCTTCAGTTTCTTGGGGGTGCAGCTTTTGCACATCTCCTTCATTAGGATTTTTTCCCCTTTTGGGAGAACTTAAGGATTAGGATTGTATAACGAGCATCTCTGCAGTACATATTCGATTACAAGGTTTGAAAGCATATTTGATATCTTCATGGTTGGCAAAAGAAATTCATGTTCATTCAACCTTTTCTTCTCTAAGGTTTGATCAATACAATAAACTAATGATGTAAAATACATAACTAACAGCAGGCTACTCATATTACTTCAGAAAATACACAAGAGAAATATAGTATAAAAGTCGATCAAATGCGCGAACGACTTACTGTTGGGCCTGATGAAGAACAGGAAGTAGTACAGGCACGATGCAGTGCAGAATGTAGATGTTGCAGTGCAATGAGCGGTCGCGCAGATGTGCACTGCCCAGAAACCTTATTGCCGCCCCCGTGCAGGTCTTCACGACAGCAACGGCTTGAAGATACCACCCCTCTTTTTCACGGTGCACGTTGAGAAGAAGAGTCGACGAGTCTTAGACGGTGCAGCACAACAGCACAAGTTCGTAGAATGAAGAGAATGGAGGTAGTGAGTTGCTTGGGTGTCTACTCTAGACGTTTCTAGGCATATATATATATATATATATAGGAAAAATACTTTCTACACCCGGGTGTAATTACACCCACCTCTAATATACCACCTAAACGAATTTGAAATACTCCTTTATCACTTTGGATATACTCGTATACTAATTGTAAGATACTTCAATGTGAATCACATGAAAAAATTGCAAGGGAAACCATTATTTTTAGCATATTTTTTAAATACCTTTATATACGTATATAAAAAGGAGTATGTCCAAAAAAATCTACATACCACCTCTAAAAATTTATTCATACCACTAAGATGGTCTTAAATACTTATATACTACACGTACATACTCTCCGTTACACGAGATACTCCCTACATTGTGAGATACGACATAAGGTGTAATTACACCCGGGTGTAGAAAAGAGGCTTCATATATATATATATATATAGGCAGACTGATAACTGATATGATTAAAAAAGTAATTTATCCACTTGTAACTGACAAATTTAACCAGCCATTTACCCACTGGTAACTGACATATTTAACTAGCCATTTACCTACTGGTAACTGATTGTCATCAAAACCCAATAAAACTCTAAATTCAAACATTTGAATCTCATTCAAACTGAGAGAGAGTGATGCACGGTTCAGTAAAAATAAAGGTGGATTTGGTCTGCTAAGTGGTGCGCCACGCTACACCACGTCATGATCGCAAGTCACAAGTCACGTGATTTTCACGCGAAAATACGCGAATACGCGCTCGCACGTACGTGCGCATGTGTGTGATTAGCCAAAGCTATCTTGATGCCATTCACATCTATAATTCAAGAAGTGGCATGGACTCCACCTTATAAATTGGTCTCCCCTACCTTGCCTTAGCAATATATTACTAAACCTTGCATGCTTTGGAATTAAGAAAATGAGCCTCATTTATAGGCCTATTCTAACAAGCCCCCACCAATTCTAAAGCAAGAAGCAAAAAGATATCAAAGATATTGTGCTGAAATACTGTTAATATACCAGTCTTTTAGTGTAAGTCCCGTACGGATTGAACTTGCACCTAGAATAACAAGATTCGTCTTCTTACAACTGATGAATAGACTATGCCTTGAATTCATAGCTTTTTGTGATCAGATTTCACTTGAAATCTCAACCAGTACTAGGCTGCCAATGAACCATGCCTAAACGGAGTTTTATATGGTCATGCTCCCTTATCTGCTCATGAGCTCTCTAGAGAATGCCCTATTCTCGTAAACTGCGATCACATAGTTAAGCTTAAGTAGGTGTATTCTTTCTAGGTATCCTGCAGGCTAATACCTTTTTCTCATTTGGACAACAGGATACATTAAGGCTTTATGCCAACATTCCATATAGTTGAAAGTACTTTATTTATTAGGATATGGGTACAATCAATATGTACTCTCTTGTTACAACATCAACTTGTTTTTCTTATTATCTAAGTTATGGGATCTCCAATCAAGAAGGTATGGGTTACCATTGTGATGTAACTCTGATGGGTCTCATTCCCATGTCCATAGAAGCAACGGAAATAACTCTCCATGCTAATTCCTTTGTAAAAGGGTCTGTCAGATTTTTTTAGTGTTAATATAGTTGACAACTATCGCTTCAGAGTTTCTCAATTTTCTGACAGATTTAAACCTACGTTTCACATGTCTAGAGGACTTCATATTATCCTTTGTAATTGTGGCTTTGGCCAACACAATTTGATTATCGCTGTACATCAGGATTGCCAGTGTTAGTTTCTCAACCAACGGCAAGTCTATCAGAAGCTCTCTTAGCCATTCAGCCTCGACAGTGGCTGTATCAAGTGCTACAAGTTCTGCTTTTATGGTTGACCTCGTTAATATAGTCTATTTACAAGATCTCTATGAAACTGCAGCACTAGGTAAAGTAAACACATAACCACTTGTAATTTTAATCTTATCAACATCAGAGATCCAATTGGAATCACTGTACCCTTCTAATATAGAAGGGTATTCAGTGTAATGAATTTCATAAGATGTTGTCAGACCCAGATCTGAAATCCAAAATCCTCTGTGATTCCACCGCACTAGTCCCTGGATCAGTAGATAGTGCTCATAGTACATTGCCGTATCAATTCATAAATCGCAAGACATTCATTAAGCCATAATATTATACATTAGAGTTTGAAATATATCACGTCGGGTGATAGTTTACATAGGGGTCGACATGGTCAAATATTTACATGTCAAAAGATAGCAGTAGAAAACGCAAACAAAAGTAGGACCAATAGCGACAAGCAAGCAACTGAGGGGCAAATGTGTGCAAATTGTATTGCCTAACCCCAGGTAGTATAGGTGCACACCCTTCGAGCAAGTCTACTTACCTAGGACTTGAAAATTTTAAATTTGCCCTAATTGCCGTCGTCTGCTCCATTGCTTGGGACTGGTGCGTCGTCGTAGGCATAGTGGTCATGACATCCTGCCTCTGGTGATAAAGATGCGAGGGTGAGCACAAATCCACTGTGCTCCACGAGCTAATACACAGTATGCAATTAATTTAACATACATGGCTTGCTAAGAAAGGGCTCCGGTTGTTTTATTTGTTGGAAAATCACTTTTTTTAAAAGTAATATGATACATAGAAATCTCCTAAGACCTAACAGTTTGGACAAAAATCATAGTGTTTGAAAAAGAGATGTAATGATAGTAGTGGCACAGATTTCATCCACCTTTACATGTTATATGTTACCTACACCGTATGCTAATTACTCAGTGTTATAGTCCTTAAATTATCACTGGGGCGATACCCAGTGCAACACAAAACCAGGGCTGTCCATCGCCCTTCATTTTTCTTCATCCAATTTCCTCCCATAAAGATTATTTTTGAAATACTATATCCTTAGGTTCCCATATCCACCCTTGATCGTGGGCACAGCTATTCGAATAGTTTTGACTCTGCAGAGTGTGTACACTTTCACCATAAGAGACAATCTGCTCGTTGCTCCATTCGTTGCTCCATATGATTCCTTAGTCATGCGGTTGAGTAGATCATCACAATAACTTTTCAAGCTATCTGGCCCCTTGTTCTCATCTCACCCTATGGGCTGCTCCTACTTGCGGTGGGTCCCATACGTTGCACGGAATGTTAACCACTAGTACTAGCGCATTTGGGCTCCACTCCCCACAACGCTAGTACGACAGGAAGACTTCACCCTCCACTTGGTGTCCCTTTAGCCACACCAAGCTCTTGCACTACCTCGCTTCTCTCTCCCTGCCTGTGAGATGAGTCCGAGGTTCGATAGATTTACTTAGCCAAGTTGCACTTTGTAGACTTGTGGTTGCACTATTTTACAATGGGATGTCCTGACCAGATTCGGTCTTGAGGGTTATCTGGGCGGTTCTACCACAATCCACACTCTCGTGCATTTACCGCACCATACCTCCAAACCATCCGCCCATATGTGTAAGCAAGTTGAGGTGTTTGAGGGCATAAAATAATGATTCTTATAAAAATACATGACTATTTCCATCTACAAATTCCCAAATTAGCTCTTTGTAATTGAATATGATGCTTGGAGTATTTTAGCACCCCCGGGTATTTAAGCAGTGATAAGCCATAAGCATAAGCATAACTTATTTTCGAAAGATTACAATTATAATTTTTCTAGGGAAAAACAAGGCTCACTGTTCAATGTACTACGGAGATATATAATATTAGCACTTAACTAATGGTATATAACTAGAGTATTAAAACAGACTCAGAATTGCACATAGAATAATAGCATGCAATTTTATTTATTTAAATGTAAATAATTTGCTGAAATGGGAGATTCAAAATGATCAAAGTATTGACTCGCCTGGGTCACAGTTGCCCTGATCCTAGTGGTCTTGTCTTGCTTCCACCTCGGACTCCTCTTCTTGTGCTTCGTACACTAATTGTTTTTGTTAAACAGAAATTTGAATAAAAATCAGTACAACCAAATAAATTTTCAAAAAAAATTCAAACAAGCTCAAAAATTTATGATTTTGGTTCCATTGGATAGAGGGTGAATTTAGATGAATTTAGAAAATTATTTCACTTTATTTGGAGTTAGGATGAATTAGTTATGATTATTTGAAGTTTTCAGCCTAAATTAATTTGAAACAAAATCTAAAATAATAATTTAATTCGAGGAGAGAGAGTGTGCGTGTGACTGATAGGTGGGTCCCACAGTGGTTTTTATTATTCTTTTCCTTTCTCTAACAGGTAGGACCCACGGGGTTTATTAATTTTTCTTTTCTCTCTGGTCACTGACAGGTGGGACACACAATGAGTTATTATTTCTTTTCGGTTTTACTGACAGGTGGGACCCATGGGGATTACTGTTTTCAGGCCACTGACACCTGGGACCTACTGACGGTTTAATTAAAAAGGGGGCCTGCATGTCAGTGACTATTTAGGACTAATGACTGTGATTACACTAATTAACCTCGGGCTTAATCGAATCGCACAGATGAACAGTGCCTTCGTCTTCCCACCGGCGATAGCGAAGCTCACCGCCAGCGGTAGGAGCGATGGCCAGACATGAACATTAGCAAAACGGTTTGCTCATGCTCGCGCCCACTTCTAGGCGAGCTCGGGCGGCGGTGGAATAGGGAAGAAGGGGCTACAGCTATCCGTAGCATCGGAGCTTAATTAATCGCTAAGGGAGCATCTAGGTAGTGTCACAAAGCTACCTTAAGGATCAGAGAGGCTCAGGGATGGCGGTGGTGGCCGGTCGACGTGAGATGGTGACGGTCCGGGGGAAGCTCACGGCGAGGGGTCAGCTCGAGTAGTGGGAGCTTCGGACAAGGGTTGGGATCATATCACCATGCTCTGAGGATGCTTCTGCTTGGCGGAATTGGCTTGAGATGGCTCCAATCGGCGGTTAGCCCACCGACCAGAGTTGGGGAAGATAGAGCCACCGGCGACCTATTGTGCACAGGGAAGCAATTGCTGGTAGTGGGAGGAAGAGGGAGATGTGAGGGAGCGATCGGCAGCCTTAGCTGGCTTTTATAGGTGGTGGAGCGAGCGGGCTGCACAGGAGCGGTTGGGGCGGCCATGGCGGCAACGCAAGCAGCGGCGTGGCTACAGGGTAGCTGACCTAGATTCAGCGTCACAATGGGACGGGCGACAGGAGAGCGTGCATTTGCTGGCGGGAGCGAGCCGTCATGGTGACGTGGGGTGCTGCTGTGGCCAATGTGGCGGCATGGCGCGGCGGTCTGGCAGCGCACGGAGAGGGACGTCTCTAGGCACACACACACACACACACACATATATATATATATAGGTGATTAAAATAGTCATTTACCTACTGGTAACTAACATATTAAACCAGCCATTTACCCACTGGTAACTAACATATTTAACCAACTATTTACCTACTAGTAACTGCCTGTCATCAAACCCCAATAAAGCTTCAAATTCAAACGTTTGAATCTCATTCAAACTGAGAGAAAGTGATGCATGGTTCAACACAAATAAAGGTGAACTTGGTCTGCCAAGTGGTGTGCCACGCCACACCACATCTATAATTGAAGGAGTGGTATAGACTCCACCTTATAAATTGGTACTAAACCTTGCATGCTTTGGAATTAAGAAAATGGGCCTCATTTATAGGCCTGTTCTAATAGTTATTTATATAACTATCCCTGCATGAACATTTTACCATCCTAACTCCAAAATGATCAGGGGTGCACATTTTCTTAACACTTCACCTACAGATCTGAACAATATATTACTCCCCAGTAACTAAATTCATCTGTTTGTTAGTAAAGCACACACCCTTTGTTCCTAATGTGATGCACATTTCACTCTAACATCCTTTTCCAGTCATATGTTATTGCTCATGATCTTCAGTCCCATTCAATTAATCAAATAGAAGATATTCACAGGTATTACTTAGGCAAATTCTTCGAGTGTTACTGTCATGTGTTACAGGCATCACGGGAAAATTTCAGCACATAACTTATGTAAATGCCCCAATTTATACTTCTCAGTGACACTGTCATGGCTGTTACATGTAGTAAGAGTGGTTCCAACTTCCAAGCAAACCCAACAATTTGTTAACAGACAATGCAAAAGATGACTCCTTTTTGTGTCTAAGTGTAATACTTGGTGTGTGTGTGTGGGGAGGGGGGGGGGGGGGACTTGGGCGGCTTTGGCCCGGCCCAGCCCAAGCCAACCCCCATAATAGCAAGACAGGAGGGGGAGGAGGCCAAATCCGAGCTGCTCTTCCTCCCCCAGTGCTGAATGTCGCCGTCGCCCCCTTGCTCCGCCTGGCCGTGGGCCGTTGCTGCCCCTTCCGGTTGCACGCCACGCAAGAAGGAGACAAGGGGAGAGCCGGGAGCAAGCTGTGAGTGGAGAAGGGCCGGTTAGTCGAGGGAAGAGAAGGGAGGGGCTGGCTGGTGGGGAGAAAGAAGAAAGGAGAGGATGCTATCCAAGTGAAGAAGTGAAGAAGAGGGAGCCGGCCGTGAGAGGAAGAGAAGTAGAAGAAGAAAGAAAAAGAGGAGGGAGCTGGTCGACTGAGGAAAGGAAAAGGAGAAGAGGAGGAAAGAAAAAGAAACAAAAGAATGAGGAAAAGGAGTTTTGGGCATTTTTGGCCCTATGTGACACAGAAATACCAAATTTAACCTCCATATGGTGGGAATGCCATTTCTGGCCCCCTCCCCGAGCGCAGGACTCCGACCGACTGACGTGTGTGCAGTCCCATGCCTTGACACTGTAGCAAGCGAGTCATGTAGCATGGGAGCGCATGATCTCGGTTCTTTTGCCGGTGACCTTCAAATGCCCTAACCTGCTGAATGGTGAGGCCATCTCTAGCTTTTAACGTGAACTGAGGGGCTATCCATCACCACATGCGATGCATGCATGGGGGGCCAGCGCTGCACGGCTGCCGTGTAGGAAGCAATGCGATCAGCGGCAAGTCATGTCGTCGGGGGCGCAAGACCCAGCAAATTCTGTGGTTGGGATTGCACGATCAGACTAGCACTATGTATTTTGTGCTCATCGGCACGAGAATCGAAATCATGCGCTCCCGGACTGCATGACTCAAAATCATGCGATCCCAGATCACATGACTCACTTGCTGCAATGCCAGGGCATGGGATTGCACACGCGTCAGCTGGCCGAATGATGGAGACAGGGTGCCCGATCTTTCGATGAGATTGATAACTATCGATTTGGTGGAGGTGACTCTCGCGATCCGACTACAACCGTACGACGTCGCTTGCACCTTAGCAATCGCTGAACCAACTCCGAGATGTTTTGATCTTGCTGGAAGCACGATCAACCTGAACACGAAGTTCAATCCCTGCAAGCAATCGAAGAACTAGCAAGAATAAGACGAAAAGCAATCTGATATTGCGAATAACAAAGTTGGTATTCAAAAACAAAGGTGGGATCCCGAAGGTAGTCTTGACAGGTGGTCGTCTGACACAACTGAAGAACCGAAGTTTGCGCAAAGGCTAAACCTAAACTCAACGAAATCCAAGTCCTAGCAGGGGGCGGTGGCTCCTATTTATAGAGAAATGACCAGGGGGGACGTCCTAGGGTTACAAGGCCCATGGGCCTAAGTGGTGGGGGCGCAGTACCATTTTTGGATTCAGACTCAGAAATCAACGTGGATTGTTTTGATGATTGCGGCTGGCTCGGATGGAATTTGAAGATGAGGTTAGATCCGTTGGAAAGTAGACTTCATAAGCTTTCCATGAAGTACAAGAACGCCCCAAACGGAGTCCGTATGAAGAAGTTATGCCCGTTTGAATGTGGTACCAATGCAGCAGTCCGAATCCGATTCCAGAACGTGTCCAACTCGGATTCTTGCTTGACTTGATCTCAAAGTGACGTGGTGACCTCCATGATTCCGTCCTTGCATGTCCATGACTCCATGTCCCTTTCCTTCATCCTTTCCCAGGTTCCTAACCACGATTAAATCACTTGCATTAGGTAGCGGTCTATTCTCAGTAATATATGAACCTAGGAATAAATTCACCTGGTAATTAAGTTGACGAGCACGAGCTCGAGTAAGTGGTCCTTATTGTGGATGAGTTGTATCCATGGAAGGGATGTCCTCATCATCCTCCCCTTCTTGTATTTGAGTCGTCCTCGACTCAAGTTCATCTTCTTCCCCCAAATATGGCTTCAAGTCTGCAATATTAAATGTGGGACTAACCCCGAATTCTGCAGGCAGATCAAGCTTATATGCATTATCATTAATCTTAGCTAACACCTTGAATGGACCATCAGCTCTAGGCATCAACTTAGACTTTCGCAACTCAGGAAATCTATCTTTGCGCAAATGCAACCAGACTAAATCACCAGGTTCAAAAGTTAAACTCTTTCTACCCTGACTACCAGCAATCTTATACTTAGCATTCATGCGCTCTATGTTTTCTTTAGTTGTTTCATGCAATTTAAGGACAAATTCAGCACGCTTCTTAGCATCTAAATTCACTTTTTCAGAGATAGGGATAGGTAATAAATCAATAGGAGCATGAGGATTAAAGCCATATACTACCTGAAAAGGGCTCATCTTTGTGGTAGAGTGCAGCGATCTATTGTAAGCAAACTCTACATGAGGTAGACATTCTTCCCACGCCTTCAAGTTTTTCTTCAAGATAGCCCTCAACATAGTTGATAGCGTGCGGTTGACAACTTCAGTTTGTCCATCTGTTTGTGGGTGACAAGTAGTAGAAAACAGCAGCTTGGTACCCAATTTAGCCCATAATGTGCGCCAAAAGTGACTCAAAAACTTCGCATCTCGATCTGAAACAATGGTATTGGGCACTCCATGTAGTCGAACAATCTCTCTGAAAAATAAATCAGCAACATTTGTAGCATCATCGCTCTTATGGCAAGGTATAAAATGTGCCATTTTAGAAAATCTATCGACCACCACAAAAACACTATCTCTCCCCTTCTTTGTGCGAGGTAATCCCAAAACAAAGTCCATTGAAATATCCTCCCAAGGAATGCTAGGTACAGGAAGAAGCATATATAAACCATGTGGATTAAGTCGGGACTTAGCTTTATTGTAGGTAGTGCAGCGAGATACATAGCGCTCAACGTCGTGCCTCATCCTTGGCCAATAGAAGTGTTCAGCGATGATGTCCTCCGTCTTTTTGACACCAAAATGACCCATTAATCCTCCCCCATGTGCCTCCTGTAATAACAAACGACGAACAGAGCTGGCTGGAATGCAGAGTTTGTTAGCTCTAAACAAAAATCCATTATTGAAAGCAAATTTATTCCAGCATCTACCATTTTTGCAATTGGACAGGGCATCTTTAAACTCATCATCAGAGGTGTATAGTTCCTTTATTGTCTCCAAGCCAAAAATTCTACAATCAAGTTGAGACAACATTGTATACCGTCTAGACAAGGCATCAGCAATCACATTTTCCTTCCCTTTCTTGTGTTTTATGACATAAGGAAAAGATTCAATGAATTCAACCCAACGAGCATGTCTACGGTTCAGTTTAGATTGACTTCTAATATGTTTCAATGATTCATGATCAGAATGGATAACAAATTCTTTGGGCCATAAATAATGTTGCCATGTTTCTAAAGTTCGAACAAGGGCAAGTAATTCCTTATCATATGTAGAATAGTTCAAACTAGGTCCACTCAATTTCTCACTAAAATAAGCAACAGGTTTACCTTCTTGTATCAACACACCACCAATTCCAATTCCACTAGCATCACACTCAAGTTCAAAAGTCTTACCAAGTCGAAGTTGGAGCAATGGTGCATTTGTGAGCTTTTCTTTGAGAAGGTTGAAAGCTTCTTCTTGCGCTTTTCCCCATTTAAATGAAACACCTTTCTTTGTTAATTCATTAAGTGGTGCAGCGATGGTGCTGAAATCTTTCACAAAGCGGCGATAGAATCCCGCAAGTCCATGAAAACTCCGCACTTGTGTGACCGTTTGTGGTGTTGGCCAACTTTTTATAGCTTCAATCTTGGCTTCATCTACTTCAATTCCCTGCGGAGTAACAACATAGCCAAGAAAACAAACTCGATCGGTGCAAAGGTGCACTTTTCGAGATTACCAAACAAACGTGCATCCCTCAAAGCAATGAAAACAGCACGTAAGTGTTCAAGATGTTCATCTAGTGACTTGCTGTAAATCAATATATCATCAAAGTAAACTACCACAAATTTACCAATGAAAGTACGTAAAACTTCGTTCATTAATATCATGAAAGTGCTAGGGACATTAGTTAATCCAAAAGGCATCACTACCCACTCATATAATCCGAACTTAGTTTTAAATGCCGTCTTCCATTCATCTCCAAGTTTCATTCTAATTTGATGGTATCCACTACGCAAGTCAACTTTAGAAAACATTGTAGAGCCACTTAATTCATCAAGCATATCGTCTAACCTAGGAATAGGATGACGGTATCTAATGGTAATATTATTGATAGCTCTACAATCAACACACATACGCCATGATCCATCCTTCTTAGGTACTAAAATGACTGGAACAGCGCAAGGACTAAGTGATTCACGTACGTGCCCTTTATCAAGCAATTCTTGAACTTGGCGCTGAATTTCTTTAGTTTCTTCTGGTTTGTCCTGTATGGTGCGCGGTTGGGTAGTGATGCACCGGGAATTAAATCAATTTGATGCTCAATCCCTCGAAGCGGTGGCAATCCCGGTGGTATGTCCTTCGGAAAGACATCTTTGTACTCCTGCAAAAGGTTAGTGATAGCAGGAGGCAAAGAAGATGGTATCTCCTCAAATGAAAACAAAGTGGCTTTGCAAACTAATCCATAGCAAACAGATTTACTAGCATCCAATTCAGTCATATCAGATTTAGTAGCAAGAAAACTAGCACCTTTCAATTGTATTTCTTTTTTGTTCACATGAGCAGATTTCAGTTCTTTCTTCCTATGTTGCACAAGCTCTTTTGCTACAATCTGATTTTCGCTCTTAGATTTCTCTAAACTCTTCTCTCTACTAGCTCTAGTAAGTTCATCTTTAACAATCTGTTCTATAGTCATAGGATGCAGCACAATTTTCTTTCCTTTGAACATGAGAGAGTATTGATTATTCCTACCATGATGCACACAATCAGTATCGTATTGCCAAGGTCTTCCTAATAATAATGAGCAAGCTTGCATAGGTACAACGTCGCAATCAACATAATCATGGTATGAACCCATAGAAAGATGTACTCTCACCATCCGTGTTACCTTCAACTTACCACTGTTGTTGAACCATTGAATATGGTATGGGTGAGGATGAGGTTTAGTCGGCAAAGCAAGCTTCTCTACCATGTCCATACTTGCCAAATTGTTGCAACTCCCACCATCAACAATTATGCGAATCGAGCGTTCGTTGACAACGCCCTTGATTTGGAACAAATTATGGCGCTGGTTTTGCTCGGCATGAGACACTTGAGCACTTAGTACGCGTTGCACTATAATGCTCAAATACTTGTCGGCATCTTCGGCGCCAACATGCTCCTCATGATCATATTCTTCTTCATCTCCTATAGGGTCAGTTGCAAGCATAGCATATGTTTCTTCATCAAAATCACTAGCAGATGAATACCCACCATCATCGCGTATAATCAATACACGCTTGCTTGGACAGTCCGCATCATGTGTCCATAGCCTTTGCAACGATGGCATTGAACGTCCCTTGTTCGTCCGGTCGAAGCAATCAAGAGATTGTTTTTGCAGAAGTTGTGGTGCTGATTTGTGTGCTTGAAACTCGTGGCGCGAAATTGATGTAGTAGGCGCGCTTGTTGTTGGAGTGTGATGGCGCCACAATGGACGAGGGAGCGGTGCGCGAGTCCATGAATTTGTGCGACTGCGGAAGAATTAGATCGCATTCTCGTCGGCGCCCTCGCAACTCACGTTCAGCTTTGCAAGCAAGATGAAACAATCTAGTAATGGAATTATAATCTTTATAATCAAGGATGTCTTGAATTTCTCGACTCAACCCTCCCAAAAACCTAGCCATGGATGCCTCCTCATTCTCAACTAAACCACAACGCAACATACCAATTTGTAATTCCTGATAATATTCTTCCACAGATTTTGCACCCTGTTGTAGACGTTGCAGTTTATTTAACAGATCACGAGCATAATATGAGGGAACAAATCGATGACGCATAAGCAATTTTAAAGCCTCCTAGGTGTTAGGAATGTTATTGGGATTTTGACGACAATGTTCTTTCCACCAAACAGAAGCAAAGTCGGTAAATTCACTAGTAGCAGCCCTAACTCGTCTATTCTCAGGAAATTCATGGCAAGCAAATTTTTGATCAACAGCTAGTTCCCAATTAAGATAGCTATCAGGATCATATTTACCATTGAAAGAAGGCATGGTGAATTTAACCTTAGCAAAAGAATCGTCGTGGTCACGTACCTCACGCCGTGGGGGTTCCCTTCGCATACCTTGTTGGTTAAAACGCAATTATCGACGAGCTCGATCGTTGTTGTGGTTGATCCGGCCATCGGTCTCGGAATCACCCATATGGTCGGAGTCATCTTGTCTCCGCATCGCCGCAGCAGGAGGAACAGCAGACGCTTGGGCAATCTCCTCAAGGCGCGCCATAATATCCGCCAACGAATTGTTAGTGGTACCTTGCGCTTTCTCCATCGCAATGAGTGTGGCATTGGTCTCAATCTGGCGCCTCAAGTTGAGCAAGTCGCTCATTCGTCACTCTGACATCCTCCTCAAGACCCTCTGCACGAAGGTTCATAAGGCGTAGAAAATGTTGTACGATTGCCTTAGTACGAGGAGTATGAGATTGATCCTCATCCGTTGTATGACCTGCCATTGTTAGCAAAACACAAGAATATGTCCCTAACAAAGAACTACTAGGATGAGGAGGTTCAAAAGTCGCTCACACTCAAGCCTTTTATCGAACTCTTACCAATTCTTACCAAGCAAAACAGGGTGATCGACTCCCAATGATGTCAACGTATCTCTGAAGATTGGATGGAGCGATTGCGGTGAAGCTCACACATGCGGTGTAGGAGAGGTGTAGTGGGAAGGCTCAAGTTTGGTAGCAAGGATTAGCAATAATCAAATCAGAAAATGCAAGCTAAAAAATCGCTCAACGCCGGTTGGTGCTGGTCCTAGGCTAGACCGTACTAGAGACGCGAGCCTAGAACACAAACGAGTACACCGCACAGAAAGAATCTAGATGACGTTGCCCACGGAGTTCAGAGGCTCAGAAAAGGACGCCGTCTTCATGGAGCACCTTAGAATCACTTGTAGAAGGTCCCTGTAAATTTTGAGCGAATTCCGAGAAAGTTGACTTTTCTTGACTTTGCGGGCCCGTTTTGAGGCCCTAAACGACCTTTTTTGGGGTCGAAGTCGCTGCGTGTATGCGTGGTGGCTTACGCGGATCTGAAATCTCCAGTTTTTCCAGACTTCAATTTTCTGGCCCTATTTTCCCGTTTCCTTTCCAACGGATCAAGAAACGCCTCAATCGGAGGTCGTATGCAAAAGTTAGGATTTTCTCTCTCCTCTTCTCTTTTTCTTTTTTTTTCTTTTTTTTACGCCGCGGCTCTTTCTATCTGCGGCTGCCTTTTCCTTCTTGTCTATCTACGTTGCTCCCACTCCGAGTCCAATTCCAAGTCCTACTCCGAGTCCAATTCCGAGTCTGACTCCGAGTCCAATTCCGAATCCAACTCTGAGTCCAATTCCGAGTCCTACTCCGAGTCCAATTCCGAGTCCTACTCCGAGTCCAATTCCGAGTCCTATTCCGAGTCCCCCTCTTTTCCTTCCCTCAACGTGGAGTTCGAAACCAACCGTGGCGGTGAAACCAAAACGTGAACAGAACTCGAAACTCTAGAGGAACTAGGCACTAAGACCAGCAAAGGACACGGCGATGCAACCGAAAGTTCAACAATGCAAAGTACTGAAAAGAAAAATTGCGAGGCTAAGATTGGTTTGGACCAGGTGATCTACTATTATTTTTTTTTGGCTTTTGGTGTACTGTAGGTAGTGAAAAGCAATCTAATCTATGAATAATTGGAAATTCTCACCGAGCAACCTTGAGCTCTGATACCACTTGATGGAGACGGGGTGCCCGATCTTTCGATGAGATTGATAACTATCGATTTGGTGGAGGTGACTCTCGCGATCCGACTACAACCGTACGACGTCGCTTGCGCCTTAGCAATCGCTGAACCAACTCCGAGATGTTTTGATCTTGCCGAAGCACGATCAACTGAACACGGTTCAATCCTCGCAAGCAATCGAAGAACTAGCAAGAATAAGACGAAAAGCAATCTGATATTGCGAATAACAAAGTTGGTATTCAAAAACAAAGGTGGGATCCCGAAGGTAGTCTTGACAGGTGGTCGTCTGACACAACTGAAGAACCGAAGTTTGCGCAAAGGCTAAACCTAAACTCAACGAAATCCAAGTCCTAGCAGGGGGCGGTGGCTCCTATTTATAGAGAAACGACCAGGGGGGACGTCCTAGGGTTACAAGGCCCATGGGCCCAAGTGGTGGTGGCGCAGCACCCTTTTTGGATTCGGACTCAGAAACTAACGTGGATTATTTTGATGATTGCGGCCGGCTCGGATGGAATTTGAAGATAAGGTTGGATCCGTTGGAAAGTAGACTTCATAAGCTTTCCATGAAGTACAAGAACGCCCCAAACGGAGTCCGTATGAAGAAGTTATGCCCGTTTGAATGTGGTACCAATGCAGCAGTCCGAATCCGATTCCAGAACGTGTCCAACTCGGATTCTTGCTTGACTTGATCTCAAAGTGACGTGGTGACCTCCATGATTCCGTCCTTGCATGTCCATGACTCCATGTCCCTTTCCTTCATCCTTTCCCAGGTTCCTAACCACGATTAAATGACTTGCATTAGGTAGCGGTCTATTCTCAGTAATATATGAACCTAGGAATG
Organism: Melocanna baccifera; assembly: GCA_036346265.1. Taxonomy (NCBI): domain Eukaryota; kingdom Viridiplantae; phylum Streptophyta; class Magnoliopsida; order Poales; family Poaceae; genus Melocanna; species Melocanna baccifera. The sequence continues at coordinate 14,381,128 of CM070709.1, forward strand.
AATTCACCTGGTAATTAAGTTGACGAGCACGAGCTCGAGTAAGTGGTCCTTGTTGTGGATGAGTTGTATCCATGGAAGGGATGTCCTCATCACCGAAGTCCCGCGCTATGAGAGGAGGCCAGAAATGGCATTGCCACCTTCCAGGAGCTAAATTTGGTACTTCTGTGCCACAACGGGCCAAAAATGCCAAAAATTCGAGGAAAAGGAAGAAGAAGAGGAAGGGGAAGTTTGATCCGGTGCCTAATTCGTTAGATCCGGCCAAGGAATGAAATGTAGTGCCTTGATCCAGTTGTTCGGGGTTAGGGTAATGCCTCAAAAACCTTCTCCCTACCTATTCATTGATTCTTATACAAGTTAATATGTGGACTATTAGGATGGATTTGTGTAGCCATTAAAATATCATTTTTTAAGATGGATGCTTGGATGGTGTAATTGGCGCTACGACAGTCGATCTTGATAATTCTTGGACAGAGGGGGAAAATAGTAAGTGATTGGGTATAAATTAATTATTGGATGATAAAATAATATAAGATTAGTTAGCATAACTAATTGACGAGGGAATGAGAGAGGTTAGCGAAAAGGTAGTGTTGTAGGGGTGGTCCCCACCGAAGCCCAGCCGACCTTGAATAATGACATGAACGCCCTTGAAAGGGTATAATTGTAAAAACACTCCCCATGAGGAGGTATATATATGTGATACAAGCCATGGAGGTAGAGAGGAGTATTGCTCACCTAACTCTCCACTACGACACACACTCTCTCTGTTTGGTCTATAACCACAACAGTTGACGCCGTCCGTAGGGAGGACAAGAGCAAGCCTTAGGATCTCGAGAAGGATGACACCGAAGAAAGCTTCATCATCGGCGGCGAAGAAGAAGGAAGGGGACGTGGCGAAGTCCCACGTCAACACCAAGGCTTCGATATCGGCGGTCACAGGCGCGAATGACGACACGGGCACAGCAACCACGAGCGTCGATGCTCACCGCGTGACGATCGACCCTACCGCCGATGCAACGGCCGACTCCACCCTACGAGTGACGCCCGGCTCCACCGCTAGCGTGACGGTCAACTCCGATAGTACCGGTCGGGTGGTAGGGAGCGGTAACGTCGGCGCCCGTGGAGGCGCGACCGCCGTCCGTACACCTGGTGCGGGAGTCCCCACTATCTGTGGGCCTGCAGCAGGCGGTATGGCCGGAGGACTTCAAATTCCCTAGTGCCATCGCATCGTACAAGGGCGACACGGATCCCCATGAGTTCGTGTGCGTATCCGAGACTGCCATCGAGGCTACAGGCGGAGACGACACCACGAAGGCGAAGGGACTCCTCCTCACATTGCAGGGAGTGGCGCTCTCTTGGTTCTTCACCATAGAGCCCAACTCCATCTACGCATGGGATCAGATTCGCGACCGCCTCTACAACAACTTCCAGGGGAACTACGTCAAGCACGTCGATGCGGATCAGCTCTTCGCGGTTAAGCAAAAACCATCAAAAAAGCTTCGGGAGTACTTCAAGCGCTTCGCGAAGGTCCGTTGCCAGGTCAAGGATGTCAACGATACAACCATCATCAACGCAGCAATACAGGGTCTCTGCCCGGGGCCGCTGGCTAAATACAATGCGCGAAAGTCAATCAGGACGGTGGCGAAGCTCTTCGACAAGATGGAAGAGTACGCTAGAGCGGAAGAAGACGCGCGGCGGCGGCAAGGCAATGACGCCGACGCCAATCCGGCGGAGGGCATGGCGAGAAGCGAAGAGTCGCCGAAGGAAGGCTCCTCGAAGGGCAAGCGCAGGCAGGAGCCATTGAAGGACACCCCCCAGCAAAAGGACTCGTCGGGTGACAAGCCTAAGCGCGGCCAACAGAAATCTCGGAGAGCCCATTATGTCTTTGACATTGAGGGTGGCTCCGAAGACAATGCCCCTACTGGCTGCGGTGCCAAGGCTCGCTGGGGTTGGGGGCGGGGCCGAGGCCGGGGCCACGATGATAGGGCCCGCGCGGAATATGACGACCAACACCACGGCCAGTGGTGTGAGGTACATGGCCGAGGCAACCATGGCACGCGCGCATGCACCACCATTGCGGCATTTCGGCAAAGCGTCGCCAGGGATAGAAACCTTGAGGTGTGGCTGCCCGTCGTGGCACACGTCTAGCAACCCCTGGACGGCCCCATGAGAATCTAGGATCAGGGGGTGCAGCCTCAGGAGGGCTTCCAGCGGATGCAAACCCATGTGCAGCAGTCTCACGAGAGCCCCTGCGGATCCACGCCCCAGAGGGAGCCCAACGTAGGGACATAAATGTCATCTTCGAGGTCTCCTCACTGGAGTTCACTTCGGCGAGGCAGCGAAAGGCCTACGCGCGGAGGCTACATCACGTGGCGGCATACCTGTCGGGACACGAATATGTAAATTCGGACTCTCTGTGTAGACTGCACTAGTTCAGGATCACGCTAGTGCACACAGTCAAACATAGATGTAATCATAACCATACACACGATAATAATAAAGGGAAAACTAAAATATCGATAAATCTCAAAGGTATGACCTTATGGCCAATCTTACAATATCTCTAGCCGGAAGGGCTTAACAAAATAGCAACGAAATCCAAAATAAAGCGTAGCGGTCAATCGACAAGCCCACAGGGCATCGAGTGAAGAACGAAGCCTAATCCGTGAAGTCGTCGTAGTACTCTCCTTCTGGAACCTCCTGTTGATAATACTCCTCGCCTTCAACTGAGCAACATAGGCGTAAAACCGTAAGTACATTGGTACTCAGCAAGTCGTTTGTAACAAATGAATGCAATATAATATGCAAGGCTTACCAATGGAAGACTGAAAGGTTAATTTGCATAAAAGGCATTTCACAGTAGATATGATAAATAGATTGAAAGCGAGATTTAAGAGAAAACAATAATAATGAATAATCAAAGGAATAAACATGAACCACTTGTGAACACCTATTCACAAGCTATACCAATGGTGGACTACCTGTCCACCTCCAACACCACCAAGTTATAAATGAAAACACTACCCCTCGTGTGAAATCACCGAGCATTGTCCATGACCGAGGACGCGGCTACTCGAATAGTTTTACACTCTGTAGAGGTTGCACAACTGTACCTACACGATGTGATTAGCCTCGATCTTAGGAATTCACAACAAGGCCTTTACAATGCTCTACCTCAACCCAATCCTGCCTGCTAGGGTTTCGCATCACACCCCCCCTTGCGCCACATGGAAATCAGCAACCATGTTCATCACAATGGCAGAATTGAAATTGAAATATTACAAATTAATCAGCTAGGTCTATCCCATACTAGACATGTGGTTTGCACGATTAAGCTCAGATCAATGGCGCACAAAATTAAGTCCTTAACATTACCCGGGCGAGGCTACCACATCCCCCGAAGTGCACCTGCACTTCCCCCTTTACTGCACGATCACTCGCTCGAGTGCAAAACCAAGTTTGTATCTCCCCGCCAATGACACACCAATGCCACGGCACAAATTTTAGTAAACGTGGCACCAACCACAGTTCCATATATCATTAAGTCAAATTAAAAATTAACATGTGATGATGAGACCAATCGTAAATTAAGCAAGGCTAAGCAGTCTAATCGTACTAACCCATGTGAGAAGTATCGTAACATCACTAGTATATTTTCCAACCTATGGTGACAATAGTATCATGGCATTCTAAAGTATCAAGGAGGGATAAATTCAATTGGGACGATATCTACCAATACAAGGGTTTGAATAAAAATAGCGATGCAACGTACATATAAATAAATTAATTAAATAATAGATTGCAAACTGGGTTCAACATGATCAAAGGACACGATTTGCCTTGGTTATGCTCAGTGAGGTACTTCTGGTCTTCGGGCGTAGAACTTACTCCTCTGGAATCCGAATCTAACGAGAGGGAAAATGACCGAAATAAAGAAAACACAAAAAATTATAAGCAAATGAACTCCAAAATTCATGAAACCAGAACCAAAAGCTAGAGCTCGATTTTAGATGAATTTAGAAAAAAGAACGGGTTCAATCGGAGCTAGGACGAAGGAGAACGGGCTCTCGAAAAATTAATCCTAAATTAAATCGAAAAATTCAGAAAAGTTGCTGTTCTGTGGATCGGGCGCATGGGGGACTCGGTCCACGGTAGACTCGGCGCACGGAATAGTGCATGCAGGCGGCGGCTATGGTTGATGTGGCACGCGCTTATGCTGCCACATGTCAGCTGACGTGGCACACTAACGTGGCTGGCACGTGGCACCTGGGCGGCTCGCGGCTGATGTGGCAGCTGACGTAGCATGACACGTGGCTGCCACGTGGGCTTAGGGCTGACGTGGCTTGACAGGTGGTAGGGCTGATGAGGTGCGGTTCGGGCGCGGGCAGCGGCGGCTTGATCCGACGGCGGGGAACGCGTCGCGTGGCGCGATCTGGATCCTCGATCCAGATCTGAACGGGTGGCGAGGATGAGGCGGCCGGGCGTGGGCGGCGGGCGGATTGCTAACGCGTGGCCAGCGCGTCGCGCGGGCGTGGGTGGGAGCGCGGCGATGGCTGACGCGTGGTCGGCGCGCCGCGCGAAGCGTCGCGCGCGGGTGCGGCCGAGCGGGGGTGCGCGGGGACTGAGGCACACGCGCGGGGCGCTGCGCGGGGCGACGCGGAGGCGATGAAGACGACTCAGGGCTCACCGGCGGGAACAGTGTCATCGAAGGCTCCGGCGGCGTCGCGAGAGGACGGGGAGGCGCGGCGCAGCGGCGGTGCGGCTCCGGCGACAGCGCGGCAAGGCGAGGACGGACGCGAGGGGCGGCGCGAGGGTTCGGTGATGGGCACGCGAACCGAGGAGCGAGGAGCGTTAAAACAAGCGAACCGAGGAGTTCGATCCGGTTACAGCGTGGGCGGGACACAGCATGGACGGCTCGGATCAGCGGGGAAAAGATCAGACGGGCGAGGGCAAGCGGCGTGGTTAGGGTTAGGGTTACGCGCGGCCAGGCGGATCCGACGGCTGGGGAAGGGGCGACGCGAAGATCGGACGGCTGAGGAAGGGGCGAGGCGCGGGCGCGGCGCGAGCTGGTGCCGCCGCGTGGCATGCGCGGATGCGCGACGCGCGTCCGGGCGGGGATCAGGCGGCGCAGAGCGCGGGTGCGCGGGAAGGGGTACGGCGGCGGCGCGGAGAGCGGGGATGTTGACGCGTGGCGGCGGCGGGATCGGCGGCGGGGAGATTTTTTTTCTTTTCTCTTTTCCAGAAATCCAAATAAACTTTGAAAAGCTCTAGAAAATAGCAAATAAATCCCAAAAATTCACTAAAATACCAAAAAATTCCTTGAGACCAGGAGATTTCAAATAAAATATTTTCCACTTATGTTAATGTTTATTTTAATCATATTAAATTATTTAAAATTCTAAAATTCATTTGAAGCTTGAATTAATTTCAGAAAATTCTAGAAAATTCATTTTTGAAAAACTGACTTTAAAAATTGTAGAAAAACAGGATGTTACAAACCTTACGCCCTTAAACGAGATCTCGACCCCGAGATCTGGGCCAACTAAGAGAATAGGTTCGGAAACTCTGCTCTGAGGTTCTCCTCGCGCTCCCAGGTTGCTTCCTCCTCGGAATGGTTGCTCCACTGAACCTTGCATAAACGGACCACTTTATTCCGGGTAACTCGCTCTGACACTTCCAAGATTTTGACTGGGTGCTCCTTGTACGACAGGTCCTCCTGCAGGTCAACGGCCTCAACTGGCACAACCTCCTCTGGCACACGCAAACACTTCTTCAGCCGGGACACATGAAAGACGTCATGTACCCCACTGAAGGACGCAGGTTGCTCCAACTGATAAGCAACCTCTCCTCTGCATTTCAGAATCCTGAACGGACCAACATATCTCGATGTAAGCTTCCCTTTTAACTGAAACCTCTTCACACCCTTGAATGGTGTGATCCTGAGATACACAAAATCATCGGGCTCGAACCTCAGCTCTCGACGTCTGGTATCTGCATAACTATTCTGTCTGGCCTGAGCAGTTTTCAACCTTTCCTGTATCAAACGGACCTTGTCCTCAGCTTCTTTCAAACAGTCTGGACCAAAAACCTGACCTTCCCCTGTCTCTTTCCAATTGAGAGGGGTCCTGCATTTTCTGCCATAAAGTGCCTCGAACGGTGACATCTGCAAACTGTCCTGATAACTATTGTTGTACGAAAACTTTGCAAAAGGCAAACAACTGTCCCACCTGGACCCATGGTCTAGCACACATGCTCTCAGCATGTCCTCAAGAATCTGATTCACTCGCTCTGTCTGACCATCTGTCTGAGGGTGATATGCTGTACTGAAATTCAGGTGAGTTCCCATAGCCTTATGGAAACTACCCCAAAAATGAGAGGTGAACTACGATCCATGATCTGACACAATCTTCTTTGGCATACCATGCAAACTGACAATCTTCGACATATACAGCTCTGCCAATCTGTCACCACTGTAGGTTGTCTTAACTGGAATAAAGTGAGCAACCTTGGTCAATCGATCCACGATGACCCATATCGAATCATAGCCCTCTTTAGTCTTAGGCAGACCGACTATGAAGTTCATACCAATTTCTTCCTACTTCCACTCGGGAACGTTCAATTGCTGTAGCAAGCCTGCTGGTCTCCGATGTTCTGCCTTTACCCTCTGACAAACATCACAAAGTGCCACGTACTCGGCGATCTCACGCTTCATGCTTGGCCACCAATACTTATCCTTAATATCCTGGTACATCTTGGTATTGCCTGGATGAATCGAATACAATGACTCATGAGCCTCTTTTAACAACACATCCTTTAGCTCTTGCTTATTGGGCACACACAACCGCTGTTTGAACCACAAGGTTCCTTGGTCATCCAATGTAAATCCTGACTCTTTTCTTTCACTTAAGTTCTTCCGGATTCGCTGGAATGCCTCATCATCTGACTGAGCCTGACGAATCTGCCCATCCAAAGTCAGCTGCAACTCCATAGCTGCCAAAAATCCTTGCTCAACCAACTCAAGGCTAAGCTTCCGAAATTCCTCATACAACGCTGGCTGACTCTCTCGAACCATAACTGAATTGCAATATATCTTTCTGCTCAAGGCATCGCAATAACATTGGCCTTCCCAGGATGATAATGTATACCAACATTATAATTCTTTATCAGCTCTAACCACCTCCTCTGCCTGAGGTTAAGCTTGGACTGGGTAAAGATGTATTTTAGACTCTTATGATCAGTGTAAACCTCACATCTATTACCCATCAAATAATGACGCTAAATCTTCAACGCATGCACTACGGCTGCTAGCTCCAAATCATGAGTAGGGTAGTTCTCCTCATGCGGTCTCAACTGGCGTGAGGCATAGGCTACCACTCTCTTGTCTTGCATCAAGACACAACCCAAATCTTTGCGAGAGGCAACGCAATAAATCTCAAAATCCTTATTTATATCAAGCAACACAAGCACTAGGGCTGTGGTCAAACTCTCCTTAAGTTTCTGAAAACTTTTCTCGCACTCTGGCGTCCAAGTGAATTTCTTTTCCTTCTTGAGCAACTGCGTGAGAGGTCTGGCTACACTGGAAAATCCTTCAATGAAGCGACGATAATATCCTGCCATACCCAGAAAACTCCTGATCTGGGTAACTAAAGTAGGCGACTGCCAATTCAACACATCTCTCACTTTACCATAGTCAACTGCGACTTCTTCTGCTGTCATCACATGACTTAAGAAGGCGACCTCCTTCATCCAAAACTCACATTTGCTGAACTTAGCATACAACTGATTATCTCTCAGTTTTTGCAATGCCAATCTCAAGTGCTCCTCATGCTCTTTATCATCCTTGGAGTAAATCAAAATATCGTCAATGAACACAACGACAAACTTATCCAAATATTCTATGAACACCTTATTCATCAGATACATAAAATAAGCTGGGGCATTGGTCAAACCAAAAGACATCACTGTGAACTCGTATAAACCATAACGAGTCGAGAAGGCTGTCTTGGGTATATCCTCCTTTCGGATCCTCATTTGATGATATCCTGACATTAAATCAATCTTGGAGAAAACTCCTGCTCCCTTAAGTTGATCAAACAGGTCATCGATCCTGGGCAAAGGGTACTTATTCTTGATAGTGACCTCATTAAGTGCTATGTAGTCCACACACATGCGTTGGCTACCATCCTTTTTCTTGACAAATAACACTGGCGCTCCCCACGGGGATGAACTCAGTCTGATATAACCTTTATCCAAAAGCTCCTGAATTTGCTTCTTTAATTCCGCTAAATCATTGGCTGGCATCCGGTAGGGTCTCTTGGAAATCGGAACGGTACCTGGTACAAGCTCAATCAGAAACTCAACCTCTCTTTCTGGTGGCATACCCGAGGTCATTCGAAACACATCGTACTACTCGACGAACCGTATGTCCTCCAACTGGATCACCTTGCTCTGGCAAACCATGACAGACTCTAGCTGATACTCGCTGGCTGCGAACTGCACCTTAATCCCATCTGAATTGGTTAAGGTTACTGCTCTGCTCCCACAGTCTAACACTGCTTGCTGCTTCTAAAGCCAATCCATCCCTAAGATTACATCTAGGGACTACATATCCAACAAAATCAGGTCGGCCCTGAACTCAACTCCCTGAATGGTTATCCTAACTCCTGGACAACCTAGGTTGGATCTCAACTCAGAACTGGGGGATTGGATTAAAAGAACAGATCCAAGAGCAACAGTTTTCAATTAAAACTCCGAGAAACAAACGAATGCGAAGCTCCAGAATTAAATAAAACTGTGGCAGGAACTGAATGGACTAGAAACGTACCGATCACAACATCTGGTGCTGCCTGGGCATCCTCTGCGGTGATGTGGTTCACCTGACCTCTCACCACCGGCATCCTGCTGGGCTGTCCTGATGCTGGGGATGCTCCTCGTCTTGCTCCTGGGGTAGGAGTCTGACCGGGTGTGGCTCCCAGGTCGAAGCGAACTGGTGTTGGGCCTGCCTCTGAGGGCACTTGCTAACATAATGTCCTGGCTCATGACACTTGAAGCAAGTGACGGACGCTGCTGGGTTGCTGCTCTTCTGCCGCCGACCATCGAACCGCCAGATGCCGCCCCGATCAAATCGGCGCGCGCCTCGAGTTGGGGTCCTGAAAGATGACGACTGCTGCTGCTGCTGAGGCACTCGTGCAGGCTGGTAAGGATCAAAGCGAGGCCTCTGAGACTGGTGTAACTGGGATCCTTGCTGGATCATCCTCCTCTTGCGAGACTCCTCGAGCTCGCGGCGACTCTCCTCAATGAGAATGGCCTTATCCACCAACTACTGAAAACTGGCATAGTCGTTGCCTACGACTTGCACCTTCAAAGTTGGGTTCAAGCCCTTCTTGAACCTCTTTTGGCGAGCTACATCTGCGGCTACGTCCTCTGGCGTGTAGCGAGCTAACTGAGTGAATTTATTGAGCTATTCACTCACTGACAGGTTCTTCTGCTGCAACTCCCGAAACTCATTCTTCTTCATCTCGACCACTCCATCCAAGACGTGGGCATTATGGAAGGCTTTGGCGAACTCCTTCCAACTAATGCTGTTCTGGTCCTCATGAGCGGCATAGTAGTTCTCCCACCACTCTACTGCTAGTCCCTCAAGCTGGTGTGCTGCATACAACACCTTCTCTCTGTCAGTGCATTGAGCCAAGTTTAGCTTCTTCTCAACTGAACGAATCCAATCATCAGCCTCCAAAGGCTCTGACGAACTGGAGAAAATAGGCGGTCTCGTCCTCATAAACTCGCATAGCCGAATCACGACGAGGTGCTTGGTGGTGGTATCGCTCTCGTGCTTTGCCGCCGCATCATAGCTCGCATATTCTCGTGATCATGGCTCGCATCATCTGAGTTTGGGCCACCAAAAACTGACTGAGGGTGGGGTCCAAGGCCGGTGGAACTGCCGCGCAAAGATCGCTCTCTGGTCCCGGTTCGCTCGATCGCGCACTGAGGAAGTCCTGGTATCAACCATCTTGCTCTGAAAAGAAAACAACTGCTGACTGACCAAAGGAAAAAGATGAGAAGGAAAAGCATAGATAAGAGGTAAATACGTCTAAGGGGGTTTTGCTAATGGAAATCTAAACTAAACAAACACTTAGCCAAAAAGGCTAACAACAAAACTGAGCAAAAATAAACTCCATTAAAAGATTGACACGATCGCAATATAATGCTTTTAAGGGCAATATTTGAAGCTCACATCACACACAACTGCAAATAAAATCCAACGTGTCTACTCGCACTATCTAAGCTGAGGACTCCCACTCGGGTCCTGAAAAATAGGGTACACTACTATCGTCCTCTGAATCGTCAGACAACCCACGAAGGTTGACCGGCGCGCGCATCGCTCTCGATCGAACCGAACCGGTAGAATTGGCGAAGATATGCTCGACAATTACCGGTGATACGACGTCTCCGCTCTGGACTCGGCGGTGTAGGCGACGGTAGAGGTACTGGCGACTGTGGTCGGGGCTCCTCCCTGACTGGCTCTGGTAGTCTAGGGGTAATTCCATACTGCTCCTTGAACTTCCAGATGAGTCTGGCCGTGTTGATCTTGTATAGCTTGCAAAGGCGACGGATGGCTTTGTGCGCAACTCCTTGTGCTGACATCTCTCCACTGGCGCCGGCATTCTTGAAGCTGTGATGTAGAACTTGCTTGCTGACTCGGGTGGTGAAGTACAGCCTGGAGTTGCTTCCGATGCGTTGTCCTTTATGCTTCTCATCCTTGGTGAGGTAGACGGACAATTTCTTCAATCCGAGGCTCCGCAACAGAATGCGTAGAAGTGCACTCCATCCTCCTGTCAGGCTGTAAGAAGCTTGGGACATCTAATGCATTTATAAAGGAAAGATCAGTTTATAACTTTATGAAAACAAATTTTGCAAGAATGGGGCGAGAAACAAGAATCCTTAAGAATGAGATAAGAAGATAGAGATATTACTAAATATCAAATTTAGTTGGTTTGATTTAGAAAATAAATTTTTGGGTTAACGACCATTCTAACTAGGGCTTCGTCCTACAGTCGATATGGCTCTGATACCATCTCTGTCGGGACCCGAATATGCAAATTCGGACTCTTTGTGTAGACTGCACTAGTCTAGAATCACGCTAGTGCACACAGTCAAACATAGATGTAATCACAACCATACACACGATAATAATAAAGGAAAAACTCAAATATCGATAAATCTCAAAGGTACGACCTTATGGCCAAGTTTACAATATCTCTAGCCGGAAGGGCTTAACAAAATAGCAGCGGAAATCCAAAATAAAGCATAGCGGCTAATCGACAAGCCCACAGGCTATCGAGTGGAGAACGAAGCCTAATCCGTGAAGTCGTCGTAGTACTCTCCTTCTGGAACCTCCTACTGATAATACTCCTCGCCGTCAACTGAGCAACATAGGCCTAAAGCCGTGAGTACATCGGTACTCAGCAAGTCGTTTGTAACAAATGAATGCAAAATAATATGCAAGACTTACCAATGGAATGCTGAAAAGTTAATTTGCATAAAAGGCATTTCACAGTAGATATGATAAATAGATTGAAAGCGAGATTTAAGAGAAAACAATAATAATGAATAATCAAAGAAATAAACATGAACCACTTGTGAACACCTATTCACAAGCTAAACCAATGGTGGACTACCTGTCCACCTCCAACATAAACCACCAAGTTATAAATGAAAACACTACCCCTCGTGTGAAATCACCGAGCATTGTCCATGACCGAGGACGCGGCTATTCGAATAGTTTTACACTCTGCAGAGGTTGCACAACTGTACCCACACGATGTGATTAGCCTCGATCTCAGGAATTCACAACAAGGCCTTTACAATGCTCTACCTCAACCCAATCCTGCCCGCTAGGGTTTCGCATCACACCCCCCTTGCGCCACATGGAAATCAGCAACCATGTTCATCACAATGGCAAAATTGAAATTGAAATATTACAAATTAATCAGCCAGGTCTATCCCAAACTAGACATGTGGTTTGCACGATTAAGCTTAGATCAATGGCGCACAAATTAAGTCCTTAACATTACCCGGGCGAGGCTACCACATCCCCCGAAGTGCACCTACACTTCCCCCTTTACTGCACGATCACTCGCCCGTGTGCAAAACTAAGTTTGTATCTCCCCACCAGTGACACACCAATGTCACGGCACAAATTTTAGTAAACGTGGCACCAACCACAGTTCCATATATCATTAAGTCAAATTAAAAATTAACATGTGATGATGAGACCAATCGTAAATTAAGCAAGGCTAAGCAGTCTAATCGTACCAACCCATGTGAGAAGTATCGTAACATCACTAGTATGTTTCCCAACCTATGGTGACAATAGTATCATGGTATTCCAAAGTATCAAGGAGGTATAAATTCAATTGGGACGATATCTACCAATACAAGGGTTTGAACAAAAATAGCGATGCAATGTACTTGTAAACAAATTAATTAAATAATAGAATGCAAACTGGGTTCAACATGATCAAAGGACACGACTTACCTTGGTTATGCTCAGCGAGGTACTCCGGGTGTTCGGGGGTAGAACCTACTCCTCCGGAATCCGAATCTAACGAGAGGGAAAACGACCAAAACAAAGAAAACACATAACATGATAAGCAAATGAACTCCAAAATTGATGAAACTAGAACTAAAAGCTAGAGCTCGATTTTAGATGAATTTAGAAAAAAGAACGGGGTCAATCGGAGTTAGGACGGAGGAGAACGGGCTCTCGGAAAATTAATCCTAAATTAAATCGGGAAATTCAGAAAAGTTACTGTTCTGTGGACCGGGCGCACGGGGGACTCGGTGCACGGAATAGTGCATGCGGGCGGCGGCTAGGGCTGACGTGGCAGCGCTTATGCTGCCACGTGTCAGCTGACGTGGCTGCCACGTGGCACCTGGGCGACTCGCGGCTGACGTGGCATGACACGTGGCTGCCACGTGGGCTTAGGGCTGACGTGTGGGGAACGCGTGGCGAGGATGAGGCGGCCGAGCGCGGGCGCGGGCGGGTGCACTGGTTCGGGTACGGGGACCGAGGCATGCGCGCGGGGCGACGGAGGCGACGCAGGCGGCGATTGGGGTGACGCGGAGGCGACGAAGATGGCTCGGGGCTCACTGGCGGGAACGGCGTCATCGACGGCTCCAGCGGCGTCACGAGAGGACGGGGAGGCGCGAGGCAGCGGCGGAGCGGCTCCAGCGACGGCGCGGTGAAGCGAGGACGGACGCGAGGGGCGGCGCGAGGGTTCAGTGATGGGCACACGAACCGAGGAGCGAGGAGCATTAAAACACGCGAACCGAGGAGTTCGATCCAGTTACGGCGCGGGCGCGGGCGGGACGCAGCTTGGACAGCTCGGATCAGCGGTGAAAAGATCAGATGGGTGAGGGCAAGCGGCGCGGTTAGGGTTAGGGTTACGCGCGGCCCGGCGGATCCGACGGCTGGGGAAGTGGCGGCGCGAAGATCGGGCGGCTGAGGAAGGGGCAAGGCACGGTCGACGGGCGCGGTTGCTGCGCGAGCTGGTGCTGCCACGTGGCATGCGCGGATGCGCGACGCGCGTCTGGGCGGGGATTGGGTAGCGCGGAGAGCGGGTGCGTGGGAAGGGGTACGGCGGCGGCGCGGAGAGTGGGGATGCTGACACGTGGCGGCGGCGAGATCGGGCGTCGGGGAGATTTTTATTTCTTTTCTCTTTTCCAGAAATCCGAATAAACTTTGAAGCTTATTAATCATATTAATTTCAAATTAATCGTATTAATCAGATTTTAATCATATTAAATTGTTTAAAATTCTAAAATTCATTTGAAGCTTGAATTAATTTCAGAAAATTCCAGAAAATTCATTTTTGAAATCCTGACTTTAAAAATTACAGAAAAACAGGATGTTACAATACCTGACAGGCACCGCCGGACTGGGCGTAGTACCAAATTACCTTCACGACTACCGACGCCGAAGGCGTGGTGTTCCTCCACCAGGATCCCCTGGTCATCTAGGTTGCCATCGCAGGATGCAACGTCAGGCGTGTCCTTGTCGATGGAGGAAGTTTTGCGAACATTTTGTTCGCAGTGGCCTTCGACCAGATGGGGATCCCCCGAAGCCGCCTGGGCCCCTCGAAAATTCCGCTGCAGGGCTTTGGAGGTTAGCCGCTGAGGGCGCTGGGCTAGATATGCCTGCAGGTATCCTTCGGCCGGGGCAACAACGTGAGGAGCAAGGACGCCACCTTCGACATTGTCGATATCCGGTACCCTTACAACGCCATATTGGGGCGACCAACCCTCAATTTCATTGGGGCAGTCCCGCAACATGGCTTCCTATGCCTGAAGCTCCCAGGCCCGCGGGGTATCATCACCGCTCACAGCGACCAGGACATGGCCCGACGCATAGAGCTCGACACCCGAGGCCCGCACCATGAAGTTCAGCGAGATTTCTAGGCCAGGCGCGCCGATACAAGGGCGCCTGCGGCCCCAAGAGGCACCTCGCTGGGCTCCCCCGTGGATCACTGCAGTAGCAGATGCAGCAGAGGCTCCCCACCTGCCGCCATGGCAACGACAGCCGAGCGGTTAGTCTTGTACTCGCTCACGCGCGCAAACGGGAATTTAATAAAGTTCAACATTTGCGAGACTAGTTGTGTTTCCCGCAAAAACGTGCGGAGGTCCGCCTCCGCACGCACTCTACGGAGTATAAATAAGACGTAGCATCGAGATTCGCCTCCGCACGCACTCTACAGAGTATAAAAAAGGCGTAGCGTTGAGGTCCGCCTCCGCACGTACTCTACGGAGTATAAATAAGACGTAGCGGGGGATGCCTTCGTGCGCACTCTACGGTGTATAAATAAGACGTAGCATCGAGGTCCGCCTCCGCATGCACTCTATGGAGTATAAATAAGATGTAGCGTCGAGTTCCGCCTCCGCATGCACTCTACGGAGTATAAATAAGACGTAGCATCAAGGCCCACCTCAACACGCACTCTGCGGAGTATAAATAAGACACGGATGTTCTCTCTGCTTACTCTACTGAGTATAAATGCGGATGTCCCATGCACGCGTCGGTGTTCTCACTACGCGCACTCTCCGGAGTATAACTAAGACGTGATCGATGTTCCCACGCACTCTACGGAGTAGAAATAAGACGCGGATATTCTCCCTGTACACTCTACTGAGTATAAACAGGACGCGTATGTCCCGTGGACGCGTCGGTGTTCTCACTACGCGTACTCTTCGGAGTATAACTAAGACGTGGTCGATGATTCCACGCACTCTACGGAGTAGAAATAAGCCACAGATGTTGTCCCTGCTCACTCTACTGAGTATAAACAAGATGCAGATGTCCCGCGTATGCGTCGGTGGCATCACTACGCGTACTATTCGGAGTATAAATAAGACGTGGTTGATATTCCCATGCACTCTGCGGAGTATAAATAAAGCACTGCCGAGGCTTGCCTCTGCTCGTATTCTGCAGGGCACAGATAAGGCACAGCAGAGGCTTGCCTCCGTGCACGTCCTACGGGGCACAGATAAGGCGCAGTAGAGGCTTGCCTCTGTGCACGTCCTGCGGGACGCAGATAAGGCGTAGTAGAGGACCGCCTGCTCGTGTCATCGAGCCCTCAGCGTACTTTACGGAGTATAAATTACGCTCAGCCCGGAGATCACCTGTGCTGGTGCGGAGGCCAGAGGCTCCAGCACGAAGGCCAGAGGCTCCCCATGCACCCCCGCAAATTACCTCACCGTTCCCCATTACCGTGGGGCCGATAGCCTCATACGCGTCGAGGTGAGAGGTGGGGGCCAGAGCGTACCCATTGCTTTAATGTGATAGAAATGCAGCGCCTTGCCTTGCCTAGGGTGTGGTCCAGCGAGGTAAGAATTAACAGATGGAAATAGCCAGCTTCGCTGTACTAGGTGCAGTGTTTTGCAGTTACAGGTGCGAGGTACATCGGGTACGATACCCCAGAGTACAAGAGCAGGGAGCCTGTCTGTGTCTCCTGGCTCCGAAACATAAAGGGTATCCTCTTGATGGACGTGGGTGCTACAGAACGAGAGCAGCCTCTGGCAAGGCGGACCTCACAAGGCCCGAAGTGCTAGAGGGAAGCCGTGCTAGCCTAGTGACACTGTGGAGAAAGCCACTTGTGTTCGCACCCACGTCGCGGCGCACTGGCACGCCAATTGCGGGGGCGGCGCAGGAGCTCAATGGCCTATGCTTCTGAAGAAGAGATGGAGAGCGCTCATTGAAGGCGCCCCCAGGGGCATGCGGCCCCGGGACGGGGAAGTCGAGGTCTACTTCTGGAGCTGAAAGACCCCTTGTTGAAGTAAAAGTGAATTGCCCAACATCCCTCATCAGCCGGGGCGCTTGCGCGAGCTGGCGAAGGTAAACCACACCGCGGCGTCAAGTCCACCTCATGTTGACGGGGTGTTCGGCCCCGCGGTCGTCCCGGCGGCGTTAGCCGTAGTCGGGAGCCCTCGTCGCTATCGACGTCGGTAAAGAAGCACCGGAAGAGGTTGGGGTAGAGTGGGGGCTGCGAATTCAAGAGGGGATGTTGGTTGCAGAGGCACGAAGGTTTGGAAAGGCGAGTGGCACTTCACTTGGCCACTCTCCCTTTTAAAGAGCCCCGGAAGCGAGACCCCGCCAATTGCGCCTCAAGCATCCCATTGGCCGTTCCAGGTGCATGTGACGCAACAGTACTGTCCCACCTCAAGTACAGGGTTCCGCCAATTACGATTCACGTGTTCCCCTATCTCGGGGGCCTGTGAAGCAACGGGGGACAAGCGATGCCCCCCCAGCTGTAAAGCGGCATGTGCAAAACTCTGTTAATCATGCTTCAGGTGTCCCATCGAGTGTCCAGGGAACCCGTGAGGCAACGAGCGAGACACCCCGTACTAATATTAAGAAGCCTAGCCGAGGGGTCATGAGGGAGGAATTACAAAGAAAGGGGGGGGAAGTAAGGAAGTACAGAAGCCGAGGTCTCCAGAATCGTCGCCTTCAAGCAAGTGAAGGCCGTCGTCACGGCGTTGCCACCACTTAAAGGGTGAAGGACGGAGCGCGCGCGTCTACTTCGACTAGGCGCCAGCTCCACTGCCACCACTTCGAAGGGTAGGGGATGGAGCGCGCGCGCGTCTACTTCGACTAGGTGCCAGCTCCATTGCCACCACTTTGAAGGGTGGGAGACGGAGCGTGTATGCGTCTACTTCGAATAGGCGCCAGCTCCGTTGCCGCCACTTCGAAGGGTAGGGGACGGAGCGCGCGCATCTACTTCGACTAGGTGCCAGCTTTGCTGCCACCACTTCGAAGGGTGGGGGATGGAGCGCGCGTACGTCTACTTCGATTAGGCGTGAGCTCCACTGCCACCACTTCGAAGGGTGGGGGACGGAGTGTGCGCGTGTCTACTTCGACTAGGTGCCAGCTCTGTCGCCACCACTTCGAAGGGTAGGGGTCAGAGCACACGCGCGTCTATTTCGACTTGGCGCCAGCTCCGCTGCCACCACTTCGAAGGGTGGGGGACGGAGCGCGTGCACGTCTATTTCGACTAGGCGCCAGCTCCGCTGCCACAACTTCGAAGGGTGGGGGACGGAGCGCGCGCACATCTACTTCGACTAGGTGCCAGCTCCGCTGCCACCATTTCGAAAGGTAGGGGATGGAGCGCGCGCGTCTACTTCGACTAGGCGTCAGCTCCACTGCCACCACTTTGAACGGTAGGGGACGGAGCTCGCACGCATTTGCTTCGACTACCACGAGAATAGAGGGGCCAAACCTCACGAGGGAGACAAGTGTGCCCAAAGAAGTGATGGGGACAAGCGTTTCGGTTGGTCTATTGCGTTCTTATATGAGCGCTTAAAAAGGTGCCTGACAATCAACATCCCTTAAGATCTATTACACAAGCTTCTTCGGCCACCTACGAACGCTATTTGTTCGGTTCCACCTGGACGACCGCCCGCGCCGGAGCCTCGCCCGTCGAGGTTTGACTCGCCCAGAAGTCCAGCGAGTCTTCAGCCCGCCACCAGCACTGTAGACGGCATCGGGTTATGGCATCGGAGATTAGCAACCGGTCCCCATCGGGCAGCTGCTTGGAACATAAGAGCATGCTGGTCAGAACATGGGGAGCAATTTCCGCTTTATTCATGGAACGGGGCACGCAGGTTACAACACACACCGACACACAAGAACCTCGGTGTCACACCTGCCTCGAGCCGTCGGCGCCACCTCCGTTGCGCCGGGGAACTTTATCCAGCCATCAGCCGAGGTTCCCCTCGCCGTACATGGTCCACCGCAGCTCTACCTTCGCCACGGTCTCCCCGATGTACTCCAAAATTCACTCATGAAAAACCCAAACAGCGGGGCGAACAACGTGCACGGCACTGGACATCACTCCAGCCCCGGCCGGCATCTCCAGTTGCGGGTCAACCAGCTCGTCGACATACCGGCAGCCCCGGTGCTAGAGAAGCGCACATGCCAGGCACGAGGTCACGTAGGAGCAATGGTTGCCAAACGACGTCGTGGCGCTGCGTGCAAGGTTGGAAGCATCCCAGATTCGGCAAAGCATCCGTAACAGCTCTTCGGGCCCAAATGAGTGAGGCGGTACTTCGGTGATAAGGCCTTCGAGGGCGCCCTCCAGGGCCAGCATAGCATCCCATGCCACCACCGAGGTGTCGCCCAGAGCCTGGTCCCTCTCCCTAAGAGATGCAACAAGCCGGCTCTCTCCTCTTGTAGCGCAGCAACTTGCCGGAGCAGGCCGTCCCGCTCCTCCACTACCGCCTGCCGCACCGCTGCCACGAGCTCCTCAGTATATAACGGCCCCCACGTGCTCCGCCTCCAGGCGTCACATGTGGTCGTCTTTAGAGCTCATTCAGTGACACACAGTCGGTCCTCTAACGCCTCCCGCTCACGGGCATGAACCACCTGCAACGCCCGGCCAAGGGCGAGGGTCTACACGACAAAGCAGTTAGTAGACCTCTAAAGGACCGTATGCCACTAAGAGTCAGATACTTGCCCTCATTTCTGAGACCTCCAGCACTCTCCCAAGGAGTTCTGACCCATAGGTCCGTAGCATCTGGCAGTCTAGGTTCGCGGTCACACTATCCGCGACACCTTGCCACGCTACTAGCACCTCCGATCGAGGGACAAAATGTGCTAGGCTTGGGCGCGCGACATCCACAATGGTAGTTTCGGTGGCGTCGGACGTCCCTCTCGAAGGAACGTCCCTGAGCTCCAAAGGTTGCCCACGCCCGGGGAGGCATGCTGCTGTGAGGGGACGTAGTGATTAGAGCTCTACGAACGCACCACAGGATCATACGAAACAAGGTGGGTTTATCTTCGGCAGCAGCCGATGGACTCTGCCGAGGCGCCCCTTCAGCTCCATAAGAAACCGCAAGGATACCCGCGTTCCTCGATGAGACCGGCCCTTCGAGCCGGCGGGCCTCGGTGTCGGAGCCTAGTTCCAGCAAGCTCCTGCCCCCCGGCAACCGCAGACCCAGAGGGGGCTGTGGGGATGGCGGGGCAGGGGTACTCGGTGTCAGAATTGGAGTCCCATAGGGCCCCGACCTTGCTCGCCACAGCGAACCCCCTCCCCAGGCGAAGGGGCGATAGCGTGCGTGGCCGCTTCGCCTTCTGGGAGCAAGGTGGTGACTCCGCCTCGGTAACTGCCATAGGTGGGGGCTCCGCCCAAGTAACCGCCACAGGCAAGGACTCCGCTCTAGCACCTCCGTGGGTGACGACTCCCCCTCAATGCCGGCTGGCGACGAAGAAGCTTCCCCCTCCCGGTTACCCACACTGCACTCTTCATCCTCGCCACTGCCCAAGGGCCCCTCTCCCCTCCCCTCGGCATCCGCGTCTACCTCCGAATTGGTATACTTTGCCGAGTCAGAGTTTGCGTCCGTCGCACCATCGGCAGCAGCCACTGGTGTACCAGGTCTGGCTGCGGAGGACCGAGCACCCCGGTGAGACGGTAATCCTTTCCCCTTGGCACCGCGATGAGGTTGCCTCGGGGCTGGAGTAGCACGCTCTGGCACTCTAATGCTCAAGGCCTCGCACACACGATTTATCTGCCCCAGACCTGCCTCCGCGCCCTTCGCTGGTCCTCAGCGTCTATCGGTGTGCCGGGCATGGTGTTGAGCGCCACCAGTCGCCCTAAACACTCGAGGCCGCTACCGCTCGCCACACGGTGGTAAAACCACCGCCTCATCCACTTCAGCTTTCACTTCGCCCGAGTCGAGTTCGTAGGGAAGATCTTCCCGCACCGTGACCACACGACGAAGTTGACGCTGCCGAAGTTGGAAAACGTCCCATCTCTCCGCTCCTTTGGCTGACACCGTGCATCGTGGAGAAAAGCGAACAGCGACGTGCTGGGCCAGCAGGCTTCCGTACGCAACGCCCAGCTGTACATGGCAAGACAGGCTATCGTATTCGGAGTCATATGTGCCAGCTCAAGCCCAAAGGTCTGTAAGACATCCCCGACAATCATGGCGGCTGGGATGCGCAGCCTGGCTTCGAAATAGGCGATGAAGATGATTGCTTTTGACTTCTCAGGGTGCGGTTCGGTCTCGTCGCTCGCAGGCATTCGCACCTCCCGGCGGTCCGACAGCTTCCCTTCGCGCAGTAGGTCACGGATCGTCTCCTCTATCGCGAGCGTTGAGCCCAAGACACGGGAGCATGTACCTTCTACTTTCTCCGTCGCCACCCACCATTTGTCCACCAGCGTGGACTCGCGCCCCTTGAGTGTGTATTCCACCTCGAGCGGCAATGACCGCCGGGAGAAGGCGCTGCCGCTGGCCTGCTGAGCATGTTCTTCACCGTGTACCATCGTTCTCCGCGAGCTAAACGACGATGGGGGTAGCAAGGGGGCACACAAGGCAGGAGAGCGGGGTGTATGAAAAGAGGCCGAAAAGCGTGGGGAGGAAAGCGTAGACGTGGTGCCACAGGGGGTATTTAAAGCCCCTACATCTCCCACACCACCGGTAAAGGTAACCGGCGAGGGACGGAGCGCTCGCCCCCCCACGATTGAAGCCGAAGCAGCACGACCGCCCACACGCGTCGTGCCTGTCATAAAGTGATTGTGCAAATGTCCTGATAGCGCACGACGTGCCAATCATGCTCCGCCACGCGTCCACTCCCTCGGGAGTAAATGCAGTTCGCGCGGCATGCCGTATCCTCTTGCCGCGCGATAGCTTGGTTCTCGGGGCCATCGATGCAATAACGGCAGATCACGAACTGGTCAATCTTGACTGCAACTTTGGCGGGGTTGCTGTCTCCGTAGGGCAACCCCGGCTTCGACCTCAGGTTCACACAAAGACTCCAGAGTCCGACCAGTGGGAGGTGAGGCGTCGCGGTCAAAGTAGGCACGCGGTGCGCTTGCCAGGCTGCTGGGCAGCGAACGATGCGCTGGTAATATCCTGCCACGCGTCCCGCCTCTTTCAGGAATGAACGCGCGCTCGCAGTCGTGTGACTGCTGACAGCCCACGACGCGCCAATCGCGTCGCGCCACGTGTAGATGTCGACGCAATTCGCGCCGCAATTACCACGCCACCTCCGGCCCGCGGAGCTGTCGGACATGGCGATTTCAGAACAGGGGAGTCCCGATGTCGCGCTCAAAATGTGGAACACCTTCAGCTAAGTAAGGCGACTCCGCCAGTAACGGTGGTGCCGCGAAGGATGGCCAAGACCGGGGACGACCTCGGCAGCTTGCCTAACTCCGCGTCTTCGGCACAAAGCGGGGACGCACTACCAACTGCATTTCCATCTAAATAGCTCACAGGCCGATGGGACGGAGGAGGACAAAGGGCTCGGCAACATGGCTTCAGCCCATGAAGCCCTTCACCATGAGAGGCTCCTGTTGTAGGGGTGGCCTCTACTTAAGCCCAGCCGGCCTGTTAGAAAGCTGTAAGCTGTAAGCCCCCAGTGGGGACATGCATAATGACATGAACGCCCTTGAAAGGGTATAATTGTAAAAACACTCCCCATGAGGAGGTATATATATGTGATACAAGCCATGGAGGAAGAGAGGAGTATTGCTCACCTAACTCTCCACTACGACACTATCTCTCTGTTTGGTCTGTAAATACAACAGGTAGAATAGAGAAGAGAAAGGTTGGATGGTATATTTGTTCGGCCCGATAGTGAGCAAAGGGAGATTAAGCTTGTAGAATTCGATCCATGAACAAAGATGATTAATCTTTATATTATGGTTGGTTGAACACCGGGATCATGGGAAGTGTCTAGTGAGGGTGGGATTATTCGTGTCGAGTTTGGGGGCAAGAGCGATGTCGTTTGCTCGTATGTGCATGTATTGCATTAGCAATGAATTGAAATGGATAATGCTTGTTCATGTGACGGTTTGAGTTTGGTACCATCCACGCATCGTTCGCCAGGTTAACATGCATGTGCATGATAGAATAGTGAATTATGCCGAATACTTGGTACTCATGTTTTTATGCCATGATCTATAGTATTTATGAGATGTTATACATGATTATGTGCTAATCATTGCCCCGATGAGTGCTGCTTATGATTAAATATTGACATTACAAGAATGTTACATCATACATTGCACTCAAACACAAGATCTATCGTTGGTAGGCATCCCACGAGAGTGGAAAGATAAAGACATATTTTGGTAGGTACTCCACGGGAGTAGAGGTTGAGACCCCGTAGGAAAGAGGACGGGGTGAATGAGTGGTTCATCGACAGGTAAACACCTCCGCTGTACCGATATAAGTTACATTTACAGATGTATTGCATTGCATTGCATGAAAGTGATAGAGAAAGTAATACAATCACAGAGATTATGATTTACCGTTCATAGTCATGGAATTGATTTACAATTCACAGTCATAGAATTGATTGAATTGCTAAATTGATGTTACCATTCTATCATGTGCTTGCTAAGTCTTTGCACTCACGCTTGTTTTGTTGCCTATTTTAGGTGATCCGAATTGACAGCATGCATGGAATGGGAATAGTTCTTTTGTGCTAAACTTATTAAATATCAGCTTAGCTAGTCACTTAGTGTTCGTATTAAACTTTTGTTAAGTTGCTTTAATTGAAACTTGGTTCAAGTTTGCTTTGAGAATATTGCAGGTATCATGTGGTTCACCGTTGTGTTAATTATGCTTTCGAGCTCGGGGTTTGGAGCCCTCTTAGGCATGGAGCCCTAATTTCTATTCATGTTATGTCTATATGCAATTTTGCAATCAGTTGTCATGTTTTTGTGTGATACGGAGTTCGTATCATATTGCTGTTATTCCATATGTTTCTTGCAATTATTCTATATATTTGTTGATAGCTCCTTGTTGGAAGTCCTATAAGTAGGGGAGGTGGTACCGAAATTTTTATTAGCAACACCAAATTAAAGAAAGCAAATACGTAGTGGTAGCATCCTGGACCCTAAGGAGGGTCGGGTTGTTACACTAAGCCACAGCTAGAAACCTCCTTCAAACTTATTCTAAGACCATATTTTACCATCCTTAATAAATGTATCGCTGTAGCAACCAAGCAATATAAAAATGTGCAATAATACGAATCTCCCCGAATTTACTAGCTCTTGGAGATGAAGGTTAGGTAGCACCAAGCCGCAAAGGCCAGGCCAAGCACAAACAATGGGAGTATGAAGTCCAGAAAGGTGTTCGGAGCAGGAGGTCCTTTGTTCCCTTGCATCCTTCTGGAGTTTGGCAGCACATCACTGCCACCAACGGTTGCAGCTTTTGATGCACTAGGAGGCAGATAGCCCTTGATGCTTCCAATCAGGTAGCTGTTCATCATGCTGATGGTGCCCTCACCTCTTGAAATGACTCCGTGGCATCCCCGGAGGCTTCAAAAATTGATTAAAGCCAGAGGAAACCAGAATTTTTTAAAATAATCTATTTTTATTATAAATAATAGAAATATACCCCGCGCGAATTTTTTTAGAAGAATGACCTCAATTCGCCCAACGGTTGGGCGACTAGAACGTGTCGCCCAACGGTCGCGCGACATGTATCCAGTCTGTGGGCGGTTAGGCGATAGGTTGTAGTCGCCCCACCATTGGGCAACTAAGACCTGTCACCGAACGGTCGAACGACTAGACCTCCAGTTGTCTGACCATTTATCAACTACAATTTTAGCCCATTTTTGCGTAAGTGGCCTCCCGACCTGCGCATGGGGGTAAACGCCAATTGTTGTAGGTAAATAACATTGATCAAATTTTATGTATGAGTTGTATATTTTTGGGAACAAATAACAATAGACAATGTCGGTTGATCCATTTGTAATTTTGGTAGATTATGAATAGTGCAAAATTTGTTAGATTCATACTAACCTTTTACGATCGTCGTATGTTGTTATAGTGCAATAAATTTTGTGAAAATTATTTTGAGAATGATTGAGATAGCAACGATTGGTAAGTACGATGGTAAGTGACATAGAGGGGATATGGAGGAGAACTTATTTTTTTTCATGTTTTTGGGTGCCTTGCTACCCAAAGAATTGTATGCGAGAAGACGGGAAGATGTGCTTTTGCAAAAAAAAAATTGACTTCATAATAAAGCTAGGAATAACACAGTGCATAGAGTTTGATTACATGCATAAGAAAGAGCATCATGCACGAAGCAACAAACCGAACTACTTCTACGATACATATGCACCCTTTTGGAATGGAAATAAATTCGAGCTTAGGGGGACTAGTGCGGAATGGCCTGACCTAATACATGGACTGGAGCCATTTTTCCGTCCTTGCGAACTCGGTGTGAACTTCTCGGTGGACTCTTTGGCTTTGGCCGCCATTTTTCTCATTTTCTTGTGCTCCCTCTCACAAGTCTCGCACTTCCTGCGCGTGCACGCCTGTAACATCCCAAAAATTTTACTCCCTTATTAAAAATCATTTCTGGAATTTATTAGATTTTCCTGGAGTTTATTTCAAAGTCCTGATTTGAGAAAATTAAAAACTTCTATTTATAAAAGATCAAAATGAATTTATTGCATTTCATGAAAGTCAAATAAATGTATTTCACCTTCCTGAAGTCAAATCTATAATTATATTAATTTTTAGGATTTTATAAAGAATTAAAAACCCTCCCTTTTAAGGCAAATTGTGATTTTTCAAAATATACTTGTCAAAATGGGTGGAAAATATTTTTATTAAGTCTCAATTAGTCCCAGAAGGTTCTCTGAATTTTTTTCTAAAATTTTCAAAATTTATTTGGTATTTTTCTGAGTTTTCTAAAGCTTATTCTCATTTCTGGAAAATCAAAAAGGAAATTAAAATCCAAACCCCCCCGGGGCTGACAAGTGTCACCCATTGGGCCGATCCCCGCTGCCAGATCTGTTCCTAGCCGTCCGATCCAACTTACCGATTCGATCCTGCCTTCCCCTATCCTCGGGTCGACACGTGGCAAGCATCGGACCATTCCCTCCTCCGCTCGATTTGATCACAGCCGCCCGCGCCAACTTACCGCTTCGCCCCGCCATCCCCTCCACTCCTGCCGACGCGTGGAGTAATCTGTACCGTTCGCTGTTGCCGGATTCAATCCCACGCATCCATAGTCACTTAAGCCCTCGCTCGAGACCCCAGCGGCCCAGATCTCATCCCCGTTGCCGGATTGAATCCTGACCCTTCCCTCTCACTTAACGGTTCGCTCGGGATCCAGCGGCCCCGATCTACTCCACTCGCCACGCGTCGTAGATCCGACCATCGCCCCCGCCCTTTCCGGTTTTCTTCTCTCGCTGACCCACGGGCCCCGCCTGTCAGATCCATCGTCCCCGCCACCTTCCTTCTTCCCCGCGCGATCCCCACCGCTGCTGCCGCCATGAATACCAAAACTGAAGCTTTAATTTCTTCGGTTTCCTTGTAAATTGATGCCCCGCGTCGACGGCAAATAGCAATTAAACCTCCACCGCGTCCGTTGCAGGCATAATTTCCACCATTTACACCCTCCTTCACCGTCGCGTTAAGCCTTCCGTCTGTTCCAACTCCGGCGAGATGGGCACGACCGTTACTCCCCTCCCCAGGCTATAAAAGGACCTCCCCGAGCACCTTCTACCCACACCACCACCCCCCTTGCCTCCATTTCGCAAATCCGAGCCTCGGAGCCCTCCCTGCGCTCGTTTTTCCCCGCCGGCCACCAGCAACTCCGGCAAGCAATCGCAGCCGCCTCGGGCTTCCTCGCTCATCGCCGACACCTCTTCGACGCTGCTTGTGCCTCAGCGATCCTCGACGACCGCCTTCCCGAGCTAGTGCGCCACCGGAGCTCCCCGCCGCCGTGAACCCCTCCTCCGACCGCCGCCCCTCTCCGCCGATCTTTCCCTCCGGTCATCCTCGGGTTTCGTGCGAGGTACCAGAACACTCCCCTCTCCACTTTGATGCCATCGGCCGGCGCCACCGCTCACCGGAACACCGGCGACCCTCGGGCCCCGAGCGCCACCGCCGCCGGCCAGGCCACGTCGGCCCGTCGGGCTGAGGTGGCAGCCCACGTGGCAGCCCGGTGGACGCCACGTCCGCGCCGGACAAGCCACGCCAGCGCCACCTGCTCCCGCCCATGCCACGTGTGCGCTGACGCACCACGCGCGCCACCTCACCACCTGGGCCCACCTATTTGCCACTCAAAATCCAGGGCTGACGTCATAAACCCGATTTTTCCGTTTAAAAATAATTCGGCCGAAAATCTAATTCCCTTGCTGACGTCATATTCCAGACTTTCCTTTAGAAAAATAATTCTTACTGACGTCATAAATCCTTTTCGGTTTAAAAATAAATCCAGAAAAATACATTTTTCTTTTATTTTGTATTTAAACTTTGGAGGGCTATAACTTTTGCATTTTAACTCCAAATTGACCCATTAAAATTTCCAAACTTTTCTAAAATCATGATCTATCCATTTCTGGCATAATTTTGAAATTTTGAATTTATTTGAATTTTTTTTTGAATTTTCTTTGAATTGGCTCTTTACGTTAGATTTCGACGATTCCGGAGACTTTGAGTTCGACGATTCCCAGCAGGACTTCGATCAAGGCAAGTTACACCTTTGACCATGTTGACCCCAGTATTTCAAATTTATTTATGTTGTTTTACTGTATATGCATGCGTATCTTTATTCAAATTTAATTTAAATTCAGTCTAAATATTAGATATTCCCATAATCCCTTGATTATAGCCCATTTGAATCTCAAATTCATATACCTTGTCACTCTAGCTGAAAACTAGTTAGTACCATAGTATTGACTAGAAATTTTATAGAAATGCTTAGCCTGGTCTAGTATAATTTTAGGTGGAATCATTTCTTTCACATGAAATGACAATTAAAAATTTAGTTCTTGACTTCGGTGAGTCAAGGATGGTTTACGAAAATCATTTAAAAATGAAAATAGAAACTCATGATTTGGACTTAGGCTAATGGTTAGGTGGTGGGTGCCGGCATGCCTCGTGTTTGGTGACTTCTGGTTGATTGTCGTGCATGGGGGAATGTGGATGAGCCTAATCAACATAAGGACCGTTTCTGTGATTCATTTTACGAAGTCACTTTGTACTACCACAAGTCTGGTATGGGACAGACCTGGCTAAGTAATTTGTGAAGTTCCAAATATAGTCTCGCTATAGGCTGAATGTGAGCGTGGCGTAGGCTGTGGAAAGTCTCACATGGCACCAGAGGGGGTCCAACTCGTGGATTCGAGTTGTGGTGAAACCTTAGTGGCGGCATGATTATTTTGGCTATGGATCATTGGAACAGCCTTGTCATGAACTCTCCGCCGCACACCTAAGACAGTGTGTTTATCGCGTGGCTCAAGTGAGAGGGAATGTCTTGTGGGTAAAGTTGTACGCCTCTGCAGAGTTAAAACCTATCTGGATAGTCGTGTCCACGGTCATGGACATGCTGAGTAAAGTCGTCACAGATTAGACTTGGATTTTATAAAACCTGGTTTTTGAGCAAACACATGATGGTTTTGGTTGTGGTCCGGGAGGATTCCCGTGGATAGGTTAGTGTGGGTCGGAGCCTACACTAATGATATTACTTGTTAAAAACATTGTTTCGTATATTGTATTAAAGTTCAGCTTTTCGTACTTACATTATTGTATTCAAATTCAAGTATTGCTTTCCGCACATTTACCCTATTAAGCCTTCCTTTGAAATCCATTATGCATGCATCAATTCTGTTATAATTCCTGGTGTAACTTGCGTAAGCATTTACTTGCTTACATTGGGAGTACTCTTGTACTCACCTTGTTAAATCTGTTGCCAGACTTCGAGGGCGACTGCGACGGTGAGGACTACTTCAGCGAATAGGACGCATCTTACAGTCATTCGCCTGTGGGAGGCTGGATGGGCTGTTCTGCTACCTTTACTACTTTCCGCTGTTTTTATTTCTTTTGTTGGCCTTGTGCCCCTATATTGTAAGACTTGGCCTTAAGGCCGTATTTTGTCTTTTAATAATATTCAGTGGTGATTTTTGCATGATATACATTACTGTGAACCCTGTGTGCACTAGCTTTTTCTGGGATAGTGCGATTTACACAGAGGGACTTAGAGTTGTTGTTCCATGTCCCGACAGAAATGGTATCAGAGCAATAATGACCCTAAGACGTGACCGTAGTTAGAGACCAACCTTGAGGATATATTTTGATAAGAAATGCCCTTTTCAAAACCATCTCTTCCTTTACTCAATCTCTTACCAAAACTGATTACTAACTTCTCTCCTCTTCCAAATTTTAGATGGAGCAACCTACCCACGTCTCCCATGGAACCCTTGCCGGACTCTTCGCCGATGATCCGTACAACCTCATGCAAGAGCTCAACTTCCGCCCGTACCCCCTCTACCAAGGATACGTTGGCATGTACGAAGACGAGGAACGCTGGAGGGTCGAAGTGAAGATCTTCAAGGATTTTGCAGCTAACGGAGCCATTTACGTTTTCGACGCCCCCTACCTCGAGATACCTTCTTCGACGGAGTACAAGATGCAGCCCGAGAGGCCATTCGCCAGCTGAGGAACATCTACGCTCGAGACCTGCAGCGCACGGACTTTCGCTACTTCCCCATGAAGACTCCTCTTGGTGCTGCCAGCGATTTCTCATCCACGGAGTACGAGAGCAACCCCCGTCTCATACGACAGGTGGAATTCACCAAGTTCATGGATCACATGTACCAGACCACCCTGGACGAGCTGCACACCGCACAGCAGAAGCTCCGCGCGGTGGAAGAAGAACTTTCCGAGCTCCGTGCGAGAGTGCAGACTCCTCCACTTCCGAGCCTTTTCCGAGGAGGCTCGAGCGCAGCACTAGTGTCTAGACGACCATGAGTCTTAAAATGTTATCCGCGAGCTGTAGTCCTTTGTTAACAGCCGCGAGACTATTATAATAAAATAAAAAGTTTTATTTGGCTCTTATTTGTGTTTTCCTTGCTTTCGTGTGTTCTGTTGGTGGGATTGTTACTAGAACCTCTCCTTTAGTTCCTCTTCTCTAAATCTGGAAGCTCCAACAGATGGTGAACACGAGGAGGAACCCCAGCGACAATACCAACTAGGGAGCTCAAGGAAGCCAGTCAGCCCCCATCCCACCGCCTCCACCAGCAGCAGGACCAGATTGGGCGCAGTTGATGGCCAATCAGAACCAATTGATCCAACTGTTAGCTGAGACTATCAACAATCCTCAGGTTCATCATCAACCTGCCCAAGCACCTCCCAATCGTCTTTCGGAGTTCCTAAGGATCAAGCCACCGACCTTCGCCAGGAGTGCCGAACCAATGGACGCCGACGACTGGCTCAGGTCAATTGGCAAGAAGCTGGATATACTGCAGTGCACCGATCAGGAGCGAGTCCTATTCGCCTCCCATCAGCTGAATGGACCCGCATCTCAATGGTGGGATACTTTCACCGCCTCGCATGCCAACCCGCAGACGGTGACGTGGAACGAGTTCGAGCAAAGCTTTCGCAAGACTCACATCCCCACCGGCACCATGGCATTGAAGAAGAAAGAGTTCAGAGCTCTGCGCCAAGGAAGTCGTACTATCAACGAGTACGTACAGAAGTTCAACCAATTGGCCCGCTATGCGCCAGAAGATGTGGCTTCCGACGAAGCCAAACAAGAAAGGTTCATGGAGGGCCTAAATGACAACATATCAGTACAGCTGATATCGGGTGACTACATTGACTTCCACCAGCTAGTTAGTAAGGCCATCCGCCAGGAAGGCAAGCACATGGAGATGGAGACCCGGAAGAAAAGAATGGCGGATCAGAGGAACAACTCTGGAGGTTCTCACAAGGTTCGCAGCACTCCTCCGCACGCGAACAAGTTCAGACCTCAGGGCAGCAACTTCAAGACCCAGTCGGGCAAGTTCAAGTTCTCAACCAGCCGCCCGCCGTTCCAAGCTAGCCGCCAGCAGTTTCAAACCAACCGCACCCCAACGACCGGTGGCCAAGTGCAGAAGAGCAGTCCACCTTCAGATGGAGTGACCCGCTTCTACTGCAAGGAACCGGGGTACTATGCCAAGGCATGCCCCAAGAAGATGCAAGCGACAGTGACCCCAGGTGCCTCCGGGAGTCAGAACCAGGCACAGCAGAAGCAGCAAACCTTCATCAAGGGGAGAGTGAATCATGTGACAGTTGAAGAAGCTCAGGCTGCACCAGATGTCGTGCTAGGTATGTTCCCTGTCAATTCAGTACCAGCATCAGTTCTTTTCGATTCCGGGGCATCGCATTCCTTTGTGTCAAAAACTTTTATGGATAAGCATGGTTGGGTAGGGTAACTCTTAGCAACCCTATGATAGTTCACTCCCCTAGAGCAGAAATGAGAGCAGGGACCTTGTGCCCCAAAGTGGAATTGCTCATAGATGGGACCCGATTCCTAGCCGATCTTTTGGTTTTGGAATCGCAAGGGTTAGATGTCATTCTCGGAATGAATTGGTTAGCCAAGAATCGAGGTCAGATCAATTGCGCTACCAGATCCATCACCCTCACCAATGACCAAGGCATATAAGTGATCTTCTCTCCTCAGATCTCGGAAGCAGAAGAATGTGCCCTCTTCCACCTTCAAGTCTTGGAAGAAGTGCCAATAGTGCGGGAATACCCTGATGTTTTTCCCGAGGAACTACCAGGAATGCCGCTGGATAGGGAAATCGAGTTTGTGATTGACCTAATCCCAGGCACCGCCCCAATTTCCAAGAGACCATATCGGATGCCTGCTAACAAGTTAGCAGAATTGAAGAATCAGCTCAAGGAACTAGAAGACAAAGGATACATCCGACCCAGTTCGTCACCTTGGGGAGCACCCGTCCTGTTCGTCAAAAAAAGGATGAGAGTTTGAGGCTATGTGTGGATTATAGAGCACTCAACGATGTTACCATCAAGAACAAATACCCCTCCCGGGATCGATGACACATGCTCGATCGCTTGAAGGGAGCCGGTGTCTTCTCCAAGATTGACCTGCGATCAGAATATCATCAGTTGAAGATTCGTGAAGAAGACATTCCCAAAACTGCCTTCTCCACCAGATATGGACATTATGAGTTCACGGTCATGTCGTTTGGACTGACCAATGCACCGGCCTATTTCATGAGCATGATGAACAGTGTATTCATGAAATACTTGGACAAGTTTGTGGTGATCTTCATCGATGACATCCTCATCTACTCCAAGAACGAGGAAGAGCATGAGCAACATCTCAGGATAACTTTGGAAAAGCTTCGAGAGCATCAACTTTTTGCCAAATTCAGTAAATGTGAATTTTGGCTAAAAGAGGTTGCCTTTCTTGGACATATCGTGACAGCCGAAGGGATTGCTGTAGACCCTTCCAAAATAGAGGCAGTAATGGAGTGGAAGCAGCCGAAGTCCGTAACGAAAGTCAGGAGCTTCCTTGGACTTGCGGGTTATTACCGCCGGTTCATAGAAGGATTCTCCGAGCTAGCCAAGCCAATGACTCAGTTGTTGAAAAAGGAAAAGAAATTCGAATGGACGAAGGCCTGTGAGCAGAGTTTCCAGACCCTCAAGAAAAGGCTGGTTTCAGCACCCGTGCTTGTATTGCCGGACGTACATAAAGGCTTCGAGGTCTTCTGTGATGCCTCCCGCCTAGGCTTAGGCTATGTTCTAATGCAAGAAGGCAAAGTGGTAGCCTACGCATCACGCCAACTCAAGCCTCATGAGTGCAATTATCCTACTCATAACTTGGAGTTAGCCGCAGTAGTACACGCCTTAAAAATCTGGCGCCACTATCTTATCGGTAACCGTTGTGAAGTATACACGGACCATAAGAGCTTGAAGTATATCTTCACCCAGTTAGAGCTCAACCTAAGGCAGCGAAGGTGGTTAGAGTTGATAAAGGACTATGACATCGGTATACACTACCACCCCGGAAAAGCAAACATTGTAGCCGATGCCTTAAGCATGAAGTCCTATGCAAGTGTGGTCTTATCAGAAGAGGACCAGACCCGACTTCAGGAGGGAGTCGCCCGTCTAAGTCTTAATCTGATGGGACCAAGCATCCTCACCACCCTGGAGATACAACCTGGCTTGCCTGATCAGATTAAGGAAGCTCAGAAGGTTGACGAGGATATTCAAGAAATCAAAAAGAATATGAGAAGAGGCAAGGCCCCAGGATTCAGTGAAGATGAGCATGACACCGTCTGGTTCGAGAACCGCATCTGCGTGCCAAATAATCTGGAAATCAAAACCATGATTCTGAAAGAAGCTCATGACATCCCATATTCAATCCACCCAGGTCGTACCAAGATGTACCAGGACCTAAGGGAAAAATATTGGTGGGTTAGTATGACAAGAGAAATAGCAGAGTTTATTGAAGCCTGTGATACCTGTCAACGAGTCAAAGCTGAACATCAGAGACCAGCAGGACTCTTGCAACCACTGCCAATACCAGAATGGAAGTGGGAGGAAATCGGTATGGATTTCATAACCGGACTCCCAAGAACGCAATCGGGTTATGATTCAATCTGGGTGATCATAGACCGATTAACTAAAGTGGCTCACTTTATACCAGTCAGGACCACTTACTCTGGGAGTAAGTTAGCTGAGCTGTACATGTCCCGGATTGTGTGCCTGTATGGCGTCCCCAAGAAGATAGTGTCAGATCGAGGTAGTCAGTTTACTTCTCGATTTTGGCAAAAGATGCATGAAGAGTTAGGGAGTAAACTCAGTTTCAGTACCGCTTACCACCCCCAGACGGATGGTCAAACAGAGAGAGTTAATCAAGTGCTCGAGGATATGCTAAGAGCTTGTACTCTGGACTTTGGGAACAGCTGGGACCGTTCATTGCCCTATGCAGAGTTCTCGTACAATAATAGCTACCAAACCAGTCTACAAATGGCACCTTTCGAAGCCTTGTATGGCCGAAAGTGCAAAACACCCTTGCTTTGGGATCAGCAAGGAGAACCTCAAGAAGCTGGACCGAATCTACTTCAAGACGCAGAAGATAAAGTGAAGAAGATCAGAGATAGACTGAAAGTAGCCCAATCTCGGCAGAAGAGTTATGCGGACAACGGTCGTCGAGATTTGACCTTTGAGGTCGGGGACTACGTCTATCTTAGAGTATCCCCACTCAGAGGTGTAAAAAGGTTTCAAGTCAGAGGAAAGCTAGCACCGCGTTATGTGGGACCCTTCAAGATTCTGAATCGAAGAGGTGAAGTCGCATATCAGTTGGACTTCACCGCCGAGCATGTCAGGAGTGCACAATGTCTTCCATGTCTCTTAGTTGAAGAAGTGCCTCCGGGTACCTGCGGAGCAAGCCGCATTAGAAACCTTGGACCTTCAGGATGACCTCACTTACCAGGAGCAGCCAATCAAGATCCTTGAGACCGCAGAACGTCAGACCAGAAGGAAGACCATCAGATTCTGCAAGGTTCAGTGGAGCAACCACACCGAAGACGAAGCCACTTGGGAGCGAGAAGAGGATTTGAAGGCCAACCATCCCTATCTCTTTTGCTAGCCGGTGCAAATCTCGAGGGCGAGATTTCTTTTAAGGGGGGTAGGTTTGTAACATCCCAAAAATTTTACTCCCTTATTAAAAATCATTTCTGGAATTTATTGGATTTTTCTGGAGTTTATTTCAAAGTCCTGATTTGAGAAAATTAAAAACTTCTATTTATAAAATATCAAAATGAATTTATTGCATTTCATGAAAGTCAAATAAATGTATTTCACCTTCCTGAAGTCAAATCTATAATTATATTAATTTTCAGGATTTTATAAAGAATTAAAAACCCTCCCTTTTAAGTCAAATTGTTATTTTTCAAAATATACTTGTCAAAATGGGTGGAAAATATTTTTATTAAGTCTCAATTAGTCCCAGAAGGTTCTCTGAATTTTTTTCTGGAATTTTCAAAATTTATTTGGTATTTTTCTGAGTTTTCTAAATCTTATTCTCATTTCTGGAAAATCAAAAAGGAAATAAAAATCCAAAACCCCCCTGGGGCTGACAAGTGTGTGAGACCCGGAAGTAGAAACTCCCAGACCCCTCCTGTGTATTGCAGTACTAGTCCCAGATCAACGCTAATACACACAGATAATCAGACAAAATGATACATTGCCAACAACGCTTTATTATAATAATAACGGAAATACATAAGTCCTGGCCCGAGACCTTACAACTGTGGTTCACTGAACCTCTTACACAAAATAAAACTAGCGGAAGCAAAATATTCGGATAAACGGCACATCAATCTGCCACAGCCAATTGACTTGAGCAACGAGACCTAGTCCTCTGGAAAGAATCCATCACAGCCGCAAGCGGAACAGTAGTCGTAATCTCCTTCCTGAGCTTCAACCTCCTCTGAGAATTATTTTGAAGTGTAGTATGTGAGTACAATAATGTACTCCGCAAGTCTTGGAAAAAATGCATTAGATGCAGGGTTGAACAAAGGAAGGCTATATGGCTCTTTTGCACAAATCAGCATTTTATTTTAAATTTATATACTCCTTCTAAAAGCATTTTATTAAACACTTAATTTTTATAATCTGAAGTTTAATAAGTACTTTAGTGAAGGTTACAACCACCAACACTAATAAATAGGCTATATCCACCAAGAGTCAAAATAGAGGTTAAAACCACCTGAACTGGTTACATCCACCAGGCCAAAATTACGAGAGTTCTATCCACTCTCTAATTTTTCCAAAAACCTTTTCTTTTTAAATTCAAAGTCAATCTCTACTATGTGAATGCATTCCTTGTCCGCCCTTGACCGTGGGCACGGTTATTCGAATAGTTTTATTACTCTGCAGAGTGTGTACAACTTTACCCACAAGAGATATATTATCCTAACAGTCAACATGCTTCCTTTGGCATAAGACCCAGATAAAATATCACAAAGCTTTTCACCTACTCTAGTATAGTTTTATATCACCCGCTGAGGTTTCACCGCTGAAGGGTTAAAGCCACCACATTCAGAAGCCCCCTCTTGCGCCATGTGAGTGCAGTAAATCCCTACCCCTCACTTTGAGTAATCAGTAAATCCCTGATACCCATTTTCCAATAGTGACACAAAAACTAAACTATTATAGGTTAATTAGCTAGGTTGTACCCATTTTAACTTGTGGTTGTACTGTTTTACTCAGATTGGACAAACACAAGGATCGGTCCTTAAACGACTAAGGTGGATCATTCACAAACCCGTTATCTGTGCTAATCCGCACCAGCCAAACATTCCATCCACCCTCGTCAAATTTTACCTTGAACTTCATTTTTATTTTAAATTTACAGTGGTAACATCTATTACCACTTTTCAAACAAAACATTAAATCACAAATCACTCATTAACCATTTTTCTCATATGAGCATTTTTACATTTATCAGCTAGACTAAGCATTTGCTAATAATTTAAATTCAACAAAAATAATACTAACTCATTATTGAGCCAAAGATTATCCTAAGTTGACAAGGGTACATGGTACATAATTTCCAAAAGAGGGCATAACAAATTGGGTGCTTATCTAAATTTTAGAATTTAAATTTTCAATTTACTAAACATAGCAATGCAAATAATTTAAAATAATTGCAAAAACTATTTATAAAACATAGGAGCAAAATGGTCAAGGAGACTTGCCTTCTGGAATTAAGTTGGAATCTTCCCGCAATTGTTCTTGAAAATCGTCGGACAGATCGGATTCTACACGAGAAACGAGAAGAACTAAATAAATAAAATAAAATAAAAATTAAAAATAAATATACCAAATGAAAGTTTGGAATTTTAGATGAATTTAGAAATTTGAATGGGTCAATTTGGAGATAAAACGCAAAAGTTATAGCCTTCCAAAGTTTAAATACAAAATAAAAGAAAAAGGCTATTTTCTGGATTAAATTTTAAACCAAAAATCATTTATGACGTCATCAATAATTATTTTCCTAAAGGAAAATCTGAAATATGACGTCAGCAAGAGAATAAATTTTCGGTCGAATTTTTTTTATACTAGAAAATCAGATTTAATGCGCGAGCAAGGAATTTTTCGGATTTTAATTAAAACAGATAGGGCTGACGTGGCAGGAGGGGCAGACGTGGCCTCCATGTGGCATTTCACCGACGTGGCCGCGCACGCGCGAGGTGGCGGGGAGGCGATCGGGTGGCGCTGACGTGGCGCCGATCTGGCCGCCACGCCTGCTGCCACCTCGGCCGACGGTGACGGTCGGCGGCCGCGGTGGCGCCACGGGACCGAGGTCGCCGAGCTCGTGATCGGCGGCGCCGGCCAAGGGTACCGAAATGAAGAGGAGGATGCAGGGAATGCATCGGTACCTTGCGCGGAGGCCGAGGGTGACCGGAGGGAAGAATCGGCGAGGAGGGGCGGCGGTCGGAGAGGAACCTCACGGCGGCGGAGGAGCTCCGGTGGCGCAGCAGCTCGGGGAAGGGGTCGCCGTGAATCGCCTTGGCACCAGCAATGTCGAGGAGGCGTCGGTGAGGAATGAGGAAGCCCGAGGCGGCCAGAATTGCTCGCCGGAGTACTTGAAACCGCGGGGAAGAAATCGGGCGTAGGGAGAGCTCTGGCGCTCGGGTGGTTCGTTTGAGAGGTGAGGGAGGAGCGGCAGCGGTAGAGGGACCTCGGGGTGCGGGTTTTATAGGCCGGGGAGGGGTGTAATGGTCGCGCGAAGTTCGTCGGAGTTAAAACAGTCGAGAAGGATGAATGCGACGGCGAGGAGAGGCGTAAACGGGAAGGAAACCGAAGCAATCAAAGCTTGGTTTGGTTTAATAGCGTCGGCGCGATCGCGCGAGGAAGAAGGAAGGTGGCGGGGGCGATGGATCTGACAGGCGGGGCCCGCGGTTCAGCGAGAGAAAGAAAACTGAAAAGGGCGGGAGCGATAGTCCGATCCGCGACGCGTGGCGAGTGGAGTGGATCGGGGCCGTTGGCGCGATGCGAAGGGGTAAGTGAACGGGGACGACCGAGATTCGATCCGACAACGAAGATCAAATCGGGGCCGATCGGCGCTTAAGTGGGAGGGGGCGGCTGCGATTAGATACGGCAATAGGGAATGGCTCGGATGAAGCCACGTGCCAATCGAAGGGAAGAATGAAACGGCGAAGCGGTAAGTTGGCGCGGGCGGTGGGGATTGAATCGGGCGGAAAATGGACGGCCCGATGCTTGCCACGCGTCGACCTGACGATGGGGGAATGCGGGATTGAAACGGTAAGTGAGATCGGACGGTTAGAAATAGACCCGGCGGCGTGAAGCGGCCCGATGGGCGACACTTCTCGGCTCGAGGAGAGTTTCAGAATTTTAATTACTTTTTGATTTTCAGAAATGACTAGGAGGCTTTAAAATAATCGGAAAAATACCAAATAAATTCTGAAAAATCCAGAAAAATTCATAGAAATCCCTGGAGATGTTTTAAACTTAAGAAAAATATTTTCAACCTATGTTGGTATTAATTTTTGGTTTTACACAGAAACTTTAATTTCTGAAAAATCCAAATAATTTGAATTAACTGGTTTAAAATTATTCTTTCCAAATAAAATCAAAAATTTGGGATGTTACAAACCTACCCCCCTTAGAAAAAGAATCTCGACCCCGAGATTTGGAAGGACTGGAAAAGAGACTAGGGAACTCCGTGCTGAGATCTTCTTCACGCTCCCAAGTTGCTTCCGACTTTGGACAATTATTCCACTGCACTTTGCAAAATTTGATGGTCCTGTTTCGGGTACAACGTTATGCTTCTTCTAGAATCTTGACTGGAAACTCTAAATATGTGAAATCCTCTTTTAGTTGCACTTCCTCTAAAGGCATTAACTCTTCTGGAACTCGTAAACACTTTTTCAATTGCGACACATGAAACACATCATGTACATCTGACAATTGGGTAGGAAGCTTTAACTGATAAGCAACTTCTCCTCTTCTAGCTAAAACTGGAAAGGGTCCAATATATCTTGGATCAAGCTTCCTACTGACTCTGAAACGACGCATACCTTTTAGAGGTGACACTTTCAAATACACATGATCTCCTGGTTGAAACTCTAACATTCTGCGACGATTGTCCGCATAGCTCTTTTGCCTGGTCTGTACGGTTTTCAACCTGTCTCGAATTAAACGAACTTGCTCTTCTGCTAGCTTCAATACATCAGGTCCAAATACTTGAATTTCTCCTATCTCTGACCAATACAAAGGTGTTCTACACTTTCTACCATATAAAGCTTCAAATGGAGACATCCGTAAACTTGATTGGTAACTATTATTGTAAGAGAATTCTGCGTAAGGCAAACTGTGGTCCCAACTGGCTTTATTAGCTAATGCACATGCTCTCAACATATCTTCCAATATTTGATTTACCCTTTCTGTCTGACCATCTGTTTGAGGATGATAGGCAGTACTGAAGTTTAATTTAGTGCCCAGAACTTCATGAAGCTTCCGCCAAAATCTTGAGGTAAATTGAGATCCTCTATCTGACACAATTTTCTTTGGAATCCCATGCAAACACACAATCCTTGACATATAAAGCTCTGCCAATCTATCTCCCGAATAAGTGGTCTTAACTGGTATGAAATGGGCAACTTTTGTTAAACGGTCCACTATAACCCAAATTGAATCATAGCCGGATTTGGTCTTTGGTAGCCAGTTATAAAGTCCATTCGATTTCCTCCCATTTCCATTCAGTATCTGTAAGGGTTGCGAAGACCAGTGGTCTTTGATGCTCTGCTTTAACTCACACATATATCACATAAGGCTACATATTACGCAATTTCCCTTTTCATACTGGTCCACCAATAACTTTCCTTTAGATCCTGATACATTTTTGTACTTCCGGGATGAATTGAATATCCTGCTTCATGAGCTTCTTTTAAGATTAAATCTTTTATTTCCTTCTTCTCGGGTACTAGGATTCTCTTTCCAAACCAAAGAGTCCCTTCTTCATCTTCTGAAAATCTAGGCGCTTTACCTTTCTTCATATTCTCTTTAATTTCTTTAACATATTCATCCTCTCGTTGGGCTGCTTTGATCGATCTTCCAGTAGAGTGAACCTTCAATGTAGACAGATACCTTCGTTAACTATTTCCAAATTCAACCGCTGAAATTCTTCATGGAGTGTTAACTGCTTATCTGGAATTGACAGATTGTTAATATGACTCTTCTGACTCAAAGCATCGGCTACTACGTTAGCTTTTCCTGGATGATAATGTATTCCCACATCATAATCCTTTATCAATTCCAGCCATCTTCTTTGTCTCAGATTAAGGTCAGGTTGAGTGAATATATACTTTAAACTTTTATGATCTCAGATATATTTCACACCGATTCTTGATTAAGTAATGCCTCCATAACTTTAGAGCATACTGTGACTAGCTCTAAATCATGAGTGGGATAATTTTCTTCATGCGGTCTTAACTGTCTTGATGCATACGCTACCACCCTTCCTTCTTGCATTAATACACAACCAAGACCTTGTCTCAACGCATCACAATAAACTTCAAAGTCTTTCCTAATATCAGATAACCGCAGAACTGGCGATGAAGTTAACCTCTTCTTTAGCTCTTGAAAACTGTCTTCACAGGATTTACTCCATTCAAATTTCTTCTCTTTCTTTAACAACTGGGTCAGAGGTCTGGCGATCTTGGAAAATCCTTCAATAAAACGACGATAGTAACTCGCTAGTCCTAGAAAACTTGGTTTACATTCTTGTCTTGGGTTGAGTCAATTAAGCACATCTTTAACTTTTCCTGGATCTACAGCTACACCTCCTGTGGAAATCACATGTCCCAAAAACTCGACTTTCTTTAACCAGAATGTACATTTGCTGAATTTGGCATACAATTGATGTTCTCTTAATCTTTGTAAAACTGTCCTTCGTGTTCTTTCTCATTCTTAGAATAGATAAGAATGTCATCTATGAAGACAACAACGAACTTATCTAAATAGTCCATGAATACTTTATTCATTAAATTCATAAAGTATGCTGGTGCATTTGTCAAACCGAAGGACATCACCAAATACTCATATAACCCATATCGAGTAGAGAAGGTTGTTTTTGGTATATCTTCAGGTCTAATCTTTAATTGGTGGTATCCTGATCGGAGATCAATTTTTGAGAACACACTCGATCCTTTCAGCTGATCAAACAGATCATCGATCCGAGGCAAGGGATATTTATTCTTGATTGTTACTTCATTCAGGACTTTATAATCCACACACATACGCCGGCTACCATCTTTCTTGTTCACTAGAAGCACTGGGGCTCCCCAAGGAGAAGAACTCGGTCTAATGAAACCTTTCTCTTGCAATTCTTGAATTTGCCTCTTAACTTCCGCTAGATCATTAGCTGACATCCGATAGGGTCTCTTAGCTATTGGTCTTTGTATCAGAACCACATTTATAACAAATTCAATCTCTCGATGCAGTGGCATTCTGGTAAATCCTCGGGAATACATCAGGGTATTCACTTACTACGGACACATCCTCCAAACTTCTCCCTTTTAAGCTGGTCAATAAACTTCCCTTGTTTGAGGGTGTACTGGATTCATATCTAATCTGAATTCCATCAGAATTTGTGAGAATAATGGCACGATTGGCACAATCTATTTGCCCTTTATACTTGGTCAGCCAATCCATACCAATTATAACATCTATGCCTTCGGAGTCTATTATAATAAGGTTCGCTAGGAATTTTACTCCGTTTATATCTATGGTTGCTCTAGGGCAAACCAAATTAGTCCTCAATTCTTTTCCAGGTGATTGGACTAACATGAGATTCTTTAGCAAACAAACATTCCAATTATTTCTTTCAGCAAAAAATTTTGTTACGAATGAATGTGAAGCTCCGTAATCAAATATTGTAATTGCGAGAACCGAATTAACAAGAAACTTACCGAACCACGTCACGGTGTATCTGTCTTTGCCTCTGCGGTGACATGGTTGATGCGCCCTTTGTTGAATGTCTGTGGAGTCTTGGGAGTCTGAGGGCTTCCACGTCCCTGACCAGCGGTTGGAGCTCTTGCCGGTGTATAATCAAGGTTGAAGCGAACCGGGGTTACCGCTTGACGCTTCTGGGGACAATTATTGGCATAATGTCCCATGTTCTTGCAATTGAAGCATTGCACTCCTGCAGCTGCAGTCCTATTCTGTTGAGGTTGAGCTGCATTTCCAGATCGAGGTGCTTGAGGTAAAGGATGGGGTGCAGAAATCGGTGTCATTGATTGGTTGGGCAAAGGAGGCTGGCTAAACTGTTGTGAGTTGGAACGTTGACGAGAGCTGCTCGCAGAGTGTTGAGCTTGAAACTTCCTCTTTCTGGACTCGAAGAGCTGACGCTGGGCATCTTCTTGCACAAGAGCTTTGTTCACCAAATGCTGAAAAGTGGGATAGTCATTGGATACTAACTGCACCTTGAGATTAGGATCCAATCCTCCCATAAACCTCCAGATCTTTGCTTCATCAGTTGCCACATCCTCTGTTGCATATCTCGACAGCTGAATGAATTTACTCAAATATGCGGAAACACTAAGGTTTCCCTGCTGTAGTTGGTGAAATTATTTCCTTTTCATTTCCATGATACTCATAGGTATGTGAGTAGCTCGGAAAGCTCGCACAAAGTCTGCCCAAACAATATTCTGAGCATTTTGGTGTGCAGTGCAATAGTTTTCCCACCAGTTTGCTGCAACTCCCTTGAGTTGATGGGCAGCATAAAGAACTTTCTCATTCTCATTGCATTGTGCCAAATTTAATTTTCGTTCAACTTCCTTTATCCAGTCGTCCGCTTCCAACGGATCGACAGATCCTGCGAAAGTCGGAGGTCGCGTCCTCATGAATTCTCCTAACTTGGATTGGGGTGGCTGAGCTGGTGCTTGATGAACTTGCTGAACTTGGTTCTGAGCTAACGCTTGAAGAAGCTGCAATTGCATGGCCATCATTTGTTCCAAGTTCGGGGCTTGAGCTGGCGGGGGTGGAATTGGGGCATTGTTGTCATTGGGTGCCTGATTATTGTTGACGTTGCTCCTTGTATTCACCATCTGAAGCTCCACCAAGAAAAGCACAAGGTAAGAGGGAAAAGCATAGATAAGAAGTGGGGTGATTAGCCATATCCCAAACCAACACTCAAAAACAAAGCAACAACCAATGAGCGCAACTTTTGAAATTCAAATTAATTTTTTTGAAGAATGGTTGTACCACAAGTGCACAAGGCTCGGTACATTCCATTTATTACATCACATTATCATAAAGCGTTCTAATATCGAAAATAACTCAAAAGGGTACTACTGTCTAACATCTACTCATCCTCCACGATGATCGCTCCTCGAGATCCTCCTCGGGGTCTTCCTCGACTCAGTGAGTGGCTCGCCCACACGTAGCGCGATTGCTCGGTGAACAGGACCGAGATCGACTCGGGCCAAGGCGAGCGATCCGAGCAGGCGATGGCGTCCTCTGCTAGAATCTCAATGTCGATCTTTGGGTGGTGGACCGGGCGTCGCACACTCTTCCGCGCAGTGAGCCTGGTGCGGGGTCCTAGAAATCTGCCTGTGGTAGCAGCAGGGGCGGCCAGGGTCGGTGTAGTAGTGGCAGCTCGGAGACGCTCCATCTGCCTTCAGAAATCCTTGCTCGATCTGCGTCGGCGTGAGCGAACTCACTCTGAAGTAGCCGTGCTCGAAGGGTGTCGGAGTGGTCGTAGCTCGAAGTAAGAAGCATCCGAAGAAGTCCTATCTCCCGTAGTGCTCTGGCATAGGTCGATGAAGTCGCCTGAGTAAGCTGCACCTGGTGGGACAGACGAGGGTCATCCACCACAATCTGGAAAGGCTCCGGGTGAGTCTGTCCTGCTCTCGTAGTCGGGAAGAAGCTGAAAGGTGACTGTCGCAGTTCTTCCTTATGCCTCTTGCACAACTCTGCAATCGCTATCTGAGCTGCATCTTGGATAGCATCCGAGCAGTGGGTCCGAGGATGCTCAATATGACGTTCCACCGAGTCAATCTTCCCATCTTGGGCGTAAATAAACACCTCCATGGACCATGAATCCATAGTCATAATCCTGGTCTTCCGCCCTCTGAAAATGGGCTGCTGAGTGTACTTCAGATGCTGCATCAACTGCTGTAGAAGACTCACAAATGCTCCCTCGCTCTCACCGTGAGAAAGGTGATCCCATGGAGCTGACGACGAAGAACCTGCCATCTACAAATTTGAAAATAGGAGAGATCAGTAAAACTTTTATAGAGTGACAAGGAAATTAAAATCCAAAACCCCCCCGGGGCTGACAAGTGTGTGAGACCTGGAAGTAGAAACTCCCAGACCCCCCAGTGTATTGCAGTACTAGTCCCAGATCAACGCTAGTACACACAGATAATCAGACAAAATGATACATTGCCAACAACACTTTATTACAATAATAACGGAAATACATAAGTCCTGGCCCGAGACCTTACAACTGCGGTTCACTGAACCTCTTACACAAAATAAAACCAGCGGAAGCGAAATATTCGGATAAACGGCCCATCAATCTGCCACAGCCAATTGACTTGAGCAACGAGACCTAGTCCTCCGGAAAGAATCCATCACAGCCATAAGCGGAGCAGTGAGTCGTAATCTCCTTCACGAGCTTCAACCTCCTCTGAGAATTATTTTGAAGTGTAGTATGTGAGTACAAGAATGTACTCCGCAAGTCTTGGGAAAAATGCATTAGATGCAGGGTTGAACAAAGGAAGGCTATATGGCTCTTTTGCACAAATCAGCATTTTATTTTAAATTTATATACTCCTTCTAAAAGCATTTTATTAAACACTTAATTTTTATAATCTGAAGTTTAATAAGTACTTTAGTGAAGGTTA
Organism: Melocanna baccifera; assembly: GCA_036346265.1. Classification (NCBI taxonomy): domain Eukaryota; kingdom Viridiplantae; phylum Streptophyta; class Magnoliopsida; order Poales; family Poaceae; genus Melocanna; species Melocanna baccifera. Next base: position 14,425,322 of record CM070709.1, read on the forward strand.
CAACCACCAACACTAATAAATAGGCTATATCCGCAAGAGTCAAAATAGAGTTAAAACCACAGAATCGTTACATCCACGGGCCAAAATTACGAGAGTTCTATCCACTCTCTAATTTTTCCAAAAACCTTTTCTTTCTAAATTCAAAGTCAATCTCTACTATGTTAATGCATTCCTTGTCCGCCCTTGACCGTGGGTATAGCTATTCGAATAGTTTTATTACTCTGCAGAGTGTGTACAACTTTACCCACAAGAGATATATTATCCTAACAGTCAACATGCTTCCTTTGGCATAAGACCCAGATAAAATATCACAAAGCTTTTCACCTACTCTAGTATAGTTTTATATCACCCACGAGGTTTCACCAAGAAGGGTTAAAGCCACCACATTGAAGCCCCCTCTTGCGCCATGTGAGTGCAGTAAATCCCTGCCCCTCACTTTGAGTAATCAGTAAATCTCTGATACCCATTTTCCAATAATGACACAAAAACTAAACTATTATAGGTTAATTAGCTAGGTTGTACCCATTTTAACTTGTGGTTGTACTGTTTTACTTAGATTGGACAAACACAAGGATCGGTCCTTAGACGACTAGGGTGGATCATTCACAAACCCGTTATCTGTGCTAATCCGCTTTGACCAAACATTCCATCCACCCTCGTCAAATTTTACCTTGAACTTCATTTTTATTTTAAATTTACTGATGGTAACATCTATTACCACTTTTCAAACAAAACATTAAATACAAATAAATATACCAAATGAAAGTTTGGAATTTTAGATGAATTTAGAAATTTGAATGGGTCAATTTGGAGTTAAAACACAAAAGTTATAGCCTTCCAAAGTTTAAATACAAAATAAAAGAAAAAGGCTATTTTCTGGATTAAATTTTAAACCGAAAATCATTTATGACGTCATCAATAATTATTTTCCTAAAGGAAAATCTGAAATATGACGTCAGCAAGAGAATAGATTTTCGGTCGAATTATTTTTATCTTTGGAAAATCAGATTTAATGCGCCACGTGGCGTCGACAAGGAATTTTTGGATTTTAATTAAAGCGGTAGGGTGGCGTGGCGGAGGGGTCGGCGTGGCCTCCACGTGGCTTTTTGTCGACGTGGCGCGCCTGCGAGATGGCGGGGCGCTCGGGCGCCGACGTGGCGCCGACGGCCGCCACGCTGCTGCCACCTCGGCCGACGGTGGCAGGTGGCGGCCGGCGGTGGCGCCACGGGGACCGAGGGTCGCCGAGCTCGGTGATCGGCGCCCGGCCAAGGGTACCGAAATGAAGAGGAGGATGCAGGGAATGCATCGGTACCTTGCGCGGAGGCCGAGGGTGACCGGAGGGAAGACTCGGCGAGGAGGGGCGGCGGTCGGAGAGGAACCTCACGGCGGCGGAGGAGCTCCGGTGGTGCAGCAGCTCGGGGAAGGGGTCGCCGTGAATCGCCTTGGCACCAGCAATGTCGAGGAGGCGTCGGCGAGGAATGAGGAAGCCCGAGGTGGCCGGAATTGCTCGCCGGAGTACTTGAAACCGCGGGGAAGAAATCGGGCGTAGGGAGAGCTCTGGCGCTCGGGTGGTTCGTTTGAGAGGTGAGGGTGGAGCGGCAGCAGTAGAGGGACCTCGGGGAGCGGGTTTTATAGGCCGGGGAGGGGTGTAATGGTCGCGCGAAGTTCGTCGGAGTTAAAACAGTCGAGAAGGATGAATGCGACGGCGAGGAGAGGCGTAACGCGCATCTTTATGGCAGAAACGGACGCGGTGGAGGCGGGGGCTTAATTTGTCGCTAGCACGGGGAAGTAAACGGGAAGGAAACCAAAGCAATCAAAGCTTCGGTTTCGGCTTTAATGGCGGTAACTGGCGGCGATCGCGCGAGGAAGAAGGAAGGTGGCGGGGGTGATGGATCTGACAGGCGGGGCCCGCGGTTCAGCGAGAGAAAGAAAACTGAAAAGGGCGGGAGCGATAGTCGGATCCGCGACGCGTGGCGAGTGGAGTGGATCAGGGCCGTTGGCGCGATGCGAAGGGGTAAGTGAACGGGGACGGCCGAGATTCGATCCGACAACGAAGATCAAATCGGGGCCGATCGGCGCTTAAGTGGGAGGGGGCGGCTGCGATTAGATACGGCAATAGGGAATGGCTCATATGAAGCCACGTGCCGATCGAAGGGAAGAATGAAACGGCGAAGCGGTAAGTTGGCGTGGGCGGTGGGGATTGAATCGGGCGGAAAATGGACGGCCCGATGCTTGCCACGCGTCGACCTGACGATGGGGGAAGGCGGGATTGAAACGGTAAGTGAGATCGGACGGTTAGAAATAGACCCGACGGCGTGAAGCGGCCCGATGGGCGACACTTGTCGGCTCCAGGAGAGTTTCAGAATTTTAATTACTTTTTGATTTTCAAAAATGACTAGGAGGCTTTAAAATAATCGGAAAAATACGAAATAAATTCTGAAAAATCCAGAAAAATTCATAGAAATCCCTGGAGATGTTTTAAACTTAAGAAAAATATTTCCAACCTATGTTGGTATTAATTTTTGGTTTTACACACAAACTTTAATTTCTAAAAAATCCAAATAATTTGAATTAACTGGTTTAAAATTATTCTTTCCAAATAAAATCAAAAATTTGGGATGTTACAAAGTGTCACCCATCAGGCCGATCCCCGCTGCCAGATCTGTTCCTAGCCATCCGATCCAACTTACCGATTCGATCCCGCCTTCCCCTATCCTCGGGTCGACACGTGGCAAGCATCGGACCATTCCCTCCTCCGCCCGATTTGATCACAGCCGCCCGCGCCAACTTACCGCTTCGCCCCGCCATCCCCTCCGCTCCTGCCGACGCGTGGAGTAATCCATGCCGTTCGCCGTTGTCGGATTCAATCCCACGCGTCCATAGTCACTTAACCCCTCGCCCGAGACCCCAGCGGCCCAGATCTCATCCCCGTTGCCGGATTGAATCCTGACCCTTCCCTCTCACTTAACGGTTCGCTCGGGATCCAGCGGCCCCGATCTACTCCACCCGCCACGCGTCGTAGATCCGACCATCGCCCCCGCCCTTTCCTGTTTTCTTCTCTCGCTGACCCACGGGCCCCGCCTGTCAGATCCATCATCCCCGCCACCTTCCTTCTTCCCCGCGCGATCCCCGCCGCTGCTACTGCCATGAATACCAAAACTGAAGCTTTAATTTCTTCGGATTCCTTCTAAATTGATGCCCCGCGCCGACGGCAAATAGCAATTAAACCTCCACCGCATCCGTTGCAGGCATAATTTCCACCATTTACACCCTCCTTCACCGTCGCGTTAAGCCTTCCGTCCGTTCCAACTCCGGCGAGATGTGCGTGACCGTTACTCCCCTCCCTAGGCTATAAAAGGACCTCCCCGAGCACCTTCTACCCACACCGCCACCCCCCTTGCCTCCATTTCGCAAATCCGAGCCTCGGAGCCCTCCCTGCGCTCGTTTTTCCCCGCCGGCCACCAGCAACTCCGGCGAGCAATCGCAGCCGCCTCGGGCTTCCCCGCTCATCGCCGACACCTCTCCGACGCTGCTTGTGCCTCAGCGATCCTCGACGACCGCCTTCCCGAGCAAGTGCGCCACCGGAGCTCCCCGCCGCTGTGAACCCCTCCTCCGACCGCCGCCCCTCTCCGCCGATCTTTCCCTCCGGTCATCCTCGGGCTTCGTGCGAGGTACCAGAACACTCCCCTCACTCCCCTCTCCACTTTGATGCCATCGGCCGGCGCGCCGCTCACCGAACACCGCGACCCTCGGGCCCCGGCGCGCCGCCCGGCGAGCCGCGTCGGCGTCGGCCGAGTGGCAGCCACGTGGCGGCCGGTGGACACCACTTCGCGCCCGGACAAGCCACGCCAGCGCCACCCACTCCGCCGCGCCACGTGTGCGCCGGCGCACCACGCGCCACCTCACCACCGGGCCCACAGCCGACCACTCAAAATCCGGGTGGCGTCGGTGACGTCATAAACCCGATTTTTTTCGTTTAAAAATAATTCGGCCGAAAATCTAATTCCCTTGCTGACGTCATATTCCAGACTTTCCTTTAGAAAAATAATTCTTGCTGACGTCATAAATCCTTTTCGGTTTAAAAATAAATCCAGAAAATAACCTTTTTCTTTTATTTTGTATTTAAACTTTGGAGGGCTATAACTTTTGCATTTTAACTCCAAATTGACCCATTCAAATTTCTAAATTTTTCTAAAATCATGATCTATCCATTTCTGGCATAATGTTGAAAATTTGAATTTATTTGAATTTTTTTGAATTTTCTTTGAATTGGCTCTTTCGTTAGATTTCGACGATTAGGAGACTTTGAGTTCGACGATTCCCAGCAGGACTTCGATCAAGGCAAGTTACACCTTTGACCATGTTGACCCCAGTATTTCAAATTTATTTATGTTTTTTACTGTATATGCATGCGTATCTTTATTCAAATTTAATTTAAATTCAGTCTAAATATTAGATATTCCCATAATCCCTTGATTATAGCCCATTTGAATCTCAAATTCATATACCTTGTCACCCTAGCTGAAAACTAGTTAGTACCATAGTATTGACTAGAAATTTCATAGAAATGCTTAGCCTGGCCTAATAAAAAAAATTAGGTGGAATCATTTCTTTCACATGAAATGACAATTAAAAATTTAGTTCTTGACTTCGGTGAGTCAAGGATGGTTTACGAAAATCATTTAAAAATGAAAATAGAAACTCATGATTTGGACTTAGGCTAATGGTTAGGTGGTGGGTGCCAGCATGCCTCGTGTTTGGTGACACCTGGTTGATTGTCGTGCATGGGGGAATGTGGATGAGCCTAATCAACATAAGGACCGTTTCTATGATTTATTTTACGAAGTCACTTCGTACTACCGCATGTCCGGTATGGGACGGACCTGGCTAAGTAATTTGTGAAGTTCCAAATATAGTCTCGCTATAGGCTGAATGTGAGCACGGTGTAGGCTGTGGGAAATCTCACATGGCACCAGAGGGGGCTCCAACTCGTGGATTCGAGTTGTGGTGAAACCTTAGTGGCGGCATAATTATTTTGGCTATGGATCATTGGAACAGCCTTGTCATGAACTCTCCGCCGCACACCTAAAGCAGTGTGTTTATCGTGTGGCTCAAGTGAGTGGGAATGTCTTGTGGGTAAAGTTGTACGCCTCTGCAGAGTTAAAACCTATCTGGATAGCCGTGTCCACGGTCATGGACATGCTGAGTAAAGTCGTCACAGATTAGACTTGGATTTTATAAAACCTGGTTTTTGAGCAAACACATGATGGTTTTGGTTGTGGTCCGGGAGGATTCCCGTGGATAGGTTAGTGTGGGTCAGAGCCTACACTAACGATATTACTTGTTAAAAACAATGTTTCATATATTGTATTAAAGTTCAGCTTTTCGTACTTACATTATTGTATTCAAATTCAAGTATTGCTTTCCGCACATTTACCCTATTAAGCCTTTCTTTGAAATCCATTATGCATGCATCAATTCTGTTATAATTCCTGGTGTAACTTGCGTAAGCATTTACTTGCTTACCTTGGGAGTACTCTTGTACTCACCTTGTTAAATCTGTTGCCAGACTTCGAGGGTGACTGCGACGGTGAGGACTACTTCAGCGAATAGGACGCGTCTTACAGTCATTCGCCTGTGGGAGGCTGGATGGGCTGTTCTGCTACCTTTACTGCTTTCCGCTGTTTTTATTTCTTTTGTTGGCCTTGTGCCCCTATATTGTAAGACTTAGCCTTAAGGCCGTATTTTGTCTTTTAATAATATTCAGTGGTGATTTTTGCTTGATATACATTACTGTGAACCTTGTGTGCACTAGCTTTTCCTGGGATAATGCGATTTACACAGAACGACTTGGAGTTGTTGTTCCGGGTCCCGACAACGCCTCAAGGTGAGCTTTCGTTTCCCAACATATATGCTCGATTTGCTCATCGTTGCGCCACTCCTACTCCTAGATTTTGTAGGCCCTTTTGAAATTTCACTCCCCGAAGTCGAGAGTTCACTAGTCATCTGGGTGGATATCTTGGTCGATCCACTTGCGGTAGCCTCACAGCGGTTCCGAGGACTGTAGGTAGACAGGAGAGTTTGTTAGTGTATATTTTGAAAGAGAAATAGTAGCGGAGAAACACAATGTAACTGATTCTTACCGGCTGTCGATAGCTGCCCATGTTCTGATGGCGGTCGGGATACTCATAGGAGTAGTTTGTGGAAACCCAGTAATGCATGCCCAAACTGAGCCGCTGCTTAGACTTGAAGAACTTGCATGGGTCCTTTCACCAACTGAGGGGCGGCGTCTCCCCCTCAGACAGGTGTTTTAGTGAATGCTCGGTCGAAACTTTCGGAATGGGGTTGCTACTATAGGGGCCATCATTGCGGGGAGCTGACCTCCTGGCATGCTCAGCTTGTTTGGCCCAGGCCGCAATAGCCCTTACTTGTTCATCGCGGGCCGCAGTAGATCTTGTTAGGTCATGGATCTCCTCCTATTGCTTCATCATCTTGTCCCATTGTTTCTTCTGCCTCCTGTCTATCCCAACATGGTGAAGCAAGCTTTAGTATGGTGTTGGATTTGGTTGTGTAATGTTATCTCTCAGATCTCTTCCACCTTCTTTTATAAGCCAAAGGGTGGGCATGGTGTGGTTAATTTTGTATGAGTAGCCTACGAGATAGAGTGTTGTTTTGTTTTTCAAAAAGGTTGATGGTGAAACGTTGCCCTGTGAGGTCTTGTCAGTGCGCAAAGGCGCACCCTTTGGTCTTGTCACTGTAGAAAGTTGACTCGTTTTGTATTGTCACTGCAGAAAGTTGACCCGTTTGGTGTTGTTACTATGTAAAGCTACCCCATTTAGTCTTATCACTCATAAAACCGCCTGTCTAGTCTTGTTGCTGTGCAAAGCTACCTCATCTAGTGTAGTCACTGTGCAAAGCTACCCCATTAGGTCTAGTCACTATGCAAAGCTATGCCGTCAGGTCTAGTAAGTGCGTAAAGCTACCCTGTCTGGTCTTGTCACTGTGCAAAGCTGCCCGTCAGGGATAGTCACTGTACAAAGCTACCCAGCCTGGTCTTGTCAATGGGCAAAGCTGCCTTGTTCGGTCTAGTTACTATACAAAGCGGCCTGTTTGGTCTTTTGACTGCACAGGGAGTAGTCATGTCATGCTTTTCGGTCCACAGGCTAGTTCTATCTGGGGAACAGCTACACAAAGATAGCACATGACCCAATTTATCATAAAGCACCCTGTCTCCCCCATGTGCTATAAAATGCACGCTCCAACCCCTTGATAGTATGAGTACTCCATGCAGTAAACCATAGGAAGAACTACCTTGTCCGTCCTAGACTAACATACCATGGCAGACGTCGAGGGGCCAGTCAAACATGGGTCACCAAAGGAAGACCTTCCACTGAAAAGGAAATAAGACTTCGGCCCTAACTATCGCTTGATGCCAAACAGACGTGCTCAATTGGTGTAGCCGAAATGCGGACACATGGAGCACATAGTTTTGCAGGTTGTGGAAGGCCATTTCAATGGTGAGTGATGTTTCTTCCGATGCCCACACTCTAGGGTATATTTAGATAATTGTTCATTTTTGTTACTACTAATAGGGTTTCGATGTTAATGCCCTTTTCCAGCAGGTGGGGAAATGCAACTTCGTTCACTGGATCGATCCTCCCCATGAACGCTACGTTGTGAGGTACATGGATACATTTTTGGAGCAAATGTTTGACTTGGAGGCGCAGATTGAAAGTCTCAAAGAGGAGAACAATGACCTCCGTCAGTAGATGTAGCGCGAGAGGGGCAACGAGATCATCAACATAGAAAGTTTGTATGATTTGATATGCTACTGCGCGAACCCTAGCTGCATATGTGCGTGCCACTACAACAACAGCCAACCACGTTCGAGGCGCCCCCCTTTGCAACACTCTATGTGGGTAGCGCGAGGCACATTCTACCAGTAGACACGCACGGAGCCGGTTGTACCATACTACTCTCCCCTATTGCTCGCGGTTTTGTGCAATGTCGTAAAGCATGTAATCGAATGGTTGACGCATCTTTGCGGTTGCCATTTATTGAGTGGACTATTTCACTGTTGCGCTGCATGCATTGAACTAGAGGCATCAATATGAAATGAACAAACGAACATCATAAAAAAGAGTACAAATAAGAAAGCCACAATATTGCAAATATCACATAGTAAGTAAGAAATGTAAGTATTATATGAACAATAAAAGTACAGCCAGGACTAAACTCCCTCAACAACACCCTCAGCAGCACCCCCTCTGTCACTTGGTCTTCCTTTGCATTGGGTGTCGTGCCCACTCTGGCTCCACGTCCTCCTGTACGACCTCGCTTGGTCTTCCTTTGCGTTGGCTGTGGCCTGATCTTATGAGGTCCGAGAGGGTGGACATCACTGCCACCTGTGTGGGTACTGGTGAACCGGTGGGCTGTGACTCGAGAGAACCTCGGGGTGTGGGTTGAGGTGTCGAGTCTGCTCCACAAGGTAGTTGTGCGTGTCCTGGTCACCTAGGGACACCCCAAATACAACAGAGGGATCAATACCTACAGTGCAAAGATTGTTAGTTGCAAAGAAGGGGATGCTAGCAAACAAACATTGATGTGACGTACTTTAGGCTAGCGCCATGGTGCATGAAAAGTTGTCCAGCTGGAAGTATGGCTGGTCATACGCACCCTGCATGTGGTGTGTGTGGAAGGCAAAGTAGTCTATAGGAATCACATACTACGCCACTGGTGTGGTACGGGCTTGTGCCCAGCTTGACCCTTCAGCCTCATCAGGCTGTGGCGATGTCTGTGGCGGTGTGGCTAACCCTCTGGCCTCGTCGGGCCATACCGCACGTGGCCACACCAACCCTCCTGCCTGCTGTGCTGCCGCATGGAACGGCGTCGACGGATGTACTGACTATGTAGTAGGCATTGGTGGGTCAACCTCCGGGAGCCTGCTGCATGACAACAGGCCATGAACATGTCCAGATCAAGTTGCAATGCGACGAAAAGCCTGGGCTGCCTCCTTGCGTGTAACCTCTGCACTGTCAGTCATCCTTTGAAACACAGAGTGGGAATCCCTCTCAATCTCAGTAACGATGTCCACCTGCAATGAAGAAGTGAAGTTATAAGTGGGGTCCAAAGAAGCGAAGGATAGGCCGTGAGGAGTGCGGGCCTATAACTTCTGACAGGAGTATGGCTGGCAGTGCACGTCATCCACCGTGAAGCAGTCGAACTGCTCGACAAACGGCTCGTACGCCCATGTCACTTGCACATGCATGAACTGTACCTACAAGGAACATGAGCTGTTATGTATAACGATCAGTTATACGAGAAAATTATTCACAAGATGTAGTATGTACCCATCGCCGGCACCACAACGACCCCATAGTCGGCCGGTCCACGTCATCCCTGTGGTACATTCTTGCCCGTAGGCAGAATTATCATCCAATAGGGCCCGTTCGAGGCTGAAATGCTCGAATGACCATAGCTGCGATGGGCGGACACCCCGTGAGGATGGAGTTCGAGCTCAACTTTGTAGCACGTGTCACACAAGCCATAATACATGGCATCAAGTGCGGTCGACCCAGCTGATCTAGGAGCCCTCCCCATAGCGATGGCCTAGTGTACATGACGAGCCACGCATCAATGGTGTCCTGTGGCTCGGTGAATGGCACCCAACCAAACAGCCACAATAAGTACACCTCGAGGTGGCGTGACACTTGCTCCTTGTCTGCAACCCTCTGTCCCTCCGGGAAGATGTAGTATCCGTCTGTGTTCACACGCAGAAGGACTCCGACAAATCTGGTCAGAAGGTCACTATGCCAGTCAGCGGGGGCCTCCTGCGGTATGGCTGCACCTCTCACGATAGGGAGGCCAAGTAGCAGGGAGACATCTTACAGAGTAGGGGCCATCTTCCCGAATGGGAGATGAGAAGTGTGAGTCTCCAGTTCCCACCGGTCCACAAGAGCTGTCAGCAGGGGGCGGTCAAATGGGAAGCGACGTGACTGCTCATGGACGTCTCTGTCATCGCCGACCGCAGGTGGTACTGGCTCATCCTCGTCCATGGCCTACACAATTTGGGTGAGAGGTAGTAGGCCGGTAGCGCTGAGCTTCCAGAGCTAAAAAATATTAGTAAGAAATGTACACATGATGAGAAGATAGTGCCGAGATGTGAACCTATGTGTCCAACGTGGGTCTAGCCTCCAGGCCACCCGAGGTGTCCACGTGCGGATCACGCCCAACTCTATCGTATCACTCATGCTCGCAGGATGCGGCACATGACACGACGCGCAATGTAGCCAGTCGATGTGCTGCTGTTGGAGGCCGAAAGGCCACTCTGATCCACGAGGGTCACGAGCCATACCTGCAAAACAACTTCAAGTTAGCACATACGTGCAAATAAAACAATGAATGTAAAGCACGAGTAAATTAAACTTCTAAAGAAATAAACAAATAGTTGTACGCTCCATCACTACTTTGATGAAAAGTGATAGTACCACAACAGTTACATAAACAGCACGTGCAATGCACGATACATGTGCTACGACACTACGTACATGAAATGAAAATGGGATAGTACTACAACAGTTACATAAACTGAAGGACCATATGAGAAGGTCCTGTTTAATATTGTGATGAACTATTGCAATATTTATGGAGTGTGTAACATCCTGTTTTCCTGATTTTATAAAGCCTAGAATTTAAAAATGAATTTTTTGGATTTTTCTGGATTTAATTCAAGCTTCAAATGAATTTTTAGAATTTAAAATGATTTAATTTGATCCAAATAAACATTAACATAAGTTAAAAATATTTTATTTGGATTCTTCAGGTCTTAAGGAATTTTTTGGTATTTTTGGTGAATTTTTGGGATTTATTTGCTATTTTTGCGGAGCTCTTTTGCTTTATTTGGATTTCTGGAAAATAAAAGAAAAAGGGCAAATCCACCGCCGCCCAATCAGCCTTACCCGCCACGCGTCGCCCATCCGGCCCGCTTCCTGCTCGGCCGCCCTCGCTCCTGCGTACCTCACTCCTCCGCTGCCCGATCCCGTAGCCGCCCTCGTGTCGCGTATCCGCAGCTGCCACACGGCAGCACCAGCCGCTCGCACCGCGCGCCCCTCGCTCGCCCGTCCGATCTTCCGCGTCCCTAGCGCTCGCCGCCCCCTCGCGTCCCCGCCGTCGGATGCACGCCCGCATCACGTGGCTGCACCCCGGCCGTTTGTGTGCGCCAACCGAACCCGACTCCGTGCCCGCGCCGAACCCGATCTCCCCGCCTCAGTTCGCGCGTTATAAACCTCGCCGTTGCCTCGGTTTGTGCGCCTGCCGTCTCGGTTCGTGTGCACGCCCCCGCACCGCCGCTCCTCGCCCCGTCCTCGCGCCCGCGCCGTCGCCGGAGCCCTCCGCCGCCGCCCCGCATGTCCTTGTCGCCGTCGGAGACTCTGCCGTCCCCCGCCTCCCCGCCGGTGAGCCCACCGCCGCCTCCCTCTTCCCCATCGGCCGCATCGCCTCGCTCGTCGCCCCCTCCGTCGCCGCTGTGCTCACGCTGGACACGCCTGAGCGTGTGCCTTGGTTCGCGTGCCACCACCCGCACACCCCCGTGCGCTCGTGTCCGCGCGGCGCTTCGCGCGACGTGCCTGCCACGCGTCAGCCATCGCCCGCACCCGCGCCCGCATCTGCGATGCTTCGTGCGGTGTGCCGTCACACATCGGCAATCCCCGCTGCCCCGCCTCCGAGCCGCCTGATCCCCGCCGTCCATTCGGATTTGAGCCGATGGCCATGATCGCGCCGCGCGTCGTACCCTCCGCCGCCCGATCCGCACCGCCGCAGTCGCACCCGCGCGCGCCACGTCAGCCCTAGCCGATGTGGCAGCCACGTCAGCCCTACTCGCCACGTGGTAGGCCACGTGTCATACCACATCAGCAAAAACCCGTCGCCCGTGCCACGTGGCAGCCAGGTCAGTATGCCACGTCTGCCCTAGCCACGTGTCGACACCAGAGAGCGCCACGTCAGCCCTAGGCCACCGCGTCAGCACCACGTCCACCCGCACACACTGTTTCATGAGCTGGGTCCACCATGCGCTCGGTCTTTCGTGCACCGGGTTCACAGCACAGTAACTTTTTCGAATTTTTAGGATTTTCTTTAGATTAAATTTTCTGAGAGGACGTTCTCCTCCGTCCTTGCTCCGATTGACCCCATTCTTTTTTCTAAATTCATCTAAAATTGAGCTCTAGCTTTTGGTTCTAGTTTCACAATTTTTGGAGTTCATGTGCTTATCATTTTATGTGTTTTTCTTGTTTCAGTCGTTTTCTCTCTCGTTAGATTCGGATTCCGGAGGAGCAGGAGCTACGCCCGAAAACCAAGAATACCTCGCTGAGCATAACCAAGGCAAGTAGTGTCCTTTGATCATGTTGAACCCAGTTGCAATCTATTATTTAATTATTTCGTTTTAAATTACATTGCATCGCTATTTTTATTCAAACCTTGTAATTGGTAGTCATTGTCCCAGATTGATTATCCCTCCTTGATAATTTGGAACACCCTTATGCCATTGTCACCTTAAGTTGGGTTATTATTTAGTGATGCTATGTTAATTGTCACATGGGTTGATACGATAGAATTGCTTAGCCTTGCTTAAATTTACGAATGGTTTTATCATCGCATGTAAATTATTAATTTGACTTAATGACATATGGAACTATGGTTGGTGCCACGTTTATTAAAATTTGTGCCATAACATTGGTGTGTCATTGGCTTGGTTATACAAACTTGGTTTTGCACTCGGGCGAGTGATCGTGCAGTAAAGGGGGGAAGTGCAGGTTCACTTCAGGGGATGTAGTAGCCTCGCCCGGGTACAATTAAGGACTTAAATTTGTGCACTATTGATCTGAGCTTTATCGTGCAAACCACATGTCTAGTACGGGATAGACCTGACTGACTAATTTGGGAGGTTTCAACTTAATTTTGCCAATGAGATGAACATGGTTGCTGATTTCCATGTGGTGCAAGGGGTGTGATCACGAAACCCTAGTGGGCGTGGATTATGTTGGGATTGAACTTTGTAAAGGTCTTGTTGTGAATTCCTGAGATCGAGGCTAATCACATCGTGTGGGTACAGTTGTACAACCTCTGCAGAGTGTAAAACTATTCGAATAGCCGCGTCCACGGTCATGGACAATGCTCGGTGATTTCACACGAGGGTTAGTGTTGTCTTTTAAACTTGGTGATTTATGTTGGAAGTGAACAGGTAGTTCACTATTAGTTTAGCTTGTGATTAGGATGTTCACAAGTGGTTTATGTTCATTCCTTTGATTATTTATTATTATCATTTTCGCTTAAAGTTCGCTTTCCACTTATTTATCATATTTACTATGAAATATCTTTTATGCAAATTAACCTTTCAGCCTTCCATTGGTAAGCCTTGTATACTATATTGCATTTATTTGTTACAAATGACTTGCTGAGTACCAATGTACTCACAGTTTTACGCCTATATTGCTCAGTTGAGGACGAGGAGTATTATCAGCAGGAGGTTCCAGAAGGAGAGTATTTCGACGACTTCACAGATTAGGCTTCATTCTCCACTCGATAGCCTGTGGGCTTGTTGATTAGCCGCTACGCTTTATTTTGGATTTTCGCTGCTAGTTTTAAAGCCCTTTCAGTTAGAGATATTGTAAGCTTGGCCATAAGGTCATACCTTTGAGATTTATCGATATTTGAGTTTTCTCTTTATTTCATCGTGTGTATGGTTGTGATTATATTTATATTTGACTATGTGCACTAGCGTGATCCTGGACTAGTGCAGCTTACACAGAGAGTCCGAATTTGCATATTCGGGTCTCAACAGAGTGGTTATTTAATTTTGCAAAGATCGCTCTTTGGAAGGATTGTTTTTTGGTAAAAATTGAGGATTTTGGTATTTAAGTCATGGATTGAGTTGGGTGACCTGGTTTATTACATTAATGTTGCATGATGCATGTCTCAGCTAATGTGGGTCAGGTTGTGAAGAACTTGTGCCCGAAAATGATTTCGTTGTTTTTGGATGTGCAGGGTCGCTTAGAGTAAACCGTGGTCAACAGCGAGGATCGGGGTTAGGCTCGTGGAGGAGTTGAGACCCAAAACGACCGAGGATGCTGGGTGTGGTGAGATCAAGTATGGCACAAGAAAGATGGGAAATGTTGAAGGTGAGTTCGAGCAGGCGGGATTGCACCATGAGTCTTGGACGGTCCAAGTGAGCCGTGGTTCGGTGGAATCAGGACGGGAGAGACTTGGTGACGTGTGGCAAGCTAGTGGTCAACCTACACATGATGAGCATGGCGATTGCTTGAAATGGATGGTGATGATCGGATCAATGAGGGGTATTATGGTAGTTTGGCCAAAATATCGGAAACCACCTTGAATTAAAACCGCGGCGCGTGGCCAACACGTTGGAGAGTGGTTTAGGTCAAGGTGGAGCTGATTCGATCGAGACAAGTCAGGCAAAAGACTTAATGGATTCGAGGTTATGTGCTCTGAAAGGCGTGCATAAGAGATATGTGTGAGTTAAAAACCCATGTGCGTGGGGTTAGCAGTTTCCCCTATTGTGTTAAGTGGATAGTATCCGCTTAGGGATGGATGGGGCTGGCTAGCCCATCTATAACAGGGGGTTGGGATGGAGACATATTGTTGACCATCCAACCCACCTCTCTTGTGCTTTGATATTTTAGGGTTAGGATTTTGAGTATATGGTATGCTCTTTATCCTCCATGGTAGAGTGGCTGTGAAACCTACCTCTTTAAGTGGTAATACATCAATCTTTGATGATCTCTTTGTCTATTTCGTGTTTTGATTGATTTGCTCTTATTTTGGTTGATTTTTATCTTTTCTTTCCCTTCTTATGATCTTATTGTGTCAAGGACATGTAAGAGGTGAAGATAATCTTTAGGAATCTATCTCCATCCATCTAGGCACTTTGATAGCAAGATTAACGAGAAAACTTGATTTTGCTTGATTTTGGTCTCATCAATTGACTTCTTGTTTTAGGGGGTTTTTGGGTAGTGATCTTTGGTGTTCTAGCTTGCTACGACATGTGAAAATACATTTAGAGCCATCTCGGCCATCATCTACCCACAAGCAAGTTGTATTCACCGTTTGGGATTTTGGCTCAGTTTTGGTGCAACTTTCCAACAAACTAAAAAAGGTCCTATCTTTGGTCATGATTTTCATGATCATTTATTGGAATAAGTTCACAATACCCTATAGAAGGTCCATGCAAAATTTCATTTCATTTAGATATACAGATCAAAACTTCTCTCGATTTTCAGATATGAAATTGGGCTGAAAATACTATTTATCGCCCTCATTTTACTGTAGTAGTGGTCAGACCACCATTAGAAGGCCGGTCAGACCACCCAGGGTGGTCAAACCTCCATTTGGAGGCTGGTCAGACCGCCAAAAAGGGTTAGATTCTAAGTTTTGTTGATTTGGGCTAATTGGATTGATTTTTTAGCTAGAGATTCTATGTTCTACACCTCTGTAGATGTCTGAGTATATAATCTTGAATACTTAGAGGAAAATTAGAGTTAGCACCACTCACCCCATCTGTTGCCATATTCGGTCTTTCAATTGATATCAGAGTCCGATTAGCTCTTCCCATAGATCTTAACTTTGTCTTAAGAGCCATGGCGTGAGATAAGTATTCCACCAAGCCTCCTATCTTCGATGGGGTTGGCTATCCCTTTTGGAAGAGTAGGATAGAGTCTTACAATCAAGCTCAAGGTTATGCGATTTGGAAGAAGGTTAAGAACAGATTTGTTGTTCCTACCGAAAATGACATCACGACTATGAATATGGCAGATGTTTAGTCAAATGCTAAAGTTAGGAACATCATCATTTAAGGTCTTAGCCAGAGTGAGTTTGATCGCATCTCTCATCACACATCGGCGTTTGACATCTGGGTGACCCTCGATGCATACCATGAGGGTACCACCCAGATCAAGACTGTCTGATAGGACCAGTACAAGTGAGAATACAACAAATTCTAGATGTTTGCTGGTGAATCCTTGGATGAGTGCTTTGGCAGATTTCACAAGATTGGTCTTACGTACTCAAACTCAGATAATGCTCGTCAAATGCTTTCTACCTTGCATTTCAGAGTTTGGGAGATGAAGGTGATTACCATCAAGGACATGACTGATCCGTCGACCTTGATTCTTAATATGATGTACTCACGTCTCAAGACTCATGAGATCGACATCGTTTCTCGTAAGACGAAGTCGCAATCAATGACCTTGGTCATTGATCCCACTTTTGGAGCATCTTCTGATAGTGTTTCTGGTTTCTTTCTAGTTGCTTTGTGTGAGATGAGCGAAGAACAATTCGAGCAGTTTCCAAAAAGTGAAATAGCCCTTTTAGCTAGAAAGTTCTCCCATGCATACAAGAGGGTTAGAGATCGGAACTACCCCAAGCTAGAGAAGGGAAAGAACGACTACGGCGGTACGAGCAAAAATAACTACATCAGCAAGAACCACAATAAAAAGCCACCAATTCATGATCAAGACAAGGACAAGAAGTACCGCAACCTTGGCAAAGCCAAGAAGCTTTTCCACTGTGTCCTCACTGCCTTCGACAACTTTGACTTCAACGACATGGAGGGTTGGAGCGACGACGATGGCAAGGATGATCTGCAAATGAACTCCAAGGACAGTGACTACTTCACCAACATGTGATTCATGGTTGCCGAGAATGGCGTCAGTGATGATGATCTCCACAGCGATTCTGATGAGATATGTCCATCCTACGACCAGTTCAATGATGCATTTCTTAAGTTAGGGAAGTTTTATACTAGATCTAGGACTAGGTGTGGTGTTAGTGATACATTACTTTGTTCCTTGAAATAGACATTATCATTATTGATCAATGAGTATATGACTTATTCATGAGACTCTTAATGCTAAAATGTTGCTATTTTCTAAATGATCCCTGATCATATATCATATAAGGAACAAATATGATTCAAAGACAAAGATCAGCATTTGTATTGTTTGATGATTATGTCTCACGGATCATGGTATGGTGATACCAAATCAATAATATGGACATGTGTTAGTGAACATATGTTGGATAGACCTGCCATGAGACACTGTAGAGATTTCATGTGTCATCAGTTGGTCTCAAGTAGTGTTCATGTAGAATCCTTAGACTTGAGATCATCATAGTTCCCAACATGCGTAGTAGCTTATTTTGGGACTACTAAACACTACTCCGTAACTGGGTAGTCATAAAAGTAGTCTTCGGATTTACCATGAAATATGTAGTGGGATGTGAATGATTAAGATAGAATTTGCCCCTCCTTATGGGAGAGATATCTCTGGGCCCCTCGATGTAATGGATTATGAAAGTGCATGGCCATGCCAAGGTGATTGATCGCGGTGTTGATCGGCGTCAACAACCTACAAATTGGATCCGCTCGTGGTGTGGTTGATCGCGTGGAGGAGACGATCTGTTCGGGACGATCGGCTAATTCCACTACTTCCTCGACGTGCGTGGTTGGATCGGTTTCCAACTCTTCTTCCGCTGCGCTACGCGTCTAGTGCCTACGCATAATCCTTTAGTGGCATCAGAGCCATCTTGCTTAGTTTGCGATCTGGATCAGCGCATATGTTGATATGCGGTAGTACTAGATTGGATCTATTACAGTCTAGATCAGGTGGTTCATGTGATGAATCGGTGGTAGCATGGGTTGATGAGATCAATCGGTGAATAGGGGTTAGATGAGGCGCAGATTGTATCACTACTAGTGCCCTAGAGATTGTCTCGGATCAGCATAAGGTGGTTATGTCGAATACTAGTAGGTTATCGATTTGATAGCCTCGGCCTAGTGGAAAAACTAGCGTCCTAGAGAATGTCTCGGATCGGCATAAGGTGGTTGTGCCGAATGGTTTTTCCATAGCGATTTCATAGATTGGATCTGTAAATTTCGTAGCTACCCCTCGACCCCCCGCCCGCTGAGCGTACCCCCCCTTGTATAGCATCATGGGTTCACATCGTTAGGTAGAATGCAATTCTACATCTAACTTGTTTTTGCAGGGAATGGTGTGAATAGTATGGCCCTATAGCTTATTGGAATGTATGAGATGTATGTGATGCATGTAACATTCGTTCATGGCTTGCGTGTCATGATTATTTCAGCTATTGTTAGCTATATATATTGTATTTAACGACCTGTGTGTCGACCTTAATACTTGAATCTATCTTTGTAATCTTCAATTTCTAGCTATTATAGGTAGTAGCCTAGTTTTGAGGTTACAAGCTTTCAAGTTAAATGTGTTTATCTGTGATGTTATCTATCTTATTCTTATGCAATGATATATGTGATATGTTGCTTTGGTAGGATAGAATCTCTCTTAAAATTAGGTGTTAATGCCCTTCCATATGTTGTACCAAAAGATAATAATCACTGTATGGTAGGTCTACCAAAGTAGAGTGCCATCGGTTATCATCATTATTTGGGGTAGTTGTTGGACATCTACATGCGGAAGCATTTGGTTTACTTAACAAAGTTATCAAAATAGTTTTGGACCTTGGGGCATAGGTTGGGGCTGGAGCATACTGATGTCACCCAAAGTAGAGTCACATAGGGATGTGATTAGCAAGGTGTTGCTTACCCATGTCAATAGTTTTCTAGCCGTGATGCCAAAGCTCATTAGGAATTAGTGAAATGAGGATCTTGACCCACTATGTAACTTAGAGGGAGTTTTTATTGCAAAACTCATAGTGGGAGTCTTTTGTTAAATAGTTTAATAAAAGATGAACATAAACATAGTGCTAAATTTTGCATATTCTTGTGTTGTAGATCATGTCAACTAACGCCGCATCCAGTACTTTTAATTTGCGATCTATTCTTAAGAAAGAAAAACTCAATGGAACAAACTTTTTGGATTGGTATCGCAACTTGAGAATTGTTCTCAAGCAAGAGCACAAGGAGTATGTCTTTGAGTCTCCTTACCCTGAAGACTTGCCTGATAATGCTACTGTGGCTGCACGAGAGCTTATGAGAAGCAAATGAATGATTACCTTGATGTGAGCTATCTCATGCTTGCCACAATGTCCTCTGAGCTTCAGAAGCAATATGAGAACACAGATGCCTATAATATCATTGTGGGGTTACGTGGTATGTTTGAGAACCAAGCAAGTGCTGAGAGGTTCAACACTTCAAAGTCCTTATTTGCGTGCAGGCTTGCAGAAGGGAATCCCGTCAGCCCTCATGTGATTAAGATGATTGGCTACATTGAGAGTCTGGAAAAGCTTGGTTTTCCCCTTAGCCAAGAGTTGGCTACTGATGTGATTCTCCAGTCGCTTCCCCCAAGCTTTGATCCATTCATACTGAACTATCACATGAACAACCTGGATAAGACCCTGGCTGAGTTGCATGGGATGCTAAAAGTTGCCGAGGAAAGCATTAAGTAAAGCAGCAATCATGTGATGATGATGCAGAAAGGCAAGGGCAAGCCCTATGTCAAGAAAAGCGTGGTCAAAAGAAAGTTAGCTCCTGATGCGATCGTGAGCAGTTCTAAGGCCAAGCAAGACAAGAAGGGTGCTGCTCATCCTGATGCAGATTGTTTCTATTGTAAGCAATCAGGACATTGGAAAAGGAACTGCCCAAAATACTTGGAGGATCTTGAGAAGAAGAATGGAAGTATGACTTCCACTCTAGGTATAAATGTTATAGAGATGAATCTTGCTACTTCATCCGCTAATTATTGGGTATTTGATACCGGATCGGTTGCTCACATTTGCAAATCGTTACGAGGGCTAAGAAAAGTAGAAGTTTGAGGAGGAGCGAAGTGGATCTTCGCATTGGCAATGGAGCAAAGTTGCTGCGGTAGCTGTTGGCACCATGCCATTGTCTTTACCTTCGAGGATTAGTTTTGGAATTGAATAATTGTTATTGTGTTCTATCTCTTTCTAAGAACATTATTTACGCTTCATGTTTGCAAGTAGAAGGTTATGACTTTAAATCTGTGGACAATGGTTGTTCTCTTTATTTCAAAGATATGTTCTATTGTCATACTCCATTGGTGAATGTGTTATACATTCTTACTCTTGAAGGGTCACCGGTCTATAACATTAATGTAAAGAGGAAACGTCCGAATGATTTGAATCTCACGTTTATTTGGCTCTGTCGCTTAGGTCACATAAATGAGAAACGCATGCAGAAGCTCCATAGAGATGGTATTCTGCACTCATTTTATTTTGAATCATTAGAGACATGCGAATCTTGTTTATTTGGCAAGATGACAAAGGCACCTTCCACCGGTCAAGGTGAACGGGCAAGTGACTTATTGGCACTCATACATACTGATGTATGTGGACCAATGAGCTTAACAGCCAGAGGTGGTTTTCAGTACTTCATAACTTTTACTGATGATTTTAGTATATATGGGTATATCTACCTGATGAAGCATAAGTCTGAATCTTTGAAAAGTTCAAAGAATTCCAAAATGAAGTGCAAAATCATTTAGGCAAGATAATCAAGTTTCTACGATCTGATCGTGGAGGCGAGTATTTGAGCCATAAGTTTGGCAATCATCTAAAGGATTGTGGAATTATTCCACAATTGACTCCGCCAGAAACACCTCAATGGAATGGAGTATCACGAGCGGAGAAATCGCACCTTATTAGATATGGTGCGCTCCATGATGAGCCAAAGTGATCTTAGTTGTCTTTTTGAAGTGCGCTCTTGAAACGACCTCGTTCATACTAAGCGGGGTTCCATCAAAATCAGTAGAAAAGACACCATATGAGATGTGGACAGGACAACATCCTAGCTTGTCTTTTCTTAAGATTTGGGGATGTGAGGCTTATGTAAAATGTTTACAATTTGATAAGCTCACTCCTAAATCTGATAAATGCTTCTTTATCGGGTATCCTAAGGAAACAAAAGGATATTACTTCTATAATCAAGAAGAAGGCAAAGTGTTTGTCGCGATGCAGTGTCTTCTTAGAGAAGAGTTTCTCTCAAGAAGGGATAGTGGGAGCACAGTGCAACTTGAAGAAATTCGAGAAACACTTGAAAACGTTTCAGCTCCTACAGAACCACAATAGAATGAACAAACTGTTGAAGAACCTGTTGTGGAAACACCGGCACCACGTAGGTCAGAGAGGTCACGTCGTGCACCTGAGAGGTACATGTTCTTGACTACTCAACAACGGGACATATTGTTGTTAGACAACGATGAGCATAAGACCTATGAAGAAGCGATGGTGGGACCAGACTCTAAGAAATGGCTTGAAGCCATGAGATCCAAAATTGAATCCATGCACAGTAATCAAGTTTGGAACTTGGTTGATCCACCTGATGGTGTTAAAACCATTGAGTGCAAATGGGTTTTCAAGAAAAAGATAGACATAGATGGAAATGTTCACATCTATAAAGCGCGATTGGTGGCCAAAGGTTTCAAACAAATTCAAGGTATTGATTATGATGAAACTTTTTCGCCCATCGTAATGCTAAAGTCTATTCGGATCATTCTAGCGATTGCTGCATATTTCGACTATGAAATATGGCAAATGGATGTCAAAATAGCTTTCCTTAATGGAAATCTGAGTGAGGATGTGTACACGACATAGCCCACGGGTTTTGTCGATCCGCAATCAGTTGGAAAGATATGCAAGCTCCAAAGATCCATTTATGGATTAAAGCAGGCATCTCGGAGTTGGAACATTCATTTTGATGAATTAATCAAAGGGTTTGGTTTTGTCAAGAACGAAGAAGAGCCTTGTGTCTACAAAAAGGCTAGTGGGAGCGCACTCGTCTTTCTGGTCTTATATATGGATGACATATTACTGATCGGAAATGACATTCCTATGCTCGAATCTGTTAAGTCTTCATTAAAAAATAGTTTCTCTATGAAAGACTTAGGAGAGGCGGCATATATTCTGGGCATCAAGATCTATAGAGATAGATCAAAAAGGCTAATTGGATTAAGCCAAGATACGTACATTGAGAAGGTGTTGAAAAGGTTTAACATGCAGAATTCCAAGAAAAGCGTTCTACCTATGTCATATGGTATAAATCTTAGCAAGAATCAGTGTCCTAGTACACTTGATGAGCGGGATAAAATGAATGTGATTCCATATGCTTCGGCTATTGGGTCCATTATGTATGCTATGCTTTGTACACGTCCAGATGTCTCGTATGCTTTAAGTGCTACGAGTAGATACCAGTCAAATCCAGGTGAAAGTCACTAGATTGCCGTAAAGAGCATCTTGAAGTACTTGAGAAGAACTAAAGATGTGTTCCTCGTCTATGGGGGTGAGGAAGAGCTCATTGTAAATGGTTACACCGATGCTAGCTTTCAAACTAACAAAGATGATTTTAGATTACAATCTGGATTTGTGTTCTGCCTGAATGGCGGTGCGGTGAGCTGGAAGAGTTCCAAGCAGGAGACGGTTGCTGATTCTACAACAGAAGCCGAGTACATAGCGACTTGAAGGCTGCCAAAGAAGCTGTTTGGATCAAGAAATTTGTTTCTGAGCTTGGTGTGATGGCTAGTACCTCCAGCCCAATGGACCTCTACTGTGACAATAGTGGGGCCATTGCACAAGCCAAGGAGCCTAGATCGCACCAGAAGTCCAAGCACATTTTACGGCGATTTCATCTCATCCGCGAGATAGTGGAGAGAGGCGATGTGAAGATATGCAAAGTACAAATGGATTTGAACATTGCAGATCCGTTGACAAAACAAGCTTCCTCAGCTAAAGCATGAGGCTCACACTAGGGCAATGGGTATTAGATACCTACATGATTGACTCTAGTGCAAGTGAGAGACTGTTAGTGATATGCTCTAGAGGCAACATGGAGATGTTGTATATATCACATACTATGTTTATGATACATTACTTTGTTCCTTGAAATAGACATTATCATTATTGATCAATGAGTATGTGACTTATTCATGAAACTCTTAATGCTAAAATGTTGCTATTTCTAAATGATCCCTGATCATATATCATATGAGCAACAAATATGATTCAAAGATAAAGATCAGCATATATATTGATTGATGATTATGTCTCACGGATCATGGTATGGTGATACCAAATCAATAATATAGACATGTGTTAGTGAACATATGTTGGATAGACCTGTCATGAGACACTGCAGAGATTCCATGTGTCATCAGTTGGTCTCAAGTAGTGTTTATGTAGAATCCTTAGACTTGAGATCATCATAGTTTCCAACATGCGTAGAGCTTATTTTGGGACTACTAAACACTACTCCGTAACTGGGTAGTCATAAAAGCAGTCTTCGGGTTTGCCATGAAACATGTAGTGGGATGTGAATGATTAAGATAGAATTTGCCCCTCCTTATGGGAGAGATATCTCTGAGCCCCTCGATGTAATGGATTATGAAAGTGTATGGGCATGCCAAGGTGATTGAGGAATCAATTACAAATTTATAATCCATCACGGAATCGAGAGAGTGATTGAGCTATTAAGAGGATGATACATGTCTCACCTTGAGCTCAATCTATATCGTGAGGCAAAGGGATTCGTACATGAGAACATTACAGGTTCAGCTGATATGATCTTTACGTATACTTTGGGGTTAATATGTGTAACAGCCCAGCTGTTTATTCCAAAAAAAAACACATTTAATTTAATTAAAAAAATATTTACTTTTGGTTGTTTAAGTTTATTTGCCTGATTTTCTGCTTTTAAAAAGGGTTTCACGTGAGAAGGTGATTTAAGAAAAAATAAAATAATAAATAAATAAATAAATAAATAAATAATGCATTAAATAAGTTAGTTTGAAATAAAAATCAAAGTTATTTGATTTCTTGAAATTTTAAATTTTTAGCTAACTTTGATTTTACGCTAAAGAAAATAGCCTTTCTGTTAAACAAAAAAATATTTTATAAGGAAAAATATTCAAATTTGAGTTGGAATTTTTTTTATAAGTTCTAAATAGCCTAAGAAACGTCCATGAATTTTTCTAAGATTTTTAAGCTTTATTTGTTATTTATTGTATTATTTAAAGCTAGAAAAAGAAAAACATTTTTAAAAATTAAAATAAACGTCAAAAAATTCTGAAAATATTTTTTTTATTCTTTTAAGGTTCCAAGGATTCTAAAAATATTTTTTCTGGAATTTTTCCGAATTTTCTTTTTCTTTTTCTTTTTCTCTTTTTCTTTTCTCTTTCTCTCTCCTAGCTTTCTTCAACCTCACGTCCAGGCAAACAGACCGTGCGTGTGCAGCCATGGCCACCCCTTTCAAGCTCCCATAACTCTTGATTTCCTCCACCATTTCGCATGAAATAAATTGCATTCAACTTCCCTCATCAAACTCCTTCATTTCCCACCGTTTCCCCTCTCATTTATGAGCTATTTTTGCGGGATTTAAACCATGCCATTCATGGACATGGTCCTTTGATCTCCCTCCTCGGACCTCCTCAACCCCTATAAAAGGGAGCCCCGTAAGCCTCTTCTCATCCTCACTCAACCCCAAAAATCTCAAGTCCCCACCCTCTCTCGTTTGGTCGCAATCGGAGTTTTATTTTTGTGTACCAAGCGTCGTTCTCCGGCCTTTTGTGCCTCGTCCGGTGGAGCGCCGCCGCGTTTGACCACACCGTTGGCTTCGCCTCGCCGCGTTCTACGCGGTGCTCACCTCGCCTTCGTCGGAACATCGCCGGAGCACCGTCGCCACCGTGGGCCAAAACGGGTCGTCGTTCTTCGCGTCGCCACCGGCCGACCGTGCATGCCCAACCAAAACCAAGGTGAGCATCACGATCCCCACGCTCTACTCTTCGATTCGCCGCATGTCTCGCATGTTACTTCCACTCCGTTTGCCCGGAACGCCGATGTCAGCCTGTAGGCTGTTTAACGTCTTGTCCACCATATTTCGCTAGTCCGTTGACCGAGCCGTCTGCGGCGTTGGGTTCGTCTCAACACGTTCTACGCCGTGCTCCCCTCCGTTTGTCAAAAAACTATCCACAACTATTTGCGCTCGACACCTCGCCATTGCCGCTAATGGCACTGCGCGTCCCTGCCTGTCCGGGAATAATTTCAACGATCTGTCCGCGTCAAAACGTGCCAAACCATCCCGGTGGCTACGTTTGAGCGGTTTGGATTCGCTGACCGAGCACAAAGATATTGAATTTTTAGTGTTTGGTACGGCGTCGTTCAAGCGGCGATTGCGTCGCCTCGGTGAGTTTCGAAGCTTAGCGATTTTTTCTAGACTCGCCTTACGCGTTCTCGTCGTGGTTACCTTGCTCCTCCATGTTCTATGCCCGAAAATTATTCTTCTCTCCACACCTATGCGTTGTCGCCGTGCGTCGTTATCGTGCTCCGTTTGACGTGCCGCCAATTCCTACCTGTGCCTCGGGTCATTAGCAACCCATTGGCTTCACCTCCGTGCCTTTTCGGCGGCGATACGGCCAAAAACAGTAAAAAGGGCTGCTGTCCGTACTGTTCACGCAGGAATATTCCTTTGGAATATTCCTGATTTTTCTTTTTTCAGGATTTTCTAATCCGACAATCTTCCAATCGCTCGTTCTCCTCCGTCCGAACTCCGAATCAGGTGATTCAAGTTTCTAAATTCATCTAAATTCATAATCTATTTTTCAGTATATATTTCATAATTTTTGGATTTTCTCGACCACCCTTGGTTGAGTCTCTTCACCGCCGAACACCACCGACACCGCATGCCGCAGTCGCGCCACCGCTTTAACTCGTTGCCAACCACCTTCCAACCACTTGTGGTGATGCACAAAACACGAATGCACTTCTGCAATCTCCTCTCTCTTTTCTTTACCTCGCCACTCCTCCGTCAAGCAATCCAGCCGGAGTGTCTCTTTCGCCCGCCATGTATGCGCCACTACCAAATCTTCGACGGGACCACGCGCCTCCTTCACCCTTTTTCTGAGGCAAAATATGACCGGAGTACCCGCGCCAATAACCTTCCTCGGGCCCGCGAACCTTCGGCGCCTTCTCAGAAACAAGTGTCGTCGGAGAGTCTCCGCCGTCGATAATTGTACCCGCCTCCGCTACACCCTCGCCACCAATCAACTCTGTGCAGCCCGAACCTTGCGCCAAGGTGAAACGGACTTATACTCTTACGCCTCTTTTGTACACCCCGGTCTTCGCGCCGTTGGATCGCTCGGATCTTGTCGTGTGAAGTCGTCCGACTTCTCCCGACCATCCGATTCTAAGACTCCGATATCCGAAGGCTCTTAAGACTCCGGCGTCGAGAGGTTCTTTAGACTCTAACCGTTCGGAGGTTCCTTATACACCGCGGTTCAAAGACTTCCTTAGACTCCGTGACTGGAGGCTTTTAGACTCCGACCGCGGGCCTTCGACCGACCTTGAAGACTCAATTTTGACTTTGATCTTGAGAGATTTCAACTCCAATCCTTTCGACCACAATTGTTTTTCCGACTACTGTCACTCGACCACGATCGCTCCCAACCCTTCGCCGTCTCCATCTACCTCCGACCGTAGTCGCCCGACCACTGTCACTTTTAGCTCCTAAGTCTCAGTACCTTCGCTTTTTCAGCGAGGAATAGTTGGAAGAATACTCGGTAGTCGAAGTTGTAGCCGACTCTGAGTACCTTCGCCTTCCACCACCGGTGTTCATTGTCGTCCCGACCACTCGACTCCGACTACCATTTGTTCTCGACTGTTATAGTGTTCTACGACCATTGTACAGTTTCGACCAAGTCTTCGACCGAATCTTAATCTTCGAATTAGACTCGCCTTCGATCATAATTTCGACCATACACAAATATTGTAGCTCCCGACTACTTTTCCTTCACAAAGAAAAGAATTCAAAGAATTCCTTTTATTTATTTCTTTGGAATTCAAACTTCCAGAAGTCGTCCTTCTTCGCCCTAACTCCTTTTGGACCAATTCAAATTCCCAAATTCATATTCTATCTCCCAGCTTTTATTTTATGATTTTGGGATTTTATTTGGATTTTATTTGAGTTTAGTTTGTTCTTGCTTTCCGCGTGTAGACTACGACTATTTCGGAGAGTATAACTTCAACGAACCGCAACAAACTTCGAAGCAAGGCAAGTTACACCTTTGACCATGTTGAACCTAATATTTCAAATTTAATTATATTGTTTTACTGTATATGCATGCGTACTTCTATTCAAATTTAATTTAAATTCAGTTTAAACTTTAGTTATGCCCATGATCCTTTGATTATAGCCCATTTGAATCTCGAATTCATATACCTTGTCACCCTAACTGAAAACTAGTTAGTACCATAGTATTGACTAGAAAATTTTATAGAGATGCTTAGTGTAACATCCCAATTTTTGCATTTATTTTGAAGAAATAGTTTTAAATTAATAATTTCCAATTATCTGGAATTTTCTGAAGTTAAAGTTTCTGTTGAAAAGAAAATTTAATATCAAAATAAGTTGGAAATATTTTTAATATGTTTAAAACGTTATCAGTGAATTATGTGAATTTTTCTGGAATTTTTGGAATTTATTTGGTATTTTTCTGAGTATTTTAAAGTCTCCTAATGATTTCTGAAATATATATAAAAGATTTAAATATCAAAATCTCCCTCGGGCTGACACTTGTCATGCATCCGAGCCATTCCTCCCGCCAGAGTTAATCCCCGCCGTCTCGCCTCATCCGCCTCCTCTCTCTCATTGCGCCAAGTGTCGCGCATCCGGCGTGACCGGCCATCCCGCGACTAATACTCAAAGGATTAATCACCCTTATTGGGTAGGTTGATCCTCCCGCCCGGCCCAGTTACCGCCGCCGCTCTCTTCCCTCCCGCTCCTCGGCGCGTTCGAGCCCGCTCGCGCGAGTTGAGTTTCTTTTTTCGATTTGCGACAAGCGGGTCCCACTGTCATAGGCCGGTGCGTGTGGACTCACTGCCCGGCGAGTCCCACTGTCAAAGCCATCGTTCCCGCGCGCGTGTCGTCATCTTGACCGTTCATGATTGCCGTATTAAATCGCGGCGCGGTTGCCACTTAGTACACCCCATCGGCTCGGATCTAACTTTGTGTTGTCGGATTGAATCTCGATCGTTCCGTTCACTTACCCCTTCGCCGCGTGATCCAGCGGCCGATCTTTCCTTATGCCACCGTCACTAATCCAACCGTCGCTGATTTCCTTCTCTTTTCTTCTCTCAGCGGCGCGGGCCCTGCTGTCGAGTCCTCAAATCCGATTGTCTTCCTTCTTCCTCGCGCGATCACCGCTGCGCCGCCATTGATTAGAAAACCGAAGCTTTGAAAGCCGGTTTCTTCCGATTATTTCCCCACATCATTGCGCATTCAAATTAACGCCTCCCGCACCCCTCGAGGCATAATCACTCCTAATTGCGGCCGTTATCACCTTCGCGTTAACCTTCCCGTCCGTTGCACTCCGGCGGACTTGCGCGACCGTTACACCTCTCCCGGCCTATAAAACCCACACCCGAGGTCCCTCTACGCTGCCGCTCCTCCCTCACCTCTCAGCGAATCACCGGCGCGAGCCCTCCTACGCCCGATTTCTTCCGGCTTCAAATACTCCGGCGAGCAATTCCGGCGCCTTGGCTTCCTCATTCCTCGCCGACGCCTTCCAGCGTTCTTGGTGCCAAGGCGATTCGGCGACCCCTTCCCGAGTGCTGCGCATCTGGATCTCCTCCGCGCGTGAGGTTCCTCTCCGACCGCCGCCCCTTCTCGCGATTCTTCCCTCCGGTCACCCTCGGCCTCGCGCAAAATACCGATGCATTCCTGCATCCTCCCCTTCATTTGGTACCCTTGGCGGCGCGCGTCACGAGCTCGGCGACCCTCGGTCCCGTCGCCACCACCGCGCCCGCCGTCGGCCGTCGGGCTGAGTGGCAGCGGCGTGGCGGCAGATCGGCGCCACGTCAGCGCCACCGGCGCCTCCCGCCACCTCGCGCGTCGCGCCACGTCGGCAAAAGCGGTGGCGTGGCGACCGCGCGGCGACCACGCGTCGACCACATGTGCCACGTTGCCGCCGGCCTCCCCGCGGATAATCCTCAAGAGGATTACCTACCCGTAAGGGTGGCGGTGCCTCCCGCTCACTTGGCTGCGCGCGCTCTCTTCCCCCTCCCACTCCTCGGCGCGTTCGAGCCCGCTCCGTGTGGCGAGGTTGAGTTTTCTCCGTTTTAATCACGGCGACGGTGTGGCCCCACCGTCGACCACCACCTCGAGCTAGCCAGCGACAAGTGGGTCCCGAGTCGATGGGTCCCACATGTCGAGACTTATTTTAATGAAATTGCTGACCAGTGGACCCCACATGTCAGAGATTTCCGAATTTCTGGATTTATTCAAATCTGAGATTTTCAAATAGCCATATCTTGTTCATTTTAGCTCCAAATTGGTCCATTCAAATTTCTAAATTCATCTAAAATTTCAATCTTTCATTTGGTATATTTATTTTCAATTTTTGAATTTTTATTTTATTTTATTTATTTGGAATTCTCGATTTACGTGTAGAGACCGATTTGTCCGAGCAACTTCAAGAGCAAGTTGTGGAAGATTTCAACCAGACACAGGAAGGCAAGTCTCCTTTGAACATTTTACTCCCATGTTTTGCAAGTTTCCTTTGGTCAACTTGCTCAAATGATTTAGAAAAATGTTTAGGTAGTTATTTTAAATTAATGCATGCTTATGTTATATCAAGTGATAATTTGATTTAGAAAATTTAGTTAAAGACCCAATTTGTTATACCTTCCATTTGAAAATTGTTTACCTTGTACCATTGTCAACTTAGGATATCCCTTTACTCAATAATGAGTTAGCATTAAATTGGTTGAATGTTTAATATACTAGCAAATGCTTAGCATAGCAAATTAATGTACAAATACTCAAATGAGTAGCATGTTTATCAAATGTTTTGATGAATGATTTGTTTGAACATTGGTAATGGATGTTACCATTGTTAAATGCTTTGTTTGAAAAGTGGTAATGGGTGTTATCACTGATAATTTAAAAGTAAAAATGGATTTCAAAGGGAAAAGTTGACAAGGGTGGATGGAAGGTTTGGTGAGTGCGATTAGCACGAGAATGTTGGAATTGTGAATGAGCCACCACTGTCGATTAAGGACCGACGCTTGTGTTTGTCCAAACTGAGCAAAGCAGTACAACCACAAATCTATATGGTGCGACCTAGCTAACTACCCTATAATAGTGTAGTTTAGATATCACCAGTGGTGTATTGAGTGCCGGGTGTCTGGTTACTCATAGTGAGGGACAGGGTTTCTTTGTACTCATATGGCGCAGAGGGCTCCAACTCGTGGATTCGAGTTGTGGTGAAACCTTAGCGGGTGGTATTTAAACTATCTTTGGAGTAGGCGAAAGGCTTTGTGATAATTTATCTGGGTCTCATGCCAAAGGCGTGTTGACTATTAAGATAATTTATCTCTTGTGGGTAAAGTGTACAACCTCTGCGAGTAAAACTATTCGAATAGCCGTGCCTACGGTTAAGGCGAGCAAGGAATGCATTCACATGGTAGAAGTTTTGGTTTTGATTTCAAAACAAAATGAGTTGGAGAAAAACTCGGGAGTAGTATAACTCTCGTGATGTTCGAATCGGGGTGTAACTGAGGTTTTGAAAATTGGTGTGATGGCACGAGATATTAGTGTTGGTAGTTTAACCTTCACTAAAGTACTTATCCATTTCGATTATTAAAAACAAGTTGTTTACAAAATGGCTTTTAAAGTAATTATGTAGATTTGAAATAAAATGCTGATTTTTGCAAATAAACCATATAGCCTTCCTTTGTGAAACCTTACATCTATGCATTTTCCCAAGACTTGCGGAGTACATTTTTGTACTCACTGTTGCTCTATAAATATAAGCGAGAGAATGGAGAAGATCAAGCTGGAGTATGACTTTGCGCGAATGTGGATGCGGTGGATTATTCCGGATGCCTAGGATTCGTCTCCCGATCAATTGCACTGGCGATTGATGGGTCGATCAAGTTATCTTTTGCTTCCATTGTGTTTATTTTCTTGCTTGTGGTTCTGTGAACCTTAGTAAGGCAAAGGCCTTTGTAAAACTTGAGATACTATTGTAATAAAGCGTTGTTGGCAATGTATCATCTTTTACTGTTTGAGCTGTGTGTACTAGCATTGATATGCGGGACTAGTCTGATGAATACCTGAAGTGCAGGAGTTTCTACTCGGGTCTCACAGAAGTGGTATCGAGCCATCTTGGTGTAGGATGAGCCCTAGGTTTTGGGAAGCTTTAAGGATTTATATTTAATAAAAATTTATGTACAAAAATATAAGTTTCTTTTGCTTCTACTCTTTTCTTACTTAGTATCTTGTTCTTGTCCTACTCTCATTATTGAAAAAATCTTTCTTGATCTCTCCTTATTCTCAAACTTATAGATGGCGGGTTCTTCGTCGTCTTCACCCATGGGATCACCATTCTCATGGCGAGTGAGGAGCTTTGCGACTCTTCTCGACAGTTAATGCAGCATCTGAAATATAATCAACAGCCCATTTTGAGGGCGGAACACTAGAGTGATGACTATGGATTCATGGACCATGGAAGTATTCATCTATGCTCGGATGGGCAGCTTGACCCGTCTGCTGCGATATTGAGCACCCTCGGACCCACTGTCTGAGGCGCTATCAAGATGCACCAAGATGGCGATAGCGAGTTGTGCGGGAGGCACAAGGGAGATTCGACGATCGCCCTTACATTTCTTTCCGACTACGGGCGGGACAGACCCACCCGAGGCTTTCGGATCGTGGTGGGCGACCACGCTGTCTCATCAGTGCGTTCACCCAAGCATCGACCGCGACTTACGCGAGCTCGGCGGAGATAGGACTTCTCGGATGCTTCGGCGTCGAGCTCACGACCACTCCGACACTCTCCGAGCACAGCTGCTGCGAGTCGGACCGCCCACGCCGGCGCGTACAGGCGAGGACAGTGCGAGGCGAGGTGGGCGTCTTGAGCTGCCACCACTACACCGACTCCACCGGCTCTGTGCTGCTCGATCGAACTCGAGGACCTCGCACTAGGCTCACGGCAAGGAAGAGTGTGCGGCGCCCGATCCGCTACCCGACCTAGACATTGCGGATCGGTAGAGGCGCGGCGTTCCGTTCGAGATCACCTACTTTCAGCCAAAGCCGATCACGGGCGCGTTCGCGAACAAGCTGCCGTGGTTGTGGGCGAGTCACTCGTCGGACTCGAGAGGAGGATCCCGAGGAGAGCGGAGGCGTATCATCATTGAGGATAATTAGATGTTAGATAGACTACCCTTTTGATCGTTTATCGATACTAGAACGCTTTTATAATGATATGATGTAATAAAATGGATTGTACCGAGCCTTGTGCATTTGTGGTACAGCCATTTCGAAAGTTAATTTGAATTTCAAAAGTTGAGTTTTCTCAATCTGTTGTGTTGATCTTGTGTGTGGTTTTGGGATGATAAAATTGCCCCGTCTCTCATCTATGCTTTTCTCTCTTTTCTGTACTTTTCTTGATGGAGCTTGGATGGTGAACACGAAGCAACATCAACAACAACCAGCCCAACAACAATGAGGCCCCAATTCCACCTCCGCCAGCCCAAGCTCCCAACATGGAACAAATGATGGCCATGCAACTACAACTTCTTCAGGCTTTGGCCCAAAATCAAGTCAATCAAGCTCAGCAAATACCTATTCACCCACCGCAGTCTAAGCTCGGGGAATTCATGAGGACCCGACCCCCGACCTTCGCAGGATTTGCCGATCCGTTGGAAGCGGATGATTGGATTAAGGAAGTGGAAAGGAAGCTGAATCTAGCTCAATGTGCTGAACATGAGAAGGTTATATATGCTGCTCATCAACTCCAAGGAGTTGCTGCCAATTGGTGGGACAATTACTGCGCTGCACACCAGGATGCTCAGAACATTGGTTGGGCAGAATTTTTGGAAGCCTTCCGTAATGCTCATATTCCTATGAGTATTATGGAAATGAAGAGGAAGGAGTTCCATCATCTGCAGCAGGGAAACCTGAGCGTTTCCGCTTATTTAAGCAAATTCATTCAGCTATCTAGATATGCCCGGAAGATGTGGCGGCGATGCATTAAAGATTTGGAGGTTCATGGGAGGATAGACCCCAACCTCAAGGTTCAATTAGTCTCAATGAGCTACCCTACTTTTCAGCATCTAGTGAATAAAGCTTTATTGCAGAAGATGCTCAACGCCAACTCTTCGACTCCGGAAGAGAAGTTCCGAGCTCGTGATGCGGCGAGTTCACGATTCGTCACCGCAACAACCGACCTCGAGTACATAGTCATACAAGGACACGATTTCTCGCACCTCGTCCTTTACCTCAAGCTCCTAGAAGCTGGAAATGCAGCCCAAGCGCAGCAAAGCAAATGTAGGCTGCAGGGAGTGCAATGCTACAATTGCAGAATATGGGACACTATGCGACAGCGTCCCACGAAGCGTCAAGCGGTAACCCTTGGTTCGTTTCAATCTTGACCCTACACGGCAAGAGCTCCAACCAATGGTCAAGGTCGTGGAAGCCCTCAAACTCCCAAGACTCCACAGAACATTAATCGAGGCGTATCAACCATGTTACCGCATGCGTGGAATATGCACGGGCGTAGTTACGGGTAAGTTTCTAGTGAACTTCGATGCAGCAATTATATTATTTGATTACGGAGCTACACATTCTTTACGTAACAAAGGTTTTTGTTGAAAAGAATAATTGGAAAATTTGTTTACTAAAGGACCTTATGATAGTCAATCTCACGGAAAGAATTGAGGACTAATTTGGTTAGCCTAGTGCAACCATAATTATAAATGGAGTAAAGTTCTAGCGAACCTTATTATAATAGACTCCAATGGCATAGATATAATACTTGGTATGGATTGGTTGATCAAGTATAAGGGACGGATAGATTGTGCCAATCGTGCCATTATCCTTACCAATTTTGATGGAATTGAGATAAGACATGAGGCGATTATGCACTCAAAGAAGAACGATATGTTAACTTGACCTAAAAGGGAAAAGTTTGGAAGATGTGTCGATAGTTCGCGAGTACCGGATGTTTTCACGAAGATTTGCGAGATTACCACTGATCGAAGTTGAATTTGTTATAAATCTGTATTTTGCAGTACAGCTCAATATCAAAGAGACCTTATCGGATGTCGGTGATGATTTAGCGAAAGTCAAGAGCGAGATCAAGAATTGTATGAAAGGATTCATCGGACCAAGTTCTTCGCTGCAGGGAGCGGTGCTTCTAGTAAAGAAGAAGGATGGTAGTCAGCGGATGTGCGTTAATTATCGAGCTTTAAATGAAGTCACTATAAAGAATAAGTATCCCTTACCTCGGATCGATGATTTGTTTGACCAACTCATAGGATCAAGTGTCTTTTCCAAGATTGATCTTCGGTCAGGATATCATCAGTTGAAGATTAGACCTGAAGATATACCAAAGACAGCTTTCGCCACAAGATATGGATTATATGAGTATACGGTGATGTCTTTTGAGTGCGACAAATGCACACGCATACTTCATGAACTTGATGAATAAAGTCTTCATGGATTATTTAGATAAGTTTGTTGTTGTTTTCATAGATGACATTCTTATCTATTCGAAGAATAATAAAGAACATGAAGGTCATCTAAGGATAGTGTTGCAAAGACTCCGTGAACATCAGTTATATGCCAAATTTAGCAAATGTGCATTTTGGTTAAAGGAAATTGAGTTTTGGGACATGTGATATCGCGAGAAGGAGTATCGTAGATCTGGAAAAGTTAAGGATGTATTAAATTGGACTCCACCCAAGGCGATGCCGAGATCCGAAGTTTTCTGAGGATTAGCCGAGTTACTATCGTCGATTTATTGAAGGCTTTTCCAAGATTGCCAGACCTTTAACCCAGCTGTTAAAGAAGGAGAAGAAATTTGAATGGAGTAAATCCTGTGAGGATAGCTTTCAAGAGTTAAAGAAAAGGTTAACTTCAGCACCGGTTCTGCGGTTACCCGATATTCGAAAAGATTTTGAGATATTTTGTGATGCTTCAAAACAAGGTCTTGGTTGTGTACTAATGCAAGAAGGAAGGGTGGTAGCTTATGCATCAAGGCGATTAAGACCGCATGAAGAAAATTATCCCACTCATGATTTAGAACTAGCTCTTGTTGTGCATGCTCTAAAGTTATGGAGGCATTACTTAATCGATAATAGGTGTGAGATATATACTGAGATCATAAAAGTTTAAAGTATATATTCACCCAACGACCTAATATGAGACAAAGAAGATGGCTCGAATTGATAAAGGATTATGATGTGGGAATACACTATTATCCGGAAAAGCTAATGTGGTAGCCGATGCTTTGAGTCGAAAAGTCATATGAATAATCTGTTAATTCGGATAAGCGATTAACCCTCCATGAGAATTCCAAAGATTAAATTTGGAAATAGTTAACGAAGGTATTACGCGCATTGAAGGTTCATCCTACCTTGGAAGATCAAATCAAGGCAGCCTCAACGAGAGGATGAATATGTTAAAAAATTAAAGAGAATATGAAGAAAGGTAAATCGCTTGGATTTTCAGAAGATGAAGAAGGACTCTTTGGTTTGGAAAGAGAATATTAGTACCGAGAAAAAGGA
Source organism: Melocanna baccifera (assembly GCA_036346265.1). Lineage (NCBI taxonomy): Eukaryota > Viridiplantae > Streptophyta > Magnoliopsida > Poales > Poaceae > Melocanna > Melocanna baccifera. Next base: position 14,460,881 of record CM070709.1, read on the forward strand.
AATAAAAGATTTAGTCTTAAAAGAAGCTCATGAATCGGGATATTCAATTCATCTGGAAGTACAAAAATGTATCGAGATTTAAAGGAAAGTTCTTGGTGGAACAATATGAAAAGGAAATTGCGAGAATATGTAGCCTTGTGTGATATATGTCAAAGAGTTAAGCGAGCATCAAAGACCTGCTGGTCTTTTGCAACCTCTGCATATACCTGAATGGAAATGGGAGGAAATTGGAATGGATTTCATAACAGGACTACCAAGAACCAAGTTAGGTTATGACTCAATTTGGGTTATAGTTGACCGTTTAACAAAGTCGCTCATTTTATACCAGTGAAGACTACATATTCGGAGATAGATTGGCGAGCTTTATATGTCAAAAATTGTGTGTTTGCATGGAGTTCCAAAGAGGATAGTGTCAGATAGAGGAACACAATTTACCTCAAGATTTTGGCAGAAGCTTCATGAAGTTTTGGGCACCAATTTAAATTTCAGTACTGCTTATCATCCTCAAGCGGATGGTCGAACGAGCGAGTAAATCAGATATTGGAAGATATCTTTGAGAGCATGTGCTTTAGCCAATAAAGCCGAGTTAGGATAAAAGTTTGCCCTATGCGGAATTTTCATATAATAATAGTTATCAATCTAGTCGAAGATGTCTCGTTTGAAGCCTTGTATGGCGAGAAAATGTAGAACACCGTTATATTGGTCGAGAGCGGAGAGAGTCAAGTATTCGGACCGGATGTCTTAAAGTTAGCGGAAGATCAAGTTAAGCTTAATCCGAGACCGATTGAAAACACCAGACCGGACAAAAGAGTTATCTTGATAATCGTCGAAGAATGTTGGAATTTACGCGAGGCGATCATGTGTATCTGAAAGTTTCACCTATGAAAGGATCGCGTCGATTCAAAGTCGATGGTAAGCTTGCCCCAAGGTATATTGGACCATTTCTAATTATAGCAAGAAGAGGTGAAGTAAACTTATCGGCTAGAACTTCCTCCTCGGTTGTCGAGTGTACATGATGTATTTCATGTATCACGATTGAAAAAGTGTTTGAGAGTACGGAGGAGTTGATACCTTTTGAGGATGTTGATTTAAAGAGGACTTGACATATTCGAATTTCTGTCAAGATTTTGGAAGAAGCGGGCGTTGCACAAGAAACAAGACTATCAAATTACTGTAAGTGCAATGGAGCAACCGTCAGTCGAAAGCAACACAGGAGCGAGAAGAGGATCTTGACGAGTTTCTAATCTATTTCTCGGTTCATCAGAATCTAGGGTTGAGATTCCTTCTAAAGAGGGTAGGTTTGTAACATCCCAATTTTTGCATTTATTTTGAAGAAATAGTTTTAAATTAATAATTTCCAATTATACGGAATTTTACGAAGTTAAAGTTTACGTTGAAAAGAAAATTTAATATCAAAATAAGTTGGAAATATTTTTAATATGTTTAAAACGTTATCGATGAATTATGTGAATTTTTCGGAATTTTTGTAATTTATTTGGTATTTTTAGAGTATTTTAAAGTCTCTAATGATTTCGAAATATATATAAAGATTTAAATATCAAAATCTCCCTCGGTGACACTTGTCATGCATCAGAGCCATTCCTCCACTGGCCGAGTTAATCCCGCCGTCTCGCCTCATCGCCTCCTCTCTCGCGGCGCCAAGTGTCGCGCATGTCAGCGTGACGACCGGCCATCCCGCTGACTAATACTCAAAAGGATTAATCACCCTTATTGGGTAGGTTGATCCTCCCGCCTGCGGCCAGTTACCGCCGCCCGCTCTCTTCCCTCCCGCTCCTGGCGCGCGTTCGAGCCCGCTCAGCTGAGTTGAGTTTCTTTTTCGATTTGCGGACAAGCGGGTCCACTGTCATAGGCCGGTGCAGTGTGGACTCACGCCAGGCGAGTCCCTGTCAAAGCCGTCGTTCGACGGCGTGTGTCGTCATCTTGACCGTTCATGATTGCCGTATTAAATGCGGCCGCGTTGCCGCTTAGTACACCCCGCGGCTCGAGATCTAACTTTGTGTTGCCGGATTGAATCTCGTCGTTCGTTCACTTACCCCTTCGCGAGTGATCCGGGCCCGATCTTTTCCTTATGCCACACGTCACTAATCCAAATCGCTTTGATTTCCTTCTCTTTTTCTTCTCTCTCAGCGCGCGGGCCCATCCTCGATCCGGTCCTCGAATCCGATTGTCTTCCTTCTTCCTCGCGCGATCACTTGCTGCCGCTGCCATTGATTAGAAAACCGAAGCTTTGAAAGCCGGTTTCTTCCGATTATTTCCCACATCATTGCGCATTCAAATTAACGCCTCCCGCACCCCTCGAGGCATAATCACTCCTAATTGCAGCCGTTATCACCTTCGCGTTAACCTTCCGTCCGTTGCACTCCGTGGACTCCAGCGACGCCGTTACACCCTCCGGCCTATAAAACCCACACCAGGGTCCCTCTACCGCTGCGCTCCTCCTCACCTCTCAAGCGAATCACCGGCGCGAGCCCTCCTACGCCCGATTTCTTCCCCGCCTTCAAATACTCAGCGAGCAATTCGGCGCCTCGGGCTTCCTCATTCCTCGCGGCGCCTTCCAGGCGTTCTGGTGCCAAGGCGATTCGGCGACCCCTTCCCGAGCTGCTGCATCGCGGATCTCCTCCGCGCCGTGAGGTTCCTCTCGACCGCCGCCCCTTCTCGCCGATTCTTCCCTCGGTCACCCTCGGCCTCGCGCCCAAGAGTCACACGATGCATTCCACCATCCTCCTCTTCATTTGGTACCCTTGGCCGCGCCGCGCCGTCACGAGACTCCGCGACCTCGGTCCCGTGCGCCACCACGGCCGGCCGTCGGCGTCGGGAGTGAGCGGGTAGCGTTCAGCGTGGCGGCAGTCGGCGCCGCGTCGGCGCCACCGGCGCCTCCGCCACCACGCGCGTCGTGCGCGCCACGTCGGCAGCGATGGCGTAGCGACCCGCGCGGCGACCACGCGTCGACCACGTGTGTGCACGTTGCTTGCCGTGCCTCCGCGAGATAATCCTCAAGGTTACCTACCCGTAAGTGTAGCGGTGCCTCCCCCGCTCACTTGGCTAGCACCGCTCTCTTCCCCCTCCCACTCCCTCGGCGCGGCGTGCGAGCTCATGCGGCCCGAGTTTGAGTTTCTCCGTTTAATCCACGACCCGGTGGTGGTAATTTACCGTCGACCACCTCTGAGCTAGCCACGACAAGTGGGTCCAGAGTCGATGGGTCCCACATGTCGAGACTTATTTTAATGAAATTGCTGACCAGTGGACCCCACATGTCGAAGATTTCAATTTCTGGATTTATTCAAATCTGAGATTTTCAAATAGCCATATCTTGTTCATTTTAGCTCCAAATTGGTCCATTCAAATTTCTAAATTCATCTAAAATTTCAATCTTTCATTTGGTATATTTATTTTCAATTTTGAATTTTTATTTTATTTTATTTATTTGGAATTCTCGATTTACGTGTAGAGACCGATTTGTCAGAGCAACTTCAAGAGCAAGTTGTGGAAGATTTCAACCAGGACACAGGAAGGCAAGTCTCCTTTGAACATTTTACTCCCATGTTTTGCAAGTTTCCTTTGGTCAACTTGCTCAAATGATTAGAAAAATGTTTAGGTAGTTATTTTAAATTAATGCATGCTTATGTTATATCAAGTGATAATTTGATTTAGAAAATTTAGTTAAAGACCCAATTTATTATACCTTCCATTTGAAAATTGTTTACCTTGTACCATTGTCAACTTAGGATATCCCTTTACTCAATAATGAGTTAGCATTAAATTGGTTGAATGTTTAATATACTAGCAAATGCTTAGCATAGCAAATTAATGTACAAATACTCAAATGAGTAGCATGTTTATCAAATGTTTTGATGAATGATTTGTTTGAACATTGGTAATGGATGTTACCATTGTTAAATGCTTTGTTTTGAAAAGTGGTAATGGGTGTTATCAACTTGATAATTTAAAAGTAAAAATGGATTTCAAAGGAAAAGTTGACAAGGGTGGATGGAAGGTTTGGTGAGTGCGATTAGCACGAGAATGTTGGAATTGTGAATGAGCCACCAGTGGATTAAGGACCGGCGCTTGTGTTTGTCCAAAGCCAGCAAAAACAGTACAACCACAAATCTATATAGAGCACGACCTAGCTAACTACCCTATAATAGTGTAGTTTAGATATCACCGGTGGTGTATTGAGTGCCGAGTGTCTGATTTACTCTCAGTGAGGACGAGGTTTCTTTGTCCTCATATGGCGCAAGAGGGGCTCCAACTCGTGGATTAGAGTTGTGGTGAAACCTCTAGCGGGTGGTATTTAAACTATCTTTGGAGTAAGCGAAGGCTTTGTGATAATTTATCTGGGTCTCATGCCAAAGGAAGCGTGTTGACTATTAAGATAATTTATCTCTTGTGGGTAAAGTGTACAACCTCTGCAGAGTAAAACTATTCGAATAGCGTGCCCACGGTTAAGGCGGAAACAAGGAATGCATTCACATGGTAGAAGTTTTGGTTTTGATTTCAAAACAAAATGAGTTGGAGAAAAACTTCGGGAGTAGTATAACTCTCGTGATGTTAGAATCGGGGGTGTAACTGAGGTTTTGAAAATTGTTTGTGATGGCACGAGATATTAGTGTTAGTAGTTTAACCTTCACTAAAGTACTTATCCATTTTCGATTATTAAAAACAAGTTGTTTACAAAATGGCTTTTAAAGTAATTATATAGATTTGAAATAAAATGCTGATTTTTGCAAATAAACCATATAGCCTTCCTTTGTGAAACCTTACATCTATGCATTTTCCCAAGACTTGCGGAGTACATTTTTGTACTCATTGTTGCTCTATAAATATAAGCGAGAGAATAGAAGATCAAGGTGAGGTATGACTTCTGCGTAAGAATGTGGATGCGGTGGATTATTCCGGATGCCTAGGATTACGTCTCCCAGTCAATTGCTGTGCGTGATTGATGGAGTCGATCAAGTTATCTTTTGCTTCATTGTGTTTATTTTCTTGCTTGTAGTTACGTGAACCTTAGTAAGAGCAAAGGCCTTTGTAAAACTTGAATACTATTGTAATAAAGCGTTGTTGGCAATGTATCATCTTTTCTGTATGAGCTGTGTGTACTAGCATTGATATCCGGACTAATCTGGTAATACACGAAGTGCAGGAGTTTCTACTCCGGGTCTCACATAGCTTTGGCTTAGTATAATTTTAGGTGGGATCAGTCTTTCATATGAAATGTCGGACTTTGGAAATGAATTCTTGACTTGTGGGTGATCAAGGATGGTTTATGAAAATAGTTTAAAAATAAAAATGAAAACTTATGATTTGGACTTAGGCTGTTGGTTAGGTGGTAGATGCTGCATGCCTCGTGTTTGGTGACACACTGGTTGATTGTCGTGCATGTGGGTATGTGGATTGAGCCTAAGTCAAATTAAGGAGGCCCAGGTCTGTTGAGCTATTTGTTGCAAAGCCACATCGTACGCTACCACAAAGGTGGTATGGGACAGTCTGGGTGACTAATTTGTGAGGTCCCAACTTTGGTCTCGCTATAGGTTGAATGTGAGCATGGCGTAGGCCATGGGAAGTTCTCACAGCACAAGAGGGGCTCCAACTTGTGGATTCAAGTTGTGGTGAAACCTTAGCGGCGGCGTGACCAAGTTGAAGGCTTAGCATTGTAAAGGCCTTGTTATGGTTTTCTCGTCATTTGCCTAAGGAGCGTGTAATGGCCGACAATATGAGATAATCATATCTTGTGGGTAAAGGCATTTGTACAACCTCTGCGAGTGTATAAACTATCACAGATAGCCATGCCCAGGTTATGGGCAAAATTGAGTAAAGTTTTTCATGGATTAGACTTTGGTTTTTAAAAATGGTTTCAGAAAGGCTTATGGATGGATGGATAGAGTTCATGACCGGTGGGATACTGTGAATAAGTTGGTGTTTGGTGGAGCTGCACTAACAAAATGAATCCATAAGAGATTTTGAAAAGCATATGGATAGATGGAATCCATGTGAAGCGTTTTGAAAAGATGGACCGGTGGGATACACGTGAATAGGTTAGTGTTTGGTCGTGCTTTGCACTAACGATATTATTTAGTAAATTATTATTTCTATCTCTTGTATAAAATTCAGCTTTTGCACTTATGTTATTGTATTTAAATTGATCTTGCTTTTAGCACAAATAAACTTAATAAGCCTTCCTTTGTTATCCCTATGCATGCATTCACTCTGTTAAAACTCACGGTGTAACTTGCGTAAGTACTTTATGTGCTTACCTTGGGAGTACTTTATGTGCTCACCTTGCTAAAATCTGTTGCGGAGGATGGCGTCAACAACCGGTGAGGATGGTGGCGACTAGGCGCGTCTTCTGATCATTCGCTTTGGCGGCGAGGATGGGCTCTTTGCTTCATTGGTTTTCTTATTTGTTTATATTTATTTTTGGTTTATGAACCATTGATGTAACCTTTGGCCATCAGGCCCATATTTGAATTATTGAATAAAGGTCATTGTGCATGATATGAATCTTTGTTATCCACTTTGTGTGCACTAGCTTGATCTGGACTAGTGCGATTTACGAGAGGATCGGGAGTCGTTGCTCAGAAGTCAAAGCGAGAGATGGTATCGAGCTATAATGACCCTAAGGCGTGACCGTAGGTAGAATAGAATGGTTGAACCCAGGGACTTAACTTAAATAATAAAATATTTTTAAAAAAGCTTTGCCTACTCTTACCTCTCAACCTTTGCTTACTCTTATCTCTCAAATCTCTCTCATTTTTGTGTCATTACATGAAAACATGTCTCTATCTCTCATCTTATTCAAACCACTATAAATGGGCGTTTATCAAGATGCAGAAATGGATGGAGTGTAGGCCTTAAATGCGACTACTCAGTCATTTGGGATTCCATCAAGCTATGTACATGCACGGAGAAATAGCCATGGAAATCAGATGATGGGACACGCTTTGCTTGTACTCATCACCGAGCAAGCTGGACAAGAAAGTCTTCGCTAGCGCTTTGAAGAAAGCGATTACTCGTTTGAAAGAACCAAGCAAGAAGTGGCTAAATAGCGGTTCTTAGCCCTGCCATCATTTCAATCTTCGCATTGAAGGGGCGCTCTTTGTACTCGAGAGAGCCACGAAGGATTACACCAAGGCAACCCTTACCCTTTTAGGATAAGTTGTTAGGCGGCTATTAGGCGATGTTCGAGAGCTATCGAGTTTTCTCTTTTATTGATAGCCGTAAGCTGATTGCTTAATATTATCTTAATAAAAGTTTTGCTAGTTGGTATTTTGTGGGAATGTGCAAAGCGCCCTATTCCTCCTTTGTCTTAAGTCTCCTCTTTCCTAATCTTTGGAAGCATCAATTTGGAACACCCGATCGTCAATACCCTTGGACAACAATTAGAAAGCCATAAAAGTTTACAAATGGATATCTGAACAAGATCAAAGCTCAAGCCATCTGAGTAAAATCCAAACCCATTTCTTTGCTGGCTAAGTGCGAATCTCGGGGCGAGATTCTCTTTAAGAGGGTAGTTTGTAACAGCCAGCTGTTTATTCCAAAAAAACACATTTAATTTAATTAAAAATATATTTACTTTTGGTTGTTTAAGTTTATTTGCATGATTTTACGCTTTTAAAAAGGGTTTCACGTGAGAAAGGTGATTTAAGAAAAAATAAAAATAATAAATAAATAAATAAATAATGCATTAAATAAGTTAGTTTGAAATAAAAATCAAAGTTATTTGATTTCTTGAAATTTTAAATTTTTAGCTAACTTTGATTTTTACTGTAAGAAAATATTAACTTCTGTTAAACAAAAAATATTTTATAAGGAAAAATATTCAAATTTGAGTTGGAATTTTTTTGTAAGTTCTAAATAGCCTAAGGAACGTCCATGAATTTTTCTAAGATTTTTAAGCTTTATTTGTTATTTATTGTATTATTTAAAGCTAGAAAAAGAAAAATATTTTTAAAAATTAAAATAAACGTCAAACAATTCTGAAAATATTTTTTTTATTCTTTTCAGGTTCCAAGGATTCTAAAAATATTTTTTCTGGAATTTTTCTGAATTTTCTTTTTCTTTTTCTTTTTCTCTTTTTCTTTTCTCTTTCTCTCTCCTAGCTTTCTTCAACCTCACGTCGAGCCAAGCAGACCGTGCGTGTGCATGCCATGGCCACCCCTTTCAAGCTCCCATAACTCTTGATTTCCTCCACCATTTACTTACGAAATAAATTGCATTCAACTTCCCTCATCAAACTCCTTCATTTCCCACGTTTCCCCTCTCATTTATGAGCTATTTTTCGCGATTTAAACCATGCCATTCATGGACATGGTCCTTTGATCTCCTCCTCGGACTTCCTCAACCCCTATAAAGGGAGCCCGTGAGCCTCTTCTCATCCTCACTCAGCCCGAAAATCTCAAGTCCCCACCCTCTCGTTTGAGTGCATGTCCGGAGTTTTATTTTTGTGTACCAAGCGTCGTTCTCGGCCTTTTGTGCCTCGTCCGGTGGAAGCGCCGCGCGTTGACCCACCCGTTGGCTTCGCCTGCGCCGCGTTCTACGCGGTGCTCACCTCGCCTTCGTCGGATATCGGCGAACGCCGTCGCCACGCGTGGGCCAAAGCGGGTGCGTCGTTCTTGGCGTCGCCACCGGCCGGCCGTGCATGCTAAACAAAACCCAGGTGAGCATCACGATCCCCACGCTCTACTCTTCGATTAAGCGCATGTCTACGCATGTTACTTCCTCTCCGTTTGCGGAGCGCGATGTCGGCTGTAGAGGTACATTTAGCGTCTTGTCCACCATATTTGCTAGTCCGTTGGCCGGGCCGTCTGCGGCGTTGAGTTCGTCTCAACCGTTCTACGCGTGCTCCCCTCGTTTGTCAAAAAACTATCCACAACTATTTGCGCTCGACACCTGCGCCATTTGCGCTAATGGCGCTGCGCCGTCACACTGTCAGGATAATTTCAACGATCTGTCCGAGTCAAAGCGTGCCAAACCATCCCGGTGGCTACGTTTGAGATAGTTTTGGATTCGCGACCGAGCACAAAGATATTGAATTTTTAGTGTTTCGATGCAGCGTCGTTCAAGCGACGATTGCGTCGCCTCGGTGAGTTTCGGCTTAGCGGATTTTTTCTAGACTCGCCTTACCGCGTTCTGGCGTTCACGTCGTGGTTACCTTGCTCCTCCATGTTCTACGCCGAAAATTATTCTTCTCTCCACCCTATGCCGTTGTCGCCGTACGCGTCGTTATCGTGCTCCGTTTGTCGATGCGCCAATTCCTACCTGTGCCTCGGGTCATTAGCAACCCATTGGCTTCACCTCCCGTGCCTTTTACGGCGGCGATACGGCCAAAAACAACAAAAAGGGCTGCTGTCCGTACTGTTCACGCAGGAATATTCCTTTGGAATATTCCTGATTTTTCTTTTTCAGGATTTTCTAATCCGACAATCTTCAATCGCTACGTTCTCCTCCGTCCGAACTCCGAATCAGGTGATTCAAGTTTCTAAATTCATCTAAATTCATAATCTATTTTTCAGTATATATTTCATAATTTTTGGATTTTCGAGCCACCCTTGGTTGAGTCTCTTCACGGCAGAACACCACCGACCACCGCCGTGAGTCGCGCACCGCTTTAACTCGTTGCCAACCACCTTCCAACCACTTGTGGTGATGCACAAACACGAATGCACTTCTGCAATCTCCTCTCTCTTTTCTTTACCTCGCCACTCCTCCGTCAAGCAATCATGGCCGGAGTGTCTCTTCGCCCGGTTGTCGCCGCCCCTACCAAATCTTCGCGGGACCACGGCACCTCCTTCACCCTTTCTTTTCACGAGCAAAATATGACCGGAGTACCCGCGCCAATAACCTTCCTCGGGCCGCGCGAACCTTCGCGCCCTTCAGAGCACAGTATGTCGTCGGAGAGTCTCCGCCGTCAATAATTGTACCCGCTCCACTACTACACCTCGCCACCAATCAACTCTGGCAGGCCGAACCTTGCGCCAAGGTGAAAGCGGACTTATACTCTTCTCCCTCTTTTGTACACCCCGGTCTTAGCCATGCCGTTGGATCGCTCGGATCTTGTCGTGTGAAGTCGTCCGACTTCTCGACCATCCGATTCTAAGACTCCGATATCGAGAGGCTCTTAAGACTCCGGCGTCGAGAGGTTCTTTAGACTCTAGCCGTTCGGAGGTTCCTTATACACCGGCGGTTCAAAGACTTCCTTAGACTCCGTGACTCGGAGGCTTTTTGAGACTCCGCCGCGCGGCCAGCGCCGACCGACCTTGAAGACTCAATTTTGACTTTGATCTTGAGATTTCAACTCCAATCCTTTCGACCACAATTGTTTTTCCGACTCTGGTCACTCTCGACCACGATCGCTCCCAACCACTTGCGGTCTCCATCTACCTCCGTAGTAGTAACCCAGAATACATGTCACTTTTGCTCTAAGTCTCAGAGTACCTTGCGCTTTCAGCGAGGAATAGTTGGAAGAATACTCGGTAGTCGAAGTTGTAGCCAGACTACGTACCTTCGCCTTCCACCACCGTGTTCATTGTCGTCCCGTCGACTCGACTCCGACTCACCATTTGTTCTCATTGTTATAGTGTTCTCGACCATTGTACGATTTCGACCAAGTCTTCGACCAAATCTTAATCTTCGATCGATTACGCTCTTCCGATCATAGTTTCGACCATACACAAATATTGTAGCTCCGACTACTTTTCCTTCACAAAGAAAAGAATTCAAAGAATTCCTTTTATTTATTTCTTTGGAAATTCAAACTTCCAGAAGTCGTCCTTCTTAAGCTAACTCCTTTTGGACCAATTCAAATTCCCAAATTCATATTCTATCTCCCAGCTTTTATTTTATGATTTTTGGATTTTATTTGGATTTTATTTGAGTTTAGTTTGTTCTTGCTTTCAGCGTGTAGACTACGACTATTTCGAGAGTATAACTTCAACGAACGCAACAAACTTGAAGCAAGGCAAGTTACACCTTTGACCATGTTGAACCTAATATTTCAAATTTAATTATATTGTTTTCTTGTGTATGCATGCGTACTTCTATTCAAATTTAATTTAAATTCAGTTTAAACTTTAGTTATGCCCATGATCCTTTGATTATAGCCCATTTGAATCTCGAATTCATATACCTTGTCACCCTAGCTGAAAACTAGTTAGTACCATAGTATTGACTAGAAAATTTTATAGATATGCTTAGCTTTGGCTTAGTATAATTTTAGGTGGGATTCAATCTTTCATATGAAATGTCGGACTTTGGAAATGAATTCTTGACTTCGGTGAGTCAAGGATGGTTTATGAAAATGGTTTAAAAATAAAAATGAAAACTTATGATTTGGACTTAGGCTATTGGTTAGGTGGTAGGGTGCTTGGCATGCCTCGTGTTTGGTGACACACAGTTGATTGTCGTGCATGTGGGTATGTGGATTGAGCCTAAGTCAAATTAAGGACCGATGCAGTGAGCTCTTGTTGCAAAGCCACATCGTTACTACCACAAAAATTTGGTATGGGGCAGTCTGGTGACTAATTTGAGAGGTCCCAACTTTGGTCTCGCTATAGGTTGAATGTGAGCATGGCGTAGGCCATGGGAAGTCTCCACGGCACAGAGAGGGCTCCAACTTGTGGATTCAAGTTGTGGTGAAACCTTAAGCGGCGGCGTGACCAAGTTGAAGGCTTAGCATTGTAAAGGCCTTGTTATGGTTTTCTCGATCCTTGCGCCTACGGAGCGTGTAATGGCCGACAATATGAGATAATCATATCTTGTGGGTAAAGGCGTACAACCTCTGCGAGTGTATAAACTATCACGGATAGCCGTGCTTACTGTTATGGGCAAGGCGAGGTAAAGTTTTTCATGGATTAGACTTTGGTTTTTAAAAATGGTTTACGAAAAGGCTTATGGATGGATGGATAGAGTTCATGACCAGGTGGGATACACTGTGAATAAGTTGGTGTTTGGTGAACTGCACTAACAAAATGAATCCATAAGAGATTTTGAAAAGCATATGGATAGATGGAATCCATGTGAAGCGTTTTGAAAAGATGGACCGAATTGGGATACACGTGACTAGGTTAGTGTTTGGTCGTAGCCTTGCACTAACTTGATATTATTTGGTAAATTATTATTTCTATCTCTTGTATAAAATTCAGCTTTTGCACTTATGTTATTGTATTTAAATTCGATCTTTGCTTTTCGCACAAATAAACTTAATAAGCCTTCCTTTGTTATCCCTATGCATGCATTCACTCTGTTAAAACTCTGGTGTAACTTGTGTAAGTACTTTATGTGCTTACCTTGGGAGTACTTTATGTGCTCACCTTGCTAAAAATCTGTTGCGAGAGGATGGCGTCAACAACCCGGTGAGGATGGTGGCGACTAGGCGGCGTCTTCTGATCGATGCGCTTTGTGGGCGGATGAATGGGCTCTTTGCTTCATTGGTTTTCTTCATTTGTTTATATTTATTTTTGGTTTATGAACCATTGATGTAACCTTTGGCCATCGGGCCATATTTAGTTATTGAATAAAGGTCATTGTGCATGATATGAATCTTTGTTATCCACATGTGTGCACTAAGCTTGATCTGGACTAGTGCGATTTACGAGAGGATCCGGAGTCATTGCTCGAAATTAAGCGAGAGATGGTATCGAGCTATAATGACCTAAGGCGTGACCGTAGATAGAATAGAATGGTTTGACCTTAGGACTTACCTCAAATGATAAAAATATTTTTGAAAAGCTTTGCTTATCCTCACCTCTCGATCATGCTTACTCTTATCTCTCAAATCTCTCTCATCTTTGTGTCATAACATGAAAACATATTTTTATCTCTCATCTTATTCAAACCACTATAGTTGGATGTTCATCAAGATGCAGAATGATGGATAGAGTGTAGGCCTTTATCGACTACTCGTCGATGGGACTCCAATGTTGAGCTATCTACACCCGGAAAGTTAGCCATGGGAATCGGATGATGGGACACCGCTTTCTTTGCTCGTCACCAAGCAAAGCTGGACAAGAAGTCTTCACTAGCGCTTTGAAGAAAGCGGTTACTCGTTTGAAAGAACCAAGCAAGAAGTCTCAAGGCGGTTCTTCGCCCTGCCATCATTTCAATCTTCGCATTGAAGGGCGCTCTTTGTACTCGAGAGCCACGAAGGATTACACCAAGGCAACCCTTACCCTTTTAGGATAAGTTGTTAGCAGCTATTAGGCGATGTTACGAGCTATCGGGTTTTCTCTTTTATTGATAGCGTAAGCTGTTACTAATATTATCTTAATAAAAGTTTTTGCTAGTTGGTATTTTGCGGGAATGTGCAACGACCTCTATTTCTCCTTTGTCTTAAGTCTCCTCTTTCCTAATCTTTGGAAGCATCAAGCTGGAACACGATCGTCAATACCCTTGGACAACAATTGGAAAGCCATAAAAGTTTACAAATGGATATCTGAACAAGATCAAAGCTCAAGCCATGCAGTAAAATCCAAACCCATTTCTTTGCTGGCAGTGCGAATCTAGGGCGAGATTCTCTTTAAGAGAGTAGTTTGTAACAGCCAGCTGTTTATTCCAAAAAAACACATTTAATTTAATTTAAAAAAATATTTACTTTTGGTTGTTTAAGTTTATTTGATTTTGCTTTTAAAAAGAGTTTCGTGAGAAAGGTGATTTAAGAAAAAAATAAAAATAATAAATAAATAAGGTATTAAATAAGTTAGTTTGAAATAAAAATCAAAGTTATTTGATTTCTTGAAATTTTAAAATTTTTAGCTAACTTTGATTTTATAGTGAAAAAAAGCCTTTTAAACAAAAAATATTTTATAAGGCAAAATATTCAAATTTTAGTTGGAAATTTTTATAAGTTCCAAATAGCCTAGAAACTTCCTTGAATTTTCTAAGATTTTTAAGCTTTATTTATTTATTGTATTATTTAAAGCTAGAAAAAGGAAAACATTTTTAAAAATTAAAATAAACGTCAAAAATTCCGAAAATATTTTTATTCTTTTCAGGTTCAAGGATTCTAAAAATATATTTTTGGAATTTTTGCAATTTTCTTTTCTTTTCCTTTTTCTCTTTTCTCTCTCTTCCTTTCTCCTTCTTCTTCCTCCTCCCATTTACTGTTCACACGGACAGCAAGCGAGCAACCATTAGAGCATTCTTGGAGCTTTGATATCTCGTGATTTACTCAACGGTTTTCAGTGAAATCAATTGCATTTACTTCCCCTCATCAAGCTCTTTCATTCCCCACCGTTTCCTCCAATTGATGCCTATTTTATGGGATTTAAACCATGCCATTCAAAGACATGCCCCATTGATCTCCCTCCTCGGTCCACCTCCACCCCTATAAAAAGCCCCGTGAGCCTCTCCTCATCCTCACTCAACCCGAAAATCTCAAGTCCCCTCCTCTCCTTTTGGCGCAATGAAGTTTTAGTTTTGTGTTTCAAGCGCCGTTCTTGACTTATGCGCCTCGTCCGGTGAAGCGCGCGCGTTTGACCACACCGTTGGCGCTCGCCTGCGTTCTGGCGGTGCTCTCGCCTTCGCGGAACCGCGAACACCGTCGCCGTGGGCCAAAGCGGTGCGTCGTTCTTGGCGTGCGCCACCCGACCGTGCATGCCGACCAAAACCAAGGTGAGCATCCGATCCCACGCTCTAATATTCGATTCGCGCCAACTCGCATGTTAATTCCTCTCCGTTTGCCGGGCGATGTACCTGTGGCGTATAAATTCTTGTCCCGTGTTTAAACATAGTTGGCCAAGCGTCTGCGGCGTTGAGTTCGTCTCGACCGTTCTCGCGTGCTCCCCTCGTTCGTCCAAAACCTTCCACAAATATTTCGCCCGACACCTTGCCATGGCGCAAATTGCGCCGTGTCCTGCACTGTCGGGAATAATTTCCAGCGATCCGTCCGTCAAAGCGTGCCAAACCATCCCGGTGGCTCGTTTGAGATGGTTTTGGATTACACGTGGTGCGAAGATATTGAAATTTTAGTGTTTGTCTGGCGTCGTTCAAGCGGCGATTGCGTCGCTACCGGTGAGTGTTGGCTTTGCCGATATTTTTCTAGACTCGCCTCACACCACGTTCTGGCGTGCTCACCTTCCTTCTCCTTATCCCATTCCGAAAATTATTCTTCTCTCACGCTATATGCGTTGTCATTTGTGCGTCGTCACGTGCTCCGTTTGACGTGCCGTCACTTCACATGTGCCTCGGGTCCCTAGCAAACCATTTTGCTAGTTGGCTTCACCCCATGCCTTTTCTCACGGCGCGCGCGACCAGCGATGGAAGGGCTGTTCTCTGCGCAGGAATATTCCTTTGGAATATTCCTGATTTTTCTTTTCAGGATTTTCTAATCCGATAATCTTCCAATCGTTCTCCTTCGTCCAGAACTCCGAATCAGGTGATTCAAGTTTCTAAATTCATCTAAATTCATAATCTACCTTTTCGTATATATTTCATAATTTTTGGATTTTCTCGACCGCCCTGGTTGAGTCTCTTCACGCCGGAATCTGCGCCATCGCCTTGAGGATTCGCCATCGCTCCAACTCATTTGACCACCTTCCAACCACTTCTAGTATTGCACCACCACCACTCCTGCAATCCCCTCTCTCTTTTCTTCACCTCGCCTCAGTCAAGCAATTTCCCCAGCGGGTGTCTCTTCGCCGACAAGCGCCACCACTTTACCTTGCGCGACCACCTTCCGCCACTTGTGGTGTTACACAAAACACGAGAGCCTCGTGGTCCCCACTCTCTTTGTGCCTCGCCAACCCCGCGTGCGCGCGCTAGTGAGCCACGGGCTTTGTCGCGCACCGCGTCCATGGGCTCGGTTCCTATTCCCCTCGCCCAATTGTCTGGTTCGCTCGTGAAGCACCATGCACAGCAACTCCTACCTTCTTAAATGCGAGGAGCTCTGGCGAGTAATTGCCTCGAACCTTCTTGCGCGCCCGATACCACGATAATCGTACCCACCTCACGAACCTTGCACAAGGAAATCCGGACTTATACTCTTCTCCCTCTTTTGTACACGGTCTTCGCCCATTGAATCGCTCGGATCTTGTGCGTGTGAAGTCGTCCGACTTCTCCCAGCCATCCGATTCTAAGACTCCATATCAAGGCTCTTAAGACTCAGACGTCCAGAGGTTCTTTAGACTCTAACGTTCGGAGGTTCTTATCACCAACGGTTCAAAGACTTCCTAAGACTCAGCTATGCGGAGGCTCTTTGAACTCGCCATCCGGAGGCTCTTTGGGCTTCGGCTATCGGAGGCTCTTTAGACTTCGCCATTCGGAGGCTCTTTAGAGTCATTGTTGAAGCTTTTAGACTCCGACGCGGAGCTTCGACCGACCGAAGACTCAATTTTGACTTTGATCTTGAGAGACTTCAACTCCAATCCTTTGACCACAATTGCTTTTCCGACTACGGTCACTCCGACCACGATCGCTCCCAACCTTCGTCTCCATCTACCTCCGACCGTAGTCGCAGAGCCTTTGTCACTCTTAGCTCTAAGTCTCAGAGTACCTTCGCTTTTCAGAAGTAGTTGGAAGAATACTCGATGAGTCGAAGTTGTAGCCGACTCGAGTACCTTAAGCTCCACCGGCGTTCATTGTCGTCCGACCACTCGACTCCGATTACCATTTGTTCTCATTGTTATAGTGTTCTTCAACCACTATACAATTTCGATAAGTCTTGACGAATCTTAATCTTGAATTCATTGCCCGTACTTGGAGTCTTTGTCTTGACTTAGACCTCGCATCTTCAGCGATTAATTCGACTATGATCTTGACCATGTCTTGACTACACCTTGATCATGACTTGACCCTACACAAATATTGTAGCTCCGACTACTTTTCCTTCACAAAGAAAAGAATTCAAAGAATTCCTTTTATTTATTTCTTTGGAATTCAAACTTCCAGTCGTCCTAGCCTAACTCCTTTTGGACCAATTCAAATTCCCAAATTCATATTCTATCTCGGCATTTATTTTGTAAAATTTGGATTTTATTTGGATTTTATTTGAGTTTAGTTTGTTCTTGCTTCCCGCGTGTAGACTACGACTATTTAGGAGTATAAATTAACGACCTCGACAAACCGAAGCAAGGCAAGTTACACCTTTGACCATGTTGAACCTAATATTTTAAATTTATTTATATTGTTTTCTTGTATATGCATCGTACTTCTATCAAAATTAATTTAAATTCAGTTTAAATGTTAGATATACCCATGATCCTTTGATTATAGCCCATTTGAAATCCACGAATTAGTATACCTTGTCACCTAGCTGAAAACTAGTTAGTACCATAGTATTGACTAGAAAATTTTATAGAAATGCTTAGCTTGGCTTAGTATAATTTTAGGTGGGATCAATCTTTCACATGAAATGACAGACTTTGAAAATTGATATCTTGACTTGGTGAGTCAAGGATGGTTTATGAAAATAGTTTAAAAATGAAATGGAAACTTATGTTTTGGACTTAGGCTAATGGTTAGGTGGTGGGTGCAGGCATGCCTCGTGTTTGGTGACACACGGTTGATTGTCGTGCGGGGTATGTGGTTGAGCCTAAGTTGGATTAAGGACCGTTTACGTGATTCATTTTACAAAGTCACCGTACTACCACAAGTCCGGTATGGGACGGACTGGCTAAGTAATTTGTGAAGTTCCAATTATAGTCTCGCTATAGAGTGAATGTGGCGGCGTGAGTGTGGAAGTCTCACATGGCACGGAGAGGGCTCAACTCTGGATGGATCGAGTTGTGGTGAAACATAGTGGCGGCGTGACTATTTTGGCTACGGATCATTATAACAGCCTTGTCATGATCTCCTGCTTGCACACCAAAGTGTGTTTATCCGGTGGCAATATGGGATGATCGTGTCTTGTGGGTAAGGCATACACCTCTGCGAGTTTAAATCTATCTGGATAGCCGTGTCCCGGTCATGGACATCTTTGAGTAAGTTGTCTGATTAGACTTTGATTTTTAAAATAGTTTATGAAAAACTTATGGATGGATGGATGGAATCCATGACCGGTGGGATACTGTGAATAAGTTGGTGTTTGGTGAAGCCTACACTAACAAAATGAATCCATAAGAGATTTTGAAAAGCATATGGATAGATGGAACCCATGTGAAACCTTTTGAAAAGATGGACCGGGTGGGATACACTGACTAGGTTAGTGTTTGGTGGAGCTGCACTAACGATATTATTAAATTATTATTTTATATCTTGTATTAAATTCAGCTTTTCATACTTACATGTGTATTTCAAATTCAAGTACGCTTTGCACAATTAACCTTATTAAACCTTCCTTTGTTATCCCTGCATGCATTCACTCTGTTAAAACTCACGGTGTAACTTGCGTAAGTGCTTTATGTGCTTACCTTGGAGTACTTTATGTGCTCACCTTGCTAAAATCATTGCGGAGGATGGCGTCAACAACCCGGTGAGGATGGTGGCGACTAGGCGCGTCTTCTGATCATTCGCTGTGGCGGGCGAGGATGATTCTTTGCTTCATTAGTTTTCTTCATTGTTTATATTTATTTCTTGGTTTATGAACCATTGATGTAAATTGTGGCCATCGGGCCCATATTTGAATTAATGAATAAATGTCATTGTGCATGATATAAATCTTTGTTATCCACTTTGTGTGCACTAGCTTGATCTGGACTAGTGCGATTTACGGGAGGATCGAGTCGTTGCTCGAGTCAGACAAATAGGTCCATAGTTTTGGGGACAAGAGATGCGAGAGTACAACCATTCTAAGAGTTATTTTAAATTTTTATTCTAGTTATTTTGAGGTTTTTAGGAGAGGGTTCAGATTCTTGATTCTTTGGTTAAAAAACAAATTCTTTTTCTTTCCATGTTAGTGTTTTTGATACGGGTCGCCCAATCTTCTCGTTAGGATTGGATACGCGAGTCTTGATGAATCGTAGTGATCCTCCAATGCCAATGCAAAAAGCGACACTCTTTAATGCTTAAAACACACTCACGTCGATTTCACCAACCACCAGCGAAAATTTATCGTGCACCTAATTCCCGACAAAAAGGTGAATAATCTTGATTGAAGAAACTCTCTAATTCCTCCACGAAACTCAATCGAACAATAGTAGATTTATTCTCAAAGGTGATCGTATTACATAGTCAATGGAGCCTCTATTTATAGGTGCACATGCCCTTACTTATGGAAAGTTTTCAACACATAGAAAGTAATCAAATCAGATTTGATTCTATCTGTTTCAAAATCAAAATGTTATTTTCATGATTTGGAGCATAGAAGAAATTTTCGATGGGACCAAATCCGTTGAAAAGAGGCGATATAAGCTTTCCATCTTTGTACTCACACATTCCAAATAGACTCTTGATGCAAAATCTATGAGCATTTAAAATCGGTCTGTCGGTGAGTTAGTGTCGGAGGTGGGCTGGATCCATCCGAGTAGACTTGAAAAGCTTTCCAACAAGTACTCATGGGCTGAGATTCATACGGATAAAAAGTTATGGCTGTTTGAAGTTGGACCTATCGGGCTGAATCCGATTGATCTGAGGCCAGGTGGATTCCAAATGTATCCACTTGAAGTCTTTGTTGAATTGGTCCAAAAACAACGTGGTGACCTTGAGGAAAAGTAAGGGAAAGATGTTGACTTGGTCTTGACATATTGGTTGGATTTCCTTTTGATGGGCCAACCACAAGCGCGTGGCGTTGATGCAATCCTTCTTGTATAGTGATAAGTGATACACATGCATATCCATCATCATCCTTCTTTCAAAAAATTCTTCTCGGCTTTTGATAGCCTAAAATTGTACTAAACATAAAATACAACGTGTATGAATGGTATATATACTTGTCATCAACACTTCTTGACTTATCACATCATTAACATACGAAGGTGTATGCGTGAAAAGAACAACACATATGCATGGTATATGTAAGAATCAATTGTTGTGTCATGCTTATTATTTTGCACAAATCAATGATTATAGCAGCGACTAAAAAATGTATGCATTGTAATCTGTCTTTCACATCATTCTTCCTCCCATAAGGGAAAGTAAACCTCGACTTTTCTAAGGACATGGACGGATCATTAATGGGCAAAATCAAATTTAGTTGCTCGGATATAGGAAAAATTTTTAAGTACTTTCCATGCTTCATTGCGCTACTCTGAGTATTTTTACGTGATTGTACATCAAAGATCCAACAAGTAGACTTATAAAATATTTCTAAGCGATGTGTACTATTGTTCAAATTCATCTCATTGTGATCATAACATGGCACAAATGATTGTTTATCCACAATATGTAATTTCAATTCTGCAAGCTTATCACATATAATGCAAATTGCATTAATATAAAATGTGTCATTTACACCATAATCTCAATCAACTTGAGCGTATATGTGTAGGCATAGGTATTAACTAGTGATTTTGAACATAAAATTTCAGCAACATTATCAATCACACTAGTAGCACTCTAGGATTATCAAACATGATATAGTACAAAAATCATTAGGAGATATCTTAGTAAGAACTTCCTTATGAGTAATCAATTCTACATTATGTAAATTGAGTAAAGAAATTTTAGAACATAAAGTTTTGGTTGATCACATGAGTTCTCACAATTACTCATATTTTCACAATTAAATTCAGCACCAATATTATTACCTTTGTCATCCTCCTCGGATGATGTAGGTCTTTGGGGTTTAAAATTGTTAGGATGTACCCACGGGCAGCAAGCACTTCATCTGTCTCGTGGTTACCTCCTCATTTGTCTTTAAAGGTCTTTGGTTGTTGAGCGTTCAATTCTTCATCTTTAATATCAACTTTGCATAATATGAGAAACAACACTAGAAGTATATATTAATGTGTTAGTTTGATTCATCCTCACTTTGTCTATCTTCTACTTCTCTTTTTTTCTTTTGTGTGTCTCTCTCACACTCTCAATTTGGATGCTCTTAACTTCATATATGGTGAAATCACACAGCTCACTCTTTTATCACTCTCACTCAATTTGGCTATGTAGCTCTCATCCTCATTATGGGTTGTGGTGTATCTCGAAGCTATATGTAGCTTTTGAATATCCTTGTATATTTCCTTGGCCGAAGAAAAGTCTCATGCTCGATTATCTTCTCATGTATCACACTAGTAGGGTAGAAAAATTGAGGTATGGACATAAAGAAAACTGTGATGTACATCTCTCTATAAGTCTCTTCTTCTCTTCAATAGCATAATTCAAAGATCTTGCATCACCGTCAAAATATTTATGTTGAAGTGTGGCGATCTTAAATTCAATCCTTCTTTAAAGTATGCCTTCTCTTTTAATGCACTAGTGATACCGACGATATATTGCATCTTGTAGCTCAAAATAATATTCTTGAACAGTATTACTCCCTTGTGATACTCTCCAAGCGAGAAGCAATCACATGCATAGTAGGATGGCATAAATTCTCTCCTCATGAGTGCATTTAAATCTGACCAAGATTTAATGAATTAAATATCAAATCATTGATGCTACCAATTATAAGCATAATTTTCAAATCTCTAGTGTACGATCACCTTTTGTCTTTGGAAGCTTTTGAAATGTAAACATTTTCTTTATTCGCCATTCCACTTAAGATACTCTTCTAGATAATTACTTCTATAGAAAGAAACAAAACTATCTTCATCTTTGTGGGTGACATGCCTTGTGTTGTCCCTCCATGGTTTTGTGCTAATTGTAAATTCTTGTTTCATTGCACTTCTCATTGCTGATTTAAAGCATCACCATAACTATCCTCTCCACCTCTCATGTTAGTGGCACAAGAAGCACAAATACCACAATATATATATATATATATATATATATATATATATATATATATATATATATATATATATATATATATATATATGATATGTGGAGTTCTCTCAATTCTCTCTTTTATCTCTCCCAAATAAGGTTCTTACCTTTAAGTGAATTGAGGTCAAAGAATCTTAAACTTGTGGTGGCTACAATAGCGAAGTGATGATCAGCGGACATAAAAGTGATCCACAATTGCGGCAAAGGATATTTAGTGGAGCTTGGTATGAAAGTATTTATCCTACACAATCTGAATTTCACGGTGTTGTTTAATTAAGTAATAATCCAAATTAGAAAATATTGCCTAGGTGCTAATCCAAAATATAAGTGAAGAGTATGCAGCACATGCAATGATCAATGTGACTCAATACAAATAAAGGAATGAGCTAAAAGAAACAATCGGAAATATTAGCTCATTTTGCAAATACAAAAAAGCTAACCAATTGCAATTATATGAATTTAAGGGCACAAAATTGCTCAAAGAAATTAAATACACAATCTGAATTTATGGACTAAGGTTAACTTACCCAAATTTGGCCAATGCTTTCTTTTCTTTTCTTTTTCCTTTTTTATGCCCAAGCGTGTCTTCTCTTTCTTTTTTAATCAGCTACCCTTTTTTTTTACTCAAGGCGAACTAGGGTTTAATTGTTTCTTGATTCTACACAAGTCTAAAGTTGATCACAATGTGTAGATAATTTAGAACAGCCTAAAGTAATTATCAAAGGCGTCTCAAAGGTCAAATGATTTAAGTGAAAACCCAGTGACGCATGGAATTCAAAGGCAACAAACTTGGACTATCCTAACATGTCAGCTAAGTTCTTACAGCGGAAATTTGTAATGACTAGGGTTTCTTGCGGCCAAATAAAACAAGAAAAGAAACCCATATATGTTCGGATATAATGTTCTTTCAAGATGCACAAAGATCTTACGTGGACAACCACATTAAGAATTCAAATGGTGAATTGAAACTTCTTTTTTATGCTAATTGAAAGATCAACTAGCGAATTTTAAGAAAATTGATATGCATAGATTAAGCTACATAAAAAGAACACTATAATCATTAGGAAACAAAATTTCTAATGGATCGAGACTTAAGAAAACTCACAAAAATAATAAATGTGAAACTATGGTTTGGATTTTTTTGTAAGGCAATTACCGACTATATGGACTATAGGGCGAAATAATGAAAAAGTAAAGGGATAAGATTCTACAAGTAAACCGTACTACGATACTAAGATGATACGGGTCGTCGATCTTCTCAGCGTGGGATTGGATACTCACGGGAGTCTTAATGAATTGTAGTGATCCTCAATACGATTGCAAGGGACGAACACTCTTTAATCTGCCAAAATATACTCACGTCGATTTCGAGCCACCAAGCAAAGATCTATCGTGCACCCAATTCCCAACGAAATGGTGAGCGATCTTGATTGAATAAACTCTCTAATTCCTCCACGAAACTCAAGCCACGAACAATAGTTGAGAGACCATATGGAGGTAACCCCATGTATGTGATGAGTAATTGACACGTGTTAAAAAGTTTGAGTTTGTTTGGGCATTTGTGCTATCTCTTTGGTGCTAATATTTAATTATAATATTTTTGCGGTACTATGTGATGTGTTTTCTTATGCGTGATGGTTGCGGGATTTTGAGGCGGAGTCGTGGTGAGACACATGGTGACGGACTAGGCCGCGAGCGGTCTTTGAGGTCGGGCGGTCGGGATGTGTCGAAGAGGCGAACTTCGAAGTGGTTCTACAGCTTGCGACAAGAAATGAGAAGCACAAGGTGCGGGAGTGATGTTTTGGTGAATTCATGAGGCTGCACAAAGGAAGTGGATTTGGTTAGAAGATAATGGATAAAGTGCTATGAGTTGTTAAGAGTTAATGGGTAAAGTGTGTTGTAAATCCATTAGTGAAGGCTATAAATAGAGGTGCTCTCTAGTGGAGAAAGAGAGAGTGTGGAGTTAGGGTTTTATTTATTTCTCTTCATGGGTGTGAGGTTTTAGTTCTTGTGTGAGAGATGGGAGAGATGGATGTAAACAATTTTGTTATATAATCATTCATGTCTCTTCCTCATATCTATGAGTTGTTTTTCTTGTGATATGTTGCTTTGTTTGCTTCAATTCTTTTAGGTTTGGTTGATGTTTGTTTTGATTTTCTAGTCTTTTGGCTTGGTTGAAACGTTGCTATGAGCTGGTATATCCTCAAGGTCATTTGGCTAGCGCATACACGAAAGCAAACATTTCAATTGCAAGTTTTCTTTTGAGAATGCTCTGCAATTTTCTGCTGGTTGCAACTCTTCTCTTTTGGGAGATCTAGAGTGAAATCAAGTCTTTTCTATTGATTCAGTTTGATTCCATGTTTCCCAAGGTCCTTCTACTTTGTTTCTGCTCCTCAACTGAAAAGAGCTACAATCTTTAGTCATTTCGGTTGGGCTGCGAGTGTTGAATATGTAGGCAATATTTAATTCCAAGTTTTAGTAGGAGACAAAAAGAATATACTAGTGATGCACAACTAACTACTAACGATGAGCTACTCATCATACCGAATAAACACGAGAAAAATATAGTATTAAAGTCGTACGATCCACGAACAACTTCTTGTTGGGCTTGATGAAACGAGGAAGCGGCGTGACGTGATCACGGTGAACTTAGCGCGATGCGAGGATGTAGTAGGAGCGGCGCGCGAATCATTGCCAGAAACCTTATTGCCGCCCGTGCGAGTTTCTCTCTGCGATAATGGTTGAGAGATCCGCTCTCCTCTTCCGGTGCCGAGAAGAAAGGTCGACGAGGTTCGATAGCTCAACACCGTACAAGTGGAAAGAAGACAATGGAAGAAAGAGTGAAGGAGAGTTCAAACACAGACATCTCCGGCCTTTTATAGACTTCTCAATTACTCTCTAATGGCGCTATTATTCACGGTAACTTGCGCTATTATTCACGATGGCGACTCCATTATTCACTGTGGCGACTCAATTATTCGCTTTGCGCTCGTATTCAAGCGAAAAATAATGATCTCATGACCGGTCAAAAGAGAGACGGTACAAGGTTTAGCAAAAACAAGGTGGACATGGTGCGCCAAGTGGCGCGCCCGCGTCACGGCGCGATCGTCGTAAGTCAAAGTCACGCGATTTTCACCGAATACTGCGAATCGCGCGCTTGTGCGTCTTGGCGTGTGTGTTCCAAAGCCACCATCCACTTCCATAATTCAAGGTGGCATGGACTCCACCTTATAAATTGGTCTCCCCCTTTGCCTAAGCAATATGGTACTAAACCTTGCGTGCTTTGGAATTATAGAAATTGGGCCTTGGGCCTAATTCAACAATCCCCACCAATTCCAAAGCAAGAAGCACAAAGATGTCAAAAATTATCTGAAGTGTTGTTTAAGATACCGGTCTTATAATGTAAGTCGTATGGACTATGCCTTGAATTCTGACTTTTCGTGTCAGGACTTCACTTGAAACCTCAAGCGATACTAGGCTATCAATGAACCACGTCTAAGCGGAGCGTTATATGGTCATGCTCCTTATCTTGCTCATGAGCTTTCTAGAGCCCTATTCACGTGAGCTGCGACCAAACAGTTAAGCTCAAGTAGGTGTATTCTTA